>JAOEGL010000003.1:61019312-63921812 GCA_034509955.1 Urosaurus nigricauda
AATTCTTAATAGGGAGTGAAATAATATATTGTTCATTACAGTATTTATTTTCGGGTTGAAAAAAATGCTCTCCTGACAGTAAAGAAATCCTGTCAGGAAGTATAACATAAAGGGGAGAAACTTATGCAATTTTCACATGGTATTTATAAATCTTGAAGTGTTTTGGGAAATGATTTTGTGCAGAAATACATGTGGGCTTTTTTGTGCAAAAACAATCTTTCTGAAAACAATTATCATCATCATCATCATCATCATCATCATCATCGGGGGATTGAAAAAGTGTTTCTTGCTCCAAAACATGAGGGATTTTTCTTTCTGGCTTGTATTTCTGGGCATAATTTCCAGAAACATTTTGAGACATGTCAATACTAGGTGAAAACTGTGCACAAATATCACTTTCTTCTGGAGCAAATGAAAAAAAAATCCAGAAATCATTAATCCTTGCATGCAAGGATGAAACAAAGATGTATGATCCTATTTAATAAAAAATATTTTCAATTGTTAACCAATTCTCTACCAAGTTTTAAATTATTACCAATTTTTAAATTATTGTTTCTATTTTAATATTCTACTTTGAGATGCTATTTAAAATCTTTCAGCTCTGTTTATGAGCTCTGGTGACTAACAATGCTCTTCGTCAGTATGAGGAGGTGTATTACAACTTCTGAGTACCTCTGCAGATTAGTTTTGAATTCTGGAAAAGAAATGGTGTGTGTGTATGTGTTGAGGGATGGGGGCTGTCTATCTTTGCATATTGCCTTTAGTACTGGAGGAAAACTCTGTCCTAACTAATAGCTACTTACAGCCCAATCTTAGAATGCCACCCTCTGATGTAATATTTAACCCAAATTGTGACTCAAGACTATTGTCCCATCCATACATTTTTTAATCTGACTGATGATTGTATTAATCAAAAGGGGTGGACAACTCTATTCACTTTGGAAACTCTATGAAATGGTGTGTGTGTGTATGTCTTCTAAAGATATTGGGTGAATGCTGGGAAATTAAAGGATTATGTGAGGACAGGGGTATGGACACCTTCATTGATACAACAATTCAAAATAAAACTATTAATTTTGTGGCATACTTTATCTGAAAATAATGATTTTTTAAAAAAGTTTAAGTTTTAGCTATTGTTTTATCATGTCTTTCCCCCACAGAAAGCATCCACATCATTTGATTATGTTATATGTGTGGCCCTGGATCCATTCAAACTGGAATTAAGACATATTGTGTGCATGTTATCAAACATTTTTACAATGTGAAATGATACTTACCCCTGTCCCCCATTTCATTTACCGCTACATGTTAAGTAAGTATGACATGGTCATGGAAAATTTAGAATTTCATTTACTTTGTTTTGATAACAACTTTAATCTGGAAGTTTCAAATTTTCCAATTTTTCCCCCAGAGATTTTCATAAATTCAATAGTAAGACACATTCATCCATCAGCAAAGGCAATGGCCATGGAGGCAGACAAAAATTTCCAGATGATAGCTCAAATACTAAAGTGGTACTTTAAAAGTCAGATATTGCAATTCCCTGCTTTTGTAATAGCTGGCAATTACCACCCCTGCCCAAGTGTACCATTTAGCCAGAGGGATTCTTTCATAGACATCCTCACCCACTTCACAAGTACACAGAAATGAAATTGGGGAGGCAAACCCAAGATGAAACCCCAATTGTAACAATGTATGCATCAGAGTTCCACTCCATTCATGGAGTTAAATTGGAATTTTAATTATGCATGAGAATCACTTATTCAGCTATGTCCTAAATTAAAAATCCTATTCTGTAAAAAGGATGTTTGCCTAAGTGGATCTCTCTGATCACAGTTTATCTTTTCAAAGGTGACACTTTTTAAAAATTTAATTCCCATGTCAGTTGTAGCAGGTCTTTCCTTAGAGCAAAAGACTCTCACAAATAATAATTCAGGAGCTGGCCTCCCTCTTTGTCACTCACCTCTTCTCCCTACATCTCTAGTCAGTTATTCTTTTCAACATGGTTATTATCAAAACATGCTTTCACTTTCTAGAATCAAGATAGACCATAACAATAATCTCATTTTCAGTCTCTCTTCTATAAAAACAGCACAGTGACAACTTGGATGTATGTGTGCCTTGGCTGCCCTTTGCTTTGAAATGCTACTATGTCCTTTAGGCACCCGAAAACTAGTCCTGTAGTTAGCATAAGCTCACGGTATTTCAGCAGTGAACAAAGCACATCACAATGCAAACTCTGGCTGCATCTCATTCTCCCTAGTCTCATGGAGGGGACACAGAGAGAGAATAGCATGTGGCCAGCTGAAAAGCAGGTCTGCACTCTACTGTATTTTCAGGGTCAATAACTTAAGTGCCAAGCAATTCACTCTTTTAGTCCTGGCTTTAAATAGCTAGACCAGACAGTTGGGAAGAGGGTAGTAGTCAATTTCTAGTAGAAGAGGTAGGATGAATGAATTCAACTCCTGCTTTAAATCTCCTTCTCCACTGTCATTAGCCTCAGTGTACTCCTGGTGTAGTAGTGTAGAAAACAGTACACACACACACACACAAAAAAAAAAACACCCATATTTTCTCACATTTCTATCCTAGGTTCCTGAATCTGACACCTTTGCATGGCTGTCCAAAATATGAGGCATAATGACAGAGTGTTGACAGATAGCAGATGTATCGAACTGGATGAAAGAGCTGTGGGTCAAGTAGCTTTTCCTGAACATCTTTAGTGAGTCTGTATCCATTGAGGTAGTCTTCAGATGTGGTGGAGAATGCTTCCCATCACCTGTCCTGCATTAAAGGACTAAATAGAAACAGTTTAGCTGGCTTTCATAAATCAAATGGGAGGGACTGCCAATTTGTTCTTCATCAGAGTCCACAAAATAGCTTGGGTCAACTTTGTACTTGAAGTACTTTTAAATCATGATGCAACAACAGCAACATGATTGTAAGCTTAAGGTCAAGTACTGTAATTGCTTTGTTGTTCTTTTATTTGTAAAGAGCCATGTACAATGATTTCACTATATAAATTGATGATGATGATGATGATGATGATGATGATGATAGAGTCTGCTCTGTTAATGTATTTGAATTAATATACCATGAATTACTGGATGGATGGGGGTATCAAAGGATTGTGACAATGACAGATAGATACATTTTTCTAAATGCATAAACATACTGTAATTCCAGGTCTTTGTAGTCTGACCTCCCTGTGTATTAGCTGAAGCACTTAGGCTGGCAATATCCCACTTCAAAAGGAGAATGATCTTGCTGATTTATCTAGAACAACTATTGAAATAAATGATTGAAGGAAGAAAGGTAAGAAAAACCCATTTCACCAACTAATTTTCAAGGGTGGCATGATCCAGCATAGTGGGTCTACTTGTCAATGCTGAAATTAATTACTAGATCCAACTATGATGCCATCTCTGAAATCACGTGCAGCAAAATGGAGTCTTTTCTAAGACTTCTCTACTCATTCCTCAAAAATCAAGATGATTGCTAGCTGTTGTCCTTTTGATGTACCTAGTTATCTTCCATACATTTTTGTTTTTGTTATTTTGCTCTGAAAAGCAGAAGTTTTAATCTAAAGCTGGGATTCAATGGCTTTCCTCCATCTTCCTGACTTCTTTGAGAGTGGCAACATAGTAATAGCTCTTTCAGCTATTTTGCAGTAGTGATGATAGAAAAACAGGTGAAACATATTTTGGGTGTTATGGAATGAATCCTGTTAGTGTGTTACTAACAAGATTCCTCTATGGAAATGGTTGGACATCTCCAATGGAAAACACCTATTCAGTTGAAGGTTGCAACCATGCAGTTGTTTATGTAGTCCCATTGTTTTATGACATATGCAGCCATGTTTTAAGACATATGCAGGCATATGGTGGGACTTGCACTGGCCATGATACCTATGCATAAGGTCACACATTCAGTATACATTCAGTTGCACAATTTGGCCATTCGACAAGGGGACTGCATAGCACATCATCATCAACAGTCAGATGAAAGTACTTTCAGCCATCATGATATTAACAGGTTCTTCTGTTAATACAAAAAACTGCAAATGATGGCTGAAAGCACTTTTCAGCTGGCTGCAATGTGAAAGTGATTTGCGTGATCACTCTCACTTGTGCTTCCCTGCCGGATCATGTGTCAAAGTTCTTCCCATAATTGTCCAGGAAGGATGGGACAGGGATGGGACAATGAAGATTTTCATACCTGGCAGAATCACTGGTGAAATGTTGCTGGATCGTTCAGGAAGCATGCAGTGTGTGTAAGCCTGGTGCTCCCTGAATGATTCAGTAACACTAGAGGAGATCTGATGATTCACTGATGTTCAGGAAGGACTCCAGGCTTACACACACTGCACACTTCTTGAATGATCCAGCAACTTTTTACCAGTGATTCTGGCAGGTATGAAAATCGTCAATGACATCCTGTCCCTCATGTGGCAATCTCCATAGTCTCCATTCTCTTATTCTAGGAAGAGAGCAGCGTGTAGCACTGTTCAGTTTTTTCCACAAAGGAAGATTAAGCAATTGCCTTCACTGGAACTCTAAATTTTCACAAAGAAGTCCTTTAAAAGTTGCACATAATGAGCACTTTGAAAGTGTTTCCTATACTCAGCCTTGCACGAAGATGTCTTCCTTGCTTCATCTTTCACTTCCTGCCATGGTACTTATATTTTCACTTCTTCCTCTGAATTAAACAGAGAAGCTAGATGTGGAAATGCAGTGTTTAGACCAAATGTTTCACTTAGCTGTTCTTTGCAACCACTCTCTGTTTCTGGTACCAGCACCCAAAAAAACTGAGCCTTTATCCACTGAATCATATTTTTCACAGTGGCTGCTTCTTACAGTTAATCCATCTTTTCAGCTTATATCTGCATACATTAGGAAATATTACATTCTCTAATTCCCAGTCAACAGACCTCTAGCTAGGTCACTATCTTCTGATAATCCTCATTTTCTAGTTTATTATAAGCTCAGAGAAACCTTTAAATCATGGGTTTCAAATATAAAATGTGCTGATCATTAGCTTTGCCTCTGCTTCATTAGCTCTGCCAGTCCCATACTCATTTCTCAGGCTGATGACTGAAGGACCAAGTAGGAAGAGGTCAGGGGAAAAATGACTTTATTCCCTGTTCAAAGGAATATACACTGCTAGGCAACCTTTATAAGAACACAAAAATGAGGTAGATGAAAAAACCTTAAGCTGTTTTTAGACAGTGTGGAAACAAAAAAACAGCTTTGCTTTGGCTATTCCAGCACCTGTGAATCCAGGTACTGTAGCTCGTAGATTAACTATAAAATATTTTATTTAATATAAACCTATGTAGACAAACAGAGTTAAATGAATAAGGCAAAAAAAAAAAAAGCCATTTTAACTCTGAATGAGGGCCAAGGATACTACATGTGTAGTCTGCAGCTGGCAACATGATAAGAAGCAGTGGGGTGGGTTTGTGGTAGCAAAGGGTAATGTATTGACCTTGAGAGGTTTGTTTTTATGTCCACTGGCTTTATTATACTGGGCAGTGGAATTAAACAGGTGGGCTACAGTCTGGAATCGATGGGTCTGTGCGGGATAAGTCTATCTTCGCTTATTAACTCTTAAGTACAGACCAAAGGGATTGTCAGTTTACTAGGTAGTAAAACATTATTGGTTAGAAGCTTAAATCTGAACAGATTAAAAGGTGGCCATGCTCTCAAACTGTTCTAATTAATCCCAATTAATCCTCTGTTGTCACACTTTTCAGCTGCTTTTAAAATGCCAGTATCTCTCTCTTCCTTCTCCTTCCCCCCTTTGTCCACAGCTTACTTCAGTTGTTGCAAATGCAACAGAAACAGCAGAGGTAGTTTGCATTTAATTTTTTTTTTGGGGGGGGGGGTAATGAGAAGGCACAATCTGCTCTTTCTGTTGTGGACTCTTCCACCATACCTGAGAGGGAACTCTATTAAAGGGAAATCTATTCCATACATGAGATGTAATATTTGTAAATAACATATGCAAATACTATGTAGTTGAACATAGTGTGTAACTATTGGCTATGCCATATCCTGTAACTTTAAATACCACAGGTTACCATAGTCAACTGCTGCTGAAATTTGTCTTGGGGAGACTTAAAAGAAGAAAGGTTTGTAAACATTTAACTATGAAAATGAGATGTTTATAATCATTAACTCAAATTATTCTCCAGCTCATATTAACATCTGCACTGAAGATGTCCTCTTGGCATCCGAATTCCCCATACAATCTTGTTCCCAAGTTATCACTACCAGTTCACCTAATATTCTCCCCTTTCCTTTTGCTTAGTGGGCCATTAGACATCATATAAGCAGCAGTGTAGTGATGGAAATGGAGAGAAAAGCATTGATCTTTATCCCTTACATTTGCTTTATGATTATCTTCCTTCCAACCCTTTCCCATTATCCCATTGCTGTTTATATGGTTGCTGACATTAGTCTGGTAAGTAAAGGTATGGATAGAGGGCAGGCATGGGTGGTGTTTCTGTGTCAAGGAAGATTGGTGGGAAGGGGATGGTCAGTTTCTATGTCATGTGATGGCCCAGAAATGACATTTTCATTTTCATTTTCATTTTCATTATTGTAATCCTCATGTTCTATATTGCTAGCCATATATCTAAAGACACCTCAAAGTGGGCTTCAGGCATGAGAACAATTTAGATCACCTCTGGAGTTAATCCAAGGTGACCAGGAAAAAGCTTGGCAAACTCTTTCATAGTATAAAGTAACATTTTATTTCGCTGCCTTGAATTTTCCACAACTCAATTTCATTGGGTGATTTAAAGTTCTAATATTACAAGGGGGAAAAACCTCCTTTATCAATACCATTCATAATTTTAAGAACCTCTGTCAAGCCCTTCCAATCATCCGTTTTTCTAAACTAAAAGGTGCCTGCCTAGCAGCTCACCTTTCTGTGTAAAGAAGATGCTCTAACTCTTTGATCATTTTAGTTGCCCTTTTTGTAGCTTTTTTCAGTTCTGTGGTTTCTTTTATTAAGTGGGGACAGCAGGACAGAACACAGTGTTCTAAATGTGAAGGCACAAAAAGAGTTATATAATAGAATTCTATTTTCAATCTCCTTTCTAATAATTTCTGACACCAAATTCTCTCTTTTCTTTGTTGCAATGCACACTGAGTTGAATTTTCAGTGAGCTTTTCAAGCCACTGTCAAGTCACTTCTCAGCATAGTAGCAGCCGGTTCAGATCTTATCAGTGTGTATGTGAAGTTAGGGCTATTTTGTCCTTGTGTTGACTGTAGTAGGCATTGTATTTTTAACAGCTGAAAAGTTAATGAGGGTTGAGAATTATTTGAACCATTTCAAATTAACAAAAAAAATATAATAAAATGCTGTCCAATTTAGAATATCATGGTGAACACTTTTCAACTTAAGAGCTGAAATCTACCATGGAGAGTCCAATGTTTGAAAGACCAAAACTGCAAAGGTTTTTTATAAATACTAATTGAGGGTTGGTTTTTTTTTAACTTTCGTGTGTTCATAAAGCTAAATGTCATGTTCTTGGTCTGGTGCACACTACTGTAATTCTGGTTCCTTGGTCTTACAACTCAAATACAGAAAAAGAGGTTCTGCTTTAACATTTGGAAGAATCTCCTGATGGTAAGAGTTGTTTGGCAATGGAACATTGCCTCTGAGTGTGGAGCCTCCTTCTTCTAGTTGTTTTTTTTTTTTTTTTTTTTAACAGAGGCTAGATGGTCATCTGGCAGGAGAGCTTCAATTGTATATTCCTGTATGGCAGAGGATTGGAGCTCATGATCTCTTCCAGCTAAATGATTCTATGACTGTATGATTCCACAAGCAATGAAAAAATTCCCTCAAGCTGATATGGAATAAGTTTGAAATTTATGTATCAGAAAGAAAAGAATTTTTTACAGTTCTGTGCTCCTCTGTAATGTTATTTTTTGTGCTTTAATGATGTTATCTACATGCATCTTATTGTGCTGCTTATGAATGATATTTTCCAAGACCAGCCACAGCTCAGGACTGCTTGAAAAGCAGCCACTCCTATCTCACCTTTGAAAAAAGAAATCAGGAAGCAGTCAAAGAACAACCATATAAACTATTTGCAACAAATAATTAAACTAAGAAAGTTCAGGACTGGTTGATGCTTGGAACAGGGACCACTAAGGAATATCAGGTACTGTAGAGTAAACTCAAAGACAGGTAAGGGCAAACAACTTCTGAATAAATTTCTCCAAGAAAACATGATGATAGGATCAATATAAGTCAGAGTCAACTTGAAGGCCCATGGCAACACAAAACAAGTCTAGTTATTTATATTTAAAGATATGTGAAATGTAATTGAGTAAATACCAAGTATAGCAATGTAATTAAAAATCACATATATTGTACCAGGGTTACCAGGGCAGTGCTGTTTTGAATATAAGTGCTATCTTTCCTTTCCTTTTTCCCTCATACATTTTGTACATTAGGAATAAAATACTCTGTCATTGTTGAATTTTCTTCCACTAATCTTGGTACAAAATGCAATATCAGTAAGAACTCTGCTTATAATGACATTTTAAAAATAAGCTACATAGGTAAAACTGTTGGGTTGTCAGCTTGGACCAAATAAACTCTCCCCCCACCCACCCTCACCCTCCTGGTAAGCAGTCTAGATGATGAAGGGCCCAATCTTGGAATTTATTGCACCAGGCTATAGCCCAGTCTGAGAACGGCCCAAAAGGGGCCTGGATGGGGCTGGAACGAGTGGGGGATGCATTTTGCTGCATACACCATCCCTCACTCAATGCGTTCCGTTCCCATTCCATCTCAAAATCCATCCCAGGGAGGTGATTTTTTGAGAACTGTTCTGAACATTTCACAACTT
Organism: Urosaurus nigricauda; assembly: GCA_034509955.1. NCBI lineage: Eukaryota > Metazoa > Chordata > Lepidosauria > Squamata > Phrynosomatidae > Urosaurus > Urosaurus nigricauda. Next base: position 61,028,183 of record JAOEGL010000003.1, read on the forward strand.
TGTTTAGGAGGTCCTGACCACTGCTTCAGGAAGAGAGAATGCAAAACCTTTGTTTTAGAAACTACCATTAAGTTTTTGTAGGATCCAAGCTGTTAAGGGTGTTGCAAGAATTCATGCTTGTCCAAGGAAGTGCCTTTGCTCAAATCTTTTGAGCAGACTCAAGGACCAAGATCCTATCAAGTCAGACTATGTTCACAAAGGACTATAGCAAAAACAACTTGACATTTTTGCTACATGTGCAATGAATGATCCAGAATGGAGGATCACAGCATATACAACAGAAAGATATGGCTATCCTATGCTACTACACTTGTAGGTATTACTGTTCCAATTGTGTGCAATATTAACCAGCCTAAACACAATCTGCTGCTTATCTCTGTTTTGCTCCTAACTGCTATCTATCAGCTGTTAACCATGTTTCCATCTCTCAAGGTCTCTCACACCACACAGTTGTAGTGCCCTATTCTGCTTTAACTGTCATGGCAACATTCTTCAGAATCCTAAGATTTGTAGTTTAAGGACTTTTTAGAATTTTTAGTAGATGAGTTCTGGTCCCTTTCCAGAAGGCAAACCCCAGGACCCCAGAGGATGCAGCCACAATAGTTCAAGTGGTATCAAAGTGCTATTATATAGCGTGAAAGAGAGCTTAAAAAACAAATATCTAAGTTTGGGGGCAAGGATGGAGGATAAGGACATTGAATTAGGTCCACTTGGCTTTCCTTCCCTGAACCATTTTTAAAATGAAGATGGTGCCAGAATGTCTCACTCAGGTGTGGGCTGGGAGAAAATCACATATTCACTTATCATTCTTTTCAGTTTACAAACAGGGAAAGGCATGAACAGTGGGCTGTTTTAGTGTTGGTAGAGTTGTCTCTAGATAGCACAACCTGTCTGCCAAGGTGCACTTTTCCTTTGGGAGGATGGAATTCAGGAGGATGAAACTGTCTGTTTTGCTCATCATAGCATTTCCACTTTAACTACCACAGTTTTCTCTCTCTTTCCATATCTATTTGTTATAGCATTGATATGGCTTTTTATATTTATTTCCTTCAGTATATACTTTTCTGCAAGCATCTCCTCTATTATACACCCTTTTAAAATGATATTTTCATTAATGTACAGATCTGTGTATGCAATTTTCCCTAACATGCATATGTTGGCTAGTTGGATCTGTCAACTGATTGCAGGGGAGTGTGAGAACCAAAGGTTAATTTCATTCTTATTTGTTTATTACTTCAGGAAGTGTGAATTAGGTGAGTTGGTATTAGAATGCACACCAATGTTTGTTTGTTTGTTTGTTTCTCCCATCACTACATAGAGAGCACTAAAGGGAAATGGACCCTTTGAGCTTTTTTTAATTTTAATTTTTTAAGGGGATGCCTAAAAAACCAAAGAGGGTTTCCAGTATGATTGAGTAAATACAATAATTGGAAGTGCTCCAATTATTTATGGAACCAAATTAATCTATGTAACTATACAGATGGAAGAATATTTGAAAATGTTTGGGAAATGGTTAAAAATGTTCCTCATATGTCAAGAAATCCTGACAAAGAGAATTCTGATGAGGAACTTTGCAGTTCAAGACTTAGTCTACACAAAATTTGCACATGGTGATATAGCACAGAAAACCACTTTTTTCTGTGCATTCTATTATGCCCAGAAAATGCTATTTTATGCACAAACATCCATATGCAATTGTGTTGGAGTAATTGTGCTTTTTACATAAGAAAAAAAAATATTTTGAATGACAAGAGACATGGAATGACATATATTCCATGGGGCAACCACAGGAGCACATGACAGGAGTCAGGAGCACATGACATTAGGCAAAATTACAGCAAGGTTGCATCATGCTACTCCAAACCATACCCTTATATAAGTGGACCAATAGACTGGTAATATGTTGGCTAGTTGGATTAATTGGATTGGTTTGTAGCAGTTGGAGTAGTTGATCGGAAGTTGCTGGAGCATCGGTGTGGGTATACATCATATTGTACATAACACAACTGAAGATAAAGCCTCCAGAACTTTAGATGAATCAACTACATCTGTGAGTCATCTCTTGTGTGGAAAGTAGTCAGTGCATTACCAATACCAATAGCTGGGTATTTTGCTTTTGTAGTTTTTCTATTTTCTGCTGCTATGTTATTGTTTTGCTACGTCTGGGAGATTTGTCTCCAGACTATGACAGTAGTTGGCTTTTCTCCTCACCAACAAATTGTTATATAGTATAAGTCTCAAATCAAATAGTCTTTGAAATTGTGCTAGTTTGGAAAACTTTCATGCCTGAGGGCAGGGAACCGTCTAATTATAGATTGTATGTTCAGCACTGTGTAAATTACAGTGCTATATAAATAAAGGTAATAATAATAATAATAATAATAATAATGCAATGAGAACTAAAATTACTCATTGCTTCATGAGAAAAGAAAAATAGTAAAGGATTACATCTTCACTATGTTTACAGCGATACTGGTCCATCTTACAGACTGTTTGAATGAGTGGGTTATATTGTTTGTGTGTGTGTGTGTGTGTGTATTGAAAAACCAAGCAATTTGTCCCTATAGTCTTAAAACTGATTATAATAATATAAACAGAACACTGAATTAATAGCACTGGCAGCTTGTGAACAACAAAAATATTGCAGAGCAATGCCAAGCCTAGAAATTCCCACCCTTAACTTATGGCAACTGAAAATAATTCTCCCTCAATGAACACTGCCTGAACATGATCAGGAAATGTACCATTTTCTCACACACCCAAGTTTGTAGACATATTTAGCTTGAGTAGTGAACTGCAAAGGGAATTAATGTATTAATTAAAATAGTACTGCTATCTGGATTTGACTTACATTGGAAATGCACAGCACAACTGAAAAATCAGGAACTGTGTCATAGTTAAGCTAAACTACAAATCAATAAAAAAAATGTAAATATAGTACTAGATGTTTCCATTAAATTTTCTTTGTTGACAAGATTCCACCTCAACATTAGGAGGAACTTCCTGACAGTAAGGGCGGTTCGACAGTGGAACACTCTCCCTCGGAGGGTGGTGGAATCTCCTTCCTTGGAGGTTTTTAAGCAGAGGCTGGATGGCCATCTGTCGGGGATGCTTTGATTGGGAGTTCCTGCATGGCAGGGCGTTGGACTGGATGGCCCTTGTGGTCTCTTCCAACTCTAAATTTCTATGATTCTATGATTCTATGATTCTATTTTTTAGATAGAGGAGCATATCTTCAATGTGTTTTGTTACTGTAGTATATATATTTATTTTGTTTTTAGTATGGCTCCAAGCATAATCATACCAATGCTCAGTTATGGATCATTTCAGAATATCATTAATAATTCTTTTTTTTTAAATACCTTTCCAACACTACTATAGAGGATCAGTCCTGCCTGTTTCACTTAGATTTGAACATTGTATTGCAGAAGAAACAAGGTGAAGATGCATTGTCTCCTTTGAAGCTTAGAACAAGAGAGGGGCAGAGGGAGAAACATCTTCTAAATATAGTAGGTAGAATTCCTAATGGGCAATACAGAAGTCTCTGGAGTGCAATACATTCTGCAGACAATTCCCTATGGTTGTTAAGGCTACTATGCTATACTGCTAAGAATTCTCAGCAAAATTACTAACAGCCTCTGTGAAGCTGATGGTATAATTACTTTGGGAAAGCAAATAGTACCTAGGGCAGAAAGCAAAATAAAACATAACAAGGCAAGGCACACATTTATGTTTAATTTAAATAATGTGAAACCGAAGTAGTGGGTTCCTCCTAAATTTGCCTTTCTTTCAAACAGCGTTATCATTGACCATTAAAAGTTACACTTAAGGATTAGGATCTCAGAACTACAAAAATCAAACTCCTTCATTGTAGCTACATCTCCTGATGCTATGCCCAGAAACCTAACTTTTCAGTACGAATACTAAACAGGATGCAAGCCATCTTCTGTAATACTTTACTGTCGATCATTCTCCACCTTTCAAATCCCTATCAAGAGTGTGGGGAATGACAGACAGTAAAGCAGTAAATTAAAGTTCACCTTTCTGTGCATGTCCACAAATACATGTAGATTGTGGAGTCGAAGGCTTTCATGGCCAGCATGCATAGTTTTTGTGGGGCTTGTGGGCTATGTGGCCATGTTCTAGAAGAGTTCAAGGAACATGAGAGACACTGCAGACTGGGTCAACTGGAAAAATCAGCAGTAGCAGAACATGCTATAAACCATCCTGGGCATAAAATGCTGTTTGAAAGCACTGAAATTCTGGACCATGCCAACCACTACCATGTCAGAATGCACAGGGAAGCCATTGAAATCCATAAACACCTGGACAATTTCAACAGGAAAGAGGAAACCCTGAGGGTAAGCAAGGCTTGGCTACCTCTCCTGAAGAAAAGCAAGGTTAAGACTCAACCAATGCAAATGAGGAACAGCCTGGGGTCAGGGGATTCCCAGCAGACAATGAGCACCAACTAGCAGACATTAATCCTCTTTTGCACATCCTCCCACCCTGAGGACTGCCATTAGCAACAGAGCAATACATTTGCAAATCACCCCTCCCTTCCCAGGGTCACACAGGATATATAAATATCCAATCCTTTTCCAGGCAAACATTCTCTGAAGATGCCAGCCACAGATGGTTGTGAAACGTCAGAAAGGAACTCTTTTAGAACATGGCCATAGCCCAAATTCCCCACAAAAAATATGGGGCTTTCTAGATTGGCAGGAAAGTGTGACATGAAGTTGCCTTTTCCTTAATGCTTAGCAGCTGCACCACAGCCTTTAGATGGAGCTGCGCTGTTCTGCAGTTTTTAAAAAAGAAGCTGGGAAAACCAGCACCTTTTTAAAGGCGCTTCTCCCAAAAAATGCAAAAAAAGCGTTTTCATGGCACACTTTCCCTTTTTCTCATCTAAAGGCTAGACTTTCATGCAGCCATGAACACACTTCTTTTTGCCAATCTAGATCAGGCCAATATGTAGGTTGTCTAGTGTAAGAATTCACCTTTTGGAAGAAACAGGTTACATACAGGTGTTTGTACATAGGCCCATGGGCAAAGAAAAACTTGAACCCAGGAAGGTCATCCTCGTCCAATGTTATTATTGTTGTTGTTTATTTATATTGTTTATATATATCACCAGCAGTTTACATGATGCTTTGCAGGTACAACAACTGAAAACTGTGGATCCTGCCAAAGGCATACAGTGTAAAATATGTGCATACTCATACACACGGAAGGAAGGAAGGAAGGAAGGAAGGAAGGAGGGCAGTCAACCCACTGTATCCAAACATCCATGGATTTTGATATTCACAGGGGGTTCTGGAAACAAAACCCTAGTGGATAACAAAGCCACTCTGTAATAAAATAAAACTAAACAATACAGTTATAAAATAAATTTTAATTTTAAACAAATGTAATTGCAATCCAATTCTTTTTTGCTTCCATTTCTACCTTGATGTCTATTTACACAGGCCTGGTGTTCATGCAAATAAGGCTCAAAACATATGGGCCAAAAGTGCCGCCTTTGATCCAATCCGGGGGCTTGGGGTTCAGATGACATATGTCCCTGGAGTGGGCTGAAGCAGCGCTGTGGCTACCTAAGGCAGCCCAAACCTGGCCACAATAATGGTAGGTGTAATAATATGGTCCCTGATGGCAGTCCACTGTGACCGTGACCATGATCCCATGCTGCTCGGGGCACACTTGTGATTGGAGCAGCCAAAGGAGAGGCTTTCTCATGTGCACAGGCAAGAAAGCAAGAATTCTGGAGGTGCACCTACTGGGTAGAAATAATGCCATTTGAAACCACTTTGATGCTGTAGCTCCATTCCATTTAATTCTCACAATACTACAAATCACAGAATTCTGTGGGATGGAGCCATAGCAGTTAAAGTGCTATCAAACTGTATTATTTCTACAGTATAGATGCACCCTCAGTTATAAATCCAGATAGGCACTGGAAATAATGGATGGATTTTTAACTTATTCTGTATATTGTGGTGAAGCCGTTGACTGAGCTGATTAGATAGCTTAGGCTGCGTTCACACTGGGGAAATAAACCGGTTTAAGTGCCATGGCTCAATGCTGTGAAATTCTGGGAATTGTAGTTTGTTGTGGAGCCCAGAGCAGAGCAGCTCCGCTCTGGGCTCCACAACAAACTACAATTCCCAGAATTTCACAGCATTGAGCCATGGCACTTAAACCGGTTTATTTCCCCAGTGTGAATGCAGCCTTTGAAAACAGACAAGAGCTGTCAGGAAGCTTACTATGTAGGTTTTATGAAAAAAGCGGTTGGGGGGGAGCACTATCAATATGACTGAGATGACTTCATCCCCCAAGCATCCCTTGAGGGCTGTCAGGGGTAACTAGCCCTCCTCCTGGACACCCAGGTGGGCTAGAAGAATGCTTGAAAAGGCAGGAGAAAACCTCCAGTCACAATTGCACTATCATAGGGGCTGTCCAGACTGCCCCTAAAGGGTAGCATGCAGCCAACTCTTTACTGTTCGGATAGGGGCCACAGCAACCTGACGCCACAGCCCCAATACAAGGGGAGCCATAGCTGTGGCATCATGTGGATGCAGCGCCAGAGGTGCATCATGATGGCATGCACCATGTGGAGTGGCACGTACCAAAATGGCTTCATGGGGGAAGAGTTAGGGCATCCAGCATGAGGAAGCTGCACCCTTCTGGCCTGTATAAGCTTATAGGGAGTGGGACAAGAAAGTCCCAGTGCTTACTTAATGGGTATGTTTGATCTAGTTCTAAATAATTTTTGTCAGCTTTTTAAAACAAAGTGAAAGAGCAAACAAATTTTATTAAACAATGGGGCAATTCACACAGCACTAACAGCATAAAAAAACCCCAGCATTCTGCAAATGTACTATTCACAGTCACAACCCTTTTAATACATCAGACCAATACAGGTGATTGATTAGGCAAATATGCAACAGTATTAAGAGACTCTGACCATTAGCGTGTGATATGTTTCACATGACAGTAAAACAAATAATCCAATCATACTGAAGCTACAACAGTCATATAATGTCCATCATGGTAGATATGAGGTTCCTATCCCCATAGCAACATCTGTACTGCTTATGCTAATCACTGTAAATTAACCTTGATATGAAAAAGCCCTAGAGAGGCTGCTGCTGTTATAGCAGTTCAGATGAGTAGCATGTTTTGCTAATAAACCTGCACTGCAAAAATCAGGGTGATAATGAGATGTCCTGTTAGCACATTTTCTTAATATGCATTTGTAAAGCCAAAGCATTTGTACTCGTATAAGGGCAATTATAAGTATCACAGATAATGAGCTATGTTATTGACTAGTCCTCTTATTATGATTCATTTATGGGTAAACACTGAAACTGGGCAATCAATTGACATTAAAATGATATTGCTACTAAGCCTGCTTTATAATTATATATTTTATTTAGAACTCTCTTAAGGAAATATCTATAGATTATAAACTCTTTCAGTAAAACTCACAATCCAGGCCTGTACAGAGTAACAAAAATCCATAGTAACCTAAATCCATAGGGACCTTCAGCACTTCTTGTTGCACTGCAGCAGGTCTAGGAAGCATAGCCAATATAGGATTCAACTGCTGAAAATGATCCTGGCCCCAGTGTTTTGGGAGCCCTTGGAAGCACAGTGCAAAGAAGTCATACCATCTAGGGTGGAAATTGTTGTTTCAAAAACTGCTTTTAGGAAACTGCTTTTAGGTTGTGAACTGAGAAGTAATGATGGGGAGACCCTCCATATTACACATGACCCCCCATATTACTGTTTTCATGATTGAGGTTGTGTCCCAAAAGGGCTCAAATCACTATCTGATCACTGCTTTATGCCACTGGATGAACACACCATTTTAAATCCTTATAAAATTGAAAAGGTTAAAATTGAAAAATTCCCAGCTACTAAAATAAACAGCTTTTGTTGTAATTAACCACCCTCAAATGTCTTGGCCCATGATGACTCTGTGGATGAGACATCTCCAAGACTCCCTACAGTTCTTGGCACTAAACCAGACAACTGCATTAGGTTAAACATTCAAATTCTGTTTTTAATTTGCAGCAAACAGAAGCCTTGGTCCTGAGCTTGTTTATCTGGAAATCAGGTCTGACTCAGATACTGGAAACTTCTTCTCTGCAATACATCTGAATGACACTCAGGAAACATTTATTTAGAGAACAATAACTTGTGACTTTGGTACCCAAGTGGACAGCTATAGTATCCTCCAGGCAATTTTTCCAATCACAGCAGCACATCAAGGGAATAATTTCAGGTACCTATATGGACATACTAGCTCATACATTACCTTTCACAAAGAAATAAATACCTAATGTCATTCAGAGCACAATATGTTTTTTTAAAAAAACACACCCTCAACTTGTCCTTAGTCTGATTATTTCACATAGTTCTTATTCTGGAATGTTTACTTAATATAGATAATTATCTTTAAACTTCCTGTTCATATCTTAGAGATAAGATGTCCTCTATCTGAAGGAAATGTAAGAGTGCTCTGATCTGAATATGAATGTTAAAAATATGGTTCCTGCTATAGAGAAATCTATGGAACCAGAATGTTATTATATTATTATCTATGATGAGTGGAAAGATGTAATTGCAAAGGAAGAGAAATTTAGGTATCTTCAAAAGTCCTGAAATCAGTGGGACTGTACTGAAATATTATGATGGGAATGAATGGTAGATTAGACAGCTATGATGCAATCTGACAGATATTTTCTTCAAAGATCCCGGCTGGTATGAAACACTGTCTATAATGCATGGACATGTTTTTTGTGGCTGGCTGAGATGCAATAGTTGTTCAGGGTCACATTTAAACATGATCAGCATGTACAAAGAATTCCCACTCAGCCATGGAAACCCACTTGGGTAATTCACACTTGCTCAGCCTCACAGGAAGGCAAAGGCAAACTCTCTGAAAAATCTTGCCAAGAACCTCTGTGTTAGGGTCATCGTTAGTTGGAAATGATTTGAAGGAGACACGGAATGCTTTATTGTAGAACATTTCTGAAATTGCATTACCCAGACATTGTCTGGTTAATGATAAGATGATATGAAATGGTTCTTTCATATTGTCACCATAAACCACCATAAAGTGATGTCAAAGGACAATAACAAATACTGAAGAACTATATTTCTTTGAAAAGTGTGTGTTAGTATTTAAATTTCTACACCAGGGGCAGGGAAATGGCAGTTCTGTGGGCCACATGCAGCTCTCAAGGGCTTATTCATGGGTACCTAGATACTGAAAGCTGCTCTGAGCTCCCACATACCTAAATGTCTAAAATTGTTAAACCCATTCAGGAAGCCTTCAGGAATAACTGGTACCTGAAAACACCCCACACAATCAGAAATACTGACAAAACAGCACTTTCAATTGCAGGTAGCTTAGGAACTGCATTCACTTGCCCATGCTTACAGCTTATTTTCAGATCTTTTGTAGTAACATGAAGAGTGGGGAGTAGAAGAGGGGAGACAGGAGCTAACAACCCTGGCTCCCTCTACAACTGTGCAGAAATTAATCCCTGAACAAGGCACAAGTAGTAAGAGCTCTCACAATGCTTCTGACATCATATCTGTTTTGCCCCATTAGTTTTGTAAAGGCTGCTCTGAATGATGATTTCCAAGTCTCTCACAGAGGTTTCCTAGAGACAACTGAGGCAACCCATGTTTATGACATTGGCCCAATGAGTCAAGAAGAAATGATTTGTGAAATGGTCCTTTTTTCCGACATCATTTTGCTGATTCACCAGCATGCTTACTTGGGACTAAATCCCACTGAATTTTATTCTGATTAGGATTGTACTCAGAGGTCTCTCTACTAATTACTAAAATCACATGGGATGCCTTTTAAAACTGTGAGTCTCAAATACAACATATTTTTAAAATATTATAATAGATATTAAATTTTAATAGAACAATAAAATGTAAGCATAGCCTTTTACATTGCAATGAGTTTTTTAAAAAATAAAGTTGCATGAAATGACATACTGTGATATATATATATATATATATACTCTGTATATATTTTAACAAGCCTGATTCAATAGCTCACTTTCCTTTCCAAGGAAAAAGATGACTTGTTGGATAGAATGACTCATCTACTCTATAGAAAGTCTGCTTTTCTGAAGATTCTTGACTGTGTCCATTTTATTGGTGGAAGCCTTTAGTGACAATAGGGAAAATCATTTAGGTTGGCAGCAATTTTAAATTTCTTCTTATTCATGAAACACAACTGTTCAAGGCCCAAAAAGGGGGGGGGGCTCTAAAAGGTGAATGCTCCAGCTCTTTTCTTTCCCCAAAGTTTGTTGAATTACTCCTTCCTTATTTAGTTGAAATTAAATGGCTGATTTTGAAATAGTCGAGAAATAGACCTTGACAGTTTGGTATAGCCTTACTTGTCTGTCCCTTTTAACTGGACAAACTAAGGATTAAGGCCCTGTACAAACCGGCACTTTGTGCTGGCCTGGGGGTGAAATCAGGGTGTCATGTCTAGATGACGCATGCCTTTGACAACGCCACCAGGGAACCATACAGCTGTGCCACCGCAGCTATGGCACACTTTGGATGGCACTCCTTTTTGTACCCTCCAGAGGCCAAATTGGGGCCACAGCATGAGGTTGCCATGGCCTCAATCTGGCCAGGAAAGGGGCAGCTGCATGCCACCCTTTAGGGGCTTTTTTTAAAAAAAAATTTATTTTTCTACCGTATGATATATTACAGCACGTGTACATATTAAATCATGTACAATTATATCAGTTTTCAACCATTTTTTTCTATTATATGTCATGTTTAAATTAAATGTAATGTTTTCTAATGCTTTATTACAGATTTTATGTATTTTTTTTTAATGCAGGGGCTGTTTGTACACAAAATGGTTGCTAAGGAAAAGTCCCTTCCCAAGTCTCACTTGACTCTCCACCCCTGCAAATGTACTCAGGAAACTTTCATAGCCAGTTAAAAAACACCATTTTGTGTCAGATCTATGAATCTATAGAATTTCTACTTACATTAGGCAAAACCATAGATGCACACAATTAACACCACAAGATATCTGCTCTGGAAACAAAAGTAGGATCTGTGAAAATATGCAACTGCAGTACACAAATTAAGCAAATTAAAACCTAAGACTTTAAGTAGGTTACTTAAGTAGTATGAATTGTTTTCTGCCACAATGTTGTTTTCCCCACATTTTAATGTTATTTATCAACACTGGGATGCCATCCTTCTTTGCTACCCATCTACTTTGCTTTATTAAACTCCTCTCACATTCCTCATACCATCTACTCTTCATATTTATCATTTCTACCTCATTATTCACTGTCTCTGTTCCAGATAACTAATACAAATATGAAGCAACATGCCCAGTTGTACATCCTAGTCAACATTTTGTAATGCTTCCAATTAGTTATGCTTCTTCATTTAATTTGTTTCTGTACCCTATGCATTATCTCATCCATCAGCCAATGTCACATAATTCTTTTAGTGTTTGGATCTTAATATTAAATAAATCTACCTGGAAAAAATAAAGCATTTTCATGATCACAAGCTTTGTGTTGACTTTGTTGACGTTTTCCCACTGTATAATTTTTTCTACTATTTTTAAATGCATGTCTTGCCATTTAGTCTTTAAATCTAGATTATATTGCCTTTCATATGCATCAACAATACTGCAGATCCCATTTTTATAGCCAGTTCTAACTGCACTATCTTTCCACTAATGGTGGAATATGCACATTGACTGGAACGATTAGGAGATTGATCAGTTTATCGTTCATAGGTTTGAATGCTTCTCCTAAATACCTCTTCAAGACTTTGATGCCTTTGAGCAACTCGTATACTTAATAGCTTTCCACACCAATGATTCTGTCCCTTGGGAATTAACATTGATTTTCTGTTAATATAAAGAATCCAGTTGTGTCATCTTCCCTGTTCCAAAGCTCACCAAAGTCAACAGACATTTTCTGTCAGGTTCAATGGGTTTTCTGTTATTAAGGAGATGAAAAGATTTGCCAGGGAAAAAAGTGAAGGGCTGTGAAGGACAATGGAACTATGGCATTCTGAATGAAAATAAGTAATACTGTAAGAACAGAAGAAGACATCCCTGATTCAACTCATTTTATTTCCTAAATGTTATGAAATATATGTCATCAATGACTCCTTCATTTCATGCATTGAACGTTCTCTGATTTGAAGGGAACTGTCTGCAAGGAAACCTGGGAACAAAGGATACAATTCACAGAGTATAGGATTCACTGGTTAAAAGTAAATTTAACATAACTGTGTAGGAACTACAGTGGGCCCTTGTTAGACGCTCAGGTTTGGTTCCTGGAACCTCTGTGGATAACAAAATCCATGGATGCTGAAGTTACATTAAATATAATGGCACAACAAAATGGTATCCCATATGTAAAATGGAAAATCAAAGTTTGCTATTTGGAATTTATATTTTTGGGGAATATCTTCAAGCCGTGTATGCTCAAATCCATGGATAAAAAAATCCATGGATAAGGAGGGCCAACTATACTAACCATTAGAATTTAATTAGAAATTTCAATAAATTAAATGACTCTATATTTAAATTTCATCCCACTCACTGAGATCTATAGATCAAATGGAAATATCTCTAGGTTGCACTCCACGATTGCATCCACCCTACAGAAATGATCCAGTCTGACACCCCTTTAACTGACATGGCTCATTGCTGTGGAATTCTGCGAACAGTTGTTTTATCTGACATTTAACCCTCTCTATCACAGAACTCTAATGCCATAACAAACTCCAGATCCCATACCATTGAGCCATGTCAGTTAAAGTGGTGTCAAACTGGATTATTTCTACAGTGTAGATGTGGCCCAAGGCACAATGTTCCAAGAAAGTTTTAAAAGCAGAGGAAGCCTACAAACATTGTGCAAAAAAAAATACTACTTAGGCTCATTTTAGAACAATTCATGTAGACTTTTTAAAAAGTCAGTTGTTGGTGCTAAAACTCCATTTTAAAAGACTGCTTAAAGTGGAATATATTTAAGAAAGGTTTGGTTTGCAATTTTCATTCTTTTCTTTCTTTGACAAAGTTAGCTTCATTCTTACCCAGATTATTCTATTATTTTTTATTTAAAAATCTGTAGTACCAGGGGGTAGGGGGGATTCATGTTTGTTTCTCTGTATATAGGATCACTCTATGTTCCCTATGAAATTCCTTCAGTATTTAAACTTCTCAGAATACCAAATAAATTTGTTATGCTGATGTCCACAGCACTACTTCAGTTAATCTGAGTGGGTCTGGCCTTTGGTTCTAAATGTATAGGTGGAGTGCTGGGGAATTTTCCTGGAATGAATGATGTAAATCTTCACTGATTTATTTTGTTTTCAAGCATATTTGGTTTTGAAATGTAAGAATGTAGTGCTTTAAAAAAATCCTTGCTGGGCAGGTGTACAATACTTTTTTCTTTGTTTTTTGATATTTTTATTACTTTTCACATTTTAGGTTTGTTTCTTTTTTAAAAAAAATTTCTGTGGGGTAATTTAAAAAAACAAGGAAAATCAAATATACTTATTGGCAAAAACTAAGTTGGTGCTTTCTGAATGTTCAGGTTACCCTGCATAATTGTCTATTTGTGCCCAATGCAGAATTTTTGTGTTTAGTTCAAGGTTGAAGAAGTGGTGTTTAACATGTGGTTTCACTGCACATTGATGTATATCTGCATTTGGTTATGCATTATGTAAGAATGGGTGAACCTCTGCCCCAGGCTAGGCTATGGACTGAAAATTATCTATTTGTTTGTTTTTTACATTTTTAGTCTACTCAGTAACCCGAGCTTCCTGGATAGTATGCAAAGAAATACAAACATAAAATGCAAAACAGTAAAACAGGAAAGCAGCAATGGACAAAAATCCATTTAACTAGGCTTACCATTGACTGGCATACAATCTTGAGTATAAAACTCAGGAGAGAATTGAAATAAAGATGGTAACCTCCAAATTTAAAGGAGAATAATGATGCTGTACATTGCATGTACAAGCCCCATAGCTGGTTTTGTTCAGACTTTGTTATAGCATCAGTTCATTCCAATGGCTGTTTGGAGAGTTTAAAAAATATAAGATAACCTCTAGGCAAGTTCTCTGTAGAACCAATAGGATTAGGTTTTTGCTGAAACTTTAATTGGAATCAGCCCTTTCCCAGCAAGTGTATGTGTAAATAATGTTCTAAATGTCTATTGAAAAAATAATACAGATCCAGGAGTGTTGGACAGGCTGATATTTGATTTCATATTCCCAGTGGGCCACCAAGCCAATGTGATATAGCCATTACTTTTTGCACTTTAATTCCTGGACACCCACTCAGACAGCAGAATGATCAATGGGCAGAATGGACAAGATTCATTCATGAGAAATACCTAGGTTCAAAGACCATTCACATACCAAGCACCAGGTAATCTTGAAACCAGTCAGTACTCCACCCCCCTCCCCCAGCCCATCTTTAAAAGCTATTGTGATAATAAAATGGAGTGGAAAAGCCTTATCCAAAATATATTTTTCTTGATTATAATGACATGGTGGGACTTTACCGCCATATCATATACTTTATAACATGCTGTATATAAAATGCTGTATTGAGATACAAATGCACTTTACATTTTTTGGGCTTTGAAAATCTCCCTATTGCTGCATGGCCAGAAGGATATCCTCCCTATCATAACATCTTTACCAAGGACTGAAACAACATGCAGGCATCTGACTAACATCTCCAATTGCCCCCCCCCCCCCGCCCCTCCTATTTGGTTTGTAACATCTTGCCTGATGAAGCCCATAGAGCTTTGAAACCTTGCAGTATGTATATTCTGCATTTTGGCTGGCCAGTAAAGGTATCACTGATGAATTTTTGTTCGTTGATGCTGTACAATAAGTTGATGGACTGACAGTTGAATTTGACTTCAACACTGGCCTTGTTCATCCAACTTGTTCTGCATTATTCAGCATGTTTTCCTGGATGTGGGAGTGGAAGAGTCTTTAATCCCACATGAAAAGCAGTGTATCTGAAGAGAATTTCACATGGAGGTTCATGTGGGAAATGAGGGACTTTGCTTGCATGGAAATCTGCAAGAGGGGACAGCTTGGAATGAGAAGAAATAGCTGAAAGGACAAATTTATTGTGCCATAGCATTTGCTGTTAAAAAAACTAAGTTTTTGTTAGGTCTCAACTGATGGAAGAGACATGTATGTGTTCAAGAGATGCTTTGGAAAGGTTTGCATTAAGTGAATATAGTAAATAAGCTTATTGGGTGATCTTGGTCTCCTCATTCAGTATCCCCAGTATAAGGAGAGAAATGTAAAAGATCTCTCTTAAGTTTCATGACATATCATAAAAAGGTGTTCAGCCGAAGCTCTCTCAGGTGCTCTCCTGTATACTCTGCCCTGTTACTTAGCCCTATTTCTCCCCAAGTTCATGAACTCTTGTGATCAGCTAGATAAAGACAACTGACACTCTCAGTTCCCAACCACATGCTGATTTTAACCACAATCAGCAAAAAGTATGATAAATCCTATTTCTGTCCAATGTGTAAAGATCTGAGGCTCAAGATGGCAGAAATAGCAATAGCAAGTTGTAATAACAAGTACATTTCTATACCAATTATCAGTGCACTTAAACACTCCCTAAGCTGTTTACAATGTGTAAGCCAATTGCCCCCATCAAGCTGGGTACTCATTATAGCAACCTCAGAAGGATTCAAGGCTGAGTTGATCCTAAGCTCCTGGCTTGTACTGAAATCATAACTTTGCGGTTTGTGAGTGAGTGACTGCAGTTCAGGCATTTAATCACTGCATCACCAGAAATGTAAACATATGGAACAGAGATAGCATATTTGTTGTCGTTGTTTGATCTGAAATCATTTCTGGTTTATGGTAACCCTAAGGTGCATCTATCATGGGGTTTTCTTGGCAAAATTTGTTCAGGGGAGGTTTGGAACTGCCTTCTCCTGAGGCAAGAGAGTATTACTTGCCCAAGGTATGGGTTACCATGGCTGAGCAGGGATTCAAACCTCAATGTCCAGAGTCATTGTCCAGTGCTCAAACCACTACACCATGCTGGCTCTCACCACATAGCCACTATATTGGCTCATCATATTTTCTGACCATGTGAGAAATGAATGACTGAACAGGACATGCCATTCCTGCAAGAACTGCAAGCATTTGACTGCTGCTTGTAGTCATAATGATATAAAATTAATATTCAGAAGCTAAAAATCATGTGGATTAAATCATATGGATAAAATCAAGTGGATTAAATAAATTTAATCACATGAATGAAATTGCACACACCAACTGTTAATTCATATAAGAAAAGTTCCTACTCTGACAGTAGATACACAAAATGCAAAAGACCTACCACTTTTCAAAGCCTTGCTTAGTATATGACTAGAAGTGTTGTACAAACTTCATGAAAACTCCTGGATCATACATATTTTTCAACAACAGAGAAAAGATTTAACAGATTTTGGTACACAGTAGAGGAATCACCAATTCTGCAGTATTACAAGTTTGTTTTTACCACTATGGAAGGTGGGTGCTGTCCATGCAGTAACCCTTACTACTTTTCCATATGTTTTGGTAGGCAGCAAATAGCTGTAGTGGCTGACATGGGCTGCATCTACACTGTAGAATTAATGCAGTTTGACACTGCTTTAATTTCCATGACTGAATGCTCTGGAATGCTGGGATTTGTAGTTTTGAGAGATATTAGGCCTTGTCAGAGACCTCTTATGCTACAACAAATTACAAATCCCAGCATTCCATAGGATGGAGCTATGACAGTTAAAGTAGTGTCAAGCTCAGTAATTCTGCAATGTGGCAGCAACTACAGTTCCATTTTAATTTGTTAGGGTTACAGTTCTGAGGAGTCTTTGGGTGCAATGGTTCCAAGGGTTCACTCCAACAGGTGTTCCATCAGTTCATACCACTACCAGCACAGTGAGAAAAGAGACACAAGAATGGCACAAGAGCGATGGTGGTGACAGAACTTTCCACTGCCATAAAAATTCTATTCATCTGGTCAAACCTGAAAATGGGATGTGTTCACAAGACCCGTCATTTCTCAAAATAGATAGCAATTAGAAAAACATATTTGTAGTGTAAGACTAGCACTGGATTGTATATTTCTGTATTTCTTCCTCATATGCCGCCTATACTACAAATTCTTTACTTTACATGCAGCCTATTCTAAGCATACTTTACTTGGCACTAAACCAACTAGGTTAAATTACAGTTGCAGCTTATCGCACACACTTTTGTCTCCATTCTGGGCACGGGCAGGGAACGCACACGGCCAAGTGAAAATGGAGTTTATCACATGCTAAACTGTTGGCAAGGCATCCCCATGTCATTGTCGACCCTAATCCGTTCCCGAACCAGGTGAGGCACATGAATTTTGCTCAGCTGTAAAAATTCTGTTTGAGCAAGAAAGCTTTCTGGCTGAGCAAAATTCACATGCCTCAGCCTGTCTTGGGGAAAGATTTGGGTCAGCGATGGCATGGGGACACCTTGACAACAGTTTAGCATGTGATAAACTCTGTTTTCCTCAGCCACATGAGTTCCCTGTTTCTGCCCAGAATGGAGACAAAAGTATGTGTGATAAACTCCTTTGTAGTGTCAGACTAGCATTGCATTGTATGTTTCTGCATTACTTCCTCATAAAGTTACATGCAGCCTATTTTATGCATACTTTGCTTTGCACTAAACCCAACTAGGTTAAATCGCAGTCTTCGTAGTGTCAGATGAAAACTGGATTGTATGTTTCTGTGTTACTTCCTCATAAAGTTACATGCAGCATATTCTACACACACTTTACTTGGCATTAATTCCAACTAGGTTAAATTGAAAGAGTACATTGTCCCAAAAGATCTAAGGAACAGGTAACTTCATTCTGGTTTAAATTTTAATTGTAATCTGGGCTGTGTTTATGTTGAAAAGAAACCCTAGGAATAACACAATGGTAATGCTTAAACTATTGCTTCTAAAGATTTAAATAATTTACAAGAAACTTTAGCAGAAGAGAGATGAAAATATTACAGAGGCTTCTAGAGAATTTTAGCAAGCTGAATAATTTATAGAAACAGGGTGGTATTTTTCTCTTCAGAATCCTGCCAGTTTGCTTCAGGAAACTAAAAATAAAGAAGAGAAAACTTGTTGTGTGACTGATTTAGGCAAAATACTATACTGGTATTTTCATAGGGATGAATTTACTAAAATATATACAATATGGAAGAAATATATTCATATAGATAAGTAGGAAGATATGTTCAAAACACACTGTAGAAATAATCCAATTTGAGGCCACTTTAACTGCCCTAGCCAGTGCTAGGGAGTCCTGGGAACTGAAGTTTATTTTGGCACCAGAGCTCTCTGACAGAGAAAGCTAAATGCCTCACAAAACTACAATTCCATTATTCCTTTGCCAGGGCAGTTAAAGTGATCTCAAACTGGATTATTTCTGCAGTGCGTTTTGGATCACAGTGTAAATTTCTGCAGAACTGTATGTCATAATAAAAGAATAAGCCACACAAAGCATCAATTCATTGCTCTTTTGCCAGGACTGATTGAAATATACAGTGTGAAAGGCTCTGTAAGACAGCACAATTATTAATTCTTTATGTCTATCTGCTTTATATTAGGTCTGTAGTTTCCATTTAGAGACATATGCAGTCTGCATAAACTGATGCAAACAGGATAGTCACTAGTTTCATTCCACCAGCCAGGAGACACAGCAGATAACAGCAATAAAAAGGAAAAAGCAGACTTTTATTCACCCATGAAATAATAATGTAAACAGTACAAAAATGAAGTACTTTACATCTGAGTAAACATGGACTTCAGATGTGGTTTGGAGCAGAAGATGTAAGTGTAAACTATATGGAAATAGGAATATCATTATATCCTCTGTAATGAAGCAGGAAAACTTTGGGTGTCAGTAAGCCACACTGGACCCCTCCAAGCCCTCCAATGGCTGGACCAAAATATTCTAATTTTCCAAATTTGCTGCTGCTCTACTCCCTATTAATTACTGTTTTGGATCAGTGGGTGTCAAAGAAGAGGTAGTAGTTCAGTCCAGAAAGAAAAAGAAAAAAAGATTGGGAGAACGTTGGAGAATGGAAGAGATGTTCTCTTTCCCCCAGGGATAGGAATTAGGTTGCTGTCACTTTGAATCATGCAATATAATTTATAATGTTTTAAAGGTAATTTAAGAAAGAATGGAAAAGTAAATTCCCTATAGTGGACTCTGTATATTTGTTTACATCTATTTTGCATTTTTTATTTAGAGTTCTGAGGTGGCTTACAAAAACCTTTGGACAGCTAGATTTCTACAAGCAAGTCCTGAATCTTGTGCTTTGTGGGATGCATACAACTTTGGAAGATTGTATACAGTGGTCCCCCGGCTTACGAATCCCCCGGGGTACGAAAACCCCGGGGTACGAAACCGGCGGGACCGCTAACGTATCCCCCAGGATCCGAAAGATCCCCCGGGATCCGAAGAAAAAAAACCACACGGCCCCTTTAAATCGGCCGTGCGGTCCGTCCGCTAAAGCGGTCCCCCGGGAAACGAAAGCTTCCGGGTTACGAAAGGTAATCTGGAACGGATTACCTTCGTAACCCGGGGGACGACTGTATTATGCCTTCACTATTGCATTCCTGACTTATTTCAAGTGGTGAGGAGCTTGTTGGGATCAGAATTGGATAGAAAGATTGGAATTCTTGGAATTCTCATCATCATTATTATTTCCTACCTGCCTGTCCCTGTGGATCAAGGTGGGGAACAACAACAAATAATACACACATACAGTAAATATAAAATAATATACAGTTGGTTCATCATATTGACAGCCAGCTGCAGATGAGAGCTCCTGCAGATCATCCCTCCCCGTATTAGCCAATGGCAGAGTTTGCCTACGGGTGCACTGACATTATATGGACTTGAAAAAGCAAAACACACTAAAATCTATCAATCAATACTTTAAAACCACAATTTAAAAATAATCTTGTTTGGCCTGCCTGAAGATGCTGGTCTTCACTGCTGATTTAAACATAAAGAGAATTTCATGCTGATGATTCTCTTCCAGTAGGTCATTCCACTGTGTGGGGAGTAGCCAAAGAAAATGTCCTTTGGGTAACAGCTGCTGACTGAATTATGTCTTATGTCCCTTTTTGGGAGAAAGGTGGCATAAAAATGAAATGACATAATAAAATAAAATAATATATCTCAGAGGATCTGAGTGTATAGTGTGGATAAAACGGCAAAAGGCAATCCTGGACTCAAATAATACCTGGTTTTAAAGGTAATGACCAACATTTCCTACTTTGCTCTTTTAAATTTGAATAGCCTATTCAGCTGCCGAATCTCTTCCTGCAGGTAATTCCATAGTCTAAGAGCAGCTGAAGAAAAAGTCTTCTGGCTGACAGTTTACAAACCTAGTCCATGCTGACTGGAATAAACATCCACCAAAGGACCTGAATGTATGGGGTGTATTATATGTGAAGAGGCAATTCTGTAGGTAACCTAGACTCAATCCATGTAGGGCTTTAAAGGTAATAACCAACACTTTGAACCTTGCCAGAAACTAACTGGCAGCCAGTGAAGTGATTTTAAAACTGACTTAATATGGTCACTTCTGTACCAATAACATGTCTGGCTGCCATATTTTGAATTAAGTAAAGTTTCCAAACTTGGTATACAGGTAAGCTGTACAGCAAGTCCTACCAGTGTGTGCACTACCATCATTAGGTCCATCGATTCCTGGAAGGGGTGGAGCAGAAGCAAAAGCAGTTTGTATTTTCTCAGAAGTTGATGTCATACATATCACAGATTCTAAGGAACTGTCCAGTGATCTATCTAGTCAGGTTTTCTTGCATCAGCTTCGGTTGTTGTGGCTTGACCATGTTGTTATGGTTTGACTCTGACACTCGAATTAGTCCATCCAGTCATTTATAAGCCTGGCCCTTATCTATCTTGGTTGAAAAACCTAGTAGCCATGGATTGATCAGGTGGACCCAGAAAGGTGTAAATAAGGAAGTGGCCAATAATTTGAGACTGTAGCCTGATAAGACAGAGCATCTGTAGACTGGTGATTCTGTTGTTGGGTAACTGAATCAGCAATGTGCACTGGATGGGGTTGACTCCCCCCGAAGGGTCAAGTGTGTGGCTTGGGCATAGTCAGAGATTTATGTGTGTTACTGGCAATCCGGCTCTGACTGGTGTATGAGCTGTGGTCTTTTGTGGACAGGGATAACTTAGTCACAGTGGTCCATGCATTAGTAACTTCCCAATTTGTGACAATTGCAGAGAAGAGTACCAAAATGTTTTCTTCCCTGCTGGAATGGAAGGGGAGACTCACTTTTTTTTTGAAGAGAAGGGAAGACTTGTTTTAATGTGGTATTGTCAATTTCTGGTGGCATGATTTATCATAGAGCAGCAAATGATGGGCATGAGGTACCACATAAATGGCCTGGGAACTGCATGTGGCCATCAGGCCTTGCACTGTCCAATCCTGCTTTACAAAATGGGACCTTACTGGCACCCTGTTGGGAATTTGCAACATTATAAATCAACATATGATTTCACAGTTTAGCAGTGCAACATAATGCAGCAGATGCATTTTCAGGAGGGGAATGTGTTATAGCTGCACTACCAGGACCATTGCACAAGTGAACACATAGTATGTTCATGTGAAATGGTCATGATGTACAACAGCAGTGCATTTTGTGGGACAAGCTGCCCTTGCACAGTAACAGCAAAACAGAAGCAATGGTCCCCAATTGAGCTATGGGGCACTTGTAATCCAGAATGGAGGACAATGGAAAGTCATGGGTTCCCTGCATCCTACTGGAAAAAATGTCCCAAATTTTCACACTGCCCCATTGTGTGGTGGGTGCCCCCACTACACAATGGTAAGTCTTGTGTGGTGCCCCATTATGTAGTAGGACCCACATTGTTCAACAAATGATTGTCTGTGTTGTCCTATTGCACACAGTCACAATTACAGTAACTAACATGGTTGTGTACTGTGTCAATAATATAGCTCCTTCATTATAACAGTACACATTGTAGCCCATGATTTTTAAGTTGAAGCTTATATATGCAATAAAGTACCTGTTTCACTACCCCAAGCTATTTGCTTTGTGGATTTAATATGCTCTGTTAACCTTTCAGTTTATTATTTTCTACTTAGGACTGGGAAAAAAATCATTAGCAAATATCCAAAGAGAATGAGCAAAAGGAAATGATTGCTACAGAATGACAACAGTAACTGTCAAATAAATAACGAGCTAATTACAATTACCCTTGGAGCAAATCCACTATTAAGATATTGTGTGTTATTTTCCCAATAGCTTTCAAGCTTGACCCCTCAATTCATATTGTTATACCACAAGAGACACACATTACTGTAGCTGTGTTTTCTCAATAAAATAGATATAAAATAGATTTCAGTCCTCTGTCAACAAGATTTCTACAGTTACCTAGCATAACAACTTACTGTTTGTGTAACAAATGTATTTTTTTAAGAAGCTTGATGATATAGTTGATTGAAACAAACACACCTTTACCTTGTCCAGTCCTGGGACCTTTTCACACTACATAGTGCTGTGACTCCATTTAACTGTCATGCTAACGTCCTCTGGAATCCTGGGGTTTGTAGTCTGGTGAGGCATTAGAACTCTCTGACTGGGAATTCTAAATATTCCTCCCAAAATCCTACAGTTCCATAGGATGCTGCCATTACACTTAACATGGAACCATAGCATAGAAGTATGGAAGGGCTCCCAAAGCAAGAAATATTATCCTTCCCAAACCTACTCTTACCTGTCAGATGCTCTGAGCTGTTTGCAAGAAAGGTGGAGCATAAATTGAGTTAATAATAATAGTAATGGTAATAAAACAATCAGATACAACCAACATCTTGCAAATTATTTTAGGCCCAAATCAGAGAGCAGATAGAAGTGAACAGCAAGTAATAAACTTAGTGCAAACTGTTTATGGGCAGTGTTTCACTAATATTCTGTGAATGTGATAAATGGGCATTCATAGAAGACCATCTGTTTCAATGAGACTGTATAACCAAGTTCTAAAGCAATGTGAAATTGCTAATGTGTTTTTGCTTTGAGCTGCTTGCAGAGAGATATGTACCACAACCATCATCCCTGGGTTAGCATCTGTGTACTTTTCTTACTGCATTTTCTGTTTCAATCATTTTCAGTTATTGTTGCACTGGAACACATTAAGTGCCATTATATTCTTTTGTGATGGACTTAGCCTGTTGTGATTCTGAAAGACAGCTAGAGTGGGCTAAACGGGCATATGCTACCACACCTTCACACCGAGAAGATATTTGTAGATCAGCTACCCCTTGTCATACTGAATTATGAGCCATCTGAACATGTATAGATCTACATCTATAGATGTAGCCAGTGAGTAAAATAAAAAGCAGAGACCTGCTGGATCAGACTGCAGGCCTCTGTTGTCCAGCATCCTCTTTAAGTGGCAAACCGGATAACCACAGGAAAACCACAACAAGGGCATGATTTTAATTCTACCTTTAATCCTGGAAATACAATAGCCTTACAGGGAGTCACTGCTGATAGATATAATGTTACCTAATTTGTCTAACCCCTTTTAAAGCTGTAACAGCTAGTGGCCATCATCACCTCTTGTACTAGTTGCATTGGGGTAACTTTGATACTGTTATAACAAAAATGAAGACATTTTGTCTCTGCACCATGAATAATTCCATGCTTCTCTGTCACATCACCCCTTGTATTTTACCCAAGCTGATATGCCCCCAACATTGTAGGCTTTTCATAGGAGCTTTACGCCCTTGATCATTTTGGCTGCTCATTTCCGCACCATGTCAGTTCTACAAAACTCTTTTTGGAGGGGTGACAATCAAAATTGTACATATCATTTCAAATGTGTTTGTGTTATAGATTTTTATAAGGACATTATGATATGGACCATTTTATATGGAACCATTTTTAATTGTTCAAAGAAAATATGAGAATAAGGTATAGACAATACAGTCATCCTTATCAGGATCATTGTCATTATCATCATTATCTTCACCACCACCATGTATCATCTATATAGCACCATCAGTGTACATGGTGTATATGGTCACTTTATCATCACTGTATTGGTGAGGGAACTGAGAATGATATTTTCCTCCTTGGTTAGGAGAAACACTTTCCTTGGAACCACTGAGGAAACAGCACATTAGTAATGAAATTACACCCATTTTTTCAAGTGCTACTCTTCAGGTTTCTGTTTTACAACACTGGCCCTGATTCACTAGAATTAAAAAGGCTGTCTCAGTTCCCATTATGCAGATTGACCTCCAGTAAGCATAATTGGCAATAAGTTCAGGGAAGCAAATTATTACACCTTAGGATTTTTTAATTACTGAGGATGTCTTTGATAGTTTTACGAGCCCTTGACCATTATGAAAACTCTAATTGCAAGGCCTGTTTCCTTAGAAACTAATCCAAAGGTGACACATTCTGTTGACTTCTCATTATACATTCATAACCTCATCTTTCAATTCTTTGTCATAAAGAATTTATGTAGAACATAAATCATGCAAAACCATTAAACTGTTATCACATTTCTGTGATAATTGTTTACTGCTATAAAATGGTGTATGTTTTGTTCCAATGGTTGAATTTTGACTAAAATAAATGTCCACAAAGTAGTTACTTCATAGTTAAGGGGGACAACGTCATTACATAGTAATTCTACACATTTCCTGTTAATATAGTGTTTTGGTGGCCAGATCTTCTCTGATGAATACATTTTAATTGAATGTGACAGTTAAGTCAGAAAAATCTTCCTATGGAAGTCAGAATTGTGTGGTGGTAACACAAGTGACAACTCTCATGTATGGAACAGCAGACAGGTCTGCTTCATTTGGCTCACATCTTATTGAAAGAGAAATTTACTGCAAATATTTTAAATCATTATCTGGCTTTTAGAAGTTGAGATGTTTGGAGAAGTGCGGAAAGGGAAATGCAGCATAGATGAGATGAAATGATGCAAAGAAACATTTTTTAAAAATTCATAAGGCCAAAATGGACAATAGCACAATAGGTCTGCAGATGAGAGGATCCATACTGAGTTACCAGAGAATGAGGTTGGCCTTGTAGCCTTTGTGAGGAAAATAACGGACTGTAATCCTACCATTTTTCTTTCAGGAAATTTCCTTGCTGTTGGAAAATCTCCTTAGAAAATACAGGCTGGAATGTGAACGCAAGTCCTGATCAATGGCTTTAATGTTGAGAAGTCAAACATATGGGTCTTCTCATTCTGGACTTTCTTTCTCTTCCCATCCC
This sequence comes from Urosaurus nigricauda, assembly GCA_034509955.1. Taxonomy (NCBI): domain Eukaryota; kingdom Metazoa; phylum Chordata; class Lepidosauria; order Squamata; family Phrynosomatidae; genus Urosaurus; species Urosaurus nigricauda. Next base: position 61,053,581 of record JAOEGL010000003.1, read on the forward strand.
ACTGCAATCCTCTTTAGCACCATTAATCTTCTCCAGAAGGTTTCCCAAAACATGCAGGAGAGAGAGAGGTTGTTGATTCTGGCGGAAGCATACCAGTAGTATCAGTGGAAGCAAACCCTTTCTTTCTCTTCACTATAATGCAGTGATACTATTGATAATTGGTTGATGAAGTCTCTCTTGTTATGGCCTATTTTAGGAAGACTGCAATGGCCTGGATGCACCAGTGAAGTTAGCAGTTTGCTATAAGCTGCACATGGACAAATCTTTCAATTTCACTCTTTCCTTTTGCAGTTTCTTTCTTTCTTTCTTTTTTAAACAAACACAAAAACTCAATTTCTTCTATTTTGTTAATTAAGCAATTTCAAAGAAGGAAACAAAATGAATGGGGTTTTACATTTACATTAACTTAAGTTCTTACCAACCCCACCAGTGGTTTTGCTACTGTATTAAAACAGTGATTATTATACCCAATATTATACCAATTTTTTCATTGCAGCAACCCTTAGAATTCAGCTGTGAAATGCAAGGAGAGCCAATGTTATTTTTTAATTCTTGAACGAACCCTTCTTTTGGTACCTAAGTTTAGAAATCTTTTGTGAAATCAAGGAATGAATACATTTTTCTCAATTATACTGATGAGGTTATCAAAGAACTGTTGCATTTAATTGTTTTAAAAGGAATAGAGCAAAAATGAAAGAATAATTTAAAATGAAACTATGAAATATTCATGCAATTAAATCAAAATACAGGCAGCACAATATAATGTTGAGCATTTTGGGTAAACAATTGATGCATAAAAAAAAGCTGATAATCAGAATTATGATGTGAATGCAATGATTTGTCACCTGCTTTTAGATTTCTGTATTGAGTTTGGTGAGAATAAAAATTAGATCAATTTAAAGCAGACCTTGAATCCCTAGTTTGCAATAAATAATGCTGCTATCAGTTAACAGTTTCCAAATGGAATCCTATAGAGTATATATAAGGATATCTCCCTATCTATCTATCATCAATTTCCTGTAGCAAAGTGACTGTTTTATGAATATAATAAATAGCAATAGTCCTTTAATGGCAACTTTATCTTTGGCCATTATGCTACATTTTAAGTACTTAAAAATACTAATGGGAACTATACAGTGTTAATTACACTTAAGATATGACTACTGTACACATAAACTACTGGAAAATTAAGTGGCAGTTATTGAAGCAATTATCTTTACAAATCTTAAGAGAGATAAGCAGACCCCGAATGGCCAAAGAGGTTGCTAACACCCTTAAAGGTCTATTTTAAGCCTTGTATAAGTTCCAGCTATACATTTGCATTTCCACGTTATGCACTGAGATTAATGTGTTTTAAGATAATGATGTAAAAAGAGGGAGCAGAAGGAAGGAAGGAAGGAAGGAAGGAAGGAAGGAAGGAAATATCTAAACATGATTTGTAACTTTAAAAGGAACCTAAAATTCATTTTCAATGTTTTGATTTCCAAGAATTCTTTACAGATCAAATTATGGCTGGTTTCTTATTTAATAATTGCAACATGGGTTTGGTTTATGACATTGTAATTACACTCATTTATTTTGTGCCATTGCAATGACAGAAAGCTCCTTGCCATATCTACTTTTTTAGCCATGCATCCCCCAAAATAGGAATCTCAAAGGTGCTGAAGAGGTGTTCAGCAAGAATGTTTCCAGGCCCCTTCCAGTAATCCCACTAGTGGGAAAGGGCTGGTACCTCACCACTCACTACCCCCCTCTTTGGCACCATGGAAATTCCTTTGTTGGTAGGACTGCATGGTTTATAAGGTAAGCTTGAGAAGATATAGCAATGGAACAGTAGATACACTGCCACAGTGATGTCTCCCAATGCAGGATCTTGGTCTGTAGCTTCAAGGTCCATAACCTTCAACTTCATCTCCATCTATCAAAGAAACTTATTGAATGTAATATTAAAGATTTGAAACATAGTATTTATTATTGTATTAAAATATAGGCGCGGTACAGACAGCCCTTTAGGGCTGGGAAGCGTGCAGCATTTCCATGTTCCCGAGCACTAACATGTATGGACAGCACAATTTTTAAATGGCACTGTCCATACAGGTGCACTTTGATGATGTCTCGTGTCCAGATGGACAGATGCACACCTGATATCATGGTGCCGTTGAAGGGCACCTAAGGCGCCCTTTCAGCAGCTCTAAAAGAAGTTCCGAAACAGAGCTCCTTTCCCTCATGTGTGTTGTTCCTGCGACTACTAGATTGCTGTGAGAACAAAGTGAGGGAGAAAGGAGCCAGGAGCTGGTCGGGCTATCCTTTCAGGCTGTCATGCCCCAAGGACAGCCCTTTCCAGGCCGCGGAGAAGGGCTGCCTGGATAAGCGGAGGATTGGGACCTCTGGGGCAGCCGGTGAGACTGCCCTGGCCCCAATCTGCCACTCAAAGGGGTGGCTACAGACCACCCCTTTTGGTCTGTAAAGCCTCATATTAAACTTTTCAATGTAACAGCTATCAAAAACAAATATAAAAACTTCTCAAAACTTACCAGAACTACCATGAACAACCTGACAAGATAGAAACCGACATTCATCAAGAATTCTCTTCTCTTTGGGGACTTTTTCGCATGTGCTTTTAAAAACATTTTGGGGATGGAGACGGGACTCGCGGGAGCATTCGTGAACACATTTTACCGCACACGCAAGCATCCACAAAGAGGCCCAGGTCCAGCACCTGTACCCAAGCTGTCCCTGTTCAGTGCCGGCGGGTGCCATTTTTGGCGGACAGAAATCTTCTGACCAGAAGATTTAACGCTTCGTGGCACGGGACAGGGACAGGTACCAGAACGGGGCCTCTTTGTGGACGCTTGTGTGTGCGGTAAAATGCATTCACATGCACCCCCTGAGTCCAGTCCCCATCCCCAAAACGGTTTTAAAAGTGCATGCGATAAAGTCCTGAATATGACCATGTGGTTTCACCCTATATTTGCTTAAGGTTATTATTGATATCATCTTTCTTTATGTCCACTGTGCACATCCAACTACCCTCAGTTTTCCCTCTTGTCAGTATAATGAAGCCCGAGATATCCTGCTTACTGAGAAGTTCCCACTTTAAATTTCCATGTTATAATCTAGTTCTTTGTTGGAGGAGATCAATTCCAGAATAGTTGGTTCATTGTCACTTCTTCCACCTTCTGGAAGATGAAACTTTCAGTAAGCCAAATGAGGAGTTCATTAAACTTTTCGTTCTTGGCCAGGTTTGACTTCCAACTGGTTTGTATTTCTTAATATTCATGAAACTGAGTATGTATTTTTCTTTGTATTGCATCAAACATGCTAATAGCACTCCTCCTCCCCCCCTTTTTTCCCCTTCCATGATCTCTGTTTCTCTTACTTTCATGGATCTCTTCTATACTCTTGGTTTTAACAACTCTGTCTTTATACTAGTGCATAGTATTGTATGCCAACATGCAGGAGCATACCACACAAGCTACTACTGTAAATCCATCTTCTGAGCTCCCAGAATTTCTAATCTTAAAATGTCAATTCTTACCTTCATAAATCCTTTTTCAATCTCAGCTAAGCTTTTCCCACTTTGTAGGAACTTTCCATCTGGTTTTATTCTTCATAGAATTCCTGCTCTCCTCCATACGCTGAAGTATCATGATGGCAATGTAATGACTTCATCAATCTGTTTTCTCTAAAAGCTTGTTTTGTGTGGGAGCTAATCAGGTTTGCCAACTTGTATTAGAGCCAGCCTTTTAGGATTCACACAAACCCCTCCAGCTAAATTCAGCTAGGTAACAAGAGCAAGTACTTTCAATTTCACCATCTTCATTTTCAAAATTATTAAGCAACCAGTGTATAACCACATAATGGTTGCTTCACTGAATTACATTGTAGATCCATATGACATTTATCCATTAACATTTTTTAAGTATTGCACATTACTTAAGTTTGTGTAAGGTTTCAAGCCTCCTCTTGAAACATATCACAACAGCTCATAAACTATATACACTCCTGTGATAAGCAATAGCAGCAAATGCAAAGCAATAAATAGAACCAGGTGAATTAGGAATTAAACCTTGCAATAACATTGCCACATGGATGGAAAGCAATTTAAATCTATAGAAAATCTAGGTATTACATTTCCTATTGTCATCATTTGCATAATTTCCCAATATGTTTAAAACTCATTCTCATTACAGATAATTTATACACAGTTGGGGGCTTAAAAGCATGGGCATGCCATGACTGCTTCCCACATTCTCCCTAGCCACTATGGTTTATGGACTTGCTCTTGCTCCAGGTGCTTTCACTGTATAAAATTGGCTGAGAAGCTGCCAGAAGTTGCATTCTAGTTTTTATACCACTTCCCTAGTGTGGTATAGAGTTGTTTCTCTTTCCAGGGAGCATATGAATCCATTCCTTTTCTTTTACAGACCTTTCACTTTTCAACAGTTTCAAAAACTGCTCTATTTAAATTCTCCATCTGAATATCTAGATCAGAGCTAGGCAAAGTGTATGGCTATTTTTGAGCCCCTTGATCCCTCCAGATTCCTCATATCCTCTTTTCTCTACTTCTTCCTCAGTGAATTGCCTTTTCTAGAAGCCACCAGGAACAGCAATTGAACTCTTAAATAAGTTGCACACCCTTCTGCAGTGTTTAACATAAAACCCAAATGTTAAAACTAAATGTAGACTCCATGAATTTTCTTTTCTCTCTCTCTCAGTCATTTTCTGGAATTTTGTTTTATTTTAGTTTTATGCTGCCTTTCTCCCAGAAAGGGACCCTGGCAGAACAGCAAATAGCACCTCTTCTTCCAAAGTTAAGTGTGCAATACCCTAGGTCAGCCAAGTTATTTGGCTAAGAAAAAGCATCTCCCCTGTCCTGGGAATAAACACAGGAGACAGTAATTTGGTGGGGACATGGGAGAGAGCCTTCTTGGTGGCTGTTCCCAGGCTATGCAGAGGAGCATTGGTTGGTCCCTCTTCACTCTCTTTTACTAGTAGGCATAGCCCTTTGTGTTTAACCAGGCCTATGACATATAATTAACTGTTGGAGAAGGACTTTTAAATTGTGATGTGTTGTATTATTATCATTCCTATGTTTTAACTGCCTTTAAAAATGTTTCAAATTAAAGTATTGATCTTTTTAACATGTTTTAACATGTTTTAACTCTATTTTAATGGAGGGAGAGTTGGGGAATATGATATATATATATATAATTTTTAATGCTGTAAGTCACCCTGATTGCCTGAGTGCAGATGGGACAGGATATAAATAAATAAATAAATAAATTATTATTATTATTATTATTATTATTATTAATTAAGCTTTTAATTGTTCTGAACTTTACTATTGCCCATTAATTTAACTTTATTTTATTTTGTTATATTTGGTCACATATTTGGGAGCAGTGTGGGAAGTAAATGAAATAAACCAACATATAGTTGTAATAAAGGAACTAAAAATGTTCTGCCCTTTCATGACTCTTAAAGTTCTGTTTCCTGAAGTGCCCATTTCATTTGACATGATGGTAGGAGAAGCTCTGATATTTATGGCATTTATCTTTACTATGTAAAAAAGAATTGCTAAGCAATTATTTCTGTTGTTCATGTTCAGTTTTCCTGGAAGCACAGTTACTTCCAGATCAGGAAATATTGGAAATATTCTATGGAAATGTCTATTTATCTTCAGGACAAGTCATCTGATAAATGACATAAATGTTCCTCCCTTGGATTTAACATCTGTGCAGAAAAATGTATAAACATGATAAGAAGATGAATCCTAAACAAAGGAGGATTTTTTTTTTGGTCTTTCTCTATTTTTTACTATTGAAAGAATATGGAGTAGGCATCTGTGCCCTCTTGGTTTTCAACCTTTCTATGAAAACTAAACATATGAAACATCAATTTGATTTACACCTTCTTTGTATGCTAGTGTTCAGACAATGAATTTCACCTGATTTGCAATATCAGCAATAAATATTAGTAGCAAATATTTATTTTATAATTTTTCTTTATGAGCTAAAGCACATCTCTATGATGGGAATATCTGGCCTCCAGATATCTTTGGACTGCAACTCCCATCACCGCTAGTTATTGGCTATCTGACTGGGCATGAAAGATAACATCATCGGTGAGGTAATACATTCCGTATCCCTGCTATATCTGATTGGTTACAGAATATCACCAAAAATCAACTCAGAAGATGAGTACTCAGCTGGTTGGGGGCAATTGGCTTACACATTATAAACCACTTAAGTAGTGCCAGTTCACTGATAAGCAGTAGAGAAATGTACTTTTTATTGCTATTGGTGATATAATCAGTAACTAAAAATATATTCTTATTAGGGAAAACATTTGCACTGTAGCCTACTGGATTAGTCCCAGAATACACTGTGGCTCCCAAGACCATAATGATTCAGGACCATATTTGCCCGTTGTGAGAAACAGACTATTTAAATACCATGCTTAAGTATCTTCTTCCATTTGGGAACTTATGCCTATGATTCTTATTTCTTGCTAGTAATCCTAGGAATTGCTGGGCAACAGTGAAAATAACTAGGTCGGCTTACTTTGGTTGCATGTTTACATGAAATAATAAACTGTTAACAGTATTTTGAACACCAAGAAACGTAGGGTGAGAATGCTTAATTTTAAAAAAGAGATAAACCATGAATAACTCTGATATAATCAGTATCTCTGGATAGTGTATAGAAGGTGTTTGGTAGGGTAATTTTTTGTATATATCCAGAGGTACTGTGCTTTGATATATAATGCTCTTATACCATTTCCCCCTTAGAAGACCAATAAGTACAAATGGGAGGAAGACTTATTAAATGGCTTGGCCTAGAGGAAGAACCTGTTTAAACTTCTGTGAAAGAAACAAAGTAAGCTTATACGTACTTCTGAGTATTTTCTTTATAACGGCAGCTCAGAGTAATATACTACTTTCTGGTGCCATGTAAATTAGATTATTTTAATTAATGAAACATTCTGAAGATAGAAAGCACTCTGGGGTATTACTGTTTTGAAGCAGAGAAAATACTATAACACAAATGCCTAATGTTTATTGTGTTCTTCTTGATTTATGTCTAAGGAGCACTGTTTTCTCTTAGTGTTCCAAATCCATCTAGGAGAATTCCAGCACCTCTTTTTTGTTGCTTTCTCCTTGACTCACAATGTGATGCTAGTATATGAAAGCAACTCAGAGACTAACCTTTCATCCCCTTTAAAGCATTAATTTAAAACTGCCTCTGTTTCCATGAAATCCGAGAGTTAAAAGTAAGGGTAACTTTAGGAATACATTTATTGTAAAATTAAGATTTTTTATTGCTGCAGTACTAAATATCTTTGCTGAAAGAAGTTGACAGTCTCTCAGGGAAAAGTGATTTAGGGACCATATACTTGTAAAAAAAAAAAAAGGTAAAGGTTTCCCCTTCAACATAATTGTCAAGTCGTGTCTGACTGTAGGAAGTGGTGTTCATCTACTTGTACTTGTTTATGTGTGTGTGTGTGTGTGTGTGTGTAGTGATGGTCAAATCTAGAAGTTGTTGGCCACCAATGTCCACTACCCTTTCAACAGTGGAACACACTCCCTCAGAGTATGGTGGAGTCTCCTTCCATGGAGGTCTTTAAGCAGAGGCTGGATGGCCATCTGTTGCGGATGCTTTGATTGATAATTCCTGCATGGCAGGGGTTTGGACTGGATAGCCCTTGTGGTCTCTTCCAACTCTATGATTCTATGATTCTGTGGGGCTTTTTAGATTGGCAGGAAAGTGTGACATGAAGTTGCACTTTCCTTAATGCTTAGCAGCTAGACTGCAAGCCCCAGGTGTGCATTTAAAAAGTACAGGGCAGCCAGACTGAGGTTTTTTCTGTGGCTCAGCAACTACATGGGAAGCTGTCAAAACGCTACAAACACAGGCGGAGCAGCTACTTGGGCGGCAAGGAACGTGGCTTTTAGCCGCGTTTTAAACATTTTTTCCCCTTGCTGGCTGCGAATTGCGCAATTGCGCAGGTACATCATACAGTCGGAGCTTATCACATGGGGGAGTACAGGACCATTCCGAAAGAGGGAGAAAGTGAGGTCAGTTCGGAAATGCATGTGATTACGCACAAGCTCATCACACACAAGAGAGCATCTACACAAAAAGAAAATGCAGAGTCAATACGAAAGAATTCATCACATGTGAACATACTGGTCGGCTTTCTGTTGCAAATTAAGGCATCTTGGGAAATGGTAGCAAAGGCTCATGGGAGTTGTAGTCTGTGTTCTGTCAGAGCATTATATTGAGTTGTCTTGAGGTTTCAGCCCTCTGTCCAGGAGGGATTCCCATATGTCCTCCATTCTTGAGCAGAGGCCCCCCTTTTCCAAGTTGACCAGGCACGTCCTCCTTTGCCAGGACACGTCCTACTTTTCCAGCCTTCTTTTTGAAGAGGAAGCAGGAGGGCCAGGCATGCTCTGGCCAGGCTCTGGGGGTCTCTTCCTGGCTCCTTCCCTCCCTCCCTCCTTCCCCGCTGCCTTCCTCCTCCCTTTGGCTGAGAGAGTGTGACTTGCAGGGAGGAAGGGCAGCGGTGGTGCTCCAGGTCCTCCTGATGCTGGGCCAGGGCAAGCTGGAAACAGGAGGAGGAGGAGGAGGAGAGGGACATGGGGCCCCTCTGCTGCCCTGCCTCCCTGCAAGTCACACTCTCTCAGCCAAAGGGAGGAGGAAGGCAGCCAGGAGAGAGCCATGGAGCCTGGCCAGAGTGTGCCTGGGCCTGCCTTCTCCTCCCCCCTTCGGCTGAGAGAGTGTGACTTGCAGGGAAGCAGGGCAGCGGAGGTGCTCCAGGTCCCTCCCCTTCTCCTCCTCCCCTTGCCAGCTTGCCCTGGCCTGGCTGAGCGCCTCCAGTGCCCTGCTGTCTCCCTAGAAGTCACACTCTCTCAGCCAAAAGGAGGAGGTGAAGGAAGGTGCAGGCGCACTCTGGCTGGGCTCTGAAGGTCTCTTCTTGTCTTGGCACCTTCCCTCCCTCCGCACTTGTATCGCTACCTTTAAATGGGTGCTTTAAAGAGACAGAGCCCCATTTAACCGTGCAACTACAGTGGTCCCCCGCCTTACGAATCCCCCGGGTTACGAAAAGCCCGGGATCCGAAGGCGGCGGGACCGCCATTGTATCCCCCGGGATCCGAAAGATCCCCCGGGATACGAAGAAAAAAAGCCGAAGAAAAGCCGCGCGGCCCCTTTAAATGGCCGCGCGGTCCGTCCGCAAAAGCGGTCCCCCGGGTAACGAAAGCTTCCGGGTTACAAAGGTAATCCCGGAACAGATTACCTTCGTAACCCGGGGGACCAGTGTACACCTTAGCCTTTAGATGCAATAGCAATGATGCACCCTTTTAAAAAAAGTAGTGGGGAAATCAAACTACTTTTTAAAGGCACTTCTTCTCCCTTAAAACTCCAAAATAGTGTTTTCATGGCACACTTTCCCTTTTTCTCATCTAAAGGCTGGGCTTTCATGCAGCCATCAACACACCTCTTTTTGCCAATGTAAAATGGGCCAGCTCCTTTTTAAAGCACTTCTTCTCCCTTAAAATGCCAAAATAGTGTTTTCATGGCACACTTTCCCTTTTTCTCATCTAAAGGCTGGGCTTTCATGCAGCCTTCAACACACCTCTTTTTGCCAATCTAAAATGGGCCTATAAGTCCAATCACTCTCTCTTTCATTCAGTGATTCTGTTCTTCATGCACTCTTTCTTCTTTATCCCCCTCCCCCCAACACCAACACACACACCAGTTCATCCATTATCCCAAGGAGGTAAACCCTTTTTTAAAAAAATAGAATTAAATTGTTTTTTAAAAATGCTTTTAGTGAATGCCTAGGGTTTCGTTCATAGGGAATGACTGCAAAATAAATAAATAGTTATTACTTCTGTAAGTGTGCCACAGTGCTAAAGGGCTGACATTTTTATAATACTCAGTTTTTTCTTTACCCAAAGATGAGATTTTAGCAAAATATCTCCTGGATATTAGATAGTCCCACAGGTTTGGGTAGTTACAAGATTTAACTCATAAGATTCAAGACACTTGCTCAATAGAAGTTCCAGTGGGATGAAATGAGTTGTTTTTCATTCTCAGGCTTAATCTTCACTGCAGAAATAATGCAGTTTGGCACCGTTTAACTGGCGTGGCTTAATGCTATGGAATTCTGTGAACTATAGCTTTGTAAGACATTTCACCTTCTCTATCAGACTCTGGTACTACAACAGAATACAGTTCCCAGCATTCCATAGCATGGCAGTAAAAGTGGAGTCAATGGACCGAAACAGATAGTCTGGTAAACCTGGCTTCTAGGCAGCATAGGGATGTGACATTTGGAGATTACATGCCGGCCAGCTTCTGGGCACTTGGGGGCATGGAATTTAGATGCCACTCACCCCAGAGCCTGCAAAAAGCCAGCTCTAAAGGCAAAGGGGCAGCTTTTTTCCTCCCCAAATAGGAGCAGATTTTTTTTCTGCTCCTGTTTGGGGTAGAAGCTGGCCAGATTAGGGCTGGTATGCAGCTGCCCCCCCCCCCCAATCTGACTCTCGCAGGGGTGGCATCTGACTCTCTCAGGGGTGGCATCATTCTGTCCCTTCAGGGCTGTCTGTTTCACCCAAAAGTGGATTATTTCTGCAGTGTGAATTCAGCCTGTTAGGGATGTTAAATCTTGATTTTTCTGAGTCCCACCAAACAATTAAACATATTTTTTTGTCCTGCAGCTTTGAGATATTCTTGGACCTCCCACCCCCACCCCCCATAACAACTGGAAATTGTACAGGTGCTCCACAGAAGCTGCACAGCTCACCCAGAGAACTGTGTAGGTTTCCTGAAACCACACAGCTTTTCCTGAGAACTGTTTAAACTCTCCTGAAAATGTGCAGCTTGTCATGAAAATGAAAATGGAAAATGGAAATGAAATTGAACATTGTGGGGTTTGCACATACACAAAAAAGACAGTTTCTAGGTAGTCATATATATCTCTGGCTTTTCTTCACTAACGAAAATTCAGGAAGGACTCGTCCCACGCTTACTACAAGCACGTTGATGACTAAAAAGGCTGATCCAAGATAAACAAGTCCGGTTACAGAAAGCACAGCAGAAAGTCTCCTTCGATGATGTTTTCAAGTTGTGGTTCTTTCTGCATTGTCGTTTCTCATATATATATATATATATATATATATATAGCAAGATTGTTGTTTTTTTATTTGGGCAATAGCACTGTTGTAAAACAAAGAGAATCCATAACAAAAAATGTTGGGCAAAGCCAAGAACATCATTTTCATGTGCAGTTTTACTGTTTCTGTGAAGAATTTTTGTTATGTAAGATTTTTGTTGTGTAGCATTAACATTTTCTATGCCAAAAATAGCAATGTTGAACAGCAAAACATGTTACAGAGAAAAAAGTGGTTGACCATTTCTGTTCCATCCCTATTCTCAGTACTTAATCCACCTCATTCCTAAAATTAGTAAGCAACTCATATTATTGCAATAAGACATTATATCTGTAAAATCAAATTGTCCATACTTATTTTTTTCTAATTGTAAGTTGCTCATAGAATTCAGATGTAGTGTTCTCTTATCACTATCTTTACAAATAGTAGTTTACTTTCATGGTTATTGGCATCATCCCCCAGAAAGAGTATACTGGGATACCTCGTAATTTAAGATTCAAAGGCTGTAGTAATGCAATTTGTACAGTATTTTTGACAGACAGCAGTAATATCATACAGTTAAACAAAGGATGATTCTGAAAGATGTAGAATCACATGAAAGCTGTGTGAACTAAAGATCAAGAAAAAGAAAGAAAACAAATACTTTAAGAATATAATTTTAGAGGTCTTTTTCTCTGAGACAAAACACTTTTTGATAAAATATTTTTGTCCAATGATACATCTATTGAAACAGCTAGATAAAATTCAAGATTTGCTTGTTTTTTTAAAACCAAAGCTGAGCTAAACATTCTTTGAGATATGTTTATACTAACATATTATGGTCTGTTTACATTTATTAAAATTGCAAGGGATTAGGAGAGACTGGACATGGAATTCTATCACATTTGCGGGATTAATTCAGTAAACACTAAAGAAAACAAGCTACCTAGAGATATAATTGGACAAGAACAAGAATGAGGAATATAATAATTCAACAAAGCTATAAAGAAATGTTGATAATAGAAGGAAAAGAAATTCAAATCTTCAAGGATATTCCGCCTCATATTTTGAAATAGATATAGGAATATAAGTTCCCAATGCAGACACTGACAAAGAATGGAATAAATTCAGCTGAGACAGAATGGAAGGAATCACATTCATATACAGACAAAGAAGATTCAGAATAAACACCCTTGACATAGTAAAGGAGATCTGGAAGAAGGTGAAAAAGGAATGGAGTGATGAAAGGGAGAAAACTCCATCAAGAGAGAGGCAGGATAAAATTGCAATGAGGAATCACCACAAACCTGATTTATTACAACATAAAACAGAGTATTATGAAAGTGAAACATGTAACAAATATGAGGTTCCCATAGATTCTGAACCCTAATCTTGGAAGAGAATGACATTTAGGTTTATTGCACAGGGGCTCCACAGAATGGAAGGAGAATGGAATAAAAGGGGCCAGGAACAAGCGAGGGATGCATTTTACTGCACACAGAAGTCCTCATTCCCTTCCATTCCATTCTCAATCTGTCCCAGAGGAGGAGATTTTTGAGAACTGTACAAAACAGTTCTCAAAAAATCACCTCCTCTGGGACAGATTGGGAACGGAAGGGAAGGGAACGGAATGAGTGAGGAACTTCCTGTGTGCAGTAAAATGCATCCCCCGCTCATTCCGCTCCCTTCCTGGCCCCTTTTGGACCGTTCTCGTCCCGTGCCTGGATCCTGTGCAGTAAACTATATTCTTTGGATCCATGTGCTTCTTCTCTGTTCTACATCCAACTCTGCATAAAGGGTTCTCATCAGTTACAGAAAAGTAAATTTGAAGCTATTAAACCTGGGACCTTTGCTGAGATCCATGTGAGAATTACATGGAAAGGGGAATGGAAAAAGAGATAATATTATAAGGGAGAAAGGGAAAGCATCAGAAGGATTATTGGTAGGATGGGTGCCAAATGTGATATTCAGAATTTCATGTAACTGGCTTCTTCTCTTCAAAGATCCATCAAGGGGAACAGTAAAACCATGAATGGAATATTTTACATTTATTCCAAAAAAGGATTTTATTGTAGTGCTGTAACATCAATATATACCCTTAAATTTGAATTTTTACAGTATCCCTCCTTATATGTAAATACAATTAGGTTTGGTTTTTTTTTTTTTAAAGCAGATTAATCTTGTCCTACTTACTCTCTAGTTTCTGGTCAGCCTACCATTAGGCAATGAAGCTACTGTTTCAAGCAGCAGGCGCTAAGACACAATGGTAGCCCCTGAGCGGTTCCTTCAGATCTCCAGATGTGTCTCTCTATGGAATGACAGCAAGTCTTTTCCAATTATATGATTCTATGATTTTATGACCTGTTATGATCCACTCTAAACCAGTCTAGTGTCTCAGATCTCATCAGGAAGATGCTATCCTGTCATCTGGAGGATGCTTTCCCATCATATTCCAGTCCAGTAGCAATTGTAGATAAAATGGGGAAGAGATGTCATCTTGCCCTCGGCCAGCAAAATATCATGAACTGGGCCTGTACAGAAATTACTTTCTAAAGACATTACCACAGAAGTTCTGCATCAGTTTTTTTTTAATTGAAACATATCAGTTTCAAAGCAGCTATTAATGCACAGCTTCACAATCACATGACTGGGACTGCTGCTGCCATCACACTCTTTCCCTGACTCCCACTTAACCCCCCCCCGCCCTATGCCCTACCCAGCATGCCTTTCAGTTATTTTATTTTATTTTAATTCTAAGTTTTTCAAACAATTCCAGAGTTCAGCTACTGCAAGCCAAGTTTTAAAAAGAAGAAAGAATTTTTTTAAATAGATAGAAAATAAATAGGTAAATAAATAAAAGGAATCACCTTGTTTGGATATCTGCTCCAGTAGCAATGTTTCACACTTGGGGACTAGTGTGATTGAGAGGACATGGATGGGTTTCTCCCATCAATGAAAAGTCTAGCATACTTCAGAGACACACAGTAGCTATGAGACAGATGCATCGTTGTGTGATATGTATCACCATAGCACCTTTTTTCCAGTTTTAATCATGGTTCAAAAGCTCCATGTAGTAATCATCTAACAAGTTTAGAGTAGGTGATTAATGCTTGCCTCCTCTCATTCTCAGCTGAAGGTAAGTGTGAAAAGAGTTGACTAGAGGCTTTGAGTAGTAAAAGGGAGCAGATGGAGGAAACAGTTTGAGCTCTGTACGGTAATATTTTTTGTAGTCTGCCTCCAAGGAGCCTGATTTTGAACAACGGAGGTCTCATAAAGTACTTCTTCAATAGTTGAACCACTATACCATGCTGGCTCACTGATTGGAATACAGAGGTGAAAAATACCTTACTAAATTACTTCTTCTAAACAGACACACTATCTCAAGTTGACACAATGAGAAAGCCTTTAGGAAATTCATTAAATCCCACAAAATGTCTCCATTTGGGCATGAGAACAACACAATGGGTACTTTTTCTGTCAAGGTTTCTGCAATTTGGGCAAAATGTGTCTGGGCAATACTATGTTTTTTTTCCCTTTGTGAGGCAAAGCACACATTCACCAACTAGGTTTGGCTGATTGTTCTTCTTTTTATAAGTCCATGCAACGCAGTATTCATTATTCATGAAAGTTCTACAATTTGCATGATTTATACAATCTGTGTTAAAAAAAAATTGCAATTGTGAAGATTTTCTCTTCACCAAAAAAAAAAAAAACATTTTGTGTACTTGCTGTCGAAGTGTTGCAGCTATCCATTCTCACACATGAGAATAACTTCTAAGAATTTACATCCTCAGTCTGAGGCCACCAGAATATGAAGGCCTCCATGGCCACTCTTATTTTAGCACCTAGTGCACCTGCATACATGACACCCAGTTTGCTAACAACAGAAAGAGTGATAAATCCTGTCTACATCTTTCTGCATTTAAAGAGGAAATGAGGCACTCAGAAAACCTAGAAATTTACACTTACCCTTTTAATTTACCCTAAAACAACAAGAGCTCTGTCACCCCAGAGCCTTGCATGTTTGTCAGAGAGCCAGCCAATATTTTTTAAGAACTCCTTCCATACAAATTGAAATAATTAATCAGGAGCATTTGTGTGGAAATCAAAATACATTGAAACCATTCACCCAGTGGTTTTCTAATGCTAAGGAGCAGTTTGAAAAAAGAAATGATCAGATCAAATTGTCCATACTTATTTTTTTTCTGATTGTAAGTTGCTCATAGAATTCAAATGTAGTGTTCTCTTATCACTATCATCTTTACAAAGAGTAGTTTACTTTCATGGTTATTGGCATCATCCCCCAGAAACAGTATACTGGGATACCTTGTAACTTAGGATTCAAAGGCTGTAGTAATGCAATTTGTACAGTATTTTTGACAGACAGCAGTAATATCATACAGTTAAAGAAAGGATGAAAGCAGAAAGGTCAGAAAAGGCACTTTCATGACTTTTACAACATTCTTCATCCCAGAGAAAAGCAAAAACACTTAGATAAATTGCCCATAATTCTAGGCACTATTTCAAAGGATGTGAAGCCATTGCAAATACAAAAAAATCTGCCATCATTTTGCGCAAGAGCTACATTTTCAAATATAAGAGCCCACAGAAGTGCATAAATACAGAAAGAGCCACACCAGATCATGGGATTATTTCCCCAGGGTCCTAAACATACCTATTTCCACTTGACCTTTAGATCCTTAATGGAGGTCAGTCCCTTTCTACCACCTTAGGACCTAGTATTTGCCTTATGCCCATAGAAAGTGAAAATTAGGAACCATATATTTTTTTTTTTTTACTGAACTGAACCCTCATTCTTTCAAACCTAATGAGATTTTTATAGGAAAGCTACATGTTACAACGCATTGTGCCTGTTTCCTACATAAGATCATTATTTGATCCCAGTCTTCATAACTGGAAGGCTTTCTGGTGAGCACTGCCTCCTCAACAAATGGTAAAGATGCTGCTGAAACACAAACTATGAAAGTTTGAGATGCTATAGTTACTTGTAAATAAAAGATCTATGAGGTAGCACATGCAGCTTAGTTACACTAGAATGCACCCTGGCACTCAGAGCATACCCAGGAATTGTTCTGTCCCTCATTCTCTTCTCCCCACCAACTGCAAGTATGCCAGTGTGCTGTATTGTTTTGCTAGAGAGAAAAGAACCTCTCTGCCAGACACTGGCTTACTTATACATTTAAGGCTTTGGCTCTGATCCTGGAGTTGTGTTCCAGATGGACCACTTACTGTTTTAAACTTAATACACACACATAAATGATTGCAGGATCTGGCCTCTGGAGACTTTGCAAACCTGCTGGGTGATGAAATATTTACACTGCTGTTTCTTTAAAAATGCACATTTTCTTGATCAAGTTGTTTCCTTGGGAGTGATAGGCTCTGCATTTGCACAGACATAGTTAGATAAGACCAGTGTGTCTTACAAAGAGTGTGGAGAATGAGTGAGCCCCTTTTCTAAAAATAAATCCTCTTGAAGTAAAGCAAGGCTCACACACAGTTCATTGTCTGCCCAGCTGCTATACAGACAATTTTCTGTAGTATTGTCGCTCTCCACAAAGGCTGAAGGTTATTGAAAAGCCCTGGTGGAACCAGAAACATAGGGGTGAAACAGATGAGCAGGAAAAAGTGGCTTGAAGCTGCCTTTTTTAAAGCCACATTGAAACCCCACCAATTGCACCACTGGCTCCCAAGGCAGCTGGAATGCTCATGTCATGACCACATGACATGACTTCAAGCCAGGAAGAAGTGGAAAAAAAGCTGCTTCTTTTTGAAATGCCATAAGGTGCATAGAGGGTACTTTCCTGCTTGCTTCAAGGCATGTGTCATCTGAATGCCATGCCTTTAACCCAGCCTGAAAGCACCTCTTTTTGTCTGTCTGTTTAGCACCATAGTCTCTCCTTTAAGAAAAAAATCCTTAGGAATTCAAAAAAAAAATCACTTAGGTGGGGAAAGAACAACACTTTAATTATGCACATTAAAATGTGCTTCCATGTACAGGAAACACATTTTCAACAGGGAAAATAATCCCATGCATTTCTGTACAAAATAATTCCCAAATGACTTGCTAAAAGCACAAATAGCAATCAGTATCTATTCACTATCTTTGCAAAAAATCTCTGTGTTTTCATTCTGTGGTTTGATTATTAGAAGAATGATTCATTCTTGGATATCAGGATGAAGAACATGAAGATTTGAATCCCTACCGTATGGTAATATATGACATCACATCCCAGAATAGGACACTTAGTATACTATGCCAGCATTAACTACCCCAGCTTTACTGGTGGCAGTGTGAGGGAAAAGGCTGTGGGCATGGCTGCTGTGAAGGAAATAAGGCATTCAAAGAACAGTTTGCTTGGAGTCAGAAAATTTTATCTGCCTTTTGTCACCATGACTGTGTGACTCTGGAAGAAGTATAGCTACTAATGGGATGCACCAGCAGGGTTCTGCCCTGAGTGTGAAAATTCTATTGGAAGCATCTACATGAGAACAGGATAGAGAAACGAAAGTGATATGCTGAATGGATGATGCATTCCTGAAATATTACAATACTTGCACATAGGGGAGTCATAGTAACAAAATGAAGATTTCAGCTGTCTTAATACCTGAGGTTCATTCACACTACAGAATTATAGTGCTAAATGTTATTCCACTTTAACTGCCATTGTTCCATTGTATGGAATTCTGGGCTCTGTAGCTCTTTGCTGAGCTCTAATTCTTTCTAAAACTTCAGGTCCCAGGATTCCACTTGCTGGAACATGACAGAGCAGAATGATAATACTATAATTCTGTAGTGTAAATGGGCCCCTGCTGGAGGTATAATTCCACTAAAAATAGAATGCCAAAACAGTAAATGTTTGAGTTGCTTTACTGACAAAATCTCCCTGAAAGTGGAGGAAAGTGCAAAGGGAACTTGGTCAGATACTTTTTGGGAATTTATTACAGTTAGGGTTATGAGACTGAAAGATGGACAGAGCTCTTGTGCCTTTAATGGCTGTGTAAAAGAGAGAACTTCAACAGTGGTTGCTTGTCATGCAACCAGATAACAAGTTCCCTTATCTGTTGGAGTTCCCCAGGGCTCTGTCCTGGGTACTTATTTTATTGACCTACAAAAGGATGGAAGACTGAGTGACCCTGGAGCCCTGTCTGGGATCATTGCTGTTGTGTAGTTGAACTGTGGGAATCCATGGTAAAGGTGAGTGGGGGGGGGGGTCTGTTAATGACCTCTTTTAGTACTGCTGCCAAGTATGGTTTGCAGTGTAAATGTTCAATAGCACTTTCCTGCTGATTTTGCCTTGTCGGTGGGCAAACATGAGGAAAGGATCCAGGACTTTTAATACTAACAGGTGCTCTAATTCCAGATTGGGACCAAAGGTGCAGGAGATAAGTATGCCATCTCAATTTTTGCTGGCCACGAAATAGCAGCAGGAGAAGACTCCACTCAATAAGGCTCTGTAAGTTTAAAAAAGTAACTATTCTCCCATTTCTCAAAAGTAAATGAATTTAAGCGCACATATCCCCATACTATAAGGTGCTGGTCTGCAGTATGAAACACATCCTTCTCCATCATGTCACCACCTCAGCACTGAAAAAGACCAGGAGGCAGTGGCACAAAGTGTATCGCAAGCCAGCTCTTGAACCATGTGATATTCCTCTTTCACCATTTAGGAAGCCATAACGCCATAACTATAAAAGAAATAAAAAGTTACTGTTACTCCACCAAATGAGTGTAATTATATCCTTCTTTAAGTTTCTACATTGGGCCCTTGGTATCCAATAATGTAATATAGTTTACACTTCCATTATTGAAAATATATTAATAAGAAACCAATGGTTAGTACTCAGTTTTTTATTAATTCAAAGAAAAAATCTGAATGGTACTAGCCACTGGTCTATGGCACAAATCTTTTCCTATTCACCTTTTTGACACTTTCACCTAATCTTGGAGTATGCTGCTGTGCTCACTAGCTTATTCTACTCAACAGGATACTGTTAGGCCCTTATCACATGAGGCACTTACCACGATGGAATCATGGCCCAAATGCTTCAGAGGCGTGGAACTGTTCTTCCGTCGATGAATTGTTCGCGGAGCAGCAACTTTTTGCATAACAGAAGATCCCATTATTACAGAAATGGCTGCTCCATGAACGATTCATCAATGGAAGAAGAGCGGGACACGCTTCAAAAGTCTTACCGGCAATCCACCTCTGAGCTTCTAAAGTGTTTGGATCATGATTCCAGCATGGTAAGTGCCTCGTATGATAAGGTCCTTAACCTTTGTATTGCTTTTTCTGGATGAAAAAAGGGGCTGTCATCAGAAACAATGTATTCAGTGTTCTAAGGATGAGCTGATGGTGTCTGCTTCATGCAGCCCAACTGTTTATACATGAATTTGTAACCATTCAGTCTAGGCAATCCTGTTGTATCACTAATTGAATCATACTAGTTTTCATAGGATTTTATTTATTCAGGATTTTAGCTTTTGCTATCAAGTGTTCAATTTTCCCAGTGGTTTTTTTAAAAAAGAAATCCCAGTTACTCTACAAATTAACAGCCAGTAGGCTTTTGTAAAATGAGTATTGTATAAAATAGCTATGTTTTTAAACTTAGAAAAATATATTTTGATTCAATAATATAAGTATTTTTTTAAATCACATTCCAAGAAATACCTGTCTCAAATAATCTACTGTATATATTTAAACAGAGCTTCACATCAAAACGTATCTTAGGCTTCAGAAATATATATCTATACTAATGCTACATATGTTATATCTATAACATTGTTACCAAGCTAATGCCTGTCAGATGATTGAGAATAGACTCAGTGCAAATACATTTATGAGGCATTCCTAAAGTAAATCTCATTGGGTTCTTCAATGAGACTTTTCCTCAAGTAAATGTGTATGGGAATGTAGCCTGAGGGTACTATTCTTGTTTACTTCCCCATAATCCAATAACTAGAGAGACTGAAATGTATTGCATTGCTTAATCCAAATCAGACATCCTGCCTGTAATCCTATGTGGCATTATTTCATATATTTTTCTGTTCATCATGTAGAGTTATTTCTATCACTGAATATTTCTTACAATTTCCTTTATATAACTGTAACTGTTTTACTGGATTAGGAAACAAATGTATTCCATGTTCTAAGGTTTGTAACACTAAGAATAAATTAACAAATCCCCTCGACAAAGGCAGAAAAACAATTTAGTTCATTTATTTTGTCATGTTGTAAATCAAAACGTTTTGTTTATTTTGATATCTATCTATCATGTGTGTGTGTATGTATAAAAATGTTGCCGCGCAGGTCAGCCCCCCCCCCCCCAATAAACACAGAAAACTGGTTGGAGGGGGAAAGGCCACAACTTTATTAACTGTTCCACACATGCAGAACAACACAAAACCATAGGGTTGGCCCAAAGCATAAGGTCTGGATCTTGACATCAGCAACACCCTGGTTGGTTGATGTACCCTTGGTAGCAGGGGCAAACATCGGGATGACATAGGTGCCAAGCTCCACCCTGTTGCACAGTTAGGCAACTGCGCTGCTTCACATTGAATTGCAAGACATCCTAGTCACCAGGTATTAATTGACTGTGGGCACGCAATGACCACAGCAAATAGCTCCTTACCCAGGTCACGAGGATTCCCGATCCAGTGCCAGAGGGCCCTGGAAATCCCTATCCAGGCCTATGCTGCCACCCAGAACGGAAGTTGTGACAATCAGCTCCCAAGACAGGGAGGGAGTGTGGGACAGCAGAACTGGCAATGGCGCTGACGCCATACCCTGCTGTGGCCAATCAGGCGGGTACATTTCCTGCTCCTCCTGGTTGCCAATCAGTGTTGAGCCCGCACTCACGCCGGCCGCCGGGACACACAAACCTGGAAAGGCCAAAACAAAACAAAAAGGCCTTCTCAAAAAACATGAACCCTGTCTGCCAGTCCCTTAGCAACAAACCTGAGGGAGCGAGTGATTGTTGCCAAGAAGTGGGGAGGTGGTAAGGATGCCCTCACCAACAAAATGCCCCACCTACTAGGCAGTGAGGAAGGCCATCAGACCCAAAGCCCCACCTTTGACGAAATAGGCAGCGAAGCCTCTGATCTGCTGACCCCCAGAGCAGAACTGGCAATGGCGCTGATGCGTGCCTTACACGGCTTTAAATAGGCCCAACAGCCAATGAGGGCTCAGGAAGGATGGAGGCACTGCCCTCCCCGAAGTTTACCATATAAACACTTTTCATTGCAAGATCATTCTTGCTAGCCATGTATAGAAAATATAGCTTTTATATTTTCTTAAATGCTGGGTCTTCATCCTACTTTATCCAAGTTTTCTGCTTGTATTTTGATAACATTTATATAATGTTTCCCTCCCTGATGGACATATCTGTGGACCAACATTGGAAACATGCTTGGGCTTAATTCATTGACAGTTCTAATGTGCAGGTATCTCAATAGCACCTTCCAATCATAATGCTTAAAGGATTTTATTAAGTCTTTGAAGCTATATTGCCAATTGTCTCTTAAATCTTTTAAATCTCTTTCTTTGCTAGATTTAGCTGTAATAGCTGATCACTGAAAGAGCTCTGATGAGAGTTTGGGGGGATAGTTGATTGTTATCTGAATTTGGTCATTGAATCTTTGTTCAGTGAACTTGGTCAATGAATCAAGTTTTTGTTTTTA
The DNA here is from genome assembly GCA_034509955.1 of Urosaurus nigricauda. NCBI lineage: Eukaryota > Metazoa > Chordata > Lepidosauria > Squamata > Phrynosomatidae > Urosaurus > Urosaurus nigricauda. The sequence goes on from JAOEGL010000003.1 coordinate 61,075,441, forward strand.
AGCAGTCTAGTTTAATCTTCTATTTGCCTTTCTTATTGATTGGTTAATTTCATTAGCAATGCGCTTATTCTGTGTGAATCTGAATAAATTTTGCCATCTCAGTTGCGCTCTTAGTTTGATTCATTTTAGCAATAAACAGTCTTTTTGGTTGTTCTGTTTATTTCCATGTGTACAGGTTTTGCATTCCTCTGGTCTGCCAACAAGCACATTTTTATTCATAAAGCACATATATCATTACTAAATTGTATGTTTAATTAATATTTTGAACCAAAGCAAACACTCTTATTTCACTGACCATTTTAATTAATTTATATTTCTTATTTAATCCAGCTTTTCTCCCATATGGGACCAAAGTTACCTTTGTTCATATTGACTGGGCAAGTAACTCACCAACTTTAATTTGCATTATATACCATAATTAAATTTAGATATAATTTACCATTTGGCAAAAAAAAGTATTAACAATACATCTGACCCATAAGGTGAGGCAATACATTTATGAGATACCTCTAAAGAAGTTACGCAAATACACATAGTGAAGGAGATAGACTGCTTTATTTATTTTGTTTATTTGTAACGGTTTTTATAAATGTGTGCACTGACCAGATGCAAATAATTTTCACTTCAGGAAGACATCTCTACCATGCATTGTTATTAACAGAGTGTAAAAGTGAAGTAAGTTTGCATGGGCTAGGCCTGGACCCTGATGATGATGTGCCCAATAGCTATGCATTAACTGAGCATGCAAGGTTAATCAATCTGCACACATGAGTTCTTTCACATGAAGAAGTGTTCTAATCTCCAAAGGCTTTTATAGTCCTCAACTCATACAAGGCAACTCTATGTAGTTCCATCAGTACAGGTGTAGGACTCTTCTCATAGTAACCAAATTATGGGCAGATAAAATTGGGAAGTCAATTCTTGGTGGCCCCACAATTTCCTTAGGAGAGAGCATATAACACCAGTGCTTAAGTCTCTCCACTGGCTGCCAATCAGTTTCCGGGCACAGTACAAGGTGCTGGTTTTGACCTTTAAAGCTCTTCATGGCTTGGGTCCATCCTATCTTAGGGACCCCCTCTTCCCATATTAGCTCCCTTGTACACTCCGGTCCTCTAGCAGGAATCTATTACAACCTAAGAAAACTAGGTTGGCACAGACCTCCCAGAGGGCCTTTTCTGTTGTTGCTCCCAGGCTATGGAATGGCCTGCCGGATGAGTTTCGCCTTATTACAACCCTGGACGGCTTCAAGAAGGCCGCCAAGACCCATCTCTTCCAGCAGGCCTTCCCAGACAATGATTAACCTTTCTGCTATCTAGTGTCCCTCTTGCCTCTTCCACTGGGATATCTGATATTGTCGAGGCCGCCTATCATTTTTAATCAGAGTTTTCTAATGTTTTAATGTTTTAATTGTAATGGCCCTGTTTTAGTATTTTTAAATCTTATTGTAGTTTAATTTATTTTTAAGGGTGGGAGGGGAAATTGAATTGTTATATTTTAATTGTAATTGCTTTTAAATGTTGTACCCCATCCCGATTGCTTACCCAGAGGGGCGGGATATAAAGAAATATTTTTTATTATTATTATTATTATTATTATTACACCTATTTTAAAAAGATGGTGTAGCTCAACTGCTCCACCTATTATCTAATGTAAACAGCTGTTTAATATTAATCCAAGGTTGTAGTCTTGAAGGCTGGCATAAGCACTGATCAGCAAACTATGAGGACCTCTATGATAAGCTTAAGTTCATGATATTGTGTAGCTCCTAGTGTGACAGAGTTTTACCAGATCCTCACTCTCTTACTTTTACCTATATTCTATGAATTTGCCTATCAATTTATATAAAACTATACACACTGTGCCAATCCACTTGAAGTTTGCAAGGCACTTGTTTCAAGTTATCACAGCAGAATTAGAATAGTAGAGACAGCAGCAGGCAGAAAGAAAGAGGGAAAAATATGAAGATGGAATCATGCATATAAACTCAAATACCGATCTTTAGTCCAGTGCTAAACATAATAAAGTGTAGAACCATATGGATGTCCTGGCAAAGAGCATTGCAAAGTTTGGGCAACTCAACTGAAAAACAACTTATTTCTATCAGATTAACAGGTAACATAGACATCTATGAATTTAGAGAGCATTTGGTAGGAGGCAATCTCTAAGCTGTTTGGGGCTCTGAAGCTAGGGATGTTGCAATAACTCTATTTCATTAGTGTTGTATTTCTCAGATGCCTACAAGTGTTTTTATCCCATTCCAGTTCTATACAGCATGGCAATTTTGTTGTTGTTGTTGTTCTCTTCACACTGAACACTTGACATTTTGGTTTACATGTTTCCAGATATACACATTATATACCTGTTATGTAAAGGACAAAATGAATCACAAGCACCCATGTCCAAAGGATAGATGTGCATCCCTTCTGACAGGTGAAATTGATATTGTCATAGGGAAATGTGAAACAATGGATTTTTCCCTCTATACCTATAAAAAAGTCTCAAGTATGGATATAATGAAATAAAGCCAGATGTTTAGGATTCTAATGGTGACATTGCTTCTCTTCTCTTCTGAAGAACGGGGAGGTGAGCATCTTTCTTGCTTAGGATCTCACAAGATAGTGTTCTCTCTCCAGGATGACATATTTTCTTTCTAGAGAAAGTAACAAAGCTGTGGGAGGGAAATCCTTCCCTCTTCAACTTTTGTCTATTTTACTTGGATAAACAGATGGACAGGAGAATGTGAACTGTTTGTACTTCAGTTTGCCTGTGACATGGTAATAAGACTTGCAAGGCATGTACAATAAGGTCATCAGTTCTTTACTGGCTACAAATGTCTATTCTGATTTTATTTCATTTCAGAGTCAATGCATTCCAAAATAAGAGGCATTAATTGTGTTCTGCAGGTGTTGTAATGCTATAATGGGAGAACACTTAAAATAAAGTGGCATCCAGTTGCTATCTAGTTATTGCCCCTAAAACAATGAATTGAACTCAGGGCTGCCCTCTGAGTAGTAGTGACAGCATTGCCATCTGTTCTTTGTGCAAGCATCTGAACTGAAGGATTAAGCAGAAGTGGCCAACATTGAAACAAGACACCACTTTATTTAAGGTTGCTAGACTCAAGGTATTTACCTTGATTAGATGAGAGACCACCAACAAATACCAGGTGCTTCAGGCTATATTTCAGAGGAGGGAACTAGCAAAATCACATGTGACTATTCCTTGCCTAAGAAAATCCTATGAAATTAATCAGATCACCATAAGGCAATAGTTGACTTGAAAGCACACACACACACACACAAAGGCACACAGAAGTCCTTGTAAACTCATATCATTTACATCCCGTGGAGGCTGATAGCTCCAGTGTAAGTGGAAATGTGATATAGGCTGCGCTGGCACAATGAAAAATTAATGTAGTTTGGCACTGCTTTAACTGTCATGGCTCCATCCTATAGAAACCTGGGATTTGTAGTTTGTAGTGGCACTAGAGATCTCTGAAAGAAAATACTAAATATCTCTCAAAACTAGAAATCCCAGAATCCCATGGCTTTGAGTGTCAAACTGCATTACAATTCTGCAATGTAAGTGCAACCTCAGCCTGTATGTTAAAGGATTTTCAATGGTGCTTAAGCCTGTTTTTAAATGGTTAGGTACCACCCCTAAAGTCGAGACTCCTTTAAAGTTCAGAACCTTTCTCAACTAAAGATCACAAGTTTCCATAGGATGTTGCCATGGTAGGGAAAGTGGAATCAGCTCTGTAATTGTGTAGTGTGAAAGGGCTCCCAGAGAAAACCCATTAATGAAAGAAATAAAAAAAAGATGGAATAACTGTTCAATCTCTTTTAACTACAAACTGTAGAAACCCTCTGTATGGAACTCAAGACATAGCCATGTTAGTCTGCAGAATCAGTATGTAGAGAGACCTTATAGCATCTTTGACACTAACTAAAGAAAAAAGTTGGCAGCATGAGCTTTCATAGACTACAGTCTACTTTCTCAGATGCATTTGGTTGCTACTTCTGAGGAAATAGACTTAAGTCTATGAAAGCTCATGCTGCCAACTTCTTTCTTTAGTTAGTCTCAAAGGTGATACAAAGTCTCTCTACATACCGATTCTACAGATTAACACAGCTATATCTTGAATTCAACCACAATGGAAAACACCAAATTTAGTCAAATGGACCAGCCTCTTTAAGAAATTTGCCCAGGTACAGACAGACATCTTCTTTTTAAACAAGTGCAAGCAACAGGATGTCATTCTGAAAGCCCTGCATGTGAAGAACCCAATACAGATTACATACCATACAGACTACAGTAACAAGCTCTGCAACATCCTTTCCAGCAAACCTCTGTATGGAATTTTCCTTGCATTCTGTCTTATAATTTAATTAAAAAATTGGAAGGAGGCAAAGATGATAGGCTGCTTGCACGTGCTACTCACATGCAGAGAAAAGAGTGTAAGTAAGAGCCCTCAGCTGGCTCAGAGTAAGGGTTAGGCTGAACAGAAGGAAAGTGAGGGTGATTTGTTTCCTTTGACATAAAAGGAGAGAAGTGATCTAGCATAAAAGTGAGCATTCTCTGAAACCAAATTCTCTCCTTGTATGCTGTAACATTATCCCTCCTTCCACTTTGTTGAAATAACACCAACATTGCTATTAGACTTAATGGAAAACCTTTTTCAGGTCTAATTGGTGAATGGAGGGATGATTATGGAAGAGGTGACACCCTCTGGGAAAAAGAGCTTTAATCTTTCTCTCCCTACTCATGACCCACTCCATGTACTGCAATTAGGCTTGAAAACAAATGTCTGCTGATATCATGGATTAACTCCAGATAATCTTCAAAATGGATATAATTCAACTTGGGTGCCCCTATTTCATTTTTGCTGCTTGAATTACAACTGTATCAACTACCTCAGCACCTTTAACAGCTTGGTGTCATTGGGGTGGTGCATCTGTTTTGCTCTGGTTCCTTCCACTGCCCTGTTTTTCTGTTTTGAGAGGTATGGACTATGATTTAGTTGTGGTCCTGTAGAGTGGATGTGGGCCTAGATTAATTAATTGTATTTTACCCTATTTCACAAGATATCAGTGCAGCATGTAACAAAATCAGATTAAAACAACAGAAAATAATTTAGACAAAATGCATATAGAATCATTTTAAAGTTCATTAGAAGCACATTCTTTTCTAGTTTTTGGGAACATCTTTAGATCCCAAAGGCCTTGATAAAAAGTCATGTTTTTACTTGATGCTAGAATGAAGCCTGCACTGATGTTGATTGAGCCTCTAATTAAATGTTATTTAATAACATTAATCTTTTCAGCACTTCATTAGCAGTGTATGGGCTGAATCCAAAGCTAGTTATATTTAGAGTAGAGCTACTGAAATTAGTTTAATCATAGTTGAGCACTCCTGCATATCTCACATTGTATTTTGGAGTCCTCATATTTTTATATCTCATATCTGGAGATAGCATCTTTTTGAGAGATTGATTACCTTTCAGGAACATTAGATCACATCCTTTGGTATATTGACCTTGTAATGTATGTTTGTGTATGTATAAAGTGCGTGTGTGTGTGTGTGTATGGGGGTATCCAATAGTTTTAATGATCACTTTTTAAAAAAAAATTGACAGAAAGTTTGTTTTGATTTGTAGTTGTTAACTTATCTCTATGTAGTCACTATCTAGATTTACACATTTTCCCCAGCATATCTTGACCCTCCGAATACCCGATGTTGTAGAAGTCTGCAGATTGCACCTGATAAGGATTTTACACTTTAGTCACTTTTGGCATATCCAGTCACAAAAATTGTGAGAAAAACACCTGAGCCAGCCAACTTTTGAAGTGCAAGCTGGGACATTTAGTCCCAGCACTCAGTGCAAAAGAGCCACCCTTTCCTCCAACAGCCAATGGCGGGCCTTCCCACTGACCCAAAGGCTGCTGGGGCAAAACAGGGCTCTGCAATTGCAGAGACTAGGGTGCCTTCTGCCCCAGCAACAATGCCAGCCCAGTAAGTCGGGTGGCGTCATAAATTGAAACTGTCAGAATTTCCACTGTATCAATGATTCTGCTGTTTCATTGCTGCATTTACAACAGATTAAATGAGAAAGCCAAGGATAGCTGTCAGGTGTAGAAATATAGTATGCTCACTTTTTAAAGATCCAAAACATGCTCACTGTCAAAAACTATCACAGAGTTATATTGAAATACAGGAAGCAGCTGGTTGGCAGATGTGTGAAAATGTCACTCCAATGTACCATCACCATAGACCATTTATAAAGTATGCTGCATATGGTAACATTACCTTTACCATAGTACTTTTCTGATGAACATCTACTAAACTTTTGCTTGCTACATATGACAAGAGAGGACAGAAAAAAAAGCAAACATTCACAGGCACTACAGCTATAGGATTATTATGCAAATAGCACTCTCAGCCAGCTGTGTAATAAAGGCAGAACAGGTGGTCACCTATACCAGTAGCATTTTAAAGACAGAACAATACTTTAGGATTATCTTTGAGCATGGCTATGGGCATTACAAGGCACATGCCTTGATTGCATCCATGTGGAGACATTTTACCTGCCAATTCCCCTTAATTCCGTTTCTGTGGTGGGGAAATATATGTCATGTGTTTGTTTAAAAAGAACACATGGAAGACTTGCTATAGTGATGAACATTTGTTTCACAGTGGGGGCTCTCTATCAACAACATTTCTTTCCATTTGAGAAGCTGCTAATATTTTCTAAATTTAGAGATAAACAGCTTGACCAAAGTCACAGGTGTCATCAGTTTTACAAAGTGTGAACAACAGCCATTTATTCTTAGTTCTTCACTTAGGGCTTCATGATATAGCACTAATCCCCATCCTCCAAAACGAATAAGTCAAAGTTTGTGCATCTTCGACTGAGAGCCTGAAAATTCACGAGGGAGGAATCAATGCCAACTCTAGCAGAATAGGTTTAAGAACCATAAAATGGTTTGAAAATTGCCCAATCAGAACCTACAGAAAAGGAAGATGGTTTTCATGCATATGAAAAGCACCTTGTGATACTTCCGAAAGTGCCAATTGTAATGGATCTGAAAGCAAAAGTGAGTTTCAGCATTACAAGTCACATTTCTGCGTTTCTTATCCTTAACATTCAGAAATCCGGTGGAATGGAGTGGTTCAAGTTTTCAATTTGGACTGAAGGAGACCAGGGTTAGTTCCTTGCTCAACCAACAGTCCCTGAATTCCCCACCCACCCCACCAAAATTTCCTTGATATTGTCAGCATGTAATAATGATAGCAGCAACATTTGATTATTTGAACTAGGCACAGCTCTTATTGACTGTTCTGCAGCCTCCATTTACTATATGGCAACCTGCAAGCAGTAAAGACATGTCAAACAAAGAACTATATCGGTGAGGACCAGACATCAACTCTTGATGCAAAAGAGATGAGAAATACTTTTTAAGGATGTCTTTGTGGTGTGACCCTTCCCTGACCCCTGATGTGGCATGTTGTAATTTTTAAGAGATCTCTTCTAATACTACTCTATCCAAACATGAGATTAGTATAGTACAGTTAGCACAAGGCTTTTATCAGTTCTGAAACAAAATGGCCAAATGTCTTCAACATTGTATATTGTGTACATATTGGGTAACTTTTTGGATGTATTTTTTTGAAGAAAGGAAAGAAATTAAGGACCTAAATTACAGTCTAAGAGTGACCTTCAGCAGATATCAAAAAAGGAATAGGATGTAATATTCATATAGATCCAAAACACACTGCAGAAATAATCCAGTTTGAGACCCCTTTAACTACTTGGCTAAATGCTGGAGAATTCTGAGTAATTAAAACTGTAGCTTATTGTGGCACCAGAGCTCCGTGTCAGAGAAGGCTAAAGGCCTCACAAAACTAAAGTTCACAGAATTCCCTAGCACTGAGGCAGGGCAGTTAAAGCAATCTCAAACTGGATTATTTCTGCAGTGTGTTTTGAACCACAGTTTTGTAGGTAAATCTTTACACCATTAAATCTGGGAATTGTGTATCCTTCCAGGTGTCGCTGAATTGTAGCTGGCTGAATTCCTTGCCATCACCTATATTGGGTAGGGCTTCTGGAAGCTTCAGTTCAGTAACTCCAGGAGAGGGGGGGTATACATTTTTTTTATTTTAAGAAAAACCCGTTATTTAAGATGAATAAGTAGTATAGTTTCTCCAGTGTGTATGCCTTCAAGTCACCTGACAACTTATGGTTACACCATAAATTCCATAGGGTTTCCTTAGGCAAGGATACTCAGAGGTAAAAATGCCACATTCATTTTAAAATGTGAATATAGCTCTGGTTGCCACCTGCACCATTCATTTTTAAAAAGAGAGTTCAAGATAATAAATATACTTGAGTGCTATTTAGCCTTGACAGGTCTTAGTCTTTGTTAAAAGATTCCTACTTCATGATAACTTGTGAAGGGTTATCTTTGTTTTCATCAGTCCATTAATAAAAAGTGAAGCTTCTTAGATCTAATTAGACCACTTTCATAGTAACTATTAATAATTCAATACAACCCATATCCAATATTTTCTTCTGCTTCAGAGCCTTTCAATCAGGTTTATGCTGCAGTCTGGCCTGGATTCACTCTGAAAAATCCATTAGCTCCTCTTCCCCTTTTTGCCTTCTTTTCATGTAGGGTTGGAGGCAGACTTGTTGTTTTTCCTTTCAGCTAGAGCTCACAGGCACAGAGACCAACTTGGGAAGTTGTTTTGGTGCATGTAATAATGCCTGTTGTTCTCTACCAGGCATTCCTTAACAGTGTTGTTTGTCATTTTCTATGCAAGAGGCTCTAACAGCATTGATCACCTGAATCTGTTAAACATTTTTTTTCACAAGGCAGAGACAGTGCCTCAGCACAAACATCCATCAACATGTTTCTGATTTATTGGCTTAATAATGAGAAATAATTTGGTAGCCTGACTCTGCTTTGCTTGAATCCTGACCTGAAACCTTAATTTGTGGCTCTTCTGGTTTCTTTGTTTTTTCATATTTCAACAAGCAGATAAAAAGCAATCTTTTTAAAAACTTGCAAGCAGAATTAAACAAGGGTATGGACTTTCCATTTATGTTTGGTTCTCCTTTGAACTACAGAACAACCAGACCATTTAAAATACAGAACCAGACCACCACAGATCAGCTACACATAATGCACAGTGTTGCTTGCCAGGAAGAAACCATAAGCTGGGCCTACCATTCTCCTATCATTCTTTTATAAGCTAAATTAAATATTAATTTAATTTAAAATCCATGGCTCTTGTTTAAACAAACAAACAAACAAAAAAACATTAACAGTACATTTGATTTCCCATTGGATATCAGTGAGACACCTGAATACTTGGATTTCAAGTTAAAAAACAGGCTGAATCCTCAAAGGTCTCAGTCAAATTGGGTCCTCATCTGAATAGCCAAACCAGGAATCAAGTCAAATGCAATATGAATTATATTGTTCTGCCATCCTCTAACAGCTACTGGTAATGCCTCTGTCAACTGGCTGAACTGAGGGGCTCTATATCACAACACAATTCAGGTCTGCCTTTATTTCTAGGTTACTATAACTCTGTAGGTCTGGAAATACTTGTTCAGGTTACACGTTTCCATTTTCAATGGGACTTTATGATCCCCTTTACACTATTTAACACACTATTAAAATTGGTTCTATGATTCTGCTATCATCATTAATTTAACTAGCTTTTTTCTACTGTTGGTACACCTGTTTTCTCTCTCTTTACCTCCTGTAATGTCAGCAGTGAATCAAGAGACAATACAAGGAAGCTCTCTCTTTCAGAGGCATGTGTATTCTACCAGGCAACTGATTTAACTCCACAGCAGTTATTCCAGAAGTACTCAATAAACTTTGAGTGTCTTTTCACACAGTTATTCCATATACCATTGGTCCATTCTATGAAATCTTGAGATGCTTTAGAGCCTGAACAGACAGGCCAAAATAAAGTTGCTTTAGGTCACGTTGGAGGTATGCTGTTTAAATAATGCATGTGTCGCAAGGAGCTGGAAGCCGTGCCAAAGCCACACTCCAGTCATAAGAACAAGAGTGCAGCTTCGGCACAGCTTCTGGCCTCTTAAGATGCATGTGTCATTTAAACAGCATACCTACAAAGTGATCCAAAGCAGCTTTATTTTAGCTTGTCTGTTTGGGCCCTTGGTTTCATGAAGTATCCTCACTCAGAGAGCTCTTTTTATGTCTTGCCACACTACAAACCCCAGGATTCCATAGAATGCAGCCATGGAAGTTAAAGTTGAATCACAGTGCTAGAAATGGTAGTGTGATGAAAAAGTACTGAGAAAAGAGTGCTACTCATCAGAGTAGCGTTGTTAAAGAGGTTTGTGGGAGGTGCTTTATTTCTCACTGTCTCTGGTTACATATCAAGGCCTCAGTGTTTATCTTCACATACAACATGCATCTCTGCTTGACTTTCCAGAAGGAACTGTACCTTTTCCCGGTCTGTCCTCAGCTGAGCAAAATAAAGCATGCAAGTTTTATATGGGTATCCTTTGTAAAAGAAGTGCCATGTATAATGAAATCTATAGGAAATTTAATCTCTTGAACATTGTTTTTTAAAATTGTTTTTTAAATTTGTAGATACCAGTTTTATTTTATTTTTTAAAAAATAGCATTGTAAACTTCTGGAACAAGAAATTTGTTCCTGTATTTTTTTTTATACCCAAGAACAGAAATACACTGTCAAAACCACAAAAGCAAATGCAAGACATTGCAAGCTCCTTCTACTCCCACATTACTTTAAAATGAGATACACAATTGAAGAGATAGCCTTTGTTTCTCTAGAAAGCTGTGTATTCAAAACTGGATTTTCCAGCAAATCATTTCCTCTCTAAGGATCTCAGACTCATAGATTGCTGAAAAATAAAACAATCAATTATTTCAGTGAATTGGGATTACAGAGCTTTTATCTGGGAGGGGAAAAAAACCCATGCCGACGCATACTTTACACTAAAGCGTTCTTTATCTTGGTAAAAGCAGCGACTTCTAATATAAAGGGCATGCATATTTCCATTGCTTAAATTAATATTTAATTTAGCTTATAAAAGAATGGCAGGCCCCAGCCTACAGTTTCTCCTAGGCAAGCAATGATCTTGTTTGGAGAGATTTATTATTACTCTGAGGGTGTATGTAAATGCCATTTTATTCTACCAAAGGCTAATATATAGGTTAATATCTGATTATAAGAACATATTTATTGAGGGAAGGAACATTATTGAAACCCAACATGGTGACTCATGAGGCGATGAAGCTCTCTTTCCAAAGTATTTCTGTAATTTGGCTATACAGTTATCCTCTGCACTTTGTCAGTCAAATTAAAAGCTTCTTAATTAATGGACATAAGGCAGACAACAACAACAAAAATCTGGGAATGGCATGATTTGATTTCCCTCCACATTGTATGTCAGTTATATGCATTATATTTGAAGGTTAATAGTGTGACAGTGAAGTACCAAGCCATGCAAACAGTATCTTTCTAACAATGCACAATTTCCTTGTGAAATGGATTGGAAAGAATGTGATAGCATACAGAAGACTATATTAACATGATGGTCCTTCAGTCTGATGAGCAGTGGAAGTGTTCTTAGCTCAGAGGCACCATTAAAATTAGAAACATCCATCTACACATTTTCTTGATAGCTGGCATACACCTCTGCACATGCTCAAGAAGACATTATTCAAAAGATTTCTCATTAGATTGCTTACAGGTTATACTGCCTAAATAACAGCATTAGCAGTGGAGAGAAAGAGGGAGGGAGACTGTGTGAGAGAGAAGTATTAAAGCACAAACAAACAGAAATTCACAGCACTACAGTATCTTTTTTTTTTTTTTCGAGAGTGGAAAAATTCCACTAGAAATGCAAAATCCAACAGATCTGTAGGATAAAATACATCCCCAAATTACTTTTCCAACTGAAAAACACCGCTCAACTTTGCCTCTCCTTAAACGTATACAGAAATGTTCTGCTCCAAGACACTCTATGCATTTTAACTAGTATATTCATCTTATTCTTGCCTCACCCTGTTGGGTAAAACAATTCACACAAACACAGGAAGAGTGTTTCCATGAGACATAAAATATCTTATAATAATAATAATAATAATAATAATAATAATAAAGTTTTATTTATAGCCCGCTCCTCTGTATCCAATCGGAGTGGGTTACATCAATTAAAAAATGCAAGATAAAATATACATGACCCATACCCAACCACCCACCCCTTAAAATTAAATTAAACTAACATCAATTAAAATGACATAATAAAAATTTCAATTTAAAACGGCAACCCATTGCATAGAAATCAGGGTCAAGATGTTAAAATGCTAATGGGAGAGCTTAACCCAAACAGAGCCGGGAGGTTAAGAACTTTCTGGGAAGGCCTGCCGGAAGAGATGCGTCTTCAAGGCTTTTTTAAAGCAATCAGAAGATGTAATAAGACGCATCTCGTCTGGCAGGCCATTCCATAGCCTGGGAGCGACAGCCGAGAAGGCCCTCTGGGAGGTCTGCGTCAGTCTAGTCTTCATAGGCTGCAATAAGTTCCTCCCAGAAGACCGGAGTGTGCGGAGGGGTTCGTATGGAAGGAGGCGGTCCCTCAGATAAGATGGACCCAAGCCATGTAGGGCTTTAAAGGTTAAAACCAACACCTTGTACTGCGCTCGGAAACTAATCTTGAATACCAATCCCCCAGTTATATGTTTAATTTAATGAAGCATAAAGATGTCCGGGGGGGGGGGACTGTAGTCTCAAACTGTGTCAGCTCATGGCTCCTAGTCCCACCATGACATCCCATCACTTAGTAATGAACCTACTCTGGGTTTCAGTCAGAACTTTAAAGGCAGTATCAAAAGTAGTGAACCTACTGCCCAAATAGTCTCAACCTTTTGGATAGTCCTTAAACTTCAGGCTAAAACCAGGATTGCATATATCACCAAATCGGTCTGGAAGCCACTTGCCACCTCTGGTCTTAAAATGGCAGCTGTGTCAGTCTTCCCTTTACTAAGTATGGATGAATGCAAAGAGGTTTGAAAATAGAAAAAAGATTCTGACTGTTCTCCTATAGCTAGGACTAAGGACTTGTATCACACTGGGCTTTACATGTGGAATTAGAGAAGGATAGTAGCATCTGTGACCATAAACTCTTGAACAATACTGTGTCTGTCAAGTGTGTACTCTATAGTCCATTCATTGCTACAGCACCTCTTCTCATTGGCAAGCAAAACTCATCAATGCCCCCTAATGACACTGTTTTTCCACTGTTGATATGGGTGTAAAAGTTCCTCTGAAGCGGTTCTAACAGGCAAGCAGTGATGTGGTGGAAGACAATGTGATTCTGCTCCTCTCCCTGTTGCTATTCCAAAGCAGGCTGCTTTTCTTTTCTTTTCTGTTTTCCCCCTAATTTCTTTTTTTCTACTTAATGGGTTGCCATGGTTGTGCAATTGCACAAAAAATAAAAAGAAATACAGGCTGAAAGGCATGCTGGGAACAGTTAGGCATATGGAACAGAATATGGAAGCCAGCATGAGGAAGGCAGAGACAGGACAGAAACAACACCATGGTGATTTGGAAGAGCTGTGCAATAATGAGTGTCCCCAACCAGGTATGTTTGCATTTCCTAGACTAATGGAATTGTGGTGCCTGGTATGATAAAGTTCTAAATATGACCAGGCTTTATCACCTCAAATTTTAAAATTTATTTAAGAAAACAAATTAAGATGTCAACAACAGAAATCCAATTTCCTTGCTGCATAAAAAAGTGGAATACAAGTAGGTTTCTTTTTGTAACTTAGGAGTACAACAGACGATCGAAATAAACAGGTTTCCAGCAGGCTTTGAGGTAGGGCATTTAGACAATGTATGCCTTGAAGCCAGCAGAAAAGCACAACTAAGTCATGCTACGGGGAGAAAAGCTGGACTAAAAAGGAGCTGGATTTTTCCACTTCTTCCCAGAACATGATCACCTTTACATAAATGCACCAATGCTAGGATGGCTCTGAAGGGGTGCTTTTTCCAAACCTCAGCTCTACTTATGAATGTAAACACCTTGTCACAGGCATGCATTTAAAAGGGATAAAGCTGCCATACCCAAGCTGTGTGGGTGGCAATGCCCAAATGAGAAAGTGTGACACCTGCCTTGGAGACGAGTACAATATACACAAAACATATTGTCAAAGATGGAGTGAAGGGAGTGTGACTGTACCTTGCTGGCATCTGCATGGACACACTTCTGTTCTGATGCCCTGTCCTGGTGAAGTGCTGCACATGTGAATGTGTGCAGATTCAGAGTGTTATAAGGTTACCAGCTCTCTCTTACCCCTCCTTATTTGATATCAGAATTAATAGTCTGCCTCTATGATCCTAGGTGGAAGTTATGGGATGCTGATCATGTAGACTAGCTGAAGAGTCACCAAGAAGATGTTTACAGGGATTAGGTGAGAAAAGGGCTCAACCACAAAACCATAGGATGGCTCTGGTGGAAATAAACATCCCACTTATCACAGTCTGCCAGGTCCTGTAGGCCATTGGATGCAGAAATGTGTTCATTTATTCCTTTTGATTTCCCCTTGGAAGAACCTACATCAAAGTGTCACCCATACATATCAAAAAGCTAGCTAGTTGGCCACTGATCTCCCTGGATTTTGCCCCAGGACACAGAAAGACTATGTATATTCTCGGCTTTCTTTTGTTCATTGGAGTTAGCTTGGTTGCAGACAGAATCTCTGTCAGTCTTCCCTTTGCTAAAACCCCTCTCACTTGCCATCTCACATTGCCATGTGAATGATAGAGTTCCAATTCTCCTTCCAAAAACATCATCAAGAGGAGCAACATTCGTGTAGGTAATGAATCACTGTTAGAAAGCCTAAAATCTATCCCTCGCTAACCACTTTATTTCTGTCTTCTTGTATGCTTGAGTGTGTGCTTGTGTTGTCTGAATGTTTTTGCCTTATAGAAAATACCATTCATTGAGAGTTTGCACCTGTGTTCCTCATTGCATCTTCATAAACATAGAGATAGATCCCTGGATGAGTAAATCAGCCATAATCTGAGCTAATTCCTATTCCCCTAAATTCTAGGACTGTCATCCAAGACAAGCTGTGCCATGTGGTCGTGACATACACACTCCAGCTGCCTTGGGAGTGGGCAGTGCAGCTGTTTCTTTGTAATATCAACAGTATTGTCATAGAACTGAATGTGACCAAGATAATGGTCACCCCTTAGTCTTAATATAATGTCACTGGTTTCTGGTGTTTTCATTCTTTATTCTGAAGATGTTCATGCAGTAGTCCCTCTTGCAAAGATAAAGAAGAGAGGATCAATGAAGAGTTAATTAATCTCTTGCTATCCACTCTCCCCACTCTGATTTCTCCTTGAGTAGGAAAGAACAGATACTTACACTGGAGTTTCAAAAAGGAGGTGGGAGCTGTATTAAAATGAGCTGAGCTCAATTAATAATAGATCCTAGTTTGGTTTTGGGCAAGAAGTAATGGTGCCCGCGCCTGAGTGGCATGCACAGCGCTGCACCATGGGCAGGAGCCCCATTATTTCTAATGGGGCTCCAGCATAAGTTAGATTTCCCTTACGCAGAGGAGTCCGGAACAGATCCCCTATGTAAGGGAAGAGACCACCTTATTGAACAATGTAACCAGTTTAAAACTGTTTAATTTAGCTTAAAATGATCTAAAACTGTATACCATGGAGGGTGACCTAAATACCCTATCTGATACTGTCTGATTTTGAAAGCTAAGCAGGGTCAGTCCTGATTAATTCTTGGGTGGGAGACTGCCAATGAATACCAGGTGCTGTATGCTAAATTTCAGAAGGAAGGAACTGGTAAAACTGCTTCTTGAGTATTCCTTGCTTAAGAAAACCCTATGAAATTCATGGAGTTGTCATAAGTTGAGAGGTGACTTGAAGCACACCTGTATCAAGGATTATGTAAAACCATTTAGGCCCCAAGGCTTTAGTGAATGGCCACAATTATACTTGATGCCTGAATGATGGCAATGTTGTGGCCAGTCGGACCTCCAAGAGAAGAGTGTTCCACAATTGGGATGTCACAACAGAGATGGCCCTCTCCCATATCCTCCCACAGTATATTGTCTTGATTGATAGGACACAGACTGATGGGACACAAACCTCAGGCAGGTAGATGTAGAGATAGACACTCCTTCAAGTATCAAGGTCCCAAGGCATTTAGAGCTTTAAATGTCATTAGCAACACTGAATTCTGAGTGGAAGCATATTGTCTGCCAGTAAAAGCAGGCATTTCCACTATACAGAGTGAGAAAAGGCTGAATTCCGTTAACCAGAGAGGCTGATCCATTTCCTGAGCTGCTGGAAGAGATAATGGAAGGATAGGTTCAGGGTTGAAATGGTCAAAAAGAGTTCTGGTTACAATCACTATAACATTTGCTTATTAGCTCTAATGGGGCATACCCTCCAATGTTTCACAGTTGAAAACTGGGTCCACCATACTTCCTTCCCCTCAAGAACAACAGATGCTCTTGAAGCATCCACCTGCACTATGACTATTTCCGTTGTGGGTTTGTGTCCCATCTTTTCATCCCTCTCTTGCCAAGCCCTGCCTAAATATCAGGTTTTGCTCCTCAGCCACCTCATTGCTGGAGGATCAGTGTAGGGCTTGTCTGGGCTGGAGCAGAAGCACCATGAGGCTCAGCAACTTCTCCTGAAGTGCTGCCATTCAGCATGGTTGGTGAAGGCTCCAAATGGAAGAAGCAGCAAAGAGGAAGAGGAAGGTGGGGACTTGTCCCTTACTAAGAACAGCACCTTGCTGGGTGGAGGAAACAGCAGTGAAAATGAGGAGGAGAGCAGTGATTTGGCCCTTATCAACATGGTTTTGCTGGTGGACAGCAGTGACCATGATGATGAATGTTGCAACCTTTTCTTCCTCCCCACTTCTCCTCTTGTGGGGTGTGAGGAACAATGAGATCAGCCTGGGACTTACTGCTTGCAGTGTTACTTCTATGTAGGGACTGGCAGTTACCCTTCTAGCAGTAAGGTCCAGGTCTCTGTTGCCTCATTTTATTCTTTAAGAAGAGGAAGGCAAAGTAACAGTTTTGTCATCACTGTCACTGTGCACCAGCACCTATGGACCAAATTGCTGCCTTCCACCTTATTTTTGCTGTTGCTGTTTTCTCTGCCTGGCAAGGTTGCTAAGGGCTGCATTGCCTCCCTCTTCCTTCTCTTTTTTCATCAGTTCCTCCGCACAGTTGTCTGAACCTCTAGAACACGTGCCAAGAAACAGTGTTTCTTTCTTAAGAGGAGACACCCAATCTGTTGGTGTTGGAGATATTTCCCCCCTTAATTACACTTCCTGCCCTTTTGGGGGAAAAAAGGAAAAGAAAAGAAATGAAACATAGAATCAAGAGGGGAGAATTGGAATATTTTAAAACCAGGTGAAAAGGCAGGAGGCTAGATAGGTAAGAATCAGCATGGTGTAGTGGTTTGAGTGCTGGACTATGACTCTAGATAATGGGTTTGAATCTGTTCTCAGCCATGGAAACTCACTGGGTGACCTTGGAGAAATCAAAGTCCCTCTGAACAAATATTGCCAAGAAAATCCCATGATAGGTAAGCCTTCAGGGTCACCATTAGTGTAAAACAACTTGAAGACATACAACTATAGATAAGTAAGTGTAGCTTCCTTCACCCAGTAGCAGAATATAATAAGGCTTCTGCTTAGAACTTGGAAAAACTTGTTGCTGCCGCTGCTGTTAGTTTTGAAATAATATTCTCAGATTCCACCAGACAACTTGGAGAGTGGCCATACTCTGGGAGTTAATTAACTTTACCTGGGCAATCTTTGCCTCAGCTACTGAGATTATTGCTTGTTGAAGTTATAACATAGGTTAAAAAGAAAGAGAATCACAATAAAAAGCTACTTTTTCATTTTAAATCAAGGACTCCCACTTAGGGTGGGGCACAGCTTCTAGGAATTATCACTTGGTAATTAATTTGGCTTACCTCTCCTGATTTAAATTTCAGTTTGACAGCATCCTGATGTTATCAGAAGGTTTTACTGCTGAAAAACTCTTGAATCTGAAAAGAGCTGTTCAGAGCACTCCTGGAAGCTGGGATGCACCCGGACTGTATTCAGGAGGCAAATTAGGCAGCAAAACCCTTCTAATAACATCACGATGCCACCTGAATTAAGCTTTAAGCCAGACAGAGGTAAACTGAATTTAAAAGCCAAGCAATAAGCTCCTTAGTTAAATTTTTTCTTTCTTAGCCACTGTTTCTGCATGAGAATAGGCATATCAACTAAGCAGGTAAAAGAAGATGTACCTATGTTTTTCTCGTTCTGATTGTAGTAGGGGAGATGGTGGTTTAAAAAACTCATATATATCACTTTAGAGAAAGTGTTTTACAGAGGAATCCTATGCATGTCTAATCAGAAATAATCCCACTGTTCAATGATGTTTACTCCCAGGTGCACACTAATGTATCTAGTGTTTATAGAGCCATGTTGGGTGCCAGATGGAGCTTTGGTATCCAGAATTTTTTCACCCACCCAGCCAGCAGCTTCAAGCAGAATATTCAGATCACAATAGGATAAAAGATATTTTTTTTAGGTACCCCTCTTTTTAGATTGCAATAAGAGTGAAATCCTTATAAGAAAATTCAGAGTTTCATTAGTATTGATTAAAGCAAACTCTGCACGTGATGGATGAATGAGACAAACACCCAGGTTAAGCGCTAATCAGCACTGCCTGTGCAGTCTGTTGTGTCTTATTGCTTAAATAATTGATGTGCTGCTCTCAGAGAAGGAACAATAAGAAGCAAGGCAAGTTGCTTTGCAATGCTCTGCTGAGAGCTAAGCAAACGTTCAGTGGCTGTTCTGTCATGCCATGATCTGAAAACATAAGAGCAGTGCCCCTTGTCCTCTTTTGGTGGTTTTTCAAATTGTATGATCTATGAAATGGGAAAGGTTCGGTATCTGTAAAAAAACAAAAAAACACTTCCAATATTATGTGTAGCAGGCTTGATAACTGGTTTACAAACACATGGCAAGTGTTTGCTTTTACTGCTATCCGCTGTTATTTTTCCCCTCACCCAGTCATTCCTGCCAAATTTAAGCAGGAAGGAGGACTTACTTGTTTCTTTAATCTCTGTGAATGCATTTTCTTTTCCCATGCTGAATGTTGTTCTATCACATTCTGTCATATGGGTGGGACATTATAAGAGCCTTAATATATCATACTATGAGTACACGGGTTGGCAATATCATATATGCATTATGTCCCTGTGTTTGATTCTCAGACATTTAGGTTTACATCCAATGTTCTACTGCCATCACAGCTTTCAGGGTTGAAGTGCCAGGACATTTATTTATTAATTTTTTTATTAGCAAGAATGATAAAATAGCAATAGAAAGAGCAGCTTCATTTATATACCACTTCATACCACCTAAGTAGTCTCAAAGCTGTTTACAACTGTAAGCTAATTTCCCCCAACAAGCTGGGTACTCATTTTAGTGACCTCAGGAAGATGCAAGCCTGAGACAAGCCTGAGCCCTAGCTGGTATTGAACTTGCAACCTTATGGTTTGTGAGTGGCTGCAGTAGAGGGTTTTAACCACTGCCCTGCCATTCCTCTTGCCACCCTCCTCACTGCTTTTTCTCATTATTCTATGACTTTTAACCTCTCCATTGAGAGAGGCTTGTCGTGGGGGAGAGGCTTGCATACCCTAATGAAGCTGTGTGCTATGCTGGCGGTGGCACAAATAGCCACTGGTAGGGCCTCCCATGCCAGACAGGTCACAACCAAAGGGTCAGACTAAGAGCGTCAAAGGGCAGGATGGGCTCTTTAGCTTTATGGCAACCATCCTAGGAGAAGGAAAATTCCAAGCCCAAACCCGGGCAGATGATGCTCGTCTAACCCTGGAAGGTAAACCATCTAAGAGAAGGAAACTCTAATCAAACCTACAACCCGAGGATCTCGCTGCCACCGTCCTTGCTTGCTTGGCCCAGCAGACGAACCTCTGGTTTAAAGGGTGAGGCCAGTTCTGTGCACGCTGCGCTTCACCAGAAAAATCCATTGCACAGGCTCGAAGGATACATCCGATCTGATTCCCCCCCCCCAAAAAAAGTCCTGTAGTGATAGGCGAGGGACGAAACGGCAGGTGAAAGAAGCACTGGAAGCCGCAGACCCAACCCTGCATGCAGGCGGTTCAGGACATTGGTCGGTTGAGACTGACCGGGAGATGACAGTCTTGTTCGGCAGCATCCTGAATGACCAAGCAGCCTTTTAAGGAGAGCACTGCTTGCTCCATATGGAGAGGGGCCTAGAAAAGGTGGCCTAAAGAAAGCTCATCTCCATCCACCCAGTTGGCCTCTTTTGAGAACTCATGCCGAACGAGTCTCGAAGAGAAACGACAACACAGAAAGAACCACAACTTGGAAACATCACCCAAGGAGACTTTCTGCTGTGCTTTCTGTAACCAGACTTGCTTATCTCGGATCGGCCTTTTTAGTCATCAACGCGCTTGTAGTAAGCGTGGGATAAGTCCTTCCTGAATCTTCGTTAGCGAAGAAAAGCCAGAGAGATGACTTTTAAGTGATTCTGTTCATTTTGATATTATGCTAAGTACTGTTATTCATTGATGTGTATATGTGGATAAGTCTGCAGGTGAGGAGGTGCAGGGATAGAAATCATGAAAGTTGACTGCATTGGTGCTTTCTTTTAGGTCATGATGTATATAGAGATAATCATAATGAATACCTGAACTTCTAAATTTACCATAATGCTATTGTTTACACACGAATAGAGCCCACACACAATGCAAATTCCCCCGCGCTCATATCTGCTTTTTAGATGAAATTCTTGAATGAGTGTGGCTTCTAGGTTATCTGGACAAATTTCAGTCCGATTTCAGGCCAGGATGTGGTTCTGAAACATCTTTATTCGCCCTGACTGATGACCTATTTCAGGTGAAATACAAGAGGAATGCTACCCTATTAATCTTCCTGGATTGTTTTCAGTGGATTTGGATACTATTGACTTTTCAGACTGGCTTTGTGGAAGAGGAGGTACCATGTTATGATCATTCCACTCTTACCTACAGGGGAGATTCTGGAGAGATATGGGGGGGGGGGTATTACTGTTCTGCCTCCTGGATATAAAATTATGGTATATCTCAAGGTTCTAGTCTGTTCCTCATGCTGTTTAGTACCAATAGAAAGCTCAGTTCTACTTCTTCTTCCTATCAGAATATTGGGGCTATTCAGGTGCTGAACCAGTGACTGGATGCTATGATGAGCTGTATTAAGGCCAATAGACTGAAGCTGACTTCTGGTAAAATAAGGTGGTTCTAGATTAAGGAATTGGGAAAGGTCCTGTCCTGGATGGGATTGTGAGAGTAAAGATTTGTAGCTTGGGAGTATTCATAGATACACCTCTGTTATTGAAGGTTCAGGTGAATGCCATTACACAGGGCATTTTAGAGGCAACTTTGGCTTGTCTTTCAGGTACAGTATTTTGCAAATTCCAAAAGAACATTTACAAATGTTTTATTGTTTAGAGCAAAATCTTTGATCATGAAAAGCTAGGGAATGCGGTCACATAAATGGGAGTACCACTACATTTTATTGTCCTGATTGTGTAACTTCTGCTCAAGACAAGAGGCCATCATTGGAAATGAACAGAGAAACAGAAAGATTCCCAACTGGCAAAGGGTTCACGTAAGGCAGCATACTACCACTCTGTATGCAGAAAATACTTTACACATGGCAGGCATAGAAGGAAAGGAAGGAGGAGTGAAGATTGGAGAAAGAACATTAATATCCTAAGATATGCAGATGACTCAATAGTACTAGAAGTAACCAACAAAGACCTAGTGCAATTACTGAAAAAGTCAAGTAGGAAAGTGTTAAGGTAGGGTTAATGCTGAACATTAAGAAAATGACCATGGAAGATCTACAAGAATTCATCCTAGACAATAGTTGAATAGTTCCTGGAACCGGGGGACCTGGAAACTGTGATACATGTGCTGGTAACCTCACCACTCAACCTCTGTAATGTGCTCTACATGGGGCTACCATTGTACCTAGTCCAGAATCTTCAAATAGTCCAAAATATGGCAGCCAGATTAGTAACTGGGACAGCTGGAGGTAACCACATAACACCTATATTAAAATCACTTCACTGAGTGCCTATTAGTCTCCGGGCACAGTACAAGGTGTTGGTAATGACCTTTAAAGCTCTTCATGGCCTGGGTCCAACCTATTTTCAGGATTGCCTTCTTCCATACAATCCACCCCATGCACTTAGGTCCTCTTGGAAAAATTTACTGCAGCCAATAAAGACCAGTTACTCAGAGGGCCTTTTCATCTGCTGCTCCAAAATTATGGAATGGCCTGTCAGAAGAGATCCAAAACATTACCAACCTTGACAGCTTTAAGAAGGCTGTCAAGATGAAGCTCTTCCAACAGGCCTTCCCTGAATAGCTCACTTGGTCACCTGTTGATATAGACCCCCATACAGAATACCCTCAGAATACCCTAGGACGGTTATTCCTCTGTCACCAACCGACTGATTATTTTAATGATAATATGTCATTTTATTATTGTTATATAACAATTTTATGTTATCGTTGGGGGAGGGATAATGGGTTTTACTTTGCATTGTTATATTTTATCACTTCTGTAAGTTGCCTTGATACTGGTGGAGAGGCAGGATATAAATAAATAAATAAATAAATATTATTATTATATTTTAGATGAAACATTGATCAGAATGCAGACAACAGACATGAAATTAGAAGAAGACTTCAGACAGGAACAGCAGCTTTGAAAGAACTGGGCAAGATTCTAAAATGTAAAGATATAATTCTGAACACTAAAGTGAGAATTATCCAAGCCATTGTGTTCCCCGTCACCATGTACAGATGTGAGATATGGACAATGAAAAAAGCTGATCGAAAGAAAATAAACTAATTTGAGATGGGCTGCTGGAAGAGAGTGATGAGGATATTATGGACAAAAAGACAAACAAATGGATCCTTTAACAGATCAAGCCCAAACTCTCCCTGGAAGCCTGGATAACTAAATTGAGGCTGTTGTACTTTGGCCATGTAACATGAGAAGGTATACCATGAATCATTAGAAAAGACAATAATGCTTATATGGCTGGACTCAGTCAGAGAGGTTACAGGACTGAGCAGAGCAGTCTTGGAGAAGTCTCATCCACAGGGTTGGCATGAGACAGGGTTGACTTTAGAGTGGCTAACAACAATAGCAGTTTTTTCTTGGGGAATATAGCCTCACCACAGCAAAGCTGATGCATTGGTAACTACAAATTACACTTCTGCAAGTGCTCTTTAAGATTATTTTGAAGTTACACCTACTGGTTTGCTTACTGAAGCATCATATGTATAGCTGTTAATATACATGCTAACACGATGTTGGATGGGCACCTTAATACCCGAAGGAGCACCTCTCTGCTGGATGGATCTTCCTTTGTTTCCCATCAGTAAGGACAACACAATGGGGGAAACATAAAAGAGGATTTTTTCTGCTATGACTTCCCAGTTGTGGGGTGCTGGCCTCATTTTAACATCAAGTAAAAATATGGCTTTTTTATTAAAACTCTTCAGGGATTCTATCTTTTCATCCAATTAATGTATGTACATGTTTTTAAACTGTTTAAACTTATTTAAAATTGTCATATTAGTAACATGGTTAGCTTGTTTAAATTACTTTTTTTAACCATCTGAAATTGTTTAAATTTATTTTATTGCATGCTACCTTCAGATTTTTTGGCACTTGGCAGGTGATAAATAGCTTCATGGTAAATAAATGTAAAAATATACAAACAAGTCAATGGCTCTTTTTCTCCATTATTAGGACCTTCCCAGGAAAGGATCAATTTATTTTCCTATTTAAAAACATATTTTGTCAGATTCCATTTTCAGATACATGAACCTCATTTTCTCTACGAGTATGTGAATTAATTAAATATATAATTTCATAGTACATATTTACAATGTGAAAAAGGAATACATTCCTTTTGGACAATAATGATGTTGCTCAAGAACAGGATATAATGAATCAGAAATCAATTTGCTTGGAGATGTTGCTCAGCATATGAAAATGCACCTTACAGTTCAATATGACATACCTTTAAATTGCCTTCATTAGGTTGATGATTCACAAGTAGTAGTGAAACATAAGGGCTGTCTTAAAGCAACAGTCATTCAGGGACAGGCATTCAAAAGGCTTTGAAATAAAATGGCACTTTGGTTTCTGTTGTTATCTCTTCATTTTCTGTAAGCTGTAAATTTATATTATTCCAGAGAAGACTATAACAGCATCATCAAATAAAAGATTAAAAGAATAAAAAGGCTGGTAGCACTTATGTAAGATACAGAACAGATCTCATTGTTGCTATCATGAATGGTAAGAACAATAGAGCTCTTATTCTTTCCAAAAACAAAGTCAAGAGAAATACAATAGGTCCTTGGTATCAACTGGGGTTTGGTTCCAGGACGCCCCATGGATATGAAAATATGTGGATGCTCAAATTCAGTTATATATGACATAGAGAAAAGGTCTCCCTCATATAAAATGGCAAAAACAAAGTTTCCCTTTTATGTTTTTGTTGGTTTTTTGGGGGGTAGGTGTGGGTCTGTGAATATTTTCAAACTCTGGTTGGTTGGATCAATGGATACAGTATCTGTTGATATATAGGGTTAACTGTGCGTCAACTTAATATGATAAAAATTGCACTGCATATGTTAAATAATGTTTTTAAAAGTTATTAAAACATAATTGTGCATCAGTCAGTCCATTTCCATCACTCTGTGCCAATGGTCCTCTACATGTTTTGATTTCCACATTTAATTATTTTTATTTATAAGTTTTATAAACAATAAACACCTTACATAACAAAAGATCAACATAATATTGTTCTATTGCATACTATATATCATATATAAAAATAACTCCATTTTTGTTTCTTTTGTTCTTAATCCTTCCACCACATTTCCAGCTTTGAAACTTAGATATTAGGCAATGGATCCCTGTCAACCTATTGCAAATTAGTCATCATGTTTTCTAATATTACACCATGGCTCTGCTTCAAATTGTGGAATCACCTTGTTTTATTGTTATTTTACCTAATATTTCTAAATATTCTTTATGGTATGCTTAGAACAGTAAAGTGTTTAAATGTATGCTAATTAAATGTAAAGTATTCTTTCTTCTGGAATAACTCTTAAAATACCTTTGTTGTGTCACCTTTCACTGTTAGAGAATTATATAATTATTCCTTTCCATCTCTTGTTCAAAAAACTGAGAACTGGTATTCACTCCTCTTCATATGAGTCAGATTTATTATTTAGTCTGTGTGTAAGTTTATCCATCTCATGCATATCTAATAATTTTATTATTCATTCTTCTATAAGTGGTGTTTTATTATCCTTCCAATATTTTGCAAGAAGTATATGTGCTGCAGTAACCATATAAAGTTGTATTCTCTAATATTTATTTTCATCAGTTTTATCTAGGATTGATGTCATGTTGAGCAAAAAAAGTGCTGGTTTCAATGGGATGCATTTCCCAGTAATGTGGGAAATTATAGTTTGTATATCTTCCCAAAATTTCTTAATTATCGGACAGCTCCACCACATGTGGAAAAAGGTTCCTTGGTTTTATTGCATTTCCAATACTTTGGACCAACTGTTTTGTGCATGTTATTTAATTTTATTGGCATAAGATACCATCTGTGGAAAAGCTTTAAATAGTTCTCTTTAAGGCTCTGCACTTTTGTGAATTTATGTGAATTCCTAGTGTCAATGGATCATCAGTATTTTTCTTATATTTTATCATTTTATCATTACATCAGTTACAGGTTCTTTTTTTCCAACTTCAATCTCAATATTTCATGATAGGTTTTCATCATTATCTTTTTGGTATCAGATATTAAAATATCTCCAAGATTATTATCTGAAGAATAAAAACCTTCCAATTTTTTATCAGTCGGAAATCATTCAGCAACTTGTTTGTAAGAGAACCAGTGGCATTTAAAGCCTTTATTTTTGAGTTCCTCTCTTGATCTAATTTTAAAATTTAAGTATGAGTCTCTTTTGAATAAATCATTATAGGTGACCCATTATAGGTGACATGTGATAATTTTAGTTCCCAGAAGCCCCAGTCATCATTACTAATGTGCAGGAGAACTGGGAGTTGAGAATATTACAGGTTGAAAGGAGAGTCAGGGTTGTCTAGTGGTATTACTTACACAAACACTCCAGGACATCAGGATTTTGATTTCAGCCAAGGAAACCTATTGAGTGACCCTAGGCAAGTCACACTCTCTTACCCTCAGAGGAAACTAATGTCCCACCTCCTCCAAACAAATCCTATGGCAGGGTTGCCATACATATGCGTTGACTTGAAGGCACAGAACAACAACAACAACAAAGGCTTAAAAACTACTGCACTGTACCCAACAGATCAGGGCACCTATGTATTTTATCTTCATTTTCATGTGTTTTAAAGAGTTTTATAGAGTTTAAAATTGTGTCTGTTTTTGCATTATAGTTAATTTAATTGTTTCTTAACTTTTTATATCACTGTGGTTTTATTTGAATCCTGTTTAATCTTTCTCAGAAGCTGTCTCAGGTCCCTAGTCAGGAAAAAGGTATAAAATAAAATAATAAAATAAAATAAATTTGGGATATCTGATTAAAAAATGGTCAGTGTTTTTTCAACCCTGTACAAGAGCAAAAAGAGAGTGAGAAGATGAGCATGTTTTGTCAGCAGCAGCGCTACCACAAAAAGCTGCTCTGAGAGCCTCTGTAGCTGAAAAATAGGGTATAAATACTCCAGATAAATAAATAAATAAATAAATATAAAAATAATTCAGAGAATCGTGTGTTTTGTGTAACCCCTCTACATATTCCCTGTGTCTAATCTTTCATTGTTTATTTTAATTGGATTATTCTATTTTTAGATTATTTTAATATTTCATTGTTTAATTCTGAGGAGGGAAGAAAGGGATTGGGATTTTGTATGGATTTTTAATATGTAAACTGCCTCAATTAATCAATTTGATAGAGAGGCAGGATACAAATAAAAATATTATTTTATTATTATTTATATAAATTATAATTCTATGTATATCATGGACTGCTAAGAAGATAAATAAATGGCGTAAAGCAAATCAGTCCTGAACTCTCCTTGGAAGCCAGGATGACTAAACTGAGACTGTTGTACTTTAACCATATCATGAGAAGACATGACTTACTAGAAAAGACAACAGTGTTTGCTAACGTGAAAGATAGTAGGAAAAGAGGAAGACCACATTCTACATGGATTGGCTCATTCAAAGAAGATATGGCCCTGAATCTACAAGACCTGATCTGGGCTGTTGATGGTGATGTTGAGTCATCTCATTTATGGGCTCATTATAAGTAGAAGTTGACTTAACAACAGTGAACAACCAGAAAGAAAATAAATAAATAAAACGGCAAAAGATGTTTTGTGCATTTTGTAATTAGTAGCTATAAACAACGTAGGCAGCAGAAAAGAGGCTGTGGGGTTGGTGTTTGGGTAGCAGTCATGCATAAGTTGTAACATCTAGTGTTTGCTTATGTCAAAGTTTTATTACCCTGTTGTGCAGTATGAAAAAAGTTCCTATAGCAACACACCATGATCAACAACAAGACAGTTCCTGCCCTCCGGCTTACAACCGAGAAAGCAGGACAAAAAAGGAAAAATGAATTGGGAGAGAGAACTTCCCACTACACTTCTCCATGGTACTGTAAAACTGATGCAGTTTATCTTCTTCAGCTATCCTGAATATGTTCAGGGATTGCAAAATAAAATAGGAGAGCAAGAGCAGAGGTGAGCCCATGTCTTCATCTTCTTCCCAAACTTCCAGGGACCATTTTGCTTTGATCAACCGATTTGAAGAGGGCAACGGCCAATAGTTCCTCCCCAGGATATGTTGGTTTTGCAAGAGCAATTGACTTAACTGATGCATGTGACTCCCTTCTTTATTTTATTGCATACTCACAATAGTGATTTGCTATACAACAAGGATTTACATTTTTAACTATCAGTTTAAAAAGAAGAGCCCACTGCATAGGTGTGTGTAGACTATGCCCACAGATAAGAAGAGCCCACTGTATAGACTATGTTGCTGTTAATCATGAACAAACTGACTTTGACTTATGCTGACCCTATGAATAGGAGATTTCCAGGACACCCTGCCATGATAGCCATTCTTGTTTCTATCCACTTCTAATAAGGTCTTCCTCTTTCCCAGCTTCCTCCTACTTAACTGTGTATTATCACCTTTTCTAATGAGTCATGCCATCTCTTTATTTGCTGAAAGTCTGGCAGCCTCAGTTTAGTCATTTTTGCTTCTAGGGGGAGTTCAGGATTGATTTGTCCCATTTATTTGTCTTTTTTGTAGTCCACAATATCTGTAGACAACATGGTGTAGTGGTTTGAGTGTTGGGCTATGACACTAGATTCCAAGGTATAATTCCCAGCTCAGCCATGAAACACACCTTGGGAAAATCACATACTCTCAGCCTCACGGGAAGGCAATGCCAAATCACCTCTAAACAAATCTCATCAAGAAAACCCCATGATAGGTTCACCATAAGTTGGAAATACCTCTGAAGGCACACAACAAAAAGCAGCTTTCAAAAGAACTTTCAATATGCAACAATGTCTTCATAAAATTTTGGAAAGAACTTGGGAATTAAAAAAAATTAAATGCAGAAGAAGGACAAACTGAATAAATAAATAAATAAATTGTTCATCCAAACTGAGAGCACGGAGAGCTCAGTTTTAAAAAGTCTGGCTTATAATTGCTGCCTATTTAGACACCTTTTGGTGCTTAATTAGCCTTGCCACCTCTCCCTTATGATCAGCTAATATACAATACAATCCCTCATTTACTGGAAACAGTTTTACTTACTGAATATGGATAGGGAACATGGATAAGAATTTTATTTAGACTCATTTTTTAAATATATATATATATATAAACTTTTCAAATGTTGCTATTGTTTGAAAAAAAAATCTAGTGGGGTGAACATGTGAAAAAAGCAAAACTAATTAATACATATATCCCTATTCAAGTGAGGGCTACAATTCATACTACGTTAGAAATGCAGTTCATCTGAAACTCAGTTCCTTTCTTACACCAAAGTATGTGCAGGAGGGCCTTGATCTCGACTGGGGCTACCACATACAGGTAAGGAAGAGTTAAGTCTGCCCCTTTACATTTGCTCATCCTATCTATATTTTTCATCCATATGGGCTAAAAAAAATGAAATTCCACAAGTGCCAATGGGAGAATCTGGAGTTTTTATAAATCTCTCATAGGAGACAGGTAAATTTAAGAACAAGCAATTCATTGTGGGGTGGGCAGGCATTTAAAATTTTCCCACCTGCCCTCATTAGCTTGGAATAAGACAGAAAACAAGGCTTTCAGCTGCATGCTACATATTTAATGTAGCAATGTAGCATAGCCCTGAGATGAAGCTGCAACCAATGTTTTGGAGCACAGCAAATAAAGGTACTAAACGGTCATAGAAATCATATAGTGGCAAGTTATGCATCACTTTCCACATACTACTTTCCCCTAGAGTTCTCTTACAGAAGGTCAAAAAGGCCAATGAGCTGCATAGATTAGATGTTATTTCTCCTTCAGTGCATAAATGGCTCCATGTTATGCCCAAAGGTCTATACACAAATTTTTAAAAAGTGCTCTTAGATGAAAGCATTAAAAAAGTGAAGAATCATGACCTGTAATTATAAAAATCATATATATATATATATATATATATATGCATGCATGCATGCTATGATCTCATTGATTACATTTATTTTGGGGCATCACTTAATCTATTAACAGGTTATGTATTATTCAAATTGTGGCCCATATGCTGACAATGAAAAATATATTTATGCAATCTTTTCTTTTAAAGGTTTATTCTATTAATGAAGGAAATATCCAGGTAAGTGACAGCATCTATGCTTTTAATAAATTTCAAAGATAAGTGCTGTGTTAAGAGGGATATGTGTGCTCATTTTTGAATAGAAATGTGCATGTTACAAGAATGTAATACAGGAACTGATGTATTAAAAACAACCCATTTGTAAATTCTAGCTAGTCTCATTCTTGTGCATGAAAACAAGAAACTGCATGATTTTTCTTTTTTACTTTGGTGATGGTGAGATATTTCTAATCCTTTTTGTTCATAGTTCTCTGTTGGTCTCTTTAGTTGAGAATGAAATATTTTGTGAATATTCATCACAATCCCGAGCAGCAACACATGTCTCTGAATATATAGCATGTGGTTTGAGTGTTAGATTGTGACACTGGAAAAAAGGATTCAATTCCTTAGTCGGCAGATGGCAATTATTCAGTAGGCAAGTCACATTTTTATTTATTTATTGTATTTATACCCCACTCTATAGAAATGGTCTCAGCCTCAGGGGAAGGCAATGGCAAACCTTCTCTGAACAAATCTCTCAAGAAAAATCCATGATTTAAAGGGACACTATAAATTGGAAATGACTTGAAGGCACACAACAAGAAACAACAATGGCATACTATGGCTTAGGGTGTACTATAGATTTTATGAGCTTCAGGTTCCACAAATCTCACAGGTTTAGGTATACTCAGGAAGTAAGAACACAACCCTATCTGGCCCTGGTCAAAGTCCTAGTTAGTTTTCTCAGGAATCATGATGGTTTACCCCTTCTCCATGTTTTCTGCTGCATTGCATAGATTATCTTTTGACATGCAGTGACAAAGATGGTATGACAATATTCAAAGTTTGTTTAAACTACAGGTTTATGTAATGTCATTATGATATTGGCATTGGTAGGGTTTTTTTGCATTCCTTTCCACGTGGCCCACAACACTGAATTCAGCTTTTTCTACAACAGTCACACCTGCTGGTATGATACCACATTGGTATGGTTTGAAAACAGATTATTTTAGGGTGCACTTTTAAAATATGTATATTGCAAGGCTTTCAAAAGGCTTTTAGAAATAATCTTTTAACAAGTAGAAACTTCTGGGATTTAAAGAGTATTTGAAAGAAATATGATCAGTGTGATAGGTTAAGTCCAAAACAGGTGGAAGAATTGTTGTTGTTTTTTTTCTTTTTCTGTCCATTGCTTCATTTTCTTGGCACTAATTTTTTTTGCCATATATACAAAGTATCCACCTATAGAAAGATTCCTCTCCTATCTTTCCATTGCTTCATTCCCACATTCCTTGCCAGACATTGTAACTGATTGCTTATAGAGGTTTCAACACAAGTTCAGATGCTCAGAAAGGGAGTGTAGGAAGACAGAGAGCCCAAAAGAAATACAGGGAGAAGCAGGGCTCATTAGCAAGGAGGTTAAAGCAGCAAAGTCAGTTCAGTCCAAGTCATACTCAGTCCAGCAATAAATTCAGGCAATGGTCGAAAGGGAGATCCAAGCATATAGTCAATAAACAAAGCAGGGTCTAAGGCCATCAGGCAGCATAAATAGCTTGGCACCTCCCTTAGAAAGTTTTTGCTGTCAATTGACATTCTTGGAGGAAACTAGGCATGAGGCATGAATGTTGCTTCCACCAAGAAGCAACTTCTTGAGGGAGATGCTAGGCTATTTATGGTCTGGCAGCCTCCCACATGTGCTGTTTCATGGCTCAGCATTTTAGATATAAATGTTCAGAGTGTCTCTTGATGACACTGTACGGGGGCTGGTACTGCCAAATCTGTGTCTCTGTCTACAACAAGTTGCTGTGGCTGCAGGGGAGTTTCACCCTCTGTCTCAAGCACTGTCATGTCACTTCACTCTGTCTCTCTGTCTGAGTACTCACTGTCTGTGTCAGAGTCTGCGTCAGAGTTTTGGAGGCAGGACTTGATATTATAATTCCACCAGTTGTTGTTGTTTGTGGTAGGTGTTGTCATTTTGGAGGGAACAAATAGACTGAGATGCTACTGGGTAACGATAGTCATTGTTGGCAGCAGAAATAAAAAGGCCAAAACCACTGCATTTAGATTCATAATGGTCATCATCAGGAGAAAAATGATGTTGGCCCAAAGTAGCCTATTCCTCCACTGCTGGCTTTTTGTGCAATTTTGCAAGCCATCTTTTAGCTTTGGTGGCTCTCTCCATGCTCAGAAGGGCTACATTAGGTAAATTGGTTATTTGGCAATTGGTAGCTTTCTCTTGATGATGTTCCTGATGAATCTTCCCTCTTTGCTTTGTGGCCACTGGATATTCTGATTAAAAGTGCACTCTGCTAGTGTAATGGTCTGTTACATCAATGTAAAGTAGGAAGAGGACTGCAGCCAAACTTCCAAAAACCATCACAGATTTTCAAATGAATCTGTGGTACCATATGGATGGTTAATAAATTAAAATTTTGTCATGCCATGCTATACCAAGATTCCTCTTTCCATAGTATGTTACCTAAGCACATACAAATTTCTGGTTTTGCTGGAAAAAAAATAAGTGAGTTGAATTCAGACTTTATTAAATGTCTTCTTATTCTTTAAGCATGTCTTTTTTGCTTCCACAGATTTCAGTGGGCCTGTTCTAAATATGACTAGCAGCTCTTCCACAATGCAGAATTAGTTTGACACCACTTTAACAGCCATGGCTCCACCCTTTGGAGTCCAGGGGTCTATAGTGTGGTGAAGTATTCAACTTGGTCTGGTGCTTCACCAAAATACAAACCCCACGATTCTGTAGGATAGACTCATGACATTTAAACTGGTGTCAAATTGGTTTATTTCTGCAGTGTAGAGATACCCTTTGTCTGAACAGCCAAGTCACATCATAAACATTTTAATAGTAGAATAATTAGTATCTCATTTTTGGCTAATTAATCGCTCCCCTGACATCTCCCCCCATGCACCACATTCAATGGGAGATAAGAATGGCAAAATAAAAATAAAGACGGTGTTCATCATGCCAGCAGCATAATGTCCAAGTCTTTTCTTTTAATGGCGTTTACAAGGCGTTCTTAAAATTGTTTGGCAACATTAAATAGAATCTTGTGAAGACTGATAATGAGTTCATTTCAAAGTTTATGAAAGCCTTGCCATGGTTTGGCAGCCTCATTATAAACAAGAAAGGCTGCCAGGCTCTTAACCCTTAATTGCACTTTAATGTATCACAGTTTAATTTGGAAACTATTTGGACAGCAATAATCTGTGTGCTGTGTAATGCTAGATGTATTTATTCAGAGTCACTGCTCCATCTCACTGCATTCAATGGGTTTACTCTGTTGTAAACTTGCTTAGGATTACAGACTTAAACTGTTTTGTTAATTATCAGGGTAAGCCGATCCATGTTTACTTTCAGGTAAGTGTTTATTTTCAGGTAAACCTAAGGCTGAAATCTTATAACCACCTCATGGAAGTATATGGTATTAAAATCAATAATACTGACTTTCGGCAAGGATTTCTACCCCCATCTTCACACAGATGTATACATCATGTATCATATTGCTAGTCAGGAGCGTCTGTTATCAGCTTCGGCTGATACGCCAGCTGTGCCCCTACCTGGATCAGAGGGACCTGGAAACAGTGGGGCACACTTTGGTAACCTCACGTTTGGATTTCTGTAATGCGCTCTACATGGGGCTACCCTTGTGCCTAACCCGGAAACTCCAACTAGTTCAAAATATGGCAGCCAAGCTTGTTAGCGGAACACCTAGGAGAGAGCACATTACACCTGTGCTTAAAGCTCTCCACTGGCTGCCGATTTAGTTTCCGGGCGCAGTACAAGGTGTTGGTTTTAACCTTTAAAGCCCTACATGGCTTGGGTCCATCTTATCTCAGGGACCACCTTTCCCCATATATGAAACCCCCCACACACACACTTCGGTCCTCTGGGAGAAATCTGTTGCAGCCCATGAAGACTAGGTTAGCACAGACCTCCCAGAGGGCCTTTTCTGCTTCTGCTCCCAGGCTATGGAATGGCCTGCCGGACGAGATGCGTCTCATTACATCGCTAGACTGTTTCAAAACAGCCTTAAAGATGCATCTCTTCCGGCAGGCCTTCCCTGAAACTGTATAATCTACCCGGCTCCTAAAATCTTTCAGCCAATTCCCAACTCCCTATCCCCCCCTCTGTATTTTGTTGCTACCCATGCTGTGGCCAGCATTGTGGTTTTTATTTGTGTATTATGTTGTATTGTATTTTTATTGTTAGTAATTTAATTTAAAGTTAACTAGTTTAATCCTATTTTTGGGGGGGGGGGGAGGTTGGGATGGAATTCTTGAATTATTTTAATCTGTAATCTGTTTTTTAACCTTGCTGTACCCCGCCTCGATTGTTTTACAGAGGGGCGGGTAAGAAATAAACATCATCATCATCATCATCATCATCATTACATTTTGAGTGTCAAAAGACTGTGAGCTCTGTTCACTTTTGGTACATAAAACAAGTTCTGGGCTCATGTCTCTTTCCTTGGAACTGATCTCTGGTTTGTGGATATTGATGTTCTAGTAAAAGTAAAACAAAAAGTATATCCTACAAACCAGAAGTCTACTCAGACCTGGAGAAATCTATTAATTAAGATGTCAGTCGTAAACAACGTACTAGGAATACATTTGTTTAGAACTGTATATAGGAAGTAGATTTTGTAAACTGGAGTATATCTTCTTGGGTAAGACTATATTTAAATAGTGAAATTGTAACCTAGCAGCACACATTCATTTTCTCAGGCTAGCTTCAGTCTGTTATGCTAATATAACATGAGATGAAAAAGCAAATACTAAAAATAGTCTCTGCTCTAGATGGCAGCCTTTGTTTATTGCATTGTAAATTTTCTCACACTGCCTCCGGTATTTTAACAGGCACCCATATGGAAGTTTTGATAATCTACATACATTTAACCAATGGTTTAAACACAAATGATTACCCAATAGAAATACTGAAATAAATTGTGTCTGGGAGTTATTTTACAGTACAACTTTCAGAATCCCCAATCTAGTATGGTGTCTCAACACATGGGCTGGTGGATTCTGGACATTTTAGTCCAAAATGCAATGTTTCCAAGATCCGCTCATAAAATTCAGAACGGTACCTAAGGGACACAAGATACTGTAGGCAAGTTAAGTTTAGGTGCTCATGGCCAAATTTGGATTGTTGTTCAAAATTTTAATATATTCAAAGTCATATAAAGTTCTCATCGTAATGTGCATTTTGGATTTTGCTGTATGACACAGCTTCTCCTGGACAGATATGGATAAGTTGGGATTATTATATAAGAGAACCAAGAGCAAATTTTCAGCACAAGTATATTTTGTTGGATGTATTCTTATCCATTTCAATGCACGGTTGAATATTGTTTTAGATAGATTGTTGCATATATACATATATACATATGGGGCAGCTGTGTTGGTCAAGCAGCAAAATATAGCAAAATCCAAAATGCACATTACGGTGATGTCTTTATACAAATCTGAATATGTTAACAGTTTGAATGCTATTATTAACAATTTGAATTTGAACTGAAGAGAAATATTTGGAATACAATACGAACATACTGATGCAATAGCTATAAAAATTACAATATTCAACTGTGCATTGAAATAGACAAGAATACATCCCACAGAAATATCCTTGGGTTGAAAATGTGCTCTTTCTTTCTTATATAATAATCCCAACTTTAGTTTAAATCAGAGTACTCGGAAAAAGGAGGTACTCTCAGTGTGGATTTTTAAAGCATCTGCATAGTTGTTCTGGAAGACTGAGACACCCTAACATTATTCTGGCAGGTGAAGTCTTGTGGAATGCACTGCCATTATTTGTCAGACAGCATTCTGATAGTTATGCAGAATGTGGTGGATACTTTTCTTCTGATGCTAATTTAAATATTTCCTTTGCAAAATCCCTCTTCTTTGTGTACTCTACAACTGGTCTTTCAACACTCTGTTATAACCCCATTAATAATGAATGAGGCCATTACGATCAGTGGCACCACAATGAATATCGAATGAATGCCCCATTATTTAGATCCTCACAGGACACAAGGGGTAACCATTAAGTACAATTCAAAGGGCTCTGAGCTGTATGATTCTTGGTGTTAGCTAAATCACATTAAGTATGTACCCCTCAGGGAGGTGGCAATTCTCCACTTCTTCTCACAACACAACTTTCAGTCCAGCAGTCAAATAATACATATCATTGTGCTCTTTGTAATTTACTATAATGAGAGCTTTTATTAGGATGAGAAAAAAGAGCTGATAATATCTCTGGTACATAGTAGTAATTTCAGGGATAACACTTGAGGTCTAGGGAAAATATTATGACTAATATTGCTCTACAGTGTAGGATCCCCCCCCATCATTTTCCCTTTAAAGTGTGCTCTCACATTTCCCTGCTTATGACTAAACAACTGTGCTATATTATGTAAACAATTTAAATCTTCTTTGAACCTGTTTAAATGTTAAGTGTGAAGCGGAAAAGCTTTGTCACATATGTAAGTCCCATCTCAAACTTCCCCTTTCTTGCAGAAGGTGCTTTGGGTCTTTGCATGTTCAGCATGAAGATTTGAAAAGACTTTAATATGTTTAGAAAGCTCCATCCCCATGGAAATCTAAAAATTCAGGCCTACTAATTGCATGGATATTTCTAAGATCATTGAGCCAAATGGATAAGATCCCCACTAGAACTGAGGAAGAACTTTTACAGTATCACCAAATATGATTTTCCTAATCACATGTCATTCCTAAATAAAGATATCGATCCTTATTCAGTACTTAACATAAAGTAATACATATAGAATCATAGAATCGTAGAATCATAGAGTTGGAAGAGACCACAAGGGCCATCCAGTCCAATCCCCTGCCATGTATTATTTAGATCCTCACAGGACACAAGGGGTAACCTTTAAGTACAATCCTGTGAGGATCTAAATCTTTCCTGGTATTGATATATTTTAGTTAAAGAAACAATGTGATCATCCAAGATTCAAATAAAGAAAGAAAAAGTGTGTGGATAGCTAGAATGGGATCCATCTAATTTAAGATTGTATGTACAGCACTGTGTAAATTTACAGCGCTATATAAATAAAGGATAATAATAATAATAATAATAATAATAATAATAATTGAAAGAGACAGCATTGAGATTTATATATGGAGTTATGATAGATGAACCAACAATTCAACCAACTCCTTATTTTGCTACTGTGTCAATCTACTTGTTTACTATGAACAACACTCATCTATCCCAAATAAAGCAATGTCTTATTCCTAAATATCTTCATCAAAATATTTGTCCACTGGCCATGGCATAAAATGCCAAGAAAATATTACAGCTTGTGACATGATGTTCACTTAGCATGCCCATTCCTAAGAATATATTGTTGGTGTGAGGCATCCATCTTTTTTATCTGTTACCAACTTGTGAACATGAAGGAAACAAAGATGCTCAATCACCACCCCTTACCTGCAAACACTTTGCATTTCTAGAGATACTCTAAAATGGAAATGTAACCCTGTTCAACTGCATAATATTGCAGGACTGCGTGACTAGAAACTTGACTTCCTGATTTATCAGCCTTTTCTCTGCTACATGAGACCATGTTGTCTGGAAGATTTTGGAAGTGTAGTTCAAATTAGTATGTTTTCCATTCTAGCTGGAGACAAGCACACAAGCTTCACCTCCACATCTTTTGTGTACTGGTTCCTGTTCTGTCATTCGTACATTCAGTACAAAGGTTTGAAGTGCTATTCTAAACACATTAAGTGGAGTGGAAGCCTATTTACACTTGGGTAACCTGCCTTGCATTAACATTTCTGATCTCGGGGAACATTCTAAGGATGTTAAGACACACAGAGGCAGAGACACAGGCATACACACATGTAGAATCCCTCTTAATGCTGAATATGCAAAGTTCATCGGTGGAGTCAGTGCATAGAGAGAGGAGAACATATGTGACTGCTCCACCCCCTCCCCTTGCACATCTAAAGACCAGAATAGTGCCCACATTACGCATCAAATGCCCCAAAAGCATTATTCAAAAACTTTGGGTTAGCCATATGTTGACAGTTTTTGAGAACACAAAATATAAAGTTCAAGAATCGGGTCGTTTATCATTTTGTTTTGGAAATTGTTCATGGATCAGCTCCTGTGTGCTGTTTGTATGTGAGTTTCCTACATTTTGCATTGTTAAATAATTGAGAACATTAGCTCCCAAACCATGAAAAATTCATTACAACATGATGTATTATTAATCAATTTAATTTAAAGTGATCTGGAAAGTTCCATTTTCTGTTATGATGCTTGAGGATACACTCAGCCAGTGGACAGTCTTTATGTCATGGGCTGCTTTACGATTCTTTTCAGTCTGACAGTTGTTTTAAAAGTGGGTCAGATTGCAAGAACATAATGTGTTGTCACTGCATTTAATCTGAAATACAAACAATCAGTTTTCTGACATTCTTTGTTAGAAATGTTCAATATGTAGGCATCATAGTGTCCTCAAATACACTACCAGTGTCCAGTATCCATTGCACTTTATAGCAGACCTATTGTTGGTAGGATAGAAAAGCATTCAGCTGTTTTTCATCATTCAAGAGGTATTATTGTTAAACTTTTATTATTCAGTCTTAGGGCAGCTCAAGGCCATTGCATCCACAGGGAGACAACTGTCTCTCATCAATATAGTTTATAAGGTCCCTCACAGGTTCTCTAAATTCAGTTATAACATACAGACAAAGAACAAAAGATCCACTAAGACTCAAGAATATTTACCAAGTATTGTACAAACTGAAACACATATATATACTGTACATAAGTACGTATACATATTTATTTATTTATTTCTAAATTTTTACATATTGATCTTCATTTTAAACAGAATCCCAAATTCACAATAAAAATACATAAAATTAGACAGTAGCTAAAATAACAAATGGAAAAATCAATAAGGGCAATATCATGGTACTATTATTATATGCCTTCAACTCAACTGACTTCAGACATCCCTACCATAGGGTTTTCTTGCCAAGTTCATTCAGAGCAGGTTTGTCATTGTCTTCCTTTGGGAACTGAATGTGACTTGTCTAAGGTAGCCTAACAGATTTCATGGCTGAGCAGGGATTTTTACTCCAGCTAAAAATAGAGAGACTAGATAGACTTAACATTTAGGAAAATGAACATAACATGATTCTATGATTCTTCTATGCCTTGGTGAAAATATCCATTGCTGGGAACCCAATTCATTTCACTGAAAATACTGTTTCACATTGTAGGATCTACAATGAAGAAAGCCTTCCCCATGACCTTACAGAATGCAAGGAGCAAAAGAATCTGTACAGCAGAAGGTAGTCTCTTGGATAAACTAGCCCTAAGTTATATAGGCCACATTCCCACTATGATTTAAAGTGAATTGCTGATTGGGTTATATAACTGTTATTCCCATTTGAAACCAGTTCTGTCCCTACTGTGATCAGTTTCAATTGCAATGAAGTGAGGCAAACGCAAACCCCCTGCTCTTTCCTGACACTCATTCTTTGGCAGTTCTTTTGAAAAAAAAATGGATTCAAAGTATGTTCAATAAGTGGGAATGATGGACCTGAGTCATTCTGGAGGGGAGGACTTAATGGCAGAGGGGTGTTTACCTTCCCTCTTCAGTTTTTGGTAGATCCACTATTCCTCCCTCCCCAGCGCTGCCCTTGTGCTTGTGGTATGACCTATGAATGCATGATTTTTTTAAAAAATTATAATAAAAGATTTGTTTCATTGATTTTGCAACTACTTGCAATTACTCAGGCAGCAAACTGGGCGATTGGGCTGATAGCAGCTGAGTGAAATAAGTATTTGCAAAACCAATGAATCAAATCTCCTATCAATTTTTTTAAAGTAGTTCCCGAGCCAGGCTGCAGACCTTAAAACCTCCTGCCCACAGGGCATCCATCTTTCTGTGATTAATTTATTATCCAGCCAACCACAGTTATCCACAGGTACCAGTCCAGGATGTGTCTGGCCACAGTTTTCTATTTTCACAGATAATTAGCACATATGCTCAAAATTCTATAATGAATATTTAATAGCTATAATATTAGTATTAATATTGTTCTTCCCTCTTACATAAGAGAGTCATATCATATGGTGTTCCTCTTGAAATTCACTTCATAAGGACTCAGTCAATATATGAATGATTTCCTTTATATATTAGTTTTGTCATTAGGACAAAGTTACTGCACTGCTTTGATACCAGTAGTATCTAGTAAACTGAAGAAATGATAGGAGTTTATCACACCGGGCTCCATCCCGGTCCGAGAATGGCCCAAAGGGGCAGGAAGGGAACGGAATGAGTGGGGGATGCATTTTACTGCACACAAGTACCTCACTCATTCTGCACTTGTTCCTGGCCCCTTCAGTTGCATTTGTGTTCTATTCCGGGGGCCAGGAGTGCAATAATCTTCATAGTAACTTCCTTCTGTCCTCATAGAGGAGAACAAAATTTGAACTGGCAACCATTACAAGCTAGCAATGAACAAGATAAAGTTGTTGACCAGCAAACAACCCTTGCTTCAGCTGGCTATGGCCATATGGGAGTTCTAGTCAAAAACACATCTGTCAAGGTCAAATCAGATCCTGCTAGGCTTACATCACATCCTGGAGATTGTCAATAGCCACACTAGTATCTGCCCCTTTCTCCTATTTCTTGATATTTGTTGTAAGTATTGCCCCTCCTCTTTTGGTTTCAATGGACAAAGGAATCAGGTTATAAAGTGTATATGAAAATCAACAGAAGATGAATAATTGCCTTCCCACTGATGCCTCAAAAAAGTATTCTGAGTGTGCCAATCAAAATCATAATAAATAAATAAATAAATAAATGTTTATTTATAACCCATGCTTCTAATGAAATACTTGGAGTGGGGTACAACAAGAATTAAAAATACAGAGTAAAACAACAATCATCTCTCTTCCCACCCGCCCCCTTAAAATTAAATTAAACCAGAGCTTATTAAAATTGACAACAGTTAAAGTTAAAATCAGCAACAATGAAAACAGATATGATCTCATGGACAGTGCATGTGCAAATCCACAATAGATAAAATCCAAAAGTTTAGGCAGGGGGATAGCAAACATTATTTCGCCAGTTTCATTTCCATTTTCCAGAGCCAGGAGTTGATGTTTCATTTATTTCTCTTTCAAGGAAAGGCTTGCCGGAAGAGATGCGTCTTTAAAGCCTTTTTGAAACTGGCCAATGATGTAATATGATACATCTTGTCTGGCAGGCCATTCCAAAGCTTGGGACAGGTAGCTGAAAAAGTCCTCTGGGCGGTCTGTGACCACCTAGTTTTCATAGGCTGTAGCAGGTTCCTCCCAGGGGATCGAAGTGTGCGGGGCAGTTCATACGGGAAGAGGCAGTCCCTAAGGTAAAATGGGTCTGGGCCATATAGGGCTTTAAAGGTTAATATCAACACCTTGTACTGTGCCCAGAAACTAATGGGCAGCCAATGGAGATCTCTAAGCTCCGGTGTTATGTGCTCTCTCCTTGATGTTCCAGTAATAAGTCTGGCTGCCATATTCTGGACTAGTTGGAGTTTCTGGATTAGGCACAATGGTAGCCCCATGTAGAGCGCGTTACAGAAATCCAGACGTGAGGTTACTAGAGCGTGTACCACAGATTCCAGGTCTTTTGTATCCAGGAAAGGGTGCAGCTGGTGTATCAGCCGAAGTTGATACAGACACTCCTGACCATCACATTCACCTGAATGGTCATGTGAAGCGATGAGTCAAGGAGTATCCCCAGACTTTAGAGGAAAGTGTGACTCCGCCTAGGACTGGTGGATGTATTCCCAAGCCTGGTTTCGGACCGGTAACTGTTAGTACCTCCGTTTTGTCTGGATTTAGCTTCAATCTGTTTTCCCTCATCCAATCCATTACTGCCGCAAGACAGTCATTAAGAGGGGAGATGCCATCTGAGGACTGAATCGATGATCTAGTCATGTGAGGTATATGTGAGTGTCATCAGTGTACTGTAGATACTGAGCTCCATGCCTCCGAATGATCTCACCCAGCAGCTTCATATAGATATTAAATAGCATCGGGGTCAGGATGGCACCCTGAGAGACACCACAATTAAGTTCTATTTTGGAGGAGCAATTGTCCCCGAGCCTCACCCTTTGGGATCTGCCAGAGAGAAAGGATTGGAACCACTGAACAGCAGTGCCTCTGATTCCCAACTCCATTAGCCGACCCAGAAGGATGGAATGATCTACTGTATCAAAGGCCGCTGAGAGATCCAAGAGCACTAACAGGGTCACACTACCCCTGTCAATGCTCAAGCGGAGGTCATCGGTCAGAGCAACCATGGCGGTTTCCACTCCATGTCCTGTCCTGAAGCCGGTTTGAAATAGATCAAGATAGTCAGCTTCGTCCAAGACTGCCTGGAGTTGGGTGGCGACTTCCCTCTCGATCACCTTGCTTAAAAATGGTAGCAAGGACACTGGTCTGTAGTTATTTCTATCCAGGGGATCAAGGGAAGGCTTTTTCAGGAGGGGCTTAGCCGCCGCCTCCTTGAGGCAGGATGGTAAAGTGCCCTCCCTGAGGGACGCATTGATCATTTTATGGAGAAATACTCTCAATGAGTCCCCACCCTGGACGACCAGGCAAGATGGACAAGGATCAAGGGGGCAAGTCATCTTCCTCATACTTCCAAGTAGCTTGTCCATGTCATCGGTACTTACAGATTGAAACTCATCCAGTAATGTGACAACAACAGAGTCGCTAGACACCTCACTTATAGGATCTGGAGAAAAGGTGGCATCCAAGTTGCTTTAATCCAAGAGATTTTATCTGCAAATAAGTTGTTAAACGCATCACAGCAGGCCATTGTAGGGTTAAGTAGGGGATTTGGCTCAGGGGAACCTGCGTCAACTCCCCTACCACCCTAAACAGTTCTGCTGGGCGGAACTCTGCAGATGTAATGCGTGCAGAGCAGAAAGATTTCCGCGCTGCATGCAAAACCTCCCGATAGGCGTGAAGATGCTGCCTATGGTGAGTCTTGTTGAATAGGAGTCAAGTCTTTTGCCACTTGCGCTCTAGTTGTTGTCCAACCAGCTTCATCTCCCTGAGCTCTTCTGTGTACCAGGGTTTATGGTTAGGAATGGGTTGGAGAGGAC
The DNA here is from genome assembly GCA_034509955.1 of Urosaurus nigricauda. Classification (NCBI taxonomy): domain Eukaryota; kingdom Metazoa; phylum Chordata; class Lepidosauria; order Squamata; family Phrynosomatidae; genus Urosaurus; species Urosaurus nigricauda. Next base: position 61,118,638 of record JAOEGL010000003.1, read on the forward strand.
GCTCAGGGGCGATTGCGTCAAAAGCCTTGGGGAAGTCAGTTTTCCAGGTATTTACCAAGGCTTCAATGTGATCACCAGCATTGCCAACCATTAAGCCATCTAAGGCCTTCTGGAAACCAATTGGTTCCATAAGCCTTCAAGGGCGGGCCATTCTAATGGGTTCGCCACCCCTGGGGGAGCGGCACACTACTTTTAGTTCCGCCTTGATCAGAAAATGATCCATCCATGACAGAGAGGAGGTTTTCGTTACCTCCGCCCATGGATACTCCTGTTCCATAATAAAAATCCCATCAAGAGTGTGACCTGTGCAATGGGTCAGCCTGTCGACCAGTTGGGGTAGGTTCATGGCTGTAATGGATTCTATGAACTCCCGGGCTGCTCCAGATAGATCAAAGGGCTGGACTCGAGAGGAATGTTGAAGTCGCCCAAGACCAGAAGTCTGGGCGACTCCAACAGCAGCTCAGAGACCAGCTGAGTCAGCTCGATTAGGGAGCCTGTTAGGCAACGGGGTGGCCAGTATACCAACAGAATCTCCAAACTATCCCTGGTCTTGAGGCTAAGGTACATGCACTCGATGTGGGTTGTTTTCCGTACAGGCTTCCTGATCAAGGTTAGGTTGGTTTTATGGACTATAGCAATGCCCCCCCCCCCGCTCACTCTCCCTTATCTGCTCACTGACCGTGTAGCCAGTATTAAAATAGGGTTCGATTACTATATTTCCGAAAAGAATCAAGAAGAGGGTAACTAAAAACAATATCACAATACACTGTTATAGTACTATTATTCCAGGAGGCAGCCATACCAGTAGAATAATAGGGCTATAACAGCACAGTATGATATTGTCCATAGTGAGCCTTAGCTCACTAAGTATAGCACAAGTTCAAAATATTGCTGTATACACTGTATTTAGTACTGCATATAACATACAGTATACAGTTTACGGTAGCTTTATTAGTATAGTGCTAGTTCAGAATATTATATGTAGAATCCTTGCTTCCTTTATAGATGATGTCTGACATCCTACATTGCCTACATAGCTATTGCCTGTGGACCTTATTGCACTGACAAAAAACCTGACTGCTCCCCAATTGGAAAAAGATGCTTTTTGGGTTGCTATTGGGAACTATTGCACATTTGCTGTTGATTCCATTTGGCAATTGCAACCCAGCTCATCCTGGGTCCTAGGTGCACTTTGGAGGCCACTTTTCCAGATGAGAGCTTTCCCACTTTGAAAAGCAGCCTCTGAAACATGCTTGGGGCCCAAGATTAAGCCAGTTTACATTTGCCCAGCAGCACTGGAAGCAAATTATATGCGAAAATTCCCAGTAGCAACCTGAAAGGCAACTGTATCCCATTGGGGAGCAGTCAGGTTTTTTGTCAGTGCAATAAGCTCCTTAGTCTACCTCCTCAGATGCAAGTCTATGAAAGCTTATGCTACAATTTCTTCCATCTGTGTCAAAGCTATTACAAAATCCCCTTGTATTGATATTCTAGATTAACATGGCTTTGTCACTGAATTCTACATATCATATGTCCAAAACACACTGTGGAAATAATCCAGTTTGAGACCACTTTAGTTATGCTACTATGTATGATTAACTGAGTGACATCTCTTGATCCAACCTGAACAGCCAGAATCTCACAATGGAGGTCAGTTCTTCTGGGAATTGGAGTGCAGGAGGAGGATGTTTCTAACCTCTTTGCACCAGTGAGTTAGGCTGGAATGAAGAATTCTGATAGGATTCCTGCCTCCAATTGTTTGAGTGTTGCTTATTGGTGGGAGGGGGCTGGAAATGTCATCCTGCTGCTCCCTAATCTTCAGTAGAATTTCATCACTAAATATGTCTTCATCACTGCCTGTTAAGGTAGGTTGGGAGAGGGAATTTACAATTGTGGCAATAGTGCCATGATTTTGAATAGATATTATTGAACATGCAGAGTTATGGATTTGTAATTCTAGGCGATGAATCAATAAAAGCAGTATGAGATGCTGCTCTTTGTGCTAAAATAAAATACATTTGCTTTACAAAAACATTTGTCTGCTAATGTAAGTAGTGTGTGTCTTATAACATAAAGTGTTGTCTCTATTTATATACCAGCTGATAAACAAGCTAGCTGATTTTAAAAATTGTGACATTTAGCCTTACTCAGATGAAAACAGCTATTCAATTGTGCTTTCTTTTCAGTAGCTGAATGACTGTAAAGAAGTTAAACATATTTTTTTACAACATAGAAAAATGAAAATCTTGTGTGTATCCTTATTAGATTTGTATGACCCATACAACCCTAGTCATTTAAAGAGATAAAGATAATTCTAGTTTTGTTGCTTTTTCTTTTACAACACAGAGAAAGAGGGAGAAGAGAGAGAAAAAACTCCCACAACATTTCCAAGGAAGCTTCAAGTGGAATTTAAAACTTGTTAAATGTAAAGAGAATGCAGGAAACTTATTAATATCTTCAGCTTCTGCACAAACTATAAAATGTGAATGCATGTCAGATTCTGGTGCCCCAGGGCTGCAGTAACTTATAGCCTGCCAAATTATGCACAATCCTGTTGCTGTGTTCCATTTGGCCTCCTGCTACTCTTACAGCAATATACTGCACCACCACCGAAATGCACAGATCTTATACGATCATATTTATTCCTCCGAAATAACATTTTAAAGTTGAAATGCATCCATTACAAATGTGGAATTCTTCAATAATGTTGCCAGACATATTTTATCTGCCCACCAGTACCTTATAGATATGTCTGAACCTGGCCTGAAAGCTAGGCAGCTCCCTTTTGCTCAACATCATTTGTAGCTTTTACTGCTGAATGTTTAGCAGCCTGAAGAATATAGAGGCAATTACTCAGGTAGCTCTAAATGTATTTTTTACTGCATACATCTCTGTGTTCAGATGGAGAAAAAAATTGACAGTTGGAGCTGATAACTTTGCAATATTAACATATGCCATGGGTGGGGTGGGGGGGAGTTAGATCATTGAAAGAGTTAAATAATTTGCAGTTAAGTGTTTTTAACAGTCACAAACAAAGATGAAGAGTACAAGTAAAGCAAGATGCTTACTTTGCTCAGACAAAACAGAAGTTACTGTCAAGAATAACTAAGCAGGTTAGAGCACAGCTGTCAAGAATTGATAAAAAAATTATGCAGGAGACCTTGAATAATGTGCCATGGTGCCAGTAGTGTAGGCATTCAGCAGAATAAACACTTTTTCACTCCCTTAAGACACAATATAGAATAAAAGTTTAGTTTTTCTTGGTAAAAGAGACTTATGGCAGTGTTTTGAATTTCACTTTGAAAGGCTGCTGAAACTAATCAAAAATCTGCTACTGGTCAAGGCAAACATGTTGTTTTTCCATACACCCAGAGTTATGGAAATAATTTCTTCATGGAAAAAGTGAAGATTTATTTTTTCTAGAAAAATCACAAATAATGGGTGCCTGTAGTGAGGTCCAGCTCCAGCCCGTCACAGTAAAAGTCAGAATCACTTTGCACATCTAGTAACCCATGTGTTCCAAATAAACTACACATCCTTCCTCTGACAGTTTGCAGCAGGCACTTCTCATTGTCATTTGTTTAATTAAAACAGTGCAGACTAGATTAAACAAATTTAAAAATTCCTATTTAAGAATAGTTCTAAGCCAACCCTATTTTGAGGAACAAAGGTCAATTGAAATAATACAATTTCAGCTGCCCATCTGGAATTCAGAAGTGATGGAGACAGCATGACTTCTGCTGGCAGGGAATTATACAGTCAGAGTGCAGCTACAAAGAATATTATCCTAGTGTCGATGGTGAACATAGACTCGGGTTTACAGATTTCAAAAAGAGTAGAATTACAAATATTTTATAAATATTTTTGAAGAAAAGTGTTCAAAGCAAACTAACCCCAATTTTATGCAAATATGGCTATAGAATGGGGTGTAACTCATCTAGATTTTATCTTGTCTAGACAATTGGTTCCTGTCAATTTCACAAATCACAAAATGATTCCCTTTAATTTTCCCCTGATTGCTTTTTTGTATTCAAATCAGACATACATTGTAGGTGATAGAAAAGGCAAGTACATCACATCCCTGGGGCCATATGTGGTCATTGGTCCTTCTCTGTGTGCTCCCCAAAGCCATTGAGACCCCTAGCTTTCCCCTGGTGTCTCAAGGATTCTATTCATTAAGGATTTTCTGTAGAAAGAAGCACCAGCAATGGGAAAACATGGACATATTGGAACTGAATGACAATGTCATGTGGAAGTTCCATAAAACTGTGTGACTGAAAAATGGCAATGTGGAGTTGAAGGCTTTCATAGCTGGCATGCATAGTTTTTTGTGGAGCTTTCAGGCTATGTGGCCATGTTCTAGAAGAGTTCCTTTCTGACGTTTCGCCAGCATCTGTGGCTGGCATCTTCAGAGAATGAGATTCTCTGAAGATGCCAGCCACAGATGCTGGCGAAACGTTAGAAAGGAACTCTTCTAGAACATGGCCACATAGCCCGAAAGCTACACAAAAAACTATGAAAAATGGCAATTATACATTACTACTACTACTACTACTACTAATAATAATAATAATAATAATATGATTCCACAACTTCTCCCAAGGTTGGAGCTCAGGGAGGCTTACATTTAAAAAAAACACACCATACAGTTAAAAACATAACAGAATTAAATTTCTACAATTAACAAATTCAGTACTAAAATCCAATTTAAAATATTAAAATGCTTAAAATACATTAAAATATATCAAAATATAACAGCACCCCATCACTTGCCTTAAAAATTTTCTGTTTTAAAAGCATGTCTAAACAAGTAGGTCTTAGCCTAGCTTTGGAAAGATAATAAAGAAGGTGCCATCCTGTCCTCCCTGGACAGGGTGTTTGAGAGTCTATGGGCAGCCATAGAAAAGGCTGTCTCTTGTGTCTCCACCAACTGTACTTGTGATGGTGGTGGGATGGAGAGAAGGATCTCAGAGCCAGGGCTGGCTCATTTAGGGAAATACAGTTTGCCAAATAGCCTGGACCTGAGCCATATAGGGCTTTATAGGTCATCACCAGCATTTTGAATTGTGCCTGGAAACAGACTGGTAGCCAGTGGAACTGTTTCAACAGGGGTGTTGTGTGATCTCTGTAGCCTGCCCCTGTTAGTTGCCTGCCTGCAGTTGAAGTTGAACCAGCTGAAGTTGAACACTCTTCAAAATTGAACACTCTTCAAGGCAGCCCCATGTAATGTGCATTACGATAGTCCAAACATGATGTAACCAAGGCATGTACCATTGAGACCAGATGCGACGTCTTAAGGAATGGGAACAGTTAGAGCACAAGTTTAAAATGTGCAAAAGCACTCCTGGTCACTGTAGAGACCTGGGCTTCCAGGTTCAAAGCTGAGTCCAGGAGTACTCCCAAACTGCAAACCTGTCTTCTTCAGGGGAATCATAGAATCATAGAATCATAGAGTTGGAAGAGACCACAAGGGCCATCCAGTCCAACCCCCTGCCATGCAGGAACTCCAAGTCAAAGCATCCCTGACAGATGGCCATCCAGCCTCTGCTTAAAGACCCCTAAGGAAGGAGACTCCACCACACTCCGAGGGAGTGTGTTCCACTGTCGAACAGCCCTTACTGTCAGGAAGTTCCTCTTAATGTTGAGGTGGAATCTCTTTTCCTGCAGTTTGCATCCATTGTTCTGCGTTCTAGTCTCTGCAGCAGCAGTAAACAAGCTTGCTCCCTCCTCAATATGACATCCCTTCAAATATTTAAACAGGGCCATCATATCACCTCTTAACCTTCTCTTCTCCAGGCTAAACATCCCCAGCTCCCTAAGGCGTTCTTCATAGGGCAAGGTTTCCAGACCCTTCACCATCTTAGTTGCCCTCCTTTGGACATGCTCCAGTTTCTCCACATCTTTTTTGAATTGTGGTGCCCAGAACTGGACACAGTATTCCAGGTGGGGCCTGACCAAAGCAGAATAGAGTGGCACTATAACTTCCCTTGATCTAGAAACTATACTTCTATTTATGCAGCCTAAAATTGCATTGGCTTTTTTAGCTGCCGCATCACACTGTTGACTCATGTTCAGCTTATGGTCTACTTGGACTCCTAGATCCCTTTCACATGTGGTCTCATTCAGCCAGGTGTCCCCCATCCTATATCTGTGCATTTCATTTTTCCGCCCTAAGTGCAGAACCTTACATTTCTCCGCATTGAATTTCATTTTGTTAGCACTGGCCCAGCTTTCTAGTCTATTCAGGTCATTTTGAATTTTGATCCTGTCCTCTGGGGTATTAGCTACTCCTCCCAGTTTAGTGTCATCTGCAAATTTGATAAGTATGCCCCCAATTCTGTCATCCAAATCGTTAATAAAGATGTTGAATAGCACTGGGCCCAGGACAGAACCCTGTGGGACCCCACTGGTCACTTCTCTCCAGGATGAAAAGGAGCCATTGTTGAGCACCCTTTGAGTTCGGCCAGTCAACCAATTACAAATCCATGTAACAGTTAACTTGTCTATCCCACATTTTGCAAGCTTGTTTGCAAGAATGTCATGGGGAACCTTGTCAAAGGCCTTACTGAAATCGAGGTATACTATATCCACAGCATTCCCTTCATCTACCAAGCAGGTAATTTTATCAAAAAAAGAGATCAGGTTCGTTTGGCATGACTTGTTTCTCTGAAACCCATGTTGGCTTTTTGTGATTTTGGCATTGGCCTCTAAGTGTTCACAGACTCTCTGCTTAATGATCTTCTCTAGAACCTTTCCTGGAATTGATGTCAGACTAACTGGACGATAATTGTTGGGATCCTCTTTTTTTCCCTTTTTGAAGATGGGGACAACGTTTGCCCTCTTCCAGTCTGCTGGGACTTCTCCTGTTCTCCAAGAGTTCTCAAAGATTATTGCCAATGGCTCTGATATTACATTTGCCAGTTCTTTTAATACTCTAGGATGTAGTTCATCTGGTCCTGGAGATTTATATTCATTTAGGTTAACCAGGTATTCCTGTACTACCTCTTTACTTATTCTGTGCTGAATTTCCTCTATTCTGTCTCCTGTTCCATTATCCTTAGGTTGAGCACCCTTTGCCTTTTCTGAGAAGACTGAAGCAAAGAAGGTGTTGAGTAATTCTGCCTTTTCTCTGTCCCCTGTTAGCATTTTGTCATCTTCTGCACGCAGTGGCCCCACTGTTTCCTTCTTCTTCCTTTTGCTGCGGACATATCCAAAAAAGCCCTTTTTATTGTTCTTAACCTCTCTAGCAAGCCTGAGTTCATTCTGTGCTTTAGCTTTTCTGACTTTACCCCTACATGTGCTGGCTATTTGTTTGAATTCCTCTTTCGTGATTTCTCCATTTTTCCATTTCTTATACATGTTCCGTTTAAAACTTAGCTCAGTTGAAAGTTCCTTAGTCATCCATCCTGGCTTCTTGAGACATCTTCCATTTTTCTTCCTCATTGGAACTGTTTGAAATTGTGCCTTCAATATCTCCCTTTTGAGAAACTCCCATCCATCTTGAACTCCCTTTTCTTTTAGTATTCCTGACCATGGGATCACTCCCAGTATTTCTCTAAGTTTATTGAAATTAGCTCTCCTAAAGTCTAGAGTGCGTGTCTGACTATGCCTAGCTTCTCCCTTCCACTGTATTACAAACTCCAGGAGAACATGGTCACTTCCACCTAAGGATCCAACCACTTGCACCCCATCAACTAGGTCTTCCCTGTTGGTTAAGATCAGATCTAAAATGGCTGATCCCCTTGTTGCCTCTTCCACCTTTTGGACAATGAAATTGTCTTCCAGGCAAGTGAGGAATTTGCTAGACTTTGAGGATTTGGCTGAGTTTGACTTCCAGCAAATATCAGGATAGTTGAAGTCACCCATCACTACTACATCTCTCTTTTCTGAGTATGTGATTATCTGTTCTAGAAAGGCATCATCCAATTCCTCTGCCTGAGTCGGGGGTCTGTAGTAGACTCCCACAGTAACATCCCTTTTATTTCCCTCTCCTTTAATTTTTATCCAGATGCTCTCCACCTGGCTTCCAGTATTGACTTCCTGCATCTCTTCACTGGTGTAAATATCCCTGACATATAATGCTATTCCTCCTCCTTTCCTGCTTGGCCTGTTTCTCTTAAAAAGGTTATACCCCTCTATTTCTACATTCCAATCATGGGACTCATCCCACCAGGTTTCAGTGATGCCTATTATATCATATTTCCCTTGTTGTGCTAGGAACTTGTTAGATGGGGAGTGTGACCCCATCTAACAGAGGCTGGATCCCTATTCCCTGATCTGCCTTCCAACTGACCAGGAGAACCTCTGTCTTATCTGGATTAAGTTTCAATTTATTTGCCCTCATCCAGTCCATTATTGATGACTGACACTGCTTTAGGACCAGGACAGCTTCCTTGGATTGAAGTGGAAAGGAGTAGTAGAGTTGAGTGTCATCACCATATTGATGACATTGCACCCCAAATTCTGGACAACCTCTCCCAGCAGCTTCATGTATATGTTAAACAACATAGGGGACAACACAGAACCCTGAGGTACCCCACAGGCCAATGGCTAGGGGGTGGAGCAGGAGTAAGTAATCGTGCAAAAGTGAGAAATAATGAAGTCAGGTATCATTGTAGTCATATCTGAGATCTCCAGGAATGGGTGCAGCTGGCACCTCAGTTTTTACTGTGCTAAGACACTCCTGGCCACTCCTGAAATCTGATTATCAAGGCTAACATCTGAACCCAGGATCATGACCAAGCTGCAACCCTGAAACTTCAAAGCCTATACACCAACAAACAAATCATTATAAGCCATTTGAGAATTAATCTGAACTCGCAATTTTCTTTCCAGTTGAAATTATTGCACCACACAAATTGGCAAAGTCATAATTCATTTTTAAATAAAATGCAATAATATACCACATAATCAACTTAATTCATTGAAAACATTAATCACTTAGGTAGATCAGTTTTTAAACAGACATGTTTATGATACATTTCAGGGAATATTTATTTCTATGACACCAACATTTTTATCATGCTGAATAGTGATGCAGTTACTCCCCACACACATGAAGACATAAATACTGTTAAGATATTTTTCAGATATATACATGCCATTTATCTTGTCATCTACACAAAATCTTGGGGTTTTGTTGTTGTTGTTACTGTTGCTGTGTGCCTTTAAGTCATTTCCGACTTATGGCAACCCTAAGGCAAACAGGATTTTTTGTGGCTGAGACTGTGTGACTTACCCAACGTCACCCAGTGAATTTCCATGACTAAGCAAGGAATCAAACCCTTGTCTCCAGAGTACTAGTCAAATGTTGAAACCACTACACTATACTAGTGTAGGTTTTGATTTTGTCTAGTACAATGGAATGAATTATTCACAGTGAAAGTTACTCCTTGAGTTACTCTTGAGATGACAGAATACTCTATTTAAGACATGCTCTGAACTGCTCCTGATCTAACCAATGCTTTCTAACAAAAAATGGAGAAGCTTTTTTTTCCCACTGAGGGCTTCATTGTTTTCAAGGCAATCTGTTGGGGGTTGCATGCTGGCAGTAAGAAAAACCAGAACAAAACTAAGCAAGACTACCCCCTGTCTGCCAACCATTTATTTCTCCCTTCTTTTCTGTCAACCCCTTCTGTTTCTTTCCTTCCCTGCTGAGCAGGATGCTAGCTAAAGGAGAGATCACTCTTTTTACTACACTTGATCTTAGCCAAAAGGCCGAGAAGCGATAAGAGAGATCACTCTTTTTAGAGGTCTGAAGGCCAGCCTGCCATCAGACAGAGTGAGGCAGTTACCCCAGGCACTTGAATTTGGATGTCAGAGTGATTATTATTATTTCTTTTGCTATTATTATTATTATTATTATTATTTCCTTTACTATTATTTTATTTTAAGAGGTGAAAATGATGAAAGAACTGGGGGGGGGGGGTGTTTGTGAAACTTCCAGCCTTATAATTGTTCTTGGCTTGGTTGGGTTGTGGAAGGTGACATTTAGTACTCTGCCTTGGACAACAAATTATCTTGGGCTATCCCTTTCACATATAGATAGCTGCCATTTACAGTAGGCTATTAGCAGGTTGCTACCCCCTGTTTGGCTTAGTCTTGTTGAATGTACAACTGTCCACCATACTGCAGCCACTCACTCAAAACCATAAGGTGGCGAGTTCAAGACCAGTAAAGGGCTGAAGCCAGACTCAGGCTTGCATCCTTCCGAGGTTGCTAAAATGAGTACCCAGATTGTTGGGGGGCAAATAGCTTACAATTGTAAACCGCTTAGACACTCCTTAAGGGTATGAAGCGGTATACAAATGAAGCTGTTTTTTTTCTTTGTTGTAGGCAAGTAATTCACAGGTAAAGCTTTAAAAACAAAATTTTGATTCAGCTCGACTCCTTTCATGGCCACAATCTTCATCCCACTCAACTAGCATGCTCTCTCTTCTTTCTCACTCTGCATGCAGACAGGTTGCCTGTCAATGTATGACAATCCCATGAATTTTATAGGTTTTCTAAAGCAAGGAATACTCAGAAGTGGTTTTGCTAGTTCCTTCCTCTGAAATATAGCCTACAGTACCTAATATTCATTGGGGGTTTCCTATATAAAAACTAACTAGGGCTGATCCTGCTATGCTTCCGATATCAAACAGGATCTTGTGTCTTTGAGGTATTTAAATATCATGGTGAACCCAGTTCTAGAGATAGTTATTCAGTACTAGTCCTATGCATTGTGTATTTATATATTTCATTCATAGGGTCACCATGGGTCACAGTGGACTCAATGGTGGTTAACAACAATAAACTGTGTGACTCATGTAGTTCAAACACATCCACATCCCCTTGGATGTGGCCCTCTTGGCTCCTGTAGATGTTCCCTCTCTGCTTGCTGTCTCTCAGTGGCCCAGTCTCACAGCTGTTGAGGAAGAGAATGAGCAGAACTGTCACACTTTAGCTGCCTCTTGCCTTAAAGGATTGCACATAAAATTTTAGCTTGTTATTTTTGGGTTGATAGCAAGCTGGCCTGCCTCTGTGGCAGGAAGAGGGACATCTATGGAGCAAGTTAATAAACTGGGATTGCCCAGGACTAGCAATTGAAGCATATGTACCCCCAGGTTATAGAACTGCATTCCAAAGGTGGTTAGACTAGTTCTCTCCTTTTGTCCCTCCCTTACAAAGCAAAGATTTTTCAATTCAAGAAGAAACTGCCTGCCTGATACAAACTGACATTTTAAAGGGGATGTGATGAACTTTTAAAAAATGTATTACTTCTTATTTATTATTAGTCTGTTGTTTTTAAACAATTTCAATCCATATTTTAATGGATTAGTTTAATTCAATTTTATTATGTATCATTTACTATGTGTTTTTATTGGAAATGTTTAAATTATCTTGTAAGCCATCTTTCTTCCCTTCCCTATGCGAAAGGCAGGCTATAAATCAAGTAAGTAAATAAATCTCTCATCAAATGTATACTGACTTTCAATTGTTCGTTAAACCTCACTCTCACCTCAAAATATGTCCAATGTCTCTGACAGCCAGCTTTATTTTCAGGAAATAAATGAAAATGGGATGTGCAAATATCCAGCAAAAACTGTGCAAAATTCTCGTCTCTGTATTATTTTTTCCAATAGGGTTGTAATACATTTTTTGACAGAGAATTTAGTAACAGTGAATATTTTTCCCATTCCTATCATCTGTCTAAATGTCCTGCATGAACACAATCATAAAGAAAGCAGTAAAGTATTATGAAGAAGTAATGAAGATTATGTTTTGAAATAAATAAAGGTGTTTTTTACTTCTCTGCCATGTGCCCATCTCATCACTTTTTAGTTTTAAATGTGAAACGTAACAAAGTAATTAAAGTAACTTAAGGTAAATCAATATATTTTTTAAAAAATAAGAAACCTTTGTCATTTTGCATTTCACCAAATTTTACATATTTTACTAGTCCATTCACAAAAGAGTTGACCTTTTACCAGAATTATTAACTCATACCTTAAGAAGAAGAGACAGAAATCTTTCACATTATATCACACATTTTATATATGCTTAATGTAGGATTAATTGTTAAAAGGGTTTGTTCAATCACAGTTTTACCTGTGAAAATAATAACTGTTTATTTAATTTGTCATGCAGAACTTAACAATTCATTTTCTCTGTTCTAAATACACATTGGTATTTTAAAAATATTAGTTGCACACATATCTTTAAGTACATTAGTGATAGACACCAGAAATATTGTTTTCTGAGAAAAGTCAAGTGAATAAAGAATGATTAGGGTTTTTTTAAAAAATTCCTTTTGTCTTCAGGGGAAGACTTTCTCTGAGTCCCACCACGATCACAGTCATGTTTGATGAGGATGTGGACAGGGCCTTCTCAGTGGCCACTCCTAGGTTATGGAGTTTCCTCCCATTGGAGATTTATTTATTTATTTATTTATTCCCCACTCTTCAGCCCTAAAGGCTATCAAAGCAGCTTACAATTATTATTTTTTAAGACGGTTCCCTGCCCTCAGGCTTACAATCTAAAAGACACGACACAAAAGGAGAAGGGAATGGTGATGGGGAAGGGGATCAGGTCCAGCAGTTGTTCTCTCCCTCTGATGCCTGGACCAAGGCAGATGGACAGGAGGGAGGGCTCGGCTTCTTAATCTAGGCCCGATGGAGTTTGGCCTCTCCTGTCACTCCCTCCTAGGCGACCAGATAGTGTTGTCATGAAGGGAGGGCTCTTCAACTTTAGTTGGATGTTAAGTTGGCTCCTTCTCTCCTTTTCTTTTGCCAGACAGGCAGCAATGGCATCACTAAGGGTGTGGGGGGATATGGCCCATGCTGGGTGACATCCCACAAGGGGGGGTGACACCCAGTTGGGCTCTCCTCCCATTGTGCCACTCCAAGCTTTGCCATGGGGGCAGAAGCCACCAAGGAGAGACTTCCATTGCTGCAGCAAGGAAGATGGCCAAGAAACTCACTCTCGGCTTGTTGTGGTTGCAGAGGCTTCCTCACAAGGAATCCTCTGCTGCCATAGCAGGAGACTGAGCATACCATTTTGACCACTGCCTCTTCCCAGAAGCCACATACACACACTGAGTGATACCAGGGTGACACTACTGGCAGGCAGATTCTTTTTTATTCAAGAAGTCCTTTGGCTTATAAATTATGTGGCAAAAAAGCTTTTAATGGGATGGTGGTGTCAATCTGTTTTTATCTTTTGCTTTGTAAAGAGGGTCTTATTTTGCCTAAGAGGGATGCAGGGTGCAGGTAGAACTGATATCACACTTTCATTTACAGCATTCAGGATCTTCAGTACCTACTATAGCTCTGCCAATATACACTGGGTGCTTACACACTTCACAACTGCTAAAGCAGAGAGATACAGCAATGATAAAAAATGTGCCTAGGCCCCTATGCACTGTAGAGTGGAACCTAAAAGGAACTTGGAATGGTTCGCTGGAGGGCAGAGTAACTGAAATAAATATATGGACTTCCAAGATATTTTGGACCCAGTACTGAAAATGTGGTCTTGGTAGAAAGAATGAGATGGGTATTAATCTTTCTTTCATTTATAATGGATTATATAATGGATCGTGAAATGCAAAGGAAACAATTCATTAGAAATAATAGACATTTCCAGCCAATGCAAGAGTTTGATATATTACACAGGAAAGAGATTAATTTTTTTTAAAAAAAGTTACAATCAAGTGTAAAGTTCAGAATCAAAGACTGCTTTCATGGTTTTTTAATTTATATTAATTTATACATGGACATGTTTCTCATTTTTCTAATAATGAAAAGGAACAGGGAGGCTACTCAAAAAAAGTTCATTTAGATTAACATACACAAAATTAATTGTTCTTCAAAACAAAACGACTGCGATCATTAACAAGTACCTACATTAATGAGTCAGTCAAGGTTATTATTTGTACTCATTGCAAATAAAATGAATATATAAGCTACAAAACTTGGAAGAATTTACATCACAAAACCTAAAATGCTCAAGAGGCTGATGTCCAAATATATCTTCTCTTGGTGGTGATATGTGGTTTAAAGGGATTATATTTATTTTTGAAAATGAAGTTAATTGAAAATATGTGTCAGGTAAATACTTGTGTTCTGTTTGTTTGTTTGCTGCCTATAACCAGGGACTGTGTGTAGCATGCATAGTCTGATTCTGTGTACCAGCTAGCAGAGATCTTCTAGGTGAAATGTGGCAATTCAGAAATCCCTCTTGGTCACAGCTACTGGGATTGACAGAGTGGAAAGTTGGAAAAATGGACCATAATTTGGTCAATATGCCTTTGAATCTAGCATCTATTGTTCAATAAGGCTCAATTTATTGTGCCCTAAATCTCCTATCATGGGCACATGCTAGCAGGCTCCACTCATCACTGTAGGAAGATGTCTGTGATCATGCCCCACAGGGTTTATAATTTTTATTTTTATTTAATGTTTTTGTCTCCAAATACTGAGAAACACTGTATGGGCCATGGGGGTGATTTTTAATATTTTTGCCCCATGGGCTATTTCAGAAGTAGGACAGGCTTTTCCCCAACTGATTGCTACTTCTTGTTGTTATTAGAAAAAATGTCTCTCTTGAATTGAACTGAACTCGGTGTGTGTGTGTGTGTGTGTGTGTGTGTGTGTAGAAGTTCCCCCTTGTGCCCCTTAGAAGGAATTTGGAGGGAGGATTGGATCAGCACACAGTGATGTGTGCAGTCATGGATCTTCTTGGGAACTAATGTAGCCCACAAATCCTCAGCAATTTCCTTGTCACCCTGTTGTATTGTAGCTCATTATATTATGTTTTGCATGTATTCATTCATTCATTCATTCATATATGTTGAAGCACAGGCTTTGTGTGCTGTTGGTTGCCTTATGTCAAGTATAGCACAGATCAAACCAGCTTGTACCCAAGGGTGAGAAATTGCAGCTGCTACAAACTAGAATCCTTCTGGTACTAAGATTCATGTAATCCCAGAAAATCCTGTGTCATTTCCTGTTACAAAAATTCTAAATGTTCTGTAATCCTTCATTCTGACCAGTTTATCGCTTGGTCAACACAGGGCTTGGGGGAGAGATCTGTAGGCCAAGTCACTCAGCCACTTGCCACTTAGTAATTGCCTGATAATTCCTCCACCCCATGAGACATCTCTACCTTGCTCCTTTCCATGTGCAAAAAGCTGTTTTGGGACCCTTTGTATATAAAACAAGGTGAATCCCTGAGGCCAAAATTAAGGTTCCATAGGGCTGGGCGTCCGGATGTGCCTAGCCCTAGTGATGTCACAGGTGTGCGTGCCCATCCACACATACAGACACTTTTCCACAGAAGTGGTGTCATAGGCCTGCATTGTAGCCCTTATGATGCTGCAAAAAAGGAGCTGCTCTGGGTGGCTCCTTTTTTAGTGTACATCTGCGCGGCAGCATGCAAATGCTGCACAGCAAATGAGGCATAGCAAAGGGGATGCACAGCATTTCGCCACCTGTGTGTACTGCCCCCTGGATTCCTTAATTTGGTGTTAATGTTTCTTAACAAGACGCATCTCAATCACTTATTTCTTCTGTTCACCCTTTAATCAACTTTTTACTACCTTCTATTAAACCATTATGGACAGGTGAGAGCAAACCTTATCTAGAATACTCTGTCCAGTTCTGGACACACAGTTTGAGAAGGCTATTGGCAATCTGGAATGTGTCTAGAAGAAGATGATTTAGGAGCTTATCTCTCAACATTTTACACCGGCTCCAGTCTCCCAGGCTGGAGCCGGGACACGGGATGAAGGCAGGGATTATCGCTCACTAAATCACTGCTGGCTGCTATCAGTCTGGGTCCCAGCCAGGTCCAAGCCATGCTCTGCCAACACTTCTTAGAAGCTGGAAAGCTTTCTGACTTCTAAAAAGCGCTGGTGGAGCATGGCTGGCACCCTGTTTGATGGTGGTGATTTAGCGAGCGATAATCTCCATCCCTTGTCCCAGCTCTAGTCTGAGAGGCTGGAGCCAGTTTAAAATGCTGTGCAATAAGCACTTAAGTAAAAGCCCTGGAAAAGAAGTCTTATAATGAACAGCTCAGGGATCTGGATATGATAGCTATATTTAAATGTCTGATTGGATATCATGTAGCAAAGTTGTTTTCTGCTGCTCCAGAGACTAAGACATGAACCACTAAATTTACAAGAAAAATGATTCCACCTAATCATTACAAGGAGCAGTTTGACAGTCGAATAGCCTACATTGGGAGGAAACTGGACTCATCTTCTTTTGAGGTCTCTAAACAGAGCTTGGATCACCATCTTTTGGAAATGCTTTAGTTGTGTGTTCCTTCATGTCCGAGGTTTGGACTGGATGGACATTATGGTCTGTTCTGACTTTTGTGATTCTATGTGGTCATGATTATAAGTATTAAAATACTCACGCTCCTTAAGCATACCTTTTCAAAATACAGTCGTGCAGCATATTGACTTGGTTTCGCCATCACTCACTTGACTTTCCTTATATTTCTGAACTATTTTTTATTCAGATATATGAGTATAACTAAGTTGTGATCTGAATATTGATCTGAAATTAATTAATTGGATTTCACATAGATAAGATTCTCCAGACATTTGGCCACTTGCTAAATCAAACATATGAACTATGTTGCGCTCCAGATGTTGCTGAGCTACCACTTCCAGCTGCCCTTATAGTCATATCAGTGGTGAAGGATGCTGGAAGTTGTCATTCAGCAACATCTAGAGGGTGACAACATTCTCATCCTTGTGCTAAACAAACTATTTGACTGTCAAAGGAAGAGAGAGTGCTCAAAGTATGGTGGGACAAAGCTACATGTGATTTCAGTTCTTTCTAGTGCATTCATAAACATCCTTCTTCCTTTTTTCAAAACTATACTTTGGCCTTTGTGGTGAGCATCTCATCACATGTCAGAAATGAAGTCATTTGGGAATGGTAAAATGGGAATGGAAAAGTTCATTTGTGAGAAAAGATCCCAACTTTTCTGCAGCAATTATTGTTTTAAAACAGTGAAAATATTCAGTGGGTTAAAACACAATTCTAAGTGGTCAAAATGGATAAGGATCTGAGCACAGAACATTATGCTGTCTGAAACTGTGCTGAACCCAAACTCTCCCAGCCTAAGGATATTGGAAATTACTTACAATTACCTTTTCACCTGGTGTCTATATTGTGGCTAGACTGGATGTAACTTGGTTCCATCCATGCTCTGCCTATCAAATAAGATCCACACATACCCCCCCCCCAAAAAAAAACAGCTTCATTTATATACCGATTCATACCCTTAACGAGTGTCTAAGAGGTTTACAATTGTAAGCTATTTGCCCCCCAACAATCTGGGTACTCATTTTAGTGACCTCGGAAGGATGCAAGCCTGAGTTGAGCTTCAGCCCTTTACTAGTCTTGAACTTGCCACCTTATGGTTTTGAGTGAGTGGCTGCAGTGCAGGGATTTAACCACTGCACTATCAGGGCTGGTACCCCAAAAGCTCCACAAAAACCCTAAGATTCACACATTTTTATAAACTTGTCAGGTAGTTGAAAATAAAAGTGCAAGAGATAATACACTTCATCCAATATCTTGATGCAGGCTATATACATGATTCTGCATTCAAAATGTCCTCCATGCCTGTATCAGCCTCCTTGGTTTCTGCCTTGCCTTTTCCAAAATAAACCAGAACTAAGCCACTGTTTGACAAGAAAACTTGTCTAAAACTAATCTAGAAGTATAACTAAGATATGTAATGACAAGGATCAGCTTGAAGCAGAGGAGACATTTTCTCACAGTCTATGATCCCATTCAAAATGAAAGTAAATCTTGTATGCAGTTTCTTATTCTCTAGATAGCATCTAAGATCATCTGTTTTAATATAAATGTGTTACGACAGTGGGGAAAGGAAAGAGTAGATTAATGACAAGGCTCTGCTTTAAAAGTTTGCTCAGCTGTTCTTATTTGTAAATGTCTCAAGAACCTCCTGAACAGAAAATACCCTTGCTTTATGAAATAATTTATTACTTTTATAAAAAAGATAAATAGAAAGAAAAACAAGGTGATATTGGATTATATTGTGTCTACCATAATATGAACCTAAGATTGGAAAGCAAGCATATAGCATATTTGGCACACACATTAGGTGGCAGAATGGAGAATGATGATTCTTAATAAATGGGCAGTCATTGCCCATGATATAATCTTTCTATGTTTTATTAATATCCTACTTACCAGCCAATGAATCTTTCCAATTTTATCACAGTTTAGAATAAGTTGCAGTAAATAATCACACAGCCTCTATAGTTTTAGTGGTTGGTTTTTCTGAGTCTTTCAGGGCCCAGTTTTTCTTTTATACTTAACTATGTTGAATACCTTATTTAGATTTTTATGCTTGAAAATAGAAAGTAGTGCCCTTTCACAAAGCCAAATAAGTACATGAAATCCGAGATATTATGTATTTTCCTAGCTCATATCAGAAGCATTGTAAATTCTATATAATAGTTTTCAGAGGTTAATTTCTGCAAAAAAAATTAACCTACTATTATAGTCATAAATGGGCCATCATGCACACCTTCAGTTACATTTAATGGTCTATAATTAGTGAGAAGAACTGGGCCCTGAAAGCCTTAAAGGAAAGAGAGATTTCACAGGTTTGTTTTGTTGATTAAAAAAAAAAAAACCTCTAAGAACATGTTCCAATCTTGAATTAGTTCATTTCTGATTTTTTAAATTGTGAAACCAGAAACAGGAGAAAACCATTAAAAATATATGTGCATTCTCAGTAATGTCATCCAACTATATTATTACATATTGAACAGTTAAACATAGGAGCTTATTGCACAGGGGGCTCTGGGAACGCAAATGGCACGGAACAAAAGGGGGGTGCATGGGAACAGAACAGGGAAAGGACACATTTTACTGCATGCCAGAATGCCGCTGATGTCTCTGGAAGTCACCGTTCTGTTCTATTCCCCATCCATCCCACAGAGGCTAATTTTCAAGAACTGTTCTGAACAGTTCTTGAAAATCGGCCTCTGTGGGATAGATGGGGAACAGAATGGGCACTTCTGGTGGCATCAGTGACATTCCGGCATGCAGTAAAATGCATCCTTTCTCCACTCCATTCCCTTCCCGCCCCCTTTCGTTCCATGCCATTTGTGTTCCCAGAGCCCCATGTGATAAACTCCTTAGTTTAACAATGTAGGATTTATTCCTTAAGGTCCACAAAAAAAAAAAAAACAAAAAACCAGCATTCTTTCTGCTGATTGTATTAAAGAAAATAGAGTAAAATAAAGGTGAAACAGACAGCGGCAGCTTCAGAGCATGGCAATGCAATGCCTCATGCTCTGATGCCTCTCCCAAACTGGTGTCATGTCACCTGCCCAACAATGTGGAGGGCAGCTTTGCAGTGCTCTGGTGGCAAGGTGTTTATACATCACATGCAGGAGTGCCACAAAGTGGAAGAGCTGGCCTTTTGACAGCTGAAAAATGAATGGCAAAATTTGTTCAGAGAAGGTTTACCATGGCCTTCCTCTGTGACTGAGAGTGTGCAATTTGCCCAGTGGATTCCCAGGGCCAAGCTTGGATATAAACCTTAATCTCCAGAATCCTAGTCCAACATTCAAACCACTACATCATACTGCCTAACTGAATTCATAGAAACTTTAAAAAAATTAACATTTTATTAATGACAATAAACAATAACAACAAATCAAGACAAACAGAAAAGAAAAATATAAGAAAAGGCATAATCAAAACAAAACAAAAAAGGACACGGTCAACCAAGCATCACAGTTGATTTTAAAATTACCTGTATCTAATATAGATATATATCAGTATAATATATATCTGACCTTTCAATAGAATTATTGTCTTATGTAGTGTAGTGAAAAGACCCCAGAAACAGCAAACCCCGGAGACAGAGATAGCCAATCAACGAGCACCAGGTGACCAGCCAATTAGAAGCTGGCTAGGCGGGGTTGGAGTTTGGGCTGAGGAGAGGGACGCCACTGAGGGGGTGCTCTCGAGGTTCCTGATTGGGTCAGGTGTAGGTTAGGTTTTAAGGCAGACAGGGTCTATGTAGAGTCCAGGAGAGGGACTGATTAGGCTTTAGGTTGTAAGCCAGTTGATTTAAGATGAGAGTATTTGGTAGATTGCCTGAGGGCTGAAGTAATGTGTCTATGTAACTGTGGTAACGTAACTAAGAAGAAAGAAATGCAAAAGCCTTGAAAGTAGTTTACTGATTACTTTGATGTTTGTTAATAAACTTCAGTATTATTTTATTACAACTTGGCCTCTGTGAAATGTTGTGGCACCCTACTAGAGATAACAAAGCCTCAGAAAAGATAGGCAGTGGTGGAGAAGATCTCCACAGAAGAAAAATACAATTGGTGGCAGCAAAGGGGAAGACAGGCATTCTGTGTGGCTGGACTGAGAGAGTCTGAGTGAGCGTCCATGCCACCACATGTAGATGAGAGCCAAAATGTTTGTTTGTTAGTGTTGTGATGACAGGCTACTCAATTATTTTTGCATGGTTATTGATGAAACAAAATAAAAGCAAATTGCAGGAGACATCTGTTTTCAGCTCTCCTCTAGAGACATTCAGACTCTACAAGTCAGTTTTTCTGCATGTCACAATGAAAAATCTCGCAGTGATTTCTATGATCTTGTAATTTTTAACTGTACGGACCTCAGCAATAAACTCGATGTAATACATTTTCATTTCCCCTTTCAAAAATCAATAGCAACTTGATAAGTTGACTTTTATGTAATGGATCTACTCCAACTGAGGTCAATGACTGGATTTAGGGAACTGTTCCCTGGCTTCCAACATTTTGGGGGGATGGAAGAAGGTGTAAATATCTTTCAAACCACAGTAATCCTGCTTCTAAATTCACTGTTTCTTTCTGTTTCCCTTCACATATGTGCATTCCCTAGCCCAAATAGCTATATTACAGAAAGACAGGAGACATTCACACATTGTCATCAGGCAGGAGTAACCCCATGATTGTCGTTAGGTGAGGCTCTATCCAGTGGCGTCCCCGAAACAGGTAACACCCGGTGCAGAGGGTGGGAATTCTGGGGTGGGCAGGATATCTGGCCCTAGACTTCTGGTGTGGTTTCCAGAAGTCTGCGGCCGGAAGGACGTCTGTGAGGGCCACTGCCACATCCCACATGGTACAGGTGTGGCCTGGGAGGTCCAGGGAGAGTGGGCACAGGCCTGGGGAGAGTGGGCATGCCTGGAGTAGAACGGGTGTGGTCCAAGGAGAGCCCACACAGGCCCAGAGGAGTGCCAGTGCAGACCCAAGGGTGGAGGAGCCCTCACATGAGGGGAAAAAAAACAACCCGTGGGAAATGACTGGTCCACACCCCCAATGATACTACAGGCTCTATCCAATGTGACAAAAAGAGTGTGTTTAAAATGACTATGACTTGGTTCATACAGACCTGTAAGTATTACGGCTCTCTGTCTCTACAACCTTTGTATAGGGTGAAGGCAGAACAATTTTGGGGCAACAGACCTGCTGCAGCTAAATAAGGCTGTATCTGGTCAGAGCCCAAACATAAATCCATCTGAGAATGGCATTCCACAATGGAAGAAAAATGAGATGAAATGTACTTAATACACATTTACCTTTTTTGGAGTGCGTACTAGAACATTCCCCCCCCCCCCCAATTTTGAAAATCCAGAAATTGTGAAGGTTTCAAGATACCCTTCTTTTAAAACAATGTTGTTTTGTTTCTTAAAAAGTCACAAAATAAAAGTGCTCCTACTGTTCAGAGTAAATAAACCCTCCTTGGTGCACCCTGTAAAAATCTATATATTTCTGTTGTCTAAGCAATGGAATTGATTACTTAAGCAGCTGGCAATTCTATTTGTGAAACAAATGGGATTACTCAAATCCAGAATAATAAATTCAGAACACTCTTGAAACAATGCCACTCAAAATAAAGTAAACAAATAGAAGTAAATATAAAGAACCCTGGAGAATAAAGAAAATACGCTGCAACCAAATATTTGTGAAAGAATTAAATTAAACATAATTCTTCTGGGACTACAAGGCCCAAATTGCCATGAAGAAGCAGTATATTCTATTAACCCACAAGTAAAATAAATAAATATATCTAGCAAAAATAGCTAGATATGTCATGGAAGGTCCTACTTTCATAGCTCAGAATAACAACTCTAGTGACTTGTAATTCTTGTCCTAAATGGGAGGCAAATATTATAACCCCCTGAGCTCTTCTGTTTAGATTTTAATCCATGATGGATAAAAGTACAAATCTTATTTCTCTATCCTGCCTTGAAGACTTCAAACCTTTCTTCCTTGTTTTCTAGCTAATTCTGGTGTGTGGCTCAATGAAGAAATTAAAGAATGGAAAAAACTTGCCTCTCCTTTCTCCTCCAGGCTGGTACAGTGGTGAAGATGCACTAGAAATTTCTCAGTATACTCCACATCAACCTGCTGGCTCTTTCTTTACTCAGAGGCTGTGCAGACCACCCATAAGGGGCTACCTGCAGCTGACTTCAGCTGCGCCAGATCGGGGCCAGGGCAACTGCACATCACAGCCGTGATCTGGTCTCTCCAGGGCAGAAAAAGGAGCCACAAAAAGTGGCTCCTTTTTGTGCCCCGGAAAGGACATGATAGCCATGGTGCTGCAGCTTTAAGGCATTCCTTTGGTGCTTCATCATGTGGATGCAGCACCAGAGGAGTGTCGTGACATGCCCCGACTCTGCCCCTAGGCCAGCCTTATTGGCTAGTGTGCACAGCCCCTCAGTGACAAAAGCAGTAGCACATTTAGCTTTCGCTAAGATGGGAACCATTCACTGTTTTTATTTCTCTGTGAACAAATGAAGACCAGAATCATTCCTGCAAAAAGCTACATGGCTACAACATTTGCCAACACTTCATTTCACCCGTTGCCAAAGAGCTGTGTAATACTAGTTTATGAATGAATATATGAATGGATGGATGGATGGATGGATGGGTGGATAAGGAATTGAGTGATTGATATGAGTTGCTAAATGTCTCTGCATTTGGCTGGCCATGCTGGGTGCTGATAGTCGGCCTATGGATAAACCTCATAATCAGGACCCTGACTACTAGCATCTGAGCAGCTGCCACAAGACTACTCCAGGCACAAGGAAAGGGAATGTAGCTTTTTGCAGGAATGATTCTGGTCTTCATTTCTTCACTCTCCCACACTCCCTTTGCTGTCTACTTTCTAATGGCTGCATTATGAGTGTATGGGAATGTGGAGGGCATGTGGAGGGCAGAAGCAGTATGCCAGCTGAGAGGTGGCAGTAGTGGTGGGACATAATTAAACATTGCTGCATCCTGTTGATATACCTGATGATGGCTGGCTTTGGTTCATCATCAGCCTTGGAGTCAACCAAATTATTTCCAGTGGGGAAGGGGAATATGGTAGCTAAGTAAATTAGGCCACTTCTCCTATGTCTTCATAATAGCTGCTATCTCTAATATGTATTCTAAAATAAACCAAATAAACTCAAAATATTTCATAAATAGTCTAGAGATTATATTTTGCATTTCAGCCATTGCAAATAAAAGCTAGGCTTGAATCAAAAAGTTACTACTGTAATATAAAGTAAATATAAAAAACCCTTATAAACTTTCCCCAGGACACTTGAATATTTGCATATGCATGTGCCTAAATCAATCTCTTTAAAATTTGCTGATTTGTCAATAAATCAGTTATTCTTTAGTTTTAATCTTGCTTCAAGTTACACTACCTGCTAGTCTAGAAAACATAGTATCTAGCACTCAAAAGGGTAGCTTGAGGCTCCCCCTTCGGGGCTCTCTGATTAGGCCCATAGTTTAACTGAATAAAGCTGATCATACATTCTGCTTTAGAATCATTTAGCAGATGTGACTCATCACAGCTGTAAACAAAACAATATGCAGGGGAGTGAAACAGATTTTTTTTAAGTGATTGGTTTAAGATACAAATGCAGTGTTTGGAATCAAAATAGCCTCCAACTGTTAGAAACCTATAAAAAGCTTTTTTTATTTTGAAAAAAGAGTTGACACTTAGTAGACACAAGCTCACTTAGAAAGTAGTACTGCTAATAGAGAAACCATATCTATAGATTTTAATAATGAGCTATCAGTTTCAGCTTTATGATCAGACAAGCTGGTCTCCAGCTGAACTTCTCATAAGTGATGCTCTCCTGCAGTTCTGCTTGGCCTGCCTTGTCACATGTTCTGACATCTGCCAGTTCTGCTATCGTCAGTACCATTATGAAGTCTAAGTTTAAACCATTTCCTCCATTGGGAATAGCTTGAAAAGAAATTTCTCTGACACTTTGGAAACTTGTATTCTCCAGTGGTATCAGATACACAGTACACAAAATATGGTCTTCATCTTAGGTTTTCAGGTCACTTATTCTCATTTAGTTCAGGCAGTCAGACTTTTACTGTAGCAATATTTCTGAATGCCAAGGCACTTGCTTGGTTTGTGACTTGTGCTGAACATCAAATTTCTAATAAGAGTAAGATGGAGAATGCTATACCAGGTGTTCTATGTCAGCTTCTTTATATATCCACCAGTCATTGCTTTTTAAGATCAATTCAGTTAGATTGAATTTTACATGCAATTGTTTGAACCACTAAGAATTATAGACACCATATTTTAATAAATATAGAAACATGAGAGGACTGGTCTATCTGAATACTAGTCCCACAAAACATATTTTAAATTCCAGTGTCCAGTTGGCATGGAAAAAGAGTACATGTGCATACTGATGCATGATCATAACACTCTTGGAGGATGCCTTTCTAAAACAGATGACCACACACTCAGAAAGGAGAGATGTAGTCATGATAGGTGACTTCAATTATCCTGATATTTGCTGGAAGTCAAACTAAGCCACATCCTCAAGTTCTAGCAAATTGCTTACTTGCCTAGAAGACAAGTGCATTGTCCAAAAGGTGGAAGAGGCAACAAGGGGTCAGCTATTTTAGATCTGATTCTAGCCAACAGGGATGACCTAGTTAATGGGGTGCAAGTGGTGGGATCCTTAGGTGAGAGTGATCATAGTCTCCTGGAGTTTGTTATACAATGGAAATGAGAAACCAGACATAATCAGACACACTTTCTAAACTGTCAGGAGAACTGATTTTAGTACACTTAGAGAAATACTGGGGGTGGTCCCATGGTCAGGTATACTGAAAGAGAAAGGAACTCAAGACAGGTGGGAGTTTCTCAAAAAGGAGATGCTGAAGGCATTGGAGTCTCCCCTTTGGAGGTATTTAAATAGAGGCTGGATGGCCATCTGTCGGGTATGCTTTGATTTCAGAGTTCTTGCATGGCAGGGGGTTGGAATGGATGGCCCTTGTGCTCTTTTCCATGATTCTATGATTCTGTGAAGTGGGGGGGGGGGGGACTTGCCAAATCAGATTTCTTACTTTATGAGGGACTCCATGTGGATACATCAGTATGTATAGAGGGTTATTTCCCATAGTATCTAAACAGCAGGAAAACATTCTGCCACTGGAATCAGCAATAGGGTATGTGGCTGTGGTGTACATATGTAACGGAACCAGCCTGACATTCCTTATACTTTCAGTATGGCCCCAATTTGGCAGTATGCTTCCAAAAATCATGTAAGGAATTTGGACTCACTTCCAGTTTGTAGGTTGATAAGTGAAGGCACAAAAAAAAAAAGTTTAAAAAAAAAAAAGTGAAGGCACAGCTTTGCTTGAGAATATGCTGGGCAATGGGGGAGGTTTTCTCAAATGAAGGAAACTCCTCAGGAGCAAGAAATTGCCTAAACTGACGTTTAATCTAATCTGTTTCTAGTCCTGAAGTGTGTCAGGGTAGCTGCTTGGGGGCAATACAAGGGGCCAGGGGCTGGGGGGCTGTTGGCAGACTTCCTCCTTTCTTCCCACCAAAACAAAAGAGTCTGGAGAGAGAATCTTTACCTGAATGTAAGTCCCTCTAAATAATAATAATAATAATAAAGTTTTATTTATAGCCCGCTCCTCTGTATCCAATCGGAGCGGGTTCCATCAATTAAAAAATGCAAGACAAAATATACATGACCCATACCCAACCACCCGCCCCTTAAAATTAAATTAAACTAACATCAATTAAAACGACATAAAGCCAATGGTGCTTACTTCTGATTAGCTACATACAGGATTTTACCATACAAAGTAAAGGTAATGCAGTGGAATGTGGGTAAACAAGGCAGTGTTTAAAATACAAACTTGTTACAAACAAGAAATTTGAAAAAAAAAACTTGGATAAGTATACATACTCAATGCTGCAGCTCATTCCTATCTAAGGTCATTCCTATGCTCATTCCTATGCTCATGAACACCCTCTTGCATTCTGCAGCATGCCCTCTTACTCCAGTCTAACCCTTGAAAGCCAACTCAGGAGTCTATCAAGACTGAAGCTAAAAAGCATTAGTGTGTCATGCCAGAGACTAAGGGGCTTATTGCATAGCTTTAAAAATCAACCTACCACTCCCAAATTGAATTCTAATTTGGTCTCCATCTGGATCCGCATGGATTTTTGCTGCTGCCACTGCCGGGCAAGTGCAGCCCATGTAACCTCTGGATAGAATCCAAGTTCAGCTAGCCATTTGCAAAGCCAGGAAGCTCCCAGCTTTGCCAATTGGTAGATAGAATTCAGATTCTATCCAGAGGTTACTTGGCCTAACCCCACCTGGTGGCATCAGTGGCAAAAATCCATGCAATAGTATCTGGATGCAGCCCAAATTAGAATTCAGTTCAGGAGTGGTAAGTCAATTTTTAAAGCTAAAGCTATGCTATAAGCTCCTAAGTTTGATCAAAGATAAACTGAAGCTGATTCTGGAAAGGCTCAGAATATGCTGTCTGCCTTCTACTAGAGAATGGCTGAGGTTTTGTTGGTGCACTATGCCAGCAGTTGCACTTCTTCAGTCTGGAACACAATGGCATGGGAACACAGACAAAATCTGCTGACTTCAAGAAGCCTATCTCTGATGCCTAACTTCATCTGTGGCTACTTTTGGCCCTTTTCTTTCTTCACCACCGCCTAAGCCTGCATAGTGCAGAAACAATATTCCGGGCTATATGCCAAGTGCTTCCACTGCACCTGAGCTTCAGGTGAGGCTCAAATAACAGCCACAAAAACTTAACTTTGGCTCAGTCATGTTGATGGAGAACTGTTTGGCTTTTTTTGTGGGACTCTCCTTACTTGTTTTCTGCTTGACACCTCTATGTGCTTTGACAGTGCACTGCCTGACTTTATCATTTGAACTGACTTGCTCTTTGATACAATGCACTAATATAACATTGCCTGGACTACTAAATTTGTTGTATATCCAGTCTAGCTTTGGTGTTTTGCTTTCCCAATATTGACCCTCAGAGTGGATTACTAAATCCTGCTATTAGAGCCTACTCTTCATATATTGTCTGGTGGGTTTTCGTATGTCTAAGAACAGGGATGGGCCATCTGTCTGCAAACAATGTCTCTTGAAAAGAGGAGCACTAGAATCCTGCGGCATCAGTGCCATCCTTTCTTCACAGCTGTTCCACCCACAGCTTTATTCTTCCTGCCCCCCCCCCCTTGCCATTTCAGAATTTGGTGTTGGGATGTACATGTTGAAAAAATTATCTCAAACATGGTTCAGATTACAAGAGATTTTGCAGCTTTCAAATACTGATCACAATTTGGCAACATTTTTCAACAACAACAACAACAACCACAAATCATCAAGTTCTGTATTTGCAAAATGAAATGTTAGTAAAAAGATTGTGTTTTGGCATCACTCCCAGTAAAACTGGGGGAAACAGGGAGGGAAAACAGGATTTTGAACATGAATAAAAATCTCATGGAGGCTGACACTTTTCTCCCATCCCTTCGCAGGATATCTTGTGCTATGTAGAGACTGACACTCAAGCTAATGCTACATGAGAACTTCCTGTCTAGAATTTTTGTTTCCTTTTTTGCCCAGGCAAGGTAAGAAACATATTGCCTTCTTGTTCATGGTAGTTTTTTTTTTTTTTAAGCTAACTGGTCTGCTAACATTTTCCCCTTGTTAAGTCTGATTGATTTGAATTTCAGCAAATGCTTAGACTTCATTAAAATCAATGGGACTTAAAAGTATTTAACTTTGTCTGGAACATGATCAGAATTTGGAATAAGGAACAGATCTGTAAATGAGAATAACTGGAAGGGAAGAGAATTGCAGGACATTAGGGTTGCAGCTAAGAAAGATGAGACAAACATCCACCAGATAAAGTGAGGAGGAAAATAAGCCTTTTGCAATCCAATTGCAATGTGCCTTCCAGGCCATGATTAACCCGAGTAGCAATGTCTTGACTAGGGATGTACAAAGTATCCAAAATCCACAAAACATAAGGGTATCACAGTGATACCCTTATGTTTTGTGGATTTTGGATGTTATTGTACTTTGCTATATGGCCAACAGGGCCACCCCTGAACATATTGTCTAGGGATGTAAATGTTTGCTTATTTCAGCTCAAGTACAATAATTTCAAATATTTTTCTCAGTGATAGCTGAGAGCTTTTGTATATTTTTGATATTGTTCACATTTTTTCTTTTTCAGCAAAATTTGTGCAACCCCCCCTCCAAAAAATAATGCATAGACAACAGTGTGCAATATCCATTGTTTTCTGCATGAAAGCAGAAAGCATAAATGTATCATGCAAACATGACATCCCACAGAAGGCCAAAAACAATACTAATCACGTCAGCCTCCCCTTATGGCAATCTAGTTAACATGAAAAAAATCCTTTCCATACAAGCAGTGTGTGTCAGGATTAATAATGAAGCCTGGTCCAAGTAGGTAGGACAATGGCCTGCCCATCTAGATTGGGATTATGCCAGTCATGGGATCAGACTCTATATAGATCTGGTCAGATTTCTTCTCACAAAATACAGTTTTACAATTATAGGTTTTGGAATAAAAAGTCTGAGATTCTTGGACATTGCCAAGACTCTTCTCATTCCACTTTCCAGCACCAGACTACTCAGAACTAGGAAAAGATTATAGACTTCCTTTTTTCACAGCTTAGGGAAAACTGTTGGTCAAGGGATCATCAAAGCCAGAAGTTCAAAGCAAAAAGAGAGAGCTCTGCTGGACAGTTTTTGGATTTCAGACTCCATCCACTGAACAGATGTTCTTTGTTGTTTATAAAGTTAGCAGAAGTTTTGTTCCTGCATTTTCCCCCATCTCTAACTATACCATGGTAACAAAGCATATGAAAATGTCCAAACAATCCAAAATAAGACCAAAGAAAGTGAAAAGGCCTTCATATAAAATGATTGTGATACAAACAAAATACAGCAAAAAGACAAAAACCACATGATATAAAACAGTCACTGGAATGATGTAGGAATGTAATTCTGTCAAGCAGAGAAAATTGAAGTGAACTGAAGGTCTGTGTCCTAAAATAGGCTTTAGCGGATTTTTTTCCTCTCTGCGAAAACAAACACTTTTGAGAAATATTGGCAGTCACTCCAGAAAATTTACTCACTATTTTATTTTAACTGATGAAGTTTCCCTTTCATTTTAACAATTAAACATTTATTTGATCACATCAGCTTGCTTTACTATTCGCTTGCATTAAAAATGTGTTTAGTTCTGGGATCATTTTTTTGTCCATTTAAAAGAATACATGATTATTTTTCCTGTAAATTCAAAATCTCACAACATTCACAAGCCCAACAAATCTGAGACTATGCTACTCAGAAGTAGGTTCCACTAAGTTCAGCAATACCTACTCCCAAGTAACCATGTGTATAATTTTAGCCCAATGAAACGGAAGCTCCACAAGTCCACATGTTGCTTTTAATATTTTTTCCTTCCAAAGAAGGGCCAACACAAAAGTTGATGCTAGAAAAATATAAATACTTATATTGAGGAGGCTAGGGATGCCAAACTGATTTGTATTTAACAAACTGACTCATATAAATACATAACTGAGTCAGACAAATACATAACAGGACAGTTTTTGATCACAGCATTTATTTCTAGAAATCCAATACAATTTGGAACTCTAAAAGAGTTTATTAAAATGTGTATTTTATGACAAATTGGATACAAATATTTGGTGAATTTGATAACTAAATGCTAGTCGTATTAAAGTGAACTGAATGGGTGGGGGTAACTACATGGAAGACACTCCATTGATTTAGTATAGAAGTCAGGAATGTTTGGGACATCTGAAGGAATACAGAGGACCAATTCAGGAAATTGCTTTATTCTTGAATATTAAGCAAACAAATGGGTGGAAGAATATCATGCCACTTATCCCCCCTGCTTTGTATTGCCAGTGTTTTCCTAGAAAAAGATGTGCTTGCTGATATCATCTCTGCTACACGTCTTTGAAAAATACAGATGCCTTCAGAATCTTCTTCTTCTTTTTTTTTTTTTTTAAAAACATCAAATAACAGTTAAAGTAATGGTGGTGGTACAACTGATGAGATTCATCTATGGTTAAAGGCCAATGACCTGTATAAATCAGACAAGGTACCCGAGTCACTAGCTGACCAGTGCAAGCCTTTGCACCCAGAAATGTTGTAAGCTATTTAAAAGCTGATAGTAGAAAAAAGTTGTAAAGTTGTAGATTGGAAAAAGCTCCCTTTATAAATAATTCTGAGTCTTGGTTAATTATTAAATATACTGAAATAGTCTGGCAAATATCTTAAGGCCTAGTTATATGGCAAGGGTGAAAGAATTATTCCGGTTGCCTTTATTTGGGACAGGATTTCTCAAAAGGAATGATCAGCCATTAAAATTCATGTGCTAAATTTAAGTTTATTAAATTAAAGTTGCAGTCTATTGCTAAATGCATTAAGTAGTGAGTCCCTCTAGATTTCAAGACAGTGGGACTTACATCCAAGCAAATATACATAGTATTGCACTGTAAAACCTTACTGAGAATTGACAACATAAAAAAAAGTAAAATAAATCTTACTTGTCACTATAATCTTATATGTATCTGACTGTTTGGTGTTACAGCCTTATGTCATTCTTATCAGTCTCCTCTAGCAAGTCCTTATTGTATCCTGATATGCTGTGACATTCCTATTTACCCCTTTTCATATAGGAACTGAAGCCCAGGAACTGGGGCCAATTTTAGGTTTTGTAGAGCTGGGCCCAACCCTACAATCACCACATGGGTGCCATGGTTGTGGACGTCCATCCATACAGGGTGTCCAATGATGATGTCTGCACAGCGCAGCGCCCAAACAGTGCAGCACCATGCAGATATCATCAGCACGTGCAAGCACACCAATGGTGCCCCGTGCAGGTTCTTTTCAGGCCTCCTAAAGGCCACACCATTTGGTTGGCACGGTCTCCATCCGCGGAAGAAAGGGGTGGCGTCTCACCATTCCTTTCTCCCCCTCTGTCAAGCCCCTAAGACAGAAGTCCCAGGACACTTCCACACTGCAGGAATAAAACAGTTTGACACCACTTTAACTGTTATGGTTGAATCCTGTGGAATCCTGGGATTTTTAGTTAGGTGAGACAGGACTTTATCAGACCAGCAAAAAAAAAAAAAAAAATTAAAAAAAAAAAAAAGAGGGGAAAGCATAGTGATATGGTCCTATGAATATTGTGTGATATTGGCAGGAGCATATTGTTATGCTCCCATCTTTTTTGCCAGTCTGACAAAGTCCACAGTCAAGCTAGTCCATTAGAGAGCTCTTGTGCCTCACCAAACAAATAACTGGAGAATAGAATCTTGTATTTAAAGTGGTGTCAAACTGCTTTATTTCTGCAGTATGAATACACCCCCAGTCCCCTTATGTTGTAAACTCATTTGGTGGATGGGCGTCTGCAAGTGATCTCTTCTAGCAGAGAGAAAAACTCTGCTAGTGAAAGTGATAGTGGAGATCCACTTCCGTAGAAGCTCTGACAGACAGAAAGCCCACAAGCACAGGCTTTGAAATGGAGTGTTTCAGAGATGGGCAAGTGCTCACTTTGCCTTTACTAGATGAAAAGCCTTCCATTCATCTAAGAAAATCCAAGCACCTCAGACACACGTTGTTTCCAATGGGAAAGGATGTCAGACAGATGGTCAACCCACTTCAAACCCCTTTCTGCATGAGTTATCTGTGCTTTCACTGTGGTGGCAGATCTGTCGTGTCACTCTCATGCAACACCACTTAGAATGAGCCTGTCAGAGCCAATCATAGACAGATAAGGAAATCCCACTCAATGACTTGGAGCTGTTATTTATTTCTGAAAATGTAATACAAACCATTTTTATGTATTTTATCCATTTTACAGGCTCTCCTATATATTGGTTGTGTCATCCCTTTGCAGTAGGCAAAGTGGTAGATTCTTCTTCCTTGGAGGTTTTTAAGCAGAGGCTGGATGGCCATCTGTCGGGGATGCTTTGATGGAGAGTTCCTGCATGGCTGTCTTCCAACTCTACAATTCTATGATTTTATGATTCATGTAATGAATTCAGGTGTAATGAATGCATAGAGATTTTCTAGAACGATAAAGACTTTGTCTAGTGATACCGATTCTCATCTACATAAGATTAATAAACATGGATGCTAAATGCATATTCATCATCATCATCTACTTTAAAATGGAAGATTTTATTGCAATGAAAACAAAACTATACAATAAAATTATTTCATTTTATTGTGCTTCCCATTTCCTCAAAGCTAAACAGCTACGAACATCTAGGAAATGCTTTAGGTAGGAAGACAAAAAGAAACATTTATAGGTTCTGATGAACTTCTGTTAAATACCTGTAGTTTTGTGAAACACTTATGGACCTTATCAGACGGGAGGAATTTCTCTTTATTGTGAATGGAGCCAAGTTGAATTCACATGAATTAGCTAGTTTAGTAAATTCACGTGAATTCCCATTGTGTTCGGAATGCATTCAGAATGACTTCCCATTACTCAAAAATGACCCCCCCCCCCCATTACCTGAAATTGCATGAGATGCTCTAATTCATAATAACATGAAACCTCATGATTGCTTTCGGATTGCCATTGGATTATACTTCCAATTTCCGACGTCTGATGAGGTCCAATGTTATGTTTGCCTGTCTACCAATTTTTGAATAATGAGTTATAATAATTATATTTTAATATTTGTCCTCAGGGATTTTGTCTAGATTTCAAGCCTTGTAAATAGCAACTTAAGACTTCCTTTTGTTGTAGTTTCATACATTTTTACATAAGTGAATAATTAAAGATATGTTGATGGGTGTATATAGGTGTGTGACTGTTGCAAGATGGAGAGCTCCTTGAAACGAAAGTGGCATATTTTGCACTTTGAATGATTTTTTTTCTCAAGATGAAAACAACTAGAAGGCAATGGGGGATGCTAGAACCTTTGGAGGGGTCCCAATGGCTACACTGGCTCTACCAGTGTAGCCTGGTCCAAAGGAGTGCATGCATCGCATGGGATACATAGTTTCTATCCTGTATTAGCCAGGGAAAATGCAGTTTCCCAAGGCAGTGAATATTGGAGGTCAACTCAACAATCTTAAATCAGCAGTGAGTAGCCACAGATTATCACAGGAGGCTGTACTTGCCCCATTTCCCACACCCTGATTTCTGTAAATTGCAGTTCAGGCAGTGGCTGCTTGCAGTTCTCATTTAGATGGAGTGGTATGGCTTTTTCTCTGGGTGACCCTGGGCAAGTCACACACTTTCAGCCCCTGAAAACCCCTTGATAGGTTTGCCTTAGTATTGCTTTAAGTCAGAAATGGCTTGAAGGCACCCAACAACAAAAACAAGAACATGATACAACAAAGTGAGCGCAGATTTATGGGAAGGCCCTTTGAACCAATTTCAGAGTGAAATATATATAAAAACATCCAGGCAAACACAAACACACAACTCTGCATCTCTTACCTGTTATCATACTGACTTTTAACAACTGAAATTATTACACCACATGGAAAAAGAAAACAAACATAGTGCAACGGCTTTGTTTTTACTTACCCTTGATACTTTGACATTTTAAATTCTGTCTGCGAAGAAGGTGAAAATCCAACAGGCACAGAATCAATCCCAAAATCACAAATTGGGAAAAATAGCAGGTTTAGTTATAAACCTGCAGTTTTCCCCTAAAGCCATGTGGCATTGTAAAAATAAAAATAAAAATCATTGCACCTAGCAGAGAAAGAAGAATACCTTTCAGATGGTTTGGGATTACTTCTCTTTCAGCAGCACAAACTTGTGAAACAAATACCTGGATTTGTCATTTATCTGTTATATTTTTGAAAGTTTAGAATATGGATATTATTATATGGCAATAAGTAACATTATAACTAACTTGTAAAGCATGCCACATATTAGAAGGACTTGATAGTTGGAACAATAATGTTGAAAAGAAGTAGTGGGAGGTAAATGGCCTTTGCCAGTGCAATTCTAGAAAGACAGAAATACATGATAAATGTATGGCTTTAGATACTGAAGTAAAAGATAGGGCTGGATTAAAGGAATGATCCAAAGCTCCATCTGACATGCTCTAAACCTGGTCAGGATCAATGGCAGATTTATTTCCTGTAGCAATAGCATATTTCCAGAAGTAAAAGTCTATTCTCTAGACTTCTATAAGTCATTCTCTTATATACTTGCATGAAGATTGAGCAGGGCACAGAGGTTAATAGCTCCATGTATCTAAAATTTGCAGTGTAATTCCAAAGTGGTTGTAAATGGTTCACAAGTATGCATGTTCTAATCAAATTTAATTATGTCCATAAACCACATGACAGTTAATTTTAAGACCTATGCCTCTTTTCTAACATTATGATCTTCCACTCTACTAACTGAACAACTTTATTTAGAATGCCTCCTACACTTTTTAGGCATACACACTATACTGTTTGTGAACCACCCACTTTCTAAACAGATACAACCATTCCTCTCCCTGAGTATTCCTGCAATCTTGGGTTTTCAATCCTATTAGGATTTTCAGAATTGAACTAACCTCATAATCTGAGAAGCATTGACTTATTACTGTTTCTTGCCAATGGGGGATACAAAAATTTGGGAAATCATTTAGCAAGTGCCATATTATGTGATGAGAATCCCCTATACATACGCTAATTTATTCACAATATTACTTGTGAATCTATATGATCCACAGAGACACAAAAGCATTATCAAATTCATGTTGTTTTTCTTTTGATATACTTTTTTTTTTTTTACATAAGGATTAACTGAAGTTAGGAGAGTACAACCAACTCCCTTGGATATGAAGCAAAACCTGGAGTAATTTCCATGGCTGACTGAATCTCTGCATACAATTGAACCTAATTTTCTTCTTTTCTATGGATTACATCAGCTCTCATTAACTCATGTCTTTCATGAAAGAAATGTGTTTAGTTTTTTTATGTTATATCTTAATCAAAAAAGCATGTCCTGAATTGTCAGAAGCAATAATAAACTGCACTATGAATTTGCAGGAAATACTATCTTAAATCCACATGCCTGGGAATCCAACAAGACTTACCTATGACTAGAGACATCTCATAATATGTCATTATTCACTTTATATTTGTGACAGAAAAATAAAATAACTGCACAAGCATGTGGTCAATTGAGCTATGATTATCTAACGTCACACACTATAAAATGTGTAAGCAAGTAGAAACTCACGAAGACACTAAGTTTAGTGAAGTCCAGAGGTGCAGAACTGCCAGGATGTCATTTCTCACTGAAATAGCTATGATTTTCTCTGCCTAGTTTTCTGACTCACTGCTGTGTGGACTCACTTTAAGACTCTGAAAAGAAAACCTGAATGTAGCTAAAAGCAGCAAATTGCCAATTTGGAATTTTAACCAAAAAAGAAAAAGGTGAGTAAAAGTACCTTTTAGGGGTTCTAAAAGAAATTCATTGCAATCTAAAACAAAAAGAAATGTGTAGGTATGCACACAGCACACAATGGCACACTGAGGTGCCACAAAATCCAATTGATTTCAATGCAGTTGGATAGCCTTCATGGATCAAAAAACAACTAGTATGAGAATTTAAATTGAGGCAGCAATAGCACAGCAGAGATGAATAATCTGAGATAAAATAATGTGGAAAGAAAATGTAGCTTGAAAATGGAGGAACAAATGTGTTAGAGAATGTCATAAGAAGACTGAGAAAATGCAATAGAGTTGAGGAAGAGAATATAAAATGAGGAAGGGGATAACAGCAATAAAGCAGTGAAATCTTAGAGACTGAGGGCTGGAACAGACCAGCAAGAAGGGGTGGCTTGAAGCCACCCCTGCCACCAACGCAAAGGGGACATGGCAAACACATGCTGCAACCCCAATCCTCCTTGAACCTGGCCCAAATAGGAGCAGAAAAGATCCACTCCTACTTGGTCTGGGAAACAGAAAGCTTTGCTAGCCCCACTGGAGCCCCAGAGCAGCTTCAAGATGGTCCAGCAGCATTTGACGTGTCAATACCATGCCATTGGAGCGTCTTGAAGCCACCCATGTCTGGTTTGCAGGCCAGCTTCTGGATGGCTTCCAGGTATCATTGGAGCACACCATGTTCCCAAGACACCTGAAAGGCATCTTTCACGGGCCGTCTGTTCTGGCCTTCAATTTCTGCTGCTGAGAAAAACTGGACAATAAGTATTTTATGCCCTTCTTCCTGTTTTACAAAAGTGTAAGTGGTCTGAAGCTAAAAATATGAATGCTTCAAAAATTGATCTTTGCATGTTCTGATCTAAAATTATCTCATCTACCCACCCTTCACACTAATGCACTGATTGAAACATGGCTATCAACTAGATTTTACAAACTTCCCAAAAGTTGCAGTATAATTTTTTTTTTTTTAACACAAGCATGGGGTAGTTGTTTGAATGTTGTGCCAGGACTCTGGAAGGCCAGGGTAGAATCTATGTTAGAAGCCCAGGGGCAAGACAAATGAGATTTTCCAATGGGCAAAAGTGATGGGAGCATAGAGGGATGTTCCTGTCAGTTTGGCACAATTAAACAGAAATGATAAGACAATGTCATGTGACATTGCGATAAACCCATAGTTATCCTGTAAATAAAGAGAAGTTTTCCAGATACATTTCATTCATGGGAGTTTCCCATGAATGAAAACTGGCTGAAAAACTCCTCTTTATTCATGTGATAATGACGGGATTATTGTGATGTCACGAGACATCATCTGATAATCTCTGAGCAATTGTGTGAAACTGACAGGAGCATCCCTCTATGCTCCCATCACTTTTGTCCGTCGGAAAATCGTCAAACTTTCTTAACTTCAGAGGAATGCAGTGACACCCACTTGCTGAATTAATTTTGTTTGAAAACTCTGGGATAGTTTCACTTTAAGTGTGAAACTACTTGAAGGCACAAAACAAGAAAAAAATTAAAAAAGGAAAGAGAAAAGAATGAGTCTATCAAAATAAAATTTAGATGAGTATGTTTATACAGAACATGTCTCCCTTATCTGAAATACTTTGGACCAGGGATGTTTTGGATTTTGGGTTGTTGTTATTATTATTGAATACCTATATTTGCATTTACATCCATCATGAGATATCTTGGAGATGGGGCCTGAATCTAAATAAAACATATATGTATGTTTCATATACACCTTATAACATAGCCTGAAGGTAATTTTACCACAATATTTTAAATAATTTTGTGCATGAAACAAAGTTTGTGTGCACTGATCCATCAGAAAGCAAATAAGAAAGTTTTGGTTTTTGGAATATTTTGGCTTTATGAAATTCAGATAATGAAGACTCAATCTGTAATACATATGGAAATACCATTCAAAATACTGTAAATAAACTCTCCATTTCCTTTTTGTTGAACCACCACCACCGCCATTTTCACACTCTTTTCTTGAAAGGGAGCTCCGTTTCCCTTTACTCTCCCCACAGAAA
The DNA here is from genome assembly GCA_034509955.1 of Urosaurus nigricauda. Taxonomy (NCBI): domain Eukaryota; kingdom Metazoa; phylum Chordata; class Lepidosauria; order Squamata; family Phrynosomatidae; genus Urosaurus; species Urosaurus nigricauda. The sequence goes on from JAOEGL010000003.1 coordinate 61,156,491, forward strand.
TGGATGAGAAAGATGTAGCTCAGTTAACCAAGACTCCATTTCATCCTTCTTTTCTAAGTGCTAACACTGTACAATGAGGGATATACAAATCAATCTATATTGTATGTACATCCTTGTATCACATAATTCTATTTCCCCAACATATGCCTTTTACATGCAACTCTGCATAAAATTTGTACTTTTATATGGATTTTCTCCTAATGTATACATTTCTGAATGGAATTTTGAGCCTTGAAAAGCATCAGAAAAGTAAAATCCAAACCTAATTTTCTTCTGACCAGCATGTGAGTCTGAACAAATGGACTCTCTAGTATCTCTGGTGGCCACACTGAAGTCGGAAGTTATCTTTGTGTAGGGTTGATATGGGTTTATGCATTGTTGATCACTTGCCAAGCCTGATACCCTTGATGGCCCATTGCTGGTACACAAAATTCTGACCCCACTCCTCTTTCCGTGTTGTTCTTCCCTTCCCCTTATCTCCAAGTGTGCAACAAATGGCAAGAGAAAGAAAAATTAGGATATACTTGTTTTGCCTCACCTTGTGCATAGTGGTGCATTATAGGGGCAGACTCTAGAGGGAGAAGGCAAGTAGGTGCCATAGTGCTGTTAGAAGTGGGAAGAGGACACTTGGACAAGCAGTTCTCTTATAGGGGACAGGACAGACCTTGCTCTATTACTTTCCCAAAGTACCAAACGTTCTGGTTTTAGAAAACTATGGGCCTACTACCATGTTTTTTCTAAAATCACTGCAATCAAGGAATGATTCTGTGGATTTCATTAAAGGCCTCTTATAGTTGGTCCCATACCGTGAGCACTGAACCACTAGGGGTTTGGATCTACAAGAGAAGTGACAATCTATTAGCTGGAAATCTTCTACAGAATTTCAGCAGTGATGGTTATCAGACTACTGAGGAATGTGAAATAACAGAAGTGTATGTCACAAGCAAAGTAATTAGTATGTCAAAAGCAAAATAACCAAAGGTAATCAGCAACCAGTCTCACACCACCATACCAGATAAATAAAGTCTAGCAGGCGAATAAAGTTGGTTTAGTTTTCTTTGTAAAAACTTATGAAGTGCCTTAATTTACAAGGACAAAATGTTCCATGACGTAATAATAATAATAATAATAATAATAATAATAATAATAATGTTTATTACTTACCCGCCCCTCTGTAAAACAATCGAGGCGGGGTACAACAAGGTTAAAAAACAGATTACAGATTAAAATAATTCAAGAATTCCATCCCAACCTCCCCCCCCCTAAAATAGGATTAAACTAGTTAAGTTTAAAATTAAATTACTAACAATAAAAATACAATACAACATAATACACAAATAAAAACCGCAATGCTGGCCACAGCATAGGTAGCAACAAAACACAGAGGGGGGGATAGGGAGTTGGGAATTGGCTGAAAGATTTTAGGAGCCGGGTAGATTATACAGTTTCAGGGAAGGCCTTCCGGAAGAGATGCGTCTTTAAGGCTGTTTTGAAACAGTCTAGCGATGTAATGAGACGCATCTCGTGGGGCAGGCCATTCCATAGCCTGGGAGCAGAAGCAGAAAAGGCCCTCTGGGAGGTCTGCGCTAACCTAGTCTTCATGGGCTGCAACAGATTTCTCCCAGAGGACAGAAGCATGCGGGGAGGTTCATATGGGGAGAGGCGGTCCCTGAGATAAGATGGACCCAAGCCATGTAGGGCTTTAAAGGTTAAAACCAACACCTTGTACTGCGTCCGGAAACTAATCGGCAGCCAGTGGAGAGCTTTAAGCACAGGTGTAATGTGCTCTCTCCTAGGTGTTCCGCTAACAAGCCTGGCTGCCATATTTTGAACTAGTTGGAGTTTCAAGGGTTAGGCACAAGGGTAGCCCCATGTAGAGCGTGTTATAGAAATCCAAACGTGAGGTTACCAAAGCACCACTGTTTCCAGGTCCCGCTGATCCAGGTAGAGGCGCAGCTGGCGTATCAGCCGAAGCTGATAACAGGCGCTCCTGACTGCCGAATTCACCTGACTAGTCATGTGAAGCGATGAGTCAAGGAGCACCCCCAGACTGCGAACAGGGTCCTTCGAGGAGACTGTGACTCCATCTAGGACTGGAAGATGTATTCCCGAACCTGGTTACGGGCCTGTAACAGCTAGTACCTCCGTTTTGTCTGGATTGAGATTCAGCCTGTTTTTCCTCATCCAATCCATTACCGCTGCAAGGCAGTCATTAAGAGGAAAGACGCCATCTGACATCTGAACCGACGATCTGGTCATGGAGAGGTATATCTGAGTGTCGTCAGCATACTGAAGACACTGAGCTCCATGCCTCCGAATGATCTCACCCAGCGGCTTGATGTAGACATTAAATAGCATCGGGGATAGGATGGCGCCCTGAGGGACGCCACAATTAAGCTCAATCTTGGAGGAGCAACTGTCCCCAAGCCTCAACCTTTGAGATCTCCCAGAGAGAAAGGACTGGAACCACCAGAGTGCGGTGCCCCCGATCCCCAACTCCCTCAGTCGACTCAAGAGGATGGAGTGATCTACAGTATCAAAAGCCGCCGAGAGATCCAAGAGCACCAGCAGGGTCACACTACCCCTGTCGATACTCAGTCGGAGGTCGTCGGTCGGACTTCTCATGGTGGAGATAAACACATGGTGACTAAAAATGGAAATACTACATATATGCTCTTCAAACATGGAGGAGAAAGACAAAAAGTGATTAACTACCAACAACAAGAAGAACAAAACCCTCAGTATCTGAAAGACTGATTGGGACAGAAAAAAAGAGTTTGTAGCTAAGACCATCAAATGAGGCATATCATCAAAATATGCTATGAGGCATGTAGGCTAACATCTACAGAGTGAAGGCAGGCCTCTTCCTTCCTTTACATCTTTTAAAAACATGCTGTTTGTGTTCAGGTACAAAAACATGCCGTTTGTGTTACAGATATATACTAATATATCTGTAAAAGTGCCATGCATATGTTGCATTAAATCATTATAATTCAGAATAATATGAAGAATGAACAGTTAAGATAACACAGACATATTTGATATCAGTAGTTGATTTTTCATTTCTGTTGGGCCGACTACACCATTGTCTACATGGCCTTGCTATTAAAATCAACTACACAAAACAACAAACCTTCTGAATAGCCAAAACACATTTAATAATAGCATTTTAGCAGAAACCATTTAAGCATTCTCTTTGACTAAAAGCCTTATGTAGTACATAAATACCACCACTTTTCAATTGGCTTTCAAACAATGGCATAAATGGTTTAGGGAAATTGCTGTGTACATTCTGGAAAAAAAATGCAAAATGAACAAATTGCTTTCTGGAATTACTTGCTCTTTGTACATCAAACTGAAGCACTGTAAATTAAACGTTAGGCTCAGTTGCATGCCCCATAGTCAGAACTGGACTCCATACTAGGAAAAGTAGGTAATGTCCCCAAAATGCTGGGGTTTAATTTGTTATAATGTACTGAGATCTCTGTGCATGTGTAGATTCACAAGTCTTTATAGACAAGACTCAACAAATCACATTTCATATTGTACAGCCTCAAATAAAGACACAATCACCTTTCCACATCTCTATGTAGCATATAAACATGATCAGGTTTATTGTTATTAAAATTAAGCTTTATTTATGTAGTTACATAAGAATTTAAAGGTGTGTGGAGGGAAACTTTGACAGGCTAGTTGTTATTAATTCTGTCTACTTGCACTGGGGAGGCAAACACCTTTTCTTGTCCATTATCAAAATGTCCTTAAATATGAAGACTCTTGCAAGCAAAATGTATACCTAGGAGTGTCCTCCACATGTCCAGTGATGCTCATTCCCAAGTAAGTGTCAGGATCATAGTTCCAGCCATACTTGTTGATCATTGTTACCCTATATAGCTCTCTCCCTTTTTAATATCAAGAAATATTGTGAGATTTGCCTCTCCATGACTCTACATGTGGAAGCCATATATTTCAAGCTAGAGATCACATCAGCTAGCTCAGGAGTTGTCTAGGGGACATGATTCACTCACACCTATCAAGGGGGACGAGGAAAGCCAATCAAGGGATAAAACACTAGTTTCAGTGCCTGGACTCCCTTCAAGGAACAATACACAAGTCTCTGGGCAATATTTGCTCTTGTCTATCAGATCTTGCAAGCTATCTAAAGCAGGAATCTGTTCATTTACATCCCAATTCTCACTTCAGAAGTCTCCTCCCAAAAGGGCTACCTCAGGACCATTTGCCAATGAAATACTTGGACTTTGCCCCAGGCTAGAAATTCCCTATTTAAATCCCAACTTATCTCAGCTCAGTGGGCTAGTTTGGAGTACTGGGGGACATTAATCCAGTTTTTCCTTTGCTGGTTCCCTCAATCCCTCACCAACCTGTGTTGGCTGGCAGTGACTGAGTCCCACAACCCACCACCGGATCCCTCAAAAAGAGCAACAGCCTTTAGATGCAGTATTTTCTATTGGAAAGCCTAATTCTATTCCAGTCTAACTCCATTATTTCACAGCTTCTTGCATGCTTGTGTGAGAGTGTGTTAATTTTGTGTGTGTTTATTTCTTTAATAAAATTTAGTTCATAGAAGAATCCTGCCTCTGCAGTTCTTTGCCTCCCCACCTCCATAAACATAGAAACAGCATCCCAGGCGGCTTGTAACTCAGCCAAAATTGAGCAAAATATAAAGTTCCCTAAACTTTATAGTTACATCATATATTATGTATATGCTTTACATTACTGGATGATGGGTTTTGTTGTAATAATGGTGATGCTATGTGGAAGCTTCTAGTAGAGACATCTTAACTATATTCCACTATTATGTTTCAGTCCAGGCATTACTAAGGCTGAATCTGCACTGCAGAAATAATCCAGTTTGACACCACTTTAACTGCCATGGCTCTACACTATGGAATTCTGGAAACTGTAGTTTTATGAAATATTTAGCCTTCTCTGTCAGCTCTGGTGCCACAACAAATTACAATTCCCAGAATTGAGCCATGGCAGTTAATGTGGTGTCAGACTGGATTTCTGCAGTGTAGATACAGCCCAAGTTTCCGTGAATGTCAGAAAAAAGAACCATCAGATTCCAGAAAAGTGATTCAGAACTTCAGTCCTTTATGCAGTTACCTATGAGGAAACCCCATGGAACTGAGTAGGACTTCTGCACAGATATGCACCATTGACAAAACCCATATAACACCTGCAAATATTTTATCCAGCTCTGTGAATATTAAAAAAACAGTCTAAGAACATTTAAATTATCTATTTCTGGTATATGCATCCCACACTTAGAAATATGGAGAAATATTTCTTTTGAAAAAAAAATAAATCTGTGAATTGCTTGTCAAATATATTTTCAATGAAAGCCCTACATTTCCCTATATATTCAAAATCCCTATTATTGCCCTATATATTGTTAAGTTATGAGATGGAAGCTATACATATTTATTCATGGCAGATGAGCATTTGACTCAGATGACAGACAGCTCAATATAGATGCACTGGGAGTTAAGCAATATTAAATATGAGGATGGCATAATTTCCAGGTTATCAAAGGCCCAAGCCTGAAGTCAGTAATAAAATTGTCATTAATTGTAAAGAATCCATAGACATAAAATAATATAAAGTAGTGACTGGGATCTGGACCTACTACAGCACATGAAAATGTTGCCCTAAAAGTTCTCAGGTGAACAGCAAATAGGCTTATGCAATGACAATACAGTATACTTAATCATAGTTAGAACAGAAGGTATTTGATTCATGTGGCCTAACCAAGGTAAGACCAGAAATAAGCAACTAAATAACAGCTTATCAAGGCAGCAACATGTGAGGTGTCTAGAGGAGCAGGAGGTGTATTGCAATAACCATCATATCCAAAACCCTGTGTTTCTTTTTGCAGCTTTTTTCCTCTGCTCCTCCTCTGACTGCAGTGGGGAAAGAATCAACTATGCCAACTGTGATTGAACCATGCATGAATGAAAAACAAAATACATTTCTTACTTTAGAACAATGGTTTTACCCAAATATAAATTTGTATAACTTTAATTAATTCATTAATAAATCAGCCAACTGAAATCATACAATTAAACTGAACTTAATCAGCTGAAAATCTACTGATGATCTTAGAGTTCATACTACACAATCCAGACCAGACTGAGCCCTTAAATAGCCTCTTCCTGTATATGACCTCACTTGGCTCCATGGGCCCCTTTCAGTCCTCTCCCCTGCAGTGATGGTTGACACATGGCTCTGGGATCCATTCTTGTGGGAAGCAGATAGTACTACTATCATGTGTCTACAGAGCAAATAATTCCAATTGACACCAGACAAACTGTGGCCCTATACACACTGCAAGGGAAAAAATACACACTGCCTATACAAACTGCCATGTGCAGGGAAAAAAAGAGATGGGCGCCCAGACACGTGACGTCCTGGTGACGTCACAGCTGTGATGGACTGCCCACACAGCAGATGTCGCAGCTACACAGTTGCGCCACAGCACGCAGAGGGCTTTGCACAGAAGGGATGTCATAAGGGCTGCAGTGCAGTCCTTATGACGTCACAAAAAGGAGCTGCACTACTTGCTGCTGTGCTGCTGCACAGCAAAAAAGACCATCTTTTTCAGGCAATCTGTACAGCCCCCATAGTCACATGATGTATATGTATATAAGCACAGATCTGCTGGAATAGCCTAGATGAAAAGAATATCACTTACAAACCAGTAGTGACTAGCACAACATTTCCTTTTCAATCACATATTTAGGAAGCCATACCTCTGAAGTAAACTCAGGCTGCTGCCACACAACACATGTAAAGCAATTTAACACCCCTTTAACTTTCATGAAGGGTGACTAGACATCCAACTTTCCAGAACATGTCATGCATTTCAACCTTCTGTCCAGGAGGAATTCCAAAATTCTATGACTAAGAACCATGCATTTATAGTTTTATTACTTTTTTTAGCTTTTATTTTGTATTTCCTAAATTCTTCATCAAGGTCCTACATTTTACGGAGACTTGTCCTCCTTTGTGGTTATGACTTTTGGTCACTCTGCTTTCATGGCTCAGTGCTATGGATTTCTGAGATTTGTTGTTTGATGGGGCATCAGAATTCTCTGCTAAATATGTCAGAGAAGGCTAAATATCTCACAAAACTACAAATCCAAGACTTCCATAGCAGTGAATCATAGTAGCTGAAGTGGTGGTGAAAGTGCTTTATTTCTGCAGCATGGCATAAGCACCAGTTAACAATTTTTTTACATCATGAAAAGGCCCCTGGAATAACCTCTAACTTAAGACACATACATGACAGGATAACATCTGCTTGCTGCACAGCTATCTAGAAGTCTTGATATGAGATGAAATGTCCAGTCTATGAATCTTATATTTATTAGTTCTGTTCTTATAAGCATCTGATATTTTCTTATTCACCACAAAAACTCAAAACCAAAATCACAGATTTGTTTCTCTGGTTCATTTGATCATTTCTACAGGCTGTGAAAGGCACTACCTCCAGATTTCCACAACCCATGGGCCATCATCAGTAGTTTCCCTTTTCTATAGAAGGGCCCTCCTCACTCAATAGACCAACTTCCCCCTCACTGTCATATGTTCATTAGTTTGATTTAATCCCTTTTTTTAGGGGGGGGGGGAGGTGATAGGATCGGATGTTTTAACTGCTGTTGTTTTAACTCTCTTCTGTAACCCGCCCCAATTGCTCGTTCAGAGGGGTGGGCTAGAAATAAAACTATTATTATTATTATTATTATTATTATTATTAGTTCCTTTTGCTTCCTGCAATTGCTTATCATCCACTTGCTTGTTAGTAGTGATAGGAGCCATCAGCCAAGCACTGACATTGCCCTGCTGTCATTTTCTGGAATGTGGGTTCTCAAACTGGCTGTAAAAGCAGGGAGAAAAAGAAGCAGATCCAGGTAGCTCTTGATGGTGGGTTTCCTTCTTGGTGGGTCTCAGCAGGTGTCTGCTGACACTGGCCATGACTAAGCTGTGCTACTGCAGAGTCATCCCACTCCATTAATGATCATTTCAACAGATCCTATTAAAAATTAGCCACATTGACTGGAGCAATTATTTTTTCATAGATTCTTGTCATATTTTAAAAACAGTAAACATGTAGGTGGTTGGGTAAGTTAAATTGCTTTAAACGCTTGACAAGGAAAAGGAATATCAAAATAAAATCTGAAGGAAAAACAGTAAGCTAAAAAATGTTTGCACCCTATTCCCTCTTTCCCTTCTTAGGTCTTTTGGGAAGCACACTGTTATTTATAACACTAGGCAGTAGCTATGTAGAGTGATGAATTTTAGGAACTGATCATGTAGATGAACATTCACAGACTCTGACCTACAGGAAAATCCATCAATTCAGAACTATTTTTTATTCTTAATTTCACTTCCATTTCTACCTCAGAGATCCTTGGCATATCTTAAACTTTACAGCATTTCAGTTTTTTCATGAATATCTTACACTTCATGTCACCAAGTTTTAAAAACGGAAGTTTGGCACCAATAAATAAAGATTATGTTTCTCCTACTTCCATGCTTGTCATCTAATCTTGCAGCAAGATGAATATGGGATGTGCTATGCATTTTGCTGAGTTTGAGAAGAGCCAGTGCTCTTTAAAAGAAGGCTTTCTTGCTTGTATAACTCTGCTGAGGGATGAATGGTATAATAAGGAGGCTAAATTAAGGAACTCTGCAACTGCATCAGTGTGTCTAGCTTTTCTGATTTGATGATTCATCTTATGACATTCAATCTCCTGAAATTAGAATTTAGCTGAATTTTGCTTTTAAACCTAGAAAGTTACAGACATGGTTTAGTAATGCAAACCTTGTCTTAGCCCCCCTTTCCTTAATCAGAGTAAGAAGAGATTTTCAATAGTTCTTTATGAGCAGAATTTATCATGCATTTTGACCAGTTATTTCTGTAATGTTCATTCATATTTCTAGCTAATCATATTCCAGTCACATAAAGCAAGAAAGCAGTGCTTCTAATATTATTTGCAACTCTGGAACACTGTTGGCAGTAACTATAGAAGATGTGACACCAACAGTGGCAACAGCATGGTGCATAATTTCAACCAAATGAGAGGATGATGGGTCTTCCTACATGTGGCTATTCTCCCCCCCCCCCCCCCCATCAACTTCAACTATTCCCACACATAGCAACAACTGCAGTGCAACCATATTGTACTGATAAATGTTTGCAGTGTATACATCGGGGCTATATGACCATGGAGGTGATATCATTGCCAAACCATTCTGTACCGCACAATCCTTTGTTCTTGGAACATGCAAAATTCAGCAGCTGTGCATTTATGTCTTGATGAATTCTTTACAGTCTTTGGGTCAGCTTCCCCTGAAGTGTGTTTTTGTGATAAGCAGTTTTCCAAATCCTGTTTTTCAAAAATGAGGACAAGAAACTCATCCTGTGAAATCATAGGCCTTGTTCTTTTAATTGTTTTAAACTTATGTTTTAAGCAGCTTGTAATTAATGCTTTATTAATTTTTGTATTTTGTAATGTTTTTAGATGTATGTTAATGCAGTGTCTGAGCAGTTTTGGTCCCTTATGGGAGAAAGGCAGGACATAAATTAAATAGATAGTCCCAACTAAAACAGACTCATTGATTCAATTGGCTTTATATAACTGTTGACTTGAATTTAGCACTTGATTTGTTTACTCTAATTAGGATAAGCAATTGTATTTAGATAATATCCTCTATCCTTTTTTTTACAATACCTATCTCACATACTGAAGTTGTTTCCTAGAAGTGCTAACTACTCATTAAAATGGACATGTAAACCTAAGAGATTATCACACATCTTTAAAAAGTGATTTACTGCTGCCAAATTGAATTCTAATTTGGGCTGCATCTAGAATCTGAGCTCAGCTGGCTGATTTGCAAAGCCAGGAGCTTCCTGTGTTTACAAATTGGCTGGATGAAATCGAATTCTAGATGGAGTTTATCTGGGCTGCACCCAGCTGGCAGTGTCAAGGGCAAAAAGTGTGTGATAGTATCCAGATGCAACCCGAATTAGAATGCAATTCAGCAGCGGTAAGTCGCTTTTTTAGACTATGTGACAATCTCCCTAATTTTATAAGCTTTGCATTTTAAACAATTTTGGCCTGTTGAAGGAGAAGGCCAGTTCATAAAGAGTGTATATTGCCATGAAAAGCTTTTCAGACTGACAATTCGTAACTACTGTTTTCCTTTAAAAACCATATTAATTTCATTCTGTGTCAGGCATAAGACTATGAAGATGGAGTTTTGTCCTTTTTTAAATTCCTTGGGTGCCTTGGAGTTCAATTCTGTTCATAATAATAGGTCTACATTTTCCCATATAATTTGACTCATTTCTTTATCAAATACTTTGTCATCTGTTTTACAGTTTTCTCATTTTGTGACAGGAATGACAGGCCATCATTGCACCAATTCTCTCAAATTATTCAGGACTTTTATTTGTTGTTTTGGTCTGTGTCAGTTATATTTTGAAAAGTCTTGCAAGCATATGGGGATGTTTGACCTCCAGGAGTTTTAAACCGTTAAACCAGACAGAAAGGACAGCATGAGATGAACAGGATAGAATCAATGAATTTGAATAAACGAGGCTGAATTTAGATAAAATAAGGAGCCTCTATACTTTCCAAAATAAACTTAGTGAGTGTACCAGTTTAGGACCTCAGTCTGTTGATCTATTGAGATCAAGACAGTCACATGGTGGGGATAGCTACCTTAAGAAAGATAAAGTTCTATTTAATATCTCACACATAGAACATATATCAGCTGTATATTGTATGGCTTTATACATAAATATTCACAGCAGAGTGTGTGTGTGAGAGAGAGAGAGCACATGTGTGTGTCCACGCATTTAATGATATATATTTAATCTGTTTTTTTAATTATTTAATCTCATTTTAACCTTTGTAGGTTTTGGATTTTTAACAATGTGTTTGTTATTTTAATTTGTTGTAAACTGCATTGAGTCCTAAATTGGGGGAAAAATTGGGATAAAATAAATATCACCAAAGTTACTGAACAATAATTATACTCATGGATCACACTTGTGCACTGTTTGTTGGACCCGCATCTTATTCTCCATGAACATGTACAGTGGTCCCCCGCCTTACGAATCCCCCAGGTTGCGAAAACCCCGGGATCCAAAAGGCGGCAGACCAGCTTCTTATCCCTCGGGATACGAAATATCCCCCGGGATACGAAGGAAAAAAAGCCGCGCGGCCCCTTTAAATGGCCGCGCGTTCCATTGAGTTTAGCTGTCCCCCGGGAAACGAAAGCTTCCGGGTTACGAAAGTAATCCCGGAACGGATTACTTTTGTAACCCGGGGGACCACTGTATGTCAATGAAAAACAGGGGTAGGACATCTGTGAGCAAGCCTGTTGAGGGTGAAAATGAAATTACTAATCTATAACCCCTCCTAGTCTTTGACAGAGCACCATTCAAAGTCAGGAAATAAGTTTTCCAAGTAAGATAAAGTATGATTGATTTCCTTATGTCTCCAAGGACAAGTGAGCCTGACTCATACCTCTTCAACAGAGGCTGCATCTACACTGTAGAATTAATGCAGTTTGACACTGCTTTAACTGTTGTGGCTCGATGCTGTGGAATTATAGGATTTATAATTTTGTAAGATATATAGCCTTCTCTGTCATAGAGTTTTGGTAAACCAACAAACTACTAATACCAGGATTTCATAGGATGGCGCAACAACAGTTAAAGCAGTATCAAACTGCATTAATTCTGCAGTGTGGCAGCACACAATGACATAGCATAGAGATCACTGTTCACTCTTGATTTCTAAAAGCCATTCATTATTTTAGGAGTTTGGATGTGTGTTGAAGTTCTTACACAACAAGGCAAAACTCTTGTTCTTATTCTAGTAAAGAGAGTTGAGCTAGAAACAGTTAACTCCAAACAACCTCCATCCTAATTCTGCTGTATGAGATGACCACTTTTGCCTAGAATCTTGCCAATGGTGAGATTTCTTCACATCCTTACCCACAACTCCAGAAAACACATCTCATTTACCTCTTTCTATTCTGAATGGGAAAAAATACACTTTGTTTAGGGAAGGAGAAAAGAGCTACTTTATATATTTGTGTACAAGTCAACCTCATGTATAAGTCAAGTAAAGTTTCAGGGTCAAAATCCTGGATTTTGATAAGTCAACAGTAAAACGTAGGGGGCTAAAAGGAAGGCTGGAAAGGGGAAAATACCACTTCTGTCCCTCTTTCTCCTTCGCTGGACCTCTACCAACTGATTCCTAGGTGCTGGAGAAGAGGTTTTAACATTGGATTGAGAAAGGAAGCAAGTAGTTTTAAATGGAGAGTTGTTTTTATAGGAAGCAAGGTCTTGCAAAACGGACCAGAGAGAGAATCAAGTGGTTTAAAATGGAGAGGTTTTTTCCCATAGGAAGCAAGGAAAACGGACTGGAACTGGTGTTAAATGGAGATTGGGGCATCAGGCTTGCCTGCTTTAGGACCTTTCTAATCACTACTGGTATATTGATCCGTATATAAGTCTACCCAGAATTTTAGGGTCAATTTTGGGGCATAAATTTCTCAACTTATAGCTGAGCATATACTGTAAATAAAGTGACAACCACCACTTCCATTCACATGTGGAATTTCACAGAGAAACATGTTTCTCCTTCCAGAGATCTATTCTTGACTACGGGTTCCATATTTGCCCAGTAGGCAAATATACTCCTCATTTCCTGCTATAGTGAAGTCATTGAATGGATGGATCAATTTTATTTCTACATGGAAATTATGGAACATACTTTTTTGTGAGAGAGAAAAAAATAGAACCATAGAGTGGGCAGGGGCTTAATGGGCCATCCAGTACAACCCCCTCAATGCAGGCTCCATCTAGAGCATCTCCAGAGTTGTTCATTTTTTTTGTGTGTGTTCTGATAGAAGAAGAGACCATAATTGTCTTTTAACTCTGGGAAATTTAATTGCCACTGTACTAGACTGTGGAAAAATATATTTCAAAAGGTTCATATGGATGCTTGTAAAGACTGTTACACAGAGAAATGTAAAGGCAGGGTTAAGAGAGATAATTTTCTTTTGTTTCTTTCTTGTTGCCTCAGAGGTGCTCCCTTTGCTATAAATAAGATGAATGGGAGGTTTAGGGGATGGATGACTTAACAGTGCCAAGCTGGCTCAGAAAATAAATGGAAATGTTTTGGGTAGAGCTTGACAAGATTTATTTATTTATTTTTATTTCAGCAGTGGATTCTAAGAGTTATAGTGCAAAAATGGCTTGGTATTCTGGGAGCTGTGGTCCAAAGAGTAGAATCATAGAATCATAGAGTTGGAAGAGACCACAAGGGCCATCCAGTCCAACCCCCTGCCATGCAGGAACTCCCAGTCAAAGCATCCCCGACAGATGACCATCCAACCTCTGTTTAAAGACCTCCAAGGATGGAGTAATTTTTCAGAGCTAAGATTTGAGGAGCAGCTTACTCTCCTAGCCAGTTTAATGTAAGTAAACCAGAACTCAGCCATCTAGACAGTGATGTCACTAGGGTTGGTGTCACCCAGTGTGATAACTCATGGTGTCACCCCCACCCATTGACCTCCTCCCATACCATACCATATAGAATCCTTAGTAATGTTTTTGTACTAATGTTATTCATAAATCATAATTTCCATATATAACTGAATGCAATGGCAATAGTTGTATGACATAAACAGCTAGCACAATTAAAATTATACCTTTAAATTACAATATCGTATGCACTGCGAAAATGTATTTAATATACATAGTTAATTAGGTTAAAGTGAACATTAAGTAAGATGTGGTGTTTTTAAAGAAGATTGAAAAGGATTTTTTTAAAAAAAAAATATATGGGGCCTCTCCTTCTTCTCGGATTGAGCCTTGCTCCACCCACACCAACTCGCCCACTGAAGTCCAGCATTTTAAAGGGATTAAGGTAAGCACCACAGTACATTTCTGCCAAAAGTCAGATGTTTGGGAGTAGTGGTGTCATCACTCTCCCCATGTTAAGATGTAACCAGGTATGCCCCACATTCTGCACCCTCCAGTGATGCCCCTGCATCTAGACTTTCCTATGACACTAGGAAAGCTGCTGTTGTCCTTTTAATCTTAAATCTCCCAATGTAAAATGAAACCTCATTCAACAATTATTATTCCTGCTATCTCTTTCAGAGATATCTTTATGTAGAAACTGAATTACTTGATAACTGCTATTCTACAGAATGCAGGGCTACATTAAAAACAGTCCCACTAAGACTGGGATTTCTTTATGAAAGGCAAACAGTAGAGACAAAATATTTTTATGATGAAAGAAGAGATGTATGCAATTGTTCTCCAAGGTTACAGTAACTGGAACAAAAAGAAGCATAAACTCACCATGTCTGTGGGGAACCAGAAGAACAGCAGGCCAATACTCACACTGTTATTAGTAAGATATTCATAGTATTTTCCTCATCTCGCAATTTTCACCCTGTGTCCTTGTCCTTACCTAGTAAGAAAGACTGGTTGTCTTGCCATACAATTTCATAACTGTGAAGTGTGCTATTATATTTTGACACCCACCCACAGTCCATTTAATTGTTTTCCCCCTAATTTGATAAATTTCAAAAGAACCTAAAACTAATGAGCAATAACAATACACATTTGCTAGAGTGGATAAAAAAAGACTACGTCATCAATAATCCAAATAAAGACAGAAACCTCTGATACTGCTCTTTTAAATTCTTTTATAATTGAAAATGTAAACCAAAAGAGATACACTCACTATTAATACTGATTACATTCATTTTGAAAGAAAATTGCCTAGTTACTTAGCTAGCAAAAACGGCATTGCTTTATTTTAAGGGGCTCCAAATATACATAAACACACATACACTTCTATCTTAACATTTTAACACACCTTCTATGTGCTAGTTGGTGTGTGTGTGCGTTCAAAGACTAAGGATAATATTCTAGGCCAAATGTTTCTCTAATTTACAAAAAAAACCAAAACTTTATGACATATAGTAACTTTGAATATGTCAATAAAAGATGACCTTCCTTCTCCAGTTTATTAGCCTTGCAAGACTTGGATAAATACTTTTCAGTATATGAATTCTACTTGCAAATATGGATCTCTTATCATGTACAACTCCTAATAAAATGTAAATTCTAACTGTATATGTCCTTGCTGATACTAATGCCAATTAAGCTATTCAAATATAGTTTGTGCGCATGTGACTGAACATGTAAGAAATTAAAACACTCGTTCAAGCGGACAAGAGTTGACTTTGAAAGCCAAATTACTCCCTTTGGAACCATTACAATCTATTGTGCAAATACCTATTTATAGACTTTTTAATTGGTGGATTATATTCACATACACACTGGAGTATATTTTGAACAAAAGATTTATTGACTCTTTAGAATGGAATGGTTCTTTGGGGTAAATATGTACATAAAAGTGAGAAGGCCTTCACAATTCTAATTATTGACAGGATAGATTGCATTAGTTAAGTATTTTTTATGTGCATAGAACTTGTGACTGCTCTTAAATTTGTGGAAAAATGGGAATACAATGGTGTTTTTATTTTTAAAAATATATCTGATATATCTGTGGTCTCCCAGTTGAATGTATGGGACACACTGAAGTTTATCTTCACATCCATAAACATTGATAAGCAATTATAATGGTCAAGGACAGTTAACAACAAGATAGGTATTAAAATGAAAAAAAAAATCTAATTTTTTGAAAGTCTGCATGGGCTGATGAAACAGATGCCATTTCTCTTTTGAAAAGCAGATTAGCTTCACTACATTTATACTAATAAGCACCCCTAAGTCTAACATAGTGATCTCAGGTCCAAGCAGACATTGACTCTTCATTTTCTATAGTCCCCAAAGATCTCAAAGTATACATACATATATTATTCCATAAAAAGTTCATGAATTTAAAAATCCATGGTTGGTATCTTGTTAGTAACACATGCAGGTCTAGCTTACATCTGTGCATGTATTTTTGAGATCATTGTGGAGGTTAGAATCATCCGCCTTCCTTGTGCAATGACCAAAATCCCCTTTCCATGTTGCCTCCTGCACCACATAGCTGTTTTGTGGACAGTGGAGAGCCAAAGACAACTGGGAAGCATTTGGGAATGTGCCTAGACCCAGGCAAACAATGGTGAAGGCATCCCCCAGTACCTCCAAGTGGTCCTGAAAAATATGTAAATTGTTGTGGTACTGTCATTAGTCATATAGCTAGAGGCTTGTCAACCATCCCCACTTTCCGCCCGACACAGCTGAAAGATGCCCCCCAGCTTTCCAGGATGGGAAAAAGGAGAGGTGGTGGAACTATGTGTTATATTTCCTCAATATAGGTTATTAGCCAGAATATGTTTTTATCTTTCTAATTAGCAGGAAACAGCATTGCCTTTTGTCCTGCTCATACGAAGAAGTGCAATAGTCAACTAGAATGATAATCTGTGCACTTAACAGAATTTTATATGGAACTAGTTGTTATTCAGCTCATATTAGCAATGTCTAACTAGAATGTCTATTCATGTAAAAGGAAGTACAGATTTGCATAAACATTATATATATGTATGTGTGAAGTCACACCCAACTAAGGTGGTGGCAGGTATGGGTGTGTAATGCCTGTACCCTGGTGAAAGCAAACTTTAGTACCCAAAAAATGCTTTGAAGCTGAATATAAAGTTAACTATTATTTAAATAACAAAAGTAAAAGGTTTCTCCGCCTCGGCTCTAATAACTTGCAAAAGGGTACTTTACTCATAGGGTTTCAGCACTCTTCAAGATGACATCTTTCTGGTTACAATCTTGTTTGATTTCCTCTCTCTATGAAGCTGGTGCAGGGTCTTTCAGCTTCTGTCTCCTGTTTGTCGGTGGTAACTAATTCGGCTGAGATGGTAACTGATCTGGCTGAGGTGTAGGGAATTCCCTTTCCAACTGTCAGGATCTGCTTTGCCACCAAAACTGCTTATAGCAAGCTCTCTACAGAATCTGTCTGAATCTGCAACTTCTAGCCATCAGACAGGGCTTGCTGAGCCGGAGCAAACCAAACTCTGGAAAAAGGCAGGGGGATTCTGCAGCTCCTCCCACAAGTAATACAGTGAACCCTTCCTATACTATCATTCTATGGGCTAAACCAATATAAAGGAAAATTCAGGGGGTGATTAAAGCTGGACATCACAGTATAGATGCAAATTTTGAAATAATTACTATAATTTAAACAGAAATATAACACGTATCACCACACAGAAGACTATGGTGAAGTAGAGAATGTTTGTGTGCTATGCTAGTTTTTGCACTATGCTGGTGCTATCATGCCAAGGGCAATAGAAGAAAAAGGCCTGTAAGTGTAATGGTGATGGAGGAAGAAAGGCACTGGAGGAATAAGATGCTTGGATTTAGAAGGTTTAGTCTGCATGCTCTGGCCATCACTATTCCACTCTGCAACTGTTGGCATAGTGCATCAAAATGATCCCAACCAGTGCACCTGAGAAGTGTTGCTAATTGGCAATTTCAAGTTTCTTGTTTTCCTTTTTATGACTATCTTTCAACTGATCTGGGTAGATAGACCTTTACACAGAAGATAAAGGAATGCCCTCTGCAATGTTTTTGTTCTTGGTTATAATATGTTCCTTCAAACTGACTCCCTTTCTGAGGTTGAAAACAAACCCAGCATCAATCACATGGCTGGGAATCTCATTGTGACTTTCAGAGGGAGTGATTCACACAAATGGCACTAGATAGAACAGGAAGACACATGTGTAAACAGCCAGCCAGGATCTTTCTGGAGTGCTCTGGATTTTCCCAAAATACATTGCAAGAGTATAGAATCATAGAATCATAGAGTTGGAAGAGACCACAAGGGCCATCCAGTCCAACTCCCTGCCATGCAGGAACTCCTAATCAAAACATCCCCGACAAATGCCCATTCAGCCTCTGCTTAAAGACTTCTAAGGAAGGAGACTCCACTACACTCTGAGGGAGTGTGTTCCACTGTCGAACAGCCCTTACGGTCAGGAAGTTCCTCCTAATGTTGAGGTGGAATCTCTTTTCCTGCAGTTTGAATCCATTGTTCCACGTTCTAGTCTCTGGAGCAGCTGAAAACAATATGACATCCCTTCAAATATTTAAACAGGGCTATCATATCACCTCTTAACCTTCTCTTCTCCAGGCTACACATCCCCAGCTCCCTAAGTCCCTCCTCATAGGGCATGGCTTTCAGGCCCTTCACCATCTTAGTTGCCCTCCTTTGGACAAGCTCCAGTTTCTCCACATCCTTTTTGAATTGTGGTGCCCAGAACTGGACACAGTATTCCAGGTGGGGCCTGACCAAAGCAGAATAGAGTGGCACTATTACTTCCCTTGATCTAGATGCTATACTTCTATTGATGCAGCCTAAAATAGCATTGGCCTTTTTAGCTGCCGTATCGTACTGTTGACTCATGTTCAACTTGTGGTCTACTTGGACTCCTAGATCCCTTTCACACGTATTTTCATTCAGCCAGATGTCCCCCATCCTATATCTGTGCATTTCATTTTTCCACCCTTTTTAAGATGGTTTAAACAAAGGATGATCTGGTTTTGATGACCTTACACCATGAAAACAATCCACACTGAAATTGGGGCTTTGGCTCTGTATCATGAAGACAGGGCACCATAAGGTTGGGGGGGGGGCAGGTTCTATTTGCCCATGTAGATATGCCCTGGATCTGTAATGTAGGTTGTACACATATTAACCTTAATTCTGAATTAAGGTTCTGACAACGTGTTGCCATGGTGGTTGCTGAACTGCTTCTTTCCCTGATCATTTGTTGCATAGTTTCTATGCAATAAGTTGCAGTGATCCTGCCATCTCCCAGGATCGCTGTAAATGTATGGGCATCAGAGAGATTATCATCATCAAACCCCTTAAAAAGTGATTTCCCAACATTCTCCTAACTGTTGTGTAAAAAGGACACTAGTTAGATAAGCAGGTAGCATACAGATGTACAATGTAGTCCTTCCAATCCAAATGTAGTGGCTGGCTCATGAGAAATATAAAAAGGAGGGCCAGAGAGAGCAGGAATAAAGCAAGGATAAATGCATTTTTAGTATCATAGGGGAAAAAAACTACTTAACTTTCACTATGTTGCCTAGTGCTTTGCTGCCATCTCCCAGGGTCACTGTAAATTCTAATTAATTCAAGGGAAAATAGAAAGCAATTAGCTAGTTCTGGGATGAAAATTAAGATGGTAATCATAAGATTACACTGCTTATCATCAAAATGGACAGGTTTCATTAAGGAAGAAAGGAATGAAAAACTTTTACAGGTCTGAGAAGGAATTATTTTAAGGGCAGAAACAGAATCTTGGCAACACATTCCAATGTCTGCCAGACCATTGCTAAAGAGCATAATCTCTACTATTATGAAGGAGTGCTAGAATATTAAAAAAAAAAAAGAAAGAAAGACTAACAAATGTATTTGATGGACTTTTATGTTATATGTATTTTGTTTTCTTTAGATATTTTATATTCCAATATAATAATAATAATAATAATAATAATAATATAGCTCGCTTCTCTGTCAACCAACCAGAGTGGGTTGGTTGACTTTTCGAAGGTGTGTTCTTGTTTTTGACTTCCTTTTTAATTTTCTCTGTGACATATGAATTGGCCATTATTGTTTTGCTCTTGTTTCAGTTATAACTATACTCATGAAACACAGGAGACAAAATATATCCACAGAGGAATGGTAGGAAATAAGAATTCTGAAACAAACAAGGTGTGCTCTTGTAATAATGGGTGCAAAACTGGATAAAAGGCAGGGTTATGTGCTTTTCTTGCAAAACCTCTTCAACACTGTTTGTCACTGTCAAGCATACTGAAGAGGAAACCCAATATTGTTAGTATAGATTTTTCTCCCTCTCTAAATACTATGAAACGGCCTGTGGTAGGAAAGTTGTCAGCTGAAAGAAAGATGGCTTTGTACACTGAAACACCAGCTCTATTAACCTACTTGAAAAATGGCCAGACAGAAGCAAAGGAGAACCTTCTGCACAGTGCAATTGCAAATAGAGTAATGGGAACAGAGATAGCATGCTGAAGGACATAGCTCACGGGAAAAAACAACTGTTTTGGGGAAATAGCCAGGCTCCTCTCTCCAGGGACAACTGACAGCACACTGAGACTACATGGAAAATGGCCACAGGCTATAAAATGGTTTTCCTATGCACTATCCTTCAAACTCAGCATATGAAAGGAAAGGAAAATGTTCACATAGAGTTTTTATGGCAACCACCCACCATGAGATGGGATTAAGAATACAAACTGGGTTTTCATATCATTTGGACTAGTAGGTTACGTATTTAAATATTCAGAAAGAATAATCTCTCTCACTGTGTAACATTAAGTCAACATTTGATGATGATTAGCTATTATTTTCTTCTCATCATTTGGAGGCATCCCTGTGTTTGTATTTCCCTGTTGATAAGGTTATTCTTAAGCCTCACAAGAACAGTCAGCTGTTCTATTTTAAAGAAGAATTTTGAATACAGCAGTTAAACCCAGTTTTCTAGCCTGTTTGACAGAGCCATGGAGCAGCTACTTCTCTATAGTGCCACTGTAGGAAACCATGTTATACATGTTTGTGCAACAAATACATTTGTATGCATAAGAGTCTTTTCTATTTACCTGGCACTTTGCAAGTGTAGGAATGGAAAGATTCAGAATATAAGGCCCCAGCCACCCAGTGATGGCTTGTACACATATTCCTGCCACTTGGTATTGGAACAGATGCTGGAGCTCCTAGTTGCTACCCAGTATATGGAGATTGAGATTGCTCATCTTGAAAATCTTTAATATGTTTTAAGCAATTGGCACAAAATCTTGAAAAGTCCAAATGGGGGTGGGAAAATGACAAAAGGTTAGTTAATGATGAGGGCAGAATATAAACTCCACTTGAGTTTCTCCAAATTGAGCTGGGCTCCATTTGAAATAAAGCTTTCAAGGGAGAGGTTTTGTTTTAGCCTCATCACATTCATTCCCTCACCAACTCAGATTTGAGGAGAGCCTATAGATTGAGGGCATTTACACATCCATTGGAATTAAGGTTCTCTGGGTCATACAGAGTTGTGGTGAATTTCTGGGCTTTTTTGGATAATGAGAGAAAGCCATATTCTCACACCTTTAGCCAGTGTCAGAACATAACAGTGAGTGATGGACTAGGGGCAAGGCAGATGGCTATCAAGTGCAATAAAGACTGTGGCTCTGAGAAATTCATAAGCATGCTTGGTTGTGGGTTCAAGTAGCAGAAATAACAGGAAAGATCTGAATATTCTTCACTGGCTTTTTTTTTATCCACTTGCATAAATTTATAATTGTACTTCAACAATTGTTCATTCTGAATTGGAGGGGTGAAAAAGGAGATTCATATGCATGTTTTCATGAGTAAGTTCTCTAAGCTCTACAGGTCTTCCTTGCCTTTGTACGATATTTTTATATAAAGATATTTTTAAAGTGAGCAAATTGGACACTTGCCTTAAAAGAATCCTATCTGAGGTATTTCTCCTTTTAAAACGATTTTTTAACATGATTATTGGTGAGGTATTAAATCTCTTTTTCCCATGGATAATTCAAAGAAGGAAAGAACCTACATAAATAACTGAATGTTTTTAATTGCCAAACTTTAACATTTTAAGAATATATTACCTTGAAGATCAAAACACTTACTCAGAGGCACAGATCTCAGTTATCCCATTTGAAATGATAGAGCTGCTTCAAATGATGAATTAATCTGAAGGCAAGTCTAAACAACCTTTGATTCATATACATTGAAACTTGTTATAAGTAACGAATGATTTAGATAGAACACATTTAGCACTGTCGAGCTGCTAACATTTATTACAGAAATTCCACAACAGATGAAGCTGTGGCAGATAGCATGCCATCAATCAGAGCAGACCACCAAAACAAATTGTGCCTCATAAACTACTTTAATATGTCATAAAGCTTCCAAATATACATCAAGGTTCCATTTGTTAAGAAGCTTGAGGCACTTTTTCACTGACAAGTCAAAGACACTTGGTATTTTCATTTACGTGTAATATCTCAATGAATCTAAGAACTCTACTGAAGCAAAATTAGATTTCTGTGATTGCTAGCCTTTGATGAAATCTCAGAATTGTCCTAGTCAGCACATAAATATATTGGTCACAATTCTTGTTTGCGAGGTACTATAGTATAAGAACCCGACTACTCTAAGTATTTCAACTGTAAGAGCTCCTTGACTGCTTCAGTGACTTAAAACCCTCCCTCCTACTTTCTGTGTCAAATGTATTATGCCTGAAAGTGTAAACAGGCAATAGGACATCTGATGTTATATGGGGAGAGAAACATGTTGCAAACAGTACCAGTTTCAAAATTAATTTAAGGACAGAATGAGCAAAAACACTAAGAACGCTCCCCACCCCCAATCCCCCTGTGTCATGAGTGGTTTTCAAAGTCATTAAAGGACAGGGATGCATTTCAGTCATGGGAAATGGTGTCCATAAGTGAAATAACTCTTTAGTGTGATCCATGCTGGTCTTTCAAAAGTCATATTACAGGAATCCTCACAACTGGGGAAAAGAGGCAAGTGTGAAGAATCCAATTTGAGTTTCACCAAGCCTGTTTCTCCCTAAGTATACTAGACATATTTTGTGTTCCGAAGCGTCTGGTCACTGTGGTCCCGGGATGACCAGGGGTATGATCGGGGCTGGTGTGGCCAGAGGCTACGTCCCATATATAACCTCTTTTTAAAAAACCCCAGAATCTTGTAAAAAAAATTATCATAAAACACAGGCACATATAAGAAATAATTTAAAAACCCTAATAAGATCTTAAAATATAAATTTGTTAAATTTATAGTTAACTGTGAGCAAGCTCCATTGAACTTGGTGATGCTTATTTCTAAATGCATAGCTTCAACTTTTATAATAGACAGAGCTGTAACAAGTTTTTCAGACTGCTGAATGCAGCATTTAGCTTTTAACACTTGCAAACTAATGTTACTGTTTAAACTACTGGCATGAACTTGGAAACCCATCCAACATTCCTCCTATTTGTTACAAGCTATAATGAAACTTGAAAACCCTGTTAGAACCTCTTTCACTTTGCACATCAAGAAGGTCACTTTCCTTTTTCTGGCACTTCAACAGATGCAAAAGTTTCAGTGCTGATACATATTGATATAAGTTTCAGAGCTGATATATATTGACATACAATATATCAATTTTTACCATCGCTTTGGTGTTATACTATGTCATTCCTCTAAACACAAATACTTATATTACAATCCATCTACCCTTCTGACTTAAATGGGAACAGTGATATATTTCAAAAGATGATGCCTACTAATTTCCGCCCAGATTTGTCTTACTTTTCCTTTGATAAGAAATTTGCTGTGCAGATCTGGCTCAATGAAACATAACACAAAGATGGAGGAAAAAAAGCCACAACTTTATTAACAGCTCAAACAAGCAGCATAACCATAGGGTTGGCCCAAAGCATAAGGTCTGGATCTGGACATCAGCAACACCCCAGTTGGTTGATGTATTAGGTAAGGTTGCTTGCAGCCGCAAGCATCGGGATGACGTAGGTGCCAAGCTCCGTCCTGTTGCGCAGTTAGGCAACTGCACTGCTTCAACTCGAATTGCAAGGCATCCTAGTCACCGGGTGTTAACCGACTGTGGCCCCCGCAATGGCCACAGCCAACCGCTCCATACCCGTGTCCGAGGACTCCCGACCCAGTGCCAGCAGGCCCTGGAAACCCCTACCCCAGATCCAGGCCTATGCTGCCGCCAACAACAAGTTGTGACAATCAACTCCCAGGCAGGGAGGGAGGGCGGGGAGCAAAGTGCAAATGGCACCGAGGTGTGCCTCACAAGGGCCTAAATAGGCCAATCAACCAATGAGGGCCCCGGAAAGAGGAGGCCCCGCCTCTCCCGGAGCCCTCAGCCAATCAGGTGGCCTAGCGGGCCCGAGAGGGCCAATCAGGCCACTCGGAGTTCCCGCTCTCCCGGTAGCCAATCAGAGGCAAGCCCGCACTTGCCTCTGTTGCCGGGAGGAAAACCGGCCATGTGGGAAGGCAGAGCCTCCTCGCACAGCCACAGTGCCAGCCCGGTGAGTCAGACGGCACCATTTATGAGGAGAATTCATGGTACTTATTGGTTTTAAGTAAGCTAATTTGTTTTCCCTGTAATAGATTAATTGATTGATTGATTGATCAAGTGGTCTGAACAAGAAATCTTTTAATCAGGTATATGATTAAAGCAAGGCATTTTCTTAAAAAGCTACTAATATCCTCAGCAGCGGTTATTTCCAAGCTGCATATTTCTTGAATTTCTGGTTTCAGTTGATCAAGTCACTGGGGAAAACTGGCTTGGAAAACTCATATTTTTCATGCTTTCCTGACATAGTGCCTTGGCTCCAAGGATCTCCCAAAGCCAGGACTGAAATGATTTTAATGGCTCACAAGGCCCATGCAAATAGCTGTCAGCCATTTTCAGCCAGACTGTCAAGCTCTATATCCATCCAACCACCCTCTGCTGCATGTTGCTTTCTGGATATCAAAAATGTATCTAATAATTGGGCGGCCTCAAGAGTATTACATGTCTCAATAAGTGAGAACTGAAGGGACTATAGTTGATGGACAGTTTACTCGTTCTCAGGGAAGGCCTGCTGGAACAGATACATCTTGGTGGCTTTCTTAAAACGATCCAAGGTTGTAATAAGGCGCATCTCATCTGGCAGGCCATTCCATAGCCTGGGAGCAACGGTGGAAAAGGCCCTCTGGGAGGTTGCTTTTATGTAGTTGTTAACTCATAACTTGTATGGATTTGCTGCAGGAGTATGCATTCATAATTTTTTGTATTAGTTTACTATATGCTTGGTTTTAAATATTCTTTCGTGCATGTTGCATTGTCACAACTGGAGGGTATCAATGGGAAGTGGGGACATCAGACACAAGCTAAGTTGAAAATGCTCAAGCTGGAGGAAGCAGGTCAATGAGGGAGGTAACTGGCAGTCGAGGTGGATGCAGTTGACCTATTCAACTAAGGGTTAGATTTCGTCACAATGATTGGCTAGTGATAAAAACTTACACTGATGCTGAACAGCTAGGCAGTCTCATAGGACTACTTGCTGATCATGGAACCAATTTTACAGCTCATGTCACCTCAATCTGTATTTCGCATACCCTTTGCTAACCCAGAGTAGGCTTTATGCTATGACAGTGATTGATTTATGACATTGTAATTGTATTAAAGTTGTAAATTTTTTATAACCCATCACACAGTGTTTAGCCTCTTGTCCCAGTGCAAAAGCATATACTATGCAAAGGGATCTTATAGTACCTTTGACACTAACTGAGAAAAAACAGTTGTAGCAGAACTTTTTGTAGACTTATGGCTGATACAGACTGCCCCTTCAGGGGCAGGTCTGTAGTACTCCTTTCTGCAGAGGATTGGGGCCAAGGCAGCATCACCGGCAGCCCAGAGGCCCCAATCCACCATTTTTCTGGGCCACGGAGAAGTGGCAAAATGCCGCTTCTCCTTGGCGTGGAAAAGTGGTGCCCTGGTGCCTTAGGTGCCCACTGCACCCTGGCAGGGCTGGCGCTACAGAGAGAAGAAACAGCTCCTTTCCCCTCAGCATCACTGGTGTGGTCATTTCGCTTTTACACTGAAATGGAGCTCCTTTTCGCGTCGCTGGAAAGATGCAATAAGCACCCTTCAGTGATGCAGAGACATCACATGCACACTGTGATGTTTGGGTGCGGCACATGTGTGACATCATCTTAGCGGCACCCATGTGGGTAGGATGCTGCCATGATGACGCCATTGTAACGTACTAGGGTTAGGGACCATGCAGTTGCTGTGCAGTTCATAACCTTAAAATAGCTGCTGCCACCCCCTTTTTTACCCCTCTGTATCGGGCCTCAGTTTACTGCCTCAGATGGCTAAAATGAACAAGTGTTTAGGAACAGACCATTATAAGCAGGCTGTATGAATAGCTATAGAAATACAAAACGTGTGGGTATGGTGGTGAGGTGACAAATTCAGTTTTAACAATGGCCATTGAGGGACAAAGGCAGGAAGAAATATGTTGCCTAAAGCCCAAGTGAATAGATAACTTTAGGAATGGTGGTTCAGCTCCTTTCATTGGTGCTACAAGATCCTAAGATTGGTGCTACAAGATATTCCAAATTAATATAGCTATGTCTTTGAATTCTAAAAGCATATAAAATTTATCGTGCCCAATTATGTGCATAAAATATTGCCAAGTTTCAGTACTTTAAAATATAAAACAAAAGATATGTCAGCCTGAAACTTCATTCCAAAAGTCAAAAGTATAAATATTATTAAATATATGTGGATTAAATTTTAGTTTATTGCTAAAAATCAGTATAATCTGATTAGTTCAAAAGGACAGCAGAAGCTTGTTTTTAATTCCACTTGTGACAAACAGTTCATTTGCATAGCTCCTTGTAAATATGACTGACTGTGAACAGAGTTGTCATGTGAATTGACCTATTCCCAGTTTTCTTACACTAATTATAAACACTTGATTAAGTAGTTATGGAACATGCTGGACAAAGCAGAAAGAACTCAGAAAAAAAGGGAAGTTAAGGAAGATGAAGAACATTTTAACAAAGGGCTTATCTGATTCAAGTATATTGCTCCACTGCCTGAGATTGCGTGCAAGGCTTTACTTCATTAGGAACATAATATCTCATGACTCAGTAGCACTTGGTTTTTCCCTCGTGTTTTACTTTGATGATAGAGAGTTGAACTTTTTCCCTTAGTGTTTGATTGTTGACACATCAAAATATCATCATGATTAACCACACTGTGTCCTGCGTGATTTTGAAACTAGATTTTTTCACATTATTCCCTCCCCCCCTTTTTTTTTTACTAAGAGAGTTGTTGGTTGCTTTGAAATAAAGAATTAGACAAGACAGCTACATAGAACATTTAGTGAGATACGGGGGCTAAAATCCCACATCAGTCTTGGCAGCTGTGATAATGATGTATAATTTAATTGAAGCTATACTGTGATCCTCAGTAGCACTTCAAACCTTTCCCCTTGTTTATGCATTATTCAGACTAATGGCAACCCTGAAATAGAAAAAGCTTCTTATCTCTTAAAACTTTTATTGCACAGAGTTCAAAATGCACAGTGCTGAGTGCTGGTCTCAAAGCTTTAATGCAGAGTGAGGGGATGTTGTTTTAAGGCCATTTTAGCATCACCATCCTGACATAAAGACAGACATGATTAGATATATCCAATTCTTCAAAAGAACTATTTCTGAGTGTAGGCCCTTATATTCTCTTGCAGTATGTGTGGCTCCATATGATGTTCACATATCGGTTTCTGCTATATGAAATGGATTGAAAATAGGGCACACGCTCTTCAGTGTGCTACCATTAGTGCTACATACAGAACTGTTTCTGAGTGATGAATACATTTTCCATGCTTGATGACAGATCTTATTGCATGATAAGAAATACACAATAACATACTGCACTAATAATGCCTATCAGGCATCAGTAGCAATATGCAACCATATCCTCCCACAATTCACAATTTAAAGCTGTGACTGAATGAGTGCTCACTCCCCACCCCCCTTCCATGCACTTGCTTCTGCTACTTGTGAAGTATAGATCCACCCTGGGCACACTACTAAGCTGGGTGTGCGCAACTCCTCCATCCCCTCATTCAAGTGCCAGGCAGAGCACTGACACTGGATAACAAGGACAGAGTGCCAGATGCAGCACTTGAGAGGACATGTCTGGCACAGCCACAAAGGGGATGAGGATGGGATAAGGGAAATAAAATGGAGGAGAGAAGGTTGTGGTTGTAATTGCTGCTACTGCCAGTGGAGAGGTAGGGAGAAGAAGGGGAGAAGATGCTTCTGACATCCTCATGGCCACTTCCAGGAGTGTGACGGGGACTCCATACTGTCTACAGCAGCAGTTTTATTGCTGGGCCTTGCAGTACATGCAAAACTGAGAAGCAGACTGGCTTCCCACCACATTCATTTGTTCACAAACAGGTGATTCTTTGGCCAGTCCTGCAGAATGCCTGGCAGCCAGTATTCCCCATCTCCAGGCACCTTCCCCTTCTCTCACCTGCCATTTCACCTGATCTCTGGGTAGCCTGGGGCTGTGAACAGGCTAAGAGACTGAAGGAAGGTTTACCTAGAACCATGAAGGGGCTGAAAACCAGAAGTAAAAACAGATGGGCAAGCTACCAGAGTAAATTTCATACAGAGCCTTGGTAATCCAGCAGCAACCATACAGCAACGAATGTCATAAAAGCTTTTAATTTGGACTGGATGATGGTGGGGTGGAAAAGTAGGACATAAAAAAAGCAGCTGAGAGAGTAGGAAGGCAGATCAGAGAGCATGGCCACCCTGCTCAAACCAGGGCAGATGCAGGGCATGATACAACTGTTTTAAAGAAGCTTTCTTCAGCTTACTTATGACAAGGGAGGAGGAACTGTGAGAATTCACAATTAATTAATTCACAATTAATTAATTCACAGATAAGATTTCATTATCCATGGAGGAAAGATGGTCCTCGTGAAAAAAGCTCAGCCTTCAAGTCAGCAAGCAGAAAGGAGATGGAGTGGAGAGAACTAGTATGCTCAGTCCTTTCCACCACTATTACTGTAAAACAATATGAAAAAGCTTTTAGAAGGCTCAGTGTCATTGCTATCTATTGCATATCATTGGTTTGGCATGGACAGCTTGGAAGTAATGCTTTATTTATTTATTTATTTATTTATATTTATTTGTATCCCACTCTTTTCCCAGGATTGGGACTCAGAGTGGCTTCACAGTATTAAAAACAGTACAATTAAAAACATTTTTAAAAGTACATTTAAAAGGAATTAAATTATTACGGTATTAAAACAGATAGCTATTAAAAGAATCAAACATACTTTAAAAAGATAAAACTATATATAGAGAAAAAAAAACTGTATCAAGTTTTTAAAATGGTCCAGCATCCCAGCCTGTCCTTATAGCAATTCCTTAAATGCCTGTGTGAACAGGTAGGTCTTCACCTGTCGGCGGAAGGCCATCAAGGAGGGATCGATTGAATTTCCCTGGGCAAGGAGTTCCAGAGTCTAGGGGCAGCCACCATGAAGGCTCTCTTTCGTGTCCCCGCCAACTGTGTTTGTGATGGTGTTGGGATGGAGATAAGAGCCTCTCCAGAGGATCTCAGAGTCCGGGCCAGTTCATACCAGGAGAAATGTTAAGGTAGAACTGCTAATTTATGTGTTAAGGCTAAGGATTAATGAGATGTCTTTGGGACCATAAGGGGGCTAATGACACTTTTAAAAATTTTGTGACTCCCAAGTCATGGGGGATTTTGATGTTACAAATAACATCTGGAAAAAATTATTCATATTTGAAGGGGGCTGGGAGAAATCCTGCCTTAGCTAGAGGGTTATATTTCTGATTTTTAAAAACTGTAAGCTAGGGTCCCATCTCACAAAACATCTCATGATCCTTTTGTTGCTTCTTCAGTTTAACTAGCAGAGTAAATTCCATACAAAGCCTAAAATAATGCAAGTGAGGCCAGCAGCTACTGCCACACTTCCTAGAAATGCAGAAGTACTGTAACACTCTGGGCATTCTCAGGACATGGGGCTAACCGTAGCACCTGGCCTCATATCTGGCTGCACCAGTATGCCAAATCATTGATTAGTTTGTGATTTATATGGAATGGAAACAGCTGCAGGACTCTGCCTTACTTTATAGCATAAGGCCTAGGTTTAAATTTTTAAACACTAAAGGGAACAAACCTCTGGCCACCTAATGAGAGAAAGAAAGACCCCTAGTCTCTCCAACAGCTAAAGCAATGCATTAATAACTATAGCTATCACTGTAGCTCACTGTTTTAAACTTTCCCTTGTAAAGATTAACATTAATAAATTAATAAATTAATACTTTTATTACCTTTAGCATTATTGTTAACATATGTAAAAAAATAATAATAACAGTAATTTACAAGTTCTGCAAGCCTCTGTAGTGTTTCAGTATCTAGCAGCTCTGATAACAAGACATTTTGTTTACTTTTGCTTATGGCCAGTGCTTTATTTGAAAACAAAAGGCACATGCAAGCAGTCAGAAAACACACCTTCAATTGCATTCAAGCTAGCAAATGGTTCAGTTGGGCTGCAGAAGCATTGCAGGGCACATACTTTCTATCAGTCCATCATGCCATAACATTCACACTTTCCCAAGGATGAAAATCAGCATGGATCACAAAGAAGTACAGTGTGAAGGTCATTCAATGGAACTTCATAGCAATTAAACTTTGGTCAATCTATCTAAGTGCAAATAATGATACTTGTTCCACACTTGCGAATACTTGTGCAAGTGCCTATCACAGGTTAAGTGTGCACAGACTTTTAGCTCAAGCAGTGGGCAATTGACATTTTCTTCCAACCTCTTTGACAGTTGAGAAACTGTGAAATAACTGTTTTTCTGCATTTCTCCAAGAGTAAGAGAAGGAGGAGGAGGAGGAGGAGGAGGAGGAGTAGAAACAGCAGCAGCAATTTTGGAACAATTTCAAGGGATGACAGAAGCCAGCACCTCTTCCATCACCTCCCTCACTATAAGGATATACAGGATGCCTTCTCTCTATTATGTATCCTTTTGCATCTTCCATCATTGGGAAACTGTGAAATGATAAATGCCTGTTTCCCAGGAGAAAAAAAATGATGGAGAAAATTCTGAAAAGCAACCTCCTTTAATAAGATAGATGATGTAAAAACCAGAATAATCTGAGAAATTTTCTCATATAAATGGTGTGTGTGCTTTAGTTCGGATCTACTTGTATCCTAATAGTGCTAAGTGTGTAGAGTGGAGAGAAAGGAGTGAAACAGACAGCCCTTTTGCGCTAACATCCAGGCACTTTTGCAGTAAGCCATTCTGCATGTCCTGAAGTGGCCATGAATTTGCCCTGGCCATTTATATGTTTCACCCCAAAAACTACTTTTCTTTTACTTTTTACACTCAGATATAATTGTTAAAAGTTACCCTGGAAATATACAGCCTGCTCCTCTGATCTTGTAATCAGACCAAAGCATATAGGGAAGCCAGGACAGATCTTTAACACACATTAAAATATTCAATTAGGATTTATACCACAATATATGCAAAGTGAAATTACTGTCATTGTTTAGGAAAGAGATGGAAAAGAACACTACAGATACTGCACATCTGCATGCATAATACATGATATTAGTTCATAATCGCAGTGCATCTAGCTTATTCTGCAAAAAAGTTGTTTTTTACAGCACAGGTAACCAATTCCAATGGAAACAATATAGAGCTGTCTATAAAAGTGAATTTATTAACTGAATGCAAACACTAAACACATGATATTGAGAAAGCATATTGCAGGCTTTGATATTCTAAAGGCAGAGCTTTTTTGAGTCACATAGTTAATTTTGGACTGGAGATCAATAATCTTTTTTCTTTTGCTGATATACTTTCACATGGCTCTGATTTCTTTCTAGAACAGGATGTCCTTTCTGTTCTTGATTCTATGAACAACTTCCCACAACATATTCTTCATCTAGCTTAGATGCAATATAACATATTACTTTTTCCTGTAGAAGCTTACCGACCTATAGCTGGGACCTAGGTGCCAGCACCTGTACTTTCCAAGAGAGGTGCCTGAACCTATCCTATCTACATCCAGCAGGGATATAAAATTAAACCAACTGGTATTTTGGAACAGAATTCTAACCATATGTGTGTACATGCACATGTGTGCGCATGCGCACATACATGCACACGCACGCATACACAGTATTTTGGAAAACAGGTGAAACTGTATCCACACTAAAAAGGGACAGTGAACATTTTTTCTGTGACAGGAAGGCCCCATTCTTTTGATAAAAAGCGATTAAGGATATTTTAATTAATGGCTTATAGAAGATAATTTATAATATGCACTGGGTACACATGAACAAAATTAATTCTCAGTGGAATGGTGCTGTTCAAACACTAAAACTGTTGCACAAACTGACAGAGAATGAGAAACATTTATAATGTGGAGCTTATGATCTGCCCTGCCTATGGCTACATTTTTTCGTTACTCTGAGTAGCTCTTTAGTTTTCCATGGTAAACATATGGGATATATATGACAAAAGTGCAAAAGTTGTTTATAGTCGGCAGCAAAGCTGTGTACTCACAAAACACTTTTGAATCTGTCATTGAGAAAGGTAGAACTAAACAGTATTCCCACTGCCCCACTCCCCCCCCCCCAATCAAAATTAAGCTCTGTAATTCCATCATGGGAAAATATGCTATGTAACACTGGAGATTATCGTACAGAGGAGTCAAGCGTCTTCCTCCCATGATTAAATTGCCATTAAATCCTATTAATAGCATGATTTTTAGCAAGAAACATTATCACACCCTTGCATGCTTCTCCCATTCTTGTCCCATTTGTAAAGAGTAATTGAGGCATCATTTGGTATTAATGGCAGTTTCAATTAACAGCAAAGGATGCCTCTGTTACTATTTACATATGGGACAAGAATGGGAGAAGCACGCAGGGGTGTGATAATCCCCCCCCCCATATTATTAATCAGATTTAATGGTGATTTAATTTTGGGAGGAGGATGCCTGCCTCCCAAGTGATAAAGTCAATTGTTTTTGGTACTAAAATTACCATTGTCGTGAGAATAGTGAACACTGTTTTCATGTGTTACTTTACTGAACACATCCATCTCACCTTGAGGATCACTGTCCATAGTTTATAACAGAGGCTGAAATTGTATGCATACACTCACTCACACATGTGTGTGTGCATGCGTGTGTACACATACAAGTAAGATCTAGGTGTCAGTGCTAACTGCTGACATGCAGATGTTCATTCTCATCCAAAACGTGTATGTATCAACAAACAAGTTCTAGCAAAGGGCAAGAGGGAGTGCTCTTGAGTGCTGGGAAACTATGATGATGAGAATCACCCTGAAGCCCATTTTTCACTCATACCAGAGTCTTTGAAAAGTGTATGAATACCACCCCCAGCCCAGACTCTCCCCTTTTCTGCTTCCCCCAACATGGCCATGAAATAACTGAGGGCAGTGAAGAATTGTCACTGGCTGTGTTCTGATATACAGCACAGAATTTTGCAGGCTTACCCCAGAACCTTCCAAGGTTCCTCCAAGATCTCAGAGGATGAGGTCATTATTATTTATTTTATTCATTTATATACTACAGTGGTCCCCCGGCTTACGAATCCCCCGGGTTGCGAAAACCCCGGGATCCGAAAGCGGCGGGACCGCTAATGTATCCCCCGGGATCCGAAAGATCCCCCGGGATACGAAAAAAACCCATGCGGCCCCTTTAAATCGGCTGCGCGGTCCGTTTAGAATAGCGATTCCCCGGGAAATGAAAGCTTCCGGGTTACGAAGACAATCCCGGAACGGATTACCTTCGTAACCTGGGGGACCACTGTACCTGTTTCCAGTAAGTCAAGATGACTCATAACCCATTAAAACAGTAGAGATTAAAAACTATACAAAACATCAGTACAAAAAATTGTAATGTTATTTTTTAAAAACCGAAAATTCATCAAAAGACTACCAACAAAACAGCAAAGCATACCAATAAAAGGCCATTACAGTCAATTTTTGACAGATGGACAAAATAAGAATGTATTTACTTTCCATGGAAATTAAAGTAGAGATGGGGCCATCTTATTCTCCCTAGGGAGGGAATTCCAAAGCCTTAGAGCAACCACTAAGAAGGCCCTCTCCTTTGTTTCCATCAAATGAGCCTGGGAAGGTGGGAGGACAGAGAGAAGAGACTCTCCTGAAGACATTATAACTCCAACAGGATCATGTAGGGAGATACTGTTGTTCAAATTGTCTGTAAGAAAACTTCAGTTTTTGAAGATGTACCCACAGTTTCACTTGTTGGAACAAATAATTTAAATACAGTGTGCTCATACCAACCATGTGCTTATCATTCACAGTTTGAGCTTCCATGGATGGCAGGCCCCGACTTTTTCAATGGGCATGCACACACATGGTCGAGTAAGCGGGATTGCCTGCCCATTGAAAAGAATCAGACTTAAGGTCTCACATTTTTTGCTATCCACGGAGGGGGGGTTAGAACAGACCCCCCCCTGCGGATAGCAAGGGCACACTGTAAGTATATCTCTACAACAGCAGGTTTTTTTTTTGGGGGGGGGGAGGATACAGACAGGTGACTCCATGTTGTCTTTACCCCTCATCGACGCTGCACCAACCCTACTGAGCGGCGTTGATGTGCTCTGTAAAAAGAAGCCGCCTAGAGTAGCTTCTTTTTAAAGAAGTGCCATAATGGTGATTGCACACACTGATGCTACTGGCCAGATGGTGCACAGGCTCCACTAGAAGGGCTGGGTGCGTATGGACACCCAACCCTCCAGAGCCCTAAAATCAGCCCCAGGATGGGGCTTTTTGCCTGTCTGTATCAGGCCTCAGTCTCCACCAGGAACAGGCCTTTGGAGAAGTGAATCAATTGTTACTGTCCATTTAAGGCCAAGCCATCCCAAACTATTCTGCAGAATAAAAATGATGTGATGACATAGTTTTTGGATGGGGGTATTATTCCTACTACTACTGTGAAGATTTCAGCTATGCATAGGGAAGATGGGAAGAACATGTGATGTTATCATGCTTCTTAATCAAATAGTCGCCGCAACTAGCTTGCACACCCTGGCTCCACCACAGCATTGCTGGGCAGCTATTCAATTTCAGCCCTGTTTTAGACAAATCCAGGCTGTATGATGTAATGTGAGAACAACACTTCACAGTGGTATTCATTTGTAAAGTGTACCTGAAACAGAATGGCATGTTCCTATATACAGTCATATATTGGCAGAATCTAGATTATTTGCATCAGGCCCCAGGTCAGGCTTTGGAGGGCTTTTTGCAACCAGCCCTTGTTGGGCTCCTCCAGGACTCACTTGCTCCCAACCCCTGCTGCTGTGAAGGCCTTTGTCAGTGGTGCTGCTATAGTTGCATAAATAAATCATATGAGTAAGGTGAAGAGAAGATTCTAGCATTCTGATGTGAGACATTGTAGGCCTTCCTCCAGCAGAACCTCAGTAGATAGACAGTCAGCTCCCAGCCCTTTAAAGCACTGATGGTGGTGGTTAAACCCATGAGCATAAGGAAGACTGTGCTTGAATCAGTTCTGCTATTTGGTAGTCCTGTTGAGAGTCAGTACCACTGACACCAAGCTTGAATTGTATATCAAGTGATTTAATGCTATTATACATAATAAACTGAACTAAAATTTCTCAAAAAACAAACCATCATAATTTTCCCAAATTATAATGTTTCACTCGAAACACTTTGAGGGCCAACATTCATTACCAGAAAGTAACATGGATTAGCCTCTAGGTCATATCTCTCACATGGAAGAGGATTAGAAATCTAATCAGGCAATCAGAAAAGAAAGCATATGCACAGAAAGAGTTACAATGTGAAGTATAAGCCAAAGCTTTAGAAAAGAAAATGTATCCAATTAGTGGATTTTGAGGACATGCTCAGCAAATCAATATCTATATAAAGTCAATAAAACTCAGTGTCTCAGACATTCAGAATTCTAAAAGAATTCTTCAGAGCAAGGCTGGCTTTTCAGATGTTGTAATTGTCACAGTGAATTTGGTTGATTCAGGGATATTGGGAACACAGAAATCTACCGTAGATATGCTCTTGTCATACACACAAAATCCACAGGGCTGCTTTATAATGGACTTTGACTACCTTACTAGAAAAAGTGCATTTCACACATGAACTGGTATGAAGCATATGGTGCATCATGCAACTCCCACATATCATTAACATGGAAAATCCATGTGCCTTTTTTATTGATTGATTGATTTTATATGCACCTTAGGGCTACTCATGGCAGCTTGGAAGATTTTTTTAAGAAACTGCAACAAAAACTACAACTAAAAACCCAGTATTAACATATTATTGAACAAATAATCACAGTAAGCAGAAGAATGTTGCTTGCAACTATACTGTAGAATTATTGCAGCTCAACACAAGTTTAACAATCATGGCTGAGAGCTATGGAATTCTGGGATTTGTAGTTTTGTGAGATGTTTAGTCTTCTCTGGTACCCACAACAAACTGCAAATCCCAGGATTTGATAGAATGGAACCATGACAGTTAAACCAATTTCAACCTCAATCAATTCTGCAATGTAGCAGCAGCTCATAAAACAGTTTATAACAACTGTGAAAACACACTGGGGAAAGGAAGAACTTTTGCAGTCTCCTTCCCCTTTGCAAAATTTATTTTACTGGTTTGTATACAATTCATGTGCTTATATTCTAACACCCAGTGTAACAAAGGGTCTAATTAGAGGGATTTTAATTAGCTCAGTTATTGAGAGGGGGGTTGTTATAAGGATCCTGCGAGACCATGACCCAGTCTGTATACTGAGGGACTGCAAAATTCCTAAGAAATGAAGCAGAGGCAGACTTTTTCAATTAGAGTCAAATATTTATTATAAGGGAGAATTTACACAGCAACACAAAACTCACACACATTCATTCAAGGCTAGGGAAATCAGGGAGGAGGTTTGAATAGATGGAAGCAGAACTAAGGGTGGATATTTACTCTAGAGGAGACTTGCTTCCAGAGTCCAATTGGTATGTGATGGGGATGAGATACAGTTAAAACTGCATGACTGGGCTGGAGGTAATCAGACTGGCACACTGAAGAGAAAAATCTAGGGGTTTTTAAAGGCAGAATCTAGCCCTTGGCAAAAGGTGATTAATTGTTTGGCTGAAGCCTGGACAACAGTATTTGATTGCTTGGGTGATGTAAACAAAGGCTTGAGATTGTCTGAATGTGGCAATCTAGGAGATGGGGAAGGAGGTTAAGTTGATCACTGGCTCATCAAGTGAGAGATCTGAGACAACATTTGTTGGAGGTGATGATAGTCCCATCAGCAACTTTCAAACTAAGGTGTTTTCCAGGGGTCTTGTGAGGCTGATTCATCTGCCTACCTGACCCACTGCTTTGAGGATAATGATGACTAGCCTGGAAGGTCAGTTTGAGGTCACGGAGAACTCCACACACACCAAAATTTAGAAAAATCCAGACTCAGTGACATCTGTAACCAGTTTCATCATAAATCACTCCATTTCAACTTAACAGCAGTGAGCTAGTGTCTTGCATATTTGTCTTGCATTTTTGGGATTTGGCTGGATTCACAATCCTGAGCCTGTCCCTCATGTGTGGCTCTGGTTGGGAGGACTTGCTTGAGCTGTAAATAGCAAAATACATGAGCATCCTTGTGCTGTCTAATCCCACATCGATTACCATACTGTGAAAAAGTATCCAAGCTTCAGAGAAATTACTATTCTTTCACCTGCAAGCCTGATTAATATACTCCTACCCAGTTGTGCTTTATTGTAGATGGACTTTATTGTAGACAGAGTTTCATTTTACAGGTTCCGGGAAGAAATCCAGCAATGCTTGTTTCAAGTCACATGGTTTCTTCTACCAGTTTTAAAAGCCCATACCTAATTCATTCAGGCATATTGAATTAGGGATAGACTGTCCCAGATCTTCAGAGTTCCATTACCCAAAGTGTCTGGGCTCTTGCCCATGACGATAGTGCTGATGCAATAGAACCATTTTCTTAAACCATTTTACTGGCAACACTCCTGCTGAAGATTGGGTGAAAGCATGCCCGCTTAGTGTGGCATCCTTTGTACCAAACTTAGCTAATAAGAACTATCTATAGAAACTGGCTATAAGTGGCATATTAATTAAAAGTGGCATTTCATAATGGACCTGTGGGTAAAAGCATCTTTTGGACTGAGGAGAGTAATGAAGACATAATAGAAAGTGTTTTATTACTGACAATTTGTATCTAATTTTTTCAAGATTGAACAGTCCAGATAAAGTTTCCCTCCCTTCAAGAAAGAAGCTTTTCCTGGAGGTGTTTGCAAATGTCTTTTAAAATATATAATGTTCTACTTAAGTAATTATCAGATAATACCTTGAAGTGTTAAAAGTCTAAAATCAGTGGTATTTAGCAGCCAACATTAACTGCTACTAAAAATTACTACAGTGGAGGAAACAAAATATCTGCTTTTCTTTTGTAAGTCATCTGAGTACTTATATAAGTTAGTTCCTAATCCACAAATTCTGATCTCTTAGAATAGTTAATGGGCAATTTTCATGTGTTCATTCTATTTGTAGTACTAATTAAGAAACTTTGGATTTGCCTGCTGATTCACTAATGCTGACAATACTTCACAACTCTTTCAAAGTGTCTTTCTTC
The DNA here is from genome assembly GCA_034509955.1 of Urosaurus nigricauda. Classification (NCBI taxonomy): domain Eukaryota; kingdom Metazoa; phylum Chordata; class Lepidosauria; order Squamata; family Phrynosomatidae; genus Urosaurus; species Urosaurus nigricauda. Next base: position 61,194,885 of record JAOEGL010000003.1, read on the forward strand.
ACATTTTTTCTTTCATAATGAATTTTCATGGCTTCTAATTAAGCATTCCCCCCCCCCCCCCCGAATAACCAATATAATTTCTGACAAGTTGTTTCTAACAAGCACTGAGTGAAACTTTGACCAAATAAATCTAATGAAGATGTTCCCTCAAATGTGATAAACAACAATAATATGGGGTGGTTGATCCTGTAAATTATACCATCAAATATAACATGAGTCAAGAAAGAAAAGAATAATGCTAGAAATTGTTAGGGCACTGGAGCAAAGAACATAAAGTGAGGGCTAACACAATACTAGATGGGGATGTAAATTGATAAAAGAGAGATTAAGATGTAGTGGAAGGAAAGTTTTAATTCTAAGGAGTCATGGAGGGAAAAGCAGTTGTAATGGAAAAGGCAGCTTTCCCATTATTACTGGTGACCAAGGACAGTAAAATCCATAAAGACAATAGAGAGTATGTATAGGCCTCATTTTGACTCCACGTGTGGCTAAGATAGTGGCCCAAGGCCTCTGCTCTGCATACTCTAAGAGGTGGAAATGTAATCCTATGTGGAGATACAGCATGAGTGGGTTTGGTGTTTATTCAGCAATGTCTGAAAAACATTAGATGCTGTCTGAACATGAGTTTATTTCATTCATTCATTCATTCATTAAATTGTTTATATCTCACACTACAATATGAAACATTGTATTAATATTGTATCAAATTGATATCATTGTGCAATATAAAGTGGGGCTCGGTTTCAATATACTGGCAAATATCAAAGATTTATTGAAAGTATCACAGAGAAAACCATCACAATGGTCTACTATTTTTCTCATCTGTTACAATTTTCCTCAGTTGCACAGCACTGAAAAAAATTACACAAAACAAAAAGAAAACTATTACTTATTTCTCAGCATCCTAATATCTTACTATGCAAGGAAACAATTGTAGATCTTTCCAGAGTTCTAAAAAACTGTATGTCCTTCAAAAATGTAAATTATTATTTTCATGTATAATGTTTGATATGTGCCCAGAAGACTTTTGTTGCTTGTGCACATATGTGGGTTTTAAAAAAATAATAATACAAAAGTCAGGAGAGGAATGGTATTAGTAAACCTTGAAATCTGCTTTCTAGTCTAAAGTAAACCAAGAAGGAGGTTTAATCACCCTTTGAGCTTTTTGTTGTCTGTATTATAAAACCTTTTTAAAAACTTTTATCATAGTGTGCTATTTTGACTCAAAGGTGGTGGGGGGGGGGGAGAGAAAATCCAGTTGATTGTAATTCCAGGTTTTAATTTTAGGCACCATTTCATCTCTAGTGCTAGGTTATAAATCTCAAAGCAACAAAGATAAATATTTTAAAATGTCACTCTGAACTATAAAACATTTGCCTATGTGTACAGAAGAAAAACATAAGGCAACGTTCAAGATTCAAAAGGCTACAAGGGTCTACTGCACATTTTGGGATTTTCAGCTACTCTCCTCCTCTTTCAATATCACCTATCCAATAAAACAAAACAAAACAAAACACATGTTCTTGAAGGCTGCAGTGTGTGTGGTGGTGGGGGTAACCTGCTGTTCCCAGAGAAGCTTACCCCATTGGGTGAGGGGGTGGATGCATACATATATCTTTCTGGAATAATTCAAGAAAGTTATTGTGGAATGCATGTGGAGCACTGATTTGCAGCCTGACAGTACAGGACCTGATAAGACAATGCTTCCAGTTGTGTGAAGATGTGTAACTCTGTTCCTTTGAATGTGGTTACAACTTCTTTTCAGACCTTCCCTATCAACATGAAAGAATGGAAGGCCATAACTAGCAAATGAATTGAAAGACATACTATGGCTGCAGTTGCAAATATATGCTGCAAAAACACATGTCCGTCCCGTCTCTGTGATTGGAAGTGAAAAGGAAACCCAGGTAAAGTTATTCCCTAGTTGGAAGCAGAGTTGTCGGTCACAAAAATATACTATGCACTCTAGCTCCATGCCTCTCCTTCTTGTGAACAGAACATAAGGAAAATGTTATCAGTTTACTCAAGTAGTAAAGACACTGACTCTGTTTATTGCAAGAGCAGCAGGTTGGCAGTTCGAGCCCTGGGTGCCGCATGATGGAGTGAGCTCCCATCACTAGTCCCAACTTCTGCCAACCTAGAAGTTCAAAAGCATGCAAGTGCAAGTAAATAATTAGGTACTACTCTGGTGGGGAGGTAAATGGCATTCTGTGCAATCATGCTGGCCACATGATCACAGAGTAGTCTCTGACAACACTAGCTTTTCAGCTTAGTAACGGAGATTAGCACTGCCCCCTATGGCCAGACACAACTTGACAACCTTGTCAACGGGGAATACCATTACCTTTACCTTTATTTATTTTCCTAGTACATTGAACCATGGAATATTCATATTTGTGGGAGTGTGAAGTACTTGAATATCAACTGTCTATAAAAAAAATTCAGAGCAGATTTTGTTTTTAAAAATAATAAAACAGGTGAAATTGTTCTTAAAGATGGTTGACTTTGGAAATCATACCCCACCCACGTGTATTTTGAAGATAGCACAAATAGGTATAAATGTACATATTCAACAACAAACTATAGAGTAGAAAGGAGGTTATATTGTTGGGATAAAAGATGTGAACTATCAGCCTATGTATTTATACAGATGTTTCATGGAAGACAGTACAGTCGGTCCTTGACATATGTGGATTTAGCATTCACAGTTTTGATTATTTGTGATGTTAAACTCACTTCTAACCCCCTTCTTGCCCTGTAACTGGCTCAGCTGATTAGCTTGTTGGGGGCAATTAACGTTTAGCCTGGAGAAGAGAAGTTTAAGAAGTGATATGATAGCCCTGTTTAAATATCTGAAGGGATGTCAGATTGAAGAGGGAGCAAGCTTATTTTCTCCTGCTCCAGAGACTAGAACGCAAAACATTGGATGCAAACTGCATGAAAAGAGATTCCACCTCAACATTAGGAGGAACTTCCTGACAGTAAGGGCTGTTTGACAGTGGAACTCACTCCCTCGGAGTGTAGTGGAGTCTCCTTCCTTGGCAATCTTTAAACACAGGCTGGATGGCCATCTATCAGGAATGCTTTGATGGAGAGTTCCTGCATGGCAGGGGGTTGGACTGGATAGCCCTTGTGGTCTCTTCCAACTCTATGATTCTATGGGGCTTCCTAGATTGGCAGGAAAGGGAGACATGAAGTTGCCTTTTCCTTAATGCTTAGCAGCTACACTGCAAGCCCCAGGTGTGTAATAAAAAGGCATAGGGCAGCTACACTGAGGAGGTGTGGGGACAACTTATCTGAAATCTTTTTTGTTGTTCAGCAACTACATTGGAAGCTGTCAGGATGGAAGCTGCATGGGTGGCAATGAATGGGGCTTTTGGCCGCACTGAACCTTTAAAAAAAAATTTTTTTTTTGCTGGCTGCGAACTTTGCAGTTGCACCACTACATCATACAGGCAATTGTATTGCCAGCTGCGAACTGCGCAGTTGTGCAGGTACATCACACATGAACTGTGCAGTTATGAAGATCTGTCAAATTACCATTGTGGTTTTGCTTCCCTTTTTTAAGTGCGCAGTTGCATCAGTGCACCATGAATGAACCCCTTTCTTTTATAATAATAGTTATTATTATTATTATTATTACCCCACCTCTTTGAGATCAATTGAGGTGGCTTACACATTAAAATACTATTACATCAATAAAACAAACTGCATCCCTTCCCCCCTTAAAAAGATATTAAATCTGTTACAATTTAAGTTTATGAATAAATTTCTTTATTTTATGAACGAATTGACATTTTATGTGCAGTTGCATAACAGTTACAGCATCCCAGAGTCGCTACTGCGCATGTCTAGGTTTCGGATTAGAGCTGGAGTTAGGGTTTGGGAACTTTAAAAAACTGCACAGGTGCACGGGTTGCACTGCGGCATTTAGACGCAGCAGCACTGTTACACCCTTTTTAAAAAGAAGCTGGGAAAAGCAGGTCCTTTTTAAAGCTGCTTTTTCCCCACTAAAATGCAAAAAGAAGTGCGTTCATGCCAAACTTTCAGTGTGGGTCATCTAAAGGCTACACTTTCATGCAGGCATGAACACACCCCTTTTTGCCAGTCTAGATCAGCCCAATGATTCTATGATTCTATACGCATTGTGTACTGCTTACAGACTGCATAGTTCAATAATGAAAGTTTACAAAGGACTCTTTCATACAAGGCTAAATTGGAAGTATAATTTAAGGTCAATTCGAATGCAATCATGGGTTTTACGTTATTGCGAATTAAAGCTTCGCATGCAAATTCGGGCAGGAGGGGGTTATTTTCGGGTAATGGGAAGTAATTCCGAACGGAGCAGGGGTTCATGTAAATTGGCTAAACAAGCGAATTTACCTGACTCCGCATTGGCTCCATTCGGAGTAGGGAGAAATTCCTCCCCGTTTGAAAGAGTCCAAAGTGTAAGTTAATTGCCCCCAACAACCTGGGTATCCATTTTAGCAACCTTGGAAGGATGTCAGGCTGAGTTGACCCTGGAGCCCCTGGCTGGAATCAAGCTCATAACCTTGTGACTGCAAGTGAATGACTGCAGCACCCTCATTTAACCACTGTGCTGCCAGGGTTCCCTTTAGATAACTAAATAAATCTTATCTTTTAAGTTCATCGCAGGACAGCTCATGTTCACCCTCAATTAGCTGTAGTTCATGAGGCAGAGCCAGAACCTCACCATAAGGCAAGGTGAGGTAGGTGCTTCAGGCAGCAAATTTTTGGTAAAAAGACAGGTAAATAAATTGTTATTTAAATGTTATTTAAATTGGTTAGAGTATTTTTACTGTAAGAAAGGGGATTAGGTGTCTACATAATTTTCTGCTTCAAGCACTCAAACTGCATGCTCGGTTTTGACTGTGTTTGGGTGGGGGAATCCCTTTTTTGCTTTGCTTCAGCCAGTCAAATGTCTTTCCCCAGCTCTGTCAACAGGGTTATGGAGTAATTATTTCTTAGTCTTTGGACAAAGGAAGAAAGCCACTCCCATGATTACTTTAGTTGGATAAAACACTAAAAAAATTTACTGCAGAGGTTAATGTGAAAGTAAGCCATTACTGTTTCAAAGGGCAATTATTAATGCAATGATATTTCTGTTTTAAATAAAAGGAAATACTAATTGGCTTGCCAGAAATTCTGAACATTGCAGAGCATAGGTACTAAATTGGAACTGGAAAAAAGTTACAAGGTTCTTACTGTGAAATAGCACCCAGAAAATTTCATTGAAACTTCTGGATGCTAATGAATATGTACAAAATTTGATCTTAAATTGGAAAATATTGGCCTTTAAAAAGGACACTTCTCTCTCTCTCTCTTTCTCTCTCTCTTTTCCTGTTCAGGGTAGGAGTAATGGCACTATGTACCAACTTTTCCTTTATTGTTCTCTTTCACAGTTTTACCCTTCACAGAACAATGATAACTGCTTCTTCTTCTCCTGTTCATCCTTCTCTTTTATTAAATTTAATAAACATCACATTGTACACATTCCACTACTGTAACATAATGCCCTTTCTATAAAACTATGCAATCTTGCATTTATATATTTGTACTTATACTACACTCATAAATTGCATGTATGCAAGAATCTGAAAATTTAAATATAAAAAGTCACATATTGAATGGTAATAATGTTATAAATTAGGAGCCAATTATAGTTATGGGTGGATGAAGGAATACTATCTTATAAGCACACTATTACTTTGCATCATAATCATGAATTTATATGTGTGTGTTCTTGTCCATTTCTTCCACTTTTTCAGACTTTGGATCCTAAGATACCTACATAGGCTCAGATATACAGATAGCCCACATCACAGAGAGTATATGGAATTTGGAATTAGCATTAGAAGGTGCATCTCCAGTCATCCCATTTCTATTTTTATACTGCACATTGAACACATGTCAACGCTAGCATAATAACATCTTCCTAATTATAGACTAGTTTTCCACTCAACATAACTGCTATTTGAAAGTTATCTGATTGTATTATCTGTGCACAGCTTCAATTCTTCTTATGCTATTTGGCCTCAATTTTCATGTCTTTCCTTTGTCTGTATGCACAGGTATGTCCCTATAGTAATAAATCCATATCTTTTTCCAATCTACATGGTTATTATTATTGCTTTATGTAAATAATGGGAGGTGAAGCAGACTGTGCCAAAAAAAGTAATAGATGATTATTTTTACTGGTTATTCAGCTGATACGTTATTTGTAAATCACCTTGAGTCCCTGTATCGGGAGGAAGGTGGGACACAAATAAACATTGTAATTATTATTATTATTATTGTTATTATTCTATAAGTTATCATGATCTGTCTAAATATCAGAAAGATATACAAAACCCTATTATTATTATTATTATTATTATTATTATTCTTTATTTATAAAGCGCTGTAAATTTACACAGCACTGTACATACATATAAGATTATAAGGGACAGACTTGAACTTCCCAGATTGTGCAATTCTCCACAGTGAGAGACTCCAGGCAATGTCTAAGCTAAGACAACTTCATTTTAAAAATAAATACATGGACACTACATTTATCAGAATTCTTTGATATAATTCACACCAGTAAGCACACTGGATACAATATATTTATATGCAGGATCTTCTGTGTCAAAGGAATCTTTCTGGAATGATCTTATCAGCAGGAGAGCTTTTGTAGTGTGGTTTCTTCATTCACTGTTCTGTAACATCAGATGCCAGCTCACATGGGAGGACTTGTGATGCTTTTTGGTGCCAGTATTGCTGATCCCAGAAGCAAGGGCAAAGCCTTTGTGTGAATGAATCATTTCATGATGTCTTCCCATGTGCTCTGGAAACTCTAGTATTATTGGTGTGCCATGGGGAGCACATATGCCACAGTAACTCCCATGATACTGAGAATCATTTTATTGCTTCAGTTCTTGTGTTATCAGAAAAGTGTCATTTTCCCCCCTTAAACCAAACGCATTTTGAATCAGCAAAACCAAGCTAAATTTTAGAAGTTTCATTTAGTTGATTGGCTATTTGCACCTAATTTGCTACATTAGCATTTGTTTATATATACACCTGTAACAACTTCTTTCATAAACACATATGTATACTGGAAACCGTTCATGAATGAATGGTAGTTTATGGTGTGCAAGTGGTATTATGACTGTAAACTGACTGATAGCACATGCCTTGTTATGGTTCTGTTACTGAGGCATTCTCCTTAATGGTAATCTCCTTTAGAAAAACATTCAAAGGACTTGATGCAACTCCTTTTCAACAACAATAATTGACAACAAAATTTTGAGCACTTGGTTATTATCATGTATCACTGATCTGTGGGATTCTTAAAAAGAAAGCATACATTGAGAACAAAAGAATAGCCTGTGAGTGGTAAACAACCTGCACCTGACACTACTGGAAGATTCAATGACCTGCTGAGATGTAAAGAACCAAGAAGAAAGTGTACACAATAGATGTAAGAAGTGAGACTTTAGTGTACAAAGTAAATGGAAGAAGTGAACAAACATGGGTGAGGTCCATTGGAACACGTGGAGTTCTAAATATTGGAATGCAGCCTGCACATTTAGATGTGAGAGTGAACAACACAATGTCAATGTCATGCTTTCAAGAGCTCAACAGTTTCCTAGATTCTATAGCCATATGAATAATACCGAGAAAGATATGGTTCATATGAGGTATAACAGCACCCATTCTTCTCCCTCTCTTTTATGAATTTGATGTAGAGTCCTCACAGTCTGATAACTGGGGCTCACATAACTGCTGAAGACTGCACAGTGCTTCTGAACCCACCATTACAAAGAAACATTAAGCAGTAGTATTTAAAGGAGAAACAATAAACAATATTGGTTTTATCAAAAGCTGACATTTTCAGTAATCACCACAAACATCCACAATGTAGCAATAGCAATCGCAGCTTCATTTATATACTGCTTCATAGGATCTAATGAGTTTCTAAGCGGTTTACTTAGCTTAGTAGCTTACTTAGCTTGCTAAGCTAATTGCCCCCAACAAGATGGGAACTCATTTGAGTTACCTCAGAAGGATGCAAGCCTGAATCAAGCTTGAGCCTTTGGCTGGCATTGAACTCATAACCTTATGGCTTGTGAATGAGTAGCTGAAGTACAGGCATTTAACCACAATGCCACCAGGGCTCCTCACAACACACAACGTAGTTTGAGCATATAGTGATTTCACCCTCACCCCATCCCACCCACAACAAGAAGCATCTCTGCTGAACACAAACTCTGCAGGAATGTTGACTATGCTTTCCATCTATCCACAGAAATCAAGTAACCATTTAGAAATGGATGTCCATTTATGAGCTTTACCAGCAATTAATGACCAAGAAGAAAGAGGGCCTGTTTCATGGTATGAAGGCACTGAGAAGCTGTGCACTTGTGCAGCATATAATTGCTAAAAGACATGTATCTCTATTTGGTTAGCATAATTTGGCTTGCACAATAACAACAGGCCTGTGCACTGATTCAATTTCATATGACCAGCACACCACAAACCACATTCTCTCTCCATTAGTTCCTCCTTGGCAGTGACAGGCAGGGGACACAGCAGGTACTTTTGTACAGGTGTCAACATAAGGATTGGGGGAAGCATCTGTCACGAGCTGGTCAGCTGTGTGTACCTGCCATAACTTTATGTGAAATGAAGTAAGAATAGGTAGGGATCCATATTCATTAGGCTACCTTATGCTTTACACATTTTAGCTAATTTCCTGCTGAAACCTCTCCCTTGAAGATAAAGCACATGGATGGTTTGTAAAGTCTTTCATACAAGGGATGAGAGAAGGGAAGAAGGATGGAATAGGAGTTTCCTGCTGAGATGTTGTAATGAATTATTAAAACTTCTTCTTAATGTTGATGTTACTCTTTAACCTCAGATCACAACACTGACAGAGGAAGAAAACGGAAAGTGCTATTAAAGCAGAGATCAGCTCTAGAAGAACACAAATCCTGGGGTGCATCTGATCAACAATATTGTCACAACTGGAGGAGAAAGGTGGGAAGAAAATGCACCATCTATGACAGTCACGTCTTTCAAATAACTGATGCCCTGTCATCAACACTCACTACTTCACTAGCTTAACTAGCCCACTGGGCATTATGCTTTTCCTGCACTGCCTTTTTCTTCATCAACACATATTACTTTCAAGAAGGAAAGCAAACTGAACTTTAAGAAAAGAGGTATATAGTGAACTGTACATAGCACAGGTAGCATTAATATCTTCTTGAGTTTATGAGCTTGGAAAAAAGATTGCAGCTTTCAGAAAACCATTAAGTAGGTTTTCACCCCTTCTTAGCACAGCAAAAAGAAATTCAATAAAGTTAATGCAATTTATCTTTATTAACACATCAACACTGATATAGTCAGCCAACCCATTAGTGATGCTGGCACTGCATTTCTGTAACAGGCATATTCTGAAAAATGCCTGTCCAATAATTTCATGAGGTATACTAACAATGATGTACACTGAACAGGTTGAAGTACCCTTTCTTGTTTCTGTTGTTGAATAAAACAGGTGAATCTCAGGAGGCAACAGTGCCTTTAAAGACAACGCAGCTGCAACATCTGTACCCTCCCCCTTATCTCTCCCCCCCCACTCCAATCTCTATTCCAAAATGAACAATCAGTGCTCTCACAGTCTTGTGCACCCTAATTTCTAAATCACCTGTTCAAACCTGTGTTTCCAGATACTTCAAGACCCCTCATGCATGCTTGCTATTTTTTAAATCAATAGTTCTCATTCCCCCCTCCCCTCACACACACACACCTTTTCTCACAATGACAGCTTTACCCAGGAAAATGTACAGGCAACACACCACATTCAAATCCATTTGTAGTCAGAATTTGTTCCATATTAAGAGCAATTAAGACCTCAATCATTTCATAAAAGCACATTTATTACCCAGAAGTCAAAGAAGAACCCAGCACGTATTTCAAGGTTTCCAATCAACATCCCCTTATAAAACTTTTATCACTTACCACCCTTCCAGTGTTTGCCTTTGGTCCTACTTAGCTTGCTGAGAGTTGGTCCACAGAAGAGCAACATCAAAATAAAAAGAAGTTCAAGCACCGTAATTTCCCTCCGTCTTTCTGATGATAGCATTTCCACGAGTTATTTCCCACAATTTCTCCCCCTTACATCTTTTCCTTTACTTTCTCCATTCACTATTTGCTTAGGAAGGAGTCATTAATCATTGAAAAATCAGTACAAGGAGCAGCGTTGCCATTCTGAAGTAATATCTAGTGAAGTAGCCCTGAGGAACGCCACATTTCTTTCTGATCCAGCTTCTCCCACACACACCATGCAGCCAGCACTGCTCTTGCTGTTGCTATTGCTGCTGCTGCTGCTGCTGCTGCTACTATAGAAGCTATAAAAGAATTTCTTGCTCCTCACTTCGGCTTCAGTGGGAATATATCCCTCAGCTTTCAGTGTGAGTGTGATTGAAAATGATAAAAACAGTAATGCCTGTGTCCAGCAAAAAAGAGAAAAGATGTCAGGATTGTAGAAGGTTGAGAGGAAGAAAAGAAGGAGAAAAAAGAGAGAACAGATGAGAAGCAGTTGTACTGACAGCTTTAAGCCTAGCTGTCTGATCCTAATAGCCGTGCAACCAACCAAATTGCTCTTTTAAGAGTAATAAGGCTTCAGTGAAAGCTGGTGTCACTGCCACTTGGGTAGGTAACACCAGGCTTGAAAATCACCAAGAAAAAAACTGCCTGAGATAACAACTGCCACAGTCCCAATTCAGAATGTTGAGAGCTGAGCAGAAGAATACTGTATGCACAGAGTGTGTTTAATCTCTATTGTGTGCAGGAAATTTCCTGCTTCAGATTGTATAAACGCTCAAGACTTAAACTGCATGTTAGCAGTGCTTTACTTCATTCACTGCATGCCTTCAGAAGAAGATTTAATCTTTGTTGCACTAATTATTCATAGATTTATCTGAAATATTTATGAGATGGAAAAGTACAAGCTTGTGGATTTTTTTTAAAAAAAGTACAGAGCATGCACACCCAAATGTACAAACAGATACACGTACAAAAATATCCAGGGGTTGTTAAGTTGCCTATATAGGAATTCCATGGGTAGCCATGTCACCTATATAGCAACTCCAGTAACAACAAAAATCCACTAAACAGTGATACCTTTATGGGGCCAACCAAAATGTACAATATACATGTTGCGAGCTTATGACACTTCTTTGGCTTCTTCATCAGGGAAGGTGTTACAAACCAAACCGGGGGGGGGGGGGGGAAGGGGGGATGGAAGATGTTATTTATAGGCCTGCATTTTGCTGTTTCTTTTTTTAGTTATAATGGTATGGAGGGGCAAATCTCGCAGGCTGGTACCTCCTCCTTCTGGCCACGTGGCAACTGGGAGATTCTCAAAGTCCAGGAAACATGGCAATCCAGTCCAAATTTAAGAAGAAAATGTTTTATCTTTGTGGAGCTCAAAACTTCAAATAGGAAGGTCCCAGTCCACTGGCTATCTCTAGGATTCTTTAGGATGCTTTTTGGATTTCAAGATACTGCATTATAGCTGCAACAGGGGAATCCTAAAGAGACAGCAGTTGACTAGGTTGTCATGTTTTACCTCAAAACTACCCAAAGTTTCCCTAACACAAAAGCATAAAGGCTTCATGAGAAATCCAATGTCCTCTACCTACAAAAGGGCCTGTAGCCTCACAAAGGATAGAGACATGTTGGATTCCAAAGGAAGTATCTTTTTTGTATTGCAAATAGATGTTAAATTTCTTGGACTTTGAGAATCTCATAGTTGTCAAATGGCCAGAAGGAGAAGGTACCAGCATGCAAGATTTGCCCCTCTATGCCATTGTAAATAAGAAGAGAAACTGCAAAATGCAGGCCTCTGAATAACATCTTCCATTTTTTTTCCTCCTGTTTGGTTTATAACACCTTGCCTGATGAAGAAGCCAGTGAAACTTTGAAAGCTTGCAACATGTATATTGTATATTTTGTGGTCCAATAAAGGTATCACTGTTTGGTGAATTTTTGTTGTTACCAGAGATACACATACAATTTGACTTGTTCTGCAGCAATACTAGCACATCTCCTAAGATTCAAGTCTGTTCGTTTTACATTCTGATTTTGTTTGCCTTCATATTTTTATACAATATGTATGAGAACTCTTGGAGGTCTAGCTGCTTGAGTTCATAGGAAAAATATCACAAAAAATTTTCTCCCATTTTTCTCTTGCCAAATTCCCCCTAAGGTATTAAAAAATGTTGAGTTCTTATTTAAAATCCCAAACAACATGAATTTTATATGAAGAAAAGTACCCAGGCTTACCAGAGGGCTCTTTTGTGGTGTGGAGTGGGCGAGGAAGCACTGGCTAGGCACCTAGTCTCAGCCCATGCCCAGAATGAGAAAAGGCAGTTAGTGCAATAATCTCCATAGACAGACAAGAGACGTCACTCTGGTTTTCCCAGAAATAAGTAAAGAGGTCCTTGGTCCACCAACAACCATCAGTTTTTGAGCATCCTCTACCCACATCCTCCTGATTTAGGCTTTATTAGTTTGCAGTTCTGGGGTATGATCATTAGTTTCTAATATTAATACATTTTGGCAGTCTTAATGAGCCACAGCTTTAGACAGTTTCACTAGATCCAGTTTGGGAGAGATTCTACCGGACTCACTTTGGGAGGTGCCCATAAAATACATTGAGGGTGTAGGCATCCAGCACTGGGAAACTGGTTCTGCCTCGCACAGTGGCTTTTGTCCATGTAGAATCCCGCCTCTGTCATTGCAGTCTACCCAGCATGTGGATGAATTGATTTCTGTCAGCCAGCAGGCAGTTTGGCTGATAACATGCTCCAGAACAATGCCAGACCATGTCTTCTTCTGGAATCCATGACTTTATGGCCTTTTCCATTCCAATAAAGTGTGCTTGTTTCATGTTGGCCAAACAGAGACCACCACCTTTTCAAATATCTACAAATATTTACCCTCCAAGATGTGCACATACACATGCAGTAGGGGAACATTCATCCTTCAAAAATATAGTGCTGTATTCCACTTCAACTGCCATGGCAACATCCTATGGAATTGTGCTGTTTGTAACTCTGTGAAGCACTAGAGTTCTATAGAGAGTCAATGTGGCATAGTAGTTTGAATGTTGGTCTAAGAAGTTTATCACATGTGGGAAAAATTGGGGTTTAAACAGTCATTTTCCTAGGCAAGTTGCACAATCACAGTGAAGATTTTCACACATCGTGATTAGAGAGGACTTATCCCAGGAATAACCAGGGAATAACCAACAACAAATCATTCATGGGATGATTAAACCCCCGATTTTCCCTGTGTGATAGAGTCCGAAGACTCTGGATGATTTAGGTCAAATACCTGCTTGATCATGGAAATCCACTGGGTGATCTTAGGCAAGTCACCTTCCCTCAGTCCCAGAGGAAGGCAATAGCAAACCCCTCTCAACAAATCGTCCAGAAGAAACAGAAGGAGCCCTGGTGACACAGTGGTTAAATGCTGCTGCCACAAGACTGTGAGTTTGATCCCAGGGCACAAGATTGATTCTGCCTTCCATCCTTTTGTAGGTCAGTAAAATAAGTACCCAGCTGGTTGGGGGCAATTGGCTTACAGATTGTGAACCACTTACAGACTGCTGAGTTCATTATGAAGCTGTAAAATGTAAATTCTATTGCTATTGCACTTTATGGTCACCATAAGTCAGAAATGGCTTCAAGGCACCCAACAACAAGAAAAGTGTTCTACAGCTCAGACTTCTAAATGCACCTCCTTTACCTGTCAGCCCCAGGATTCCATGGAATGTTGCCATAGAAAATAGTGATCCAAAACACTGCAGAAATAAAAATCATTTTGAGACTGCTTTAACTGCCATGGTTCAGTGCTAGGGAATCCTGGGAATTGTAGTTTATTGTGGCACCAGTGCTCTTTGATAGAGAAGGCTAAATATCTCACAAAACTACAGTTCCCAGAATTCCTAACATCGAGCCAAAGTAGTTAATGCAGTCTCACACTGGATTATTTCGGCAGTGTGTTTTCAGCCAGTGTTAAAAGTGTGTAGTGCAAATGGTCCCCAGATGTTTTCTGTTTATGATCCTCACTGCACATCTGGAAGCATGTCTTCAGGTCAGGCATGAAAATATATTTTGATACACTTTCATGGTTCCTCATAACACTGAAGAATATACCATCGCAGAAGATCCTTGTGAAGGCTGTGAACAAGAGGTTATAGAACATCAAAAATGCTAGTTCCCAGCACATAGAGCACAGCAATACAAATGATATCAATGGGGAAAATGACTACATTTCACAGATCATGGTTGGCCTGCCCACTGCATGTAAGTTTTATTTCTAGGTATGCATGTTCTAACTCAATGGTCCCCAAACTGTGCCCTTTAAGAGATTGCAGACTTCAGAAGCCTCTGCCATGTTGGTCACTAGTCTGGTATTCTGGGAGGTGAAGTCCAAAATCGCTTAAAGAGCACAGTTTGGAGACCATTGCATGTAACAAACAGAGACAACAGCAGATACAAATGCCTTAATATTTATGTAGGGCCACCTAGTCACATGCCACTGAAGCATTCACCCAAAATGGTCCCTTCTCATGGCCACCTAATGCATCACTCATAGAAATTGTGGGTGGTACATATTCTGGTGGAGGTGCAGATATGATTGTGTAGAGTCTAGACTGAACCCCCACCCCTTTCATAAAAAAAAGCCAGTACAAACAGGAAGGCAATACTGTTTATGCAACAAAAATGTAATTCACATATCTGAAAATTAGGAGAAGCAAGCACAGATCCATCATGCCTAGGCCCAGAAACACATGAATGACCCTCCCTCCATCTGACTGCCTCAGAGGGAGAGAAGGAGATGCTGGCACAGCTCCATTGACCTTAAACCCAAAAGCAGATAAAAGCCCTCCCCATCCCAACTGCCATTGCCCTTGCCTCAGAGGGAGAGAAGAAAAGGCAATGTCTGCTGGAATTAGTCCCTCCCAAACTGCAACCTTCTTTTCCTTTTGTGACATGTTTAATTAGATTGTACACCATAGGGAAGGAAACTGTTTTGTTGTTTTGTAAAGCCCTTGTAATAATAATAATAATAATAATAATAGGAATTGGCTACTCTAGCACTCAAACTGATACAGTTTTTTTATAAACTGTATTGACCTCATTCAGTTTGTACAATGCTGGCCAAAAATAACATGCAGCCTGGGGAAGAGCAAGTTAAGATGTGTCATTTATTTTTACATTTCTGTATACTGTTTATAACCTTTTGTTTTAATGTGATAGGTTGATTAGCTGATTCTTTTTGAAAGCTGCCTGAGACTGAGCTCCCAGGAGAAAGATGGCATATAAATTAAATAAATGAAAATAGATAAGACCCATAACACCCTACACCAGCAAAATTATGTTGGTCCCCCAGGCAGAAAATCCCTCCTCTCCACTTACCTTTTATAAAAGTAAATCAATAATCAGCTGAATGCCTAATAAATTTCTGCCACTTCATGTTACCCAAGACCAGCTGCCTGAGGCAGCTGCCTCATTCTGATGAATACCAGGAACCATCCCTATATTCACTTGAAAATGTAAGGCCTTAAAGTATGAAATTGTCAGGAGTTGAACATACAACTGTCCTGCCATAAAATACTGGGAAGGTTAAGCAGTGGGCTGTGCAGTAATAAAACAGTTATTGCAGAAACAGCCACAGGTGGTGAAATAATTCTGGAGCAGAGGCTGTCATGATCCAAACCTGTTCAAGGTCATTCCTGTAAGAAGTGCAGTATTAAAAGAACAAAGAGGATATGGTATGGGAATGAGAGGGGGAAATGACTTTAGTAATTATAATGAGTTAGACTTGAACCCGCCATAAATTTGAAATTGTGTGTCGTTGAATTAGGCAATGTTAACATTTGCTGTTTAGCTCTCAAAATCAATGTCTATGGTATAGAACTATAGTGCTGAATAAAAGTTTGCTGAATGTTAACTACTGAAACTTGAGTTTATGAACTTGGTTAGCTGCCAGACTTGACAGAGATAGATGGACATCTCAACCTCACCTTCTATGATCCTGCACACACTGCTTTCCAAATGTTTGATTAGGGGTACATCCAGGAATGATCACATCACGCCGATTTTAAAATCACTCCACATGCTGCCAATTAGCTTCCAGGAAAAGTATGGGTGATTACCTCTAAAGCCCTATATGGCTGAGTCCAAGTTCCCTATAGGTTTGAATTCTCCCATACAATCCGCTTTGTACACTCAGGTCCTCAAGGAAATGTTTGCTACAACTGGCCAAGACTAGAAGGGCAAAGGACCTTTTTTTACTTTTGCTCCCTGACTGTGAAATGACCTGCCAGAACAGATAAGACAGCTGAAAACACTGATGGCATTTAAAACAACATTAAAGACACATCTGTTCTGGCAGGCCTATCCAGTCAATTTCAAATTATGATTTTTAACTGGTATATTTTAAAGAATGTATCTTATTTTCTATGAATGTATTTTAATAGTTTTATGGTATTGTATTTTAACTGTTGGTTTTTTGTGTTTTCTTTTTTAATAGCATTTTGTAATTTAAAATGTTGTAACCCATCTCAAGACTTGAGGAAAGAAGGGAAAGAATAATAATAATGATCATTCAGCAAAGAAGTCCATTTGTGAAGAAGAGACTTGCACTGGGATCTTGGGGCATGTTTGTCTCTGCTATCTTCTCAGTTTTAACTCTCACGTATTCAGGCAAATAAGGCTATTGACAAAGAAAAAATGCTGAACATTGGAATGTCCTGGTAAGGTATTTTCATTTCCTGCTTGTGCACAATAATTTTAACAAAACATCATTGCTCTCTTGCCAGGTGCAGAATTTGCTAAATAATGGCAATCAATAATAGGCCTAAGCTGGGAAAAGTACTTACTGTAGGTAGGAATGATTTTCAGATTGTTGAAACGTGATTGTAGAAGTTTCAGTCCAAAACATCTGGAGCAACAAATATTCCACCTTCTCTGGTGAACATAGTCTGTCTCACACTACTGAATATTTAATAATTACAAAAAATTCTTCTGCTATTTAAGCCATACATTTAAAAATATCTGGCTGGCACATTTACTGATTCACAATGGGAATAATGCAAATAGACACAATAACTTTGGTTGAATAAGGGACCCTTTGGTCCAAAACACACCACAGAAATAATCCCATTATGAGATTGCTTTAACTGCCTTGGCTCAGTGCGAGGGAATCCTGGGAACTATTGTTTATTTTGGTTCTAGAGCCCTCTGACAAGGAAGGGTAAACTTCACACAAAACTATAGTTCTCAGAATTCCCTAGCATTGAATTTGGGCACTTAAAGTGGACTCAAACGGGATTATTTCTGCAATGTGTTTTGGACTTTTATTGATCTAATTTAGGAGCTTATCGCACTAATTTAGGAACTTATCACACTGAATTTTGTTTATGTCCTAGGCACAGGCAGGGGATGCATGTGGCCAAGTGAAAATGGATTTTATCGCATGCTAAACAGGGTGTAAGGTAGGGTGTCCCAATGCCATCACCAACCCTAACCCATCCCCAAGCTGGGCTCAGGAACGTGAATTTTGCTTAGCCGGAAGCTTTCTTGTTCAGCTTTCTAGCTGAGCAAAATTCACACACCTGACCTAGGCTTGGGGACAGGTTAGGTCCAGTGATGGCATGGGGATGCCTTGCTGACAGTTTAGAATGCGATAAAATCCATTTTCACTCAGCCACACAAGTCCCCTGCCCGTGCCCAGAACAGAATCAAAAGTTTGTGTGATAAGGTCCTTAAACTCTGTGATAAGCAAATGGGTGAAGTAACCTGGTGAGGGCAGTAGGTCTCCACCAGACCACCTCATCTGGTGTCCTGGATTAACAGTAGAGCCCAAAGTAAAACCCAAATAACTTGGTTGCTCTCCAGAAAGCCCTAATGAAAGGCAAACCAAAGAAACCTTTCCTCAAATTGTGTGCATTAAAGTGAGAGGCACAGCCCCAAGGGCCAGCCTGAAAGGCTCCTTCACCACCTCCCTGGTCCCATGACCAAAAGGGGTAGTTCCAGATGTCATATTTCAGCTAAACTGGTGCCATAGCTGTTGACTGTGACTACCTATTTACAAACCAACCAAGCCAATTGCCAGTTCCTAAGAAACAGTGTATAGATTTGGGGGGAAACTGTGTAAAAGGGGGAAAATTCCTACCTGGCCCAGAAATGGCCAGTAATGTTCATGCTGGACAAAGGCATGTGATTCAATCACTAGATTCAAAGAGGATATGAAGGAAATGGACAGGGCCTAATAAACCCTGTAGCTCTACCCCTTCATGCTTAATCTCATGGTGCTGTGTTTCATGACCTTTTACTGGCTCTCCTCCTTTACCAGGTCCCCTTCTTCCCTTCCAACCTACTGAACCCACTTTAAAATCATTTTTATACATCAGGTTGGTCTTTTGATGCTTTCTTTCCCATTTTTCCTTATTTATCTACTTTCTTTCACTCACCATATCTTCTGATTTCTTTTAATACTACTTTTTAAGAAAAGAGAAAGTAGGAGTGGTAGTATTCCAGTATGGTGCACTTAAGCAAGAGTGAAAATCTAAAATGTACAGAAAATGGAAGAAGTAAAAAAAAAAATCAGAAGATTAAAACTTAGAAAAGCAGCCATTAAGGAACTTGATAAGGTACTCAAGTGTAAAGATATATTATTAAACATCAGATATCAGAATCATATACCTGAAATTGAAATATGATGCTGGCAAAGAGTTATATGGATACCATCGAAATGCTAAAAAGACAAATGGATGTGTTTTAGAGAAAATCAAGCCTGAACTCTCACTAGAAGATAGGTGACCAAACTGAGGCTGTCATATTTTGGACATACTATGAAATTATGTGATTTCCTGGAAAAGACAATAATGCTCAGAAAAGTAATAGGCAGTGGGAAAAGAGAAAGACCATATTACAGGTGGATCAATTTTGCAAGAACTGAACAGAGCAGCTTATGAACAATGAACTTCGAGGGCTCTAATTCCAAGGGTTGTGAAAAGATGAAGTTAACAGTAAATAAATAAATAAATAAATAAAACCCAACAACAAACTCAACAAACATATCAAAACCTAACATTTATAATCTTATCCAATATATTATCTGCTTTTCCAAAAATCAAAGTCCAGCAGCACTTCTTTTGTGTTCTCTCCAATAAAAATACTATGGCCTCATTCCCACTGTGTTTTCAACCAGTTTGCAAACTAGTTTGAAGTGGTTTAAATGACTCCTCTTCTAACTTGAGCCAAATCGCTGAAGTGGTTTGGAGAGTGGGGTCATGCACTAGACTTAACGTGTTTCTTTTTGATGCTCATTTTTTCCATGTGTTTTGCAATATATCAGTTCAGTGCAAATGTGAATGGGATGTGGGTTGGAATCAAATTATTATTATTATTATTATTATTATTAGGCTTTATTTATTTAGCACTATAAATTTACACAGCACTGTACATAGTCAATTGAAATAGATGGTTCCCTGCCCTCAGGCTTACAATTTTAAAAGACAAGAGACAGAAGGAGATGGGAAAGTTGATGGGGAAAGAGACCAAGTCCAGTGGATCTTCTCTCCCTCTGAGGCATATACCATGGCAGATGGACTGGCTTACACTGGCTAGGCCTGATGGTGTTGGGCCTGCCTTAACACTCCCTCCGAGGCCGGACAATGGCAGATGGCATGGGGGGGTGGCCTTCTTCTTTAGGCTAGGTATTTTAATGTTGTGAAGCAGCTCTGAGTCCCAGTTCTGGGAATGCTTCCCTGAACAAAGTGGTCTTTAGGTCAGTTTTAAAATTGGCTAGAGAAGTAATGAGCCGTGCTTGTAGGGGAAGGAGGTTCCAGGAGTGAGGGGCAGCAAGTGAGAAGGGACGAATCCGGGATGGAGCAGTGGAGATCCTAGGCTGGGACAGGAGACCTTGACTACCAGAGCAGAGGGCACGAGAAGGAGTGAGAGAGGAAAGAAGTTCAGATAAATAAGGAGAGGCCAGTCCGTGGAGGGCTTTGAAAGTCAACAGCAAAAGCTTGTACTGGATGTGGAAGGGGTAGGGGAGCCAGTGAAGGGAGGATAAGAGAGGAGAAACATGGTCAAAGTGGCGAGCGGATGTGATAATGCATGCAGCTGAGTTCTGGACAGAGATTAAAGGGTGGAGGTGAGAGAGAGGAAGCTCTGTCAGAAGGAGGTTACAATAATCTAGTCGCAATACCACTAGGGCATGGACCGGAATCCAGGCAGTAGAGGCTGAGAGGAATGGACAGATTTTAGCAATATCATAAGGAGAGAATCTGCAGGCCTTGGTGGTGACATGTTCATATGATCATCCACTGAAGAGGGTCCCTTTGGTCTCAAATCATTGGTCAGTGTGAACGAGAAGTGGGTTATTTTACAACAAGAATATACAATTGGGGCAAATGCAGTGTGAACCATGCTCTGCTGTCCAATTGAGTCACTGATTTGGATCACAATTTAATTTATTTGTAAGTGGGAATGAGGCCTATATCTGATTTAGTGCATGATAATACTGACATGAAACTTTAGATACACACCAGATCACAGAAGCTGCAGGGTATCTCCACTAATATTCTGAACACCAGTTTACTCATAATTTTGCACCTTCATTTGATTCCTGAATCATTGGAATATTATAACTTTCTTCCAATCACAAGGGCATGGAGACAATTAACTTCATTATACCTGTTCTAGTGATAGGGCCACAATAAATGAAAAGAGTTGGAAGCATTGGTATTGTGACAGGTTTGGCCACATCTTGATTTAGGGCTACCTGTGGTCTTGGTCAGGTTTAAAATAAAAAGTGTCTGCAGCTTGGGAAATGGATAATGCACAATGAATTAAAGTCTTTTCCCACAGATAGATTTTGGCCCTGATCCAGATCCTACTTAGGCTGCTAAGTAAAACCAACAAGAGTGCATAAACCACTTGATAGCTTTTCAGCCTCAGTCCAACCCATATTAGTGAACTGAACCAATGAAACATTCAAATTTCAGGTTAGAATTGTATCTTACATAGTCAACTCATTTTCAAAGTGCACTTATTGATTATATTTGTTTCAAACCAGAATTGGGAGAGTGTAATTTTCATAGAATAAGCAGTGGGCAGGATCATGGGTACTTCATACTCTTCTTCATTTGTTATTTCTTTCCTTCAGCAATAATCCCTACCTGGGCTTCTTTCTTTCCTCTTTCCCATTAGGGTTATTAGCATGTGTCAGCAATGAAAACAAATATATGAAAGCTTGTGGGATGGGGAAAGATGATGAAAACTTTAATTTCTATGTCTCCTATAGTTCTAGTATGATGTTCGGAGCTTCTGAAGCTCAGTTAGCTGCTATACAGTTCTTAACAGAATTTTATGGGTTAAGAAACCATTGAATTGATTTTTGTATAACAAGACTGCTACTCATGAAGACAGCCTTAACTAAAACTAAAAGTAAGCATTTCATTACCCTTGTCCTTGCCTGTTTTTCCCCCACCTTCTTTCCCTCCTTGATCATCTTCTCATTATATCTATGACTATGTCCTTTGCTCCTCTAACTCTACCACTCTACATGTTCCTACATTTTCTGTCTGTAAGTAACTTTCTAAATTCCTTTCTTTTCTTTTTTTAATGTCTGTATTTTTTCTGCCCAGAAACTACATGGTGCAACCTCTCTTCAACATTGCTCTTCAAATACTTTTTTTTTTTAAATGTACACAACCCTATTCTTTATCCCCATCTGGAACCAAGCCTATGCCAATTATGTTCACATACATTCTTTATTTTCAAATCTTTCACTTTCCTTCTTCATCATTAGCCCTGTTCAGCTGTTTGTTGATCCATGCTTTCTTCATGACAAGCAAATGAATGCCTAAACCCTTGCCATTACTGATTCAGCAGCAGATGAGAATCTCCTGATTGCATGGGTGATCTCCATGTGAGTAAGAACCCTAGGATACCAGGTGTCATGTAGAAAGTGTACACAAACATAAGAATCTCTTGACTTAGACAATAGAATGGGTGGTGCTAGGTATTACCTTACACCTGTCTTGAAAGTGTGGTGAGTAACACTTGAATGGGGTCCTAATTTTAGATCAGTGGTTTCTTGGATGATATCGTTTTGAAAAGTGTTATATACAAAAATGGTTCTATATAAATAAATAATATTATCCATCAATAACAAGTATAAACATACTTATGTCCATCTTTAATGTAAATGGCACTTTACAAAATAGATGCACAAATATTGTTCAGAATGGTCAGTTACAATCAGTAACAGTGAATGGAAAATGTTAAGAGTCATATCTATTTTAGCTTTATCTACAAGAAATAGTGTTAAAACTGGAGGTAAGGTCTTGTTCTGTGTCACAAAAAGTATTTCCATATTTAGTTCACATTGCCACAAAAGGCAGGAACATAACAAGTTTCATTGTTTTTGACTTCTTGGGATTCTTGGGATGAGGCAGGATTTTTCTTTGGCACATTACCATATATATGGATTTACCAACCTGTTTCTATAATTTATATCCTATGATGGTAGCTAATAACAATAATATTCATATAAAAATGGAAATGAAACTAAACCATAAAAGATTAGAAATACAATTAAAACATATTTTAGGGGCTACTCAGACAGTCAAAAAGAGGTGCTTTCAGGCTGACTTGAAGGCGTGGTGTTTAGATGACACATGCCTTGAAGCCAGCAGAAAAGTGTCCTTATGCAGAACGTAAAAAGAAGCAGCTTTTTCTGCTTCTTCCTGGCTTGAAGCCGTGTCATATGGTCATGACATGAGCACTCCATCTGTGTTGGGAGCCAGCAGTGTGGCTGGTGGGGTTTCAATGTGGCTTCAGAAAAGGCAGCTTCAAGCCATTTATTCCTGCCCATCTGTTTCATCCCAATAAGAGGGTTTTACTGCACAGTCACATTAAATCCCAACTGTCTGCCTGAATAAAATCATGTTTGCCTGTAAGGAAAAGGACAAAAGACAGGAAAACCAATCTAGCTTCTCTTGATTGGAAGGTTCAGAGTCTTAGAGTATTAATGGAAAACACCACATCCACCTGTTTAGGATCCACCATCAGGAGTAGAATTTCTTCACCCACAGTGAGAATTTGCTAAGAGTTCTATTTCCTTCAAGCACTAAGTAATGATTCATAATGTGACCTTAAGGGGCTGTACAAACTGCCCAAAAGGGGCAGTTTGTAGGCACCCAGAGAAGCACTGGAATGGGGCCAGGGCATTCAGCTGCTTCTCCAGGTCACAGAGAAGTGGCAAACTGCCGCTTCTCCAGGCCACAGAAAACCGGCAAACTGCTACTTCTCTGTGGCCTCAAACTGGGGTGCAGCAGGGGCACTGGACGCCCGCTGCACCCCACCATCCACAGCAGTCCCGAGGGCAGAAAAGGGCTGTGGCTGCGACCCCTTTCCCCTCGGGGTCCTTGCTGTGGCCATGTAAAGACTGTGCCAAGGACCAGCACCAAAAAAATGCCGCAGAAAGGGTGCCCTAGGCACCTTCCTGCAGTGTCACGGTGTCAGGCGCGTGCCATGTTGTATAAACATGACACAAGCCATGACACTATCATGGCACCGTCCATACGCACTAGGGTTAGGGAGTGTGCAAATGCTGCATGCTCCCTAATCCTGCCCCACAGACAGCCCTTTTGGGCCATCTGTATCTGACCTAATTCACATTTTTAAAGTTTTGCCCCATCTGAATTTAATCTCTGCCTCTAATGGCACAAAAATCTCATGTTTCTCTAAGCTGTTCCTCTGTTCCAGCTCAGGAACCTAGATATTTTACCCACAGCGATGAATAGATCTCTTTGCCAGAGCCAAGTTTTATTTTAAAAAGAAAAAGAAAGGAAATGGAATGTTGCCACTGATCCTTTTTCCCCATATGCATTACTAGGTGTGACCTGATAAAAGATACACAATCAGTAGTAATAAAATCAGTCTGCAGTATCTACCCTGTGACTCAGTTTAATTGCAGACTTCATGGTCACAATATCTGGCCTAATTTATCTACTTCTCATCTCCCTTAATTTTTATGCAATATAGCCTGATAAAGGATTCGGCGGTGGGGGGGGGGGGGAATCTCATGGACTGGCACCACTACTGTTGCTTTTTTACTTTCTGGTGACCTTCGCACATGTACAGCAGATATCACAAAAAACATCAATGGAATTGTCAACATGAACAAACTGGAAGTAAATGAATGTGTGTGTGTGTGTGTGTGTGTGTTTTTCATTTGACATTATGTAGACCATTTGCACACAGGCAGAAACCCCCCTGTGGTTTGCTCACAAGCTGGACTCCTCTAGTCCTCTAAATTTTTATAGTACAAACAAGATTTGGATTAATCCTATAGTTATGTCAGAAGTCCAGTCTGGTGAATGCCAAGGAGAGGAACAGCTGACACACTAATTTCTTTATCAGATTTTCTGATGTTAGCTTGGACTGAGTGTTTTCATTTCAGCCTTCCAGCAGCTGAATTTCTAGGTGAAAACAAAGGACCTCTTATCTGTGTTTTACAAATAAGCCTTCAAAGCTGTATACGCAGTAATTATGAATATACAAACTTCAATAAGAATGGCCCAGTTATCAGTGGTCTACACTGAAACAGGTGTGTTTTGAGTAGTCTGTTCCTTAAATAAGCTTTGCCTGTGTTGCAGGAAAATTTAACACTCTGCTTTGTCAGTTATCTGATCTACAGAAATATTATTTAATAATAAAACACATCCTCATCATACACTGCCATTCTAAAGGCCTTCACATACTTATGGAATTAATACATTCATATGAGATTATTGTTATATTTAATTAAGTTCTGTAAAGCAATTGTGGACCTTAGAGGGAAACAACAGTGAATGCCCCAAGTAGATATTGGTATTAATGCTTACCCTGTGTACCTTTGATCTTAGCTTCACCTTCACATTTCTTGCAAATATGGAATATACTTCATAAATTGGTCCTTCCTGGTAGGCAAATCAAGAGCTCTTTTTTTGTTTGTTTGACTAAAGCAGAATCCACGCTGTGGCCATAATGAAAAAAGTTGTGCTTCCTTTGAAAACATTACTGAGTGTTAAAAAATATACATGTGAAAAAGTACAGTTGATGCAAAGAAAAAAGCAAGTCACCAAATAAAGGGTTAAAACAAAACAAAACAAAAACCAACATCTTAGGAATGATGAGTAATGATGGGAGCTGTAGTTCAGTGATGTCTGGAGAAGCTGCGAGCCAGGGCCACTCCTTCTCGAGCATCATCTCCATCCTATGAGTGTCAAACTACACTATAAGCATGCTAGTTGCTGCCATTTACAAGGAAATCTGAGCTTTTTACAGTTACACATGTTCTAGTTACATTTGAACTGGATTACTACAATGCATTCAACCTTTAAGAGTCTTGCAAAACTTCCACAGCTCTATAATGAAGGAAATAGGATATTATGGTTCAGGTTACATGGCCTTTTATGCTAGCCTGTTGATGTACAGTGGGCCCTCCTTATACAAGGACTTGCCATCTGCAGATTTGAGCATCTGTGGACAGAAAGCTGGGGGGGGGGGAGAGAAAGAGGAGGAGAAAAGGGCAGCATGGCATCAGCAGGAGGAAGGCACAGCATGAAGAAGAGGAGGAGGAAGAAGGCATCACACAAGGAAGAGGGGGGAGGAAGAGAAAGAGGAGAAGGGTAAGGCAGGAGAAGGAGGAGGAGGAAGGTACACATGGGAGGAGGAGGAAGGCATACCAAGGCGAGGTGGGAGGAGGAAGAGGAAGGTGTGGTGCAGCGTGAGGTGGGGGGAAGGAGGAGGAGGAGGAAGACAGGGAAGAGATGGAGGAGGAGGGAGGAGAAAGAGACGGCGGGGGTGAGAGGAGGAGGAGGAAGCAGCTCCTCCAAATTGCCATTGTCTTGGCAATAGCCACACCACCACTGAAGTAAATAGGATTTGAGCATAAACGGATTTTGGCATCCGCCAGGGGGGGGTCAGAACAGATCCCCTGCAGATACCGAGGGCCCACTGCATTCAAATCTAAGAGAGAGTTTTATTTCTGAGACCCACTTCTTGGGAAAGTAAGGTTCATTGGCATGAGAATTAGGAGTGGCTGCAATAGTGTTGGGGGGGGGATTGCCTCTATGACATCTTTGATTACCATTGAGGAGAAACAGACTGCCCCTTGCCACCATCTGGGCAGCTAGAGAGTATGGCATTTTGATCCTGCAGGCTCTGAAGCTGCTCGGAAGCTGGCTTCATGTCACCTGGTTGCCCACATGGGGGCCAGCTTCCGGACACTCTGGCAGCACAGATGCTGCACACTGCAGAAGCATCATAAAACCATAGCAGGGCAGAAAAAGCCAGCTTTTTGACAACACAAAAGGGAGGATTGCAGCCATAGCATGTGGTTGCTGCAGTCCCAATCCAGCTTTCTCAGGGGTGGCTTCAAGCCACCCCTTCGAGCCAGTCTGTTTTGCCCCTTACTCTGCTTTAGAGGACCTTTATTCCAGTAAGCTTCTTACTTATCAGGCTGAGCTGATTTTAGTGCATCAGCTCCAGCAGCAGATGAAAGCACTCCCGCCATTCCAACTGCCATTCCAACTCTCCTTGAGGGAGAGAAGAGGAGGGCACAGCTCCATCTGTGTATGATCTAATACAGAATTGGGAAATGTATCCTTATTGGTTCTGCTGCACATTTCAGCAGCTTTCAATAAAATCAACCATGGTATCGTTCTGCGTTATCTTGCTGGGATGGGACTCGGGGGGGGGGGGGGCGGATTATTTTACAGTGGCCTTAGTTATATTCCAGTTATATCACTAACACACTCTACATGGGACTGCTTTTTAAGAGTGTTCAGAAAGTTCAACCTGTTCAAAATTCTGCAGCCACATTGCTAACTGGGCCTGGCTACTGGGAACATACAAACCCCTCCCCCGGCTTTGTTGCAATAGTTTCACTGGTTGCTGGTGTTTCCAGGCAATTCAAAGTGCTGGTTTTGACTTATAAAGTTCTATATAGCTCAGTCCTAGGTTATTTGAAGGACTGTATTCTCCCTTATGAATGAGCCAATGTTTTGAAATCTAATGGGGCACCCCTTTGTCTCATCACCCTCACAAATACATCTGATAGGAACATGGGAGCAGGCCTTCTCAGTGGCTGCCCCCAGGAACTACCTCACAAAATTAGACTGGCAGCTTCTCTACTTTCTTTCTGCATACAAGACTTTATTTCTCAACAGGCATTTGATGAGTGATTGTATAAGGCCTGTATCATCTAAACAATGTGCTGGATTCTGCTAACTGTTGTGCTGGTGTGTATATGTGTTTATCTCATATGTTTTAATATGGTTTACTCTTGGTTTAGATTTTGTATCTTGTGAATTTTATGAATTTTTTTTAATTGTTGTAAGCTTCTTTGAGTCCCAAACTGAGGAAAATGGGATAGAAATAAATATAATAATTACCATCACTACTACCATCATCTTCCTCGTAATCATCATCATCATGCTACCTCAATGGTGTGGTATGAACCAAACCTCATAACCCCCTCTTGTCCGCCCACCACCTATCTCCTCAGAGGCACTGATATCATGTTTCAAAAGCTTAACAGAGGCCAAGTGGTATTTCAAAACAAGAATAAAGTTTATTTGTAAAATAAAGAAACAATTTCTGAAATATAATTAAAGCTTTGTCTGTGTTATTTCTTTAGTTACAGAAGTTCCTTAAAACAATAACACTACAGCCGCTCAGGCAATCCTATCTCTAGTATTAAGGCCAAAATCTTCCTTAACCTATAGGCTTATTCTGAGCCTCTCTCCCCTAGACTCCCTCAAGCCTATCTAGTCCCTACTGGACTTCTCCAACCCTTCCTTGGTCTATAACCTACAAATGTTCCCACAGGAACCCTAAGAGCACACCCTCCCTCCAAGGTGTCTCTTCCCTTCAAAACTCCAACAAAATAAAACCCCTTTCGCTCCCTGTCAAGACTCTTTTATAGCCCTGCCCAGCCAGCTTCTCATTGGCTGGACTCCTGGTACTCTGTGATTGGCTGTTTCCACAGCCTGCTCACTACAAATGGCAGCAGCTGATAAGAAATACACCCCTGCATTCCAACTGGGACTGCTGTGCCCTTAGAGAGAAAGAAGAGGCTAGGACAACTCCATCCTGACTCAGCTCCAGACACTGATGAAGTAATAGGCAGTTGTGGTGGGACAAAGGGTTGGGCACCATTCCGTGGGTGGAAAGATGGACAAAACTTTAATACAGAAATAGCAGCATCATAAACAAGTAATAAATCAATCACAAATCAATAATAAATTACTGCTGTCAAAGTGTCAAAGATAACACATTTCATTTGAGGGGGCACAGGGCCTGATGACTAGCAAATTGTCCAGCGGAGCTGCCAGCTATGTCTCTCAGTCCAGAGCAGATCACCAGCACCAACCCAGAGATGTCCACTGCAACATCTTCCTTCCAGAAACATCAGGGTAAGACCTTTTTTTGGCTGAAGGACAGGGCATAATTGATATAAATAAATAAAATTTTCTACAGTGTCCATTCCTGTGGATTTTGTCAACATTCTTATCATTCTACTCATTTGTGAGGATTATACTGTAGTCTTCATACTTCTGATATTGGACTTCTCTAGGCAAGACAAAAGCATGGGAAGACTGCAGTATGTATCACTGTAGTACTCAAAGCTTTTGTTTTTGTTTTATTATTCAACTGATGTTGTTCTGGGCTATCTTCCGGCAGTTCTCAGCATTATATGCAATATTTTATTCCTAGACTCAAATGTAGTTCTTTTTTAATTCTGAGATATATTAGAGCAATATGTTCCCTTCTCTTCTCCTACATATTTTAATAGAGTTATAGGTCTATAGTTCATTACTGGCATACTTGAATTTTCTTGCCTAAATTTTGTCCTTTTTTATAAACTTTTTTTTTAACATTTTGTCTTTGTTTGGTGGTAGAATTATGGCAATCCTATTCTGTCTATAATGTGTAATAAAGTGGTATTAGAATAGTAAGCATTGTGTGCTTATCTAAAGAGTCCATCTAGTTGGTTGGTGGGAGTTGTAGTCCAAAAGCATCAGGGGATAGAGCTGCCCTGATCTAACAGAGAAGACCTAAACTGGGATAAATTAGTAGAAAGGAGGTTCTATGCCCTCTATGTATCCTTGCTAACTTCCACAAACCACTTGGCAGGACAGAAAGAATGAGTGTGGTTGTTGTTTTAAATATATATACAAACAGTTTTTCATGATTATCTACCTGCTAAACAGTGGCTATTACTGTACAGATGGTGGAGGAGACTCCCATGAGCCTTCTATTCATACTTTCTACTGGTACAGAAGCCACTGAAGGTATACTTTATCCTAATTATCTCTGGCTGTCAACAAAAGTTGCAGGGAGGGGAATGATTGCTATTTAAATACATGGATTTTTTTAAAATGCTATCTAATAATTCACTTGGCACAACACTTCAGAAAGACAGATACCAAACTGGTGAAAGAGATTCTGGCTGAGACCATTTAGAGAATACATTTCTCTTTCAATACTGTGAGATGGATTATCTGCATCAATCTGCATTATCTCTTACCTATTTATGTGGTAAGCACACAAGTAATCCCCCTAGCTGGCTCCTATAGATTATTGCAAACCAGAATAAGAAAGTGATGTGGTCTCTGTACATTTCCTAGTTTGTTTTGTATCTCAGAGTTTCTGGAAAGGGTGGAGGGGTAGGCAGTGTATTGATTTACATTCCAACCTACCTGTGTTTATCACTATTTTCATGGCTGCATTCACTAACTTCATTACACATTTCACCAGAAGATGCATTGCCAATAACAGACTGGAAAGTGTCAATACTTCCCAAAAATAACTAATAAAGGAATGTCATTAAAATGCAATTTACTGACATGCTGCTGCATCATCAAAATTTGGCAATATGCTGCCAAATTTTGGACTGGTGGCAGTATCTGTGCCTTCCTTCAACTGCCTTGTCTGGCTAATACTCACTCTAGAACCATATCTTGTCCAGCCCTTGTGGTCAATGTAACATAAAACATAGCATAATTAAAAAAAAACTTGTCTTGGCCTTCTTACACCTCGGACCGGACTGATTTCTGTGACTTCCCCAATCCTGACTTCGGCTTTGGCTACTGGACTACTCTTTTGGACAATACTAAGGTCTGTGCAGCCCTCTTATCAGCGTGGGTTGGTGTGTGCTGGCCACAGTCCAGGACACACACTCATTCAGTGATCCCTAATAATTATAATCTGAGATTTTCAAACTTAATTGCACAATTATACTCCTCTTCCTAATTTTTAGGGTTGACAAGATCAGGAATTTAAAGAAATAAGATATACAATAAAGAGAATTCTTCATTTGTAATTAAAATATTTTAGGGTGTTTTTTTTTTCTTCCTGAATTTTTCATATGCCATATAATTCTATTTCTGCTTCAGAAAAGTTGTCAACAATAACTCTCAACCAGTAAAATACACAGCAAGGCAAGCTGAATTTTAATCATAGTAGTCTAGAAAAAAATAGGGCATGGGATAAAACACAGATGTAGAGACAAGAAATGTTATTGTAACATTTTGACTCTATTAATTTTATCAGAAGTTTTTTTTATTTTCCTGGGAAAATTGAGCAGGTTCTTAGTTCTAATGTTTGAATTCAAAGAGTTCTGAATAATAATAATAATAATAATAATAATAATAATAATATAATAATAATAATAATAATAATAATATAAAAAGTCCACAATACCTATCCAAAATGCAGATTATCCTAGAGACTCATCCAAATATGTGCCTACTTTCATAGTGTAGGCTTACTCAGAGTAGGGTTTTCCACTACTATCATTGAGAGTCCAGCCCAGCTTTCTTCACTACTCCCTTCTCTCTCCCCAAACTTTTTGGCAGGAGGATCTGCCTCTGTCCTCCATTCCTCTTTCCAGAATTCTGCATCCCTACCTTTGGCACAAAAAAATGCTATGACTGTAACATTCCTGCAGATCATCCACACATTGTTATTTTTAGCACAACAATGCAAATAATCTCACTCATGCATTCTGGGTTTATTTTACACACTATGGAAGCACATCTCTGTGCATCACTGCAAGTTCGCTTGCTCGCAGGTGTCAGCACTCAGTAAAGATGGAGTCTATTATGTGAATGTATTTGAAACACCATTCAAGGTATGCACAGTTTTATCCTGATTTATCCTGGGTCTGTTCACATTGGTTATATACACAGCAGAGAAAAAGAATCTTTTAGAAAAACTTGGAAAAAATCCTGAAATCAATTATCCCAGGTTAAGTGGGGGTTTTGGGCAGCCCGTCTAAACTTAAATGGATGCATCCCAAATGCATGTAAACAACAAAAATTTGACCCATATTTTACTTGGATATTTTCACCATCTTTAAAAAAACAAACAAATGGTACAAGGACCCTAGGAAAACAGTGTCTACTTGGATCCTGGGGACTATTAGGACAACTCATTTGATTTTTGCAAGTGCTTAAATGGTCCACTTTATACTTTGGTACCTTATAGGAAAGAGCAAAAAAAACAAATAAAAATGGAAGCACGTTGAGGTACATTTCACCATAACTAGTTTTCAGTTGTTCTTGAACTAAAAGTATTTTATTTATAAATGAACATATAGGAAAGTTATTTGGACTAACAACATATCTCTTCCGATCAACTTTTTCTTAATTGCCAGATAATTCAGAGGTGATGGTAGCACTTATCAAAACTCATTGAGCTCCTCATCTATTTTGTAAGGTCATGAAATGACAGGTGCAACCTCTAGATGATTTTTGGCCAATCTATGACTCATTTTGCATTGCGGGAATCCTCAAGGGCCAAGCGCTGCTCCATCACAATGATTGACAGTGAAGCGAATACAGCTTTGACAGTCATAATTACATTCCGGTCTCCAAGGACTGCCATCAATTTGACTCTCTCATTTAGGGTAACTTTTGAAAACATCTTCTGTAGTAGAATAAGTAATTGTTAGTCTACTTGTAGTACCAGATATGACAAATTAATCAGATAAAGTTGGGAATTACAAATGTTTTAGACCCTAAATGGTTCCTATTTCTGGTATACATGTTGACTCAAAAAATGGGATGTGTGAAAGACATGCAAGACTGACTCTGACGTTTATACTGCGATATTGATACTTTTCTTCTTCATCATCATCTTCTTCACTCTCTTTCTATGCGTATAAATACATATTTATGTTTATATAAAAAACAAGGTTAAAGATTTGGGGGAAAGTGGTGTACATTTGTAATATCTATCTGTTCTGTTCTCCACCTTCAGTGAATTTGATTTCTAGTATTTGAAATAGATGGTGATTACTTGTTTAGCTGAAAAATCTCCAGGTCATTTTAAAAGATATTAATTAATTGATTGATTGATTAATTATAAAAAGATTTCTTGTCCCAACCCCAAGGTATGTTATCTGTGTTATTCTTGGAGCTGTAGTCCAAGTGGGGCAAACTGCATTAAATTGATGCAAGTTTAGGATATATATTATTCATTTCAAGGAACTTTTTTAGTTGTTGGCAGTGACAATTCAATTTCAAAAATGTAGGACTGAATAACCTGTGTATTCAAAACCCCAAACAAAACATAACCCGAAGTCTTGCATTGTGATTTTCCACTTCTGTCTTGACAAGTGGTCATGCTATCACAGCAAATAAAGGTGGTCTGATTTCTTCTGGGCAAGTCACAGCTTTTGAAGGCCTGTTCAAAAACTATAATCGCACATACATGTCATTTTACTTCATTAAAACTAAAATGATTCAACAAAGTACAACAAATAATATATATATATATATATATATATATATATAAAAGGCAGGTAATCAAACTTTATGTTCTCTGAAAACCCAATTTTTTTGTGGAAACTGGGCTGATTTTGATGCACTGTTTAATCCTCTTCCACATACTCTAGTGTAACTATAAATTCTGCAGTGTGGATTTTTTTATTTTTATTTTCAATGCACAAGCATTATAAGAGCAGATCAAGTAATATTTTGCATGGAAGTAATTGAATAGGTAAACAATAGCTTCTATCTTGTGCACATGGGCTTGGTAGGAAGGGCTTTGGCTATCTGTTGTGAGTCATTGATTCTTGGTGATATTTCAGTCATCCCTCTCTAAATCAGAGATGGGGAAATTTGGCTGTCCCAGAAATGATGGAAATGGAATCATTGGGGAAGGATTGATTTCTTGATCATGGTCTAACCTATTTGAAATTATTATTATTATTATTAACAACATTTATTTATATAGTGCTGTAAATCTGCTCAGAGGGAGAGAAGGACCACTGGACCAACGTACATATAATCTTTTTAATTAGACGGTTCCCTGACCTCAGGCTTACAATCTAAAAAGTTACAAGACAAAAGGAGAAGGGAATGGTGATGAGAAATGGGATTAGGTCCAGAGGTACCTCTCTCCCTCTGAGGCCTGGACCAAGGTGGATGGAATGGAGGGAGGGCTCAGCTTCTTAATGCATAGTTAAAATGAGGCAGAGAAGTGATGAGGTGGTCATGTGGGGGAAAAAGGTTCCAGGAGTGTGGGGCAGCAAGTGAGAAAGGACGAATCTGGGATGGGGCAGTGGAAATCCTAGGCTGGGACAGGAGACCTTGACTACCAGAACAGAGGGTACGAGTAGGAATGTAAGGAGAAAGAAATTCAGATAAATAAGGAGGGGCCAGTCAACCACAAAAGCTTGTACTGGGTGTGGAAGGGGAAGGAGAGCCAATGAAGGGAGGAGAAAAGAGGAGAAACATGGTCAAAGCGGCAGGCGGATGTGATAATATGTGCAGAGATTAAAGAATGGAGGTGAGAGAGGGGAAGCCCTGTCAGAAGAAGGTTACAATAATTTAGTCACTATACCACTAGGGCATGGACCAGAGTCTTGGCAGTAGAGGCTGAGAGGAATGGATGGATTTTTGCAATGCTGTAAAGAGAATGTATAGGATCTGGGGAATAAGCAACAAAGAAGAATAAAAAATGAACTGTGGGCTTGTTGAACCGGTTGAATAGAAGTGTCATCAGAAAAGGAGTATTGGAGGGTCGGCTTAGGTGGGAAGACAAGAAGCTCTGTCTTAGAAATGTTGAGCTGTCAAGAAATTGACTGTATCTCGAACTGTGGAAATAACATGTTTGGCAGGCATCTTGCAAAATTCACACAATAGATGTAAACTAAATCTTATAAGGGAGGTCCCAGAAGACAGCATATTGTCAAATAATGGGGACAGGAAACTGAAACTAGGGTTCAGTATGACTGTCTATAAATATGCATGAGATACAAGGACTGAGAAAACAGATAGACAGGGTAACACAATTCTAGACTGCACAACAGAAATACAGTATCCAGACCATGCAAAAAATATACTAGTGAAGCAGAACTATCATAAAGCAAGCATATTAAAACAATTGATACAAAACAAAACTAAAAGATAATGTAGCATTAAAAATAAACAGTTGTACTAGCACAATTTTAAAAAGGAAATTGACAAATTGGAATGTAACCATAGGACAATTAAGATAATGAAGAGCCCAAATATGAAATATTCTGGAAAACCCTGAAGGATGTGTGTATGTGTGTGTGTGTGTGTGTTGCATAGAATGCACACTATTAAAATGCAATATGGAAGCCATCTTCAAATGGCTTGAAGAGCTATCACACAAATGTGACAGTTGGAACATATTTGTCATCTGTTGCTCCAGAGAGTATGACCCAAAGCAAAAGGGGCAAATTACACAAAAAGGGATTTCAACAGAACATTATGGGGGGAAATCCTGATATTGCTTTTTTTTTTTTTTTTTTTAACAGACTGCCATAGAGGATAATGGAGTAAAAGTTTTTAATCAGAAACACTATGGTCACTTATCTATAATTCTATAATTTGATGGACCATAGCTACCCACTAACTGAGTATAATTACAGCGCTCTAGAAATAAAGTTTAATAATAATAATAATAATAATAATCTGAGATCCTGACATCCACCTTGTCCCTGAAAGCTTTAAACCCCAGCTTTGAGATGATTATTTGGGGGCCTAAGTGGGTCATATCATCAGACTAGTAAATGTTTTCTATTTTGGGTTCAGGTTTGTATATGTCTCACTGATTTCTTCTCAAAGCCCTCAACTGACAGATACTTATATGTAAAAGGATAACAGTACAAAAGTGTATTGAATCACATATTTAAAATATCAAACGTGTAAGCTAGCCCTCTGTTTATTCCAATTTAGCAAGTTGTGTCTACTTTCCATGAATTATCTTTTCAACACACTTCATGACCATACTATCTCTTGTCCAAATCACACAACCCAACCAATGTCCCTGTCTCTTTCTCTATTTGGTTGTTAAACAATCATCTTCTTTTTTAGTCTTCATGTTCAGTCCTCCTTTCACAGCATTTTGCTACTTCTTATGTTGTGCAGACCTTTTGGCCTGCTATTCATCACAAGTAATAAAGGATAGCCTGCATTGGTAAGCTGATTTGGATTGGATGAACTTTGAAGTCTCTTCCAACTCTGTGATGCTTTTATGGAAAAAAATATCAGTGAAACTTTTAATTAAAACTGGAATCCTATACCAAACTACCTTGAAATAAATCCTTTTGAATACAGGGAGATTTACTTGTGTGTACTCACTATAAGTTTATTACTGTAATTCACCACTAAAGGACTGGCTTCCAATATTATTTTTGGTTGATATATTCTGCGTCTTCTGCATCTAACACAGAAAAAGGTTCTAAGTGTATTTGAACTTCAAAATTATATTATGCTGGAGAAGTCGTATGTTTCACTATTTCCTTCATATATGGAAATACATTGGTGGTGTGTTAGAGCCCGTGTGGTGTAGTGGTTTGAGTGCTGAACTGCAAGGCTGGAGATCAGGGTTCAGCTCCCCTCTGGTTGGCCTTGGGTGAATCACTCATTCTCAGCCCCAGAAAACCCTGTGATAGGTTTGCTGTAGAGTATAAAGAGGTATGGAAATTAGCAATTAATGATAAATTGACATGCATATTGAAAGTAAAAAAGGGATTATAGAAAAAACATGATTTTGATGGAATTTGGAAAGAATTTCTTGAAGTATTGAGAAAAGAAGATGGAAGATAGCCTCCACGAAAGGAATTGAGATTTTGGATGGAATATAAGAGTGAAAATGGCTCTGGGGAAGGAGAGCACTGTGGTGGGATATTAAAGATATTTAGACAAATTGTAATAGAATGTAAGAAATATATATACCGGATTATGTATTGTATAATAATCAATATTTAATGTATTAATATTAATAATAATAAAAAAAAGAAAAATACAACAATGCTAGGAAGGGTATAAGGCAGGAGAGAGAGAGAGAGAGAGAGAGAGAGAGAGAGAGAGATACAGAGAACATGCCAGATGGATGGGCTCAGTCAGAGAAGCCATGGGCCTGAGGCTGCAGGACCTGAGCAGTGCAATGGAGGACTGGGGGTCTTAGAGATGACTCATCTATGGGGTTGCCATGAGCCAAGGTTGACACAAGGGCAGTTAAAAGTAAGCCCTATGCCTAAAGGCACTAGATCCTTATTGACCTTGGAAACTAAATAGTATCAGCTCTGTTAGTACCTGCATGGAACACCAGCAAATAATACAGGTGCTGTATGTTAGGTTAAACTACCTCTGAATATTTCTTACCTATGAAAACCATATGAAATTGATGGGATCATCTGAAGGTGCACATACAGATACACACACGCACATGTAAGTCGTAAATGAACAGGAATCCACACACACTCCACATGCCTATATGACTTAGGACAAGAGTAGCTTTACTCTTGTTCAACATTCCAGTGGCATTAGATCTGCTTACATGTTTACTCCATTTATTCTCTTTTAATTGCCCATATTTTATAATTCAGTTTATAATTCACTGTTCTTGGCCATGTTGCTAGTCACCTTGGTGTGTTAAGAGTGAGCTGGATGAATCACAGTCTACCATATAAGAAGAAATTGGGTCAGGAATATCTATTGCTTCTGAAATGATGCAGTAGTTCATCTGAAACTTGTTATTATGTGGGAAGTCAGTGTATGGGCTGTGCTAATTCTGAAGCAGAAAAGATAACAAATGACATATTGATTGTAATTTAAAGTTTAATGAGTGCTCTCTTGCAGTTTCATAGCCTTTACTAGGATTAGACTTCCGTAGCCTGTTTCTCCATCTCTGCAGCATCTTTTAGGAAGTGGTTGCTTTCTTTTTTCTTTTTTTCTTTTTTTTAAAAGCTCAAAATCTAGCATATAGTGGTTTTTAAATTAAAAATTTTTGGCCTTTTTTTTTGCAAACAGTATTTAAACAAGAGTTAAACAAGAGTTAAACAGGAAATGCCCTATGTTTATCACAGGACATTTCCTGTTTAACTCTAGTTATGTCTTGTTTAAATCCTGTTTGCTCTCTAGTGTGATAAAGCAGGTAGAATATGCAGGACTGTGTCTGGAAACCATGCAAATGGCAAAAATTCAGGAGATAACAGAATTATTGTGCCAGGTGAAGTGGGCAATTGGGATAAAGTGAAAGTGTTGAGAGATTCTCAGGAAAATTATAAATTTCAGCATTGGATCTACTTAAAGAATGTAATTTACTGATGTAATTTACTGATGCTGCTGTTGCACTAAAGGTATTAGCAAGTTTATATTATTATTATTATTATTATTATTATTATTATTACTACTACTACTACTACTACTTCAGGTTACAACATAGTTAAAACAATTGTTACATAAATTACACATATTAAACTGCATCTCTATGCAATATTTATATTACAGTATGTAGGGCAATAATTAAATATAAAATTCATGTTTAAAATTCCTAAACTGTTTTGTATTCTGACAGCTGGTTTTGCTGTCAGATCTCTTCCAGCTGGTCATTCCACAGTCTTGGGGTGGCTGATGAGAAGGTCCTCTGGGTAATGGCTGCCAGTTGGGTTCTTGCAGGCTACAGCAACTGTCCCCTAGAGGACCTCAGTGTTTGGGGGGGATTGTATGGGAGAAGTTGATCCTGTAGATAATATGGAATAGGTGTTGCCAGGTCAGGCACACCACTGGTTCTGAGATGTCAGGGTGCTGAGACCTAGCAATGGTCCTGGAGGTGTCATATGGGGGAAGTCTTTGCTGATATAATTAAGCACGATACAGTCAACATTAAACACAATTGCACATTCAAATAAAAATGCCAAAATATGCTGCAGAATAAATGTGAAGATATATATCTCATTGGAAATTAAATTTTCCAAGCTTTTCTTTGAAGAGAAGAAATAAATGCTCCCCCAGTGTTAACACTATTGCAAGGAGTGGTTTTCAGAACACATTAAAGTTGTTTCCTATGAAAGAAATTTTTCTAAGGGTACATTTACATTGTAGAAATCATGCAGTTTCATAGAGTCACAGAATCACAGAACTGGAAGAGACCACAAGGGTCATCCAGTCCAACCCCGTGCTAGCCTATTGCATCCTGGGATTTGTAATTTTACAAGGTCTTTAGCTTTTTCTGCCAAAGAGTGCAAGCTACCTCACAAAACTACAGATCCCAGGATTCTGTACGATAGAATCATGGCAGTTAAAGTGGTATCAACTGTCAAACTGCACTGTTTCTACAGTGTGAATGTACCCTAAGTTTTGCTTTGAGCAGAACCCAAATTTCTTCAGGTCTGTTTAAAACACTTTCCCAAGCACTGCCTATAACAACACATTGGAATTACAGTCCTGTGAAAAAGATTTTTCTAAGCAGAAAGAAAGTATTTCAAATTACTTTTTTGATTGCTCCTATTAGCCAGTGCCCTTCAATGAACATATTTTATTCTCTTTCCTTTCTTAAAGTCAGATCATAAAAGTGTTTTTCATTTTAAAATACACCCTCATCATAATCATAATAATGTTACTAATCACCAAATATGTTGGGAATCTAACATATCCCAGTCATGCTTTGTAGGCTTTCTTTTCTGCTTGTGAAGAAGGCAAAGGAAAAAGAATTAGAGAAACTGAGAAGGAAGGAATGAGAGGGTAGTTAACTGTAACAACCCACATACTCTTCAGATCAAGAAAGGAAAAGATGGGGGAATACATACCGGCAGTTTCCGCCGACCTCCATGTGTCGTAGGGCTGGGCATCCACACGCACCCAGCCCTTCTTCTTCTGCCAGGGCGCCATCTTGGTGCGCGCCCATTTACATGGGGTGTGCCACAATGACATCCATTGTGTGCAGCACCCAAATGACACTGTGCACAAGAGGTGTCATAACGCCACATAGCAGCAGTTATGGTGCCCATTCTCTGGCACAAAAAGAAGCCCCTTTTGGGGACTTCTTTTTGTGCCATGCGCAGGCTGCGGCGTGTGGTTGCCACTGCCTGCTTCCTGAGCAGAAAGGGGTGGGGTCTCACTGCCCCTTTCTGCCAATCTGTCCAGCCTCTCAGTTGTGGATTCATCAGACCAAGAAAGTCCTGTTCTTTCAAAAAGTGTCAGAGAAGTCCAGATCAAGAATGGGATGCCTCTGACCTGGGAATGGAGGTGTACTTAGGTTGAGAGGGAAGGACAAAAAGGGCAGTGTGATAATCCCCAGAAAGAGAAAGAGAGCAAGAGAGTTTCTGATCAAATAAGTAGGCTACACAATTAGATGCAAGACAGAATCTAAAGAATACATTGCATTATGCACACTATTGTTTTTATTATAAATGTCTTGTCTCCTTTATATAGTAGCAAGCCAGGCTTTTCATATCGAAGTAATATCCATTGCAAATACTCCACAGATTTATACTAAACAAATATAATAAAACATATCCCTGCTATAGTGAAGTTTATGTTTTCAGTGGGATTTTAA
Source organism: Urosaurus nigricauda (assembly GCA_034509955.1). Taxonomy (NCBI): domain Eukaryota; kingdom Metazoa; phylum Chordata; class Lepidosauria; order Squamata; family Phrynosomatidae; genus Urosaurus; species Urosaurus nigricauda. The sequence goes on from JAOEGL010000003.1 coordinate 61,234,853, forward strand.
AGTTATTGAATAATGCTGAACATGCTGATCTTGCTAATGTTCAGTTATTCAAAGTTCCTCATTTTCCTCCTTTCTTAGTCTCCCCTTTGTGCTTTTAAAGTTCCACCCTGAAGCTGTCTATGAAAGAGCACCAGTTCACCGGATACTACTTGTTGCTTATCAGTTTTCAATACATCATCTGGTATGATTTAAAAAAAATCTTTTTGATACAGATTACTCCAGACAGGCCAACAACATCACACATAAATTAAATGTATTTTGATTTGACATTTAGGGTGCATCTACTTTGTAGAAATGTTTGACACCACTTAAAGTGCTGCAGCTCCATCCTATGGAATCCTAGGATATGTAGTTTTACAAGATCTTTAGTCTTCTCTACCAGAGTGTTGGTGCCTCACAAAACTACAAATCCCATGATTCTGTAGGACAGAGCCATAGCAGTTAAAGTGGTGTCTAACTATTATCTCTGCCGTGTAGATGCACCTATATACATTAACAAAAGAACATTTTAGTTTGAGAGCTGAGCTTTTGCTACAGAAAAAAGGACTGTACTACTAAATGATTCATTTGCTGAATCTTATTCACAGCCTAGGGATCTCAATTCTCTGGCAAGAAAGTGGAATCTATAACAATAGGTAGTCTGAAGTTATATGCTGAGTCAATATCTCCTCTGCTACTACGCTGAACAAAGTGTTTCTCCCCTGTATACTGTCTTTGGACTGGAAAATGTTCTTCATAACATTCATGAGTCTGATTCTTGGCTTATTCCAATGCTTTTCCCAAACAGTCTGCCTTTAATTTGTATTAATCTGGATCCTTGCTTGCATACTGTCCCATTACATTCACGACCCTCTATCTGTGAGTTGTTTCATTCCCCATGCTTCACCGTGTTTCCTTCCTTTTCCACCCAGACATGCTACACTCTCCTGCTGGCACAAGCATTTGCAGCTGGCAGAACACAGTAAGATTAAAATTCCAATTAACTTGAAATATCCTGAATGGGGAAACACTGATGGCAGGTGAGATTGTGTTTGTGTAGTAGCAACACATGAGGGACAGATTTCTGGTTCAAGCCACAAGCCCTAAAAATAAAAACCATTTATTCTCTGGAGACAGAGAGCAACACCAGTATAAATAAAAGCAATGTTTCACTGACAGACTGTTTGTCACCACACTTAACCAAAGTTATGCAAAGAGTTGAAACCCTGTAACTGTGCAATTTGGCACCAGGTGGAAGGCGGCCATGAGCCCCGTAAATGTTTGGGATCATTGCTGTGCAGTATATTGCACATGGCATTTTATATTCTCATAGGCAATTTGTCTGCAAATGCAGACCTCTTGTCATCTGGCAGCAGTTTTTCTGGATCACAGCCACAAACTGAATAATTACATTACAGTTCTCTCTCCTACTTACAAGATATTTCACAATGTACTCAGTCCATAATTGTTTACATAACTACATCAAACAGCTGCAAAACTTTGGATCACTGGGTTTAGGATGTAAGCAAACTCCCATTATTATAAGATAATTTTTAAACCAATCTAAACCTTGTTGTGCCATAATAACTATAGCATGACAGGTGCCCCATTTGATGGTATTTCAGCACCTGTTAAATCCTTATCTGGTTGACCGGGCATTTGACGATTTTACTACCTAGCTTAGTAAGATTTGGCAGGGGAGGGAGTGGGCAAGGATCATCCAGTGAATTTTCTATTTCCATTTCAATTTAATTGTTCTATACTGTCTTGTAATTTTGTTGATTGAGGGTAAAAACAAAATTAAAGCAAGTATATAGCAAAGGAAATGTCCACATGCTAAATAGGATTGTACTCTGATGTTTCTGGCAAATATGCCAGCGCTAATCTTTAAGACTGGAGAAACACTTGTACCTTAGATGCTTACAAACATGCATTTGCAATGTATAATTTTCCATTTTTGATTTCTGCACTTGGTTCTGTTTGAAATTGCCACACCAGAACCCAAAGCTTTTGAGTGTGTTCCATTTTCCCTCGAGAGAGGCTCCCAATCTCAACGGAAAGAGGATGACTGGGTTTTACTGGATTTGAAATGGTATTTTGCAGCCTGCTTTTTTGGTTTGGATGAAAGAATGTGTGATGCTGATAATTACAAGAGTAATAGAGCTAAAAGAATGTGGCATGGGGCTTGGATGGCATGGATATTTACAGTATGATAAAGTCAAAATTAATGTAGATTTATACAATCATTTTGTGAACGTATTAATACTTCTTAGTGGGGTGTCAAGGAGAATATACAATTAAGAACTTTTACCGCATTCATTTTTTTCCCTCTTATGGGGATGGGAACGGGACTCTTGGGAGCATGTGTGGACGCCTTTTATCGCACACCCAAGCATCCACAAAAAGGTCCCATTCCAGCACCCGTCCCCGTTCAGTGCTGAGAAGCGCCATTTTTGAAAAACGGAAAACTTCCATTGAACAAAAATGATGCTTCTCAGCACTGAACAGGAATGGGTGCCGGAATGGGACCTTTTTGTTGACGCTTGGGTGTGTGATAAAATGCATTCATGCACGATCCCAAATGCAATAAAGTTCTAAGCCAAGAGAGCACTTCAACTAGGGGGATACAGTTTTTAATGGTGTTTTTATTTACAGTTATTGGAAAGATTTAAAATGGACAAAAGGATGTATGGTTTTGAACAAAATAAGGCAGAATTTGAAATGCAGTTGTGTGCAGATGATGAGCATGAAGTTGCTAAAATGTATAAACTTTTGTTGAAATTTGAAATAGAAGAACAACAAGGTAAAGAATGTATAATAAAATGGGCTGAGAATTTTAGTTATAAAATACAGATGGAAAAATATGTTGTTAAAGGGAGTGAAATTTACATTTCATTATGTCCTTAAAGAAGATTTCAATAAAATATGTATTGTTGGTATATGATGTCAGAGAAATTGTCTAGAATGTTTAAAGGTATTTCTAATGCATGTTGGAAATGTGAATAACATGAAGGTACATTTTATCATAAGTGGTGGACATTTAAAAAACGTTTTAAAAAAATGAATGATAGTGTGGCATTTAGAAGCCGCACACCTCCAAGACATCTCGAAGCTGCCTGGCTGCCCAGATGTGGACAGCTTCAGGATGCTCCAGTGACGTGGTGTTTACACACCATATGCCGCCAGAGCATCACAAAGCTGTCATGGGGCCATGGCGGGGCACGAAAAGCCAGTTGAAAAAGGAGTGGATCTTTGCCACTAATTTTTCCGCTGGTTTCAAGGTGGATTGGGGCTGCATAATGTGTTTGTTGTGGCCCCAATTCATCTTTGGAAGGGGCGGCTTCAAGCTGTCTGTTTTGCCCCTATAACTTTTAATAAAATACTTTAGAAAAAAAGACTCTTAATGCCAACTATTTTCTTGTCCTCATTTCCTTCATCAACACTGCAATCTTATACATTTCAACTAAAAAGTAAATCACATTGCATTCAGAGGTTTATTCCCATCTAAATTGTATAAGACTGCAGTGTAAATTATAGTCCACATAATACTCCAGTAAGAGTGTATTAAATGTATTAAACAGGTTAAATTACTAAAGTGTTCACATGTAAGTGTTCATCTCAGAACCCCTGTACAGGCTATGTAATATTAGACTTTAAGACATTAACTCTTGAATTAAAGGAAGGAGAGTAAAAGTACGTCACATGTATCACATGAAAATCCACAGAAATGGATAGCAGAACACAGCATAGATTTCAAAAGATTTATACCATATCCACCATGTTAAAGAAATAAACTCTTATAATCCACATACAAGTCTCCAAATGAGGAATTATGAATACAAATGCTGTAGCATTTAAATTTACCTCTTAAATTTTTCATCCCTCCCTGAATTCACCTGCCACATGCTCACTATCTAAATGGCTCAGGATCCAGAGAAGACCACCTACATTCTCTGTTTGAAAAAGGCAGTAAATCATATTGTTAGAAGTGGGGAAAAATAAACTATGAACACAATGCACCAGACAATGAAATATTTTAAGATTTATCTTCCTTTGTGAGCTGCTTTGCCCTCACTTAAAGGAACAGATAATATTATGGTTTAACTATTTCTTATGTACATCCCAGTCCCATGTTTGTTTGGGACTTGTTCCCAAAAAACTATACCCGCATTTTAGAAGTGGACCTTACTTCTGAGTCATGATATAAAGGAATGCACTATTAATCTCACACCTTGGTATTACCTTTACATGGTAGTAGGATTGCGTGCTTCTGTGAGACAAAAGGCTATGTTTATGGTAGCAGTACTGATGGTAGGATCCCATATATCAGAAAGGCTTTTGCTGAGGAGCCATGTTAAATGTTCCAAACAATTACTAGTCAGGAAACATAATGATGAGTAACACTAGTGGAGCATCTCTCAGAGATAACTGCAGTGGCACTTTAGTGAACTCTTGTTAGTACTGCACAAAGGGAGTTGCCCCTTAATCACTTTTGAATGTCTTTTACCATGAAAACCCTATGATGTGACAATCCTAAATGAACATTAGGAAGAACTTCTTGATGGAAAGAGCAGTTTCACAGTGGAATGTGCTGCCTTGGAGTGTAGTGCAGTCTCCTTCTTTGGAGGTTTTTAAACAGAGGCTGGATTGTATTTTCCTGCATGACTGGGGGTTGACCTGGATGACTTTTGTGGTCTCTTCCAACTCTATGATTCTATGATTTTCTGAGTGTCTTTGAACTCTGTGACAGTAAGATTCTCTGTAACAGGCTGAATGATAGGCAGTAAATTGATGCTGAATCCCAATAAGAGATCTGTGGTCTGGAGGCTCTTGAGTACATGAATTGGGTAAACAACCTGTCCTGGCTGGGACTGCACTTCCAGTGAGGGAACAAGTGCATAGCTTCTTCTTGTTGTTGTTGTTGTTGCTGGTGGCTCAGGTGGACTCTGCAGCATAGAGTGTTTAGAGATAGCTTTATCTAGTCTGCCAACTATGGCTTTTTATTGACTAGGATAAGCTAGCCATAATTATCTGTGTAATGGTAACTTCCTCATTAGACATTACAGTGTAATCCCTTCCCATCCTTGGAGGTTCAGGTTCCCTCACTCCTGTGAATGGGAAAAAACATGGACTGTCACACCCGATATTATTCAATGGGCAGCAACCTGTCTGTGTCTGCATCAGTGAGTCCACAAGTACATACCACCACCAAATAATATAGGGTTTGATGGGCCAATCCATGGGCCACTAACTCACTGATGTGGTGGGCTCACTGTAATTAACTTTATGGATGCTGCCCTTGAAATTGACTCAGAAACTACAGCTAGTAAAAATGAAGCAGCAAGAATGTTTATCATATAGACAATGCATAACACCAATCATATAGGAATTGCACTGTCTGTCTGTTCAAGATGCTGGTTGTGGCATGTAAAGCCTGAAACATCAGTGACCATGATACACGAAGAAGGTGCTCTCCCTAGATATTACTATCTGAAGACAGAGATCTGCTGGAGAGACCCTCCTGTATTTCTCACCAGTGGGAAAAGACATGAGAAATAAAATCCCGTTGACTTTACTGAAACAGTCCTCAAGCTATGATTTGAGAGTTGCATCTTTATCTACTGATGTTGGAATTAAGTTCCTAATGTATTATTTATAATTACAGCCAACAGCTCCCACAGACATGCTCTCTTTCCCATTGCTCCGCAACTTGTTCTTTGGAGCCCTTTCAGTTTGCTTATGCCTTTTTATGATTCTTCTAATCCCCCCTGAGGGTGATTATCTCAGGATAACCACACCTTCTGGGCTTACTTTAAAGGTATTACACAAAATACTGTGTTGTGCCAAAATATGTTTGGATTTTGTGCTGCAGAAAAGGAAGCTGCCATTCAAAAACTCTATCTCCTAAAGCCAGGTTGTTCTATTCACACCCCTTTTGGAATGGTCATTGTCAGCCAGAAAATCACATTAAGTTCAAGAAGTATTGTAATTAGCTGTGTCAGTCAAAAAGCAAGGGATGAAAATACTCTCACAAATGCAATAACATGGTGATATATGAGAAAGCTAAATTCCCTTAGGTAATGTTTTAGTCTGAAAAGAATAATTGCAAACTACTTTAAATTGCAATCATGAATTAGGTTTGTTTTATAGCATATCTACACTGTAAAAACAAATATAAGTATGTGCTGACTCTTACATTAAGCATTTCTGCCCAAGGCTCTTAAAATTTCCCAATGTCCACTGCATGTACCAGGTTTTTGATACCATTGATCATGACATCCTAGTGGAAAGGCTATGCTAGATGAGAATAAGGGGCACTGTGTTGCACTGGAAAGTAGCACTGGGGTGAGTCCCATCCAGACACATGGCCATTAAGTTGTGGAGTGCTTCAGGGTTCCTGCTTATCCCTCATGCTGTGTGACATCTATACAAAGATCTGACCAGAACTGTTCAGGTTATTATTGACATTTTTATTTAATTTTATTTAGTTTTGCAAGGGTTTGAATGATGAGCAGTGTGATGGCGCAGCAAGCACCTTTTGCATTTAAAACTTTGAGTTTAGAGGTTTGCATTTGTGACATGCTGCAGCCTGCTTAGTTTGCAAAGAGTTTAAGTTCCAAAATCCCTTTTTGCACTGTTTTGATGTGTTTTGTAACTTGTTAAAAGTTTGACTGCATTTATTAGTTCTTGGCACCTGCCAATTATTGTGTATGTGTTACAATTCAAGCTTGCTCCTCCCCTTTTTCTGGGAACCTGGAAAGGGGAAACCATCTTTCCTCTCATTAGACTGCCAGAGACTCTACAGAGTGGACGTGTTGGAGGGTGTGCTAGCCAGGCCTTGGTCAAGCCATTTTCCAGCACGTAATTCTTCAGCCTTCAAACAGCCAGTTGACAACAGAGGAAGGTTTCCTGACTTCATATAGGTCATTTGGCTGAGACTTTGAGCACCCTTACCTCAAATTCGTTTAGACAGAGAGACTTTAGTGAGCTATCCAGCTGAGTTCCCAGGACCACAGTTACTTAGGACTCTAAAGTAAGCTTTCTGTTGCTTGTTTAATAAAGAGAAGAAACCCCCTTTGCTAAAGTAGCTGTTCGGTTTGGTTCTTGGGAAACCCAAAGTTTCTAAAGGAGGGCAAGAAGCAATCCCCCCGGGAAGAGAATCACCACATCCATGTTCCCTAAACCATATAGCCCGGGCACAACAGCACAAGCGGTTTTCCTGTTGAGCACAATCTGAGGCCCTAAACAGACGGGTGCTATAGGGTGCCCCGATCACATGCTACAGTTGCATCAGGGTGGAGCGTATAAACACCCTGCAACCTAGCACATGATAGGGGTGTCGTCGCTACGTAGCGCTGTTTAGACACTGTCGCAGCTGTGCAGCTTCCATATGGCACTGCGCAATTGTGACATGCCAAAGGCGCTGCTTGTGCCTTTTGCATTGCAACGGCAACACAAAAAAGGAGCAGGCGTTTGGTGCTTCTTTTTCTTTCTACACACCTTCACCAGCCGTCTAGTTGGTACGGCGATGGTGCGCAGAAGAAAAAGGAGGCTTCAGACCGCCCTTTTCAGGCAGTCTGTAAAACCCGTGCGTTTATCACATTCCAGGCAGGTTCACATCTTTATTTTCCTCAACTGAAATCTGCTGCATGAAAAGGCAACTTGCATCTATGAATGGTTCCTGATATAATACAAACAGAAGACTCATATTGTCTCTCGCACTTTGAACACTATGCTTTTCAGTAGAAACTCTGAAATTCTCTAGCCTGGCATTTTTTTTAAATTCTTTGTGTACATTAAAGATATCTGTTCCTCTTTTCCACTCAGAAGACTTTGAGGCAGCTTAGAAAACTAAATAAAACTGTCAACAATAATCAACATAAATTTTAAAAGGATAAATGTAAAATTAAAAACTAAAAACTAAAAGCATCATTGTGGCCTAAAAAACAGATGCTAAATGTGTGCATGTATGTGTGTGCGCTTGTGTGTGGGGGTGTGGGTCAGTGTGTGGGTCAGTTTGTAAGAGCAGCGTGGTGTGAAACAGAACTTTATCTATCTTACCTACTGCCATCAAATGTGGGATGTCCACATCTTTCAGGCACTCTTCTGAATGAGACTCTTCAGCTGAAATCCATCTCTGGCCACCACCTGTGAGGCACCCGTACAGTTATCTAAGCTGCTGCCATCTTCTGTGAATAGTCACCTTAATCAGTTGCTTCCACCACTGTGATGATCACTCCTGTGATCCTTTTTGTGTGGATTCCTTTCTCTAATCCCTTCACCAGACACTAAAGATAAGAACTGCCATCAGATACACCTGACACCAAGTATCATCTGTTTATTAATAGCAGAGCATCCCACGAGGATATTTGTGTGTTACAGGCGTTCATCAGACAGTTTGCTATTACTGAGTATGCTGAAGCACATGGTTAGCATTAGAGTGTCATAGTTAATCATTCCAGTTACTTTTAGTTATTATAACTATATTATCAGAATCATACATCATAGCCCTGACTAAACTTTGGCTGCATTCACACATGAGAAATAATCCAGGTTGACACCATCCTATATCTGTGCATTTCATTTTTCCTTCCTAACTACAGAACCTTATATTTCTTTGTGTTGAATTTCATTTTGTTAGCTTTGGCCCAAAATGAAATTCAACATAGAGAAATGTAAGGTTCTGCACTTAGAGAGGAAAAGTGAAATGCACAGTTACAGGATGGGGGACATCTGGCTGAATGAAACTACATGTGAAAGAGATCTAGAAGTCCAAGAAGACCATAGGTTGAACATAAGTCAACAGTGTGATGTGGCAGCTAAAAAAGCCAATGGGTTACAAGACCTTTCTTTATAAACCTTCAGTTTACAGAAGACCTTCAGAATAAAAGACAAAGTCTTTGCCTGCCAAAACAAAGAAGGGTAGGGTGTTCCAGAGCATAGGGGAAGCCACCAAGAATGCCCTCTTTGGCCTTCCCTATAATGCCTGTGAAGGTGGCGGGACTGAGAGAAAGGCCTCTCCTGAGAATCTGAAGGCCCAGGCAAGTGTATACATGAAGATAGCAAGCTGCCATTCTCTCTGTCCCCTCCTTTCTTGTCTTTTTCTTTCTTTTGTGTTTTTCTTGCCATGTAATAGTGTTTATTAAATTGATTCTGCTTTAGTTTGTCTTCTAAGTCCTGATTTCATGGAAACCTAATGTGTGTATCTACTTGTGTGTTTCTTCATTGCAGATGACAATGCTAATGCAGACAGCATGGCCAGCACTAGCAACTGGACCCTACTTGTGCCATCTTATACCACTAATGCAGTGGTATTCAATCTTTTTACCCTTTAGAGCCCTACTTTACATCTACATGTGGAAATCTCACCCCCCCCCCCGGTGTAATTTATGGAAAAAATATTTTGATTATTTAGTTTGTGTATTTTCATCCATACATTCCTGTACATTCATTTTTTAACATTTTATAAGGAAATAATGTTAAAATTAGAAGTTTTATTTGATGTAAAATCAATATTTAACTCAATGCATGTGTAATTTGTACACATTAAAAAGTGTTAGAGGGGAGAAGGAGAAGGAGGGATCAGGGCCTCCAAGTCTTGCACTTGCATTGAGAAACTCTCAGACTCCCCACCAGCAAGGTCCTGCCCCACTGTTTGAGAACCACTGTTCTAATGCACGGTAGAAGTTCCATTAAACCCAGCATTATTTTCTAGAGTAAATCCTTTTTTTAATTATTTCCTTCTTGGAATATGTCACCCAAATCAAACAAACAAACAAAACAACTTAATTATGCAGCTCTTGTTAATTTAGCAAAGCTATACATTTTTTTGAACCAACTGTACTGTTCCTGTCATTTGGCAAGAATACAGACAGATACTGCAGAAAGAGGCAGTTCCCCCAATACCAAACTAATTCCCTAATCACCTATTGTTCCTAAGGGAAGAACGTTCAAGGCACAGAATTCAATTCCAATGCCTGTTTCAGACACACATACCCGAACAAGCATGGCAGCAGTCTGGATTATATTCAGTTTATCTGCTTTTATAATTCAGTATGAGGTCAAGTGACTCATATCAAAAGCATGTACGGATAGGAGGAAATTTTGTTTGGCACACATCTCTAGGCAAACCAACCAAATTTGCATTTCCTTGACTAATTATGCAAGGATGGATTACACATAGGTCTAATCTACACTGAGGAAATAATATGTTTGACACCCCTTCACTTGCTATACCTCAGTGTTATGGAACTCTGGGATTGGCAGTTTTGTGAGATATTTAATCTTCTCTGTCAGTTGTTGTTGTTATTGTTATCCTACCTTACTCCCAATAGGGATTCAAGGCAGCGAACAGCAAATTTAAAACAATGCAAATTAAAAACAATACAAAAACACTGAAATGTATAAACATAAATTTTGAAAAATAATTATACAATTTTAAAAGTTAAAAAACATATGCACTAAAATGTAAAATGTGTTAAAAAGAGAACTCTGGTGCTACAATAAACTACAAATCCCAGGATTCCATAGTACTGAATCATGGCAGTTAAAGTGATGTCAAACTGCATAATTTCTGCAATGCAGATTAGACCATTGTTACAAATTTGGAAATACAGGTATCTCCCTCCCTCCCCTCTCTCTATATAAGTGAATATTGCACACAAAAATGCAAATACTTACAAATGTAGAACATGTATGCAGAAATAAATTATTTGTTTACTTTTTTAAAAAAAATTACAGAGTGATGTGGGCATTGGAAAGAATGGATTTATGCCTGAACATATTGGTCCGTTTTACATTGGCAAAAAGAGGTGTGTTGAAGGCTGCATGAAAGCCCAGACTTTAGATGAGAAAAAGGGAAAGTGTGCCATGAAAACACTATTTTGGAGTTTTAAGGGAGAAGTGCTTTAAAAAGGAGCTGGCCCATTTTACATTGGCAAAAAGAGGTGTGTTGAAGGCTGCATGAAAGCCCAGCCTTTAGATGAGAAAAATGGAAAGTGTGCCATGAAAACACTATTTTGGAGTTTTAAGGGAGAAGAAGTGCCTTTAAAAAGTAGTTTGATTTCCCCACTACTTTTTTAAAAAGGGTGCAGCATTGCTGGCCTGTTTTACACAGGCAAAAAAAGGCGCTTTTAGGGCTAAAAAGCCCGCATTTGGGGTTAGGGAGGGCGTAGCCTTTACACCCTCCCTAAGCCTAAAACACATGGATGCCGCCATTTAAAGATGGCGGCGTCTACACGGTGGCGCCGTACAAGCGTCATCACGTGCGCAGCGTTTTGACACGCTGCGCACGTTTTGACGCTCTGGCGGCGTGGGAGGGCGCCAATCGCGCCCTTCCCACGCCGCAAAAAAAGAGCTCGATCCCGGAGCTCTTTTTTGCGGCGGGTCGTTGCGGCGGGATGAGGCCTCTGGGGCTGCCCGTGTGGCAGCCTAGGCCTCATCTCGCCGCTAGAAGGGGCGAGTTTGGACCGCCCCTTTTAGCCAATGTAAAAAGCACCCCTATTGCATCTAAAGGCTAAGGTGTAGTTGAACGGTTAAATGGGGCTCTGTATCTTTAAAGCGCCCATTTAAAGGCAGCGATACAAGTGCGGAGGGAGGGAAGGTGCCAAGACAAGAAGAGACCTTCAGAGCCCGGCCAGAGTGCGCCTGCACCTTCCTTCACCTCCTCCCTTTGGTTGAGAGAGTGTGACTTCTAGGGAGACAGCAGGGCACTGGAGGCGCTCAGCCAGACCAGGGCAAGCTGGCAAGAGGAGGAGGAGAAGGGGAGGGACCTGGAGCACCTCCGCTGCCCTGCTTCCCTGCAAGTCACACTCTCTCAGCCGAAGGGGGGAGGAGAAGGCAGGCCCAGGCACACTCTGGCCAGGCTCCATGGCTCTCTCCTGGCTGCCTTCCTCCTCCCTTTGGCTGAGAGAGTGTGACTTGCAGGGAGGCAGGGCAGCAGAGGGGCCCCATGTCCCTCTCCTCCTCCTCCTCCTCCTCCTCCTCCTCCTGTTTCCAGCTTGCCCTGGCCCAGCATCAGGAGGACCTGGAGCACCACCGCTGCCCTTCCTCCCTGCAAGTCACACTCTCTCAGCCAAAGGGAGGAGGAAGGCAGCGGGGAAGGAGGGAGGGAGGGAAGGAGCCAGGAAGAGACCCCCAGAGCCTGGCCAGAGCACGCCTGGCCCTCCTGCTTCCTCTTCAAAAAGAAGGCTGGAAAAGTAGGACGTGTCCTGGCAAAGGAGGACATGCCTGGTCAACTTGGAAAAGGGGGGCCTCTGCTCAAGAATGGAGGACATATGGGAATCCCTCCTGGACAGAGGGCTGAAACCTCAAGACAACTCAATATAATGCTCTGACAGAACACAGACTACAACTCCCATGAGCCTTTGCTACCATTTCCCAAGATGCCTTAATTCGCAACAGAAAGCCGACCAGTATGTTCACATGTGATGAATTCTTTCGTATTGACTCTGCATTTTCTTTTTGTGTAGATGCTCTCTTGTTTTGTGTGTGATGAGCTTGTGCGTAATCATGTGCATTTCCGAACTGACCTCACTTTCTCCCTCTTTCGGAATGGTCCTGTACTCCCCCATGTGATAAGCTCCGACTGTATGGTGTACCTGCGCAATTGCGCAATTCGCAGCCAGCAAGGGAAAAAAATGTTTAAAGCGCGGCTAAAAGCCACGTTCCTTGCCGCCCATGTAGCTGCTCCGCCTGTGTTTGTAGCGTTTTGACAGCTTCTCATGTAGTTGCTGAGCCACAGAAAAAACCTCAGTCTAGCTGCCCTGTACTTTTTAAATGCACAGCTGGGGCTTGCTGTCTAGCTGCTAAGCATTAAGGAAAGTGCAACTTCATGTCACACTTTCTTGCCAATGTAAAAAGCCCCATAGACTGATTTATGACTGAACACATTGTTCTCTGCCTACAAAGAGACCTGTGACCTCACTGGAATGGAGACATACTGGATTGCAAAAGAGGAGTCCCTGTTGAAATGCAAATGGACTTTAAATTTCCTGGACTTTGAAAATCTCCCAATTTCTGCATGGCCAGAATTGTGCCATCTTTTCTAAGGACTGAAAAAACATGCAGGCATCTGACTAACCTCTCCAATTGTGTTCCCCCCCCCCTGTAATGTTGGTTTGTAATGTTTTGCTTGATGAAGAAGCTTGCAACAAGTATACTGAGCATTTCAGTTGACCAATAAAGGTATCACTGATAGATTTTTGTTTGCATTTGTTAAGTGGCCAACATGCCTCGGCCTGCATGTTTTCTGCATGTGAAACTGCCATAGATCAGAAGCATACTGTTTCCTATATATAAGAATACAACTACAAGCGTATATTCCAGGTCTTGGCATTACTTATTTGCATCAGTTCATTTTTCTGCTATATAGAATTGTAACAGAAATGTCAACCAGGGAGCTTTCAGTTTTGAGGCCAAAGACAACCCAGAAGGAGTGTCCTCCAGCCACTCCAGTCCTAATTGCACTGGGACTGCAGCAACCACATGGCCTACTCCCAAAGTGAGCCGTTACCACAGTCCCAAACAGGACAGCTTGGCACGGTCTCTGAGCGGTTTCCAGCCACTTTGGGGGCATGCATCATGTAAATGCCAGGCTTCCAAAGTGGCCAGAAGCCGCCTTATTTGGTCCATGCTTTTTGGGCCCTGGACTCCAGACAAAAGTATCCCTTCTCAAAATTACATATTTTGTTTTGTTTTGTCCTGCATAATTGGAAATTACTTGTTGGGAGGAAATGGCTTATGAAATGTTATTAATTTTTATAATTCTCTAGTAGTCATGATAATAAACAACTGAATTTCTTGCTCATTATTTGAATGGAATACTCCCACCACAGTAGAATTCTAATAACAGGCACACTGGATTAAAATGACAGATTGTTTCCTCTGTCTGAAGAACGCAAGTGTTCACCACTTTTATAGGACTAAAACACTAACCACACAAGTGCTTACATTTGCATTTTCTTCTGATTCAATAGCCTCCTAGGATGATGAAACTACCCTGTTTCCCAGAAAATAAGACATCCCCATAAAATAAGACCTAGTAGAGGTTTTGCTGAATTGCTAAATATAAGGCCTCCTCTGAAAGTAAGACCTAGCGTTTTTGTATGTGTTATATATACAGTATATAATAAATGTTGATTTTTATTTAGTTATTTATTTATTTTGTTCAACAATAAATGAATTCTTCTTCATGGAAAAATAAGACATCCCCTGAAAATAATTTAGTTATTTAGTTATTTATTTATTTTGTTCAACAATAAATGTGAATTCTTCTTCATGGAAAAATAAGACATCCCCTGAAAATAAGACCTAGCACATCTTTGGGAGCAAAAATAACTGTCTTATTTTCGGGGAAACACAGTAGATGACTGGGAAATCCCACATTATTTGCACCATTCAAGTGTTGCATCATTTGCATGCATGCCATGGCAATAGCTGTAGCTCTGAGTTCTAGTAAGTAAATTGTGTAACAGATGTAGTTCAGTCATACAGCATATGCTTACAGACAAAAGGTTAAAATTACATAGCATGAATTATTGAAAAGGGGTCTGACTAACAGATATATATCCTAGATATATAATTTCATAATCAAAACAATCCCCACTGTTGTAATTAATATGATCACTTAATTTTATTCTCAACATTCTGTATTTTAATGTATTTTAACATAATCTCCCCATTTTATATTGGTTTATGAGTTATGCAAACTTTTCATTTATGTGATCTAAGTTATTGTATGCCTTGACAGATCTATTGACCATAAATAAAGATTGATTGATTGACTAGCATTTCCTATATAAATTAAAGAGATTGATGATCTACACAACAACCTATGGAAGCAGCCTGATACACTGGAAGAAGTTCTTTGAGGAACGTTATGTGATAGCAAAGATATGGATGCCCTCCCAAAGACTGAATAAAATTTTAGCAAGTTGGAATGAAACTTTCAGGATTCAGTAATCTACTCACAACATTGTGAGTTTGATCCCACAGGGCTTCAGGTTGACTCAGGCTTCCATTCTTCTACAGGCTGAGAAAATGAGCACCCAGTTTGTTGGGGGCAATTGGCTAACAAATTGTAAACCACATAAAGAGTGCTTAGTTTACTATCAGGAAGTATAGAACTATAAAGTGCTAAAATGCTATTTAAAGGATGCTATTATTTGCATTTCTCACCACCCAAGAGAGATATGTTCAGTACACCACTAGACAGGTTTGTATTCAAAACTATTTTACAACTTTGAGAAGATGACTTCCTAAGGGGGAAAAATGTAGGCCAGTATTACTTGGCCATAAAACCTTTGGTATGTAATTGACACCACACTGTTCATTTAATGTATAAAATATGGATATATTCATATATGTGTACACAGAACAGGCTGTCATGAGTATATTTAAAACCTGGCCCATGTTTGCTAGTAATTTCTTTAAAAGGAAGGAAGGGGATCATAATCAAAGTAGCACAAACAGTGATAGTGAAGTGCAACACTGAATTGTTGGCTAAAGTATTACCACCTTTAGGGGAAAAACACAACGCTCATGATTAAACATTATACCTCCATTTTCAGTTTTATAGTGTGAAAAGTAGCCATTATGTAGCATATTTTGCAAATAACTGAAAAGGTTAATCCAATGCAAAAATAAATGTTAATGTATTTTAAAATTTAACTTTTTGATATTTCAGAGCAGAACAGGAAAAGGGGAATAAACATCTAGTTGATATATGGCTCTATGGTGGTTAATATGAAAACTGGGCCAACCCTTCCTTTTATTATAATAAAATCTGTGCATTTTTATGAAATATGAAGCAGTGAACTCAAACCGCCAACTGCAGTAGGTACAAGAACACCCACTGGTTACATCTTGGAAGGCTCAACAGAGGTATGCAGCTGAGCACAGAAATCATTAGAGTAAATGCTATCAGTAACCGAACAAGCTTAAATGAGTTTATAGCTATAAATGCAGAATGCAAATTAGTGTCTGTCTGCATCGTTATATAGCTTTTTCGGGGGGGGGGGGGGACATGAGGAACAGCAATCTAAACTATGTAAATAATCATGTTTGCAAACCTAGCTGGCCTCTGATATGCAAAAAAGTACCAAATATCAAATACATTAAAACTATTTTAAAAAAAAAAAGTATCTAAGGTACATGAAGGGTTGAAAAGTAATAAGGTCTGAATGACTTAGTGATGGCTGTCATAAAAATCTGGCAGGCTATTCTATTTACAATATGTAATAAAACTGTCACACATAGAATTTATAAAAGCGTTTGCCCTAGAAAACTAAATCTTTTTGCCAAGGGCAAGTTAATAACGTCTACAGTTCATTTGAATATATGGGCAATGAGGTATTTGCCCTAATAGAGCATTGCATGGGGTATTTTGTAGCAATTCTGGCAAAAAAAAAAAAAACACAAAAAAAAACAGGTGTGCAAGAACAGATTTTGGATCAACTCCTAGTTCTCTCTGCACCAGCCACAACTGCTTGTGCTGCCAATTAATGTGATGACACTTGTATGCTCAATTCAGGGCTGGGCATTACCTATGAAAGAGTCCGCTTTTATGAGAAATTCATGCTTAATATTTAAAAGTAATGCTGCTGACTTCTGAAGTACTAAATTTAATGCACAGCTTTTGTTCTCAAGATTACGAGAAGCTTTCTGGTTTGAGCTATTTAAATGACTAGCTCAGAGTTTGACATCTAGGATTTGCAATCCTTTAGAAAAATAAATCCAGGCTCAGAAATTTGCATTTTTATAAATTGAACTCTCATGGATGTCTTTACATCTTTTTAAGCTGAAATGGAATCCTCAGCCAGCCTGCAATGGACAGAAGCTTGGAGATCTGACAGTGAAGAAGAAATCCTGACAACTTAAACAGTTTTGTCATCTTCGCAAGATTTGGGGACAACAATGGAAGAGTTTCCAACCAAGCCCAGACACCATGAATATAAAAGCAGAATCTGTTTCCTCTCTAGAGATAAACTCGAACAAACATAGCAACAGTCGGTGGTTGTTTTCTCAGTCATGTGGTGTAAGCAACCCATCCTCACACTTTTGGGTAGATTCCTGGCCAAGGAAGAAAGTGCAGGATGAAATTTGTATGTATATAGGAGCCAGTCTCGAGTTTTGCTTGGCCCAAATTGGTTGGCTCTTCACTGTAACAGAAAAGGTCCCAATTTTTCACTTTGTTTTCAAATGAAAAAATAACCGCAGAAGTTCACTCAACATAATTCATATTGGGAATTCCACAGCACAACAGCTGCATCTACACTTCAGAATTAATGCACTTTGACACCACTTTAACTGCCATGGCTCAATGCTATGGAATTCTATGATTTGCAATTTTATAAGCTATTTAGCCTTCTCTATCAGAGAGCTCTGGTGCCACAACAAACTACAAATCCCAAGATTCCATAGCATTTAACCAAAGCAGAATTAAACTGCATTATTTCTGCAGTGCAGGTGCAGCTTGAATGTTCTTGGCTATGAAACAGCTGCTGCAGCCATTAATAATCACTAAAATCAAGTTAGAATTGGCACAGCATTAGAAAAACACGACTGCTTCATCTATCGATGGTTAGTTAAAAAGAATTTAGCATCTGGCTGTGAAGCATATAATATTTGACCAAGTTAGGAACGTAGGAATGATGTGAACAACTAATGACTTTTCTACCTTCTGGTCTGTACTATTCCTCACCGCTAATAACTCATGTTGATTTATGGAATGATGTTATGAACATAACAAGGAAATATTTTTACATATGGACATTTTTGTTAACACATTAATGGGTCCAATATAGAGGAAAATGATTTTACTCATGAAGGGCTCACTCATATACACTGCTGGCAATATTATTTATTTATTTATTTATTTATTTATTTATAACCCGTTCCTCTAGCAAAGTAATCGTAGCAGGGTACAGCAAAGTTAAAAAGTAAAGAGTAAAACAACAATCATACCCCTTCCTGACCGCCCCCTGTTAAAATTAAATTAAACCAGCAAGTATTAAAATCAACGACAGTTAAAATTAAAATCAATAGCAATTAAAACAAAGTGAAATCTCATGAACAGTTCTTGTGCAAATATGCAATAGATGAAATCACAGAAATTAAACAAAGGGGACAACTAAGGTTATCTACCCAGTTTCAGTTTCAGAGCCGTTCAGTGCTATAACTATGTGGTATGAATGTCAAGTGGTTGTATATTTTCAGGTGGCTGCAAATTCCTAGGTGGGTAAATAATTATTTAAGCGTTAGCTTTTTACTACAACTGCTAGAAATACATTCTTTCCTGTCCCAAAGAAAATTCTGCTCTTCTATCAGTGGATAAAGGACACTTTTGCCACACTTTCATCCTTTGTGAGGATAACACAACTGGTTGATTTTTCCCCCTTTGGAAAAGCCAGTCAATGATGGTCACTGAACTAAAAATCTCGAACTCTTTTGCTTCAGTCTGGGCTTTTCTGAGGTACCCATAATCCCTTTCATTTAGATGTCAGCATAGATTTATCTAGCTGTCATATCTGCAGCTAACTAGGAATTTTTGAGGGGGATGTCTGAATTGTCTGGATCGGTATTATTATTTTTTTTGTCTGCTTCATGGGGGACAGAGGGCATGGTTAGTTTATTGTTTTAGCAATGGTTTAATTTGATATTGAATCATTTTATTGTTCTGAACTTGGATAATTGGACTTTAATTGTTGGCTTCTTTTATCTTCCTGAGTTTGGCTAAATGGACATTTGTTTGAGGTTAGGTGGCAGAGTACAGTTCAAGAAGGAGATCCAAATTTATACTTCCTAGTGAACACCTTTGAGACATCAGAGTCATCAAGTGATTTGTCCATCTTGGGGTGTCTGCACAGCCATCTGGTGATGGGTTCTTTGTCTGGGCATTGTGGAATACAACAAAAATAAGACAAACTTATTGTAGCCCATCAGGCAAGACTTCTTCTGTATATCCAATTAGGGGTGGTCTGTAGCCACATTTTTTTGCTGCAGAACTTCACAGCAGCAGCTAGATGCAGCGGCGAAGCTGCACAGCAAAAAAGGAGCAGGGAAACCCCGCTCCTTTTTAGTGCTGAAGTTGCAGTGTAATGGAAAAAAAAAGTGCCATTGGTTGCCTTTTTGCCACCGCAACTGCGCAGCTCCATCTAAAAGCTGTACAGTTGCAGCGGCGTGCTTACGCATGCCATCTAAAAGGCCTTACATGACAACACAGGCATCGTCATGTGCCAGGGTTAGGGAACGTGCGGGTGCTGCACACTCCCTAACCCTAATCCCTCCCCACAGATGGCCCTTTTGGGCCGTCTGTATTGGACCTTACTTTTTCTACCTAATGAGTCAAATGCAATTAGTGCCACAATGAACTGCATAAGGGCATTGGTACTTAGAGCTCTAGCATTGCTGTTGTTACTTATGGACAACCCTGGTAATGCTTTGAAAGTTGAGGCTGTCCTGCTTTTATCTTCCTCATTTCAGTTAATCTTGGTTCAAAAAATAATATGAATAATCAGGTGAATTTACTCTCTACTTCCTTTGATCTTTTGACTTTTGGTTGTCCTTAAGAGATGCAGTAAGTAAAGCAAGCTAGCCATGCAATCTGTTGATAACTTGCATCATCAAGAGATTTATATGATTTATAAGTTAATTTTCCAAATCTGATTCAAGAGACTGGCAAACACTCTATTTGGAGAAATGACTCACTAACCTTAAATAACCCTACACAGGAAGGAAGAAAAAGGCAGACAGTAGCAGCAGCAACTGATTTAAGGAAAGCAAATTCATCTTGCATTTAAACTTATGCTTTGTGTTGCATTTGCTTTAATTGGGGGCTGAGTATATATACAATAGTCTGACTCTACACTCATAGGAAGTAAAATAATGTAATAGTTATTAACTTGTCGAACTGTACACACATAAATTATGGACCATCACTGTCTGACACTTGAAATTCCCAAGTGCAATCATGGGTATGTACAGTTGTGCACAAACAACACCTGGTCAACATATTAGGGGCACAGCTACACTAAAGTGATTTCGATAACAATGTTAGCATTTAGGTAACCACATTCATAACAGACTACCACAGGGAAATTCAATAAGCCATTCTTGAATTGCTTAACACCTTCCATACACACATTTTACTTAAGCCAAAGATTAAAAACAAAACAAAGTGCTGAAACATTAACTTGCTGTGGAACAGTTTAAACTAGTTTTGAAAAGCTTCAGTAATCACCTTATGTTGCCATTATATTGTGATTTGTCTCCATTTCCTGGAATTACAAGGAAAGTTAAATTGGATTGTGCCACATGTCCTGTCCAGCACTTCACAGGTATTTGACACTATTACAAATTAAATGACACTGTAACAGCCAATGTTATTTGCTGCTTCCCAGATGTTTGAATTTCTACCTCTGATCTCAGGTGCAGGAAACTTGAGTGTTTTGTTTTGTGAACTCACACTACCTGCTTATTATTATAAAAATCCTATATTATGGAAGGCAATGTGTCCATCCCCGTGAAGCCATCCAAAATTTAGACATTTTGGGAACATAAAGACAAGAGAAACCATGGGCTGCATTTACAGCAGGAAATGATCCCAATGTAGTTATTAGATGCTTTGAAATGAACAAAAAGAGGAAGCTGTATCAATGGAGCTGTATTTAAATTGGTAGCTATGTTAGTAAGGTTCTTGATGTGTTTTGTGAATTATATTTTATCTAGAAAAAGGATGACATCCAAGACTTATGAATAATTGCTTAGAACTCATCTACTTGTAACCAATTGTCATTCAGGATATTCCTGAAGCATGCTTACAACCACATAATCTTGTCAATAGGCTGCTTCTGCCTTTATTCTATATAGCTTTGTGTTTACACATTAACTATGGTCCACTCATTCTTAAGAAATGATCAGGAACCAGATAACTTTAATGATGAAGTCTTTCTAGAGTGATGAAAAGGAAGAATGAAAGCCACAGGAAACAAACACATTTTGAGAAAATCTAGAAGTCATTGAATATTAAGACATCAAACAATGTACAGCTTACAGAGGCACAATCACAAAATCATTTGCAACAGTGCTAGAAAATTTTATTGTCTCTTTAAGAGGCAAACCCAGAAGTCCCCATTGTAGGCTATGATATAACAAGTGATTGGTATCATTGTGGGCATTTATTTATTTATTTTCTATCCTGTAATTCTCAAAATATAAGACCCATTTATCTGGTGAGATTTTCCAATGATGTGTGTGGAGGGACTGACAGTGAGTACATATTTTCATATGGATAAGGACTGACTGAGGGAATGATGGTTCTCACAGCTGTCATTCAGTTTACTTGGGCAATGTGAGAGTGAATGAGACAGAAATTGACTGGGACTTGGAGAAGACTGTAAGAAAAGAAGAGTGGAGAGATAGAATGTGTTGTAAATTTATGGGGAAAGCATATCTAAAACTGTTAGGATTAATTTAAATGAGGAGCACCATATAAAATAAGACACATTTATTTAGTATATAAATCTCTAATATAATATTTTTGGTGATGTTATTATTGTCATTGCTGCTGTCATTAGCCTCACTTTCCCCCATAACTGGCACTGAAGGCTAAATATAAATTTCAAATTAAAATGAATTATAATATAGTTAAAATGTACAAAAGGCTGACATTAAGTTAAACTACCAACAATATTACAATAATTTTAAAAATATGTTTTAAAGGGATAAAAAGTAATTTTAAAAGTACAAAATAAAGCAATACAGCACCTTCAAAAACCTTCAGCTCTCAAACACTGTCAGAAAAAAGTGTCTACTGATAGGACTTAAAGAAGGGATCTCCTGAGGATCAGAGGAGATTTGTGAAATTGCATATGGAAAGATAAGTCTGTAAGATAGCTTGGACATAAAATATATAGGGCTTTATAGGTCATAAGCAGCACTTTGAATTGTAGCTGAAACAGAATGGCATCCAGTGAAGAGTTGTATGATCCTGCAACAAGTCCCAGTTAACACTGTGGCTATAATTCTTTGTACCAAGTGAAATTTCCAAATACTCTTCAGAAGTAACTCAATGTAGAGTATGTTATAATACTCCAAGCAGGATTAAGTAAGGTATGTAACAGTGTGGCCAGATCAGGCTTCTCCAAGAACTGGTACTAGCTTTAACTGTGCAAAAACTGTTCAAAACAAACAGCTTCATTTATATACTGCTTCATACTAAACTAGCAGTGTCAAAATGGTTATAAACTGTAAGCTAATTGCCTCCAAAAAGCTGGCTATTCATTTTAGCAACCTACGGAAGGATGCAAGCCTGAGTCAAGCTTGATCCTGGCTAGTATTGAACTCACAAACGTATGGCTTTGAGTGAGTGGCTGCAGTATAGGCATTTAACCACTGCACCACTGGGCTCCTTCTCATTATCACATAATCTTGGGCCTCCATTCAAGATTGTCCAAGAATACATCCAAATAGTAAACCTGCATCTTCAAAGGTAGTGGCACCCTATGTAGCAGAAGCTGTATTCATATTCCCTAATCCATCTTTCAATTGACCAGGAGCAGTTCTGTCTTGTCTGGATTAAGGTTCAATCCATTATCGATTCCAATTACTGAAACATTTTCTATGCAGACTGATGGAAAGTCAAAATTGAGTTTCTTGGTGCTGGTAAAAACTCTCATATCTCCCGACAACCTCTTCCAGTGGTTTTATGTAATGTTGACTAGTATGGGGAGCAGAAACAATTTCTGAGGGACTCACAGATCAATGGCCAAGAAATATAAAACAGGAATCCCTCAGTATCACCTTCTTGGCTCCCTCCATCATCAGGAGAAATTAAGACAATGTGAAAAAGGAACTTCCCATGGTCCATTATGTAGAAAGCTGACAAAAGTCCTGAAGAACCAACACATTTTTTTTTAGTTCCTGGAAAATGTCATCCACCAAGATGATAAAAGTAATCTACCAGCCATGAAACCAAACTATATTCTACTTTAGTCAGACCACACCTGGAGTATTGTGTCCTGTTCTAGGCACCACATTTCAAGAAGGATATTGACTAGTTGGAACTGATCCAAAGATAGGCAACCAAGAGAATCAAAGGTCTAGAAACCATGTCTTATGAGGAAGAACTGAGTGAGTTATATTTGTGTAATTTGAAGAAGAGAAGACTGAGGGATGACATGATATAACTATCGTTGAATAGCTGGAGGGATGTCACATAGAAAATGGAGTAAGCTTGTTTTCTGGTGATCCAGAGCCTAGACACAAACCAATATATTCAAATTAGAAAAAAAAATATATCCCACCTAAACTTTACAAAATACATCTTCACTGTAACAGATGTTTGATGGTGGAATGGTCTGCCTCAGAGGTGGTAAGACTTCTTTGAAGTCTTTAAAGAGATTTTCTCTGAAGATACCAGCCACAGATGCTGGCAAAACACCAGGAATAAACTCTTCCAGAATACGGCCACATAGCCTGAAACACCCACAAAATCTATGAATGTCGGCCGTAAAAGCCTTTGACTTCACATCTTTAAAGAAAGGTTTAATGGACTTCATTCAGGAATGATTTAGTAGTAAATTCCTGCACAGCAGGGTTGTGGACTAGATGGCCCTTTTGCTCCCATCCACATTCCATGATAAATTGATTCTAGATAACTTGTTCTAATCAGGATTCCTTGGAGTTGGGAAACCATCACAGGTTTTATTACCTTGCCTAGAAATGAAATGTTGAACACTGGCTAATAAATGTCTCTCACAGGGATCCCATCCAGGGAAGGCTTTTCCAACAGAGGCAGTATAACTGCCTTCTTTGATGTATAAATAAACATTTCTCATTACTTTCATCCACTGGAGAAGCAAGGCCAAAGTTACATCCATTGGGACTGAATCAACTGTACCATCCAATGTGGAAGAGATCTGAACATTTTATCTGTAAGGTGCCACATAAATGTTTAAGTCTTGGGAGACGTTGAAGAGTCATTTGTAAGTATATAATATCTGGACGTTGTAAATAAGATTTTTTTCTTCTTTGCCCACATCATAAGAAATATAGGAACACAGACTAATATTGAAAGATACCACAAATTTCTCTGATTTTGAAAAAGAACATGGTGGCAACATCAATTCAATATGAAGGTGTTTACACAAGGTGGTGAATTGAAACCTAGTAGCCTAATGAAAAGATTAGATAAAAGACAGTAACCACTACAAAAGGGTCATCAGATCTCTGTGTGTATCTTAAAAAGGAAATGGACATCACACAGGCCTTCTTAGAGAAGAGAAATAATGCTTTAAATTTGGGTCAGAAGATATGTGGAGCCTGGGGAAATGAAAAAGTGGTGAGGAAATTAATTGTTTGGATTAGGGCATCCACGTCATGGAGTCCACAAATCGCTTCCATTTATCTACCACAACAACCATTTTTGAAAGTAATATTTCACCATTTGAACCACTGCAATAACAGTACAGATGCTTCTAATTGAAGCTGAGGGCCTCTCAAAGACCTTCTCACATACTATTAAACCTTAACGTTATGTTTAGCTCAAACTCAGGAGGCAGAACACTGTGCAAGTGGCTCTGCATCCATGCCATTGTCACTGAAACAGCATGACAGCCTCTAGTGCCTTTTAAAAAGACTTTCAACCTATGTGTGTCACAATAATAGAACAGTACGTAATTAAATCTTCCTGTGTGACTCAGAGTTGCTTTAGTCTGCTAAAGCCAATGAAACACTATGACAATAGAAGCATGGGGGCGGGGGGATGTTTGTTTTACATATAGATATTCTATTAAGATATTTCTGCTAAGACGGCTGACAATGGTTTTTCAGTATGGATCCAACTGAACTGAGAGCTCTTATTGTGTTAAGTTGTGCAGTTAAGAAAAATATAAAGGTCACTACTGCTTTATATTATGGTGGAAGCATTTAACCTCAAGAGAGTTTGTTATAACAGAATGGTTACCAACATGTTTGAAAGATATATAACTATATAACAATAATAAAAGAGCTGCTTTGTTCTCTGAATGCTCTCCATCCACTTTTTGCTGGTGAACTTAGCAGCAAAAGATAGAAATGCCTTCATAATTGTAACATGAACAATTGCAGTTGCTCAGATGGTGGTTCAGTCATTACGAAAGGCACATGCAAGGAAACAATATTTAAGGCACAGGGACACGTATAATGAGTAACCCTTCATAAAAATCTGATTGAAATAGAATGTGTATGCTTTCATTTACTTATTTACATACTTTATATCCTGGCACCAATCACTCCAAGCCATACAGACTTCTTTGTGCCATTTTGTGACACTGGGGAAGCTACCCTGTTTACCCAAAAATAAGACATGCCCTTAAAATAAGACCTAGTAGAGGTTTTGCTAAATTGCAAAATATAAGGTTTACCCCAAAAGTAAGACCTAGCAGTTTTTGTATATAAATATATATATACACAGTATATAATAAATGTTCATTTTTATTTTATTTTTTGTTCAACAATAAAGGTGAATTTTTCTTCATGGAAAAATAAGACATCCCCTGAAAATAAAACCTAGCACATCTTTGGGAGCAAAAATTAATATAAGACACTGTCTTATTGACGGTACTAAGTCAAACAAAATAAAATTAAAAAACAGTTTTTAAAAGCATGCCAACTGTAAACCATAATATTAGAGCAGCTGCAGTCCATTTCATGTAAAGCCATAAACTGCTCAAAAGTTCAAAATGTAAGTTTTGGTAAGCCTTTGAATGTCAGCTCTCCAAGTTGAGTCAGGAGTAGGGAAATAAAAACTGTAGGTCAAGTAAGTATTTGGGATCAAAGAACAATTCAGAACTGAAGAGAAAACCAAGATAAGACAGAGATAAAGCTGGCAGTCAGAATAAAAGGATAACCAGTGATACAGGAAAATATCATAGCTCCTTCCTGCCCAAAAGAATTTAGCTTATGGATGGACAAAGTCTCAAGGTGCTTTCACTGAAGAAGTTTCCATCTGCAGGTTAGAGATTCATCCTAATGTTAGCCACACCTAGATCGATGATTGTTGTTGTTGTTGTTGTTGTTGTTGTGTGCCTTTAAATCATTTCCAACTTATGATGACAAGGCAAGACTATCACAGAATTTTCTTGGCAAAATTTGTTCAGAGGTTGTTTTGTTGTTTGTTTGTTTGTTTGTTTTGGCCAGTGCTTCCCTTTGAGGCTGAGTGAGTGTGAGGTCTAAGGTCACCCAGTGAGTTTCCATAGCCAAGCAGAGATTCAAAACCTGGTCTCCAGAGTCATTGTCCAATACTCAAACTACTATATACCATGCTGGCTTGGTAGCCTCTGCCAGAACAACCAATATAGATTCCACATGGGGAGGGTATTCAAAGGCAAGGCACAACAAATGGAAAGCTATCTCTATCCAATCATCCCCTGTTACAGCCCCAAATGTTTATCTAAGTGACCAGGCAAATTGGCGTGGAGGCAGGTGACTCAACAGATAAATAGGTACCATGTCATGTAGATAGTACAGTATGCACAAAACATAAATAGTAAATAGCAGTAGCATCCCCTGGTGCAAGGGGGGGGGTCACCTGGTGCAAGGGGGGCTGCCAGGGATGGTGGAAGTGGCCAAAAGGGCATGCTCAGGCCTCTTCTTTCCCATCACAGTGGAGGTCTCCTTGCGAGGAGCCCTCCATCTCCACAGCAAAGCCAAGAGGGGCACAATGGCAGGTGGGTCTCTTCCAGGGTGCACCCATTGTGGTTGCAGCCCCCTAGTGATTTCACTGGTAAAGAGATACAAGTCTCTTTTACAATATTTCAGAACACTATATTGTTTAACTGGGGAAAGTGCATCATAGAGGCAAACCATACAGAACAATAAAGAGAAAGAAAAAAATGCGTCAAACTAGCAAAGTATGTCTAATAGAACATAACAAACTATCATAGAATCTAACTTGAAAGACACCAAGATCAAAGGCAGCAACCAAAGAAGGGGATAAGTGATTTAGAGTGTGAACTTAGATCAGAGGTGACTTCTCTTGAACTGAGAAGTTTTCAGAAAGATAGATGTGTTAGTCTCCTCCAACATGAAAAAGGGGAGAAAGGAGAAGAGAGGAAGGAAAGAAAGAAAGAAAGAAATCAACAGTACCTTTCAGATTGATTTATTTATGAATGGGCTTTTGTGGTTTTTATCCACTTCTGCTGAAGCAGAGTTACAAAGTTGTGGAAGTGGGATAATGTGTATCCTCTCCCTTTCTTTTTCTTTTTATATAGGGCTGATGAAGTTCTGAGGTTTCTACTGTTTAAGGCTTGTTAGATTCTTGGGATGTTTTTTTTTTTCAAATTCACTCAGTCAGGTGTGCAAATGCATGAATCAGCTTATTTCTTGTATTTATCACTCTTGCTTTTATTCTTCTACAAATCTATTGGATCCATTACTGCATTATTTTTTAACACACACACACACATTCACACTTAAGGTACATACAGAAATACAGTGGGTCCTTAGTAACCAATGGGATTTGGCTTCACACCCCTCCCCTCTCATGATTCCAAAATATCTGGATGTTCAAATCCTGTTACATTCAATGGCATAGTAAAATGGTGTTTGTTGTTGCCAAGGTTTGCTTTTTGGAATTTATATTAAAAAAAATTTTCAAGCCATGGAGTTTGAATACATGGATAACGAATCTGTGGATATGGAGGGCCAACTGTATATATTTACTTTCAAGCTATGTGTTTATGATCATACAGTATATTCTCTCAAAAAAATTGCAAAACTACATAATTCCATTCAAGTATAAATGCTAGTGGAAAACTACATTTCTATCTACATGTTAATCCGAGGCTCAAATCAAGTCAATTCATAATAAAATTTACAAAGATCAATTTTCCCAAGCATCCCAACTCACTGAATTACTGTAGCCTAATGGTGCCTACATAAGACTCTGCACGGTGTAGTGGTTTGAGTGATGGACTAAGGCACTATAGACCAAGATTCAAATCCTTACTTGGCCATGGATAACCATTGGATAACCTTGGGCAAGTCACATTCTTTTAAGCCTCAGATGAAGGCAATGGCAAACCTCTCAGGAACAAATCTTGTCTTTTTTTAAAAAAGTTATTGGTTCACCATAGGGTTGCCATTAGTCAGAAACAACTTGAAAGCACATCACAACATCATCATCATGAACAACAGCAACAACAACAACGGCAGTGCCTTCAAAGCACATGTATTACTTGATTAGCCTTGAAACATAAGTTAAAGAATTGTAACTCACTACTGGAAATCCCCATTAGAAAGCAACCCAGCCACTGTTAAATAGCTTATACTGATCAAATTAGTTACCTCCTTATTTTCTTTAGAGATTGCCTGAAGCCATTTTAGGTTAAAACACATTGGTCTTATATGAAGGTGTATAGTTAGCTGATCAACTGAAAACTTCTGAATAAACAACCAAATCCATAATACTTTATCTAAGAAGTATGTACTAAGAAATATGGTCCATAATTGAATTGAATCATGCTAATAAGCCATAACATTCCCGAATATTATTTACATTATATGGTTATTTAGCACTGTTGTTGTTGTTGTTGTTGTCGTCCTTGTGCGCCTTCAAGTCATTTCTGACTTATGGCAACCCTAAGATAAACTATCATGGTTTTTGTTGTTGTTGTTGTTGTTTTGGTGAAAAGATTTGTTCAGGGGAGGTTTTGCCATTACCTTGTCCTAAGGCTGAGAGTGTGCAGATTGCCCAAGGTCACCAAGTAGGTTCTGAAGATGGGAATTGAACCTTGGTCTCCAGAGTCATTGTCCAACACTCAAACCCCTATGCCATGCTGGCTCATGTACTACTATACATGTCAACAATTTTTTCTTCATCACTAAGGGCCACATTTTCTTAGCAGACAGTAGCCGGCAAGTGCATAGCTTGGATAGCTAGGCACTGAAATCCTTGGTTGTCTTGTTCACAAATACAAGAATGAGAAATGAGATTTCCTTCTCTGCTTAGTTTTGCTGTTGTTGTTGATCCTGATGATAATCAATGAATTTTTTAAAATAGTTTCTGTGCAAATTGTATAGCTACATGAGACTACAATAGCTGCTGCCTTTCTGCCTGGAGTTTTAGAATATTTTTTTAATTAAGGAGAGTAATTAGAATTCACCACCTTTAAACCCCTGCAAGTTTTAAAATGTTAGAAGGGACAACTCTAATTTCTTTCCTTCTTTAGTATAGAAAACAGAAACCAAAGGTGCACTATTTCATGAGAGGTTGCATATACCTGATAGAATGTCTTTGCGTTTAAATGATCTTCTTCAACAAGAAAGTGGCACACCCATAGTACATACCAGTAGTGAGTAAAGCAAAGCCAAGAATATTTTTTTTTTATTTCAACGATTTATATCCTACCTTTCTTCCACAATGAGAAAACATACCCACATACACCTTCCCTCCCAATAGGTCATACCTCTCAGCAATGTTTCAGTAATTAGGGACAAATGAGTTATATGGAAGGGAAGGTCTGAATTTCCCCACTTCTCTTCAATCCCAAACTACTTTGCTGGTTGCAGGGAAAATAGGAGAGTTCTGTAATCTTATTGTGCAATTGAGCAATGTGACTGCAAGTACCCTTTTCTCCACTGCCTGCTTCTTGCCAGTTTGGCAAACACTGTAGAAACAAATCCCTGTGACCTTTATTTTCCTGCTCTACTATCAGCATTAGGAATGAGGATGAGGGATACAGCCTGGCAGAATAGATTGACAGGGCACCAAAACAAGCCCCAGTGACCACAGATTCGCACCCTGCAATATTTAGTCAGGTTGAGGTGGAATAAGCACCAAAGACTTCAATCAACATTTCATCTGGCTGCAGCAAAATATTGTGTTTAGAAAACAATTGCTCCATCCAAATATTCCCACCTGTAGTAATGTGTTCTCCCTTACTGGTGTGCTTAGGTTGAGGACCTATTACTTGGAGGTGGAAGCACAGAAGACATCTAAATGTAGCTCTGCCCCAACAAGTTACCAGCAACATCAACTGTTACACTGTCAAACCAAATATATATTTTCAAAGTCCGCAACAAAGTACATTGAATGTTTTATTTTATTATGCTGTTATCCAATTATCTATGTTTTTACCGTTGGATATATTTTTAATTATGCATTACCACTATATCAGTGATGGATTAGTATACTGTGCCTATGTCAGACTCCTGATTCCTTATATCAATGTAGTTAGAAATTAGGTTTTTTGCTTACATCTAGAATAAAAGTTTAATTAATTTACTACAAACAGGCATACATAATGAATTCCTTAATTAAGGAGATTCATTAGAAATCACCACCTTTGAACTTGTGCAAGATTTAAAATGTTATAAATGTTATTTTTAATTTCTTTCCTCCTTTAGTACAGTTTTAGATGAATGATATAGTGTTAAATTTTAAACGATAGAATTGCAATTCCAATATCTATTGAAATGATGCACACAATATCTTAAAAGATTACCCTAGGGGAATTCAAACTCAGTGCATTAAAGATTTATTTCATTAATAAAAATAACATGCAATATTTACCAACTATATGAAATTTTGGGTAGTACAGAATTAATAAATGTGAAAAAATCAAAGGCGGAAGCTTATCAAAATTCCAGGCATTCTAAAATTATAGTAAGGAGGGACTGACTGAAGGATATATGCTGTGTCACCACACAACTATTGGGCAGGTCAAGGAGAGATGTACCATTTGTGTCAGGGATGTTAGATAGAAGATTTCTTCACCCATTCTAAGTCTGAGTAAACTAAGGGAAGAAAAGTACACTAGACCCTTCTCTGCCTTCATCACTATGTTTGCCCTCTACTTGTGTAGCATGACCTGAATAGGTCTCTCTCTATGTGATTTGAAACACAGATTACTACACTGTTCAGAACTAATGGAAGATTACTAATGTCGCCTGTACATGTAGCAGCAGTGCAGGATCCCAGGCTGGAATGTAATACCATCAAGAACATGATTTCCTGGTGTTTCCACGTGTCCTTATTCACATTAAAGAAATCCTGATCTTGAACCTGGAAACAATGCATGCCTTGACTTACTTTCTTTCTTTCTTTCTTTCTTTCTCTTTCTTTCTGATTTATTCACTAAATGATGAGTTTGATTTGCATCCTACCTTTAGTGGTTCTCAAACTTTTTCTGTCCTGGAGGGGAAGAGAAAGGTGAGAAGGATGTTTTGACATTCATTCGGAGGTAAGAGGAGGAAAGTGAGGAAGCCCACTGGATTGTGGCCTCAGGGAAGGAGAGTTCCCTGATGTCACTTCTTTCCCAACCTCTCTTATCACCGCCCCATTTCTTAGGATGAGACATTGCTGAAGCCTCAACACAATCTCTCACATATCCTTGGTACCTCTCTCAGCATGTGGGTGACTTTCTATCATAAGTCTCACACACACTCAGTAATTCTCTCTCTCTCTCTCTTTCTCTCTCTCTCTCTCTGACCCATTCATTCACAGTCTCCCACAATCATCTTTATCCTTCTCTCTCTCTCTCTCTCTCTCACACACACACACACACACTCAGTCACACTCATAATCTCTTTTTTACCTACTCGTATATGTTCTTTGGTATATTTGCACATACACAAGAGAATGGATACTTTTGTGTGACTGGGTGTGTGGAGAGTAAAGGAGTACGTGTATGAGTAAAGATAGAATGAAAGACCATGACTACGTGAGTTCATGTCTGTGAGCACTGGTTTATGTGAGTGTGAGTAAACATTTGTTAAGTATTGAATTTATTTAAATAAAACTGTTTTAATTTGAATGACATTATTTCCTTATAAAATATTAAAATGTGAATGTACATGAATCTACAAACAAAAATATGCATGCTAAAGAAGCAAAATATTTTTATTGATATAGTACATTGAGAGGAGGTAGTGGTGCAACATCCAAATGTAAATCTAAAGGGAGTTACAAGGATAAAGTTTTTAAAACCATTGCATAAAGGGGGACTCAATACAGTTTATAAAAAATAATACAAGTACAATTAAAATGTAAACTGATAAAAAACATAAAAAAATTAAACATAATTGTAGGTACTGTGTAATACAGTACTACAGGAACTATCCAAGGTTCTGAAACCTTTCAACATCTTATGACTATATCTTCAAAACATGGAGACAAAGAAGGATATGTATTTACAGAAGCCTTGATTAAACAAAAGGTAATCAAGGATCCAAAACCACACTGCAGAAATAATCCAGTTTGAGACCACTTTAACTACCCTGGCTCAGTGCTAGGGAATCCTGGAAATTGTAGTTTATTGTAGCACCAGAGTTCTCTGACAGACAAGACTAAAGGTCTCACAAAACTACATTCCCCAAATTCTTCAGCATTGAGCCAGGGCAGTTAAAGTGGTCTCAAACTGGATTATTTCTGCAGTGTGATTTGGACCTAGTATTCTGATACATCTAGCCACTGAGGAACTCTGTGCATGAAATGGTTATCAATCTGCTAGGTGGCAATACTTCATATATGTCAAAACAAGGTATGCATTGCTCTTATTAAAAAATCTTCATGTGTTCTAATGTTGATAGTGATGGTGGAAGTGCATGAATGGTTTTTCCCACAGGGGAAAAACAGTTCAGAATCTGCTTTCAGTAGCTTGGGGAGAGTAATGACTAAATACCAGTAACAGCTTATGGACTCCAGATCAATGGAGTGGCGAATCTGCTCCAAATTTTAGTTTTACCTTAAGGGAGCTATCCAAGGTGTCCAATTGTATCCCCCTAATGGGTTGGGCAGCTTTGATAGGCTCTTTCAAATTCAGATTAAAACCTGAAGTAGATTCACCTTCCCACTGACATGGAAGCTATCAGCTGCTACTGCTTTGTATGGAAGTGAAATTATTTCTTACAATTTAATTAGAATTGAGCTCATAGAGGTTCTAGCAGGGGAGCACAGCTATTGTATACCAATGAATATCATGTTCCATCTGTCTGGGATGGTTGCCCTCTTCCACTGAGCTTGTAGCTTCAGGAGGGATGCACATGGAGTGGTAAGGAAAGAAGGGGCACCTGCCTAGCCATCTCTTTTTAAGGGGGGGTGGTAAGCGAAAGGATGGGATATTTTACTTGATATTGTTTTAATCCTTGTTATAATCCACCCCGATTGCTTGTTCAGAGAGGCGGACTAGAAATAATAATAATAATAATAATAATAATAATTATTATTATTATTATTATTCCAGATCAGCTGAAACAACCATGAAAATCAATGGAGTAAAAAACGTAGCAGCCAGATCACCCTGACATCCAGCTCATAGAATATAAGTGGCAGACTTCATGCCTTTGTCTTAAACAGACTTCCAGAACTAATATACCTATTTTAGGGCTGGCGTGGACAACTTTTGACTCTTCAGGTGTTGCTGGAATATAGCTCCAGTTATCACTCTTTATTGGCTTTGATGGCTAAGAATGATGGGAAGTGCATCCAAGAAACATTTGAAGGACCAACAGTTCTAGAGTCACAATGTGCATGACATATCTCACAAACAATAAGGTGCCACAGAACACTGGTCATTCAACAAAGGCACCTAGGTCTTAGCAGGGATTGAGTTTCAGTTTATTAATTTTCTTCCTGTTCAAAATGTTTTGAGAGCTTTGTTCAGTGTAATATCAGCTGAGCCTTCTTGTGATCTAAAGTGTTTAAAATGTCACCTTCTTGTGATCTAAAATGTCATCCACATATCGACTGAACCCAGCTCAAAACCCAGCTTAAAGACTTTTTTCCCAGCAGCTCTTTCAAAGGCTGCAAATGATTTATTCCTGGTGCTTCTTTATCCCCAACAGCAATTTATGAGAGGATTTTTTTTCTAAAAAAAGCAAAACATTCCCCACACCACTTCCAAAAGATGTATTCAAGTGTCATGATGAATTTGGGTAAGTGCAAAGAAACATTTATGGGGGAATGTGTAGGCAGTTTTAAAAAAGCAAATGCACACCTACTGTATCAGAAGCTTTCCCTTCATTAGATCAGCAAGCAACAGTCACTTATTTGCATTCTATTAGTATTAAAGGCCATCGTTAGGCATGTCAAAAGCAAAGGACCAAATAAATGTGTCTATTAAATTAGCATTATAACTTTACATCATTATGTAAAGCCCATAAATTCATAGCTAATTTAAAATGGGCATTTCTTCATAAAGAGCTCTGGATCACAATAAGGTTCACACATTGCCATGCTATTTTCCTGGATTAATGGCAAAGAAAACATGCATGTATAATCAGGTAACATGCTTGTATATTGCTGCTGCAGCAGCAGTTCATTTGTAATTTATGCAGTTTCCTCTCTACTTTTAATGGCAACATTTTTCATGGAAGAGTTCTGCTTCCCTCAGCTACAACACTGAGTCATTCATTTGCTGAGAACAGAAAGGAGGTCAAATGACTTGCAAAGCTATATATATGGTGGGGGATGGGGTGGGGAAGTGGGGGAGAGAATTTGGAATTCTGTTTAAAAAATTAGAGAATCTATTAAAAAGAAAGTGTTGCATTTAGGCTGTAGGTCTCATGAGGGCTGCTATGTGGCCGTGTGGCCATCATTTGATCTGTTCTTTCTAAAAAAAAAAAAAAAAAAAAAAAAAAAAAAAAAAAAATCCATCTGAACAGCAGAGTTCTATGCAACTATATTCAGAAATAAGACCCACAAAGTAAGCAAATGGGGTTGCTTATTTTGTGCACAGCTGAGCACAGTTGTGATTGCTTATCTGAGACTTTACAAAAAAAAAAAAAAAACACCCTGTTTTTATTCATAAATTGAAAATCAGCCCTGGTGGCGCAGTGGTTAAATGCCTGTACTGCAGCCACTCACTCAAAACCAGAAGGTGGCGAGTTCAAGACCAGCAAAGGGCTGAAGCTTGACTCAGGCTTGCATCCTTCCGAGGTCGCTAAAACGAGTACCCAGATTGTTGGGGGCAAATAGCTTACAATTGTAAATGAAGCTGTTTGTTTAACAAATTGTAAGCCGCTCTGATTGTCTTGGCTGAAGAGCGGGGTATAAATAAAAAAAAATAAATAAAAAAATAAAAAAAAATTCTTTACTTTTCCAGATTTGGAGCTCTTGTGCTCTGGACTATAGTGTGCCATTTAAAAACAACAACAGCAACAAAAATACCAACACTCCAGCCCAGAGCACAAGAGCTTACAACTCAGCTTCAAATGTACAAAAAAAAGCCAATGTTAAAAGGAATGTATTTTCTGACAGTAGTCAGTAAAACTGGAAATACTAGACATCCTAAGTTTAAATATTTTAGCTAAGGGTAGTTAAAACCAGCTTTTAAATTCTTAGTCCAGAAATATACTTCTAAACAAGAATTCAAATTATTTATTTTTGTTGTTATTTGTTGTCACTTTGTTGCACACTCACATACACCATTCTTGTCCTTTACTTTTTAAAGAACTGTACAGAGGAAAAGGAGAAGAGGTAACCCACTTGCCACCAATGCCACTTGCTATGCCTCATGGTAAACCTTTTCTTTTTAAGGATCAGAGGTCCTTTCACACAATTATTGCATTATGATACCACTTTAACTGCCATGGTTCCATCCCTTAAAATCCTGGGTTTGGGGGGGGGGCATCTAGAATTCTCAGTAAGAGTGCTCTAGTGCATCACCAAATTGCAAAGCCCAGCAATCCATACAATGTTTCCATGGCAGTCAAAGTGGAATACAGAGTATAACTGTGCAATGTGAAAGGGCCCCAGAGGAGACTGGAATCGGACCCTTGTGACCATTTGTCTGAAGAACAAGATCTCTGGTTAGAAGTGTAGCAATGTTCTGAGCAGCTGAATCATTCAGGAAGTACTTCCCTGTTCCTTCTGTTATGGTTTAAGTAGGACATCAGCTTGCTGAAATCACAGTTCTAAAACTTCTGTCTCAGAGAGATATATTTGGTATGTTGAGTTTGAAACACCATGTTTTCACAATATTTAAATTATGCAAAATCATGGGACAGAATGGGATGAAAACCATAATTTTCTTTTGGTCTATATATATATATATATATATTTACAAAATAAATTAAACTCTCCAGTCTTCAGAACAGTTTTCAGTGGAACATCCAGATTGAAAATACCAAAATAACAAAAAGCCCCACAGTAGACAACAATGAAACTGCTGAAACAGCAGTACAAGAGGAGCATGAACCAACTGGGTCAGTTTACCTGGCAGGATATCAGAACAGATTAAAAGCATGTCTTTGAATTTTTGGTCTTTTAAAATTCAAAGAAAGAGTAGGTCAAGCATACTGCTCCCAGGAGGCAATACCACAGTTTAAGTGCTGCTCATGAGATCATATACTTTTGTGTTCTCACCAAGCAAATCTCAGGAGGTGGGAGAAACAAGAGCAGGGACCTCAGATACTCAAGGCATGTGAAAGTGGCTTCATACAGAAGGGGACTGATGAAGTAATATGTTGAACTTCTCTAAACTGACATGTCTACCATGGGGGGAAAGTGTAAGGAGAATAAAGCTGCTGCCACATTGCAAAATTAATGCAGTTTTTTACTACTTTAAATTACATAGCTCCATCTTATGAAATACTGGGATTTATAGTTTGTTGTGGTACCAGAGCTCTCTGGCACAGAAGGGTAAATATTGCACAAAATTATAAATCCTAGAAGACCATAGCATTGCACCTTTAAATGAGTGTCAAATTGCATTAATTTCTCAGTGTAGATACAGCTGTAAGGCTCAAGGCTGAAGAATGAGCCACAGCCCTGAACCCAATCTGCCAGAATGTTCAATAGGCCCTATTGTTGCTTCTTGATAATCCCCATTCTTAAATTCAATGTACCATGAAAAAAACTTTACTTTTAAAAAGCAGGGGATGAGGAGGAGACTGCAACAAATATTTAAACACAGATAACTTGTTCAGAGAAGGGAGGCGTGATAAAAGAGGAACATCAATAATCTAAGATATCTAGATGACACCATAATACTAGCAGAAAATATCACAGATATGTAAAAAATATTAAAGAAGGTCAAGATAAAAAGTGCAAAGAAGGTTTACAGATGAACGTCAAGAAAACAAAAATTATGACCACAGACAATCTACATAATTTGAAAGTAGGTAACTGAGGAGCTGTCTGCATTGGCCAAAAGACCTGTGTTCCTCCAGCCTCATACTGTCCTGTTTGAGCAGCATAGGTCAAAACTCCAGGGGCAGAACTGGGCCAGATCCTGGCAGATCAGATGCAGATCCAGTGGATTCAGCCCAATCCCATGGGAAACAGGGTTTGAAGAAACTTAAATGACCCACCATTTGTCATGGAATTTCCTAGAAATTCCAGCTAATTAGATGGCTCCCGCATTCTCTTTACCTTACTCTCCCATTACTGCTGCTGAAAAGACTCCTGTCACCACATCGGATGTGTACATGGGACACCTGGCCCTTTGGGTACAGCCAGGCAACTCCTTTTCATGTCAGACATGGTAACGGGCACTTTTCAGTCACAGCAACAGGATAGTGAAGTGAGTAGCACACTGCAGTACTGGTTCCATAGCATGGGGATGAACTGGTGTGTAAACACCCACCCATCCCCATACCAGCCCAGGGACCAATACAGGAAAGCATGTATTGACCCTGTGCTTTCCTGGCTTGTCTGCTCATGGGCAAAGAAATCAAAATAGTTCAGGATTCTTCATACTTTGATTCAATCATCAAGAAATCAAAGGAAGACATAAGGGCTGTACAAAAACCCCTAAGGGGCAGTGGGATGCCGCTCTTTTCTTAGCCAGATTGGGCCATGGCAACCTCACACTGTGGCCCCAATCCAGCCTTTCAAGGGTGCAAAAAGGAGTCACAACAAAGGATCCTTTTGGCACCCTCGAAAGGGTGCCATAGCTGCATTGCCATGGCTATATGGTGCTCCTTTGGAACTGCGTCATATGGATGCAAAGCTGGAGAAGCACCATGATGCTGCACGCCATGTGGATCAGCACACAGCATTAGTGTGTCCTAGGGGACAGAGTGAGGTGTGCATCCTTAGGACACTATGCTCTGACTCTGCCCCCCTGCTAGCCTTAATGGCCAATGTGTACAGGGCCTTAGACTTGGAGGGACAGCTATGAAGGAACTAGATAAGGTTCTGAAGTGTAAAGATATGTCATAAGTACCAAAGGTAGGATTGTCCATTCCATCATATTTCCCATTTCTATATATGGTTCTATATTATTATTATCTATTATGTTTTTAACTCTATTGCGATTTAATTCTTTTTTAAGGGAGGGTGGTAAGGGTAAGGAATGGGTATTTTAACTTGATATTGTTTTAACCTCTGCTGTACTCCACCCCGATTGCTTGTTCAGAGGGGTGGAATAGAAATAAATATTATTATTATTATTATTATTATTATTATTAAGTTAGACAATAAAGAAAGCTAATTGGGGTGGGGCCGATCAATTCATTTGAGATGTGGTGATGGAGGAGAGTTTTGACAATAATGTGTGCTTAAAAGGTCAATGGATGACTCTTAGAGCAGAGCAGGACCAAACTCTCCCTAGAAGAAAAGATGAACTAAGGTTGCCATGTGTTGGCCATATCATGAGAAGAAAGGACTCACTAAAAACACTGTAATACTTGGGAAAGTAGAGGGCTATAGGAAAAAAGGAAGACTGAATTCCAGATGGATACATTCAGACAGAGAAACCATGACCACAATTGTACAGGAGCTGAGCAGGATGGTTGAGGATAGGATGACTTGGAGGTTCCTCATACATAGTGTCCATGTAGGTCAAAGTC
Source organism: Urosaurus nigricauda (assembly GCA_034509955.1). Lineage (NCBI taxonomy): Eukaryota > Metazoa > Chordata > Lepidosauria > Squamata > Phrynosomatidae > Urosaurus > Urosaurus nigricauda. Next base: position 61,273,607 of record JAOEGL010000003.1, read on the forward strand.
ATCATGGTGGCAGTTAACAACAACAAGCACATGTTCTACTAAGATTTGTGATCTCCAGTCTAAAACCCAAGCCGAAATCCAATGTTAGTCCCAGCTCAAATAAAGCTAGCAGTGGGCCTTATGTAAGAATTACACTTGTTGGAACTACCATGGGATTTCACTTTACTTTGTCAGATTAAAGAAATTTGCCCATTTTCTATGGGCAAATTTATTCCCTGACCATGCTCTCTCGCACACACATACAAAGACTAAAGCCTCCTCAACAGCTTAAAGCAGTAAGTGTACTGCATTGTAGAGAGAGTCCTGCACAGCAGCTCACAACACTGGAATCACCTTTCCACTACTGTTGGTGTTGCAAAAGCAGTATGGCAGAATATTACCAGGTACAGGGTTGTGACAATGCAAAACAACTACACATTGTTGTTTTTTAACATTAAAAAAAGGAAAATTGTTGAGATATGAGGTTCCTTGTATGAGGAGCCAAGGCATACCAAATATCCAATAAATGTTCCCAAATTGCATCACTTTTCATTTCCAGTCTAATATCTAAGTCTGAATGGTTTCTCTGAGTTAATTTTAAAATGTAATCATCAAAGAGTACATATCAAAATGCAATAATGTAAGATTATATTGTTTTGAAAACACTTCTGCTAGCTCAAGCAAATCAAGTTTTCAGTTTCACAACATTTTCCAAATGAAAGCAAAGATGGATTTGTTTAGAAACTGATTTCTCTCCCCAAACCCAGGTTCCATTACGAACCTCAAATAGAATCCCATTGCAGTGATGCAGAACAGACAGTAATGCCAGAAACCTGTCTGTCATTCTTTTTGAACTGGCGTTCCAAACTGCAGTAAACTGATGTTAGTCAGTGAGAGATATACAAGTTTCTTCTTGACACATTATTAAATACAGTAATAAGTAAATATAAAACTTACCCAGTACACAACAAAATATGACACAGTAACTTGCATTTTGATCTGCTTGTAATGTTTTACTATCGTTAGAAGAAATATTGAGAGGAAAAGCTTCATAACATACTTTTGTATACTCAGTCCTATGATGACTAGTCAGTACTAATTACCTCAGAAGACTTTATTACAGTGTTTTTCACAGGGCACAACAATCATCATTATTCATTCAAGGTGATGTAGACTGGAGAACTGACAGTACAAATCTAACCCGACAGTATATTGCTTCTCCTTGCTCAAGACACCAATCCCAGTACACATTCATAGCTTATAATGTAAAAATATAAACTGGCTTTGTACTTTTCTTTTTCCTGTGTCCACAATTTCAACATATGATAGAGAGATTGGAATGAACAATTTCAGTTATTCTGAAATTGCTAGCTGCTGAATTATTATTATTATTATTATTATTATTATTATTGCAAAATCAATAATTGTGCAAAATTAGGGGAAGGAGGAGAATAGAATTGAAATCAGGCGGTAATTTCTTCAGATGACAATAACAATATTTTTGCAGTTTATTCTTGTTAATGTGTACTCAAAAGTAATTCCACTGAGTTTAATGGGGCTTATTTCCTGGCATGTAGATAGAAGATTACAATCTGAGTCCCTGGGATTTATTTGGTTTAAAAAAATTAAAAATAATGCAATTTTCAGTTTTAAAAATACAGTAAAAATGAAAATTCAACTAGGTATGCTATTACATGCTCTTAAAATAAAATGATAATGGGGCATCGTTGGATTGAACCATGGCACAAAAAACCAACAACCACCCAATAACCAGGCAACTGAAATGAACAACATTGATCAAGTCTGATTGACTGATGTTTGAGGACGGTGATTGAGATCAATGTTTGATTAAATATTCATGATGTTAGTTCCAAGGAATATTGAGTGCCTTAACAGCAAAATCAATTCATTAACTTTATTAATGAGACTTCAGAATTGTTAACTGTCTCAGTATAGTTACTCTAAGAACAGATTAAAGAAAGAAAATATTTAGACTATTTTAGTGCAGTAGCATATTCCACTGTAATCCAATGCATGTCTACCCAGAAATAAAATCCAGTGGTTCTACCCAATCGGATTACTATATCTGCATCCAAGCCACTAAGTTCATTGGGATCTTTTTCATGAAAATGAAAATAAAATTGCAGAACAAGGGATTTATCCTTTGAAAAGAGAAGCAACAGACCGAAACATTTCTTTTTCTTTAAATTAATAATCAGTTTAAAAACAGATTAACTTTTCTAGAACTGCACACACAAAAACAAACAAGCAGACTGTACAGACTGGTGTTATACAGCAGCCTCATGGCAGAGTGGGGGTGTGGTATCTGCACGCTGGCTGCCCTGACTCCATCCCCATGTCACCCATCTGACCAGATGGAGGGTGGCCTCAAGCCATGTCTTTGGTGCAGCGCTTACATGCACTGCACTGAAGAAGTGGCAAAAAGTCACCACTACCACAGCTAAGGGACACTTTCCACATAGCAAAAAAAGTGCTGGAAAAGCCAGACCAGCATGTAGTTGCCGCAGCCCCAATCTACTGAGAAAAGGGGCAGTCTGTTGAGCTCCTAAGTCTTAAATCTAAAATACAACACTGACTAGGGAGCAAACTCCAGTGAACACATTAAGATTTCCTTCTGGATCGCAAAATCATAAAATCATAGAGTTGGAAGAGACCCCAAGGGCCATCAAGTCGAATCCCCTGCTTTGCAGAAACACACTGACACAGCACTGCTGACAGAAGGCCCTCCAGCCTCTTTTTAAAAACATCCAAAGAAGGAGATTCCACCACACTTCAAATGAGTGTGGTCCACTGTCAAACAGCTCTTTCTGTCAAGAAGTTCTTCCTAATGTTCAGGTGGAATCTCTTTTCCTGTAGTTTGCATCCATTGCTCCATGTCCTAATCTCTGGAGGAGCAGAAAACAAGCTTGTTTCATCTTCAGTATGACTATCATATCTCCTCTTAACCTTCTCTTCGCCAGGCTAAACATACCCAGCTCCCTAAGTAAGTCCTCTTAAGACATGGTTTCCAAATCTTTCACAATTTTGGTTACAATCCTCTGGACACACTCCAGCTTGTCAACATCCTTTATGAATTGTACTGCCCAGAACTGGTTGCAGTACTGCAGGTGAGTCCTGACCAAAGCAAAATAGAGTGGTAAAATTACTTCCCTTGATTAGACACTATACTTCTATTGATCCATCCTAAAACTGCATTGGCTTTTTTAGCTGATGAATCACACTGTTGACTCATGTTCAACTTGTTGTCCACTGGAACTCCTTGATCCCTTTCAAATGATCTGCTTTCAAGACAGGTGTCCCCCATCCTATATCCTTCCATTTTATTTCTTTGCCCTAAGTGTAGTACCTTACATTTCTCCCTTTCGAAATTTGTTAGTTTTTGTCTAGCTTTCTATAAAATCCTTTTGAATTTGGTGCTGTCCCCTGGGGTATTAACTACTCCTCCTAATTTGGTGCTTTATGCAAATTTGATAAGCATGTCCTCTATTCCTTCATCTGAATTATTGATAAATATGTTTAATAGCACAGGGTCCAGGTCAAAACCCTGTGGCACCACAATAGTCACTTCTCTCCAGGATGAAGAGGAACCATTGGTAAGCACCCTTTGGCTCCAGCTGGTCAACCAATTACAAATCTGCCTAACAGTTGCATTGTCTAGCTCACATTTTACTAGTTTGTTTGCAAGAATATCATGGGGCATCTTGTTGAAGGCCTTACCAAAATCAAGACAAGTTACATCCATAGCTTTCCCTTTTTACCAGGCTGGTAATTTTATACAAAGGAGGGGGGGGGAAGGACTAGTCCAGCATGACTTTTTGTGATTATGATATTCCCTCATAAATGCTTACATAATCTCTGTTTAATGATCTACTCCAAAATCTTTCCTAATATTGATGTCAGGCTAACTGGGTGGTAATTGCTTGGGTTCCCCCCCCTTTTTTGTGCGTGTGTGTGTGTGTGCCCTCCTCCAATCTGCTGAGTCTCTCCTATTCTCCAGGAGTTCTCAAAGATTATTGGCAGTGGTTCTGAGATCACAGTAGGCCCTCCATATTCACGGACCTACCATCCATGGATTCCAGCTTCTGAAGACAGCAAGCCCATGGGGGAAAGATGCAGAGGAGAAGGAAGAGGCTGAGGTGGCAAAGACTTTTTCTATCTTTCCCGCTACATAATACATAAATATACATAGGTCAATAATATTATTTGGTAAAAGGTACAGAAATACTTTCCAGAGGACTCATTACTACATCAATTATTAGTTTGCAATAAAAAAAATATTTTCAGTGTTTTGGAGGATTTCGCTGCACTTAATCATAAAGGCAGTAACATGTTACAGCAGTGGGAGCCAGTGGCACCCAGTACCACCTAGCCCTCTTGGGTTGCAATCTAGGTCTCTTGAGGATCCCCAGATGAGCCTTTTTCCATGACACTATCATTTGGTGGGTCCCCAGATTTTGTTAGGATTTTAAAAATTCTTATTTGTTTATCTATTTATTTATTGCTGTTTTAAAATATTATTGGCAGGAAGAGCTTTGGACTAAACTATACTGATATTTTCGGTACCAGCCTTTTGCATTTTGTCATGATTGTTGCTTAAATGTAGCTAACAACGTGTTCTCTAAATGTGGTCATGGCCCTCTGGTTGAAAGAGGCTCACTATCCTTGTGTGATAACCTAAATTTTATAGACCCATGCAGGCCTTCCACTTCTTGTGTGACTCCAATTGCATGATCAGGAGAACAGAACTCTGCTTGCTGGCCATGGGCCCTTTCACATTACACAACTATAGAACTAGGATTCCAGTTTAAATGCCATGGCAACATCCTATGGAATCCTGAAATTGGTCTTTAATTAAAATTCCTAGCCAAAGAAATCTACTGCCTCACCAAAATACAATATTTGATACATTGATACCTGAAAATTATAGGTATGAAAAAATAATCTTCAGTTTGTCTCTTCTGTGTTTAATTTTCCTAATAAGCAGAGAAATGTTTGAATGAAGAGGAGAGGAGAGCATATATTATTTTAGCCTAGAGGCATATTGTTAAAATATTTTTTCCATTCTGAAGAGAGATCAATGAATACCTACTTCTTCTGTTTTAATAATAACTGGGTTGTTGCAGATGGTGATGGAAATAATGAACCATTATTTACACAAATAATCCCTTCCTTCAGTCTTCCTTGCCTAACAAAACAAAAATTAATTAAAGGTTTGATTAACTAAAGATTTAGAAACCAGCATTTCCTGAAAGAATAGATCTTCAGATCAGTTATTTCTATTCAGCTGTTCTTAAAATCAAAACACAATACACATAGAAGTGCTGCCCAAATTGAATTGGGTATATGATCAATGAAAGAAAATTGGTCAGAAGGATTCAGATAGCTTTTTATCTTAATTTTTTAAAAGAAGCAATAAAACAACAGTCATATTTTATCATTGATTCGTTTATTCTGACATGTAAAACATTTCCTAAGAATAGCTTATGGATACTGCTCTCTACCAATTGGAACATAAAAATAATATCAAAATATCTGATCAAGAAAACTAAAGGCCACATGATCTGACACTAGATAGGCTGATGTGGTGAAACCATACCTCTCCTATTTTAGGAGCAGAACTGAAGAGAGGTGGGTAGAAAGACAAAATCCTGGATATTGCTGGTCACTGGAAGCCTAGGCAATGAAAAAAATAACCCACAAACAATGCATCACAAAGGAAGTATTGGCATCTTGATATTGACACAGCCTGAGATTAGCTATAATGTTTATTGCTCCGTGTGTGTGTGTGTGTGTTAATACAGCTTTCCAGTGTCAACTCTCAGCACCTCTGCCTAGCAGAATTCCCGGACCGCAGTACCTGGAACTTTCCTCCAGTCCACAGGGCAAAAAGAATCCTCTCCCCCCGCCCTTCTCTCAAGAGCATAAATGCACATGTGTTCACAGAGATATGTATGTGTGAATGTTCTCCCCTTCTCTCCCCTCTTTTAACACCAAGCTTTGAAAGAGTAATTTCCAGCACAGAATACTTGGCTAGACTTAGTGTTTATTATTTTAATGACATGTTCTGAGCATTAGTGGTTGGAACTTAAATGATGCTTCATTATCATGGGCAAGGTTCCATCTGTGATAACAACATTGGCATCCCCAGGTTTCAAGATTTGCTCCTGAAATCTAAGGACTTAGAATGTTTCTAACCCACCAACCCAACTGTCTAGGAATGTTGGCAGTTATTTCACTTTGGCATGACTTTGTGTGAGGATCATGGCTTTTTCCTGGGATGAAGTGGTTTCAATCTAACCTGTTCTTTCTTCACCCACCCACAAAACCCTTTTTGGCTCTTCTGCCAACCATTAAACTATTTTAAAATCTTTTTTAAAATAAATGTCTTGACAGTATTTTAAAAGTTTTAACAATATTATTCATAATTCAATTCAATTTTAATTTTGACCTTTGATATGTTTTAAGTATATTATATTTGTTTCAGTTTGTAAGCCACCAATAGTTCCAGTTTTGGAGAAACAGCAGTATATTGATGATGATGATGATGATGATGATGATGATGATGATGATGATGGATTCCACCAATGGCACTAATATTCTTTAATGGTGGAACTGCATGCTTCTGTGATGTAAGGTTCACCATGCCTGTATTATGTAGTTGAGTGCAAGCTAAAGAGGCATGCATAAGTTTAGCTTCTCTTCACCAAAAGAGAGCGAGAGACCTGTTATGCATGTAGAGAAAAACTGAAATGCAAAAAGCAACAACCCATAAGGTAGTGATGCATCAATATCAAGAGAAATGGCAACTACCTGTACTGCTACTACTTAGGACCCTTTCATACCATGGTTATTGTACTATGATTCCACTTAAATTGTTTTTTGTGGGGCTTTCGGGCTATGTGGCCATATTCTAGAAGAGTTCCTTTCTGACGTTTTGCCAGCATTTGTGGCTGGCATCTTCAGAGAATGATAGCCTGGAAAAGGATTGGATATATATATATCCTGTGTGACCCTGGATATATTAATTGTTTAATTTACATTGTATTGTTGTTTTATTACATTGTATTGTTGTTTTATATGCTGTAATCCCGCCTGGATCCATAGGGAGAGGCGGGAAATATAAATAAAAATTTATTATTATTATTTATTATGGTGACCCAGAGGTGAACTTATCATGGTTTTTCTTGGCAAGATTTGCTCAGAAGAGATTTGCCTTTGCCGTCCTCTGAGTCCAAGAGAGTGCGACTTTCCCAAGATCACCCAGTGGGTTTCCATGGTAGAGTGGGGATTTGAACCCTGGCCTCCATAGTCATAGTCCAACACTCAAACTACTACACCACGCAGCTAGGAAGATAGATGAATTCTTTAAACACCAGAAGAAACTTGGGAGTTTCTTTTTAGGCTATGTAAAGGCATTTAAAAAACAAATAATAAACATTCCAAAGGTATTTATATGTGGATACCTGTTAGAAGTACAGCTCCCCCACCCCATCCAAGTAGAAGGTCTACGTAAGTGGCAGGTATTAGGAGTAGAAACTAGAAGTAGATAAAATTGGTAGATTATGGAAACATTTCTGTGTTGGGCTACCTACTCTAGAATCCCATGCTGGGTATTCTGACAGTTACAGTTTAAAAAGGGAGCCCTGGAAATTGATATTGGGTTTCAAGAAATACTTTTTCCAGGAGTTAATCACATTAGGCAGGTCACTCTCACACAGCAATAGTCCTATAACTAACATTCTGTGACAGGTAATCTGGAGTAGCTCTTTTAAACTTCCAAGTCTTGTTTCCTTTTGGTGTTCTAAACTTGGTCACATACATTTCATTGTGATGTCATTGTAAGAATGCTAGCCATTATGTTTAAATTAAGACTTCAAAAGATGGTATTACATCTGAGAACAAAGATACTTTCTGGTATTTTTCTGTTATTTTCTTCACCTTTTATACTATATATATGGGACACTATTTATAGTGACTTTACTGGGCTTCAAAGTGAGAGTATGAGGGCTGCAGTGAATGGTTACTTTTTATGTCTATTTTGAATTATCAAGATAAGAAAAATGTAATAAATGTGTTATAAAATGTCAAATCAGAAGACCTGAGACTGGGTTATGGTGCAGAAGGAAGATTGTAACTAATACTTTTAATACATTAAATCTTCGTATTTAAAACATTCTATTTCATTCTGCAATTAATGGCGCCGCCCGACTCAGCGGGCCGGCGCTTTTGCCGCGCGCGGGAAGCGCCATGCTGGCCTCCCGCTGCGCGGTCTTCCCGGCAGCCATTGCGGGGGCGGGCTCCCCCGTGATTGGCTGGCCGGGAGGATAGCGCGGGAACGCAGCCCGCCTTTTTCTGGGTCGGACTACATGTCCCAGAATGCAAGGCGGGCGAGGCGGGCGGCCTGATTGGCTCCCGGCGGCCCGCCTCTCGCCCTCATTGGCCCAGCCAGATTAGGGGCGGGGCTGCTGTGACGGGGCAGCCCCTGATTGGCCATTGGGCCTATAAATTCAGGCTGCGGGCGCGGAGGAACGCCATTGCGATTTTCGGCTCTGAGGAGTTCAGAGCTGAACGTAGAGCTCCGGGTGAGTTGGCCCGGGCAGTCGGGGGCCCAGGTGGCCATTGTGGAGTGCGCCACACGCGGCTGTGGGCGCTTTGGGTGGCCGTGTCCACCCCTCCTTTTCCGCGGCTTTTACCGCGGTTGCGCCACGCTGCTGTGGGCGCATTTGGTGGCCTTCGCCCCCCCCCTCTCATCACGCGGTACAATTTTAAACCGCGGTTCTCGGGGGCGTGCGGGTGTGTTCCCCCCCCCTGCGGTTGTTTTAGCCGGGGCCTTTTTCTTCTGGGGGGTTTTTTGCTGCATTGGGTCTTTATTCAGCGTGGCTTGCTGGTTTGAGCGTGGGACTGGGACGCTGGAAGACACAAGTTTGAGCCCCGGTTAGGGATATTTTCCATAACATCTCAGCATAAGCCACAGTGCGGAGAAGGGGTTATTTTCACTCCTCCTTCGTGTTCTTATTTGAGGCGGTGATCGCGGCTGTTGCCCTGCTGAGCCCGCTCTCTTTTTTCCTTCTTACCCCCTCCCCTTGTTTTTAAGGGTTCTTCTTTGTGGGGGTTTAGACTGCTTCTCCCTGTCTCCTGATTTGGTCTACGTCGCCTTTGGGCATTCACGTGAGGGCAGTGATCGCGGCTGCGGCCCTGCTGAGCCTGCCTTCAATAAATTTGTTTGCTTTTAGGGGGCGGTGATCGCGGATGCGTCCCTGCTGAGCCCGCCCCTCCATCCGTGATTAACTTTGTCGGAAGTCCAGTACTTTTGCAGCTTTTAGAATTGGGTTCATCATGCCGTCTAAGTCAAAAGGTGCTAACCAGCAACTGAAAGCACCGTCGACTCGCATCGGGCGCACGGCAACATCTCGTGGTCGCAATGCTTCGTGTGCGGTGGCATCTTCGAGCGCGGAATCTCGAAGTATCGCGTCGCCGGGCGGTCCATCCGGAACAGGCGCGGTATCGGGTGAAGGGCCTGCTTCGCAAGCGTCGTCAGTTATTTCTCAATTGATGGCGGCGGAGCTGGCGCGGTCCTTTTCTGATATCATCTCTAAGGCTCTTGCAGCGAGCGGTTCTCCATCGGTAGCAGGTGCGACATCATCTGAGATTGAGGGGAGTGCTCAAGCTTCGGTCGGGGCGACGGGTCCGGTTCAGGCGTCCGGTTCGGCGTCCAGTTCTGCTCCTGGGGCCCAGGATCGTCACGTGGCTGGGCACTTGGCGGTTTCGAGTTCCAGCTCGTCTTCCAGTTCCAGCTCTTCGTCGGATTCAACCAGTTCCGACGATGAAGTGTGGGAAGTGGCGACAGCGGCTGATTCGTCCAGAAAGAAGCGGAAACACAAGAAGAAGTCGAAGAAGAGGAAGAAGAAGTCGAGGCGTTCCGCCTCTAGTGCTCCTGGGACTGTGGTGGGGCAGGAGGGTACGTCCTCGGGCGTCCCTGATGGCAGGGATGGATACTGGGTAGAGCACGCTTGGGCTCCTGGTTTGCCTTTGTGGGCTATTAGGAGGAGGGCCTGGAGACCGGGTTTGCAGGGGGTTTGGGTCGACGCTCAGGCTTCATCCATCCCAGCTTCTGCTCCCGGAGATCGCCCCCCGGGCTCACACTTGTCCAAGAAAGTTCGAAAACTTATTTTGCGGGGCTGTTATGTTGATGTTTTCACCCTCCTTCAGCCGAAAGGTCAGGAGGCTTGGGCAGTCACTTCTCCGAAACGTGCCAAGAGGCACCCTAAAGTTCCCCCTGCTGAGCACAATTTCTCTAATTGGCTGGAGGGATATACAGTGTTCAAAGCGGTCGTGTCCATGGCTTTCCCGGAGAGGGCCTGGCATCTCGACTGCCACTTGTTGCACGTCCTTCGGGCTAGGTCGGTGGCAGGGGAGGCAGCAGCCATTGCGTACGACGCTGCTTTTAGGCAGCAGGCGTCGCTTAGCTCTCGCGAGCGGTGGGATCAACTCCACAGCGAGATTTGGCTCTTAGAAGTAGGCCCGTTAGCTAAGTCCAAGGGGGCCTTCAAGGCGCCCGGTAAGCGGGAGCGCAGGCTTGCTTGCTGGGATTTCAACGCGGGCCGCTGCACGCGGGCTCATTGCAGATATGAGCATTGCTGTGAGTTATGCAGAGGTTCTCACCCCAAGATCTCCTGCTCTCGTAATAGTTCTCAGCCCTTTCGACAAGGGCGCCCTGCCCATTCGGCAGCCGGCAAACGTGACGGGGCCCCTGTCTCTGACGCCGGTGGGTCAGGGAGCCAGAAATGAGGTGCCTTCTCCTCCTTCTCGGGGGTTCGCTATGGCTCGATCGCCGGTTAATGTGGGAGCCCTTTTGCCTCTTTTGGAGGTTTATCCTCATAAGGAGGCTGCTCGTTTGCTGGCTGATGGGTTTTCGTCTGGTTTTCGTATTCCCGTGGTGGCCCCTCCTCCTCCTGCGGTGGCAAGAAATTTGAAATCGGCTCGGGATATGCCTGACGTCCTCCTCAGTAAGATTAATAAAGAAATCGAGGCTGGTCGTATTGAAGGGCCTTTCAGTTCCCCCCCATTTGCTGATCTGCATGTTTCTCCGCTTGGGGTTGTTCCCAAGAAGGCACCAGGGGAGTTCAGACTCATTCACCACCTGTCTCACCCACCTGGGGCCTCGGTGAATGATGCCATTCCCGATGAGTTGTGTTCCGTGAAGTATGCCTCTTTTGACCATGCAGTCCGTTTGGTTCGCTCCTGTGGTAAAGGGGCGTTGATGGCCAAATGTGATATTCAATCTGCCTTTCGATTGTTACCTGTTCACCCTAGTGATTTTCGTTTGCTAGGTTTCAAAGTTGGGGAAGGGTGGTATTTTGATAAGGCCATGCCAATGGGGTGCTCTTTTAGTTGTGCAGCGTTTGAGACCTTTAGTACGTTTCTTGAATGGGAGCTCAAACGGCGTGCATGCTCCCCGTTGGTGACTCATTATTTGGATGATTTTTTGTTTGTTGGGAGGGCTGGCACCGATGAGTGTAAGAAACTCTTAGACACTTTCTCTGCCCTGGCCCGAGAGATTGGGGTCCCATTAGCGAAGGAAAAAACTGAGGGTCCTGCTTCTTCTCTCACTTTCTTGGGCATCCAACTGGACTCTGTCCGTGGCACCTCATCCTTGCCCCAGGCAAAATTGTTAGCGTTAAGGGCCCTTTTAGCGGATTTCCTGGTTGCCAAAAAAGCTACGTTGAAGCAAGTTCAATCCCTACTAGGGCACCTTAATTTCGCATGTCGTGTGGTGGCGCCTGGACGGGCCTTTTGCTTTAGGCTGGCCAGAGCAACAGTTGGCGCTCGCCTTCCCCATCATCGGGTTAGGATCTCCAAGGGTGTTAAGGATGATCTCAGAGTCTGGGAGTCTTTTCTTTCCAATTTTAACGGTATTGCCATTTGGCAGAAGTCCTGGCAGTTGGGCGACCGTTTACAAGTGCATTCCGATGCAGCCGGGAGCATTGGTTTTGGGATTTATTTTCAAGGCCATTGGTGCGCTCAACGGTGGCCACAGGAGTGGGCTCAAGGAAATGTGTTGAGGGACCTAACTTTCCTGGAATTATTTCCAATTGTGGTTTCCATTCGCATTTGGCGGGAGGATTTTGCCAACAAGAAGATCACGTTTTGGTGTGATAACCAGGCGGTTGTCAACGTGGTCAACAGTATGTCTTCTTCCTCTGAGAGAGTCATGTTTTTAGTTAGGAGAATGGTACTCGATTGCTTAATTAATAACATTTCTTTTTCCGCACGGTTCGTGCCTGGACTTGAAAATAACATCGCTGATGCTCTCTCTCGCTTCCAGGAGGAACGATTCCGTCGTTTGGCTCCGGAAGCGGACCCCTCCCCTGTTCAGTTTCCTCAGGACTTGTGGGACCTTGGACCTCTATCATTATGAAGGGCATTTTGGCGTCTATTGCTCCTTCCACTCAGAAGGCTTATACGAGGGTTTTTCCTAAGCTATCTGCTTATTTTCGAGTTTGCAATATACCGGCTCATTGGCCCGTCCAGTCCCCTACTGTCCTCGGCTTCATGGCCTGGTTATATTCTAACGGGTCCTCCCCTCGGGCCATTTCAGTTTTGCTGGCGGGCATATCGTTCTTTTCTAAAGCCTCTGGTCTGGGTGACCCCTGTGCCTCCTTCCAAGTCAGGCGGACTCTGGAGGGTTGGAGGCGATCCCAGGGTCCGTCTTTGGATGCCAGACGTCCCATCACGCTGCCGCTGCTCGAGCAGCTTTCTGCTGCCTTACCTGTGATTTGCTCTTCTCAATATGAGGCCGGTCTGTTTCGGGCTGCTTTCGTTACTGCCTTTTTCGGGGCCCTGAGGTTGGGGGAGCTCGTTCCTAATTCTGCCAATGATACCTCCGAGCGTTCTCTTCAGGTTGGGGATGTTTCTTTCACTACGAGTTCTGTTTCATTATTGGTTCGGAGGTCAAAATGCGACCAACTGGGGAAGGGGTCCATTATTACTTTGAACCGCTTTAAGGGATCGCTGGTGTGCCCTGTCCGTACCTTGCACGCCTTCATGGATGTTCGCCCGGTTGGTCCTGGTTCCTTGTTCTGCCACTATAATGGAGTTCCAGTTACGCGTTACCAGCTGGTGGCAGTGTTGCGTTTGGCCCTCAGACATTTGGGTCTGCCAGTGAAAGACTTTGGGGGACATTCCTTCCGGATCGGGGCGGCTACTTCGGCTGCTCAAAGCGGATTGGCTTCTGACTCTATTAAACATTTGGGACGCTGGAAATCCAGGGCTTTCCTGGGTTATATCCGCCCGGACCGGGACCTGGCTGAGGGTCATTGAGGGTATGGTTGCTCTATTGGTTTGTGTTCAGCCTGAATGCGTTTGATAGGGTTGGCGGCAGGCGGTTCGTTCCTCACCGTCTGTTTGGCGGCAGCATAGGCCTGGATCTGGGGTTAGGGGTTTCCAGGGCTCGATGGCTCTGGATCGGGAGTCTTCGTGACCCGGGTGTTTGGAGCGTGCTGATGTGGCCAGTGCGGGGGCTACAGTCAGTTGACACCCGGTGACTAGAGTGCCTTGCAAATCGGTGGGTGGAGCACAGTTGCCCGACTGTGCTTTAGGGCGGGGCTTGGCACCTACGTCATCCCGATGCTTGGATATAAGCAACCATTCATTAGCCAACGGGGGTTTGGCTGATGCCCAGATTCAGACCTTATGCTTTGGGCCAACCCTATTGTTCATGTTGGAATTAATAAAGTTGTGGCCATGTTCACTCCAAAACTTGTGTAGTTGTGTTCTTTCATGGCAGCTGACCTGCGAGGCAATTATTGTTACCCACCAAAAAAGATTTAGTGTTTTACTTCTGTACTCTTTTCTTGCATGATCATCAGCAAACCATTATTTCTAGAAGGATGATAATTCATTTCATGCAATTTGTCACTGTATATTAAAGATAATGAAATGCTGAAATGAATAAAGAGATGTTTTACAGTTTAAGGACAAGTGCTGTAGACAGGTTGGCTTGATGGTATGCCATGAAGTATGACAGTACAGTATATACCCCGCAGTATTTCATAGATGAAAACAGAGACATTCTCATGACACTGTAACTATCTAAGTAATTCCTATTACTAAATGTAAGTACTGTAACTTCAATAATTGCATACCATTCCCTTGTCTATCCTGTCCTAATTTCCTTCTGCCTGCTTCCTATATTTTACCCTGTATATTTTTTTAAAAACCTATTAAAATAATGCATATTATTATTATTATTATTAAAATAATAATTAATTATCAAACATTAATAATCTGCTACATAACTTGCTCCTTGTAACATTTTTACAAAGAAGATGGATTATAATAAATTAGCATTCAGAACCACTCAAAATGAAACCCTCAATTTGCAGTTTGTGAAGCTGCACATAGCATGTTGTACATATGAAGTCTTAGAACACAGCCCTACAGAATGATGCTTCAGTAGCATTGAATTAAACAAAGTTTACAGTATTTTCAGGAAAGTGGATGTAGCATCACCTCTCTTAACATGCAGTACAATCATGAAGCCTATTCAGCAATTTGATTTTATAAAAACCAAGAGGGGATATATTTGAAAATCTAGACTGGAGTAAGTTATAGCAACTCACATAAACAAAATGATTATAATGGTCTGCCTAAAGGAAAATAAAATGGAACAAAGGTAGCCAGGTGATTTACCAGGGAGAAAAAGAACAGGGATCATCTGTAGCAATTAGGGACAGCTAGACCACAAGGAGTGCTTGGCTTTGAATTCAAAATTATGGGAGCTATTTGTATTACAAGATCTCAGCAACATTTCTATTTCCATCATTATGGATACTTTCTATACATTATTTGCTGAGATGCCTATTTCAGAAAAATAAGAGCAGATATATCTTTGAGACAGGGATCTGACTGGGATCACATTGTGGAGGCAAAAAGGCTAATGCCAACGGTCCCTACTACCCCAGTTAAACTCATGCCTCCTCCATGCCAACTCTTTCTTAAAAACAATAATGACAAGAAGATCAATTGTTGGCTAATCATATCTCAGAACTAGGTTGGCCTTCACACAGTGAAGTTGTCCAGAAATGCTGCCAGCACCCACACACAAACAAACACAGATAGGAATGGCTCAGCGAGGGAAGCCAAATAGCCAGCTAGCAAACAGTCTACAGACCTTTCCAGAGTCTGAAAGTAACAGACCACAAACGAAAGCCAGGGTCAGGATACCAGAAGTCACAGAGATCAGAAGATGCCAAGGTCAGGGAAGCCGGAAGGTTTAGAGTAGTCAAGTCCGTTCCAGGCACGTAGGTTTAAGTCCACCAAAGGCTCAAGAAGCACAAGAGCACAGGATTCTAGGAGCCAGCGCCAACAGCATCCAATATGATGGAACTGCAATAAACTGTGGCAAATAATAAGTGTTCTCCAGCAAAGCCCTCTTTTATCCCAGCTGTTCCTTATCTGCAGCATGCTTGTCTGCCAGTCTCTTAGATCTCCTTAAGCAAGCCTTTTCAGGTCTCCTTTGGCTGAAGGAAGGGACATGTATGCTTGGTTCTTCCTAGGCTGCTGAGCCTTTAGAGGAGACCCCATAGAGCTCAGGTCTTGCTGATCTCCAATCACTGGACCTGGAGGAACAGAGCTGGGATCTGGCAGAGCAGAACTGGGGCCTGGCATGGTCTCAGATTGCTCCTGCACATGAGTAGCCAGGACCTCCTCTGAATCCTCCACTGGGCTGGTCATGACAGAAGTATAGCTAGCAGTGGATATAGCTAGCAATGGCTTATACCTGTATATTACCTTATCTTAAATTCAAATTAGACAATGAGAAAATTGAAATAGTTAAAGATTTCTCATAGCTTGTTTCAAACGTTGTTCAGAACAGAGACTGCAGTCAAGAGTTAAGACAATGTCTAGGGATGGAATAGGCAGCCACGAAAGAGCTAGAGAAGATCCTAAACAGTAAAGATATATTTCTGAATATAGTTAGAGTTATCCAAGCCATGGCATTCACCATCACTATGTATGGATGTCACAGCTGGACAATGAAAAAAAGTAGATTAAAAAATATCAGCTCATTTGAGAAGTTGTGCTGATGAAGAGTGCCAAGGATACCATGGCCAGAATAAAAGACAATCAGATTGGTTCTTAAACAGATCAAGCCTGAAATACCTCTAGAAGCCAAGATGATCAAACTGAGGTTCTCATACTTTGACCACAACAGAAGAAGACATGACTCATTGGAAAACACAAAAATGCTGGGAATGGTTGGGAGTAGTAGAAAGAGAGGAGGACCGCTCACCAGATGTATAGATTCAATTAGGGAGGTCATGGACATGAGTCTGCAAAACTTAAGCGGATCAGTAGAAGACATGGAGTCTTGGAGATGTCTCATCCACAGAGTCACCATAAGCTGAAGTTGATTTGAGGGCAATTAACAAATCATAGAAAGTATGCCATTCTTTACCATTTGCTAGGGAATATGAACAAGAGATACTATTGTATTCTTGTCATATTGTGGGTTTTCCTTAGCCTGCTGAGCACACAGAATGTTAGATTGAAATGACAGTTGGCCTGATTTAACAGGGTTTTTTAAAAACATTTTGTCTAATAAATAGACTCTAATTCATAAAGGGTATCCTCATACATATTTTCTATTCCTTCAGCTGCTACAAGGGATAACACATGGGATAACATGTAGGATGACTATTCAACAGTCTGAGAAACATTTATGTACTGCATAGTATGGATGGAAATAATACACATAGGTTTCCCAACAGTTAGGAAACTCCATCACAAAAAATAATAAAAGTAAGATTTTTGAACAAATTTCTCCTGCTATTTAAACATCTCAAAATGTTGCAAAGGAATTATTCTATGGTGAAAAATTCATAGGGTTTTTATTGGGGGGGAGCAGAAAAAAACCTAATTTTTTGTACAGGAAATGGTTCCTGTTTACCTGTACAGAAACCATTGTTTTAAAACATGAAATCACATGTGGTCACAGCTCACCAATTCTTGTGCAACACATTGGGATGTTCAAATTTAGGGATAATACTCCAGAAAAATGCTTACATTTTCCCACAACGGGGAGAAAATATATAGTCTAATATACTCTAGAGGACTACAAATTCCCCAGCCCTGTGCTGTTGTGTGCCTTCAGGTCATTTCAAGTCTTCAAGTCTTTCCTGGCAAGATTTTTTCACAGGAGGTAACAAAAATATTTTTTAACCTATAAAATAATTCTCTGACTATTGCTCTAAATATGTTTTACATCTTTAGGTGACATGAACTGCATATTTACTCCTGTGTACATAATCCTATTGTTCAGTTGACTGGCAGTGAAATAGATTTTTACTATGCAGAAGGTTTTTGCTATCCAGAAACTCCATTATTTGTAGCCAAACAAACACTTTCAAATTTGGGAGCTTTATAAGAATGATAGATTACATATCCATTTTTTTAATTTAGAGAGGAGAACAAAAACACTTATCTAAAGTGCATGACATGTTCTGTTGTCATTATGAAGAGGAATAAGTAGTGTTATATATTCAAATGATACATATGAGAAAATGATTACCATCTGATGAATATGAATCTACAGGAAAGGTACAAATTTCTCTCTTTTCATAGCTAGAGTTAAAGCAGTTCACATGATCTCCAAGCAATACTGAATACTATTAAATTTACTAATATCTATTGCCATACATTAGTATTAGATTTTTTGTTCTCTTTCTTAACTTATTTAAAGAATTTGTGCAAGACACAGTACTTATATGGGAGATCACCAAGGAAGACCAGGTGCTGTAGGCTATATTTCAGAGAAAGGCAATGACAAACCATGTTTGAGGATTCCTTACCTAAGAAAATCCTGTGAAAGACTTCGATCCACAGTAAGTTCCCTGGTGACTTAAAGGTATGTGCAAATGCATGCACAAACACAATTACAATTTTAATCATTGACATATAAGAAGAACAAAAGTTATTGGTCTAAGATTTGTATAAGCATCCAGGGGTAGCTGTATTGGCCATATAGCAAATCCAATTTAAAAACTCCACCAAACAGAGATACCTTTATTGGTCAACCAAAATGTATAATATACATGTTGCTAGCTTTCAAAGCTTCACTGGCATCTTCATCAGGCATGGAGTTACAAACCAAACAGGAGGAAAAAAAAATGTTTTCTGGATTTTGAGGTATTAATCACTTCTGCCCACAGATCCATATGCTGTGACCTACTGCTTATGTGAGCCCTGAAATCAATTGGATGCCATGAACTCCCAAGGTGCACTTGACAGACTGGTCCCAAACAGGATGTTGAAATCACCCAAGATCAAAGATCTGGCTGACTCCAACACCAATTCTGAGACAAATTCCATGAACTCAGCCAGGGAGTCTGTTAAACAGTACAATGCTTTTTCTTTTCTTTTATTTTTCTTTTCATACTTTTCGTTACAGTCAGGGTTGGGGGTCAGAATTCTACTGTGCATTTGTTGTATGTCTTCCCGACCCTTTCTTCTCTCTCTTTCTTTCTCCTTTCTTTCTTTTCTTCTTCTCTTCCCCTTTCTCCTCCTTCCCCTGTTTTCTTTATCTTTGATTGTATTTATTTTGATTGTAAATTAAATTTTGTGTCTTAGAAATTAATAAAAAGTAATCTTTAAAAATCTGATTTAATTATTTATGATGCTCAGTCTGCATTATATTATAAAAGCCATCTTAATTAAGACAAATTTTATTTATTTATTTATTTAAAATATTATTATTATTATTATTAACCTTTATTTATATAGCGCTGTAAATTTACACTTTTAGTTAACT
Organism: Urosaurus nigricauda; assembly: GCA_034509955.1. Taxonomy (NCBI): domain Eukaryota; kingdom Metazoa; phylum Chordata; class Lepidosauria; order Squamata; family Phrynosomatidae; genus Urosaurus; species Urosaurus nigricauda. The sequence continues at coordinate 61,292,418 of JAOEGL010000003.1, forward strand.
TTTAAGAGTAGGAGACCTTATTTTGAAAGGCAGCTAAATGCAAATCATCATAATAAGAACAGTGCTGTTCTAAGGGTTCCTTCCAACCTTCTTAAATATGCAAATACAGGGAGAGGAATAGTTACATGTATGTCTTATCTCACTCAGAATGAGAACAAATGGTTCCACCCATGCCATAAAGAACGACTCTACAAGCACCAAATGGCAGGACTTAGAATACTTGGTTTTTGGAAATTCCTGTCATCTAAATAATTAATAAGGTTATTGTTTTAGGTGAAAAACAACAACTTTCTTCCTGTACACTCAAAGCTGATCTTTACATGTGTGCAGGTGTTATACATAATTTTCATGCAATTTAAACAGATGGGGCAGAACAATACTGCTAATAATTTATTTACAACTCCATAATATTTGGAACAATATAGTTTGTGATACTTTTTACACAAAATGAATGCATGTTTCGCAGACTGCTGCCTAGTAATCATATAATCTATGTTGGAATCCCACTGTGACTAATTTGCAATAAACTTGGTGGTTATGGGGAATCATTTGCATCTGCTCCATCATGGATTCCATCTTACAGAGACTGTGCGGGTAATCTCTAGTACTCTTTCTTATTCATTTTGTTTGTTTGAACACTGTTTACTTTGTTTGGGCTGAGGAAGTGGACAGGATTTTTGGCAAAGTCTGTTTGATGATGTACATGTAGTGAGAGTGGTAAACAGATTGGTCTTGGGGTGGAATTGGCAAATTACTGTTTTAAATTAGCCTGTTAATGTCTTCAACCACATCCATTTGAGTTCCACTTGGAGGTGAAGATGATGGGTTGTCATCTGCAACCACAGTAGATATTTTTAGACAGCCCAGCAAGCATGAAGTCAGCTCGCATGCAGATCATGAGTGAGTAAATTATGAGTAAATTGAGTGGACTGGTTTTTGTTTGAAAAGTATAAGGGCTTCCTTCCATATGCTCCTTAGGGCCTTCTTAAGTGAAAGAGTTGTATTCCACAGGCCCTATTTGATATCCACACCATCTTAAAGCATTAGCCAGGTGATGTGGTCACCTATTACTTCCCTGGAGGGTATTGTGGAGGGAGTCCCATTACAATGTGATCATGCAATGCCTGAACCTCACCTGTAATAGGTGATTGCCCATGACTGTCACAGCAAGGAAAGTTTTTGTGCCTGAGAGTTCTGCAATGGTACTTGCGGATTACATTAGTTGGCCAATTGTGGGGAAATGGACTAAACAGATATGTGTATCTTCTCTGTGGCAAGAGGTATAGAGGAAAAAGAATCTGAAATAACAGTGAACACCTAGTGAGTCACCTCTTTGGGTCTTCAGTCTTAGTCTTCATCTACATGGACTAGGGATGTAGAAAGAAAACTAGTGTTGCAGCAAATATGGCGCATGTCCTCCTTTAGCAGCTGGATAGCTGAAAGCTATTTGATATAGCTTGCCATTGGGGTTTGGGTATTGCTTGGCTGACTGGGGAAGAAACAAGCAGAACTTCTGCTCCAGGCACAGTCCATACTGTCAGCTGATCCCATATGTCTTATTATTATTATTATTATTATTTAAGTAAAATGCCCCTTGGTGGATTCCTATCTGTGTTTGGTGCCATTATTTCCTAGTGGGTCAGAGCTGATCTCTGCAGGCCATCATCTAATGCAATATAATTCCTACTGATTTCTTTTACTGTGTTACCTCCCAAAATGGCTTATTAATTTCAGTGATCTGGGTTGACTTTACATTGGTAAAGGGCAGAATGTGATATACTGCTTCCTGAAAACTGTTCACTGCAGTTCTGTAATTGCTATTCAATATAGTCTCTTGAGATATCCAGTAAAGATTGGGGATGAACAACTAAGGCATTGCAGGGGTTTTCTAATGACTATATACTATATAATGGCTATATAATATTTGTTAATGACTTTCTAATGGTACATTTGAATTAAAGATGAAAATGCAAGTAGCAGAAACACAAATCATGAAAAACAAAAGCATAAATAAGTATCTTGATATTGTTATGGATGAATAATGAGTAGTAGCCAGAAAGTACCAATAAAATCAATAATGGAGAATTTAAAGAAGTTGAGGTACAAATGACAGAATAACAACAAATTGACTAAAAATATTTTAAAGATTTTATCATGAATAGGTAATACAACTGTATACCTAGGAAGTACCTTGTGATACTATTCATAAAGGACAGATATTTAGTCTTAAGTTACCTCAGTGAAGATCATTGTGCAATGCAGGGAACTGAAAAAGGTTGTGAGATTAATTTTGGCAAATGTCAGATGGAATTATTTCACTGTTTATTTCTATCATGTGTGCAATCATACTCACATAGTCTTATTCTTTCCAGTATTTTGGCTCCCTCCATCCTGCCAACTTTATATTTGATATAGTAAGATTTTTCATAAGCATAGGGATCATTTTTATAAATGTTACATAACTATTGTAATCATCTACATCATCTTTCCTCTGTCAGTTATTTGCAAATCAAACTAACGAAATGCAGCTTCATAATTATAGATTAATCTAATTTCTGAAGGTCCAACTAATCAATTCCCTGTTGGCTTAACAATGTAACTTCTTAAATTATAATAATTTTAACACTGCCATTAAATCTATGATTTCTCCCTAATTATTTTTGCTAGAAGGTTATTTAAATAATTCTTCTATCAATTACAGGAGATGTGTTCCACTGTCACTCAGAAATATGAGAGAGTAGACTACAGCCCTAGAGTTATTATCAAAAGAGACATTTTGTGTTATTCCACAAAAGTTTACTGCTATAATTTGTTACTTACACACTCTTCAATTGTTCAAATTTTCTAGGGCAGTGGTTCACTGAATTTTTACCCTTTGTTGCTGTTAACTGACCTTGAGTCAACCTTGACTTGTGGCGAGGCTGTTGATGAGACATCTCTAAGACCCCGTTTTCCACTGTTCTGCTTAAGCTCTGCAGACTCATGCCTGTGGCCATTCTTATTGAGTCTAGCCATCTGAATTAGAATCATAGAATCATAGGTCCGTTTTACATTGGCAAAAAGAGGTGTCATGAAGGCTGCTTGAAAACCCAGCTTTTACATTAGAAAATGGGAAAGTGTGCCATGAAAACACCATTTTGGCGTTTTAAGGGAAAAACGCACCTTTAAAAAGTAGTTCGGTTGCCCCACTACTTTTTAAAAAAGTGCGTTATAGCGCTAGTACATCAAAACGCTAAGATGCCATTGCGCAGTTAAATGGGGCTCTGTTTCCTTAAGGCGCCCATTTAAAGGCTGCGCTGCAGGTGCGAATCAGAATGGATCGTGGGTTGGGAGCATGCGTGGTGTGGACTTCACTCCTAATTAAAACGTTCTATGCCCTCCAGGTGTAAAAGCTGGGGTTTAACCGCGCAGTTTTTTAAAGCTCCCAAACCCCCTTTAAATCATTTAAAACTGCGCAATTCACAGCCGCAAACAGCGCAATAGCGCAGTTCAAGCCTCGACCCTCGCAATAGCGCAGTTCAAGCCTCGACCCTCGCAATAGCGCAGTTCAAGCCTCGACCCTCGCAATAGCGCAGTTCAAGCCTCCACCCTCGCAATAGCGCAGTTCAAGCCTCGACCCTCGCAATAGCGCTGTTCGCGGCGGCACGAACAGCGCAACAGCGCAATTCGCAGCCAGCAAGGAAAAAAAAATTAAAATCGCAGTTTAAAGCCGCGTTTATTGCTGCCCATGTAGCAGCTCCGCCTGTATTTGTAGCGTTCTGACAGCTTCCCATGTAACTGCTGAGCCACAAAAAAGACCTCAGATAAGTCGTTCCCACACCCCTCAGTGTAGCAGCTCTGCACTTTTTTAATGCACACCTGGGGCTTGCTATGTAGCTGCTAAGCATTAAGATAAAGGCGACTTCAGGTCACACTTTCTTGCCAATGTAAAAAGCCCCATAGAGTTGGAAGAGACCCCAAGGGCCATCCAGTCCAACCCCCTGCCACGCAGGAACTCCAAATCAAAGCATCCCCGACAGATGGCCATCCAGCCTCTGCTTAAAGACCTCCAAGGACGGAGACTCCACTACATTCTGGTCATATGTTTTATTTAACCCAGACAAATGGCAGATCTTTTGCCAATGAGCTATAACCTTTTTTTTTTAATTAAAGTAAAATCCTAGTCCTCATGGTTTTGTGCAAAGAGTTGATTTAAATATGAACGCAGGGAGCCACTTGATAACATTAGAGTGGCTCCCTGCGTTCATATTTAAATCAACTCTTTGCACAAATCTGGTGTGCGGTCTTCTTCTCTGTCTACAATCTTTAACATTTTCTAGCATTATTGTCTTTTCTAATGAATCATGCCTTCTCATGTTGTGGACAAAGTACAATAGCCTCAAGTTGATCATCTGGGGTATTTCAGGATTGATCTGTTCAAGGACCCATTTGTCTGTTTTTGGCTGTCCGTGGTATTCTCAACACTCTTCTCCAGCACCACATCTCAAATGAGTTTATATTCTTTTCATCTGCTTTTTTCACTGCCAGCCTTCTCACATCCATATGTAGTGATGGGGAATACCCTGGACTGGACAATTCTAGCTTCAGTGCTTAGTTGTGTATCTTTACATTTTAGGATCTTTTCTAGCTTTTTCATGGCTACCCTTCCCATTCCTAGTCTTATATTTTTCAGTCTCTGTACTCTCCAATGGGTTATCCAAGCTATGAGTTATCTTTAACTATTTTGATTTCCTCATTTTGTAGGCTGAATTTATGGAGGTTCTCTGCAGTCATTATTTTTCTTTGCTTTATGTTCAGCAACAAGCTTTTACACTTTACCCTTGCAACCTCCTCAGCATACACATTCATATGCCTTGCATATGAATATGAATATGCATATGAATATGAGGGATCAGGGCCTTCAAGAGTCACACATATATCCCTGAGAAATTCTTGCATCTCCTGAGTGGTTCCCACCCCACTCTTTGGTGTTCTAGGGGCTTCTCTGGGTTAAGAAATTCTGAGTTCTCATGAGTAAAGTTTCATCTTTAATGTTTGAATTTTACGCTAATGAGCCAATAGGACTCCACTGAAGTTATTAGTTGCTTTTATATCCCATCTTTCTTCCCTTGATCTCATACCTGGCTTTCCTCCTCCCCTTTCTATTCTAATAATAAATGAGCTAAGTCAGTTTAAGAAAAGCTTGAGACTGGACAAGGATATCCAGTGAATGTAACAGTTCAGTGGAGACTTACACTAAGGGATGCAATTCTTCTCTAAGGGCTTGTTTACATTTACCAGAATATTCTGGGTTGCCCACTTGAATCACCCTCTTATTTGCTACCACTGTGGAACTGAGTCCCCCTGACCTCTGTGTAATTCATGCCTGTAGAGATTCAGATTCAAAGCAATTCAGCAGGGATGCTTACAGGAACTGTGGGAGAATGGAGTTGGCTGTTTCTGTTATGTTTTTCTCTGGGTTTTCTAGAAAATCTGGAACAAAAGACATGTCTTTTAAATGCAGGACAGGGGCATTGAACTGGGTCTGGGAATTCTGTAAACAGCCAGGACCCGATTTGGGGTTTTGGGGTACATAGTATAAACAGCACACAGCCAGCCTGGTAGAAATTCCCAGTATATTGGTGATGGAGACAAGCCCTAAGTTTTTTCTTGAAGGTAGCAATGAGTAATTTTATCCATTTTATTTCTGATGCAAAACAGTCTTCCAAAACTGTGCTATTAAGACTCTCACAAAGGCCATCCACAACCATGAAGCAATGCTATTTCAGTTATAGTCGTCGTTGTCTTCTTCTTCTTCTTCTTCTTCTTCTTCTTCTTCTTCTTTTTGGTTTTTTTCCTGTTAAATACTGTATAATGGAGTTGGCAAGCTATCATCATGTAGTGATTTGAGTATTGTGTTAGGACTTCAGGAGACATTCACTCATATGGAAGCACCTTGAGTAAGTTACACTCTCTTATCCTAAGAGCAAGGCAATGGTAAACCTCTCCTGAATACATCCTATCAAGAAAACACCATGATTTGAAGGACCATATCTCCACATATGAGCTTGTTAGAGTTCTAAGAAGTTCAGGAGAGGCCCTTCACTCTGTCTTGCTACCTTCTCAGGTTCATTTGGTGGGAAGAAGAGAAAAGGTTGTCTCATTAGCAGCTCCAAGACTTTGGAATTCCCTCACTAGGAAGGCTAGGATGGCCTCATCCTGCTTGCCTTCCCCTGGAAAGTAAAGACATTTAGAAATTGATTGTTGGGAGCAGAGGGTTAAATATACTCTCTTGATGAATTTTAATGTTTCTAAATTTACAGATTTTAAAATTGTTTTAAAAATTACTTTTATATTTACACTATCAAATGATTTTTAATATAATTTTTAATAATTTTGGGCTGTTTCTAACAAATTTTAAGCCACCATTATTGGGGGAAAGATAGGATATAAATTAAATAAATGCATTTTTTTCATTGCCTTGGGGTCGCTATAAGTTAGAAATTGTGACAATGACAAAATAAGGAAAGCATATGTTAATTTCTTTACATTTTAACAAATAGGCCAATAAAATAATTTCCATATAAAGCTGTAAAAGTATTTGAACATGAAATTAAAACAAATGTCTAAATCAGATAATATTATTTGGAGCATTAAAAAATAAAATAATAAAGTACAGAAAGTTCTATTTTTTCCAGAAAACCTATTTCATCACTACCAAATCTCAGTCTGACAGTCTAAGCATTATACTAATTATCTATAATGCTAATTATCTCTCCATGAGCGGCATTAATCCCAGAACAAACTGAAGCATAAATTCCAAATATAATTGTGTATCAGCCTCAAAGGAGAATTGTAATCCATCCAGATTTAAAATACCGTCTGTGGTGACCATGTGTTTTCTGTGACTGCAGTCCTCTGTTTTAAGGGCTGTTACAGGACAGTTCACTGTTCAAGGAGTTGCCCAATATAAGTCATGTTTATACATGAAGAACCATTAAGAGGTGGAAGTATGGGGCTCTAATTTGACCATTAACCACTATCATTACTGAGACAGTAGATACCTGGATTACCCAGACAGGTACCTGGGTTACCAGTCTTTCTTATGTTCAGATGTGTATTAATTTATAGCAATTTGCATCTACATATATAAGTTAGATAAGCAATTTTAAAGCAAATCCATGCCTTCTTTTTGGCACTGTGTTAAATAGCTAATATTGTGGCTTTCCAGCGTGAATAATACCCACTGATCATGTATTTTTGGAAACTCCAGCATTATTTTACAAGAGCCACAGTAGAGAAAATAATTGCCTTGAAGTTCTGTGGCTCTGTTGTAATGTTATTTCATTTGTGAAGTGAGGTAAAAGATGTGATATCCCATGATCTTTTAAAAATGTTTGGACATGTATCTTAGGTTATATAAGGTAGCAGTCTATTGCTCGGAGGGGGATGACCATTTAGAATAGTTTAGTGCAAATAGTGATTGACTGAGTGACTGAGAAAGTATGATCATATATGGTGTTGATGGTTAAAGAATGGTTTTTATGAGCTGTAGAGTAATAGCACTGGTTTATTATTTTGAGGTTTAGATTATAAGGGTGGTGTCAGGGTAAGAATATGTAGTTGGATAATATACATAGGGGTATATCAGCTGAAGTGCATCTTGTGACTTAAAGAATAGAAACAAAAGATCCATATTGTAATCATATGTTTCTGAACACAAACTAAGCTTGTTTGTTAAATAAATAGGAGCTGTTAAATTGTTTTGTTTTTACACACATATGCCGCTTCATTAGCTACAACAGATATATAATCAGATATGTAGTATCAGTAATATCCACATATAGGAAGAAGGGATAAAATCAGGTACAGGAATCCAATTCATAGCCATGAGATTTATGGGGAGGAGATGATTCAGATGAAAAGAGTCCTGGTCTGATACCTGAGTCAAATCATAGTATTGATAAAGGAATGTAGAGGTGAATCCCTACCATTGTCATATTGGAAAGTGGAAATAATACCTCCCTGGAAATGTTCTCTCTGCTTTTTTATAGCATCCATTTATAGGAAAAATAAGTTGACTTTGCCTTAAGTTTTGCCTTTTTAATGCTAATTTGGTGCTTTCCCTTTAGAGACAAAGAGATGAATTTTAAGGAAATGATAAAAACAGGAGAGCCAGCATGGCAGCTGCTGGCTTCCATGTAAGTGACACTGAGAATCCATGCTGAGGTTCAGTCTGAAGATACAAATATTGAAAACTAGCTTCAGCACCTTTGATAGCTCCTTTAAATTTTGGACTAAAACACCGAATAAATTGGCCACCAGCAACCATAGGACATTTAAGTATGATTTCAAAATGGTTGTCACACCCTGTGTAGCTCTTGTTGAGAATTTTTTCACCTTTGTCATCACTGTCATCTTCATCATCAAGGGAAAAAATAACTTTCTACATCTCAGTGGGGTGGAGTGTAACATGTACACTACTACAAACCTTAGCCTCTACAGATTTAGCATTCTAATTCACAGTTTAAACTCCTAACACCTGCTGCAATTTAAAGCCATCTGCTTAACCCAGAAATCTAAATTTTAACAGCATGAAATTAACAGATGGATGGGTAATAACCCCAATAGCATTACTGTATTTTCAGAGTGACCATAAAAACTGGATTTTTTACTGATCCATTCACATTTTCTGCTATTTAGTGTCATCCATCCCATGCTGATGGGCCATCAGCAATGAGAACTTCCTCTGGGATTTTACTCAGATAAAAGCAAATGATTATTTCTTACTCTCTTGGTCCTACTAAATGGATAGCTAACTGCCAGAGACTGCACCAGCAGAAAAATTACTTTAAAAAGAATTAATTCCAGCCAGATCACTATTTAATGTAAACTCAGAAATGATTTAGGATAACAGTGGCTTGGAAAAGATGCTTTAGAAATACAAGACAAAGATATTTCCACTTAATCTTGGATATTTTAAAATTAAAACTACAACACAATATATAATCCATTTGGAAGCAATCAACTGGTTCAGGAAAAAAATAATTTAGATGTAAGAATGGACAGGATGCTTATTGAATTTGCAGGTGACACCAAATTATTTTGAAGAACACTTCAAATTCTTCATTTGAAAATATCGCAAACATTTCTATTACTCTGCTTTTAAACTTGGGTCCTTTTTATGCTAGGAATGTGAACAGGACAATTAGGGATCACTCCTATTGTTGACAATATTGTATTGATCCTTACTTTTGTCATACATTAAGATTCTTATTATTATTCTTTCTGATCAGCCTTTGTTTCCCTTTCCAATGCTCACCCAGTCTTTCTCTTTGCTCTCTCTGCATCCTAACACCTACCCGTAATGCTATCAGGAGCCTCCCTCTTTCTCTCTGCATTGTTTGAAGATTCCAGCACCCTTCAGAGAGAAGCGTCATTCAGAACTGCCAAGACACCCTCTGGAGAAATTAATATCCAAGTGCTGGTTTCAGCACTGTTTCTGCTGTTCAGGGAATGTAAGGGATCTCTGTAGCCAGAGGTTCACTGCATGACAAAAGAAAGCCAACACACAGTGAGTGAGAAATTGTGTTCTCCTCATCTCTCTCCTGCTGTTGATGTATTTTGTTCTCTTCCCAAGTTGTAAAAGTGTCCCTTTTGTTGCACTGAAAAAATCGATTTGGCAAAAGGCATGCTTTTACAATTTTCTCCCTCTGGAAGGAGAACAGAAGTGCCACAATCTCATGCAGACAGGTTAGGTGAAAGCTTCTCTCTCACTGCATGTCGGCTCACTTTTGTAATGCAATAAGGTTCTCTGAGACTGAAAATAGAATTACAAGACCATGGACAGATTTTAATTAATACATATCAATTGTTGATTTGTAAAACAAACCAAAAAACATAAACAACAAAACAAAACAAAAATTATACTCACATTAATGTCTCCTTAGTATTCGTGACAAATGTCAGGTATCTAGCTAGATTACCACATTGCAGACCAGGAATGTTCTCAGAACGGTACAAAACAGGAGTGGATGGGACCGGAAGTGGCCTCATGTAACTGATACACAAATGTTACATGACCACCTCATGTAACACTCCTCTACCACAAAAGGCAATTTCAAAAAGCCATGTGATTCCCAGCTATTTAGTAGATGTGGGAGAATGGGGCTCCTGAAGACTTCATTCAATACTGAAACTGACAAACAGAACTACTATAAGATAAGCTTTTTTGGTGGTAAATGACACAGCAAAAGGTTTTCAGCTGAGGAAACATAACAGCCCTTTAACTGATGGGTTCCCACAAGTATTTCTTAAGCGCCTAATTCTACCCAGACTACCCTGTGGCTGACACTCTAGATATCTGTGACTGACCAATGGGTTCCCTGGGCTGGGTGCACCTTCCCCCCAGGGTGATACCAATGAAAAATTGGTTCCCTGGGGTTTTATATATTGAATAAGTATTTAAATGCTACCCTGTATCCAGGGGTCACAGGTTAGGATACAAGCAATTTCAATGCAATTAGTCATTTTTTTTTCAAATATAATTTTTAAAAAGCCCAATCCTTGAAGCACAATAGATCAAAAAATAAGACAAAAATCACAGAATCAAGCAAGTGCCAAGTAGGTTAACAAAGTTTGGGTAAATAGCCTTAGCTTTGTGTCAAAATGATTACCAATCAGGCCTCTAAGGGAAGGGCAGTTTGTAGCTGGATCTCTAAAGCAGAGAAGACCCTTTCCTGTGCCATCAGATCTCCTTGCTGGAAAAACTGTCGGGGGAAACAGATTGCTCCAGTTCAGCTTTCAACAAATATTATAATTGAACTGAAACAAGACTATGCTATGGTTTTCTTACCAATAGATTTTACACTTAAGCATCTGAGATCACTGGAATACTTCAACATTTATAAGACAATTAATTCTGTGATAGCATCTAAAGAAAATTTGGAGGATTTAGATTAAATGGATACAGTTGTAGGGTGCAAAGTTATCTTAATATTGATTTCAGATAATTTAAAGTACCAGATAATTGCAGGCAGGGACTCCACATTGCCAATAACTGCTGAGTAATATAATTTAAAATGCTTGTAAAATCTACTGTTTTTAGCTTCAATTCCAGCTATTAAAGTATTACCAAAAATACACACTTCATTTTTATGGCCAGATGCTCTAGAAAGGTAAAATATTTTATTACTACTTGAACTGGCATGTCAGTGTTTATTTAACAGAGGTTCATGGTTGTCAGGAGCACCCTTCAATTACCCCTTCAACTCTGGGAAGCCATTATCTTAATGTTCATCTGTAGATAGTATTCTTAAAGCATGGAGGTTTGTGCCTGGTTATTTAAGCTTGATGAAGGCCAGTAGTCATTACATCTTCTTCTCTATTGTCTTGCCTTCACTGCCAAAATTAATTCTGATAATTATCAGAAAAATAATTGCTGCTAAGGATCTTCCTTCTATATTTATTTTTCCAGTATTTCTGCCACTGTTTACTTATGCTGCATTACCTACCTGAACTATAGATTAAACTGGTTACAGGTTACTGGCTGGGAAGAAAACCAAACCTGTTTTTAAGGCATAGGTCCTGGCAGCTTCTTATCAGTTTCTTGTCAGAATGCTCAAGGCAGAATGCTCAAGAGGTAGAGGAGGGAGGAAAAGGTGGATGAAAAGGAGGAAGAGCTGCAGCAGCAGGACAAGGGAAGAGGAGGAAAGAAGGAGGAGGAAGAGGAGGCAGGAAAGAAGAGGAAGAAAAGTTAACCCTCTGCCACCTGCCGTGGTGAGAGCCGTGAGGGAGGGGGTGGGGACAAAGTGCCATTGTCCCCATGGCCACACCAACATTGAGTAATATGGGAGTTGAGCATCTACGGATTTTGGTATCTGAGGAGAGATCAAGGGCCGATTATATTCTATTTGTGTACCTGTAATTCTGTTTGATACATTTTGATAACAAAAATTATATTAATCCTATTTAAACTAAAGTTGTCATTCAAGTCTAATGAATGCTACAGCTCACTGCTGGGACTCCTGGATGGCATGTTATTGCATGCTTATAGGTCTCTTGGTTGAAAGTTCTATGTCTTCAGCACTTCGCAGCTTGCATACTATGAAAGATTATCACCATTTATCTTCACACAATGCCACTGAAGTGCACCCTTAGATGTGATACATTTACTATGCCATTTTCATTAGTATCTACAGCTTTTTTAAAAAAAATAGGCTACACAGACATATTGTTGAGTATGTGCGCTTCCAGGCCCAAAATAGCATGCCCCATTTTGTACTGTTCCTGGCCTATATGGTGTGAAAGCCAAACATAGATGACAGAGCTACTGTCAGACACTGACAGTGCAGAGAAATACAGACAGATGGAAAACAGATAGTAGGATACTAAGTACCCTACAATTTATTGAAGCAAACAGGAGAGACTTGAGTGGCAAATTACCTACACTGTTCACAAACCAGCAGGCAGCCCTGCTTGCCAGCTATCCAAATTGTTTCTGGGCAATTTGTCACATTTCTACTTTGTTGTGCTATTTCTTGTGGAATGACTTTGAGTTTTGATCATTCCCTGTTGTGTGAGATATGTCCAAACACAAGCAGAACTTTGTAAACTTATACTTAGGAATAGAAGAATATGAAACTTGTTACCTAATAAGAAGTGTCAAATACAATGAAAGGTGGAGGCAAAGTTATTTGATTTAGTTTTCAAGTTCTGTAACAGGGGGAAGACTTCTTTCTTCCCAGCCAAAATTAAAAAGAGTGACCTTTTCAAAAAAAAAATAAAGAGGAAGGAAATAAGGAAATAAATGGAGAGGAGAAGCATAAACTAAAAACTTGCTAACAGAACACATCTTTCTGAAGGAGCATGGCAACAGAAAGGAATTTAGAAACTTTAGACATTTTGAAGCTATCATTTTGGTATTTTTTTTCTCTTTAAATGCATATGATGTTGTGTTTTCAAATTATATTAGAATAGAATAGAATATTTATTACGGCACTTGGCCAGCACACAAATGATATTGAATATTCAGTCTAGTATATAATATTAGCTAGACAGACAGACAGACAGAGGCACAGTGGCTCAGCAGTTAAACTGCTTACTCTGACGATTGCAAGGTTGGCACATCGCCAGTCTGAGACCCAAGTGCCAATTTATAGAGGGATATCCCATCACTAATCCCAGTCTCTGCCAACCTAGCAGTTTGAAAGCATGTAAAAGTGTAAGTAGATAAATGGGCACCACTATGGTGGGAAGGTAACACCATTCCATGCAGTTGTTTTGGCAACATGACCATGGAGTTGTTTTTGACAATGCTGGCTCCCTCATTTTTAGTAACCGAGATGATCATCACCTGCTACAGTTGGACATGACTTCACAATCATTTCATAGGGGAAACCTTTACACTTACCTAGATTGATAGAGTCTTACATTGGTAAAGAATCTCACACCCTAGAAATGGAGAATGAGAGGAAAGCTAACTATCCAGTAATGGAGATAGCATGTTTGGGAGAAATAAACCACACTTCCATTTATCTATAAAAATGTATGAGTTACTTATTTCATCAAAATACTCGAAGAAATATATAGTGTCTTCTACTGCAGTCTTATATGCCCTTATGCTGTTTTTCCCTGTGTTTGGGGAAGCATTAGGGGGAGGCTGGCTACACATTGTCAACTGTGCAATTACCAACCCCTCTCTCATTTGAAAAGAACTCTAGTTTGTTAGCCCTAGTCTGTCCTATGACTTAGTTAACTATACATAGTTTCTGAACTACATTTGGTTTAGATAAATATGTGAATAGATGGCCACCACCAGTTTATTCCAAATTCCAAAATGACTTCACCAGTATGATAGGTAGGCCAGGACCTATAGTGTCTGCCACAGATCTGGATTAGACCTGTCAGATAGGAGCAGAATCATTGAAACTGAGTGTTCCCAAATTCTCTCTTGGACATGCAATCCAGCAGGATACAATGGGTGATAACCATGAGAGTTATTGAGAGTTCCAAATCAATTAGATAGCCACACCATCTCTTTCTTGGTGAAGACTGTACACTTGCTTTTGAAACATGTATGTTAAATGCTGTATGGTTGCATATGCAAATTGTAAGCATTTTCTAACTCATAAGCTTTATACTTTCAGACAATAGTAGACAGAGTAGATGTGGATACCAGAATACACAAGCAAGGATGAGCTAACAATATATATGACAGATCTGAAATCAAATTCCCCCATGAAAACTTCTCAAAAATGCAGCTAGTAAAATAATTTCTCTCTACTAGAAATATTGTTTTCATGAAATACAGAGTATGGTAATTCAATTAGAAGGACCTTGTAACAGTCTTCTTGCTGCATGCACTTGCATATGAATACAAGTGACCTGCTGGATCTAACTTTTCAAAGTCTATTCCCACAGTGGTCATCCAGATGACCATAAAAAGCCCAGTGGCTGAACATGGGTGCAATAATACCTTCCAAGATGTATTCTTTAGCAACTTTGTGTTGACAGGCATAGTGCTTCTGATATTTCAAGGAGGAACTGATGCTTTTACCCATCAGTCATTTGTCTGATTCCCTTTCAAAGCCATCCAAGTTTCTGGCCATCCATACTTCTTGTAGAAGTGAGTTATGTAGCTGTGTGAAGCAGTAATTCTGTCTGTCCCAAATCTTCCACCATTTAGTTTCAGTGGATGGACCTGCCTTCTATAATATAAAAGGGAGATAATGTTTTCCCTATGCACATTACCCATAACATAGATACTATTATACGTACCTGCTATTTCCCTCTTCCACTCACTCTTTTTCCTAATGAAAAATTATTCCAACACGGCAATCTTTGCTTATAGAAAAAGATGCTCCATGTCCCTGTTCATAAGATGAGGCTAAGAATTTAATACAAACATCTTGAGCCTGTAACTACAGGGTACTTGTTGTTCCTGAAAACATGGGGTTAATGAAGAATGAGATATGGGGAAGAAACAATGAAACACAAAGGAAGTTGGAATTTAGGAAACAACTTGAAATGTCATTAAAGGAATAAATGTTTTTAAAATCTATTTAATATAAAGCGATTAGGACTCTTAGTTTTATTTAGCCTCAGGGATATATTTTCCTTTGGGCATAACTCTGCAAGAGATGTGCATGTTATAGAATCAGAGGCATGACATAACCTAGACACAGTAGTCTATGAACTGGGAACATTATAAGACCATTGTAATATGTTCTACATGGGACTGGCCTTGAAGAAGACTCATCTAGTGCAAAATGTAGAAGCTCAGCTGCCGACTGGAGTACCATATAGACAGCATATCATGCTGGTCATAAAAGAATTGCATTGGCTACCAATACCTTTCTGGTCAGAATTCAAGGTGTGTGTGATGACATTTAAAACCCTAAATGTTTTGGGACCTTGATACTTGGGAAAATGCCTCTTTCTGTATGAGCCAGAGGATTAAGGTCTGCTGGGAGGGCTCTCCTCTGCATCCCACCAGTGAGATCAATACACTGTATTAGGACATGGGAGTTTGATATGCTTTTTATATTATTTAATTATTTTGTTTTAAGTTGTTTAAACTTGTTTTAAAGCTTTTTGTAAGCTTTAACCTTTGATATAGGGTGCGGAATAAATATTTAATTAATTAATTACTACATGACTTGCTAGTAAGGATTGACAAATCAGTCCATACAGTCAGTCCATGCCACTTTCACTTGTGTTAAATGACAAGTTTATTCCATTCTGTTTCCACATTCATTTGTATTTTTTTTAAAAAATAATTTTAAAAAAATAATAAAATAATTTTTTAAATGTATTTTCTTCTCATAATGCATACTGTTAAATACATTATCTTTCAAAGTACATAATTTAAAGGGTATTTTGATATACTTTAGTGTGGGCTGGCATCAGAACATTAGGGAAATGTGAAAGCTGGTAGATAATTAAGGTCTGGTTTGTACATGAAACCAGCAAGTGCAGATTCACAAAGTTTAATTTCATCAAGTATTCTAATCTGGTATCAGGATAAAGTTGTGAATTAAGAAGATACAATGCTGGGATTTTGTTTTTGTTTTTTTAAAAAAAGTTAGTTGTTTTAAAAGCAAATTGGACAGGCAGGACTTTTTATGTCTAGTGTATAGCTTAGAATTACCATATTTTGAAAATCAAAAACAAGGACACATTTACCAATTGACCACTTTAAATCATCAACCACTAGGATGATCCTCCCACCAAATACTCAATAAGGGCTTGGCAGTTGAAAGAGGAGCCACTGCTCTTCAGTTGAGTCTGTCCAACAGATCATCCTTGCACTGGATACCCTCTTGGCAATGGTGAAGGAGCTCCTTTTCCTTCTCCAACATTTTCCTTGCTGGCAGGTCCTCTCAAGGTGGAGGAGGATAATGGCCATGATAACAATGGCAACAGCAGCTCCAACTCAACATGAAGTTAGTGAATCACTTGGTATTCCCCATGGGGCTAAGGCTGGCTGCTTTGGGGGCTTTGTTTACCCTAATTCAAACAGGTATGTCTCTCTTCCTGCCTTTCAGAAGTTTGCTACCTGATCTCCCCCTTCCTCCAATCCAGACCTTGTATGAAAACCCAGACATTTTAAAAATCCACCTAGGCCAGGGTGACCAGATGTCATAATCTTAAAGGAGGACAAAGCACCACAAACTGTAGGACATTCCAGAAAAATTGAGTACAGTAAAAAATAAAAGCTAAATACATTAATACAAATACAAATTCATGCTTCTTAGTCATGCTCAGCATGAAGGACATTTTGAAATTCCTCCTGGGGAGAAGGCTGAATGGTAGGACATGTCCTAGAAAAGGGGCATAATAAAAACAAATAATAAAATTGATTTATATCCCACCTCTCTGTGCAACACAATCATGGCAGCTTACAAGTTAAAACAATACAAATCCATATCCCAATCTCCCACCCACCCATAAAATAACAATTAAACAGTACAAAATTAAAACATACTTTAAAATAAACATTCAAAACAAACAAACAAACAGCTTCATTTATATACCGCTTCATACCGTCTAAGCAGTGTCTAAGCAGTTTACAACTGTAAGCTACTCAAATCAGGCAGTGGTTATAGCAGAGTTCAGGGGATAACAAGTTCAAGTTGTAGTGGCTGGTATCTGTTCAGGAAAGGCATGCTGGAAGAGATCCATCTTAACAGCTTTTTAAAAGCTGTTAAGGCTGGTGATGTGTCGGATCTCCTCCAGCAGGCCTTTTCATAATCTGGGAGCAGTTGCTGAAAAGGTCCTCTGAGTGGTGGCAGACAGTCTAGTTTTCATAGGTTGTAACAAATTCCTCCCAGAGGACCTGAGTGCACAGAGTGGATTATACAGATGGAGGCTGTCCCAAAAATAGATTGGACCCAAGCCATTTTGAGCTTTAAAGATGATAACCAGCACCTTGTACTGCGCCCAGAAACTAATAGGCAGCAAGTGAAGTGATCTCAAAATCAGTGTTATGTGATCTCTTCTAGGTTTACCTGAGACCAGCCTGGCTGCCATGTGCTGCACTAACTGGAGTTTCCTAACTAAGCACAAGGGTAGCCCCATATAGAGTGCATTACAGAAATTGAGATGAGAGGTTGCCAGCATATGCACCACAGTTTCTAGGTCCCTAAATTCAAGGAAAGGATGCAGCTGGTGTATCAGCTGAAGCTGGTAACAAGATGTCTGGTCACCTTGTCCTGGGAAGAAATTATCTCCCCAATAGAGGATATCTCTGGGAAATTGGCAAGATAATATTGTTAGCTTTGAAAAAGAGGACATATCCTGGAACAGGATAACTATAGTATAGATGCATTTCCATATATATTACTAATAATAATACTTAGTTCTGGGTGCAGAAGCAACGGTAGCTTATTTTTCTCTTCCAATCAATTACCTAGTGTTCAGTGTTTTGCTAATGGCCAATGCAATGTAACCATACAGGTTTACTCATCTTAGAAAATTCAGTCCCAACAATTTCATTACAAAACAACCCACATATAGAGAGCCAGCATAATATAGCCCCAACGCCAGCCCCAGCGCCAGCGCCAGAGGCCAGGACAACGCCTCCCGCCCGAGGGACGACCAGGAGGAGTGCCGGTGGGAGCGGCACGCCTTCAAAGCCGGCCCACCGGGCTCCAGAGGCAAGCCCCAGTGCCAGCGCCAGAGGCCAGGACAACGCCTCCCGCCCGAGGGACGACCAGGAGGAGTGCCGGTGGGAGCGGCACACCTTCAAAGCTGGCCCACCGGGCTCCAGAGGCAAGCCCCAGCGCCAGCACCAGAGGCCAGGACAACGCCTCCCGCCCGAGGGACGACCAGGAGGAGTGCCGGTGGGAGCGGCACGCCTTCAAAGCCGTCCCACCGGGCTCCAGAGGCAAGCCCCAGCGCCAGCACCAGAGGCTAGGACAACGCCTCCCACCCGAGGGACGACCAGGGGGAGTGCCGGTGGGAGCGGCACGCCTTCAAGCCGGCGAGGACTTGGGGGTGGGGGAGGGGTCACAGGTGGGAGCGGCCTCCTCTTTTTCTGATCGGCCCGTCGGGCCCCTCAAGCCTTGAGTGTGCATCAGGAACATTAGCAATATTATACTGCTGCCTGGACTATCTAGGACTGTGGGGGAGGAGATCTTGGTGGGAGCTGCGTTTTTTTGTTGACTCACCGAGCCCCCCCACTTACCTGATTAACATCCAACCAGGTAGCATAACATCCTACCAGGCCTGGGAATAACATCGCCTATTATCGGATGATGTTGGGATGTCGGGATGCTAAAGCTATCCCCAGTTTTTATATTACTGTATATATCGACCCCGGAGGGAGGTGGATATGGACATTGGAAGAAGGTCAGCTGAAACAACAGAGGATAACTCTTTTGAGATAAATGGGGCTCCTATTCAAGTTGTGTGGGGCAGGGGGAGATATGGCCAGTGTTTCAAGGGAAGAAGTGATCGATACTTAATACCTATCTCTTCTTCCAGCCCTTCTCCTAACCAAAGGGACCTGAGGGTCACTCCAGCCGTACCACAAACCCTGTCTCTGCTCCTGTGCCATGCCAGGTCCATTAAGAACAAGTCCCACATTTTACATGACCTGATAGAGGACAACAACTGTGACCTGGCTTGCATAACCGAGACCTGGCTTGGGCCTGAAGGAGATGCTGTGTGGGCTCAGGTCCTCCCCTCCGGGTACTCAGTAAAGGACCAGAGCAGGTTAGGTGGGCGGGGGGGGAGTGTTGCCTTGGTGTATAAAAACACCTTGTCTCTAACCAGGAACCATGTTTGTCAGACTTCCTATATCAAGTGTATTTACCTGACCCTGAAGGCTAGAGACAGTCTAGGGATTCTGTTGGTCTACTGGCCACCCCGTGAGCTAACAGATTCCCTTAACGAGCTGACACAGTTGGTCTCGGAGCTGGTGTTGGAGTCTCCCAGGCTCTTAGTCCTGGGAGACTTCAACATCCCTCTCGCGGCCAACGATGTTCCATCAGGTGCAGCTTGGGAATTCATGGAGACCATGACAGCCATGGGCCTGTCTCAGCTTGTCACGAGTCCTACGCATTTCGCGGGGAATACTCTTGATTTGGTTTTCTGTACTAACATGGAAATTCCGTGGGCAGAAATCACTAACATTTCCGCCCTGTCATGGACGGATCATTTCCTGGTGGAGGCAAGCATCAAGGCATCAACCCAGATCCCCCCTGGGGGTGGCGGACCTATTAGAATGGCCCACCCTCGAAGGCTGATGGAACCTGATAGGTTCCAAGAAGCCCTAGAGGGATATATGGTTGGAAGTGACAGCGACACTGTTGATGCCCTAGGGCTATACACAGCATCGCTCCCAAGCGTCCTCTCAGACCCACTTCCAAAAAGAAGTCCTGGTATACAGAAGATCTCCGGGCCAGGAAGCGGGCTCTGCGATGACTAGAGCATGCCTGGCGGAAACACCAGCGTTTACCCGACAAGGCTCTCCTAGACCATCTTTTGAAGGACTACGGAGAGGCGATACGAGCAGCTAAGAATTGGTTCTATGCTGCTCGTGTCGCATCCGCGGAGTCGCGTACAGCAGAGTTGTTCAGGGTAGTGAGGGATCTAACTCAGCTCCCTCCTGCCCCGAACCAGATCCTTGAACCCACCAAGGCCTGCTGCGACCAATTTAACAACTTCTTCGCAGATAAAATCTCTCGGATAAACGAAGGTCTGGATGCCAGTGTTGAAGCAGAAACCAGAATAGAGGTGTCTAGAGCTTCCGTGGACTCGGTTGTACTGGATCAGTTTGAGTCTGTCGGTACCGAGGATGTGGACAAGATCCTTAGAAGCGTTAGGAAGACAACCTGCTCCCTCGATCCCTGTCCCTCGTGGCTAGTGGCACAGGGGGGACCGGCAGTAACTATGTTACTTCACCGGATTATTAATTCATCCTTGAGGGAAGGGCAGTTCCCAGACAATCTTAAATTGGCCATTATAAAACCTATATTGAAAAAGCCCTCCCTCGACCCCCTGGTTCACAACAATTATCGGCCAATTTTGCTACTGCCATTTGTGGGTAAGGTGATCGAGAGGGCGGTTGCACTCCAGCTTCAATCGATCTTGGATGAAACGGATTATCTAGATCCATTTCAAACCGGTTTTCGGGCGGGCTACGGGTTGAGACTGCCATGGTCGCCCTGGTCGATAATCTCCGTCTGGGCATCGACAGGCGTAGCATGTCCCTGCTGGTGCTCTTGGACATCTCAGCGGCTTTCGATACCATAGATCATGGTATCCTTCTGGAGCGCCTGGCAGAGGTGGGAATCGGTGGCACTGTGCTCCAGTGGTTCCGGTCCTATCTCTCTGGGAGGTTCCAGATGGTGCAGCTGGGGGACGTGTGCTCTGATAAGAGGGCTATCACCTCTGGGGTCCCTCAAGGAGCCATTCTGTCCCCCATGCTCTTTAACATTTACATGAAACCGCTGGAAGAGATCATCCGGATGTATGGGGCGCGGGGTTATCAGTACGCTGATGACACCCAAATAGTCTTCTCTATGCCTCCGACTGACGCAGTGACCAGGGATGGCGTCGCTCCTCTTGTGGCCTGTCTGGAATCGGTAATGGACTGGATGAGGGAAAACAGACTCAGCCTGAATCCAGAGAAAACGGAAGTACTCGTGATAGGTTCCCCCGGCCCAGGGATGGAGGTGGTTCCACCTGTCCTGAACGGGCTCACGCTTCCCGTAAAGGACACTGTACGCAGCTTGGGGGTGCTCCTTGATTCGTCACTCCACCTTACTTCTCAGGTGGATGCAACGGTCAGGAGCACCTGTTTTCAGCTTCGGCTGATATGCCAGCTGCGTCCCTACCTGGACCAGAGGGACCTTGAAACAGTAGTACACGCCCTGGTAACCTCTTGGTTGGATTTCTGCAATGCGCTCTACATGGGGCAGCCTTTGTACCACTCTCGGAAGCTCCAATTAGTGCAGAATATGGCAGTACGGTTGGTCACCGGTGCCCCTAGGGCTGCCCATATAACACCTATATTGAAAGATCTCCATTGGCTGCCTATTTGCTTCCGGGCCCAGTACAAAGTGCTGGTTATTACCTATAAAGCCCTAAATGGCTTGGGCCCAGAGTACCTAAAGGACTGCCTCTCCCCATATAATCCGCCCTGCACACTTAGATCTACCGGGCAACAACTACTACGAGTTCCAGAGGCTAAACTATCAATGACTATGAAGAGAACATTCTCCATCTCAGCCCCTAGCCTCTGGAACTCGTTGCCCGCTGAGCTCCATCTTGCCACCTCTCTTACTCTGTTCAAAAAGGGCCTAAAAACATATCTATTTGAACAGGCTTATCCTTAATACTTTCTCCCTGTGTGACTCCCCCTCTCCTAATGCGACCAGGCCTGAAAAATTGCTATTCTAATATCCTTTCTTACTGTAATGTTATTAATTTTAATACTCTGTTCTTTTTATAATGTTTTTAACTTTTCATGCTGTACACCGCCCTGATCGTAGGAAGGGCGGTATACAAATAAAGATGATGATGGTGATGATGATGATGATGATGATGATGATGATTATAGTGGTTTGAGCATTGAAAAGCACTCACTACAGTTTGAATCCTCACTCAGCCATGGAAACCCACTGGGTGACCTTGAGCAAGTCACAATTCCTTTGCCTCAGATGAAGGCAAAGCCAAACTCCTGAACAAATCTTCCCAAGAAAACCCCATCATTTGCCTTAGGATCACCATAAGTAAGAAAAAAATTGAAGGCAGACAAGAACAATTCACTTAAGAAGTCCTGTTAGATATATGTTTAGTCATATCTTTAAAATAACGTAAATGGAAATGTTTGTTGCATTGTTCTATTTTTAGAATTTGAAGATTTTTGAACTGCAGTTTGTTTTTTGACTTTATTTTTTGAATATCACATTTATGGTTCTCATTTTTATTTTAGATGTTTTCTGTCCTTTGGTATTATAAATTTCAAAGAGAGCTCTTTTGGAAAATTAGTTAAGATTAGACTGCTGCATTTAGAAAAGGTTAAAGGCTGATTCTGACTTTTATTAGCATTCTCCTTCAGTCTCGCTAGCTTTTAATCTTTGTGACCTCCTGACTTAGGGATGAAAAAAAAAACCTCACCCTATTCATAAGACTTGAAACATCTCATATTCTCCAAAGTGAAAATATGAAAATCAGTGACATCATTTACTGAAAAGTGTGACACAATTGTAGAACTCCATCTATACATTTCTAGTAACATGTACTATATCTGGAGAATGCTAGTAAGAAATATTATGATTATTAATCGTAAGCACTAACCAATGTTTTAACTGCATATAACTGCAGTTCAGATCTGATCTTTTAGGATTTGGGAAGAGCACCCTATGACAGGACAGTAACGGCTACCTTTAAAAGGTGTTACTGAAATGTTTAACGTCCATATTTGGAGAGAATTTTGACTCAGGGCATAGAAAAGAAGTCAGATGAGGTTAACATCTTCATGTTAATCATCAAAAGCTACAGTATGTGTCATAGCATTCCTGGCAATTTTCTGGATTACTGAATGTTATACTGGAAATGGTAGGAGAGCAAAAACTGAACCACTGAACATGAAGACCTAACATAGTCCCCTTAAAAAGCAATTGTTCTCATCTCTAAAGTTAGCAAGCCACTCATTCCTTACCAATATTTTCATAGTTTACAACTGCCTGCATGCTGATTTTGACAAGACACATCATATTCTAGTTAGTCAGGCATCTTTATATATTCCAAATCTCTATATGTTCAAGCCTATCAAGATACACACAGATATTTTTCACACAATTCACAGAAGAAACAATAAATGCACTAGGAGGTAAATGGAATAAAATGGAAATCCCTCCTTTTTCAAACTGTCTGTAAACATATAGTGACAATATGCAATTTATGTAGTTATAGGTTTGTCTACACTGGTGACAAATGCCACACTCACCCTGAAGCTGGTGATGTGACAGTACAAATGACACATGGCTATTTCTGGGGAGATAACATGGTTTTTGCCTTCATCCTGACATTGCCCCATATAAGCGCCAATGGTAGTGGATCTGCAGGGCCAATGTGATGTCTGCCCATCTGATCCATGTGCACAACAATGCAGTGTCACACCAGATTCAGCACGGTGTGTGTGGCTAACATCGTGGTCAGTCTGGTATCAATGGCACAATGCTCTGGACTGACCCCAGATTAAGTAATTGGTGTAGATGTGCCCAGGGTCTCTAAATTTCTCAGAGGCAATACCTGTAGATAAAGGGGCCATGTACTTATAGTCTGTACTGTATATGAATAGTTTTGACAAACTACTGAGGATATATAGGATATTAAAAACTGATAAAGAACAGTGCTGGCTCAGACTAAGGGCTTATATTATCTTGTTTTACACAATGGATAATCAGATACCTCTGTGTTTCCTGTGAGAAGACAATGTCTCTCCTACTGTTGTAGCTTAACAAAAGATATTCAGAATCAAGTATTCAGAAGTAAGTTGCATTTCATCTTAAAGGTGCAAAATCATTATATCTCCACTAACAGCCACTGATGATAGCCTTTTCTTCCAGGAATTTGTTTAATTCCTTTTTACTGAAGATGGAAAGAATATTTGAAAACATTGAAAATGGTTGAAAAATATGCTTCCCAAATGTGTTGAGAAACTCTGATTAAGATAATCACAGACTGATGAGAATTCAGACAGAACAGAAACTGTTTCCTCTGCAGAAAATATTGTTTTTGTGCAATCCCTCCCCCAAATCTAAATTTTAATTTGAATAGAATAAATCACAAAATGCAAATAGGTTTTGAAAATTGCACTGCTTTTGAAGGCTTTATCAAAGAAAGAAAGAGTTTAAAAATTCTTCAAGGATGAAATTATCCACATACTACATCTTTATTAGTTACATGTCCATCTTGCCTTTCTTGAAATAATTTCAAGAAGGTGCACATGGTTCTCTCTTTATCCCTACTTTATACCCACACATCCCAGTGAGATGGGACAGAGGAGAATCAATTTAAGCACATTGAAGGTTCAGTTTTATATCAATATAAATTAAATAAAATGAGGGGTTGGTTTTATTTGTTAAAAATGATAAGGATATAATGGATGATATTTAATTAAGAATACATTTTAATTTCATGGTTTTAAAAGCTATTTTACATACATGGAGCTACTTTTTATATATTTTCAATTTCAAAACCTTTTAAAATTTGGAAAAAAATATGTCCCTCTAACACTGTGCTAACCCAAAGACTAGACCCCTTACCAGCTGACAGCACTTGCTCACCTCTGCTGTAACAGAAGGTACAGGTTACATTTTAGCTGAATGGCCCCCCAAAATCCATCTGTTTCAGAACAAATGCATTAAGCAAACTCCTGAGAGTTACCATTCAAAAAATGCTTGAGGAGCAGATGGTATTCCAAAGCTGTGAATACAATCAAGCAACACCAAAATGGGTTACAGTCATGGTGTCCCTCCCCCCCCCCTTTTTTTTTTTTTTTATGAGGCAGGGCTTTTGCTCTCCATGCCACTCAAAGGACCCATGCTAGATCTTAAAAGAAAAGTCAATAGCCATCTATTGTCCTTTGTACTGAAATATTTTAGTATATATAACTCATTGTGAAATCTGGCAATAAACCAAAAGAGAAAATAAGAAAGACACTAAGTGAACAAAGTTGGCAGGGAAGCCAGCTGCAGAGTATAAGTGTCACTTGCCTTGTAAAGCAATTTCTTTCAATCATTTTAGTATTTTTGGCATGCCAAAGCATTTCTGCACAGTTGGTGCCAATGATCTTGTCAGTGCATGAACCACTGACATTTGGTACATAATTGGCTACAGTAAAGAAATCATTTAATTTGCCAAAACACAGCAGAGGCCAAGAATACATGCATGCATGCATGCATAAATCCCGACTTGGTACCTGACTGCAATATAGAAGCTTCATGATTTAAATGATGGATCAGGGGATTGATAAAAAAGTACAGAACTTTTCACCAGCAGGAAGAAAATCCAAACAATGCAAAATTAGTAGGAATTTAATGTTGTTTGCCTCCTGGTGACAGTTTAGTGGACTATGAAGAATATGTTGGTTGTCTCTCAGAAAGGCAGAAGTCTGTACCCTTGTTGATAATCTAAGCAGAAGGACGTCAACTGTTCAAGTTGTCCCCAGCTGCATTCCCTCCAGAAAAGAATAATTTTCAAAAGATTTTTCATCCTAACACTGGGTTATTGAGCACAGCTGAGTTTTCCAGTAATGTGACTAATGCATTTCTGAAATGTTTCTTTAAAAAAACAAAAAAACAAAAAGGAAGACAAGTCAAACCTATCTATCTATCTACCTATCAAATCAACATTTTCCACTTTCTGGACAATAATATCCCCTCTCTACAATTATAGAAGTAATTTTCATTCTTTTGTTCCATCTGACAAATATCTAAAGTGCACCAGATTTTTTCATACTTGATATCTTTATTGTAATTAATGGGATATTTCTAAATTGGTACAGTGGGACCAAAAATCCTAGTGATTCTGGCAAATAAGATCTGATCTATCTATTGTGATTGTAATTCATAGAAATGGTGGCATTTTATGGGATTCTCAGCTTCTTCACGTACTCATTTGCCCTGCTCATAAGAATAGTAAGAAAACACATCAAACCATAGCTCTATCTAGCCAAGTATTCTATTCACACTTTTGCCAACCATTTTCAGATTCTCATGGGATGCTCACAAGGAGGGTATGATAGCAATATACCAACCCACTTATACTTCTTGTTGCTGCATGCTTTCTCAGTAGCATGCCAATCCTCTGGTATTGGAGTAATTGTGAACCTTTTTCCCAGAGCTTCAAACTTTACTTTTAGAAAGTAAATTATTCTGTAGCTCATTACAACAAACATCCCTACAATTTGTTATCATTTTCACTTTTTTCACTGTTGAATGCAATAATGAAAAATTTCAAATGTTTTGACCCTACTACTAAATAGGGTTATATCTACAGAGAGGCAGTAAAATAATGACATTGCTCTTAAAAGAATTCCCCCACACTCCATGAAATTTTCTTCCCGTCCCCAAGTTTATACATCACAATAACTTAAAACTTCAGTTGAGCATTTAGAGATACAGTTTGGGCATCCAAAGAAAAAGGGCAGTAAATTTAAAAAGGGAATACAAACACAGCAAATGTCAAAGCTCTGTTGGAAGATTTCTCCTTCACACTCTCTGCAATAATACAAATTTGGTGAGTGGAGGAAAATTTCTTTAAGATGCAGAATTTGGGGTGGGCGTGGGGCAATTCCTACATTGGACAACCAGTACAGTGTGTGGCCTGAGTGTTGGTCTAGGACACTGGAAGACCTGGATTCAAATCCTTGCTTAGCTATTGATACCCACTGGGTGAATGTGGGCAAACCACACTCCCTTAGGTTCAGAGGAAGTCAAGGGTAAACCCCCTCTGAACATGTTCTGCCAAGTTAACGCCATAACAGGTTTGCTTTAGGGTCACCATATAGCAGAGATGACTTGAAGATAAACAACAACAAAATGCCCTGCTGGTTACACTACAAGTATTTTCTGCGTATTGGGGTGAGGTGTTAGGAACCCTTCATATTCTTCAATTTCAGGATTCTCATATTTTTATGTCTCGCATCTGGAAATATCATTTTTTGAGAGGTCAATAAAATTTAAGAACACTAGTCATGTTCCCAGAAAAGGGATTGTTTTCCACAAAGCATATGTACATCCAGGTTAAAAAATACCCATCAAATTTAAAGGTTTTCTTCCTTCCTTCAAATAATCTACATTTCCTCTTGAAACCTGAGACAAAGGATCTCTTCACACCTGAAGCATTAAGCCAATCTCTCTGCCTACCCCCTGTTGTGTCCCTTGCCAAACCTCTCAATGCATTCATCTCAGAGATATCCTGATACAATTACTGTTATTGTCACACTAGAGTTAAAACCATCAACCAGTCTGGAAAACCATTTCCTATTCCTGGGACAAGTCATTCAGTTTTTCTTACCTGGCTAGACAGCCCAATGCCTAGGGCTAGTTTTAAGGTATAGATATGGTTTCAAAACCTAACCTTTGTGCACACAGCCCATTTTGCATACATGTGTGTGATTGCACTCTGCATGTTTTCTAAATACAAAGAAGCTTCTTATCTCATCCAAAACTTGGAGTCCTCCCAGTTAATACTGGTATATACTTGTGCACATGGTCCAGAGTTTACCAAAGCTTCTTGCAAAGCTAATTTCTTCAACATTTTAATTTAAATATCACTGGCAGTTGGTGAGGATCTCCCCCCCTCCCCGCCGCCAGTTGCTCCCACCTGTTGTTGGGGTGTTTTTTTTAGGTAAAAGAGGGTGGGGGCATACATACAGAAAACATTTTCACGGAGGAGGAGGAGGAGGAGGAGTGCTGGTCTTTTCACTCTCATGCAACGGCCAAAGGTCTTGTGCCAGCTGGCTTTTTGCAGGGGCGTGGCTGGCTGTGACAAAGTGCCATGATACTTTCTCATCAAGAACAAAACAAAAATATTAATATTCATAATATTTTTAGTCAGGAGAGTGGAAATTAAATGTTTCTTCAGCCTTTCTATATATATTATTCCAACATTTCAAGAAATTATTTCTGATAATTTGCAGAGATCAACAGTATACAATTAACCAAACCTCCGTAAGTTCACTCTTAATTAAGGCAGGAGGAATAAAAATTGAGTGCTTAAAGTTCAGGTTTTGCATCACATAGTATTCAGATCCACAGATTTCATATATGTGCACATATCTTGGTGCCACCTTAAACAAATATAAATTTTCTTGGGCAAATTTCAACAGGTTAACTATGATTTCAACATGGCTTTTCTACTAAGATAGAACAAATTAGTTATATTTTAGATATAAGTTAACATATGTTTTGCTCTATTGCAAAATGTAAAATTCTTCATGTTTAAAGAAAAAATATTTTTTTAAAATCTAAGCATTTACAATGCTGAATTACCAAAAGCAATAAAAAGGATAATCTGTGATAATTTGGGCTCCAGATCCTTTGTGGTCTCTTCCAGCTCTATAATTCTATGATTCCAAACATACTAGGATTTTTCTTCAAGGAGGTGTGGCAATGAACCACCACCACTACGTCTCTATGATGACAGCACCCTGGGCCTATTCATCCCACTGCTGCCACCAAATTACTTCTATGGAGATCTTCTCCACCACTGCCTATTTATTCTGAGGCTTTGTTAACTTTAGTAGCGTGCCACAAGATTTCACAGAGGCCAAGTTGTAATAAAATAATACTGAAGTTTATTAACAAAACATCAAGGTAATCAGTGAACTACTTTCAAGGCTTTTGCATTTCTTTCTTAGTTACGTTACTACAGTTACATAGACACAACACCTTAGCCCTCAGACAATCTGTCAAGTACTTTCAACTTAAATCAACATGGCTTATAACCTAATCAGTCCCTTCTTCTGGACTATACATAGACCCTGTCTGGCCTAAAACCTAGCCTACACCTGTCCCAATCAGGAACCTAGAGAGCACCCCCTCAGTGGTGTCCCTCTCCCCAGCCAAAACTCCACTTAAAACAGAACCCAAACAAAAAACCCCTGTCTCCCTCGGCTCAGGCTCTTATATAGCCCTGTCCAGCCAGCTCCTAATTGGCTGGACACTTGGTGTTCTGTGATTGGCTGTTCCTGTCTCCGGGGTCTGCTGTCTCTGGGGTCTCCAGCCAGCTTCTAATTGGCTGGTCACCTGGTGCTTGGTGATTGGCTATCTCTGTCTCCGGGGTTCGCTGTCTCTGAGGTGTTTTCACTACAGGGGGCTTTGTCATTTTCCTGGTAATAATTTCTGCTATGTGAATACATGTGTATGCTTGTGTTTCCATGCTCACCATGTTCTGAACAAGAATTTGAGGTCTGGTCTTTTAAAATCCACTGGTCTTGATACATTTGTCCCTTACAAGGAGCTGCAGAAACATGGTGGGAGTGTTCTGTAATAAAAACTAATCTTCTACTAACTTATGTATATATGCATTTATTTAAGATACTTTTCATCTCACAGTTGAAAAGTGTTCCAAAAGTGATCAACAATTATTTAAAAAATGAAAATGATACAAAGTTTACTGTTTACAAACAGTATATGTTTAAACAGAATGGCTACCTACCTGGTGACATTAATGAAAACAAAGTGTCTGTTTTGTCCAAGATTAACAGTATGCATTCTGCTACTGTACAAAATCTTTATAGAAAATGTTCCACATACTTCAGGTTTCATTTTAAAAATGTATTCTTGGATACACCAGAATATATTTTTTCCAGGTGGGAATTCCAGAAACTATGCTAGACATAATATAGATCAGAGGTGGGACAATTTTTCTTGCTTGGTATCCACTTTCCAAATACTGAGAATGCACAGGACCCAAATGGACAGGATAAAAGTAGGCAGAATGTTGGTTGCAATGCCTAACTTTTTTCCATATGCTGTGAGGCAAGGGCAGGGAGAAAGAATTTGGATCCTGGAAGTCTCCTTCCTTGGTTTGTACAAGGTTCCCTGAACAAGTTTTGTACATAAGGAATAAAGTAGGAAGAAATCAATAACATCAATAAACCTGAATGGGGATGGTGAGAGGGCATGACTTGGAGAGTGAAAATCCAGAGATCAAGATTGAGAAGAATGGAAGTTCCACATCTTAATTGTAAATGATCTCAGAGAAAGTTACTTTCCTAGACCATAGCTCCTGGAATCCCCTAGCCAGCTCTGGGTTATCTGCTGTAGATGATTTCCCTACTTAGTAATTTACTCCAATCCACAAACCAAGGGCAACGTAAATCTACAGGAAGAGCAACTGCAGTTTTGCCTAAAACCTTCCCCACACCAACTGCTCATTCATAAAACGTCAACTTTCATTGTACCAGACCCAAACTATGATGTTTACTTTATCTGTAGTATCTAACTGAAATAAATTTGGAGAAAGCAATTTCATTTTTATTCACTGTACTGTTCGTTCCAGCATATTTTTGAGCAAGTCTTGCAACACCTGTATTGTTTCAAGAACAGCTCCTTTAACATTAGTTCTTTGTTGTGTGTCTTCAAACCACTTCTGACTTATGGTGGTGGTGGTGGTGGTGGTGGTGATGATGATGATGATGATGATGATTTTCTTATATCCCACCTTTCTCCAATATAGGGACTCAAGGTCGCAATATAGGGATATAGGGATCCTAAGGCAAACCTATCACAGGATTTTCTTAGCAAGAATTGTTCAAAAGGGGTTTGCCTTTTCCCTCCTCTGAGACTGAGAGAATATGGCTTGCCCAATGTGTTTCCAATGGCGAAAAAAGGATTTGAACCCTAGTCTGCAGAGTCGTAAGTCAATGTTCAAACTACTACACATGCAGGCTCTCAACATTACTTCTTCACCAGGCCTGAAGAGTAATATGGTTAAGGCACTGACATGTCTAAGAATTATACCTCATTAACTGAAAGTATTACACTATTCTTATCTCATGTCTCCATTTGTACTTTGTCCTTGAAACAAGGAGAGCTCTTTCTTTCCCAAATATCAGCAAGAGACAAAATTTTAATAAATTAATTGAAGGTGCCAAATATATTAAAGCTCTTTTTCATTAAGTAATTTATCACCAATGAAGTAATGAACTAAAGTGCAACTAATTACTTGCCTAACATGAAAGCTACAAAACATTTCACTGTAAGGTTGCCCTGTTGCATTAGCTTGTGAATCTAAGGCATCATCCATCAAAAGGTTTAAGGCATACTTTAAAAATGAACTCACTTTGCCAAATGTCTTCACAAAGACATTTGTGGCAGGACACATGCTAAAAATGTTATTTGGGTGGGGCTGGAGGTGAGTGATCAGGTTTGGAAGCAGCTGATTTTTTGGCTGACTTGGAGACTCCCATTCAAGCATTGGCTGACTTGGGGACACACATTCAACTGTGCCACAGAAAGGGCACCATAGGCACTCCTTCAGTGTTGCATAATCTGGACACAGCACCAGAGGAGCGCCGTGATTCCGTACACCATGTGGTGTAGCACACAACATCACACAAGCATAGGGCCATGCCACTCCCTCACTAAGCCCCCAAGCTAGCCTTTATCACCCGTCTGTACACCCTGTTAACTGTCAGCAATGGTATTGCTCCAGCAAGGAGGTAATGCAACCTTTTTTCATGCAATTTAGAAAAGTCTAAATGCTCATGCAACAGGAGCCGTGCAAGCATAATGTCTCAATGGTATCATGGCCATAAACTACTTGTTTCTGTAATCTCCTTAGTGACTACCATCGGACACATTCTAATTGCTGGCGGGAAAGAAGGCTAAATATTTCAAATGACTTTAGGACATTCATTTCAAAGCTGAGTGGGGAAAATGTAATCATTTTTATTTTCATGAAACAAAAGGAAAGTCTATTAAGTATTTGTTAATTACACTGGCAAATAGTGTACATAACTGCACACTCACCTCTCTTCTTTTTCAGTGATGCTATTTATTTCTCCCCCACAGCAAATCTGCCTCCTTTACAAATTATGATATTCATCTTCAGCACTGTAGAAAACATAGCTCTGTGGGATTTAAATCAATGTACCTATATAGATATTCTGGGCTTGATACAATCAAAAGCTATTGTAATGCACAGCAATACTCTCATCCAGGATTCATAATTAAAAAACAAACAAACAAACAGAGGTTGTTGCCTAACCATGTAAGAAAAGAAAACCCTAACAATTAAAGAGCATATATTAAAGCACACTGTTAGTCAACTGCAAGAAAAAGTAAATAGCTCAAATATTTAAAAAAGAATCCTTTCAGAGGTTCAGGTGAGTTGCGGAAAGAGCTGTTTTCTATTAGTTCTAACAGCAGGGTCTGTTATCATTTGAATACATGCTCTAATACACTTAGTGTTTTGTGCTACATTTAACAAGATTAAGTGATCACACACTGTTTCATCTCAAATCTTTACCGAAAATCAGACGACAAGCCTCATTGCTTGCCAAAACATACTCTTGTGGTTTTATACTTGGTGCTAATTTCAGCTGAACAAGTAAAGCACTCTACCCAGGTGAAAGAACAGAAATATTATTTGTCAATTAAAGAATCTCTTTAGTATGCCTGATTTCACTTGATTCCTGTACAATCCCTCCTAGATGTGCAGTCTGGTTGTATTCCTTTGCCAAAAGTCTGAAGCAATTTGCAGTTCTAAAGGTCTTGCTGTCTATTAAAATTATGGAACCATTATGCCGACGAGCCAAACACTAATAATATAAAAGGAAAAAGAACACATTTTAGAAATTCTCACTTGCAAAAGCCTTATGATTTTACATTCCTAAGTGTGTGCCAGCAAGAGGCAGTTCAAGCAATATAAATGTAACACAAAGATTGTGAGATTCAAAATATAGGCTGATGATATATGAACTAAGCATGAAAAGAATGTAAACCTTCTGATACAGGCCAGCTCCTAAATTATACCAAGAAAAGTCAGAGGTGCAGATGAGACTTAGTTCTTCAGATTCCCTAGTCAATATATTGTTGGAAGGAAGCTCTGACTTATTGGCATCAGGAAATGATTTATTGTTTTCAGTGCATTTCAGTGCAATAGAACTAAACCAGTCATTTTTTTTCTTAGAAAAAGTGCCTTCTTATAAAGAATTATCCTTAGTACTTAGGGTTTTTTCACTCACATTATTTCACTCGAGACAGTATAATATTTAATATTTAAATTCAATGATAAAAAGCCCTGCCATTTGAATAATAGAGATAAAGGTATCTTGCACCAAGTTACATTTCACAAAGCCATCAAATGGTAGGTGGAAGTTGAGGCTCATGCCTCCTGCCAAAATAGACATTGATGAAGTACAGAAATGATGTTGTCCAACATTGCAAGTTGTGCTTGCTGTGTGAACACATAATCATCCAGAGAGGTTAGAACCATTATAAACTCAGTGTGACTCACTATCCAAAAAGACACAAAATGGATAAAGACTAAAAATGCTTTTTTTGGCTCTTAAGTGACAGCAAAACCTACAGTGAACAAAAACAGGGTTTACTAATGCTGGCAATTTCAGAGGGAGAAGGTCAGCCAACGACATTTTCCACACCTTTTCCATCACTGCCCTGAGGGAGTGTGCATGCATGTACAGGGGCGTCTAGTTCATGCCTCCCTCTGCTCTATTTGTAACTTTCACCTGCTGGCTGGAAGTTCTTATCCAACAAGCAGGTATACTTTTTGGGGGGGGGGGGGGGGCAGGGTGATATGTGAAATAATCCTTAGGCTTCCTTATATACTCTTACTCCCACCACCATTAGGAATTCCTCTGAAAGGAATTAATCATTTCATCTCAAATATTTGCGAAGTATCAACTTGTCATCCCAAGTTTCTAAGAAAGAATGTGCCTCTACATCACTGTTCATTAGGCAAAAGATTTAGCTGCTTCTGGCCCTCTTTGAAGCCTGGAGACTGAATTTGCTAAAGTTTCCCAGGGGAAATTTCTGAAATTGCAAATTTGTTTATATAGAATTGAGATAATGTCAAGGGGCTGAGGGCAAAGATTTATCTGTTCTCTCCAATGGATACAACCTGGTATAGTTCTTTATTTGTTTTATACAATTCAGTTTATATCAGCTACCCTCTGGAAATTAAAAGAGAAGGGGAGAAAAATGATGAAATCTAATTCACAAAGTCTACCATCTAGCATATAAACTGTGTTTTCAGCATAGCAGCATAGTGATTAAATAATTAAACAGTTACATATCAAGCAAATATTTCTGCTTTTTAAAAAAAAGTTTCAGAAACGACTGAGTGAGGTTATTTGAACTATGTCATGATTTGAACTGTTTAATAGAAGTTTCAAAAAAAGTTTCAAGGCTATGAACAATACACATACTATTGGTGTTGACAAAGAACTTGTAGGAGCAGATCCTTCTGGGCATAAGATGCAGGGAAATTTTAAGCCTATTTGGTCACTGAATCACACATTTGATTACAAAAAATTACACAGCAGGTTTTTTCAAAGAATTAGCAGATGTGAAACAGTTCAGTCTAATTAAGCAGATATAAATCAAATTCGCACTGTTCAGGGTTAATGGTTTAAACATGTGGTGTTAAGGATATTTATTTTAAGAGCTTAAAAGTCCTCAAAAATCTCTGGAAAGTCCGATGTCTCAATCTGTTGTGTTTCGATATAAATTTTGGAATCCTTATCCCTGATGCATTTAAAAGGTCTCTAAGTTAAGAGTTACCAGGTACAATCAATCAACAGGTGTATTCATTCACATTACAAAATCTACAAGTTAAGATTGTATTGTATCAAGAAGATTAATTAGAGATTTTCTAAAACAGTCCGTCTTTCTGAAATGTTTTTGTTGTTGTGTACAGGTTATATTATGCTCATTTATCTGTCTTTGTTTATTATAGTGTGGAAAAACCTAAATAAAGACTAATTATTAATAAAAAGTTTCAAGGAATGCTGTAAAACATAATTGGACAGAAACTACCTTGGCTTAGAGAACTTCTAAAGCATTTCTCCAGCTGCAGAAGATGAAGGGTAGATACCTTCATTTGCAAAGGAACTGAGACAGTAGTGGTAAGAAATAGTTCTAACCTAGATTGTATTGACAGATTGCAGTCAAGCAAATCACTGGATCCAAATCCATCTATGAGTTCTCAAAGTTACCAAATCTGCAATTGCAGAGATTTTAATAGAAATATGTAATATGCTCCTAAGTAGCCAGTGAAATATTAATTTCTCCTAGATCCCTGAGGATCAAGAAAATTACAGGCCAGTGAGCTTAACATCTGTTCTGGGTAAGTGGCAGAAAACATTATTAAAGATAAAATTATCAAGCATACAGAAGGAAAAGAAGAGCCAAAATGGCTTCTGCAAAAGCTGATTTTCCTGTCTTCTTAACCTTCTAGTTTTTTAAATGTGTCAACAAGTACATGGATAGAGGTGATCTAGTGGATATGCTGTATTTGTACAGTTTTAAAAAATGTTAAAAAGGCACCCACAGGAAACTTAAGCAGTTGAAAAGTAGAAAGACCCTGTAAAGGATCAGTAATGGATTAAGAGGATGCAAAAAGTAGAAATAAATGAACAAAAAAGAAGAATTGTTTGGCTTTTCTAGAAGAGAAGGGAAGTTGCTGTATACCCTTGACTAAAGAACAGTACACTCCTTCTATCTAGAATGGCCATCCTCTTCAGGATGCATATGGACCAGTTCTCCATGTACCCATGCAAGTGTTTTTCACATTCATGAATAATCATGAAGAGAGGTAGCCAGGTTTGTGGAAGACTCTAAATTAGCTAGAATGGCTAAAATAAAAAGGGATAGCAAGGAGCTCCAAAAGGGTATTTTCAGACTGGGTGAATGGGTACAGTACGGCCAATGCATTTCTGTGTAATCAAGTGTAAAGTGATACACATGACATAGGGGTGATATCAACTTCTCATATACACAGAAGGATCCAAGGGCTCCTATAAGTGGGGCAGATGTGTTGTGAGGTTCCAATATATGCATGCTTAGCCTCTATATCAGCTCTGCTTAAAAACAACACATAGCCTCATTTTCTTGGGAGAACCTGGCTACAATTTGCATTGGTTACACCTGCTCATAGGCTTGGCATCTTCATGGGACCGGATCCACATATCCAACACCCTGCCATTCATCAACTGATGAGCTGAGACATCCTGTCAGTTGTTGTTGTTCTGTGTCTTCACGTAATTTCCAGCTTATGGTGACCCAAAGACAAACCTTTTATAGGTCTTTCTTGGCAAATTTCTTCCAAGAGGGTTTGCCATTGCCATCCTCTGAGTCTGAGAGAGTGTCACATTCCCAAGATCACCCAGTGAGTTCCATGGCCAACTGGGGATTCAAACCCTGTTCTCCAGAGTCACAGTTCAATGTTCAATCCATTACACCATGTTGATTCCTAACCAGTGCTAGGGCCATTATTCCAGAATGATAGACATGGGATTCCATATGGGCAGATGCCACTATGTGGTTTTCCTACCACCAGATAATGGGGCAGGGCCAACTTGCACAAGCTGGATATGACCTTTTGCCCGTATTCCCAAGTCCCTTAAGGGGACACCCAATATCATTGTTCTGAGTAGTTCCAAGCCTGTCATACTGGATGTGTTGTCCCATCATTTGATTACTTGCTATGATAGGCAACGCTAAACAAAATTATATATTACTTAACTGACCTGAACCAAAATGTGCAAGAAACTGAGTTGAATAATATAACTGAAATATGCCAAAATGAGATTCCAGAAAATCTCTTATTTACTGAAATTGTAAACAGTTATATTATGAGTTCGGCTAAGAAAGAAATACAACCAGACTGTTGTTGATGCAACAGGACTTTCATGGCTTTTGCTTCCTACTACAACTCCCCGAGCCTCCTAACAGCTGCTCCTGGAGGTCAGGAGGCTCTCTGAAATGGTATGCAGTAGTGCAGAAAGCTGAAGAAGACAAAACAAGTGCCTTTCTGTGTATATTTAGTTATATTATGGATTTATTAAATTTATACCGTGCCTTTCTCCCACCAAAGCAGCTTACAAAGATTAAAATAACTCTAGAAAAATTAAATTAAATTAAAACTATTTAAACATAGATAAATACAGTTTAAAATATATTTAAAATACAAAAACTTGCAGTAAAAACAGAGCATGGTACTTTGAATTCATTTCTGCAATATGATTAAAATCAGTAAAAGGACTATATAAATAATAAAAAAGTTCTTAACCTTCAAGTGGAAACTGAGCAGGGACAGAGCTAACTAGACCTCCTGTGGGAGTTTCACAATCTGAGAACAACCACTGAGAAGTGTCTCTCTCATATCCTCACCA
The DNA here is from genome assembly GCA_034509955.1 of Urosaurus nigricauda. Lineage (NCBI taxonomy): Eukaryota > Metazoa > Chordata > Lepidosauria > Squamata > Phrynosomatidae > Urosaurus > Urosaurus nigricauda. Next base: position 61,329,784 of record JAOEGL010000003.1, read on the forward strand.
ACCATACCTTTGGAGCTAATGAGATCAAGAGAAAGCCCTCCCCAAAATATCTTAGAACTCTGACAGGCTAGTAGGAGGAGATACAGTCTTTCAAATAGTGTGGTTCCAAGCCATGTAGGGCTTGAAAGATGACAACCTTCATTTTGAATTCTTAATGGAAGCGGTAGCCAGTTAGGCCATTTCACCTGGAAGTTACATAATCCTTGCAACAAGTACCAGTCAGAAGCCTGGCTGCAGCATTTTGCGCCCACTGGAGTTTCAGTTTCCAAAAGCAGCCCCATATAGGGCATCTTAAAGTGATACAAATGGGATGTGATCAGAGCATGAATCTAAACTATCCTTTACATATATCTGATGTGATTCCAGGAAGATGCAACAGAGTGCTGTTGTGAGACCCATAATCTCACATTCCCTGCCAATTCATACAATTAAGGGAGGCAAAGGCTGAAATGGAGACCATAACTACAAGCTACTATTTAGAACATGGAGAAAATATAGAGTGGAAGTAAGGAGTTTATGCTCATTCTCATGACTATTAAGCTGTGAGATGCTGCAGGGTTCCACCCTATCCTCAATGCTCTTCAATATCATCAGGTTTGGAGTTAGGCAGCATCAATATCCTAATGTCATTCATATCTACTTCTTCTCATCCTTATCATCAGAGTTAGCTGGGACTGTACAAGTAATAGACCAGTGCCTGATGCTGTTATGGGCTGGATGAGGACCAATAAACTGAAACTGAATCATGAATCATGAAAAGACACTCCTGTGGATTGGTGGCATTTTGGAACTAAGTGAGCTGCTCTCCTACAAAGGAACAGATCAGTAGGTTAGGAGTATAGTGGTCCCCCGGGTTATGAAGGTAATCCGTTCCGGGATTACCTTCGTAACCCGGAAGTCATTCGTTACCCGGGGGACCGCTTTAATCAATGCACAGCGCGCTGTTTTAAAGCATCCGGGTTGCGAATTTTTTTTTGCAACCTGGGGTTTTTTTCATTGGCCGGGGCCATTTTTCCGGCCCCGGCGGTTTCGGGTCCCGGGGATTTCGGATCCCGAGGGATTCGTATCCCGGGGGACCACTGTACTCCTTTTCCTCATGCCCTCTGTCTCTGGATACCCAAGTGAATTCTGCTGCTTAGAATGCTTATAGCTATTTTTCTGTGATCTGCCAACTATAGCCTTTCCTGAATAGAGATAATCTAACCACAGTACAGTTGTTTCACTTTCAGGCATTTTTTTATTCCTCATAAGGACCTGTCATTGTGTGCAAGACAAAGTATCTATAAACAAACACACAAATGATTCCATTTAAAAAACAAACAAAAAACAACTACACTTTTTTCTATATTTCAATGCTGATGTTGCCCAGTATGTGTAACCACAAATGCTGTGCCATAAGTACAATATATCAACAATTTTTGCTTCATTGAATTGTACCCACAACTCTAGAAATGCATTTTCTACATCTTAGATCTAGGATAACACTTTCAATAAAATCAATTTGTGAACCAAGCTTATAATTCAAGAAGCAAAGAAAATAAAAATAAAAATTGCCCATTCTTATTTTATGCAATCACAAAAAAATGTATAGGGGTAGAGTTAATGGACAAGAATATTGATGTTAGTATTTAAGCATTCACTTGTATTTGTTCATCTCAGCTTCTATCAATAGCTGACCATGAGACACTTCTAAATAAGCTATAAGAGAAAAAAATATCAATAAAATTGGAAAAGGAAAAGAAGCAATCCAAAACAGCAAACATCAGAGCTTGCTGTTATACCAAAGGCTGTTATTTTGGCTGTGACATAAATACTACTCTACCCAGTGATTTGTGATTTATAGCAATCACCTTTCAAATTATTCCTTAACTATAGGTTATTTCTTCTTCATTAGCTTCAGTCCGAACAATATTTTTTTCACAGCAGACTCTTCACTAGGTTTGTAATCACTGTTTAGGCAAAGAAGGTTGTTTCTGGAGAGGGAGGAGGAAGAGAATGAAAGTCTGCCTCTAAGCATCAGACATTATAGGAACTGTAAAAGAGGCTAGCATAAAATAAGTATGATACCCTGCTAGACATTCTGAATTATAGAATCACAGACTGAAAGTAATCTGCTTCTTGTATAATGAATATTTATTTTGAAGATTTAGAGCTAAACTAGACATGAGATTTGTCATGCAGTTTTCTTTGTCCTTGTGCTGTTGATTTTTCTTTAATACCCAATGGGAGCTTTTCTTCTATTGGAGAAGAGATTGTAAATAGTGTGGGGAAGGGATCTGATCAAGATCACAGCAGGAAGAAAGAGTCAAATCCCATCTCTTCTCATACTGTAATCCTGAACTTGCTAAGAGCATCCCTTATATATCCTGGCTGTTTCTGAAAAATAATCTCAAGGGATTCAAGGGCAAAACACAAATCATCACACATAAATATTGTTTGACCTTTAACACATGTTGAAGTATGACAGTGCAACTTGAAGTTGTGGTCTGTCAACCAGTACTGGTCTACAACCTATTGGATGCCAGTCTACTATGAATTTCTAGGGAAAAAATCCAGAAAAAATGTAGTGAATGGACATAAATATGGCACCACTCTTTAGAACATTGCAAAAATAAATTCTGCTGGTTCTTCACATCAGATAGCTTAAGAAGGACTGATCTACTAATGGTATTATGCTATTTCGTTCTTGTTGTTATTATTATCAAAATTTGTATTTTTCTTGTTTTTCAAGAGATAATACAATTTACAACAGTTTGACATGAAGAACATAAAAGCAAAATCACAGCAACATATTACCAAATAATCAAAATCACACCAATGTATGTAAGAGTTTAACACTCTGACTCCCAGCAGAGACAACAATTAATAAAATCTTAGCAAAGATGAAAACACAAAAACTCATGAAATAATAAGATTCTCAGTTTAAAAAATCTTCTGAAACAATGTTTAAACAAAACACCTAAAGGTTTTTGGCAGTAAACAGACTTGTATTTAGGCTGTGTTTGAAATGGGTGTGGAACTTACTCTGTTAAGTATCCAAAGCACTGACTGGTAGCTACCAGTATGGGTGTTTTTAATGCAACTGCCAGGCCCAGCATTGAGTGGATCATTTTTGGAAGACTCCTGGCTCAAGAGTTCAGAAGAGTCCACCAGTGAGATTGGTCATGGTCTATGACTTAAAAATCATCTTGTTCTCAACCCGTATTTCCCATTCAGAGAAAGTTGGGAGTGAAAAACATTGCCATAGTCACTGCCAACTTTCCCAGTTTCCTTCCCTTCTGTTTGACTGTGTACATTACTTTTCTTGCTCCTATCTTGGAGAGATGAGGAACTGGCAAGAGTGACTAGATGAGCCCAGCCTGAGTCTGGGATTCTGGCAGAGAAGGGAACAAGCACTTCTCTGCACTGACAGATTTCTATCAGATGTTTACAGTTGTGCCCCAGCAACTATAGGTCTGCTCACAGTGCACAATTGTAGTGCCATGGATCCACTTTAACAGCTGTGGCTGCATCTATAGAATCCTGTGGTCTGTAGTTTGGTGACACAACAGAGCTCTCTGGTAAAGAATGATAAACACCCCTCCCCAAACTGCAAACCCCGGGATTCCATATGGTGGAACCATGTCAACTAAAGAAGAATGAAGCTGTTTGTTTAACAAATTGTAAGCCGCTCTGATAGTCTTGGCTGAAGAGCGGGGTATAAATAAAACATCATTATTATTATTATTATTATTATTATTATTATTATGCTACAACTATGCAGTGTAAAAAGGCACTATATTATATCAAAGGCAGGGAAACAGTCCCTGTGTCCCTGATTAGAATGCAGCCAGGTAACCTCTTTACTTCCCCTCTTAGGATATAGGCATCCCTACCCCTTTGCTCTTTTTCTGCCCTTCTTTCCAACCATCCATGCCAACACAGCAGTTGGAAGAAAGGGAAGGGTGATGGGGAAGACTGGAAATGGGCCTGAGTCAGCTTCCCTAAGTCAGCTTCCTTGCCTGACACAGTGTGGAACCTTTAGGAAGAATCTATATAAATGACATGCTGAAGGCATTAATAAATGAAAAGTGGTAGGATGCTGCTGCAAGACTCAGAGCATCTTCCTATCATGGCTGTAACTATGCCTCCAATGCATTGTTCTATTTATTCTTCTTCAGTGTCAGTTTACAGGCTCTGTAAGAGTTCAGAAGGGCTTTTCAGCCTGAAAGGTTCTGTCTTGATTGTCTTGATTGTCCCAAATGCAAGCTTTCAGGTCTAGTATTTGCTTTGACTGTATATATATATATATATATATATATATATCTGTTCTAGCTTTGTAGGCTTGGTCAGGAGTAAGAAACTCAGCATGTGAATTATCAACTACAGCAAAGCATTTGACTGCACAGATCATGAAAAGCTGTGGCTTGCTCTTAGAGGAATGGATGCACCACTCAACCTGATGGGCTTGATGAAAATATTGACCAGAGTGGAGACTGCAGTCAAGAAATCAAAAGAAGACTAGGACTGGGAAGGGCAACTATGAAAGAACTATACAAGATCCTAAAATGCAAAAACATGACTCTGAATACTAAAGTCAGGATTGTCCAAGCCATTATGTTCCCCGTTACCATGCATGTATGTGAAAGCTAGACAGTGAAGAAGGCATACAAAAAGTGAATCAACCCCTTTTGAGATGTGGTGCTAGAGAAGAATGTTGAGGTTACCACCAAAAAGATGAACAAATAGGTCCTAGAACAGATAAAGCCCAAATTCTCCCCAGAAGCCAGGATGACTAAATTGAAGTTGTCGTATTTTGGACACACCACAAGAATGAAAGACTCATTAGAAAAGCCAGTGATGCTATGGAGAAGAGGAAGTCCACATGCCAGATGGAATACGAATATTTATTATTACGGCACTTGGCCAGCACACATGCCAGATGGATAGAATCATTTAGAGAGGTCATGGGTCTGAATTCACAGAACCCAAGCAGAGCAGTAGGGAAAAGGAGATTTTGAAGTATCTCATCCACAGGGAATGTGGGGAATGACTCAAGGTCAGCTAACAACAACCAAACACACACACACACACAATGTTGTGTATTGATTTAAAATATATAAAAGGTGGTAAGGCTCAACACCTTAAGCAGTTTTTTAGAAGTTTAACTCAACCACTACATGATGTAATGGCAAGATTTTTAGCACAGGGAGCCAACTGTTTCTCCTCTGGCTATGACTGTCGGGGTGTCCGGAGGCATGAAGCCCCAAGGTCACCCCTTTCTGGCCTGCACCTGCCCATTTCTGCACAGGATTGGGGCCAGGGCAGCCTCACCGGCAGCCCAGAGGCCCCAATCCAGCATTTTTTGGGACCATGGAAAAGCGGCAAAATGCTGCTTTCTTGTTGCCCAGAAAGGGGTGTCCTTGGGGCTCCATGCCCCTGGACACCCCAACAACCAGAACAGAGGAGAAAGAGGCCACCTGGTCCCTTTCTCTCTTGGCTTTTTTCCTGCAGCAGTGTAGTTGTCGTGGAATGATGCTCACGGTGCTGCGCACCAAAAAGGAGCTGCCTAGAGTGGCTCCTTTTTTGCAGCACCGCAACCAGGTGGCCTGAAGGCTCCTGGAGACCAGCACCCATCATCCACCAGCCCCACCCTTCTGCTCTGCTTTAAAAGCCTTGCAGGCAGAAGAGACTGAAGGAGGCAAGAGAAGCTGAGACCTGAAGGCTCCTGGGGCCTTATCACACAAGGCAATTTGGGGTATATTCCAAAGGCAATCCGAATGCAATCCTGGGGTTTCACGTTATTGCGTAATAACTTATCTCATGCAATTTCGGGCAATGGGAAGTCATTCCAAATGCAATCATAGGGTTTCATGTAATTGTGTAATAACTTATCTCAGGCAATTTTTGGCAATGGGGGTTATTTTTGGGTAATGGGAAGTCACTCCAGATGCATTCTGAACGCAACTAGAACTCACATAAATTCACTAAACTAGCTTTATGTGAATTCGAATTGGCCCCATTTGAAATTGGGAGAAATTCCTCCCATGTGATAAGGTCCCTGGAGACCAGCACTCATCATCCACCAGCCCCACCCTTCTGCTCTGCTTTAAAAGCCTTGCAGGCAGAAGAGGCTAAAGGAGGCAAGAGAGAGGAAAACACCTCATTATTATTATTATTATTAGTAGTAGTAGTAGTAGTAGTATTTAATGTTTAATGATGATTGTATTCTAGTAAGGGATGAGGGATTGAATTTTAGTTGTATATATTATGTTTTATTTAAGTATTTTAGGTATTTTATTTATTTGCTTATGCAGATTGTTTATGTTTTATGTAATTGTTTATGTAATTTTGTTTAATGATGGTTATATTTTAGTTAAGGGATGAGGGATGGAATTTTAGTTTGTATAAGTTATGTACTGTTTAGGTATTTATTTGCTAATGTAAATCATTTAGGCATTATGTGTTTTTTATGTAATTTTGTAAACTGCTTTGATCTTTTTGGAAAGGTGGTATATAAATAAATTTATTATTATTATTATTATTATTATTATTATTATTAACCAGGAAGTGGTGTCATTATGATGCCACTCCCTGTGTGTAATGTTTAGTTGCTGTGTGGCAGCGCCAATGTCATGGCGGCCCCCGTGTAGATGGGACACCACCATAATGCCACCGCCAGCATGTACTAGGGTTAGAGAGTGTGTAGTTGGTCCGCAGTCCCTAACCCTAGCATCTCCACCAGGACGGTGCTTAGTGGCCATCTTTACCGGCCCATAGTTAGACTTCTACTATAAGCTCATTACTGCTATTTTGTAAAACTAAAACATTCCTCCATCATTGACTCAACCCTCCCCAATAAACACATTCCAATCCCTCTTCAAACTAACCAAATATTTTTCCTTAGTCAATTTGTTCATTTCACCAAGTTCATTTGTCTTCACTAGCCAGTCTTCTTGTGTTGGAATAACAGCTTCCTTTTGTTTTTCGACATATACAAGTCTCACTGCTATAATTATTATTAACCTTTATTTATATAGTGCTGTAAATTTACACACTGCTGTAATTCTTCCATATTTTCTTTCTAGAATTCTTCCATATTTTCTTTCTAGTTGTCCTTCCATCATTTCTAGTAAACAGAATTCAGGTCTCTTCTGAAATTTAATTTTTAAAACATCTTCCAACAAGAATTTGAGTCCAAAATTGCTGAGCTTTATCACATGACTACTGCATGAACCCTACCCACAAAGCAGATACAGCTCTTGGACAGCTCCCTTGAAATTCAGCCCAAAGTCCAGAGTGGATACACCACTGCACTGGCTTGGAAGTACCACCCATGCCTATAGGAAGCAATAATTCATTTTTTAAACAATGGATCACAGGCTACTGCAGAATAAATATGTGTTACCAACTAAGTACAACGTGCAACATGCAACTAAATCTTCACTTTTATGGTTGTAGGTTTCAAGGAAGAGGAAACCCTGATAGTTACACTAGTGAAAGGGAACATATGACCTTCCAAAAATTATTGGAGTGCACCTCCCATCATCCCTTACCCCTGGCTGTGTTTGGTAAAACTGAAGCCAAAGAACATCTGGAGTTTGCCATCATGCAGCAGGTTTAGGAGCAGGTAAGATTTTATTTTTCATCTCCCTATTTTTTGTCTTGTTTGGTCTACTCATTGTTTTACTATATACCAGGATTAGACACAAAAATAAGGTAGTGTGTTTGTAGAATGAGAAATTATCACATCAGCATAGTCATCTACATAAAATAAACAGCAGTAAGAAAATAGCAACTCATGCTATAATATACATAGAGTGTTTATATTTTATGCCGTACAAATCCATATACTTGGTCACAGAATCATTAAACTCAATGTGCTATCTAGATTAAAGGATGGTTTTAGGCTTAATGTCTTAGGTATATCCTGCACAAAGTCTTCAGAATGTTTTTATTTATTTATTTTCCCTAGAACACAAATTCATTAACTAATTTTGACCAAACTTAATTTTAGACACAAGTTGACATCATTTTTAAAAAATGTACAAATTTAGGACTAAACAGCAAACTTTGTTTTTTGTTTAAATTCTGGGTTTTAAGTGGTACCAATAAAAGCCTTGTTTTATTTCAAGCCATAAGTAAAATGATAATTATGTTGTTCTCCTTATATGCTATTACAGAAAAAATTGAAATCATACATCTGAAATGTGTCAACTCAACCTGGACATTTCTGGGCCTGAACAATTTTTACAGATAATATAGAATTTGGGTTTCAGACATGCAGTATTAGCAAACATTGGGTTAAATAAAAGCCACACATTGACCTGAAACCTTTGCATATTCATTCACAATTTCTTAATATCAGGCAGGTTTATTTAAATATTTGCTTGTTCTACCATGCAAAAGAAACATTTGCTATAGAGCTTTACTTCTCTGTGCCATCTCCTAAGAGGACCTAAGAACTATACAAAGAAGTTAATACTTTGCTATATAAATATATTTATTGTTTGAGACAATAACTACTAAATTTTTAACAGGCAATATTTGTTGTCAATGGATAAGATGCATGTGGGTGAAAATACAACGTGCATATTTTTCTTATCAGTAAATGTACAGAAGTATGAATATTTATCAGTCTCATTCTCCTTCTGAGACTTTTGCAGACACTGCTTTGTTTTTCCAGAGGATATTGTTGAACTAACCCTTTTTGTGCTTCCGTTAAGCTAGCATGTTAAACAGCCATTAAATTAAACAGAGTTGTATCTGACATTTCTGAATAACAAATCTATTCATCATAGAACTTGTCATATAACTGGTAAAGGAACAATGAATTCATAGAGTCTGTATTAAGCTCTGTAAATGCAGAGCCAATTAGGGTAGTAATTCTTGTGTCATAACATTATGTTTCCATCATAATGGTGTCATACAGTTAATGGGTTGGGTAGAACTTTGAATCTCACCCTGAAAGTTTCATGGCAATCATATTAGCCTGACTGACAATTTATAGAATGTAGTATGTATTCTCTGTTCATTCAGAACAGAACTAGTGAAGGTTTCACCCCCGATGAGTTCTAAGTACATGACAGCAAGCTGCAACTACATATCTTTCCCTCCGCAACTTGCCTAACATATCAGTAATACATTGGAAGAGGGCAAACAAATTGAAGAGTAATCCAGATCAGAAGTGCTTCTGGTTAGTGGAAGCTGATTGTGAAATAAGGGTTCACCATGTGCTGTTGGAGGTTGCATCTTCCCTAAAGTCATAGATTTGCAAGGGGGTTGGGGGAGCGTGACTCCTGAGTTCAGCCCTGTTTGGACACTTGCTGTCACCAGAACTACACTCATTCCTGGAGATGTCTGATTAAGCAAAAATAATGTCCCAATCAAACACATTCTGGGGTCATTCACACTTACTTTTTTGAACAAAGAGATTTGCATCACTGCAAGGATACAGAACCATTTCAGAATCAATTTGGTCTTTCCATCACATTTACTGTGATTTAATCTCTCCGTGTCATTTTAAAGCTGTTGCCATTCACATTTGCTAACATATCACTTTAAAATGGAGGCACCTCCATTTCCAGGAATGATGCAGTGTGATCTGAATCAAATCAGTAGTGTGGTCACACTATTGAACATGAGGGTTGTTGCAGCTCTTTAAAAACAAACTGCTAAGGGGTCTGGTGCCAAATGAACTGGTTTAAGTGAGCTTTTAAGTCATGAACTTTATGGAAATAAACTGTTTATTCCACAGTGTGAATGGGGACTCTATATAGGGCTGCCTTCAAAAAGTGTTCAGAAACTTCAGTTTGTTCAAAAGTCTTTGGAAAGATCAGGACTGATTACAGGAGCAGGCAACTTGCTACTGATTTCTTACTAGGCAATTCTGTAATCTCTTTCAAGAGTACTGTTTATCATCTATAAATTCATGTAAATCCTGGGTCTTGAAGGGCCATGTTTTCCCACACTATCTGCCTAGACTCTGAGACTTGGCGGGGGGGGGAGGCCTCATCACCCTTACAACTCATTGTAACAAGTGAGAGAATACTCATAGTTGCTGATCCCAGTTTGTGAAATTCCCTTTCAAAAAAGGCTAAAATGGACCTGTTTCTTTATTTAATGGAGGAAATAATGGAGGAATTTAATGGAGTGGTGCTATACATTTTTACTGCCTTCATATCCAATAGTGTTTTAATATTATAATTGGCTTAATTGTGATATAACATTTTGTCAGCTTTATCTGTACCTTTTAGATATGTTTTTGTTTATATCCATTTTAATATCATTGTGATCCACATAGACTCCATGTCTGAGATGAGAGGCAAGATGGAAATGAAACAAATAAATATATAGCCATAGGTTAAACAAGGTTTCTCTCCATTTTTGCACCCTAGAACAGGTTGTGTAACATCAATCAGGCAGTCAAAACAATCTATAAAGTTCCCTTTTACTATTAATGTCCATTTAATCCATTCTTGATAATTGTCTATGCTGACTAGAACTGGCAGGACTTAAAGTTAACAACTTCTTCTTCTAACAACTCTTTTATTTAACTGTCATTAGCCTGGCAGGACCTCAATATGTGTGCTAGGAACTTAGTCTCAGCCAACATTTTCATTCAGCTCAGCATGAAGAAAGAAACTATATCTCTTCCAACCTATGCTCATTTCTTCAACTGTTTAATAGCCTTTGCTAAGAAAAGGCTCCAAGAATAACCATTTATGGGAGAGTCACTTCCTTGATAACTGAAAAACAATGCTACCCTATACTCTATACTCTCTCTACTCAGTCATTGGCAGATATGTAAATAAATCATTACCTGCAACAAGTTACTTTGGAGGTGATGAGATCAATGAAGATACCCTTCAAATGTAACAAAACAAATGGAAATAAAGTTACTCCATTCATATAACAAGTAACATTTTAGTTACTTTTAAAAGTTATTTTAAAGGACATGTGTAGGCATTTAAGGAATTTTCCACATTTTGACATCCCTGTTTTAAAACTTCTAATGGTCACATAGTAGATCACACTTTAAAAAAAAACAAGCTAACATATACTGTATAAGCCAATTATTTTCTAAACATGGTAAAGAGTATCAGGAACCAATTACTTCTGAAAAGTAACTTTCTAAGCTCTCTTACTAGAATTAGGTATTTTCAAGACACAGAACCACCTCTTTTTGAGAACACAGTCAGCTGTACAGTCAACTCTTTGAGTAGACTCTTTTGAGATGGTGTTAACTTAGGGGCTTGACAGACTGCCTGAAAAGGGCAGTCCAGAGCCATCTCTTTCTGTTGCAGAGGTATGCCACAGCCACCAAACTGTACAGCATCTCTCCTGGAAAACTCAGAAAAACTCGGTTCTTTTTGACATGTGCGGACTACATCATCAGTGTGCCAGTGGCGCAGTGTTATGCATACAAGATGTGGCACCGTGCTTACGTCATGCTGGCATACCACATATGGATGATGCCATGTAAAGATGTCACCGCCCATATGTGTTCCAGAGCATGTAGTTGCTGCGTGCTCCAGAACCCTAATATTGGCAGCGACATTTTAATCTCATTGGCCCAATCTAGATGGGCACTATGCGGTGCCTGGGCGGCACCATTAGCGTTTGTGAGCACGCAGCGTTCGCACACTCACAACCTCTAGCATGTAATGGCACTGGCGCCATTACGTAATGTAGTTTACATGGCATATGTAATGGCGCCGGCACAACTGTGCAGCTTCCACACGGAGCTGCACAGTTGTGGCGCTGCCAAGTCGCCAAATGGCACCTTTTCTGAAAATCGCACCACACTTGCAGCACAAAAAAGGATCACAATGGGCCTTTCCAGACCGCCCAAAAGGGGCAGTCTGGTGCCCGCTCCTTTTTTGTGGCGGAGCTTCACCGTGGCGTCTAGCTGCTGCGGTGAAGCTCCGCAGCAAAAAAAAGTGGCACCAGACTGCCCCTTTTGGGCGGTCTGGAAAGACCCATTGTGATCCACCTAGATTCCATGTCTGGGATGAGAGGCAAGATGGAAAAAAATCTAGAAGTCTAGAAATCTAGACATGGACAACTAAATGAATATGACTGTATAGTTACATGGGTGATGTAATTACATTGATACATGAAATTTTTTCACATTTTTTTCAGAAATTCTGTTTCTGAAACCTAGCCACCACTTTTTTTTTTAGCTTATGCCTATCAGAACTTTGAACTCCAGTTCAATTTTACACATGACTTGGAGGAAAAGAGAGCAGGAAGAACAGGACAGAATAAAATTAAGCTAGCAGCTTTTAGTTGGGTGTTAGCCATGTTTGAGGGCAATCTAGTCTGTGGAATTTCATATTCCCAAAGGACAAAATATTAAACCCTAATGGGGATCTAACAAGATAAAATCTAGAAACTATCCTAGCTCACATAATTTGTACCTTCCATGAAATCATTAAATTTCATTTATCATATTGATGTTGACACTATTAAAGGTACAATCTTGTAAATATAACCTGTAAATGGCACCTGTGTTGTGTTATTGTATAATACACAAAAGCTACATCCCTTTTTTCAATAAAAATATAGGAAGAGTACAAAAATGTGGAGCAAGGCTCCTTTATTTGTATTTGTATTCCAGCCCTTAGGAGAGCCAGTGTAGTGTAGTGGTTTGAGGGTTGGACTGTGACTCTGGAGACCAGGGTCTGAAACCCAGATAAACCATGGAAACCCATTCAGTGACCTCAAGAAAGTCACACACTCTCAGCCTTAGAGAAAGTTAAAGCTAAACCTCCTCTGAACAAATCTTGCCAAGGACACACTGTGATAGGTTTGCCTTAGGTTCGCCTTAAATCAGAAAAATGACTTGAAGGCACACAGAAAAAAAAAACAACTCATTATTTGTTCTAATGCAGTTATCTTTTGCATTTTTATCATCTGAAATTACAGGAGCCAATCTTATCTTGGTGCTTTTTTTGTTTGTTTGTTAATTAAGCCATATTGTTTTGAGAGCTAATTTATTTTTAATACAAGAATATTTGGGGCTTAATGCAGAAAGCTACACCAAGTTACCTCTGAAATCAAGAAATCAGCAGAGAGAGACTAAAAACACTTCCTCTCTCCCTTTAGCATAATTTGATCAGGAATATTTTATCGCTTCAAATGAGTTAATCACAGAGGCAGATTACAGGCATTATTAGTCAATTACACACACCACAGGATAAATGAAATAGCATCTAGAAGAACCCAGTCAGACAAAATATCTGCGATTGCTACTGAAAATCTGCATGTGGTTACATGGTGGGTCCCTTAAAGTTACATCCTAGTCTCTACATGTGATACAATGTGGAATTAAATTCAGAAAACATTCTTCAGGAAACCCGTTGTGTAATTTCTAATATTTTAAATAATAAATGATGATTAGTTCCATGTGAAGGTAGATCCTCCTAAATGTGTATATAATGGGTCTGGTGGAATCTAACTTCCAACATCTTCTTCCACTTGGCAGTTTCCTCCCCCTAGCATATCTCCCTAAACTGCATCTGGTAGCTAGAATAGTGCATAGCACTATCGGTGCCATAGAGGACCGGGCCGGGGGGGGGGGGGGGCTTTTCCAGCATTCTGTTCAAACAAGGTCCATGAGTAAAGCTGCAACTTATGTAGAATGCCTCTTTCTTCTTTCCAACGACTTCCACTTTTTACTCAACATAACTCCACCATAACTACCAGCAGGTTCCTTTGCTACTCAGAGGAGATTTGTGGGGAGGCAGTTTGATGTTGATATTTTTTTAAAAAAAAAACTAGAGATAACCTGATTATAAAGCAAAGGTATTGTGGCACTACAACTTCATTTTATATCTTATGCTTCTATCTGGAAACTTTTTCACAATCTGACCAATCTTTCTGGGTAGCTCATTTGGGATTGGCTGGCTGGTACTAAGCCTACTCATATTTACTTAAAGGGAAACTACTGATTTAAACAGAACTAAAGGGGATATTGAACTACAACCTCTTTCTACTGAATAGTGAGATTGGTCCATCTAATGCAGCTAAAAACGGAACGGTTCTTCATCTCTGCTTCCCAATTTTCACAAAGGAGATTATCGGACCATTTTGTATGCCTGCACTAGGATCCCATTCTCTAAAAGGTCCAGGAAAAGCCCATATCAGGTATGAGAAACAGAGCTGTGCAATAGAATGAAAATTGAATAGAATAAAATCAAGGCCTAGTTCTTTCAGATGAAGCAGGGAAAAAACTGTTTCTGGGTTGCCTACAAGGGACTAATAGAAAGGTGAGTGATTGGAATATTGATTCTAATACTTGGTTCTTCAAAGAGTTCATCATCATCATCATCATCATCATCATCATCGATCAATTTGAATGTGTATCCCTGCATGGCAAGGGGTTGAACTGGATGGCCCTTGTGGCCTCTTCCAACTGTACGATTCTATGATCAGTATTTCATGGATAGCAAAAAGCTACAGATACATGAAAATACTGCAGGAATGACATAGAATGGCTGCCATCTGCATTGTCATTTCTCTTCGAAACTTGTTCGGCGGCAGTTCTCGAAAGAGGCTGCAGCATTGTGGATAGTGCGTCTCCATGCCTCCCGATGTGAGGCCAGGGCAGACCATTTGGTGATCAATTTGGCTGGGCTTGAGATGTTATTTCAGGGAGTCCTTGTATCTCTTCTTTGGGGCGCCCCTCTTTCACTGGCCCGTGGCGAGTTCACCATAGAGCACTATTTTTGGGAGGCGATGGTTCTCCATCCTAGAAACGTGCCCTGCCCAGCGCAGCTGCGTTTTCAGTAGCATAGCCTCACTGCTGGTGATCCCTGCTTGGTCAAGGACAGCAACATTTATCAGATGATCAGTCCAGTGTATGTTTAGGATTGTACGTAGACAGTGCTGATGAAAGTGTTCAAGGAGTCATAGATGTTAGTGATAGATGACCCATGTTTCAGACTCATAGAGGAGAATGGATAGTACAATGGCTCTGTACACACTGATTTTTGTGCTTCGCCTCAGGTGTTTGTTACTCCAGACTCTTTTGTGATGCCTTCCGAATGCACTATATGCCTTTGCTAATCTGTGATCGATCTCTTTAACAATCTTGGCGTCTGAGGAGATGATACTTCCCAGGTAGGTGAACTGCTGGATGGATCTAAGTACAGATTTGCCTATGGTGACCTGGGGGTGATAGTGCTCTTCCTGTGGTGCAGGCTGGTAGAGAACCTCCATTTTCTTCAGGCTGACTTCCAGCCCAAACAGCTCTGCAGCCGTTAAAGCAGTTAAGGTAATGATAAATGATTCTACTTTTTAGAATATCACTCATTACATGTCTCTACTCCCACCAGGTGGATAAATATCTGTCAACTGAGGCAATACTCTATGCATCTGATAAAGTGGGCTTCAAGCCACAAAAGCCCGTGCCAAATAAAACTTGTTAGATTTTGAGAGTAGATGATGTTGAGTAGATAAGGAGACTAGATTACATTAGTTTTGCTGCAACCAGATATCCCTTGAAAATTTTTAAAGGTTTTCCTTTGTGTAGGAAAAAAATATTTCAAGGCAAATGCCTCTTCAACAAGTAACTATGTATCACCCTTAACACTACCCTTGTGCTTCTACTAAAAAAAAAAAAAAATCCTATCTTCTCACCCTTGAAGCTCATGTTTTTCTCCCTGATAGGGCTTATGCTATAAAGACAAATGGTATTTCTCTTTTATGCACATTTAACTTAGTATAGTATAAGTCAGTAAACAGTTCAGATGTGCATACCATACTCCCAACAGAAATAGTGTGGAGCTAGACCATAAAAACACCTTTCTCTATCACTGTTTGAATCCATTTCCCAGATATCTGAAGATTCACAACAAGCACACCCTAAATGGAAGTGTATAAGCTTACCACACAGTCCCTGGAATGGGCCTGTCATGTTACAAAAGGGGGTGTGATGAGAACGGGGGGGACGACAACGAGGCTGCCAGAAGTTCTTGTGTTCCAGATGTTTTCTCCAGGAAGTGATTTTCAGGAATGGTTTAGAAGTGTTAGAATCAGGTTCAGGTTGGCTGCAAGGGTGGGGACTGCCAGAGGAGTGACTATGAAAGTGGAGGGGCACAGGAGAAAAGAGGAATTTGTGTCATGTCAAAGTACAGGCCAATGCAATTTTAGGCTACATCAATAGAAGTATAGTGTCTAGATCAAGGGAAGTTTTAGTGCCACTCTATTCTGCTTTGGTCAGGCCCCACCTGGAATACTGTGTCCAGTTATGGGCACCACAATTCAAAAAAAAATGTGGAGAAACTGGAGCATGTCCAAAGGAGGGCAACTAAGATGGTGAAGGTTCTGGAAACCATGCCCTATGAGGACTGCCTTAGGGAACTGGGGATGTTTAGACTGGAGAAGAGAAGGTTAAGAGGTGATATGATAGCCCTGTTCAAATATTTGAAGGGATGGCATATTGAGGAGGGAGCAAGCTTGTTTTCTGCTGCTCCAGAGACTAGGACGCGGAACAATAGATACAAATTACAGGAAAAGAGATTCCACCTCAACATTAAGAGGAACTTCCTGACAGTAAGGGCTGTTCGACAGTGGAACACACTCCCTCGGAGTGTGGTGGAGTCTCCTTCCTTAGAGGTCTTTAAGCAGAGGCTGGATGGCCATCTGTTGGGGATGCTTTGATTGGGAGTTCCTGAATGGCAGGGGGTTGGACTGGATGGCCCTTGTGGTCTCTTCCAACTCTATGATTCTATGATTCTATGATTCTACAGTGCACTCTAGGCAGAAAATGTCATAGATGTGCCTATGGCCTGGAACCGGGACAAAGGTGAAACGGTAACCTGAGCAGACATGATGACTCAACTTTTGGAGAGTCTTGAGTCACAGAAAGCTGATGACAAAGGGGCAGGAGGTGAAACCAGCAAGGCTTCAGTTCTGCAGGGTCACAGCTGTCAGGTGACAAGAAACTGGGTGATTTACCAGTAGTGGGAGGGACTCAAATCCCAGGAGGGGGAAGTATATTTAAGAGTGTGAGCTGAATGCTCAGTATGGTGATGGTTGTAAATAGGATTCTGGTGAAGCACTTTGTATATATTGGTAACAAGATTAAAACCTCTTTGTGAGTACTCGGAAATCCAGCAGTTTTTTGTCTAGCTGGCAGCTTCTGCGTAGGAGGAATTCTTCTCTGCAGCCTGCACAGAGCTTCGCAGCTAAGACCTTCCAGTGGCATTCCTGTTCCAAGCATATAGACTTTATCACACTAGCGAGATCCCGCGAGCAAGGGGGATTTAAACGTGTTTTAAAGTACATTTGAATTTAAACAAAACTTGCAAATTTGGGGGGGGGGGGGTAATCACAACTAATTGCTACTAAAATAAAATAACACAAAGTTGAACTGCAGTTAAAGCAGAGAAAATTGGCAGCTCTTTACTTTTGGGATGCTCCGAATGCAAAAAGCTGCCGTTTTTCTCCGCTTTAACTGCAGTTTAACTTTGCGTTATTTCACATTAACTGCGACCTCATGTGATAAACTTTGGGCATATCTAGGTTTTCCTAATTTAACTCTTGTTTAAATCCCTTTAAAGCAGTTAAAGCAGTGCCAAACCAGGTTATTTCTCCAGTGTGGATGCAGCCTGAAGTAAAAGAATAGCCACAGAGAATTGGCAGAAAGACTTCTGTGATTATACATAGCTTCCTTCTGCCCTCTCCTGTTGCCTTTTCCCAGTGCCTTCATTCCTCACAATAGCAGTATAATGGCTGTCTTGCATCATCCCCTTTTTCTAGGGACCACTACTGCTGTGCCTCTTCTGCTACACTCCTGACTTGCCTCATCTTCATTCTTCATCCTCTCTGGACTCATCTTGTAGTGGATAGATTTTTATAATCAATATTTAAGTGAACAATGTGCATATAGAAATGGCTACTGAACCAAAGTTTTGAATATAGATTTCTGGGGAAAGGGGAAAATTCCAAGCTGGCATGTAAAAACAGGGCCAAGGGAAGGTCCTCAGGAAATGCTGAACAAGCAGGAGAAAACAGGAAAATGTTTTGAGTACAAGATGCCCTGTTAGACTAAGCTGAGATGCCAAAGTGAAGTCAAAACTGAACATTAGATTAGCAGAGTTGCAACTGTGTAACTGTGTACAAAGGCTACAGGGAAAAGTAACTTTTGTAAGGTGGGCTGATGAGTCATAAGTGGGTTTTAATTATTCATGTATTCCTTGCCTGATTGCTTGAAGTTCATTTGTTTAGAGTTAAGATTGGCCAATAGAAAGCATTTTTGGAGATCCTTGATGTAAAGATTATAAATCCATCATTTTGTGTAATTCTTTGCCTCAGTCTTGGAAAACTGGATTCTCTCTGAGGACCTTTGCCAGCATTGAAGAATAAACCTGAGTTCTCAATCAGACTTCTGGGTCTGTTTGTCTCCTTCACTCTGTCAGTCTAGGAATTGTTTTAATCAAATAATTCTTAGTAGAACCCATCATCCGTTACAATCTCATGCCTCTCTAGTTCTTAGCACTCAACTTCTATCCGATTATATCTTCTATCTTCTTTCCCTCACCATGTGACACCACATTTCTTTTGCTTGTACCTTTCCTTCACCACACCTACCTCTTTTGTACCTTGCACCCTGCATTCCCCCCTTTTCCCTCCCTTGCCTAATTTTCCCTTCCATTCTACTCGCTTTCTGCTTTCATGTTGTGCCCTATCAGTGTGTTCATCCCATGCTTCTTGCATTCCACTGCATGTGCTACTCATTTTCCTTTTCCTGCTACTCCCTCCCTTGCCTCACTTCATAATCTAGCAATGTATCCCCCATGTGCCCTCACAATGTGCCCTTTCCATGCTTCTTTCATTTTGACACTTACATAACTCACTCTTCCATCACTCCTTTCCCCTCCTCTGCCTCTTTTCACACCTTGGAATACAGCTCTCTTTTGATTCTTGTATTATGCTATTTATAGTGTTTGATCTCCTATCTCTGATACTCCATCCCTCACCTCACACACTTGTGATGCCAAATAATTACCCAACATAGCACAACTATGGCTTCTTTTTCAATTTTCTCCTCTCTCAGAATTAGAATAGCACGTTTTTTTCAAGAGGCTAGAGGTCAGGCAACCAAGAGGGACCACTACCTTCTAATTAGTTCCTCTGACTCCACATTTTTGTTTAAATAGTCTCCAAAGACGCTCCAGTGAAATGTTGTATGTCATTATTCTCTTGATAAATGAGGCCTCTGTTAACAGCTGTTTTCCAGAAGGGGCCTCATTATGCAGAGGTGTACTATGATCTATTGCAAGCCATGATGTCTTCTTGGTCTACTTATGTTCCCGCCAACATGCCAAAACATATGTCCCCAATAGTATTAGGCAAGGGAAAACAAATTTTCATCTAATGAACAATCTTGTTTTTCCTTCATGACCAAAGCATCCAAACTGTACAATGTTCTTTTAATGATACAACTGTATACATGTTTATTGATTCTTGCTTAGTTTAATGAGACTTACTTTCAGATAAGCAAGTAAGGGATTACAGTTTAAACCTACATTTGCATGTTAGCAATTAAAAATCACTCATTTCTTTCCTGATTGTAGAACTACCAGTTTCCAGCATTTCTGTTAAAGACTGCTGTTCCTGTACACTTAAGCTGTTAAAATATAAGCCTGCTGGCCCATATCCAATGAATGGTCCCAACTATTTAATTTATATCAGATCATATACCAAGACACAAAAGATGAGAACATTTAAATACAAATTTGTATGGACATATTTAAATTTCTAATCATATTAGCCCTATGAGGCTGTCCTCCTAATAAGACTTTTGTGTGATTGTGGAATTTGTAGGATTAGCATACTTCCCATCCATGTACTTGGAGAAGCGGCTGTCATTTAGTTCAGTGGAGACTTGTCCCAGGTAAACAGATTTCGGATTTCAATTCTCAATTATTTATCCCCTCATGAGTAAAAAAGGCTTAGGGCAATACTGCAAGCTATGCTATAAATGGATGGCCAGTCCTGAAAGTATTTCCCTTATGGCCACAGCATGGAAATAACTGGCTATTGACAACCACGTACATTTTAAAAGATGCTGGGACATTTTAAAAGATGCTGGAAAAGTGGGATGGCAGATGATTAATTGGGATTGTCTCTGCCAAATTGGATAGTTGGACGATACTGGAATGATTCCTTGTATTTTCCAATACTGTTCATTACAGAAATGCACAAAACCACTAGCAAGACTGTACACATTTTCTCTGAGTTCAGCTCCTTCCCCAAACTACACTAGCCTGAGGCACATTGTGATGAGGACAGTTTTCCTGAATGAGGACAAATGAAGTGAAAATTCACAGCTTTAGTTCTTTATAATTATTTCCTTTTTCCAAACATGAAAGTATAACTAATAATAATAATAATAAATTTTATTTCTATACCGCCCTTCCAAAAAGATCAGGGCGGTGTACAAGATAAAAAGACATTAAAACATCAAGCATAGTTTAAAATCTAAGCAATACAATAAAAACAAGTAAAACAATACAACGATAAAACAATAAAAAGCAGTACCTCCCAGCGTAAAACTATGATGGAGAAACAATAGGCAGCATATCTAACAGGGCAAACCACAAGAGAGACCCATTCACAAATATGCCTGTTTGAATAGATGCGTTTTCAGGTCCTTTCTAAATTGGGTGAGGGTGGGAGATAAGCGGAGCTCAGTGGGTAGAGAGTTCCAGAGGTAAGGGGCAGAGATGGAGAACGCCCTTTTCGTAGTGCTCATCAATCTAGCCTCTGGAACTCTCAGTACACGCTGTCCGGTGGATCTCAGTGTGCGGGGCGGATTATGTGGGGAGAGATGGTCCTTTAGGTACCCTGGGCCCAAGCCATAGAGGGCTTTATAGGTAACAACCAGCACTTTGTACTGCGCCCGGAAGCGAATCGGCAGCCAATGTAGGTCTTTCAAGATAGGTGTTATATGGGCGGTCCTGGGAGCTCCAGTGACCACCCGTGTCGCCATATTTTGCACTAGTTGTAGCTTCCGAGTATGATACAAAGGCTGCCCCATGTAGAGCGCGTTGCAGAAATCCAACCGAGAGGTTACCAGAGCATGTACTACGGTTTCAAGGTCCCTCCGGTCCAGATAGGGACGCAACTGGCGTATCAGCCAAAGCTGATAACAGGTGCTCCTGACGGTCGCATCCACCTGAGAAGTTAGATGGAGCGACGAGTCAAGGAGCACCCCCAGACTGCGTACAGTGTCCTTGACGGGGAGCGTGACCCCGTCGAGGACAGGTGGAACCACCTCCATACCCGGACCAGGGGAACCTATCACGAGTACTTCCGTTTTCTCTGGATTCAGGCTGAGTCTATTTTCCCTCATCCAGTCCATTACCGATTCCAGACAGGCCACGAGAGGAGCGACGCCATCCCTGGTCACTGCATCAGTCGGAGACATAGAGAAGACTATTTGGGTGTCATCAGCGTACTGATAACACCGCGCCCCATGCCTCCGGATGATCTCTCCCAGCGGTTTCATGTAAATGTTGAAAAGCATGGGGGACAGAATAGCTCCTTGAGGGACCCCAGATTTAAGGGCCCTCTTATCGGAGCAGACGTCCCCCAGCTGCACCATCTGGAACCTCCCGGAGAGGTAGGATCTGAACCACTGGAGCGCAGTGCCTCCGATTCCCACCTCAGCCAGGCGTTCCAGAAGGATACCATGGTCGATGGTATCGAAAGCCGCTGAGATGTCCAAGAGCACCAACAGGGACACGCTACCCCTGTCGATGCCCAGACGGAGATCATCGACCAGAGCGACCATGGCAGTCTCAACTCCGTAGCCCGCCCGGAAACCGGTTTGAAATGGATCTAGAAAATCCGTTTCATCCAAGATCGATTGAAGCTGGATTGCAACCGCCCTCTCGATCACCTTCCCCAAGAATGGCAGTAGCGAGACTGGCCGATAATTATTGTGAACCAGGGGGTCGAGGGAAGGCTTCTTTAATATTGGTTTTATTGTGGCCAATTTAAGCTGTTCAGGAAATTGTCCTTTCCTCAAAGAAAAGTTGATAATCCGGTGTAATAGGGAAGTAACCACCGGTCCCCCCTGTGCCACTAACCACGAGGGGCAGGGATCGAGAGAGCAGGTTGTCTTCCTAACACTTCTAAGGATCTTGTCCACATCCTCGGTACTGACAGACTCAAACTGATCCAGTACAACTGAGTCCACGGAAGCTCTGGATGCCTCTCTTCTGGTTTCTGTTATAACCCTGGCGTCCAGACCTTCGTTTATCCGAGAGATTTTATCCGCGAAGAAGTTGTTAAATTGGTCACAGCAGGCCTTAGTCGGTTCAAGGATCTGGTTCGGGGCAGGAGGGAGCTGAGTTAGCTCCCTCACTACCCTGAACAACTCTGCTGGACGCGACTCCGCGGACGCGACACGAGCAGCAACGAACGAGTTCCTAGCTGCTTGTATCGCCTCTCCATAGGCCTTCAAATGAAGGTCTAGGAGAGCCTTGTCGGATAAACGCTGGTGTTTCCACCAGGTGTGCTCTAGCCGTCGCAGAACCCGCTTCCTGGCCCGGAGATCTTCCGTGTACCAGGGCTTCCTTTTGGAAGCAGGTCTGAGAGGGCGCTTGGGAGCGATACTGTGTATAGCCCTAGAGAGATCAGTATCCCAGATGTTAACTAGGGCATCAACAGTGTCGCCGTCACTTCCAACCATATGCCCCTCTAGGGCTTCTTGGAACCTAGCAGGTTCCATCAGCCTTCGAGGGTGGACCATCCTAATAGGTCCGCCACCCCCGGAGGGGATCTGGGTTGATGCCTTGATGCTTGCCTTCACCAGGAAACTACATTATAGTATAAATGCAACATAATAGGGATGACTTCACTTCCCTTTGTGGAGTAATTTTTGTTTTTATTTACTTTATGATTATGAGATTAACTCCACACTATTGCCTCTTACTCTTTTGTAAGTACCAAAATGATGAGCCGGTGGATGACCTGCTGGAGTGAGGTTTGTAGCACAAGACAATAGGTCACAGCATTTAGGTTTGTTTTTTTTTTAAAGAAAACAGTTACTTTTGGCAAATTATTTTTTCATTGTTATTATTATATTTACTTCTATCCCACTCTTTTACAAAAACTGGGACTCAGGATTGCTAATTAAAGATATATTTTAAAGCAAATTACTTTAACTATCTTGACAATAAGTGTAACTGATTTATTTTAAAAGTAATTAATTACCCACATGAACTTCATTAAAGATAAAATGCTTGTGGTGAATATTTGCAAGTTGACATTATGTCCAGCAGGTGGCAGCAATATCCATACAAAATATTTACAACATTTTTTTTTTTCAATTAAAAACAACCAGGAATCTTACTGTCAGTACCATATATGGATAATAGTAAATCTTCTAGATTCTATTAAAAGCCAATTATTCATCAGTGGTGGTATTATGTCATTATTTCTCTTTTGCAAATATGCTTCTAGGTCACTTTCAAAATAGGATTAGAAACTGATAGATTTTTGCAAGCCACGACATATGCTTTATATGTCAAAAATAGTGATTTGTGTTCTTGTAACCATGCATTGCTCGACAGAAGATACAGATGTAAGAGTAGTAATGAATAAAACTGTGATTTAGGTCAGTGAAAACTCCAAGAATTTAAATATGTCTTTAAAAAAAACCAACAGATAGCTTAGTTGTTCATAGAAAAAAAGAAAGAAAAGAGGATTTGATCTGTAATGGTAAATGTAAGTGGAATTGAAAGCTGGAAACACCAGGCTTTCCAGCTTTCAGCATATGCTGTGAACAGAAGAGAGTTTTTGACATTAAATAACTGTCTCACTATGGTGGGAAAACGTGATCCACAGCTGCAAATAAACCGCGAAGATTACAAAAAGTCGGTGGAGCTATCAGAAAGAAGGAGTATGAAACAAAACCGGTCTTGACTTTCTTTTAACATTTGTTTTGGCTTTTTAGTAGTAAATGTTGGGTTGGGTTCATACTACTCATCCAAGAGGGCCCTGGAATTTCTTGTGACACCCTTCTATATAGCTGAAGTTTCCACTGCTCTCACATCATTCCTTACAATATCCAGTCCTTGGAATAAGTTTTGGGTGAGGCTGGTGGAGTGTGTGTGCAGAGATTGCTAATATTCAATATCATTTACAGACAACTTTCAAACACTGGCAAATTTAACACCATATTTGCATTAGTTATCGAAAGGTAAAATGCTAACTATTTCTACATGACAATGAGCATTAATGCTAAACTGGAAATAATGAAGTGAAATATCTAAGCTTGATGATGATGATGATGATGATGATGATGATGATAAATGGTTTCACAATTTGCCAGGTGTTATTGGCTACAGTTGTCATGGCCAGCCAAGAGTTGGAGTCAGTGGATGAGGAGGAGGACATGGCTCCTCAGGAGCAAGAGGAATTGGAGGCTAAGCCAGGTCCCAGTTCTGCCATGCCAGACGCTCACCCTGACAGTTCAGCCCCAGGAGTGGAAGCAAAGCCAGGCTCTGGCACTGTGGAGCTCTCTTCAGGGGCTCAGCAGATGAGTGTGGGCTCCAGGGAGGAATCGAGGTTCCCTCCTTTAAGGAACGAAGGGCTGAAAGTTCTTGCGTACGTTGATCTCGCAGGCTGGCTGAGAATCAAGCTCTTAATATGGCTCAGCTGATACCAGGCAGAGTGTCAGTTACTTAAACACCTGCGAGAGGCCATCCCTTTGCCAGAACTTATTATAAGTCTCCTGGTGTGACTGTGTGCTGGCTTCGTGTATTTGGATTTCTAGTATTGCCTTGACCTCGGAACGCTTTTGGACCTTTGCTGTTTTCTCCTTGCCCTGACCTTGGAATGGACTGACTTTGTTGCTTTCTCCAATCCTGAACTCAGCTCTGGCTTTTGGACTATTCTTTGGAACAAGATTCAGGTTTGTCAAACAGACTTATCAGCTTTGTTGGTGTGTGCTGGCCGCAGTCTGGGACAACAGTTTGGGTCATCATTGATTCAGATTCTGCCTAGGAACCAATAAATTTAGCATTGTGGTATGATCTAAGCAGTGTAATCTTCTATAACTGAAATCCTATCTATGGTGATATCATTTACATTTTTTCCAGTCTGTTTGGAATTGTTCCCAGACCACCTGTCTCTACAGTGCCCAGCCAATGGTACTGGGATGGAAAGAATATTCAAAAATATATTTTTTTAAAATGCCCCAAATTTTCAGGAATTGTGATGAGAAGAATCCTAACTGACAAGAATCTTTGTAGTGCGAGACTTATGCAGAGCAAAATTCATGGGGTTGCTTTGCACATAAATGAGTATGTTCTGCCTGGAAAATAATATTAAAAAACAAAAATATTAATTTCTGCACAGAAAATGCTGTTTTCTGTGCAGAAAATGCTTTTGTGTGCAAGTTCTACGCAGAATAAATCACCAATTACAGCCTTTTCCGAAAACAGCATTTCTGCATTGAAATATTATTTTCCACATAGAAAATAATAACATAGATGTTTCCTGTGCAGAAAATGTAATTTCTGAACAAAACAACCATGTGGGACTTGTTCACAGAATAAGTCCTGAATTACGACTAACCTTTGAAAACTATGTGATTTTTCAAGACTTTCTCGCAGCAGGAAGAAAATTCCTGAAATTATGCATTGCTCCATTTGAGAAGAAAACTTTGAAGAAAGTTTGTTGCTGTTAAACATGTGAGATTTGGGGTTTCTTGGTACTTGGCACCAGTATATACAAGCTCTAAAATTTGGCACCTGTGTGAGAATTTGAAGATATCTTATTTATTAAAGAAGTGAAAGGTTCCATGATCAGGAAATGTTTATTACTTAAGTAATAAAAGTAAAATGCCTCAGACATACATTTGAATTATGTGAGTCTTAACCAAGGCAATTTAAATTACTCCACAGGGCTGTAGGAGAAGAGGAGGAGAGGGAAGAATTCCATTATAAAGAGGAACACAGGCCACCCTTCCTTGTTAGACACTGTGGAAAGAGAGCTGAGTGTTTTATGACCCTGTCTGGTTACCACCAAAAGATATATTACAGCTTCAAATCATAAAAGTATATGAATTCATATGTGTTTCATATGCACCCAACATTGTACATAAGCAAAAACAAATACAGTAGAATCACCTAGATAACTTGCTGTTTCCTATTTTAACTGTGTTAATCCCAATAAAGACAATTACTCCATTGAGCTTCAGGAAGGGTGTGGGGAAGGAATTCCATTATAAAGATAAGCACAGCCCATCCTTCCTTGTTAGACACAGGGAATGGAGTTTTATAGTTTACATTACAAGTTGCAAGTATTAGGAAGAGAAAGAAAGCTGAGTATTTTATAGCCCTCACTCTTCGTCTTCTCTTTGAGAAGTGACCAAGCTGAAATATTTCATTCTCTACAGAGGAGCAGGAAGAGTAATAAAATTTCCTGACCCCCTTCAGGGATGAGATGAATCACTAATTGTCACTGCCATTGTGTGATGGTGCTCCTGTGAGACAAGAGGCTATACTGACTATACCACTATTGGTACTGGTAGACTTCTCAATTCAGAAAGGCTTTTGCTGAAGTAACAAAAACAAAACAAAACAAAAAACCCACCATTAAATATGGTACAGAAACCAAAGACAAGTACTGTAATAGATGAAAAATGGAAAACAAGATTTTTCTTCCTCCTTCTCTTTATTTTTTTCTGCTTTTCTCCAAAACTGGGACTGAAAGTGAATCACAAATTAAAGCGAGTATTTGAATTTTTACTTGTTCCGAGATTCTAATGGCTAGTGCTGATGGAGCTTGCAAAAAGAACACCAGGCAAAGAATTCTTAACGATGGGGTCTTTTGCTACAGCCTTGTGTACACTTCAAGCCATCATAGCTGAGAACACCAGCTATAAGAATGCAGATCTAGTTTCCCAGTTTGGAGCTGCACACATTGAAGGGAAAACTACATATAGACCTGACATGACAGGGTGTGTTACTGCAGATATGGCATTCTGGAAGTAGTTGAAAACTTTCAAGTGAAACAGCAAGTTTTGTTTAGTGCTGTTGAAGCAACCAACAGAAGTTATTCTCTGTGTTGATGACAGTATTAAAGCAGCCCCAAGGAAACGAGTACCAAATCATTATCCATGTTGAGTATTCTGTTACCAGTAAGAACACATGGACCAGAAGCTTGCAAAATACCTTGAAATGTGCTTCTAACATTAAACAGTAAAGGGGTGCCATATCTACCACTGGCATGTGATTAGTCTTTTAGTTGAACTTATATTTCAAAGACCAATTCATTCTCATTTGTATAACATCTGCACTTCCCCACCATTCCCTTGCATTAATAAAAGTTTCATATATATATAATCTTCTATAGTAAAAAAATAAATTAAAATGAGTACAATATATCTAACACATACAAAAGATGAACATTAAAATATAATTAAACTAGTCACAATATTTTAAAAAATTAAGACAATGTAAACATTATAAAAATAAGTTTGAAAACAATGCAATTAAAACAATACAACTCACCCTTAAGAACCATTTCTTTAAAAAAAAAACTTTACAAATCGGTTGGAATAAAGGACAACGAGGAGAAAGTATTCCAGAGCCTGGAGCATTCACTAAGAAGGCTATCCTCCATCCCCACTAGGCATGCCTGTGGATGTGGTGGAACTGAGAGAAGGCCTGTTCTCAGAAACAAGATCCAAGCATGCTCATGCAGGATGATACCATCTTTCATATCACTGGAATTAAAACCTATAGGGTTTGATCAGTCATAACCACCACTTTTGATATTTTACATCAAAATCTGGAGATGATAGGTTGAAGGAATATTTATGAGAGAAACAATGTTTCATAATTAAATCTGGGTACCTTAAGTAGGTTATCTCAGTCATATTTTATTCTCACATATGGGAGCAACATTACTCAGAAACCTCCAAGCTTTTATCCCTTGTTTACTCAAAAGCATCTCATTCACAATACACAGAGAAGATCAGAACTGGTAATGGTAGCATGATCAGGAAGTCACTGTGGGGTGCTGGCTGCTACTCCGGTGGTCCGATGTGGTCTTTGGTGGCAGATGTAAAGTAAAAATTCTGCTTCAGGCCTTATTGTGAAATTTAAAGCAGCTATCCAAGGGTGCTGAATCTGTTTTGAGGCAATGGTTCAGAACCATGGAGACCACCTGAAACCCTGGAGCAGATTCACCATTTTCATGACAGGGTAGCCACCAGCAAATGTGGAAGAAAGCAAAATATGTTATTGCCTTTGGGGGAGGGGGTGTTCAAGCTACAGATCAACCTCTGTTCATAAAGCTACTCCCAGAAACCCTAAAATGTTGGAAGGTTTTCAACAGTCTTTCAGTTCAAGCAGACTTTAAGCAGCTGAGACGGTGCTTTTAACAGAAAGGCCTGTGCTTGTTCTTTTATTTTCTGTTTAAATTCTTTTCAAATATGTTTAAAATTAAAATATCTGTATTAATATGAATATTAGTTATGTATTATATTAAAATGCCACTTTGTGTCTCACCTAAGAGAAAAACAAATAAAAATGATGTTTTCTTTCATTGTGTTTTAAAGCTATAACATGTTGTGAGCCATACTGGGTTCTAGAATTGAAAGGTAGGATATAAATAAAATAAAAAATTAAGTCACATGTGATATTCTGGAGGAAACACACATCTGGTAATTAGCACAGCCCTGGAATTTTCCACCATTCAGAGAACTAGGGTGTCCAGTTACATATGAATAGCAATTTTAGTTCTCTAATTGCAGAATCTTGTGTAGCCAGTATAACATCACTCACACACAAGATGGTGCATCAGCAGGCTTGGGGGACTACCTTCCCTATACTTCATATTTGCAAAAAGTAAAAACAATCTTGATGGAGGGAGGAAGTCTGAGTAGCCATGGGGTCTCCCTCACTTTGTTACTGGTCCCACCTGATTCTGCCTGCATTATCTGTTGAATTCAAGCATAATTCATTAATATATTAAGTAATTTATTCATTGATACAATTGGCATCTATTAACATTCATGAATAGGAAGAAAAATGCTATAAGTTTAGAACTATGAAGAATAGATTTGACCCCGTAACAATAAAATGAAATAAGAACAGAATCTGGTATGCTAAATATTGCAACTCTCTCGCTTCTAAATCCTGATCCAGAAATCTTGGCTACCACTCTTACATCTGCTTTGCTTTCAACAAATTTGTTCATAAGTCAACACACACAGGCTTCTATCTGCACTCTTGCGATATTTCAGTCTTTTGAGCCAAACCATTTGCATTCTTGTGATGATCATGCCAGATTTTCTGCAGATTACTGGGAAAAAGAACCGCAAAATAGCATTTCTCCATCAAGTTTTGCTGGACATAAAAGCAGGAAAATTATCAGTCAATTCTCTGTAACCTATCCAAACATTTATAACATATGACTATCAGTGACTCCCTTGCAAATGTCTAGAACATAATGGCAAAAAAAAATCAAAACTTGATTTAAAACCTGTTTTTCTTGGATCCAGCTGAAGAAATTAAGTTACCTATTCAAAGTCAGGACAAATCAGGATGCACATGTTGGCATGTACCCCACATAATATAATATGTAGAAGTCTATACTGTTTGACAAAAGCTACTGCAGCTTTTTGGTCAAAACAGACCAGAGATGGCTGAATGTCACCCCCCCTCCCCCTGCAGCCCTCCATGCAGTCTGCCAGTTTGTCTCCTCCAAAGCACCTCCCCAAACTTGCTATCCTCCTCAAACCAGGGGAGCCAAAAGGCCAATCACACATTTCTAAAAGACCCTACTGGCCTATCATGCCTTTGAGACTGGCCAACATCAATTGGTAATCCCATTTTTAGGACTCAAGAGTTGATCTGTTGAGCGGCTGCTCACAGTCACTAAGGAGCTCAACAGACGGGTGTTATACGCCAGCGTGGGGGCATAGTGACTGCATGCTAGATGCCCCAACTCCAACCCCAGGCTGGACCCATGCCACCCACCTGACCAGACATGTGGTTGTCACAGTCCTGATCTGGCAATGAAAGGGGCAGCATGGAGCTGCCCCTTAAAGGCTGTCTATTGAACCCCAAGTGGCCATTTAGTCACTTCTTGGAAGATTATCACACCAACACTTACCATGGGATAAGCACTGGTAAATTGCCTCTAAAACACTGAGGAAGTGTTCATGTGTGAAAGCCTGGCACAGTTCCTCAACATCAGGGAATTGTTGGCTCCCATCCAGCATCACTGAATCAATCAGGGAGAGGGAATTTCCTCTGAACTGAAACTTTGCATTCAATGGAAATTGTCTCACTCCGAATGATTCAGGTTAGCTGGAGGGGAGCTGATGATTCACTGATGTTGAGGAAACACACCAGGCTTTTTCACACACACACACACACACACACACACACATTTCCTCAATGTTTTGGAGGCAATTTACCAGCACTTCAGCACTGGTGTGATAATCTTCCATGTGATGGTGATAGGGAGACAAAATGGACAATCATCCACTAAAGAGTGGACTTGGACATGTGGGCACCACAGGTTTGGAGGTGAATGCAACCTATGAATATTGTCCACTCCTAAACTAGATGATATCCAGTTGACCTTCAACATTCAGAGGAGTTAGGGGTGAAGCACCTTCACAAAAGTGAAAAAGCATGGATGTAGTCACTGCCACCAATCCTCTTCTGAAGCCCAAGCCACCTTGGATAGTGGGAGGGAGTGGCATCAGCCATTGCCACTGCCAGCTCCTTCCCAAAGCCAAAGGCTAATGTGTGAATGTACAAAGAACAGCCTCAGACATTGGTAGAGAGGACCACCAGTGATAGCTGCCACCACTGGCAACCCCCTCCCAAAATTTGAGGTTGCTGTGTGAACGTGCACAGAACAGCCTTGGTCTTCAGGAGAGAGGAGCACCAGTGATCACCCTGCTGCCACCAATTCTGTGCACAGCACCACCCTCGGGCATTGGGAGGGTCTTGGCAGCAGCAGTGACAATCACTGCTGTTCTTCCCACCAAAAGACTGAGTGCTTTCTATGCACATTCACACAGCAGCCTCAGACTTCAGGAGGGTCTTAGCAACAGCAACAGTGATTGTGAATGCAGCCAGGCTACACTATCAACATAGCTGCTTTAAAGAAACTCACTTTGAAATGAATTATCTCAGCCAAAACTGATATCACTTCCATTACAATGAGTGGAATGAATGAATCACAAATAGCTTAAGCTATCAAGAATACTGTTTTATGCAGGTTAAAAAAAATACTAACTTCAGCTGTATTTGGGGCCCAAATTCACAATATTCACTACTTACTAAACTCAATAGTAAATATTGTTAGTTGTGTTCACATTTGTGGAACAAATCCCCTGTGCTTTATTCATGAAACAAAGGAAGAGCAACAATGGCTCCAGCACTCAAATCACTTGGGGGTAAACAGACCACCTGCAGCCATCCCCTTCAACTGCTACAAATACATGCCACACCCCTGATCTGTCATTTCCGTGGTGTAAAAAGGAGCTGCCAAAAGCGGGTCTTTTTTGTGCCATGGAAAGTCTGCCTTTGCTGTGGTAGCACCTTCTGGTGTTCTTTTTGGCACTGAGTCATCTAGACAGTGCCAAAGGACCACTCACTATATGGTCAGGTGCACACCACGATGGTGGCATCAGGGTAGTGTCACGGTGTGCATCATGTGGATACCATGCCCCCACTCTGCCCTGAGGCCAGAGTTTATCACCAGTCTGTCAAGGCTGTTCGTGACCTTTTAAAGAAAAATGGTGATGATTTGATTATTACAGAAGAAGGTACTATATGCTTTATGTCATGACATTTCCAGTATTTCTTGATCTCCTGAGTCAGAATAGTGTACAGCATGTTCCAGAATCTATATAGCTGATCAGAATTTAATTTCCACCAAATACTATGTGTTTACCTGGAATTAAATGAAAAGTATTTTTAAGTGTGTGCAAAGTGCCTCTTTACTTTACACAGTTACTGACCTCAAGGCTTGTCCCAAATGCTGAACTGCCACCTCAGGCATTCTTGCTGGAAGCAAGCCTCACTGATTTCAATGCAAATAGCACAGCTGCCAGTGAAGCTTAAACCATTATTTTTGTCTTGTGGAATTTGAGATGAAGATACTTTGTTGCCTTATTGCTCCTTTTCAAACTTCACCATATATGCACACTTTTTAAAAGACAGAGTCTGTCTTTTCAATCAACGTTAATGGTTTGAATAAAGTTAATATACATATTCCTTATGGAAACAGCAACTATTGGCATACCTGGATTACCAATGATTCAAGTGACATGATTGCTCTGCCTCAGTGGTAGGAACTCAGTACTGAAGGAAAAGTTGTAACTTCTTTCCTGGTTTTCCCCAGTAACTTCTTAAATTTCACAGTGTTCCTGTTATAATCAATATTATTTGAATAATTTAGTAAAAAATAAATGGGATGAGATTCTCATTGAAACTCCAAGGAGAAAAATAGATTTACAGATGAAGATTGTCCTGTAGCTGTTTATTTTATTACAGTATTTCATTTCTATCCAGTAACCCTAGGATAGGAATGCTCTATTTTAAGAACTGTTCCAGGGCCTCAATCACCTTAATGTGGGCAAACATCAGGACCTACACAGATGGAGAAGAAGAGAACTGTATTTCTCTAAAGATGCCAGGCACAGATGCTGGCGAAATGTCAGAAAGGATTTCTTCTAGAACATGGCCACATAGCCCACAAAAAACTATAGAACTGTATTTGTTTGTCTCCCTGTGATTGTTCCAAAAGCCAATAGTGCTAATGGGACCAATGTGTTTGTCTCCCCACCTACTTCGCTTTTACCCTTTCTAGTTTGCACTCATCTCTCTGAATTCCTTTCCTAGCCTGTGATCATGGCTGTACTCTTCATGGTTATTTCAATGAAACTTTTAGCCTCCAAATCTGATCTTTGGCTTTTGCCTACAGGTTTTGACTTGAAAAGAACCGGAATATCTTGAAGGGAGCAAAATATTTAGTTTATTTTCTTCACTGAGATTCAACAACTGCTGCTGCTGCTGCTGCTGTTGTTGTTGTTGTCTTCGCATTGGAGTATCATGGGTTTTCTTGGCAGATTTCTTCAGACTGGGTTTGCCATTGCTATCCTCTGAGGGTGAGAGAATGACTTCCCCAAGGTCACCACTACACCATGTTGCCCCTGCTACATATTAATGCTAGCTGCTTTAATAGAATTGGAGAATCAGAGTTGAAAATAGCCTTATGGACCATCAGGTCCAACCACCTGTTTAATGCAGGATCTCTACCTGGAGCATCCACAACAGGTATCTGTCCATCCTCTTTTGAAGACATCCACAGAGGGAGAGCCCGTCACCTCTCTAAGCAACTGGTTTCATTGCCCAATTTTTCTCACTGTCAAGAAGTCCCTTCTATTTTCAATCAAAATCTACCCTCCTGTAACTCAAATCATTCTGCCAAGAGCTAGTCTTTGTGGTTGTGTGCCTTGCCATTTTTTGACTTATGCCAACCATAATGCAAACCTATCATGGCATTTTCTTAGCAAGATTTCTTCAGAGGAGGTTTGCATTGCTTTGCCCAAGTTTGCCGAGTGGGTTTCATGGATGAGTGAAATACTCCTCATTCCAGTTGAATGGAACACATTCTGGCCAAACTTGATTTGCAGGGATCTGAGCTTTTTGCACAGTAGGGGTCTCAAAAAAGCTCCTTAAAGTCCTCAGAAAAAGGCTTAATGGTTTTTACTGGAGTATCTGCAGAAATGTGCTTTATCCCACGTGTGGCCATCCATATGCTTTCCATGAATTTGGATAGTTGAACATTTTCAGCAGGGTGTGTGTGTGTGTGTGAACAGATGCAAATAGATGTGAATTTGCATGGGAAAGTGAACACAATTAACTGTTGATTCAAATGTGCAAAAGTCCATTGCAATGCACATAATGCACACCCATGTAGACTAGTCCCTAGTTCTACTCTCTGAGGCAGTACCAGCCAAGGCTTCACTCTTCTCTATGTTGCAGCCCTTGATGTATTTAAAGAGTGTGATTATGTCACCCCTCAATCTTATCTTCACCAAGCTGAATGTGCCCTGCTCCTTCAACATCTCCTCATATGCTTTGTTCTCCACGGTTTGCCAGAGGCCAAACATGTACACACTTTTTTGTCTTAATAAAGTTGATGTTTGGATGGTGAAGTCCTTGGAGAGAGATTACAAGAACAGAATGACAAAAGTCAACCTGCTCTGTATGTTATATAGTTAGCTTCTTAAATGAAATGACAGGGTGCCAAATTATCCCATTGGGACATGCAAGAAAAAACAAATACCCAGTATGTTTTCTCTGATCTGTCAGTATCACCACAGGATTGTAGTAATCATGAGGTTATTCAGTCACTTGCTATTTCCATTTCTTCTTTCAGAACAAAACCTTTTGAAGAAAATCTACTGCTGTCTCTGCCTTTACTGACTGCTGGATTGAAAAATAGATGCCTACCGTCACACTGCAATATTGATTATGCGTGAAAATGTGATCATTTTGCATTAACTTGCCCCACAGCACTGGAGTCCTGTCAAGACAGCAGAAGGAAATTAATGCTTTCATATAATGCCTAAGAAAAATATGAGATGTTGTTCACTTTCCCTTGAAGATAAAGAGGCATATGCCAGCAGCTGAAATGTAGTAGCTTTCAGAAGAGAACATGATCTCTACACTTTTATTAAAATCATTATTTAATGTGCAAAGAAATAATGAAGTTACAGCAATGGCATTACAAGTAGTAGTCTGTAGCTGTTAAAAGCTTAAAATTATGAAGCTTATTTCATGAAAGAAAGAGAGAGAGAGAGAGAGAAGGGTACTATATCTCACAAATTAGCATGCATTCATTAATTCTCAGGGACTGTAGTTTTTGCACAACTAGTGGCAAATTTTTATGTAACTCCAGTGTTTTAGTCTACAGCTTCCATAATCCATTACTATTGGCCATACTGTCTAGAGCTTCTGGGAGTTAAGTACAAAACATCTGGATGGCCAAAGGTTACCCAGCTGTACTGTAAAATAATGAGTCTGATATGCATTCACCCATGCTAGTAAATGGAGAGGTAGCAGTAATTCATGATGGAAATAGAAGAAAGCTGACACTTGAAATTATCTCTCTGGCTATTCTCTATCATTGGCTAAACTATTTAGCAGCATTTTTTATACATATCATATTATTATCCTGCCTTTCTTATATATATATATGAGCCCTGTTTGCACAATGGTTGAATGCCGGTACTACAGCCACAACATTGTGAGTTCAATCCCAGAGGGCTCCAGATTGACTCAGCCTTCCATCCTTTCATAGGTTGGTAAAATGAGTACCCAGCTTGCTGTGGACAATTGGTTTACAGATTGT
This sequence comes from Urosaurus nigricauda, assembly GCA_034509955.1. Classification (NCBI taxonomy): domain Eukaryota; kingdom Metazoa; phylum Chordata; class Lepidosauria; order Squamata; family Phrynosomatidae; genus Urosaurus; species Urosaurus nigricauda. The sequence goes on from JAOEGL010000003.1 coordinate 61,365,184, forward strand.
AAACCTCTTAGAGAGTTTAGTTCACTAAGAAGCAGTGTAAAAATGTAAATGCTATTGCCACTGCTAAACTATTTCCCTGAGAAGAGAGATGAATCCAAACACCCCTGATCCAGATCAAAAACACTATAAACGACATTACACAAGGTATCAAACTGTATGAAACATTTAGTCCATAATTAAAAGAGGTGTTCCCTCAGGTAGTAAAGTCAGTTCGTGAAAATATGATTTGAAGAACCTATGGATAGCTAGTCATTTTATTTTTCTGGATGGGAAAGCATGCTTTAAAGGCTAGTTGCATCTTTTTCAAAACCATATTATAAGCCATCTTGAGCCCCAGTGCTGGGGGAAAAGATACGAAGTAATTGTATATATTTTATAAATACAGGCATGCCTCAGTTAACAAAGCCACTGACAAAGGAGCTCTTTTTTTCAGACTTTTTTCACGAGGCTGGTCCAGCTCCTACTTTCTTGTCTTCTGTTAGCTGGAAGTTTTGTTTTTGTAGGTTTTTTGTTTGGGGTTTTTTGGCTTTTGTTTTGTTGGAGGGGGTGCTTTTTTGCAGCATTGGCATTGGGAGGACAATGAAAGAGTGCTGGAGAAAGACAGACTTTCAGTATTGGGTCTCAGCAACATGTCTGCAGTAAACAGTGGGAAAGTGTAGGATTCTGTTCTAGGTGATCCTACTGAAGTTCTTTGTGCTCAGGTACAACAGACAAAGTCAACAGCTGCCTCCAGAATTACTGAACATGCAGGAAGAGCAAAAAAGAAATAAAAGGGGAAATCTTGCCTTACTGGCTGTCCTGGCATGTTGAAAAAAATGAAATCTATAAGCGTTGACCAAAATGGAAATCCTAAGAGAAGTGGAGGCTTTTGAAAGAAAAAAAATCCTTTGATGCATTTTAAAAGAAACTCCCTTCAACTCTAGAAGAGCTGAAATGTTTGTATATTTTTACACATCCAAAGCTTACCTGATTTGACTGTTTCATTTCACATATGCATTACAGTTGGCCCTCCTTATCCACAGATTTTTTAATTCATGGAATTGAGCATACACAGCTTGAAAATATTCCCAAAACGTATACATTCCAAATAGCAAGCCTTGATTTTCCATTTTATATATGGGACACCATTTTGTTGTGCCATTGTATTTAAGGGGACTTGAGCATACATGGATTTTGTTATCCATGGAGGGTCCTGGAACCCAACCCCAGTGGATAACAAGGGCCTACTGTATGTTAGGTTTTTTGGAGGGGGGGGGATTGTTGAAACAACTATTCTTTTTGTTGTGCAGGAACCACTGTGGTGTAGTGGTTTGAACATTGGACTATGATGCTGGAGACCAGGGTTCAAATCCCCACTCAGCCATGGAAACTTACTTGGAGAGCCTGGGCAAGTCCCACCCTCACAGCCTCAGAAGAAAGCAAAGGAAAATCCACTCTGAACAAATCCAAAAGTCTAGAAACAAAGCAGAAAATGGAAGAGGGTGGTGGTAAAGGCAATTCCTTTTTATTCCTGAAAATCCTTGTGTCCCTTCCCACAGTCTGATATCTTCAAGAATATAATTCTTGAAAAATTATGTATATAAAGGCAAAGGGGGAAATTGCTGGACATCACTTTCCTTCCTGTTCTGCTGATGAATATAGAGGAACACCAGCTGGATAACACCCAATTTTCTACCAGTTCAGGGGGAAATCTAAAGAAGCCAAATAAAAGGTTCATTTGGTTTCTTCTGTTAGGCTTTGAGGCCTGGGTTTGAAATGTACAGATGTGCGCAAAAGGTAAAACAGGAATTATGGCTAGAACTGTCTGCAGCTGAAGGCTGGAAACAGACAGTGGTCAGTATGTGCTTGCTTGCACGTAGGCCTAATGTAAACATCAAGAGTCTTCCTGACTGAGGGGACAGTAATGCAGGTAACACAAGGAAGAAGAATCATCAGAAGAGGCTGGGTTTGTGGCCATATATGTATTTGTAAATACAGCAACCTTAAGAATAAAACCTCTGAGGAGAGAGTTTTGGCTCCAGTCTGTTTCATCAACAACTGGGAGGAGGAATCCTGATAAAGCCAAAGCTCCAGGGTCTCCGGTAATTCCAAAGGCATCGGAGATTGCTTGAATTGTGCACATCTGCTTGTTTACATCAACATCTTCAAACTCACTGAAAACATGTGTGGAAAACAGGAACAATTTTACAAGTTTTTTTTTTTTAAAAAGATACCACTCCTAAGATTATAAGAATGTATAATAAAAATTTGTCACAGTTCCACATTTTCTGCTGTACAGACGCCAGATGAGGTACACTTTAAGAACCCAAGCTATCTATTGTTGGAACCCAAAATAGTGAATGTGTAAACAAGAGCAGGAAGAACAATAAAGAATTACAAAGGACCCACTGATCTCTGCAAGCTACATGATTCTTCTGTACCAAAAAGTAACAGGAAGTTGACTCTTAAAAACACAATACTTTTCACAAATCTGTTCACCACCCCACAATTTTCATCACTGTTTTAGAAAAACAAGGAAAGAATGGTGATGATAAGGGATGGCAGGCACCACTGTAATTAGAAAAGGCTAGACAGAACAATTACGTTCAATATGATGGCCATCTCCACTCAGTCAAGATATCACGTAGTAAATATACTATAGTCAATTCACAAATAAAAGCATTATGCTGCAATCAGGTTAAAATATGATGATCAACTAGGACTTCAAAAATCAGGACATCAATGGAGAAAATATGAGAATGAATTACTTAGACTATATTCTCAGGGGGAAAAAAGTGTGATGAGGTTGTATTGATACTGACCAAAAAAAAAAAAAAAAGGTAAGTATTTAAGCACCCAGAGTGCAACTCAGGTTATCACTGGGTTATGAACTGCCATTTCTTTGTGCATAATTTCAACTATTAATTATACCTGATATTTCCCCTAGGAGGCGATTAACATTTTGGAAGATACATTGGAACTTCTGTGTATATCCTGATAGTCTCTCATGATACAGTAAATAGCCTTAATTCAAAGAACCACATCTGCTACCAAAACGAATTTTGAATTGTAACCAAGAAATCCTTTCTTCAAAATGGGATAATTTATCAGAAGCCTATCAGTTTCCATATGTTTTTCAGAGAATAAAGCTCATTCATGACTCATATATATGCTCTTGATGTGCACACATGTATTATAATACAAAATGATTAATTTCAATCATTACTGGAAGAATGTGTATTCAAAAATATATTTTATTTCCTTTTTAACCAACACCCAAGCTTATTACAATTTTAACTGTAAGCAAAAACCTTTCTCATAAAATGGAGCCTATTTCCTAACTGAAATGAAACTATTTCGATTCAATAAAATGTAGTTTTATGCAACAGAAGATGTAAGTCTACCATGAAAACAAGCATTACTTCCAGTATTTTTCTTCTTTGCTTTCCACACAGCTCCCCCTTCTGAAAGTCCAACAAACACTGGAGATCATTATGTATTCAAGAGTGCTATATTTGTTGAAAGGAAGACAAATACTTCTTAAGTTTGAAACTCAATTTGTGGTTGAATGATTAATGTCATTGAGGTCTTGCAATTACATAAGTTTGGATGTCACCCAAGGGGTTCAGGTTGTCATGCCAGTGGAAGTACACATATTTCTTCTAAATTCAATGCACAACAGGGCTTGTTTCATCAGATGGAGTACAGGCTCCCCCTATAGAAATAAGCTAGTTTAACTGAGGGTATAGTTTTAAAAGTGATGTTTAAATCCATTTAAAATAGATGTAATTCAAAATTTCTGTTTCTTCTGTGTATCCTTTGTGCCAATAACACAGCCACCCACTAAATCTTTCTGGTATAGTAACATTACAAATATCACTATTATTTCAAAACACACACACACGTAGTATATCTATTTCTGAAATTAATAGACATTCATATCCCTTTAAGATCATTGTGTACACACACACACACACAAAATGATCTTAAATAGATATGAATTATATCCTTTGGATTAAAAGGAATACATAATTTCACAAGGAGAAATATATGAGCCATTATTACATGTACAATCCAGAATGTCAAAATAAATTTCAACAGAGTAAAGCATTCGGTAAGTGACAATAAGGACACTTTGGAAAGATAGCAGAACCTTTAGAATTGATGAAATAATCTCTGAATACCTCTGAAGGAAAAATACCCCCACAATGATGGCATAGCAGGATGCTCTTGTTAGTTCTGACTTGTGCATGCGCTTTGCCATTTTGACAAATCAGAAACATAAAAATTAAATATTTTAAAAAATTACATTAAACTGACCAAGACAATCTCATCATATGTTCATAAGTGCTACAGGATAAAGAGGCAAACACACAATCTGCCCATTTCCTTTTGTACTAATGAAAATATGTTAACATGTTATATTATTCACTATAACTTTGACAACTTTTATTCTACACAAAAAGCAGCCTGATCAAGTATATCCCCCCCATCAAGACTGGTGCTTTATGTCAGTTGTTTGTTAATAATCCCTCGTGCTATGCAATCTCAAATGTGACATTTTTGTTTATTTTATTCTTCTACCCTAAAACCTACTTGTCCTGAATTCTAAATACCTGCCAGTTCAGCAGTGCTCTAAAAGACTAACTAGTTTCTTTTCAGTAATGAAAATCTGCTTGCATATCTCCATAGAAGAAAATGTGACACATGATATGATACCTAAATCTTTGCTTATTTTATTCTTACATGCAAGAAGAATTTTCTCCCTGCTGTATAAAATTATGAAGATTTCAAAATATATTCCCATTATTTTTTGACTATCATTAAGGCCAATAATCTGCAACAATCTTTGATAGTCATGCATAACTCTGACACAAATAATTTTTCAAAATAATCTAGGGTTTAGCAAGAGTACATGAAAAAAGGCTCTTTGTCATAAGCTGAACATCACCACCAGTGTGTTGCTGCACTAAAGGCAAATAATATTTTAGCCTGAATTAATAGAATTTTCCAGGACAAGAGAAGTAATAGTCCCACTATATTCTACACCAGTCCAGCTTCTTTTAGAGTACCACATTCAATTCTGAACAGCTCATTTTAGGAAGGTAATAAATTGGAGCAAGTTCATAGAATCACAGAGTTCAAGAGGGGATCATGGGGCATCAAGTCCAATTCCTGACTCAGTGCAGGATCTCCAGCTAAAACATCTCCAGCAGGTAGCTGTCCAACACAAGAAGGAGACTCCAGCAGCTCTCTGGGCAATTGGTTCCACTGCTGAACTGCTATTATTGTCAAAAGGTTCCTTCTAATGCTCAATCAAAATCTATTTCCTGTATCTTAAAACCACAAGACCTGGTTCCACTCAATGATACAGCACAGAATAGGCCTGCCCCCTCTTCTCTATGGGAGTCCTTGAGATATTTAAAGAGTGCAGTCATGTCTTCCCTCAGTCTTTTCTTCACCAAGATGAACAAGCCAAGTTCCTTCAACCTTTTCTTATATGTTTTGTTCTTCATACCTCCTATCATCCTTGCTGCCCTTCTCTAAACCCACTCCAACTTGTCTGCAGTTTTATCTGAATTGTGAAGTACTTTTTTCTCATTGATTTGTATTGTATTATATTTATTGTATTGTATTTTTTATTGTTGTAATCCGCCCAGATTCCATGTGATTGGGCGGGATATAAATAAATCAGTATTATTATTACAGCCTTCTTAAAATGAGGGACTTAGAAGTAAATGCAGAGCTCTAGATGAGGCCTGACCAGAGCAGAATATAGTGAAACCATTACTACAGTTGACTTGGAAATTATAATGTTTCTATTAATACAGGCTAAAATAGCATTCACCTTCTTAGCTGCAATATCACACTTCTGGCCAATGTTCAATTTATGGTCAACAATAATCATAGAATCATAGAATCATAGAGTTGGAAGAGACCACAAGGGCCATCCAGTCCAACCCCCTGCCATGCAGGAACTCCCAGTCAAAGCATCCCCGACAGATGGCTATCCAGCCTCTGCTTAAAGACCTCCAAGGATGGAGACTCTACCACACTCCGAGGGAGTGTGTTCCACCTTCGAACAGCCCTTACTGTCAGGAAGTTCCTCCTAATGTTGAGGTGGAATCTCTTTTCCTGCAGCTTGCATCCATTGCTCCGCGTTCTGGTCTCTGGAGCAGCAGAAAACAAGCCTGCTCCCTCCTCAATATGACATCCCTTCAAATATTTGAACAGGGCTATCATATCACCTCTTAACCTTCTCTTCTCCAGGCTAAACATCCCCAGCTCTCTAAGTCGTTCCTCATAGGGCATGGTTTCCAGACCCTTCACCATCTTAGTTGCCCTCCTTTGGACCCGCTCCAGTTTCTCCACATCCTTTTTGAATTGTGGTGCCCAGAACTGGACACAGTATTCCAGGTGGGGCCTCACCAAAGCAGAATAGAGTGGCACTATTACTTCCTTTGATCTAGACACTATACTTCTATTGATGCAACCTAAAATAGCATTGGCCTTTTTAGCTGCTGCATCACACTGCTGACTCATGTTCAACTTATGGTCTACTTGGACTCCTAGATCCCTTTCACACATAGTTTCATTCAGCCAGATGTCCCCCATCCTATATCTGTGCATTTCATTTTTCCGCCCTAAGTGCAGAACCTTACATTTCTCCGCATTGAATTTCATTTTGTTAGCGTTGGCCCAGCTTTCTAGTCTATTCAGGTCATTCTGAATTTCAATCCTGTCTTCTGGAGTATTGGCTACTCCTCCTAATTTGGTGTCATCTGCAAATTTGATAAGTATGCCCCCAATTCTGTCATCCAAGTCATTAATAAAGATATTGAATAGCACTGGGCCCAGGACAGAACCCTGTGGGACCCCACTGGTCACTTCTTTCCAGGATGAAAGGGAGCCATTGTTGAGCACCCTTTGAGTTCGGTCAGTCAACCAGTTACAAATCCATGTAATGGTTACCTTGTCTAGCCCACATTTTACGAGCTTGTTTGCAAGAATGTCATGGGGAACCTTGTCAAAGGCCTTACTGAAATCAAGATATACTATATCCACAGCATTCCCTTCATCTACCAAACTGGTAATTTTATCAAAAAAAGAGATCAGATTTGTCTGGCAAGACTTGTTTCTCTGAAACCCATGTTGGCTTTTTGTGATTATGGCATTGGCCTCTAAATGTTCACAGACTCTCTGCTTAATGATCTGCTCTAGAATCTTTCCTGGAATTGATGTCAGACTAACTGGACGATAATTGTTGGGATCCTCTTTTTTCCCCTTTTTGAAGATGGGCACAACGTTTGCCCTCCTCCAGTCTGCTGGGACTTCTCCTGTTCTCCAGGAGTTCTCAAAGATTATTGCCAATGGTTCCGATATTACATTCGCCAGTTCTTTTAATACTCTAGGATGTAGTTCATCTGGTCCTGGAGATTTATATTCATTTAGGTTAACCAGGTATTCCTGTACTATCTCTTTACTTATTCTGTGCTGAGATTCCCCTATTCTGTCTTCTGCTCCATTATCCTTAGGTTGACCACCCTTTGCCTTTTCTGAGAAGACTGAAGCAAAGAAGGTGTTGAGTAATTCTGCCTTTTCTTTGTCATCTTTGAGCATTTTGCCATCTTCTGCACGCAGTGGCCCTACTGTTTCCTTCTTCTTCCTTTTGCTTCGGACATACCCAAAAAAGCCCTTTTTGTTGTTCTTAACCTCTCTAGCCAGCCTGAGTTCATTCTGTGCTTTAGCTTTTCTGACTTTACCCCTACATGTGCTGGCTATTTGTTTGAATTCCTCTTTCGTGATTTCCCCATTTTTCCATTTCTTATACATGTTCTGTTTAAGGCTTATCTCAGTTGAAAGTTCCTTAGTCATCCATCCTGGCTTCTTGAGACACCTCCCATTTTTCTTCCTCATTGGAACTGTTTGAAATTGCGCCTTCAGTATCTCCTTTTTGAGAAACTCCCATCCGTCTTGAACTCCCTTCTCTTTTAGTTTTCTTGACCATGGGATCTCCCCCAGTATTTCTCTAAGTTTATTGAAATCAGCTCTCCTAAAGTCTAGAATGCGTGTCTGACTATGCCTGGCTTCCCCTTTCCGCTGTATAACAAACTCCAGGAGAACATGGTCACTTCCCCCTAAGGATCCAACCACTTGCACCCCATTGACTAGGTCATCCCTGTTGGTTAAGATCAGATCTAAAATAGTTGATCCCCTTGTTGTCTCTTCCACCTTTTGGACAATGAAATTGTCTTCCAGGCAAGTGAGGAATTTGCTAGACCTTGAGGATTTGGCTGAGTTTGACTTCCAGCAAATATCCGGATAGTTGAAGTCCCCCATCACTACTACATCTCTCCTTTCTGAGTGTGTGCTCATCTGTTCTAGAAAGGCATCATCCAATTCCTCTGCCTGAGTCGGGGGTCTGTAGTAGACTCCCACAGTAACATCCCTGTTGTTTCCCTCTCCTTTAATGTTTATCCAGATGCTCTCCACCTGGCTTCCAGTATTGACTTCCTGGATCTCTTCACTGGTGTAAATATCCCTGACATATAATGCTATTCCTCCTCCTTTCCTGTTTGGCCTGTTTCTCTTAAAAAGGTTATATCCCTCTATTTCTACATTCCAGTCATGAGACTCATCCCACCAGGTTTCAGTGATGCCTATTATATCATATTTGCTCTGTTGTGCTAGGAGTTCGAGTTCATCCTGTTTATTTCCCATACTCTGTGCATTAGTGTAGAGACATCTAAGAACATGTGTTCCCTTTACTTGCTGCCTGTGCAAATTTTTTTGCTTCCCACTGTTGGGTCCTTGCACTGTTTGCCTTGTTCCCTCTATGTCAGTTTGATTATTTTCTCCAGCCCTTTTGCCTTCCAAAATAATGTCTCCCTCCCCCATATAACTCAGTTTAAAGCCCTCCTGATCAGATTTTTGAGACTTTTGGCAAAAATGTTTTTGCCAACTGGTGTGAGATGCAGCCCATCCCTTGCCAGAAGTCCCTCCTCATGGAACCGCAGCCCATGATCCAAGAATCCAAACTGTTCTTGGCGGCACCATCTACGGAGCCAGTTATTCACCTCTGCTATTTTCTTCTCCCTTCCTGGACCATGCCTTTCTACTGGGAGAAGAGATGATATGACAACCTGTGCATCCATCTCTTTCAGCTTCCTTCCTAGAGCCTCATAATCCCTTATGATATTCTGAAGGCTGTGCCTTGCAGTATCATTGGTTCCCACATGAACCAGAAGAAAGGGGTGTTGATCAGTAGGCTTGACAAGTCTTGTCAGCCTCTCAGTTACATGATGGATCTTTGCCCCAGGGAGACAACACACCTCCCGAGACATCTTGTCAGGCCCACAAACCATTGCTTCTGTACCCCTCAGCAAGGAGTCCCCCACAACCACCACACGCCTCCTCCGAGGCTTAGCAGCGGCTGTTCCCTTTCGTGGTACTCTCAGTCTCCCCTGCTCTGTCCCTGATGTCTGTCCCTGCTGCTTTTCCTCATCATCTCTGATAACAGAGAGAGATTCAAAGTGATTCTGTAGCTGCAAGCTCACAGAACGAACCGTGGTTTCCCTACTTCTGCGTGTAACTTTCCTCCAACCATCTCCTTCTTTTGTGTGTGAAGTGACCTCTTCTTCCTCAGCAACTTTCTCTGTGTGTTTCCTGTCCAGGACCATCTGGTCCTTTCTGTTCAAGAGAACCTCCTGCTCTCTGTGATGCTGAAGTGTTGACACCTGGGCCTCCAACTGCTGAACTCTTCCTTCTAAGAGGGCTACCAACTTGCACTTGGTGCAGGTGAAGTTCCCCACATCTATAGGCAAGAAGACAAACATCCCACAGGTGTTGCAGGTGACTGCTGCAGGTCCCTCAGTGTCCATAGTGAGAAGTCTTAAGGAGGCAATGAAACAAGACTGTGGGCTTCTCTTGTAAAACACCAGTGTAAAAAATCCCTGTGTGGCTGGCCTTTGTCCCCAAGCTCTGTTAGTGAGCTCAATCAACTGGGCCTATAGGTATCTAGAAAGTTCCTGGCTGCTAGCTCCTTCTAGAGGCAAGTCCCTGATTCACTTCCTCTGAATCCCCACAGCCCCTTAAGGGAATAGTGGGAAGAAAAGTATAAATATTGAATGACTTTGTCCTCACTGTGTTCAGGCTACCTTCTCCTCTGTACTTCCCCCCTGCCTTGGCTATCAAATATAAAAATGAATATGAAAAGAAAAAATTCGCGCGCCGTTAGGCGCGCGCCTCTCCTAAAATGAGATTTCTCTTTCCTCCTCCCCAATGAACCAATGAAATGGCTCACAAATTCAAATTTTAAGGTCTTACCCAATCAAAAGGCACACAGAGAAGCACAGGTTTACCTTGAGGAAGGTATGGCCAGAAGCCTCTCCTAGCAGTTATATAAAATGAGATTTCTCTTTCCTCCTCCCCAATGAACCAATGAAATGGCTCACAAATTCAAATTTTAAGGTCTTACCCAATCAAAAGGCACACAGAGAAGCACAGGTTTACCTTGAGGAAGGTATGGCCAGAAGCCTCTCCTAGCAGTTATATAAAATGAGATTTCTCTTTCCTCCTCCCCAATGAACCAATGAAATGGCTCACAAATTCAAATTTTAAGGTCTTACCCAATCAAAAGGCACACAGAGAAGCACAGGTTTACCTTGAGGAAGGTATGGCCAGAAGCCTCTCCTAGCAGTTATATAAAATGAGATTTCTCTTTCCTCCTCCCCAATGAACCAATGAAATGGCTCACAAATTCAAATTTTAAGGTCTTACCCAATCAAAAGGCACACAGAGAAGCACAGGTTTACCTTGAGGAAGGTATGGCCAGAAGCCTCTCCTAGCAGTTATATAAAATGAGATTTCTCTTTCCTCCTCCCCAATGAACCAATGAAATGGCTCACAAATTCAAATTTTAAGGTCTTACCCAATCAAAAGGCACACAGAGAAGCACAGGTTTACCTTGAGGAAGGTATGGCCAGAAGCCTCTCCTAGCAGTTATATAAAATGAGATTTCTCTTTCCTCCTCCCCAATGAACCAATGAAATGGCTCACAAATTCAAATTTTAAGGTCTTACCCAATCAAAAGGCACACAGAGAAGCACAGGTTTACCTTGAGGAAGGTATGGCCAGAAGCCTCTCCTAGCAGTTATATAAAATGAGATTTCTCTTTCCTCCTCCCCAATGAACCAATGAAATGGCTCACAAATTCAAATTTTAAGGTCTTACCCAATCAAAAGGCACACAGAGAAGCACAGGTTTACCTTGAGGAAGGTATGGCCAGAAGCCTCTCCTAGCAGTTATATAAAATGAGATTTCTCTTTCCTCCTCCCCAATGAATCTCAAGGTCCTTTTTGCAGCTAGTACTTCTGAGCCATGTACTCCCCCATCCAATACCTGTGTATTGGTTTTTGTGGCCTAAGTGTAGAATTTTTCATTTGTCTCTATAGAATTTCCTTTTATTAATTTCCAACCAATTTTCTAGTGTATCAAGGTCCTTTGGAATTCTTTTCCTATCTTCCAAGGTGTTACTAACATCCTCCAATTTTGAATCATCTGCAAAACTGATAAAAATTCCCTCCATTCTGTTATCTAAGTCATTGATAAAGATGTTGAAGAGTAATGACCCTAGGACAGAACTCTGGCCCACTCCATTGGAGACCTAATTCCAGTTTGATATGCAGCCATCAATGACAACTCATTAAGCACTGTTTTTAACTAATGATGGATCATATGATGGTGTTTCCATCTATTCTATATTTAATTAGTTTGCAAATCAAAATACTATGAGGGACCTTACCAAATACTTTGCTGCAATCCAGATAAAATAAATCCATGAAATGTTTTCCGAAAATCTAGATAAATCAGGGTACAAAGAAGGGCAGCCAGGATGATATGGATGACAAGGAAAACAAAACAGTTAAGGGAAAGCTGGGGAAATTGGGCATAGTTCAGCCTAGTAAAGCAAAAACTGAAAGATGGCATAATTCCACCCTTTAAATATCTAATGGGCTGTCAGGAAGAGGAGAGTGCATGTTTGTTCTCTGCTGTCCTAGAGGGAAAAATTAGGTTGTAAGTTACAGGAAAGTAGATTTTGATTGAACATTAGAAGGAACTTCTTGGCAGTAAGAGATGTTCAGTAATAAAGCCAGTTACCTACAAAGGTGATAGAGCTTCAGATATCTTCAAAAAGAAGCTACACAGCTACCTGCTGGGGAAGATCTTGCTATATTTCCTGCTTTAAGCTTGTGGTACCCTTCTAAATCTATGATTCTATGATTCAATGTTATTTCTTAATAACCCACCTGTCTATATCATTGTAAAATAAGAATAATTAAGAAGGTGATTAGCCATCCCAACCAATGACATCAGAGATGGCATTGCTGTCACCATTGGACAAAATAATTTTTCATCATGAGAAATTTCCACGGTGGTGATTCCTGAGGGGCTACAGTACTCTTCAGGACTATCAGATCCACCAGTAAGACAGGGATAATCTTGGGGCCCCACCCAGATCACAACATTCCTATGCCCCAGGATGCATAAGACACCCTATACTCAAGCAGAACCTGATAGGATGGTGAATATGAGACCATTTGGGGCCTAGATTAATTCATCCTCTGTTGTTATCCCAAGCCAGTTGGATATATCAGAATTTGGCTACCTGTACAAATGCTAGTACATAAATAACAATTCATTATCACTTTCAAGAAGAAAGAATACCATTCCTCTGATAGGTATATAGGGGTGCATTCTCTTCTCAGTAAATTGCCACACAGCATTTATATGCAAAAATCCTGCAAAGTATTTCTGCATACTTTGAAAAAAAATGATGATATATACAATGCTGCAATCAGCCAGTTCTAGACCATGAATTTAAAAGTCGGGATAGTGTTCTTAATGTAGCAATGTATACAACTTCCCCATATTCCAGTTAATTTAATAAGAAATCATCCTATTTTAATAGGAACTTGGGAGAAAAGCATATAGGACAGGGTGACCCTGAGGAACAATAAATGAACACCAGGAAAACCTCTCAGTCCTAATTGGAATGTGACACAAGGCTTCTCAAGGACAATGCTTTAATAGTTTAGTGTAAAAACAGAAAACAAATTAGATTTCCCAGGATTCACTGAGCAGAGGCTTCACGTTCATTCTTAAGGTGCTAAGAAAAGAAAGTCCTTGGTTTCTGAACAAAACACTAAATACTCTTAGTGTTGTCACTAATATGTTTATAGGATGGAATTAAACCTGCTGACTCCACATGCCCTTTGAAATCTGCAAAATCAATGCTATAATGTGCTTTTCCATGTAGACACTGCCAGTTCCCACAGCACTTATCTGTCTTCTGGCAGTTTGTATTTCAAGCCCAGTTCATCCCATTTGATAATGAAAGGAGAAGCGATGGAGTGAAATGAGACAGTGAAAGGAGTGTCTGCTGGAAATTAGTTTAGGAAAAATGCTACCTCAGACATCTTCATAGCTGCTAACACAGGATAATTTAACAGTCGGTGAAGTACTGCTGGCATTACTGCCTTTAGAGCAGTTAATGATGCCTTCAGCAAAAACCCAATGTCTCCATTCTCTGGCTAATTGTTTCTAAATAGAGTGGAGCCAAAAAGTCAAAATGAAGCCCAGTTGGCATTTAGAGGGGAAATACTTCTTTCAGTACCAAATATGTATTTATAAATGAGAGGACAGATCCATCCATTTCAAAAAAGCTTTCAAGAAATCTTTCCTTTTTCATCACACGATACCCTCACAAACCAAATGGGGGCAACCATTTGTTGTTGTTGTTGTTGTTGTTGTTGTTGTTGTCATTATTATTAAAAGGCTGATTAGTAGAATCTATATGGCACAATGGGAAGTTTAAACTGCTAAACAGCATTCTTATTGGAACTGTCTCTGAAATGAACAATCCTTAATCCATTCCAGAAACAAGCCAAAATGGCTACAAATGCACACATCTATATCTAACTATATCTATAGCAGAGTTTGGAAGAGTTAGTTTCCAAAAGTCTGGCTGTGGGATTCTGGAAATTCTAATCTAAAAAAGGGAATGTTTCCAGACTCAGGTAATACGTCAAAATCTCCATCTTCATCCTTGGTGTATCTCAGGTTCACACCTGCTGAGGGAGTGAGATTTTCCCTCATCTTCTCTCTACTGCACAGATAGTATGACATTTAAACTGAGATTTCATTAAATGCATGAAATTCTTGAATTGGGAATTCACTTGATCCACTGTTAGTATGAGTGGTTTGGGGACACACAGTGGCCTGAAACAGATGGGCAAAATTTTGCGGCTTAGAGTTGCACTGGGTGCTTGGCGTTTAGACAACGCATCCTCCAAACGTGGCTGGAAGCCAACCTGACACTGTGTCAAGCAAAAAGAACTGGGTCAAAAAGAAGCAGATATGATCTGCTCTTTCTGGTGGCCCAGTTCAGGACTGTGGTGGACCATGTGGTTGCTGTGGTCCCAGTGCGATTGGGGCCAGTGCAATCCTGCTGTGTTCCTTTTGGCCCATCTGATTCAGGCCACAGACACCTATGCTTTGGCTGGGGGGGAAAAACGTAATTATGATCTTCTGCCTTGAAAATGTTGTAACATGAATGTGGTGTGAGATAAGAAGTTGCAAAACAATATAAGGTTACTCAAGCATTATCACATGACAGACATATTTCTGAACACTGATGTGAAACTATTTATGTAATCTGTATGCCACCTTTTTTCTAAGATCTCAAAGCAGACTGTTTTATCCACACAACATACCTGGAAAGTACATGAAAGTGAAAGACAGTAACTGACCTACAATCCCCCAGGACCTGACTGTCTGACTGGGGATTTGAACCCAGGCTTCCTCAGCCCTCTCCAACATTCTAACTATTTCTTTAAACTGGTTAAAGATGTGTATCATTTGTCATTTAATGAATGAAGTGGATAACTCGAACCATCACAGCTAAGTATTACATGTAAAATTTTCATATTCTTGTATCTATTTACACACCCAACAGTTTGCTTCATGTACATATGTACACATGAACCAGCCAAAACACTTGCTTTTTACACATTAATTTTTGGGACAGAATTGTGTTTGGTAGTGAATTAAGTATGGCACCCATTTTCACATCTGTATTAGTCAATGTAACTGGAGTCACCATCCAAAAGAAAAGAAAAAAGAATGCAAAAAAACCCATAAAACATCTGTTCACAAAACATGAAAATCAAGTACAGTCAAATATAACACTGCAAGACTAAAGTGTAAAGACAAGACATATCCTTATAATGTACTGAAGAGAGATGGAAGCAAACTGATAAATGAAACTGTTAAAAAGCAATCAGAACAAGAGGATATTCAAGTTAGAGTTCTAAAAATAACAGAAGACAAAATTGCTGAACTTAAAAAAAAAATCCCTTTGCAGTTGAAAAAGAATTATTTAAGACAGTTCAACCTAAGAAATAGGTTGAAAAATTACAAATGTATGTCAATGCACTAGAAGAGCTGAGAGCAAAAAGGAGATGGCATTCAATATTGATAAGAGAAAAGTGATACATACTGGGAGAAATTACTCCAATTATTAAGCTTACACAGTGATGAATATTGAATTAGCCCTTAACACAAAGACTGCAATCCTGTGCATAATCAGGTGTGTGTGTGTGTGTGTGTGTGTACGCGTACATGCGCACACACCTTCAGGTTATCTATTGGCTTATGGTGACCCCATGAATTTCATAAAGTTTTTAGATAAGGAACACTCAAAGGTGGTTTTGCCAGTTCCTTCTTCTGAAATTTAGCCTAAGGAATCTGGGATAGCAACTGTGGTATAGTGGTTACCAGGTGTTGTTGTTGTGTGCCTTCAATCCATTACTGGCTTATCACCACTCTAAGGAGAACCTATCATATTTCTTGACAGGATTATTCAGAGGGGTTCCTACTGCCATTCTCTGAGGCTGACAGAGTGTGAGTGGCCCATCATTATCCCATGAAGTTCCATGGCCAGCAGGGTCATGAACCCTGGTCTCTGGAGTCATAGTCCAATGCTCAAACCACTACATCACATTGGTGTTCTACACCTGATATTACATCCCACTTATTTCAGTATTTCAGCTGGCTTCAGTAACCTCTTAAACTTATTTCAGTTGGGTTCAGTAGCCTGTTATCAAGCTTATAGCAAAACGAACTTTTAGGAGCAACTGTGCACCATTTTGACAAAATGAACCACCACTATCCTACTTCTAGTGAATGCAAAGATTATTAGAAGCATTGTAAATATTGGCGGAGGCGAAGGCTCTTATGGCCAGAATGCCAGCCACAGATGCTGGTGAAATGTCAAGAATAATCTCAGCTCAAGAACAGGGCCACACAGCCTGAAAACCCCAAACTGGGGGAGGTATTAACTACTATTGGGGGAGGTGTTAATTACTATTGTACAAATAATTTCATATGTTGGCATTTTGATGTTCTGCCTTAAAAAATTGAGGAAAAAAGCACTGAAATTTAGGAACAGATTATTAATAATAATAATAATAATAATAATAATTTTTATTTATGACCCGCCCCTCTGAACAAGCAATCGGGGTGGGTACAACAAATTAAAACAACAACAGTTAAAATCTAGAATAAGAATGCAGATCAAAAGGCTTCAGTTTAAAGCCCAAAGAAAATTAGCAGAGTCAGTTGGCAGATCATTTTAACAGAAGGATAGATAGTAAAGAAAAGCAAGAGGGATAAAGGCTGGTTGTTTACTTCAGATCAGAACTGTAACTCATTGGATATTATTTCTGAATGGAAATACACAGAATTTACAGAATTCTTCTCTGAGTCTTATGATCAAAGCAAATACTAACAACTTTTGCAGGAAGAGTCTCAGGATGAATCTGCACTGCAGAGTTTGCACTGTAGTAATTTGTTGTGGCACCAGAGATCTCTGACAGGGATGGCTAATTAGATCTCAAAACTATGAATCCCACAATTCCACAGCATTGAGCCATTGCAGTTAAAGCAGTGTCAAACTGCACTATTTCTGCAGCCTCAGTTCTTTGCTTTGGTGAAAACCAGATATGAATGACAATGCAAGCATGGGGAATCTGTGGCCATCTAGATGTTGTTGGACAACTATCATGTCCCCCAGCAGTAGCTAATGCAAATGAAGAATATGAATGTAGATGAGTGCAAAGGCAAGAAGGAAGAGGAGAAGGAGCCCAATAATGTCTGCACTATTACACTTTCTCATCCCTTGTGCCCTTGGTGATCATACCCTGTTATATACAGTGAAGCAAATGGATGTGGCTATTGGTGAAAAATGTCCAGCGCATATTTTCAACAGCATTTTCTAAAACTGAATGGCTCTCCATAGCCTTTTGTCATTTGCCAACATGAAAAAGGTAAAATGCCATTTAAATCTATAATTTCTCCCCACAACTAATATAACCCTCTCATGTTCAAATGAACATACTGTTAAAATCTTCTATTTCACAACCATATAGAATGTTACACAGGGGAGGTTTAGGGTTTGATTTTATTGTAACTTTGTGTATTTTATTGTTGTAGTCCGCCCGGACTCTTCATGATTGGGCGGGCTAGAAATAAATCTATTATTATTATTATTACATACAAACAAAACAAAATGTGACCTTTTGTTCCTTGAACATTAACACATTTATTGTGGTATTTACACAGATAAAGACACAAATCCCTGAATCTTAAAAATGCCACAACTGTCTTCTTTGTCTTCTGTCAGACTTTCTATTAAAAACTTGCAGGCTTGAAAAGAGTTAACACTAAAGATCACATCATTAGCAAATTCTGTTAGTAATTCTCCAATGCCATTGTTTCATGCAATTTATGAATTCTGACATGTTATCATAGCAATTTAACTGTGTTATTAATCATCACTTTACACTGATAACAAATTGCTGAAAACAGGTGTGCAGATTGGATTTGACAGAAGTATTGGCTTTTCTAATATCTGCACGTGAATTCAGTAATCTGTCTTGATGATTAATGTGGACCATATGTAAAAGTTCATATCTAGACACTAAGGAACAGCTGTAGGTTTCAGAACCAGGAAGGGCTGCTTGGAAGCTGAACCCAACCAAATTGCAAAACAATGATATTTCAATAACTCCTACCCACTTGACTACAGTTTAAATTTTGCTATCCAGTTAAGGAAAAAAATAAAAAAATCAAGATGGGCCATCTCTCTTCACTGCAATTCATAAGAGAAATTATTGCTGTCTCATGGTTAATAACCTGTTTTTTTCCTGCCCTTTCCCTTCATTATTACTTTAAAAAATAAACAGTCATTCAATGAAAATAAAGACTTTAAGATTGGATTTATAGACATACTTATGTGAAACTCTCTGAGATTTAAGTTATGAATAGATATACAAAAACTTTCTTTTAAAATGTGATTATGGAGAATGAAATATATGCTAACTGAGGGGAGAAACAGACCACCTTTTCTGAAGCTGATTAATGCCACAGCAACTGCACTGTGGCCCCAATCTATCTTTTTGCCAGCTGAAAAAGAAGCAGCAAAAAGAAGCGCCTTTTTGGGGTGGCAAAAAGCCACCTTTTTTGCCCCACCCCAGCTGGAAGCTGGCTTTAAGGTGCTTCAGCAGCATGCGACATATAAATTCTCACCACTTGAGTGACTGGAAGCCGGCTCCTGTGTAACACCCCCTCCCCCCCATAAGCATGGGACTAGTGAGTTCTCAGCCTAGGCCTTTGCCTAGGTACTTTTATCAATCAGATAATATAATGCCTCTATGATCATGTTAGATAGCTCTGTGCTATAGAACTGATAGGTCTCTCCTGTTTCCCACGCAATTTTCAGAAAGTGTGTGCGCAGAGGAAAAATGCAATGTGGTAAGAACCACATAGTTAATTCTCTATTAACTATGTGTGAAAAGCCACATAGAGAAATTCTTTATTCTCTATATGAAAAATCCTAGAGGCACATTGGTTAAATACCTGTACACAGCCACTCACTCACAAACTATAAGGTTATGAGTTCAATACCAGCCAGGGGCTCAGGGTCGGCTCAGCCTGGCATGCTTCCGAGGTCACTAAAATGAGTACCCAGCTTGTTGGGGGTAATTAGCTTATACATTGTAAACGGCTTAGGGAGTGCTTAAGTGAACTGATAAGTGGTATAGAAATCTACTTGCTATTGCTATTAATTCTCAGAGAACATACATGTAGGCCAGGTCCTGAGTAGTGTGACGTCTGGAATGCACTGGATACCATCTCAATGACCTATATTCTCCTGAAGGTATGATCCTGAAAATTTCACATATCTTCTCTGAAAACTAATCAAGGCTATGTAGGAAGTGTAAGTTATAAATATGGGAAGATGATACCCTATTGTATTTTCTCAATTGTACTACCAGCCCAAAAAAACCCCACCAAAAATATTTCTTGTGTACCTATTAAACTCTAGAGTTTATCCACAAGAAGTTATGGCACATCGCCAATATATTTTGTAAGTGTTTTTGTTGGTTGGCAGCAGTGCTGTGAAAAAACAAAAAATGTTTCTGTGTACTTATCAAACTTCTGATGGCGAACCTGCAGAACTTGCAGTACTGCAGTTATAATCACATTATTTGAAAATGAAGCATTCCTCAGACATTGGCCCATTTAAATGTACACACATTAAACTGAGATAGAGGAACTCTTATTGGAGTTAGTTATTTGTCAAGTGCCTAAATCCTCAAGGAACCAAGAAAGCACTTACAATCGCTGCTCAAAAGTAAAATGATTGAAATCACCTTGAATGAGGTATCTATTTACAATCAGGAAAAACATATGACATTTCTAACCAAACTGCAGAATTTTGAAAAATTAACATAATCTTATTTAACAAAAGATATACTATTTGGAAAATATACAGAAGAAATCTCTTTAGAAATATTTAAACACTACAGTGTTATGGTGGGGGCAAATTGGGTACAGTACAAGGATTTTTTTTTTCAGGGTAGATGCAATGAGGTCATCTGGTGGAGCACTAGGGAAACTAATGGACCCTTGCTTCAGCAAGTGAATGAGGTCATAACAAAGCAATTAGGGGTTTCCATTGTATGTGACACACAATAATTCATATACTGGAAGTTAGAAATAGATGGAAATAACCAAGCAGAGGCAGGAAAAGCATTTCCTTTTCCTTAACTGAACTCCCCTACTCAAGTTATCAGTTTATATAGTAATAATTCATTATAAGACAGCTTGCACTTTTAATTGAACTTAAGAAACTGTATTTCAACTAGCATAAAGTCTTTGTTAAAGAATGTGTTTTTCAAGCTGAATCTATAATGTATAGAACTGTAAAGAATATCCTTATTTTTCTCATTCTCAAAGCCAGGTCAGACCGTCCAGTGAAGCTGGCTTCCATACAGCTTGGTGATGTGGTGTTTAGATGCCACATTCTCCTAGGACGCCTGGAAGCTGTTCTGGTCAATCAGGCAAAGTCGGTTTTAAGATGCTCTGGGAGGCGGGGCATTTTAAGATGCTCCAGGAGGCTAGACCACTTAAGGCAGTTTTTTACCAGGGCGGATTGGGGCCATGGTGTGTGGTTGCTGTGGCACCAAGACGAGCGATGCTGGGGTGGCCCCAATCCATCCTTTTTGGGCTGTCTGTTTCGCCCCTTAGTGAGAGGTTATACCCTTACATCCCCTACTTTTCTGTGCAGGGATGTAAAAAATGCATGCAGATTTTCTTATCTATATTGAGAAATGATATCTGGACACAATGAAACACTTTGCCAAGAAATCAAGAAATGGAATGGTCAATCTCTTTAAGAATTTTTGCATTACAGGCTTTATAGGAATAAAGTTGCTTGGGAATTTAAAAAAAAAAGACAAAACATGTTTTGTTCAAATGCATTTTGTACAAAACTCAATGTTTTAGCAAACAATTTTTCTGTGAGACGAAAGTCCTGATTTTTTAAAAAACAAAACCCAAAAAACTTCTTGTACTGTAATCTCGTTTAGATGGTAAAAACTTTTGAACTTTTCATCCATGTGTTAAAGAACATAAGATTAAAATCTCTTCTCAAAATGTTGTCATCCTCTGTGAATATTTTTGCAATCTCTGAGAATGAAAAACACAGTCCTTTATTCAGCAGTTATTAAAAAAAAAGTTTTGTATGAAAAAGTTGTATTCTGCACAGAAACCAATATTACCATCAAAGCACTTCATGCTTTCTCAAAAAAAGACTTAAAATCTGAAAAATCACAACTATGTATGAATGTAGTTGAGAACTAGGAAGAACTAATAACACAGGAATGAAACATGTAAAAGTTTATTTCCCTAGAGCTCTGAAGGTTCATCTATGATGTAGAAATAATGCAGTATGACACTATTCTATCATGGTTCCATCCTATATCATCCTGGGATTTGTAGTCTATTGAGGCACCAGTACTGTTTGACAGAGAGGGCTGAAGACCATGTAAAACTACAAATCCCAGAATGGAGCTACATCAAAGGGGTATCAAACTGCATTATATCTACAGCGTAGATGATTCCTGAGAAGCAAACACTATTGGTTTAAATGAAGCTTACTCCTAAATAAATATGCATAGATTTTGGAATTTTTCTGTATACTGCTTCTCCCCAGTAGATATGGATGAGTAGGCAGAATTTAATCACAAAACCTCTAGCCACAATCCAATGACACACTTCTGCTGTATGCTACCAATTTCACAAGAATTAGTGATTCGGCCTCTTTCTGGCAGCATTTGTGCTCCCTCATTTAGCCACTGGGAAACCCTCTGGCACAGGATTTTGTGCTATGAGGGGCTGCTCCACAGGAGAAGGACACAATAAAGTAGCGATTCCTCTGATGTAAGATGCATAAACGAACTCTTGTCTTCTTGGTATATGCCTTCTGTATACAGAGGTACCGTTTAAACACATATACAAAAGCAGCTGTTTTTATATTTTAGCAGTGGGTAGGCTCTCCTTCAAGATATCTAAGATCATTTTTTCCAGGTATTTTACTGACAAGACTCTGTTCATTCTTCTATTCATCTTGGACTTTAAACAAAAACCCTGTTCATATATAACATACTGATTCGGTAGTAAAATTAATTGTCTGCAGTAATAAAAGTTAACCTATGACTGCTTTTGACATTCATTTAAACCTTTTATTTCACCTACTTTACAGCTCATGCCATGAACCCTCTTATTACTTACAGCTATAGAATGTGCTTCTTGTTGCATAATTAGAATTGAAACTGGAGTTCTCCATTTAATATTATTTCACGTTCCTTTGCCAATATTGCTTATTTCAATTATTTAATATCAAACATTTTCCTTAACTCTTAGAAAGTTATGCCAACAAAATGAAGGGAAATTTGTTTCACATAAATAGATTTAGTATGAGTTACATAAAATGAGTCTGATTTCCAGTCAGCTCTGACAATTTTAGAATCAAATTTCTCATTCATAATTATTTTAGAAATTAGCTGTCATATTGTATATATCACATAATACCAAAATTCTCTTTGAACTTAGTCTAATGTTGTGGTTAGTGAGGCCATGGTTTAAAATTACAGTAGGCTATGAAACTTACTGTCATTATATACCTCATAGAGTTGTTTAGAATATCAAAGTGATATAGAACAGCATAGCATAGAACAGATGTGAGCAATGAGTAGCCCTCCCACAATAGTTGTTGGTGTCCAAATCCCATCAGCCTAAGTCAGCATTATCAATGGTAAGCAATGGCTGGGTGTGCAGTCTTGGACTATATGGAGGGCCACATGTATCCCCAGGAAACCTCCAAATATTATAATATAAATAGGTATAGACACATGTCTTTATGTGTTAGCAAGTTCCATCTAAAGTCTGTGAATCACTGTCAAGAGTCTTGCAGATCAGGGGGTAGTTTTTACTACTACCTGTCCATCAATCTCTTCAAAACCAAATGTATGAATACAACTAGAATTTACTCATTATTTAGATGGACAAAATATGAGAAAAAGTCCTCAAAAAAAGAAAAGAAAAGAAAGAACAACATATTAATGAGCAGGATCTGTGAAAGAAGCAAGACTGATCAGCTATACAGATTTGTAATTTATCTGGACTAGAGACTGTTTGTAAACCTTGTTCCTTAATTTATACATACACCCCCCCCCCCAAAAAAAATGGAGGACATAAATGTAAACAGTTAAACAATCAGTCAATCCATTCTTTAGTTTTTCTACATCATATGGCTAAGGAAAACAATGACACAATTGCCTAAAAAAGCAACAGTTTGCTTTTCTTGTTTAACAACAAAAGTTGTTGCATTTACATCAGAAACAACTAAAACATGCCAGTTCCCTGAAAATCAGTTAAAATCTCTCTCTTTTTAATCATTGTTCCTAAACCTCAAATTTTAGTCTACATTGTTTCTGCATTTTTGAATGTGATTGATTTATTGTTTTTAATGTAATTTAATTTGTGTCAGAAAATATGGTATATCCAATATGATCCATCACAGGATTTCATAAATATTGCACCAAAATTATTAAAGTAATAAAGTCTGCTGGCAGAAGTTTAATGAGAATGTGACACATTTGTGTAAAAGCCAAGTGAGAAATTGAAGAATCTGAACTTTCAAAATATGAAGAAAGGGTCTTTCTGATTGAGCTGGCCAAAGTATTTCAATCATGTTGGCTCCACACATGATGGCAAGCACTCCTGTTAGAAACCTATAAAAACAATTCTGTAGCCTATTCCAGTATACATTGGAAGAGCTAGTCTGCAATGAAAGAAGTTAAGTCCAAAACACACTGCATAAATAATCCAGTTTGACACTGCTTTAACTGCCCTGGATCAGTGCTAGGGAATCCTGGGAATTGTCATTTACTGTGGCACCAGAGCTCTCTGACAGAGAAGGCTAAATGTCTCACAAAACTACAATTCCTAGGATTCCCTAGCACTGATCCAGGGCAGTTGAAATGGTCTCAAACTGAATTATTTCTGCAGTGTGTTTTGGACCTTAGTTAAGTCTCTGAAGACCAAACCCAATGAGATGATATTGAATCCTTTGCAATTGTCTGTACTTAAAAATGAAACATGCAGATGTGGAGCTTTTTATTCAGAAAGACAATGCCCAGAGAGGGAGGCGAAATTTATTTCCCCACTCGTGTGTTAGTCCAAGTTTGGAGCCCTAAAAAAATCAGCACTTTCTATTTGATATCAACTAATACTAAAAGGGAAATCTAATGGAAAGGTCACCCAGGATTGCCCCAGAGCAGGCAGCTGGGGCCCTAAACCAGTTGGAACTAGCCAGGGAGTGATCTGGATGCACATCACAGTAGATCACCCAAAGATATCAGCATAATCCCTTTGATCAATAGAGGAGTTCATGGAGATACTGGCAAAGGGAGATGATGGCATTTGTGAAGACAAGAACCTCTCTTACCAAGGTGTGTGTTTTCCATTTGTCTTAGGAAATAACACCTATCTCTGGAAATTTACAACTCTCAGCTTTTGGTCTGAGAACATTTGCTTCAATCTAAACAATCATGGAGACATCTACTGCAATTCCCACCTAATTTTCCTTCCTGGAAAACTATTTAGTATACTTAATTATTCCAAGTCTTTGATTTCTGCCCTCAAAGCTGTTTTAGGATCTAGTTTGACTGCAGGCTACCATGCTGTCGGCCTTTTTATAGATTCCCTCAGCAATCAGGGGTAACCTATGTCTTTTCATTTGAAAGCAATCCTCATCATTGGTAAATATTGCCATTAGCAAAGCCTCAAATATATGCGCCTCTTGTACCTTTGATTCTTAGCTCTCGTGTGTGTGCAAGCGCATGTGTTTTTCTGTGTATGTTCTTCATTCCCTTAAATAAACTACAACTAGAGGGGGAAACACATGGCCCTGAAGGAGCGGCTTGAACCCTTCCAAAGATGGAATGGGGCTGCATCAAATAAACACTGCGCTGAAGCCAACCTTGAAGCTGGCTGAAAAAGGAGCAGCAAAGATCTACTTTTTTTTTTTTTTTTTTTTTTTTTTTTGGCCAGCAAAAAGCCAGCTCTTTCTGCCCCACTGCAGCATGGAGCCAGCTATAAGCTGTTTGGTGGTGTGTGGCATATATAAATACCATGGCAGCCATCCAGCTTCGGGGTGGCTTCAGGGTGTCATCAGAGCACGCGGCATGTAAATGCTGCATGCTCTGATGATCCCATGAAAGGCTTTTTTAATGGGCTGTCTGTTCCAGCCCTAATTTGGAATTGCCTCTGGAGTTCTGTGTGATTTGGACCTGATATAATTTGGGTTGCCATCCCAGGTTATCTGTTGTCCCAACTGCACTATAACTCTCTTTTGAACTAATAACAAATTCCCCTAAAATATATTAATTTGTGCATGCCTTAAAGGAACCCCTACAATTTGGCTAACATCTGTGCTATCTGAAAGATATTGTTTTCTGTTGCCCAGTAATGGCCCTTGTTCCTTATATAGTTGCCAATTTCTTCATTTTCACAGCTATTACCCCGGAGGGGTCAAAAATCTGGATAATCTACTTGATAGTTCTGACTAAATTCAAATCAGTATGCATCCTAGACATTGAACCTATCAGCATGCAAAGGAATCTTGTAGCACTTCTGAGTCAAACTGAGCAAAAGAAGTAGTAGCATAAGCTTTCATAGACTTCGCCAAGCTGCAAAAGCTTATTTTACAACCTCTTTCACTCAGTCTCAAAGATGCTCCTAGATCCCATTGCATACTAACATGGCTATGAGCCTCGGTAGACCACCCCAAAAGGGTGGGCTGGAGGTGCCCGTTTTTCCTCCAGGGGGACGGCACAGCAGCCAAACTGTGTGGCATCCCTCCACCCCAAAAAGAACCCAGAAAAACTGGTTCTTCTTGGGATGCTGCACAGACATCACGGGTATGCCATTGGCACACTGTGGTGCACCAGTGATGTAAGCAACTCACAGTGACATCTGTACACTGTGTGTCGCTTACATCATGATGGTGAGCCCATGTGGATGGGAGGCCGTCATTATGTTGCCGCTGTGACATGCTTCCTGGCAGTATGTACCAGACCCTTGTCTCTGAATTCTACACACATTGAAGTTTACATTGTGTCTTGGGGCTTATTGTAGGTTTGGGGAAAGGGCAGAATTTTCATCAGGTCCAAAGCAGGAAAGGAACCTTCCTTCCTTGCATATTGCAGTCCTGAATGAAACCCATCTTTCTAAGCTCCAAAACCCATTGCAGAAATAATCCAGTTTCAGATGCTATAATTGCCCTGGCTCAGTGCTAGAGGATCCTGGGAATAGTAGTTTATTGTGGTACCTCTATAACAGAGAAGGCTAAATGTCTCATAAAACTGTAATGCCCAGAATTCCCTAGCATTGTGCCAGACCAATGAAAGTGGTCTCAAACTGGATTATTTCTGCAGTGTGTTTTGGACCCATGATTATATACACACATACACATAGAAGCACTAACATGTATTTACCCTCCCCTCTAGTTTGGCCCAGGGTGTTTTGAGGACAATAGCGATTACATGAGTGGAAGGCATGGAGGAGAGCCTGTAGTTATTGTATCATATACAGGCCATTTTTCACAATTTGGGCAAACTGCAGCTTCTTTATTCTATTTCCCATTCCATTCCAAAAGTCAGTTCTTCCTGTCTCTCATGTGTATGTCCATCAATGTACAGCACACAACAGGAAACAGACAAGCCTATCGCTATGCAAACTGAATCAGCTGCCTCAGACCACAGATATTAAGGGTACAGAAAGGAAATGACCAGTATATGCTACATGAAAAGCCCTGTGTCACTTTAAGATACCTTCTGATCTTTTGGGGTTGTGAAGAATTCTGTTTTGTTCTATAAAGAACTAAGATAATGAAATAAAATTCATTTGCTATGGAACTGGAGAAGAGCTGTCACAGTGTCTTTTGCCTTGGTTAATGGTGGCAGCAGTAGGCGGGGGTCGGGTGGGGGAGAGGAGAACCTCAGTCATAATAAATCACTTCTTATGTTCCTACATTTTGGTGGTTTTATAAAGGTCATTCTTTGTAGTCCAGATCTAATTCCTCTATTAGAGTCATTTTAACAACTAAAAGGAGTATTCTAGAGACAGTTCATAAGTTGCAGGGACAGAGAATAAGACATGCTGGCTGTTCAACTAGTTGCTTTCATGCTCCATCGGTACTGCTCAATTACACAAATACAAATCCTTCATACTTCATTTATAAAGTTTGTCGTGAAAATGCATTGCATAGTAATAAAAGAATATGTTAAAAAGTATTTCTCTCTTCATTTATTCTGATCCAACTAGACAAAGGCTAGCATTTCCCATTCTTTTCACATTGTAAAGCTAAGGCTTAATACCAGTTTAAAGGCATTTGCATAGGTGAGACAAAGTGATAGGTGTTTTAAAAATTTTTACAAGTACACTAAGGAAATATGCAGTCCCTGTCAGAAATCAAGTTAATGATTTCCTATAACACCTTGCATTTTTATTAACTTGGGTTTTTAAATATCAGCTTTTAATCCCCAATTAATGAGAAGGCACACAGATCTTGAGTTTTACAAAACTATGACTTCATTTGCACTATTTTCTGAGAAAATAATTTGACTACAGTGCTTCTCTTCATTACATCCCATGGGAGATTTACAGTTAAGTAGTATTATAGTAACTCAGTACATGGGATAGTATTGTATACAATGCTAAATGTACTACATGGTGAGATTCAAAGTTCTATTAGAAAAGATTCATGCACAGAAAATTTTGCTTTTTGGTCTGGACCCCCTATCCCTGGAGACCTCCTTTCTTTTCTGGAGGTTTGGCAATCCCTCAAGAACAGTGTGGTAGGTGGTGGCATCCAGGGCTGTAAGAAGAAGGAGAAAATCAGATATAAAATGACTCTGTTGGATCCAAGCTTTCTTTAACCAATCATAAAACTATAATGCTAGTATTTGAAATAGTTATTTTGAAGTGGTTGGGCTTACAACCAGACCACAGATGGCAAATCATATGATGAACACAATCTGACATAGATGAAAAAAAAAATACTTTAGCGTGTACTCTGTGGTAGGTGCAGGCAACATTTGGGCTAAACATGGTTTACATTTTAATTGTGATAGATTATTTCCATCATACCCGCCATGGAGTCCCAAGCTATCCTAAATAAGTTGGCTGCAGAATGCAACTTGCAGTTACCCAAGACCATAGCACTGGAGTCCTCAGCATGTGACAACCCACATCATGTTAGGCATGGGAACCTGTGGTTAGGAGTGCAAGTTATGTTGACAGAATCCCTGTCTGTCTCATTACTGCTGCCAGGTACAGATAGTTCATTGCCTTTCTACTGGCTAAGGAATCTTGCCAGGGGGATGGAATCATTTCAGAGACTCACCTCTTCTCTCAACACATCCTGAAGTTTAAGTTTAACACATTCTGAAGTTTGGGTCCATGCTCAATTGCCAAATGGACATATGTCAGAGAAAATTAATATTTTCTTAGTTCCCCCAACCAAGTCAGTTACTCACAACAGGCTAACATGTACTTTTTGTATTTTTGTTGGCTTATCTGTCATTCAGTATAAACACGACACAACCTGAAGGGTCCTGCGGTTAAGCCTTCATAGTCTGTTATTTATTGGGAATCAAGGTTGCTTAATTATTTAGGTTGTGAGACAGGGTAAAAATGGAGACAGGAAAAAGATTTTTGATTCACCACTAGACACATGTGTTTAGGAAGAATTAGTTGTAAAACTCTTTTAAATATTACCTCTTATTATCTCAAACAAATGGCTCTGAAACAAAAGGCAACAAAATGCATTAAATTATGCAGTCCAAATGGCGAGAAGGAGTCCAAAGAGCGATATATAGCTAGCACAAGCAAAAATATATCTCAGTATTTTGGTTTTCCTGAAAAAGCTGGACTCATGAAAGGTCTTGTAACTGCACTATATACAGCTCAATACCACTGATGATTGATCTTTGCCACACTTTAACTGTATTATGGTCCTATTTCAACTGTTGATTTGACCAAGATATCACTCAAAACTGAGTCCCTTTCAAAAAGGCTGAAAATTCTGATGGTAGCTATGTTTTTAAGAAAAATATCTTGATTTGTAGAGATTATCATCTTTCAAATATGAATAGTCTTTAGTGCACATCAGAAGCCATTCAAATGACACCAAAAGTATTGTCTTTCACACAGCAATCATAATTCATTCTAAACAGTAGAAGAACTATAGACATGGGGTGGGTGTGCACATTCATGTTTCTATCCAGACATGTTGAAGACAAAACTTTTATTATATACTACAATCAGACCTTTGTATCCACAGGGGATCCATTCCAGAACCCCCTCCCTGTGGATAAGAAAAGAAGCAGGATTTCAAATCCTGGTGTCCCTAAGTATGAAGTGTGCATGGCCAGCAGCATAAGCCACCTTTGGGGACAATGCAGCTTTCTGCTCACAGATGCTTAAATCCATGGATGGCAACCCCATGGATAGCAAGACTCTACTGTATGTGCAAGGAGCTAGTGAAATTATTTCTGCCCTTACCTTGCAGAAATGTGTATGCCAGCTGTGTTATTGTTGTTGCTATTGCTATTCCCTTTATTTACAGTCTAACTATTTCTAAGAACTGGGAGTCAAGACAGGATACAAGTAAAGCCAGATCTACAATATCATGCAAAAAGTGATCATTAAAATATAAACCATCAATACTATTAAAGACAGTTTAATTTTTTTTAAAAAAATAAGATCAGTTATATGGCACCTTATAAAAGCATTTTCTTTAAAAACAGCCAGTCTTTATGGCACCTTATAAAAGCATTTTCTTTAAAAACAGCCAGTCTTCCAAAGTTGTTACCTGTCAATGGACATAGACAGAGAGTTTCAGGGCTTAGAAACACCCAGTAAGAACGTGCTCTCCTGTGATACAACTGAATGTCACTGTGAAGGTGGCAGAAAAGATCCTGCCCTGAAAATATCAAGAACTGAGTAGGTCACATAAGGGATAATATGGTCTCTCAGATAACTTGGACCTAAGCTGCATCCGGCTTTATAGATCATAAACAGCACTTTGAATTGTACTCAGACTGTCAAACAGTAAGTACTGTAATAAGGACATTGTCTACTTGATCTAACCAACCCACTTAATAGTCAAGCTGCAGGTCTTTGTTTCCCAAAACTCTTCAAAAGCTGAATGTAGAGCATGTAGCAGTAATCCAGACAAAATGTATCTAGTCATGTGTCACAAAAATCTACAATTGACATACTGATTTTAACAATGCAGATGCACTACCAGACACTTAGGCATCCACATTCAGGACTGAATCCAGAAACACTCCAAACTTCAATTAAGTAAAAACCCAATCAATCACAGGCTGACCAAACCTTTCCAATGACTAAGAACACATCTGTCTTTTCTGAATTAAGCTTCATTTTTATCACCCTCATCCAGTCTTACTGATTCCTTGAAATTTTGTGGAAAGTATCATCATCATTGTTGTCATAATTATTTCAATCCCACCTTTCTCCCAGTTCAGGACTCAAAGCATCTTACAGCAAATTAAAAAACACATTGTTAAAAATTCACAAAAAACAAAATAAATTTTAAAAACTTATAATTAAATTAAAACATATATAATTATAAAAACACATGAAGTACAAGAAGAGTAGAAGTAGAATTATGAGCCAGTGTGGTGTAATTGTTTGAGCATTGGGCTATGACTCTGGAGCCAGGAAAACCAGATTGCTGCTTTGGCTACACTCTATGAGAGGGAATGCTTAGGAATAATTGTATCTGTCATTTTTGCCATTTCACTATTCCAAAGATCAATCAGGGCTTCTACAGAATTGCCTCTCAAGCTGATGAGAAACTTCCCAAGAGCTGACAGGAAGCCATTCAGATGTTTTAGCCTCCTGGGATGAATCATCTTAATTCTGTCTCTCTACTCCTGCAGAAGCTCTACATTCCAATGAGACGGAAATCTATCAGGTAATGATATGTCCATATAAATGGAAGTATACAAAGTTTTCTACTTTAAGATCAGCATCACCACAGCCATCACAGAAAAACTAGGTACATTATTTGCCCTAGTGGAAATAGATACCTCATGAAACAGATCAACTACTCTCATGGTGGATATAAAGGCCTGAACTACTCCCAACAGGACAACTCAGCATGGACATTCAGGTCCTTAGGAAATAAGCCAAGGAGATTCCAACACCATTCCCATGACCACCCAAGCTATCTCACACAGAGTAAATAACAAGGTTGTGTGGTACACCAACAGTATCCCTATTCTTTCCCAGCCATTCACCTTCAGATACATGCACTTGAACCCAGGAAACTGTGACATTGGGCAGAGGATGAAATCACAATAGATCAATGCAACTTGATGCCCTGCCCCACCCCCTTACCTGCTGATGCACTGAGAATCCAGCAGGCAAAATTGATGTCTCAGTGATACATATATATAAAAAAATTAAGTCAGCATGCATATGAAGTCCTGGATAGCGGCTGTTTCCCCATTTGACAGAGCATTCAGCAGTAGCATTTTCTACACAGGGGAACTATGTCCAAGGCTATTATGACTATTTGAACCAGAATACAGTTCAGGAGCAAATTATTCATATCTCCCTCTGTCCTCAACAACTCCAGTGCTGTTGTTTTCTATTAACTGGCCATCAAATTGACCTCAATTTATGGCAACCCACTGAATGAGACAATGCCAAGTCCCCCTATATTCAACCACCCTGCTCAGGTCCTGCAGACTCATAGTCATAGCTTCATTAATTGAGCCTATCCATTTGAGCTCTTTTCCTGCTCAGTGGAATCATGTGGATGGTGTGGGGGTTGGGAGGATTACATGATCAGAGAGGGTTACACCAAAATGACTTCCAAATGCAGGAAGGTGTTGGTGCTGTCCTGGCCAGCTAGAAGGAAGGCTTTCTGGCTAGTGAGGCTTCTCCCTGTTCCTTGTGTTTCTCCACCCTGTAGCTTAGTTTAGGTCTGTCCTCCCTCCTCAACCACCCCACCATTCAACTTCAGTTACTCTGCCACTTGCTCTACCTTCACTGTCCCTTCACCCCAGTATAATTGCTGCTTCTTTTCTCTTCTACTCCCTTCCCCTCCTATTTGCCAGTCTTGATGTGTGAGGTGCACTCTCCCTAGAGCAATCTCTCCAAGGGGGGGAAACAGGATTTAAACAAGAGTTAAACAAGAGTCAAACAGGAAATGTCCTATGTTTATCACAGGACATTTCCTGTTGAACTCCCATATAACTCTCGTTTAAATCCTGTTTGCCCCCTAGTGTGATAAAGCAGGAAGTGGCTGTTGCTTCTGGCAGCACAGCTTGAGCATCCAAGCAGCAAAGGGAGGATGCAGCTGGAAAGTTGAAGGAGAAGCAAAACTATCATATACTGAAGGGCTTCTCCTAGTCCTCCCTTTCTTCACTGGGAGATAAGTGGTGTAATGTATTTGTTTAAATTTTATTAGTCATTCTATGTGTTTTTATATTTTTAATTAGAGCCTTCATTGAGAAGCACCAGAGAGCTCAAAAGGGAAAGTAGTGTGTTGTTTTTTTCAAAATGAAAATAAAACAACACATTATGAGAATAGTCCAGAAGCCATTCATTCAGAAGACAAACTGAGCAGAGTGACATGGATTGTGATATTTAAAATATTCTGAAAGGACAAAATATGTACATGCCACCAAGAAGTGAGAAATTCTAGGTCCTTGCAAATTTATTACAATGTGATAGTCATTTATGCAGAATCCTCAAGTAGTACAATTCTAGAAAGCTCTGCTATCTACATTACATAAAATGCCATGCAAATTTACAGCATCATGTAAATGTTTTATAATAGTCATTTCACAGAGTCTGACACACACACAAGTTAACTGCAGGCATTTGATACATTTCTTTTTATGTTTTCCACTTTCCGAACAGTAGATTTGTCTCAGGATAACACTGCACTCTGAGGAGTAATATTACACTCCTGGAATTACTTTGTACTGATTTATTTTGTCCTTCCTCCTATGTAAATACAGTATGCAAGCATATGGTGTATGTATACTCGAGTGTCTTGTTCGGTTCTTAACTACATTATTATATTAGACTGTGCTGTTCTGACAGCCTTTGGTACAAATTTGCTGCTTACAGCAAAACAGAAACAAGAGTTTCTAACCATCAAATAGCTGGAAAGCATGATTAAAAGTGGAATGTTAGTATTCGCCTCAAAGTATTAAAAAAACTGTCATGTTGAATTGTTACTTCAGCGGAGAGAGGAGAAGACAAAAGGACGCTTGGTGAATATTAGCAAAAAAGCTCATCTCATTGGTAGACAGCAAAGATCTACAGTTCTGCATAATAGGCTCACAGCTCTATAAATCTTCTTCACTCTGCAGTACTTTCTGGAGAACGTGATATATTTCTAAAAAGTTCCTTCTAAATGTCACCCTGTAAGCTTGCCACGGTAAGAGCTGTTCTAAATGTCACAATAGTCTCAATGTGACCTATGACTTAATTTAGGATTAGTCTACATCACATATTCCTAAAATGAATTTCTAAGAATAAATTATCCATTTGGAACCTGGTGTTTGATTTGCCTTGCTATTAAGTCTCTGCATCTTCAAAGTTCAAACCAGTGAAAGCCTTCAATTCCAAACAAGTTTTTCTTTGGCTTACTCGTAAATAAGCTGCAACATAAGAGAACGGAATGATGCTTTGCTATAAGGCATTCCTAACACACACAAATAATTAGAAGGCATCTGGAACTGTATGCCTCTTTTTTATTCCTGCATGCCACTTAGTCTCTCTGAGTCTTTATTTTGAAATTAGTGGTATGCCTTTGTTTTAATCAGTTTTGAATGCACATAAGCTCCAAAGGCTGTTTATGGAAAGGTCATAAGTTTGGTCTCATAAATAAAGAGCTATGGGGAAATGATTTTTTATATAGGACTAGCTTTTGATTCAACCCTAAAAATAAAACTTAGATGTTGCTATAGAAACAGAAGTAGATTTTGTATAACATCCTCAGTCCAGCTACTAGTCCCAACTAAAGAAGCAATGGGATTTACTGAGGTGTTGACTTGCCATTCAGCAGTTGATTCAATTTAATTTGCCCAGGCATATGAAAGTTGAACTTTAAAAAAAATGTTTCCAGTATCATAAATTGACTAAATTCTGTTTAAAAACAAATAAAAAGTGTTAATTCCCCTAAGTTTTAAAGAAGAGTCACCCCAAATCAAAAATTTGTATTACAATATTAGTGCGTACAAGGTATATTATGTACTGTAGCATATATTGTATAACTGGCTTTACAAGTAAACAATATACACAATTATATTCAATTATTCATAATTTTACAATTTATACATTTATAGAACTCCTATTTTGAACTTTATAAACATGATGTAAACAGTTTAGAACATGTTTAAACCTGTTTTTTATTTCTTTAATAGTGTACATCAATGTTGCACATGAAGAGCTGCAATACCATACAGAAGAACAAACATAATTGAACCAAAAATCTTGTTCAGTTTCAGTAGTCACATAAAAAAGAAGTAATGTGCCTTTAGAATTTTCTCTAGAAAATAAAAGCAGAAAACCACTGCAAATACAAATTATTGGGAGATACCAATTTCTTGGAGCAGAAATTAAAGATAGAACGGAGTGAGTAGTGAAAAAAGGCAATTTTCTTTTCATCAACTTTCACAAAATCCCAAACATCAGTAATGCCAGGTGGAATTCAAGAGCAATTCTTGCTATGCTGGTATTTACTTTAATACCATCAATAAGACCTACTTTGAGTTTGCAGATTTATTTCATATGAGTGGGCAGATTATTGGTTCATCAATCAAATATATAATGAAAGTGATTTTGAAAACTCGTCTGCAGTACTGACACCTTAAAATAAAGCCCTGCAAACATTGACAAATCACTGGAAACAGGTATTTCTACTTATAGAAATACCAAGTGAAATATCAGTGAACAGAAAGAGCTATTAAAATGATGCAAGAACTGTATGAAGTTTGCAAAGACAGGAACAAACTGCAACTATGGTTCATCTTAAGTAATAAGAAATGGAAAAAAAGTTGGTTTTTGTAAAGGTATAGTGTTTAAATGTTTATAATACAACAGTACATGTTTGTTATGTGATAAATAAATACAGTTGGCCCTCCTTATCCACGGATTTTTTTATCCACAGATTTGAGCATACACAGCTTGAAATTCCAAATAGCAAACCTTGATTTTCCATTTTATATATGGGAAACCATTTTGTTGTGCCATTATATTTAATGGGACTTGAGCAACCACAGGTTTTGTTATACACGGAGGGTCCTGGAACCAAACCCCAGTGGATAACAAGGGCCGACTGTAGGCTACTATGTTGTTTCTATGGAAAAATCATGTATTCCATTCTTTTTAATTTGGGAGTGACCTTTTTTAAGACAGGTAAGAATTAATAGGTTTTTTTATTGTTTTTAGACAGAAGTTCATAGAAAAATGATACAAGAGTATGAGGTTGTGAAACATTCATACCCCTATGAAGGAATATGGATGGATACACAAAATGCATGGATAAACTAAGGGTCACTTTATTAATTATTTAATTCTGAACTCATCTGGGCTGCTTATCATGGTGTATTTTACCTCCTCTCTAGCAGGTGTCATTTTACATCCTCTCTAGTATGGCATGGATAAGCCACACGAACCACAGGGGCAAGCTGATCCATCTAGTGTGTTCCCAGCTGGTCTATTTCCAGGAAGCCTGAACATAAATTTCCAAACAATCAAGTCCACTTCAAAAGTTGTTCCTTTTGGGAAGAAGGGCATGAATCAGGAGAAAAATCCAGATAATGTCATTTCACCAAAAGGTGCCCATGGGTGTTCACCAAGTGTTGACCAAGATTTCACTCTACACTAACCTGCTAAAAGTGACCAAATGCTAATTACTTCATTTAAATATTAATTTAAATAAAATAACTGTAATGTAAACTACTTAAGTTATATACACACCAATTTTTAAAGCACCATCCAAAGCCAAATTTTTCACAGTACCATGGTGACAGTGCACTAGGTAGGCAAAACACCTTTCCCCATCATGATCTTCCAAGGAAGAAGCAAAGTTCCTATCCAGCCCCTCAAAAGGTGACCAACCAAAGCCTGTACTAACCTTCACAAAGGGTGAGTGGGCCAGGAAACACTGAAAAGCAGTAGAAGTGGGACAGAACAATGATTTATAACCTTACTTGCTCCATCCCACCCCACCCCCACTACCACTTTCTATTTCAAAATTAAACATCTCTCTGCTTCTGGCAGGGCAAATGACACCCCCTTCCCAATACTAATACTAATACTACTAATAATAATAATTTATATCCTGCCCCTCTACAAGATGCAATCAGGGTGACTTAAAAAATACAATCCAAATCTCTCAATCCCCTGCTTAAAATACTATTAAACAATGTAATAGTTAAAACATACTTAAAAATGTGTTCACCATGTAAGGTAAGGACCCAGAATGCTTGAGACTACCAATTGCAGTTATACCAATATTTTTTTTTCTTCCTCAGACTTTTTTCTTTGTTTTTTTTTTTTCATTTTTTTCACTTTTTTTCATTCTAGCCACTTATTTATAATCCAAGGGCATGCATGGTTGTATTCATTCTATTTTCTGTATTCAAACCAAAAACTTTTAAACATCTGTGTCAGTTTAGCCTTCACATTAAACAATTTATTTTTAATATGATGTTTTTCTTTCACAATATGTTTTTCTTATCATGCATTGTCTGTGGGTGGATAGTTGAGCAGGTGTGCCCACGCATATATTTTATAATAGGACTATAAATGTAAAGTTCTACACCTGTACATTATTCATATAAAACTATTTTTTAGATAGCTGAGAGGAATCATGTATGCAGTTTTCCATTAAACAGTTCATCTTCAGCTGTTTTCTAACCCTGTTGACAATCCTGGAAGTGTCATGAGACAGTAAATACAGAAAAAGCCTTTAATCTGTCAGTTTAACTTTAAAAGACATTACAGAAGTGTCTATGTTCATCTGTCTATAGCAACTGCTTACTGGAAGATTTAATGCCTGTGAATTAAGGGTCAGAGTCCCAGAGAGAATGTGCTAAAGTGTATAAGATGTAGATAGAATATTCACAAATCAAGCAGTATGCCCTTGTCAAAAGAAATCATGTTTCAAAAATAAAAGTACTCTGACACTTTCACAAAGTTCTAGTAACTGACCTGGCTCCTTAAAAACATTTATACCAATCATGAACCATTCCTTGAAGATCTTAAGGATGTGCTTTGCCTTTAAAATATCTGTCAGGCTCAATAGC
The DNA here is from genome assembly GCA_034509955.1 of Urosaurus nigricauda. NCBI lineage: Eukaryota > Metazoa > Chordata > Lepidosauria > Squamata > Phrynosomatidae > Urosaurus > Urosaurus nigricauda. Next base: position 61,402,500 of record JAOEGL010000003.1, read on the forward strand.
CCTGAAACTTTGGAGGACAGGGTCAGTGGTTGAAAAGGCATGTCATTCCCAAGGTATTTTTTTTTCAATTATTCACTTCCACAAATAACATTTAATAGACATAATAGCTAAAAGGTACAAATAAGCTTTACAAATAAAGAGAGGAGACTAACAAGTATCCCAAGATGTCTCTACTGTTGGGCTGAGGGAGGCATCTGCCTTGGGGAGGGGGGGCAAGAGTTGTAAATTGTGCTTTCCTCCTCTACCACTAATGCATCGCCTGGCTCAACTTTGCAGCTACTAATGCCTCAACTACTTCACCCTTGGAGCCTACTTCACATTCCCAGGTTCTCACCAGAACCTGTCACAGTTGCTTACACAGTTAACTTTTCTCTCTGCTGTTGCCCATTCACTTGCCACATAAAGCAGCTACTGCTGCTTGTCCTTCTCCCATTATCTGTACCTTAGAGAGCCACTAAATGGAAGAGAGAAAATAGTAGAAAAGAAAGATCAGGAGGTAGTTCTGGTGGCTGTAAAGGAGGGATGAAACAGATGTGAAATATAAATTTGGTACCTTAATATGAAGCAGTGAAGTGAAGAAGAAATCTGAGTTGGTCTTTACCTTTAAAGCCCTACATGGTTTGGGTACAAATTACCTCCTCCCATACAATCTGCCACGTACACACAGGTCCTCTGGACGTTTCCAGTTCGGCAGACTCCAATTAGTCAAGACTAGGTTGGCAACTGTCAACCAGAGGATTTTTCTTCAGATTTTTCATTCAGACTGTGGAATGATCTGTCGTACGAGATTCAACAGCTGAACACTCTGCCCAAAATTAAAAGAGTGTTAAAGACCAGTCTCTTCTGAAAGCCTTATTCAGATGGTTTTTAAACTATAAACTTTAAATGTAGATCATTTTAAAATGTCTATACGTTATTTGTCATTTTAAACTGATGTGCATTTTAACTGATGTGTGTTGTTTATTTGCTTCAATCCATGAGGAGATGTGGGTGGGAAGTTATTAATGTTGTTGTTGTTATCTCTCCCTAGTTTGTGGAAAGGGAATAGGATGAGTCATAATAGCAATTCTCCTTTTCTCTCCTTTCTCCTCAAAGGGGAATTTGGTCTAGAAGGACACTTGGGTGGAAGAGAAGTTATCTGATGGGGACAGGAAGTGCCTGAGGCATTTATATTAAGGCACTGCATACCTTCCAACATGTCAGAGATGAAAACCAAGACACATCAGTGTGGTCAAGATGGCAAAGATTACTGTTGAAGAAGAACACATAAGTTAGACAAGGTTGTAATCATTTGCTTTTGCCTGAATCTGCTGGGAAGGGCAAGTTTCCACCCTCTTTTCTCATCTCTTCCCTGATGTGTAAACTGAATACAAACTACTTGGCACTTTGAACTCAGTTTGCAGTAATTGAAGTAAATCAGGGATGAAAAGAAAAAGTCAGAAAAGGAGAAAGAAACTGTGACATTTTAACATCAACTGAAAAAGTGGGATGGATGTTTAATCAAGACTGTCGCTGTTAAACTGTGAGAGGCAGAGAGTATGGATTTTTTTAAAAAAAGATCAGGGCCATGGGAAGCAGGGCTGTCACTCTGGAGCATGCAGATATTCTGTCTGCATCATCCAGATTAGATACCAACTATAAGATCTTCTGTAAAATGTAAATGTATACGTGTGTGGTTATACATATTCACTCATACATTCAATCACTATTTTTTTTAAAAAAATTTATACTCTCCTTTTTAATTTCTGGGCAAATTATAAAAAGCAAATAGAACAGAACAGACTGAAGGTTCTAGGCAGGTACCTGTAAAAAGAGCAGTTTTCCTTGGTTTGTTTTTGAGTGCATGAAATCATCACAAGATGTAAGGGAATACTTTTAACATGTTCAAGTGGAAAGGCTCACAAAAGGTAACATGAGTAATAACCACTTGTATGTGAACTTTCTTATTCTGCTTGTGCCTAGACAGATTGGGATGCATGAAAGATTGCTCATGAAAACAATGCTTGTGCCAGAATGTTACAAACCGTGAAACTATATGTCAAGTAAAGGCCTTGACTATAAACTATATGCCAAGATTACAAAAGATTAGCAAACTAGGCTTTTGCTGTAAATTAATGTTAAAATGCAACATTACAATTGTAATAAAAATATTGGCAACGTTTTTTCAAATTGAAAACACATTGTCAAAAATATTAATTAGTTGTTATCACTATTTACTCCCACTAGTACTATTGCTGAAGATAAGCTTCTTTCACCTTGCTGAGGAACTTTCCCTCTCATTTGTTGAAAATTATGTGAAGTTGTATAAGGATCAGAGACTGCCTCTCTTCCTATGTTAAATGGTTTTCAAACTCTTTTGTAGTTTTATTTAAAACTCTTGACAAATCCCTTATGGTTCTGAACTTCTGTAACTCTTCATCCATATTAATTCTACAGTCACCTCCTTTGAAACAATCTTATTTCTCTTTGCTTTTTCTTCCCATTCCCTGGCACATTTATGGATGCTTCTGGCATCTGTCTTCCATCTTTCTCTTTCAGTACCAAGACTGAAAATGCACGTGTTTTAGAAACATTTCCATCATCTCCCAATAAATTATTTTACTGTGTCAAAGATCCTTTGCCAACTGCCTTCTGCTTCTTTTTTGTAGTAAAGAAAGGGGATCTTATTTTATCTTACTTTTGGTGTCATCTTCTTTTCATCCCTCTTCTTTGTTTTTCTTATCAATTGTTTACACTCTCTCCATTTCATTCTGTATTCTTATCAGCTCTTCCCTGTACCTGGTGTTTTATACCCTTCATAGCCTTTTTTTCTTATCCCTGATTGCATTTTGTACATACTTGTTCTCCACCTTGGCCTTTTCCCCCATTTCTGCTATATTTATTGCCATCTGACATGCATAACCTGTGGACTACATTTAATTTATCTTTTTGAAAACTTTCTATTACCTTTTATATTCTTTTCCATATCACTTTTCACCATCCAATTTCACCTAGTGCTTCATGGGTTACACCACATTTTTCTCAGATGAAACTAATTGCTGCTATTGCTGTTCCTCCTTTCAGTTTCTCTGGAAATGCTACTACAAATGCTACTATATTCCCTCTTGCTTATCTTATAGTGTGCCCCATTTGTTCTAGTAACAACTTGCAAGTAAAATATGACATTGCTTGTGCATGACAATTCTACTATGCTCAGCAAACACATTATGTTATTTGAAGAGTCCCTCTACCATGCCAAGCCATAGGGAATACTGAGTAGAAGCAATATGCCCATGTACTCTTATACTCCAAAGGCTTAGAGACCTAAAATAAACAGAATGTCATCGCCATAATGAGTCTGAGTGAAATATTAACTAATATAGGAAAGAAAATTAGTTAAGTATTGTGAGAGCAATGAAAAAGAATAAAACATAAAGTGTGCCCACTGGTGTTGTCATTGGGGGGGGAGGCTGGGGTACAGACCACATTGGTGACACACCATTGGGCCCTTCTCCCCCAGAGCAGAAGCAAAGATTCACCCTTCCCAGCTACTCTGTCACCATACTTTCTTTCAGCAGGAAGCATCAGGAAGGGCAAGTATGTGCCCTTCCCAAGTTACACGCTCCGCACCCTAGCTATTGATGGCACTGGTGCATACACACATGTGAAGATAGGGTGTGGGCAACTTGTAGCCTTCCTTGAAGTTACTGGACCCAAACTCCCAGCAACCTTAGCCAGCATGGGTCCATGGGTAAAGAATTATGGGATTTACAGACCAAAATCTGGAGGATCACAGTCAAGTGCATCCAACTGGTGAGGAATGACAGGAGTTGCAATAATCTCTCATATAAAAAGTCAACACTAGGGCACATATGGACATAATAATACTGCACCTTTTTGTAGCTCATTTATCTTTGGTAACTTGGAAGGACAGATCTGGTCATGGGTCATAGAACCTAAAATGTTGAATTTCCTTCCATTAGAAACAGAGGGTTTTTTTGGGAGGGAGCATTTTTCAGAAAAATGGATCAGACTGATTTACTCATCAAGTACTCTAACGCTAACCAATCTGTAGGAGGAGGAAAGAGCAGAAATCTGCAAAATAGATGGTGACAATGGGATGCACTGCAAAATGATTTTTACCAATTTAAATGAATGGAAGCCTACAGTGATGACTAGAAGTGGGCTTTGTATCTCTTACATATGTATGCCCTTCCGTCCTTCCACGAAGCATTCTTTTTCTTGCAAGAAACTTAAAAACAACAACAGTCTTTTTCAAAATTGTTAGAAATATTTGGGGCAGGGGAGGGAGAGTGCCATCAATATGAACATATCTACAGCAGGTCCCATAATACAGGAGCCATCCACAAGTTGTGAAGAAGTATTTTAAAAGGAAAAGAATGGTTAACAAAAAAAACTCTCATAGCCATGATAAATGATATGAACTCCCCTAAAATTAAAAAGTATGGGTCCAGTCACAACATAACAAAATAGCATTGGGAGCCTCCAACACAATTCTCCAAATTCTCCAATTCTCCAAAACAATTCCTGTTGGTTTTTTTTTCCCTCAGGACAAATTGCAATTTTGGTAGTAGAGAAGGTATTCTATAAGAACTTGGTGGCAGGGAGATTATTAAAATAACAAAACCTCACACCATGGGGATCTCTTTCTGCAGCTGCTATCAATAGAAGTTTTAAGACGAGAGAGTTACATTCACTATCACATTTAGTTTTGTTCTTAAAGGCTGAAATTATTATCTTCTACCTATTTTGTCTTAGCATTGCGCTCGAGTTTGTACCAACCTTCAGTGTAATGTTTTAAGTCAATGATGCCTGGTCACTTGTGGAAATCTATAATTATTAGTTTCCCTCCCCCACCCCCTGTATATAGCTTTGTTTTGTGTCCTTCTTGACATTGGCTTATTTTTAAATATATCCTATGCCTTTTCAAGTATGGATGGGATATCAGTATTTGAAACAAATATTAATGAATTCACATGGTGTCTATTGCTGAAGCTCTCCTTTTCAGACCCATCACACTCTAACTGAGGACAGCAATGGAAGTGGAAATTAGTGTGAAGGGGTGTGCACATTCCCATTTTTGTTTGTTGATTCAACATGTATTGTAAATGAATAAATAAGGTTCCTGTCTTCCAGTGTAGCCCTGGGGAATTTTTGGGCAAGACTGCAAGTGTGAATTGTCTTAACTATGGTAGCCCTTCTGAAGTTCATTTTCAACAGACACAACTAAGAGTTGGCAACATGTAAAGTATTTTCAAGGGGAAATTATCCAATAGTTTTGGAGCTGATTCATACTTATGTATCCTGTCAAGGACGTCAACATTATTCTTTCAAATGGCAATACATTTTTCAGTCCCACATACAGACAATCTAATCATTTGAGATAAAAAGGTATCATATTAACAGAAAAGTAAATTTGCTCCTTATTTCATTTGCATATATCTTTTCCCTACAGGAGAAAATGACAAGAAGTTTACATTTTTTGATGACTTCATACTTTAGGTTTTTCTCCTGGGGGGTGGGGGTGGGGGAGAAAACAGTGTTTTGCTAAATTCATATTTTTGCTCAAATATTGGGGGGGGGGGGTGGAGAGAAAGGATGCCCTGAAATGTAATAAAATAAAATAAAATGTGATAGTTGACTGTTTCCTTTATAGGATGTTTTGATGTGTGAATGCATGCTTTTTGTTAAGAACAAGAGAGAGAGAGAGAGAGAGAGAGAGAGGATTCTTTACAACCCTAAATGTTAGTGAGTGATATAAAGAACAATCATTGGAATGATTACTCAGACACTCTCAAGGAATTGTGCCTCAAGGATGGTTGGTTTCTGTGATTTTTTCTTTTTTTCATAGTGGAAATACTGACATGATCATATATTGCAATTGGAATTATGAAATTGCCAAAAAGGAAAATGAAATGGTGCCATCTAGTGGTTCGTAGCAGATTTTGCAATATACAGATAGGAAATATTCCAAACAAAGAAACTATTTGCTAGCTAGCATTTTACTGATTATATACATATTTAATCAGATAATAATAAAGGCTTGCTTCTTAAATTCTCAGCACAAGGGAGGGGTACTACAAAACATGGAAAATGAGAGTTGAGACAATGCAATCTGGAAATACCATGTGTATTATAAATGATACACACACACACAACATAGAGTAGGTTTTTATGAATAAATAGATCCTAAATATGTATAGGTTCATAATAATTCTAGTTTACTGTATGCTAATCACAAAAAGATTCTCATCAACCATGGCTGAGAGAGTGAAGTTAGGCACCCAATTTCCATGGCCTGTTGATCCTTATAGATACACGGGTCAGATGTATCAAGGCTTCTGCATTTCTCACTAGTCCTTTCCATCATATCAAATGGTAAGAGATCATAGGAGTGATAATTCAATAACATCAAGAGGATCACATCCTCCCTGTCCAATCATTTACTTTTTAAAAGTGAAAGTACAGGTCCCCTACGGTAGAATGGCTTTTGTCAATGGAGGAATTGGAGCTACCTTCTGCTTTGAGTGACTCTTGCCCAAAACAGATGGGCCAAAAGGATCAAACTGGGACTGCACTGGCCCCGATCATGCTGGGACTGTGGTGACTGCATGGACCTGCTTCCAAATCAGGACACCGTCACAGTTCCAAACCCAGCTGGCAGCAGGAGTGACTTTTCACTGCTCCTTTTTGTGCTGGTTCTTCTAGCTTGGCTCAGACTTCGCATAGCTTCCAGCCACTTTTGGGTTGTCATATAAACACCACACCCTTAATCTGGTCCAAAGCCAGTGCTTTTTGCCAGTGTGTTTCGGGCCTCTATTAGCTAATAGTCAATAAACAATGAAACAAAGTAGTATAATATTCTAAACAGCTATGTACTCCAATGCTAGTATGTTGCACTGGACAGGATATGAATGAAAGAAAAAAGATACTACTATTGCTATTTAGATATTTTAATTTGTATATTTTAAAGAATGTATTTTATGAGAACATTTTCATTTTATAGTATTATGCTGTAACTGTTGGTTTTATGTGCTTTCCTAAATGTGTTTTGTATTTAACATATTGTGCCCTGCATCAAACCTTGAGGATGGGGAGAAAATAACATTGATGATGATGATGATGATGATGATGAGAAGAAGAAGAAGAAGAAGAAGAAGAAGAAGAAGAAGAAGAAGAAGAGATTTATTTATTTATTTATTTATTTTTATTTCAAGGATTTATATCCTGCCTGTCTCCCACAATGGGATTCAAGGTGGGCTATAATAATTTTTAAAAGACAAACTAAAACACTTATTACAAATGTTAAAAGATATTTAAATATCAACCATATTAAAACATAAGTTAAAAACAGCAATTCTATCCTGTATCAAGTTTTGATGGGACAGAATAAGTGTTAATCATCCAGTCCCATTAGGTCAACATCATTTTCTAGATATTGCAAATGGAGGATTAATTTGTCCCAATTTCACTGCACAATTGAGTCTGCTCCCTACAGGGGAAAATTACAGAAAGTGAACTGCCCATTAATTTCAGTGCTCCTTCAGTAAAATCAAACAAAAAAAAAATCATACTAATTAAATTCATCACCCAGTGGAATCTTGGAAAGTCTAGTATAAAGTACTATTATAGAAAACATTAGAACTGAACAAAGGAGGAAGAGGAGGTTGTTTTCTTACTTAATTTTTTGTGGGTTTCTCAGGCTATGAGGCTGTGTTCTAGAAGAGTTTCAGGGGAAAAAAACTCTTCTAGACCATGGCCTCATAGTCTGTAAAATCCATTTTAAAAAACTATGGATGAGGGCTGTGAAAGATTTCGACTTCACATGCTTTCTGACTTGCTTGAGAATTCAGTTTTCCCAATCAGGGTGAACTACAAAGGACTCCTATGGTATAACATTTTAAAGGCACAACTAATGCGCTCCATATTTTAATGTAGTGTCAGCAGCTTAACAACTGGTATTCATAAATATTAGATGCTCTTACCACTTTCAGGTTCTCAGATCAGCCTTTATATGACAGCGACAGTTCCTGCTTATCTTGTTTCAGGTTTTTAAATTCAGTTAAATTCATAAGAACATGAAAATCCCTGGATCTCAGTAGCCTTGTCAAGTCAATTGATCAACAATCAGCATTAAAGAGAGAAAGCAGTTTGGACCATGTCCATTTTCCCAATAGGAGCATGGCATATGCACACCAGCCACCCCCACACTGCCCCCAAGCCAGTGTCACACTGCACACCCAAATGCACAGCAGGGGGCATCATGGTGCTCCATTGGTGCAGTGTTTAGACATGCTGTGCCAAAAGAGCGCTGAAAAACCACCACCATGGTGGCAAGGGTGCCTTTTTATCGGCACTAAAAGGAGTGGCATTGCGCCAAATTGGGACCATGGCATGCAGTTGCTGCAGCCCCAATCCAGCTCTAAAAGGGGTGGCAGGATGCCACTCCAAAGGGACACTCTGTTGAGCCGCATAGTTTTCATACCTTTAAGGAGACTTCCCCACTAATATACCCCATATCCTTGGGTTACATTTGTCAAAGGATTGCATTTTATCCTGAAAAAGAGGAGCTGGCAGCAAACAGAAAAGGAAATGAGATGGCACTTCAGAACTGTGCTGGAATATATGTGGAACTTCATTTTTCTTTTCTAATTGTACATAATAAACAGTATATAAACACACCAAGTATATGCCAATACACAGGAATCCTAAGACAAGAAAGTGTGACAAGGAAATCAAGGGAGGACACCTAGCAGGAAAAAGACAGTTATCTAATTCACCTTATTTAGCTCAAGAGTTCATGGATATCTATTTGTATGAAGTATAGCCTCAGTTGGTAGATAATTATATACATGTTGAGGCAGAGGAGAAATGAAATACAAAAGGTACCAGCAAATGATTTCTTAACAGTAGTCATTCAGTGGTCCTTGTGAAGTGAGAAATAATAAGCAGATTTATACATCTATAGTGGTGGGATGTGGCAGCTTAATAATTAAGACACCAATTCTGATGACGGGAAGATTGAAAGATTGGAAGTTGGAGGCCTGAGTGCTGCATGATGGGAACTCCCATCACTAGTCTCAGCTTCTGCCAACCTGGTAGTTCGAAAGCACACAAATGCAAGTAGATAAATAGGCAACACTTTGGTGGAAAGACAACAGCATTTGGTGCAGTCATACTGGCCACATGACTACCAGATGCTCCACATCTCTCATTCACCTGTTTCACATGCTTGCAAATCCTATAACTTTGATACCAATTTTAGAAGAAAAAAAAGTCTTGAACTGCTTTTCTTTTATTATAAATCCTTAGCCCCTGCACCCGCTGTCATGAAACTTTGCAGGTTTTCTGCTTACATACACCTCTATCAGATATGTTATTTTCATACACATTTTAAAAAGCAATCCCACAAAACAAGTATAGGGGGATGTGATGCATTCTTTCTCTCCCTCCCTCCCCCAGTTTGAGCAATGCACTATTATTGTGAAATGTGCAGTTTCTTAATCAGGAGCACCTCTGTTCTGTATGAAATTTTCATAAGAACTACTTTACAAATAGCAATAGCAAGTATATTTCTATACCACTTATCAGTGCACTTAAGCACTCCCTAAGCAGTTGGCAATGTTTAGGCCAATTGCCAACAAGCTGGAAGAATGCAAGGCTGAGTCAACCCTGAGCCTCTGGCTGATATTGAACTCACAGTCTTGTGATTTGTGAATGAGTGGCTGCAATACAGGCATTTAACTACTGTGCCACCAGGTGATAAACATGTTTTTTGAACCCTTAAACTGCAAAGGCCATTCTTGCACAAAACATATTGTTTAATGAGGCAGCTACCCCTGCAAACTTCATCTAATTCATTCAAGAAATTTTTACAAGACTTTGAAAATTGTATTTTTTCCCTTGAACACACATAAACAATTTATGCATCCCTTATAAAACACCCCCCAAACCCCACCTGCACCTGTGTTTTGCCAAGTGTAACCAAATCATAAGGTACTGCTATGCCTAGAAATATCATCCAATTCCAACAAAACCTGAGGGGAGGAGGGATTGTTATCATATATTGATCTCAAATGATAGTTAATGGGCGGAAGGAGCTTCTGCATTTCTGAATTAAGGATATGGCCTTGAGGTGAACTGAATCATTTCTCTAAATCATTTCACGCAAACTGGGCTTTTTTTCCTAACTACTAATCAGGATTAGAACAGAATAATTGTTGGTATAAACCCCTCGTCAATAAAGATACATTACTTCAAATGGCCCTTATTTCTTTCTAATTTTCTCTGTTATTCACAGTTAAAATGTATTCAAGGGGGGAAATATACAAATTTTTAAATCTCGTTAGAAGTTTTCAGTCTTATATGTTATAAAGGAGCAGCAAAATCAATTTTGTTGGCAATCATTTAGTCAAGCCATGTTATGTATACCTAACTAGTTTAGTTAATTTCCCACATTCACTCTGGATACTTCTGCAGCCTTTTAAAATTTAGGATTCTTCCCACCAAAACATATGCTCAGTTTTGGACATCTGTTTGCAACATAATATTCAATAAATCTACAACACAGAGAACAATGTACCAGTCCATAGACTGTTGTCATTTTAAGTATTTGTTTTCCATTGATGCTAAGATTTAAAGTTTTTAATCAATATAATGCTTGCTCTAATTCATGAAATATGTACACTAGTGTTTACGATTAAGAAAAATAACTCCTTGTCCATAAAGCCTTTCATACATATGAAGACCATTACAACTTGGCAGCCTTCCTAACTTAATTACCAGATTTTTTTTCAATTGTTTGTTGGCCATTCTTCTGCTAAATGTAATTGGTAGCACAATCCCAGAAAGAATGGGCCTTCTGCTTTAACTGAATATTGGCAGGCAAGAGAAAAGCCATCCAATGTATTTTGTCTAAGTCTTACATAACTATAGAAAGGGAGCCATATACCACCTATGGTCATGGGACCTCTTCTAGAACAGAAACAGAGCAATTAAGTGGTCTCAAATAATAAAAATTATCAACTCTAAGGTTCTTCTCCCCCCCTCCCCAGGTCTGCAGTTATCACAGATTTATCCCATACTGCTTTGCTAGCATTATGAAGGGGACAAACCATTTTACAAAGGTGTGGGAAACTGAACTCAGACATCCTGCTGCAATACCCAAGCACCAACATAACGGGTACAGAAACATCCACATTGATCCAACTGTCCAATATATACTGGTCTATCCACTTCCACCACTGTCCCACTAGTATCTACATAAGTGAGCAGAAGTTGCTTGGAACATCTGATTTAGGTATGATAATATTTGGGGGCATCGCAGATCCAGAACTGAAGCCAGAAGAAGTAAACCAGCTTATTACCCAAGCAATTAGCTCTCATCACACTGGCTCTTTTCATAACCATACATGCATACATGAACTGTCCTTCCCTAAAGTCTTTTCCCCTGAGTTACCACTACTGCATGCTGATGTGAGTACAGTGAGTTCATTATATACTGGATACAATACAGACGTAGCAACACTACCATAGATCATATCAAGTCACAGAAGCAAGAGGGCATTAGACAACATGAAGCAACCAACATAATTAGTAGATTTGTGTTCCATTAAAATGCAGCGAGTAGTTAATAATTAAAACTGGGCTTGTATTTTTACTGCTTATGAAGGGGGAAAGTGTGCCAAAATAGGTTGGTTGGTTTTAGGTGTAGTGCACTTTGACATGTGTATTAATCCCACGGATATGTAGAAGCGGCATATGAAACACATATACATGAACTGTTCACATATGTTCACATATTATGTGAAACATCCCGAAATGGAAAGATGAGGGTTACATTGCTTATGTAAAGATCAACACAACAGCTTGGTATTCCAGAACATATTCTGGAATGTAAGCTATCATCTGAGAACTAGTAGGGTTTGGTTCTCCACCACTCTGGCAAGTCACAGATGCAGATGTTTTGCTGTAGCTGTTCTTACTTCTGGAAGGGGCTTTTGTTTAGTTGTTTGAGCTGTGTATAAAGACCCTTGATTTGTAGCCATAGCTTTTGCTTCCTTCCAGATGTGTGGAAGTGCAACCACACATCTAGAAATATGAACAATATCAAAAGCATGAACTTTGTGCTCTTCGTGTGAAAAAGAGGACCTTTCCTATGAAACACCAGATAAACCCATTATTCACCAACAAAATCTTATTTTATAGTGTCAGTTTGGTGTATAATTTATACTAATGGCTCATGCTAGTTTTCATAATGTCCTCTCTACTAGCTATGAATACTTCATAGACATATCCTAGAAAGAAGAACAGAGCAGAGCCCTGTGTTATCCTCATACTTGCCACAGACTAGTGAGGAGGGAGGAGATACACAGAATCCTAACAAACCAGAACCAAATTGCAAGTTTGGAGCTACACAATTGATTCCAAGCTCAGGAGGGAAATTCTTTACTGTAAGGACTATTTGACAATGAAACTGACTGACTTGTGGCATGGTGGACTCTCCTTCTTTGGGTGTCTTTAAACAGCGGTTCAAAGTGTATCTTTCAGAAATGTATTGCTGCATGGCATGGGATTGAACTTGATGATCCTGTTGCACCTCCCAATTATAAGAGGATTCTATATATAGTGTTCAAAGGCAAGCTTTTTCCTCACGCTTATTTTCAAAAGAACCTGTGACATGGGCTATGAACTACTACATTTCACAATATTAGCATAACAGTGAAAATTCTATAAAAATAGTGAACAGTAATAAATTAAGTACACCTTACACCTCTGACTATTCCTTGCCTAAGAAAATCCTGTGAAATTCATGGGGTCATCATAAGTCAACAGGCAACCTGAATGTCCAAAAATACACAATTTAACAGCCACAACATTGATACAGTCTCTTAACTACAGTGATACAATACAGTGTTAATGATTGTTTCTCAGTTATAACTATGGATGACATAGCAAAAGGCTAAAAATATCTACATGTTTATCAATGGCAAAATAATTCAGTGTGGTAGGACTAGGATCATAGCTAGTTTTGGAGATCTTCATTAGAAAATACATCAGACTATATTTATATTGAATAGGAAACAGTTTCAAAATCAAAAGCATGCTAAACTGGACTGCTATTTTCTATTACTAGAATAGCCTGAACTAACACAAGAACTCTTTCCTTTTTTAATCCAGAAGCTAGGGCAATGGGCATATTACAGGTGCATTAAAATGCTCTTAACCTGATTGAATTTTTGATAGAGCTCGAAGGTAAGTGGATAAATACATGCCAAAAAGGTCTGGAAACTGTGATTCTTCACGTCAGAACTGAATTATTCATGGCATTCAGTTGGGAGGAATAAAAACAGCAACACAGAGAGAAATACATGTTCAAGGTTGTAAATTTCACATCAGGGATTTCCAAAACAAATTAGTGGACTTCATTTCTATAAGTGCAATTTTCCTGCTTTTTTTTTTTTTTTTTTTTTTTTTTTTTTTTTTTAGCTGTGGCTTTGTAAAGACTCAAGACTGTTTATCTAACTATAGAGTGAGGTGATGGAAGAACTTGGTAAGTGAGGGAAATCTCACCAAAAGATACATAGAAACAACATGCTGAGAACAGAAGGCAGTGCTGGCTCGAAACATTGTTCTGTCTGTAGTGAAGGAAAAGATGGCACACATCTAACAGCAAGAAGCTAGATTAAGAGATATATGCTTTGCTACAGATACATTTCTGTCATTCCAAAGAGGAAAATGGGAAGTCTCAAGAGTAACACTTGGTGGGCTGTCACTGCTGTTCCAGAGATTATTGTTTCACAATGGCTAATGATAGTGTTGTGCTGGCAGAATGAATAACATAACACAGAATAATTTTAATATGGGGCTGAAGAACTAAGAGCCTCCTACTTTTGCATGTACGTGACAGTAAATGTTAACCCAGCCTGTTTAGTTAAGACAGAAAAATTCATAGCTATTACCAGTCAAAACACACACAAATATAAATGCTAACTGGAGAAGGTGAAAAGGAGGAAACACATTCCCATATGCAGGCAAAGAACTGGATTATGTCCAAACTGTTCAATTCACTACCTCATATTTTATACACTATAAAACATTTATTTTCTTACATCATCATCCAAGGCACTTGAAATGTTTTGCTGTTTGTTACGATTACACTGAAATCAAATTGAATGTAAATCAGATATAGATTTATTTCTATTATGGATTATCTTTAATTGCCTCCAAATATATATTGTATAGGAATACATTTTAATAACACATTTAAATTAAGTAGCTCAAGTAATTTACATGAAATGTCATCTATAATTTAGGAAGCGCATTATTACTTTGATGAGCCACCAATCAAGTCTTGATAGAATTAACTGCAAATCAAATAGCAGTTTTATGTTTCAACAAATCTCTCTTGCAGGAAAACCTTGGAAAAGGAGTGTGTCATAATTACTGAAATTAATCCCATAAAATGTAAATATATATATCATTTACAGAAGAGTGGCAGTTAGTTCACTGACTACCAATGAACTTTACCAGGGTTACAAAATCTTACTACTGAAGAATTTTGGTCAATATATATATATATATATATATCGAAATAAAAGAACTATATACTAAAAGTAACCAATTAAATTACTTTCAGCTTTTGGGGTTGCCATAGCAAAATGATAGTGTAGATCAGGACTATTAGGACTATGTATTAAGAAGCCGTGCCCTCCCTCCAGTCCATCTGCCTTGGTCCAGGCCCTAGAGGGAGAGAAGAATCACTGGACCTCATCCCCTTTCCCACTACCTTTCCCTTCTGCTTTTGTGTTGTCTCTTTTAGATTGTAAAATCTAAACTGTCTAATTATAAGATTGTATGTACAGCACTGTGCAAATTTACAGTGCTATATAAATAAAGGCTAATAACAATAACAATAATAATAATAATAATGTAAAACATATTTGCAAAATTTTTCATCTTCAGTGCTTTGTCAAGTTAAGGATGTTTAAATAGGTTGATGTTTTTACAAATTTAACAACCATCCAAGGAGCAAAGTGATGGGAGTGTGAATATTTTATGGGAAATACTTTTTGTGCAAAAAAGTAAGAATTTTTTACCCAAAATCCCAAAACATGAAAAGTAGTCCAAAATTACAAAAATTATTTGTAATCTCATCTAGATGTTAGAAACTTTTGATTTTTTTAAAAGCAAAATGATAATGTTACTATATGAAGTAGGGGTGTATTTTCTTCTCAAAAGAAGCAATCAGTAATTTTAGCAATTTTCTGCCTGCTGCAGGAAAGTCTTCAAAACCAAGCCATCTTTGAAGTCTGTTCACAATTCAAGCCTAATTCTATGCAAAATTTGCATGTTATTCTTTTTGACAGAAAATTGCCATTTTTATGAAGAAAAATATTTGTGTGGAGAAATATCATTTTCTGCTGTTTTCTGCCAAGAAAAATGCCAATTTCGTGTACAATAATTAACAACAATTACAACATTTTTCTATGCAGAAAACTCATTTTCTTTACAGAAAGTAATGTTTTTGTGTTGAAACATTTTCTGCACACAAAGGCTTTTCAAAAGGTTTTTCAATAATTTAAAAATATTTTTTAATAATCTTTCCATCCCTAGTGTGAGTAAAGTATCTATTATCATAATCAGCAGATAAAATAACCATATATTGTAAAAGCCTGGGAAGGGTACACCCACACCCACCTACACCCCACTTTAATAGGGTGTGGACTTCCCAGCATCAGGGCAGTTCTTACAATGGAAAAGACAGCAGATCAGTTCAGGGGCCTCATGCAGACCACTATTCTTCCTTGCCCAGCCTCCATATCAGTTGAGGTTTGTTTGCTATTTTTTACAACATAGCTGTTCCCTTGCAACCACCAGCTAATCCTTTGCTGTTGCTGCTGCTGCTGTTTGTTTTCATGAACATACACACATACCACTTGGTATCCACCTTAATGGCTCTGGTTGCTGCTGAGCAACTGTCTCTTTCCTTACTATTATCTCAGAAAGCCACACACTGTCAGGTGATGAACCAGATGAGGGCTCCTTTCTGTAGTCATTCAGATGCTGCTCATACCAACCCCACTGTGCTATGAGAGGAATGTCTAAGATGTTCAGATGGTCTGTTCCTTTCTACATCATATCATTATGGTCTGGGATGCGGGAAAGGACTGTGAGCCAGTACAAAAGTAATGGTGCATATGGCTGCATCTCACTGGTCCCAGGCGGCATGTTCCAGGCTGCTTCTGAATGTCGCCAGCTTTCCCACACTCTTACATTCATGTCATGCTGTTTATATGCCTTCAGTGATGAGGATTTGCACACATTAAAGCAGAGCATCAGAGGGCCCGAACAGTCAGGCCAAAATAAAGCTGCTTCAAGTCACTTTGGAGGTATGCTGTTTAAATGACACATGCCTCTTAAGAGGCCAGAAGCTGCACCAAAGCCATGATCCAGTCCTTAAGTTTGGAGCATGGCTTTGGTGCAGCTTCCAGACTCTTAGGACGCATGCATCATTTAAACAGCATATCTCCAAAGTGACCCGAAGCAGCTTTATTTTGGCCTGTCTGTTTGGACCCAGAGCTTCTTTTTGCTCCAGTTTTTACCACAGGCAACAACTTCATGTCACTTTCCACCTAGTTTGGCATCATACGTCATCTGAACAAGTAGGCTTCAAGTTAGTTTTAAGCTGCCAACGCAGACAAAGCTTACATGTAATGTTCCCTATACTATAACTAATTTCTCAGGTATTCTATCCTCAGGTCCTTATCAGTGCAACATTTTAAGCTTTCTAGAACTTGTTATTAGACAACATGTTATAGAAATCAGATTGACTGTGGAGGGGATGGAGACCCTGATCCTTCCTTCTCCCCCCACCTTACATTATCCCAAAGAAACCTTTCTGTGCTATTGACAAGTACAATTAATTTGTCTTTCAGCTTTGCTGACTTTCTGTCCTCTCTGACAGTAATGGCAGTTTGAGCATTAAAAGTATCTGAAGATGCCTAGGCTGTTCTGTTGCATACTAATTCAGGTTTTCCAGGTATGAAACTATCCAGAAATCCAGGAAGTGCAGAAGAATTGGAGGGCGGATAATAATAAAGTGTAGGTTTCAAAATTTCAACATTTCCTTGTTTGTTGAAACAAATATTTATAACAGGATATATTATTCTTATGCAATGAGGCTTACAATGCAAACCTGAATACCCAAAAACAAGTCCAACTGAATTACTCCAGGAAAACAGATATAGAATTGGACCCATAATAAGCTTTATTTCCTAAACAGAAATTGGTCAGATAATTATCTAGTGGGGGTCAGATAATTCCTCCCATTCAAAATGAGGTGAGAAGCAACATGATATTTTAAAAATTACAATCAAACAAATAATAAATGATAGATCTATCTATTCAGTCTGGGTCTTGGGGTTTGAATTTTTCTGTATATTCTATTGTGATACTGCTGAACCTCTTTTCCCATGAGAGGCTCCCCAACTTTATTATCTATACAGCAGACATATACACCATTATCCTCACTGCCTACCTATTGAATTTAGCTAGTGCAAGGAAGTTTGATTTAATTCATTTTTGAAGGATTCGCCAAAAAAAAATTATTTAAGAGGAAAAGAAATATGTGAAGCTTTTGAGGGAAAAATTTAAAAATGAGAAAATGTGATTTGATCTTTCAATTTCTAAGACGGATTTCTTTTGTTAGTGTTGTCCACTATGTTTATTCCCAAACATATTCATTTGGAGGTATGCCCCAATCATGTTGAATAGTTTTTAAGAAAACAAAAAACAAACAAAAACAAACAAAAAACAAAACAAAAATCAAAATTCAATTCAATTCAACAAAGTAGTCCAAGAGTACAATTTAATCTAATAAACAAACAGGGCTTTTCCATTTGCCGCAGCTCTGCTATTCATCCCAGTGAGAAAAACAGAATCACAAGGAGATGTGCTCTCTAATGGGAATGAAATCGGTTTTGTGGGTGTGCATGTGTGTGAGAGAGAGCAAGAGAGTTGTAAATGGCTGTCTTGATATCTAATGTCATATAATGGAAAGATTGTTACTGGTAGACTTCAGAAGTTGACACAAATAGTAGAAATGTCCTCCTGGCTACCCAATCATTCCCACTGCTTCAGAAGGACCTGAACTTTGAAAGTGGCAGTCTAGTTTTATTTTTTTTATTTTTTTTATTTTTTTAAATTTATTTATTTGTTTGTTTGTTACCATTGTATTCCTTCAGGTCATTTCTGACTATGGTGACTTATGGTAAGTTTGTCATGGAGTTTTCTTTGCAAGATTTTTGCCTTCCTTTGGCTGAGAGAGTGTGACTTGCTCTTAGATGTTTAATTAGTATAACATTATTATGCATGTAAGTCATGAGACATCTTCCTTTAGTCCTACAAAAGCCTATAAAAAGTTCTGGTCAAATCTTTTTCTTTTTTGAAAAAAAAATCAGTTTCCTCAATGAAACTTAACAATAATGCTAATAGATCTTTTACTTTTCTCATCTGTTGTAAAAGCTTGTTTTTATATTACTGCACTAATGTATATAAAAGTTAAAGATGATGAGGAAGAGGAGGATGTGGCTCTGTGATACAGCAGAGGACAGAAGTGAAATATAGCAGCACAAGGATATAAATAGTATGTAGCCCCATAAATAACTGAAGGAAACCCCAGTCAGCATGTAGCAGAGCTGAAGTCATAGGAGTAAAAGAAACAAGATGATTCCTAGGATTTCTTTTCCTTTGTCCATCCCAACTTCTAACCCCAAATTTAGGGGCAAAACAGACAGTGAAAATAAGCAGTTTTCCGGCCGGCTTCAAGGTAGGATATTTAGATGGTGCAGATCCTTAATAATATGAATTGCTCTCAAGAAATGAGTGTCCCAGAACATTTGATTATCCTAATGGGCAACCTGGATTGAAGTCAATAGGCTACTATTCAGACAGAATATAGAGAAATAGAATAGTTTCCAATTGACAAAGAGGTTTGGCAAGGCTGCTTTGTATCTTCCTATTTGTTTAACTTGTACACTGAATATATCATATGCAAAGATGGATTAAACTGAGGAAGGAGGTGTGAAAATTGGAGGAAGGAATATCAATAATTTAAGATATACAGATGATATCATACTGCTAGTGGAAAATCACAAGGACTTGGAAAAACTACAAAGGAAAGCTAAGGAAGAAGGTGCAAAGGCAGGTTCACAATTGAACATTAAGATAATTTACATAACTTTAAAGTAGACAACGAAGATCTTGGGATGGTCAAAGATTCCCTATATTACGACTCAGTAAATAATCAAAATGGAGATTGCAGTCAAGAAATCAGAAGAAGACAAGTAATTGGTGGGGCATCTATGAAAGAATTAGACGAGATCCTGAAGTATAAAGACATATCAGTGAGTATCAAAGTCAGAATTGTCCATGTGATTTTATTTCCAATTTGTTTCCATGGTTGTGAAAGCTGGACAGTGAAAAGGGCTAATAATAAGAGAACTCGTTTGACAGGTGTATACTCCGGACTGCCAAAATGACAAATGAATCCTAGAGCAAATGAGGCCTGAGCTCTCCATAGATGCCAAAATAACTAAACTGAAACTGTTATGTTTTGAACATACGATGAGAAGACATGATTCACTAGAAAAGACAGTGATGCTCAGCAAGGTGAAAGGCAACAGGAAAAGAGCAAGACCGCACTGAAGATGGATAGATTCAGTCAAGGAAGCCATAACCCTGAGTATGAAAGACCTGAATAGGGTTGTTGTTGACAGGGTGATTTGAGGGTCTCTCACTCAAAGGGTTGCCATAAGTCAAAGGCAGCTTAAAGCCAGTTATTTATAAGGAAAGAATAATTTGTTTAGCTTTGAGTACTTGTGTTCCAACAACTTTTCAGAGACAAATCCCTCTCAAACAGCAAAATTTCTTGGACAGGACCTAAACCCAGAGACTGCTTTTGAGAAGATAATTTCTAGCTAAATAGCAATGAATTTTAAAATGTTTGTGTGTGTGTACAATTATTCCCACTGACAGCAACACCTTTCTTGGGGGGAGGGAGGATAATTGTGTGTTTCTGTTAGGAAAGAGACTATGCTGATGGCAATAGTGCTGCTAGTAGGCTCTCCCATGTCAGACAATCTTTTGCTGAGGAGCCAGACTAAATGTGTCGAACAGCTACTGAGCAGCAGCTCTAATTGGGGGTGGGGTGGTGTTTGACACTGATGAAGGATATCTCAGAGACATCCCCTTTTAATGTATTTTTGAATGGAAAAACCTATGATTAGACAATCCAAAATGAAATTAAGAGATCGAGCAAGAGGATGAGAATACCAGATCAGGTTGGGTGGGGTACTGCAGAAGACAACTATGAGTAAGGCTGTGGCTAATGCTACAACTGGACTCAAGCCAAGTGGGCATTCAACTGTTGATGGGCTAAGAGGTGAAAAGAAAGTGTGAAGCTGCACAACATATATTACAGTTTAAGATCTATATCTATATGCAGCCATATGGGCACTGGCTATTGGAGTTCAGTGAGGCTTTGACGTCCATTAAGTGCAAGGTATTTAATCTGCCCTTAGTTAAAAGGGACCTAAGGTCATATGGGCAAGCAAAGGCTAAATAATGTGGCAAATTGCAGGGATAAATAGTGAAATTCTTATACAAAGTAACAGAACGATAATTATCCACTAATGCAGCATTGCCCTGGAAATCAATATCAGCTAAATGCTTTGCAGTTAGATCATTACACAGTGTTTTGTGAAGGAAATAAAAATCTAAGAAGAAATGGGGTGGCATAGGCAGTGAGGAAACAGACAGCAAAAGCAGTCAAGTAAGATAATGCGAAGTCTGATTGAATAATATCAATAAGACTATAGGGTTTCATGGAAAACCCATCAATATAATCATGCTCCAGTTACAGAGATAGAACAAAAAGAACCTGAAAGAATCTATGCTGGATCCAGGAGGAAACTGATCATATACCAAAACAGGACTTGTTAATCATACGCAATTATAATACAAAAATAAGGACCAGATTGAAATAGAAGGTTGTAGTAAAATTTGGCCTAGGATCAAAAAATGAAGCAGGAGAGTAACTACTAGGCCCACTGTCACTCCAGCTCTCTTTGGGATGGCAATTTCAGGATCCAACAAACAGACAAAGAGAGACAGGTGTTTCTTGATCAGGAAGCAGCTCATACATGTGTACACGAATGTCTTCAATCAAGAGAGGGACCCTTTGCAAGCTGGTATTTTTATACAGGTAATTTGTGGTTATAATTATAAATAGATAATTCAAACCCATGATTAGTTATAAGCTAAAATTTCAATTTCTCCAATACTGATTACATATTACACTTCTACTTGACATGTGCAAAGTTATTTGGCACCCCAGATCCACACCATGGCCAACTGCTTGGGTCAACTCAACATCTTTGCCTTGATGTTGCCACCATACCTTCATAACATCCTTGCTTTCTACTTGGTCCAACACATCAATTCCTACAAATGTCACCCTTTAGATATCTCCCTTTCTATCGGTCTGGCTTAAACCAGTCTCTTGGTCAAGCTGACCCTATATTCCATTCCAAAACTCAGACATCTCCTATGTTTCCACTTTAAAGCTAGCAAGCTCTGCTAATTATCTCCTGTTCTGGCCTTGTCTTTGAATCTTCTGGCAGTTATCTAGTTATAAGAATCCAAGGTTGCTGTGTTAGCTATTTTGAACAAACCTCTCTGAGAAAGAGTCACAAAGATCCAGTCTGTGTTTGGCCATATAAAATGGCTTCTTCAGACTCCAACTTATGTCTCCTCTCTCACACTACAATTTGTTAATCATAAACACATTCTACAAGCAAAACAAGAAGTGACCATCATGATCACTAATAGAGAAATCAAATAGACTACTGTAGTGGTACTCAAATATTTAACCCTTGTGATCCTCTCTACTTTATATCCACATGGTGATGTCACACACTCCACTCGAGGTAGTACATGAATAAAAATATTTTGTTTATTTAGTGTGCATATTTTCATTTGTATATTCATATATATTCATATTTTAACATTTTATAAGGAAATAACATTGTTCAAATTAGTACAGTTCTATTCAATATTTAACTTAATGGCTATGTAAATTTTATACATAAAAATGTTTGGGAAGAGGAGGGGGGATCAGCGTCTACAACTCTGCCCCCCCTCCCTTGGAGGTCCTGCCCCACTGTTTGAAAACAACTGGACTGAATCACTGGAAGCAAAAGGTGGAGAAGCTCCATTCTCTCTGCAAAAACAAGACTAGGAACAGACTGTAGTACAGACCATGAACTGCTAATGTTAAATATTAAAGTAAAGCTAAAGATAAAAACTGAACCAATCATTGTGCCAAAATACAGCCTGAAGAACATCCCAGAAGGACTTTATACTTTTAACCGAAGACCAGCAAAGAAGGATTAAGAAAATTGGGATGTTATTAGTAAATTGTCTTAGAAAAAACATCCACTTGCTTGCTGGCATGAATCTTACTGATTACTCTTAAGTAGGGTATATCTACTGAACCAATTGTTGAGCCGGAACATGCCTAAATGGGCCAAATAAAATGAACTCACCTTGTTCTCACAGCAGACAATATATGAGATGATTTAGCCTGAATTTGACCCTTTCCAGACCAGTTTTAATTCAGAGGGGGAAACTGCAGATTTACTCCAGAGTAAATAATAAATTGTATTTGTATTTCCCACCTCTTCCTACAGATCAAGGTGGGATTACATCCAAATTAAAACAACAATATGAAAACAATACCCTCTAAAACCACAATACAATTATAATATCTAAATACATCAATAAACATCAACAAACTGCCAATCATTATGATTCCTATGTCATCATAGTCAGAAGTGGAGATATCGACTAAGATTACCTATAGAAGGTCAGGCAGGTAGGCCTGCTGAAAGAGATCTGTCTTGAGTGCTTTTGTAAAGGTGGTAATAAGAGGGATCTCTTCCAGTAAATTTTTCCATAATTTGAGGTCCACGGCTGAGAATCCTTTATGAGCAGTTATAATTAATCTAGTTTTAGTATAATCCAATAGGTTCTTCCCTGATGTTCTGAGAGTGTGGGGAGGTTTGTGTAGGGAGAGGCGTTCCCTCAAGTAACTTGGGCCCAAGTCATATAGGGCTTTAAAGGTAATATCCAACACTTTGCATTGCACCTGGAAGCTGATCATGCATTTTGGATCAACTGAAGCTTCCAAACTTGGTACAAAGGTAGCCCCATGTAGAACACATTGCAGAAATCGAAACAAGAGATTACCAGTGCATGTACCGCTGCTTCAAGGTCCTTTCTGTCCAGGTAGGGACACAACTGGTGTATTAACCAAAGTTGATACCAAGCACTCCTGGCTATTGCCTCCACCTGAGATGTCAATTGTAGAGACGAGTCCAGGAGTACTCCCAAAATGCGAACTTCATCCTTTAGGGGAAGTATGACCCAGTCCACGACTGGTTGACAAATCTCCATCCCTGGACCAGGGGAACCTATTGCAAGTACCTTCATTTTCTCTGGAATCAGCTTGAGTTTGTTTTCCCTCATCCAGCCCATTACCGACTCAAGGCAGGCATTCAGAGGAGATATCCCATCCTTAGTCACTGCAGCAGTCAGAAAAATAGAGAAATAGATTTGGGTGTCATCAGCATACTGATAACACAATGCCCCATGTCTCCGAATGATCTCTCCCAGTGGCTTCATGTAAATGTTAAACAGCATGAGGGACAGAATGGCACCCTGAGGGACACCAGATGTCAGCTGTCTTTTATGAGAGCAGCTGTCTCCCAGCTTCACCATCTGGAATCTGCCCGAGAGGTAGGAATGGAACCACTGGAGCGCAGTGCCCCCAATACCCAACTCCCTCAGGCATTCCAGAAGGATACTGTGGTCAACAGTATCAAATACCACTGAGATGTCCAAGAGCACCAATAGAGTCACACTTCCCCAATCGATACGCAGACGGAGATCATCGACCAAGGCAACCATGGCCATCTCAATGCTGTAGCCTGCTCTGAAGCTGGTTTGAAATGGATCCAGATAATCAGCTTCATCCAAGACAGCCTGGAGTTGGAAGGCGACCGCCCTCTTGATCACCTTTCCCAACAATGGTAGTAAAGAGACCGGCCTACAGTGGTTTTTTTATCAGGGGATCCAGGGAGGTGTCCCGGACTTCGGCCAGTACACACCAACAAAAGCTCATAAGGCAGTTCCACAAACCTAAATGTTGATCCCAAGAATAGTCCAAAATCCAATGCCGAGGTTAGGGTTGGGGAAATCACAGAAGTCAGTCCGGTCTGAGATCAGGGCAAGGAGAAAGAAGCAAAAGTCCTAGTCATTCCAAGGCCAAGGCAAACCAGAGTTCCAAAGACATGAAGCCAGCACACAGTCACACCAAGAGACTTACAATAAGTTCTGGCAAAGGGATGGCATCCCACAGGTGATTAAGTAAGAGACACCCTCCCTGTTGGCAGCTGTGCTTTATTACCAGCTTGCTTTTCAGCAAGCCTGCAGGACCGACGCACACAAGCACTCTCAGCCGTCCTCTCCTTAAAGGAGGAAACCACCAAACTGGATTCTTCATTTGAAACGTCACTTAGCTGCTTAGCCTCTGAAGGGAGCTCCACAGTGCTAGAGCCTGGCTGGGCTCCCACTCCTGGGGCTGAAATGTCAGGACTGGGGTCTGGCATGGCAGAACTGGGACCTGGTCTAGCCTCCAACTCCTCTTGCTCCTGAGGAGCCATGTCCTCCTCCTCATCCTCTCACTCCATATTTTGGCTGGCCATGACAGGAGGGTTTTTTCAAAAGTGGTTTAACCACTGCTTATTTAAGCTTAGATGGAAATCTACCCTCCCTAAGGGATGAATTAATTATAAGTTGGAGTAACATCACTACTGCATCCCCTCCCTGAGTGGTCAGCCAAGATGGGAAGGGATTGAGCGAGCATGCCATCCACCTAACACATCCAAGAAGCATGTCCACTCCCTTAGTATTTATAAACTCAAAATGATAGAGTCTAACGTCATGCACGGAGTCACTAGATGCCTCTCTTACAGTTTCTGTTATAATGCTGGCATCAAGATCAACCCTTATCTGAGAGTTTTTATCAGCAAAAAAAAGTCATTAAAGCATAAAAATCTGGATACTGCTATTTGCTTGTGTGCGTGTGTGTGTTGCACTCCATAGAAATATCAGTGTATAGAAAAATTATATTACACATTATACATTTTTAGTTCAGATCACCCAGATCAGCAATCTAGCATTAAAATCAATTTACAAAGCTAAGTTGTTGTAAATCCTGACTCAAATTAAGCAATGGGTGGTAATTATTGCTTACCAGAAGTCACTGCCAATTATTTATTTTTATTTTTTTATTTTTATTTTTGAAAATGCAAAGTTCTGCTCCGAGATGAGGACAGCAAAAATAAACTGTAAGACAGTCATTACTGTTGGGAGTTAGAACATGTGCCAAGATGAACTCAGTTAAGTTTTTTTGCAGAATTACTACCATTTACATTCATCAGTTGAAGCAGATTCTATCTATGCAGGCTAGGAGACTGCATGAACAATACATTATTTTGCATTAAATGATGTCTAATTGAAAGTAAACAAGCCAAAATGTGGTATAAACTTATTTACCACAGAGAAATTGAACTAATATTTAGGCCAGATCTTATTTTCTCACATCTCAAGCATGCACTTACCTTGCTCAATAAAGAATCAAATGTGACATTAATGCTCAAGTGGACCCATGCCAAAATACTTGATGCTGAGGATCTTTTTACCTTCCACACATAAATTGATATAGCAGACCCTGAACTCTAAGCAACTACTTATTTCAAAGATAGTTCATGCATTATGAATTAAAAGTTGATTCTGTTTTTAGGGTTATTTATGCATGTGTGATGAAAGATTGGGAGACCCCATTTGATCTTAAACATGTTGAATATCCATTTTATCCAGGCAGTAAAGAAGAAATAAACAGGTAAGACCTTTGTGAATCCTCTCTCTCTCTCACACGCCTCAACAATATCTGAAGAACCACAAATTCCCCATCTCTGCTCTATCAGATCCAACAACTAAAAATATTGCAATATGATTACAACATGCAATCCATGTTAGATTCTGAGTACAATTCAGTCAATGTGTTTAGATGTAAGTTGAGACCATCTCTACATTAAATATATTTCCTTGTCAAGGTAAGCATTTCAAAATATGTTAGAACACTTGGGGCATGCACAAAATTTTAGATAGAGTTCCCAGAATTCCCCAGGCAGAATTATCACTGGCCTTTCTGGCTGGGAGATTCTGAGAACTGCAGTCAAAAAACCTAACTTTTCTAGCCTCTTCAACTAGGAAACATTAAATTGCTTAGGGATGTTAGATCTTAAGGCTGAGAGGTAGAGAGTCCAGACATGTAGACAATGAAATCTAGGACATTGATACTACAGAATTCATTCAGTTTGACACCACTTTAACTGCCATGGCTCAGTGCTATGGCATTCTGGCATTTGTAGTTTTGTGAGATAGGGGCTCAACAGACTGCCCAAAAAGGGCAGGCTAGAACTGCCCATTTTTGCTCCCAAGGGAGAACACAGCAGCCAAACAGTGCAGCCTCCCTCTGTACCCAAAAGAACCAGGAAAAACCAGGTTCTTTTAGGTGCATGCAGCCAACACCATGAGTGTGCCATTGGTGCACTGTCACATGTCAATGATGCAAGCACGGGGCAGTGACGTCTGGACACTGTGCTATGCTTGCATCATCATGGCAGCTCCCATGTGAATGGGAGGCTGCCATGCCGCTGGTGCTGGCACTTACTCAGGTTCAGGAGCGTGCAGTAGCTGCATGCTCCTGAATCCTAGAATTGGCACCAGGATAGCACTTTCCACCCATTTGTACCAGGTCATAGTTAATCTTTTCTATCAGAGATCTCTGATGTTGCAACAAATTACAATTCACAGGATTTCTTAGGATTAAGATGACAGCTAAAGCAGTATAGAACTGAATTAATTCTGCCTAAAGACTGTAAAACTTTCCCATCTCTTTGTTTTCAGGCCTATTTCAAACCTAATCTAAATATAATGCCAGACATGTAAGAAAAACACACCCAAAGAAATTATGCATGGAGAGATGCTTGAGGAATTCGTTTATTGTCAATTTCAGTGTGAACATACCTGATCTGCACATCCTAAACTGACATGTAGTTACCCATAAGATTTTGCACTTTTTCAGATTTTGTAGTGCAATTTTTGGCCTAAAACATAACAACATTTATTTTAAAATTCATGTTATTTGATAAAATGCATGTGGAAATATGTATGTTTAGATAAATGAATGCATAGTTTCTGAGAAAATACATTAAAATGTGGATAATTTATATACAGTTTTAAAAGAACCCACACATTGAAATAGAAATGAGATAGAATCAAGTTGTGAATGAATGGATGAGAAATAAACATATGTCAATTATTACTTGCATGCAACCAATTTCATTAAACTAGGTTGTTTCATGTATGCATGCAACTCTAGCACACCAAGTTTATGCAGTATAGATAGACTGTGCTAAGGAAAGGTATCACTATCTGCACAGTAGCCAGAGTACATGGTTTAAGTGAAATGCCAGCCATGTGGAACACTGCATGGCTACATTTTTATTACACACTTGACTTCACATTTGAATTGGATTCAGTCCCAGCACAACAGGATTGACTATGGTTCCTTTATTCATACCACTATGAGTGTGGCTGTCATTTTGATGGTTGTTCCCATGGCAATTGGAGTACACATAAAGCCCCATACTTACAAATTTCTTCCTAACATCATATTCTGAGAATACCACCCAAACAGCACAAAATTCAATGTGTAAAGACAAAATATTAATTGTGAAATCTTTAGAAGCAAACACATTTCTGTGTTAGGCAAATACAGGTTTTTCAAAAGCCTATAGAGGAAACATGCAGACTATATGAATATACCATTATTACTTTCTGCCTGCCCTGTTCCTCTGCTTGTTTTTCTTTAAGTATCTTTGCCTGATGAAGAAATGTGAATGTTTGAAAAGCTTATACAGGTTTGAGTCCCCTTTATCTGGAATTCCAAAATCTGAAATATTCCAAAAACCAAAACCTTTTTCATGGGTAGCTGAGACACCTTTGCTTTCTGATGGTTTAGTGTATGCAAACTGTGTTTCAAGGACAAATTTATTACAAATAGTGTGAAAGATTATCTTCAAGCTATATGTATAAGGTATATTTGAAAAATAAACAAATCACATGTTTATATTTGGGTCTCATATCGAAGATATCTCATTTATCTCTCTCTCTCTCTCTCTCTCTCTATATATATATATATATATATACACACACACACACACACACACACACAAATACAGGTATTCAGAAATTTAAAAAATTAAATCCAAATTATATCTGGTCCCAAGCATTTCAGATAAGGGATATTCATCCTGTATAATGAAGTTTACTACAATGCAAACTGGTTGCTCTGCATTTGTATTCTCAATATTATGCTTATGATATCACCTCCTTAATGTCAGGATATTGCTTGAACATTATTCAAACAAGCTATGGATGTGTTTACATGTACTCACATACTCTGGGACTAGCCAAAGTGGTGATTACCAAGTGATACAAGATTCTTAGATTTCCTTTGCCTATTACCTTTATATATTTTCTGTACTGTGAAAGATTTCCCTGGCTTTTTGCTTTCAGCCCAAGTTCCTCAAACATATGGATAAATATGACTGGCCAAAATAATTGCTAATCAATGGTAGGAAAGGGAATGATGTGGAGAATGAGGTAACTCATTCCAATGCCTGTCCCAACAGGGTAGGAAGCAGTTAGAGCATCTGATAAGTGATGGTTAATACCCCAACTAAAGAAGAAATCAGAACAGTAGAAGTATGCCAATACTGTAGATGCCTAAACCTGCAGGTTATCCCCCTCATCATTTGCCCCAGTGCTCCAAGGCTTCCTCTTTGCTAATATGAATAGTTCTCAGCATTCTCAGTCCACTGAATTAACTTGGAATGAATTGTGTAACCAGCTTGTATCAGCATTCCCAGAGGGGAGAAGGGGACTGAAATTTCACAGAATATTCCACTTTCAGGGATCTAGAACTAATTCAATTCCCAACAGCAATCTAAGCAGTATAACTAAAGTATAATTACTCTGACTAGGCAATTATTAGCAACTAGTGACTCCATGGACACCTCTACAAGGGCATTGTAACACTGTTTTTTCTTAAATAGGGCTTTCTGTTTTAATATCTCTTAATCTATTGGAACAGCCAAAATTTGATTTGGCATAGCAGCCCTCTGTAATGGATATAAATAACCTTCTAGGGGGAAGTAATATTATTCTGATTTTGAACTATACAATAGGGAAAGGTTTCATTTCTTGAGTGATTAAATGCATTTATGCATGAAGGAGTTGAATAAATACAAGTACAGTAATAAGTGACTATTGGAAATATACTACATAGCATGCCATTTGAGACCTCAAATAGATTAATTTCAAATCCTTCTGGTTTAAGTCCTTACTCCTCTCCTTTTTGACAGAAATGATTTGATCCCATACTAAACTCTTCAGAAATAATCAACTCAATTTCAATGGAAAACAGACTAGACAATTAACCTTACTATTATCATTTCTGCGATTGAGTTTGACCTTACACTGAGACCATTAATTTGTTTCTTTTCATTTCATTCCATTCAATGGGCTTGCAATTTGGTTTTCTTAGTGTTTTTAGTTTTCCCTCTAAAATCCTTGGCTTGAAAACTTAACTGGTATTTGACAGTAAACTGACACAAAACAAATGTGTATTCCACAGTCATATCTGACAGTGTTTCCTGGCTGGGTTTGCAAACATTCTAGATGCCACTGACAGTTATAAAAGTAATTATTGAATTAATTATTTTTAATTATATACACTATTGGTTCCAAATAGAATACCTTGATTATGTTGGACTACAGTATTTAAAAACAATGTAATAATAATAAACATTTCTGCAGTGCCAATGTCCACAATATGTTTTGTTTAGAGAATATAATATGTTCACATTATTTATATAATGCCAAAGTTACTGTTCAAAGCATGTGATTGAAATAGATAGATAGATAGATAGATAGATGGATGGATAGCTCAAAACATATCCAACAACCCCATAAAATGCGTCGTCGTCATCTTCTTCTTCTTCTTCTTCTTCTTCTTCTTCTTCTTCTTCGAAAGTTTTCTATAGTTTGTTGAATAAAACTGGACAAAACCCTGTTTTCTCTTTGATAACAGGTGTTTAGAAAGGTGAGTATTCACGTCATAACTAGATCAATATAAATGTATATAAGTAGATCAATATTAATTATAAAAATGTAAACCAAACACAAAGTCTGTTTATTGTATATACACAACTATAAGTCAACCTCATGTGTAAGTGAAGAGCAGATTTTTGGGACAAAATCATGGATTTGGATATGGCCCATGAATAAGTTGAGGGTAAAACTTAGTAGTATCTAATAAAGGATATAAAGGATGAAACAGGCATAACTATTCATGATCATCCTAAAAGCTGGAGGGATGAGGAGGCAACTACAATAAATCATGTCTGTGTGATGTGTAGGGGAGTCGAGCAAGCACAGGTAGGTCTAAGAAAGTACACATGTCAAAAAGGATTAAAAGGCAAAGCAAAGAAAATAGTGACTTTGGGCAGAAACAATGCCCCTAAAGAGGCGGCTTGATAACCTGCATTTTTCTGGCCGAAAAAGAAGCAGCAAAATGCCACTCCTTTTTGGAGCGTGAAAAAAAGCTGCCCTTTGCACCATGGTAGCATCTTTCTAGCACTCCTGCAGTGTGTGGCATATAAATGTCAGGTCTCCAGAGCACCGCAATGCTGCTCGCCATCTGGGAGGGTGGACAGCATGATGCCTGCATGGGACAGCAGTGGGGCATGCATCATCTAAACACCATGCCCCAACACCACCTCCAAGCCAGTGTATTATGCTAGTCTGTTTTGCCCCTATGTTAGCAGTGATTATAGCCTTTCACAGTAATGTGTAACTTTGCCTGATTTTAACCCAGAAAAGCTGATATACACAAACATCTTATTCAAGCATTCAAAAGGATCAAAAGTGTTACCACCATGGAGAGAGTAGAAGGGGTCAGTGTTTCTATTAGGTGATCCTGAGAGGAATTAAGTGTTTGCTTTTTGCTACACTATTCAGAGAAAGGGATAGTTTCTTATTTTGTAAGAGTTAACGTGTAATACTTACATTGACTTCAGAATAAGTTGACCCAGGTTTTTTGGCGTCAATTTTTGACTTAAATTTCTAGGCATATACATGAATATATGCAGTAAGATCATTAAAAATGGTAAGGCTTTAAACAGTTGATCATCCTCAAGATATATTTGCAAACAAATACTGAACACAAAATGAGTAAAGCAAAAGTGGTTTTTAAAACTGAGTGAGTTTATTGAAAGATTATCATCTCATGATTCCATTCCAATGAACAGCTCTCTTTAGTCAAAGTATCTATTTCTGATTTGAACTGATTTAAAGTGCAACATTCACGAAATGCCAAGCAGTATTTCAGCAACTTTACATTAGTACACTTAGATCTTATATGGACTCCAAGATTAAAAGTTGCTATATTTATCAATTATTGTATCATTCTTTTTACTGCCAATTGTTTATATAATGCTTCCCTGATTAATACCAATGTAACTGCCAAAAATATGTCTAAAGAGGTAGATGCATCAAGTTTTTTATTATGCCATATTTCAAAAGGAAAGGAAAGGTTACTTTAAAAATAAATTAATTTTTTAAAGAAAATCACATAAGGGTTAACTTGTTTTTACTGTTAACAATATATAACTTGGAATATAATCTGGACATTACTTAACTAGTCTGAACTTAAACACTAGTTATGTGATAGATAAAGGCCTATCAAATAACATTACTGTTTCTGAAAACTATCTATTATACTTTTTCTGGCAACATCTGGTCCAATCTTTTCCAATATGGCCTATTTAACTATAAGTCCCATCAAGTTATGGGACAGGTTGGAACTCAAATCTAACACATCTGAAGGATACACAGTTACAGGAAAGCTAATGCAACCTAAGAAGGGATCTTGTCCCACCTTTGAGACTGAAAGAGAGAAGTTTGTGGCTATTTTTTTCCTTTCACTTAATCTCAAAGGTGCTACAATATCCCTTTGTATACTGATGCAGACTGACAGAAGAGTATCTCCTAATCCAAACTATTAGTGCCATTTAGTTCTTAACTGTGTGAAGCATACAGTCATAAATACAAATTTGCAATTAAGCATTGTGCATCATTGTGGTGATCAAATCTGATTATTAGCATTTGTTTAAGTCAGTGTTTGAGCTCCAAAGAGTAAGATTGCTGAGATA
The DNA here is from genome assembly GCA_034509955.1 of Urosaurus nigricauda. NCBI lineage: Eukaryota > Metazoa > Chordata > Lepidosauria > Squamata > Phrynosomatidae > Urosaurus > Urosaurus nigricauda. The sequence continues at coordinate 61,434,968 of JAOEGL010000003.1, forward strand.
TTTAACTTTCTTAAAAAAAAAAAAAAGACCAAACATATAAAACAAAAAGCTACCCCATGGGGGTTAATATTTGTGCATAGAACGGCAGAATTAATCTTAGGCTCATATTTTAACCAATGAAATTACTGTTTGTTTTCTGGTAAGATCTGACCAGGAAAATGCCATAGATTATTGATGAAATCTCTCTGACTTTCAGAAAATTCCTGAAGTTGTGCTACATTCAAGAACAGCAAGGATAAAGATCACTGGGGGCTTGTAAAAATATTTTTATTGATCTTTGGGTACTGGCTTTTTAATTTTCTGAAATTTGTACAGTACAGTATCAAGACAATACAAAATGAGATTCAGAGCCTCTGGGAAAGTAAATATCTGTGTTTCTTATTTTAAACAGACTGACTAAACATCTGAATGAAATCACCAATGGCAGCATCACAATATTAAAAGGGACACAATGTGGCAATGCCACATTGTCTGATGACACTCCACGAATTCCTAGATTCTTGGATATAATCTGGATCATTGATGGTCCAAAACTCCCATCAATAACTTCTGGTACACTGTGAAAACAAGATGATTATAAATTCTTGAGCCCCCTTTTTGACCACTTACCTTCAAACATCCCTTTTCTCTTCTCCATTTCTAGATTTACTCTTAACCCAGAAATGGAGGAGGGAATCAGCAACTTTGAAAGTAGGTGGTCAAAAGGGGACTGAAAGGTTGCAGCACTATTCCAATCATCCAAATAAAAGATATAGGGAACAGATGACCTCCTGATGTTGATAAATTACTATTTCTATAATCTCTCACCATTGTCCAGGCAACATGGACAAACATGAAATGGAGCCCAACGTATGAAGGGCTACAAGTTTCCTAGACCTAGTTCAAACTATAGTCTGGGGAATCTCAACTGCATCAATGTCATTACTGTGTTAAGTTTGAGAAATATCATGTTTCCAAAGACAGAATTTCTACATATGAACTGAATTGTTAAAGGCTTATTCTCCATGTACTATTTTCAAGGTGCTATATTAGAATGCAGATCTCCTATTTCCAACTTTGTGTACTTTACTGAATAGTACTTTATTGAATGATGGATACTTACTGGATATTTGATATTTGATAGGGGATAATGATTTACTGAATGATGAAGTACATCATCTTTGTTTAATTTAGAGAGAATTTTACAACAGTTATAAGTACAGTTACAAAGGTATGCCACCATAGAAAATTCCCTTGCCCCAAGCTTTGCTTTTGGATTTGAATTAGCAAGAAGAATTTTTTAGATAAGCTATTGCTAGGTGGACTTTTTTCCTGTCAGTGGCTGTGTGCCTACATTTGTAATGGTATCAGTTATACTTTGGCTCAATTTCAATGTGATGCCAGACTTGTTTAAAAGAATAAAAATAGTAGCAGCAATATCCAAATGGATTTCCAGATGTCTGATTTATATTTTAACAGGCCTTATACTGAAACTAATATAGAGTTGGCATGCCAGCATGGAAATTTCCTACAACATAGGCTGAGTGCCATGTCTTCCAGCTCTATGGAGGATACATAGAGCATAGAGGATACATATTTATGGAGGATACATTTATGGAGCCTCTCCTACACATTCCTGAATGTCATGCCCATCTGCATAGGTTTCTTTTTTAGGTAATGTGGACAGTACTTAACAGAAGCAAGGAATGAGATTATTGATTCCCCACCTCCAATTCAGCCCAACTTCAACAGTAGCAAGACACAGTTCAAAATAGGGCCAGACTTTTGAACAAGGAAATTATTAATTTCAAGTTCATTTGAATCAAAATCTCACATTATCATCATCCAAAAGTTCTAACAATGCATAAACCAGCAAGTTCAACCAGTTTAAACAGGATTCCAGCCTTGTGAATCCTGTACCCACTTCTTCCAACAGAGGGAAAAACTACATGGAGCAGAGAGCCCTCCTTAGATTTCAGAAACTGTACTCAAGTAATAGAGCTCTTTATCGCTGTAGTTCTTCCAAAGTACCCTCTATTTTTTTAATTAAAAAACTGCACCTTTGATCTTTGGTAGGCCCTGTTCTGTGTTCATAGTATAGGGTTAAACTTAAGTGTAGCAATTTTCAAGTCCCAATTTACAATTATTCTTCTGCAGAATATTCTCCATACAGGTATATAATTCTTACAAGGACTGACAAAATTATATCTCAATTTTATCACAACATTTAAGAATCTGTTTTCGAGTAAGTGCTTTCATTACCAAAGGAATAAATATGTACAAGACAAGACGATATCTGCTAAATCACAAACCTGTATTAAACAGTGCATTGCAATAATGATTGCAATTTCATCTTAATAATATACACCTGCATTATAAATGGTAATTTGTTCAGTCAGTAAGACAAGTAAAAAATTGCATTATCATACTATCATAATCCAACACAAGTGAAACAAAACTAAATAAACTTACAAGAGGGGGAGATAATGCTAAATCAAGTATCTGTATTAAATGGGTAGTTCAGCAACACTTGCAAATTCAGAAATTTGCAATGGACAGACAATACAAACAAGTCTGAAAAATGTGCCCATATTATAAACAGCAGACTTTGCTTGGTTGGGGTCACAAAAAATAACATAATCCAACAGAGGTGGCAAAAAAACCCCACATTTTTAAAACGAACATATAGCTCAAACATTTTTCCTACATCAATCAATTAACAAACATGTTCCTACAAACGTATCTAAAATATCTGCAGTTACTTCAAAATCTTCGACAGTATTTATTCAGCTCTCTAATCCAAATTCACCTATTTGTAACCTAATGTTGTAGAACACTCAAGGTATGAATAAAAAACATTGTTTAACCAATCACTATTTAATTCATTCTTGCTAATAATGGAGAGATTTTTAAATTGTCAAAATCAATCACAAGATCAACACAACACAGGCACTAAACAAAACTTTTTCAGCAGGGTAACTGATTTTGCAATACTCAGATAATCATTAGGAAAAACCAGCACATGCACAATAATTATATTCCCATTCACATAATATTTCCACACCTAAGACTAAATATATAAATATCTTGAAGCATACTTTGTATAGTCAGGAAAATAATGAGCATAATGGCTTAACTCCATTGTAATGTTAGTGAAACGGAAATCCATACTAGCCCTGCAGCATTAGGTTGCCAACACTGTGCAAGTGGCTATACCAGAGGTTTTACATCACTTGTCCAATCATCAGCACAATCTCTTGTACAACAAAAACCATACTGAATATCATCCTTGTGCTAACTTTGAAAATGCAGTACTTCTAGAACAGTGTTTTCCAAACGTCATTCCTCTGGGTGTTTTGGATTTCAACTCCCAGAAGCCCTAGCCCTTTGGGCCAACAGTCAGAAATTCTGGGAGCTGAAGTCCAAAACATCTGTAAGACCAAAATTTGGGAAACACTGTTCTAGAACAACAGGTTTAAATTAGCACAATGACAAAACTGAATACAGGCCAATATTATGGTATCACAATCAACTACTTTTAAAAAATGTACTAACTTGTATGTTTCTTCAGAAGGATGAATAAAATAAGTGTGCAGAAGATAATACAGTTACTTGCAAGTAATCTATGATCAGGCAAAACTAAAGCTGAACTCCTGCTGTCTATAACAAACTACATTAACATTTTCTTTCATGCTTCAAATTACCTTGACCTTGTCCATTGCCACAATCGCTCCATACCAGCAGAGTTACTATTAAAATCCAAGACATCCAACGAGCTACTCTGAAATGTCTTTTTTCTTCATCCATTGCATTATTGGACCTATGGGAAGGTAAAAGCAAAAAACATTACCACAATGATTATGTTCATCACTTTGAGATAGAATGGAAACATTTAAAGTGAAAATGGTAAAATGACAAGTCACCTCTCAATCTATCTCTACATCTGTTCCACCTGGCATTGCATTCATTAGTAATTTATTGCATTGTTTCATATTTTTAAGTAAATAATAAATGAAGGAAACAAATCACAATGAAAACAATATAAAAACATTTTGGTGAGGGACACATATACTAAACTTTGGGGTGCTACATATTACCCATCAAGAAGAATAGAAGGAGTTAAAGTAGGCTCCTGTTGCTATAATCTCAGACCATTCAGGAAGCCCTGGACTTTTGGTTTCAGCATTTAATCGTCTTGGCAATTATAAAGTCAGCTACTGCATTTTATCTCATTAGTCCAGAAGTTGTATAGGTTTCTGCCTCAAGGAATACTTTTGACATCACACTTCCAAAGTAATCCAGCACTTCTACACAAGTAGTGGCAATGTGGTATAGCAGATAAAGTATTGGCCTTGGAATACAGAAATCCAGGTTCTAATCCTTATTTAGCTAACAAGAGTAACTCTGGTCTAGTTACAGTCTTTCAGACTGGTTTACCTCACATGTACAGCAGTTGTGAGAAGAAACTGGGTAATCCCAGTTTACACTGATTTAAACTTTTTAGAATGTCAGGATAGAAATGTGAGCAATCGGCACATGTAGAGAATGTGATGAATATTTCTGGTGCACTTAAGAGTGTGTATGATAAATTTTTCACACAGCTAAAAAACTGGCTTATCTTTCCCAGTTTGAATCCTCTTCTGGGATGCAGCCAGATAGTATCACTCACATTTTGCCGCTGATGCCATCACCTGCCTAAAACCCACCTAAAATCCAGCTAGAAGTCATGCTCAACTCACTGATTTGCAAAGCTTTGCAAGTCAGAAGCTTCCTGGCTTTGCAAATCGGCCACCTGAGTGTGGCTGGGAGCCGAGATTTAGGCAGATTTTAGGTAGGAGGTAGCATTGGTGGCAAAATGCAAGAGATAATATCTGGCTGCATCCTGGAAAAGAATTCAAACCGGCAAAAGTAAGCCAGGTTATTTAGCTGTGCAAAAAAACTCCTCAGGTACTGGCCAGGCTTATTTATGTTGTTGTGGTTTAAGTAAAACCATGAACAAGAATATATTATTTTGCACCTGTGCACATTCTCCTGCACAGCTTGTCTTCCATTACTCCTTGGTTTTTAATATGTCTTAAGACAGCTCCCAAGTTTCCCAGAAATTCCCAATGTGAAGGGCTACTAAATTAAGCCAGGAATTCTGAAAAAAATTATTTAAGTGAGCCATATTTAAGATGTGAGAAGGAGGAGAAACACATTTCTCCTTCTCTAGGGTGCAACAGTGACCTACTTTTCATTTCTCAATAAGCATTTTCAAAATGCAAACAGGGAAATGCAAAAAGCTCACTATCCCTTTCAAATCTAAGCCATGCTGTTTATACATGGCCTTTGATTACCGGTAACTTTTCATTTCAAGACATCATCCACAATTTCTAAACTCAATAAATGCCTAGGAAAATCCTGTTTTGAAGAAAGTAGCACCAATTCATTTAATATAAATTAAAGAGCTCTTTATTATAATATGACTATAAACAGACAGATGGTGTTCAATTAGTTATTTACCTATGCTCAGATTTTAATGAAGGCTGGTACAGATAATTTTCAATTTTTCTTTATCTGCTGAAAGCTGATATTTTATAAATGCCAAATTGCTGTCTCCATATCCTTGCCAGTTTTCTATAAATATCAAAACCTCAGATTCATTAAAATTAATTATTAAAACTACATGGAATTGACTGTTAAACATATATTTCCTTTGAGAATATTAATGAGCTCCTGTAAACAGATTTTGAAAACTTCATTTGGTTTGATTGTTGGTTCAAGGTAAAAGGAAAAAAATATCTTTAACTTTTCTTAAAGATTCACATTTTAATATATGCCCCAGGCTATGTAGTAGTAAAATTTATTCGGTCATTGACCAGTAAAAAATAGTCAAAATGACATTTACACACTTTAAAATGAAACTATACAAGCAGTTCCAGTAACAGTATCAAATCATCAGTACAACATAGGTCTATTTAACAACATAGCAGCTTCCATTTATCAGTTGTGGACGTACTTTACACACGACATAACAGAATTTGGCCACCTTGTGGAGCACATTGGGGTCACGATTATCCAAAAGGTTACGTAACAGGCTATATTTTCTTACTGCCATTTGGGACAACAGAAAAATATCATGGCTTGTGGCAGTCTAGGAAAAAAACAAAGCAAAGTAAAAAGATGACTTTGTCCTGGATAGCAATAACTGATTTTAACATTAATGGCACCTCCCGCCCTGAGCAGGCAGGCGCAGTTGCTGTGGGGTGGGGGAGCCCCAAGCAGGCCATTCAGGCTGCACGTGGCGCTTCCCACTGGCAGGAGGTCTGCTGCGCACCTGCTTTCCGCTGGCAGGAAAGTGGCCACAGGTGCGCTGGTGGATGCATGCCCTCTCAGCTCCTGGGTTGCCTGGGCGGACGCACCGGGATCGGCCTAGCCATCCCAGCCCTCCTCCCTTGGCTGGTTAGGTCTCGGGAGGAGGGATGCTGGAAGGTGGCCTCCAGCGGTGGAGGCATGCTGTGGCTGGCACAGCATTGCGTTGCGCCCTGTGTGCACTTTGCTCAGCTCCCCACCCTCCCTCCCTGAGATTGGTGTTGCTTGTCACAACTTGTTGGGGTGGCAGCACAGGTACTGGATCTGTTGGGCTGGTTTCCAGGGCACGGTAGCACTGGATCAGGAGTCCTTTGGACCTGGGAAACATCAGGTGCGATGTGGCCAATGGTGGGTCAGATTGGAGTTTATCCCGGTGACGAGAGGCTTTCCCCCAGTAGCTGAGTAATTGTGTAATTGTGGAAGGGCGTTGCATTGCCTCAAAGTCATACTGATGCTTGGCATACTAGCCACCTCACATCAATCAACTTCGGTGTTGGTGTTGTGCAGATCCAGACCTCATGCTTTTGGGCCAACCCTACCTTTGGTATTGCTGGAATAAAGTTGTGGCCTTTTATAATGCCAATCTGCCTCATGTCTTTCTTGGGGTGTACCTGCCTCCGCCGTAACATGCCATGGGCTCAATTTAGCAAGTCTTTCAAATGGGCAATTGATTATTTGGAGAATGAGAACATAAGTAAAAAGCTTATGCATTTTCTCCATCCTTCTTATGCACAGATCTACTATGCTATTTGCTATAATATTAGTGCTTACCCCTTACCCCATTATCAGGCACCAACTTTTAAATTTAGGCTCAAAACAGCCAGGCCAAATAGAGCAGCTTTTGGCTGCTTCAGGAGTGTGGCATTTAGGTTATGCATGCCCCCAATGCAGCTGGGAGCCCAGCTATGAATACACTCACCGTTTGAATATGAATAGCTTACTGGACTTGAATCCAACTTCAAAATTCTTATTGTACAGTTTTCAACAACACTATAGTAGTACCGATTTTAAAATATATTGCTGAAGAGTATATTCCCATATATTTAACCTGTACTATATATTCCTATATACTTAACCTGTACTTAACCTCTTTGAGAGTAGACCATGTAGTCGCAATAGTCCCAGGCTAATCACACTCCAATTGCAGCTGGCCACCGGTGTGCTACACCCCTTAGTTATCTAGGGTTCTAGGGAGAATTCAGGCTTGATTTGCTCTAAGGCCTTTTCATATGTCTTTTTGGCAGTCTATGGAATCTACAGAACTCTCATCAGCACCACATTTCTGTCCAGCTTTCACAACCATACAAAAAAATTGGAAATATGATGGCATGGACATTCCAGAATAGATATTCAATTATATTATCTTTACACTTCAGGGTCTTGTCTAGTTCCTTCATAGCTGTATATCTTAAACTGTTGATGTTCCTTCCTCAAATTTCACACGTTCTTCTTTTTGTGTATATGTCCAATGTACAAGTTAAACATGGTGATAAAATGCAGTCTTGCCTGACTTCCATTTCTTTATGAGAAATCCACAGTTTTTCATAATCAGCATAATCAAAGAATTTGCTATAATCTATACATCACAGGTTGATTATTCTCTGAAATTCTTTGGTGTGCTCCCTTATCCAACATATGTTTGTAATATGATCCTTAATGCTTCTTTCTTTCTTGAATCCAGCTTGGACATCTGACATGTCTCATTCCATATATAGTAAAAGTATTTGATGTAAAATTTTGAGTATCACTTTGTTTGCAAGAGAGATTAATGCAATGTTCCGATGGCCACTGAGATCCATGATGTCCCCTTTCTTGGAGGTTAAAATGCATATTGAGTATAAGAATCTGTAGGTCATTGTTTTGTGTTCCATACTTGTTTCCCATTTTTGTTTTCCATGCTTGTTGACAGATTTGGGGTAGAACTAGTGTAGATTCTGTCTCTGTGGCCTGAAGCAGCTCACTTGGTATGCCATTTGTTCCTGGAGATTTATTTCTCCCAAGTTTCTGGATGCAGCTTCCACTTCAGTTTCTAAAATTGTGGGTTCATCATCAAATGGTTCCTCTTTCAATGAATTTATCTTCACTTCATCTCTTTTATATAGCTTTCCAGTGTAGTGTTTCCATCAGTTCAAAACACACTGCAGAAATAATCCAGTTTGAAACCAATTTAAATGCCCTGACTCAATGCTAGGGAATCACGGGAACTGTAGTTTTGTGCAATATTATCCTTGTTTGTCAGAGAGCAGTGGTGCCACAATAAACTAAAATTCCCAGGATTATCTAGCACTGAGCCAGGGCAGTTAAAGCAGCCTCAAACTGGATTATTTCTGCAGTTTTGGACCATAGTAAACCATAGTACTGCTGCTATCATGATAGCCACTTGCCTCCCAGAAGCACACAACCCCACACAGTGCAAAGGAAGGTATCTATTTTTGACATTCTCTTTTAGTTTTTCCCAGTAAACATAGGGAGGTTATGAGTGGAACACCACAGTGACAGCATGTATACCCATTCTTTGCCATAGATACAAATATTTATTTCCTCAAATAGAGCTTATGTCAACAGCCTAATTGGAAACTTTCCATAACAAAGATACAAAAGTAGATTTTCATTTTTCTGAAATGTATGTTCCATTTCTCATTCTTGTTGACAACAATAAAATTTATTAACAAAAAACTGCTACTTCATCATACCAAAATAAAATATTTGATATATTTTATTTAATGCTTTTTATTGTATCTGAAAATTACAAACATTTTATGGCATAAGATTTATAGTTGTTGTTCCAGCCAAAACTTTGTCATTACCCCATCAATAACTCCCATCATGGATGCTCATAGCTATAGTTGGTTTTTTTCCTCTGAAATGTAATTTTTTAAAAGTGTGAAACCATTGTCTCTCATAAAACCTGAGATATAATCTACAGAACAGAATAAACACTCACCTTGTTATTAAAAGGCTGTCACATGTTTGCTGATATTATTACTTGTTTTATAATTTCCTTGCATTATAATTTCCTAATGATTGCTCAGAATTAGACTGAGTACAATGCAGTGCAGGGGAATTGAAGAGGGACCACTTCACACTCTCTGCAACACCCTTCCCTTCTAGTAAAACCTAAATTACTGGAAGGTCAGTTACGGTTATTCAAGAAAAGGGTTTTGTTTAGGTTTGGTTTTTCTACCAAAAATAAGGTGAAGGCTTTGCATTTTGTTTTATAGGAAAATCATACCTCTTAGTGTGATCTTTAGGCATGTTGGGGTTTTTTTTAAATTAAAAAATGGAATCAGAAGTGGTATCTTAGCTTAGGGACTAAGTATGCTAAAGGTGCCAGATCCTGTCTGATCTTGGAAACTAAGCAGGGTCGGTGTTGGTTAGTACTTGAATAGGAAATTGCTAATGAATACCAGGTGCTTTGGGTTATATTTCAAAGGAAGGAACTGGCAAAACTAGTTCCTGAATACTCCTTGCCTAAGAAAATCATATGAAATCCATGAGGTAGCCATACGTCAACAGTCATCTGGAAGGCACATACAAACACAGCACTATCTTGGGGTGGGGTGGGGTCTGGAACAAACCCAAGGCTCACATTGATGGCCTTTGGTGGCTGCTTGTGGCCTGCAAGATCTATGGTTCCCATCCTTGATCTCCTGAATTTAAGATCAGAATGTCAAAGGTCATCTTGACTGATCATCTCTTAACCCAACCTATCTCACAGGGTTGTAAAAATAAAGAGGATGAACTAGGTTCCTGTTCTGGGTTTTTTAGGCAAAAAATGGGAGCACATATTGATAATTATTTAGATTTTCCTGCTTTCTTACCACTTTTTTGATACTTGCTTCTTTTTTGTTTGTTTGTTTGTTTGTTTTGTTTGTTTGTTTTTCGGTATCTTTGCATGCCTATATTGCTAGTTTGCACGTTTGCTTACTTTTCCACACCCACTCTCTTCCTGCATCACTCTGTCCTACAGCCTCCAAGACAAATTTTTCCATGGCTCATTAGATGTTATAAACAAGAAAATGGAACTTGAATGGGAGTATAAGTGACTGGAGGAGGCTGTGAATGTATAAATCTCCTAAGTGGTGTATTAGCCATCACTGTGAAAGACTTCTGATAATATATTTTTGTCTTTTCAGTATTATCAGTGATTAACAGACATTTTATAATGTCTACACTAATATATACTAATACTATTTTAAGAAGTCGAAATGAATATTCATGTGAAGACAGTCAAGATGCAACACAGTAAGAATATTAGAACCATGGAACTTTAGAGTTGTAACCTCAAAATTATCTAGTTCAACTCACTGCCAGTAAAAGAAATCTCCAGCTAAATGATATCAGAGCTTATTGTTTTGGCCAATAAGCCTACATACCTCTTCTGGCTTCAGTTCTGGATCCAAGTGTAGTGAAAAGGCCGATCTTTCAGCCAATCACGAAGCAGCATGTGACCAATGGGAAGCTGGCTGGGCAGGGCTATAAGGGGGCCTTGCAGAGAGTGAAAGGGGGTTAGTTTTGAGGGAAGGAGTTACATTGAAGGGAGGGTGTGCTCTTCGATTTCCTGAGGGAAATTTTTAGTTCTGTTTGGTGACCATGAAAGGGTCTTAAGAGTCCAAAGAGGGACTGTGTAGGCTTGGGGAGTCTAGTAGGGAGAGACTCAGAGCAAGCGGGTTGTTGAAAAGGGAATTTTGGTCCATGTGCCTGAGATAATATTGCCTGTGTGGCTGTATTAATATTAAGATTTTGTCAGAACATCTAGTAACTAAGTAATAAGACAAATATAACAACTTAAAGTCTAATTTAAAGTTTATTTTTATATTTTTCAATAAATGTTTGTTATTGTTTAGATAACTGCTTGGCCTCCATTTGAATCAAACCACACTACCAAATATTGGTGACACAGAGGTGCTGAGCCATCTTAAAGAGGAGGGTTAGGGTGAAGATGGCAGGAGTCCTTCACATAATTTGGGGGCAGCGGTGTGATTTAAAATTCCCATAGGGTAGCCACAGCTGAGAGAAGGTTGTGGGTGGACCGAGTGAGGGTTACCACACATAAATTTGGTGGCAGCGGTGGGATGAAAAGACCCAGGGTGCTGTCATCAAGGAGACTTAGTGATGAAAACTAAAGTGTCCACTACACCAGGATGCTCCTGGATGTTACCATAGCTAAATCTCCACCAATCTATGTGGGATGCCACTGCCCAGATACATCCGGATCGAAGCCTCACTCAGCCTGCACTTTTTTGAAGTCAGGCAGTTTCCAACTTAAAAAATTGGCCAGCTGAGCAAAGCTTCAACCCAGATGTATCTGGGCAGGAGCATCCCACATAGATTAGTGGCGATTTAGCTATGATAACATCGGGGTGCATCCTGGATCTAGAACTGAAGCCAGAAGACGTAAGCCATCTTATTGGCCTAAGTGATAAGCTCCGATGTCTGACAGATGGCCATTCAGCATCAGTTTGTGATCCTCCATTGAAGGAGATTTATTTCCACCTCTTTCCAAAGTAGTCTACTTCATCCTTGCAATGTTTCATTGAAATATATTTTCTTGCCATTTGAAAGTACTAGTTTGGACTATTGCTACCACCAATGTTACTACTACATTTATTTTTTAAAAGCTGAAAATAGGAAAATGACCAAAATTATCCACAGTAATATCTCAAAATAACATTGTAGAAATAACAAGTACCAGTAAATGCTACTCACTATTCTTGTAAAAGTGGCAATGATACAAGTTATGTTGCTTTGAAACAAAAACCCTGAAAAGTTATTGTTTCAAGCGGTGGTGTTTTGCGTGTGTATGTGTGTATTGTTTGCCTTCAAGTAGTTTCCAATTTATGGTAACCCTAAGACAAAACCTATCACAGGGTTTTCTTATCAGGCTTCTTCAAAGTGGGTTTGCCATTGTTGTCCTGTGAGATTGACAGATTGTGACTTGCCCAAGATCACCATGTGGGTTTTCATGGCCACTACACCAGCCTAGCTCTCTCTCAAGTGGTGTTAGTTTCCATTAAGAATCAATCAGAAATTATATGAAACACTATTAAAACAAGCTGCTATTCAACTCCTCTTTTCGTCCTCCTCTGCCTCTGTATTGTTGTGCTGCATCATCTCCTGTTAATTATTTATTTAATCTCTGTCATCCCTTTAAGTTTCTCTTCCTGTCTGCTGTTCTAGACTACTTACTTAGTTCCACATACAATTATGCCTCATCACTGCCAAAAGTATTAGGTTACAAGGAGCATCATTACGTGTTACTATAAAAATATATTAACAAGCTACAGAGGAAGAAATCTTCCTAAACAAATAATTCTTCTCTCATGACATTTTAGTATCACATTCACTATTCTTCTGAGAGCGAGCATGGTCTAGCAGTTCAAGTGTTGGATTATGGCTCTGGAAACCAGAGTTTGATTCCCAGCTTGGCCATGAAACCCATTGTGTGACCTTGGGCAAGTCACACTCTCTTAGCTACAGGGAAGGTGACAAATTTTGAACAAATTATGCTAAGAAAGCCTTGTGGCAGTGTTACCTTAGGGTCACCATGAGTCAGAGTGGACCAATATGCATAACAACAATTCTTAATTTCTACATTATCAACCATACAATTTTTCTGCATACTTTCTGCAAAGAATGGTATACTATGGCATTGTAAAATCTTAAGGCACCCCCCCCCCAAAAATACTGCAGTACCTATAAGTCTTCTATTAATCAGTTAAAGTACAATAAATGAATGAATTTGATTTGTGAATGAACTCAAACAAAAGTATTAATTTACATCAGGTCTGTCAAAGCAGACATTTTTTTCTAGACTATATTTAGCATGCCAACCCTATGCTCGATAACCTCTGCTGTCTTTGAGAATCAAGACAGTGTGCAAAAAACAGGGAACTTTTTCCATCAGCTGGAAATCTTCAATATGTGGTTGTCATGCTGTGTACAAGTTGGTGACCATGCAATTGACTATTCCAATTTAATGGTTTTTCTAACAAGCACACACTTAACCCAGCAGTAGGCATCTATGTCATGTGCAAAAGTACAATTATCAAATGTAAAGAAAAGGCAATATATCCTGTGTGGATTTAAGCTCTCCCCTTTAATCTGACTCCCTACAGGAACAATTTTCCTGATAAAAATTTATAGATGCAAGGGTCACTCTCACTGCTGGGATCAGATCAAGTTCATTTATATTTTCCCCTCAATGCCTTTCTTTTGATAAATGAGTCGGCTGCAGGGTTCTTTGCCTAGCCACCTCCAAAATACACCACTGTAGTCCACAATGGCATTTTAATAAAAACAAAGGAAAAGTTTACAGGGCTGCAATCTCATTTGCACAAATTTAATCTTAACAGCACATTTTGCCCTTCCATGTAAACAAAGACTTTGGCAAGAGAAAATAAACTTTTTAGACAAGGACCATGATTCTGCATCTACATTGCTTAACTTTATGCATACTTAGCTAGGTAGCAGAGAGGATACAGGCCTCTGATAGTAAATTACAACAGTGTGTATCAGGGCACCAGCAAGAATATTCAATATGCTCTAGGCTTTCCCAATGCATATCAGCAATCCCAGCCAGTGTCCCAATGTGCATCAGGCTTTATCAGTGTTCATTGGCAGTCCCTAGCTATTTTCTAGATCAGCATCAGGAGTGCCCAATGTGCATCAGTATCTTTTGCCCATCATTCCTGATGTGCAGCAGTCACTTCACTGGCTCCCTGAGATGTTACTGTCATGGCAGCCTGTTGCTGAATATGGATATTGTGGAACTGCTCAGTTCAATTTCCCGTAAACATAAGTCAACTTAGGTAGACATCGGTCCCATATTGAACTCCAGCCTAGAATTCCAAAGTATACAGAAACAGCAAAGTTTTAGAGAAGATGTCTCCAAACTGGTACCATTCAGAAGTTTTGGATGCTGAGTCCCATCATCCCCAATCACCAGGTTCAACTGTCAAGGTTGATGGACTTCAACATCTAAAACTTTGGACAGCAACAGGATGGAGAAGGATGTTTTAAAAGAGCAAATGCTTAGCCTGTTGCTGTTACTGTGTGCCTACAAGTCATTTTAAACTTACAGCAACCCTAATACAAACTTATCATGGTTTCTAAGCAAGATTTGTTCAGAGGAGGTTCGTCATTGCCTTCTGCTATGTTTTATTCCCCCTTATTCCCTGTGATAAAACAGGCTAAGAGCATGTCATTCAGTCAAGGTCACCCAGTGGGTTTCATGGCTGAGCAAGGAATCAAACCCTTATCACCAGAGTGTCAGTGAAGCACTCAGGCCACTACACCACAATATTACACATGATAATACTTCTTTATTGGCATTGTTAAGTAAGGTAGCCATCACATATACACTGAGGTCAAACGTAAAACAAAACAAAACAAAAAAACTAGGAAGATTGTTTGTCCAGGCTGCATGGCATTTGAGTGAAAAACAAGCATTAGTTACTTTTTCTTGCCCAAGTCCACTTCAGCAGCAGAAATTCCCAATGGATTGCATTCAGGTTGTGACAGAGTTCTTTATGCTTTCATTCTTTTGTCCAGTATTGGCTAGGCAACACATCTAGTAAATTAGGTTTTGTGATGATAAAAAGTGCTCACCTTCTTGTCTTTTCTGTGAACACAGGCAGCACTGATTCTTTTCAAAGAAAAAAAATCCCAAATAAAATACCCAAGCATTGCAGCATATTTTAATAAACAACAGGCAGAATTGTGTTGAAGCAGAGGCAGGAGAGCATATGGTCACGAAAGTTCATCCTTTACATTTACTTTAATTAGATATAGTAGAAATAACAAATCTAACCAGACAACCTTTATATTAGAATGAATTACACTGTTTCAACTCAAAAGCATTTCATCGAGCTGAAACAACCAAAGCAAAAAGTGTTGTCTCTAAGTGTGATAACTCTGTGGAAAGTTAAACTGACAGAAGTCTAGAAAGATCTGATCTATAATCTGGAACAAAAGAAGAACATCAATAATTTAATGGGATGCTAGTGATGGGATTTGTAGAGGCCAGGGAATCAATACCAGATTTTTCTACATGCCCGGATACCTTTACTGTTTTGTTTTGTTTTTAATTTATTTTTCAGGACATTATTCTCCTCAAACCAAAAACAAACAAACAGCATCCCATAGCACATTAAGGATTAACGACAACAACAACCCTTTATTGCAGTTAACAAACCAAAAAGCAAAATAAGGTATATAAAATGTATATAACTGTTGGGGTGTTTTGGTTGATTTTGTTGTTGTGTTGTCATTGTTTTGCCTTAAAGATTAACATATATTACAGCCTGAGCTTTTATGGCCTATAACCCAGAGTGTTATCCAGCATAAATAATCCATTGTTGGGAATGGGATTGCTAACAGTCACATCAGAAGGAAATTAAATGTATAGAGCCCCGGCTCTGCCCCCCAGGGCACCATGACACCACACGCCGCTCAACACGGCATGCGGTGTCACAGTGCTTCTCCAGCGCTGTGTCCATACGGATCCTTTTCATGCCCTGAAAAGGCCAGATTGGGGCTGTGGTGTGCTGTTCTTGCGGCTCCGTCCGGCTGAAGAAGGGGCAGCTGGAGACCACCCCTTTAGGGATGTTTGTACAGCTCCACAGTTACCCTAAGCCCTCTTTATGGAAGCTCAAGTTAACCTTACCCTGAATACCTGAACAGTTCTAATGTTGCTCACAACATCTGGGGTTCATCTCTCTATCTGACATGTGCTATTTTCTCCCAGCAATGCCCTTCAATACTCAAGAAAGGACAATCAAGCTAGCTCATAAGCAAAATAATACATGGATTAAAATCTAACCCCAGCAGTTACAACACCCATACAATGGGAGAAAGGGTGGACCCAACGTCCCAAGGCACTTTCCTACTAACCTTAACATAATCATGGACAGAGAGAAAGAGAGAGAGAGAGAGAGAGAGAATGTTTAACAGGCCTATTTGCCTCTGCTAGCATTTCTTATAAACCTTAAAGAGGCCCCAGAGAAAAACTATACAAGATATAGTATAACCCAAATTTTAGTATGGCTGGTATTAAGCCATGTCACCCTCTTGACTAATAAGGATACTTTTCCCTGTAAAAAGGAATGTCTTCCTTCTCAGCCTCAGGGAAAGCTAGGATATGGATAAGAGCCCATTTCCAACCTGTTGTCACCCTAGGATCCAGAAAGCCAGTCCTGTTGGGGTATACTGTTAGCTCTTCATCTCTGTGGGGGTTCCATTCCCCGCACACACCCCATGGATAGCAAAATTTGTAGGACCAGAACCCTCATTCTTTCCAATGTTGTCACAATGTGCAATAGCAAATCCATTTCTATACCAGTTATCAGTGCACTTAAGCACTCCCTAAGCAGTTTACAATGTGTAAGCTAATTGATCCCAGCAAACTGGGTACTGACCTACGGCAGGATGCAAGGCTGAGTGGACCCTGGAACCCTGCCTGGGATTTAACTCACAACCTTGTGACTGTGAATGGCTGCAATACCAGCATTTAACCACTACACCATTGGGGAGAAGGGCGCTGTACCATCTGCGGATGCTCCAATCCTTGAGTGGCAAGCCCGCAGAAAAGGAGAAGTGACTATATAACCTTTACCTATTAGGTTATCTCAATGTCTGTTCTAGAAAGAGGAATGCTAGTGCTTTATCTATAAGACTAAGAGGCTATACAGACCACCCCAAAGGGACAGTCTGTAACCGCCCCTTTCCTGGCTGGATCAGGGCCATGGTAACCTCACACCACAGCCCCGATACAGTCTCTGGAGGGTGCAAATAGGAGTCACAAAAAGCGGCTCCTTTTTGTGCCTTCCAAAGGGTGCCATAGTCATGGCAATGTGGCTGTATGGTGCCCCTTCTGTGTGCTGCATCATCTTGATACAGCACCGGAGGCACACCATGATGGCATGTGCCATATGGAATGGTGCGTGGCATCATGACACCCTGGAGGCAGAAGCAGGGCATCCAGTGTCAGGACACTGCATCCTGACTCCACCCAAAGGCCAGTACAAAGTGCCTAAGTCCCCCAGGAGCAAGTGATGTCTTCTGTATGTTTGGAGATCAACTACACATTAAGCTGTGTCTATATTTTGCAAAAGGGATGAGAGTATACTTTTTCCACTTGTATTTGTTTATTTATTATTTCTTTTATTCTTTATTCTTTGATATTTTTATTTTTATATTTTTTCTCATCTGCTTGTAATCAATATGCTACCATTTGTACCATCAAGGCTTTTATTACTTCAATGAATCCTTGAACCTGGTTTAGTGAGGATTTTAGTGCATCAGGCTGTCTGGATCCACCATCATAAAATGTCTTCCAAGTCTGATGGAAATTCATCCATTCAAAGAAATTAGTGGCATGCCCCACCAAGGCTCCTCAAAAGTGGATTTTGTATTTGCCACATAGCCTATATTTTGAATCTGACCATCACACACTTGCTCTCCAAATATTTACAGGGATTGTGTGTGTGTGTGTGTGTCTTATGCATATGTAGGTTCCCTTGCAGAAGTGGTTGGACATATTTGTCTGATTCAGAATATTTACATTCATTTCGAAATTGTAAGAGACTATAAGAGCAGAGTGGCAAATGTGGTACAATTGTGTATATACATGTGAATGTACATTCAATTGTACATTCATTTTCACATTCAGGTGGGCATTTTCAGATAATGTTTGTGAGAAGTACTCTACATTTTAAGCAATTTTAAGACTCCACATCCTTGAGCTTTTTCATTGAGCTGAACTTCAGCAAAAGGCTAAACTAGTTGTCATTTTTCTGTGTTAATTCAGATCAGTTACTTCACAGAATAATCTTTATGCTCCAAGGGAACTGACATTAGGTAAACCTTTCTTTCAGGTGCTCAGCTTCCTAGAAAGGAGAAACAGTTCAAAAATAGTCTAAAGAGTAAGCTCCAGTTTTACAGCCTTGTTAGAAACTTTCAGTTGCTGGTTGTTGGATGAACTTGGTGACCCCTTGAATCTCTGTAGCTATATATGTGCAGTATCTACTCTCGCATAACTGAAAGGACAAGGAAGGACAAGAAGAAAGAACAATGTGCTATCTAAAATTTTATCTCCCATGTTTGCCATAAATCGTGATTGTCACAAATCACAAATGCTGAAATGTGTTAAATTATCTGCCCCCCCCCCCAATATTTAAAAAAATGTACTTTTATCATCAAATTTTGTTCTATTCCAGTATTCTACTTAATTCATTGTAAATGAGCTGTTTTCAAAAGCAATGGACACATCTGACACATATAATTAAAGATGAGGCCAAATTAACTATTGTATTTGTGGTTAATTTAGACCAACTCTAATGAGCAGAGACATAAGCTAGCTTGGATTTACACTGATGACAAAGTACAAAACTTCAAAAGTGGATAAAACATGCTCTAACCTTTATGCCTTCACATGCTGCTATGCAGTGACATATCCACACACTATAAATCATTTTAATTGTCTCTTGGCAGATTCATAGAACTAGGTTACTAGGAAAGAACTGTACTCTTCTTGCTTGTTATTAAGTGGAGGGGGTTATATAGGAAAATATATTTCCAGCTAATAGATTTGGTTGTTTTTACACAGATGTAATTTTTTAAAAAAAGTTTAAAATAAATGAGTAATTTTCTTTCATCCCTCCCCCCCACACACACACACACTTGCAATTTCACCACAGGAGCAACATATATCATTAGATAATTTTTTAGTTATATTGTTAGAGGGAAGAGCATAGAAAATAAATGAAATCACATGATTTGGGGATTAGGGAGGAAACCATGGGCCTGTTCACACTACGTTATAAACTGGTTTGCAAGCCTGTTTAAAATGGGGGTTGTTCACATTTGTGCTGAGTTTTCCTGACCCAAATTCTGGTAGGGGGGATACAAATCCCCCCTAACACAGTGCTTTTGATACCAAGGCATTTTCAATGTCTTTTCAAATGAACTGGTCTTTTTTTTTTTTTTTTTACCAGCCGCCAGCAGGAACTTGTTGTGATTCAATTCAGGAAGGGAGGGGTTAATGTGCAGGGGGCAGATCATGCCCACCCCTTTGCTGTCTCCCTGCCAACCAAAGCCAGGGAAGGGGTTCTCCTGGGAACATCATTAGACAGTGTACTTATGAGTAAAAAAAGTGACAGTTTATGGACATCTTGGGAAGGGGTTAACTTGGCAAGGTTTCTTCAGAGGGGCTTGCCACTGCCATCCTCCAAAGCTGAAAGAGTGTGACTCCCCTCTAAGGCTAACCTATCCTAGGGTTTCTTGGAAAAGTTTCTTCAGAGGGGCTTGCCATTGTCATCCTAAGGCTGAGAAAATGTGACTCCTTCCAAGGCTAACCAATCCCAGGATTCTTAGCAAGGATTGTTCTGAGGGTCTTGCCATCGCCATCCTCCAAGGCTGGCCAGGGAGATGAAAAAATGTGACGTAGATAAGCAAATCTTTCGCCAGTCCCTAATCCCCATCACCCGATACAGCTCAAGGAACTTTTAGTTTGTTACTGTTGACTGTCCGCTATTTGCACTATGTTTTAACTTGTTGTTGGTTTAATTCTTTTTTTAAGGGGGGAGGTGGATATGGGATTGGATATTTTAATTGTCTTGTTTTTAATTTTATCTTGTACCCTGCCCCGATTGCTTGCTCAGAGGGGCGGGCTAGAAATAAATAAATAAATAAATAAATAATATTGGCAGTTGTTTTTTTTTTAATGGCAGCCCCCTTTTAAATCAATACAAATGGTAATGTGAACATCATTAGGGTTAAATTGTCACAGAGAGATTCAATTGGGGAAAACATAGTGGAAACTTTGATTTGGTATTGCATCATCAAATCTCCTCAACATACAGAACCATCTTGTTTATGCGCAAACATGGAAGAAGGAAGAAATCCCAACTTTGGAAACTTGGAGGACTAAATTATGTCAGCTTCCATAACTTGACAAGATGGCAAGAAGTTTAGAGTATGAAATGACAGACAAGTATTTGGAAGACTGGAATTTAATTGTGGAATATTTATCTCAAAAGGGAATATATCAGGCCAAGTGAGATGGAAGAGTTGAAATGGATAAATTTATAGAAGTGTATAGATTGATAGACTGTCACAATTAAGTTATGTAATTCTGAAGTATTTATTACATAAAATAAAGGATGATCTAGGATAACAGGATGTCCCATATTAGAAATTATTACTAATCATTAATGAAAAGGAAAACGAGGAAAGGAAAAGAAAATCTCTCTCTCTCTCTCTCTCTCTCTCTTTATTTATTTATTTATTTGATAATTTGGTCCTAAGGAGAAATAAGTCTGTTGAGCAACCTGAGTTTAGTAACAGGAAGGAATTGGTATGGGTGTACAGGTGGAAGAGGATGCATGTAGTTTATGTTATATATGTAATGTATATGTAGTGTTATGTCATTTAGGTTATGAAGTATATGTGGTGTATTTGATTTGATGTGTTAGAATGGATGTATAAGTAATTTTTTATATCATTCTTGGAACTAATAAAAAATAAATTTTAAAAAACATACAGAATCATCACTGACTCTGTATCTATTACCTAACAGTGTAGTATTTATTTATTTATTTTATTATTCTTAAAATATTGATCAGCTCTCAGCCTGCTAGGACCGCATATTGTAGAAAACTACATTCAAGTGATGGCTGGTTCACATACCAATGCATGAATATTTTGTCCATGTAATTGTTGAAACTGTATGGATAATTCCTACACCTATTGGTCATATCCTGTAGTAGCTTTGCACCAGCTGAAAGCTGCCTGTGACAGACAGTAAGACACATTGATTTCACTAACTACAGCAGTATTTCAACATATTATTCCACACTTGTACTCAATCCTATGGAGCAGTGTTTCAAAGTAAAGGCGGTCAGGAGGAATCAGTAAAAATTTGATGGCCAGCATGGTATGTAGGTTTGAGTTGTTGGATTATGAGTCTGGATACCAGGGTTTGGATCCAGCCATGCAATCCTACTGAGTGACCTTGGGCAAGTCACATTCTCTCATCCTCTGAAAAAGGCTAAGGCAAACTGACTTAGAACAAATCTTTCCAAGAAAACCCTTTGGACGGGGAAAATCGGGGGAAAGTGGGGGTTTAAAAGGACATTATCCCATGAAAATCACATGATCATTGTGGAGATTTTCACATGACATTGAAATTAAAGAGGATTTATCCCAGCAATAAACAGGTAATAACCAGCAACAAATCATTCACAGGGAAATGATAGGGTCTCCATAAGTCAGAAACAACTTGAAGGCACACAGCAATTTGCATAGGCTGAAGTGTTTTCTGCCCACACAAGTCCAGAAGTGGCTACAAGACAGTGTCACTAACTGGACACAGGGAAATATTGGAATAGGAGTATCCATATGATGATGGATATCCATAAAATACTGGTGCAGAAATAGAGATGTTACTTTTAACTGCATGGTGAATAATGAAAAAAGTCCTGCATTGGACAGAAACACAGTTTGTGGGAAAGAAAGACTTCAAATCTCCAGCGGGAGATTTGATCCCAGTTAAAAATCCAACCTCTGTTCCCATCTCCCCTGCTTTCATGATTTATTTTGTATTTAGGGGTAAATTTATTATTGGTTTCACAGTGAGCTATCCATAAAGCTGCTATACAAGTTTGATACAGCAGGAAGGAGATTAATTGGAAATTCCTTGAAAGTCAGTGTACTACTTTTAATGTGTCACCCTTAATGTGAATTTAATTTAAAGGGGGAAATTGCATCATTTATTTTTAATAAATACATTACATGACTTTTAAAATTAAAAAAAACCAGGGCAGCAGTAAAGAAAAAAAAGTCTCAAGAACCACAAAACAGCCTTCAATTAATTCCTAAATGTGAAGAGAAGTGATTAATTTCCAAGGGAAGGAACATCTATAGTTTAGTCACTCACTTATCAGGTTTCATATGGAAGAGTATCGACAGGGTAGTGTGACCCTGCTGGTGCTCTTGGACCTCAGTGGCCTTTGATACAATTGATCATTCCATCCTTTTGGATCGACTGAGAGAATTGGGAATTGGAGGCACTACGCAGTGGTGGTTCCAATCCTTCCTCTCTGGCAGATCTCAAAGGGTGAGGCTCGGGGACAGTTGCTCTTCCAAAACTGAGCTTAATTGTGGCATCCCTCAGGGCACTATTCTGTCCCTGATACTATTCAATATCTATATGAAGCCGCTGGGAGAGATCATTCAGAGGCATGGAGCTCAGTGTCTTCAGTACGCTGATGACATTCAGATATATCTCTCCATGACCAGATCATCGGCTCAGACTTCAGATGGCATCTCTCCTCTTAATGACTGTCTTGAAGTGGTAATGGGTTGGATGAGGGAAAACAGATCGAAGCTAAATCCAGACAAAATGGAGGACTAACAGTTACAGGCCTGAAACCAGGTTTGGGAATATAACTTCCAGTCCTGGATGGAGTCACACTCTCCTCGAAGGACTCTGTTCGCAGTCTGGGGTTGCTCCTTGATTTGTCGCTTCACATAACTAGTTAGGTGAATGTGACGGTCAAAAGCGCCTGTTATCAGCTTTGGCTGATACGCCAGCTGTGCCCTTTCCTGGATATGAAGGACCTGGAATCTGTGGTACATGCTTTAGTAACCTCACGTTTGGACTTCTGTAATGCGCTCTACTTGGGGCTACCCATGTGCTTAACCTGGAAACTTCAATTAGTTCAGAATATGGCAGCCAGGCTTGTCACGGGAACACCGAGGAGAGAGCACATAACACCGGTGCTCAAATCTCTCCACTGGCTGCTGATCAGTTTCCGGGTGCAGTACAAGGTGTTGGTTTTAACCTTTAAAGCCCTACGTGGCTTAGGTCCCTCTTATCTCAGGAACCGCCTCTCCCCATATGAATCCCCCGCATGCTCTGGTCCTCTGGGAGGAACCTGCTACAGCCTATGAAGACCAGACTGTCTCAGACCTCTCAGAGAGCCTTTTCTGCCACTGCTCCCAGACTATGGAATGGCCTGCCAGACGAGATGTGTCTTATTATGTCCCTTGCCTGCTTTAAAGACACTATAAAGATGCATCTCTTCCGGCAGGCCTTCCCTGAAACTTCTTAACCTCCTGGCTTCGAAATTGGGTCTTGATATTTCCCTGGGCTCTAAGATATTTGCTCCGTGCAGTTAATTCCCATGCCATTCTATCAATGGTTACTTCATGGGGATGTTTTAATTGTTTTTAATCGTGTTTAGTTTTAACTCATTGCTTGTTTAATCTAATTTTAAGGGGTAGGAGGTTAGGTAATGGGTTATTGAATTGTTTTATCCTGAGTTTTTTTTTTCACTTTGTTGCCTGGACAGAGGAGAGGGCTCTAAATAAAATTTATTATTATTATTATTATTATTATTATTATTATATGTTCTTCCAGGTGAACCGACAGCTGGTATATCATTTGAAGGTGATAACAAGTATTGTTTTCCTCAAATGACATGCAGAAAAAGTATCAGATGAAGAAGGACTCTCAAGATATGAGAAACAACCTCCACTTGAGTATTAGGTTTTCTGATCAATACCATATCTATCTTCAATTGATTAATTTTTACCTTGCATACTTCCATGCAGTTCTCAATTGATAATAGAGATGAACTTTGTAATTTCTGTTTTCCTTCTAGAAATGGATGCTGTGAATGAGAGGCAGAACTGAGTACTGTCCAGAGACTAGTGGCACTGAAAGCCCAAACCTTTGATTCAGCATAACAGATTTTGCTTCCTGTTTTCACATCCATCCATCCATCCCTTTATTTATATCTGCCTTTTTCAAAGTGACTTACCAAACAAATGGAAAAAACAATAAAATATGTGTGTGTTGTGTGCTTTCAAGTCATATTCAATTTATGTTGACCCTAAGTCAAACCTATCATAGGATTTTTTTGGCAGATTTCTTCAGAGGGGGGTTGCCATTGCCATTCTCTGAGGCTGAGAGAGTGTGACTAGTCCAATAAAATACATATAGTTTTTTAAAATAAAATATTAATATTAAAAAGTATTAAAAATAACAAAATTAAAACCAATTAAAATCTTACTTTAAAACAGATTTAAAAGAGTACAGAATCATAAAAACCATTTTTTGTTAACATCATTTTCCAAAAACAAAGGGCTGGAAAATAAAGGTCTTAACATGCCAACAAAAGGAAAACAATGGAACCATTCTAATACCCTGTGGCAGGGAGTTCCAAAGTGTGGGAGCAGCCACAGAGAAGGCCTTGTTCCACTTTCCCACTGATGGTGCCTATAAAGGTGGTTGGATCTTAAGAGTTCAGGCAGATTTGTGGGGAAGACATGGCCATTCAAATAGCCTGGGCCTGAGCTGTATAGGACTTTATAAGTCACACTTGCTTTCCAGCAGTGATGTCAAACATAGGGATATTGGGACCCTGGAACAAGGAACAACCCAAAACATTTGGTAATAGTATGGAAAATGTTATCCTTAGTCACTAAGCACATCTACCACTGCCACTGGGAGCCCTGGTGGTGCAGTGGTGTTAAAAGATGGTGCTGCAACCACAGTGTTGTCAGTTTGATCCCAGAGGGCTCCAGGTTGACTCAGCCTTCCATCTTTTTGTAGGTATTAAAATGAGTAGCCATCTTGTTAGGGATAATTGGCTTACACAATATAAACTGCTTAGAGAATGCTTAGTTCACTATGAAGCAGTATAGAAATGTAAATACTGTTGCTAAATGCTATTGTCACAGGTCGCTCACTGTCAGGTTAGAACAGGGTGCCCAGACATGTACTCCTCACTGCCACATTCTGACCTCAGAAGTGAGTAACCTTGGATGGCAGCAGACATATCTGTAGCATGTCCATGCAGACAGCCACATAGTGTGGGAACTGAGGCCAAGGTAGTGAACAGCTGTGAGACCAGAATACTCTGGGCTGCCCCTGGAATATCCTGGTCAGTGCAGACAGAGCCTTCATGGAGTCTGAGCCCACTAACCAGCTTGGTTGAACAGGGCCAGGCAAGAGCTGAGAATACTTTGATACCCAACATAATGCTCCAAGCACTATTACTAGTTACATACTAATTATCATTGGGGGATGCAGACTGGCTGAAAGGGGTGGCAAGACACTGTCCCTTTCTGCCCCAGATGGAGGCCACAGCAGACAAACAGTGCGGCCTCCGGGAGGTCTAAAAAGAACCCGTTCCTGGTGGGTTCTTTTTATGCCATGTGGAGGGCACCATTGGCACAGCACTGTTTGGGCACTGAACCTCACAGACATCATCATTACATGCCCTGTGTGGATGGGGGCATGGCAAGATGGCACCAGCATGCTGATAATAGGGCTGGTCGCTTGTGGATGCCCAGCCCTACCTAATCCCAATTTTGGCCCCAGGCCAGCGCAAACCACCAGTCTGTACCAGGCCATTATTTATATATTTTTACATTTAGATTATACCTTCCATCCAGTGAGCAAAAGTCAGCATAGATGGCTCTCCTTGTCTTCCTCCCTACTTTATAATAGGTTGCTTAGGCTAAAAGAAAGTGGTTCAAAAGTTTTCTGGCTCACTAGGGAAAATTGCAGACCAAAATTCAGATTATTATCACACACTGGTTTTCTGTGCAGCACAGCTACAAGCAGAACTTAGGGTTTCTAGTTCTAGGACTGGTAGTTCTTGGTAGCTGGGGTGGCTTACATCTTCTCCTCTGAGGAGAAAGGTGTACTGTTCCTGTATTAGAAGCTGCCTGCTCAAATATTGTAAAAGAAGCTAGCCACTCTAATCCAATGTTTATTTAAAATGTCTTCTCACTGTAGATTGAAGGCCTTGTGAAAGATGAAGTAAAGTATGAAATCTCCCAAGAGGAAAGGAAAAACTAAAAAGCAGGTGTCAAGAAGATTTTCATGTTGCTCGGCCTCTTTTATCTCACTTTTGTTGCATCTTCACTGTGTCCTTTTACCCTCCCTATGTGTCATCTGAAAACATGAATGCAGGGTAAACAAAAGAAATTACATTAAATGTAAGAAATATATGCAATAACTCTACTCCAACTCACCAATAAAATGTTGAAGGCAAAACAAAATTAAGATTGTAACATATAAAGTCCTTTAAAAACACACACACATTCTTTAACTACACCAAGTTTGCCAGCCAACTACACATTCCATATGTTGCAATTTCAGTATTGATTCAATCCTTAATCTGAGACACACAAAACCAACCAGGCACACATGCATACAGAGAGAGAGAGAGAGACAAAAACCTGCTTTTAAAAAAATTGGAACGGAAATGTGCTTTTAAAAGTTACTATGGTTTCATTGCCTTAGCATTCTGCTGTACAAGAACTTAGGAGGTATGTCAGTTTTTATAACCCATGTTGATGCCAAGTGCGCCAGTTCTATTGCCTTCTTAGGAAGTTTTATATTGCTGATAAATCATAACAAGAAAACTATAGCAATAGTTGGAAGTTTAAGTACAAATGTCATTTTTCAACATGGCATTATTCAGCTTTAGGTTTGGCTCTTTCTGGCTACTCCCTTTAATTATGAAACATTTATACTTCTAATCCTATGACTTTGAACTATATTCCAACATATGACTATTTGGTTTTGTGCCCGTTTTACTTACAAACCAATCCTGTGCAGAATTTAGAAACATTTCACTTTGCATACAAATAAATTGTTACAATAATTGTACAGATACAAATGTTGCTAGTGTAGTTTGCTTTCTGTAGTCTAACAAAAATATTTCTATTTATTATTTTCTAAATATTTTTAATATTAAAATGCTTATTATAATTGCTATAGCCAAGCCATGTAAAGGAACATCTATAAATAAATGATGATAACCAACAATGCATATTGGTATATAACACAATGAAAAAAAATCCCAGAATATAACAGACTGTAGGTCTCACCTCAGACTGTATTCTATCCTTTCTGCTAGAAAAAGAATAGTAATATTTTAATGCTATTATTACAGTTTGTTATTTAATTACTTTGATTTTATTATTAGTTACATTTCTATCCCACCAAGGCAGAATTCATAATTGTCTTCTTTTATACTCATAACAACCCTGTGAGGTAGGTCAAGCTGACAGAGAGAGTCTAAGATCACTCAGTGACTTTCATGGTTCAGTTCCAGTCAACACTGTAACCACTAAATTACATTGGCTTCAAGTAGGTCAATCCTATTTGTTTAGTTATTAAATTTCTATCCTGCTTTTCTTCCATCATGGAACTCACAGAATGTGCATGGATTTTTTAAATGCAGTGTCATATCCAGGTACCACCAAGATGATGGCTTGTTTAGCTTCATCAAGGTTACTGTCTCTTGTGCCTTTAGATCAGGGGTAATAAAAGTTTTGCTTGTGGGTTACAATCAATCCCAAATCCCCTGTTTTGCAACATTCAGAGCCTCCAAAAAATCCCTCCCCCCAATGATTTTAAATTTTCAGGTAAATAAATATCTCCAAATGCTATGGAGTGGAAGTTTCCATTTGAACCCATCCCTTAAAACTTCTCAAACCATGCCAAAACAAGCCAAAAAAAAAAAAAAAATCAGCATACACACATCCCCAAAAAGATGTAAGAACCAGATTATAGAGGCTAAGCTAAAAATGTGGATGTATAGCCCACCACAGAGCAATGGGGCTTAAAACTGGTCCTGGTTCCTACCACAGTTGCCAACCCCTGCTTTAAATCATGGTAGAGGCCAACATGGCTAACATCACACAGGCACAATCCATTGCAAAGTCATTTACCTTGGTGTTCCTAATGTGTTCATCTACCAAGTGGATGACCCTTGTAGTTTCTTTCAACTCTCTTATTCTATTTTATTTTATTCTGTTCTATAAGTAGTTGGGTAGACTTCTGTGGGTCTTATCAATAAGAAAATAGATCTGCTCACTTTCATGGCCCTATTCTTACCTCAAAGAAGTGGGGAAGGATTAAGACAGTAATATTTTTGCAAGGTGCAGAGGTGGGGATATAATATGAATAAAAATGATATTTATATGAATTGAGGTGGGGAACAACAACAAACAAATATACATTAGTTAAGAACACAACATCAGTTTTTTTTTAAAAAAAATCAAATAAAAGATGGTCACAGTGCTTTTTTTCTTCTTCCTCTAAATGTTTCTGGTCTGTATCCATAAGCAGCCATGAGACTGCAACACTCAGCATACCACCAGACCATGCTGTTCTCCCATCATTTCTCATTCAGAATACTGCTACATCATTACATAGTGTGTCTCAATTCTAATGGGCAGTGGGGTTTTCCATATATTTCCTCATAATGTCTATGATTATGAGGAAATACATGGAAAACCCCACTGCCCATTAGAATCGGGATGTATGTTTGCAGATTATCTTTGGGCTTTCATTTGTGCCTTTCAAAGAGTCATTCTTTCTCTCTTAATCTTTTCCAGACTAATCATCCCATAAACTACTTTCTCATTCATTTCCACTTGCTTTTTTCACAATTGTCTTTGCTTGCCTATAGAGGTAGGCCTTTCTTCATTCTGTTGCCCAACTATCTTCATTTATAGTAGTTACTTAGATATTGAGGTCTTGTGTCCTTTGCAGTAAGAGTTGCCATATTATTAGTATAGTGGTGATCAAGAGGCTTAAACTGTCCTGTATTAGCTTCAACCATTTGTGCTGTGTGCTCTTCAGAATTCCCAGCAGGACTGGTTGAAAATAATGCAGTACAGTGAGAATGACTAGATCCAAAGGAATTATTCAGTCACGTTTAGAGATGCCACCAACATTGATTGGTCCCAAGCCTGGAAATGATCACTAAAACCAGAAAAACTCTTGTGGTGCTTCTGAACCCAGTGGTAAAGCAGTAGATGTCGTGGTGGATCTGAATGTCCTGACTAAACCAACTGAGTTTTTATAAGAGATTCATATTGAGCCCCCTTGAAAAAACTGTAGGGCTTTAGCTGCTGGCAAATTCAGTAGTATGGTTGAAAATGTGGGCTAGTACAGAAAAGGTTGCACATTACTTTCCACTACAGCAGACCCACAGCTTGTGAAAATCATAATGAGTCTTCATTACCCAGGAAAGCCCTGATGGCCAAAATATGGGATGCTAGCTCATCTGTTAATGCATATGAATTGAACAATTGCAGTAAAAAAAAGTAGCATATTCAGATTCCCTAAACCACCGAATATGGTTGAACACACACCAGCATGCAGCCTAATCCTATGCATGTTTGCTCACAAGAAAATCTTACTCTGTCCCATGAGTAAGTGTATCCCAGGTGAGTATACAATCGCAGTCTTAGAGTCCTTTTACACTACACAGCTATAACACAATGACTCCTATGGAATCCTGGGATTTGCCGTTTAGAGACAGGCATTTAGACTTCACAATAAGAAAGACCTCTAGTGTCTCACCAAACTACAAACCCCGAGATCCCATAGGATGTTGCCATGGAAGTTAAAGTGAAACCATGATGTGTAGCATAAAAGGGCCCCAAGAGAGTTGTCATTTGAACACTTAGCTGAAATTAAGCATTTGGGCCCTTACATAAAGATAAAGGGTGGAAGTAAGAAGTTAAGGTACACTATAATGATGACAGAAAGAAGAAATTATGTGTGTTGAAGACAGTTCAGCTACAACTTCTACGGAGTCTAAAGCTGATCTTGATTTAATGAAGCAAATCCTCTATTATAATTTGCATTTTAGACCATCAACTACTTCTAGTAAATTTGTGCAAAACTAAAGCCTGGTACCGTTATTCACTAACACAAAGGCTACACTCCAACACGAAATTAATTGTGCTTAAATCCATTAATTTCCTTGAGATAAAGCATTTGGAACAAAGCAATTATGAAAAGATTAGCTTATTTATTTATTTATTGTCTGTTCCAGGACTTGTTTAACTTATTTCATTTCATCCAATCTGAATTGACTGAAAATATTATGATTTTTTAATTATTATTTTGCAGTAAATGAGAATGAAAGGAAATAAGTGCACTCTTTTAATTCTTCCACACCCACATTTTGCCCATTAACTCACTTTACTGAGTTCTTCAGTGAGTTGTAAATAACCTCAGGTTTTGACAAAGCCTCACCAACTGAAACAAAATCCAGGTAAAAGAAAACTTGTCAGACATTTCCTCTCACTGTGCCACTTTTGTACATTCATTTTCCCCTTTGGTCACCACACCACCATCCCGAGCACCTTATTTGCTTTGGAAAGTTTCAGTGGGGACAGGTGGAGACACTCACATACAAAGAGCAAATGAAACAAATCTCTTACTGCATTCCATCCAAACTGGAATTTGTTATCTTGCAGCTGCATCCTCAGAGTGATTTCCTAATCTGCTATTTACTCTGCAATCTCTGATTGTGGATTTTGGATTTTGTTGTATTTTGCTGCGTGGCCAACAGAAGCTACCCCCAGATATGTTTCCAGGGCTACTCTCTCTCAATATAGAAAGGAAAAAAGGCAGGAAAAACGAATCTTGTTGCTTACTTCTATGATAAACAGACTTATTTTAGCATGAGCTGCCAAGGACTACAATCCATTTCTGAGGGAGTGGACTGCAATCCATGACAGCTGATGCTAATATAAACCTGTTCCTCTTAAAGGTGCCAGAAGACTTCTGGACTAAGGGGCAGTCTCCCTTCTGGGCTCCTCCATCCTTTTAAGACAGCAGAATACCTTCCATACTTTCTGATGTCTCCCACATCTGTTCCCTAATTTCTACCATTTCTAACATTACAGAGCCTTTGAAAAACCATCCACCCCTAGAATATTTGCTGTGCTGGCATTCCCTTTGTAAGGTCATATGTGTGTGTGCATGTGCGTTATGTGCCTTCAACTCCTTTCCAGCTTACAGGGTCCCTAAGGCAAATTGCTCACAGCATTTTCTGGTCAAGGTTTAGATGGAGGTGGCTGAGAGAGTGTGCCTTGCCCAAGGTCTCCCAGTTAGGTCATTACAGAAATAATCCAGTTAGACATTGCTTTAATGTCCCTGACTCAATGCGAGGGAATTCTAGGAACTGGAGTTTTGTGAGACCTTGAGCCTTCTCTGTCAGAGAGGGCTCTGGTGCCAGAATAAACTACAATTCCCTGAACCAAGGCAGTTAAAACGGTCTCAAACTGGATTAGTTCTGCAGTGTGTTTTGGATCTTAGTAAAACTGGGAATAGAACCCTGGTGGTCTCTGATCCAACACCAAGACCACTAAGCAACACTGTCTCTTTCCTTTGGATGCCAAAACTGCCTTTCTAATGGCACTGAACTGAAGTGTCAAGTCACTGCAATGCTGGAAATGGGGGGGGGGGGGGGGGGGACAAGAGAGAAATCTCATTTGGGGGCAGACTTCTTAATCTGGAAGGGGCAGTGCACTTCTTTGGTCTTTCTTCCAAACTACTAGCCCTCCAGCAGAGTCTGCCTGGCCAAATGAAGGGATGGAGGGGAGAAAGAGGAGCAGGGTTCAAGGCCCTCGTCAAAACTTCTCCTTGGACTCCAGCAGTAACACTCGGGAAAAGGCAAGGAAATAAAGAGTGGAGGCCAGGCTTCTAAATCCCCCCACCCCCTTTTGACTCTGCATCCTCACTGCAGAAATAACCCGCTTTGGCACCGCTTCAACTGCCCCTGGCTCAAGGCTGTGGAATCCTGAGAAAGCAGTCTGAGCATCCAAAGCGCTTGAGTGCTGGGCTGCCAAACCCACTGGGTTGGGTGACCTTGGGCGGGGAGTCACACTTTCTCAGCCTCAGGGACAGGCAAAAAAAAAAAAAGAAATAGAAAAGAAAAGGTCCAAAACACACTGCAGAAATAATCCCAGTTCGAGATGGCTTTCACAGCCCTGGTTCAATGCTAGGGAATTCTGGAAACTAGTTTTGGGAGAGACACATCCAGCCTTTTTTTTAATCAGAGAAACCGTGGTGCCAGCATAAGCTCCCCAAAATCCCTTAGCCCTGAGCCAGGGGCAGTTAAAGCGGTCTGGAAGTGGGTTAGTTCTGCAGTGCGGATGGCTCTGCAAGGGTTTGGAGGAACACACCCACACACAGAGAGAGAGAGAGACCCACCCCAGCCCTCCTCCCCGGATTGACCTTCCAGCCCCCAGACTCACCTGATGAGAAGAAGAGACTCTCTCCCAGCAGCCAAGAGAAGGAGAAGCAAAGGGAGGCTGAGGAAGGAGGCTGCTGGTGCTGCTGCTCTCGCTGCTTAGAGTTAGTGCTGCTGCTGCTGCTTCCACCTGAAGGGGAGGAGCTGCATTGGAAACAGAGATGCAGAAGCAGCCTTTTTAGCAAAAGAAGCCTGACTTGGCACGTGTCTTTGTGGACGTGGGAATGGGTTGACACGAATGTCCCTTGCCTCTTTAGCTGAAGGAGGACTCGGGATGCATCCACACTGGAGAGATAACCCGGTTTGGCAGCGCTTTAACTCTTTGTCTGGCTCTTTGCTATGGAATTCTGGGAGTTGGAGTTTGTGGTGGGGCCCTCTGGGCCCCACCACAAACTCCAACTCCCAGAATTCCATAGCAAAGAGCCAGACAAAGAGTTAAAGCGCTGCCAAACCGGGTTATCTCTCCAGTGTGGATGCAGCCAGTGATACAAACAAACAACAATTAAGGAAGCAAAGACAACACACAACCTTGGAGTGTCATTGCTAGAAGCCAACCATCTGGAGCCATTTGTGGTTTGACAAACTCTGGAGAGCAGGGTTCGAATCCTGACTTGGAACATAAACCCACTGGGTGACGTTGGGCACACTCTCTCAGCCTCAGAGGATGGCAAAGGCAACTCCCCCTCTGAAGAAACCTGCCCTGAAAACCCCATGATAGGTTTGCATAAGAAAGGAAGCCATAAGAGAGAAAGAAAAAGAGAGAGAATATTGCAGTCCAGGAAGATGTCAAGCAATAATAGGGTGCTTCCCCTTCAATGCCCCAGCCTTTTATCAACTTTCATTCACAGTAGTTTAGACAATGTAGTCCTCCAGATGTTGTTGGATTATAACTCCCATCATCCCCTCGCCACCTATTAAGGCTGTGTATGGTTAATGGGAGG
The DNA here is from genome assembly GCA_034509955.1 of Urosaurus nigricauda. NCBI lineage: Eukaryota > Metazoa > Chordata > Lepidosauria > Squamata > Phrynosomatidae > Urosaurus > Urosaurus nigricauda. Next base: position 61,468,323 of record JAOEGL010000003.1, read on the forward strand.
TGCAGTCCAACAAGAGTGGGAGGACCACTACATTCTCCTGCTCCACAGCATGAACTGAATCCAGTGGCAGATACTCACTTCTAGGTCACTTTCAGTGAATCTGGTTTTAGTCAGAACTTTAAAGTCCCAAACCAAAGTTTGTTGTTGTTTCAAGTTGTTTCCTACTTACGGTAACCCTAAAGCATAGGGTTTTCATGGCAGGTTTCTTCAGGGTGGGGGGTGGGGTGCCTTTGTCATCCTCTAAGGCCTTTATCACATGAGGAACCTACCATGTGGTAATCATAACCAAAACATTGCCCAAACACTCCAGAAGGACAGAAGTGGAATTGTCTGTCACGCTTCTGAAACATCGCTGAAGTGTTCTCATTGTTCTTCTGTCGACCAATCGTTCACAGTGAAGCCATTTTAGTAGCAACGGGGTCTTCCGTTATTACAAAAATGGCTTCTCCGTGAATGATTGGTCGATGGAAGAACAGACGGATGCCTCAACTATGTTCCAGCAGCATGACAGACAATCCCGCCTCCGCACTTCTGGAGCATTTGGGCAACGTTTGGGCTGCGATTGCCACGTGGTAAGTCCCTCATGTGACTGAAAATGAGTGACTTGCCCAAAGTCACCCAATGGGTTTACATACCAAGTCAGTATTTGAACCCTGCTCTTCAGAGTCATAGTCCAGTGCTGAAACCACAACACCACACTTGCTCTTTCCAAGCATATTTTGGGGAGATGCTCCAGTACCTTGAATGGCTCCTTAATGCTGGATTAAGCCCTGAATTCACTACCTAGCTGACATGCTTACTGAATCTTTCCATCATCCCCAACAATGGCCTTTGCCGTGCCTTTACCCACTTCTGGAGTGATCCTTTCTGTCACCAAGTCACCCATTACCTCACTCTTTCTAAACTGGCTGCCTCCAGTTCAAGTAGAAGGTAGAGCAGGAAACATTGAGCCCCATTCACACATTTGCATTTACATTGTTGCGATAGCCATATAGCCTTCAGTGTGGAGTTGCACCTCAGGGAGCTGCCTCAATGAAATCTCTGTCTTTATGCAAGACTCTTTACAAGTGGCTATTTTTATGAGTGTAGTGGCTCTTTCAGCCCTGACCACACACTCACAAGGAATACTGCCAAGAAGACATGTGGAGGCTGGTCTATATGAAAGAAAAGGCATTGTACTGTGGAAATTCTATTTGATCACCTATTTCAATGCTTTGAAAATAGCTTTTGCTAAATTTCAAAAGCTTTGAAAATGGCAGGGCACTGAGCTGTAGCATGTGCTGATGCAAATTATCTCCTGAAAATTTAGTAGGTGTATAAATTCTTCTTTAAAATAAATAATAATTCAAGTGCAAGTGCTTAGTTTTATTTTGGACTAATTTGGTGAAGATTCAGCTTGATTTGCTATGGACATAGGGCTACAAGTGAAGCTTTATGGAATGGTCAGTGTCTATCCAGGACTTTCTTTCATATGACACAGCCGTTGCAATGACATTGCATATTACAGAAAATATACAGAAAGAAGCTAGCAGCAATGACACAGCCTTAAAATAAACCATGTAGGAAGAACTATGCAAAGAGCATTTAAAAAATAAAATTATCTGTGTGGGAAAGTTTAATTGGACCGCTTCAAGTAGTTGCACAATTGGCTTTGCCCATACTTCACATTAAGAGACTTAAACAGCTAATTAGCCAGGGCATATTATGAAATAATAGGAGAAAATTAGTGCTAATTTATTTCAACTTGAAATTTATATGGGGAAGTTTATTGCCACAATGTGCCACAATCCTAGGCCGCTGACAGGGAGCCTTATTGATATTCAAAGCTACTTAAAATAACACTGTAGTTTAATTCATTGGTTTATATAAATTATATATGACCGTGCAATAGCTGGAAAGCTGCCCTCTTACAAGCATTTGAGCTTCTAAAATGCACTGACTATTCTTTGGTGATATCTTTTAGTATACATATGCAAATATTATTAATAGCAGGAGACACTAAAATATAAGAAGTAAAATATATTTCAGGACCATGGACAGTGTGCCAGTAGAATGTATGTCGGGCAGCATTACAAAACATTCTTGTGAAACATTTTCTTTCTTAAATTACAATCCCAAGCAATAAAATACACTATCAAATAGCAAAGTATACTGTACAAGTAGAAACAATGGGGATAAACTATCTGGCCAGACATCCTCTTTGTCGTGAGGAACAAGGACAGACAACTCACAGGCTATGTTTATTTCCTACTTTTGCTCTGGGCAGGTAATTGAGACAAGTCTTAATTTACCTGTAGATAACCCTTTGAATACAGCTACATGAATATAGCTTAGTTAACAAAGTAGATGTGTTCCTGTGCATGACTTCTTTAACAGAAAATTTACATAGATAACATGGAAAGAATATGGATACATTTCTACATCACAAAAAAAGAACAGTTCAACATGTATCAACAAACTTTTTATCCAAAACTAAATGATGTGCATATATGAAATGAAGCCACCAGGTCAGATAAGCCATACAGAAGTAAACAAAAGCATTTTGGACTTTCTAAAGACTACTTGCCAATTAGCTTCTGGGCCCAATACAAAGTGTTGGTCGTTACCTTTAAAGTGGTTATGGTTTGGGTCTGAATTACTTGAAGGAGTGCCTCTCCCTACATAATCTGCCCCGCATTCTCAGAACATCGGGGAAGAATTTATTAGACCCTATTAACACAAGATTGATATCAAATTCCCATAAGGCATTCCCTGCGGTAGCTCCAAAGCTCTGGAATGATTTGCTGTAGGAGATCCGTCTTATTACTTCCTTGGATGCTTTTAAGAAAGCCCTTAAGATGGATCTCTTCCAGTGGGCCTACCCACCTGATCTACTTTGATGGATCATGAATGAACAGATAAAACTAAATTGATAATAGATACAGTGACACTGCCTAGAAAGGGACAGTATGTCCAACAAGTAAATTGATTATATAATTGTTTTATTTGTTTTTAAATTGTATTTGAACTATGTAAGAATTTTAACACTGTTGGAATCCCACCTCGATCCAAAGGGAGAGGTGGGAAATACAAATAAATTATTATTATTATTATTATTATTATTATTATTACTTGAAGGCGTCTTCCAAAATAAATCTTGGAATTGTTTACTTTCACCAGCCTCCACTTTGTTTTAATGGTTTCTATTTTGGTAGCCAAACTTACAAATCTATGGTTTTTTAAACATCCTTGGGCTAGCTGGTGAGGGACCTTTTCTCTCTGTTTTGCTTCTCACCTGTGCTCAGCCAGGTAATCTGAAGTCAGCTGACTACTTTGCTTATTAGAGGAAGGAACACACAGCTACAGTAGGATCAACTAGAGCAAAATCTCATTCTTTCACAACTCAAGCTTTATTTTATTGTTTACTATAGAATATGCTGCTGAAATCCAACACTGAAAGTCTGTTTCTCCAGTCCTCCTTTTCAATACCAATTATGATGCCACTAAAAAAAAAACTTCCAGCTAAACAGGTCAAAAAGGAAAAGGAAGCTTGGGGCAGGTGTAAAAAATATGACTTTGTAAAAACTAGCTTCTTTGTTAACTGAGATTTGCCTCTATCTGTCAAACAAGATTATTCATATGATGTCTAAGGAAAAGAAGACAGTTTTGGCAAATATCTTACAATAATTTCAAAGTGAAAAGGTCCAAATTTAAGAATTATACCAGGAAGACTTAAGGCATACATTAAAGTAACTGTAAAGGCAAACAAACAGATAAACAAACAAAAACAAGGATACACATATCGAAGAATCCCTGCCTAAGTGGCTGGTATGATGGCTCTAAAATAAATAAAGACCTAGGCTCATGGAGATCTTTTGCTAAGAATCTCAAATGTCAGGCAAAGTCATACAAGAGGCTTTTTTGTCTTTATTGTTGTGATATGTGTTATCAAGTGATGCTATGAAAGAGAGATCTCCAAGAGTTCCTCTTCTTAACAATCTTGCTCAGATTGTGTGAGATCATGACTGAGTCCTTGACCACCTGTTTTCTTCTTTTCCTACTGGCTGCAGCTTTCCCAAGCATTATAACTGAATAGCCTATGTTAAATTGACTAGGACAATTAAATGTAACAAATAAAATGTAGCTCTCCTGACCAAATCAGAATCATGAGTAATCAAGAAGTCATATTAATTTCTTTGTAAAAGAGCCTATGGGTGCTACCTCTCCACAAAGTAATATTTTTGAAACCTAAGACAACAGCTTTCTTATACTCAGACTCTGACAGTTGATGCTTATTAGCTATGTACCACAATAGTTTGTTGTAGGGCCTCACATCAAATTTGAATTATCAGATGTCTCTTATTTTGAAAATGAAATGGGTCCATAAAGGAATAGTATGAAGAAGCATATCAATTTGCAAATTAAAATGAAATGAATTTGCAAAGAATGTTTAAGAAACCACCAAGGAATTCAAAACCTAGGGATAGAATAATCAGAAAAGCTGAACACCAAATGATAGAATTTTCCTGGGGATAAAACCATTTTCTATTATTTAATGAATATGTTTCCAACAGGATTCCAACATATAATATGTTGAAATCGTATTGCTGCACTATGCTGGTACACATAGTGATAGCAAGAAGGGAAAGGCTATAGGGCAAAAGAAAGTAATAAAGAACCAAGAAGAAAGTAAAGTATTAGGGAAAAAATGGCTGCTCTGAGCTGGCAGATTTTCAGAGTTTTCTGGTGCTAATACTGTACAATCCTGGAAAAGATACAACTGTATCCTGCAACAATTAGGGTTGCAAGATACAAGCAATGACATTAGAAAGCTATGCAACGATATATAGAGGAAGGTTTCGTGAGGCCTACTGTGAAGGTCTAGAGATATCCTGAAGCATTTTGTCATATCCCAAAGTGTCTTTTGGTTGGTTCTTCATAAATTTGTATGGGTCTGACATAAATAAAAACTGAACTGCTTGTCAGTCTGTAACTGATTGACTAAACTGCTGTGATGTCATGAAACCATAATATTGATATATTTGGTGGAGAATACTCTCTGAGATATATTCACAATCACTTAATGCAGATTAACATTTCCTCTGTACAGTTTAATTACTTTACAGTATTCAAGATCAAACTTGTAAAAAAGTGATTTTTAAAAGTGGGCTTTCACAGCCCTTCAGTATATGGTTATTACCATAGTAGCTGTCCTAAATTGTTTTAGTGTAGTAATGTAAATCCAAAGAACAGTAATTATTCAAAAATTATCAATTGATAGAATAATAAAATATTGTATACATGGAATTCTGCAGGACCTAAAGAACATGTGTATACTTGGTAGGATTGTAAAAAGGAAAAACTGAGTGAACACATTGCTTGAGAAAACGGGAAAATGTGGATCAGGAAACTAAAGGCACAAGAAGACTAAAATGACCTTATAGGCTTAATTTCATCTATTGATTTGAAATTACCAGCCAAAACTTTGGCTGCAGCTTTCCTTTCTATATTGATTTTCCTTCTGCTTTCAGAAGTTATTTTATATTTGCTGTAACCCACAACTCAATATGCTTACTCACTGCCAGCTATTTACCCCCTTTCTGACTTCATGTTCTACTGAGCAGCCTCTGCCTCCAGTCTGAGGCATTGTCCCATGCAGAAATTATGAAAGGGTGACAACAGAAATTTATGTTAGAATTTGTCTTAAAAAGAAATCACATATTTTTGGGGATATATTTTTGAAATGTATTTTGAAGAAGTATAATTTACAATACTTAAACAATCTCTAAAACAAATACATCACATTTCCTGAACCGGCAATGTTCTACATCAGTGCTACTCAAAATTGTGGCCCATGAACCAGTGCTGGCTAATAATAATAATAATAATAATAATAATGAAGTATTTATTTATTTATTTATATCCCGCCCCTCTGGGTAAGCAATCGGGGCTTACAACAATTTTTCAGGAAATAAAGGAACAATTCCAATCAGTAGGCACAATATGGTGCTAGTCTCTGACACAAAGGGTGGGGCAGGGGGAATCCCTGCCAGTCCCCAACATTAGATGGCTTAAGAAGCATTGCCTTACACTTCTCTGTACTTGATATGATTATGAAGAGTGTGAGATGTGCTTAAATCTCAATTTGATTTGAGCATATATTGTTAAGAGACCTGTAATGCTTGCTTTTTTTCACTCCTTTTTAAGCCAGCAGATTGTCTGTGACAGACTTGAAGCTTGGCAACTTCTGTTCACCTTCCAAGATTCTAAATGAATACAGAGACTACATGAATGGAATTTTTTTTTGAGACAACAAAGTACACAATTACTATGGTTTAGATACTCAGTATATAAAATGACAGTTGCATAAGTGTTAACTTGAGTAGAACCATTGAATCAATGGGCTCTAGAAACAGGTTGACTGACCATTCAGCAGTGGATTCAATGGGTTTAATCTTGTTAACACTCGCAACTGCAAATTTATTATTAGCTTGGCTGTTGACCTTATTAGGGTCTTCTTCTCTTGGGCATGACATTACAAACTCAACTGATTTGTTGTTGTTGTAAAACACATTGGTCTAATTCCAGCGACTAGTGTAAATTACAGTTTTTCATCATCCAAACTTTTTTTAAGATGTGGTCTGGCTGAACATCAGCTACAGTATATATTTATACCTGCTATTAATGTAACACTTCTGAATCATCAATGTGCTTCATATATACTTTCACCTAACATTCCTGTAAGCAGGATTAATTTGATATTGCCAATGGAAGACTGAAGCTGATATAATAATCTGTTTTCAGAGATAAACATGATTGTCTCCTTATTGTGAAAAAACAGCAGCAATAGGTGATAAGATGTTTTTAGAGAACTCCAAAATATATTTAAAATACACATTTTATGATAATAATGCCAGGAATACCATTAAATCAATGAACTTGAAACCTGATATAACCATTAATCTTTCTGAAGAGTAAAACCTGCCCTTGGACTGCTGTGATAAATGAACATTTTAAAACTCTTATTCAATTCCCTTCCTACTGAATATGTTTAGTAGTTGCTTGATAGATTTTTAGATAGATTTAATGAATAACTTCTTGAAATATCATACACTTTGACCACAATGTTTAACATCAATGTGAGTCCTTTATTGTATCATCAGTACTGCTGGGAACAACTATATATGAACTGCACCTATTAGCTGATTCTAGGGCTGTTTTCTATAAGGTGGTCACACATTGGGTATCAATGTCATATTCAAAATTCAAAATAATTTTCTTCATTCACATTATCATCATTTTTCCATATTTATCAATGCAGTCTGCCTAAAATGCAATTTGTCATGGCTTTGCACTGAGAGGTCACTTAGGTGTACAGATGGTATGGGATATGAAGCATGAAGGAAGAAAGAAGGCCAATACTGTGCTAGAGGTTAAAGCCATGAACTTAGTTATAATAAATATTCTGTATGACTTTGACAGACATTCTCTCAGGGAACCCAGGCATACCAGAACTGTTCCTGGTAGTAGGTAACTCATAAAGGATGCTAATTTATCCACTGAAGACAAGATTTGACATTCTGCCAGTATCAGATGTTGCTGTACCATTGCTGGCAAAATAAAAGTAGAACCATTTTGTCTATCAGAGATTACAAATTTAACAGCCTTTTGTACAAGCCCATATCTGAATTTCTGAGACCATGTCTGGGGTGACAGTGTAGTGACAATCATTCTGCTTCATAGCTGACACACTGAAAAACAGAATCATAAAAAATGTATGTTGCATATAAAGAGTGGAAGGAGTCTTGTGTATCACCTTACAGTAGGGGTGGCAATTCTTGATTTTCTCTGTCCCAATGCCTGTCAAAAATCAATCTATTTTCCCCCCCTGTTTGGTCAAGAGTTAAAAAAATTTTTTCTTCAAGAGATGACAGGAAGGTGTGCAGTTTTCTCTGAAAAGTGCACAGCTTTCATTGAAAAATACTCAGGTTTTCAGCTGGCATGTACTGGGGACTGTCTTTCTCCAGCTTTCCCTCCCTTGTTCTTCCCCAGCCCCAAAGTTGCACATAAATTGTCATCTGAGAATTATCAAACCTGTTGGGGACAAAAATTGCCAGAAAGTTGACAGCTCTTGTTTAAGAACTGCAACATCTATGTAGGATTTGTGTGAAAGGTTGGGGTTGGGGAGATTTATGGAGGGAAGTTGATCTGGGTTGGGAAGGAGTCACAGATGTTTGGCCACTGATGATCTAGTTTCTACTTTTTCTACAGCTTCCTTCCCTCCAAGCCTGAGTCATGACATGAGGCTGTGAAAAAGATGTTTCAGATGTCAAAGCAGGAGGAAGCGATGAGACTGAAAACTCTTTTCACAGCCTTTAGTCAAGTTTTTTTGTGAAAGACTGAGGCTTTGAAGGAAAGATTATAGGGAAAACAGAAACTGGATTGTCAGCTGCCAAACATCCATGTCTCACTCACCCTAGTCTTACACAGAAATCCCGACGAGATGGAAAGATATAACAATTTCTTCACAAGAAGAATGGTTATTGAAACTGTGTAAACTAGCAGAAATTGATAAACTTACAAATTTACTGCATGATTACATTGTAAATAGTTTTAGAAGAGAAAAATGGAAACTATTTATGGAATACATAAAGAAAAAGTGGGAAACTGTGATGATTTGGAGAATCAGAATTGATTCATTTGTAGAAGAAAATCATTCCCTAGGGTTGTTTTTATGTTTTGTTGATTGATTAATTTGCTTTAATTAGTAGTACTTTAGTTTAGCTTAGTTTACTAGTAGCATTAGGTGTTTTAACTTTGTATGTAGTCAATGGACTGAAGCACACAGGTGCAAAAGAGTGATCTGAGTCTACTCTGGCCAGAAGCAGATCCAAACCCGCTGACCGCATAGCCCACTCCAAAGTCAGCCCATGCTCACTGGAGCTGACCAGTGATTCCAGTAGGTGGATTATCCTGGCTCCTTTCTGCTCCACTCAAAAGGAACAGAGCATGGCTTCAGCATGGTTTCTGGCCACTTTTGAGGCATGCGTTGTGTAACTGGCATGCCTCCAAAGTGGCCAGAAGCCACTTTTTTCTGCCCATGTGTTTTGCTGCTTAGATAACAAAAAGTATGTTTTGTATTATATGTCTTTGTGTCAATATATATTTTTAAAGTCTCTGCACAGAATCTAGTCAGGATTTCTCTGAAAGACTGGGGCTTTATGGGAGGGATGCTGCAGGAAAAATAGAAACTAGATTGTCAGCTGGCAAATTGACATGCACACACACACACAATTTACTTCCCAACTCTCCCTTCACCATCCTTTACAGAAATCCTGGCTAGAGGCTGCAGCTCTCAAACAAGAGCTGCTATCTTTCCAACAACTTCCCTGCACACCTTCATCTCCCAGCTGATTTTACAGCTGTAATATTTTTCACAGCTGATAATTTTTGTGCAGCTTTGGTGCTGGGGGCAAGAAAGGAGGGAAAGTTGCCAAAAACAGTACCCAGTAGATGTCAGCTGGAAAACCAGAGTATTTTCCAATGAAAGGTGTGCAGCTTTGGGCTGGGAATTTTTTTAATGTCTTAGCAAAGCTACAGGAATTGGTTCCCTGCAGAATATGGTGTAAGACACACTTTTAATGTTTGTCTGAATGTATAGCAATAATAATGTTATTGTTTCCTTATTTATTTACATCTTGACCTTCTCCAAAGTCCTAAGAACATCTCAGTGAAGTACAAAAATAAATAGTAAAGTTACACATCAGTGAAAAACATCCATTAAAACACTTTAGAACACAGCAGTAATAAAAACATTTAAATGTTTAAAGTGTAGCATGCTCATTTAGGCTCAGGCCTGCCTGAATAAAAAGGTATTTGCCTACCAGTGGAAAGACATCCAGGAGGGTGATAGTCTAATATCAGACAGAAGAAATTGAAACCACCCTCCTGGATGTCTTTCCACTGGTAGATCCACTCTTCTAGATTGATTCCAAAAGTGGTGGGAGAAAGGAGATGAACCTCACCTATAAATCTTAAAACTAGGGCAGGTTTTTATGGCAAGATACAGTCCTTACAGTAACCTGGACATGAGACCAATACATCATAACCATATCTTAGAATTGTGCCTAGAAATGGACCAGTAGATAGTGAAGCTGTTTTAACAGAGGAATTATATATTTCCTGTAATGAACCACAGTTGGCCTACCTGGGTGTAGATTTCTGAACCAGCTTAAGCTTCTGAACACTCTTCAAAAACTGCTCTATGGAGAGCATATTCCAGTAATCCAGTAATACACCTTTACTGTGATCATCCCTCTTTGGAACAGTAAAATGCGAGCCAGCATAAGCTGAATCCCTGTTTCCTTCTGCCTTCCAGCTGACCAGGAGCATCTTTGTCTTGTCTGTGTTATGTTTATTCAATTTCATCCAATCAATTATTATTGTTGTTATGTACCTTGAAATAATTTTTTACTCATGGTGGTCCTAAGGTGAACCTATCCGAGGGTTCTCTGAGCAAGATTTGTTTAGAGAAGGTTTACCTTTTCCTTCCTTTGAGACTGAGAGACTTATCACACAACAGGAATTGGAAGTATAATCCAGTGGCATAACAAATGCAATCATGGGTTTTCACATTATTGCATGAGAGATTATCTTAAGCAGTTACTGACAGTGGGAACGCATACCAAACACAATCATGGGTATTCACATTATTGCATGATAGGTTACCACATGGAATTGCTGGCAGTGGGAATGAATTCCGAAGGCAATCCCACATCAATCCAAAAGTAAGTAAATTCGGTGAACTAGCAGATTCACAAATCCTCTTCTCAGGCTATCTTTTCCCAGGCTATCTTTTCTATAGAAATTGAGAGGAATCCCTCCCATGTGATAACCTTTCACGTAATTGCATTCATTTCTGAATTGACCTCGCTATTTTTTCTTTTGAAATTGAGAGGAATCCCTCCCATGTGATAACCTTTCACATAATTGCATTCATTTCTGAATTGACCTCGCTAACTTTTCTTTTGAAATTGAGAGGAATCCCTCCTGTGTAATAATATCCTGAGAGAATCTGACTTGGCTAAGGTCATCCAGTGGGTTTCCATAGCTGAGAGGGAATTTGAACCTGACTTCCAGAGTCCTAGTCTGTCGCTCAAACTACTACACCATGCTGGCTCTCTCCATCAATTATTTACCTTAGAACTAAAACAGCTTCTTAAAATTTAGATGGATAGGAGTGATGGTTGAGTATCAAACGTCTAGATATCCTGTCCCAATCATTCTATTAAAATGTTAAATAAGATGTGGGGACAAAATAGCATCCTGAAGGAATCCATATCCTTGAGCTAAACAAATTGAAAATATGTCCATTGTTACTGGACAAGCAGAAGCCAAAGTTATGCCCACTAGTGCTGTATCAACTACAGTTAACAAATCAGAATGGTTCTGAGTGATTTTATCTGCAAAGTGTCATGTAAATGGTTCATAGATAGCAGCTGAACATTCTATATGTGCATGCAAGCACATTTTCATCAGAGAACATCACATATGCCAAGTATATCAGTACAGCTGTATTGCTTAGGTAATTACTGACGTAATCATGCTTTTAGGTGAAAAGCAATACTGTAAAAACCCAGTGACTTGGAATATTAAGCACTTAGACAGGTGCATTCTGATTCAGCATATCAGGTCCATAATGAGACTAATCTAATATTGATTTTATATCAGCTTTGATTATATCCCATAAAGTTTTGTCCAGTGGAGATATGGGGGAGAAATTGTATCACAAAAGCTTTGATGACGTAAATGTAAAAGGATAGGCTTTTAAAAAGAAATTATTTGAATTCAGTCTGTAAAGTGTTAGATGGATTTTGTAAATAATGAAATTAAATGAATAGACTTCATTTCAGCTATTAGATCACACAACCCTAGAACACTCTTAGCTCAGCTATTTGATAACTGATTGTGCAGAACACTTTAAACACCCAGTCCGCTTTATCACCAATGGAGGCTCAATTGATTGGCCAGGAAGGAGATGCTCCCACTTTCATTCCTTTTAGGAAACATGTAAAGACAGACATTTTCAACCTGGCCTTCTAAACTGCCTGCTGTAATTCTATTAAAGTCAGTATTTTAAATCACCTTTTAGTTGTGTCCTTGAGCATTGTGTTTTTGTTTTTTGTTTTGTTTTGTGGAAAGAAGGGATAAAACTGAAACAAATAAACAAGCAAGGCAAACTCAGACTAATTTACATATAATCCTAGATTTCAGGCATTCCTGATCTGCAGTATTATTCCAGCTGGTCAATAATTGGTATCAGTTTGCATTCACAAGTCAAGAATAGCAATATGCAGTAAGGCAGACACTGAGTCACTGTCCATTATTTAGTAAAGTAGCTTTGCAATAATTTTGAAAATATGCCATGCAACACTAACTAGATACAGACCATGGCTTTTAGGATGTGATGTGGGTGTATTGCTCTGTCCATAACATATTTCTTTGCTGCCTAATGCTATATAACAGTGCTAAGGAGTGTCACAATACAGAAGCTGGCAACAGCCCTTCCTGTTGTAGTCATACAAGCTCAGTATTCTCTACTGCTACTTGTATTGAAATTATGATAGTACAACAATCCTATACTCCTATAGAAAGTATATCCTGGAATGACAGCTCATCTGAAGGAATGAATATGTGTTGTTTATAGTGGAGTTACTGAGGCTTGTTTCACCTGGGGAAGAGCAAAATGCCTTCCATGGGATGCTAGCTTGGTCCCCTCCCTACTCTCCTTTTGCCAACAGGCAAATAAGTTTTTGTTCAAACATGCTTTTAAAATAGAATTGCTTGCAAGGATGCTTCTTATGGTAAGATATCCTTTATTTCAAATCTTGCATGGTTTTTAATGATTTTATACTGCTTTAATTTATTGTTTTAATGGGTTAATTTTTATTGTGTTTTAAAATATGTTTTTAACTGATTCTTTGTGTGAGCTCCCTTGGGTTCCACTCCAGGAAAAAGGCACATATAAATGAAACAAATAAAATAATAAATAATAAAAACAAATGTGCTAAAATATTGCATATGTATAAAAAAGTCCCTCTGGGTATTAGTCCAAAACTCACACCACTACACCATGCTTGTTCTGAAAGTAACATAGTTTGAAGGAATTTCAAATGGAATCGTTTCTCTGGAAATATGTAGAGAAATCATGGCTCAATAGACTTTATTATCAGTTCAGATCATTATAATTGATTATAATTTGCATTATATGAATTTACTTGCAAGCCGCAGCTACCTAGTTTATGTACTGTAATTGTTTTGCATGGGGAAAATATTGATTTGCTTTTGGGGACAAAGTTTTGCAACATACTTTCTAATTAAAATGATTAATCTGGGTTATTTTGTTATTACATATGAACATCTGTTTCCATATAAACCTCTTTCATAGTGACTCATGAGCAGACCCTTCTGTCCTCAGTTTTTCACTCTACCTATCTTCTAATTGCTTAATTCTATTACTGCTGCTCTAAAACTTAATTCTTTAACTTGTGAGCATTGATGCATTTCCAACAATTACAAATGATAAGCACTAAAGTAAAGCAAGTTGATCTCTGGATGGGATGGGGAATCAACAATGTGTATTTGGTGGCCTCCCTTGGACCTATATGGTGAGGGTGGGGTGACGTGACAAGCCATACGCATATTGAAATTAATGGGACTTAAGTTACTCAACAACTTAAGTCCCATTTATTAGAAAGACTCTTAGGTATGCATCTTTGCATTCCTTTAAGATTTTATGTATTAATATCCAGTTTGATTCCCTACTAATGAGTCCATTGTGAACTCAGTGCTACCTAATTGAAATGAGACTGTGTTCATGCCACAAGCATCCACTTCCTCTTGTGGTTTAGCAGTAGCAGTTGTATTACTACTACAGTACTTTTACAGTTATTATAATTGTTCTTCTGTATATACTAAGACAAGAACAATTATACTGTCTTAAACATAATTATTAATATGTAACTGTAACAATTTCTAAAAGCAAAATGCAGACTCCAATGTGAAGAACTGGGGAAGAAAGTAACAGTTATGCAGCATTTTTAATAACATCTTCCATATATATTATTTTATCAAGCCTTACTTTGGTAAGATTGGCAGATATGATCCACATATTAGTGGTGGTGTGCTAAGGTTGAAATTTACCAGAGCTCCCTAAAACAACTCAGTGAATTAATAACTAAGGTCCAAAGTACACTGCCGAAATAATCCAGTTTTGGCCCCTTTAACTGTCCTGGCTCAGTACTAGGGAATTTGGGGAATTTATAGTTTATTGTGGCACCAAAGCTCTGACAGAGAAGGCTAAATATCTCACAGAACTACAGTTCCCAGAATCCCCTAGCATTGAGGAAGCACAGTTAAAGCGGTCTCAAACAGCATTATTTCTGTAGTGTGTTTTGGTCCTATGATTGTAATCCTGTTTGCATTTACCTATAATATATCCTATTGAACTTTCTGCGGTGTTTTATGCTTAGATGCGTATAGGATTGTATTGAAAGATACATTGGAATTTAGTGCCAGCATTATTGTGTAACTACTGCATTACAAACCTTTCATCCCATTTCAAGAACTTGTTAAATTAGGTGTTATTGTTATGTTTAATAATATGTTTAATTGTTAGATGGTTAACATGCACTTAACATGCCACACAACCTTGAAAAGGTCCTTTGTCTATAGACTGTTTGCATACTGTCATGGATCTAATATATGTTGCTTCCATGGTATTTGTGCTGCTTTGTAAATCATGGAAACCAGGAAATAATGTAATTGACAAAAAGCCCAAAGAGATTTACTGTTATCACCCAGACTGACTACTGTACAAAGAATTTAAATGCAGCATTTCAGTTCCATCTACTCTATCAGCCCTCACATTGTATAACAAGGAAATGAATTCAGTATTGTAAGAGATATTCAGTGATTTGTAAGAAAAGAATGGAGCCACTAACTAAATAAAAGAAAAATATATTTAAAACTACATTTCCAATTACTTTTGTAAACCCGTTTCTAGTCAAAGATAACAAAGAAACTCAATATGAATTTTCAAAGGACAGGTGGTTTCTTTTATTCTGTTATTAGATGTACTAGGAAATGATTAGCATCTCTCTCTCTCTCTTTTTTTTTTTTCTCTCCTTGCAAAACTGAACAAGAATTAGAAAGCTGCACTTGCAGGTCATATCCTTTATAAAACCTCAAGTGATTCCCTCAGCTTCCCTATCCATATTACAGAGACAGTTGAAGAAAGCCTAATTCTAGAAAATCACACAAAAAAGTCAAAAATCAATGTCAGGTGGAATTGAGGGAATAGAATACAGAGCATCTGGACTACCAGAATGGTTTATATGTGAATGACATATGAAACAGAAGAAATCAATAAGATGCTTTGAAAAAGATAGCTCAAAAAGCAAGAACTGCATATTCAGGGCAGTGTTAAGTCTCAACAAACAGTACCAAAGCAACTGTACAATTACTCTCAGGGAATGTCCCATTCAAGAACACCTTGATGACTTTAATAGAATGAGAGGCTTTGGTGGTTTTGGAGTTAGTAGTTGAGTAAAAAAAATTAAAATGAGGTGAAAGTAGGTCCTTCTTAAAAATAAGAAACAAGAAAAGAAGACACCCTGTATATGAATCAAGCTAACTTTTGTGTAGGCAGCATAGATGTAATGAACATTAAAAGCATCTTAAATTAACATTACATGTGGCCTTCTTGTGTTCTGGTGTTTTGCATAGTGCTTATTATATTTGTATTTTATTTCTGTATTGTGTTATTTGGGGGAAACCTTCCTAATATTTTTATTTAAATGAGCAACCTTTCTTAAAGTATATTTTCTGATAAAATTATATTTAAATTGGTTATGGTGAACCTGCTGGCATAATATTCAGGTAAATACAAAGGAAACACATAGTACCCTGTATCCCCAAAAATAAGACATCCTCAACAAATAAGACCTAGTAGAGGTTTTGTTGAATTGCTAAACATAAGGCCTCCCCTGAAAGTAAGACCTAGCAATGTTTTTGTATATAAATATATATACAGTATATAATAAATGTCCATTTTTTTGGTTCAACAATAAATGTGAATTCATCTTCATGGGAAAAAAGACATTCCCTGAAAATAAAACCTACCACATCTTTGGGAGGAAAAATTAATATAAGACACTGTCTTATTTTCAGGGAAACACAGTATCACATGCTAGGCAAACACTTTCTCTTTTTGAATTGTTTGCATGGGTGACACATCTGGCAAAAAAATGTCTTCATTACTATGCATCTTTGGACCAATTAGAAGAGCAATTCTTTGGCTAACATTCTTGCACAGGGACATTTTAGTGGTTGTTCTAAGCAGCAGAGTGTGCCACTGAGACAAGTAAAGCCCTTATGCATGTATTCAGAAGTTTGACACTCCACCTTTCAATCAAATTATTCTCAAGACTGTTTATGAGTAACATGTGGTGTATACAATTATCAGCAATAACCAATTCCTATAGTATAGTCCAGTCATTTTAAACACTTTTCCTTGATCTTTACTGCTCCAGCCCTTATTAATGGAATTACCAGAATGGCAAGAAAAGTGAAAGTGTGTGTGGTTTTCCTTCAAGTTGTTCCTGACTTATGGTGATCGTAAGACAAATGTATCATGGGGTTTTCTTGGCAAGTTTCTTCAGAGTTGGTTTGCCATTGGCATCCTCTGGGGTTGAGAAAGTGACTTGCCCAAGGTCACTCAGTGGGTATACATGGCTGAGCTGGGATTCAAACATTGGTCTCAAGAGTTCTAGTCCAACACTCAAGAGTTGTAGTCCAACACCAGTTCCTCAATGCCTCACCAAACCACAAACCCCAGAATACCATACGAAACCAGCCACAGTAGTTAAAGTGGAATTGTAGCTCTATAGTTGTGTAGAGCAAAGAAGGCCTTAAGATGGAGGGACAGGGGAGAACATATAACAGATTAGAGTGGTCCCCTGGGATACGAATCCCCCGGCTAACGAAAACCCCGGGATACGAAAAAGCCGGGGCGGAAAAACTGGCCCCGGCTTGCGAAAGTATCCCCGGGTTACGAAACGAAAGCGGCGGAAAATTTAAAAGTTGCAAAGTGCTGCTATTGGCTAAGGGGCTGGTTTAAGGGGATTGGTTAATGTTCAGCTTTGGCACGAATTTTGAACTTGGTTAGCAATCTGATTGGCTTGCGAAAGCAATCTGATTGGCTAACGAATGGGGGGGGAGTGGCTTCAGAAATAAAAGCCAGGTTCCAGTGCTGTGACCCCTTGTTCGGCCTTTGTGAACTGGTGAGATAGAGTTGCTTCTGAACTCTTGGCTCCAGTGAAGGTCCGAACTTCTTTGACTGGATCTGCCTGGCTGACTTCTGCCTGGCACTTTACCTGTGCATCTACGCCTGCTCTTTGGATCAAGCCCTCCGGTGAATCCCTGGAAGTGCAGGTACAGTATGGATTTTTTACTTCTTCTTGTGGGTGAATGATGTGGATGATGTGGCCTTGTGCAGTGAATGGCTTTTGCAATTTTGGTTTTTTGGTTTTGTGCACATTGGCCTATGCATTGAATGGCTTTTGCAATTTTGGTTTTTTGGTTTTGTGCACATTGGCCTGTGCATTGAATGGCTTTTGCAACTTTGGGTTTTTTTTTTTATTCTTTGCACATTGGCCTGTGCATTGAATGGCTTTTGCAACTTTGGTTTTTTTTTATTATTATTATTCTTTGCACATTGGCCTGTGCATTGAATGGCTTTTGCAAGTTTGGTTTTTTGGTTCTTTGCAAATTGGGCTGAGAGAGTGATCAGAGTGCATTGCCTTGCAGTTTCAAATGTTTCTGGGGTCTCTTCTGCTTCCAATGTGTCCATGGGCCTTGGAAAGGCCTGTGCAGTGAATGGCTTTTGCAATGTTGGTTCTTTGGTTCTTTGCAAATTGGGCTGAGAGAGTGATCAGAGTGCATTGCCTAGCAGTTTCAAATGTTTCTGGGGTCTCTTCTGCTTCCAATGTGTCCATGGGCCTTGGAAAGGCCTGTGCAGTGAATGGCTTTTGCAACTTTGGTTCTTTGCAAATTGGGCTGAGAGAGTGATCAGAGTGCATTGCCTTGCAGTTTCAAATGTTTCTGGGGTCTCTTCTGCTTCCAATGTGTCCATGGGCCTTGGAAAGGCCTGTGCAGTGAATGGCTTTTGCAACTTTGGGTTTGTTTGTTTGTTTGTTTTTGGTTGTTCTTTGCACATTGGGCCGAGAGAGTGATCACAGTGCATTGCCTTGCAGTTCTAATTTAGGAATTTAGGGCATTGGGGGGGGGGGGGTTTGGGTGGGAAAGGGTGGCCTGTGAATGGGTTTTGCTCAGTGCCTGTTTCTTTTGCCCTTTTTAGGCTTGGACTATGGCCCCCAAGAAAGCCATGGATAAAAGTGGGGAGGAGAAGAAGAAGAGGCTTCCCTTGTCCTTGGAGGACAAGAAGGAAATCATCGCCAAACATGAGAGGTGAGTGCGCTTGGTGGACATTGCGAAGGAGTACGGCAGGAACCCTTCAACCATCGGCACTGTCCTCAAGCAAAAGGAGGTGATCAAAGGTGTTGCGGCTCCAGCGAAAGGCGTCACCACCATCGCCAAGCAGAGGACACCTGTGCACGACGAGATGGAGCGCCTGCTGCTCCTCTGGATTGAAGAGAAGGAAAGAGCTGGGGACACTGTCAGCACATCTGTGATTTGTGAGAAGGCCACAGCCATCTTTGAGGACCTGGCCAGCAAGGAGGGAGGCGAAGGAAGTTCTTCGCAGGAGCAGCAAGCCACCCTGGAATTCAAGGCCTCGCATGGGTGGTTTGACTGCTTCAAGAAGAGGACTGGCATCCACTCTGTTGTCCGTCACAGGGAGGCATCCGGCGCAGACCGCCAGGCCGTCGAAGAATTTGTCCAGAGGTTCAAGGACATGGTGGAGGAGGAAGGCTATGTCCCAGAACAAGTCTTCAACTGCGACGAGACGGGCCTGTTCTGGAAGAAGATGCCTCGCCGCACCTACATCACCCAGGAGGAGAAGAAATTGCCAGGCCACAAGCCGATGAAGGACAGATTCACTCTTGCGCTGTGTGCCAATGCCAGTGGGGACTGCAAGGTCAAGCCCTTGCTGATTTACCACTCGGAGAACCCCAGAGCCTTCAAGGCACACAAGGTGCAGAAGGACAGACTGCCTGTGATGTGGCGTGCCAATGCCCGAGCATGTGTCACACGCCTCTTCTTCGTGGAGTGGGTCAATGGTGTCTTTGGCCCTGCTGTCAAGCGTTACCTGGAGGACAACGATCTCCCCCGGAAGTGCCTCCTCATCTTGGATAATGCTCCTGCACACCCGCCCGGCCTGGAAGAAGACATCTTGGACGAGTTCTCCTTCATCAAGGTCCTGTTCCTGCCTCCCAACACGACCTCCATCCTTCAGCCCATGGACCAGCAGGTCATTGCCAACTTCAAAAAACTCTACACAAAGGACCTGTTCAAGAGGTGCTTTGACATGACGGGGAACACCCAGCTGACCCTGCGAGAATTCTGGAGACAGCACTTTGACATCGTGTGCTTGCGGATGGTGGACTTGGCCTGGCAGGAGGTCACCAGGAGCACCCTCAATGCTGCCTGGAAGAAGCTGTGGCCTGCTGCTGTTGCGTCAGAAGGGACAGAGGCCGAAGGTGAAGATCCCGGTGAGGCAGAGGTTGCCGAAATCGTCTCCCTGGCAAACAGCATGGGACTGGTCGTCGACGAGGAGGACATCGGCGAACTCATCGAGGAGCTCTCGACGGAAGACCTGAAGGCGTTGGCAGCCATGCAGCACTCGGCCATGGAGGAGGAATTGTTCGGGTCAGAGACAGCACAGGAGGAGGGGGAGGCAGCCGCATCAATTCCGACTTCGGAGATCAAAGACATTTTGCGGCACTTCCAGACTGTTGCTGATTTTGTGGAGAAGCATCACCCTGAGAAGGTGTTCACCAGCCACGCAATTGCGCATTTTGATGATCTCTGCCTTAGCCGTTTTAGAAACCTGGTTAAGAGCCGGCAAAAGCAGACATCCTTGGACCGGTTCTTCCCAAAACTCGGAGAACCGCCATCCAAGAAGGGCAAAGGTGCTGGTGACTCTTAAAAAGCCCCCCCCAATTTTTTTTTTAAATTTGTTAAAATGGTTAACTTTGTTAAATTTGTTGAATTGGTTAAAATTGGTTGAATTGGTTCAAATTGTTTGAATTGATTGACTGGGTTTAAATTTGGGTGTTTTGGGTGGCCTCCTCCCTCTCCTGTCTCACTCAGGTTTGCCATGACCAGCAAAGGTAAGGGGAAAAAATTTTTTTTTAATTCTTTAGATTGGCCCTGCAAGTCATTCTTAAGTTCTTTAGTGCCTTAGGCAAGTTTCTATTAGAGTGTATTGTAGTGTACTTAAGGAAATAGGCCTCTATTGTAAACTTCCATTGACTTGCAGGGTCAATCTGGGGTCATGGAACGCATTAGTTATTTTCAATGGGAAATAGGCCCCGGGTTACGAAATTTTCAGCTTACGAAAAAGGTGCTGGAACGAATTAATTTCGTAACCCAGGGGACCACTGTATAGGCTGTAGTTCAGTACTCAGTAAGTTGGGACAAAACCTTATTGAACTCAATGGAACCTACCTTTGAGTTTGTTTGTTTGTTGCACTTATATTCCACCTTTCTCCCAAAATGGAATCCAAGGCAGCTTATTATCATTTTTTAAAACACGCACACATAGTTACAGAAGTTAAAAAAGAACTAAATATCAGTATTATTAAAAACATGTTTACAACATAGTTTCAATAAAAATTAATTTCCCCCCAAAGTGCAGTATAATACATTACATGCACACAAAGGCAGGTGGGAAAGGCCACCCAGGCCTCCCATAGAAGAAAGTTTCTGGGAGCAGCCACAGAGAAGGATCTCTCATGTGTCCTCAAGAACCATGCCTGCAAAGGTGCTGGGACTGTGAGAAAGCCCTTCCCTGAAGATCTTAATGCACACCCTGGCTTATATAAGGCTTATATAACGGTCTTTCAGTCCATTACCCAAGCCATGTAGGGCTTTAAAGGTCAAAACCGACATTTTAAATTCTGCCCACAAATGGACCAGTAACCAAATCCTGGCTGAAACATTTGGACCCACTGAAGTTTCCAAACAGTTTCTAAAGGCAATCCCATGAAGAGTCCATTAAAGTAGTCAAGATAGGATGTAATCAAGGCATATATCACTGAATCCAGGTCTGACCTCTCAAGGAATGGACACAGCTTGTGTACTAGTTTTAGCTGTACAAATGGACTCCTGTTTATTGCTAGAACCTGGGCATCCAGGCTCAGATATGAGTCCAGGAGAACATCCGAGCTGTGGGATTTCAGGGAGAATGTAACCCCATCCCACAGGCTGCATCTCTATTCCCTGATCTGCCTTCCAACTGACCAGGAGCACTTATATCTTGTCTGGATTAAGTTTCAATTTGTTTTCCCTCATAGTCCATTACTGACAGTAGACACTGCTTTTGTGAAGAAGCAGCTTCCATGGAATTAAATGAAAAGTAGAGAGAGAGTTGGGTGTCATCAGCATACTGATGACACTGAACCCCAAAACTCTCAATGCCCTCTCCCAGTGGTTTCATGTAAATATTAAACAGCATTAGGGACAGAACTGAGCCCTGAGGATAGTGACCAGGGTGTTGTTGAACAGGCACCTTCCAGCACCATCTTCTGGGTCTGCCCTTCCAAGAAGGACTGGAGGCACTGTACTCAAGCCCCTTCCCAGAGAAATGGCCCAGAAGGTCATCTGAGGAGGCGTGAATAGCATTTTAAAAATGTTCCAGCAAAAAATTTTATTGCACACAACCCAAAAGCAGTCCCACTGAGTTCAAGAGAAATGCCTCCAAGGAGGGTTGATATAGGATTGCAGCCTTCCTTGCCATTATGAATAATTATAACAAGAATTTATCTATATATTTTGTCAGCCTCTATCATTAGTTCTGAACTATTTAATGGGGTTATACTGCAGCAGTAAGAATAGATGGCCTTTTTTCCTTGAAATGTATTAACTGACATAGACTGTAAAACAGGAGATAACAATGGTTTTGTTTCTTTGAATTTCACCCAGGAAGGGAATCAAAGGAGAGCTGTAAACACGACAAATGGTTTAGCATACAGAATAGATGGACAAATAAAAAAGGAAATATCCGTCACCTTGGAGTGGGGACTTGTGTAAGTACTAAAACATGTAAATAGCAACAAACAGGAAGGATAGTAATTGAAAATAATATCATTGTTATTTAAACCAGCACTCCACATATCTTTATGATGACTAAATATTGCCTTCCATATTAAATATATGGGGTGTTGGAACAGAACTAAAAAATTCTCTTTTCTTTTTGTCATGCTTTAATACAGTAAATATGCCCAAGTGTGATTATCTGTGGCTATCAGGATTTAAAAGTTTTGAAATTTAAAAGTTTTGAGAAAGCATGCTCAGATTCCGACATCATTGTTTCTAGCTTCTAAATTATCATATCGGGTCTATTATTTTTCAGACTTTCTGGATGTGGTATCCATAGCATTTTTATTAAATAATAATTTTATAAGAATTTAATAAATAATATATTACATTATTTGACTAACAGATTTCATTTTAACAAAGCAGTTGTTTATTTTTTGAAGGGAAATGCTTCTCCAAGTCTCCAACTATTGCATTCACATACAATAGAACCATGAAAAATTTACAGATTTTTCATATATAATCATCATAGATGCTTGGTTTTTAATTGAAATTGGCCAAGGATTCATTTTCCAGGAAGGAAAATCTGCTCTTAAGAACAAGACCACATTTGGGGTTTAGGATTAGGATTACTATCACAACAACACAGTTATCTCTCAAAGGTTGACATTCCATGCCTAACTCCTATTTTTGCATACTGTAACATGGTATGTATCTGAGGGAGTGGAAAATAATATTAGAATACTTCTTTCATGACATCAGAATTAATAAAAATCAAGCTAATCATATCCAATCCTCGTGAAATCAAAAATAACTAATTAAACTCATGTAATGTAAATGGAACCTATAGGGCCTGAGGCTTAGTGACTATATCTTATTAATCTGCATTTGTTTCTTCCTCTTCTCTTGTTTCCCCACCCTTAAGTGTTGCATAGCAGTTTGAAATTTGGTAACTGAAAACATTCACATATGAATCCTTGACAAACTGTACAATTGTTCCAAACTATTAGGGATACAGAACAGTGACTAATGCTGACAGTCAAACATGATTATTATCAATATTTATATGTGGGTGTCTAGAAAGTGGAGAAATATAGAACAAGGCTGAACTTTCAAAGCTTCTGCTTCAACAGCTTTCCTTGTTTCTATTCAGGAGGCAGAACATTTTCTGGGTCCCCAAGTGCTGCTGACATTTCACATAAAGAATAGGTAATAAGGCTACAGACAGCTAGTGTGGTGCAGAAGTTTGAGCATTGAACTATGACTCTGGAGACATGTGTTCAAATCCCTGCTCATTCATGGAAATCCAGTAGGTATTCTTGAGCAAGTCACATTATCTAACCCTCAGAGTAAGGAAAATGCAACCTACCCTCTGAACAAATCTTGCCAATAAAACCCTGTGACAAGTTTCCCTTAAAGTTGCCATAAGTTAGAAGCAACTTGGAGGCACACAACTACTACTATTACAACAACAATGGGGCTACATCATACAATAGCTTTATTCTGTGGAACATATTGTGCATGAAATGTCCCACCAGCAGCCAATAAGTCTCCTCAATTTCCACAATACATAGTATTTGTTTGTCTTTCTTATAATCTGTGGCTTGCCCCACTCATTTTGCCATCTGAAATAATTTGCATTCTTGTATTGGTGCTACCATTGTCTCCAGGCCATAATGCTGGGATTACGAGCTTTGCATCAGTTCTAACATAATGATGGAAGGAAGGAATGGTAAAAGTAAAACTCAACCTTAGAAGAAAAGTTTCTGTTGGGTTATATAACCTAAGAAGCCCCCCAAATAACCACTACAAAAGCCACACTGCATTGATAAAGAGATCTAGCAGCAGCACCTGGGCCACTAAAAGTATGCCCTTGCAAAACACGAAAGAACAGAAATGGTTACTGTATGTCTTAAAACTGAAGTAATGCATACACCTGTTTAAGGGGGTTTCTCATAAGACCATGAAGTTCAACATCTAAAATTATCTAGTTGTTCCACTGCAAAGCAATATTTGTAGGGTGTGCTGTCACTACACAGCAGCAGTTGAGACTAGTTTCAGTCATGTCAGCAGCCTTTCCCTCCACCTGTTTATCAGCATCCTTCACATCACAAAGTCACTTTCTTCTTGACCACAAGATGGACACCTCTCTCTCGCAATTAGTTAATGGGCACTTTCTTTCTGCTGCATTCTGTTTTCCTTATTCTGTTTTATTCTCTTTGACCTTCATCCATCTCTGAAGTGCTGCAATTAAATTAGTCTGGACCATGTGACTCTCAGCAAAGTAAAATATCTAAAGTGTACTTTTGATATTTGGGTCCAAAGGAAAAACAACAACTATGCATGCATTTATTTCATTTCAGAAGGAATTTGAGAACTAATAAAATTGAGTGGTCTTGTTTTTTGAAGGAAAGGTTTAACACTAGTGAAAAGAATGTATGCAAGATCACTGCATTCCTGTCCAAAAATCAGCATCTTAGATGAGCAAGAAAGAATCTCACTATAACTGATTAACAATACCTAAAACAACATGGCAGTTAAATGCATGATCCATGAATTGAAATGTCCTTGAATCAAGTGTTGGCTTGATCAGTTGTTGATGAACTCAAGCAATCTTAGTCAAGTCACCCAAGCTCAGCTCTGACCTGCAGTATTAAGTTAATAATAATCTACAGCATAGCTTGAAAAGTCTTTTCTTAAAAACAGTCAGTTCCCAAATCCTTATTGGAATAATAATATTCAAAATCTTTGCCTACTAATAGAGGACAAGAAATTGTATGGAACTGTCCAACCTCCTTAGAAAGGGATTTCAAGAGCTTAGAATCAGTCAGCAAAAAAGTTCTCAATGAGACCTTCTTAGTGAGTAATATAACAAAAGTTTGAAATGAAATATAAATACCCCCACAAGAATCACAGCCCACTGAACAAGGCAGTATGTGATGAAACATCATGGTGGAAATCAATGTGTGTAGTCTTTCCATGATGGATTTGACAAAAGCCACAGTTTTTCCAGATGGTAACTGTTTGTGCTTTTCTACTCCCTTTGGTGTGGTGTAGCATGACATGTCAGAATTAATTACCTAGAAGACGACTGGTTGACAGCTGGCTCTCATGCACAGTATCCCAGAGAAAGGATTTTGTTTATATCCAGATCACAGTATATCCTTATAATCTATCATGAAAGTGAATGAGTATAGAAGGGTTAATGGCTTTAGACATTCAGTTCCATCAAAACCTTTTTCCTTTCCTGCAATGTTATTTCAGAAATTTGAGTAGGGAAAGAGTACATTTATGGTGGAAGGAAAAGAGAGCAGTAGGTTCATGACATTAGGTTTTTAATGCAAATCCTTATTTCTTTTTCTGAATAACAAGTAAATTGAAAAGAGTATGACTAGAAACATTATTTCTGTGGAATAATCCATTTATTACACCCAAGTGGTCTTAAGGCTCAACAGTTTTAAAGGGACTTACAAAGCCTTCCAAAATTACTTGAAAACAACCCACAGTGATATAGTTGTATTATTTCTAATCCAGTGGTAATGCAGTCACCCCTCTGTTTTTGTGGGGGATCCATTCTGGACCGCTCCCCCCACAACAATGGAAAATCACCAATATTCAAGCCCCATTGGTTTGAATGGCAATGTGTGCCCATGGGCGCACACCCTATTTTGTTCCCTTCCATTTGCCACCTGTGAACAGGTGAGGGACACAGACTTCAAGTCTGCGAGAACAGAGGGGCAACTCTAGTGTTATATCCAGTCTCCATGTAACTGGTAGGTGGGTACCCTTGCTGACGGGAAAAGCCATTCATCATTTTTTTAAAAAACGGAAAGGTAAAATGATAAATATGGTCTTCTGCACACAGAGGACAGTACACAGACTTCAGAGGACAAAATAAAACAAAGGGCACATTATCACTTCATTAAAAGCAAAGAATTTTGGTATGGACCAGTATTGCTTCTGATAGTACATTAATCAACATCCATGCTGTGCTCAGTATTAAAATAATCTAAAGAAAATGCTGCCTTCTCTAAACAGAGAATGAATATTTTAGGATGTGATACAGAGCAGCCCTGGTCCCCAGATGTTACAGTACAACTCCCACAATCCCTGGCCATGTTAGCTGCTGAAGACAAACAGCATCTAGTGACCCACGGCTGGGAATTGCTCTAACAAGAATATTCTGCACTGGAAAACTACTATTTTAAAAACTGCACAATTCTCATGCTTGAAAAAGAACGTCGTTTGCAAAGATCCACATGGTGAAAATCCAGGATCAACATGAATGAAAGTAATAGCAACAGCAGCTTCATTTATATACCTCTTCAGACCGCACTGAGCAGTCTCTAAACGGTTTACAAATGTAAGCTAATTACTCATTTTAGCAACCTCGGAAGGATGCAAGGCTGAGTCAACCCTGGCTGGGATTGATCTATTCCTATATTTACTACTCTGATTCTTAGTTTTGATTAAATATGGCAAATCTATTCCTATATTTACTACTCTGATTCTTAGTTTTGATTAAATATCCCCAGTTTATTAGTGACAGTATCTTGTTGCCGCGCAGGTCAGGGCCCCCCCCCCCAATAAATACAGAAACCTCGTTGGAGGAAAAAAGGCCACAACTTTATTAACTGTTCCACACATGCAGAACAACACAAAACCATAGGGTTGGCCCAAAGCATAAGGTCTGGATCTGGCCATCAGCAACACCCTGGTTGGTTGATGTACCCTTGGTAGCAGGGGCAAACATCGGGATGACGTAGGTGCCAAGCTCCGCCCTGTTGCGCAGTTAGGCAACTGCGCTGCTTCACATCGAATTGCGAGACATCCTAGTCACCGGGTATTAATCGACTGTGGCCCCCGCAATGGCCACAGCGAACCGCTCCTTACCCGGGTCATGAGGACTCCCGATCCAGTGCCAGCGGGCCCTGGAAACCCCTACCCCAGATCCAGGCCTATGGGATGCAAGAAATTCTGAAATAAGTTTTTTTTTTTTTTTAAGAGCACTCAATTTGTCAGGAGGGAGACAAGAAACTCCTTCAACCGAGTCCAATTGGACACCCAAAAATGTGAGGGACATAGCTGGCCCCTTAAGTGTTATCAGCTGCTGAAGGGACCCCGATCTCAGATGCCAAAGCAGAAAAGGTATTTAGGAGCATCTGGCAATGGTCTGAGCCGGACCGTCCGGTGAAAAGGAAATCATCCAGTTAATGAGTCACAAGCGGGGAGCAAGCCCTGCGCTTTACCTCCCACTCCAGGAAAGTACTGAAGGCCTCAAAGGCTGCGCAGCTAATTGAACAGCCCATCGGTATAGCCTTATCGAAATACCATCGGCCTTGTACCTTAAGCCCTTACAGGTGGAAATCATCAGAGTGAACAGGCAAAAGGCAGAAAGCAGACTGAATGTCACATTTGGCCATTTGGGCTCCGCGGCCACATGCCTGCACTAGCTGGACCACATGGTCGAACGAAGCATAGCTAAGTCGGAATTCCCCCATAGCCTTCTTGGGGACAACTCTTAAGGGAGACACCTGAATGTTTGGGAAAGGCCTTTCAATGCAGCCGGCATCTATTTCTTTTTGAATCTTTTTCATAAGAACCTCCAGCATATCTCAAGCTGATTTAAGATTCTTAGACTCTGAAGGAGGAGGGGAACAAGTCACCTTGGGCAGGGCCCCATGCTGAAAGGGATGGTGGCCTGATTTTGGGCAAGCTGCCTTACTATGGGGCCCCCGACAAAGTTCAAAGATGTGGTCATATCTGCAGTGAGACCTGGAGCACCTTCCTGCATTATATTCCCAGCAGACCAATTTATGTCCCTCTTACCATCCAGTCTGGTGGCCCCTTTGGACCTGGTCAGAGGGACCACCTCAAGCAACCAAATTTCATTGTGAATAAGATCCCAGTGCTCTCTAGAGCTCTGAGAAGCCTGCTGACAAAAGGCTGCATCATAGGTGATAGCAGCTGCCTCACCAGGTACATCTCTGACTCTAACAACATGAAGCATGTGGCAATCTAAGTGTCAAGCTCTCTTGAGGAATGCCACTGAGATAACAGCCCTATGAAGAATGTATGCTCTGCTGAGGGAACCTTAGGGTGTTTTGTTTGTTTGTTTTGCCCATTTGGTGGATGTAACAGCAAGGGCATCATGCCCTTTTGGTTGCAATAGTGTGAAAATGTCAACGAAACAACCTGTTAAAATTCCATTTTTGCACATTTTTTTGAAAGGTGAGACCCAGGAGGACGCTCACCAGGAGCTGAGGGAGGGATGCCCAAGGCCCAAGGCCCATACACCTTGCAGGCCAGGATGCGAGGACCTGCACCGGATAGCACAGCAGGGAAACCCAGGGACCAAAGCATGGTCCACCCAGAACCCTTCTCTACCTGTAGGCACAACCTGTGAAACACCCCCTCCCCAACATGTCCCAAACGAGACACAGATGCAGTCCTGTTCCATTTACTCTTTTTCCCTTGCATTTCTTCCTTTTGCCACCGGCCACAGAGGTTCCCGCAATAAGCTCGTCGTCCTCCGAACTCGAAGATGTAGAGCTAGAGCCGGATGAAGAACTTGAGCTGGAGACATCCACTCCAGCAACGGAGGTCCAAGCCGAAGAGCTGGGTCCCAAGCTGAGGACATCATCTGCCAACTGTTGTTCCCTGTCGCCTTCCCGGGATCCAGATCCAGACATGCAACACCAGCAGATGTCGATACTTGGGAGGCTGCCATGGCCTTAGCAATGATTTCTGAGAAGGACCACATCAGTTTTGCAGCCATCTCTTGGCTAATGATCAAAGATGCCTGCAATGGGGGAGGATGGGCCTGGACCATTACTATTGTCGCAGGATCCACCACAACTGTTGAACTCCCCTGTCTACAGGCATACATATGTGCTGGGCACCTCCTAGTCCCTGGGGCTAGCTCTTCCCAGGACCTACAATTTGTTTTCACAAAGAACTGGTAACTTGTGCAGCACCACTTGACTTCCTTGATTTTGGTGACATGTTGAAATTGGTTGGTCTGACAACACTAAGATTGGGACTGTAGTCAGCAAGAAAAAAGTATTGCAAAGCTGCTTATAGGTGAAGGGAAACACATGCCCAGCAGGGCCGAAGCCGCAAGCACCGTGTAAATCACAGTTCACCGTTGTCAAGTCACAAGCACTGGTTACAAATCACGTGCCCAGCTGGCCAAAGCCGCGTGCACCATGTAAAGTCAGCAGTGCAATAATCACCAACCAAGTAGAGAGCACGTGCCCAGCAGGGCCGAAGCCGCGAGCACCGCGCTGAAGAACAGTTTGTAGTCACAAAGTCATCAAGACGATTGTTTGCACGTGCCCAGCAGGGTTGAAGCTGGGAGCACTGTGCAGTTAAAACAAAAAACAAAACAAAACAAAACAAAAAACAGTTTGAAGGCAAAATTCCGAACACCACCAGGAGCACCGTGCAGTTGAAAAAACAGTTGAAGCCTAAATTCCAAACACCGCCGGGAGCACCGTGCAGTTGAAAAAACAGTTGAAGCCAAAATTCCAAACACCACCAGGAGCACCGTGCAGTTGAAAAAACAGTTGAAGCCTAAATTCCAAACACCGCCGGGAGCACCGTGCAGTTGAAAAAACAGTTGAAGCCAAAATTCCGAACACTGGATGTGTGATCAGCAGGGGCCAAGGCCGCAGGCACAACATTTATTAATTATTAAGACAAAAAAGGAGGACAAAACAAAACAAAAGGCCTTCTCAAAAAACATGAACCCTGTCTGCCAGTCCCTTAGCAACAAACCTGAAGGAGCGGGTGATTATTACCAAGAAGTGGGGAGGTGGTAAAGATGCCCTCACCAACAAAATGCCCCACCTATTAGGCAGCGAGGAAGGCTGTCAGACCCAAAACCCCTCCCCCTACCGTGCGGCAAAATAGGCAGTGAAGCCTCTGATCTGCTGGGCCCCAGAGCAGAACTGGCAATGGTGCCGACGCTCACCTTACATGGCCTTAAATAGGCCCAACAGCCAATGAGGGCTCAGGAACGATGGAGGCACCACCCTCTCCGAGCTCTCCACCAATAGGAGGGCACGCCATACCCTGCTGTGGCCAATCAGACAGGTTCCTTTCCTGCTCCTCCCAGTGGCCAATCAGCATCGAGCCCGCGCTCGCACGGGCCGCTGGGGCGCCCAAGCATGGCGCGCGGGAAGGGGAGAGGCCTTCCTTCACGCGGCAACAGCGCCGGCCCGTTAATTCGGGCGGCGCCATTTATTTTTGTTTCTTATGAAATTATTTTGTGACATGCAGTAATGTAGTTAAATAATTTTAGACTGACTCAGTGGGCTTTCAGGAACACATCTTTTCATTACCAGCCAACCCTACTGCGTTGGGAGCCTTAGGAGTTTATCAGATGGGAGGAATTTCTCTTTATTTCGAATGGAGCCAATTGGAGCCAATTCGAATTCACGTGAATTCGCTAGTTTAGCGAATTTATGTGAATTCCAATTGCGTTCGGAATGCGTTCAGAATGACTTCCCGTTACTCGAAAATGACTGCCCATTGCCCAAAATTGTGTGAGATGCTTTAATACGAAATAACGTAAAACCATGATTGCATTCGGAATGACTTCCCTTTTGCCCAAAATCACGTGAGATACTTTAATACACAGTAACTTGAAACCCCATGATTGCGTTCGGATTGCCATTAGGTTATACTTCCAATTTCCATCATCTGATAAACTCCTTAGTGTTCATTCTCTTGAGTGGAGTCCTCAACTTCTGCCCCAAGGTCCTGCCTTGCTGTATGATCACTGACATCTAGAAGTACAGATGACACAACCATCTGCAGCGAATATACAAGAAAGGGTTTTCTCAATGGGCACTCAGAGATTCCTTGCAGTGGGGGATAGGCTGGCTCCTTCTTTACTAACTGTCACTGAGCAATGAACTTTCTAATTAAGAAAGTCCTTTAGTATGCACTTGGTCTCTGGTAAAAGTGGGATTTCACTCACTGGATGTTACCTGTTTTCTTTTACTGTTTTTAAAATGCTTTTAATTGATTGATTGTTGGATTTGGAGACAATTTTGGTTTTGAATCTGTTTTAGTCCTGAAAGCTGCTTTGAGTTACCAATTGATAGAAAAATAGGCTGTGGATTTAATTAATTAATGTTTATTTAGTGATTAAATAAACCACATTTTTTTCTCCTATTTGCCTAACTGGAGGTTAATTTGGGATTATATTCATCGTCAAGGGTTCTGTTTTTCAGATCGAGTCTTTAATGCCGTATTAATGGCATAAATCTCTATTTTTAGCAATATGAACAGACAATGTGCCTTTGAAGATACACAGATTTTGTTCTTATCACCACTGAAATAAATACATCCATTTCCCAAACAATTGGTATTAGGGTACTTCCTCAATCAACGTTGCTTCATTTTTTAATTTATTTTTATTTTTTTTGTTTGTTTGTTTTAGAATCAGTACCATCTCAGACAAAATTTGCATTATATTCTATGGCAAAAACACTGAAGTACTGTATGCAGGTGTGATCCAAGCTCCGGTGAAATTCTTAGCATTATTAACATTGAGTTCAGTAAGTTTTGAAACAAAAGCAGATTTGAGAAATTAAGACATCTTAGAAAACTCAGAATATGATAAACACCCTTGAAATAGACTAGTTTTTTTTTCCCTTACACAATGCTTGTACAGTCATTGTGCTCTAGGGAAATTCACATATCCATCTGGATAAAAATATTATTCATTTACACCTCACCATGTGAATGAAACTAATAGTTGTGGGTTGGAGGAACCGTTTAGACTATAGTGTGAATTGTTGTTTTGCATTCTTTGTTCTAATTGTTCAGGGGGAAATATACAATTTACACTTCAAAGACTTGCTATAAATGAGCTAGGTGTTTTGCAACTGTGTGAAAGTTTTAATATCATATCACTGAAACTCAAAAGATTTTCTGCTCATTAAAATGAGAGTCTTTCCACACATCTTCAAACTGGGAAACTGGCAAGTTTCAATTTAAGTTTGTTTATTTAAATAGAACATGTCATGTTAGAAATCAGTCATTTGAGAAATTCCACCAACTTCCACCCTCAGCTTTGAACAATCCACATAACAAATTCATTTTTGACACCACTGTCCAACTGCACCTTGGATTTCTAAGCACCACACTCTATCTAAAAGCCACTGATCACTACCCATGCTTACATGTGACCAGTTTCCAGCCAGAACATGCTGTTTACAGTACACATATAACTGCATCTGCTCAGACTCACAAGACAGAGACTCAAGGTGCTTGGATTTACAACCAGGCATTTCTCAGACTACAATATCAACCAAAGGAGGTAAAGAACACACTGACAATGCAAGATTGACAAAGTATTAGCCCAGAAAAACAAAATGACCAAGCACCTCCAAGTGGTCACCTACAGCTCCCAGCAGAGACCACACAAATGCATCATCAATAAGCTAAAACCAATTCTGGAGAATAACACAATCCCTCACAGACTTTGAGAAGCAGGGCTTTACTGGCCTACAGACAGCCTCCAAATCATAAACAACTACTTACTTACAATAGGATACATAACATAGAAAAAAAATACAGGGAAAGAACCCAGCCACAAACCCAGGTGCTAATTCTGTCCCCACATCTCCTCTGGAGCAATATTACAGGGGCCAATTATGTAATTCACAACATCAGTGGTACATTTAGTTGCTCTTTCTCCAATATGATGTATTCCATCCTATGACAGAAATGCCTCTCTACATTGGACAATCTGGACTACACAAGAGGATTAATGGACACAAACCTGCCATTGGAAATGGCAATACTAAAAACAACAGTTTCAGAACATTTCAATCTTGTTGGAAACACAGTAAGTAATTTACAGGTTGTGGTCCTTGAACAGGGAAATTACAAAGCCAGACTAGAAAGAGAAACTGCTGGATTAAATTATATCCACAAATCCCAATCCATTACCAGAGGTATGAACAAGAACAATGGCACACTACAGATATTAATACAAGAGGTGTTGCTATTGCATATATAACAAAAAGAATTTTAAGAGAGAGAGTTTTGAACCCTGTGAAGATGGCTTTTGATTTATTGCTTTCACATATCAACACTGACCACTGCAAAGATTTGAAAGATCTGTATGACATTACAAAAATGTAGAACAAGAGTCATGATTTGCGTACAGACTTTGTAGATGCTATTCCATTCCATCCCACCCCCCACAACTGTGCAAATATGCTTCTTACCTGAGCATTTATTATCACTCTCTGCTGCATCCCAAGAAGTGGGTTTACATGCATGAAAACTGATGTTGGGTGGGGGGGACCAGTCCGTTTCCTTCCTCCAACTTTACATAGCTGCTTCTTTGATTAGCACACTGCTCATTATCAACATGGCTGATCTGAGCAAACTTTGTTGTTGTATGTCTTCAAATCATTTTTGTCTTATGATGACCCTAAGACAAAGAGTTTTCTTGGTAAATTTCTTCAGAGGGGAATTGTATTGTCATTATCTGAGGCTGTCGGAGTGTGACTTGCCGAAGCTCATCCAATGGGGTTCTATGGTCGAGCAGGGATTCAAACCCTGTTCCCCAGAGTGATAGTCCAATGGTCAAACCACTACACCACACAGGCTTTTTGAACAATTTTTGGTAAATACAGTTGGTGAAATGTACTATAGGAAGGAGTACTCCATGCAGCTTGAAATTGCACTGATCCATAATTTGCTGTGCCACGTTTGTTATCCTGCTGCCTCAGTAATGAGCCCTGATAACTTGGTATCACTTCAGCTGTTAAGTTTCCCACTTCTGAATCACACAGTCTCCAGCCCCTTAAGGCTCTCTTGCTCCAGAGCTCATGTAGCATCCACTGTAATAGTCCAATCTGATACCATGTAAATATGAATAATGGTTCCCACCAGTTCCTACATGAAGGAGTGAAGGATAGTTTCTTTTTCAGGTGGTGTTAGTGAGAAGAGGCTCTAGAAGCTATTGAAAAGAATAAACCTCCATGTGCTGTAGATTAATGATCACTACATAGGAATGAGCCCAACAGGTGGAGATGGTTTCATCTCTAACAGGTGGTCCTCTTCTGGTAGCCACCCAGATGTTGTAACACTCTGCCTATAGCCCAAGCCAGTCTATTCAACATCTGGAGTCACAGGTTCCCTGTCTTTATGCTAAACATTGTCATTTATCTAGAGATTTGCTCCCCACATTGGCTTTTAAACACATTTTACAACTGTCAGCCTCTCTCACCTGCTGTATTCATTCTAATGAACTGCCTATTTGGTAGTATCATAAAGAGTTGTTGTTGGGCATTGTTTTTTGTTGTTTTTTTCTTCGCTGATATTTTTAACTCTGGGCAAGTATATCTGGGTATATGCAAAATGGCAGTCAATAGCTGTTGTACACTTGTACACATTACGAAGAAAAGAATAATGATATTTTAAGGGCACAAACAGAAAGCCAACAAGGACATGGCACTCTTTAATTAAAAGCACTTCAAGTGCTAAAGTGTTTACTGCTGTAAAAAGGACAAAACAGACTTGATAGCTTGTGTCCCAATATTTTAATCTTTGCCCAACCAAAAAGGCAGGGTGTTGCTCCTCAGTGGTGAAAACCCCATGATAAAGTACAGTTGCCACCATAATGTTGATTCATGACGCTAACAGCTAAGCATTTCTTATAATTTATGGACACAATGCATTTACTGAAGTTTATATTACTATGCTCAGAAAGACATTACTGATTGTTTAATTCTATTTAGAAAAATGACATTGGAAGGACAAAGTTGCTTGATCATAGCATGTTTCAATTGAACTGAAAAGATAGATGATAAGACAACTTTGGCAATGGTGGAATATTCCAAGCCTGCTTTAAGCTTATTTTAGGGTTCAAGAAACACAGATACCTATGAGGTGGTATCCAAAAGTTTTAATGATCACCTTTTTAAAAAAAATGGACAGAAAGTTTGTTTTGATTTGTAGTTGTTAACTTATCTCTATGTAGTCACTATCTAGATTTGTACATTTTCCCCAGAGTATCTTGACCCTCTGAATACCTGATATTGTAGAAGCCTGCAGGTTGCGCTCAATGAAGATTTTACACTTTAGTCACTCCTGGCAGAGCCAGTCACAAAAATAAAGGATGCAATGAGCTGATTTTCTCAGCAATGTGCACTTAGGGACCAATAATGACATTGACAAAATTTCATCAATATGCCATAATAACTTCCGGGTGGTAATTATTACTTTACGATACCCCCACATAATGCGCAATCTGCAGACTTCTACAATATCAAGTATTCAGAGGGTCAAGATATGCTGGGAAAAATTACTGGCTGTCAATAATTGTATATAGAAAGAGCCTTGGTGGGACAGTGGTTAAATGCCAATACTGAAGCCAAAATGTTGTATTTAACCCTGCAAGGTTCCATGATGACTCAGACTTCCATCCTTTTGTAGGTCAGTAAAATGAGTACCCAGCTTACTGAGGGAAATTGGCTAACACGTTGTAAGCCAGTTAGAGAGTGCTTAGTAACATAAACCAGTATAGAAATGTAAGTGTGATTGCTATTGCCATTGCTATAGTTGACAATGAATTAAACAACTGAGGAGAGATTCTGGGACATCTGTGTGAGAGAATAGCACATCCTTCTCCTCCTTTTTCCTCCCTAATCTGTCCAGACCCTGACTGTTCCCCCATCGCATCCCAACCCTATGGGTTCTATTTGCAATTCAGTTAAAGATCCATGCAACATTAAATCATCTGTTTTGTGCCACATGTAGTCTGGACCATATAGTGCAAGCCTGTACATACACACTTGCTCAGTGTAAACCCCACTGTGTCTTTCCCTTGGTAAATCAGTATACAGTTTCAGTCACAGCTTCATACCATTATGAAGCCATTGGACAAATACTAAGTAGAATATGATTTGGGCTTCTAGCTGATTTAGTATGCTATACTATTTTTATGACACCATTGCCTGCATCTTAGGAATTTAGAAATAACTTTTTTTATGATCTCAAACAACTGCTTTATTTGTTCCTATATTTAGACCTGTTCTTAGTTATCTATCTCCTTGTTCAGCCATTCTTTGATTTAAATTTTCCCCTAATGTATAGAGCAAAGAAATTTGTCAGATCAGATGTGATTCATAATTTATTTTTCTTTTAAAATGAGCATGATTATTAAAAGGGCCACCTTATGAATCCTTAATTGAAGTGTCTGTAATCAAAGATAACCACCACTTTCTCCAGCAATTTTAACACTTGCAAAAGGAAGACCAATTATAATTATCAGACTCTTCGCTCTTGTTTAATATTTTGTAACAATCACTCTTTTTTATATATAAAGGCATAGACTTTTAATAACTAATTTAATCACAATTCACTTTGTATAATGGAAATTCTGAAGGGGAAACCCCAAACCTAAAAACCATTCAATGCACCTTGAGCAAGTGATTAAAGATACCATTATACCTCAAGAAATTTGAAAGATAAACATGAAATATTTTAGTTTTTATACACAGTCTTATCTTAACTACAGTTAATTGTTATGGAGTCCCATGACTAGAAAGCATAATGTAGATTTCAGTTTCAGTTTTGTGATGTTTCATTTACATAATATAACTTGACCACAGTCTGAATCAGAGATAGCTGTACTATGAAACTTGTGAAACTGTAACTTGTGATATCACCCTGGGGAAATCAAAGGTACAGGTGAATCATAAGACATTACTACACATGGCTTTTGAACATGATTGCACCAGGAAAAAAGTGAATTTGACAATACGTAACACATGACGATGCCTCCAATCTGTAGCTGTTCTGTCCCCCAACCCATCTCTTTGATTGACAGAGGAAATCTATCAATGACACAAGTCCCTGTGTGTGAAACATCACTCCTAGAGCAGTTGCATTATGTCAGTAATGTGGTGTCAGTGTCCCCTATTCCTTCCTGTCCCCCCACCACATTATTCCCAAGCACCCTGATTACCTTTATTTGTTTTTTTCTGTTTCTTTTCTCCAGAGAGAAAAGAAGACATTAAGAAAACAGGGAACATTAAGAAAACAAAAATAATGACCATGGAGGATAAATTCAATATAGATGATGAGGAAACTGAAAGAGTTGAAAGATTTCCCATACTATGGATCAATAATTAATCAGAATGGAGGTTGTAGTCAAGAAATCAGATTAGGGCTGGGAAGGGCAGCTATGAAAGAACTAGACAAGATCTTGAAATGAAAGATAAACAACTGAACTCTAAAGTTAGAATCATCCAAGCCAATGTATTCCCCGTCACCATGTATGGATGCAAGAGCTGGACATTTGAGAAAGCGGATAGGAAGAAAATCAGTTCTTCTGAGATGTGGTGCTGGAGAAGAATTCTGTGGATATTGTGGGTGGCTAAAAAGAGTAACAACTGAGTCCTAGAACAAATCAGTCCTGAATAAATCAATCCTGAATCCTAGATGCCACAATGACTAAATCGAGGCTGTCATACTTTGGCCAAATCATGAGAAAGCAAGACTCATTAGAAAATATAATATTTGGAAAGGCAGAAGACAGCAGGAAGATAGGAAGACCACAAAACAGTTGGATAGACTTAATCAAGAAGACTACAGCCCTGATTCTGCAGGATTTGAGAGGAGCAGCTGTTGAAGAAACAGTGTCTTGGAGGTGTCTCATTCACAGGGGTACCATGAGCGGAGGTCAGCATGAAGGCAGTTAACAACTGGAATAACCTCACATGCCTTTAAAATGTCCTGGTTTTTCTTTCTTCCTCCCACTTTCCCCTTTTAGTCCTCCCTTTACCTCCATTGCTGCAAACTGAGTTCAAAGGATAAAAGTAGTTTGTACAGCAATCTAAGGTATGCAGATAACAACATTCTACTAGCAGAAAACACCATAGACCTAGAACACCATTAAAAGGAAAATGAAAAAAAGAAAGCGCAAAGGCAGCATTACTATTGAACATAAAGAAAACAAAAATAATGACCATGGAGAGCCTACACAAATTCAGCCTAGACAATGAGGAAATAGAAATAGTAAAATAATTTTCCTATCTAGTATCAAATATTGATAGGAATGGGGACTACAGCCAAAAAATCAGAAGAAGGTTAAGAATGGGGAGGCAGCTATGCAAGAACTAAGAAAAATCCTAAAATGCAAAGATACACAATTGAGCACAAAAGTTAGAATCATACAAGCCATTGTATTCCCTATTACCATGTATGGACATGAGAGTTGAAGGTGAATAGGAAGAAAATCAATTTGTTTGAGATGTGGTGCTGGAGAAGAGTGCTAAGGATCCTGTGGTCAAAAAGACAAACAAATGGGTCCCAGAACAGCTCAAGCAAGAAATCTCCCTGGAAGACAAGATGACTAAACTGTGACTGCTGTACTTCCTTTCCCAGTCGGCGCAGAAAAAGCAAATTGCTGTAGTCTCTCTGGCATTAATATCTTTTGCCAAGTTGGCCACATTCTGATGTAGCACAGCCACACATGTCCCAGTTTTTATCTGTGAAATGTTGGGGTCTCTGTTTTCAAAATGTGTTATTCTTGAGACACAGATCTCCATTGTTTATAGGCATACTTTTTCTGCCAAATACAGGGATGGTTTAATGTGTGGATTTCTGCTCCCAAAGTGAATCAAAGGGATGACTAATTTCCTTTCTTCAGTATCACTGTCATCCCAAATCACCAGCATGTTTAAAGAAATTATGTTCTCAGAAATCTTTAACAAACTAAGCAATTCCATCTTTAATGTTAAGAATATTCTCTAGAGTTATTTTGTCATAGCATATTGGAAAAATTAATGAAGAGCTGTACAATAGACACATACTAGACATTTGAAATATAAAATTGGCAATTATACAAGAACATAATTAGCAGGAAACTAGAGAATAAACACCAATTAAGTCATAACAATTACAGAGGGAATAGTAAAATGAATACAGGAAGGGGAAAGGTTTGGTCATTTAAATTCTGAAAGTTTCATGATTCTACATTGATGTGTATAGCTACAAGGCTCAATGTTTATTTATACTGAATAAGAAAACAAGAATGATTCTGATTCTAAAGAAAATGTATAGCTGAAGAACTGGAATGGTAATCTAGAGAAAGAGTAGATGCCTCATAATGACTGGGCTTCTAACCTTGTTTGATCTTGTTCAAGACTTGGGATGATGCTTTAAAAGGCCTCCCAGCTTCCTTTCCAGCCAACAAGTTTAACAACCTATTTATTTTTATTTTATTCATTTGTTTCCCACCTTTCTCCCAATAATAGGACTCAAGGCGGGTAACCACATATTTAAAACCATACAAAATAAAAACAATGCAAAAACATTAGTAAAAAAATATAAATATAAGATTTAAAAAACACTTAAACCATTTATGAGGTTAAAACATTAAATATTTAAAATATCAAAATCCATTAAAAGACTGTATACAAATAATAAAAACAGCAGCATGCAGCAAATTACTCTTCCTCCTTCCAAGTGAGGTACTTTCTACATTAGGTCTTTGGTCTGGGGTTTGATTCCATGACAACCCCCCACACACATGGATAGCAAAATTTATGGATGTTCATGAATACAGTGGCATAGTAAAATTGGGTCCCTTACATAAAATAACAAAATTGAGGTTTGCTTTCTGGAATTTATATATTTTTGAATATTTTCAAGCTATGGATGATTGAATCCATGAGTAAAAAAAAATCACTGGATATAGAGGACTGACTGTAGTTGCCTTTTAAGGAGGCCAGGAAATAACTTTCTCATGCCATCCAAACTGGGCAAGAAGAGGAATATTTTGTAACCTCTGTAGTTTCTAGTCACTGAATAGACATTTATACTGGGAGTATTCATTGTTGTTGTTGTTAACTGCCTTTGCGTTGTTCTCAAACCATGGTGACCCTGCTGATGTACATCTCCAAGAACATCTCTTCCACTGCTCTGCCCAACTCCTCCAGATTCATCCTCATATCTTAGAGTCTATCCATCTAGCATGTGGCCTTCCTCTCTTTCTACTTCCCTCTACCTTTCATAGCATTATTGTTTTTTTCCCCAATGATTCATAACTTCTCATGAAGTTCCTAATGCACACCAGCCTAAGTTTTGTCATTCTGGCTTCCATGGAGATTTTTGTCTTGATCTGCCTGGTGCTATTTTTCTCCTCAATCTAAGAACTATGGAGGATGAATTATGTTTTTAATGTTGTTGGTTTTAAACTATTGTTAATTTAATTTATTTTTAAGGGGAGGGTGTCTGGAAATGGGTCAATGAAGTGTTTTAATTTGTATGTTTTAATCTTGTTGTACCCCGCTCCAATTGTACTCTCAGAGGAGCGGGTTAGAAATAAAGATGATGATGATGATGATGATGATGATGATGATGATGATGATGATGATGATCTGCTTATTACCCTTTTATTTGTCTTTTTGTCTGTCAACTATTTTACTTTTACTTTTTCCTCATTGTCTAGTTTGAATGTATGTAAATTCTCTGTGGTCATTATTTTTGTTTTTGTTTGTTTCGTTGGGGCTAAACAGACAGCGGCTAAGTAGCAGCTTGCCGCCACCTCTTTGCTCACTAGTTGGGGTCGTGGCAACAGCAGGCCATGCCCCCAACCCAGCTGGTTCCTGGAGCAAAAAGGAGCAGCAGAAAGCCACACCTTTTAGCACTGGGAAAAAGGTGCCTTTGCCACAGTAGCGGCTTTTTTGGCGCAAATGCTGCACTGCAGAAATGCTGCAACACTGCCCACTGTGTGGTCAGGTGGGCAGCATGACACTGATTTGGGGGTGGAGTCAGAGTGTGCAGCATGTGGTCACCATGCCCCTACTCCACCTCAACACCACCTCATCGTGCCTCTTAATATTCAACAGTAAGCCTGCCTTTGCACTTTCTTCTCTGATCTTCCTTAGTAGTTGTTCCAGGTCTGGGATATTTTCTGCTAGTATTATGGTGTCATCAGAATATTTCAGATTGTTGATATTCCTTAATTCCCTTTTCACTCCTCCTTCTTCTGTGTTCAAGCCTGCTTTCCTTACAAAATGTCCTGTATATAAGTTGAATAGATAGTGATAGGATGCAGCCTTGTTTGAACCCTTTGCCAATTGGGAACCATTCTATTTTTCCATGATCTGTTCTGACAGTAACCTCTTGTCCTGAGTACAGATTCCTCATCAGGACTATC
This sequence comes from Urosaurus nigricauda, assembly GCA_034509955.1. Taxonomy (NCBI): domain Eukaryota; kingdom Metazoa; phylum Chordata; class Lepidosauria; order Squamata; family Phrynosomatidae; genus Urosaurus; species Urosaurus nigricauda. The sequence goes on from JAOEGL010000003.1 coordinate 61,509,781, forward strand.
AGATGCGTTGGCATTCCCATGTCTTTAAGGGCTTTCCATATCCTTTCAGTTTATACAATCAAAGGTTTTGCTATAGTCTATAAAGCAAATGCTGATTTTCTTATGGAATTCCTTGGTGTGCTCCATTAGTCATCATATGTTTGTGATGTGGTCCCTAGTGCCTCTTCCTTTCCTGAATGTTGCTTGGACCTCTGGGATCTCTCTTTCCATGTATGATTGGAACCTACGTTGCACAATTTTGATCATGATTTTGCTTGTGTGGGAGATCAGTGCTGTGGTCCTATAGTAGTTGCAGTCTCTTGTGTCTCCTTTTTTGTGGATGGGGATATATATTGATTGCTTCCAATCTGCTGGCCATCATTTTATTTGCCATATCTGTTTATATATGTTTGTTAGCCATAAAGTTGACTATAAATGTGGATTGCAGCAGCTCGTCTGGAATATCATCTGTTCCTGGAGACTTGTTTTTGTTTTTTGTTTTGCCATTTCTCTTATTGTAGTTCCACCTCGCTTTTTACAATTTAAGGTTCACCTTCATATGGCTCTTCATTCCATGTGTATTTCATATTGTCATCTCATTTATATAACTCTTCTGTGTATTGCATCCATTATGTTATTTTTATTGTCATAGAGTATAGCAGTCCTTGGTTTGTTGGTCCTTGGTATACTGGGAGTATATTAGATAATTTTTTTGTTACAATTTGGCAAGTGAAACAACCCAGGGTAGCGGGGGTGGGGCTTGTTACCTATTTCTTGTAAATTTCCTGTAAATAGGAATGGTTACCTATTTCTGTTCCAGTAACCAAGGGACACGAGTGTCTCTCCCAGATAGAACAGTAGTATAGCCAGCTGCTGATGGAGTACTGGGGAAAGGACTAGCAATCTTATGGCAGGAGTGGGAATTGGCAAAAGTTTACATGATGCTCAAGGTTTGGCTATAGATGTTTAGCTTCTAGTGTGAGCAACATGCTCAGGGTAAAGATCTACTAGAAGGGAATACTTCTCCTTTTCTCCTTCTCATGCTTTCAACTCTTCCCCATTTTTACTGGTTCCAATTAGCTTCAATGCTATTGTAGTTAATAAAACTTATGACAGCCTTATATCCAATATTGGTGTCCACCCCTATTGACACAATAAAATGGCTTTTGTTGCCTCTGTTAATGGAGGCAGATGCCTTTGTATATCTACTGCAAATCAACTAGCAATTAACCAGCAAAGCCTAACCCACCATCTCCCTATCCAATTCCCTGCCTTGGTTAATGCTACTGGTAAAAAGAAAAAGAAAAAAAAAAAGGAAGCTGTTTGCATTTCAATACACAGATCATGCATGATTCATGAAGTAACCCTTTAGACAATATCCATCAGTATACATTATGCATATTTCTTTTAAATACCTACACAAGCCATTATTGTCTTCTTACTATGGGGAACCCATGAATTATAACATTAAAAGCCATCACAGGGAGGTTAAAAATGGCCATGCAAGCCTGAAAATGTAGGTTAATGAAATGTCTAATGAAAGAAAGTCATATTAATTAGTGGATTCGCAGGATTCTTCACAGCTATATTTCAGAAATGCCAACGCATAATGCATTAATGCTGTAGGCAAAAATGTGTGCCTTCATCTAAAGAAACACTCCGAGCTCCTTATTTTCAGTTCCATGTCCTTCTTTGTAATGATTTGTATGCTGCAAAGCTCTGAGTCTTTTTGCAAATCCTTCCAGAAACAGAAATTGTGTGTTATGTTTATGGTCTTGTAGATAATGAGAGAGGCTGCTGATGGAGCTTTGCTTTTTATTTTATTTTTTTTCCAAAAATATATATATATTAAAAGATGGATTGAGTTTTCAAAGTTTCATTAGCATTGTAGTCTAGGCTTGTAAGTGATTATGGATTTTTTCCCCTTCATTGGTTTCAGATTTGTATTTGATGTCAGCATAATCTCTCCTTGAATCTCCAGTAGCCAGACTTGTTGACTGCCACGCTGCAACTTGAATACTAGTGCAGGCTTATTTCTGCCCGTGTATCTCATCTCTCATCACAACAGCAGCTGTCACTAAGCTATTACAGCTTTCTGTTTTGGGAGATGGGTTAATTATCTGAACATTCACAATCTAGGCAGTCTTTGGAAGCATTCTTGTGTTCCCTAGACCAGCTATCAGATGATACCTATTCAAAAGCTTTGTCTCCAGCATCTGGGGACATTATGAGAACCCAGTGGCAGTCTGGTGTCTCCCATGTTTGTTTTTGGTATGGGGTGTGGTGGTGTGCCCACTCTGGTATTTAGTTTGAACTTTATAAATCTATTGATTCCATTTTGGGAAAGGACTCAGAGTAGGGCAGTTCATTTAAAGTTTGGACTAAATCTCAGAAAAATTCCATGTTCCATTAATGGGCAGCTATCAGCCACCACAGCTAAAATGAGTTTTCATTTCACAGCTAAACTGATTAGAGGACTTAATCATTTTAAACACTTTCCCTTGATCTTTGGTGTGCCAGCCTTTATTAATGGAATTACCAGAATTACATTAAAAGTGAACATGTGTGTGGTTTGCCCTCAAGTTGTTTCCAACTTATGGGGACCCTAAGGTGAATGTATTATGGGGTCTTGTCAAGTTTATTCAGAGCTGGTTTGGCATTGCCATCCTCCGAGTCTGAGAGAGTGGGACTTATAGAAGGTCACCAAGTGGGTTTTCATGGCCAAGCTAGATTGTAAACCTTGGTTCCAGAGTCATGGGCCAGTGTCCAAATCACTATGCCACACTGGCTCAAGAGTGAAAGTACCAATGCTTTGTACTGAGACATTAGCAAAGTGAGAAGCTAGCATCCTATAGTGGACTGAGTGTTAGACTAGGACTCTGCTCAGCTATGAAAACCTACTGGATGATCTCAAACAAGTTACTCTCTTCCCACATTAGAGCAAGACAATAGCAAACCACCTCTGAACAATTGCAAGAAAACTTTATAATAGGGTAACTACAAATTGGACTTGAATGCACATTTTAAAAAAAAGTGCACCTGTGTCTAAATCAGTGGCATCACTAGCGGGGATGCCATGGTGCAGCTCACACCCAGTGACACCTGATTGGGCCATCATGTCGTGGGGGGAAAGCAAGTGTGCCCGTCTTGTTTTTACTCACAAGTAGACCACAAGGACTACTCCCTACTTATGAGTCGAATACTGCCCCCTTCACCACGGGAAAGAAGAAGGGTTCAATGGGCCATTTTGGCCATGCATTCCCCACACACACCAGGTGACTCTGGGGGTGGCAACACCACTGGTTTAAATGATAACTGCTGGAGTGGCTCAAGTCACATAATTCACCAGCATAGTAATATCCACCAACATAGCCTGAGGCCACTGACAAACAAGAATGTTATTCCAATCAAACTACTGCAATCCACATTGACAGAGTCAACTCTATGACTAAGAAATGTGTCAACAGGTATGGCAAACAAAATGATGGCCAACAGATTGGAAGTGATAAATATGCATCCCCATCCACAATAAGGGAGGCACAAGAGATTGCTACAACTTTAGGACCATATCACTGATTTCCCACACAAGCAAAAGTCATGGACCATGCATACATATAAAGAAAAATGTATATAAATCGTAGAACTGTACTGACTAAATATATGCACATGTAGGAGAAACATAGGACATAAATGGGAAAATGTGTTGAAAATGCACAGAAGAATGTGTATGTTTTGAAAATCTGCATAAAAAATGCACATCAATTTGCTTGAGGGAAGTATGGTACTAGTGGCAGTCTAGAAAATTGGGCAGAAATCAATAAAATGAAATTCAATAGAGCACATTGCAGAATTCTACAATTAGGTCACAAAAACCAATGAATAAATATGGAACGATGGATACATGGCTCAGCTGGACTACAAGAGAAAAGGACCTTGGGATTATTGTTGATTCTGAGCCAACAGTGTGATTCTGAGGCAAAGAAGGCAAATGCTATTTTAGCATGTGTTAAAAGAAATACTAGGGATGCAGTGGCTTAGTCGTTAAAACTCCAGTTCTGATGATCAGACGATCAGAAGGTTGGCAGTTCAAGGCCTGAGTGCTGCATGATGGGGTGAGCTACTATCATTAGTCCCAGCTTCTGCCAATCTAGCAGTTCGAAAGCATGTACATGCAAGTAGATAAGTACCACTTCTCATTGGGAAGGTAACAGCATTTGGTGCAGTCATGCTAGTCTCATGACCACCAGAGCAACCTTATGATAACACTGGCTCTTCGGCTTAGAAAGGAAGATGAGTACCACCCCTTACAATCAGTTATGACTAGATGTTCATGTCAAGGGACTATCTTTACCTTTAATAGAAAAATAGTTTCTAAATTGAGAGAAGCAATTCTGTGCTGATCAGGCTTCATCAAGCATATTGCATACAGTTCTGGGTGCTTCATTTTAAGAAGGACATAGACAAGTTGGGTCAGGTTCAAAAAAGGGTAACAAGCATGATAAGAAGCACAGATACCAAAACATTTTAGGAAAGGTTGAAGGAGTTGGGCTTCTTCAGCATGTTGAAGAGAACATGCTGGGTGTTCTCTTGAATGGTGATATGACTGTACACTTCAAATACCTCAAGGACTCTGTTCTCTGTTGACCCAAAGAGAAGGACCAGATCTGATGATTTGAGGAGAGTAGATTTCAATTGAGCATTAGAAAAAACATCTTGACAATAAAGTGATTCAGCAATGAGATCAGTTGCCTAGAAAGGTATTGGGGTCTCCTTCTCTGGATATCTTCAAAAAGAGGCTGGACTGCTATCAGTTGGGGATGCTTTAGATGGAGGTCCTGAATTAACTGGGGGGCTGGACACAATTGCCCATGAGGCCCCTTCCAACTCTATACCCAGAGTTCTGTACCTGATAATACAAATAGAAATTTAGTAGAGGAACACTTCCCATCACACCAAATAGCCATGGCTCACATCAAACCTGAAATCATATATTCACTTGGAAATCTTCAATGTGTGTTCACAGCCAAACAAGTATAATTATATGACTGACAAAGCAGCAGGACAAAACATTATGCATATACAGGCGGAATATACACCTCAAACTGTTAGTACCATAAGAGTTGCCTTCCTGAACATTCAATACATATCTCCTGTGGTAATGACAAACACATGACTGTAAGTAGAAAAGAACATCACATATCATGTGCTGTAGCATCATGTCATACTAAGAAAACTTTAGGTATCATAGTAGCAGAAAGAGATTACCCATTATCCCAAACTACATCCTATAGGTAAGTCCCAGTGGATAGTGGTGAATGCAGGGGGAGACATAACCTTCACTTCACTCTTGGTTTGCTGTTATTGTTGTTGTTGCATCCCTTCAAGTAGTTTCTGAATTATGGGAACCCTAAGGCGACCCTGTCACCTATCACAGGGTTTTATTGGTAAGTCTCTTCAGAGTGGTTTGCCATTGCCATCCTCTGAGGCTGAGAGAGTGTAACTTGCTCAGGATCACACAGCAGGTTTCATGGCCGAGCTAAGATCTGAGCCCTGTTCTCCAGAGGCATAGTCCAATACCCAAACCACCACGCTGGCTTGGTACTCCTGCCCAAATATTTATGAGCCAAAATCAGAGCTATATGTCACTGGAGTGAGAATTCCAATAAACTTCCTACATGAGATATGGAGTATTGTCATAACTACCACATTATGTTCTGCAATTTGGGATTGTGGTTAATCGGGCTGGCAGAAGCTGAATGGGAAAATACAGTGAGCCCTCGCTTGGGTTAGGGCTGAAGGACCCCTGTGAATGTGGAAAAAACACCAATAAAAAAACACTATTTTTTTAAGTAAGTGAACACCTCTCTAGGAATCTCTAGGTCATCCAGTGTAACCCTATGGTCAACATCTGCCAGAGGTTGATCATAGAACCATGCTGGAAGACCTACAAATGCCTAGAGAAGAGTTATATTTCAGAATGTCTAGTTTCTCCAGCACAACTCTATGGTCAACTTCTCATTACTGGAGAGAACATATAGTGCACTCACGTCATACACAAGCACACCATATGCAGCTTTCAGCATATGCTGAAAGCCGCATGCTGGAAGAGGCAATGGCATGCGCACCATGTCGCACCATTGGCATAAGCCCCATTGTTTTCAATGGGGCCCCACCATACATGGTATTTTCTTTACATGGGGGGGGGGACAGATCCCCTGCGTAAGGGAAAGGAGCACTGTATTTATCAAAATTGCAAATAATCAAATCTGCAAAAGTAAATGATGCAAATGTGGAGGTCCAACTATATCTCCTTTGTAACACCTTTCCCCATCTTTCCCAATCCTTCACTCAACAAACACACATTCTAGCCAATAACATTCCTTTATTTAGGAGGCAAGGGCTCAGTTGCTGTCTTGCGGATATCACTACACCACTCTGAACACACCCAATTTCAGAAGCTAAACAAATTCAATTCTGGTTAAAACAGAGATGGGAAAGAGTTAACAAAGCAATTTTGTTCTCAATAAGCAAAAACGGAAATCTAATTCAATTGGAGTTTACCTCTCCCTTGTGAATTCACAGCCCCCTAATAAAAATCTACAGGCTTCCCAGAACCACTGAAAAACACAGCTTGCAGAAACAGAAGAAATGCTGAGATGCCACACTTTTTTGTTTGTCACTGGAGGCCAAGCCATTGGAAATCTTGCAAACCAAAAAAGAGGCATGCTCACTTTGTAGAATAGTTTTAATCACATCTTCTGCTGAGAGCAGAAAGAATTAACAAGAATGCAGTCTGTTAACAATCAGGTAGATTGAGTTTAATTTTTGTAATCAAATATCCTTTCCACAATTGTACATGGCATACTGAGTCTAAATGAAAGTAATAATCTAAGGAGATTTTCCTGTTGTTTTGTTTACAATGTATGTGAAAAGGCTGCCCCCTTCTGACAGCAAAAATTTATTTCTTTACTCTTAAACATATCTCCTTTGGTTTGAAAATGTTTAATAACCTTCATGGGTTTTGTGTTCAAGGAATAATTTTAAAAGACAGACTTTATATTTGGTGTGTGTGTGTGTGTGTTGTATATTCATTTTTCTAAGCACATCTCACATCTTATCATTCATTATTGAACATCTTGAACAATAAGCAGAATAAAACTGCACAGAATCATGTATTAAAGATCAAGAGTCAACATTATAAGAATAGCACTTCCATGTCAGAGTAAAGGTCCAGCATTATGTTACCACAATGGCCAACTAGTTAGTTGCCTAGTGAATCCCACAAGGAGAATACAAATTCAATGACACCTTTCAACCCATGTTCCTAAGAAGCCGGTAGACTAAACCATTGCTGCCTGTGATACTGGAAATAATATACAGCCATTGTGACTAACAGCTATTGCTAGCCCTATCTCTGATTACTTTTCAAATGGATTTAAAGCTGTTGTTGTTTCAGGGCTAAAACCTGAAAACTGAGTACTTGAGAAAAGAAACATTCCCAGCAATGATGTACTATTAAAGGGCTATCCTTGTTATAATCCAGAATTTTGGAGGAGAGGCTTTACAAAAGGCCAGTTCCTGATAGAGACGAGAACAACAGTGAGTCCTGTGGGTACCAAAATCCATGCATGTTCAAGTCCCATTTCTTTTTTTAAAAAAAATGGCATAGTAAAATGGTGTGTCTCTAAAATGGCAAGATCAAGGTTTCCTGTTTAGAGTATATATATTTTAAAACTATTGTCAAGCTATGGATGGTTGAATCTGTGGATGAAGAATCTGTAGTTATGGAGGACAACTGTATGAGAAATTGTTTAGATCAACATAGCTAACTGTACATTTGGGCTGTCCAAAGGGATGTTGCTAAAGGAGGAACACCTGGATTCTCTCAATAAAATTTCAATGTGTTAGCTCCCTCATCTCACAACATCATGCTTTCTGTTTCTGCCATGCTCCCACTCACAACTGCTGGTGTGCAGGAGGCTAAAGCAAATCTAACACAATCATCATATCTATTGTGTGTTTTCATTGAATAGACTGAGCCTTGGGAGATCTGCAGTCAGCTTGCAACTCAACTATGAAGCTCTCTTGGTGACTTTGGGCATCTCTCTACTTCTCAGGTGAACCTCCTTCATATGTTTGTTGTGAGGATAAAATGAGGGTATGTTGGCCACCCTGTGCTCCTAAGTAGAAAGGTGAGATTTAATTAGAATAAATAAAATAAGCAGAGTTAATCTTTTACTATCCACAATTCACAAAGCTCTAGGAATGTACAGAAAGTCTCATGAACTTGTATCAGCTTCATTATTTGAAAACTAGGAAGGTTGTGACTGGAAGTATTGCCCCAGCTCCAGAAGTTAAAAAACAAACAAAACAGAAAAAAGCAGAGTGCCCAATTGTCCGCTTTTGTTTTTGTCTGGACTAAACAAGCTGCACTGGGAAGGAGGGTTATGCTTTTGATTTAGTGCAAATCACAACTCTTGGAGGCTTTATTTGGTTAAGCCTTTTCTTCAGAAGGGACACTGATGGGAGACCAAGAGAGAACCTGGGACCTGAAAAAATAACTTGGGCACCACATGACACCCATAGAATACACTTTACCCACCCACCCCTGTTGTATTGTGTATTTCCTTACTCTTTTAACCATTTTACCTATCTCTGTGTATTTATGAGCAACAAAGCAGCTGCAGCTGTGATGTCTTTTTGGTATGAGTCCCTAAATGGGGAATGAGTACCATCAGGTGTCTGGCATTGTTCTCTCTTGATGCTTGGCTAACTGTTACACTGTTTGGTACTTTTTTTTTTTTTTTTTTTGTTAATTCAGAAGGATGAATCTTGCATTTTTCTCCTCCCCACCCAATATGTACTGTATGCATACCTAAAATTGTAGATAATTCTAGATAAAACTTCAGCATCTAGAATCATAGAATCATAGAGTTGGAAGAGACCACAAGGGCCATCCAGTCCAACCCCCTGCCATGCAGGAACTCCACATCAAAGCATCCCCGACAGATGGCCATCGAGCCTCTGCTTAAAGACCTCTAAGGAAGGAGATGAATGAACTCTGATGAAATGAACTTTGGTCCATGGAAATTTATGCCCATATAAGTGTCTTAATATTTATGGTCCCTCAGAACTCTGGTCTTATTTTTTTTTAGTCAGTCCCTAATTCTGACTCAGTTCTTGGTCTTTCTGGAAGTAGTAGTTCTGGGCTATATTCTGTCGTAAAAAAAATAAATAAAGAACACTTTAAAAATACATGAAGAAGTGGCATTCATGAATTTGACACAGCCTGCACCCACTTCTCTCAAATTCAGAATGTGACAAGATTATGCTGATATGTATATTCTACATTATACCCAATGTCTTTTTAAAGCAACTCAGCAATGAGAGTAGATGTCTTCCCACCTCTCCGATATACTTTTTACTCTCTTATAGCTACATCAAAACCTAGATTGTTTGAGACTATTGTTTAGATCAGAAGTGAGGACAGTGATATAAATTTAGTTGCAATAATTTTGTCGTATGTGTCCTTTTCTACTTCTTCCAGTTTAATAAAAGACAAAAATAAACAGTGCTAAAACCTTCCCAAGCTGCCTAGCATATGGATGAAGAACAGGTTTAAATACTTGACTACAAATAAGTGCTAATGAGGTCTCTGCCATTGCTGCAATGAGCTAGTTCCCAATTCAATGATTCAGCTTTTGCTCCTGGGATATATTTTCTTCAGATGAACAAACACCTTCTATTACTGTTAAAACAGAATTCTACTTCAACAACAACAACAAAATTAATTAGGAATTTAGGCAGCTGCCAAGTTGTAGACAGAATTAAGGTTTTGCTCTTGAGATATGAAAGATGGCATTTCAGTCGGGATGCTGGGGTAGCTTCCCAGAATTTGTCACACTTCCATTTGGCTCTTCTCCTAGCTTATGCATTGTCGGTTTTCCAGTGCTCCTGCTTCAAAAGAGATAATAAAGACAAACCTTCACTCATTTAAAACCAACACCACAAGTCAGTAAATCAGGAATATGTACATTGCCAAAGACAGAGCGGCAAGTTGCCCATAGGAAGCCTGTTGCCACAGCAACACTCAAATATAGAAATATGCTACCCACATAATCCTTGATAGCTAGGACAGGATGCAACAGAAAGAAAGGGAACATATGCAAATCTTGTCATAAAACCTCCAAAAGTTGCAACGTCTGCATGCCAGAACTTAACATTCCTTGGCACTGGACAATTCATATCCTTCTCCTGATCATGCTAAACTTACATCAGTGGATCATTTATCAAAATCTTCTGCTTTTCCCTGTTCTCATTCTTCCACCTCTATATATTACTCCAAATATTTCTCTGATACCATCCAAAGTTGCTGATGTTTAGCTGACATGGGACTTGTCAGAAAACAATTACGCTTACACCAACACTCCTAAGTTTTACACAGTTTGCCTATTTTTCTTCTTCCCTATCTATTAAATGTGTAATCAAGCTGAACAAGATAATTTCTCTGCCCTTTCTCTTGGAAATAGGATAGAATATTTGGGACCCTCAGAGTTCTAGTAGTATTTTTCTGGTGTAGGTGGCCTGGATGACCCCATCCCAGGTTTCTTTTAGGATATAACATAATGCAATTGCTAGATGGGCTATCTAAAGACCGTAAAGCTATAGATGACCTTAGAGGTATATTTGGGAGCAATTTGGTAGGCAAAGAAATAGAGCAGGGAGCCGGGCCACATGTTTATGGTTAGCAGCTCCCAGCACTCCTTATCATATGGTATGCTAGCCAGGACTGCTGGGAACTGTAGTTGAATAGCATCAGGAGACCCATAGGATTACCTCTCTTGAAACAAAGGAGAAAGAATAAAAGTAGCTTGCATGACAAGAGCCAAGTGACCAGACATCCTCCTTTTCCACTACATGTTCTACATTAAGAGACCTAGTGGCACAGCTGTTAAATACCTGTACTGCAGCCACTCACTCACCAACAACAAAGTTGTGAGTTCAATTCCAGTGAGGGGATCAGGGTCCATTTAGCCTTCCGTCCTTCCATAGGTTGCTAAAATGAGTGCCCAATTAGCTTACACATTGTAAAATGCTTGGGGAGTGCACTGATAAGCAGTATAGAAGTGTACATGCTTTTAAGCCCACACCTACCCCTTCACTGTTTTAATGACTTTACTCTTTCCCTGATCCTGACTCGGGGAGAAGCATGGAGAAAATTGTTTGGAGTAACAGTCTATAGAGAATAGAGTTAAGCAGCTTACCTTCTGCTACTTGGACTTTTACAAGTCGGAGGAAAAAACAAACACAGTGGTTTCCATGTGAAAGGGCAGACACATAACTTGAAGGTCCTATGCTATTTGATTTAACTCTCAAATTGCCAATAATTGTGGTGTGACTCATGTGGAAACACACACATACAAAATAGACTCATGTAACTGCTTCTTGCTTACAAGAAAAATGCTTTCTGCACTGCTTTGTAATAAAACAACATGACCATGCCTTTCAATAAACAAATATTTATTAAATGTATATAAAAATAATATTCACAGGCCAAAATGACAGTGGTAATAATGGCAAACAAGGTTATACCTCTAAGCATACCCGTAAGAAAATAAGTTCTGCTGAATTTTGTAGGCACATTTTTGAATTAACATTTCTTGGGTCAGGGTTGATAAGGGTCAGGGTTGATAAGTAAAAGAACATAACATAGAACGTAAGAAGAGCCATATGGAAGAGAAGACCAAAGGCCTACCTACTACAGCTTTGTTCATGCAGTGATAACTAGATGTCCACAGCAGGATGGTAAGTGCAACTGTACCATCCTATAGTCACTGGCAAGTGATATACAGAAGCATTCTACACCTGGCACAGTAGGAATGTATGTCCATAATGACTAATCACTGCTCAATAACCTTATCAATTTATCCAATTCCTTTTCAGAACTCTCCAAGTTGGCAGCCATCATAACATCTTGCAGTAACATGTTCCTTGTTTAATAATGCACTGTGTAAGAAGCACTTGTCTCCATCTGCCTTGAGACTCACCATTCAGTTTGTGACTGACCCTGAGTTCTAGGATTATGACCGAAGGAGAATGCCATCTTCCCATCCACTTTCTCCGGAAGCATCACTTGTTATATGTATATCTCCTCTTATTGTTCCTCTTTCTAAGCAAAATGTAAGTTTTGCTTGGCATTGATGGGTGTCAAATGAATGAAATGGCTGTCCAGGAAACATGATCTAGCCGTGCTGTATAGCTACTGGTGTTCCCCAACTGATGCATGTTTGCCCAGGGGGACATAACTTGTAGGTACATCAGCCTTTATTGGATAGGAATAGTCTACATGTCCTGGATAACTCTCAAATGACAAATGTCTGAACAGAGTTATAGATTTTGCTTTCTTACCCAGTTACAGAAACATTTGTTTGATGCAACACATACTATCAACTTCATTCAGTAACCTCACTTAGGCTTCACCTTCACTTCAGAAATAATCCCATTTGGCACAATTTTAACTGTTGTGGCTCAATGCTATGGAATTCTGCCATTTGTAGTTTGTTATACCACCAGGGCACTCTGACAGAGAAAGCTAAATATAAAAACTACAAATCCCAGAATCCTATAGCATTGAGCCATGGCAGTTGAAAGTTTCTTCATTTCTCTGAAGATGCCAGCCACAGATGCTGGCAAAACGTCAGAAAGGAACTCTTCTAGAACATGGCCACATAGCCTGAAAGCCCTACAAAAAACTATGGATGCCGCCCATGAAAGCCTTTGACTCCACAGTTGAAAGTTGTGTCAACTTGGAATATTTCTGCACTGCAGATGCAGCCTTATCCAGTCTATTGCCTTTGATTTGCACCAGGTTAAAAACAACAACAACAACAAATTCCAATTCTGTTCTATACTTTTCAAAAAGATGGCACAAACTAGCTTAGTTTTGTTGAAGTGTTCACCTGAAAACACAGGATTAAAATTGGGAGCAGGCATATCAGTAGATATTTAATTCCAGACTCACATATTTGTGAGAAACCAGAAGTTTAGTTAGTTCTTAGTGCACTGAGCACAAAAGAATGAAGAGGACTTTGTAATCACATTTGGTCCTGTGCATGCTCAGTTACACCTGAAAAGGACTTTTGCCTCCTCAGTTACTGACAATTCAAATTCACATTAAACAGAGCTACATATTTCCAAAGTTACTGAGAGAAAATTCAAGTTTTTATGAGTTCTGATCCTACGTACAGAGATCAAACTGTAATCACAATTCAATGGAATGTAGCATCATTACTGGCAAGACTGCAAAGTCTACAAAAAGATGATTCACAGCATTGATATTCTTCTTGCTAATCAGAAATTGATTATGAATATAATATGTATCTTAACACAGTATGGCTGAATTTCTTGCAGAAGTTCATTCTGTGATCCTCAAAGACAGCAGTCATTTTTGAAATTGAAATTCTCAAGAGAGCCAGGTTAACTTAATGCCATTTCTGTCTGAGAATTTACATGTAAAAAAGTTTATTGTTTCACATGATATCATGGCATGGAATAGGTCTGAAGGTTGTTTCAATATTTTCTAGCAGTGTGAAATCATATCTACATAGCTGAATCCTGTACAGAAAAAGAGGGAGATAAGATACTTTGAAGAAATCCAGCAACTGCTACAGACAGACAGTATCATACATAAATTGATCCATAAATTGTTAAGATCACCTGGGTAATCAGGGATGGGTAATTTTTGGTGGGTGTGTGCATTCATATGGGCTCCCCCTCACTCATGTCAATGAAGGATAAAGAAACTTTTTTTAACATATGAACCTTCAACATTCTGATTTGAAAGTGAAAAAGAAAATATCACCCTCTATCTTAACTGACAGGGGAAAACCTGTTTCGTAGTGCACCTGCAGGGAAGCTCACAAAAGTGGCTGTGAGGCATCATGTGGCTGTCCACCCCTGATTTAAGGACACCAGGGATATATCAAGTCCACAAGATTTCTTTTCAGTAGCTATTCCCCACTGTTGAAATTCTTTATTTACTCTTTTGCCTTATCCTTAGCCAGGAAGTCAGTTAAAATCATGTTACACTATTTCCAGCAAATTCACACACTCACCAAAGCCCATACCTGGGTGTCTTCTAGAACTAATTGAACACATTGAAGGTACTAATTGACAAGATAGTTTTAATATTTTAAGTTTCATTAGCTAGGATGAGTATTACCCAAAAGTCAGTTTATAAATATTCTAAATAAAATACAACAAAAATTATTAAGAGTGAAATTCTTCAAAAACAACAAATCTTTCCCCAACGCCCTGTCTCTCAGCCATCCATCTCTCATTTTCATATCTAGGCATCCCGATCAATATATGAACTCAGGGTTGAACTCTCTGTCTCATGGATTTTAAAAATCTCAATTCCCAATTCTTATAGAAATGGCTTATTCTCAGCCCTGACCTTGATCTCCATTTGCTAAAGAGTATTTTCCATCATTCCCAATTGGCTAAAAATACACAGAAAATGCTTGTTTGTTCTACACATAAAAAAGAATCCTTTTATCACCTAGGTCCTTCTTAATATTGTTACCATGCAATACATTATACTACACATTTATGTAATTGTTGAGTATTACAGTACATTCTCATGCCTATGCATTTTCTTATCTATTTTTGTTCTAATTTAATTAACATTTAGAGCTCAGTTAAGTACTGTTGTTTTTAACATATCGCTCTATGTTTCTATAATTACAGTAATTATAAATAACTACAGAAGCTATGTGTGTTCACATCAATTCCACATGTTTTACCAAACTGTAAGATGCAATTATGTGATTACAGGTTATGATAGTGTAATAAGGAAGTCCAGGCAATGTGATAATTCAATTGTCATTTCAGTTTAACTTCTGAATTGTAAATAAGGCATATACACATAAAATATTAGCAAAATAAACAATATAAAGGCTAACAAATCTGGAGATATGTGATGATCACATGCTAGCCATATCAAGCATATGTGAGAACTCAACACTTCTGCCACAATATTCTACTTACCTTTCAGAATTTGAAAGAGACTTTAATCTCATTTCTAGGACCCTAAGCTTGTACTTTGGACCTACTGTATTCCTGGTTGAGTATGTCAAGGCGATTTTTGATATGTTGTGAAAATCTGGGTAGAATCCAGCAAGTATCTTGGCTTGTTTGTATTGATGAAATGCAGCTGCATCACTAAAGGGAATTCAACATGCAATGTTACATTGGTACCAACATATTCTGGTGTACTCAGGTTGATCACAATAGAATTGCTGGCTCATCTGTGAGAGGAAAGCTGGCCCAAGACACTTGCTCCCTGAAGTGGATGAGCAAATTGTTCCGTTTGCTCACTCAAAGCATGCCAAATTATTTTGGTACATAACAGAATATCCCATAAGCACATTTGATCCATCCTATATCTCTGATACATACTTTGAGCAACACTTAAGGGAACTAGGTAAGTATAGCCTGGGGAAGACTGAGAGGTGAGATGATAGTTATCTTTAAATATCTGAAGGGATGTTGTGTACAAGATGGAATATCCTTGTTTTCTGCTGCTTCTCAGGGTAGGATCCAAAGCAATGGATTAAAATCACATGAAAGGAAATTCTAAATGAGAATTAGAAACATCTTTCTGACATGAAACATGTTCAACAGTGAAACAAACTAACTGAGAAACTAACTTTTCTTCACTGGAGCTTTTTAAACAGAATTTGGTGGTCATACTATTATGGGTGCTTTAGTTTGTGTAGATTCAAGAATTGGAAGGAGTGGGGCTAGAGAGCCATTGGGCTTACTGCCAACACTTCTTGTTGTGTACCTTCAAGTTGTTTCTTACTTAAGGTGTTTTTTTTAACAAGATTTGTTCAGAAGGAATTTATCTTTGCCTTCTTCTCAGGCTGAGATTGTTTGACTTGCCCAAGGTCACTCAGTTGGTTTCCATGGCTGAGCAGGGATTTGAGTTCCAGTCTCCAAAGTCATAGTCCAGCACTTAAACCACTATACCATGTTGGCTCTCAACACTATGGTGCTGTAATTTTATTTGCCTGGATTTGTATTTTTATGTATTTCTCTATATTTATATTCAACTTGCCACTCCAAACCAAATGACTTATCAGAATTAAGTGCCATTGCTCTTTACTGGACCTTATTTTCTAGCAAGAAAATAGCTTGAAGTCATCCTCATATGAATTCAATTTCAAATCAAATAATAAAACTTACCTATTAATTTTGGATTCTGTTGTGTTTCCTGCATTATCTGTTATTTTGATTTTTATGAAACCTTCCCTACTGTTTTTGTTCCAGATAATAATATCCACAAAGTAATGATACACTGTGGGAGAGGGAGAAAGAAAGAAAGAAAAACTAAAACAATTTTCCTAACATATATTGCATTATAGAATGTAAACCCATATCTGTAATTTTACAACTAAATGATACTCATTAGAACATACAACTCTGAATTTTACAGGTAGTCCCAACCAGAGTAGACCCATCCTTCAACATTTAATTAGTGTAGCTGAGACTACAGGTATGATTCAGTGAAAACTTAGCAGTCTTTCTCCTAAAGACAGAAGTCAATGGATTATCCTTGAGAGTACAGACTCATGATGTCCTTGTATATGCATAAACAAAACCGGAATTAAAACTACTTCAGGCTGCTTCAGGTTCATCCAAACTTAAGAGTTTCCAACTTTCTAAAAGTTTCTACCTCTCCAAATTTGATAATCTGATAAACCAACTGCCTCTAGATATCTGTGTCTCAGGATAAGATCCAAACCAAAAGATTAAAATTACATGAAAGGAAATTATAAGTAAGAATTAGAAATAACTTCCTGACACTAAACACTATTCAATAGTGAAACAGTAAAACAGATTTCTATCAAATTCCAATTACCATCATACCACAAAGGCTTGAGATAACGTCCAAACTACAAAGAAATATTTAAACTTCTTTGCTCTATCCCTGATAGTCCGTCACATTACCAAAGGGGAAATCCACATAGTGATAGACCTGTTCCTTTTGATTGAAATAGTACATTTTTATGTTTGTAGCACAACACTAATATTGCATTATAGAATGTAAACCCATATCTGTAATTTTACAGCCTTTCAATTTTTGACATTATGTGTGATAACATTAAAAGTTAGTTATTAGCCATAAACTAACTTTTAATATAGTATAGTATACTTTCCTCCAGTGAATTTATGGACATATACATGGCTTTCCCTCCTTTCCATTTTATCCACACAATAACTCTGTGGGTGACTGGCCAAGCTTACTCAGGAATTTTGTGGCTACATGAAATTCTGGATTGCCTATGTCCAAATCCACATTTCTCAAAACTAGTTGTCTTGAACAATCTTTAAACACATGTAAGCTTTGGTTTGGGGGACAGGCAGAACCAACAATCTTGCCATCATCTCTTGCTTCCAATTCCACATATTTCGCAGGAACAGATGAAAAAAAAAATCACATATTCATTTCTCAGAACTGATTTTTTAAAAATGTGGCTATTTCAAATAACATTGAAATACATCTGAAGGCATCAGACTTGTAATGCATGGTTTTAAATCCTTAGCTGACTTGCACATCTTTCATTACACTTCTCTTCTTAAGATTAATCTTTTTTCCAATGATTCAGTGAAAATCCAGCTCTTTCTTCTTATTTCTTATTTCTTATTTATTTATTTATTTCTTATTTCTTCAGCTCATTCCTTATATTTTACCAAGTTGTACAGATAATTTCCCATTTCTAACATTCTTCCCCTCCAGGATATTTTCAGTATGATGGAATTTCATAAATGGCAAAGCAACAAAGAAATATGTCTAATCAAGAATTTGCCCAGGGTTATCTAGAAAGTAAAAAGTGTTTTGTTTTATTTTCATTATGCTACTAGATAATATAAGTCAGGACAAGCATGAGAAGAATGGTTAATCACTTACTACAGAATGGTTTTTTGTCTGAAGTGTCAAAGTATGCTGTTGTCACAGGAGGGTTCTTTTCAATTAAACGCTCCTTCCATTTATCAGCATAATAACCTGCAATTTAAATTGAAATGTGTTCAACAAAAATTAACAAAGGACATATTTTTAAAAGCCTAAAAGATAGGTTTTTATTTTACACTGTTCTGGAAAATCAAAACTGGCATCAAGCTGCAAGAACATGTACTCAACTTATGCAAGCTAAGTTCTATACAAGCAAAATTGTTTTATAGACAGTTATACCAAAGAAGAAATTAGATGACGCTTATATGTGTGATTCACAACGAAGGGGGAGAGATCTGCACATTTCATGAGGACAGTGGTGGGATATAAGCTGAAACCCCACACTCCCTCCTTGCTTTTCTTTCTCCAGCAAATACAAACCTTTTTTTTTTTCTGTCAGTTTTTTAAACAACAACTGTCATGGGCTTTTAATGATGTGGTAGGCTATTTTTGTTTATTTTTATATGGTCTTTAAGTAAATTTAAATGGGTTAATTATATAGATTGCTTACTTGGCTTTTCTTAAAGTATTGTTTATATTAATATTACTTTACTGATGCTTTGTATAATATTTAATATATCCTGTACACTATAAACTGCCTTGGCAGCTGGTTTTAGGGAAAAGGTGGGATATACATGTGTGAAGACAACAGGCAGAGTGAGGAGCAGGTTTGAAAGTGGTTGATGTTTAGTGAGCCCTGAGGGGTGGAGAGCTGTTAAGGCTAGGTTAGGTTGCAGAAAGAGACAGTTAGAAAGGGGTGAAGATTGTCCTTAATTAAATTGTTGCAGAGTCCTGTGGGAGACATAGTCTTTGGTGATTAGTGGGATCACAGGTAACCAGAAGGGTTATAAGATACAAAAGTTTAATAAAGGTTCCATGAGAATTTAGTCCATAAGGGAACATATGTAAAGCTATAAAGAAACAATTTCAAAGACAAGCTAAAGAAACTGTTAAACTGTGTAACTAATAAAGTATTTATACACCATATCCATTGTGAACACCACCCACAAAAAGAGATACTGTATTCACCCTGACTTGCAAATAATTTTCTTACTTTGTTTCAACAAGCAACTGTCTGAAGTGATTTAAGAAACACATTACAAAAATTTAGAAAAGTCTTTTAGGTTTGGGACACATTAGACAGAGGGTGTGTGGCTGCCAAAGAATAGTTGGTGCCAAACTGGGGTGGGGATGGGGATTTGAAACCCAGAGGGCTGGCATCTAAAAAGAGTTATAGTGCAGGAGACACTTAAGAGGATTCTGGGTTTGAGTCTCACAGTGAAGAATTGGTGGGAAAGTGGCCATCACCACATCATTAGAGCAGAGTGGGACCAAAAAGACCCACTGGGCTACCAACTGAGTAAAGAAGTTAGGTGGGTGAGTCTCACCTTGACATAACTGGTGCCAGTGGTGTGATCAAAAAATTGTCCCATGCTGTCACTGTCACAACATGTAAACAGCAACAACTGGATTTCTCTTTCAAAGTTATGTGCAAATGCACAAGAATATGTGTCATACTTCTCTGCAACAGCATAACCAGTTAGGTAACTCTTTGATCAGGTTGAAGACAGTATTCTAGAATGCAAATTGCGGAATGCACTCTACTGTACCTTATCTTCCCTTGCAGCTTCTATGCACAGCCCAGAAGCAGTAAGAGAAAATAATGACCAGGACATCTATGCAAGGAGAAGAGTTTTCACTAATTAGGTCCTCCAATTTCAAGATATGGATCTATCTTCCAAAATGACTCCACTTGCAACAAGACATGGTATATGGAAACCAATGGTAGAGGTTGTTTGGCATTTTCAGTGCCATATCAGATAGTACTTCCAGGGTCAATATAGCCAAATAAGGCCTATACACTAGAAGATTGTCAAGGCAAAGTTACTTTTTCTAATTAATGTGCTTCATCTGTGACATCTGATCTTTGTTACTGTATCCCTAAACTTACATTTTATTCAATATACATTTCATTTGCACCTGAAAAGTATTATTATTCAGAGTATGTCATCTTCCTTCCTGTGCCAAAAAGACTATATGTTAATGTTCCATGTAAATGCTTCCTCTCACATTCCAGGAAAATGAGAAGCATGTATCAAGGAGTAGAATAAAACACTGTCTGAGTGGAAGTCCATTCATACAATAGTCATCCACTCCCTTTCTCCTTTCTCTTAAGCACCCTGACAATAATCTCCAAAGGTCTCTGAATCTTCCATAACATATTTTAAGGATGCATGAAGCTGCAGGAAGGAGAAAAAAAAATAACCCTCACTATTCTGTTGACACAGGCAGTTCTGTCATTCGAATGAGACTGTCCATAACATTCTGTCCATAACACTTGCAAAGTAATGCATCAATCTTACCAAGTACCGGGCATGGAAGTGGATGAAAAGCTTCACAGCTCACACATTTTCCACTCCTATAATCTACATACGAATCACAAGGGTATGCAGTTACATTACAGTTCTCTTCCAAGGATGACATATACAAATAAACAGATCTTTGATGATCACACTTGAAATATTCAGATATTCCTTAAAGTGGGCAAAGAAAAAACAAAACAATCCAATTACTTTCATAAAAGTAACAATAATATTAACAGAACATATGTCAATGATGTTCCAACTTGGTCAAATATGTTTATGGACATGTGTGTAATTTCTTTGATTTTGGGGTTAATATTAGCTTTTCATCTAAGTGCACATAAAAAAATTATAAACTAATATGGTAATAGATTTAGGGGCAAACGCTGTAGCATATGTACTAAGTACTGCTACTGTGTTTAAAGATGCCAAATTGGTTCCAGTTTGAGAAACTGGCCTGAAAAATTACTCCGTGGATCATTTCTGTTTACCTACATACAGTTCTTTCACAGACTCCTATTAGGGAAGAAAGCCTGTACATCCCTTTTGTCCCCAGCAGGGTTAGAGGCTGGGACTTTATACAAGCATGCACCTCTGTACACACAGACCCAGCAATCCACTTTCCTCACTAGGAAGGAGAACAGAGCCTTTGCTCCCTTTCCCAGCAATCCTGAGATAGGTAGCTCTTTCTTTGCTACCAGTGATGAAATTAGTAGGAAATTAGTAGTGGGTAGGGATGTTAAGAATGTTCACATATTTTCTCCTCCTTGTCGTGAAAAGGTATCAAAATATCTCAAGGAAGCCCATTCAAAGAGGAGTCAATACTGAGAAGACTTTCCCTCCTGTGTGAGTATGAGAAGACTAGCATATTCTTGCAGCAATGGAAGTAGATATGTCTATATGAAAAACATTACTTTTGGGGGCAGGACAGGAATCACATTTTGATGGAAATGTAGTTTGTTTAGCAAATAATAATAATAATAATATGTTTAGCCTGGAGAAGAGAAGGTTAAGAGGTGATATGATAGCCCTGTTTAAATATTTGAAGGGATGTCATATTGAGGAGGGAGCAAGCTTGTTTTCTGCTGCTGCAGAGACTAGAACGCGGAACAATGGATGCAAACTGCAGGAAAAGAGATTCCACCTCAACATTAGGAGGAACTTCCTGACAGTAAGGGCTGTTCGACAGTGGAACACACTCCCTCGGAGTGTAGTGGAGTCTCCTTCCTTAGGGGTCTTTAAGCAGAGGCTGGATGGCCATCTGTCAGGGATGCTTTGACTTGGAGTTCCTGCATGGCAGGGGGTTGGACTGGATGGCCCTTGTGGTCTCTTCCAACTCTATGATTCTATGATTCTATGATTCTATGATTCTATAATAATAATAATAATAATGTACAAAAACCTGCCATTGAGAAATTCCCAAAAATTAACACATTATTCTTTGGGCAGAAAACATTTGAGGTTTTCCTTTCTCATGTGTGAGGAATTTATATCCCTAGTGGGGACAGTGATAGTGTCATGGAATGGCGGTAGTTTGGGAAACTGTAACCACCTCCAGCCTTAGCCTTCATCTAGTAGGAATTAGCTTACCACCAAGTATTGTTTTTGGACATCCAGGCTGATCTGTTCCTCCATTTGGATAGAAATCAATGTTTCCCAAAGGCTTCCTGTAACCCAAAGCTAAGAAAAATGCAATACACAGTGAAGGAAAATAGAGAAAGAATGTTAAAATAAACAGTAACAAATGCATGAAAAAAAATTACCTTACAGAAAATGTAAGAACATATATTTTCCACCCTCCTTACCAACCAGGAACGAGCAACTTCAGGGGCGGGGGGATTTTGTATCTCTGGGACTTCCTTGGGCTACATGGAGATGTGAGCAATAGTGCAGGTATAGAGGGGGGCAATTTTCCATCACTCAGCACTCCTGCAGGGTGCACCTGACCTGTGTGCACCAAATTCACATGTTTCATTTCAAACACTCCTTTAAAATGGTAACTGAAAATAATCAAACATCAAATGGCAGCCTTTCACCTTTCTGGCAGGGAAAGAGAAGGCAAATAATTTACTTGAGAAGGAGTGTGGGTTCTGAAAAGTTTGCAGGATGGGGAGAGTTTGTTTCCATGCTTTTAGCAGGTTTGGGTGTGATTTACTTGTAATTTTGCCTAATTTTTAAAACAAACATGGGAGGTTCAGGTGGGGATGGGAGACTTCAGGGACCTACAGTTTGTGACCTATAGTCTACACTTTCCCCTCCCCTGGCTACAGAGATGATTCCAGGCTATATGGTTTTGAAAAAATGTTATTATTTTATGTTAAACAGTGCAAGTAGATGCTTGCTATGATGTCCTTTCAAATGAAACCCTTTTTATTTGTTTAGGCTTTCTATTTTAGGTTGTAATTCTATGTATACCTATCAGTGAATAAGTTACATTCGATCCATAAGATTTAATTTTGAACAGACACGTAGAAGATTGCACTGGTAACCTGGTACATTAATAGCTTTGCAACAACTGGTCTTTAAAGTTATTTTATATCATGGCAGATAAGTTGAGCAATTATATCCCCTCCTCCCCAATGTTTTTGTAGGATCTGGAGGCCCCACCACAACCATCAACCATTCCAAAAAATTAAACTAAAAACCACCACCATTAACTCCATAAACCATAAACTATAAACCAAGGCATAAACACCTCATGTCATTTGTTTAGGCCAAAAAGGACCTACAAATAGAGGACAAGAGAACTGTAATTAGAAGAAACTTTTGGTCACTCCTGCATTTGGTGTTTGGTTCTTTTCAGTGCCAAAAGGTAGACAATGGGGCGGTACAGACTGCCCAAAAAGGGTGGTCTGGTGCCACCTTTTTTTGCTGCAGAACTTTGCCGCAGCAGCTAGACGCTGCGGCGAAGCTGCCCAGCAAAAAAGGAGTGTGGAAAGGAGCCATTGGGCACCTTTACTCAGCCGCAACTGTGCAGCTCCATCTAAGGAGATGGGTGAAAAAAAATCTGCAACATGAATTACTTGTATATACTATCACAAAGTTCTTTTTCATCTAAGATGAGGTGGCAGGTATGTGGTATTGATAACTCAAGCTTACAATCGTAGGATTTTTTTGTTGTTTTTTTTAGTTTGGCACAAGGGCTACTGCTCAAAGACATAAAAAATGAACTGGTCATGTTCATTCACAAACAAACCATGTCTGTCATCAGTCTGAGCACATCTTAAGTAACTATTAATTTATCAGTCATTGAGGTTATCATATCAGCAAATTCAAGTTGTCAGATCTTCAAAATCAGCTAAAAATTGTTCTTAAATATAATTCTCAAAATTCAGCATCATAATTAATATCAATATCAATATAAAATTACCATCAATATCAGTATGAATAACATCAACAAACTGTGCATCACTGTAATCCAATCTTTCATGGGGCAACTTTCCAGTAAATGATGGTCCTGCTGGATCAAGACCTGGCAGACACACACAGAAAAAAACCATAGTACAGAACTATGTAATTTAAAAATGCTGCTTAGAAGCATATCCTCCAGGATAAAGCACACAGACAAGAAAACTTTCTTTTAAAAAAAAACAAAAAAAAGTTAATTACTACATGTAATGTAAAAGCTAGCCATAGAATGCATTCCCTTTTCAGATAAATTCAACATCTTTTTTAGTTTCCTTATCAATCTGCTTTTAACACCATAACCATAGTGTTCACAGTCCAAGACACACTTTCACATCATTCTTGTTAAGGATCCTATAGGGGAAAAACATTAGCAATTTATCATAGAAAGTCTTTGCTCCTTTCCTAACAAAAGACACAATGCTTGTTAGGGAACCAAGCAAGTATTCTTTTCCCAGGTGACTAAACGGTATCTGCAGTGATTATGAGCATTATGTGGAAGACAGACCACTGACTTCAATAGAAATTATTTTCTTAGAAGATGTACAGTTTATTGCTTCTAAAGTAATGAAATGACACTTCGCTTTCTCTGAATTCCAGCAACAGCATTTAGCACTAGGATGCTGAGCTAATTTCTGTTCCCATTTTTGCACACACAACCCCAGACACCCTACTGAAAAAATAATAATAATTTGGGGACCCAAGAGAACTGCCATTCTTAAAAAATTCCAGGGAGTTCTCCTCCACAGCAAGGTACAGCTACTGTTATTCAGGTGGTTAGGAAGTGCTTTCTAGGCAGCACTTTTGGAAAAAGTGCATTAGAATCCACCATATTTTGAAGGGTACATGCCACAGTGGGAAAAATTGTCACCCAGACATGTGAAAATTGTCCACCTTGCTCTAATCATTTCCATTTTACAGAACTGGTGCCTGAGCAACCACAATGCTAGCTAAGTGCTAGCTTGGGCTGTTTTTATATCTCACCTAGATGCTTTTTTCTAATACACTGCTGACCATACCAGTACCAAGACCCTGGCTAAGGAAAGCATGAGACAGGGAATCATATCAGACAGTATGAAGCAGCAGGTGTTGAGCATGTGCTTTTACTGCTGTACTCCTGTGACATATGCTGCTAGTGACAAAGTAACACTGCAGCACTATTTTGAGTGGGCAATAAATGGGCACCTGTGGAACCAGTGCAGGGAAGTAAAGAGTTAGAAGACACAGTTGTATAGGGACTGAGGTTTGCCTGTGCCTCCTCAGGCTTGTCTGCTTACGTTATATGGAGTATACTGTCCTGTTCTCAGTATTAACTACCAATCCAGTCAACTTCTATTTATGGAATAAGGTTGGGGGTGCCATCTGTTCTTACCTGTAATTCTCCCAATTTTGCCACTGTATGCCTTTCCAACAAATCCTGCTACATGAGCACCAAGGCTTACTCCAATCATATAAATAGAGTCGAGAGATGCTCCATTTTCCTGTCAGTAATTATGCATGGGTAGAATCAGAGCTTGGAACATTATTTTTAAAATGCTAAAGTACTTTTCAAAGTAATTTGGTATCAGTATTACTTACTAGTTAATTACAGTCAGCCCTCCATATCCATGGATTCAACCACCCACTGCTTGAAAATATTTAAAAAACAAAACCTTGATTTTTCATTTTTACCATTTTACTACCCCATTGTATATAATGGGATTTGGGCATCAATGGAATCTGATACCCACAGGAGGGTCCTGGAACCAAACCCTAGTGGATACCAAGGGTACTCTGTATCTGAAAATAATTTATTTATTTTTTAAAAAAGAAAAGGTGTTGCCAGTCTTTTAAAATCACTTTTTAAAAATAACAATGTTGGCAACAACTTATAGCTAAAAGTAAAGTGTTGTCATTACTGGCCATAGCTCCTTCTAATCTCTGGGAACATTATTACAGATGTGAGTATAACAGGAGTGTATTTAGTTAAATAATGTTTAAATCGGGATTTATTCTTTCTAAAACAGGGATAAATTTTAATAATCCAAATACTTTTCAAAATGAAGTGAGACCCTGTTTAATAACTTCAGAAAGAAAATTGTTAGTTACACAGAATTAAGCTTGTGGGCCACTGTGACCTGCAGCTCTTACAATCCTTTGCTTAGGGCTAAGGTCTTACAATTCATGTGCTTAGGGCTAAAAACATATACACGGCTAACTTTCCTATCCTATGTATGTTGTTATTGTCATGTACATCTATGTATGTACATTGAATATACATATATATCCTACTGTTGTTGTTGTTGTTGTTGTTGTTGTTGTTATTATTATTATTATTATTTTACTAATGGGCAAACTTCGCTCGGCTTGGTTCTGACATGGCTTAATAGTTACGAGCTTTCTTAACTTTTCAGCAGTAACTGGAATGAGGATTTGCCTGTTTCCTTGAGATCTCCAACCTGGCTTGCAGTGTTATCATGTGCATACTGACAGAACTTTTTACATGCACATTGCAAATGTCAGGGAGCCATTTGAAAAATGAATTGTCAATAAACACTCCAAGGAACAAGAGGAGAATTACAAGCTTAGAAAACCACATTTTAAAAAAATACTAATTGGAAAGGAACAAATTAAACACTGGACCTAAACAGTGATGATACTCATCATAGAAAAAAGGCTGCTTTGTTGGAATGGACAGTCTTATAGTTATTTATTTATTTATTTATTTATTTATTATATTTATTTGTATCCCGCTCTTTTCCCAGGACTGGGTCTCAGAGCGGCTTCAAAGCATTCAACACATAGTTAAAGTTCTTTTTTTTTTCAATATAGGGGTGAAGTACATGGACAGAAAAAAGCAGCTTCTGCCTGCTTTGGAGGTGTGCCGATTTGAACTGGAGCAAAAGGGACCCAGGATAATTCAGATCCAGAAAGTGTCAGTCGGCCCCAGCAAGCATGGCCCACCTTTGGGGTGGGCCAAGGGGTTGGTGGGGTTTGGATCCACTGCTGGCCAGAGCAGACTTAGGCTGCTCTTTCACACCCATCTGCTTCAGGACATGGTAATGTATATTATGGCCCTTACCTGCATTTGGTCTATCATATTCTTCAAGATATCTACTAATTTCTTGGCATTTGAAACAGCACTAGGATAATTCATTGTTGTGGCACCCCGATTCCAATCCACTATTATGATGTTGACATTTTCTCTTTCAAGCAGTAGATCTTTAATTTTGTCAATCCACACTGGTGGAGCTCCTGTGGGTCTGTAGCCATGGATAATAATTATCGTTTTCTTGGTCACATTTAGATGTACAGATGCTGTTAGATTGTGGTCATTATGGTCACTAAAACTTTCAGCACAGTTTGGATTTCTTCTTGTATACAGAAGCATTTGCACTTTCAGATTTGTACCAATCAAAGCATTACCTAAACTTAAACCAGTAAATTTAGGGCATTCTTGTCCTATATCTGAAATGTGAGAAAAGAAAGACTTTGTCAGTTAGACAATATTAGTTTCTTACAGGTAGCTAGGGAAACTTTCATGAGAATTATCCTGTTGTAGCCTCAAAATAAGTCTGCCAAGTAGGTTAGGCTGAAGATTAGAAACTTGATAAAGGCCACCCAACATGTTACATAGTTGACAAAATATTTGACCTAGCACTAGCTGGTCCAGATCTATTATAATATTGCCTTTGATTGCACTTGCTGTATTTTCCAAAATAATTTCCTGGATATCACCATTATAAAATGATTCTTCTTTCTCCTTCTTAGGTATTTAAAAATAATTGTATATATCTTTTTAACTGGAATACTATTTTAATTCTATGTTTGAATTTTATTTTCTCATCTTAAGTTTATTTACAACTTTATACATTTTGATTTTTTAATTTCTTATTCTTCTTTTTCAGGTAAACAATCAATGGTTCCCAATCACCTCTGTAGACTTTACCAAAAACGGATAGTTAAGAGATAAGGTCAAATATATTGTCATGACTGCTAATTATATAGCTTCTAATTGTATTCTATGAATATGTTAGCAACATTTTATTGAGATGGAAGATAGTCCTGTTCTGAACATGGTCACAAGAAGTGTGCTCTCTCTCTCAGCCTTGCCTCTCTAACTCCACAGGTAGATATGGTCAACAAAAAGAGAATTTGGAGAGATGGAGAGATCTGGATAAGGAGTGGTAGTCGTTTTTATGAGATTAATCTGAAAACAATTCACAGTAACTGATTAGAATGTGCCTATCTTCTCATTTAAAAAAATCTCTGCATATGTTAAGGTTATATTAAACAATCCTGTATTTCCATTCTGTTAAAAATAATGATTAAGTAGAATCTTCCTCACTAGTTAATGAAATTCTGATTGAAATTATTAAAAGTGAGTCCTTCAGAGAAGTGATGTACATCATGATTTGACTCAATTTGATTTATATCAAATCAACCTGTCTGTCATCAAATGAACTCTGTCACATTCTTACTCATCTATGCCGTGCTATTCCTTTTACCAGCAAGGCTACATTATTTTCAAACTAGAACTGTTATTTTCACCATTAAGACTTCAAACCTTTTCCCCTCCCTTCCTGTCATAAATTGTTTAAGTCCCATCAAACATAACACCTAGACATTTAAAAATACTGTGAATAATTCACTACTAGTAAAAGGGAGCAAAAATACATTTGGATACATAAAATGAAGTTAGTGTAATTTTGCAAGTTTTAACTGTTTGAACTGTAAATATAAGCTGTTTTACCATTTCTGTTCACTGTTTATTTTTATTGGCTGATTCTGACTGCACTGTAATTTATTCTATTTGGTTATGCATTCTGCACAGACAACATTTACTACTGGGCAGAATAAAAAAGTATAATAAATACATTCCTTTAAAACTGCATATAACAAAAATCTCACACTGATCTTCAGTTACCTTAGGATTTAGCACCAGCATACATTTTTACACACATAGTATATTAATAATATTTTAATATTAGGCAGGCTAACTGCCATCCTTCAGCCTGCAAGGGAGTGAACAGGCAGGCCCAGCTCCATCAGGGCTAGCCTGAAGAAAGAGAGCCCTCCCTCCATACTAACTGTCATCCTTCGTCCTGTGAGGGAGTGAACAGGCAGGCCCAGCTCCATCAGGGCTATCCTGAAGAAGAAAGAGAGCCCTCCCAGTCCCTTCAGTCCATCTGCCTTGGTCCGGGCCTCAGAGGGAGAGAAGAACTGCTGAACCTGATCCCATTCTCCACCACCATTCCCTTCCCATTTTGTGTCATGTCTTTTAGAGTGTAAGCCTGAGGGCAGGAAATCGACTTAGTAAAATAATTGTTATTGTAAGCCGCCCGGATTCCACGTGATGGGGGGGGGGGTTATAAATAAATATTATCATTATTGTTATTATTATTATTGTTGTTGTTGTTTGAAGACTTCGTGAAATAAGTAAATAATTGCTATTGTATATGTATATGTATAACTAACATAAGGGCTTTACAGACTGCCCCATCAGGGGTGGCCTGCACCCGCCCTGTTTGCTATGCAGCAACCAAACTGCGCGGCACCGCTGCACAGCACAGAAGGAGTGCACAGACACTCAGGGAACCCTGAGGGAAAAGGGGGAAACCCTTTCTCTCAGGATCATTCCCGTGGTACTGTGGGTGCCACGGGAACGATCCACTCCCCAAAAGGAACTCCCTTTCAGAGCCCCTTCTGGGGAGATCTCCCCAAGGAGCTCTGAAAGGGAACTCCCCCAGGCCTCACTTTCCCATGCCGCTTCCCCATGGTCTGGGCAAGGGGTGTCCTTGGGGCTGCATGCCCTAAGGATACCCTGACAGCTGCAGCCATGGGAGGAAGGGACTTCCTGACCCCTTCCTCCCATGGCTGCGTTCCCGCAGCGGTCTAACCGCTGCAGGAACGAAGCGCTCAGGCAGTGCGTGCAGCAAAAAGGACCTGCCTAGAGCAGCTTCTTCGCTGCTCCAGGAAGTGGCACCTTTACAGCGCCACTTCCTGGAAACCCTATTTGGGTGCCCAGCAATGGTGACGCTGTGATGGCGGCCTCCGTGTGAATGGGAGACGGCCATGAGGGCGCTGCCATGCCTTGCTAGGGTTAGAGAGCATGTGGTTGCTACATGTTCCCTAATCCTAGAAATGGCCCCAGGACGTCCTTTTGTGGACGTCTGTATAGGGCCATATTTAGCAGCCTGCACACACTTTTTGTGAGAATAATTCCCATTACATATAGTTGATTTAATTTTTGAAGACATATGCTTTGGAAGAAAGGTGGATACAAATCCATTAAATTAATAAATTATAAATCATAGATCAGATGAATGTAAGAAACTTTTCTACATTAAAGCTATTGGTCAGTTCAATCCTGTATTGCCTTTCCAGTTTGTCCAATTGCTAGGATAATACACTTTTATAAGGGTTGCCAGGGATTGAGCTTGTTATCTTCCATACACCACTCACCTAGCTTTCTATAGCTACTGTTTTCATACAGAAAAATCATCCTAGCTACATATTTTTATACAGACTACCAAAGATGAAAGTATCTTTAGCTTTATGACATTACAGAGACCTTTCTACTGATGTGGAAAGGTGGCATTCATTGGACTCACGCTTAGAATTATAGTTAAAGGGAGTATATACTCCCTTTAACTGTTCAAACTGTACAAGGAACTCTTAAATGGCAACCTTACCTGCTTTTACTGCCAAGAAGCAGGTGAAGATACACAGTCTCAGCATTGGTGAGTTTTGAAGACCAGCACGTACCATCCACATTTGAGAGGACTTTGTTGTTTCCTGGTAACATGCTGGCTTTCACTTCAGTATTCCATTAAATGTCACTGATAAAATAGGTGTGGTGTACAGAAGGAAGCACTTGGCAAAGTGAAACCCAGCACTTTTGCAATCTATGGCTCCTCCTTTCCAACTTAAATAGGCGAGGCAGTTTCTATGCCTTCCACGTAGCTGTACCTTTTAAACCACAAAAGCTCCTTCCCACTGACTGTTTAGGACCTGGTTCCACAGGGTTCTGTGTCTCGACAGTACTTGTTGTAGTATGCAACAGGCAACACTGTCAGTTCTGCGGAAAATAGAAAGAATAAAAATATAAATAATATAAAAATATTAGAAAGCTTGGCCCTTCCTGCTCTGGAAAAAAAAATAGAAAATCCCTTCTACTTGGGTTCTTTGAAAGTTTGCTGTCTAAAAATCAAAACTTCAAAGATGATGCGATTTACATTTATAGCAGGAAGTTTTTTGGATTTTTCAACTATTATTCCTCCCCCCCCCCCCCCCCCAAAAGTGATTCTATAGTCTCTGGAAAGGACCATGGTCTGACCAAATTTTGTTACTGTGTGCCTTCAAGTCATTTCCAACTCAAGTAAATCCTAAGGTGACCCTATCATGGGGTTTTCTTGGAAATATTTGTTCAGAGGAGGTTTGCTATTGTTTTTCCTTGATGCTGAGAGTATGACTTACCCAAGGTCACCTAGTGGGTTTTATCTGTGTCTGTGTTGTGTGCCTTCAAGTTGTTTCTGCCTTCCAGCAACCCTAAAGTGAAGATATCATGGGGTTTTGTTCAGAGGAGGTTTGCCTTTGACTTCTCCAGAGGCTGAGAGCATCTGACTTCCTCAGTACAATCCCTTAACTAACCAGGACACAAACTATATAGGTCCTATTTCCTCCATTTAAAATAGTCATGCCTGCCATTCATATGTAAAAGAGCATCTATTTTCCCTTTGATGTATCATTTTCTTCTTCGTGTTTAATTGTCGAAGAATGCAAATTTCCTTTAATATATCCATTTCCCTTTTTAATACCTTTTAATCCTTTTAATCTTACCCTATGTTTCTAACCATGTGGGTCCTATGATAGTGCCTCTATGACAGCTATCTCGCATAGCTAAGGGGCTGGACCTTAGGGTGGCCTTAAGTCAGAAATGACTTGAAGGCACACAATACCAACAACAATCTCCTTTCATGAGCCAATTAGATTGCTAACATCATCCAGAGAGGCCCTTCTAACCATGCCACCATCCTCTCTTGCTTCATCTGCACTGCAGAAATAATTCAGTTTGACATCACTTTAACTGCTCTGGCTCAATGCTATGGAATTCTGGGAACTGTATTCAATGTGTATAATTTTTAATTTGCTATGGGTCCCTATAGCAGAAGAAAGGTGGGATATAAATAAAATAGTAATAAATAATAATAATTTCACTAGGTTATCACAAAAATCCATATATACCTATACAGAGACATCTATGGTATGTCCACACTGAAGAAACAATCCAGTCTGACACCACTTTAATGGCTACGGTTCCACATTATGGTATTCTTGGATTTGTAGTCTTGTGGGATATTTAGCCTTCTCTTGTCAGAAAGCTTTGGTGCCACAACAAACTACAGTTCCCAGAATTCCATAGCGTGGAGCCATGACCATTAATGTGGTGTCAAACTGGGTTATATCTGCAGTGCAGATGCAGTCTGTGTCTGATAGATAATCAAGAAAAAGGAGTGATGAAAGGATAGTGTCTAAGAAAAACACCAAGTAGCCTATTCAGCAAATACTCAGCTGTCTGCACAGACTAAAATGTACTATTAAGCAAGAGTAGTAGACTAAGTACAAGAACTAGTACAAAACGCTTCAAGAGAACCAGGAGGTCCAAATTTCCATTTGCCATTGAATACACAAAACTGACAAAGAACATAGCCTCTTTGTCTGTTAAGAGAACACTTGAGCCAGTGTGGAGTAGTGGTTTGAGTTTTGGACTATGACTCTGGAGACCAGGGTTCGAATCCTGGCTCAGCCATGTAAATCCACTGGGTGACCTTGGCCAAGTCACACTCAGTCTCAGCCTCAGAGAAGGCCATGGCAAATCCCCTCTGAAGAAACCTGCCAAAACAAACAAACAAACAAACAAACCACCCATGATAGTTTCACCTTAGGGTCTCCATAAACTGATCCATGATAGTTTCACCTTAGGGTCTCCATAAACTGGAAATGACTTGAAGGCATGCAACAACAAAATGTAAAATCCATTCCTCTATTTTGCAACATGAGGAAATTTAAAAAGGGGATTAGATAAATTTAAGGACAAAAACATTTCTCGTGATGATTGTGCATAAAGTCTGCATCAGATGTAGTATGCCTTTCAATATGAGTTGCTCAGAAACATGAGTGAGACAGTGCTATGGTAATTCCACTTCGGGGGGAGGGGGATGATGGACAAAGTAAGTTTTTGGCTTCATCCAGAGTGGCTCTTTTTACGTCACACTGTTCACCTGTTCACCTAAGTAAGCAATGAGTAAACATGATGTCTGATTCTTTTAAAACAGAGAATCTTATGAGTACTCTGTAAAGTAAATTGTTTATGCTAATATCATCTCAGCATATGCATTATGAAGATTCCCTAGCTTCTGACTAACAAGATACACAAGTGACATATTTGTCTGAAACAAATTATTCTGCTATCTGGTATTCTACTATTCAGTGAAATTGAAGGCAATGGAATAAATTAGAATATTTGATTGCATAAAAGAAACTGTAAAGAGATTTGATATAGGTAAGTATTCCTAGATATTTAGGTATATTTAAGTATTCCTAGGTAAATCCAAGGTAAATCATAGTGCAGTTTTTATAAACTGCACTATCAGGAAGTGCCACATGATGGCAGCTAAAGATCAGCAATCATCCCAATCTCTTCTCAGAAATACATTTACAGAACCACCCAAAAATATTATTAGTTCAATAGCCGAACAGTGGCAAACCCAACAAAATTTATAATTTAAATCTTATCAAGAAGAATCCTTTTCAGTGTGGTTCTCAAATGAAAAACCACAATCTGAGCTGAAACTAACAGTCCTGCTAAAACCTGCAAATCAACATTACCTTAGTTTTTACCTGAATAAAAATGCACTAAGTGAGATGTGAAGGCTACTGTAAACATTTTGGCTGCGGCTATGACCAAGTTTTAAACAGATTATTGGCAAAATAAGACATATAAGAGGGAAGGACAGCAAAGGGAAAAAAGAAGAAGAAAACAAAAGTGTGATTGCAGACAACACAGAAAAGGGAAAAACTGATCAAGTGTGGGGGGTTTAATAAACCTGGGGGTTACTTAATTAAGGTACCAGTGCGGCATAATTCTTTGAGCACTGAGTTAGGACTTTGGAGACCAGGGTTTGATTCCTGGCTTGGCCATGATACCCACTGGGTGACTTTGGGAATGTCATACTATCTCAGCCTCAAGGGAAGGCAATGGCAAAGCTTCTCCGAATGGATCTCGCCAAGAAAACCCCATCATAGGTTCACTTAAAGCTTGCCGTAAGACAGAAACGACTTGATGGTACACAGTACACACTTTTGAAAACCTGCTACAAGAATCAATACAAGCACAGGCAGGAAAGGATAGATTTACAGTCCTTGAGAGGCCTTTATAGTTATACATTAATGGTTTTTATGTGGTGGCTGGGTGTGTAGAGCACACGGACTGCAGTCTTAGGCTTCACTTTCTCTCTTTGCTGTAACTGGGAGAGAGAAGGAGGAGGGTTTCAATAGTGTATCTCTTCACGAAAGGGGTTCTCCCTCAGTCTTTCACCCCTTCCCTGGATTTTTCTGTTACCAGCAACACCTTGTTCTTGAGGTTCATTTAACAAGAATTGCCATTGCTTCTGTGAGCCAGTGTAATGTAGCGGTTTGAGCACTGAACTTCAACTCTGAAGATCAGGGTTCAAATCCTGGCTTAGCCATGAAACTCACTGGGTGACTTTGGGCAAGTCATGCTCTCTCAGGCTCAGAGGATGGCAATGTTAAACCTCCTCTGAAGAAACGTCCCAAGAAAGCACCTTGTTAGGTTGGCCTTAGGGTCACCCTAAGTCAGAAACAACTTGAAGACAAACAAGAAGCCATTACTTGTACTTTCTGTATTTAATTCCCTTCTCAGCTCTCAGTTGACTCTTCCTCACCTCCTTAACCAGAGTAAATTTACAGCGCTATCTAAATAAAGGATGATAATAATAATAATAATAATAATAATAATAATAAATATTCAGCCCATTCTTGAATGGTGAGTCAACCTTCAATGGCTGCATAGACCTACTCTGGTGAGGACTAACAGCAGCAATTAGGTCCTGTGAACCTTTTTGTACAAGAAAGCTTACGCCACAATAAAGCCGAGGTCCAAACACACTGCAGAAATAGCTCAGTTTGAGACCGCTTTAACTGCTCTGGCTCAATGCTAGGGGATTCTGGGAGGTGTAGTTTTGTGAGACATTTAGCCCTCTCTGTCAGAGAGAGTTCTTTGTTGCCACACAATAAACTACAGTGCCAGGATTCCCAATAATCCCAAAAAAGAGTATATTTGCAATGCTATGGACATAATCAGACGTCGGAAATTGGAAGTATAATCTAATGGCAATCTGAACGCAATCATGGGGTTTCACGTTATTGCGAATTAAAGTATCTCACGCAATTTCAGGCAAAAGTGAAGTCATTCCAAATGCAATCGTGGTTTTACGTTATTGTGAATTAAAGCATCTCACACAATTTCAGGCAATGGAGGGGGTCATTTTCAGGTAATGGGAAGTCATTCTTAATGCATTCTGAATGCAATAGGAATTCATGTGAATTAGCTAAACTAGCAAATTCACGTGAATTCGAATCGGCTCCATTCGCAATAAAGAGAAATTCCTTCAATCTGATAAACTCCTTAATAAATAAAGGTTAATTAAACTATTCCAAGTTCAGATGTGACTGCAATATATGAACAACACTTCCAGACGCTGCCAATTAAGGGTGCATCTGCATTGTACAAATAACCCATCTTGACTCCACTATAACTTCCACGGCTCCATCCTACAGATACCTGGGATTTGTAGTTTGGTGAGGCAAGCTTGTGCAGTGTATTCCTTTTTAACATGCAATTTGTTTTAATACTGTAATAATTTTAATTCTGTTTTAATGCGTCACATTTGTATGCTTTTAACTGTGCTAGTTTTTCTTTAATAAAGACCCCCCATATCTCTCCTGATCGATGTAGATTTGGTTGTGACGGCATCGAACGTTGTCAATTTTAATAGTGTTAATGAAGAGTTTTAATTAATATTGAAATTTTAAAAATTATAATTGTTTAATCTTGTTTTAAGGTGAGATTTGTGTGTGTGTGTGTGTGTGTGTATATATATATAGTATTTTTAACTGTTGTGCACCGCTTTGTGCATACAAAAAGCGGGATATAAATAAAAGTTTTTTTATTTATTTTTATTAATACTGTAAACTGCTCCGAGTCCCAATTTTTGGGAAAGGGCTGGATATAAATAAATATAATAATAGTAATGATAATAATGATAAGAGTTGAACTATGACTTTGGAGACCAGGGTTCAAATCCATGCAAACTGAATTATAGTATCATAGCACTGAGAGCCAGCAAGGCACAGTGGTTTAACTGGTGGACTAGGGCTGCATCCACATTGTAGAAATAACCCGGTTTGAGACCGTTTTAACTTCCTTGGCTCAAGGCTATGGAATTCTGGGAGTTGGAGTTTGTTGTGGGGCTCCGCTCTGGGCCCCACAACAAACTCCAACTCCCAGAATTCCATAGTCTTGAGCCAAGGAAGTTAAAACGGTCTCAAACCGGGTTAATTTCTAAAACTTGGTTGCCGTAAAGCGCGCCTCCAAGTGTCGCAGTGTTGCGGCCTCCCTGTCGATTTACGGCCTCCCCTGGCAACCCTGCCCCTCCCTTTCCTCGCGCTCCGTTGCTCCCTGAGGCGTGGGAGGGGGGCGCCTTATCCCTGTTGCCATGGCAGCCTCAGAACGGGGGGAGGAGCCAGACCGAACCCTTTCCGTAGTGGTGGGGAACCTGGAGAGCCGCGTCCAACAGGAGATTCACGAGCTCTTCCTGCAGCAGGTGCCAGGGGCGGAGGGGCGGAGCCAGGGGCAGTGTGGGCGGGGCTAGATGGCAGAGTGGGCGTGGCTTAGCAGCAGAAAGTACTAGCCTAGGTGACCGTGTTAAAGCACTGGGCAAAGCATTGTGGGAAGGACACAGCTGAGGGACTTTGGGGGACCTTTAGAGACTATTGAGTGTGTGCTCTGTATTATTATATTTATGTTTTTATATGAATATAAATATAATAATTATAGAGCACACACGCAATACAAATTATATATTTATAAAATTCATATTATAATATAATATAAATATAATAATACAGTTACATAATAGACAATATATATTTATATGTTTATATAATAAAAATATAAATACAATAATAGAAATATGTTATTATATTTATCTTATATAAAATTATATATTTATAGATTTGTAGATTTATATTATATAAATATAAATATAGTATAATAATAATATAATATAGTATATAATATAAATAAAATGTTATATTCTTATATATATGTATAATATTTACATTATTATAATATAATAATATAATTATTCTATATATATATTTATATAATTATATAATTATATATTAATTTTATATTATATAAAATTATATTATATATATATTTTTAGATTTGTACATTTATATAATATAAATATAATATTATAATATATAATATAAATATAATAGTTATATTATATTACATTCTTATATTTATATTTTATATATAATATTTACATTATTATAATATAAATATAATAATATAAGTATGCTATTTATATATATAAATATAATTATAAAATTATATATTATTAATTTTATATTATATATATTTTTAGATTTGTACATTTATATAATATAAATATAATATTATAATATATAATATAAATATAATAGTTATATTCCTAAATTTATATTTTATATATATATATTTATATATATATATTTATAATACAAATATAATAATATAATTATAATATATATATATATATATAATTATATAGTTATATATTAATTTTATATTATATAAAATTATATTATATATATTTATAGATTCATATAATATAAATATAAATATAGTATAATAATATAACATAGTATAATATTATAATATAATATAAATGTAATAATTATATTATATAAATATTATATTATATTATTTTTAGATTTTGCCATAAACTCACATTGTAGTGGCAGCTTGGCAGGTCACACTCTCTCAGCCTCAAGGAGGAAGGCAAAGGCAACCTCCCTTTGGAGAAACCTGCCAAGAAAAGCCTATGGTAAGTTTGCTTTAGGTTCACCATAAGTCAAAAATGCTAAAGTTGCAGCTGCTAATGTTGCCCCTGTCCTGCAGCTGAAGAGTTTCATTGGCTGCATCCACACTGGGGTCCCCACAACATATTCCAACTCCCAGAATTCCATAGCCTTAGATCAAGGCAATTAAAGCGGTGCCAAACTGGGTTATTTCTCCAGTGTGGATGCATCCTAAAGAGGGCTTTGGTCAGATACAACATGGATCTTATTCTGTACTTAAAGTGATATTGTTGCAACATTTCTTCTTTGGAACTTGCACTTCATATCGTTCTTCTTGTCACTGTGGTTTTATATGTCTATTTATATTAAACTTGTTATTTTTATAAAGTTAAAAATGTTTGGCTTTACAATAATACAGGATGAATAAACAGTGAAAGAAAAATCTTGCTTCTGTTCCACTAGAACATACCTAAAGCCTGTGCTGAAAAGGCATGATACCTACTGGCCATTTATGTCACCTGTAAATCTTCATTTTGTTTCTTTTTTTAAAAAAAACAACCAACATGCTCTGAATACATTTTCTTCCTTAGTCTGCCATTTAATAGCCTTTCTGACAAGTGGCAAATGTTACACATACAGTCATTGCCCATTCAGTGCTATTTCCTTTGGTCCATACTTCATAAAGAAGGAATAATGGTAAATGTGAGAAAATTCTCAAAACATGTAGATGCATCTTGTTTCGGCAGATGTTTTTATTTATTTATTTATAAACAGGCAGATCTATATGTTTAAAAGAACAAACATCAGAACTCATGATTTGACAGTTCCTTTCCTTGAAGATCTTCATCATCCTCAGTAGACAGTCCTGAGCAGAAGAATGGAAATCTGCTTTACATCTATGAAAGAGAGGGAAAGATAACACAAACAGATGGTGGTTTTGCTTGGGAATTGATTCAAGTTATGATTGCATTAGAGATGTCATTTCTTTTTAGAAACACTCAAAAATATAGATTCATAATATGGACCACAAACTCTTGTCTTCCTTCTTTTTGGTAAGTGGTTTCTGATTATATTCCATTTCTATTGTTATTTCTGAGAATCAGGTTTGGCTGATTAATTCAATAAGCAGTGTACTTCATTGTATCCTTTTCTTTTCTTGCCAGTTAACAATTCACAACCTGAAGCTCTTATGATTAGATAATGCTAAACATACACATAACTTCAAGTCCTAATAGTTTTCAATCTAAAATAGATACAGGTTACCGATACCTCGAAAATCTTTCACCAAGGCAGAAGACACAGCAGTTGGAGGAAGGAATAATGTCTGCTACAGTCCATCCCAGAATATCTTCCTTTGTTACTAATTGGTTCCTATCAATCTTTGTTTGTGCTCTCCCTGTTGTAATCCTGACCACACACATTTGATAAGACTCAGCAGGTAATTTATGATAGAGGCCACAGGAGAAATGCTAGTGAATGGAGTCTAATTAGGTCTTCAGGCCTCTGGTCATCCCATTGCATTGCCTCATTGCTAAATTATGTTCTGAAAAATACAAAATAGCACCAAAAATCTTTATTCCTAGTATAAATGCACCAACACTTCTGTTAAACAAAGACTTTCTGTCTTGTGTTGTAAAGCTATGTGCCACTATCTTTTATTCTGCTGCATTAAATATAATTCACATTCTGTGTAGCTGAGGAGAGGATATGGACTGGATTATGAAAATACTAATTAATCTACTTTTTCTACTGCATTCTCATCTGTCTTGTGGAGATTCCATTATATGGTCAGGATTTCTGAAGTATTACCTCCCCTTTTTCTTATGTATGTTTCTGGGTGTGCTGTAATGTTAGCTATCTGTATATGTTTTGATATGGTGGACCAGCAAGTTTTGGTATCAGCACGTAAAAAACTGTTTATGAGAAAGTGATGCTTAAGTTTCTTGCAGACTGGACCAATAACCAAGGTGACCATAGGCAAGGACAAAGATGGAAAACCCAAGACTTTTGGATTTGTCTGCTTTAAACACACAGAGTCAGTGCTTTATGCCATAGCTTTGCTGAATGGGATTCGTTTATATGGAAGACCAATTAAACTGCTATACCGGTTTGGTAGGTTTAGTAATTCTTTATCTAGAAGACTACAACCTATGGAACTGATATGCTTAATGTTGACGTGAGAAGTAATGTAGTAAAAGAATACAACTGAACAAAATATGCCTGCTTAGAATGTATGGTATATTGTTTCTCTCCTAGTGGATCCATATTTTCTGTATTGGGTGTGGGTAGATGCAGTTTTTTCCCCTAAATTAATTGCAAATAGTACTCTTTAGCCCTTTCAGCACTATCTAGGAAGGTGCCAAGAAATTCTATAGCAACTGGTACCAGAGTACAATTCTTTTAAAATACCTCCATTATTAAAAATGTGTGCTTTGCTCCCCTCCTAGAATCATAGAATCATAGAAATTTAGAGTTGGAAGAGACCACAAGGGCCATCCAGTCCAACCCCCTGCCGTGCAGGAACTCCCAATCAAAGCATACCCGACAGATGGCCATCCAGCCTCTGCTTAAAAACTTCCAAGGAAGGAGACTCCACCACCCTCCGAGGGAGTGTGTTCCACTGTCGAACAGCTCTTACTGTCAGGAAGTTCCTCCTAATGTTGAGGTGGAATCTTTTTTCCTGCAGTTTGCATCCGTTGTTCCGAGTCCTGTTCTCTGGAGCAGCAGAAAACAAGCTTGCTCCCTCCTCAATGTGACATCCTTTCAAATATTTAAACAGAGCTATCATATCACCTCTTAACCTTCTCTTCTCCAGGCTAAACATCCCCAGCTCCCTAAGGCGTTCCTCATAGGGCATGGTTTCCAGACCCTTCACCATTTTAGTCGCCCTCCTTTGGACATGCTCCAGTTTCTCCACATCCTTTTTGAATTGTGGTGCCCAGAATTGGACACAGTATTCCAGGTGGGGCCTGACCAAAGCAGAATAGAGTGGCACTATTACTTCCCTTGATCTAGACACTATACTTCTATTGATGCAACCTAAAATTGCATTGGCCTTTTTAGCTGCTGCATCACACTGTTGACTCATGTTCAACTTGTGGTCTACTTGGACACCTAGATCCCTTTCACATGTTGTCTCATTCAGCCAGGTGTCCCCCATCCTATATCTGTGCATTTCATTTTTCCGCCCTACGTGTAGGACCTTACATTTCTCTGTGTTAAATTTCATTTTGTTAGCTTTGGCCCAGCTTTCTAGTCTATTCAGGTCATTTTGAATTTTGATCCTGTCCTTTGGGGTATTAGCTACTCCTCCCAATTTCGTGTCATCTGCAAATTTGATAACTAGGCTCTCAATACTGTCATCCAAGTCATTAATAAAGATGTAGAATAGCACTGGGCCCAGGACAGAACCCTGTGGCACCCCACTGGTCACTTCTTTCCAGGATGAAAAGGAACCATTGTTGAGCACCCTTTGGGTTCGGTCAGTCAACCAGTTACAAATCCATGTAACGGTTACCTTGTCTAGTCCACATTTTACAAGCTTGTTTGCAAGGATGTCATTGGGGACCTTGTCAAATGCCTTACTGAAGTCAAGATATACTATATCCACAGCATTCCCTTCATCTACCAAGCTAGTAATTTTATCAAAAAAAGAGATCAGATTTGTCTGGCATGACTTGTTTCTCTGAAACCCATGTTGGCTTTTTGTGATTATGGAATTATCTTCCAGATATTCACAGACTCTCTGCTTAATGATCTTCTCCAGAATCTTTCCTGGTATTGATGTCAGACTAACCGGACGATAATTGTTGGGATCCTCTTTTTTCCCCTTTTTGAAGATTGGGACAACATTTGCCCTCCTCCAGTCTGCAGGGACTTCTCCTGTTCTCCAGGAGTTCTCAAAGATGATTGCCATTGGTTCTGATATTACATTTGCCAGTTCTTTCAATACCCTAGGATGTAGTTCATCTGGTCCTGGAGACTTATATTCATTTAGATTAACCAGGTATTCCTGTACTGTCTCTTTATTTATTCTGTGCTGGAATTCCCCTATTCTGTCCTCTGCCCCATCATCCTTAGGTTGGGCACCCTTTGCCTTTCCTGAGAAGACTGAAGCAAAGAAGGTGTTGAGCAATTCTGCCTTTTCTCTGTCTCCTGTGAGCATTTGGCCATCTTCTCCACGCAGTGGCCCAACTGTTTCCTTCTTCTTCCTTTTGCTGCGGACATATCCAAAAAGCCCTTTTTATTGTTCTTAACGTCTCTAGCAAGCCTGAGTTCATTTTGCGCTTTAGCTTTTCTGACTTTATCCCTACATGTACTGGCTATTTGTTTGAATTCCTCTTTGGTGATTTCCCCATTTTTCCATTTTTTATACATGTTCCGTTTAAAACTTAGCTCATTTGTAAGTTCCTTAGTCATCCATACCGGTTTCTTGAGACATCTCCCATTTTTCTTCCTCATTGGAACTGTCTGAAATTGTCCCTTTAGTATCTCCCTTTTGAGGAACTCCCATCCATCTTGAACTCCCTTCTCTTTTAGTATTTTTGACCATGGGATCACCCCCAGTATTTCTCTAAGTTTATTGAAATCAGCTTTCCTAAAGTCTAGAATGCGTGTCTGACTATGCCTAGCT
Source organism: Urosaurus nigricauda (assembly GCA_034509955.1). Lineage (NCBI taxonomy): Eukaryota > Metazoa > Chordata > Lepidosauria > Squamata > Phrynosomatidae > Urosaurus > Urosaurus nigricauda. The sequence goes on from JAOEGL010000003.1 coordinate 61,552,310, forward strand.
TCACCTTTCCACTGTATAACAAACTCCAGGAGAACATGGTCACTTCCCCCTAAGGATCCCACCACTTGCACCCCATCAACTAGGTCTTCCCTGTTGGTTAAGATCAGATCCAAAATAGTTGATCCCCTTGTTGCCTCTTCCACCTTTTGGACAATGAAATTGTCTTCCAGGCAAGTGAGGAATTTTCTAGATCTTGAGGATAGCGCTGAGTTTGACTTCCAGCAAATATCCGGGTAGTTGAAGTCCCCCATCACTACTACATCTTTCCTTCCTGATTGTGTGGTCATCTGTTCTAGAAAGGCATCATCCATTTCCTCTGTCTGACTTGGGGGTCTGTAGTAGACTCCCACAGTAACATCCCTGAGTAAAAGTCAGTCAGTCAAAACATATGTTTTGAAGTGACAAACCTTATATCTGTAGCCAACCTTATTACCAGAATGTAGAGCTAAGAACTATTTTTTTTTTAAAAAAAGGATATAGTGTAATTCAAAAGCTTCTAAACCAACAGAACTAATAGATCAATAACTATCTATGTAGCAAGACTTACATTTATAATTTGTTTCCCTTTTCTAGATGACATGCTTCCCAGCACAGCAGTATGCTCCTTTCAGCCCAATTGGACAGCAGTTTCCTTACTACCAGATGGCAACACCATTACCACCACCTCCAGGTTTTCCTATATCACCGTACCTGAATCCAGAACAAATCTCCTTTGACTTTTACTCAGAAATAAATAATTACACAAAGAATCTAACGAATGCAGGCACGTATAAAAGAAAAAGAACTCAGGAATCTAGTGACAGTGACAGTAGCATGGAAAATGAAAGGAAAAAAACATGGACATGAGCAAAACTATGAAGTGGTACATACAGTGAGTGGGTTTGACTACATTGTTTAAAGGGGAAAAGCCTCTTTGTACCATTATATGGTTTAACAAGAGATATGAGACAGTTATTACAGTAATTTCAATCTAAGGAAGATTTACAGAGGTTACGTATTACAGAAACTTGACTTTCAAGTGAAAAGTAAGAAGTACCTTATTGGAGGTCTGCTTCTTCACTGCCATATACTTCATCAGTATATAGAAGTATACACACTGCTTAAAAGACTACATGAAAAAGTATAGTCTCATCTGATACTTTTATTCTTGGTAAACTAGAGATGCCTTTAGTCTGCCTTGTAATTACTCAACTGTTCTTAAATAGTTAAAGAGTTTTTGTCTTGATGTGTTCCTCACGTGACTCCTGGAGCTCAGCCTTTTGACTTGAGACATGCAGAGCTGCATGCAGAACTGTCCCTCTTGGGCTCTTTCTCTTCAGATTGCTGGAGGAAACCTTTGTGTGGAGAAAACATTGTTTTAAAAAAATACTTCCTGCACATACAAAACTAGCATGTCACACTTAAGTTTACTTTTCTTAGGTTGCTACTTTGCCTTGTGGAAGAGCTCTATGTTTTGCTTAGTCAAGGAAGTTGAGGTTGATTGAGGGTGCAGCGTGCGTTAGCCACGGCCCCCAATCTGGCGCTCCAAGAAACGTCATCAAGCCGCCCCTATACAACCATCATTTTTGGCCCTTAGATGCAAAATGAGCAATTTTATTTGAAGAGCAGCTTCAAGTGGTAGACCTCTGCTAACAGAATGACAGTATCAGGAAGGAGTCACTTGTGCTCCCCTGCATCCCAAAAGTTGACATGGAAGGATGGGAAATTTGCATGGAGCTAGTTTTTGGCAGTGTGGATTGTTAAGAAAGAGAAAGTTTTGTTGCAGTGTCACTCAACCAGGGTTTAATTTTAGCCTTAGGTTTGTGCATCTTACCATTGAAGGAAGTATTCAAAGAGATATCTGTGTTAGTCTGTTTAGATAAAAAGACAAAAAGGAATCCAGTAGCATATTTAACACTAACTGGAAAGAAGGCATTTCTGACATAAGCTTCATGGACACAGTCCACTTCATCAGAGGCAATTTCCATTTTTTAAAGCTTTTGAAGTGTTAAAGAAACATTGCATAGTGATTATACCATTTTCAAAGCCACATAATGATAACACATTTTCTAGCCTGTACTGCTGTATTTTGTTGGTTCAGGCCTTCAAGTTGTTTCAACTTGTGGCAAACCTATCACAGGACTTTCTTACTGCCATATATCTTGTCTCATTTGCTTGTTGTAGCAGAGCTTCCTTCGTTCTGCTGTACCTCTTTACTAACTAGTCACATGTAGTTTGGGAATTCCCAGTCATCGTATGTTTTACAATAGTGATTGACATGTATTAAACACAGGGACTAGTTCAGAATATTACTTACCTTATGAAATTCTTCAGGAAAGCTGTATACCTGGGGTATGCTATGTACGTTTTAGGTTATTACATTTTGATTTCCAGCTGTATGTAGTTTTAAGTTAGAATTTCTTCTCTTCCTGACTTGCAAAACAATTCTGTCCTTTGAAAGTAATGGAAGAGAAAAGCAAACGTGGATAAATAGTGTAGTTATTTGAGCACTGGTTTGTCTTTTGCTTTTGTGTCTTCAAGGCAGTTTCAACTTATGGCAATCCTAAGGTGAACCTATCGTGGGTTTTGTGGGACTGAGAGTGAGTGACTCAGCCAAGGTCATCCAGAGTTGTCCAATGCTCAAACCACTACACCACTCTTTGGTTTGTCTTAGAGTTGCCATAAATTGGAAACAATTCAAAGGCACAGAACAATAACAAATCATTGTTGGCATCATTGTCACTATCACCATCATCAACCACCCAGAAGGGGTCACAGGTAGAGCTTCTGTTTTGTTTTACTTTGAAACAAAAACAAATCAAGGAAAAAAACTTCAGTCCAATTTTCTTTATATAATGGAAGCCAATTCACATAACTCCAGTCTGTCAGTGCACAGAAATCAAGTTATGTTACAGTATATCAGACCCAGTCCACAGCTTCTGTTCCGTTTCTCTGCTATAAGGAAATATTAATGTGGCACTTAAACTGTATCAAGGTGTGCAATTTCAAGTGTATATATAGGGCTTTAGGAGGGGGACTAAAATGGTGAAGGGTCTGGAAAGCATGACTTATGAGGAGAAATGGGTATGTTTAGCTTGGAGAAGAGATGGCTGAGAGGTGATATGATAGCCTTAAGTATTTGAAGGTGTGTTACATTGAGGATGGAGCAAGCTTGTTTTCTGCTGTTCCAGAGAACAGGACCTGGAACAATGGATGGAAGCTGCAAGAAAAGAGATTCCAGCTCAACATTAGGAGGAGCTTCTTGACAGTAAGAGCTGTTTGACAGAGGAACAAGCTCTCTCAGAGTGTGGTGGAATCTCTTTCTTTGGAGGTCTTTAAGCAGAGGCTGGATGGCCATCTGTCGGGGATGTTTTGAAGGAGAGTTCCTGCATGGCAGAATGGGGTTGGACTGGATGGCCCTTGGGGTCTCTTCCAACTCTAGGATTCTGTATGACTAAACTTAAGACTAGCCCCAAGGCAAGAGAGGCTGGCCCTCCAGGAGGGGGAGGCCTGCCCTAGCCCTTCCTGACTCCACCCTGGAGGCTGGCTGGAGGCTGGAGCAGGGTCTGGGTCTGCCCTTCTTCTCTTCCAGCCCAGGAAGAACCGGTTACCGGTGGCTGGCAAAGCAAGGAGACCTCAGCCTCCTGGTCGGTGGAGGAGATGCTGGGACTGGGAGGAAGGAAGGTAAATGGAGGGGGGGGGGTGGCATCTATGAGGAGAGGTGATGGGGAGGGAGAGAGAAACACACTCCCCCTGACACTGACACACTCCCACCAGGAGGAGGAGGAGGAGGGCAGCAGCAGGACCAGGTGTGTGCCCTGAGTAGCAAAGGAGGGCAAGGCACCTACCTGCCAAAGGGAGGGCATTCCAGGACAAAGGGAGGGCAGCATGGCCAAAGGCAAAGCTCAACACACTCCTAGAACCAGAATCTCATGCTTCTTAGCCCTGTTCCCAATGGAAGACGTTCTGCAGCTCCTCCTGGACTGAAAATAAAAATTCTAAAAACATTCCTGTAGAAATAGAAACCCATGCCTCTTAGTCCTGTTCCCAGTGGAGAGGATGTTTTGCAGTTCCTCCTGGACAAACAATAATAAAAAAACACACACACACACACACTGCTACAAGTAAATCTCCTTGCCTCTTAGGTCCTGCTTTAAATGGAGGACGTTTTTCTATTCCTCCTGGACAGAAAATAAAAGCCTCAAATAGTCCTAAAAGTAGAAATCCATGCTTCTTACCTCTTGCTCCAAATGGAGGACGTTTTGCAATTCCTCCTGGACAGAGGGTTGAAATGGAGGACAGGTCTGGGGAAAGGAGGACCTCATCCTCCAGTCACTCTGGTCAAGGGCTGCTGCCTGGGTGGTGGTGGTTGTTATTGTTATTCTATTTGTTTATATCCTGCATTCCTTCCAGTACAGAGACTCTAGGCGGCTAACAAATTTAAACAGTCTCGAGTTAAAACAATATAAAACATTAAAAATACAACATTAAAAAAGTTAAACAATTCAAACAATTAAAAACATTGCATTACTAAAATTTAAAAAATTAAAACTTTTAAAAAACACACTTCAGAAATAATCCAGTTTGGGATCGCTTTAACTGCCCTGGCTGAATGCAAGGGAATCTTGGAAATTGTAGTTTATTGTGGCGCCAGAGCACTCTGAAAGAGAAGGCTCAATATGTCTCACAAAACCACACTTCTCAGAATTCTGAAAACAAAATAAATCTTCCCTGTATTGTTATCCTGAAGCGCTATATAAATAAAGGTTAATAATAATAATAATAATAGAAACCCTCCAGATTTTAAATAAATTAAAACCTGCCTCATGCTTTGAATGTTACTTTGTGAGTTTTTCTCCTGCAGTTTGTGCCCATGTTTCAGTGCTACAGGCTAGCAGAGAATGATTTATTCCTAATGAAAGTATAATCTGTCCCATTAATTCCCAGTTTAGATCTTGCAGGACAGTAGTTAATATGCAGAGAGATGTAGCACCTTTGAGACTAACTGAAAGAAAGAAGTTGGCCACATGAGCTTTCATAGACTTCAGTCTACTTCCTCAGATGCATAGTGTGCCATAAGAAATGTTTTTTTCTTACAATTAGTCCAGTGCATCTCTACTCAGATCTATGCTCTGTTGTTTCCTGGTAAGTATAGCTAGAAGTGCAACCTGATTTAAAGTTTGTAACCAATATGCCAAATGTGTCCATACTTCAGATTTGTTTGTTGTTGTTCCTTTAAGTTGTTTCCAACTTATGGCGACCCTGAGGCGAAACTGTCACAGGTTTTTCTTGGCAAGTTTCTTCAGAGGGGCATTGCCATTGCCATCTTTTGAGGCTGAGAAAGTGTGACTTGCCCAAGAGCATCCAGTGGGGTTCCATGGCCAAGTGAGGATTTGATCCTGGCCTCCAGAGTCATAGTCCATGCTTAAATCACTACACCAAACTTCTATAAAGACAGTATTTTAATGTTTGCAGTTATCTTTCTGCTAAGCCATGCTTTGCTGTTTTCACTACTGTACCCCACTGAATTGATATTTTTAAAGTATGTTATCAATCTTCTCTTAAGAGTGTTCCTGGATAGTTGCTACCAGTCCATATCTCATAGGTATCTATGCAAAGTGAATACAAGTTGTATCATTCCTGTTCTTATGCATGTCTGTGTGTGTCTGTGTGTTATGTGTGGCAGTTCCTGCCATTTGGTATATTCTTTACCCTCTTAAAGAGAAGTATAAATCTAAATTGGATGTTCTGCTGGAATGTGTGGTTGTTCTCAAGTCAGTATCACAATGACTCCCTTCCAGGTTTTGGCTAGCTTTCAAGGAGCTCTCCAAGGTGCTGAATGCCTTTAGAAATAGGGTTCAGCACCTTGGGAGATTTGTTCAAGTATGGGATAAAACCTGGAATGGATTCACCCACCCTGCTGACATGGGATCCATCAGCTTCCACTGGCTGGAATACAATACCTTTGCAGCAAAATGGTTTTCTCTCCTCCCTTCAGCCCCTTGCACCACAAAAAAAAAGTCGTCTGTAGGTCTCCTTGCACTTTGGAGAAGGTTTGGAGAGATTGTCCTTGTCATACTTCTGGTTGAAACTCTTTCATCGGTGAATGCTATCCTCAGATTTAAGCTTGCCTCATACCAAGCTCACATAGCTCACTGTTAATTTTTTCAGTACTTCTCTGGGATTTCTGATATAAACCTTTCTAAGATCTACCTGGAGATGTTAAGCATTGAACCTGGGAAAATTTCCATGCAAGGCAGATATTCCACCCTATTCCACCCAGTCCTGAACCCACCTGGAGTAGTGGTATTTTGAGGAACAGTCACTGAAGGGAGAATGTATGAAGGAGACAGATGCCACAGAGTTAAAAAATGAAATTAGAAACAGTGGACTTCATAAAATATATAATAATAAAAAGAAATAGACACGAGAGGTGTACAAGAATACTTCGGAGAAGTATGGTGATCTGGGCAAAATGTTCAGTCAACCAGATTTTACATACTGGTTTGACTTAACAAGTCATATCTCTTCATTTTTTATAACTCTCTACAAGTTTATAACTAAAGGGAAGAGAGAGAGAGAGAGAGAATACACAAATCAGCCTTTTCCAAATCTGTACCCATTTTAGTCTATTGAATTGAAACAACAAAAGAGTTTCATGACAACAACTTTTATTTGCAAAACATTTTATGGACTGCAACAATGCAGGTTGTAAACAACAAAGAATGTTTTGATATCTCAAAGATGTTAAGCCTCCTTTTTCAGTATGTCACTTTTTAACTTTTATCTGGCCTAATTATATTCCTGATTAGTTACAGAATTAGCTGCCTTTCCTGCTTTGTAACTTAAATCTGGTCAAAGGCATAGCTCACTGGGATGGCAAGATTCAACTGTGACAGAGTTTCTTCACTCTTTATATTATTGTACAAATATTTATGTATCTACTTTTATAGAGACCAGATGCTCTAGATATCTTCATTTGTAAAGTTAAACATTAAAACATTAAACATTCATTTGTAAAGTTAAACATTAAAAGTTCTATATAAAATATGCAAATTGGAAGTGTGTTGTAGGACATTGTACCTCACATGTTTGTTAGCAAGCTTTTAGGCTGCACCTGCACTTCAGAAATAATCCCATTTGACACCACTTTTAACTACCATGGCTCAATGCTATGGAACTCTGGGAACTGTAGTTTGTTGTGGCACAAAGGCTCTCTGATAGAAATGGCTAATTGTCTCACGAAACTACTATCTGCCCCCGCCCTTCATAGCATTGAGCAATGGCAGTTAAAGTGGTGTCGAACCGGATTATTTCTGCAGTATGTCTGCAGCCTTAGTCTCCTGGTGAATTTTATTTTATTTTATATAGGCTGCAGATAAATACCTTAAAGCTAGAATTAATTGCTTGTTTCTTTGTTTTTATAGAAATGCAGTCCTGAAAAAAATGCTTCCTTTTACAGCAAACTAACATATTCCTGGTTCAGCAGGTAAAAATACTACAGATGCCATTTCTAAATTTTCACTTGAAGGTAAATCAAGCAAGCTTCTTGTTATTGACTTGAATCTGGGAAGATAGGAAGGACTGGTGTCACCTAGTGTGATAACTCATAGTGTCACCCCCCCCCCCCATTGACTTCCTTCCATGAAACCTTATATTCTTAGTAATGTTTTTGTATTAATGTTATCCATAAATCATAATTCCTTTATATCACTGCATGTAATAAAAATAATTGTGACATAAACAACTAGCAAAATTAAAATTATACCTTTAAATTACAATATCATACACACAGCCTAAATGTATTTACATATACACAGTTTCATGTGTTTAAAGTGAAAATTGGATAACATGTCATGTTTTCAAGAAAATAATAAATTCTTTGTGTTTATTTTATATTCGTGTTTATTTTTTAAAAATTAAATATTTAAAATTTAAAAATTTAATTCTTTTTTTTTAAAAAAAAATCCTGGGATCTCTCCTTTCTCCTCCCACTGAGCCTCACTCCACTCACACCATCTCTTATAGCATTTTAAAGGGGCACATGGGAATGCCACAGCCCATTTCTGCCAAAATGCAGATGTTTGAGGAGGAGTGGTGTCACTCCCCCTTTTAAAGTGTCACCTGGCATAGCCCGCACCCCCCTAGTAACACCACTAGTTCAGTGGAAGACTGAAGCAATCTTTAACTGTTGGTGTCATCAGCTTTGGCTCATGGAATGGGAGGAAATGCCATTTTTGTGCTACAGGCAACAATATATCATTGGTCAATTATGGAATCACAGCAGAACTAAAAGATTGTCATTTTGAGTTAAACCCCATAAAATGAACACTCAGTATATTCTGGTGCATTCCTTATTCTTGTGAATTCAGCAAGTGCATCTCTAGGCTAACCATGTGTCATTGCTTGGGTTGGATGCAGAAGGAAGAATAGCCCGTGTAAGCATAACTTGTTTCACTAAGCTTCCTTTATTCAGCCCTGAGTGTTGGGTGTTTTCATTGTTCATTTGTTATCTGTAGCATATGCCCATTAGACTGAGTCAATATTGAGCATAGAGAACTGACCAATGTTTAAATAAGTGAATCATGCCTGTGCCTCTCCTATTCCAAATCAGTAGAATGCATTTTAAGATAAGTCTCTTTAAAATTGTTCCTTTAAAAAATTGATATGTAAAAGTTTAATAGTCAGTCTTCTTAGGTTAATTAGTCATGACAGAGTAGTCATAGTATAGGCTTTGAGTCACAGGCTTATTTCAAAACAGTCTAGATTTTAAAAACAACAACAACCATCAATTATGTAAATTCTGCAATGAATGAAATGTTATTATAAACTAGACTAGATGACCCATAGAGTCCTTTCAGCTGTATGATTCTGTCTCTTCGGAATTCAAAGGGCTTATGCATGTTATTTTACAAGTTTTAAAATATATAATGCTGGGCTGATCACAGTTTTGGCTCTTAGAACAGCTGTTCAGCATATCATGTATCACCCCTTTTCCCCAAATATTTCCCTCCACCCCCGAAGGATTCCTTACTTTCCACTCTGCCTCTTTTAAAGGCTATTTCTAGTTGCTTCTTTTTTGCAGGAAGAACCAATAGTTATATCTGTTGTGAGATGGGAGATATTAGCTACTGTAGTGTCAACATTTTATTTTATTATTTTCTCCACAATCATCCTTAGTCCCCCCCCCCCTCCAGTTTTCCTTCTCATACCTTGGCTGGGAGCAATCTTGTCACATATCCTCTCTTGGTTACATATTGTGCTTCCCAATTGCACAAATTCACATTTTTGTATCATGCAGGCTTCCTTAGAATACACATGTGCTCATTTGCATAAACCGAAACAGAAAATACTGCTTTGATCAGCCACAGCATAGACTCTCTGACCTTTTCTTAGGCTGTGGAAATTGCTTATTTTAATGTGTATTTACATTGTCATGTTATTTTAAGGCATATTTACTATGGAGAGATTATGGGAGTTCTATCCAAAAAGAGTAACCTTTTCCAAGCTCTGCCACAGGCACAGTAACACTTTAGGCATTCTGCTCCTCCACATATTAGAATTGCATGAAAGAAGAGCAGGAACAAGTACTACCATCCAATTATCTATGGATTGGATGGCAAATAAGATGCAGTAAGTCTGAAATCATGGAGGCAGCTCACATGTATTCAGGCATAGGTTCTCTGAAGGAAGGACCATCCCTTCAAAATGCCAGAGATGATGGTAACAGATGCAGAGTAAGTCTTCTCCCTACTTTTTCTGACATAGTTCTAATTAACTGAAAGAGATGAATATTCAGCAAGTTACGTAATGGTACAGACAGAAAAATGTATGCATTAGCCTCACATATTGGTATTAATACAGTATCTAAGGCTTTCTTCTGACATCAGTAATGGTTACAGTATTTCTGGATATTGTGTCACCATTTCTCCACTTTTTTCGGATAAGGTGACATTTTACCCAGTACAAAGACAGGGAAAAGGATTCCCGTATTGTTTGCTCCTTACTTTGAAGTGTTAAGACCTGTTCACAGGACAAATGTGGGGCAATGAGTACCCTGCTGTGTTTGCTTTTGTAATTGTTGAAGAATACTGCATGAAGCTGAATTTTTATTCTAACCATTTTACTTCTCTGATCCTGTGATCTTAGTTTCATAAGAGAAGTTGTGTGAGATTTTTTTTTAAAAAAACACACCTTAATTTCCATGTTTAAATATGAAAATAAGTCTGATTTCTCAAGTCAGTCTTACCCTAACATCTTTAATTTGCCTGTAACTATTTTTCTGCTGTGTTGTTGTTGTTGCTTCACATTATTTAATAATTAACTTGTATGTTTTTCTTTCTAATCAGAATTATAACTTTAGGCTACAGGAAACCATTGGAAAGGGAGGATCTATTTGAACTCAATGAAAGTGATTCAGCCTACAGTGTATGTCCAGTTTTTGAAAAGCAGTGGAGAAAGGAAAATTTTAAATCAACCAACGTCATAAAGGTACTTGTGATGAAAATGTATGTAAAAGTTTCTGCTCTGTGTTCCCAGATTTACACACTGGGCCTTGGAAAACTTAACTCATTTTTCATAATTCAGCAAATTTCTCTGTGACTGCAGATAAGCTGCTTCCCCTTTTTAATTCAGTGCTTCTTTTTGTTCTCTTCTCTCCGTGCTCTCTCCCTCCTCCTCTTTCTTTCTTTTTTATTTTTTATTTAACCAGTCTGGGAAATGCTCAAAAATTCTCCTTGCCTAAAAGCTTCAGCTCCTTTCTAGGTGGCTGTACCCTAAAAACACCAGATGCCCTCTGATCTTGATAGCTAAGCAGGGTCAACTCTGGTTAGTACTTTGATGAGATACTGCCAAAAAAATACCAGGTGCTATAGGTCCCTTTGTAGAATGTTTGTTTGTTTGTGTGTGTGTGTGTGTGTGTGCCTTTCACAGAAAGGAGTGGCAAAACCACTTTCCCTAATAAATGCTGTGAAAGTCACAGGATCCCTATAAACTGACAGGCAACTTGAAGGTACATCTACATATACATTCTGCAATGCCACTTTCAGTAGATCAGTTGCCTCACTGTGATTTAATTCTTGAGTGGACCAAAAAAACTGAATGCTTCCTGGGTTCAACACTATTTTCACAACATTTTGTTCCCTTTTAGGTCCCTTATCCAGCCCTGCCATATGACAGTACTCCAGAGATTATCCAGTGATGCTTCTGTAGATCATCTGAATCAATCACATGTAGATCAGACCATCTGCTGTAGAGTCTGTGGGTGCTTCCAGACAAGCTTCCACTTCTCAAAAATAAAAGACTGAGTGCAGCTTTTTAATCTTCTTTCCTTTTCCTTTTGTAAGAAAAAAAAAAAAGAAATGGAAAAGATAGGAGGACTGCAATTTTAATGGCAATCCCTTTAACTAGGAAGGACACAATGTGATGCAAAGTAAAAACCTCATCTGGAAGTGCTTCGTGAAACACAACACAGGTGTCCTTTTAAGTATAGCCAGAGTTGCATGGGACTGTCTGGTACAGGAAGTGTTTATGGCTGGAGGCTCTTTCCAAATGATATACCATGTGAAAAGTTAGTCTGGCTGCAAAAAAAAAAAAAAAAAATGTCTACAGTCAACCAGACCTCTTCAATTGATGATTCAGGTGTAATTTCAAGCACATGGGATGCACTTATGGAAAAATGGGTCCTATGTGTGTGAGAGTCAAGTAAAATGCTTTTAACAAGTTTGCTTAAAAATGTTTGTTTATAAAATAGATATTTCCCTTTCTGCCAGAAAAGGTACTCAGTGTGGCTATCAGTGGTAATTAGGATTAGAATTTGAATTAGAAATGCAATTGACACATAAAAACATTAAAAGTACAGTTTAAAAGAAATAACAGCACACAACCAGTTTAGAGTTTTAAATGTCCTTCAGCAGCAACTGAACTTACATGTCCAAAGCTGGTTTAAACAAAAAGTATATATTTGCTGTGGTGGGAGTGAGGGAACATAACTGAGATTGTGTGTGTGTGTGTGTGTGTGTGTATCTGTTTGTTCTGTTGATTTTGTTAACAACCAATGTTTCTTTTATATATTATAGCTAAGAACATTGCTTTGAATCAATACTTTCTTTTAGTAACTTGGCTCCACACATGCAAAAACATGATAAAATATATTCTTATATATGATTATTAGATTAATGTTTGTTTCTCTTAAATCCGGGCTTGGAAAAGGCACATGTTAGGACCATGGCCAAATTGCAATTGTTAGTCCCAACTAGTGTTAGCTCACTGAAGTTATGGAGATTAGGTAAATTTTCACTGACCAGGTTCCCAGTGATTCAGCCTGTTAATTAGGATTGTGATTAGTTCTGAAAGTCATTTAGCCTAAATATCCAGTAGTCATTATAACTGAGGGATTATGGCATTGTAGCCCACAAAAGTAACTTTTCAAGCTCTTTAAAACTGACTTTCCAATATTACATACAATCAGAATTTCCTTATTTTAACAATTATTGTATCTGTCTAACCCATAGGCTCCTGCATATAAAGAAGTAACGAAGAAACCAGTTTCCCCAAAGCCATCTCTCCTTTCACCACTTTGGCAGACATTTAAATTGTTATTGGTCAAGGTTGCTGTTCTAAAAGGCGCAGCTGACATTTTAGCTTTTACAAGCCCACAGATTATGAAGTAAGTTTACAGACAAACTTTATGTATATAGTGCCAGACTAGCAGGTCCTAATACTGACAACAAATCTTGTTGCATTATTAGGTTTTACTGCAAAAAATGTAATGTAATAGATCTGTATACTAGAATATGGTATAGTGGTTTGAGCACTGGGCTATAATTCTGGAGACCAGGGTTTGAATTCCCACTCAGCCATGGAAACTCATTGGGTGACTCTGGACATGCTAGGGTCACCATAAGTCAGAAATAACTTGAAGGTATACAACAGCAACATATTGTAGGATATATAGGTTCTCTAAGAAACTGAAAAAAATTATATATAGAGATTCAAATTACATGTACATGTATATGTAATTACGTGTATATGTAGGCCAATAGCTAGTTACAAGATTACTTACCTGATAAAAAGATACAAATTCCATATAGAGATGCAAATGACAGGTATATGTAATATATAGGTATATGTAGTTTGTATCTCTGTATGTAATTTGTATCTTTTTCTCAGTGTGAATAATCTTATAACCCAGTTTGTAGAAAAAATGGCTTGTAGAAAAAAATAAATTGCTTTAAACCATGCATTAGTGGGCCTGAGAAAGTTGAAGATGAATTATTTCAATTCATCTTTTCTGGTATGGTGCTTGAGCCAGTGGCTCTTCACATTACTGTGCCTTGGCAGTAGTCTGACCTCTGCTGGCTCTGTGCTTGCATGCTGTTTTAAACCCCACTGCCTTGCACATTTTAAAATGACACAGCTATTTAAATGCCAGATGTTTTAAGTTACACTAAGGTCACATGCTTTCTGGAACTGGCATCCAGAATGCAAGTTTTTCCTGCAGTACATTTGGTATTTCAGAATATTTATGTGCATTGGAAAGGGCCTTGTGCCTCCTGATATGCTGCACACATATTCATCCTGGTAGGTAAGCTAAGCATGGTTTGAGCACATACAGAATCCAGAATCGTTTATAGCTAAGCTGTGCATAGGGAGGCCTCTGTGTTCAAGACAGAATTACAGATTCTGCAGGTTGTGTTGTAGGATGGTCAGTATCTAGTGAGCTGGCTACTAGAACCAGGAGAACAAAAAGTCAACATTTTGCCCACCAACTATGACCACAATCCAATATCCCTTCACTACAGCATAAATATAGTATGACAGCAATTGTGGGGTAATGGTTTGAGTGTTGGATTACAACTCTGGAGACCAGGGTTTGGTTCCTTGCTCAGCTGGGTGAGTTTGGGCAAGAAACTCTCTCTCAGCCTCAGAGGAAGGCAATAGCACACTTCCTCTGAACAAATCTTCCCAAGAAAACCCCATGATAGGTTCGCTTTAGGGTGGCCATAAATTGGAAATGATTTGAAGTTACACAACACACACACATAGCATAAATATCTCTGTGTGGACCTACCATATTCCCTCCCTCCAACTTACTGAAAAGTCCCTAAAGCTGCTTCTTTACTTCACAATATGCATACCCATAGCCAGACATAAAATCATTACAGCAATGCTGAGACTCTAGAACCCCTCAATTGATTTTAGCATTCATCATTTCACATCTGGTTACAGGTGTATAGCCAGATACATATCCAGTTTTGCTTGCTCACTAAAAGCACAGAATGTCTATGTGGGGCAGCTTTAGAGGCTTTTCAGTAAATGGGTGTGGTGCTTTGGATACTGCAAAGAGAGGAAGGGAATATCAACTCTTGAAGAATATGAAAAAGTTCATTGGCATGCATGCATTTCTAACAGAATGCTGGCCTTTGTTATGATTCAAAGGAGATGACCTGCTATAGTATTGTCTTCCCAGCTCCTGGTCATGGCCTAGATGAAGTTTTGTACCTTAGATTTTATGCCTTCCACATTTTAGGAAAAGGAGAGACTCCATACGATGTCATAAACAGAGGGTTAGTGATGTTATGCAAATAATACCCTCTAGATGTTTTCAACTACAACTCCTGTGAGCCCCAATATCATAAAGATAGTTATGAATTATATGGATTATATCCCCAAACATCTGGAAGACATCAGATTGCTTGCTCATGATATAAATATACAATTTGAATGCTAAATGGAAAAATATTCTGGATTAGACAAAATTAACATACCTGCTTTTTCTGTTCAATTGAGCAGAACAGAGGGGGTTTGCTGCTTGTTTGATCAAGCTGATCTAATAAAAGTACATTAATGGTTTTAATGAGGTTTGCATGTGCATTAAAATTGTTCTTCTTTACAGAGAAATGATTTTACAATATGAACATCATTCTGATTCATACTCAAATGGTTATGGATATGCACTGGCTCTGCTCTTTGTGGTGATTCTGCAGACACTTGTCCATCAGGTTTACCAGCGTCTTAACATCCTTACTGCTGTAAAAATTAAGACAGCTGTTGTTGGACTCGTATACAAAAAGGTACTTGGCTGTACATCATAACAGCAGGAATAATAAGAGTAGTGTTGTCTTTACAAAAATAAAAAGGGAGGATTCAAGTAAAATGAACAAGTAAGAATACAAGACTTTAAACATTGTACATTATACACATCTAAACTTAACTGCCTATTTTTTTTTAATGTTATACATACTGTATATAAAATTTGGGAGTTAAATGTTATGGGAATATAAAATTTGGGAGTTAATTTTACTGATATATAACTGGAGTTAATTTTACAAACAGAACATTTTGTTAAATGGTCATAAATGAATATATATATGTTCACAGTCATAAATATAAAGTATCCTTTCCTTACCCCTTTTCTACACTTTTGCCCCTCCCTCTATTCTTTTTTTCCTTCCTTCTATCTTCCCTGTCCTGCCTCAATTTGTCGGGTTTTTTCCCTTGTCCTTCATATATCAGGGTTATCTGTAATATAATAGAGATCTTATTATATATTCTATAAGTTTTACTGTAATTTGGAAAACTAAATAAATTTTTTTTAAAAAAATAACAGCAGGAATAATTTTAGAACTTACTACGTAAATACTCATTGATTATTTATCTCTTCTTTGGGTACAGGCCTTAAATTTATCCAGTTCTTCTAGACAAAATTATACAACTGGTGAAATAGTTAACCTGATGTCTGCAGATATCCAGCAACTCATGGACCTGACCCTCAACCTCAATCTCTTATGGTCAGCCCCTTTCCAGATCCTGCTGGCCATCATCTTCCTCTGGCAAGAACTGGGCCCTTCAGTATTGGCTGGTGTTGGTGTGCTACTTTTGGTCTTACCTATCAATGCTTTTTTTGCTGCCAAAGTAAAGCAACTCAAGGTAGGAGATCTCAAATGAGGTATCACTGAAGTTTGCTGTAGTACAGGAAAACAGTCGTATCAAATTATTATTATTATTATTATTATTATTTATACCCCACTCTTCAGCCCTAAAGGCTATCAGAGTGACTTACAATTATTATTTTAATTGGACGGTTCCCTGCCCTCAGGATTACAATCTAAGAAAACACGACTCAAAAGGAGAAGGGAATGGTGGTGGGGAAGGGGATCAGGTCCAAAAGTTATTCTCTCCCTCTGAAGCCTGGACCAAGGCAGATGGCATGGAAGGAGGGCTCTGCTTTATAATCTAGCACAGGCCCAATGGAGTTTGGCCTGCCCTTTCACTCCCTCCTAGGCCAGATTGTGTTGTCTTGGAGGGAGGGCTCTTCAGCTTGAGGTCAGGCCTGATGGTGTTGCTAGGCCTCTCCTTTCACCTCCCTCCTATGCCAGATGGTCTTGTCATGGAGGAAGGGCTCCATGATATAAATGATATATATCATATTTATATGATATTTATATCATATGATATTTATATCATATTTATATGATATTTATATCATGATATAAATGTTTTATATCATGAGCTATCTCCATGATATAAATGGTTTATATCATGAGCTACCTGAGCAAAAGTCCTACCTGTGTAATGATCCTTTGCCACCCCCTCCTCTCCTCTGCAATGGACTATTGACCCACCCAAAAGCCTCTTCTGAAGTTTGCAATAATCTCAAAAAAGGCCTGGAAAGTGTGGGGAATTGCAGTGAAAGGCAAAAATCACCAAAAACTGGGCATTGACTGATAACAAGCCAATGTACTGAACTAAGGGGAAATTGCTAATAGATATATAGCTAAATTTCTCTTTGTAAATTTTATAGAACACTATTTAAAAAGGACTAATTAACCCTTAGGAACATATTTTACTTAGTCTTTCCCAAATTTTGTTCTTTGTGTTCTCATCAGCTTTATCAATTGTATGATGTGGTACATATTTTGATTACACTGCTTTTAAAATGCAACCATTACTCTTTTAATCAGAAAAGCCAAATGAAGAATAGTGACCAACAAGTTAAACTCCTAAATGAAATTTTGCATGGAATAAAGGTAAGACAAATGCATAATCAGTCTGTTCAGTGGTTTAAGGAACTATCTGGGAGCAAAAATGCTTTACCACTAGGACATTGGAAATTTCTTTCCTTTTATTGCTGAATAATTTTTGGAGGGTCTCCTCTCAGTAGTGGGAGCTGCAGCAGGAAGGGATTTCACCTCCTTCCCAGTTCCACTGAGAGAGGAAGATCTCATAGAATCATAGAATCATAGAGTTGGAAGAGACCACAAGGGCCATCCAGTCCAACCCCCTGCCATGCAGGAACTCCAAGTCAAAGCATCCCTGACAGATGGCCATCCAGCCTCTGCTTAAAGACCCCTAAGGAAGGAGACTCCACTACACTCCGAGGGAGTGTGTTCCACCGTCGAACAGCCCTTTCTGTCAGGAAGTTCCTCCTAATGTTGAGGTGGAATCTCTTTTCCTGCAGTTTGCATCCATTGTTCCGCGTTCTAGTCTCTGCAGCAGCAGAAAACAAGCTTGCTCCCTCCTCAATATGACATCCCTTCAAAGATCTGTCAGCTGAGCCATCCCTTTGAATGCTGAACAAATGATGTATGCTTAAAGTGTTCTGTTTTGTAATCCATAGGTCAATTGTGATCACTTAACTTTAATGACACAACAGTGTTTTATATTTCCTTAGATACAGGTTGAATCTTTCTTATCCAAAATGCTTGGGAGCAGGGATGTTTTAGATTTTATATATATATATATATATATATATATATGGATTTTGGGATGCCTGTATTTACATATATGTGTATAATGAGTCTAAACATAGAGCTTATTTATATTTCATATATATCTTATAAATATGGCCTGGAGGTAATTTTATACAGTATCTTGGAAATATTTGTCTAACAGTATTTAATACATGCACTTTGTAGCTCTTCTAATTTTTTTTCTGAGATGATTGCCATTTTCTAAAATCGTTTACAGTACTGTGTTATGTTTTTTATTGTGTTGATGTAAACTGCCTTGCAAATTTTTGACGAAAGACAAGGTAATGTTCTCATAATGCTTTAAGATACCTTTGTTGGAAAATAAGTAAAAGATCATAGAAACATAAGCATATGACTTCTGTCTCTATGACCAGAATATAAAAGCCAACCATGGGTAGAACTGAAGTTTGGTTTGAAATGAGACAGTAAGGAAATAATACAAAGCCTTTGGATTTTTATAGATCTGAATAATTAAAGCTCTTCTATTTCAGTAGGCAGTTCACAAAAGATTTCTACAATAAACGGAAAATGTCTTTGGAGGTTTTGTTTTATTTTTAGGTGAGATTTCAGAAATAAAAGTCTTCATCAGAACAAACCTGTGCATACACAGTAGAAAGGGAAGCTAGTTGCTGACATTCATATACATTTCAAATCATGGTTGGGAAAAGTGTAGCCCATTTGGACTCTTTTTGAGCTTTCCCAGGAACCTCCATTTTCATGTAAAAAACAAAAACAAACTTAAATTGACTCCTGCATACACCAGGACGCCATGTTGCCACATTTTGGCTTTCCCATGCCTAAAACTTCAGACGTTTTTGGCCTTGAAAAGCCTATGTTGATGAAGGGCCCCTTCAAACTACACAGTTATAGCCCTGTCTTCCACTTTAACTGTTGTGTTAAATTTCTATGCAGTGGTGGGAATTACAACCCATTTGTAAATGTGGGTTTTCCAACACATTTCCACACTCTGGTTTAAAGTACTTTCAAACTATGTTCAATTAAACTGAATATTTATTCATTCATTTTTCTGCTGGAGAACATCAGACTCAGGGCAAAACAGACTGGCGTAAAAAGCCGGCTTCCAGCTGGCTTGGGAGCGTGGCATGCAGATGCCCCCAAAATGCTCAGAAGCCGGCTTCAAGCCACCTGGCTATTTACCTGGCCAGCTTCCAGGCACTCTGGCGGTGCAGCGTTTATATGCCGCATGCCACTGGAGTGCCTTACAGCCAGCTTCGTGCTGCAGCGGAACAGAAAAGCCAGCTTTTTGCCAGCACGAAAAGGAGTGGCTGTTTGCCACTCCCTTTTTGGCCATCAAAAAGTGTGTGGTTGCCGTGGCCCCAATCTTGCTTCAGAAGGAGTGGCTTGAAGCTGCCTCTTTGGGGCTGTCTGTTTTGCCCATTAGTCTCTCTTTTTTCACTATATAAATAAATAATTAATTTAAGTGGAAACCCTTCTACCTCTCACATCAAGCAACCACACGGTGAACAGCCAGATCCTATTTTTGTAGGACTGTGCATGCCAAGAGCCCAAGCTCAGAATTCTTCTGAGCAGCTGCTGACCAAGCTGGTGTTTTTCAAGCATATATTGGGGGGGGGGGGGGGGGATGATGGGGACAGGACCAGCCCTACCATTAGGCAAAGTGAAGTAGATGCCAGAGGCAGCAGGTGTTAGCAGTTTGGGAGTGGAGGTGGATTGATGGAGGAGCAGATGTCACCCTAAGGCAAAGGGGAAGATATAGTTGTGTCATCAGTTTTAGTTCAAGTGCCAGTGTAGTTGGCTTCTCTGCAAGGAATGGGGCAGGGCTTGTGGCAGTTGCATCTTGTATACTTCCTCAAATAGCAAAAGATCTTGGACACAATACATGTGCAAGATACATGTTTGCCACTCTTTTTTCCCCTGTGTGCCTGTACAAAACATTGATCATGAGCTGTATCTCAGAGTGCTGCAAAGGTCAAAATATAATTCTCTTCTTAGATTCTCAAGCTATATGCATGGGAGCCATCATACCAGAGAAAGATTTTGGAAATTCGGGAACGTGAAATTGATGTTTTGAAATCCACCGGATACCTAACAACATTCTCCATGATGACATTGACCTGTATCCCTTTCATGGTGTGTTTTAGAATAGAATAATTCTTTAATACAGTTATATAATCATGTATTCTGTATTCCATTAGATACAAGGTAACTCAGTTGATTTTTAAAAAGCACTTTACTACCACATGGAATTCAGTGCATACATCTAGAATTTTACCCTGATAGTGGTTCTTAATCATTGTATAAAAAAATATTTCTAGCAAAGTACAGATAATAAATGGACAAATTTACTTTGAATTAATTTTTCACTGCAGTGTGAGAGTTTGTTTTTACACTCCTCTTTTGAATTGATGCAAGAAAGTGATAATGCTTGTGAATGGGGAGGTGCTGAAGAAGACATGGATGGAATAAAGGGAGTGAGTGCAAGGTTTTAGAGAAAGTTTGAAAGATGATGCCTGTTACTGTTCCTTCTATGAGAATACTTTCTGTCAGAAAATCTGTTCTTGAATATTGAGAGCTCTTGGAAGCCTAAAGACAGGGAAGTTGTAAGAAATTATGTTGGGGAAAACCCCAAGCCCATAACAGCAGTAAAAGAGATAATCCAATGTGTCATAATAAGTGTAAAACTGTCCTTTAGGCCTCACTAGTCCTACCCATACACTGTTAAACATAGTTTTCAAAACTTTAAAATCTTTTAATTTTAAAAAAACAACTCATGTTGTTTAATGTGTTTTAGCATATTTAAAATATATATTTTTAAAATGCTTGACATGTTTTGATGCAATTTTAAGTTGCCCTAAAAACTTTTAATTTAGAGCAGGGTGTAAATAAATAAAATGTTGCTGGATACCAGTTGTAATTATAGTTGGATTTACTGTGGAAACATGAAACAGTGGATAATTATGAACCCTATTGAAATGAACAATTTCTACTCCAGAATCATGCTGGAGGATGTAGAAATTTCTAGAGAGAACATCTCTAGGAATCTCTAGGTCTCTAACGTGAGTCTGTGGTTAACCTCTGGTGAATACATACATAGAATTGCACTGGAGAACCTAGAAAATGCATAGGAAGAACTTTTTTGAGGGGATGCAGGTAAGTGAAACCATGGGTATCAATCCCATGGATACAAGGCTCTTACTGTATTTTGGTAGATTGATAAGGTTGGTTCTCTTCCATCTTTGAAAAAAATGATGCTGTGTTTTGGCTTTAATAGTGGCTCAGGCAACACCCTTTGCAGAGCAGATGGTCAATGTTTATGTATTATTTGTAAAACCTGTGCTCTCTTTGAACATCAAAATGCCACATTTTCATTTTAAGTAATCAACAGATGAAATGGTACACAGGGGATAAAATGTGTGTGTATTTCTGAAACTTTCTGCCCCAAATCCCTACTTTGAATTAAGATGTTTGAAATTTCAGTTATGCTAATTATTAGCATTAAACTGAATCAAAGTTGTTCAGTTAGTACTACTGGAAATATAACCCTAATCTATGGGGAAATCAGCCCTGGTGGTGCAGTGGTTAAATGCCTGTACTGCAGCCACTCACTCAAAACCATGAGGTGGCGAGTTCAAGACCAGCAAAAGGCTGAAGCTCGACTCAGGCTTGCATCCTTCTGAGGTCACTAAAATGAATACCCAGATTGTTGGGGGGCAAATAGCTTACAATTGTAAACCACTTAGACACTCCTTAAGGGTATGAAGCGGTATATCATAGAATCATAGAAATTTAGAGTTGGAAGAGACCACAAGGGCCATCCAGTCCAACCCCCTGCCATGCAGGAACTCCCAATCAAAGCATCCCTGACAGATGGCCATCCAGCCTCTGCTTAAAAACCTCCAAGGAAGGAGACTCCACCACCCTCCGAAGCTGTTTGTTTTTTGTTTTGTTTTTTTGGTTGTTGTTTTTGAAATTATGCTGTTTGTCTTAAAGGTCTCTTTAGCTACATTTGGAGTGTACTTTCTGTTGGATGAAGAAAATATTTTAACTGCTGCTAAGG
Organism: Urosaurus nigricauda; assembly: GCA_034509955.1. NCBI lineage: Eukaryota > Metazoa > Chordata > Lepidosauria > Squamata > Phrynosomatidae > Urosaurus > Urosaurus nigricauda. The sequence goes on from JAOEGL010000003.1 coordinate 61,574,081, forward strand.
TGTTTACTTCTATCTCCCTATTTAATATTTTGCGACTGCCTTTGTTTGATTTGCCTACGGTAATATCTTCAATAGCTCAGGTAAATATACAGTCCACATATGAGATATATTTTCATCTTTCATCCAATGTTTAAAATAGATCTGTGTTTAGTGCTAGATGAAATTCAGGCACAACCCTGATTTTAAAGGGTTTATATAAATTGATTAGACATGTAAGTTCTTTTAAAGTTATCTTTGCATAGCTTTACATTTTGAAAAGATAGGTTCATAAAAATGTAAACTTTGATTTAGCATTTTCTTATTATAATATATTGCATATGCTGTCTTGAAAGCAGGGGCCAACTGTATATGATGGCAAAAGGCCTATTTGTTTTCATACAAACAAGCTCCCTAGGTGGTAAAAAAAGGAGTGTAGTCCAGCACTGCTTAAACTTTTTACCCTTGGGACCTCCCCTTTACATATACATGTGGACATTGCTCTCCACCCCCACCCCCCCCAAATAGCAGGTGAATAAAATTACTTTATATACTCATGCATACATCTAGAAATTTTAGTCAAAACATTGACTCCAAAAACCTGAGTCAACTTATCCATGGATCAATGTAAGTATTCTTATAAAAATGGGAACCATGCCCTGGTGAAAGGCAAGAATGTCATATGTTCTAGAAGTTCTCACACCCCTTTTATAGTCTCTCATCAATGAAGCCTTTAGTATGAACACATACAGTTATGCCTGCTGGAATATTGTAAGTTTTCTGGCATTGTTTTCCTTTGCTTCATCCTTTGCATCCTTTGTTATATATCCCTAAGTTTTACTCTCAACTTATCCATGAGTCATATCTCAATCCATAATTTTGGCCCCCAAACCTGCCCTTGACTTATACATGAGGTCAACTTACAGTCGAGTATATATGATATTTTGTTTATTTACTGTGTGTATTTTCATTTGCACTTTCATGTATACTCAGATTTTAACATAAGAAAATGAAATTCTTCAAATTAGGACAGTTTGAAGTATGTTCAATATTTAACTCAACACATGTGTAAAGTTTGGGAAGAAGAGAAGGAGGGATTATGGCCTCCAAGTTTTGAACAACTCTCCTTGAGCAACTCTCATTCTCCCCTGGGGGTCTCCCCCACCCACTGTTTGAGAACTACTGGTATAGCAGATATTTTTGAGCAGTGGCAACAATGTTTTTCACTCTCAGAGGTGAAGCAGACTTCTGGAATGGGCAGCCAGAGCCTGCTCTGGTCATGTTCGGACAAGGACAGTACCGACTACACAGACCGCTCTCAAAGTGGGCTGCCACCATGATCCCAAGCCAGCCACCGCCAGGAGTCGGATTTAAACAGCTCTTTTTTGATACAGTTTCAGGCTGTCTTTGACTGCCTCAGAGCAGCTTCTGGCTGCTTTGGAAACATGCATCATGTAAATGTCATACCCCCAAAGCAACTGGAAGCTGCCTCTTTTAGCACATGTGATTCGGGCCTCAGACTCTTTAACTATAACTAGTAGTTTTGGACTTCTCCTTATTTTGGACAGTAAAAACTAATCTGTGGAGGAAGAATCTAAAAATATTTTTTAAATCTGAATTGGCTAAGTTTGCATTCATTTTTCCCCCCAGACAAAGGTTTCCCTGAGTCGTTTGGAAGATTTTCTGTCTTCTGAAGACCTTGACCCTCAAAATATTAACACAGACTGTGCTGGAGGTAAGCCAGGTCAAAACATTCTTGCTTGGATGCATAATAATTTCAAACCTGGGTTGATCAGCCTTCTGTTAACTCCAGTTGTTTTGTTTCTGGATCTCAAGATCATGCAGTTAAATTTGTTAATGCCTCTTTCTGCTGGGAGAAGATTGGAGCCTCGACTTTAAATAAGTAAGGAACTAATTATATTTACAATATAATGTTCAGGTATTATTTCAGTAGGAGCAATGCCTTGTATGCCAGGTTGAGTGCTCAGATGAAACCCAGTTTTTATGTAGTGGCTGATGACTCCCATTATCAGTAGTATGGTGAATCAGAGGCATTGGATAGCTTAAAAGGAGCTTCACAAAGTGCTGTACCTTTTGGGGTGGGATAGTTTTTAGTCACTTGGGCCTAATACAGACATCCACAAAGGGATTTCTAGGGGCCGTTTCTAGGGTTAGGGAGTGCGCAGGAACCACATGCTCCTTAACCCTAGCAGGTCATGGCAGCGCTATCATAGCAGCCTCCCATTCACACGGGGGCCGCCGTGACAGCGTCGCCATTGCTGGGTGTCCAAGCCTGGCACCTGGTCACCACTTCCTGTAAGTGGCGCAGCAAAAAACGAGCTGCTTAGGCAGCTCCTTTTTGCTGCATGTGCCACCTAAGTGCTTCATTCCTGCAGCGGTTAGACTGCTGTAGGAATGAGGCCATGGGAGGAAGGGGCCAAGCAGCCCCTACCTCCCACGGCTGCCACTGTCGAGGTGTCCTTGGGGTATGCAGCCCCAAGGACACCTCTCCCCCAAACCATGGGGAAGCAGCTTTTTGCTGTTTCGTGGTCTGGGAAAACCAGGGAGGAATACTGTACTAAAAATTAACCATGGTTCAGTAGTAAACAAATCAATTTACTAAGGTTCAACAAACTCAAGGATTTAAATAATAAGGCCCTTGGGATATTGTCAGTCTGCAACTCTCATAAACGTTAGCCAACACAGCCAGTGATGAATGATCATGGAAATTGGAGTCCAACACAAATGTCTGGACAACTCTTAGAAGTATCAAAAGTAAGGGCTTGGGAAGGTGGGCAATTTTGCTGCATGGATTAGGAAAACTCCCCTGCTGCATGTTTAATGCAAGAGCTACAGTTTACAACTCTTGTAGATAGTACAAGTTAAGAAAATTTGGGATGAGGAAGAGATCATGAGTGGTATAACACTTATAGCTGAGAATGTCACTTTGAAAGAATGGAAGGAGGTTTTTTTTAAGTGTGATATGAGAAAACCCTGAAAAAGTTTATGGGCTAGGGATAACCATTAAAGGAGGGCTGGGAATTGTGTAGCCTGCAGACCGCATGGGTCCTTTTAGGGGGGTCCAGTCTCTCTTTTGGCACCCCCTCAAACCCCCCCCCCCAAAAAAAAACCCCTTGGTTTTCACCTAAAACCAAGTGCTTAGAAATGCACTTAGGAATAGTATTGGATGGAGGTCTCTCACAGCTAAACAGCTAAAAAAATCTTCCCCACTCTCAAAATGGTGAACAGAAGTGACCAATGGTATCCAGTAATGACAGTTCCAATTGCTCCAAACAGCAAGTATAGCAGTTCCAAAGGAGACCATAATGCCTACATGTGGGACCCAGAGTTCTGGAACTCCCATCCCTGTTTAAAGCAACAATAGAAGATGCTACATGTAATGCCTTTAAAAAAAACAATGCCAACAACATTATTTTGTAACCTAGCTGATCAGGAGATTCAAGAAGGAGAGATCTTACTACTGAATAAGGAGGATTATTCTTTGGACCAGCCACAATAGGGATCTCTTTTTGATTTTTTTTTTAAAGCAATAAATTTGATATTTTTTAACGTCTTTCTAGACTGAACCTAGAGATTCCAGAAGGTTCTTTTGTTGCTGTTGTGGGCCAAGTTGGAGCAGGGAAATCTTCTCTCCTTTCTGCTATTCTGGGAGAAATGGAAAAAACTGAAGGAACTGCTCAGAGAAAAGTAAATTGGATTTTCTTTGTTCTCATTTCTAGATCTGTTTAATGAAACTGCAAGTTTTCTCTTTACCAAAGCCTTTTAAAAGTTTCTACATGTTTGTGTTATTTTAAATGTTTAGTTGTTTTATTTCTGTGGATTGTACCCAATCTCTCAACATTTTGTTGTTTCTTTAAATTAATATTGGGTTTAAGCAAGTCATATTATCCATGACACTTGCACCTAGAGGAAGGAACACTGTTTCACGCTTAATTCAAGTTCAAGGCATTTAGCCTAATACAGGAGGGTGTTCTGGATCTCTGTGCAGGAGCAGCATCATTCAGTGAAGCTTTCTCGACAAACTACATTTACCATCCAACTCTTCCCATCTCAGCTGGTCACTGAAAAAGCAGGAGTTCAAACTGTTTTGGTTACCCCCACAACCCACCTGAACCTTTCTTGAGCGACATGTTCATTTGGAGTTTTGACCTGTCTCCCTTGCTTTCATTCCATCCTGACTCCTATTTGTCCCTTCAGTCCTTAATTGTTCTTAGGTTCCAGTTCCTAGCTTCTTCTATTGTTTTTCTGGTTTGAAGGATATGATTCAGCACCTCGGATAACTCTTAAATTCTGGAATAAAACCCAGAGGGAATTCATCACATCTCTGACAAAAGCCACCAGCTTTCCCTGTTTCTAATTTACATCATCCTTCCCATGGACCTGGGAAATTTCCATAAAAAGAAATGAAATGCCAGTGCATGATTCTGTAGGGCATATCCAACCTATAACGTGGAATGTACTATAGCCCAGAAAAACTTGAGGTAGTAGCAATGGAAGGTAACCAGCTCAGTATGTTGTAGCAAACAACAAAAAGTCTTTCAACACCTTAAAAAACAAATGTTTTGTTGGTTGTAAGCTTTTGTGGACTGCTACCCACTTCATCAGCATGGACTCCCAAAGGAGAAAATGGGAGTTTGTTCTGATACGTGTTTGTCTGGATGCTAACCCCACAGTAAGACTGAATGAACTAATATATTATGTATAGTAACTCCTACTTTTTCAGTGACCAGCTGAGATGAGCAGAGTTAGATGGAAAATGTAGTTTGTTAAGAAAGCTCCACCAAATAATGCTACTGTTGTTGTTGCTGCTGCTGCTGCAGCTGCATAGAGATCCAGAAGACCATCCTGCTATGATGCTGAATGCCTTGAAACTGAATTAAGTGTGGAACAGTGTTCCTTCCTATAGGTGCAAGTGTCATGGATAATATGACTTGCTTAAACCCAATATCAATTTAAAGAAACAACAAAATGTTGAGAGACTGGATACAGTCCATAGAAAGAAAACAACTAAATGTTTAAAGTTACTCCCCTTGAAATATCATCATACTCAGGACTTGGTATAAATGAGTGTGTTTCATTTTTGCTTCATTCAGGGCTCAGTGGCTTATGTTTCTCAGCAAGCCTGGATACAGAATGCCACTTTGCAAGAAAATATTCTGTTTGGCTCAGAACTGAACCAGCTCAATTATGAAAGGGTTTTGGAGGCCTGTGCTTTGTTGCCAGACTTGGACCAGTTACCAATTGGGGATCAAACAGAAATTGGAGAAAGGGTGAGTGAAATCCCACAAAGTGAGGTATGCATTTCTTCTGGTTATTAAACTGCTGGATATTAAAGTACTGAAAGAACAACTGAGTTTTATTAGGGATCAACCCAAGTAGTTTTCACATTGTCTTGTCCATAACCCCAGGAGAGTGATGTTTGTTTCTGCCTAGCTGTATTGCACTCAAAAGGAATGAGAAAGCTCATACGTAACTATGGTGGGCAACTTTGCTAGGTCCCAATAGCATTTTTGACTCCCTGCACCCACTCAGCATAGTGTAGTGGTTTGAGTGTTGGACTATGACTCTAGAGACCAGGGTTTAAATTCCATGCTCAGCCATGGAAACATACTGGGTGACCTTGGGCTAGCCACATTTTCTCAGCCTCAGAGAGAGGCAAACCCAAACTCCCTCTGAACAAATCTTGCCAAGAAACCCCTGTGATAGGGTTATTTTGGGATTGCCATAAATCGGAAATTATTTGAAGGCACCCAGTAAAAACACTCACTAGAGACTACACCCCCAACAAAAGTATGCCATCCCATTTGTTTTTCTAAACTGGAAAAGACTACTAATTCATTAAGTTAATGAGGGAAAATGTAAGTGGAAGATGGATTTAGATCTCAGGTACCCACAAGAAATTGGAAAGAGTCTACATCTCACACATGGATGCCTGTTACCCATCCTTGGTTTCAGGAACACATCTCTCCATAGATAACCTTTCAGATGGAAGGTAAATATTATACCTCTAGATGAAAGAGAGAGAGAGAGAGCATCCCATCTCTGTTTGTAACAATCAAAATCCACTTTATAGCTCAGTACGTCCTCTTTTATGTGTTGCATTAAAGATACTTCAAAATATGAAATAATAGCCAACATTTTAAAAAAACAACAACACTGTTTGGCCTTTTTGTTTGTCTTTAGGGTGTAAATATAAGTGGTGGCCAGAAGCAAAGAGTAAGCCTAGCTAGAGCTGTGTACAGCAATGCTGACCTCTACTTACTGGATGACCCTTTGTCTGCTGTAGATGTCCATGTTGGAAAACATCTTTTTGAGAAGGTGATTGGGTCCACAGGCTTACTGAAAAACAAGGTAGACAAGAGAACATCTTAGACTTTTGAATTTTGTTCACACAGTGCTTCTGTTTTGTAATGTGTGGAAATGATTGCATTTTCTGTGTCCCTAGACTCGTGTTTTAGTCACTCACAACCTGACGCTGCTACCTCAGACAGACTTCATAGTTGTGATGGAAGATGGGAGAATTACTGAAATGGGGAATTATAAAGAGCTGCTCTCTAAAGGAGCAAATTTTGCCGAGATTATTATGACCTTTGGTGGAGGAAACGAAGATGAAGAGACATCCTCATTGTCAAGTGAGTAAATAAATTTGACTTTCATGTGATAGCTTATATGATTCTGTTCAATGAACACTGAAATCTGTGCTCAAATTGGATAAAGCCAATGAAGGTGTAGCAGAAAGATGGTGTGTATCTTTATCCCTCTCAACACCTGGATTAACCAAATTTCCTATATGATGTATTGGGTTCCCTCCCTGTATCCTCATTTTGGGGAGTAACATATACATATTGGTTGTTATCCTCATGTAAGCATCTATTGCATTTTAATACGCGGACTCTGTAATAATAATAATAATATGATTTATTTCTATACCGCCCTTCCATAGATCAGGGCGGTGTACAGCATATAAAAAACAGTAGGACATAAAAACCATTAAAACAAGCCGGTAACAATAAAACAATAAAAGCAGTAAAACCAGTAAGACAATAAAATCACAATAAAATCACAATTCTCCATATAAGTGCTAGTGCATATGCCGCAGCAGAACAGTGGGTGGCATTACAACAGGCAGCTAAATAAAAGTCCATTCAGCGGTAAGCCTGGTTAAATAAATAGGTCTTTAAGTCCTTTTTAAATTGAGCAAGGGAGGGGGACAAGCGGAGATCGATAGGTAGAGAGTTCCAGAGACAGGGGGCAGAGATGGAATATGCCCTCTTCGTCGTACTCGCCAATCTAGTCTCCGGAACTCTCAGTAACCGCTGACCAGATGACCTAAGTGTGCGGGGCGGATTGTATGGGGAGAGACGGTCCTTCAGGTACCCTGGACCCAAGCCATATAGGGCTTTATAGGTAATAACCAGCACTTTGTACTGAGCCCGGAAGCGAATCGGCAGCCAGTGAAGGTCTTTCAGAATTGGTGTTATATGGGCGGCCCTGGGAGCACCAGTGACCACCCGCGCTGCCATATTTTGGACCAGTTGTAGCTTCCGAGTGTGATACAAAGGCTGCCCCATGTAGAGCGCATTGCAGAAGTCCAACCGAGAGGTTACCAGAGCGTGTACTACGGTTTCAAGGTCCCTCCGGTCCAGGTAGGGACGCAGCTGGCGAATCAGCCGAAGCTGATAACAGGTGCTCCTGACCGTCGCGTCCACCTGAGAAGTCAGATGGAGCGACGAATCAAGGAGCACCCCCAGACTGCGTACTGTGTCCTTCACGGGGAGCGTGACCCCGTTCAGGACAGGTGGAACCACCTCCATCCCTGGACCGGGAGAACCTATCGCCAGTACTTCCGTTTTCTCTGGATTCAGGCTGAGTCTGTTTTCCCTCATCCAGTCCATTACCGATTCCAGACAGGCCACGAGAGGAGCGACGCCATCCCTGGTCACTGCATCAGTCGGAGACATAGAGAAGACTATTTGGGTGTCATCAGCGTACTGATAACACCGCGCCCCATGCCTCCGGATGATCTCTCCCAGCGGTTTCATGTAAATGTTAAAGAGCATGGGGGACAGAATGGCTCCTTGAGGAACCCCAGATGTAAGGGCCCTCTTATCGGAGCAAACGTCCCCCAGCTGCACCATCTGGAACCTCCCAGAGAGGTAGGACCGGAACCACTGGAGCGCAGTGCCCCCGATTCCCACCTCTGCCAGGCGTTCCAGAAGGATACCATGGTCGATGGTATCGAAAGCCGCTGAGATGTCCAAGAGCACCAACAGGGACACGCTACCCCTGTCGATGCCCAGACGGAGATCATCGACCAGGGCGACCATGGCAGTCTCAACCCCATAGCCCGCCCGAAAACCGGTTTGAAATGGATCTAGAAAATCCGTTTCGTCCAAGATCGATTGAAGTTGGAATGCAACCGCCCTCTCGATCACCTTCCCCAGAAATGGCAGCAGCGAGACTGGCCGATAGTTATTATGAACCAGGGGGTCGAGGGAGGGCTTTTTCAATAACGGTCTTACAATGGCCAATTTAAGATGGTCAGGAAATTGTCCCTCCCTCAAAGATGTATTAATAATTTGGCGTAACAGCAAGGTTACCGCCAATCCCCCCTGGGCCACTAGCCACGAGGGGCAGGGATCGAGAGAGCAGGTTGTCTTCCGAACACTTCTAAGGATCTTGTCCACATCCTCGGTACCGACAGACTCAAACTGATCCAGTACAACAGAGTCCACGGAAGCTCTAGACGCCTCTATTCTGGGTTCTGCTTCAATTCTGGCGTCCAGACCTTCGTTTATCCGAGAGATTTTATCCGCGAAGAAGTTGTTAAATTGGTCACAGCAGGCCTTGGTTGGTTCAAGGATCTGGTTCGGGGCAGGAGGGAGCTGAGTTAGCTCCCTCACTACCCTGAACAACTCTGCTGGACGCGACTCCGCGGACGCGATACGAGCAGCGAAGAACGAGTTCTTAGCTGCTTGTATCGCCTCTCCATAGTCCACCAAAAGGAGATCTAGGAGAGCCTTGTCGGATAAACGCTGGTGTTTCCGCCAGGCGTGCTCTAGTCGTCGCAGGACCCGCTTCCTTGCCCGGAGATCTTCCGTGTACCAGGGCTTCCTTTTGGAAGCAGGCCTGAGAGGGCGCTTGGGAGCGATACTGTGTATAGCCCTAGAGAGATCCGTATCCCAGGTGTTAACTAGGGCATCAACAGTGTCGCCGTCACTTCCAACCATAAACCCCTCTAGGGCTTCTTGGAACCTATCAGGTTCCATCAGCCTTCGAGGGTGGACCATTCTAATAGGTCCGCCACCCCCGGAGGGGATCTGGGTAGATGCCTTGATGCTTGCCTCAACCAAGAAATGATCCGTCCATGACAGGGCGGAAGTGTTGGTGATTTCCGCCCACGGATTTTCCATGTCCGTACAGAAGACCAAATCGAGTGTATTCCCCGCACAATGCGTTGGACCCGAAACCAACTGAGACAGGCCCATGGCTGTCATGGTCTCCATGAATTCCCGAGCCGCACCAGATGGAACATTGTTGACCGCGAAGGGGATGTTGAAGTCTCCCAGGACTAGAAGCCTGGGGGACTCCAACATCAGCTCCGAGACCAACTGTGTCAGCTCGTTAAGGGAGTCTGTTAGCGCACGGGGTGGCCGGTAGACCAACAGAATCCCTAGACTGTCTCTAGCCTTCAGGGTCAGGTAAATACACTCGATATAGGTGGTCTGACGGACATGGTTCCTGGTTAGAGACAGGGTGTTTTTATGCACCAAGGCAACACCCCCCCCCCGCCCACCTAACCTGCTCTGGTCCTTCACCGAGTACCCGGAAGGGAGGACCTGAGCCCACACAGCATCCGCCTCAGGCCCAAGCCAGGTCTCGGTTATGCAAGCCAGGTCACAATTGTTATCCTCGATTAAGTCATGTATGATGTGGGATTTGTTCTTGATGGACCTGGCATTGCACAGGAGCAGAGACAGGGTTTGTGGTACGGCTGGAGTGACCCTCAGGCCCCGTTGGTTGGGAGAAGGACTGGAAGGAGAGATAGATATTAAGCATCGATCTCGCCTTCCCCTGCAACGCCAGTCCTTTCTCCTACCGTCATACTTCCCCTTGCCCCACACAACTTGGATAGGAGCCCCGCTTGTGATGGGACAGTTATCCCCTCCCTCCTCAGATAGAACTCCCTCTCCTTCCTTATTAAAATTCTCCATCCCCTCCACAGCAAAACAGGGTGATAGAGGGGGGGATGAAGGAAAGAGGTGCCACAGTCAATATAATAACCGGCTAGATTCATTGTTGCTAAATGGGGAAAAAAAAAAAAAAGCCTGTCCGCCGCTGGCCTCGGCGTGGAGCTGGGGTGGGTGGTGTCTGGGGGTTGGGCCACAGAGGCCTTTCCCCTCCCCTTGCTCTGCTGCTGCTCCGCCTCACAGTTGGTCTCCTTGGCTGGCTTTTAAGGCCTCTGTGCCGCCGCTGGCCTCGGCGTGGAGCTGGGGTGGGTGGTGTCTGGGGGTTGGGCCACAGAGGCCTTTCCCCTCCCCTTGCTCTGCTGCTGCTCCGCCTCACAGTTGGTCTCCTTGGCTGGCTTTTAAGGCCTCTGTGCCGCCGCTGGCCTCGGCGTGGAGCTGGGGTGGGTGGTGTCTGGGGGTTGGGCCACAGAGGCCTTTCCCCTCCCCTTGCTCTGCTGCTGCTCCGCCTCACAGTTGGTCTCCTTGGCTGGCTTTTAAGGCCTCTGTGCCGCCGCTGGCCTCGGCGTGGAGCTGGGGTGGGTGGTGTCTGGGGGTTGGGCCACAGAGGCCTTTCCCCTCCCCTTGCTCTGCTGCTGCTCCGCCTCACAGTTGGTCTCCTTGGCTGGCTTTTAAGGCCTCTGTGCCGCCGCTGGCCTCGGCGTGGAGCTGGGGTGGGTGGTGTCTGGGGGTTGGGTCACAGAGGCCTTTCCCCTCCCCTTGCTCTGCTGCTGCTCTGCCTCACAGTTGGTCTCCTTGGCTGGCTTTTAAGGCCTCTGTGCCGCCGCTGGCCTCGGCGTGGAGCTGGGGTGGGTGGTGTCTGGGGGTTGGGCCACAGAGGCCTTTCCCCTCCCCTTGCTCTGCTGCTGCTCCGCCTCACAGTTAGTCTCCTTGGCTGGCTTTTAAGGCCTCTGTGCCGCCGCTGGCCTCGGCGTGGAGCTGGGGTGGGTGGTGTCTGGGGGTTGGGTCGCAGAGGCCTTTCCCCTCCCCTTGCTCTGCTGCTGCTCCACCTCACAGTTGGTCTCCTTGGCTGGCTTTTAAGGCCTCTGTGCCGCCGCTGGCCTCGGCGTGGAGCTGGGGTGGGTGGTGTCTGGGGGTTGGGCCACAGAGGCCTTTCCCCTCCCCTTGCTCTGCTGCTGCTCCGCCTCACAGTTGGTCTCCTTGGCTGGCTTTTAAGGCCTCTGTGCCGCCGCTGGCCTCGGCGTGGAGCTGGGGTGGGTGGTGTCTGGGGGTTGGGTCGCAGAGGCCTTTCCCCTCCCCTTGCTCTGCTGCTGCTCCGCCTCACAGTTGGTCTCCTTGGCTGGCTTTTAAGGCCTCTGTGCCGCCGCTGGCCTCGGCGTGGAGCTGGGGTGGGTGGTGTCTGGGGGTTGGGCCGCAGAGGCCTTTCCCCTCCCCTTGCTCTGCTGCTGCTCCGCCTCACAGTTGGTCTCCTTGGCTGGCTTTTAAGGCCTCTGTGCCGCCGCTGGCCTCGGCGTGGAGCTGGGGTGGGTGGTGTCTGGGGGTTGGGCCACAGAGGCCTTTCCCCTCCCCTTGCTCTGCTGCTGCTCCGCCTCCGCCTGTAGATTGCAAGATTGGCAGGTTGGCAGTTGGAGGCCCAAGTGCCACATGATGGGATAAGCTCCCATCACTAGACACAGGTTCTGCCAACCTAGCAGTTCAAAATCATGCAAATGAAGTAGATAAATAGGTACTAATTTGGTGGGAAGGTAACAGCGTTCAGGGCAGTCATGATAGCCACATGACTACCAGAACAGTCTTTGGACAACGCTGGTCTTCAGCTTAGAAACAGAGATGAGCACCCCCCACCCAGTTGGTTATGACTAGATATTAATGTCAAGGGACTACCTTTATCTTTACCTTTACTTCTTCAGAAAGCTCAAGGGAGAAACATATTGGAATGCATCCTATTGTTAGTAGAGTAGACTCATTGAATCAATTGCTAAGTAGTGAATCAATACTAATATAAATCTCATTGAGTCAATAAGTCTAAGTTAGATAGGACTACTTTGTTGGCTGTGCTGACTATGACTAAGTGGTAGTCCAGCAAACATCTGGAACATTTACCAACCCTTATTTATATGTTATAGCAAATAAAATATAAAATATTTGGTATGGGAAATCTGCTGTGGTTGTTGGGTTAAGTGTGACCCTACTGTTCCAGCAAGCATTTGCCATGGCCAGTTTGCTCTGCTTTTGTTTCTTTTTGAGATCATGTTCTTTTCTGCTATGAGACTCAATAGCTCAAAGACTTTGGGCTTTTTGCACCTCTAAGATTCAGATTGTTATTCAGACCTGGTATGTGTAGAGCAGAAATTCCAAATATTTTGAGCTGCAACTTATTTCTGGCTAATGTAGCTCATTTGCAGTCAACTATATTTGGGTACTGCAGAGATGAGGAATCTGAGACCTTCCAGATGTTAGAATATAAGAATATAAAGTCTCATCAGTCTCAACTAACAGCCAGAAATTATGAAGTTGTACTACAGTAAACTCTAGAGTGCTGCAGAATCCTCATCCCTGGTATATAGGATTGGACTTCTCTAGAATTTTTCCCTATAGAAATAATAGTCTAATTATTCCTACTAATCTGTTCTCATACAGTAAAGTGGAGATAGGCAGAAAGCTAATTTGCTGTCATCTTTAAATGCATTTATTATCAACAGTGCAATTTCCCTCTACCATCTGGCTATATTGTCATTTGTCTATGCTCAGTACATTGGATCCAGAGGTTTCCTTCCCTTCTGCAACAGTAGTTCCTTCTTTGTGCAAGGGCTTTTTCTGACTCGTGCAAGACTGATGCAGAGAAAAAGGGAACCAAATGCTAGAGTTGCTTCCATGGTCTTGCAAATAAGCTCTTTCACAATGCTATGGAACAATGCCTTCCAGAATTTCTTCCATAGGAGCATTTCTGTATGTAACACAACATATTGTAGCTTTTTAAGTGGATAATTAACATTATCATCATTTTCAAAAAATATTTTTATGTAGAACCTTGTCCCAAAGATATTAAAATAAAAGACTACAACTTACCAAAGAAAATGGAACACTTCGAGCATAAAGATAGGTGAGTACTTAAATATATGTCCTTGAACTAGTTCATAAAACAGACAAAAGCAGGGGAGAGGGACAGAATTAAAATGTATCATGCTTCTGGTGTTGCATTCAGAAAGAAACCAGCACCTGTCTCACCTTCACAGAGTACTGTACTCTCCAACTTAGCCTTTTGGTATTCAGCTGGAAGAAGACTCACTCGCTCACCATCCTCAAGCTAAGTGGAGAGGAGAACAGATCTGACAGGAATTTTTGGACTGTTATATAGTACTACTATATAGTCTTGCTTATTGCCTTACTTCTCAATTACAGACCCCACCTAAACCATAATGCCCACTGGTTGGTGTCATTGTTGTACTAATTAAAATGACTTCCTATTCCAGCTGGAATCATTTGCTTTGCATTTGTCATGTAGCTTTCTTCAGTGTGGATATCATAAATGCACAAAGCATAATCCTTACTAATAATTACATACATAAATAATTTCTATAATCAGACTGGGGCCTTGTTCTGACTCAGTTCACTGATGTCAGTGGAGCAGAGAATCCACTGTTGGTTTTATTCTGAACCTTGAAGAACTATTGAAGGTTCTGAATTCTACCACCAAAATCAGTTCAGCACCTTGGATATCTCCTTTAAAGTCCTCCTTTATGTTCTAAAACCCAAAGCAGATTCACCATTCCAGTGGCAGCTGGAGTGGGGGGAACTTCCAGAATGAAGTGGACTGTAGTAGGTAGCAATCGGTGAGTGAGTTGCAGCAGGAAGGAGGATTCGAATAATGGCTTCTACTTGTTTTACAAACTGTGGGGTTCATATAACATAAAATCAGCTGTGATGCGCCTGCAACATTCTTCCTACGTGGGTTGCATGAGGCTGAGGCTCAGCTGCCCACCTGGGCTTTGCATCCTTCAAAGAAGGAACAGGAACTGCCTCAACTCTGTAGCTGGTGAAGATTTTAAAATGCATAGCTCATGTAGATGAATTCTAGTCCCCCCCCCCATGTAAAATAACATTTTTTGCTGTTTTTTTCAAAGGAGCATGTTCTCAATGAAAAAGGAAAAAGTTGCTATTGGTACTGTAAGTATTTTTTTAAAAAAATAGCTATTTACATCTTTCTAAAACAAGGTTGGGAAATATGTGGTCACAAGTCACTTGCAATCTCCCTGATGCCTGATTTTGCTAGCTGTGGATATTGGCAGTTGTACTCCAATATTATTTTTCCAGGCTCTGATCTGAGTGAATGAAAGACTGAAATGACATGCCATTGATCTCAAAGGGGTGGGGTATAAATTATTTATTTATTTATTTATTTATTTCCAAATCCTTGCTGGCTCAAGTAGGAGATCTTGAAATAGGTCCATCGGCTGTTCTGTTATCCCATGCTATTTGAAACTAATTAATTATACTAGCTCCATTTCTAGGACTTCTTGGGGTAATAGAAGTACTTTGGATCTTGTGAATCTGAGGCCATATCCAGCCTCACAGCTGGTGCACCTTCTTTAGAGGTACACCACCAGCAGTTACATATATCTTTCAGTGACGTTCTAGATACTGTACTCTGGCAGGGGAAATTTCCACCTTACCCAAATCCTCTCCAAGCAATAATTTAGGATTGTACTGTTAATGTTCCAAGATCTTCCTGTTTCTGTGTATCATAATAACTCTCATGTGTATCTCTTACATGTAGGTGAAAATGTCAATTATTTTGAAATACCTACAAGCTTTTGGCTGGTTATGGATGTGGCTAACCATAGCAGCTTACTTATGTCAAAACGTTGTAGCCATAGGGCAAAATATGTGGCTCAGCACATGGACAAAAGAAGCAAAAGAAATTAAAGATTTTATGGAATGGAAACACTTAAGGAACCACAAGCTCAGTATCTATGGGCTACTGGGATTCGTACAAGGTAAACATTTGAATAACTGAACCATTTTCTTTTCTTTTCATTTGTTTAGCTACCTTGATGTTCCTTAGCTTTAATAATATCAAACTTTTATTGTAATCAAACAGCATTAACTGATATTCACTACATGCAGGCATGTAGTGTCATAGTTTGTGCTTTGTAGCAAGCTTTCATGCAACCACTTTCTTGTATGGATGATCCATTGCATCCATAAGCCCCACCATTATTCATTATCTCTTCCTTTCTCATCATTCAGAATATCAACAGAGAGAGAGGGTGGGTTAAAGACTACTACAGTGATACAAGTAGTGTAGTCAAAAAGAGGGAAAAGAAATCTTGGAAGAGATGCCTTAATGTGGAAGCAGGTATCCTGTTGTTGGCAGGCATCCCTTTTGCAGTGCTAAAGGCCCAGAAATCTACATTAGGCACCCCTATTAAATTTACATTATTTAACCGTTTAAACATCCTTTCATATAATCCTCCCCGCACACTCAGATCCTCAGGGAGCAACTTGCTACAGCCTCGTAAAACAAGGCTGGCTGTGACCTCCCAAAAGACCTTCTCAGCTGTCACACCCAGCTTGTGGAATGGCCTGCTGGATGAGATCCATCATATTACCACCTTAAATAGCTTTTAAAAAGCTGTAAAGACGAATCTCTTCTGGCAGGCCTTTCTTGAATAGTCTCTTCAGCTATTAAAAGAACTTTAAGAACTCTGACCGCATTTTAATCACGGTCTATAGTTTGTGCTGTTACTGTTGTTGTTTGATGTCTGTGTGTTTTTTAAAGTATGTTTTAATTTGTATAGTGTTTAATTGTATTTTAAGATGGGGGATTGAGGGGTCTGAATATATGCTTTTAATCTTTGTAAGCCGCCCCGATTGCATTTTGTAGAGGGGCAGGATATAAATTATTATTATTATTATTATTATTATTATTTCAATAAGGATGGGGTAAAATACATTTGTGTCTACTATTAGAAACTGAATAAAGCCAAATTGTAACAATCCCCAGATGTACGGCTGATGGATGGTTAGATTTCCTGGATGAGGAAACAGCTATTGTGAAAAGTGCTAACACTAACTTTTATACCATTCACCCAAGGTCTTTCAGTTTGCTGTGGTGCATATGTCCTTACTAGAGGATCTCTCTGTGCCTCACGGGCACTGCATCGCCAGATGTTACATAATGTGCTGCGTCTTCCACTCCAGTATTTTGAAACAAATCCTGTAGGTCAAATCATCAACAGGTTCACCAAGGTATAGAACAAATAAGCACCATAATCGTGAATATTTATTACGGCACTTGGCCAGCACATGAGCACCAGAATTTCAGTGTTAACGTGGAGAGATTGGGCTGATACCTCTCATCCTTGGTTCATGAAAAAGTTACCTGCATTTCACTTCTTTTCCTCTCAAACTGTAGTCTGTTTTCCCACCTGGTATAAAAAGGAGAATAGCAAAAAACTTGTATTTATCCCCCATGTTTAGTCATTCTATTATCCTGGAAGTATCAAAAGTAGAAGGCATTTTAGAAAGTTTTAAACTTCACTTACCTAAGAGGAAGGGCCACTAAGTTCTTCTGCTGTCTCAGAAATTCCTACCTTCACCAAATACTCCTGGGCTATGCCTGGGCTCCTGTTGAACAAGTGTCAGTGTCAAACTTGGAGAGAAATGGAGAAAGCATAGACAATGAGCCAAAAGACTGGATATAGTTCTCTGCTGGTTGGTTTAGTGACAGTTGAAAGCCTGTTTCTACAGGTTGAGTCTCACTTTTCCAAAATGCTTGGGATCAGAAGTATTTTACATTTTGGAATATTTGTATATATATCATGAAATATCTTGGAGGTGGGACCCAATCTAAACATGAAATTTATTTATGTTTCATATACACATTATACATATAATCTGATGTTATACACAATATTTTAAATAATTTTGAACACGAAACAATAAGAAAGTAAATGTGTCACTATCCCAGCTACTCATGTGGACAAATTTTGATTTTGGAATATTTTGAATTTCAGAATTCTGGATAAGGGAGACTCAACCTATCTAAGACAATAGAGAAGGACATACTATAAAGCATTCCATTACTATACAAACATAGTATCATAACTAGATAGACCTTTCCATTGCATTTATGGAAACCTGATAGCTTCCACTCTTTCTAACCCTTTAAGGTCTCTGGTCTAGGGTTTACTGCTAGGACAGGAGCTCTACAAGCATGTGGGGTAGAGGAGCTATCCTCAACCTGGTACTTCCTCCAGGTGTTTTGGACTTCATCTCCTATCAACCAGCATGGCCAGTGATCAGGATGGCTGAATATCATGTTCCTAAAATATTTGGAGGATACCAAGTTGGTGAAGACTTTGACAGAGTGAGAAGTGAGCATTTTCTTCTTCAAATATATGAAAATGAAATTTTCATAATGACTTCGATTATTCTTGTGCACTGTTGTAGGACATGTTTATAGTTGATATACGTTTCCATTATTATCTACGGACCTGGCTGAACTGTACCCTGGATGTTGTTGGAACAATTTTTGTGATTGTGTTTGCATCACCCCTTTTCATACTGGTGGTGATTCCATTGGGCTACTTGTATTTCACTATCCAAGTAAGTTTGCTAAAGACATTATTCTTGCTTTTCACAATTTCTTTTGTGAATTGTTTTACCTTGACACAAAAAGAAGGGGAATGAGATTCTGTTGGGCAGTTGACTTGCATATCACAAATGCACATAGAAAGCTGCTATTTATAATACTAAGAGTATTGTTATCCCAAGGTTGTAAAGGATCTAGAAGGCCCACGGCAAGTTTGTTGCACGCCAGTCAGATGAAGGCTGTGTTGAAAAAGGTTCCATGTATTGGAACTTCTCCATATTGGAGAACTGGAAGTATGCCATGTTTATCAGCACTTGAATAAACTCATTTCATATAACTAACCACCAGTAATTATTTCCTTTCCCAATATCTGAGGTACTACTGCATTACTTATGATTGTACCTGCACTCTATTTCTTATTTTAAAGGTAAAATATTCTCCATTTGCAATAAAATTGACCTTTTGGTTATTGTGATAAATTTTCTCAGCAATGAAGTATTGTTGTATGACTCCTTTTCATTCAGAATATTTGGGCATAGACTTTTAGAAACACTTGTTAGAGATTAAAATGCTAGAAATAGATTTTGATCATCACAGCCACCTGGACCTTTGGCCTCCCTATTGGGGTATTGCTATAGAGCATTCACAGGCAATTGTGGGAGACTAGAGGGTTGCATTAGCCCCTCAGGAAGTCTTGGAGGGTTGCAACAACCAAACGAAATAGCCTCTAAATGTCACTTCATGTTTTAAAAGCCTGCCTTGGGCCTGAAATGGCCCAAGGGGGTCTACAAACATGGTAAAAATGTACTCCACACCCCTACATAGCATTTTGGCAAAAATATAATTTTGAAAATGCAGCTCATGGGCGGCACTTTACACACCCCTACAGTAGAGATTATTGTGGTATGGACCTGCACTTCAAATTTGCCTATCACACCACTCATCCACACAGAACTAAAGCTATGACTTTATCTGCTGAACATGATGTCATTTTGCAGCATTATCAATGGAACAACTGTTAACTGTATCCACGAGTTTCAGCCCCTTTCTGCTTACAGGTATTTTTAAAGACAATTTTTAAAAATAGCATGAACAACAAATCTATTGCTTTTTGCTATGAGGCTACTATTTTCTTCCAGCCAATGTAACATGTAGGGACAAAATATCCGGTGTCATTTTCTGGCCAACTTTGTTCTGATGAAGCTGACATGAGGTACTTCAGTTGTCGATATATTGGCCTGTGGTAATGGTGTGTTAGCAGCAAAGTGGGAACAACGTAGCTCCTCCTTAGCCCTTTCTATGGCCTCTTGGGTCTCTAGACCTCCTCAATATTACCAAAATAAAGTTAAAAATAAAAAAGTCCCACATTGAAGATCATGCCTCCTACATCCTGTTTTGTTCCCCTCAAAGCATCTTTTTACAACTTTCTCAGTTTCCAGTTTTGTTTGAGTTCAACCCACAAGGGCATGGAGCAATGGAAAAAATCTCCCAAGCTCTCTCTGTGTGCTTTGTTTGAAATTCTCAATTCTTTGGGGAATGAAAAAAAAAAGTGTGAAGAGTTGCATCTCTCACTACCAAATAACTGATTTTTCTCTTTCCAATTGAAGCCACCACTATGCATTAATCCAGAAGTACCCCTACCTGGGAGTCACTCCAATGCTGGTATTGCAGACTGTCCTGGCTTTTTCCTGGCAGATACCCTGGAAACAGGGCACGTGAGTGGCTAACAAGGATAGCTGGAAGGCCTCCAAACAATTGGTAGGGGTATGTGGAGCCAGCAGGGTGTTCACTCCACTACTCACTGCCCAAGAAAGGAGCAACAACATGCCTCATGGTAGGGCCAGATTTGCTGGAAAATGTCCAAAATCCTTTCAGCCTAAGCTGATGAAGGACTCTCCATACCACTTCAGTATTCACTGTAAAGGCCTGATCTATTAGTATCCTAAGATGCAACATGATCTTTGATATTTAACTAAAAGGCCTAATATCTTATGGTAATTGAACTAGTTGGTCTCATGACAATTAACTTAAAATTGCACTTCTGAGAAGACCATTTATAATAGATGTGGATCATATTTTGGCACATGCTGCAAAAACATTTGGAACTTGGACATAAGCATATTATATGGCAGTCTGTGACAATGCTTGTTTTTAGATCTTTTAAGCCTTGTGAAGATCTGTTCTTCACAAGCACTTGTCTCTTTTATACAGAACTAAAAAGAGAAATCTGTGTCAGTAGAGAGTGTCAGCTAGTGTTTTAACACCTATAGATAAGATGATTTCACATATTTGTGAGAAATAGGTATCATTGGCAAAGTGCTAAGAGTTGGAAAGCTTGCTATGAGGAGAACAAGGGCACAATGTTCCTTGACAAAAGAAGAGAGATGCTATTTAAATTTTTAACTATGTAAAATGTATACTGTGAAGATGTCCCAACACAAGAAAAGCAAGTGAAATTCAGCACTCATAGATTCATAGATGTGGCATCTCAACCTGCCAGTGTGGCTTGTTTCTCCTCTAACAAGCCACAGTAATAAAGCAAACAATATGTAATTTCTCTAGATTACAATGTGGGAAACAAGCCAATGTTGTATTCAGACATCACAATAAAGAAAACAGAGAAGGAGGTTGCAGTTGCAGTTACAGCAAAGGGAATGTGCAGTGGATATTATCTAATACCCGCATTACTACATTCACATACATTCAGTATGACCTGACACCCACCTCTTTATGTCAACATGAAAAGTTTGCACTATTTTTTTTTAATCTGCATGGCAACCTCTCACTTGTTCTTCACTTTGTATATTTTTTTATTAGAGATACTATATAGCTAGCTCCCGTCAAATCCGACGTCTGGCTGGAGCTTCACGGGCACCTATAATTTCACACTTTAGTGAAACACTTCTGGGTGTATCTACCATTAGAGCATATGGACATGAGGAAAGATTTATTGCTCAAAACAAAGATGTGATAAATGAAAACCTGGTTTGCTTCTACAACAGTGTAATCGCAAACAGGTAATATATTATCAGTCTAGGATAACTGTAATCAATCTGTGGACCTCTAGTTGTTTTAGATTATAGCTTTCCTGTTGCATAGCCAATGGCTAGGGATGAAAAGAACTGTAGTCTAACATCTGGAGGGTACCACATTGCATGATATCTCATGAGATGATTTATATATATTTCAAGCTGAATTTTCTATTTTAATCAAAAGAAGATAAAATAATGATTTTGTAATGTATTTTATGATCCCATATTGTGACTGTGATTTTTAATTTAGGGACAATGCACAAGTGGTGGAAATAAGTATTTGACATGACAATCTGTCTAGTAATGTGTCCTCCTACCAAACTTAGCTTTATCAAGAGATTTAATTGGTAAATATATTGTTGAAACATGCCTCCTAGTTTCATTTCTACAAAAATAGCATTGTACTTGCTCAAAGTTAGTTTCATTTCTTATTATCTAGCATTTTAAAATGTGTTGAGGTCAGCATTTCTTCTCAGCGAAGTTATATCAATGTTTACTCAGAAATAATTTCCAGTGCTGTTATAATGAGGATTACATCCTAGTTTCTATAAAATGCAGTCCTGTGGAGTCTTACATAGGAGTAATACCCAGTAAACACTAGAAAACTCATGTCTCAGTAAACATACATGGGTTCATACATAGATAAGCATATATAGGATTGGTAGTGGGACACATGGGTGTGATCCAACAAAAGTTAAACATACAAGATATCGTCAGTTTCAATGAGAGAGCTGACTCTCTTTAACTGTTTGCCTGTGAAAACAACACAACACCATAGATCTTAGTATTGACTATAAGATCACTCTCTAAGTGAATATTGTGTACTTTGAAACCTGTTTTTAAAAAGTTGCTCAGTTTTTTAGCATTCAGAGCATTAAATGGTTCTTTCGACAGAGTAGATAACTACTCTTCAAACTTAAATGAAGCATGAGTACTGCATATTTACAAATAAAACGTATTAACTAAAGGGATATTTAATTTTGTTATGATCAGATCCATGAGGAATAGATATATGAAATGCCTGTCACATTTATATTTTAATTCTGATTGTCTGGGTGCAATTATTGCAGATGGCTAGCTGTCAGACTTGAATTTCTGGGCAACTTGATGGTATTTTTTGCTGCATTGTTTGCAATGTTTGCTGGAAGCAAGATAGATTCTTCTACAGTGGGATTATCAATTTCCTATGCCCTAAATGTAAGTAAGTTTATTTTTAAGTAAGCATTTTTTCAAAATGCTGTTACAGTATTTGCAAGCAGGATTGAAAACTGTATTTTCCATCATTTGTACTCTATGTCATTTATATGTGCAGGACCAACAAAAATCCAACCACTGAAGTTGTTCCAGTTGTTTAGAAAGCATTTCCTGATGAATATCTTTGTTATTCATCTTTTAATGGCACAAAAGACTTGCCAGAAAAAAACAAAACTGTAGAGCATTACAAGTAGGATCCAACCACGTGTTTCTGTTTGATTCCACTGCTTCCACCAGTAAAACTGAGAGGGAGGTAATTTCCCATTCCTCCTGCACCCCACTGGATGACCAAAAACATACTATGGAAGGCTAGAAAACCCTGTGGAGCAGTTTTTTGGTGCCTGCAGGGGAGGAGAACAATAATCATGAATTTTTTTGTGGGTTTTTCAGGCTATGAAGCTGTATGCTAGAAGAGTTTATTACTGACGTTTCACCAGCAGCTGTGGCTGGCATCTTCAGAGAATCCTGAGTAGTGACCAACCATGAAATGATATGACGAGACATAGTAGTTGAAATTAAACCAGGGATATTTTATTGACCTAGAACCTATTTAAATGTTTGAGGCCTGGGGCTGAGCAAATGAAAGGAGGAGCCACTTGGTGCAGATTTAGCTGAAGCACAGCTGCCAACTTATGACACCTCCCCTGCCATTCTTGGGAGAAACACCAAACCCTAAATGCATTCCAAAGAGATTGGTTGCTATCAGATGGTTAATTTGGAAGGCAAACCTGGAGGGCTCCCTTCCAAGCCTTGAGAATTTATAAGAGACAGGAAGCCCCCAGATCAGTTCCAAGGGCAGACTACAGTCTAGATCTCCAGTTTATAGCTTTCCCAATTGAGCTATTTAAAGAGGCCTCATTGGGAGGGCTAAACAGCACATAAACCTCAAACCCTACAAATTAACAACCTAAAGGATTTTAACAGCCTAAACAAACAAACAAAAACTTAGCAGCAAGGACTTCAGCCAGCCACCAGTGCGATCCCTCACAAAGATCAGGGGAAAAGATGCATGAGGAGACAACTGGCCCTTAAATAGCCCCTTCCCTCGATCCCTCCACATGACCTCACCTGGTCACATAGGCCAAGCACAAAGCCTCCTGATCTCCTCCTTATGGAGACCAGTAAGCAGCCTCTGCCCCCACAACAACAGTTGCTGCATTGCTTGGTTACTCATTCTGCTTATGGAAGCAGTGGAACCTAACAGGAGAGAGACCATCTTCAAATCCTTGCCATAGTTGTAAATAATAGTATATATTAGGAATGAAAATAGTGACATTCTAGAAAACGAGATAGTAGTGATTAAACAGTTGTCAGTTATATCAAAGTACTTCTAACACATTGGTCATGTTTACATGTCACAGCAAATTCTGGTGTGGTTTGTTGAAATTTGACTTGTTATCTAATTTCCCCTTCCTCTGCCACACCGCCCTGGTTACACAGAGGGGCAGGATAAAAATGTTGTTGACTAGAAAACAGTCTGGATCAGCTTTTTGGTGCCCCGCAGGGGAAGGAGAACAACAATCTTGATTCTGCTTATAGAAGCAGTGGAATCTAATGAGAGTCCATCTTTGGATCCTTGCTATATTTTGTAAATGATAGCATATATTAGGAATAAAAATAGTGACACTCTAGGAAACCATACAGTAGTAATTTGACAGTTGCCATTTATATCAAAATACTTCCAACACACTGATCATATTTACATGTTATGACAAGCCACGTTGTGAGTAGTAATTTGACAGTTGCCATTTATATCAAAATACTTCCAACACACTGATCATGTTTACATGTCATAACAAGCCACGCTGTGGGTTGTTGAAATCTGGCATGTTACATCTGAACCTATGGTATAATTTTCAATTCCAAACCTTTGTTTTGGTGTGATATCTAAACTGGAAGTCGTGGTTTATCACTGAATTGGTTCCTTAGATAACCTTCACCACAGAACCAAAGCTGAAAAAAGAATGGCAGAAGAATAAACCAAGAAATGTAAAAGACAAGCCAAAGTTTTCTTGGTTGTCTGGCGTACAGCAACCAGCCATGATAACACAAACCATGGCATGACAAAACTTGTCACGATAGCATATCTAACCACTATTTCTAGAAACTTGAAACAGATAGATGTTTGGGGTTATCCAAAAGCATTTGGATCTGAATTTTCAGTTTATGTAGTAGATTTCTGTAACTGCAAGTATGTAACAAAGAAAAACTATTGAAACTTGTTCAATAAAGAAGTAATCCTTTATTTCAGATAACTCAAAGTTTGAATTTTTGGGTTCGAAAAGCATGTGAAATTGAAACCAATGGAGTCTCTATTGAGAGAGTTTGTGAATATGCTAAAATAGACAAAGAGGTAAGTATTTATCAAGTAATGAGAATAGCTTACAGACAAGTATTTAATATTCATTAAAAAATAAAATAAAACCGGGCCTGAATCCTGTTGGTAATTACGGTTACAGTAAACGCTGTCGGTCATTTTGATTGAAACAACTAAATGTTCAATAGTGAGTAAAAGCTTATGTAAATCTCTTTTAGTCAATGAGCATGCTCTAGTTGGCACTAACAATGCAATTCAAAATGTTCTCTATTTAATGAATAATGTGTATGCCTTTCCCTGCATTTATCTCTTTTTAATTGGTCTGAGAACTAAAGACTCAAAACATTGTATGGGTTCACATTGCAATCCTGCATCCACTTACCTGGGAGTAAGCTCCATTCAATTTAACAGGACGTATCTCTGGGATTTGAGTTGTAGTATCCATGTTTGCTCTGTTGTTAGGTTTAATTTTCTTTGTAAGCCTGGCTGAAGAAAAACTAAAAATAAGAGAGAAGATCTTATGAAAGTTGAATCACACTAAACTGTATGCATTGCCATTTTCTCACTAGTTTTAAAAGAGAACTTTTTGTTTGTTAGCTAAAATTCTAGTGTCAAACAATTAGCATTTGCATGATGATTCATGAAATTACTTCCCATAAATTACTTCCATACTTTCCTTGGTTTTCAGCACAGATTCTGTTAACTGCTGCACAGTTAAGCCATTATGTATAGTGGTTTGCATTGGAGTGGGTGGGGAGATTTGGGTTCAAATCCTCATTCAACCTTGAAGGTCATTGGATGACTTTGGTCTGGTGATCCAATAGACTATTTTTAGTCTAATTGACTACACAGTTAGTATGGATAAAACAAGGGCTTGGGTGGGGGGAAGGATATATGCCACATATTGAGCTTCTTGGAGGGAAAATATGATATAAATGTAACAAATGAATTATTACTTGCTTCCTTATTTATTTATTTTATATCCTACCTTCTTCTAATATAGGACCCAAATTATAGAATAGGTTAGAACACCATACTGTGTTGTGATTGTTCTGAAAGGTTTTAAAACACAAGCATGTTAACATATGGTCCTGAACTCTGTGGGTAGTCTCAACTAAAATAGACCCATAGGGTCAATTGTTAAATAGCATGTTAACATTTATGTAAATCCAATTGATTCTGTAGGTTTACTCTAGTTGGGATTATTAATAGGATTCAATCGAAAGGGTTTGTATGCACAGATTTGTAGCCTTTTTATATTAGTAATTTTAGTAATGCTGATAGCAATACGTAGGCTGATTCACAGCTCACACAGAGGATGAGTTATGTTAGAAAATATAAAGCAAATTTAATTATTCAGATTTTTGCTAAACTGTGACTTGTTTGACTCCACATTGTTATTTGTTTACTCATTGGATGGATCAAGTACTGATACTAATGTATAAAATTCTAAATGTCTTAGAGAAGGAAATGTTGTTTCGCTACCTTTTCCATTTTAGGCCCCCTGGATACTATCCAACAGACCACCTGTAGGATGGCCCAATGAAGGAGTGATACAATTTGTCAATTACCAAGTTCGGTACAGATCAGATCTAGACTTAGCTCTGCAGGACATATCTTTTCAAAGTCACAGAGAAGAGAAGGTAACATATGCTAGATGAAGTACTTCCCATCTCCTTTTTCTTTTTTAAAAGTAAAATAGATGTTTAAATATATTTCCAAATAATTTGGTATAATCTTACTGGTTGCCCTTGATATGAGGGCTGCTTGTGTGTGGCTTCACCCACCACAACACTCCTCTCATTTTGGTCACAAGCTTCCCCATTGCTTATATAGTGGACTCTGCCCATCTGTGTGGTTTTCGTTCCCTGCTCACCATGGATTTAAAAGACATGGACGGTCATGTCCCATATTATTTAATGAGTAGTAATGTCCATGTGTCCGCATCAGCATAACCGCATGCACATGCCACCATTGAGTAATACAGGGTGTGGTGATCTCTGGGCTGTCGAATCCATGGCTCACTAGCCGGCCAATATGGTGGAACCACTGTATTCAGTTTTACTACTGGTACCTCTCCTAATCCATTGCTGTATGAAAAAAGTGCATCCACTGCAGCTCATTTGCACATTAGAAGATAGATAGATAGATAGATAGATTAAAAAAATAAGAATAAGAAGATACTTTCAATTGGTTTGGCAGTCAGTATCCTTACCAATCAGAAATCTGATCATTCTTTGTCAGGAGCATGGGGGGTACAATCTAGACTGACATGGATAGGTTCCCCTGACATGCATGAACACAGTGATAGAGGTCATATTAATTAGAAAGTGATACATACTTTCTGCGGGTGTTGCTCACTAATTTATACCTGGGTTAGCAGATATCTCTTGTTTTGAAGGCTTCTAGTTTTAAAGAAGGAATTGTTGTTTATTTTGAATGTAGAATTGTCTCTACACACTGTGAAACAGTATTAACTAGTCAGCCCTCCTTATCCATGGATTTTCTATCCATGGATTCAAACATCTATGCCTTGAAAATATTTTTTTTAAAATACAAATTCCAAATAGCAAACCTTGATTTTGCCATTTTATGTAAGGGACACCATTTTGCTATGCCATTGTATTTAATGGGACTTTAGCATCCATGCATTTTGTTATCCATGGAGGGTCCTGGAACCCAGCAGTTAGCAAATGCTCACTGTACTTCAAAATTTGCATAGGTGAAAAAGAATGTGCATGCTACTGACAAAGAGTCTCATTATAGATTGGAATCATTGGAAGAACAGGAGCTGGAAAATCAACACTCACCAACTGTTTGTTTAGAATCCTGGAAAGAGCTGGAGGCAAAATAATAATAGATGGCATTGACATAGCAACAATTGGTTTGCATGATCTACGTGGTAACCTCAACATTATTCCACAGGTAACATATTTTATACAAATATGTGGATCATAATGCAAATTATAAACAACTAAATTTTGTTTCAAAACTCAACTGAAAAATTTGTTGAGTTCTATTATTTATTTCAAAACAATTTAGTTTTTTGTAAGCAGGCATTCTGGATTTATGCCTGGACGTAGCTGCACGATAACGTCCCAAAGGAACAGAGCTTAATTGGATTGATCTAAGGATTTTGCCAGTGTTCTCCTAAGATAATTTGATTTTAAAAGTTTGCATCCAAACAAGATAAAAGCTTTTCCTCTGGCTCAGGTTAAATTCCAAGGCAGAGAAGGATTCCTGGGTCTCCCATTACCCATACCATCAGTCTCCAATCCACCTTGAAAAAATTAAAACTGCTACAGACTGTGAGGCAAAAGCACATCTTTCTTAATTCATTGGGCTTTCTACCTGCTGCTCTGACAAGGAGTTAAGAAAGTGAAAACCTTCCTCCTCTCCTCTTTTTGCATTCTGTACAACTGCTGCTTCTGCTACTTTTAAATGAAGGTGAGAGATGGGAAGAAGGGCTTCTAAGAATCATGCGGACTGACAGGGCAGAGCATCAGAGTCCTTTTCTCCCTCCTTTCAATTCTGGTTGGATGTTGTTTCCTCATCCATCTCCATCCTTTTTTCAACCATCTTCTAACACTTTCTCAAATACACCTTTGATGTGGGTTGTTATTCATAGGTGACTGATCGTAACATTTAATTTAACTTAACAGTTGTAGTGAAATTTATTATTTGTATTGTAGAAGATGAGGTAGCAAGTTGCTGTGTATACTACCTGATATGAAAGCACCTAGTGGTGATGGTCCTTTTACTGCCATTATGCCTTTCTCTTCCAGCTTCCTTTCCCCTCTGGCCCTTGGTGGCTTGCAGCTGTTTTTACAGAGAAGTGTCTTTAGCTTGCTCAGGCAAGCTCCTTAACAGCAAATTGTTAGAGGTATCTTAGCAAACTTAGACAAATGTGCGCAATACCAGGAATAACAACTCTTCCTTGTCCCTTTCAGCCAAAGCAAGAGGCAGACAAAGGTCACAGTCCTATGCACATTTAACATAAGACTAAAGCCCACAGAACTTTATGTCATCACCAATAAATATGCACAAGAGGAGCATAACCAAGATCTTGTTTCTTTCATTTGCAGCTTGTCTATTTCGTTGCTTCCAGACCGGAGTGTGTATTGCATAATAAAGTCTATCAAACAACTTTACCTTTCAAATGTGAATGTAGAAATGTAATTCTCCAAACCAATGGTCACTTTATTAAAACTTTTTTTACAATCTCAAACATTTTAATATAATATCACAATGGAAACTTTAAATTCTTCATAAATGCTTTTTTTAAAAAAAGAAATCCTAATAACTGTTTTGGTTTCAATGTTATTCCATAGGACCCAGTCTTGTTCTCAGGGACACTTCAGTCCAACTTGGATCCACTTGGAAAATATTCTGATCTTGAACTATGGGAAGCACTAGAATTATGTGACTTGAAAAATTTTGTACAGACACTTCCAAAGAAGCTTCTTCATGAAATATCAGAGGGTGGTGAAAACCTAAGGTGTGGCTTAAACCTTATTTTGGGATGGGGCAAACAGGAGAATAGTGACCCAATCTTGCTAATTTCATAGAATCATAGAGTTGGAAGAAACCCCAAGGGCCATCCAGTCCAACCCCCTGCCATGCAGGAACTCCCAGTAAAGCATCCCTGACAGATGGCCATCCAGCCTCTGCTTAAAGACCTCCAAGGATGGAGACTCCACTACACTCTTTTAAAATAGTATGCCCTTTGAAGAAGCCCTGGCAGAAAATTCATTTTGTAGTTCCCAGCTGGGGCTTCCAGCCTGTAGACACAGCCCAGTTCCAGGTGGTTGGTCACAGCCAGACTGTGCATAGCATCTGGATGTAAAAAGTAGACAGAGTGGAAGAACAAGTCAGAGGATCTTGACGTGGGTCACTCCTCAGCTGGACCTTACAGACTGTTATATATCTGTATCTGGGAGCGATGGGCCCAAATACAGATAGGTATTCAACCTGTCTGGGATGCCAAATAGTGCCACTCTGGCCACCATATTAGTTCTCCTTTCCAGCCTTTAAGAGAGGTATGCACAGCTCTAAGCAGAATAGCCAACTTCCTTCAGTCCTAGATAGAATCACTCATTCTGGGAAATGCTGAGAAATGTAGCCCAACAAGATGGGAGGGGAGAACCTGGAATATAATTGGTAACACCTCCGCTTTTCATGCATAATAACTGCCTTATGCCAGCACAGTATTTCATGGTAGGACAAAGTAAAGAACAAAGGAAAAGAAGAAAAGTTGTCATGAGTACTATTTAGATGTCTTGGGCTCTTAATAGTCCAGAGATTTATGGTTGGTTACAGCAGTCCACTTAGACTTTAGACTTGGGACTTAATGGTTGCTTATCTCTTCTTTCAGGTGGGAATGTGTATTCCCTCCTTTCAAAATGTGGGAAACCAGCCCTTCTGCATTTGGGGTTCATCCTGCTTATTTTCCTGAGAATGGCCCTGAACCTCTGTCCCAAAGTGCTGCCCTCGTGGCACCACAGCTTGCAAACATAAAGCTGCCTATACAAAGTTGTTAGTCCATAGAGCCCAGTCTGGCAGTGGCTTTCCAAGAGGGTGTTGGAGAACAGTCTTTGACTGTTAGCATGTTAGATTCTTTCAGCCAGAGAGGTCAGAGAATAAACCTTTTGCTGCATTTTTTCTACAAATTTCACTCTTGCAACTTCTGCCACTGCCAGATGTGATCAGCATGTGTGTGAAGGGAATTATTAGCATGCTGTCAAGCACCCACATACCTAGATGAGGAGTAAAATAGTTCATTCACATCACACTGCTGGATAGGAAATATTTATTAGATTTAATCCTGATTATTATCCCAGTTAGAGTAGATCCACTGAATCACATCCTTCCTTGCTATGCCCATTTTCAAGAAGCTTAAGCAGTTGGCAGCTACTCATTACCCAGTTGAGAGTTGTGGCTGTTTAAGAAAACACAATTAAAAAGGTATTTTTGTTCTAACAGTGTGGGACAAAGACAGCTTGTTTGCCTTGCTCGTGCTTTGCTGCGGAAGACAAAAGTACTAATCTTGGACGAAGCAACAGCATCAGTTGATATTGAAACGGATAATCTAGTGCAAGCCACAATCCGGAAAGAATTTCACAACTGCACAGTACTAACCATTGCCCACAGACTACATTCGATCATGGATTCTGATCGGTAAATTGTTGTGACTAGCTTCTTCCCTGACCCTTTAAATAAACAAACACAATAAAAAAACAGCTAGCTATATTGAAAATAAATGATTGAAATGATTCAGTGTAACTGAATTCATTAGAGTTTCATTATTGTGATAGATATAGGAATTCTGTTGTTTGCTTGGGTAAGGAATAGTGGGTCAAAATCATGTTGGTACACTACAGTGGCAGAACCATACCAAAAACAACTGGTAGAGGGAGTCAGAGAGAGAGGACTCAGCTTACTGACAGCGAAGTGAATCAGGCATTAGAGAACAGCATTTGCAGCTGACATCTTCAGGGAATGCTGACATGGAAGTGAGTGTGGGGTATATATACTGTGTGACCCTCGGTTGAGAGGAAGTGATTTACATGTTAATCTCTATATTGGTCTGTGGTTGAATGGCAGGACCTCAGGGTGTCTGTTTAATTAGGCAGAGGTACAGTATTTTAACAAAACTACATCTTCCCTAAAAGTCACAGTCAGTTCATTTCCCCAAAGAATCTCAACGATACACAAAAAATGGAAAATGAATCTCTCAATATTTTTTTAAAAAAATGTGGACAGCATACTGTTTACAATTAAAATGCTGGCTATTCTTATCTGGGTTTGAGATTTAAAAGGGTTCTACATTATCTTATTGACCTGATGAACACTGTCAATTAAGGGTCTGCTGGGAAAGGCCCTGACCCTGGGTGGTTTTGATTTGCACATGTTGGGTCTTGATTTTGGTGTTCTTCAGGACTAGTCATCAAACTTTGTTTAATTTCAAGGTTTTTTCTTTCCTGTTGAAGATGTCTAGGTGTTAGTGGATTTCAATGGCTTCACTGTGCATTCTGACCTGATAGCTGGTGGCATGGTCCAGAATTTCAGTGTTGTCAAATAGCAGTTTATGCCCAGGATGGTTTATAATGTGTTCTGCTACTGCTGATTTTTCTGGCTGATCCAGTCCGCAGTGTCTCTTGTGTTCCTTGATTTGTGTTTGAACACTGAGTTTGGTGGCTCCTACGTAGAATTGTCTGCAGTTGCATGGTATGCAGTAAGCTTCTGCAGCCATGAGAGGGTTTCTCCTATCCTTCGCTTAGTGCAGCATTTGCTGGATTTTCTTGGTCAGTCTGTAGATCATTTGAAAGTTGTGTTCCCTCACCAGTTTTCCTATTCTGTCTGTGACTACTTTGATGTATGGTAAAAAATATCTTCCCTTTGTGTAGTTGTTCGTGTTCACTCCTATAGGTTCTTCTGGGTCTGGCAGCCCTTCTGAAAAGGAGAAAATGGTAAGGAGACAAGTTCCATGTGCTCTGAGATGGTATGTTTATTTGAACTGTATTTTTTTGAAAAGGTACACTCAATGATCCTGTGTTTTGGAGAATGTTCTCAACTCCACTGAATTCTGCTTGAAGGCCTTTTCTCATTGAGGTTGAAACACATTGGGATTTTTAAAACAAATAAACAGTTGACCATCTCAGCACATGGACCTTGTCTACTTACCATTTTCTTCTTCAGTTTTTTACATCATCTGCTGTCTGTCTTTTAAACACAGATGCCATGATTTGAAATGGGACTTTTTACATACCTAGCTATTGTCCTTCTCCTTAAAGGTAAAGATAGGTTTCAGATGGGAGCCAGTATGGTGTAGTGGTTTGATCTTTCAACGAGGACTCTGGTGACCAGGGTTTGAATCCTTGTCCAGCTATGGAAAACCACTGGCTGACTTTGGGCAAATCACACGCTCTCAGCCTGAGAGGAAGGCAAAGGCATATCCCTCTGAACAAATTTTGCCATTAACCACTCAATGGAAAAGGTTTTTGATTGTGTATGTTGACCAGCTCCTGCTTCCTTGTTTGACTAAACCTAGAAGGTTCTTTTGTCCCCACCCTAAAATAAGCCTGTTTTGTCTTTTTTTTTTTTTTTACAGGGTGCTTGTTCTGGACTCTGGAAGGATTGCTGAATTTGATACTCCAGCCAGATTGTTACAACAGAAAGGCATGTTTTATGAAGTGGTGACCAAAGCTGGAATACTGCAAGAAACAGACAGCTAATGTTTTTGTACATGTTTTTCTGAATTCTGCTGGAGAAATGGTGTCAGTAATTATTTCATTTTATAATGAAGGCAGTGATTTTAAGCAATTTGCTGTCTTAACTTGTTTCTTATGATGTTTTAAACTTGTTGTTTTAATCTCTAGATTGTACGCCATAGGCAGGCTTTTTACATATTCTTGATTTTATTTGGTTTTTGTATAGCGCCGTGTACACTTACGGTGCTTTATAAATAAAGCTAATAAATAATAATAACAACAACAACAACAAAGGTTGAGAGCAGAGCAAAGAATAGTACACTGAACTACCTACAATAAAGTTTTAATACAAAATATATGTAACTTTATAAATTATTAATGCTATTAGTGTTAGAATGAATACACCACTTAGGATACCAGGATGGTCACGGTGTGTCATTACATTGGTTGGACTACAGTTCTGGATTGCCTTCCAGAGATTGATTACTGCTCTGAATATATTAAATACTGAATGCCATTATCAGTGATAAAACAGGGATCAGTAGAGTTCTGTTGGCATTCTGTAAGCAAGGTGTATATAGTTTCTTTGTTAAGAAGGGCCTTATTTCCTTGGCAAAAATTCATTGCAGGCTCCATTCATTGGAGGGTCCAAATTGGGTGAGGCCACTGCCCTGCCTATTTGCTCTATGCACATAGCATTTGCTCCCTGTTGAAAATGTGAATCAAGCATTTACTCAAAGAGTCCTGTCTCTCTATTCAGGCAGTGGGACAACTGTTCCCCACATATTTGGGAAGAGATAAGCTTGAAAGAATGGAGCCAGCAGGATCAGCACTTCCAAAAGATTCTGCCACTCCTGCCCTGGCAGAGATAGGGCCATCTTTGAAAGCACTTTCTGTGACAGGGATAAGCTCAAAAGACAAATGCAGCACAAGTCTCATTTGTAAGGATATTGCTTCACTTTAACTGATATCCAGGCACAATGCACAAGTTTACACATCCACTTCCCTGCCTTCTTGCCAGTCTCTCTTTGCAATGGAAATTAATAGTAAGAACAGCCCTGAAAGAGCTTGGGCTCAAGAGATTTAATGCAGTTCTTGTTGGCTGTGCCACTTGTCCTTTCTTCTCAGCTGGATCATGGCTCAGTAGTGGAATTCTCTGGTTGCAGATTGTTTTATGGGATGCGGTGGCTCAGCGGTTAAGATGCTGATGATTACAAGATCGGCAAGTAGGCACTTCGAGGCCCGAGCACTGTGTAACAGAGTGAGCTCCCATCACTAGTCCCAGCTTCTCCCAAGCTAGCAGTTTGAAACCATGTAAAAGTGCAAGTAGATAATTAAGTATCACCTTGGTGGGAAGGTAACAGCGTTCTGTGCGGTCATGCTAGCCCCATGATCACAGAGTCTTTGACAGCTCAGTAATGGAAATGAGCACTTCCCCCTTCTCAAACATGACTTGACAAATGAAAACCTTTACCTTTAAGTTGCTTTTAAATTTGTCCTTCTCTAAATCAGGGACATGTGTCCATCTATAGCCAAGGTAAAATTTTATTTGGGAAGGCTAATCTAGCTTGAAATCTCAGCTTTGACAAAGTAACACATTGGACAGCTTGTCTAATCATAGGATGCTCCTGTCATTAGGCAGTAGCCCCTTTACAATAAGTCACTTAGAAAGTTGGAGTAGAACATGAAGACATTGCAGCACAAGCTTTCATATACTAAGATCTACTGATGTTGAAGAAATCTTGATGTCTAATCATTTACAGTTGCTGATCGTTTACAATTTCTCACTAGGATTGTAATAGTTCCAGTGAACCCTGAAGGTACTTATTATTTGAGAGATCGTATCTCTGCATATGAACCTGCTAGAGCCCTAAAATCTTCTGGGGAAGGCTTTCTCTCGGTCCACCATCACAGGCTCGCCTGGTGAGGGCATGAGAGCGAGGCTTCTCAGTGTCTGCTTCTGTCCTCTGGAATGCCCTTCCATGAGAAGCAAAGCTAGCCCCCTCCTTGCTTGCCTTTTGTCGGCAAACAAAACCGGCTTTATTCAGGCAGGCTTTGATGTATAATCATGGGGTGAGTTGGGTGGTGGTTATATAGGGTGGGTATCATGGTTTTATTGTGTTTTTAATGTCTGTAATTTTACATTGTTATTAGATTATAATTTTAATTTTTTTATTGTACTATGTTTTTAGAATTTTTATTTGTGAGCTGCCTTGGGTCCCTTAAGGGAGAAAGGCAGGATAGAAATCAAATAAATAAATAAATAAGACTTAGCTATGGATGCAGTAACAGCTACAGCAATGCCTTTTGTTGTTGTGCATAACAAGAGTGAGGGACGTATAGCCTATGAGACACCTATTACAAATAGTTCTCACCACCATTGGAGATCCCACAAGTAAGCAAAAATAATTCCCAACTTGATTGAAGTCCCTTTCAAATAACCAGAAATTTTGTTCTATCACTCCTGGTTGGTGTTTTAAGGATACAAAAAATTCCAGGCATTTTGGTGCACTGACAAGCTGTGCACAGGAGTGGGTGGGTTGGAAGCAAAAAGTTCATGCAGCTGTTCACCTGTTTCAGTTGGTCAGAATAGTATGAGTATGCATATGTAAGAGACTCCTAAGTTCATTACTGCATGGTTTAATCACTATTATTTGGATATCTGAATCAACTTGGTAATATTGCAAGAAGGGGATATAAAACTCAAAATAAAATGCTAGAAACTAGAAAAAGCCTTTTATTTTAATACAAAAAGCCCAGTTCATATATGCATTCTCCAAGGGCAGGGGGCCATGTTTTTCATCTAGAAAATATGTTTCACAGTACTTTTCATCCATTTTCTGTGTTGTAATTCAATAGCAACTGTAGCAGCAGCAAAAAATAGTGAGCCAACATATTATGATTGAAAGGTTAGGTATGGAAGGAAGTGCAAGTCTTGTTTTCCATACATAGCATCATTTAACAGAAATCCATGAGAGCGATTGAATACTTAAGCATGTTCTCTTTCTTTAAATGGCAGTGGCCTGAAATCACAATTTTATTATAATTCTTTTGTCTGAAAAATATATGGTCATACCATGGTTTAAAACCTTGCTATTCTAAGTGATGGCCAAAATGTATTTAACTATGTAAAAAAAAAAAATAATCTAAGAGCTTTTACAGACCGGCCCAAAAGGCCAGCCTGTGGGCAGTCACAGCATAGCATCTGCATGATCGACGCCATGACCCCACCTCCATGACACTATTTTGGCACACACCTGTTTACATGATGCAGCACCAAAAGGGTGTCATCACGCTGCACCGTGGTGGATATGGCACCTTTTAGAGGGCACAAGAAGGAACTGTGTTTTGCCATTCCTTTTTGCATCCTCCGAAGGTCAGATCAGGG
Organism: Urosaurus nigricauda; assembly: GCA_034509955.1. Classification (NCBI taxonomy): domain Eukaryota; kingdom Metazoa; phylum Chordata; class Lepidosauria; order Squamata; family Phrynosomatidae; genus Urosaurus; species Urosaurus nigricauda. The sequence continues at coordinate 61,610,063 of JAOEGL010000003.1, forward strand.
CCGCAGCGAGCAGTTGCCGCAGCCCCAATCCGGGGTGACAAGGGGTGGTGTCTTGCCACCCTTTTGGGCTAATCTGTATAGCCCCTAACTCTGCAACTAAATCTCAATCTCTTAGCAACCAGTCCAATTATACAAATTGCTACAGAAACACAGGTGGCTCACGTTTCAGGATGTTGGGAAGAATGCTACAACTTCATCTGCCAGCGTTAGGAGATTCAGCAATAGCAACAGCAATAGCAAGTACATTTCTATACCGCTTATCAGTGTACTTAAGCACTCCCTAAGCGGTTTACAATGTGTAAGCTAACTGCCCACAACTGGGTACTCATTTTAGTGACCTTGGAAGGATGCAAGCCTGAGTCGAGCTTGAGCCCTTGGCTGGTATTGAACTTGCAACCTTCAGTACAGGCATTTAACCACTGCACCACTAAGGCAGATGATCTGGACTTCAATTTCCAGAAGCTCAATCAGTGCAGCCAATGGAAAGGAATGACAGGAGTTATAGTACAAACTGTTTGGAAGGCCAAAGGTACCATTTAATGGTAAGGGAGAAAAGCAAACAAATCTATCTTGCTTCCTATACACAGAGGCTTATCTGAATTACCTATGCAAATCTGTATTTGCACAACAGCTGTTAAATAAGGTCCTTAGAATTTGGCCCATCAGAGACAGTTTCCCTTTTGTTTTTCAGAAGTCCGCAAGAAATGGATTTTTATTCCTGCTAAATGTGAGTTTACAATACAAAAGTTGTTCCCTGGGTGATAATCTGCTCCACTTTAACATTAAATAAGATTAGTCTATTACCCATATTTGATCCATATTTCATGGTTTAACTTTTGACATGTTTGGGCTACATAAAATAATTACATGGTAACCTAAGGCTCTAGCTTATTGTAAAGTAGATAATAATAATAATAATTAATAAACAACATTTGCAATAAACTGCGAAGAAAATCTTTCCTTTTCTTGCTAAACTAAGCAAAACATTATTCCCAACTTATTAATATAAGTTAGCACTGCTAGAAACGTTGGCGGCAACATGAGTGGGCCTTGTGTTGGCAAGAATATAAAAGGCTAATCCCATTTTCCAAATGTTGTTGGACAGCGATGTCCACCATCCCACTTCACAGGCTATATTAGCTAGCAACAATGGAAGCTGAAGTTAAACATCTGGAGTATCCCCAAATGCATGAAGACCTAACGGTACAGTCCACAACCAAAGAATGTTAAAGCTCAGACAAAAAAACAGTGGAATTTTTGGTACTTTTAAAAAACAACTAACATCCGTAGACCCAGAATTCCTCACAGCTTGCCACAAACTAAATTTTGAAAGCAACTTGCTGTTCAGATTGGCAACAGAGAGATTTGAAAAAGGAAAAGAAACAACCTTGTGAGTCCTTGGAATGTATTTCCCAACTCCCTCCAAACTAGGCAAGTAGTTGTTGGTCCTGCTACTATCAATATAAGCTTTGTTGCACACACAAATGGTTCTAACAATCTTAAAGTGTTCACATAGACAAGGATGTGTTAAATAGGCAGTCACTGATATAATGCTTGTAACTATTTCCTCAATTATGCTGAAAAAGTTTCCAGCCACAATAAGGAAAATTATTTTGCCAGGTTTCCAAATGTTTGTCCATGTGAATAATAATAATTTTAAAAAATGAAAAGGAAAAGAAGCTCGGTATTGCTTTGATGTACAGTGCCACTCTTGATGAGCTTTTTGACATTTTAGAAATAGAGGGTAACCCCTATAGCCTTTACCTGGTTGCTAATCCCAGTTATAGCAGAGCCACTGAATCAACTACTCATGTATATACATCTTAATTTAATGGGTCTACTCCAAATGGTAATTGCAAATGATTTATGCCAATATTTTTAATGACAATCTTGAAAACAAATCTAAATCTGAAATAGGCAGAACACAATAATGTGCTCAGCAGCCTCAAAATACTAATATTGTTATTAGCAAGCATGGAGTGTTCTCATTTCAACAGTCATGAAAAAGCTCTCTCCAATACAATACTTTTAACTGGATGCAACTGGATGTGCTATTTCAAATGGGTTTTGAAATGGAATGTTACACAAATTGTTCCCTGAGATGTGAGAACAGTTACAATTAAACAACAGATAAAACTATGTGCATTATGGAATAACTTCAGTACAGTATCAAGGGGTATCCAGGGCCCCCGTGGATGCTCAAAATCCATTATATACAATGGCATAGTAAAATGGTGTCTCTTAAATAAAATGGCAAAATTCAAGGTCTGCTTTTGAGGTTTTTGTTATTTTAAATATTTTCAAGAGATGAATGGTGGAATCTGTGCACAGGACAGGCTACTGTAATATCCGTTCATCAGAACTGCAAGACAGTAATTAAACTGAGATTCGTACAGTACCTTTATTTGAACATACTAAACTATGGTTTAATACAAGCATAGGCAGATTGTAACTCTCCAGATGGTTCTGTACTAAAACTCCCATCATCCCATACCACTGGCTATACTGCGTCATATGATAGCACACTATATGTGGCTTTCAGCTTAAGCTAAAAGCTGTGTTACAGTAGACACAATGGTGTGTGCACACGTTGCACTACGCCATGCACATGAGCCCCATTGATTTCAATGGGGTTCAAGTATATGCACTATTTGCCTTATGCCGGTGGTGGTGGTCTGGAGCAGATCCCCTGACTAAGGAAAGGGTGCACTGCAGGAGCTTTAATTCAGAAACAACTGGAGGGCCACAAGTTGCCCATATACTCTCAGCCCCATATACCTCATCACTGGGTTAGGTGAACCTGACCAACTGTGGTTAGTCTTTTCAATGGTTTATTGAAACAAATCAACTTCAAATAGCAATTTATGAAGATGACTCATATCAGTAAACCAGAGTTACAGACTGGAGATAATGGTAAAACTGCAGGTAACTGAAAAGAGAAAGCAAAAACGTCCAGTCCTGACCTTGCTACAAGTTTATGAACCCAGTTCATGTAACACTAAGAATTTGGTTAGCATGGCATCCGAATTACATCAAATCACACAATCCCTGATGTTTCCAGCTGATAAAATGCCCAGCTACTATCATCACTCTCTAGACCGAGAGTCATTATACATAGCCATTATTTCTTACTACCCCATGGCTATTGCTACTAAGGAACACATTAGATGATAAATGTTTATAACAGTATCTAAAACATTCAGGTTTGAATGCAACATTGAGAAAGTGCTCTTAAATGCCATTTAAGATTAAATTCTGAATTAACACTATTATGTGCCACGCCAAGCACAGACAATACAAATTCCTGGGAAATGCCAGGAGACAATGCCAACACTATTGCCATCGTAACTCCAGAATTATGTAAATCCCTTTTCAAGTAATGAAGTCTGGAGGCTTTGGTGATTACTCACCTGGGAGAAAATAAAATCCTATTTCAAGAACAACATTCCTGACATTGGCTTTAACAAATGAGCCCACACTTTTCTGCAGCTCAAGTAGAAACAGACCTTCCTCAGTTTCAAATTTCCGAACGTTTACAAAGGAAAAAGAAGGATGAACTAATGGGACTCTGTAAAGCCTGGTACCATGCAAATGGATTAAACTAGGAAGAACAGAAAGGGAAAAGAACACTGAAGCTCAGTTGAAATTTTTCTTTCGTAAATGCCTGTTTGGGATTTCAACAGCACTGACTTGAAGAGGCCAAGATCCTCCAACAATTCCTGCTTGGATAGCCACCCCTATTACCACAGCCAAGTCTGGGTCAACAGAAGTGTTGGGTTTCTTCCCAAAGAACTGTGTAATAACTTTACGTATCCTTGGTATTCGGGTAGAGCCTCCAACTAATACAATTTCATCTACTTCAGTCTTGTGCAGATGTCCTTCTTCCAACACCTGCTCAATGGGCACAAGAATCTTCTCAAAAAGGTCTTCATTTAATGTCTCAAAGAGTTTCTGGGAAATTTCTGTTTCAAAGTGAACTTTTTTCCAAGTGTTGCTCTGTGTTTCTGAAAAGCTGTCCCTGATATTCTCTTTCATGCCAGATTCTATTTCTGAACCTATATTTTGATTTTTGTTCTCCTCCAGCAAGTGCTGATGTTGGTTCGTCTTGCCTGGCATAGTCAGAGAAACTCTGATTGTGGAAGAGCTGTGCATTGTCAAGTTTAGTTTGACGGCTTCTATGGCCTGTCTCAGTCTATGTATCTCTTCCTTTCTAGAAGGCAGAGAGCCATACATGCGATAGATCTCATTATATAAGTACTGCATCAACCGCTGATTGAAGTCCTGCCCACCAAGTTTGTTGTTACCTAAAACACAAAGATCAGTTATGTTAGACAACTCACATTTGAAGATAACAAGGATATATAACTTGAAGAGCACACAACACTTAGAAAGTCTTGGTAAGCTATAAATTTTCAAAACCAGGCCTACTAAGCATTTGTTTTGACTGCCATGTACAAAACAATACTGTTCTTCTCACAGGATACAAGCTGACAAAAGGAAGGTTAAATATGCTACTGACAGACTGCCTTAAACAGGTTGTGGACAGCACTTTGCTCTGTGGGTCACAAGCTGTGCAAGCCTTCTCTGTAGAAGTCACATATGGCTTAGGTTACAATGCGGTGTTTTGTTTTTTCCAAGTACAAAAGCAGAAATCGTAAGGCAAATTTTCAAACAAATATGCTTAGGGATGAGGCGTGAATGGAGTCATAGGAAAGCAGAGTCTGATATACACTGAAGCTGTTATCTCTGTTTTACCATTTTATCATAGGGTGGACACGTGCAGATTCAACATTTTGACTGTAAAAGTTAGCTTACAAAAAAGTAGCTCTACTAATAGGATATTTGTATCTAAAATCTGAAGTACAACACTTTTCACTGCAGTCAGTTCACATATCCAGCCATGTGTCTCATGTACAGGCAACTTCCAGGTCAAGGCAGTATCATGGGCAGGCAACATCTGGGGTACATCTGGGTCAACAAATGTCCCATACAGAACCAACCAGGTACCAAACTCTATTCCTGTATATCTGCAGTGCCCCCACACCATTTATCTTTAAAAGAAGATATGTGGGGAGTACATACACAGTTCTGCCTACTGTGTAATTCGCCTTGAAAAGAAATATGCATCTTATTTTAAAGATAAATTGTGAGGGGGTTTGCTACCATTCCACCAAACCTCAGCAGCAGAGAGATCTTCTTGGTTGGCAGCATATATGACTTGCATGTTTCTCAATCTGAACTTTATCATATATTTATAAGTCACAAGGTAAATAAACACATGAAGCAGGCCCACAGCTTACTATATGAAAATTGCAATGTAAAGTATTTTTCAGAACTCCTACTATGCATTATTAAATATTATTGTCTTTACCTGCCATTGCTCGTGTCAGAAACATTCCTCCTTGCTTGTTCAGCAGAGAAACGTCAAGTGTTCCTCCACCCAAATCTACTACCAAAACATTGGATACATCAGCTTTGTGGAGACCATATGCCATTGCTGCAGCAGTAGGTTCATTAATTACTCGTAAGATTTCCAGCCCTTCAAAGGAAAAATAGCAGTCAACAGTGATTTTTTTTAAAAAAACTGATTTATCTGTATATTCAACAAAAGATGCATTAAAATAGTAAATTAATCATTTTACATCAAATATGGTAAATCAGAGGATTGATGCACCCTCTAGGCATTGGTCTGTTTTTATAACTTTCTTGGGCAAGAAGCTGTGTGGAAACAACTGGCAGATTAGAACCTTGGCACTAGTCAATGCAAGTGAAGCCAGGAAAAGGTGGTGGTGGGAGGGTGCTCCCAGGAGTGAGTATATAAGTATATGAGCAGGTTTGAAAGGTGTGGATGCTTAGTTGCCCTGATGGGTGAAAGAGCCATTTACGCTAGGTTAGGCTGCTGTGAGGGGCAGTTAGAAAGGGTTTTAGGTACCCAAGGGATGAAGAGTGTCCTTAATTACATTGTTGCAGTGTCCTGCGGGAGACATAGTGTTTGGTGACTAGTGGAGTCACAGGTAAACAGAAGGGTTATAAAATACTAAAGATTAATAAAAGTTCTGTGAGAACTTTGTTTGTAAGGGAACATATATAAAGTTATAAAGAAACAATTACAAAGACAAGCTAGAGATACTTTCAAACTGTGTAACTAATAAAGTATTTATTCACCGTATCCACTGTGAACACCCTCCACTAAATGAGATACTATATTCAGCCTGACTTGCAAATAAATTTCTTATAAGCAGCTGTCTGAAGTGATTTCAGAAACACATTAACAACGTTACCAACATTGAAAGTCTGTGCGGCTGTCAAAGAATCATTGGTGCCAAGCTGGGGAAAAATTTGAAACCCAGAGGGTTGGTATCTAGTTTAAGAGAGTGCTGAGTTCAAGTCTCACAGTGAAGAATTGTTGGGATAGTGGCCATCATCATCATATAATTGGTGGCAGCGGTGGGATCAAAAAGGCCCATTAGGTTGCCAACCAAGTAAAGGAGTTGGATGGGCGAGTCTCACCATGACAAGCTGTATTTCATTTCATGAAAATATTCTTGTTATGTGTAAATATCCCACTAGCCCCCACTGTAATATTAACAAATGTTTATGTTACTATGCCTGTCATTCTGGAACATTTGTTGTTGCTCATGGTTTCTAATGAAATGTGAACATAAGCTATGATGTTAGTATTATCAAACTATTATGTCTTCCCAGTATGTCACTATGAAAATTAATAAGAGTACTAGAGAAAGTGTGCATCACCTGCAAGGCTTGCTGCCTTAATTGTGTAATTTCTTTGTCTTTCATCAAATTCAGCTGGCACGGAAATCACTGCTTTGGAAACTGGCATTCCAAGATAGTCCTCTGACATTCTCTTCAGTTTCAAGAGCAGCTGAGAACCAATGTATTCTGGTGTTACACTATAAGTCTCATTTGTTGAAACAGAAAATTCAGCAGCTCCTTTGTTATTAAGGATCTGGGAGGAAAAGAAAACAGAAGTATATTCAAGCATGAAATATTGTATCATAAGCTGTGGACATATACCTTTTAGACTGATCCCATGTGCATACAACTGTACACAATAAGACTTAATTCCAGATAACACAGAGATGTAAAAATTCTATACATTTTGAAGCCATGAGGATTTTCTAGTTTTCATAGGGAGGAGTGCAAAATAATAAACTTTTAGAAACACTGACAAATCAGTATTAACACTCCATTATTATTTTTTTAAATAAAAATATTATGCATAATTTGGTTTGGCACAAAATTATCATATTGGGTAGAGTCAAAGTATCATTTATTCAAACAATTATAAGTAGCAGGCAAAGAATAATAAACAAGGGGATAACTATCAACATTAGTATAACAAAGATGATTATTTTGTCTCCATATGGTCAAACAAATAAAGCATACATCCCCAAAAAATAACAGAGAAAAGGAAACTAATGTCAAGAACTGTAATGACCCCCCCCCCCGCCATCAATTTATCAGCCATCTTTTTCTGAGATTCTTGGCCTCAAGCAGTCATATCTAAGTATACATGCATGTGTTTACCAGATTCTGCTTACAGATGCAGTCTCTTCCTAATATTTAGGTCTTCTGCACCACAGCTCATGCACACTACCAGCATGTTGAGCTATGATGGATAGCCATCTCATGGGACTGCTTTGATTGTGTATTCCTGCATTGCAGGAGGTTGGAGTGGATGGTCCTTATGTTCTCTTCCAACTGTATGATTCTATGATGTGCCATGAAAGGTAGGAGTATATGCAGCTCCTTTTACCAGCTAACTTGCATCTGCTTAAATCTGGATCTGACATTTTACTGTGTAGAAACTACATAATCATGCCAACATTTATAAAGGCTGTGTTGTTTTGTAATAAAAATACTTGGCAGAATTCTGCTTCTACTTTCTGAATCATGGATTAGCATAATCCATAAAATGCAGTTTAGATCATAGGTCTGTGCAGTAAAAATTAAGCAATCCTAACAGCATTTATACATTTCAGTGAAACATAGTTATAAAAATACACTCTACACAAGCATTTCTCAGGAAAAGGCCTCAATGTCACCTATTTCTAGGATAAAAGAAAACAACTTTCAGTTTGTTCTGATATTGTTATCAGATCCTGTCCAACCAAATAGCTGGTAAACAAAGCTTGTAACTCACCTTAAATGGGTATCTACTGCTTTCCCTTATTAGTTCCTCTGGTGTGAAGATCTTCCCTATAAAGCGTTTTGCATCATATACAGTGTTCTGTGGATTTGCATCTGCCAGCTCTAGCCCATCATATCCCACATATACATCTTTCTCAGTGAATGACACGATACTTGGAATGCTGTTGTGTCCATTTTCATCTGGAATCACTTTCACCTGTCCTGTGCCAGGAAGGAACACTCCGACTGAGCAATACGTGGTGCCAAGATCAATCCCTATTACTTTCGGTGTAGGCATAGGTAAATACTGTTGGGCTAAATATCCAGCTAACAAAAGTGTCAAAATTGCAGAACCTAAAAAAAAAAAAAAAGGCAAGGGGGAGGGAACCAAAGTTAAAGAAGCATACCATCAGAAATAAATATACCTATCCACTTCTGCATCATACAAATTTCTAAATGTCTATCACATCCTTTTTCAAAAGCTATGTTAGCTTTTCCTTGCAGATAATGTTCTACCATTCCACTCATGTGTATTTTGTCTCTTTTCTGCTCTACATTTTTGGAACTGCACTCAGGACTGTATACTGTATTTTAAGATGTAGATTAGGCATTTTTTATACTGTCAGTTTTCTTTTCTGTCTCTTCTAATAATCACTTGCATTTTTCTATCCTTTTTTTCCCCACTTTTTCCCCCACTGTTGTTTCACTACACCCACACACCGATGACATATTTCTGATTTGGTACTGCTAGTTCTTCCAAACAAGTGCATCAATGTTTTCTCAGTACTAAATGAAAGAACACACACTACCTGTATTATAATAAAGCAAACAACAGGAGGACAAAACATACCCCCCCCCCAAAAGCCCTCCTTGTCTTCTGGCTATTTAGTAAACATTAATTTTCATGGACAATCCAAAAAGAGAAACATAGATGTCATGCCTGACCTCAGATACTATCCACTGACCAATTCAAAGTATATTAGTCTTCATGGCATGTGCCATTGGGCATAATAAAAACTAGTTTAAGTCCAAAACCCCATCTAAGTCCAGGAGCACAAAGTTTCCCAATACAAGTTGAGTATCCCGTAAATCAAATTCCAAAATCGTCCACATGAATGGCTGAGATAGTGGCACCTTTGCTTTGTGATGGTTCAGTGTACACAAACTTTATTTCATGCACAAAATTATTTTAAAATACAGTCGGTCCCCCATGTTTGTGGCTTTGACTTTTGTGGATCTGATTATCTGCAGATTTGATTAATGTGTTCTCTCTAGGAATCTCTAGGTCCTCCAGTACAACTCTGCCAGAAGTTGACCATGCTCACACTGAAGGACCTAAAAATTCCTAGAGATGACCAGTCCTCCAGCATGATTGTGGGGGCTATTGACTGAGATAGGTGCCACTATCTCAGCCACTCATGTGGAAGATTTTGGAATTCCATTTAAGGGATATTCAACTTGTACTGGGAAATTTTGTGCTGCTGGACTTAGATGGGGTTTTGGACTTAAACTACTTTTTATTATGCCCAATGACATAATATGGAATGACCTGCCGGAGGAGATACAACACTGTTGGAAGCCTTCAAGAAGGAAATAAATGCAGATCTCTTCTGGCAGGCCTTCCCTAATTGATCTCCTCAGACTTTTTAACAGTCCATCTGTTTCACTGCCCCATCAGATCTTTTCCGATAATAATAATAATAATAATAATAACAGGATTTATTTCTATTCCGCCTTTTCCAGTGGGGAATCAAACTGGATTGCAGCAGTCAAGCAAACAGCTTCATTTATATACAGCTTCATACCACCTAAGGAGTGCCTAAGCGGTTTACAACTGTAAGCTACTTGCCCCCAACAATCTGGGTATTCATTTTAGCAACCTCGGAAGGATGCAAGCCTGAGTCGAGCTTGAGCCCTTTTGCTGGTCTTGAACACACAACCTAATGGTTTTGAATGAGTGGCTGCAGTACAGACACTTAACCACTGCAGCACCAGGGCTCTTTTTATTGTGAATTCTAATTTAATGTTTTTAAAACTACTATTTAAGATTATTATGTTTTTTTTAATGATGTAGCACATTGTTATTTTTGTTTGTTTTTTACTGTTCTCCACTTGCTGTTACCCACCTCGACCCAACACAGGAAGAGGTGGGATACAAATATATTATTATTATATTATTATGCCATGAAGACTAATATACTCTGAATTGGTCAGCACATAGTATCTGAGGTTAGACATGACCTCTATGTTACTCCTTTTGGATTGTCCATTTGCAGGTCCTCCAGCATGATTCTGGGGGATACTGACCATAGGGTTGTGCTGGAGGACCTAGAGTTTCCGAGAGGTATTCTCTTAGAATAAATAAAAAAAAGTGGTGGTTTTTAAAAAATATTATTTGGGTTTTCCCCACTTTTCCTACACCCCTGATGCCGGTGAATGTGGAGGACTCGCTATATTGTGTACACAGTTACCTTCAGGGTATATGTAGGGAAGACTGTAAACGGAAAAGGGAGATGTGGAGCATATTAACAAACTGCAGTCCCTCAGCAGTGGGTGGAACAGAGACAATGGTTTCCTGGCACGTTACACATATGGTAAGCCTAGGGAACCCCACAGCTTCATGGGAGGGGGGGCTCTCTTGGCCAGTATATCACATCTTCTTTCTCATTCCCAGACTATTATTATTATTATTATTATTAGGCTTTATTTATATAGCGCTGTAAATGTACACAGTGCTGTACATACAATCTTATAATTAGACGGATGCCTGCTCTCAGGCTTACAATCTAAAAGACACAACACAAAAAGGAGAAGGGAAAGGTGGTGGGAAGGGGATGAGGTCCAGTGGTTCTTCTCTCTCTCTGGGGCCTGGACCAAGGCAGATGGACTGGAGAGAGAGCCCTGCTGCTTAATCTAGGACAGGTTGATGCGTTGGGCCTGCCTTTACACTCCCTCCGAGGCCAGCCTACTTCCCAGTACTTGTTCATAGGGTTATCTATTAATCTTATGTTTAGGCAATACCCTTCCAGATTGTTTGGGGCAAGTAGCTTACAGTTGTAAACCACTTGGTGGTATGAAGCGGTATCTAAACGAAGCTGTTCGTTTGTTTCCTCCCCGCCTCGTCCCCCCAACAACAATCCTTTGAAACTGAAACTTGTTCATCTCGTCTCCACAACCACAAAGTTTTACATCCATTTGCTCACAGAGGACTGCTATATTATAGGCCTGTCCCTGAGGTTTCCACTCCGCCACCGCATACAATATGATGAAGGTCTACCAAAAACCCATGCCACCATCCATCCATCTATCTATCTCTCATACCCATCTTTTAAATTATTTTATAATTTTATTTTAACTTGTTATAATTTATTTTGATTATTTTATAATTCAATTTTAATTTGAAATCGTAATTGTTCAGTTTTCATGCCGGTGGAGGGTTGGGGACTACGCAATTGTATGACTAGATTGCATTGTGTATTTTTTATTTCTTTTATAGTAACCTGCCTCGACCCGTAGAGCTGCGCTGGAGGAGCTACAAAGGCCAAGTAGAGTATTCTCTCTAGGAAGAATCTCTAGGTCTTTCAGTGCAACTTTTAGTTAAAGTTGACCATAGAGTTGCACTGGAGGACCCAGATATTCCTAGCGAGAACAGATCAATCAAATCCGTGAGTAAGCAAACTCACAAATATGGAGGAAGGATGAGTGTATTTATTAAAGATGCGACTATGGTCCTGTTTTAAACGCAGTGGTCCCCACACTGTGCCCTTTTAAAAGCTTTTGGACTACAGCTCCCAGAATCCCAAGCTATTGGCCAACGTTGCTGAGGCTTCTGGGAGTTGGAGTCCCAAAAGCTCTTAAAAGGGCACAGTGTGGGGGGACCCATTGCGTCTCTCTCCAAAACGTTTGTGATAAAGGAAAAGGGAAGAGGTAGGCTGCCTCCGTCCTCCTCACCACACTCACCCAGCACCGTCATTTCCCCGGCCATCGTGGTTGCCCTTCCTCCTCCGTATGGAGTCGACCGGCTTCTTCTGGGCTTCTTCTTCGCCGTTTACTGATGATAATAACTACCTTTTCGTTTCTGCTCCTCCTCCTCAGCTACTTGAAAAAAAAAAACCCTCTCGCGAGAGGCATGCTGGGAAATGGAGTGCGGGGGCGGCCAGGACTCTAATGGAGCCCCATGGGGAAAAGGAACTACGATACCCGTCAGCCAACGCGCGCAAAGAGGAGAGACGCGTTCTTGAGCTACGGAGGACGAATGAAAATGACACGTCCTCCTCTAGCGGCGCGAGGGGGCTGATGGGAACGGAGGGCGGGGCTTCTTAGTGACGCAAGAGTTGAGCGGAGGCGAGGCGAGGTTGTGACGTTTCTTCCTGGGCTTTGCATGTCGGGAAACGTAGTTTGTTGTGCAACGAGGAAGCGGCCAGAATTGAAGCACTTTGACCCCGACATTAATTACTATAATAATTAATAATTGTATATAATATATAATATTATAATATTATAATATATATATATATATATTACATATATTACGTATATATATAATATAAATATATTTATATTATATATATGTATATATATAATTATAATAATTTAATATAATTATAAATTATTAATTATATTATAATAGTATATGTTAATATATATTAATATATAAATATAATCTCTATTATACAATATATTAATATATGTATATATAAAACATATATATATATATATAACATATTTTATTTATTAATATATATTAACATATACTATTACAATAATAATTATTATTATATTATATTATTAATTATAATAGTATATGTTAATATATAAATATAATATATTAATATATTATATTTATATATATTAATATATAAATATCTCAATTATACAATATTTTAATATATATATATATATAATTACAGTATATATATATATATATTATATATATTAATATATATTAACATTATATACTATTATAATTAATAATATAATAATTATAATTATATTTTATAATGATGTGAAATTATAATATAAATTATACAAATCTTGCCAAGAAGCCCCATTGACAGGTTCACCTGACGGTGTTGTCATAAGTTGGAAATGGTTTGAAGGCACACAACCACAAAATGTATTGAGGCACATCTTCAGATGCCAAGTTCCCAAATCATTTAGAGCTTTAAACGTCATTAGTAGCTCTTTCAGTTCAGACCAGGACCGTATTAGCAGCAAGTGCAATTTCTTTAGAACCAGTGTTATACGCTGTCTTTGCACTTTCAAAGGAGTTTATCATACGACGGAATTTGGGGGTATAATACAATGGCAATCCAAATGCAATCATGGGGTTTTACCTTATTGTGAATTAAAGTATCTCACGCAATTTCTGGCAATGGGGGTCATTTTCGGGTAATGGGAAGTCATTCTGAACGCATTCCCAATGCAATTGGAATTCACGTAAATTCACTAAACTAGTGAATTTATGTGAATTCGAATTGGCTGCATTCGCAATTGAGAGAAATTCCTCCCATGTGATAAACTCCATAGTGTCCTTCCAAGTCTTCTTCTTCTTCTGATGTCTTTACTGCAGGCTCCATTCTGATCAATGACAGCCAACATAATCAAAAACTTTTAACCATTGCAACATACTATTTCAACTACTTCAGCATCTGCATGTTGTTGAAACTACTGTCATACCTTCAGCTGAATGTATGGAGGCTGAGTTGGTATGTCATGTGCTTACTGATCCAGCTCAACCAATTTTTAATGTGCTGCCATTAGTCTAAACTGCACTGTTCTTGTGACAATGAACTTTATATAGTTGTTTATGTATCGAGGAAGTAGACTTAAGTCTACAAAAGCTCATGCTGCGAACTTCTTTCTTTCAGTTAGCCTCAAAGGGGCTGCAAGATCTCTCTACATATAATTATGTAATTATTTAAATGTGTGCATGCGTCCGTGCATGCTGTTTTTGAATGAAATTAAGAATTTCAATAGGAATTTAAGTACTTTTCAAAGTTTTGAAGTAACTGGCATGGGGCATTTATAAATACGATCTCTCTTAGTTCTTGGTTTTTTTCCCCCCTCCTTTTAAAAATGTTAATGGAAATTAGGGAGAAGTGATTTTAAAGGTGAATTAATCTTTTCATCCCATACATCTCCCCAGTTTTAATACCAACACACACACAAACACACACATATAGAAGCTGAAGCTGCTCTTGATTGAAAAGATTTCTAGGCTCCCCTCCAAACCACTGGAAATGTCTCATGTTGTTGTTGTGTCCCTTCGTCATTTCTGTCTTCTTGGGTTTTTTTTTTAAAAGAAATTTTTATTTACATTAAAAAGGGATCTCAGTTTACATACAGTAATGTTCCAGTATAACAGAAGCAGGAAATAAAAACAAAAAAGAAGGAAAAATAACCACAGTAGTTGTATATTTACATAAAAGTTGACCAAATGTCCAAATATAAATCCATTTGTAAATTTCATATATACATCATTTTTTTTCAAATGTTGCTAGCATTGTTAGATCTTCTATCTATTGGATCATAGATGGAGAAAAATTATCTTTCCCTTAGTGAAGTCACACTCTCTGAGCCTCAGAGGACGAAGACAGACCCCCTCTGAACAAATCTTGCCAAGAAAACCTTGCTATAGGTCACCTTAGGGTTCCCACAAGTCGGAAATGACTTGAAGGTACGCAACAACAACAACAACAACAACAACAACAAACAGAATGAAAGTATTAATCTTTTAGCAGTCAAACAGGTACAAAAATCCATTTCCATTATCAATTTGTTACTTTCCACTAAACATATAAATAATTAAAAAGAACATGCATGTCTCTGATCACAGAACGCTGTTACCTTCCCACCAAAGTGGTACTTATTTATCTACATGCACTTCTACATGCCTTTGAACTGCTTGGTTGGCAGAAGCTGGGACTAGTGACAGAAGCTCACTCCATCACACAGTGCTTGGGTCTCAAACTGCTAATCTTCAGACAGTACAGTTGTCAGAGTCAGTGGAGATTATCACACACAGACGGGATAGGGACAAGATTTCTCCCATCCTTATCCCACCATTAACCCATCAGTGACTGCGACAGCATGAAAGACCTTCAAATTGTAGCACTGATCCTGCCATTAACCTGTCATTAAAGTGGCATTGCAATAACACAAACTTCCGATAATGCAAAATGCTAGCCAATGTCATTTTAATGATGGGTTAATGACGGGATCTACGCAACATCATCTGAAAGTCTTTTGTGCAATCACCGTCATTCATGCTTCCCAGACGGGTTAACGATGAGATCTGTGTGACATCGTCTGAAAGTCATTCCCACAATCAGGTGGGAACAGGACAAGGAACAGAACAAGGATTGGATAGCCCCCATATGATAATCTCCCTTGTCTTAACTGTTAACCCACTCCCTCCCAAATGTAACTACTATGGGAGAACTCCAAAACATATTCAGTGAAGGAGGTATTAGCAGTATTACATTGCCTACAGTTTGCTGATTTAGAAAGTCCTTTCTTGAATAGACATGGTGGTGACCAATATGCCCAAAAGAGCAATTTCTTCTGTATAAGATGTAATTGGAGATCTGGTGCCATACATGTTATAGATGTTAAAACCAAGGCTCAGAATTAGATATTCTTGCTGTAAACCTCTTTGTCATATTTATATATATTGTTGGTTTGGATACTTGGCTGGCCAAAATTAATGTCTCTAATATTAAGTTAACCTTATATGCACTTAATGCTGGAGGGCCAAATCTGGATTGTAACAAATGTTTCACATGGTAAGTATTGCCATAATTGAAAAGGGCAAAAACTCATCTTCAACATAAAATATCTGATTTAAGGTAACAATCCCATTGTTATCCCATATCTTCCATAAAAAATGGTTCCTTATCAATTTTCAAATTTACATTCCCCCATAAAATCAATTTGGCATGAACATATGGATTTGCTGAAATTGTTGGCAAAACTGTCCTTTTTTGATTACATACATTTGATGTTCTGCTCTTTGGTGTAAAGGGCATTGTAGATGTTGTTGTTAATGCAATGTACAAGCAGGTTTACATGTTAATAGGCATATTGTGCTTAAGTCACAGTGTGAACATCCTTGAAAACAGAGCCTTGTAAATAGCATTGATCACTACCCACCCCCCAAACAAACTGGAGATAAATGTGTGTGTGCGCACACACACACACAAAACACACACACACACATGTCACAGAAGACTTTGGATAAAGGATTTCATTACTAAACATATACTAAAAGACAGTTGATCTTTTCATCATGTTCTCTCCCTCCATTTAGTCATGCATCCATGCTCTTAACATTTCATTTATCACTGGGTTGGCTGTGTTTATTTTAAACTGATTTCTGGGTTCTGAGCACCACAGTTCAAAAAGGATGTTGACAAGCTGGAGCGTGTCCAGAGGAGGGTGACCAAAATGGTCTGGAAACCATGCCCTATGAGGAATGACTTAGGGAGCTGAAAATGTTTAGACTGGAGAAGAGACGGTTAAGAGATTATATGATGGCCCTGTTTAAGTATTTGAAGGGATGTCATATTGAGGATGGAGCAAGCTTGGATAGAGCAAGCAATGGATTCAAACTACGGCGGGGGGGGGGGGGGGGGAGAGGATTCTATCTCAACATTAGGAAGAACTTCCTGATAGTAAGAGCTGTTTGACAGTGGAACACACTCCCTTGGAGGGTGGTAGAGTCTCCTTCCTTAGAGGTCTTTAAGCAGAGGCTGGATGGCCATCTGTCAGGGATGCTTTGATTTGGAGTTCCTGCATGGCAGTGGGTTGGACTGGATGGCCCTTGTGGTCTCTTCTAACTCTATGATTCTATGTTCAAGGTTTTAAGACGTGTCCCCTGTTAGAATATGCCATTCCAGGAGAGGCATCCCACTTCTCTCTCCTTCCTTCTGAACTGGCAACTGTCATTCTGTCATTCTTTTCCCTGCCAAATTACTCTTGGCCTCAGCTGCCAGGGGGAACCTAAGTTACTTGATTCTTTGGCAAGCAACAATACCCAAAATGAGACCAATCTGTCTTAAAGACAAGATAGTACCCTGGACATTTCTGAACAGTTGCAGTTCACCTCTCAGCTGTTGTAGTTCTACAGTTTTTATTAGGAATAAGCCAAGCATAATCTTGTAAGTAAGAAACTAGTGTGTACATTTGCTTTTCTCTCCTCTTCCCTTCCCTTTCTTGTTGTGTCTCTTACACTGAAACCTGACTATGTTATAACTGAATTCTTTGGACTGTTTTTAGCTGAAGACTGAAGTTAAAAAGTTGTAAATAAATAAATCAGTGGTTGTCTGATTTCTAAGTTGTCTCATCTAAAATGTTTTTTTGTTGTTGTTATGAATGATGGATTTTAAATTTGAGTTCTAAGCTGAGTTTTGTCCATTGTATCAGTCTAAAATATTTTTCTCAATTATATGTCAGCAAACAACAACAGCAATAGACACTTTGACCTGAGGCATCTTTTTAGACACACACAGCACCTTTCTGGAAAATGTTTAAGAGAAAGTGTGTGTTTAAAAAATGTTTTTTGCTGGTGGTCCTTTTACTTGCCTTTGGGGAGGGATCATTCTAGCCATATATAGGCTGAATCTACACTGCAGAAATAATGCAGTTTGAAACCAATTTGTCTTGGGTCTATCCTACAAAATCCTGGGATTTGCAGTTTGTTGTGGCACCAGAGTTCTCTGACAAATATTTAGAAAGTTATACATCTTACAAAACTACAAATCCCAGAATTTCATAGGATGGACCCAAGACAAATTGGTGCATTATTGGCATTTAAAACAGTGCATTAATTCTGCATTTTAAATTAAATTTAAAACTTCATTAATTCTGCAGAGGAGATTCAGTCATAATTTCTTTTCTTTTTTTTCTTTTTTCTTTTTTCTTTTTTTTTGGGGGGGTAAAATGTTTCCTTGCTGTTTGGTTGCAGAATCCTACTATTCCTCCTCTGTTACCAAAAAAGATCTCGTGTCTTCATAAAGATTAGTAGATTTATTGCAGTATAAGCTTTTGAGAGCTGGAGTCCAATTCCTCAGATGCATGATAATGTTATCCTCAGTTGGCAAAGTATATGTCAATATCGAGTAAAACTGGCATCAGTTTGGAAACTGGGAACAGTGTGAGTAATTGCATATATTTTCCACTAGGTGTCACAATATTGCTAGAGATACTGACAGGTAATTCTGAACTGCTTCATATTCACAGAGACCATATCACTCTTTGGTAATCTTTATCCAAATTTTTGTAAATGCATAAATCATAAAGAAGCCTCATCATTTTCTGCCTATTATATTTAATTTGTCGGGTCTAACAAACGCACTGAACCTTCCTGTGAAATCATTCTGGAAGCTGACAATGAAATCCATTCTTTCATATTTTTCCCTACAAATACAGTCACCATATTAATGTCATGTCATCTGCTAGATAGTTACAGGACAAATACTCTGCTAAGACCGGTGTGGTTTCTTTTTAATGGACACTCAATTCCACATGCTTAAGCAGAGAATCTGCTGAATTTATGCTGTGTTTTAAAGGTGGCTTTTTAATATATAAAAATGAGTATATTTAGCAAGTGTTGCTATAGGAATGTTCTAATTTGACTTCACTGTTTCAGCTGTTGGATGGGTCAGGGTTGCAAATGAGGTTCTACTAGATTGTTATTGTGTCCCACTAAACTACAAATCCAAGCAATGAACCATGGAAGTTACAATAGTGTGAAACTGCTTTTTTCCTGCAGTCTGGCAGCAGCCTCTGTCCCCTTTCAGAAATCCTTTTTTTTTTTCATCTTGCTGACTATTCAGAAACAACTGAAGTAAAGTTAAAATTATATCTTTAGGTCTCAAGTTGGTTGACATGAAAGAAAGTTCTGGGTAACCTGTTAAATCCTCCCCACAGTAAGCCATCAAGTTCTGGTAGGAGAAATGCAAAGGCCATCTACTGCAGAAGATTGAGAAGTAATCATTGGCTCGTGAAGACAAGCTTTGAAGATTTAGACTTTGCCATCTTGACTTCTTCTTATGAGTCCCCCAAAACTAGTTGGCTTATAGAGAAATCCACTTCACTGAGTTTTTCCTTTGAGCTATCAATTATAGAAATCTACACTATAAGAATTATCCAGACACCACTGTGAAGTGAGTAGCATATATCAAACAGCTCTGGCCTCCTCTGCTATTAATAAGACAATTAGTGTTACTGTATAGATTGCATTGGATGGTACAATTTAAAGCTAAGTGGGACACATTACTGGAGTCTTAATGATGTATCCTGTGAATTGGTTCTGTTTAAGAGATTATGATTATTTGAGGATATTACCTAATTTATTATGTGTTGAGCAAAGATTCTTTATTATCTAAAAATAAGTGAAAAACAGCTGCATTCTATCTAAGGGTTGCCAATACACTCCTGGTCTAAATTCAAGCTACTAGTGATAACATTTAATACTCTAAAGAACTTGAGCTCGCTGCTTGAAAAAATGTCTCTTCTCTATATGCATCCACCCAAAAACTGAGACCTATTGTAGCTGGGAACCTCTTCTGTGTCCCACCAATGGAACAATGCACTGTGTGATGATATGAAAGGGGGGTATTTACTGTTGTCGCACCCCACTTCTGAAATACCCTCTCCATAGAGCACCAACACTGGTATTCTGGTGCTAAGCGATTACACGTATTGCTTGTTATTTTTACTAAAGCATTTTGGGCCTAATTTATTTTACTCCTATCTACACATGTTGTTAAATTTCTTTAATTGGTTTAACTGGTTCTTAACTTATTAAATTGTTCAATATGTGTTTAGTCTGTTTAAATTATTCTTTCTGTTATGAATTGGACCTGATTGGCCCATTGGCCAATCTCACAGTGCATCAGACTATGAATTGTTTAATTGATTTTATTGTGTGCTACTCTGAAATCCATGGATATAGTGAAGCATATAAATATTTAAATGAAGAAGTACTGCTTCAGAGACTAGGCCCCAAGCTGGAAAAAAGGCAGGATAGAAATTAAATAAGTAATGAATCTTCTTTTTCTGCTATTGAAGTAGTGATTCCAGCTCTAATATTGCTATTCCATGCTCCAAAAGAAATCTAAATGGAAGAAGTGGCATCTTGACTGCAAAATCTCAATGACATGCAACTATTGTGGCTTGGGAGCAGCCAGTGGCATCACTTGAGGGATGTGAGGACTGTGGACCACAACAGGTAACACTCAGAGGAGGTGTAGCACTTGTTCAGGATCTCCTCCCCCTGCAGGGATATGTATGTGTGTGGTGTCCACCCACCCCTTCTTCCTAGCTCTCTCCGCCAAGGAGGAAGCCAAGGCAGCAAATAAGGAGCGGTGATCACACAACCCTCATAGCTTCTCCTCTGCCAAGACAATGGAGAAAGAGAGGCAGCATGCACCCCTTCCATCCCCTCCCACTGCCTCACTTGCCCAGCCACCCCAAATAGTCCTGGGGATGCATTTGGGCATGTGGGCAGCAAGTGTGCAAGTGAGTGAGGCAGTGGGAGCAGAGGGAAGGGATGGGAAGGGAAAGCAGGATAGACTCCTGCCCCTTCCCCACAGCCCTTTTGGGTCTGGCCATGAAGTGGGTGGGAGAGAAGGGAGAGGCAGGGGAACAAGGCACTGGGATGGGATGTATGTCTTCCCTAGCAGCTCTTTCTAGATACCTACACCAGATGACACCAACCTCATACGCAGCTTGGTCTAGAATGCCAACTTTAGGAGAAAGAATGCCTCTGGGGTCATGCAGATGGGACAAAAGGAGTGGCCAGAGACCTCTCCTGCCCCTGATCACCCCAGAACTGTGGTGACCACATGGGCCCACTTCTGAAGCAGGCCACTGCCACAGTCCTAAACCCAGCCAATGGCACCTGTTTGTGCCAGCTGTTCTGGGTTGATGCTCTCTCTGCACGGCTTCCAGCTACATTTGGAGTGTGCATTGTATAAATGCCACATCTCCAACACGGCCCAAAGCCAGTACTTTCAGCCCCTGTGTTTTAGGCCTTAGACACTGATACAGATATTAATAAGGTTGACATTGGTTACTGTAGTGTGCCCTATGTGAGGATTTTTTCAGAAGCTACAGGTACTGCAGAATATAGTGGCTAGGTAATTGTCAATAATGTCACACTGTGTCAGGTATAAAAGGAGCTATACTTTTCAATATAACATCGAAAAACAGGCAAAAAATGCTGGCTTCTGGGTGGTGTGGGAGCATGGCGTGCACCCCGATGCCACCCCCAAGCCAGCATCAAGCTGCCCCACTGATCACACAGAAGGCAGCATTAAAGTGTTTCTGCGGTGCAACATTTACACATGCTGCACCACAGAAACACCAAAACGCCGCCATTGCCGCCGCCGTGATAAAAGTGCCTTTTTCCTGGCACAAAATGGAGCGGCTTTCTGCCACTTCTTTTTGAGCTGGGAAAACACCTGGTTTGAGGTGTGGCTTGCAGTTGCTTCAGCCCCAACCTAACGATCATATGGCAGCATTAAACCACCCCTTTATAGCTGTCTATTTCAGCTCAGATGCCGTATACAGTAGAACTATGAACTGAAGAACACTCCCTATGCACCAGGGCTGGGCATCCTATGCTCTTCCAGTTGCTATTGGACATTGTTTCCCATAAGTCTTTACCAACACAGACAGATATGAGAAATGCAGGGAGATGCAATTCAGCAACCTTTGGAAGACCAGAAGTTGCTCACTCCTGCCCTCACCAATCTACCAAACCACAATAATCTCTAGGGATTATTTTATTGTTCCTTCTTTGGCCTATAGATTTCCATTTGGGGATACCATAAAGACGTATCTTCTCTGAAGTGGAATCTGCCATGTGCAAATATCTCCCCTCTGCAGTATGTCAGGTCTTAATGCTGACATGTTTTAAGTATTGATTGATGATGTATCTTTTCAGTCTGTTTTTCCCCCCACCCATGAGTTCTACTGAATTTTCTTGTATAGTATATTTTTATTTATTATTTGAAAATAAATGAGTTCTAAACATCTCTGGGATTTCTGCAAATGAGAATGAATGGAAATATTTCTAATAAATAAATTAATAAATTACATTTAAAATAAATAATGAAAATGGAAGTTTTTCAAGCATCCTAGAGCTAGTTCTATAAGTGCCCTTGTCTCCCTAAACACTTGCTGTGATGAAGCACACGCTGCCTCACTACCTTTCTGAGATGCCAGCACAACGGGTCTTTTAAATTCCACTGCTTGGCACCTATATGTTCCGTGGCAGTGACGAGACTCTCACTCAGGACAAGGACCCTATGGTGATTTCTTCATTATCTAATCCCACCACTGTCACCAATATGTGATGGCTTGGCAACTACCTCAGCAGCTGCCATCAGTTATGTAGAGAGCACTATTACTGTTTCACTACCTGCCTCCAATTATGTGTTGACATGACAACATATCTCTTCCAAATCTCTTAAACCCCTTTACCCTGTGTGCCACCAAATATATGTTGAGACCCTCGACCTCGGATCTCTCACAAATGACTCTCACACTAGAACTTTCTTCAACTGCCAGCACTCTGGCATCTTGACACCAATTGTCAATTGATAACTCCAGCCCCTCTATCTAAAGTGTCCTAAATAATAAAAGGTATTTTCTCTTTGGTAGTCTTTTACTTATGTCTGGTAAGGTGGATGATGTTATCTGTAAGCATACTTCAGGCAACTACTTGTTGAAAGAGAGGAAAGAATTTTATTTACAAGCAATGTTGAATAGAGTATCTTTCTTGCAGGATGTTATTCAAGCTTGATATGGTGCATAAATTGCTTCAGTAGTTACAAAGTTTAACCATTTCTTTCACTTGACTTTATAAACATCCCTTTATAGACTTTGTTCCCATAGAACCTTTCTTTATAGTGATGACTCCAGAGTGCCTTCAAAACCAGCCAGTGTCTGTATGGTCCCAAATATTTATAGCAATTCTAAAATGGTAGTTTCTTCCATGATTGGAAAGTGTGGGAATCATTTCATTAAATGAACAGAACTACCATAAATCTATTCTTGCTTAACATAAAGGTAGACCTAAAGTCCAAAGATAGAAGGTCTGCAATTCTAAATGCTATGGCACTGTTTATGGATAATCATATCTAAGAATGAATCCTGTAAGTACAATGAAGGTGGGATAATCACATAGTCCAAAACTCACTGCTTTCAAGAAATTAAGTTAAATGTAGCTTATGATTATAAGCTTTCAGGAGGTTAAGCATGTGCCAGAAGTCAGAGGAAATGGGTTTCACAATATCAAAGTTGAATCTGTTCCTTAAAAATTGCAGTTAGAAATTTCTGTCATAGTATAAAAAATAGGTCTGTGTTGTATAGAGACAACACGTGCAATCATATTAACATTACCATTTATTTCTTAAGTACTCCCCATTTATAGGCACTGTGCAGTGTTTAAGTGGTAGATGATCCCTCCCCCCCTCCCGGTGGATTACAATCCAAACCTCCATGACTTTCAGGCAGAGGTGAGAGGTGTCATTAGTATGTGAACATCCATCATTATTTTACAGTAGGATATAGTTAATCAATGCATAGTGAAATAATGATTA
This sequence comes from Urosaurus nigricauda, assembly GCA_034509955.1. Classification (NCBI taxonomy): domain Eukaryota; kingdom Metazoa; phylum Chordata; class Lepidosauria; order Squamata; family Phrynosomatidae; genus Urosaurus; species Urosaurus nigricauda. Next base: position 61,633,828 of record JAOEGL010000003.1, read on the forward strand.
ATAAGGGATAATGCCCTGTTGGAATTGTTTAAAAATCAATCAATTTTTATCATTCTCTAGGTATGGTCACGTATACACTATTAGGCACTATGCAAGATCATTTGTAAAGGTGCAGAAAGTCCAGCTCCTGCAGACCTTGTTCTAATTAGTAAAGTGAAAACTTCCAGCTCATCAACATAAGCCAAGGTCCTTAGTGTTATTGCTTCATAACTTTCCAGAAATCTCCAGTCATTTGGCATCCACTTTGCATTTGCTAAGGCTTTCAACATACCTGGAGGGTTCTGAGAGCTATTTCTGACAATACTGATGGAATCATTCCGACATTAGTCAGATTATTCTTACAAGACAAGCAAAAATGTTAGCCACAACTTGTCTCATTTTCTCAGCATCACCCCGTATGCTGTCATGTGAGTAGCAAGTGTCTGTTTTGCCTGGAGAAAAAGTTTGTTGAAAGCAGATACTGTAAACCTACAGTCCTTGCACAGAGCCTATACACCTCTCCTGAAAACAATCCAGCTGTAAAAATAGAAATGATTCTTGACTGCACAAACCACAAAATAAAAATATACTGCCCAGCCCGCTGCTTTTCTTCTGCCTGGCTGGTGTTTATAGGCCTATTGGGTTGCATTTTAGCTCTTTTTGCACTTCACCATTACTTTGTTCTCTGTTGTAATTCTTAGCTTTGGGTATATACTGCCTGTCATGTGTTTGTGTGTTAGTAAACGATATCTATCCTTTGTTATACCTCCAAAAAAAAAAGAAAGAAAAAGAAAGAAAGAAAGAAAGAAAGAAAGAAAGAAGAAAAGAAAGAATGGTGTTTGATCAGCTGCTATTTCCAGCCCTGTAATTGTAAGTGTTCTTGAGTACAAAATAGGGTTGTCAACATTTGATTTCATGCATGTCAGGGTGGGTTGCAGACAATAAAACTACTTAGATAATGATAAAACGTTCTAAAACAATTAATCAAAATAAAGCAAGAATAACATCTCAGTAGTTCAGACACAAGCAATGACCTGTGGGCCCCAAAAGCTTCTAGGAAGAAAGGGGAAAAGTAACTTGGTGCAGAAAGGAAGTCAGCATTGATGCCAATTGGGCCTCCAAGGACAGGGTGAACCTCAGTGGAGATGCCAAAGTATAGCCTCCACCCTCTTGTTTCTGTATAGTTTGATCAAGGAGATCTAGTTTCCTCAAGTATTGTACCCCCCGCCCCCCGCAAAAAAAATACAGTTTGGGATCATCCTGTATCTGTGCCTAAATTTTAAAACAACAGCAAAAAGCCCCACCAAAACCCCTTCAAGATTCCAGGTAACACATATTTATGTCTGTTCCTAATAATAATAATAATTATTATTATTATTCTACATCTAAAAATATTCCTTAACAATAAAGTAACATGTATTTGTCCCCACTGTGAATGAATTAGTCCATCCATAATAATAATAATAATAATAATAATAATAATAATAACTTTATTTGTATACCGCCCTTCCTGCGATCAGGGCGGTGCACAGCATGTTAACAGTACAAAATCACAATAGTTAAACAAATAACAAATAACAAATAACAACAATAAATTATTAAAACCTCAATGCATATACAATATTGTTAATATTCATATTCCGTCGAGTTAACAGGAGGGAAAGGCATAAAACAGGGTAAAAAAAATTAACAGGGTAAAAAATTAAGAGTAGGCCTGGTTAAATAGATAGGTTTTTAATTCTTTTTTAAATTGAGGGAGGGAGGCAGTCAAGCGGAGCTCGGTGGGGAGTGAGTTCCAGAGGCTCGGGGCAGATGTAGAGAATGCTCTTTTGGCAGTGGAAGCTAGCCTAGCCTCTGGAACGTTCAGCAAGTAGTGCCCACTTGATCTAAGTGTGCGGGGCGGATTGTGTGGGGAGAGGCGGTCCTTTAGGTACCCTGGGCCCAAGCCATATAGGGCTTTATGGGTAATAACCAGCACTTTGTACTGAGCCCGGAAGCGAATCGGCAGCCAATGTAGATCTTTTAATATTGGTGTTATATGGGCGGCCCTGGGAGCGCCAGTGACCACCCGCGCTGCCATATTTTGTACCAGTTGTAGCTTCCGAGTATGATACAAAGGCTGCCCCATGTAGAGTGCATTGCAGAAGTCCAACCGAGAGGTTACTAGAGCATGTACTACGGTTTCAAGGTCCCCCCGGTCCAGGTAGGGACGCAGCTGGCGAATCAGCCGAAGCTGATAACAGGTGCTCCTGACCGTCGCATCCACCTGAGAGGTCAGATGGAGCGACGAATCGAGGAGCACCCCCAGACTGCGTACTGTGTCCTTCACGGGGAGCGTGACCCCGTTCAGGACGGGTGGAACCACCTCCATCCCTGGACCGGGAGAGCCTATCACCAGCACTTCCGTTTTCTCTGGATTCAGGCTGACTCTGTTTTCCCTCATCCAGTCCATTACCGATTCCAGACAGGCCACGAGAGGAGCGATGCCATCCCTGGTCACTGCATCAGTCGGAGACATAGAGAAGACTATTTGGGTGTCATCAGCGTACTGATAACACCGCGCCCCATGCCTCCGGATGATCTCTCCCAGCGGTTTCATGTAAATGTTAAAGAGCATGGGGGACAGAATGGCTCCTTGAGGGACCCCAGAAGTGAGGGCCCTCTTATCGGAGCACACGTCCCCCAGCTGCACCATCTGGAACCTCCCAGAGAGGTAGGACCGGAACCACTGGAGCGCAGTGCCCCGGATTCCCACCTCTGCCAGGCACTCCAGAAGGATACCATGGTCGATGGTATCGAAAGCCGCTGAGATGTCCAAGAGCACCAGCAGGGACACGCTACCCCTGTCGATGCCCAGATGGAGATCATCGACCAGGGCGACCATGGCCGTCTCCACCCCGTAGCCCGCCCGAAAACCGGTTTGAAATGGATCTAGAAAATCCGTTTCATCCAAGATCGATTGAAGTTGGAGTGCAACCGCCCTCTCGATCACCTTCCCCAGAAATGGCAGCAGCGAGACTGGCCGATAATTATTATGAACCAGGGGGTCGAGGGAGGGCTTTTTTAATAGCGGTCTTACTATGGCCGATTTTAGATGGTCAGGAAATTGTCCCTCCCTCAGAGATGTATTAATAATTTGGCGTAACAGCAAGGTTACTGCCGGTCCCCCCTGGGCCACTAGCCACGAGGGGCAGGGATCGAGAGAGCAGGTTGTCTTCCGAACACTTCTAAGGATCTTGTCCACATCCTCGGTACCGACAGACTCAAACTGATCCAGTACAACAGAGTCCACGGAAGCTCTAGACGCCTCTATTCTGGGTTCTGCTTCAACTCTGGCGTCCAGACCTTCGTTTATCCGAGAGATTTTATCCGCGAAGAAGTTGTTAAATTGGTCACAGCAGGCCTTGGTTGGTTCAAGGATCTGGTTCGGGGCAGGAGGGAGCTGAGTTAGCTCCCTCACTACCCTGAACAACTCTGCTGGACGCGACTCCGCGGACGCGATACGAGCAGCAAAGAACGAGTTCTTAGCTGCTTGTATCGCCTCTCCATAGTCCTCCAAATGAAGGTCTAGGAGAGCCTTGTCGGATAAACGCTGGTGTTTCCGCCAGGCGTACTCTAGCCGTCGCAGGACCCGCTTCCTTGCCCGGAGGTCTTCCGTGTACCAGGGCTTCTTTTTAGAAGCAGGCCTGAGAGGGCGCTTGGGAGCGATACTGTGTATAGCCCTGGAGAGATCCGTGTCCCAGATGTTAACTAGGGCATCAACAGTGTCGCCGTCACTTCCAGCCATATACCCCTCTAGGGCTTCTTGGAACCTGTCAGGTTCCATCAGCCTTCGAGGGTGGACCATTCGAATAGGTCCGCCACCCCCGGAGGGGATCTGGGTAGATGCCTTGATGCTTGCCTCCACCAGGAAATGATCCGTCCATGACAGGGCAGAAATGTTGGTAATTTCCGCCCACGGAGTTTCCATGTCCGTACAGAAAACCAAATCAAGTGTATTCCCCGCAGAATGCGTTGGACCCATAACTAGCTGAGACAGGCCCATGGCTGTCATGGTCTCCATGAATTCCCGAGCCGCACCAGTTGGAATTACGTTGGCCGCGAGGGGGATGTTGAAGTCTCCCAGGACTAGAAGCCTGGGGGACTCCAACACCAGCTCCGAGACCAACTGTGTCAGCTCGTTAAGGGAGTCTGTTAGCGCACGGGGTGGCCGGTAGACCAACAGAATCCCTAGACTGTCTCTAGCCTTCAGGGTCAGGTAAATACACTCGATATAGGTAGTCTGATGGACATGGTTCCTGGTTAGGGACAAGGTGTTTTTATGCACCAAGGCAACACCCCCCCCGCCCACCTAACCTGCTCTGGTCCTTCACCGAGTACCCGGAAGGGAGGGCCTGAACCCACACAGCATCCCCTTCAGGCCCAAGCCAGGTCTCGGTGATGCACGCCAGGTCACAGTTGTTGTCCTCAATCAAATCATGAAGCATGTGGGTTTTGTTCTTAATGGACCTGGCGTTGCACAGGAGCAGAGACAGGGTTTGTGGTACGGCTGGAGTGACCCTCAGGTCCCTTTGGTTAGGAGAAGGACAGGAAGGAGAGATAGATATTAGACATCGATCTCGCCTTCCCCTGTAACGCGAGTCCTTACCCCTACCGCCGTACCTCCCCTTGCCCCACACAACTTGGATAGGGGCTCCGCTTAAATCAAAAGAGTTACCCTCTACCTCCACAGCCAGTTCATCTCTTCCTTCCATATCGCCTACATTCCTCCCACTACTCAACATAGAGCTAGAGCTAAAAACAAAAAGACAAAAAGAACCTATAACGAGGCCACCATAAATTAGAAGGGATTAAAAATAGCCTCCAATCTGAAAAACAGATGGAAGCAGGCTGGTGTCACTCACAGGTGTTATGATGCCAGAATTTCTGCGGGGGTGTTGGGGTAGTAAAACCCTGTGGTCTGATGTTCTAGCGCAATTTGCGCTGGCGCCGGAGTTGTTAATCCAGCGCACGGTGCCGGGGTGTACAGCCCCCCATCTCCGCGTAGGGCATCCTTCAAAAGAAGCAAGTCCCAGACATTCAGGGAGAGAGGCTCCTATCCTCGGCTCCGCACTCGGGCGGCGGCCTTTGCGCGCCCCGCCCATAGGATGATGAGCCCCCGCAGGTCACGCCTGCAAAATGGCAGCCCCCACAAGTTTCGGCCAAAGATGGCGGCCTCCTTGGAGTCCCCACCCACCCCCTCCCACAAAATGGCGGCCTCCTTAGAGTCCCCGCCCACCCCCTCCCACAAAATGGCGGCCTCCTTAGAGTCCCCGCCTGCACCCTCCCACAAAATGGCGGCCTCCTTGGAAGCCCCGCCCAGAAGAAGGCAGCCTCTCCACAGTCCCCGCCCACAAGATGGCGGCCCCCGGCGGTCCACGCCCTGCCGGCGTCCCAGGTTGAGCAGCAGCAATCCTGCGGGCCAGCTGAAGGTCAGTAGCCGCTCCCACCGGCGTCCTTTCCCCAGCGGCAGCAGTCCTGCGGGTGGATGGTGTTAAGCAGCGCCTGGGCCGGGGTTTTTAAGCCCGGCGGGCCAGCTGAAGGTAAGTAGCCGCTCCCACCGGCGTCCTTTCCCCAGCAGCAGCAGTCCTGCGGGTGGATGGTGTTAAGCAGCGCCTGGGCCGGGGTTTTTAAGCCCGGCGGGCCAGCTGAAGGTAAGTAGCCGCTCCCACCGGCGTCCTTTCCCCAGCGGCAGCAGTCCTGCGGGTGGATGGTGTTAAGCAGCGCCTTGGCCGGGGTTTTTAAGCCCGGCGGGCCAGCTGAAGGTCAGTAGCCGCTCCCACCGGCGTCCTTTCCCCAGCGGCAGCAGTCCTGCGGGTGGATGAAGGGAACTTTCTGTATAGGCATGCATAGGCGGGGCATGGTAATTACAGGTGGTAAAGGCTGTCACTGAAAGGAAGAAATGCCTTTGCTTGTGGTGATGGTGGTGAGGATCGAGGGAGATGCTTCAGTTTGCCCTGTGGGACTTCTCACCATGAGTTACTGGGATTGGCTTTGATTGAGATTAGTACTGCTCACATTATCTGACGTGGGAGACTAGCATTTCCCCCCTAATGTGGCAAGGACCATGTCCATATCTGTGCACATTGGCTGCAATTATTTCATTATTTCCTGAAAATTCTCAGTGGAGTGGCAGCCAGTGGCTCACAGACTGGCAGAGGTCCACAGATCACCACTTTGAATGGCATTGATATACGTAACACACATGTTCTGGGTGTAACAATGTATCTCCCATTCTTGACTTTTTTTCCATATTGGAAATGATCCAGGAAATGTATTTCTATTAGGGTAATTCAGTCACTTTTTCCAGGTGTGGATCTACCAGCTGCTATGTTTTGTTGTTTGGGCGCATGTCTGATGATGTGTGTGATGGCTTTGTGGTTGTGAGAAACTCGCTCCTCTTATCGTCCCATGATAGCCATCCAACATCAACAGCTTTGATGTTGAACAAGCAACCATGTTTATTATGCATGACCTTCTCTTTTTCCTTTACATTTTTGGTGTTCTAACCCGAATTATGTTTCTTCATCCTACACAACTTAGAGAGGTTGGATTTTATGTCCTTCATAATGTTCTCTGCTTAATTGTACAATGTATACGTACACACTAGCTAGGTGCCCTCACTGGTTTGTTTCTGAGGTTCTGAGCCCTTTCACCATGTTGGTTCAGCACCCTGCCATTCTCCTCCAAGGGATGTGTATGTGTAGAGACTTGTTGTCTGCTGCTCTCTATAGGTTGTGTATTAGTGTTATTGTTGTTTTAATTGTGTGGTGTGTCTGTGGTTTTTACATAATGACTGTCTTACCACTTTCATACTCTCCTGATTTTTTGTTTCTCCCACCCTCCACCATGATTTTCTCTTGGTAGGAATAATGAAGATGGTGTCCTAGAAGTTATCAAAGGACATAGGGTGGGCATCTGGCAGAATTTGTTGAGATAAAAATGTAAACTTTGGCAAGTATAGCTAAGGCTTCTAAATACAAGCCTTGGCAGGTGTAGATAGTTCTCATGCAACTACAGGAACTTCAAAAGGTTTTCCATTTGGGTGCTATGAACTATTTGAAGCTTCATGGATGTGAAGGAAATGAAAATAATGTTTTAGATGTAAATGAAATTGGTGGTGAGAAGTCTAATTCCTTAAAAAGGAAAGAAATGCTTATCTAGATTTTCCCAGGATTTGAAACATAGCAGTACTAAAAAACTAAATGGAGAAAACCAAATCCCCTCTTCATTCTTTCCCCTTTTCTTAATCTGAATTCTTTTCTCCTGAGCCCACTTTTTAAAAAGGGTGTTGGGGCTCAGTAACAAGCATGTTTATGTAATGTGTGTAGTGTCTTTCCATATTTCTCCTTGAGTCTGATCCCCTTTGGATATCAATGGGTGAATTTGGAATATGTGGCAAACCAAGCAACTGTGCAAATCTTGGCTTGTTGTGTACAATCGATGTACTGCTGGATGCGGTTTCATTAGCAAACCACCAAACTTCAGTTTGTGGTTATTTATCATGCTGACCATGCATTACTAACAGAATGAATATGGGCTCTTACCACTCTTTGCTTTGTTTGTCTACCAACAAACTAGAGACACAAACCAAAAAGAAATAATAAATACTGCCTCTTGGAGTCAAACCAGAGAGGAAAAGGTGCCCACACTGAACATGTTACCAAAATATACTGAGGAACTCCATGGTTTGTGAAACTGCATATGGTATGTTGCAAATGATAGTGACTGAGCAGCTGCTCATAACCAATAAGCCAAGATTCCCATAGTTCTCTGGCTTATATTTTCATGCAACTGCAACCATTATTTTCTTTCAGGTTCATTGATTGTCACTGTCTTTTTTCATTCTGACCTACATCTTAACCCATCTCTCCAGCTGTACCTAGTACAAACCTAGTATGTTAATTCTAATCTTAACAAGTATACATACATAACGTAAGTGCAGTCACAGATATTATGACTGATAATGTATGCTGTCTATGCAAAAGACTAGGCTTTCTGAATGATCTATTCACCAGAAATGAATCAGCTTTTCCATATGTGTCTTCCCTCTGTTATTATTGCAACTTAAAACAAATGCTTTTAAAGTGCTGTTAAATTTAAATTATTCCATCAAAGTATTGCTTTCTAGTTTTCCATTTCAGCAGACACTGTTCCATCTAAATAGCAAAATGGACACTGGATCAGAGCAGTTAGAGACAGAAAAGCCCTATTAGGTTAGAGTCCATCACCCAGTAAGTGCAGAATGTAATACCTTGACAGAGGCCATATCAGATATTAAATTGATATAGTACATAAGTACTTCACATTAACTGCAATTATAAAGAAAGGGGACAGCCAGGGAGTGAATTTTTCATTGGAATAATAGCTTAGTAATCCTGAGAGCAAAAGGCAATATCCAACAGATTAGTACATGAAAGAGTCCATAAAATATACTAGGGATTGAAAAGTTTAATTTTTTTTTAGTGCAAGGTTTCATTGAAAATGTGTCGTAGTCCAAAGGCATCATATACTTTGTAGATTTTATGTATGCATCATCTCTATAACAATTATAAATTATAATTTACTTTGCCTTCTATATCTAAATTATGTAATGTTCTTTGGGAAGTCTAAGTTGAATTGAACTTACTTACATGCTTGGGCATTTTAAAAAAAAAAGTTAGTTTATACTCACAGCCTGACACTACTGGTGTATTGATGTGAAAACTCACCAAAAATGTATACCAATGAGCAAGAGGTAGATTGTAGTCTGTTCTATACTCACCTCTAGATTTCTTTCTTGTCAGCCACAATGTAAATAAAATTTTGAAAGATCCCAACATATTGTGTCTTCTGGGACTGTGTTACACTGGAGAGAGGGCTTCTCACCTTTCATTTAAAAGTGTTAGTATGGAATTCAATTCTTTTATTGAACCATATCTATTGTTTCTGATTTTCCACTACCATACATATCTGAGATGATATAATTACTTCAGCCATACAGTTCTAGGTAGCATGTGACTAAATTATGACTATATATATTTTTCCCCATGAAGGATCATAATGCATTGATCAAAGCTGTTCAAATGCATTCCTGACAACAGCCACCATGGTAGGCATCTCGGAACAATGTCTGGACCAGGATCCTGCAAATCAGAATTTTGAAGATTTTTGAAGAGTTTAACATGAGGTCCTGGAAAAGTGTGTTTGGCAGCTGTTTCATAAAGCTAATTGGGAAGATTTTAAGTAATAATGCTGTGGAGAGCAATGAAATCTCCAAACTAGTAGGCTGCCCCTGACCATTGTTTGTCCCTTAGTTAGAGACCATATTTATTCACCTCAATCTTATGCTTTGTTGCTTTAGAAATCATAAGGGAATAAGATCTCCAAAGTTAGGACTGATGATATAATTCTTTATCTTAATTGGTTTTGTAAACTTGGTTTAATGGTACAAATTGTCAGTACTCTCAACTCACTTTTTATTCTATGTTTAGCGGAGAAGGGGTGGTCCAGTGCCACACCTTTGCTTAAGATCTTTGTAGTTTTGTGACAGTTGAGTGCACATGTGACTGAGAACATGAGGCAGCATCTCAAGTAACAAATTATTTTGTGGTCATGACACTGTACAGACAAAATAATGTTGGAAATGAAAGAACTACCTCAGTTCCATCTACACTCATGCTTACCTTCCTTCCATACCTCATATGAAATTATTATTCAAAGCATGGATGTGTCATAAATTTGTGTAGCTGTAAGCAGAAATAATATTTGAACCAGATTTGTGAAAGTGTAAACAAAATTAATTTCTTATATAAAGCAATTTTTAAAACTATCTTTAAAAGAATATTTGAAATGCCTGGAATTCGGATTATACAGTTGCTATTGTCTAACATGGCTAAGAGAGTATGACTTCTCCTGTACAGGAACAAAACCAGAATATTAAGATTCAGGGAAAGTGCTGATTTAGGAATACACAGAGGTGCCTTCAGTTAAGTTAACCATTGGTTCATGTTGCCCAGTATTGTTGATATTAGCAGTGACTGTCCAGGTTGTGAAGCACAATTCTTTCCTAGGTCTAGAGATCCTTTTCCATGGATGCTTCCAAGAGTGTGGCATTCCTTTCCATGGGAAGTCCATTTGCCCTGTGTCCTGCTTTTTTCTGCTGGTAGGTGAAGACCTTTTCATTTGGGCAGACTTTTGAGATCTAAATTATGTAGCAATAGTGCGTGTGCAGCAGTGTGCTGTATATATTTGTATATTTCATTAATAAGTATGTCTTAAATGTGTTTAACTTTTAACCATGTTTTTAATAATGGTGTTATTTAATACTTTTAAAAACTTGTGTAAAATAAGATTTTTAGCTTAAATCTTGTTTTAAATTACTGTAAGATGCCTTGGATTGCATCCCAGAAAAAAGGTAGGGTATAAATTCAATAAATAAACAAATAATAAATAGCTGTAGCCAAAGATGCTAGGAATTAAACCTGGGCAGATGAACATAATAAAATGTGCTCTGATAGTGATCTACAGACCTTCCTTATCCACTAGACATTCCTGTATATAGTTCCATAGTTCCATTTTTATTTATGTCATCCTTTTAATTAAATAATAATAATAATAATGATAATGATAATGATAATAATAATAATATTTTATTTATAACCCACTCCTCTGTGCACACAATTGGAGCAGGGTACACCAGGTTAAAAAACACAAAGTAAAACAAATGCCATTACACACTACCAACCTCACACCCCTTAAAAATGAATTAAACCTGCAATAGATAAAAACCAAACCCATAATTAAAAACACATTACATATATTACATATCATACGGAAACCCTTTCTTAAGCGGCCACGACATTAAGTTGGGGGTTGGAACATTGGGAGTAAGCCAGAGATTTAGGGAGTTCCAGGGAAGGCCTGCCAGAAGGGATGCATCTTTAAAGCTTTTTGAATTTCCCCATTCGGGGATTATTTATATATTGGCAATAAAGTTATTTATTTATTTATTTATTTTCATTTTTATCCTGCCTTTCTCCCAAAGTGGGACCCAAAGCGGCTAACAACATATATAAAACACATTAAAACAACAATTAAAATTGTATAATTAAAATCATTTTTAAAAAAATTACAAATATAAAATTTAAAACATATAAAGTTAAAATTAATAATCTAAAACCAACCTCCATATCCCCCAATAAAACCAAGTACGCAAGATCTTTAAAGGCCTGTTTAAATAAAAATGTCATAATATCATTCTTATCTGTTCTCATATACTGAGAAGATCTAAGGAAGCATATGCCATATAGAATGATAGAATCATATAGCTGGAAGAGGTCCTATGAGTCCTTTTGCTCACTGCAGGATCTCCACCTAGAGTATCCCCTACTGCCACAGCATCCAGACTCTTCTTGAAGACATCCAGAGAAGGAGGGGAAAAAAAACCACACATCTCTCTAGGGAACTGGCTCCATTGCTGAACTGATTTCACTGTCAAGTTCCTTCTAAGGTTCAGTTGAAATCTACCCTCCTGTAACTTAAAACTATTAGACCTAGCTCTACCCTCTGAGACAGCAGAAAACAAGCCTGTCTCCCATACCTCTTATCATCCTCATTGTCCTTCCATAAACTTGCTCCAACTTGTCTAAGATTTCCATGGAGAGGAACATTTATGAGTTCGCAACCAATTTTTTCTTATATTAAACAGTTTTTAAAAATATCTTTACAAGAATATTTGGAATGTGGAATTCAATGATATAACATCGCTTTGCTGTCACATCAGGGTTTTTTTTACACAGTATAGTATAGAATAGGGTGGCCATAAGCAAAGAAGAATAGTTCTCTCCTTTAATAATTGTGTAAGAAGAGGGAATTTCAGCATATTTCTTTAAAGAGGCAAATCTATTTCCTCCTTTGCATCTGAGCAGCTTAATTATGAAATAATATAAACAGTAGAACTGTCTTTGTTTCCCCACCCCACCCCACCCCACCCCGTCTTTTCCATGTGCCACACTTGAGCTTGTTCTGCATTATGATTAACCCCATGAAGTCCATGTTGGCCTCAATGACATCTTGTCCAACATTCAGGACTTTGTGCCAGGTCAGTTTGGATTCTAGCTTTTTATGGGCAAGAGCAATGACATGGAAGCCCTGCCTGGTGTACTCTTCCAGAACCCTTTCAAAGTCACTCGGGACTGTCTTGCGCTTGCAGAGTCCAGCTACCACCTCTGGGGGCCCCTTCACATAGGCATCCATCCTCTTCTGCCCGAGGGTCCTTGCCACCACACACATCTGTTGCAAAGCAGAAGAGAATGAGAACTGCCACACAATGCTGATCTCGTAGCATGGATATCATTGGACAAGGACAGATACTGAAAGAAGAAGAGCCCTCCCTCATCCATCATCATCCAGAGGGAGAGAAAGATAGGCAAGCCAGCTCCATCAAGCCTTGCCTGAAAGAAGAAGAACCCTCCCTCCAGTCCTTCTGCCTTGGGCCAGGCCTCAGAGGGAGAGATGAAGTGCTGGACCTGATCCCCTTTCCCACCACATTTCCCTTCTCCTTTTGTGTTGTGTCTTTTTAGATTGCAAGCCTGAGGGCAGAGAACTGTCTAATTAAATAGATTGTATGTACAGTGCTGTGTAAATTTACATTGCTTTATAAATAAATAAATAAATAAATAAATAAAGGGACTCTGGAGAGTTTCTCTACTTTCAAGACATTATAGATTATTTTTATTGTACAGAAGCTTTTTTTCAAATATACAAAGTCAAGTTGACCCCACAAGTGGACTCAGGTTAGTACTGGAGTAACAGTATGAAAGTGCTGACATTGTTTATTAACTTCTTATAGATTCAGATACCTGCCTCTGTCCTCTCTGCACCCACTGATATAATGGTAAAGAATGTTGTCAAAGGAATTTCTATGGTGCAAGAGAAGTCTCAGTTTGCCCAAGAAACCACAGCAACTTTCCTTGCTGAAAGGTTGTGAATTTCAGCATTCTGTAGCTGCAGCAGCTCTCATAAATTTGGATATTGAACTGGAGAGCTGCAGCTGCCTTGGAAATAATTGATTTCCTCCCTGAAGTAATTTAGTAGTGTTCACTTCAGAGAACATCTTTCTGATTATTGACTCTTTATTATTAGTCGTTTGCAAAATTATTGCTATAGCTATGAACGTCACAGTTCTCTCAGACGTTGGCACCTTTCCTTAGGGCTTGCATTTCTGCCAAGCTGGCTTTAAGAATGTGGTGCTTGCAAAGAAATATCCTGCTTCTTCATGCTTCCACCTCTGGAGAACTAGAAATGCAGGTACCTTTTCATACAAGGCTGACCTTTTCAATTGGTTCTTTTATCAGCCTGTTGCCTCAGTCCCAACTGCATGGTCATCTTAAACGAATGATTTGAAACAGCTGAGTCAATGACAGTCTTTCTGGAACAACTGCCTTTCTGCAAGGAAAAAAACATCTACACATGATTCAAATATCATAGTAAATATATGTGCCCTTGACTATATGTCAATTGCTGTTCACAGGGCATATACTGCATGTTTCCATCTTGTGAAAAAAAAAATTCTCATGCTGCCTTGTCATTCCAAAATATGGAGATCAGGATGTGGTGGGACAATGGCAGTGCCAGGCCAAGATATTTTTTTCTGAAAGATTAAAAGGGTAATATGGAACTCTCTAAATTCCATTACATTTAAGTTGACCAGAATGTTACTTGGATATTATTTCAGTAGTGGCAGTGGGACAGCATCTTTGACCATACTTGAAGACCACAAGTGGGACTTGTGGGATAAGCTCAGTAGCATTCATAGCTTCTGCCTTCCAATATCTTCTCTTGCTCCCCAGTATCAGCTTCTTTACTTGCCCACTAACCAGGCAGGCTCTGCACTATTAGCTGTAAATTTCCCTAAGCAAGTTCTACACTTCTTCTGTCAGTGGGAATCAGCATGCATTTCGAGAAAATCCTTTGCTGCAAGGTATGATGCAAGTAGTTGCATGGCAAGGGAAATTTGTTGGGCCTAGCAGCCTAGGACATACTAGTGTGCAGTTATTGTAAATGAAAGTAGACTGCACACTATTGAGTTTATCACACCACTAAAAAAACCCCAGCTTATCTCTCTCAAGTTGAATTCTGACTTGGGAGGCAGCTGAGTTTTATCATGCAAGTTTTGCTACCAAATCCACCAGCCGAATACAGCCCAGCTGCATCTGAGGTCCCAGGTGTGCTCAGCAATTCGCTTTTCAAAGTCAGGAGTTTTCCAAATTTGAAAAGCTGCTTGCTGAGTGCTCTTAGGACACGGGCTGCAGCCGGTCTGCAGTCAGCCAGTAGATTTGGAAGAAAAACTTGTGTGATGGGACCTGGCTGCCGCCCAAATTAGAATTTAACTCAGGAAAGGTAAACTGTGTTTTGAGCGGTGCAACAATCTCTCTGTTACAGTGATCAGTAGGCTGTTGAGCCTGGTAAGGAGGCAAGCTGGGTCAACCAGAAGGAAATGGTGACTAAGGTCCGAAGCACACTGCACAACTAATCCAGTTCGAGACAGCTTTAACTGCCCTGGCTCAGTGCTAGGAAATTCTAGGAACTGTAGTTTTGTGAGACATATCAGCTTCTCTGTCAGAGAACTCTGGTGTCACAATAAATTACAATTCCCAGGTTTCCCTAACACTGAGCCAGAGCAGTTAAAGTGGTCTCAAACTGGAGTGTGTGTGTGTGTGTGTGAGTCTGAGCCTCTCCTTTCTTCTTTCACTGAATAATGATGATGATGATGATGATAATGATGATGATAATGATAATTTTTATTTATACCCCGCTCTTCAGCCAAGGCTGAACCTTGCCCTACTCATATTTGAGTGCTGTAAAATGTCAGCATTTTAAAGGGACTCAGGCAAATGCCACATCTTGTTTCTGCCAAAAGGCAAGGAGCAGTCTGCCCCCCTCCACACTCCCTAGTGACACCCCTCAGATAAGGTACTTCCGACATAAGGTTAAACAATTTAAATTTGATTTCTTTTGGGATGCTTTGCTTGTTGCAATCCTTACATTTATTTCCCAACATGGCAGTAGAGAAGCTTCCTGAAAAACTCAATGCAGTCTGCGTACAAAGTGACTGCACACAGGATGAGCCAGTTCTTAAACGGAGGCACTTTGTTGCTATCAGTGGAGAAAACAATTACAACGTTTATTTTACTTGCCTTTTTCTCTGACAGCTGCAGGGCCCTTAGAGGGCTTCACCTCTATCGACTTTCCTTCACCACCTTTACCCTATATCCAAATAAGATGTAGATCTGTGACCCTAAACCTCTTCTGTAATTCTTTTAGTATCTTTGTCTGATGAAGTTATTAGTGAACTTATATATTTTGTGCCTTTTGTTTCCTCTAATAAAGGTTTCACCACAATATATATTTAACTTTCTGTTTTATTGGTACTTTTGAACCATTCCAGAGGATCAGTGTGTAGCCTGAACCAATTTTTCAGTACTGAGTAGTAGTGACCTGTTGACCATTACTGTTACAAGGGTGAACATAAAGATTTGAAGCACTTTGTTAAAGTGCTATTTCTGTAATAAGTCTTGTGAAAAATTATTATTCAGACAAACTGACAGTGTTCTATATTGGGATGTCTGCAAGTACTGTTGGTACTGGAGAAGCAGAAATGTGGGCAGAAATGTTAGGATGGCATATTCACATGACTTCCAACTATCCTGATTTGGCAGGATGATTTGACAGTCATCTCCTCTCACATTTCCTCCTTTGGCCTTAAGTTTACTTCATTTGCTGGAAACTGACTTCAAAGTGCAAAAATAGTTGCCACTCAGTTGACAGTGTGGGTACTCATCCTTCCCAATAGGCTTAGGCAAAAGCAAACTGCTGCAGCATTTTCTTTCTTTTGTTCTTTTCCTTGTTAATAACTTTTGCCATCTTGACTGTACTCTGATGTTTCATGGTTTTGTGTGTTCAGGTTTTCATCGGTGAAAGGCTGAGGAGTATGCATTACGTTCTGATAACTCCAAGCCATTTTGACCTGAGCCTTACCCAGAAGTTTAATTTCAGTGATCTGTAACGGTTTGTAATGGTTTACAGCCATCTCTCTTTGGCACCATTTTCTTTCCTTTTGGACAGATTTAGGACATGATCAGGCCTAATGTATGTCAGGTATAAGAAGGCTCCATAAGATTATCATTTTTAATACCCCCCCCATTTCATAATCTGAAGCCCTAAATTCTAGCTAACTTAGTTTTTACATAAACACAGCATTGCTTCCTCTTCATTTCTTCTGAATTACCAAATTATAAGCTGAAGTGGGAGGAAAAGAGTGGAAGTGGCAGCTAATGAGATTGAGTTTCATTGCTTTCTGCAACAAAAACTTTGAGGTGTACTTGGAGTTGCACAGCTGGCTTTAAAAGTGTAGTTTTGTTCCTCTTGACTGAGTTTGCTAGAAAGAATAGCAACCCTTCCCAGAAATTATTTTCTTCTACCCCACTTTACAATTCAGTGGAGGGGGGTGGGGTGATGAAAACTTGAGCTCCTTTGGTCAGACCTTTTCAGGCTTCACCAATTTTCCTTCTGACTTACCAAGGATACATAGCCTTTCACAATAAATAATTATAGCACTATAACTGCATTTTACTTGTAATAGTTCCATCCTATGGACTGTTGTGATTTGCAGTTTAGGGAGAGCATTTACCATTTTCAGCCAGAAATATCTAGTGCTTCACCAAACTACAAACCTTACAATTCCATAGAATGGAGCCATGGCAGTTAAAGTCATACCCTCCAACTATCTCAGTTAATCCTCTCTCATTCCACTTTTTTCAGTTGCTTTTAAAATGTCTTAGTTTATATCTCTTTATAGTAGCTGCAGACTTCCCAGTTGGCACAGGCAAAAGCAAATGGCTGCAGCCTCTCCTAGCTTGTGTGTTCCTCATTAATAACTTTTACTGTCTTGACCACACCGCAATATTGCTTGGCCACACATGTCTCATTTTTTATCTGTGAAATGTGGGAGTTTATGTAAAGTGGAATCATAGTGCTAAAACTGCCTCTGCTTTCAGTCTTGCATACAGAAATATACCACTGTATTGTTTGATTGCAATCCTACACTTCCAAGGATGTGTCTTGCAGTGTAAATATTTCTTTAAAGAAGTCTTTAAAGCCTACATTTAAAGGAATTGCTTCAACAGGGTGTAGCTCCAACAGTCTGAAAACGGAGACTTCCAGTGTGTCAGTAGTTGGCTGATGATCCTGCTTTGCCAGTAACGGGAGAAGAATTTCTTTGCCAGCTCTTGCCTCAAGAGTTCCTGCTGTGACAGCATATCTTGTGCGTGTGCTTGATTTAATGTCTCCAATTACCATATCTTTGTAATTATGATCCGTGTCTGATGAGGATGGTGGAACCTTTAAGGCCTTAAGCAAAGGATCTCTGATTCTTATAAGGATATAATGTCTTCCATTGATCTTCCCCTTTTTAATGTTTCATCAACTCTGCAGCCAATTGATCATGCCTTGAATAAAACTGTAGGATAACTGTATGCCAGGACTTGTGATTCATTTTCACTTAGCTAATCAAAATGTTGTTCCACAAGACCCTGGTGATGTTCAAGATGCTTTGTAGGAGGTATTGGCTCAACTTAATCTGCTTACCTCAGATAGCATCTCTCTTGTGGTCTTATCAAAATCCAAGACATGAGTTATTAATCAGACTATCCTCTTTCAAATGTTTATTAGGTATTTATTTTTTGTGAAGCTTTCGGGCTATGTGGCCATGTTCTGGAAGAGTTGGAACATGGCCACATAGTCCGAAAGCTCCATAAAAAACTATGGATGCCGGCCATGAAAGCCTTCGAATCCATGTTTATCAGGTAGTCTATTAGGTTGTATTACCAAAATATTTACGAGTCAATAAGAAATTCCATGTTCTTAACATGAGTGTCTGTCTCTACATGCCATATATTCACCCAAGCATCAATAAACTTCCTAAAAAGTCTTTGGATACATTATTTCTTTATCAATTTTTGATGCAGCAAAACCCACACAGTTGTGGAGCACTTTAACAAATTTATTTCTGCATCAGCTCACATGAGCTGTAGTCCACAAACACTCAGGACATGACAAATTTATTTGTCTTTAAGGTGCTATAGGACTCTTTTCAGTCATACAATACTGAAAAATTTTATACTAATTATTTAACAGTCCTCTCATAGTTTGCTGCTGATTACATTTTAGATTGCTTCTTCCACTTCTCTGAAAGCTAGGAAGAAAAATACTGACCACATTTATTTAAGTTAAATTTAGGAAACAGTTGCCTGCATTGCCCAGTCATATGATATATTTCTTTCTCATAGATTTTTCTAGACTGCAGTTTCAATTCTATGTTCCTGTGGACATGGGCAGTTAAATAAATAGTATGAAAAACAAATGGGGAAGCTTTACTGTAAATATGTGTACATATAACAATTATGGATATTCCAAGATTTCCAAAAATAAAGGTTTTACTTTGATAGCTGTGTGGCAATAGGTGGCAGATTTAGAAAACAGGCCCTGCTACCATGGGAGTCTGCCCAATATTTCCCTGAGCCTGATAAAATCAGCCTTCCTGATGTCCAAGGTTTGTGGTTTGTCTCTTCTTTGGCCTGCTGACAAACAGTGGGGATGCTGTCTTGGGATAATGGAAGTGGTAGTGCAGTATAACCAGAAACCA
Source organism: Urosaurus nigricauda (assembly GCA_034509955.1). Classification (NCBI taxonomy): domain Eukaryota; kingdom Metazoa; phylum Chordata; class Lepidosauria; order Squamata; family Phrynosomatidae; genus Urosaurus; species Urosaurus nigricauda. The sequence goes on from JAOEGL010000003.1 coordinate 61,652,531, forward strand.
TCAGAGGAAGGGCTGACCTAGATCTTTATTTTTGTAGAGAGAAAAAGCTCTTGATTTGACTTTATTAACACAAGAAATGATATTTTAAATAAGAAGTTATGAACAATAAAAATGACCTTGCTTGCCCTGTCAGAAAGAAATGTGAATAATGAGTGGATGCAAAGTTCTGAACTCCAAAATATTCTCTTGCTGTGATCTTCAAACTGCATCACAAGTCCTATTTGTCTGCATGGGACATGTGTTTGCTTGGTTCATGGATTTAACTAGACTCCCCATTAAGATCAGAGATTTTCAGTACAGAATGGAGAGCAAAATGTTTTCCAAGCCAATTGCTTAGGCTTTAAATCCACACAGTAACTATATACCTGCATAGAGATTTGGGAGAATTCATTCATCTGTCCTTTGCCAGCTGCTTAGAAGCAGTTTGAAATCATATTGGGGATTTGGAGATTCTCAGCTCTTAGTAGCCTGAGATGTGTGGAAAAGATTAGGAGCCCTAGTGGTGCAGTGGTTAAATGCCTGTACTGCAGCCACTCATTCAAAACCATAAGGTTGCAGGTTCAATACCAGCAAAAGGGCTCAAGCTTGACTCAGATTTGCATCCTTCCAAGATCACTAAAATGAGTACCCAGATTGTTGGGGGCAAGTGTAAACAGCGTAGACACTGCTTAGGCACTATGAAGCGGTATATAAATGAAGCTTTTTTGTTTTTGAGATCTACTGCCAAATTGAATTATGTTTTTTTTTTCAGAAATAGATAATCCACAGCTAATATATACTTAGAAGAAGCATATTTCTGATGTGAATGAACTTTTCTATGAAAACAGTTTTTAGTCAAATAACAATAGATTATTTATAACCCACATTTTGTATTTTTAAGAGCAACCTATAGAAGTGTACTGATTGAAAGGTCTGTTCTCATTCATGACTGTTTTTACATGATAGGTTGACCTAGCTTAACTTTTTTTTTAAAAAAAAAATAGTGTTAGTTAATTTGCTTTTCAACATGCATCAACATTCTTACATTCTACTGGACTGAACATAGAGATACATAACAACAACAGCAGTTATGGTAATGTGGTGTAGAGTTGTTTGAGAATGTCAACATGTGGATAGGTATAGTGTGGTAGATACTATGCCCTCCAATTTTTAGGGGAAGATTGCTCTGCAAAGACTCCTGAGTAAACCTAGCAGTAACGGGAAGGAAGACATGTCTCATTATATATCAATATTTGGTTTAAAAGCAGAAAGCAGTAAAGAGGAATAAATGGACTGTTTTCATGATACGATATTAGAGGTGTGGTCTTCCTAGAATATTTATTATGATTTGTGCATTATACCATTCATAAACATGCTGGAATTGTATCTGAGCAGTGAACTGGTGAGGTTTGCTATACCATTCAGTTTTTAAAGAAAAAAAAAGGGGGGGACAGTACAGAGCTCCCAAAAATCTCTATTAGGTTAGTGGGGAATAAAACAGAAAATACAGTGTAATGTAAGTAACTGTAAAACAATTGGGGTAAAAAATTCTAAGGGGCAGTACAAACATCCCTAAAGGGGTGGCCTCCAGCCATCTGTTCTTCAGCCAGATTGGGGCCACAGAAAATGCCCGCTACAGCCCCGATCTGGCATTTCCAGGACATGAAAAGGAGCTGCAAAAAGCAGCTCTTTTTTGCTCCCTGGAAAGGGTGTGATAGCCATGGTGCCATGGCTATACTGTGCTCCTTCATTGCTGCATCATATGACACAGCGCAAGAAGAGTGCCATGACACTGCCCGCTGTGGGACTGGCATGCAGTGTCATGGCACCATGGGGGTGTGCATCATGGAGATGCTATGCCCTGATTCTGCCCCCCCCCCCCCAGTCTGGCCCAAAATGCAAGTGTGCACAGGGCCTATCTCCCTAACTGCACTGCTGAGATTTGGGTCTACAGTGACCTGACCAGGAAAGAGATTTCTGGGTTATGCTGAATTGCTCAATTAAATGTAAACATGTGGCAGCTGTGAAAAAAGGTAAATTATGTTAGGAATAATTATGAAAGTGATCAAAATAAAGCTGCCAATAATTCTTTTATATACACCTGTGATACAGTGATAACACTGTGTACAGTTTTAACCATCCCAGTGGTGACTTCCAGAACAAAGCAGCAGTGAATATACTTTTTGTTTGAAATATAAAGGATCAGTTCAAGGTACTGGGCCTGTTTTGGGGGTAAAGCACCACATCTTGGATAACTCTGTTAAAGACTAAACCTTGGGAAAATTTACCATTTTACTGATGTCACCAACCACTGCTGGAAAAAGTCTACCTGAAATTGGTCATGTAGATCTTGGACATTAGGAAAAATTCCATAGTTCACTGCAGGAAAAAAAAAAGAAAAATTACAAAGTGCTGATACAAGAGAATAACAAAGTAATGATGATCCAGCACTCAAACAGTCTTCCAAAATACTTGCTTTTATGGTATTTAGAGGGGGCTGTACCTTCCCAAACCAATACTCCTGACTTCAACCAATTGCTTGTGCTTCAATTATTTCAAAACCACTGATGGGCCTTTCAATTAATGCTGTTTGCATAATTCTACACAAGGGCTTCCAAAGCTGCCCATTACATGGCAAACATTCTTCCTGATTAAGCAGAAGAAGTAAGCACTTGATTGGCTTTTCCTATAAATGCTGACATGCTGAGGCCAAAGATAAAACCCCTTTACGATCTTGAAAGTATCCAGGCTACCTTTCACAAAGATTTCCATTTCCAGAGAGGTGTTAACATAGCCACAGATTAATGTATACCTCTTCAAGCATTTGTACAGCACAATGTTCAACCTTTACATGTTCACACAATGTAACCTTCTGTTTTCCTGGCATTATCACATGACATGTTGAATAATGAGATCTGCTTTTAAAGAAAAGTAATCAGGATGCCAAATGGTTTTCTTTCAAAATGGACTATAACCCCAAATATTGGGAGAAAAAGAACATTTATTTTTCTGCACTTGTTTGTGTATGAGCCATGTGGCAAAGAATGAAAGAATAGCTCCTTAGCTGAGTTTATTTTAGTTGAGCACGTTAACTGGAATTGAGGTTAATTGACCTTTATATAATGGATACACAGGACAGTACTTACGCTGTGCACACAGAGAGCAAGTTTATTTGAAAAGCAAATTACATTAATTGACATTCATTGTGCAGCTTTCTGTTGTTTATTGCTAGCTGCTCATGTGAATAGTTTGTTGATGGTATAGATAGGATAAACATTTGTTTCTGATAAATAGGATTTTCAGTTGAGTAGGTTTTAATTACTCTACAACTACCTAGGCTTTCATTTGAAGTTATAAGGTACTGTACACTATGGAGCTAATCCCTTCAAGTAGAATTTTAAAAAACCCAATTGTAGCTCTTAAAAACTGTTCATGTTTGAGGCTTATAAGTCCAATACTCTTTACTTGAATATTATTGGTTCTCCCCAAATAGAATACAACCATTGAGTCAATTGTTGAATGGTGAATAAACATATGTACATCCAATCAATTCAGGGGGTTTACTCTGATTGGGAGTCATCAGGCCTTTGCCATTTCAAAACAGTAAAATGAGTATGTTCCTCAACAGGCAATAATAATTCATAATATTTGTATTGTGCTTTTAGCTGCTCAAAATACTGTTCATACCCTTTACAGCTGTAATCCTGACTCAGAAAGATAGGCTGATATATTTTCTACTGTAATGGAGACAGAAAAACAGAGTCTGCAAGAAGATAGCTTGTCCCATGCCACTGGGTTGTCCAATGCCAATGGCAGAACCAGGATTGAAAGCAGTGGTTCCTGATTGGTGGTTTAGTCTCTCAGTCAGTAAATTACTGTAGATATCATCTCATGCCAGCACAGTTTGTTCACTGTAATTGCCAGCAACCCAACAGAGAATGGAAGGTGCCCAAAAGGGTATGCTCAACCCTCTCCTTTACCACCATTGTGGAGGCCACCTCATGAGGAGGCCACCACTGCTGCAGCAAAGCTGGAAAGGGTGTGCTCAGCCCTTCTCTGATGTGGTCTGCACCCCCCACACCTCCTAGGGATGCCACTGCACTAACAAATTTCATGGTGAGTTTTGCCAGCATCCCTATTTGTTGTTTCATTTTTCTTTATCACCTTTAGAAGAATTCCCTGGAAAGGAAATACTATTTTCAGCCTGATTACCATTTCACATTTTGAGCAAGAAATGACAAATCTGCTAATAAAGTGAACAGGCTTTTCACTGTCCTCATGATCTATATTCCTTAATCAGGATAGCTACCAGCATAAATTGCTTTAAAGGGGAATTAGAAAAATTCCTGAAGAATTAAAGTATAAATGGCTACTAGTCATGAAGGCTTTATACTACTTCCAGGACAAAATACACTGCCTCTAAGCACTGTTTCTTGGGGGGCACAGAGAACTCTATTGCCCTCTTGTTCTTGGCTTCTGATAGCCATCTGGTTATCAGCTGTGGGGAAAAATGATGGGCTAAATAGGCCTTTGATCCAGCAGGACATCTTGTGGTTACCAGCACTACTTTTATTTGCAGATGGCTGTGTTGGTAACTATGGGGAATATTAATAAAGTTTTTCAATTCCACTCTTAAGTAATGGCTATTGAGCAGGAGGTCCCAAGCACACACCCACACTTTCTGTCTTATATATTTGATCACCAGAACAATAGTCATTCATTCTCTCATGGCCATTTCACTTTGGAGCTTTGCAAAATTTCCTCAGCCTGGTTGGTTTTCATCTGCATTTACTGCATCTTGATTTTGGTGTTTTTTAGGACTGGTAACCAATCTTTATTTATTTTAGGGTTTCTACTTTCCTGTATAAGTTGTCCAGATGTTTATGGATTTCAGTGGCTTCCCTTTGCATTCTGGTCTGATAGTTGTTGGCATGGTCCAGAATTTCAGTGTTTTCAAATAGTCTTTTATGCCCAGAATGGTTTATAACACATTCTGCCACTGCTGATTTTTCTGGCTGACCCAGTCTCTTGTGTTCCTTGATTTATGTTTGGACACTGCATTTGGTTGTCCCTATGTAGATTTGTCTGCAACTGCACGGTACAGTATATGTCACAGTGTTTCCACATTTCCACATGAAAAAAATACATATAACTCAATGACACTGGTTTATATTTAAGGGGAGTATTTTAAGGGAAAAAAGATGGTGGGGGGAAGAACCAGCCTTGTAAAATAAATTCAGACATAAGAGTTCACAGACAGCTCATTTTTGCAAATCTTTAATTGACTGTTCACAAATAAATAGATACACTTTAATGTCTATTATCTTCATATCATGCAAATGGGAGAAGGGTTTGTGAAAGAGATTAGGAATAATAAAAGAAACTAGGGAATCCTTTATAAAAATATGCAGATGAATTAATTATTCAGAATACACATAGATTATAAATAGTCTAATTTCTAGTCGTATTAATAATCCCTTTAATAGTGGCAGTATAAATTGTTTAAAGTGATTATTAGAGTTAACTCTGCACATTGTACTAATTAAATGAGGCCCAGATAGATTCACATTAAAATGTTTGGCTTGCTACATTTTAAAAGGAGTGGTATTTTGTTATGAAGGAAATTATTTCATGGAAATATACTTTTAGTTTTTAAAAAAGGGACAAGGTAACTAATCTTTGTCTTGCAAAATAACAATTATGTACACTGTTTACAATATTCAGAATGTTTCTTTTTGGAATGAACAGTCTTAAATCTATAAACCAAAGATAGTCATTCTTATAAGATAGAAAAATGGAATTTACTGTACAAATCATGTATAAAAATGCAATTACTGTCTTTAGGAAAATTACAAATAAAAGCACAGGAGATTATTCAAGAGACACATTCTTGTTTGTATAATCTGTTTAAAGTTGGAAATCAAAAAGCATGTTCAGTCTTAAGATTGACTGTTAATGTCCATTGTTGCATACTCATGCTAACAGATCATTGCACTTGCTGAAGATCCAGATTCAGTGATAATACTTTTGCAGGAACAGTGACCAGATTCAGTTTGATTCTGTGATGGTGATTGTCTTTACCATGTCAGGTAGGTTCTCTGTATCTAGGTCTTCTTTGCTGTTATCTGAATTTTCTGGTGAAATGTAACAACCAGAGTCTCTTGGGCAGTCATTTAGCTGCGACTTGTTAAAGCTGAGGTCAGGGCTTAAGGTCTGTGGCACTTCCTGTGTTTCTTGCTCTTGTTCATCTGTAAAATTGAAACAATATGTTACTTCATCCCCTTGGTAGTTATGTGGCTGCTTTACAAGTTCTGCAGAAAAAGCATGGAATACTTTATATAAAGCATTTAAATAATAATGAGCCAAATGTTGGGTACCAGTATAAGGAACATCTGGATTCAAATCCCAATTCACCCATCAAGGTCACAATAGGTAACCTTAATCTCTCATCTTAACCTCTGTGCCAGGATATGCCATCTCTAAGTCATATTATTATTATTATTATTATTATTATTATCCTGCCCTTCTTGCAGGACTGGGACTCAGGGCAGCTTACAACATTAAAAAACAAAAAACAAACAAAAAATACAATTAAAACCATACAAAAATAGTACATTTAAAACAGAATTAAATTAATACAATAATTAAAATGGATTACATGAGAAAATATCAAAAACCTTCAAAAGATAAAAATGTTTAAAATATATTTAAACAATATAGCACCCCAGGCCATTCTTTAAACACTTTCTGTTTTGAATGCTTGTCTGAAAAGGAAGGTTTTTGTCCATCAGCAGAAGGCCATCAAGGAAGGGGCCATTCTGGTTTCCCAAACAGCTCCACTGGCTGCCAGTTTATTTCCGAGCACAATTCAAAGTTCTTGTGATGACCTATAAAGCTCCATATGGCTCAGGTCCAGGCTATTTGGCAGACCCTGCCTCCCTATATGAGCTAGCCCGGGCTCTGGGATCCTCAGGGAAGGCCCTTCTCTCAATCCCACCACCATCACAAGCATGGTTGGTGGAGACATATCTTTGAATTTTAGAATCTTTTGTAGTTCTAGAATCATAGAGTTGGAAGAGACCACAAGGGCCATCCAGTCCAACCCCTGCCATGCAGGAACTCACAATCAAAGCATCCCCAACAGATGGCCATTCAGCCTTTTCCATGGCTGCCTCGAGACTTGGGAACTCTGTACAGGGATGTTGTGTACTCTCTGTAACTTGCTCCTATTAGCAGCCTGACTGCAGCTCTTTGGACTAGCTGAAGTTTCCAAACACTCTTCAAAGGCAGCTCCAAGTAGAGTGCATTACAGTAGTCCAAATGGGATGTAACTAAGGCATGTACCACTGAGGCCAGATCCAGCATCTCAAGGAATATGTGCAGTTGGCGATCATACCGCATCCCAAAACTCTGGACGATCTTTCAAAGTGGCTTCATGTATATGTTAAATAGCATAGGGGACAACATAGGCCAGAGTTGAGCAGGAGTCCCCTAGCACTACCTTCTGGGTTTGCCCCTCCAGGAAGGAATGGAGCCACTGTAAAACAGTCCCATCCCATCCCAGAGAGGCAGTCCAGAAGGATATCACAGTCAATAGTATTGAAAGCCACTGAGAAGTCTAGGAGAACCAACAGGGACACCCTCCCCCTGTCCAGTTCTCTGTAAATCATCCAGCAAGGTGACCAAGGCTGTTTCTGTTCCATAGGCAGGCTTGAAACCAGGTTGAAATGGATCTAGATAATCCATTTCATCTAGAAACCACTGGAGTTTGGAAGCCACCAATCCTTCTAAAACCTTGTCCAAAAATGGTAGCTTGGACACTGGCCAATAATTGTTCATGGCTTTTTAAACAAGGATCCCACAAGTGCCTCCTTTAGGTAAGATGGAACTCTGCCTTGTTGTAGGGAGGCATTGACTACCTCCTTTACCCACTCAGCCAGTCCCACTCTGGTCTTTTTAATAAGCCAAGGTCCAAGACACATGTGGTAGCTTTTACCTTTCCAAGGATCATGTCCACATCGTCAGGCTGCACAAGTTGAAAAGTATCCATTAACACTGGACAGACAAATGCCAAGGTTACATCCACTGGCACTGTATCAACTGCAGCATCCAACTCAGAGTGGATCTGAGCGACGTTATCTGCAAGATGCCATGGAAATTCTTCACAGCGGGCCTCTAAGTAGTCTACATTTTCTATTTGAGGGTGCGTATGTAAGAGACCCCTGACCAGCTTTTAACAGCTCTGCTAGATAATTTCATGCAGATGCAATGCTGGCAGCAAAAAATAATTTCTTTGCTGCCTGCACTGTTATAGAGTAGGCCTCCAAATAGGCTCTTGCCTGTGTTCGGTCAGATTCACCAATGTCTCTCTAGTCTCCTTCTCACTTGTTTCATCAACATCAACTCCCTGGAGAACCAGAGAGCTGGTTTGGCTCCACTCTGTAAGAGGGGATGCTTAGGAGCTATTGTGTCCACCGCCCTGGCCATTCCAAAGGTTGGCTAGGGCTTCAACAGAATCACCTGCTGAGGTGACATGAAACTCCCCAAGAGCCATCAGGAATCCATCTGGATACATTAGCCTCATGGGGTGGGCCATCCTAATTGGTCTCCAACTCTTGCAGAGGTTCTGAGTCCCAGTGAGTCTAAACCTACCCAGATGATGATCTGTCCATGACAATGGGCAATCCACACCAAGATCATCACCATCCCACCATCACCCCATGAGTAGGGCCAGATACCACTTGGGACAATGGTTGTCATGGAGGCCATGAAGTCCTTAGCCACTCCTGACAGGGCATTCTCAGCATGGATGTTGAAGTCCCCCAGCACTATCAGATGAGGAAACGTCAACACCAACCCTGAGACTACCCTGGCTAGCTCACCAACAGGATCCCTATTCTGTCAAAACTACCCACCTTTAGGTACACACATTCAAAGCCTGTAGGACAACCCTGTGAGGGGGAATCTGGTGAGGGGGATGGAATCATGATAGACCTCCTCCTTGATATTTTAATCATCTCCTCCCTCCATGTCTCCCTCTGCCCTTTGTGACTCCAATGGCTGTTCCCTGAAACTGTGTCTCCCTTCTCTCCTCTGTAAACCACATCCTTCCTTTGTTAGGCTGACAGGCCAGTAGCTATTTTTTTTAAAAAAACAGTCCATTAAACAGACTGCCAGATAATAAGAACAGAGACAGTCAAAACAGATAATAAACCAGGAAAAAGCCAGGACCTTGCCCTCCATACCCAGCACAAATATGTTCAGCCAGGGCCTCAGACCTGAAGACAGAGGAATCCCACTAGGAAGACAGAGGTCCAAGCACCAGCTGCACCAGCTGCAACACCTCCTCCTCCTTGGCCCTCAAATAGTCACTGCAGTCCTCCTTCTCTCTCTGCGGGAGTGTTTTGCAGCAGAGTCCTGTCAAGTCCTGGTTGTATAGCCCAAGCAGGCAAAGCAGCTGTGAGTGATGGAAAACACAGCACCTGCTGAGTCAGGGCCTCAGTCCTGAAGAGAGAATAGTCTCACTAGGAAGGCAGAAGTCCAAGTGGAAGTAGACCAGCAGTTTCTTCTTTCCCCTGGCCCCCATATACTCACTGTTGCCCCCCCCCCCTCTCTCTGCTGGGGTGTTTTCACAAAAGATACAGTAAACCATACATTCAGCCACCTTTCCATATGCTGGTGCTTGCCCCAGAGTTTGGACTAACATAATCTGTAATTATGATGGCTATGAATGGATGATGAAAATTATATTCCAGAATATCTGGAGAAATGCTGTACTGAACGTATCAAGATAACTGGACATGAAATCAGAGCTGGTGCTATCATTAGGCCAATAAGACAGCCATCCAGGGTACAGAGGGGTGCAGTATTGACTTTTGAGGTGTACAAAATGTGCAAAGGAAAAGGTGCACAAAGTTGGAATTTGATTGAAAGTTTGAAGAGACAGCCATGTTAACATCAGAGATCACAACATTATTCAGAATGATTTGTATGCTAAAACGTTTTCTTTGTAAAAAAAATAATCAAGAATGTATTGCTCATTCTTGCAATTTAAAACAAGTGTAGCAGTTTCAGGTTTTGTGCTTTTCATTTTTCAAGACATCTGTTTCTGAAAATTGAGCTTAGCAATTTTTAGGGGGAGGAAGAAGGTGAAAGTAGTTAGTCTTATCTAGCAAGTGATATTTCACTTGTGGATCTAAATCATAAAAGAGCTCAGAAGTAACATATTCTAAAAATTGTGTACTGTAACACATTACTTTTGGAGTAAATGTTGCCAGCATGGTTACATATAAAAAGTAACATGATAATTAATAATGGCATTAAATTTGAGGGTATTAGTAACATTGCCTTACTGCACCTAAAACATTGCTTTTTGTGGTGTTATTTTGTATTTTGAAAATATTTTTAATAATACTATATATATATATATATATATATTAAGGAACCTGACAGCAAGCAACAAATAGGTCTTTCACTTTCAAACAATGAATAATACTAACAAATTACATTTTCCCCCCAACTGATTAACACATTACCTAAAAATGTTTGAATAATAATATATTGTATGTTTTTTGTTTTTGTTTTTATTGTTGCTGTTTTAACCCTGCGCTAGCTTAATCCTATTTTAAGGGGTGGGAGGAGGGATTGGGATGTAACATTTTAATTGTACTTCTTTTTAAATGTTGTACCTCACCCCGATTGCTCGCTCAGAGGGGCAGATTATAAATAAATAAATAAATAAATAAATAAATAAGCTTCCTGGGAGCTTCCTGGCTTTGCAAATCCTAGAATGCACCCGCCTGGTGGCATCGGCAGCAAAAATCCATACTATAAAATCTGGATGTATCCCAAATTCGAATTGAATTCAGCAATGGTAAACTGCCTTTTTTAGCTGGTGCTATTTCCTTAACATCGTCACCTTTTTTCTCCTGTATGATTTTTCACTTCTTTGCCTGATGAAGAACCCGTATAGCTTCAAATGCTTGCATGATGTATTTTGATATATTTAGTTGGTCCAATAAAGGTAACACTGCTTTGTGGATTTTGGATTTTTGTTGTATTTTGAGATGAGGACAAGGGAGGTAAAGAAGTATACAGCTAGACTGGTGAAGAGTCTACAACAGCTACTGCTGCAGCAACAGCAGGGACCAAAAGAACACAGAAAATTATTTTCAAGAGACCACTCTTGTCCTGAGGAGCCTCCCCTCACTCTGAGCCCAAGGAGAGTGGAGCTAAACACTGAGACCAAGGGATAGACCCTGGGATTTGGGACCCTATTTACCTCCATATTTAATCTATATTTTAATCTATTAAATATAGGTTAAATATGGTCAAATATAGTGAAAGGCACAATACAGAAATAGACTTAGCAAAGGATACTGTTTAATGTTGCAGAATCAGTGGAACATACTATCTTATCGGCTATGTGAAGTCATGTAATTTTCCTAAAGCACAGCAGTTTCATAAAAGATAAATGGCTTTCAGTCAAAGTTGTCTAAGATAGGGTTAGCAAAGTCTGAGATATGCATCATTTTGACATGTATATTCTGATACTCTTTTAGTCTGTAGGATTAGGCTATGGATACTGAAGAAATATAAGGCTGGTGCATACACTCTGACAAGAGCTAGGTTATAAATATTCATTATCTTCATTTTTGCCCTTGTGTTGCCCTTGGAGCTTGCTTCCATAAAGGAACAGGTGTCTAGCTTACTCTAATATAAGATGTGAGAATGTGGTTCATTCCATATATATATTTTCAGGAATTTTGTTTTGAGATTAGTTGTTGCATACATGAGCTTAGCCTCTTATGACTTTAGTAAAGATCTTTATTTATGTATCACTTGAAGCACAGGGACATTTAAAGACTATCTCAGGGATGAAGAACATGTAGCCTTTGAGGAACTGTTTAACTGCAATTTTTTATTATAGCACTAGATAATATGGTCAATAGAGATGGATTATGGAAGGTGGAGTCCATCACCCAGGACAAAAAAATAAGCACAATAAAAATACTGGTAGACTATGCAAAAAGGATCTGTGAAGCCCACTTCCTGGAAGATGAACTGAAGCACCTAAACTGGGCTCTCCAGGCTAATGGTTGCTCCAGCTCAAACATCATAAAAGCTGCCAGACCCAGAAAAAAACACAGGAGTGAAGAAAAACAACCACCCAAAGGGAAGGTTTTTTAAAATCATACATCAAAGGAGTCACAGACAAAATAGGGAAACTGATGAGGAAACACAACCTCCAAATGATCCAGACTGACCAAGAAAATCCAGAAAATGCTGCACTCAGCGAAGGACAGGAGAGACCCTCTCACAGCCATAGGAGTTGACTGCATACTGTCCAGCTGTGGAAAAGTCTACATAGGGTCCACCAAATGCAGTGTTCAAACACAAATCAAGGAACACAAAAGACACTGCAGACTGGGCCAGCCAGAAAATCAGCAGTAGCAGAACATGTTGTAAGCCATCCTGGGCATAAAAGGCTATTTGAAAACACTGAAATTCTGGATCATGCCATCAATTATCAAGTCAGGATCCATAGGGAAGCCATTGAAATCTACAAACACCTGGACAACTTTAACAGGAAAAAAAATAAAGAAACCCTGAAAGTTACACAGTTTGACTACCAGTCCTGAAAAATACCAAAATCAAGACTCAGCACATGCAAATGAACATCAACCAGGGTCAGGGTTTTTTCCCAGTAGAAAATAGGTCACTAATTTAATAGACACAAATCCTCCTTGCATTTCCTCCCAGCCTGAGGCCTTGCTATTTACCATCAGACCAGCACAGAGATTAACATGTAAATCACTTCCTCCCAACCAAGAGTCACACAATATATATCCCCCACACACCTCTATGCCACCATTCTCTGAAGATGCCAGCCACAGATGCAGGTGAAACATCAGGAATAAATTCTTGCAGAACATGGCCACATAGCCTGAAAAACCCACAGAAACAAAAAACCCACAAACAACAATATCTAGAAAATTACATGATGCACACCCCTCAGCCTACTTCCATCTTACAAATAGATATACCATAGAATCATAGAATCATAGAGTTGGAAGAGACCACAAGGGCCATCCAGTCCAACCCCCTGCCATACCCTCTGTATCCACAGATTCCTTATCCACAGTTTCAAGCATCCACAGCTTGCAAATATTTTAAATATTTATTTATTTTAAATATTTTAAATTATAAATTCCAAAAAGCAAACTTTTATTTTGTTATTTTATATACAGGACACTACTTTACTATGCTATTTAATATAATGGGACTTGAGCATTTATGGATTTTGGTACCAACCGGGGGGGGGGCTGTTGCTGGTACCAAATGCCAGTAGATACCAAGAGCCCATTGTATGATATAGCCAAGATGAGACTGTATACAAGAAACAGCATGTTCAGAAGTTCTCCTATGTAAAAATATGTTCCCACACACAGAAAACTAACACAAGAAGGATGGAGTTCCTGTATCAGCTTCTTCATGAAGTGCTGCTTTTCTATGGGCTGGAATTTCATCTATCAGCATTCTGCTTTATTACATACTGATCATTTAAGTTCTTTTTTTCTTTTTTCTTTTTTTTGTGTGAGATATTTCAGTAGTATGGGTTGATCTTATTGTAAGATATACAGGAGTTATGTTGATAAAAATATTATGAAGAACACAGTTACTGTTATGAACATTTTGGAAAATTTTCTAGTTTAGAGATGCCACTTTCTCTGTTCCTAGGGACAGGTTTGTTTTTTTCAGACAGAGAATATTCTTTGTTCTTTCTGTTGTAAGGGTTAGAAATTCAGTTTGACCACAATTATTTTACAGAAAAACAAGCATTTATGATAAAATAAATGTCCTCTAGCAATAAGGAAGTCACAGCTCATGCAGAGTCATCAGCTGAAGGAGGAGACCTTTATACAATTAACCTATAAAATATGCAATGGATTTTAAACAATATGAATATTATTTTTAACAATATGAATATATATCTCCTTGCAGAATCTAGGGTTGCCAGGTGAAAAACAGACAGGGCTCCTGGACCTCTATTAATTGGGCAGAAGGAGAAAGTTCATCAAATGTTGCTTGTCACTGTATTGATCTGAAAGGTCTGATCAACTTGGAGTTTGCTAAATTTAGGCTTCTGATGTTCACACTCTGGGCACTTTGTTCTGGCCTCAGAACAAGTAACAAGAGGGCTCCAGAACTTCCCAGAAGATCCAGAGTAATAGGCAAGTCTTAAAAATTTGTTTTAACCCTGTTATTTCCCAGTTCTGGTGTGGGATGTGTCAGACATCATCCAGACTGTCCACACTTGGGTTTTGGGCCATGTGCCATTGAACACGATGATGCTAGAATGTGTGTGTGTGTGGGGGGGGGGGGGGAACAAGCATTTTGGCCTATGCAGACAATATCCAAATTGCAGTACAAGAGCTGCAATACCACAGATCTTTGTCTAAGGGAACTAAACATTAAGTAAACATTAAGACCAAACTAAACCACTGGATTCCCCTCCCGCAACAGTCTAAACAAAACAACATTTTTCCAACTGGGTGATGGTTTGGCTTGTATTTTGGTTATTTCCAATGTAATTTCTAGAATCAGTAACTAGATTCCCTTGTACAATTGGGTAATTATGCTTCTCACTTCTAAGCAGTACAGATAATCAATTTTAATTAGAAAATCATTTATAGTCGTCAGAGTCATGCCTCTTTAAGAAAAAAAATATTGACCTTGGAAAGTTGATTTCAGATGCAATATTTAGTTACAACAATGATGTTCAGCTTTTTCAACCCAATTTTCCACTTGGGTTGACTTAAGCACAGTAGTTTAGCCAAGGTCATGCAGAATTAGTTACTCTGCTAAGAGCTGACCTCAGGATCACGTTGGCTCCCATTCTTTCATTATAATTACTTGACTGAATGGCCTATTATATCCCATTGCATACTTACTGATTTTTCTTATCTCCTGCATTACTGATCTACGTTGGTGAGAAAAAACTACAGTTTTACACCAAACAGGAATGATCAATTTGCCTTTGAGACCCACTTCAAGTTTTGTCATTCAGATATTCTATATGTATGTATTAAAACTAAATTCACAATGTCTACTAGAGATATTAAGGCCATGGGTGGACTGATTAATGTATTATTCATTACAAAAGTTTGACTCATATATGCCACCTTCTTTTCTGCTATTTACAGACAGCACAGCCGTCTGAATTAAAAGATTTAATTCAGTCAAAGTCAAATTATTGTTGTATTGCTTTAGGCTAGAGTGCCACGCCCACTCAAACAGGAATGACGTATATAGAACTCAGTGGAGCTTATTTTATTTGTCTATTTTATTCATTTATTCAATTTATACCCTGCTTTTCTCCCACCGAGGGGCCCCATGTGTCCAAGCAACAAACATACAGGTTTGAGTAGTCATCTCATATTCACAATTTCTGGTAATCTAAAAACATTGAATTTTCTGCATGAAAACACAAGAAAATTAATGTTACATGGATGGCATGAATGTTTATCTGCTTCTTTAGTCTGTATTGGTATCTGTAAGAGTAAAACATGTAAATCATCATGTGTGAATAGATACTCCATGGCCTGTATTTATTTCCAACATTTATTTTAGCTGTTAACATTATAACCCACTTTCTGCTCTTTGTTTAGCACTTTCAAGGGGTGAAACAGATGGGCAGGAAAAAGTGGCTTGAAGCTGCTTTTTTTGAAGCCACACTGAAACTCCATCAACCGCACCACTGGCTCCCAAGGCAGCTGGAGTGCTCATGTCATGGCCACATGACATGGCTTCAAGCCAGGAAGAAACGGGAAAAAACTGCTTCTTTTTGAAATGTTTTTTTTTTTCTGCATAAGGCACCTAGAGGGCACTTTCCTGCTGGCTTCAAGGCATGTGTCATCTAAATGCCACACCTATAAGCCAGCCTGTCTGTTTAGCTCCCAAATGTTCAAAGCAACCCTTGTGTGTAATTTCAATGTAAGTCTTAGAAGTAATCTTGTTGGGGAAGTCCATGGCCTACACTAAGCATTATGCAAACAGGCTTCCACTTGCATAATGAGAATTTCTATTCCACTTCTTCACCCTGTCAAAAATATGTTCTGAACAACCCCCCAAGTCTCCATAGCAGATATTGGGGATCCCAGGGTATGCATATGCTGCAGGGAGAACAGACAGTATGTTGTACCAGCAATACCACTCTCAGTCAGACAGTACTGGCAGCAGCCCAGTATGACCCTCTATTGTGCATGTGGACTGGGAAAGATTGAGGCTGATGCAGAGTGGTTTGCCTAAGTCCCCTTCATATTTCAGGGCAGCAAGTGTAAAAACTGAGATTTTCAGCTGTTGCTCAACAGGCAAGAGCCAGACCCCCAGGCAGTTATATTTTAAAGTGGATTAATTATATGATGGTTTGTAGATACTGAAGTACCAGTGTCCAAAATGAACTCTCTCCTTCTTAACAGAGATAGTCAAAACTGTGATGTCTGATAGTGCCTGGACCAGTGGAGATTCTGGGGAGAAAGAAGTGATGCTCTATAATTTTATTTATCTGTCTTTAGGCAGCAGAACTCATTAAAGTTACTTGAACTATAGCTCCCAGCTCAAGCTATCATTTGGTGCCAGTGATGGAAACAGTTCTTGAGATTCTCTTGAGATTTTGATCTTGCCATCTCAGCATGAAGAGACTGCACTGCAAGCATCCATCAACCCCCTTGATAGATTTTGTCTCTAATATAAGACCAAAATGCTGAAGTGCCGTCCCCTACCTCAATTGTGTTTTTGATACTCTGCACAAACTACAAATGCATTTGTGCAAAACTCCTGATCACTAAAAGCAAGTCCAGGAACAATAGGCTATTTTCTATGAAGTTCATGTTGTGGATTTATTATAGGTTGGCCCCAGGTCTCAGTATATACAAAATCCATCTATCTCAAAAATTAGTATAAAGTACTGCATCATTTATTAAATGCATAACAAGCAAACCAACCAATTAACCAACAACTAAACCACTATCTGAGCAAATGTCCTGAGAAGAAGAAAAAATATTTTTTTTCTTTTCTTTTCCTTTCCTTTCCTTTCCTTTCCTTTCTTTTTTGCAAAACACACAAGGGCAAATCTGATAAAGGTTTACATTAGTACTTCGTCCAACTGTATCCAACATTAACCAAAGCATAGGTTCCAAGTTGAGGTAAGTAATAGTCCCACAATATTCTGCACTGGTCATGTGTCATCTAGAGTACTGTGCTCAGTTTGATCTGCCTCATTTTAAGAAGGATATAGACAAGTTGGAGCACGTTCAGAGAAGGATAACAAGGATGAAAGGGGCACAGACAACAAAACATGAGAAAAAGTTGAAGGATCTGGGCATGTTCAGCTTGGTGTAGAGAAGACTGAGAGGGACAAGGCTGTACACTTTAAATATCTCAAGGGCTGTCACAGAGAGAAGGAGGCAGTACTGCTTTCTCTGCTGTCCAGGAAGGTAGAACCAGATATAACGGTTTGAAATGAGAAGATAGTAGTTTTCATTTGAAAATTAGAATTAACAGTAAGCATGGTTTGGCAATAGAACCAATTGCCTAAGAAGGTGATGGGGTCTCCCTCTCTGGATGTCTTCAAGAGGCTGGACAGCTACCTGCTGGGCATGCTCTGCCTGGTGGTCTGCATTGAGCAGAGAATTGGACTCAGTTGCCCATGAAGCCCCTTCCAGCTCTATGATTCTGTGAACAAGATTCTGAAAATCTTCTGACATGACATCTCACAGTGGTGCTTTAGACCCCATTTCTTTATACCTTTAAAATGTTTAGCTTAATTTATTAAAATGCAAATAAAAGACCTAGATGAAACTTAGCACATACTTTCATAGTCCTGCAGATTCTCAATAGCAGACAGTAGCCTTGTTCTGTCTTCTGAGTCTTTGATGTTTAGTTCGATTAAATGACTCTCTTTTAGGTCTTTCAAATCTTCCAGTGTCTCATAGCCGTTTAGCAAGAGGGTTGATGAATAATCCTAAAAAAACCCAAACAAACAAATCCAAATTCCTACTGTTACACAGACAGCTTTTCCTCTTACACTATTTTGTCAACGAGACAAAATAAGCTCTCGGAGCTCTGAAATGACTAGATCATTAGTAATTCATAAGATACATTTATAGAGACAGTCATCACACCATGGTTTATTCTTAATAGTATGTAACACATACAGTCAATGTCTTGATTCTTGCTCAGTAAAATTAGTGGGGCCTAAGTCACTGAAATTTCACTTGACTTGGAAAAATTCAATTCAAAAATAGTAAATAAAGATATATGAAGGACTAAATATAACAGACCCACTGAAGTGAATGAGGTTTCTTCATCAAAACTAAGTCCTACTGGTTTCACTTAATCTACTGTTGGATTTAGTCCAATGTATATTATAGCAAGCCAGTGCACCATAGTAGTTTGAGTATTGGACTGCAACTCTGGAGACCAGGGTGTGATACACTGCTCAGCTATGAAACCTACTGGGTGACTCTGGGCAAATCACATGTTCTTAGCCTCAGGGGAAAGCAGTGGCAAACCTCCTTTGAACAAATCTTGCCAAGAAAAAAACATGATAAAAGGTTTAGAGTAGCCATAATTTGGAAATAAGGCTCCCAACAACATACTATATTAAAACTGAAATTGATGAAGTAAATGATTGTACAGTATGTAGGTCTTCCATTTATTACAAGAAAAAGCATGCCATGATAGCCAGTACATAATCAGAGCAAAGTGAAAACCTTTGAAGTCTTACTGACTAATCTAGTTTATTTTTCTCACTGACACCCACCCAGTGGATGTGAGGTTACAACCTTCTACATATTTACCTGGCAGTACTGCTTTTGTATGCACAGAAATGAAATTGTTTTGTTACAGTGGCATGACGTTTGCAAGATTCTGTCCAAGTGTGACAGTCAGCTAATGTTTTCCTATGATGGAATGGATTCTGTTAGTGGAATAGATCCCACTCCCATTGTTGCCCCAAACCCCTCTTCCCCCAGTATGGGCCATAGGGCTGGGGATCTTACAGAAAAGACTGGGAGGATGCAGGTGGCAATTGAGGTGGAGGAGAAACTTCCAGCGCATGACAGAAGGTCCACTTGTGCCATGTAGACTAACAGCCCAAATTTTAAAATTCAGAAAGGCACCTTTACCTTTATCTTTCCTTTATTTACTGATTTAAATTTTGAGCAAGATATTTCTGAAATTAGAATGGAGCAAATCTCAGACTCTAAAACCCTCTGTTCTATTTTAACATTGATTTACAGTCCCCTTTGCTGTATTCCTTAACCAAATCATAGTTGAATATTATGTAAAGAAATATTTATATCTGGTTTGTAGGGAAAATAATGTCAACAGGATAATTTACAACTTTGTCATTTCTAGCAGTACTGCATTTCTACACACACAGCCCAGACATTTGATTATCTGCTTTATCACACTAGGGGGCAAACAGGATTTAAATGAGAGTTAAATGAGAGTTAAACAGGAAATGTTCTGTAATAAACATAGGGCATTTCCTGTTTAACTCTTGTTTAACTCTAGTTTAAATCCTGTTTGCCCCTTAGTGTGATAAAGGAGAAAGTTGCATGATGCATACTTATGCTTACATGTCCCATATATATTAATTAATTTATTCCACCTATGTTACTTAACAGTTCAAGGTTAAACACAATAGTTAGCATTTGAAAATGGCATTGTAATTGTGAAGCACTATATAAATATAACTTATATTTTTTATATCAATGTTGTAAAATTATCCTATAATTTAACAGTAATGTTAAGTATGAAAGTTTTATATACCTTATATAGTTTAGTTTCTAAATTTTAATCAGTTACAAACTGTTCTTTTTAGTACATAAAGAAACTGGAATGATTTTATTGACTAAGTAATACACATAAAATTGCAAGATTCATGAAAAAGAATTCCTGCTTTAAACAATACTGTTCCCTGCCTCCCCTTTAAACAATATATGGGATATTGGTAGCAAATGTGCAACATGTTAATTCAAAGCAAGTCCTTATAGAATTACAGTAACAAAAATGTGTCTGAGGAAGTAAACTTAAGTCTATAAAAGCTCATGCTGACAACCTCTTTCTTTAGTTAGTCTCAAAGGTGAAACAAGATCTTTCTACATACTGATTCTACAGACTAACATGGCTATATCTTTGAATTCTGTAACCAAAAAGCAAAACGTAAAGTGCAAATACCACAGGTTTCTCAAATCCTCACATAAGTTTGTTTTCAAACAGAATGGAGAATGATGTGACATGGTCCTTTTTGTTTAACAACTCTGTAATAGGAATAAGAGAGTTTGGAAGAAAGCCATTTTTGAACCATCCTCAACTGAACCTTCAAAGAGGTTCTTTTTGCTAGTTCTTTTTTCAAAGCAAAGTTGAATTAAAAACAAGGGGTAGCCTGTCATCTTTTTTCCCATGTGCTCAGCTTATCCATTAGTGAGAATAAGGTATGAATGTCACTTAGGTGTCTGACAAGAGTCCCAAGTATACATCTCAACCTTGTCCATAAACCTGTGATGACATTTACACAACAGTTCTCTGAGGTTACAAAAAGGCAGTATTAAGGTCATTTTTGTGACCTTCCAGAAGCCACTTTTTGAAAAGGGACAGTGGGGTGGAGGGAGATCATTCCTCCAAAATCCCCAGGACACCGATAGAGAAAGTGCAGTACATGGGTTGCCTATAGGCCCAGGGCCTTTTGGTTGCCCCTAGGGTCCCTTGGAGTCCTTTTTTTGGAAACTATTTGCTGGGCACCAGTATCCCACATCCCAGCCATATTCAGCCAGCCTGTTTTTGAAAACGAAAGCTCCCCAAGTTTTAAACAGGATGGCTGAGCATGGCTGGGACATGAGATGTTGGCACGAGCAATTTGGCGGTGACTTACAATGCGATAATCCCTGGTTCCATGTCGCATCCCAGCTGCAGCCCGTTAGGCTGCTGCCAGGTTAAAAGGTAATGTGATAAAGTCCTAAGTCAATTTTTGACCTCCTCTGCAGTTCCTAGATCATGACTACTTGATGACCCAGATCTGATCCATAAGAATAACTATAGCAGCTTAGTAATTGATATAATAGCTTTCCCCAAGCATTTATAGCTTGCATCACATACATTATTTCAGCAATCTTTACAAGGATTTCATTTAAGCTAGTATTATTTCCCTATATTACAGACAAGGAAATGGCAGACTATCATAAAGGATTTTTGAAAGGACTGTGAAGATAATGCTTTTATCTGTTCATTCATTTTAGTCAATTTATATCCAACCTCTCCCTCCAAGAAACCAAGGGTGACTAATAACAGAAATGTGTGTAAAGCACTTTGAAGGCTTTGGAATGGGATCAGTATAAACACAAGTGGTTGCTTTGTTATGCTATCAGATATGGGCTTTACACAGAATAATCCTCAAATTTCCCATTGTTAGAGAAGCAGCTGAATTCACTACCAAAAACTATTGTAAATGTCAGAAATAGTGCAGTTTTCCTAAAGTGCACAATGTGCTATTGTTTATGACCCAGTCAGTCTATATGAGTAACTAACTTGTACATGCTGATGCCTGATCAGATAACCTGTGCTGGCATGAAGAGGCTGTATGAAAAAGTGAACAGAGGATTTATCTTGCCCCACTCCTAGTTTTTGGCTGGTATTTAACTCCTATTTGCCACTTAACTCACTCTGTGTACATAACCAAACTGGGTGATGGTCAAAGGGACAGCTAATCAGATATACCCAAAATCTTAGTCTAATAATCAAACCACTAGACCAGGCTAACTCTTTTATAGTGACTAGAATCCAGTATCCAGTTTGAAAAAAGTGTTATAAAAAATATACAATATTTTACATAAAAATATGAAAATATATATTCTGTGTAGAAAAATATATAAAATTTACATTAAACATTTTATATAAAAAATACCAAATGTGTCAGTGCAAAATGGCAGTTTTGGGCCCAAATTGCAGGTAAGAGTGCTCAAATGCTAATTTTATAGAAGAACAATAAAAATATGCTAAATAGGCATAACCAAAGACAAGTCAGTTTTCAACTAACCTGGAGACTGAGTCGTTCCAGGAATTCCTGCAGAGAATTAGGCTTGGCCCTTTTACTTCTCTTATGTGGCTTTCTCTTTCTGGGTGTAGAATTCTCCTCTTCAATAAGGTCCACATAAATGAACTTGAAATTTCCCACCTTATTGTTCAGTAGTCCTGTCCACATGCCCATTGGAGTTTTGCAGATGATGTCAATTATGTCTCCTTTCTAGAAGAAGGAGGAGGAATAAGAAGAAGAGGAAGAGAAAAGGAGTGTAGATTATTTGTGTGAAACAAGGCCAAATTGCCACAGGTTATTCCAAAATAGATCTACATTGCATCAAAGGGAAATAAGGGTCTCCACATGCATGTATGAAATTCTGCTCAGCTTATTATAACACATATATTTGTTAAAATTAAAAAGCTGGACAGACATAACCCACTTGATATATCAGTTCAAGCTTCCTCAACCTAGTACCTTCCAGATGTAATTGATTACAACACCCATAATCCCCAACCAGTAGGGATTATGGGAGTTGTAGTCCATTACATCTGTAAGGCACCAGACTGAGGAAAGCTGAGTTTCTTACAGGAGCATAGCTGCTTCCTACTACAGTCCAATAAACCTGAAGGGAAGTAATGACAACAAGATATCTGACATGGTTATTATATTTCAGTGTCATCTAACTCCCAGGATACATGCATATTCAGAGAGAAAATATAATTTAGGAGTTTATTGCATGAACATAAAACCGGGTCAAGCCTTCCAGGCTGCAGCCAGCATGGGGGATGGAGGTGGGGATTATCAGATGCTAAATCACTGCCTAATCGCCAGCTGCCATCAGCCCAGGACCAGCCACACTCTGCCAGCACTTTTGAGAAGCTGGAAAGCTTTCAACTTCTAAAAAGTGTTTGTGGAGTGTGGCTGGGACTTGGCTTGGACCCGGGCTGATAGCTGGTGGCAATCAGGCAGTGATTTAGTATGTGATAACCCCCACCTCTTTCCCACATCCTGGCTGCAGCCTTGGAGGCTTGAGACGGTTTTAAAATTCATGTGATAAGCTCCTGAGTTTGTTCGATAGATTTATAAGGTATTGGTGAAGATCAGAGCTACTGCTGACACATAGGAAATGAATTATTCACTAGAATAATTCAAACAAGGTGCAGAAAAACAAAGGCTTTCAAAACAAGCCTTTGATTTCATCTCAAGCCCTATTTGGGTGTTATTAAATGGTGTTTTACTAAACATGTGAGAAGGTAGAAAATACTAGCTCTCCCCCTTCACTGCCAATTCCATTACCTTCTAAACATTGAGCATAGCAGTCTGAAAAGGAGTGCCTCTGCTATTTACAGAAGCCCTCTACATGATTTAGAAGCCTGGTTTTCTAGAGTTCTACACTACAAGGTGAGCATTCATGTGCAATGGATAGTGGGCACAGAGGGTCAGTTTAGCACATTTTTTCTCTTTCTATATAGAGTAAACACCTTCTAAGAACATCTGATCCAAGAATGTCCATCAAAGAAGAAGAAGAAGAAGAAGAAGAAGAAGAAGAAGAGAGAAGCAACAAAGTATGCAAAAACAGAGAAGCTACAGCTCAAAATAAATGCCTACACACACACAATCAATCTATGGATGGTTAAATCTGTTTATAAGGAATATGTGGATATGGAGGGATGACAGTATTTTGCCCCAATACCTCACATGACACTTGCTTATATAAAGCACATTTGCAATTTATATGGTTATTTTTCAAGTTTGGATGGATTCCTTTGAAGGTCTTTGCAATGACTTTTTTTCTTTCATATGAAGTCAACAAAGCAGGCCAGTTTACTGCTCAACATAGGATCTTCATATGTTCCTTCACATTGTTTCAAAACCTCTTTAATGCTGCATGTGTTTTGTTTTGCAAGTTAGTTTTATTTCCTGTTCTTCTAATCTAGGCACTACCCCTTTTCTTCTGAAGGAAACTTTCTCCCTGTAATAGCCTCCTTGATACTCCCTGCGAATTATGCTGTGACCTCTTGGAACCTGTAAATTCTAGCTTAGCTCCTATTGTTGCTTTGGCCAACTCTCAAGCATTCTGCAGAGGCTGGCCCCTTTCAACTTCCTTTTTACCAGTTCCACCACTTCAGAAAGGCTTCCTCTTTTGAGCTCAAATGTGATTGTGCCAAACTGCCTTGGCAATTTCTGTCTCTCATTCTCTCTCTCTCTCTCTCTCTCTCTCTCACACACACACACACACATATATATATCACATTACTATACCATACTTCATTTTCTGTGTCCTGAGTCTCACATCACTCACCTTCATTGCATGATCCCAAGCTCTAATATTATGACAGAAGAAAAAATAAATCTCCCTATCCACTTTGTCCACATTATGTGTAATTTATACACTGCTTTCAAGTCTTTAGAGTTGCCTAATGTGTATAGAGTTCTAATCAAGAAATTAATTTTTTGTGGCATTCCCTCCTCCCTATTGGCTGAAATATCCATGAAGGAAGTTCCACCAATAAACAGTGTTCTCTCTCCTATTCCTACTAGTTGCAGTTTATAGTCACATCTTCCACTCTGCTCCTTGGAGATGGGGAAAACCTTTAGAGACAATATGAAAAGCAGTATCACAGAAATAGCAGGGAAAAAAGAGAATTCACACATCCCTATAGTAGAAGTACCTTTCTGTTTACATCCAAGACAAAATAGCACCAGATGTAGATTGTGACCTATTTTTCTTGTTAACTGCCCTTGAGTTGATCTTGACCTATGGTGACCCTGTGGATGAGACATCTCCAAGACTCCCTGTCCTCCACTGCTCTGCTTATCTCCTGTAAACTCATACCATGTTCTTGTTAATAGAGTCCATCTATCTAGCATGTGGCCTTCCTCTCTTTCTGCTTCCCTCTACCTTGCCTTGCATTATTGTTTTTTTTCCAGTGAGTCCTCCCTTTTCAAGAGGTGCCTGAAGTATCACAGCCTCAGTTTTGCGATCTTAGCTTCCAGAAAGATCTCTGGCTTGATCTGCTCTAGGACCTAATTATTTGTCTTTTAGGCCATCCATGGGATCCTCAGCACTCTTCTCCAGAACCACATCTCAGGTGCATTTATTTTCTTCCTATCTGCTTTCTTCACTGTCCAGCTCTCACATCCATACATGGTAATAATGAATATAGTGCTAACTGTCATCCTCTGGCCTGAGAAGGAGTGAAGAGGCAGGCCCAGCTCCCTCAGGGCTAGCCTGAAGGTGAAGAGCCCTCCCTCCATGCTAACTGCCATCTTTCGGCGTGGGAGGGAGTGAAAAGGCAGGACCAGCTCCATCAGGGCTAGCCTGAAGAAAGAGAGCCCTCCCTCCAGTCCATCAGCCTTGGTCCAGGCCTCAGAGGGAAAGAAGGACCACTGGACCTCACCCCATTTCCCACCACCATTCTCGTCTCCTTTTGTGTCGTGTCTTTTTAGATTGTAAGCCTGAGGGTAGGGAACTGTCTAATTAAAAATAATAATTGCAGGCCACTCTGATAGCCTTAAGGTTGAAGAGCAGGATATAAATACCATAAAATAGTTGTATATCTTTGCAGTTTAGAATCTTTTCTAGTTCTTTCATAGCTGCCCTCCCCATTCTTAATCATATTCTGATTTCCTTGCTGCAGTCCCCTTCTCTATTAATGTTTGATCCCAGGCATGAGAATTCTTTTACTACTTCTATTTCTTCATTGTCTAGGTTAAATTTGTCAATATTCTCTATTTTCATTATTTTTGTTTCCTTTATGTTCAACATTAGGCCTGCCTTTGCACTTTCTTCCTTGATCTTTCTTAATAGTTGCTCCCAGTCTGGGAGGTTTTCTGCTAGCATTATGGTGTCACATCTTAGATTGTTGATCTTCCTTCCTATTTTCACTCCTCCTCGTTCTGTTCTGTTCTATTCTATTCTGTTCTCCTTCTTCTATGAACTATTACTTGATCCAAATGTTTCATAGCAGTAATTCCACTTTTCAGAACATTTGCATTAAGTTATTAAAGTTTTAGAGGAGCTATTGGTTTTTCCTTCATCCACCTTAACAGAAGCTCATCATTGCTATGTTCTGTTAAAAAACTGACAACTTAGGCAGGCCCTCTTTTCTCCTGGAGCTCAAATTATTACTTCAGAGTTTTTAGTCAGCAGTGAAGTAGCACTTAATCATACTCCACATTGCTGAAAGATGAACACAAGACATCATCTTGTCTTTGCTAATATGGAAAACTGAAACACGGCTCCCCACACCATCTTCCTCAACTGTAACTCATGTCACACTACAGCAGAATGTTTGGCAGCACCCTGCAATGTGAGACTAGGACAGAAACTGCCAGGTGATTATTAGTTGTGTCATGTTTGACCAGACACACAAAGCTTTAAGATATAAACATGTATACAGCAAACCAAAGATTTGACTCACCTTGATTTTAAGAGAGTCTGTGTCATAAGGACTTGGCGTGAAGTCTGTGTGTACTTTTGCTCTGCCACAGAATGGTCCAGTGTAAGGAACTTCATCGTCGATCCTGAGGCTGTCCCTGTTGCTTGTCCCATCTGAACAACTTGTTACTCCACCTGAAAGCAATAACAATGCCCAGTCTTACATAGCATCAAAGATGGATACCATGTGAAGACAGATAGCACCACATGTAATCTTTGGGAATATATGATTACAGTACTTCTTCTGTTGTCCGTTTCCATGAGATGGGGGGAGGAATTCAGCCAAAGTTAAGAATGGCTAGATCCACACTGCAGAAGTAAGACTAGTACACTACTTTAACTGCCATGGCTCAGTGCTATGCAATTCTGGGAACAGTAGTTTGCTGGGGTACCAGAGCTCTCTGACAGAGAAGGCTAAATATCTCACAAACTACAATTCCCAGAATTCCATAGTATTGAGCCATGTCAGTTAAAGTGATGTAAACAGGAGTATTTCTGCAGAATTGATGCAGCTGAAGTCTTGGTCCCATTGTATTCAAGTCTATGGGACTTAACATCACTTTGATTGGATCATGCCCTATGTAATTAATTCACATATGCTGCAGGATGATCCTTACTTAAAATAATGTGCTAACAGATTGATAATTTGATCCTCAAAGAGCACAAACGCCTAGAAAATGATCAAAAGCTGCATTGGTAGAACGCTGTGTGGACCAGAGTTTAGATGTCCTCAGATCTAAAAAGCAATAACAGGTACTGTCAAACTACTGTTTAAATGATCTGCTGTTGAATGTTTCATCTTAATTCAGGCTAATGGAATATAATTTTACCCTATGTGTCTTAGAGTACTCTAGCAAGCAGTGTTTCAGACACTGTAGAAGGAATAGTTTTGGGTTTAAGATTTCTGTTGTTTTGTCACAGCTGAACAAACTTGCATCAAAATGCAGTATTCCATTCAAATATACTCTAGCTTACAGTTGCAGCTGAAAGAGATAATGGAACAAGAAAATGGTTCTCTTGATGCACTTGCTTAACTGTGCAAGAATAAATATGGCTGCCAGGTCACGACCATTCTGAAAAGGGGGCTGGGGCATTAAAAGGCTGTAAAAAGAAGCTTAATTGACAGAGGCTTTGCCTCTACAGAAATAATTCAGGTTGACACCACTGTAACTGCCACAGTTCAGTGCTATGGAATTCTGGATTTATAGTTTGCTATGGCACCAGAGGTGACAGAGAAGGCTTAATGTCTCACAAAACTACAATTCCCAGAATTTAATAGCTTTAACCATGGCAGTTAAAGTAGTGTCAGCCTGGATTATTTCTGCAGTGTGGATACAGCCTTTATTAACTGAAATATGGCTGTATTATTTCATATCTGTCTTACCTTTCTTCCAACATAAGACCCAAGGCATTTTGGAACAAATTAAAACAAAGTATAACTAAAGTAGTCTAAATACTAAAGTTACCAGATGTTGCCTGATACTGAAAACTAAACAGGGTAAGTCCTGGTTTGCATTGGATGGGAAGCCACCAATGAATACCAGGCACTGTAGTCTATATTTCAGAGAATGGAACTGGCAAAAACACCTCTGAATATTCCTTAAGAAAATCCTATGAAATTCATGGGGTTGCCATAAACCAATAGGCAACATGAAGGCACATACACAGCTAAACAAAAGTTGGTGCAAAGGTTTTTAAAAACCAATTTTTAAAAAAGATAAAAGCACAGCATCCCTCATTAAAAGCACCTTTTGCCACAACAAATTAAGAGCCAAAGGCATGCTTAAATAAAAAGTATTTTTGCTGGCCATCTGAAAGAACACAAAGAGGAGCCAACAAAACCTTCACGCTCTATTTGTATGGTATGTCATTAATGTGTGCAATTTAAATAAATATTGACTTCCTATTGTTTTTACTGTTGTTTCATATGTTGTGGTTGTCTTGAGGGCTCTATGGAGTCATGCTTCATGGAAATTCAAATCTTAAGTCATATCAGGGTAAGTTAGTTTTCCTGTATAAAGCTTACTGCTGCATTTCTGACAAAGGACAGCCGATGCGAAATACGGCTCTGCATTTGAGCTCTTAAATTGGGAGAATTGACAGAAGCCATGTCTCTTTGGAAACACAGTTAACCTAGACCTAGGACATGAAATGGAACTGATATGTCAGTGAACAATTCTTTTTTACAGTGGAGTTATGCTTTAGCTCAAAAGATTGAGATGGGAGGCTTTAATGTCATTAATCAATTTGACTAGACAGAATGACAATATAAAAGCTTATGCTTGTATAAGAGTTTCTCAGTGAAAGCATA
Organism: Urosaurus nigricauda; assembly: GCA_034509955.1. Lineage (NCBI taxonomy): Eukaryota > Metazoa > Chordata > Lepidosauria > Squamata > Phrynosomatidae > Urosaurus > Urosaurus nigricauda. The sequence continues at coordinate 61,681,346 of JAOEGL010000003.1, forward strand.
CAATAGGAAATTCTCTGTTGGTGCTTGCCATTTTAACATTGTGCCTAACCAGTTGTAGCTCATCCATAATTTTTTATGTGCATTGACAATTAGGTTGAATATGTCCTATGACACACTTTTTATTGATGTACAATGTAAAGAGAAAGGGGGAAAAAAAGGTTACAATCCTACACTTTGCTCCTTGAGACAGAGCAGCAAATGGCATCGTCCTACATTCTTAAGACCAAGATGTACAGGATTCTAGATCAGTAAAGTTATTTTGGCATCTGAGACAAAATATCTTCTGGGCACCTTTCCCCATGCCTAGAAGTAAACATGCACATATCAGTGCAAGCTTTCTCTATCTCATCTTGATAGCCATGCAGTATGCGTCTGCCTTGTCAGGACCACAGCTGCAGACAGAGTTAACCCAACTGATGAAAATCACCTCCTACACCTGTTATCCTGTCAATTTAAAAAATCTGATGTAATTCCTAATAATGTATTTAGCATCATGTGTAGTTTGACCCTTAGGGTACAGTTCAACTCACCCAAAGAATGCTTAACTTGGTGTTGAATTGTGGCTATTAATTTGCTATTTATGTGCTGTAATGTTATAAAGCATTTAATTTTATACTACACTTGTCAAAAAATCTGATTTATAACTCAAGAAATGTTCAATGATTGGAATTCAAACTCTTTTTGAAAAATGTCCCTCTACCCCCACCCTAGCTGGCTTGGTGGGAGGTGGGACTACTTTGGAAAGGCCTGGCATCAATTTTGTTCCTCATGATAAACAATGATTTAGATTATGTAGGTTATATCAGCACCTCTTAATGGCATACCTTTATATATGTACTATAAAACTGCTGCAATTCCCACCCTCAAACATTTTGTTCCTGATGAAGATCAGCAGTGATGACTGGAGAAATGCCTGGTTATTGCCCTGTAGCCAGATGCAAAATCATCTTCTAAGGGGCTAAACAGATGGTCAAAATAAGCATATTTCCCAACAGCTTCCAGGTGGGGCATTTAGATGAGAGAAGTCTCGAAGTCAGCTGGAAACCACTCTCAAGCCACCCCATGGGAAAAGCTGGACTAAAAAGGAACTGGATTTTTCCACATTTTGGATTTCTTCCCCAAAATGTGCACCTTCACTTGTAGGTCTAAATGCAGTGTCACCAGAGTGGCTCTAAAAGGGTGCTCTATCCTAACTTTAACCCTAATTGTGCATATAAATGCCTCATCACAGGAGCGAATTTAGAAGGGGCGGAGTTGCTGTACCCTAATGGTAGGGATGGCAATGCCCCAAAGAGAAAGTGTGACACCTCTCATGCAGATAAGTAAACCATACACAAATAAGACAGTCAAAGAGGGAACTTGGGTTGAAGGCAGGAGCGAAGGGGGGCATGGCTGCATTTTTCTGGCATTTGCACAAATCTGCTCCAGTGCCCTGTCCTGCTAAAGTGCTGCACATGCAAATGTATGCAGGTTCACAGAGAAAGTCATCCAATGGGATGGCAACTGCTGGTGGTTTGCTCCTGTGAAGATGCACAAGGAGGGTGGGGGAAACAGTTTAAAAAAAAAAGGTACCCAGCAGTGTGGCTTGAAGCCTCACCATCTGATCATGACATGTTCACTCCAGCCATTTTGGGAGAGACCAGTGCTATTGGTGTGGTTTCAATGCAGATTTGGAAAAGGCAGCATCAAGCCTCATGTGTTTTGCCCCTAAGACATCTGAAGGACCCAAATGGACCTCCAGATAATGTAATCATTTTTTTCCTTTTGTCTTGCTACTGGAGCATAGCCAGACAGTTTCTTTAATCCCCCCCCCCCCCAATAAGGGATGAAGGTGTTAATTGCTATTGGTTATTGTACAGAAAATTCAAAGAAAGATTTGTAATGGATCAAAAGATATTCAGAATACTGACAGAAGAAACAGAACTAGAAAATATTATTTCCTTCCATATTATGGAAGGAAAAGGATAATCCTGTATCAAAAATATATAAACTGCTACTTAAAAACTGAAGATGAACAAGTTAAGGATTGTATGATCTGTTGGGCCCAAGATATAGGCACCCCAATCCAATTGGAGAATTGGGAGAAAATATAGCATAAGAAATTAAAATATTACTTAAATTATGATATGAAAGGAAACTATTATAAATAACAGTATAGATGGTATTTAACCCTGGACAAACTTTCAAAAATAAATAAAAATAACCTTCTTCTGACAGGGCTTCCTCTCTCTCACCTCCATTCTTTAATCTCTGTCCAGAACTCAGCTGCACATATGATCACATCTGCTCGCCATTTTGACCATGTTTCTCCTCTTTTCTCCTCCCTTCATTGGCTCCCATTCCCCTTCTGCATCAAGTACAAGCTTTTGTTGTTGACTTTCAAAGCCCTCCATGGACTGGCCCCTTCTTATTTATCTGAACTTCTTTCTCCTTACATTCCCACTTGTACTCTCTGATCTGGTAGTCAAGGTCTTCTGTCCCAGTGTAAGACTCTCACAGCCACATCCCAGATTCATCCCTTCTCACTTGCTGCCCCTCGCTCCTGGAACCTCCTTCCCCCACATGCACACCTTATCACTTCTTTAACTACTTTCAAAACTGAGTTAAAGACTATATTGTTTTGGGAAGCATTCCCGAGATTGTGCCATCTGTCCCAGGATGCCTTTTTAATTATGTAATAAGAAGCCGTGCCCTCCCTCCAGTCCATCTGCCTTGGTCCAGGCCCCAGGGGGAGAGAAGAACCACTGGACCTCATCCCCTTTCCCACCACATTTCCCTTCTCCTTTTGTGCTGTGTCTTTTTAGATTGTAATCTTGAGGGCAGGGAACCGTCTAATTAAAAGATTGTATGTACAGCAGTGTGTAAATTTACAGCGCTATATAAGGTTAATAATAATAATAATAATAATACAAGCAACAGGTGCTGGAAATGTAGAAAGGAGAAGGGCACCTTTTACCACGTGTGGTGGTTATGTAGGATTGAAAAAAATATTGGGCAGAAATACATGTGGAATTAAAGAAGTTGTTAAGAATGAGAGTTAAAAAAGAATGTACCTGTTAGGAATAATGGATGAAGACTTGGAGAGAAAATACAGGAAAATCCTTTTCTATAAGATAATGGCCGCGAGGGTGGTATGTGCTATGAGTTGGAAAAAGGACGAATGCCCATGAAAAACAGATTGGTTATGGAAACTATTAGATTATATAGAGATTGATAAATTAATGTATTCAATCAGGAACAAATCAATGGATAGGTTTAACAAGGAATGGTCAGATATACTAGAAGTACAATCAGCACTGAAGACAAGCTGTAAAGTTTAAGATAATTTAGAAGATAGGCATTAAAAAAAGAAGAGAGTTAGAAACAAGGGTTGATTAAGAGATGGAATAATGATAAATAAATATGAGACAGAAAATAAAAAGAAATAAAAAATAGGAGGTAACTATAAATAAGAAGGGTACGATGAATAGAGAATGGGAATTAAAAGTGAAGGAGGAAACAGTAACTACCTAGGAATGTGGATACTATGAAGTTTAGTTTTATGTAAAAAGTAAATTGTATTGTATTGTAAAGTAATGTATTTATGTACATATGTATATTTGTTTGTTTGTAAGTTTGTGTGTTAAAAAAAATAATTGATATGGATCCCCCCCCCCGCTCCCCACCAATGGAATGGCATTGAGGAAGGGCTACAGAGGCTCTATAGTATGTTCAGGGGTTGGTGAATGGTAAGCTGTAGCATAGTTCCATATGAGGAACTACTGTTCTACACTGATCTATACAGGATGCTGGTCCAAGTGTGAAATATTACTTTTTTGAACCACAATTTCCTCAATTCTCTGATTAGACATAATAGCAGCATAAAATCTGTGGAGTTTTGGCAATTGTCATCATAAATATATGCATACATAAATAAATAGTTTCTAAGATTTGGTTAATCTGTTTGTGTGGGATGGGGGTGATATAGAGACGAGCTGGGAGAAGGTTGGATGCAAAAGCAATCTCATTCCCTTCCTAGATTTATGATTCTTTCTAACTATATATATATACACACACACACACACACACACACACACACACATACAAACACACTTCTCTACAGATACTTACTTGATGAACTCTGGCCACTGTTCAGACTATAAAGGCTGTCCATGGAGTCACTGGCCTTCAGAGAAAGCTTCTCTGTGTGTAATCCTCCTCCAGGGTCACTGTCTCTGTTGGAAGAAGTATATTCTTTTCCTTCTTCTTCCTTTAGATCAAAGAAAGGAGGAGGAGATCAGTTTATATGTTAAGGAAATAGAATTCATGCATGATCTATTGAACATCATAAGTTCACCCTATGTCCCTAGGTGGGTGTCAGATTTTTTCCTTGTGGGGAAGAAAGAAACAAATTAGAGGTAGGCCCCTTGGAGAGGAAAACCAACAGACTCCTCTGATTTTGTCAAAAATACAGAGCCAAGGCTTTTCCTGTTCAAAATATGACGAGACAGAATAAAGCTGTCTGAAACAGGAGCAATTTTGATCATAAAGATGCAGTTCTCAACACTTAGAACAATACTTCATTCCTCTGCCAATTCTCTGCATACAGGTATCAGTTTTCAAACAGTTATATTTTCTGAATTAAAGAGAACAAACATGTATGTGAAAGTTATAATAACAAGAAACTTTCACATAATAAAATATTTTTTTTAAAAAAGCTTGAATACTTTTCCTCCATTAACTTTTATTTTTTACAAGCTGTTCCAATAATTTTGGCTTGGCAAGCACTTTACTGTATATTGTTATTATTTATAAAATAATAACAACAACAACAATTGCACCCTTTCCCCAAAACTGGAACTCAGAGCAGCTTACACGATTAAAACAGTACAATTAAAACACATAAAAATGTTATATTGAAACACAATTATATTATTACACTATTAAAACAGATTGCATATAAACAAATAAAATATATATACAGTGGTAGACAAAAAGGGGAAAAAGTAGCTGCTCTTTGAATAGGGATCCGGATGCTCCTAAAGCCCTACAGCACGTTCTTGGGGGTAGGATAGCTACTTTCTGATCTGATGCATTCATATGAGCAATACAAATGTGTTTGTGTGGTTTTTTTTTTTTCAAAATGGGTAAATATTGTTAAAGTGACGCCAATTGGTATGTGTCACTCTGTGTCTCCGTGCATGTTAAACAATTAAGCAATATTAGTTCCAACAAAAAAGAGGAACCTGAAGAAGCAATTTCTTCCCAATATTGCATTATACTAAAGCACATAACAGGCCGATGAAGAGATAATGTCTTCCTTGAAAGACCACACCTAATTTAGGAGAAATGCATTGCTGAACTAGTTAGTTGGTTTGCTACATTTTTATCATGCTTTCCTCCAATAAGATCAAGACACTCACTTCATCCTTTCCATGACCCTGTGAGGTAGGTCAGACAGATATGGAAAGACTAGCCTGGTGGGGCTTCAGTGAGTTTCATGGCTCAGTGGGGACTTGAATCTAGATCTCCCAAATCTAAGCCTAAATCCGCACTTCTTTTCCCATGTGATAATTTCCTTAATCTACACATTCAGCAGAATAAAGTGGTAGGCTAATAAACAGATGCCATCTCAAACTATAGATTCAAAATTTGGGAATGCTTTCAAAAAAACCCTCAAAATTTCAAACACATACCCAAAGCAGGCAATAGGAAAACTATAAGTGAAAATTTTTCTCCCTTATGTTCTAATTTAAATGTTTTCTTGTAGGAAAGCATTCAAGAATCTTGTTTCACATCTGCTGTCTCAAGCTGTGCTCTTTAATTCACCATCCCATTCTGCACCAAGTGCTTAAGGACTACTATCCAGTCCACACTCACCTGAGGATAATCCTTGCTGAACACAGGACTTATTTCTAACTAAACTTACATAGCATTGTGCTAGCTCCTTTTCTAAGAGATAAACAGATTTAACCATTTCAATCTCTTTTGCATGAAAAACTTACTATGCCCTGAGAATTTCTTTTGATCTTCTTTGAACATATTCACATTTTAACACTTTTTCCTAACATACTCCTTATGAACAAGAGGTCTGAACGAACCATTTGCTTATAAAGACAATTATGATATATTATTTTCTGTTCCTTGAATAATAATCACAAACATTGTTTGCTTTTTCACGATTTCAGTGGCCTGAACTGACATTTACAGAAAGTATGCACAAGGAGTCCATAATTTCTTTCCTTGACAGTAATAGCTTATTCAGTACCTAACAATGTCTAAGTAGAATTGGACTATTTTCCCCCAAGATTCATTTTTTTCCCTATAATGTACATTCAGCTGCTCCTTTGTCTCCCATTTCCTAGGGCCTAGAGATCCTTTTCTAATTCTTCACAGCCTACTTTATACTGCCATTTCACTTTTCTCAGCCTTAAACCTCTCAGTTCATTAATTATTTTTTTATGTAATCACAATATAAATCACTGATCCATTTACTGAACATACCTTCAAGCTGAAAGAGGTGCTTTTCCTACCATCCCTACCTTAGTCAACATTTAATTTGGAGCAGAAATTAGCCTCAGCCTGAACATCTGTTTGTAAGAAGTGCTTCACTAGTCATATGCATTGAAATCCATCGATTTTACAATGGATGTCAAAAAATAGACAAATTATGATACTATTGAGAAAAAGAGAGAAAAGATATGCAACCTAGTCAGGCCTTGGGCCTCTCTCTAGACTGTCAAGCCTTGGCAATTTGTACTGGTCCTCAGTCCTTGTTGCCTCTGACATTAAGAAGAGTTTGCTGAATATGTGCTATATGTATTGTCATCACCACTGAGGACAACATTATTATCTTCATGGATGCACATGTAAGAAGAGAGGAGCTGCTGATACACTGCAAAATTAATGCAGTTTGGAACTGCTTTAACTGTCATGGCTCCATCCCATGGAATACTGCGATTTGTACTTTGTTGTGGCACCAGAGCTCTCTAACACAGAAGGCTAAATATCTCACAAAACTAGAAATCCAAGAATTCCATAGAACTGAGTCATGGCAGCTAAACCTATGCCAAACTGCATTAATTCTGCATTGCAGATGCAGCCTGGGAGAGGAATCCTGTAAATAGAAAAGTGACACTCAGGGGATTGTCCATTTCTCTGCTGCTCCAGACTGCCCTCTGAGCTGCTTCTGCTCTTCTGCAGAGCTACAAAGGCATATTTACTATTATGATACAAAAGGGGATTAAAGTAGTGGTTTGGAGAAGAGGAGTAACATCAAGCAAGGAAACAGCTAGCATATCTTTTTGCTCTTCGCTCCACCAGGAAAGCCTACTGGTTCCTGTTCCAGGGCATGCAAATAATGTGTAGTTCTGTCCAGATTAATCTCAATCAGCTGTTGCATAGAGATGGAAAGAATATTAGAAAATATTCAAAATATAACTGAATACCATGTTTTTGAGTGTTGAGAAATCCTGAGGAAAAGAACACTGTATTGTTGAGTTTAGGAATTATTCTGCACAATATTTGCATGTTGGTGGTTAGCACAGAAAACATCATTTTCTCTAAAGAAATTAATATTTCTGTCTTGAAATATTATTTTCTAAGCAAAAAAATAATGCTATTTTCTGTGAAAATTTTGCACAGATCAGTCCCAAATTGCAAATAGCTTTTGAAAACTTATGGTTTTTGAAGTTTTTCTCACAGTAAGATTGCTGAAATTATTGCTACCTTTGAGAAGAAACTTAATGAACAATTACATCCCCTCTGTTGCCTCTCTGCATGATAAAATGTGCAATACAGGTGAGAAAAAAGAGATTTCTTTTTCAAAGGGCACAGTTTTTTGAGACAAGTTTCAGACTCCTGCCATTTTTGAAATAACAGCAATGCTTCACTTTAGTTCTGTGTATCTAGAGGAGAAAGCTGGTAGGATGTGGCATACAAATGTGCCCCTGGATATCTTTAGTGACGCTTCCCTGTTTATCCTTCTCAGGGTCTCAAATCAAGAAATTTGTAAGGACATTCCGTCAGATTCACTTACAACAATTTAGCATTAAGTCAGATCTTAGCACTAAATGTACAAAGGTCTCTAGAGCACCCAGGAATGCAAGGAACTTGTGAGAAGGGCTCTCAACACGCTTTCTAGCTCTCATGAATACACTGAACACTTATGTGGGCTTTTGATTTCCTATGACATAACCCAGTAGTTGTTCTTAGGGAACGTTCCAAGTTCATTTCCTGTCATGTCCAGATCGGACTAGAGAAATCTCCTATTTGAAAGCCTGGGGAGCTGGAGTATTATTCAGTAGGAATCTACCTATGTTGTTTTAAGTATAATAAGATCCACTACCAAATATTTCAGCACCTTGATCCTAAACCATGCATCTTTATAACAGATCCTAAGGCTCTGGGGATAAAGACTCTTGGTGGACAGGCCACAAGACTTGTTGGGAAATTATAACAGTTTCTCTTCTTGGGGAGAAGACTTGCTCATTTCTTTTGCATTGCAACTGTACTAATTGCACCTGTATGAAATTACAGCTCAGTTTGGGCCAGTGTCTAGAAAAATGGACCATACTCTGTTATTACATGCATTGGTGCCTAGTCCACTGCAGACTGGAATACACCCAATGACCTGCCCTCCTTGGTCATGGCAGCCCTGGACCACACCTTATTACTTCCTTCTCATCCATTCCCTCTCTCAAAACCATGAATACTTTTGCCCTTTGTCTGGATATAGCAGCTTCTTCAGTTCTCATCCTCCTTGTCTCCATTTCCTCACAAGTTCCTCTACAGAGAGAGTGGGCAAAGTGAGGTCCTCCAGATATTGTTGGACTGCAACTACTAGCATTCCTCACCATTGTCTAGGCTGGCTAGGTCTTTTGGGAGTTGTAGCACAATAGCCTTTGGAATGCCACAGTGTGGCCATCACTGTTATGACAGTGCCACTTCAATGTTGCTGATATTTTGCTGGCACAGGAGATTATCACATGGAGGCTTCCCATCCATAAAACATCCCTAAAACATTGGAAAACTACAAAGGTGTGATAGCCAGTCGTGATTAAATCATCATGGAGGCACCCACTCACCTCTCCCATCATTAAAGCATTCACAGAGTAACCATTTCTCCAGTAACAGAAATTCCATTTAATGACAGAAGAGCAAATACTTTAATGACGGGAGAGGCGAGGAGATGCCTCCATGATGACTTAATCATGGGGGACAAGCATAACTGGTGATCATACCATCATGCTTTAGGGATGATTTAGTGATGTGTTAATTACAGTAAAGCTCTGTGTGATAATCTCCACAGTGTATGGCATCCTTTGCGTCTTGTGAGCCTTATATAGCAGAGTGTGAAGTAATACATTACTTTAAGAAAACAGAGTTTGAAAACTGAATTAAAATCACAAGAAATGATAGACGATAAAAAAAGTGAATTTGTATTTACCATCTCTCCTGAAAGTGCTTTGATGTACTTTTTCCCCATCTTTTTCTTCATGGTCATGGAAATGGCCCGCATCTTCTTTCCAAGGCTTCCTCCATTATGTGGTGTTTTGCTTTGTCCCAATTCTCCACCATCACTTACAGTATCTACTTCATATGGCTATTTGAAATAAAAGGCATGTTAAAGACAATACATAATGAATTAGCTGTACAGACATCTAGTTGGGACCATTTACTGTATTCATAGAAGTTATAGGGATGGTTCAGGTGGTCAGCCACTATCAGTCTTATTTATACTGCAATTGCTCTATAACACATGAATCATGTGAATTCTACAAATGTGGCTGCCTAGTCACCCCCAGTGAGCACCCATTTTGTAGATAAGATAAGTAGATAAGATATAGGACTCATTCTTTTTCTGTTCTTGGATAATGTATGGGGCCTTTTCAGACTGACCCCAGAGGCATGAGAGAAATGCAAGAGGTCTCCCTGATGCTGCACTGGGATACTTGCTCTCTGTATGTGTGTGTGTGTTTTGTGACTATCTAAGCATTAACATGACAGCAGTAAGCTCCCATTCCTCTCTCAAGCCGTAATAGAAGGCAGGGTTTCTCCCTCTTTCATGGGATTTCAGCGTGGCATCAGAAGATCCTGTCATTCCTTCTGGAGCTTTGTGGGTCCAGTAGGGTCTTTGTGACAACAAAGTTTTCTGGGTACCAGGACAAGATTAGTGGATCCTTGTCCAGCAGGAATCCCCAGTTTATATTTGACCATGCTAAGGTTAGCTTCTAAATGCACGGCAAGCAAATGTGTGACTAGCAATGTTACAGACACCGTATGAAAGGTTACCATGACATTTTAAACTACCAAGCAACAGCAATTTTCTATTTCTGGTCTGGGAAAAATAAAGTTTCCCATAACCAAAAAGATGTTTTAGCCTTTGGAAGCAATAAATATTTAAAACAAATAGAAAATAAAATAAAAAAAGTTTTGCTCAAAACAACACCTGTAAGCTAGCTGGAGAAAACTTCACTATGTTTTGCAAAGTGTTTTGTTTCTGTACAAAAGTCACAGAGATGAGGTTAAAAGAGCTAGATTGTGCAATATACAAACCTCAGATGACTCATCTGGTTTTGATGCTGAGTGATGTCTACGATGGTCAAAGTTTCCAAAGCTACTTGCACGCTATAAAAAGAAAAGGAAGGTTTATACATACACTGTAAGAACCTCTTATTGTTTGAGTCAAGTGATTCAAATATTTCATAATGGTATTCTATGCTGCATTTGACACATGATATAAAAATTGGAAGCAGGATAATTGTCCTGTATCAGTATTTGCTCTTTTCAGAGATTACATTAAAAGATGTCACATATGAAGCAACCAGATCTTTGCAGAGCTGTGGGCTATTCGCTGTGACTGTATCCAAATTCCACTCCCAAAGAAAGGTTCCAAGTCTCACTATATTTAAAACATTCAATCCACACCTTGGCAGTATCACAAATAGAGCAGATAATTTCAGTAAATGGCACAACTTTTAAAAATCCATTTGTATGCATATTTGTCTGCCAGTGCATTATGGTGAGTTCTTAACTAAGGGCGACCAAAGCAATGATAACACTAAGATAAGAATTCTATCAACATTGCTTCTTTATGTCAAAAGTTACATTGTCTTCCTGGTTGGTTCTCACAGTGTTTTATGGCTGGTTCTAAATGAATCTCACCATTAAAAAGCAGGTATCCCCAGTTGCTGTGCATTGGGACAAGTGTGCATTAGCGTTCTGTAGTGGTGATTCTAAGAATGATGTTCATGAAATTGACATTAACTGCACTACACAAAATAGCTTCCCTGGAGAATTTTCCCTCTGGAAGGTGCCTTATCTTATTATGATTCTTCTCAGAAATCATAGGTTTACTATCTATGCTAGAACTAATTTCTATGACCCTGCCTTAAAACTTAAAATGATTATTGCCACAGCAATAAGACAGTGTAGAGACAGCATAAAATTAATATTTGGCTGACTAATTGAAAATCATTTGCAGACAAATCTTGATATCTACAGCCTTGTTTTGAGTGTTTATTTTCTTTTATAGCCCACATTAATTCCTAAGGCACAGAAAAGGCTAGCAGTAAATCCTTCTCTTACTAGTGATTAAATCCAAACTATTTCAGTGGGAATGACTTCAAATTTACATTGGATTATCACTGTTATTTATCATCAGCAAAATACTTAAAATGTTTTGTCCCATTTGTAAAACACAACTTAAGTAAATTATCCAAGGCCACCAAATTGGTTCATAGATGAGCTGTATAAAACACAAAGAGGTTCTAAGCCTTTACCGTGCTCAATTTTTCAGTGAGCTGACCAGTATTTCTGATTTGGGACTACTGGATAAAACTACTGATAATACATCAGTAGGAAGAATTTAATCTTTTCCTTCCACACTTAAAACTTACATACAATTTTGCCAAGCGACAATTACTCTGGAAAGAAATCTATTGGTGAAAGATCCATCCATAGGAATACCTTTCTGAATGCCAAGGTCCCAATGTTACTCCTCATGCAATAAATTAAAATACAGCACATTAGTGCTTACATGCCTTTAATACATCTTGTCTGCATTGATATATAAGTTAATGGGTACAGATTAAACCCTTTGGCCTATACAGTTAACATTTTAGTTAAAGATTTTCCTATATTAACTCAATGAACAATATCCTGACAAGTTATATAATGCGCAGCCCCAAGGATGATGGGTCTATGAAGTAGGATTAACACCTTCTGCTGACTTTTCATTCCTGCTGAATGTGCCACACAGGCAGCACTGTGGGAAGATGGAAGACAGGGAAGGACAGAGAAAAACGGCAGCTGCACAACCATCCTGGTTAACTGGGGAGCAGGCTTGTACCATGATACAAAATTGAACATCTAGTGATTTTCTGTAGCATCCACGGTGCTTACGATGAATTGCTGTTATTGAAGGGCCGGTGTAATAGCAAGACACTGAGGAGCAGAGGGGAAATAATGCTTATCGTTGCTGTTCTCATAAACAGCTAGAGCTCAGGGAAATCAGTTATTCCTTCAGAGCCTCACAACCATCTTATATCCTATCTAAACAGAGGCCTTGGGCTATTTTGTCATGTACCCTTGTGTAGCTCCATCCTTATTAAACATTAATAAGGATTGCAGGATAGTTTCCACCATTCCAGATAATGGGTTTGTTGCACAGGAAAGCATTAAGCAGGGCTACTTCAGCATTTCTCAGTCCTAACTTCCCCCTCCCCCATTAAATAATCAATACAACTGCCACCTTTTAAAGTGCGTTCAACCCCAGGACAACAGTATAGAAAAACAGATGGGGGGGCATGACTCTTGCTTGCTTCTGCTAGTGTGTGTATTACCTACCACATTAGTTGCAGTGAGTTTCTGCTTGGGGAAGCCATTGGTCTAATGCACAAACCTTATTTCCAGTTTTAGGAAAGCTTTTAAAGCAAATGCAAGTCTCTTGGAAGAGAATGGGCCATTGATTTTGACACTGCTATTCAGAATCCCATAAAACTAAGTGATTCCTTTTGGCAGAATGGCTACATTAAGCAAATTAACCTCCCTGAACATAAAATGTGCTGAAAGAGGGGGAAGGGTTGCTTGTGCCCATTAAGAAGAAGCAAGACCTCAGAGGGCCAAAACATTCCCTTTAATCCCTAGGTCTTTCTGATTGGATAATTTGTTGGAGCAAAAGAGGAGGTTAGGGAGGATTACTTCTTGCCCAATGCACTGTGCTTGGCATTGTGTATAGAAGCAGCCATAATGGCTGATTAAAATTTTGTTTTATTCCTCTCTTCCTTTTCCACTCATGGTTGAATCAGGGTGAGCACTTACATATAACCAGAAAAGCAGATGGGCATTGCCCTGAAAGACAGCATTTCATTTGTATAAGTTTTCATGTGCTAGTAATATGTGTAGTTAAAAATTTAGAAACAAATACTGTACCTAAAAATATATTACATTTCATAGTATTGGGAAAGATTTTGCTTAGGTGTTCTGTGTCTCTGTTAGCCAGTCCAACTGCTAATTATTGACAAGCAACCTTAAGGCCCACCTGGTTTCTCTTCTTGGGGAAGCACCATTCCAAATAGAGTAGCTTGATGATGCTTTTAAATATAGAGCTGTCTTTCTTCATAGCCCTTCAAACAAAGGGGTGTCTTCTGCAAAGGAGATCTCATAGACCTCAATCTTACTCCCAATTGTGGAAGTTCATTGACTAATTGAAACTTACATTAGCTTGCACTTGTGAATTTTCCACTTTTTTAGTGTGCTTACACTAGTTGAAACTAGCACTTGAATTAATACCATACTACTGGCAGAAAACAGCAAAGACTTGGAAAAATTACTGAAGAAAGTCAATGAAGAAAATGCAAGGGCAGGTTTATAGTTGAGCATTAAGAAAACAAAAATAATAAGCAAGGGTGATTTACATAACTTTAAAGCAGATGATGAAAACATTGAACTAGTGCAAGATTTTCCTTATCTTAGCACAGTCATGAATCAGAATTTAGACTGCAGTTAAGAAATCAGAAAAAAAGACTAGGACTTGGAAAAGCATCTCTGAAGGAAGTAGATAACTATAAAGATGTATCAATGAAGATTAAGGTTAAAATCTTCCTTGCTGTTGTATTTCCAATTTCTATATATTGCTGTGAGAGCTGGACAGCAAAGAAAGCTGATAGGAATAAAATAAACTCACTTAAAATGTGGTGATACAAAAGGGTTCTGTGGATACTATGGAATGCTTAAAAGACAAACAAATGGGTCCCAGAGCAAATGAGGCCTGGATTATCCCTAGAAGCTATAAGCCCAATATGGCTAAACTGAGACTGCCATACTGCTTGGTAAGGTAGGAGGTAGTAGGAAAAGAGGAAGACCACATTCCAAATGGACAGATTCAATCAAGGAAGCCAAAGCCCTGTATATGCAAAACCTGAGCAAGACCATGGCTGTTGATGATAGGGTGACTTGGAGTCCTCTTATTCATAGGGTCACCATATGTCAAATTGGACTAGAGATAACATCATCATCATCATCAATTGATTTGTACAGTTAGCTCCACTTGTGTGGAATAACAAAGAGGTTACTGGTATGGTTTTCCTTTCACTAGAGATAATCACATGGGAGGGGCAGTATCCTTCTCCTGTCCTTCTCCCATCCTTAAACTCAGCTAATTGTGTGATCAGGGATCACACACACACACACACACACACACACATATACACACACTGTGCTTCTTCCATCCTTCTTCCATGGATAAACTGTCATGGAGCCATCTCTGCATGCTTCTCCCATGGGTAAAGTGCCATAGAGCTGTCATTTGGTATTAACTGGAGTTCCTGTTAATACCAAATGATGGCTCCATGACACGTTAACAATAGGAGAAGCACATGGGTATGGGAGAAGGATGGGAGAAGCATGCAATCATGTGATCCCTGATTGCATGATTAGCTGAGTTGAAGGATGCTATTCCTCACACTGTGGCATGATCTCATAAGGAGGCAATAGAGACATCATATGGATCCAGAATATAGGCCGGAATATAGGCCAGCATGGTGCATGCCATGCGTAGCAAATATGTGCAGTTGTACTTTCTCAGTAATCACAGAAGAAAACAGTAGCTTGGGAATTCTCAGAGTCAAGGCACTCTTGGATGGATGGCTTAGAAAATCACCTCAGCTATAGAAGAAAGAATTATTTACACCCATCCCTTTTAGAGGGAGGGAAACAGACATTCAAGCAAGAAACACCATGGAGTCATCAGCCTTCTTCTGCTACCACAGCCAACTTTTTCTTCCTCTCCTCACTGTTACTGCACCCATTGGCTTGTTTCTTTTTTAATTGCCAACATTTCTCATAATCTAGTGTATTTTCAGTCTCTGTTTGAATCCTATCTAGATACGTATTTCCTCTTTGGATTGGGTGTGTTTTGCATGTGGATAAATTCATAACAGAATTAGTCTGATTTGTTCAAGGTTCAGGAGATCCCTGATTTGAAATGGGATGTATAAATCGAGGACAGGTTTTAGAGGCCAAATTATGTGGATAGGTTGAGGGAGAAAACTTTGGGGCATGTAACAAAACAAAGCTTTCAGAAGAAAAGCAGAGGAAAACAATGCCAAAGGATTTAACAAAATTTTAGCAGGCCTAATTGTTTGTGCTTATAGTAAAAGACAGAATGGATGAGAGAACAGAGAGGGAGCCAGTGCTTCCAGGACAGATTACACTTTTGTCTTTCACCAGGAAATGGTTCCTTTTTTGATATGTACATTTCAAATGCTATATAGAACTTCATTAATCCAGTGTCAGTGCTCTATATCAGAGATGACAAACCTTTTAGGGACAGAGCAGCCAAACGAAAAGGCCTTCCAGCACCTGGCGTTACTCAGTGCTGGGGGGGGGGGGGTAGGACTTCTGGGGCAGGACCTCCACCCTCTGGCAATGGGGCTTCCACCCTCCAGGAGAAGCACTTTTTCCCTTTGCCATCCTGGGACTTCAGCTGCCTCTCCAGAGTCTGGGACACCCAGGAGGGAGAAGGAACAGGCGCGCACCTGTTCCTTCCCTGCCCTCCACAAAAAAATGACTTTGCATGTTATCTCTGGCGTGCATGCCACTAAAATTTCTAGATTTATACATGTGTATATACAGTAAATCTAAACATGAGCACCCCTAAAGATTTCTTAGCAATCTGGATTCAGAATGACAGAAAGACACTGGCAATGTGTCTTCACATTTTTTCCCCAAGCTGTCCACACAAGGGAAACATCAGAATAGTGAGGGAGAGGGAGAAATTTTATCAGTTCTAGTTTCTGATTCAACAGATGCTTCTACACTCAAACCTTTGAAGAAGGGATGTGGATTTCAGGACTGATCTACTATTCAAATTTTTTTTACTATCTCTTTCCAAAATAACAGGTAAGTTTAAAGTTTTTGGTTTATTGTGTGGGACCTTGGAAGAACTTTGATGCTTGCTTGGAAAATTCAGTACAAAATACAGGTTATCACCCTGTCCTTCTGCAATTTATCTTACTTTGATTTCAACTGGGCAGAAAAGAAGAATATTTCACTGATTTTCATTCATCACAATTCCTTAGTGCTTCTACCTGTCTTTCTGAAATTGTGCAGGATAGGCATAAAGAGAAGCAATGTGCCCAAAATTGAAATACCCTTGCAAATTTCATTCAGTTAAGTTAAGGAAGTCAAAAGTTATCAGTAAATCCCCCTTTAAAAAAAACACCACAGTTTGAAGATATATAGGACTAAAGGCTCTGTACTTATTAGTCTGCAATTTGACCAGAATAATTCTTTCAGAAGACCTCTTCCAGTTCCGTTAAACAGAAAACCAGTTTTAGCTGTTTAATTTGCAACAACCAAGGAATGCACAAAAAGATGGATTTCCAAACTGAGATTCAGATCCTGGGCTAAGTCAAAAGTGGAAGCCTCTGAATTGGTCTGAACCAAATCAGGCTCCTATCCCCAAATTGCAGACATGGAATATAAACAAAAATATTGTGGTTATTATACATGTCTTGTTTCTGAGAGGAATGATCTTCTAAAGAGTTATCTGAAATAATTTCTGTATCATTCTGAACAGCATTAATGAGCACCTAATATTGGTGAAAATTAATGGCAATATTACTTAGAGTAAAACCCAAGGTAACTGTAAGCCATATCTTGAGCTTACTTGCATTATTTATCTGTATGGCCTATTAATATTTGGTAAGGGAGACAGCCTTAATATGCAAAATTTTGCCCATGTATGAGCTCCATTGAAATGAATGGGAGTTGTAAGAGACTACTGCTCATGAGACTGCACCTCTGGTAAAAATTCATTGTAGGAAAAATTGTGTCTTTGCTCTCTTCAGCCCAGACTCTTGTGTAGGATCGAAATAAAAGATAAAGCAGCAGGGGAATCTTATGTTGACCTTTTGAACAGGGGTGAGATTAATACACCTATTATTATTATTATTATTAGCCTTTACTTGTGCAAAACATCTTTAAAAATATGGTCATGTTCTGTTTCGTCACTGTAAGTACTCCTCTGGAACTAATGTTGTAAAATAGCTGTTTGAAGATTTTAGTAAGCTGCTCACATCTCAAATAATTGTCCAGACCTTCCACATTTCCCCCTTCAACATGCTTTCTTTGCCTTGAAAAATTATTTTCTGGACTGGTTGTAATACACCAGACTTTTCTTGCAGATAGCAGTTTAGGTCACTCAATAAAACGGACTCTCTTTTAATTGGAAACTGAGAATATGTCCAACTGGGAAAAGAAATTAAAGCACATTCCACTGATGCTTTAAATATCTGAGGCTGCAATCCCACTTCCCAGAGTTTGAGTCATTAATTCAATGGCATTTGCTTCTGAGTAAAGGAAGTAGGTAGTGGTTTTCAGTCAGTGGTGCAGTGAATCCACTTTGGGCTTTATTCCAGATTGTAAAGGTCTGAACCTTGTTTCTAAAAATAGATTCAGATACTTGGGTATCTTCTTTAAAGTCTGGATTAAATCCAAATTTGATTCACAGCTCCATGGACATGGAATCCCCCAGTCCCATCTCCCACCTTCGCAGGAACGTACTGCATATACAGATTTAAGATGTCCCTTTGGGATATATGTTTACATGATATTTGGGAGGTTAAATTCATCTGACAAATGTTTACCAGCAAAAAGAAGGGGGAATGGAAGACATAAACTTTTAACACTTTCCCAAAAGGTGAATATTATTATTTGCAAAATATTTAGTCATGAGTCTAAAATGAGTGTGATGCTTGTGGTGGCCTCATAATTCTTGGCCCTTTCCTCCTAAGGCCCAGTCCAGCACCAAAAATCTTTTTTTCCCCCAGAGTTTTCCAACCTTCCAAATGAATAATTTTGATTTGTATTTTGAAAGTTGGATAACACAGTATTCCTTTATTATCCACTGAGTTTGGTCAATGACCAGCATAAAACAATATAAAACAGTACACAATGGCCAATCGAAAAAACAATGCAAACTGTACAATACAAATACAACAGGAATACAGCTTGGAGGCTATAAACAGGCTATAAACCCTGGCAGAGAGTCTTACCTGATATTGTTCATAAGTTTGATGCTATAAGAAAATAATGGGGGGGGGGGGGGGAGGCAGTATGGACATGAAAATCTGTGGATGTTCAGGTCCCATTTTATACAGTGACAATGTGAAATGCTGTCCTTTGTATAAAATGGCAAAGTCGTTTGTTTTTCAGAATTAAAAAAAATGTTTTCAAGCTATTGATGGCTGAATCCATGGATTCAGATTCTGTGAATACAGAGGGTTGGCTATATAGTTTTTATGCTCCTCAGTATGAATGCATATATATATATATATATATATATATATAGGGGAGGGGCATGTATACATGAGCCAGCATCATGTAGTTGTTTGAGCTTTGAATCAATACAGAGATCAGGTTTTGAATCCCTGCTCAGCCATGAAAAGCCACCTTGGAAAAATCACACATTCTAGCCTCAAAGAAAGTTGAACGCAATCCAACTCTGAAAAAAAAATCTTGCTAAGAAAAAACTGTGATAGGGCTGATTTAGGATTGTCATCAGTCAGAAGCAACTTGAAGGCACACAACAATACTTTTTAATCCTTAAATCCTGTTTTAGACAATGGTATATTTTTAAAAAAATCATAGAGAAGAGGTTGTAACATTTCTAATAAACACCCCTGGTAGTGCTATATATTAGAAATAATATTTGTAATTTCTTTATACACTTTGAACATAGGCCCTGGCTTAGCCATCCATTCAGGAGTCATGCAAGATTGCAAAATGAAGCCTGGTTTAGCTAAGCTTTCTCCAACTTGGTTTAGATTTTACCTCCTCTCAAAACACATCTAGCATGTTCAGTAGCCCAAAGAACTGAAAATAGCAGTCCTAACATCTGAATGACACCAGGCTGGGAAGAAATATATTAGTAATTTCATTATTAAGGATTGTTGAAATCCAGAATCGAACCTTCATGACAATTTTTTTCATTACAGTGCCTGAATGTGTATGTACACATCCACATGTCGCCATGCATTCCACTAAGTTCTGCTTGTGCACAAATTCTATCACAAACATACACAAACTCTATCACAAACTTGGTCTGGGACCTTCTGATGAATGCCATGTTCAGATAAAGATAGCTGCCAAATGACCCAGAAGGAAAAGGTGTATCAGGCCATTATGGTAACATTAAATTCTACATTGGCTTCATTAAAAGATCATTCCAAAAATCAACATGAGCCGGAGAAACTAGTCACCTATTCTGAATCCATTGATCACAGTTTCCATTAAATTAATGGTGAAAACTACTTTCTTGCCTTTTCCAGCAGTGTGATCAAGCACTTTAGCTCCTTGTTATCAATGTTACCACACTGTTATGAATCACAGTGTCAAACAATTTTATGGTCATGGGAATTAGAGCAAATATGTTCTAGGAGATAAAGTTTGTATTAAATAAAGGTCCTAACCTAACCCATTATATCTCTCTTCTTAAGCCTGTTTAGAGCCTGGAGATAGACAAAAATTTCAACCCCACTGCTATGTTTTACTGTGTCCATGGAGCAACGCCCTTGACCATAAGCAATGGCCAACAGTACACTAATTCTTAGGAAGATTTTTTAAAAGCGTGTAGAGAGGAAGGAGGAATTTTACTACTTTTAAATGAGTGTTTGATGCATCATTTTGGTTTACCTGATTAATGTGCACAGCAAACTCAGCCACAAGGGTTGTAATGTTTCTGCAAGCTTCCCTAAAGCAAAGCTCAGCCATTAATTCAATGGCACATGTCAGCTCAGCAGAACAAGGTCACTCTTCTCCTTCAAGGGGAACCTTTTTAGAAATAATAAAACTGACAGAAAGTTCTTTTTTGCATGCTTTATATCACCTGGGGTTGGGTGCTGCAGTGAATACAGCAGGGCTTATAAACAACCTCATCCCCAAACAGCCTCAAACTCACACATGATTTTTGGAACTTACACCCTAAAGTGAGAAGGGGGGATGTCAGTGATAGTTTTATGCAGCATAAACTTGCCATACATAATCCTAAATGAATTTGTGAGCCTAACGAGCACAAATGCTGATACTGCAGGTCACCTACCCTGGGCTAGTACTTAGGAAGAAAAATGTATAGCAAATGACTTTGTGAAGAAGATTCCACCAAGGATTCACTCTTTGAGAACAGAGTGGGGAGAACATGTTTCAAATATTTTTGTATTACTTTGCCACCTATTCTGTTATACAGCCAACTGTAAATCAGTACCAGGAGTTTATAAAATGTAAAATAAACGCAAAATTGATCAATTTGCTATCAGTTTTTATTGCATGGAGATTTGTAAATAAGTGGAGAGAGCTGTCAGAGTGATTATCAAAACTGAAACAAGCTTACAGGGATGAAGAAAGCAAAACATGACTAGAGACTGAACACTGAAGAATGTTACAAGTGGACCCAGTGCTGGGTGAGCATGAGCTTTATAAGCAGGACTTAACTAAACTGAAGCTGAATTATATATACTGAATTATTAAAAGCATTCGGTATATACACCTTTGACTTCTGCACCCATTCTCACAGTACAAATAACTTTATACAAAAGTACAAAATTTTGCATTAAAAATTATAAATTTAAAAAAATACATGTAAAAAACATGTTGCTTTCCCTCCAGTCTTTCCTTTTCCAAGGTTCAGAGGTCCAGTGTAAATGAAGTGGTGAAATCCTGCAAGCCATACCCATTGTAGGTGGCACATCCATACAAAGGCTCAGTAGTGGGGAGTGGGCCAATTCAATATTAACTTAAAGATGGCCAAGTTGTAAAGCAAATGTATCTGAGGAAGTAGACTGAAGTCTATGAAAGGTCACGATGCCAATTTCTTTCTTTCAGTTAGTCTCAAAGGTGCTACAAGATCTCTCTATGAGCTTTAAAGAGTTAGGATTAGACATAATCCTCTTCTGATGGCTAACCTGCTAACAGATCTAACTATCTGCCAGTTGAATTGATCACTGGCTAAGATGTGTTAGCAGAAGAGCCAAAAAAAGTGATGGAGAAGGTTTGGAGCAAGGCAGGAGTTGAATTACACCAGATCCAAAACTGTTCCATTATGAGACATAGCCAGAGCACCATCACAGAGTTAGGCCACACAAAGTAGGACAAGTCCTATGCAATTTCCAACATCCTTAAACTTGAAAGTGTATGGATTCAGCACAGCTTCATCTATACTAGTATTTAACTCATCTGGCCCTTAGTCATCGTCTGGGACGGCAGAGTCTTCTGCTTAATGAAAACCTCACACTCAAGGATGAGTATAAACCAGCTTCAGGGGCAGACCATACATGTGGTAAGATTAAACTGGAATTTAAGTCTTTGATTTTGTTTCCTCTGATGCAAGATATCTTTTTCTCTAAAAGAGACTTCGTTGGTCTGAAAATTCATATCTCAAGTTCAGTAAAGAAATCTTTATATTAGCACTTACTAACTTCATCCCTCTTGCTTAATGTTACATTCAGGTCGTTTTCCTTGCTACATGTCTACTTTCATACTGTATTGTCTTTACACTCTAGACTCAGTCATTAGTCCACTACAAAGGATGAATGCCTTGATCTTATGGGACAGTAGGCCCATTAAGCTTAATCAGAACCAGGATGTCTGTTTAGAAAAGTGCAATTCAGTTCATGTATCAGACTGTAAAACCTGCATTTCAACATCACAGATTGCCAAGGATGAACAAATCAGCATCCTAGTACTATTGAATTTCTTACTTAAAAATACAATTTAAGGTTTCAAATGACAGGCCAATTTACATCTTAAGTTAAAGAATGACATCACCCTTGTTTATTCCTTTAACTCCATTACTGCAGAAGTTAATAAAAAAAAGCTAATTTCATATACCTTTAGGGTGTTAAAATGGTATGTTTATTGATTTCTGTTTCTTGTGTCTTTATTCTTATGTTCACAGAATTGCAGAACAACTGAAATCCCCTTCATTTGGGTATCTCAAGGAGCATCGGGGCAATGCATCTTTCCTCATGTTTTGATGGATGTGCACTAAGCATGGACACCTAAATAGCTGAACCCTAAATATTTAGATCTGTATTGCTAAAGCATTTTGGTACTTTTTGAGTTGTATGTAGACCTCAAGTACAAAATACAGACAATGCAAAGAATTTGCATGGAACGTTGCTCAAATCTCGTACAGTTTGGATGCTGTAGTAGTTGATAAAGTTCCAGTGTGTATAACCTTGGCACTTGCTTGCCCAATGTTCTGGATACTTTTCAGTTTGTGCAACGTGATGGCGTGGACTGGATCCTTGGTGAGGTGACAGTGGACATGTGTGTACCAGACCTTTGTTCTTCCTGGCTAATATATATATATATATATATATATATATGCATATGCATACATAATGGGATATCTTGGGTCAAAACATAAAATTCATATACTGTGTATGTCATATACACCTTATACACATTGCCTGAAAGTAATTTTATATATTTTATTACTTTTGTGCATGAAACAAAGTCTGTGTATACTGAACCATCAGAAAGCAAAGTGTCACTATCTCAGCCATCTGTGAAAATTGTTTTCGTTTTTGGAATATTTTGCATTTCAGAATTCTAGATAAGGGAAACTCATCCTCTTGTATATTTTTGTGTGTATATATGTGTGTGTATTTAGGGAGGGGGCAGAAAATATATGAACATGTGATCTTATTTGTCTTTTTTAAATGTGGTTAGTAGATTAGAATCATTTGACATGGATTACTGGCAGATTTTTGTCACTATACAAAAAGAACCTTCAACCACATCCTCTGTTTTTCCTCTTTCTTTGCAGCTTTTAAAATGTAAGTTTTCTTATAGACACTCACCAACTGAAGTTTGGTTGATGTTAGGGAGTAGGCAGGTACTGCACACTGATAATACAAACTAACAATCCAAAATTTCTTTATGTTTTTCAAAATCTAACATTATAATTTATCACACAGTTTATAACACATTTGATCACTGCAATCACAAGTAGGCAGAAGAAAAGTGGACATAAAGTACCACTACAAAATGTGTGTTCTCCAACATTTTAATGTGTGTTTTTCTTTTTATATATAAAAAATATTGCTCCTACAGAAATTAAATATTATGACATCCTAAATTATATTTAGCATGCTGCAGGCTGGGGGGCAGTGTCAGAATATTAAAATATATAAACATATACTATATATTAATATGAGGAAAGCACATGTAAATGAAAAATAATTTGATGGGGGATGTTGAACTATTTAAAAACATTATTAGCATTAATGAGAACCAAAAGCCATAAAGTCCATTTCCAAATTAATAGGAGCCACCAAACAACACAAATCCACATAATCAAAGTAAACTTAGTAAGTAAACACTTTCCCCAGTTTTCTTATTCTATCTAACCACTGCATTTTGGGTCAGTTTTTACCCCCAGAGGTTTCCCAACCTTAGCATCTGTGTAGAAATGCAAGGCACCAGGCAACAGTGTTGGCTCCAGAAACAGACCACACAAGTGCATGCAAAGGAAAAAAAAACACCATTGTTAGCTCTGACCCAGTTTAATTTACAGGCCTGCAGGAAACAGGAAAACCTTATCTGTAATGTCACCTCCAGTTCTTCCCCCCTTTTAATCTGTTGTACAAAGACATGTTTCCACAGTACTGTATTATACATGCAGACCTCTATCTGATAAGGCTCACAGGTATTTTCATCAAAAATAATCACAACCAGATGTTGTCTGTTTGGGGCAGATTTGCAGAAGCTGGAAATGCCCTGACAGTCGCTTTCTTGCAAAAGTGTATTCAGGACTCTCCATGTCAGGTCTACATGCTGTCTTTGCTTCTAAGCATAAATTTACCCAATGGAAGCTGGAAGAATATAGCTTATCATCATCTTATCAGATATATTATTAAAATAAAAAGAAAATAGATAAAAATGTGACTGCAAAATAAATAAATAAATTTTAAAATTTGTCTTCAACAAATTTAAAATTTTCTATTTTACAGATGATCCTCTGAAATGCCTTTGAAATAATATCAGGAAACTGCTTAAGCCTAGTTAATTGTATATCACCTTCATAGTGGAGATCCTGGCCTTCAAAACTTGCCATTAAAATTCAAATAATGTTGAATGTTTAGTGTGATAGGAATGTTATCTGTCATAATACAGGAGACCAATACCATAAAATGTTTAAAAAATCTGATTTCATAAGAAATCAGTTATAAATAAACATTATTATTATTAATTTCAATTTAATCCATTTATAACAGATCACATCACTAATTTATAATCCATTTTATACCTTATGCATGCTCATGATACAATAGCACAACTTTCCCTGGACAATGACACTAGAGGTTTTCAGTAGAGTACTTCACCAATTAGATACCTACCTCAACTTTCTATTTAAAATAATACCACCCTATTCTATGTATGCAATGTAGGCAGATATAAGAAAGTTGGAGGGAAAGGGTTAGGGCATTTAGTTGAAGATGAGTACGGTAAAAAAAAAATTAAATTGCACTTACATTAAAATAAGAGAAGTATATTAGGTCTTAAATTTGTACTTAAATTTTAGTCAATTACATTTAACTTAATGTAGGGCCAGAACAGATGGGCAGGAAAAAGTGGTTCAATCCTGCATTTTCCAAATGTGGGTCTAAAGCTTGCTGTCTGTGCCACCTGTTCCCAAAGTGGGCTGAACACCCATGAACTGTCCACACCATGTGGTGTCAAGCCATGCTGCATCATTATTATTTTTTGTTGCCTCCCCACCATACATGTGCACCATTGCACAAACATTCCACCTGCAATTACTTCTCACTTACTACCCAGATACCATTCCACTCCTTTGATCGCCCACACAGTCACACATGCAATGCACCACCAGTACAGTGCATTGGTGCATCGGTGTGCTGAGTTATACATTGGCAAAACACAATCATGGAGGCCTCCCATACACACCCTATTCACCCCACTTAACCTCATGCCTCCCTGTTGGACTGTTTGTTTTGTGTATGTTGTAATTACATCCATTATATTATTAGTAATTGCCTTTTTGACTTGATGCAGTCCCATACTGGCTCTGTGCTGTTTACATGCTGGTGCAATGAAGCACATTTTCTGCTTTCAGTCAGAGTATCCCAGCTTCTTTTTGTGCTGGTTTTTAGTCCTGGAACATGGCTTCATTTTGCTTTCCACCCATTTTCACCTTGTGCATTGTCTAAACACCCAGGTTCAAAGCAGTTAGAAGCCACTTTATTTGGCCACTGTGGACTATGCCCATAGCAAAGCCTTTACCGAATGAAACTTAAAAACACAGTCCAGGATTTTACTACACCTAGTCCCTCTCTTTTGAGAGAAAGAAACAGGTGCATGATTTTTGAGGGGAAAATTCTAATTCACCTACCAAAAACCTTTCTCTTGTTTCCACTTTCTCCAATCCTTGCAGTCTCAACTCTTTATCATTGCACTTTCTTTATTAGCCTGAAACAGATGGATCTGAAAGAGCAGTGTGTGGTCATGCCAGCACTGATTGCGCCAGGATAATGGCCACCACATGTGCCTGGCTCTGATCCAGGCTGCTGCTGGAGTCCTGAACTGGAAGAAGCAGATCCTACCCACTCTATCTTGGCCTGGTTCTTTCTGAATGGTGCGACACTGGCATGGCTTCCAGCCAACTATGCCCCAAACACGGCTGGAATCTACATCATTTGGCCCATGGGTTAGGGACAATGATTCCCAGAAAAAGTCCTGAGATCATAATCCGGTTTCCTGGAAAAAATGAGAAGCATCTGTGTGGTGTCTTGTTTAGTACATAGTGGGATCACATGGATACAAAGAATACCAACCCCCAACTTGCCCTTGTTACTGTAATCAGGCACAAATCATTCACATTAATAATGTAATTAATGATTTATTTCTGAAGTTAACACCCAAATTCTAATTTGAACAATTAAATTCAATACTGACTCAACAAATTAAGTTCAAAATAAATTTAATGGCTTCCTCTTTTCATTATAAAACATGTAACTTAATTGAAAACAGTAGATTTTAATCAGTTAGTTCATATCGCTGAGTGCGGATTCAGCCAGGAATTAATTCAACTCAGTGGAAGTAGAGGAGAAGAGGGAGCAGAATCTTGTCCTTTCCAATAGGCTGAGGATTCACCTACACTGAAGAAATATTGCAGTTTGACACCTCCTTGACTGCTATGGCTCCATCCTACAGAATCCTGGGATTTGTAGTTTTGTGAGACATCAGCACTCTTTGGCAGAGAAGACAAAGGACTTTGTAAAACTACAAATCACAGGATTCCATAGGATAAAGCTACAGCATACAAAGTGGGGTCAAACTACATTATTTCCACAATGTAGGCACATCCTCTCGGAAAAGCAAATTGTTGCAGCCTCTCATAACTTGTGTTATTTTCATGAATAATTTTGGCATCTTGGCCACACTCTGACATTGCTTGGCCTGTTGGAGAGCACGCACCACACAGGCAAAAGATGAGGAATTGAGAGATTCTGTGTGTGGGAGTCCAGGAACAGATCATAAACCAAAACAGGACTTATTGCTAATCATAGATGACTTAAACACACAAATAGGAAACCAAGCAGAATCAGATTATAGGAAAATTTGACCTGGGCTCAATAAACGAAGCAAGAAATAGACAGACTGAGTTTTGTCAGACTAACAATTTCTTTATTGCAAACACATTCTTTACATAATCCAAGAAGAGACTCTATACATCACTGGTTCTCAACCTTCCTAATGCCATGACCGTTTAATACAGTCCCTCATGTTGTGGTTACCCCCAGCCATAATTTTTTTCATCTCTGTTCCTAAGACCATCAAAAATGTGTGTTTTCCAATGGTCTTAGGCAACCTCTGTGAAAGGGTCATTTGACCCTCAAAGGGGTCATGACCCACAGGTTGAGAACCACTGCTATACATAGACATAATGTGATGAGCAATATAGAAATCAAATAGAGTACATAAATAGAAGCAAAATATGGGGGAGAAACATCCATTTTCACAAGAACAAGGTCAGGAACAGACTGAGCTACTAAAAGCAAAAAGTTAGAGTCAAACTAAAGAAGAACAGAAATCCAGCCATCATGCCAAAATACAACCTAGAAAACATCAATGAAGAATTTAAAGACAAAGCGAAAAAGAGATTTGCAATATTAAGCCTAATTGACCAGGAGCCAGAAGAAGCACTAGGGCTCATAAGGCAAACATATACTGGACAGTGGATAGTACTAAGAATTTCAAAAGAAGATCAACCTGTACTTTATAGACTATCACAAAGCATTTGATTGTATAGATTATGAGAAACTATGGACTACTCTCAATGAAATGGTGTGCCACAACATTTGATAGTCCTGATGTGTAACCTGTACTCAAGACAAGAGTCTACTTTTAGGACTGAATATGGAGAAACAGCATGGTTTCCAGTTGGAAAGGGGATCAGGCAAGGCTGCATTCTATCACCCTATCTATTAAACTTGTATTCCAGGAACATCATGTTGTCTTTTTCTGTTTAACAAAAGAGGCAAAGAATTCCAGAGACTGCAGACAGCCATTTTCTCATGTTGTCCCTGAACAGCATAGATGTTTAATAGATAGGCTGATAGATAATCACAAGGTGAAGACATTGACAAGCATGGTATTAGAAAAGGTGAACTGTAAGCCTTCTGCTTAGAGGAAGATCTAGTTTAGACAGGCCTTTGGACTCCCAAGCTAATTGTGTTCTCTTGATGTCAGATTTTTGTTTTCAACTGGCTTCTGTTTTTATCTGATATTTTATGCATTTTTATAGCTGCTTCTAAATTGCATTGCATTGGAATTATTTTATTACTGTTATCTGACTGTGACACCTTAATGTGAATAGGTGGATCATAAATTTAAATAGTGTAGAAATATATTGGATAAACTAGACAAAAAGCATATGTTCTGAAGAAAATGCTGATACTGCTGAAGTTGTGGTTCTTCTACAAGACATTACTGAGCATGGTATTAGAAAAGGTGATCTGTTCAATATGTCCCCACAATTAAAAACAACTTCAAACAAACCTGTTTTTGTGTAAAATTAAAAGCTAAATGTTTCATTTCTTGCTAACCTTTCCTTCATTTTAAA
The DNA here is from genome assembly GCA_034509955.1 of Urosaurus nigricauda. Taxonomy (NCBI): domain Eukaryota; kingdom Metazoa; phylum Chordata; class Lepidosauria; order Squamata; family Phrynosomatidae; genus Urosaurus; species Urosaurus nigricauda. The sequence goes on from JAOEGL010000003.1 coordinate 61,709,979, forward strand.
ATCTTTTTATTAAAAGAAGTAACCATATTAATATGGTCATATTACATTAATATGTAATATTATATTAATATACATATTGCATTAATTACATTAATATACCAGGGACAATGTTAAGTATCAAGTCCAGACTCATTCACCATCAAATAGTCAGTTTGCTATTTTTGAGGTTTTCTTAAGAAAGCAGCAGCAGCAGCAGCAGCCGCCCTTGATTGAAATGCTATCCTGTGCCCACTTAGTAGTAAATCCTACTTCCAAGTAACTGCATACTCACACAGGTGAAAAACCAGGACATGTGTGGCCAACCAACATTAGATTGTGGTCAAAACAGCAAAAGTTATTAATAAAGAAGACCACTTAAGCTAGAAAATGTTTGCTTTTTCCTGAGTTTATAGGGAAGGGCAAGATTCTGCCCCTCCTCTTACCTTCCCCACTCCAAGTTAATTTAATTCAAACTACTTCTGCACTTTGAGCTCAGCTGAGTAGAGGATGAGGGGGAAAGTGGGAGGAACAGGAAGGAATTGAGACATTTCAAAAGCAGCTGAAAAAGTGGAATGATAAATGGTTACTGTAATTGAGGCTGTTCCTGCCCAAATCAGAACAGTTGAAGGGTATCTAACCATACACAAGATAGTGCTGTTAGAAATGAGCCAAACCAGAAAACAAAGAAGAAAAAAATTAATGTAATAATTTTAAAATCCCCTATCTATCAGTATATCATGGCGTGTGTGTGTGTGTGTGAGAGAGAGAGAGAGATTAGATATTAAAGTGCACTGAAAGTACGATTTGTATTTTATGTTTGTATATAAACATATACAGTATAGTCCACTGTTCTGGAATTTTTAAACTTCTAACTTTACAAACACACATGCACACACAGAATAGTCATATATAAATCTTCCAGAATTAAAACAAATGTAAATTACTATTTGATTTTTACTTATACACACTTGTTGGTAGCTTTTGTACAATACACATTTTGCTTTATTAAACTCTGGCTAGTGAGGAAGACATGCAAGGAACTCAGTTGTGAAACTGTACCAGTATCTTTGTAACTATAGATGTATGCGTTAAATATTTCTCAATCATATGGTAAATTTGCCAACTATGTTGCTTTGAGGAAGCAAGTTGCAAAATTCAGCATGACAATGTGGGATTGGTTTTAGTTTGGGGTTTTTCCACTCCTTGTATCAAAAACATAATTGATACAATCAGTTGATGTAATCATCTTCTTTTTCTTTTTCTTTTTGGCATTTATGTGCATGCAAAGTAAGTATGAGAACCAGTGTTGTGTAGTTTGGGGTTTGGAGAATGACTCTGGAGACTAGGTTTTCATCTTCTCTGAGCCAGGAAACCCACTGAGTGATCTTGGGCAAAGCATACTCTCTCAGCCTCAGAGGAAGACAAACCTCCTCTGAACAAACCTTACCCCCCCCCCCCAAAACACCCTGTGACAGGTTCACCATAGGGTTGCCTTAAGTCAGAAATGACTTGAAGTCACACAACAACAAAAGTAGGTGTAAAAATAGTGTAAGACTATTAAATTAGTGAAGACAGAAACTTTAGGTTGGCTAGCATAAGCCCATGGTGGGCCAGAATTAAAAGGTCTCCAAATATTTATTGCATTAATAAAATGATAAACCTATTACAACACAGACTAAATGACCAGTCTTTGGCATTAACTGTTATGGCTTTGAACACTAAGGATAACTCTGTACAGTCTTATAGGGAAAATCATAGGAATAGGATACACTTGGGAACCACTGTGGGAGAGATATTTGTTAATGTGGGGTCAATTTTATACTTCTGAAGATGCAGAGAGGCAGTGAGTTCATAGTGAAAAGAATTCTCTCATGGCCTTTGTGTCAGTATCACCCTCATGACTGAATGATTGCAAAAGTTTTGCAATACCGGTTGATGTGTCTGAAGTCAATTCTCCACTCAGAACCATTGTCATTAAATGGTAAGTCATTAAATGGCTGTCTGTTTCCATCCTGATGCGAGGCTTAAGGAGTTATCTATCCTTAATAGGACAGCTCTTCTCACCAAAAACAGTAGCAGTCAGATGCACAGCATTACTTATGCAATCTACCAGGTTGCTACAAGGAATCAGTTCTTTAGCTAAGAGGCAGGATTGTTTTGTAAATGATTGGAGGTTGGGCTTGGTCTTTTCCCCCCTTCCCTGAGTGATAGACACATTTTTGGTGTCTTTCATTGAGACCTTCATATACAGTTAGCTGCTGAGGAAAAGACTCTTTTCTTAAAGGTAACTCCTAGTATATTGCATTCGCTGCTGCCACACTGCAGAATGAATGCAATTTGACAATGCTTTAACTATCATGAATCCATCCTATGGAAACCTGGGATTTGTTGTGGCACCAGATCTCCCTGAGAGCAAAGGCAAAATATCTTACAAAACTACAAATCCCAGAATCTGACAGCACTGAACCATGGCAGTTAAAGTGATGTCAAACTGAAATAAATCTGCAGCACAAGCATATAAAGATCATTTAGTTAAATCAAATTATGTCTCCTAATCCTTAATGTATCAGTAGTCCCTGTGCATGTTACTCTATACATTTAAAACAAAGATGTACATCAGTGATATGTATAAAGGAAATCACTTTCCTTCACCATTTTTATCCATTTAATAAGATAGATAGATATCAATACAATACAGACAGCTTCAGTATTAAGAAATTAACATTATGTCAACCCTCATGCATCAAGATAAGGCATTTTAGTCCCCAAGTATTATGTTTTCTTGTAAAACACATATAGAACTAGACCTACAAGGGAGGCACCATTGTCACTCCACAGCATTGAACAATATCCCTGAATTTCACCCATTTTTCATACACAGTATTACCTCACCCCCCAATTTAAAAAAAGTCAGGGATAAAACATGTTCCAGTAAATCTAGTAAGTTTTTAACTGGGGTAGGCTTTGTTTTAGGCAATGTATAATGTGACTAATAAAATAAAGTTCCATGCCCTTTTTGGTGAACCTTGACACAATGAGGCAATATGTTAGTGCCATTTGAGGGAAACTGGGATTTTTCCCCACTAAAGGAGAGTTGTTAGACTTCAGCAGGGTCAGGAAATGCCCCAAGCACACATTTTAGATGAGTTTGATTTTATTCCACCTTGTGTCTTCTTTCTGTATGGTTTAGCAGAAGATACTTGATTTTGCACAATACACCTCTTGGACATGAGGCATTTTTATACAATGAAATTCTCACTGGGATTAGAAAACACCCTGTAACTCATACAACACAAGTTTTTTTCCATCATGGCATATGATGGTCAAAGGCCAGTGCTACTATGCCACAAGAGATACAGAGTCTAGCAGCAAAGATAATCACACTACCTGCAATTTGAGATTAAAGATATTAATGTTCTATTTTATGCCCACAAATTTATAAAATAAATAATTTAAATATTCTTTTAAAATACTTAGAAACACAGAATTATTGGTTTATATAAACAAACAGATATGAGCCTAAATACCTTAAAGGCACTAGATCTATCTGATCTTGGTAGCTAAGCAGGGTCTGTCCTGGTGAACACATGGGTCGGATATTGCCAATGAATACTAGGTACTGTAGGCTATATTTCAGAGAAAAAAAGTAGCAAATCACCTCTGAGTATTCCTTGCCTATGAAATTCTCTATGAAATTCATGGTCACCATAAGTCAACAGGTATGTGTGCACATGTGTGTGCATTTACACGCGCACGCACACACACACACACAAAACATTTGGTGGATCTGCTGTAATTATGGGGTCATTGCAATGCTCCTATATAAACCACAGCTAATGCACAAAGCCTATCTTAACACAGTAATTTATTAAGTTTCTTTGTATATCCATGTTCTTGATATCACAACTGTGTGAAAAAAGTAAATCATACTTTCTATCATTGTTGGTACTGAGATGTACCAGATTGGTTTACATGTATATCTCTGGATTATAAAGTCTGAATAGATTAAGGAAACTGATTTTTCTTTAAACTAAATCTGGACATTACTTAGCATAACATGTTGAAAATGGCTTCAAGAACATATTTTTCTTGCTAGATATTGGGGTGTGTGAGCTGCATACTGGGTGACAATAATATCTACATATTATAGCCTTTATCTTAATAATGCAAAGGGCTGTTTGTGTAAAATTGCTGCCCCAGAGAATCTCAGCAATGAGCATGTCAAACTTTCCTCAGTTCCAGTGAACTAAGACAAGTGTGCTGAAATGGTAATCCTATGATTTTGTTGCTACACAACCTGGATTATTTTTAAACAAAACAGTTATACTAGCAGTTTATTTACTTTTAAAGTATCTTTTCAATGTTAACTTTTCTTACCTTTGGTTTTTGAGATTTCTCCTTCTCTGAAACATTGGAGGGTTTCCGCTTCAACATATTAAAATTCAGATTACTTTAAAAATATCCTTACACAGCAGAATTTTTCACTTTGTCTCAGCCAGCAGGCAACAGTGAATGATACACAGAGCTCACAACAGCAACCTAAAACTTCCTTATTCTGCTAAGGATGTGACTTCACTCATCTTTCTGTTAGGTCTCTTTGAAATAGACAAAGGAAGGAAGGCATTAAGAGAAGAGGAAAAACCCCAGCCAAAAAGAAATAAGGAAGCTCTCTGGGTAAAATTCATTAAGTTAAACTCTTATTTTTCCCCCTCACATTTGTATCAAGGCAATTGATAGCAGTTGCTGTGATTCTATTATTCCAAGGCTTCAAAATCTATACTAGCTACAATTCAGTTTCTAAGCCTAATTCAAGTGCTGGTTTTAACATTTAAAACCATTACCTGAAACAGCATCCTTTCCCATCATCATCCAAGTGCCTTTCTCTGCTTCTCCAAACAAAGAGGAGGGCCTTTTCAGTGGTTGCACTCCATCTGTGGAATCTCTCCCCAGAAAGGTAGGGGGTCAACAGACGAGCATAAAGAGCCAGTGTGGAGAAAGAATGGAGGTTTGGCAACTGCAAGCCCCAACTCTGCCCCCACGCTGTCCACCTGACCAGATGGTGGGCAACATCATGCTGTGTCTTTGGTGCAGCGTTTACACATGCTACACCAAAGAAGTGATGAAAAGCTGTGGCGGCGGTGGCTAGGGTGCACTTTCCACAGCACAAAAAAGAATCACTTTTTGTGGCTTCTTTTTGTGCCACAGAAAGGCCAGATTGGGGCTGCAGCGTGTAGTTGCCACAGTCCTGATCCAGTGAGGAAAACTGCAAAGGGGCAGCCAGTTGAGTCCCTTAGTTTCCTTAACACTATAGTATGGTCTTTTTGGTGCCAGGTGAAAACATTTTGTCAAATGCATTTTAAGGACTATTTTAGTGCTTGTACATCTTTCCTTTAGTGCTGTGTTGTGCAAACGCAGTGCCAGAGGACCCCAGGACACTACACACCATGTGGAGTGGTGTGTGGCATCATGCCATCATGAGGGTAGAGTAGGGGAATGCATCATATGGACGCCATGCCGCAACTCCTTCCCCAGGCTGGCCTTAATGGCCAGTTGGCATAGCCCCTTGTTTAGGATTCCCCTATTGCAGTTAGATACTGTACATTCAAATCCAGGAAACACATTCAGGGGTAGTCCTGCTGGACATGCAGCAAAATATAACAACATCGAAAATCCACAAAAGAGTTATACCAAACTTTCATATTTACTGTATCCTGAACACCAACATCAAAGGGCCTGTTTAATTATTTTAATTTTTCAGTCTTCCAGCCCCACCAGAAGGCACAAGATATGTCATGTCCTTTTAAATCTTCCAACCCAAAGGAAGGTTAAAACTACAAAACCTTGTAAAACTACAAATGCCAATATTCCATAGGATGGAGCTACATAACCTAAAGTTCTGTCAATTGCATTAGTTCCACAGTGTAGATGCACCTTCTGAAACTCCCAAGAAAGCAATGGGAATGGACCATCACAACATTTATTAAATGACCTACCAAATAAACACAGCTATCTTTATTGAGTTTCTGGATGTTTCTGATGTGTGATGGAAACACATTTAACAAACCTAACAGTTTACTGAGAGCTGTATTTGAATTTAATACATCTAAAGTGAACATAAAGAAAACAAAAAATGACCACAGAAGAAATACACAAATTCAAACTAGACAACAAGGAAACTGAAATAGCTAAAGAATTCCCATATCTAGGATCAACATTGACCAGAATGGAGATGTATTCAAGAAATAAGAAGACTAGGAATGGGAAAGGCAGCTATGAAAGAACTGGAAACAATACTGAAGAGCAAAAGACATACAACTGAGCACTAAAGTTAGAATTATTCAGGCCACTGTGTTTCCATTTACCATGTATGGATATGAGAGTTGGACAGTGAAGGAAGCAGACAAAAAGAAAATAAACTCATTTGAAATGTGGTGCTGGAGAAGAGTACTTAGGGTACCATGGATTGCCAAGAACACAAACAAATGGATACTTGAACATGTCAGACCAGGGCTCTCCTTGGAAGCAAAGATGATCAAGTTGAGATGATTGTACTTTGGTCATCTATTGAGAAGGCATGGATCACTAGAAAAAACAATAATGCTAGGAATGGTAGAGGGTAGAAGAGGAAGACCAAAAACCAAATGGATAGACTCAATCAGGAGAATTGTGGGCATGGGCTTGCAGGATATGAGCAGGGCAGTGAAGGATAGGGATTTTTGGAGAGCTCTTATCTTCAGGGTCACCATGAGTCAGAACTGACTTGAGGGCAGCTAACAGCAGCAACAACATAGTGCTCCATGTGAATCACATGGAAGTACACTCAGCCATCCACATTTGCAGTGTTGACACTTGTGATGTTGATTATTTGTGAGGTCAAGGCTATGTGTGCATACACTTCTTCTCCTCTTTCCTCCTGGATTTTTCAGGGGGATAGGCCCGCAGGGGTGGATGTGCCAACTCCACCCCTTTCCCTGTGGAAATAGTTGCATTCCCAGGCAGCTATCCTAACAAGAAAAGGGAGAGGAGGATCAATCCCCCATGCCTTTCCCATATATATGAATAGCTGCCTGGAAAGGGGTGGGGAGCCAGTTAAAGGGACTGGAGGACAGAGGGGGAAGAGGAGAGTTCACACCTGCTCCTCTTCCCCTGCCCACCTGTCACTTTAACTGGTTCCTCACGGGGGGGGGGGGTGTTATTCAGGATTTTTCCATTCAGGATTTTTATAATAAAAATAATAAAAAATATATATTTTTTTAAAAATGTAACTTTTTCTCTTTGTCAAAACTGGGTGAAATTTTCAGGTGTAGGAGCTCCGTAGGAGGGAACTATACCCAATAAATTTATGGTGAATAGATTTGGGAGTTCTTGTGCTATGGTCCTTTAGTTTGTTGGTTTTTAATGGAACTGCCAATCAACTTTTTCATTTATTGTCAGAATTACAAGAAACATACAGGCATAGTTTATTTTCTTTTAAAAGTCTTCAAAATGTTAGATTACAGTATTGAATTAGTGTCAGTTTTCCTAACTCAGTTCTAATGAGTAATATATTTTTTTCGTGACCAGGGAAAGGAACAATGGACATGATGCATACATTCCACAGTATACACATAAACATATAGAAATTAAACAGCAGCAAAATATAAATCTGAATAAAAGAAAAAAATATTTCAATCCAGGAAAAAAGTCAGAAATTAATTGAAAATACTGAAGAAAGAGAAAGGAATTTGATGAACAAAAGAGAAAGTGTTTTATCAGAATTTGAAACTACTCCACCCTGCAAAGCCATTCTGAACATTTGAGATGCTTATTGCTTTTACAGAACAACCCAGCAGCTGAGAAAAAGCAACTGTATATTTATATATTGATTACTCCTTCTCCCAAAGCCCAGTGATTGAAGCACCCAGGTAGAATCTGCCCTAGATTCAGAAGGTGAATCTATCAGTGATTCTCTTCTTACCGTTTCCCCTGCACTGTGCATTTTCCTAGATATGAATGCTAAAGGGAAAAATTTTGTTTTGTTTTGGCCCAAACGTTCCATGTAATGTCAATTTCCAGTTTGGGTAGGCTTGGAGGGAAACATGCTTCTCCTCAGGAAGGACTTGAAGTGAACCAAATAGACTATTCTGTTTTATGCTTCATAATTTCTTCAGATAAACTGCACACCATAAATACATATTGCTGAACTACTGATATTATACTATAACTAAAGGACAAATAAAAATGTTAGCAAAAACTACAAAAATATGCCAACTGTTGCAAGAATAAGCCTACTGTATATCTTTCCTTAATATATATCAACCTGTTTTGTTTCCCCACTCTACCCACTGTGGTGCATGAAGGAGAAAGGGCAGGTAAGTACTATATCTTTGGAAATGGCCTCTATCTTCCTGGAGTTAGTAATAAATATTTCAGAATAAGGGTGGCTGATGCCTATATATCACCTTTCAGATGAGTTATGTTTTTAATTTTATTTTCCTGACCACTACACATATTTATGCAAATCTCAAGGAGCAATATTATATCCAGATATTTTCACCCAAATCTGTTGACTATGGCATAAGCCATTTAAAAAGGTCTTGTGACAATTTTCTTTCAGATGCTTAGATATTTTTAAAAGGCATCTATAACCACCATTTAGCAAGAATATAACAAAAGTGTCCCAAGTTCAGTTCCATTGTTTTCACAGAATCACAGAAACATAGGGGATTATCACAGGAAGGCACTTACATGGGCGAAACATGAGCGAAACGTTTCATAAGCGTGAAGGTGGGATCGTCCATCATTGAGGCTTCCCACTTTCCTTCTGTTGATGAAGCATTCGTGGAGAAGCCATTTTTTGAATAACAGGATATCCTGTTATTCAAAAAATGGCTTCTCCGTAAATGCTTCATAGACAGAAAGAAAATGGGAAAGCTCAATGTCGTTTTGGAAGCACATCAGACAAGCCCACCTTCACGCTACTAAAACAGTTCTGCAACATTTCACCCACGTGAATGCCTTTGTGTAATAAGGTCCATAGAATCATAGAGTTGGAAGGGGATTCAGGAGCTATCAAGTTCAACCACCTGCTAAATGCACCATCTCCAGCTAAAGCATCCTCAGAAGGTAAGTGGTCCAGCCCCTTTTTGAAGATGTCAAGAGAAGGAAACCCCACCGCCTCTCTAAGCAAGTGGTTTTACTCCCAATTCACTCCCAATTCACTCTTACTGTCAAGAAGTTCCTTCTATCATACAATTGAAATCTACTCTCCTCTAATTTGAAAACATTTAACCTGGTGCTGTCTACAGGGGCAGCAGAGAACAGGGCTGCCCTTTCCTTTTGTGATGCCCCTTGAGGCATTTAAAGAGGGCAATCATGTTACCCCTTATTCTTCTCTTCAACAAGGTGAACATACCCCACTCTTCCAACCTTTCCTCAATGGTTTTGTTCTTTTATCATCCTTGTTATCAGTTTATCATCCTCTTATCATCCTTGTTGCTCTTCTCTGCAACCGCTCCAACTTTTCTATATCCTTCTTAAAATAAGATGTCCAGAACTGGATACAGTACTTCAAATGTGGTCTGACCATTGCAAAATATAGTGGGACTATTACTTCTCCCAACTTGGAAACTATGGCTAAAATAGCATTCATTTTACTTGCTGCTGGCTCATGTTCAATTTATTACCTGTATCAATAATAATTCCAAGGTCCTTTTTTCATGAACCAAGTATCCCTCGTCCTATGCAAATGTTTCCCCCCCCCCCGGCCTAAATGTAGATTGTCCCTATTGAATTTCATTTTATTATCTTTTGCCCAATTCTTGTTTATTGAAGTAATTTTCAGTTCTGTGCCTATCTCCCAATGTGTTAGCCACCCCTCTCAGTTTTGTGTTCATCTGCAAACTTGAGAGGATTCCCTCCACCTCATCATCTAAGTCATTGATTTAAATGTCGAAGATTAATGGTTTCAGGACAGAACCCTGAGGCACTTCACTTGAGATGTCCTTCCAGTTTGAAGTGCAGCCAATGATGAGAACTCTACAGGGCTTGACAGACTGCCCCTTTGAAGTGGCACTTTGCTAGCACTAAAAGGAAGTGCAAAATGCTGCTCCTTTTAGCACTGGCTAAAAGGCACCTTTGCCACTGCGGTGGTGGATCTTAGACACTCCTTTGCTGCAGTGTGTCTAAACGCTGCACCAAAGGAGCATTGTGATACCCTTCCTGGGTGGTCAGGCACACAGTGTGAAGCCAGTGTTGGAGTGTGTGGCATGCGGGTGCCACACACCCACTCTATCTTGATACCGGCATTAAACTCCAGTCTGTTTAGCCCCTACAAGCATGATTTCCCAAACAATTATGGATCCATCTGACAGTGTTCCCATCTATTCCACATTTAATTAGTTTGCTAATCAACATAGTATAGTGGAACTAATCTAAAGATGTTCCCTGAGTGTTGGGCCTGACTATCAAAAAAATTCCCCGAGTTTTCGAGTAGTTTGACATGTTTAAATCAGTGATGATGGTCTGTCTTGTATTCTTGAAATGAGATCAAGAATGAAATACCTGGAAGGGCAAAGCACTCCATCCTCATGCATCTGATAATGGCAGCTGAAATGCCAATGTGGATACCTGACCCAAATGACAATGAAATGATTTGAGGAGAAATACAAGAACACAATCTACTCAGTCACACATCTGTCACATAATTTGATGATCCATGTTCTGTGTTTTACAGTAATTATGAGGCCAGTTCATCTAGTTTAAATTTGTTACACTCTTGCTCATTCCTGCTATTCTTAAAGCAGCATATAGACCTGTAAGAAGAAATCAAACTACCATGATAATTCAAACATTAATCCCCTTTCTGCCCACTGTTAACATCTGTGTGATTAATAAAAGGAGAATGCATATGTACAATAATATATGAGCTTCCTTTCACTAGAATATTTATTGTTAAACAGGAAGAAAGAGACCATTTCAGGAGATATAGTGCCCACCCATTTCTATTTCCTCTCTTCATGCATCAGAAAAATTATAGCAGCTTGAAGGCTGACCTGATTATCTCTTTGTCCTTGAAAGTTTGACCTCTGCACTAGTTGTAGAAAGTACCAAACACAGTGAAAGATTGACATCAGTAACATTACAAGCACATAATTTAGTTAAGTAGGAGTCTTGAATGAATTTTAATGTCTTGAAAGCTAATGTTGTCTGAGATTTTTATCTTTTTAATTCTGAAATGGTCTTTAATATGAAGAATGGAATGTATAACATTGATCATAGGATGGGGCAGGAGAATAGGGAGCTTGTGAGTGTGTGTGGGTCTATGTGTGTGATTGTATGTGAAAACAGATTTAATAATTAGTTTTAAATAACATCAACACAAACATTAGCTCTTTCATTCTTTAAAAAATGCTAAAGAGTTTCTGACTTTTCATATAAGTAATCCCCATGTGGAATGTCATATTTGATAAGGACTTTGTTGACCTATATGTGGTTTCTTTGTTTCCTTGTCATTGCAAGGAAATTGTAGGCCCACCCAATAATGGCTCCATGTAAATGTTTAGAATATATATTAAAGTTAAAATGACTCTCTTTCACTTTCTACATACAGTGGCATTCATTAGTGAGGCAATGGAGATTTAAAAATAAGATGCTGGTGGGTGTTTGGGGCTTTTGAAAGTATGATGAAGAGAGGTGAAGTGTTAGACATTAAATTGGAATGATGAATTTCAACTTGGGTCAACAAAGGTCTAATGTTCCTTCCTTTCTTTTTGTCTTCCTTCATGTACAAGAAAAGTTAATCTTAATTCACCTATGTCAGGTTCCTAATGTAGATTAGCCATTATGTCAAGTTCACAGTCAAGAGACAGATCCAGGAACTGAGTTAGATGGGGTTACACTGCCCCTGAAAATGCAGGTTCATAGTTTGGGGTTACTTCTGGATTCAGCACAGAGCCTGGAAGCCCAAGTATCAACAGTGACTAGGAATGATTTTGCACAGCTAACACTCGTTCGCCAACTGAGCCTGTTCCTGGAGAAGTCAAATCCGGCCACAGTGGTACATGCCTTGATTACATCCCATTTGGATTAGTGTAACCTGCTCTACGTGAAAATTGCTGCACCCAGGCTGTTAACTTGAGCTGGCTACAGGAAGCATACAACTCCTTTGTTGCTACAGCTCCACTGGCTGCCAGTGCATTTCTGGGCACAATTCAAAGTGCTGGTTTTGACCTATAAAGCTCTATACAGTGTGGGTCCAGGCTATTTGAAGGACAGTATCTTGCTTTATGAGACCCCCAGAGTATTGCAATCATTGGGAGAAGGCCTTCTCTCTGTCCCACCACCCACTCAGATGTGTTTGGTGGGAACAAGTGAGAGGGCCTTCTCAGTGGCTGCTCCCAAGCTCTGGAACTCCCTCCCTAGAGAGGGCAGGATGGCTCCATCTCTGCTTTCTTTTTCATGGAAGACAAAAATATTTTTATGTTGCCAGGCCTTCACATATTGATATGGATGCTGTTTTGTTTTTGTTTAAAAGTTTTAAATTTTTAAATTTTAATAATGCAATGTGTTTAATTGTTTGATTTGTTTAATTGGTTTTTAAAATTTTGTATGTTTAATGTTTTAAACTGTTTTAACTTAGACTGTTTTGTTAGCCTTGAGTCCTTGTTCTAGGAGGAAGGCAGGATATAAATGATAATAATAATAATAATAATAATAATAATATTCAAAGTTCTGTGCAAAATAGTCTTCAGTTGAAGCTAAATGGAATGGGTCCCATGAAGGAAGGAAGTGTGCTGATCCCAGATACAACTAATACTGCCTGTATTAGAGGTTATTTTAATAGCTAGAACCATTTTGTGTTTACTTGAAATGACTTCAAAGCTATATTTTGCATTTTTAAATAATATAAAACATATTGGGTTTTTAAAGCATACTTGGAACAGCTCATTCAAGTTGTTTCTGAATCCCAGTATCTTGAACCACAGTTCTGTTTAGGGCCTCTTAACCAAGCCAAGATAGAGTTGTTCTGATCTATGCTCATTAGGTGGCAGCAGCTAAACCGTTCTTTGGTATTGATTCTGTAACAAAAGCATGTGGTTGTCTGGTATTGTCAAAGAAGGATTACAATGTCCCAGGAGATGTCACCAAACAAGTTTATGACAAAACTCAGCACACACACACAATTTGGTAAACAACCATCAAACTATCCTCATGTGTTGCATCAGGGCTTTCAGATAATATATGCTCTTGCTACTAAAAATTCTATCTAGACAAATATTACAAATTTATGGAGACAACACTGTGACTGTAGTCTTGTTGTATTATACTGGATTATACAGTCATTCCATATTTTACTGTAAAATATAGTTGTACTATATTACAATAGCCTATAGTCACAAGCCGAGAACCTCCACATTTTAGGCAGAGTGTAAATATACATCAGTATAGTTCTGCTGGATTCCACTGTGACCCAACCAATTGTCCAATGAGGGCCATGGTGTTGAGCTTATGTGTAGCTCCCATCCACCAAAGTAAAAGTGTGAGAGAGGGGCCTGTGGGTACTTGCAAATGATTGGCAACCCTGCTGACTGCATTGACAAAACATCTCGGAAAGCACAGCCACTTGTGAAACAATTTTACACTAGTGAATAGCATTCTGACCACAATGCAAAATAGTTACAAGGTAGAGATTTGAAATAAGGATAATGGACTACAATACAATATTTCAGCTGGAAATTCATGACAAATTGTCCCATTGATCACCAATTCTTTGTGTTTAACACATTATCAATTTTTAACATTAGTTGGTGAGGTCAAGGATCTGACTGTGGTCTGAGCATATGGCAGACTGATATTCCAGTCAGTTTTTACTGGCTTCCAGTCATGCTATTAACCATCTGCTTGTCAACAACCATGTGCATTACATATTGGCTTCAGCCTCCAAACACCTGATTAACTTTTGGAAGAATGATAACTGGCTGCTAAAGCTGTTCAGCAGGTGGCATTTGGCAGATGCAGGATTGGTTTGTCCCATGAAAGCACTGTTGAAAATTAGCACATATTGTATGAAAATCACAAATGCTCACCAGAAATCACAGATGCTCCCTAGAATTAAGCAAACAGGTTCCCACTTCATTGTCATTCCTTCTTGAAAGAAAATTTTGTACTAATATTTCTCAAAATTGTAAAATTAAGGAAGCAATGTTCAATATGCAATAATCCTAAACATATTTTGTATACATGAAGAGTGAGTATTTTTTTTTACAAAACCCACAATTGTTAATGCTAAACCAGACCATCAAAATGATTTATAATCAGCAAGACAACCATATCCTATTTTAATCTGACCTATCCACAAGTATGTAACTATGTATTTATTCTTGAAACATGAATATTGTATGCTATGAATACATTTGAGGAAGTTGAAAGCTCATGCTAAAACAAATTGGTTGGGCTCTTTTTCTCCATTCCCCTTCCTGCGCCATTCCAAGAACATGAAGTTACACTAATTCTCCTTGATGTAGGATCAATGGACTCAATAAATCAATAGGATCAATACATTATGATGTAGAATCAATAGATTATTCAGTATCCTGGCTGGGCCTGATGATGGTTGGTAAAATACCATGCCCAACTGAACTGGAACAGCCAGGGCAGGTAAATTTAGGTTTTACATGGACACAGTTTTCATTTTATCTACATGCTCTCATGAATCTCATGGCACACGAAGAATTCTACCTTTGGTTGCTCTTCCCAACTATCATTTGGATAAGTATACCATAAGCAGAACCTGGAATTTTTCATGCTGCAGTAAACATCCTGTATACAAAACCAGACATGCACCATCACCATACAGCAATTAAGATTAAGTAGTGACCTGGGTCTTTGAAAAAGCCATCACAAATAAAATAATTCAGAACACCCCCTTCACTATGGTCTAATCTGCATTATGGAAATATGCAGTTTGCAACTGCTTTAACTACCATTCTCAATATTATGGTGTAGTGAAAAGACCCCAGAAACAGGCATTCTGTGTGGGTGGACTGAGAGAGTCTGAGTGAGTGTCCACGCCACCACATATGACATTCTGGGATATGTAGTTTTGTGAGATATATAGCCTTCTCAGTTTGAGAACTCTGATACTACAAAAAATCATGAATCCTAATATTTTATTGCATCATGTTATGACAGTTAAAGTGGTGTCAAACTGCATTATTTCTGCAGTGCAGATTACACTTGTTTGTCAGCTCTAACATAGCACTTCACTCTGAAGCCAGTTCACATTTTCTGCTGAAGATTTATTAAAACTTGCTATTTTGCAACTGTAAGGTGCTTTGTATCAAACAAACAAGCAAAACCATGGGTTTGTAAATATACTTGCAATATGCCTTAATGAAAAACATGGATGATCACCCATGAAAGTGGCTCTACAAGATATGATCAAACATTTATTATCAATGCAATTATCATCACCAACCATAAGTTAAACTTTAGATTCTGGCTATAATGTGCTTTGCATTATATGATTTGTCTCCCACCAGATCATACCCACCAAGCCAATTTATTTTGCTCTAACTGCTGCTGACACTACACAATACTAGGTACCTCTGCACAATCTTCTTATTTGAAATGCTGAAGACTGAAACTAAACATACACATCCCCCCCCCCACGTTGAAAGATAACAGGGTCTGTCAGCCATCTCAGTGCTTTGGGATTTATAAACACAAACATTGTTCTCAGAGAGTTTTAGTTACAGAAGGATGGTGAAAAATATTCAAGGAGTAAACAAGAAGATAACCAAAGCCCTCTTTTGTCATAGGATCTACATATAACTTTTGTAATTATAGTTTTATTAAATTTTAACAATAAAACAAATTATCCAAACACATAATTTTACATAGAATGCCATTGTTGAAAACAGGATCTACATATAACTTTTGTGGAAATGAAGTAGAAGGTCTAGAACTGAAAAGCTTTCTTTTTCTTTTTCTTTTCTTTTTTTAAAAACCTACTCCATGAACAACCAATATGTAGTAAATGACTTTTCATGCTGCATGTGTGATGTCAGCTGTCTGCATATATCTTATTAAAATCAAGATAAACAACTGTATATTCAGATTAATGCTAAAGCACACTCTGCTGCCAGGAAACTGTTTTCTGCTGCAGCCATTTTCTACCAATATACAGTTCAGCCTGAAAGAAAACATTCACCATTTCTCTCTCATGGTTTTATATGGACATAAAGTAGTAAAACTTTATGGGGTTTTTCCTGCCTTTTTCTGCCTATTTTCATTATTCTAATTATTAATTTCCAAAATACATGTTGCCTAGTACCTTGTATATAAGCGGCAATTGTTTTTCTAAACTTTCTATGGATACTCTGATGCCAAGAGCAGCAAGGCTATCAGAAACTGCATTCAAGAGAAGTAAGAAATGCCACATTAGTTATCAAAAGAATGTTTTTAAATAGGCTTCCTGAAGCTGTTTTATCTGTGTAAATATAAATAACTGTTTGTAGTGGTAGTAAAACACCAAGCATATAAAATAGAAATCTTCTTATATGGCTGTACTATCAATGGCATTTCAACTATTTCTAGAACTACATTGATGAATCGGGTAAATTTCTTTCTGGTTGTAATGAAGCAGAAAAGTGCATAAAAAGTAGAAAAATTATTGTTAAGTTAATAAGGGAGTGCCAAGGATACAGTGGAGAACACAAAAAAATCTAACAAATGTGTCCTTGAACAGATCAAACCTGAAATCTCTCTAGAGGCCAAGATGATCAAACTGAGATTGCCATACTTTGGCCATATCATGAGAACTTATTAGACTTATTAGAAAAGACAATAATGCTAGGAAAGGTAGAGGGTAGCAGAAAGAGAGAAAGACAATATGCCAGATTGTGGACTCTATTAGAGAGGTCACAGATATGAATTTGCAGGAACTAAGTAAAGCAGTGGAGGACAGGGGGATTTGAGAAGTCTCATCCACAGGGTTGCGATGAGTTGGGGTTGACTTGAGGGAGGTTAACAACAACAACAAATGCAACAAATGAACATGACTGGTGAAAACAGAAGTAGTTTAAAATTATATTTGCCACACACTTACTATCTCTATGGACTTTATCCCATGAGGGGAAATTGGGGATTTAAATATCCCTGTGAAGGATTTGTTGCTGGAGCATTCCTGGTTCTTCCCAGGATACATCATCTCTAATCATGACATCATGGGAAAATCTTTGCCACAATTGTGCAACTGTCCCTGGAAAATGCCCTTTTAAACCCCCGTTCCCCCCCCCCTGTGAAAAAGTTTTTTTTTCCCTTTGGCACTTCTACCTTGTTGTAAACTGGCCTTTTATTCCCATCCTAGAGTACCAAGTGTATCGTTATCATATAATCAGCAGTCCGTTTCATTAAAAGAATGGGGCAAAACTAAGTATAATATAATAAAAGAATGACTAAACACACATGGGAATTATTTCCCAAAATGACAAAATGTGAGATGAAAAAAGGCCAAAAGCAGGCTATGAATATGAAAGACCTGCAATAGCAACACTATGTATTCAGCAACTCAGTTCCTTGAATGAGGAAATTACAAAGGAAAACTAGTAACATAAACTATTGAACTGAATTATATTAACAAATTCCAGTTAATTAGCAAAGGTATGAACAAGGGCAATGGTTATATGGTACAATACATATACAGTAGGCCCTCCTTATCCACAAACTTGCCATCTCCAGATCCCAGCATCTATGGACAGCAAGCCTGGGGTGGGGGGCAGAGGAGGAGGAGGAGAAGGAGAAGGAGGAGGGAGGAAGGAAGAGGAGGAAGCAGGAGGAAGAGGTGGCAGTGCAGAGGAGAAGGGAGAAGAAGAGGAGAAAGGAGGAAGAGGAAAAGGAGGAAGGAAGGGAAAAGCAGTAGTGGCGGGGGGAGAAAGAAGAAGGCGGTGGCAGGGTGAAGAGGAGGAGGAACAGGAGGAAGGAGGAGGAGGTAGGTGGCAGTGATAGGGGGAAGAGGAGGAAGAGAAAGGAGGTACAGCAGCTGAGGGAAGAGGCAGAGGAGGAGGAAGAAGAGGAAAAAGAGGAAGAGGAGGAGGAAGGAGGCAGGGGCGGTGGAGGAAGAGAAGGAAGGAGGTGGCAGCAGGGGTGGTGGAAGAGGAGGAAGAACCAAAAGAAGACGAAGAGGAAGCTGCCCCATGCCACCTCGTGCCAACTGCTGTGGTGAGAATGGCAAGGCAGGCTTTAGGTGGCCACCATTGAGAACAATGGGACTTGAGCATCCATGGATTTTGGATGATTCCAGAATGGATTTTCCACAGATATTGAGGGCCAACTGTATTAACACAAGAGTCTTCCCTACTGCACAGATGACAAAAAGAAACTATTGAGTTTTAAACCCCGAGAAACTGACTGTTGGATAAACAGATATATGAACCCTTCCCTGTTCAGTACTGAGAAGTGTTGAATGTTCTGGTTGGAAGACTTCTGTACAGCCAAAATGGCACCCGCTGGCACTGAACAGGGATGGTTTGCGGGAACGGGACCTTTTTGTGGACGCTTGCACGTGCGGTAAAATCCGTTCATGCACGCCCCCAAGAGTCCTGTTCCCGTCCCTAAAACAGTTTAAAAAGTACATGCGATAAGGTCCTAAATGTCTCACAAAACTACAGTTTCCAGGATTCCCTACCATAATAGCCAGGGCAGTTAGAGCTGTCTCAAACTGGAATATTTCTGCAGTGTGTTGCAGACCTTAGAAGAAAATGTGCCCTCAGTTTATTCAAATCTGATACTTATGTCGCTATATGATAGAAATAGGGTCCCCAGGCTGGACTCATCATATGTGTATCCGACCTTTTGATGAGGCCCACAGTTTCTCCTCTTCCTTCCATCCTCTGCCTCAACATGATCATGAAACGCCCATGTTCCAGTCCTTTGTTAAGCACTGCCTAGTTACAGCTTCCTTATTAGACCATCTACTTTTACACTGTTACTCTGCCCCCTTGAATACCAGAGAATAAGCAAAAAAGAAATGGAAAGGCAATGGAAATAGGCTGTATTAGCTAGGAAGCCCAACCACAAAGCATACCCCTCAACATTTCACAATGAAAACTTGGACACATGTGGTCAAACAAGATCAGAATGTGATCAAGATGTCAGAAGTTATTCACAAGAAAAAACAGAGAAGCTAGAAGAGGCTGCAATAGTTTGATTTTGCCTGAGCCTAATAGGAATGGCATGGTTCCTGCTCTCCTCTCCTCCGTCCCCTGCTGAATTAACTGAATATCAACTAAGTAGTACTAGATCTTTCCCAATCATGAGAATGTTCTGTTACTAAGCTATATAGATGGGGAAAAGGCACTTACCCATGAACTTGGGAGATCCACATCTGTGAGAGAGCAAGTAAGGCGAGGCTCATGAGAGCAGCAAGTACATTTTTCCCATTCTTCTATCTTGGTGATCAAAAAATCACAAGGGCATAGTTGGTTATCTGGAAAAGGCTTCCAGTCACTCCAAAGATGAAATTCAGTTTCTGAATGGATGGAGATATTACCTAAATTGTTCAATCTGGACGTGTAAGATTTGCCCAAGGAAGCAGATATAAGGTCTGTTCTACTTTCAGTTTCTTCCTTTCGTCTTGTGTTCTCTTTTGAACTTTTTTTGTCCTGGGATTTGGTTAGTTTCATACACGATGTTGGTGCTTCATCCTCATCTTCAGAGAGGAAAACATCTTGTGGTGCTGGATCTTTAAAAAGTTTTTGAAAGGTTGTTTAAAATGATGCAGCATTTACCTCCCAAAGACACAAAGAAGATAAATTCTGGTTGAATCTCATTCCATAAAAAGTATGGAGAATCACGAGCACACAGAAAATGCTGATAGTACCTGAAGTGGGTTATCCTGGGAATTAACAGCATCATTTTTGCCTGTGCATCATTTTATATATGTATAATTGCATTTAGATTTTCTATACTTGTTATAGGTGGAGAAGGATAGTAGAAGCAGGGGAGATAGGTCTGATCCACACAGTGGACTGAATTGGCCCTTTTCAGCTACTATCTGAATGAGAACCAGAAATATTGGCCATATTGGATGGAGGATTCTGAGAGCTGCAGTCCAAGAAAGTAGTTTGTGCCCCCTCCAATCTGAATTATTTCACAGATTTTATTTGGTTGAAGCAGGACATTCTGCTCACTGATTTTAGCATTCACATACTCCTTAAGCTTATTTGAAGGGCACTATATGCTTATTTGTGTTTACATATTTGCATAAACAGTATATAAATCAGTGCTCTTTTTGCTGTACAATTACAATACATACCATACTTTTTGTTTGTTGTTGTTGTTTTTGTTGTCTGCCTTCAAGTCATTTCTGACTTATGGTGACTCTTAAGTGAACCTATAATAGGGGTTTCTGGAGCTGAGTATGATTTGCCCAAGGTCACCCAGTGGGTTGCCATGGCTGGGCAGGGAAGCAACTCGATATTTCCAGAATCATAGTCCAAGTCTCAAGCCACTACACCACACTGGCTCTAACATACTTTTACTCTGACCCCAAGCTAAAAACTAAAATAAGTGTATACACACATAACACAGATTCAAATAAATGTTTCTTTACTTACCGAGTGGCACCAAAACATGTTTGATGTCATCCAAACTATGTACGCTGGCTTTCTTGGTTCGGACTAATTTTTGCAATCGCTTTAACGTTCCCATTGTTTCAGCTTTGTTTTCATCAGCCTCTGTAATCTAAAGTAGCAAAGAGCAGGATGAAAAAAAATCATATTTAAACAATGTGGGAGATATTTTTTTGTTTCCTTTAGTTTAAGAAAAAGAAAATATAGTTTTATTTTTTATATATATATATATATCCTGAAGTGACTCTGAAAGGTGCAGCAGGGCTGTACAAATTATTAATTAAATCAGCATGCTCACAGATGCAACAGCAGCAGGACTGATCATTCTCAAAAGGCAACCTGCCTTGTGGTAAAGGTTGGAGTTCCCATAAGTCTGTCTTCTGCATACGTTCTCTTGGCCTCTGAACATCAGAGTGATGCACTACTGTGAAAGCTATCACTAGGGATGTGCTCAATTTGGCTACAGTCTCGTCTCACATTTCAAATAGCATAACACCAGATCTTCATCACTAACTTAAAAGTATGTTTTTGAACAGGATCAAAGTAGGGGATGTTCAGCCTTCGGCCTGTGAAAGGTAATACCAGCATAGAAGGATCTTGAGTGTATGATTTTCTAGCCCCTTAATTTAGTCATAAAAGAAAAAAAATGTGGACGAATGCTCTGCTTGTGTTTATTCAGCTCATTCATTCTTCTGAAAACAATTATCTAACAACATAAAGGATTTTATGTCATGTACAACTTATTTATTATTATAGGGTTTCTTTTTGCCATTAGCCACCTGGGTGCCTCACTGAGGTTCAGAAGCAGAGTATGATACTAATACCTATCTCCTGGATATGTCTCACTCTTTCTTAACTTTGTATGGCACTTTTCTTCTGATGAGCTCAAGGTAGTTTACATGGCTTTCCACGTCACTTTTTTTCTCACAACACCTCTGAGACAGGTTGGGTTGAAAGGTTGAGAACCAAGAATAACCAGTGAATTTCATGGTTCAGTGTAGATTTGACCATAAATATACCCTAAAAGCATCAGATCTTTTCTGATTTTGGAAATGAAGCTAGTACTTGGATGGGAGACTGCCAATGAATACCAGATGCTATAGGCTATATTTCAGAGGAAGGAATTGTTAAAACCACCTCTAGGTATTCTTTGCCTAATAAAGCCTATGAAATTCATGGGATTGTCCTAAGTCAGCAGGTGCCCTGAGGGATTTGTGTCTGTGCACACACCCATACTCACACATCCTACGTTCCTCTCCAACTGGAGCTGTATTCTTGGGTGAAAAATTTCCCTTGGAGACTGTTTCACATCTTTTGAATCCCCCAAAGAACTAATTATCTCTTAGTTGTGACCATTGCCTAAGGAGGCAAACCAGACTAAATGTTCTCTTAGGCCCGATCTACACGGGCACTAAGAGACCATTTGGGTTTGAGAGCATGCATTGTTTACACGCTCCCGAACCCTAGCATGTAATGGCACCGGCGCCATTATGTAACACCGTTTAGACAGTGTACATAATGGCTCCGCTGCAACTGCGCAGCTTCCGCACGGAGCTGCACAGTTGTGGCGGCGCAAAGGCGCCAAATGGCGCCTGTGTTAAAAATCGTGCCACAACTGCAGCACAAAAAAAGCTCGATTTGCCCACTCCTTTTTTTTTACTGCGGAGCTTCACTGCAGTGTCTAGCTGCTGTGGTGAAGATCTGCAGCAAAAAAGTGGCTACAGACCACCCCTTTTGGGCAGTCTGGAAAGCCCCTTAGTGATCTAGATAGTAAAGGCTGGTGAGTAGGAAACAGCTAACATGTGAATGACTTTCCACCTCCAAGAGGTATGAAGCAAATCTTTGATCCAATCTTTTGATGTGGAAAACTAGCCATATACAAACAAACTGGTTTATCTTTCTTAGCCCTTTATCTCAAATCCAGGATCCATCACAGGCATTTTCATTAGCTGCCCTTTGACAGTGGGCCCTTACTATCAGCTGGGGTTTGGTTCCACGACCACCACTCCCCTCAATAGATACCAAAATCCATGGATGTTCAAGTCCTATTAAATAAAATGGAAAGTAAAATGATATCCCTTACACATCATTTTATGGCAAAATCAAGGTTTGCTTGTATAGAAATTGTATATAATTTGAATTCATCTTCATGGTGATGAAATTTAAAAGTCTAAATGGTTTCAGATCTCAGTACTTAAAATAACATCTACACACACACACCTGTGCATAAGGTCTGTTGGAGGCACCAGTGGGATCCATATATTATGTGAGTACATGAGAGAGGGGCTTCTCTGTTGTGGCATGCTTTTCACTAGGAGACCAACTTGACAGGAACACTGTTTTCATTTTGGTGCAAAATTTGAAACATAGCTATTTATTAAAGGTGGTGAGGCCAAAATGATTTATTTCATAATGTTCAAGGCTCAATATACATGGTTTTAAAATGTTTTAACTTTGTATACATATTGTTAACTTGTTAAATTGTTTAATATATTTTTTGCTGTTTATTTAATATTTTAAACTGATTTAACATGCTTAAATTGATTTTACCTGTACTGGATTCTAATATTTCTTATACAAATGTGCAGAATACCACTGTGGGTCAGGCAAACTTTCATAAAACAATTGACCCAAGGAATAAGCTCACAATGGCAAAAAACCCCAGAATAAATCTATAGAATACTACATTTTGAGTAAGTGAATGTAAGAGTTGTGAAACAAATGGTTCTTCGGACTAAACTACAGTTTTCAGAGTGCACAAATGATATGAGGGATGGACAGGATTGCAGAACAGGCAAACTATAATAGAGAAGAGATTGCAAAATAATAGGATTCTGAGATGTAATATAGCATTAAAGATTGTGTTGAACCAAGCATGACCTCTTGAAATAGAATGATTTTACATATCTAAGAACTGTTCATCAGAACACTATTTGGAAGATGAAAAGTAGTCATTTGGTTTTGCATAGAATTTTATTTTATTTTATTGTTTCCTCACTAGTGCATGCCAACACAACTCAAGTTATGTTTCAGCTTTTTTATTGGAAAAGAGCTACCTCAACTGGAGTTCAAAGGGCAACATCTGAGAAAGGGTTTGAACATTATTATTTTTTTTTAAAAAAAATCAAAATGGCTGCTTCTGCCATACTGCAGAAATAAAGCAGTTTGATGTCACTTTAACTGCCATGACTCAATACTGTGGAATTGTCGGATTTGTAGTTTTGTGAGGTATTTAGTTTTGTGAAGAGAACTCTGGTGCCCCAACAAACTAAAAATCCCAGAATTTTATAGCATTGAGCCATGGACATTAAACTGAGCCATGGTATCAAACTGCTTAATTAAATTTGTAAATAGAGGTAATGTAAACTGAGACCTGCCTATACATGCAGACATTAATATCACATTCTTATAGCTAGAAACAACCTTTCCAAAATAACACATATGTAATATGTTAAAACCTATGCCAAAGACTGTTTCAAATTGAAACACTCTTGAACAAGGAAGCCTTCTGACCTTGATCCCAAACGAAGATACAGGACTTTCATTTGGATGACTCTAGACATATGGACAATGGTTCTCCCCTGATGTGATGTCTATGAAATCTATTTTGCAAAATATGCATCAGGTGATTGTAAAATGCTAGGAATCCAATTAGATAATGTTTAACAGTCAAATTGCACAGCTACAATTATTAACAAAGAGTACCATACCCATGAATTTTGGTCATAGAGGTCTGAACTTGCATTTTAATTGAGAGGGCATCTCAAAGTAGAACAACATATAATCTACTCAAACAATTTTACTAATGGATGATAGGTAATCCTCTTTGTTTTAAAAGCAGTTAATGTACAGAGGGGGAAATTTGTGTTCAGTTACAGTAAGACAATGCAAAATAACAAATGCAGTGGTTATATTTTGCATAAATAAACTACCATAAAACTCTGTTAATGAAAGGGACACTTTCATAAGGCCCGAAAATTTACTTCTTTGGTCTGATTAAAATGAAGCAACAAGATGGGCTTAAACTTTAATATTTGAATACTGTAAAATTTCCATGAAACTTGATCAAATTACCAAATAAACTATCTGATGCAAAGAGAAAATTCTTAGAGCATCAAAATGAGCACTTGTGCACTAGAGTTAGGAGCAATTTATGAAACAGTTAAAAAAAATCTTACTTGACCAATGTTGCTGCCTTCTTTTTGAGGCACTAACAATGCAATCCCAAGCATGTCTACTCTAACATACGACCCATTAGACTCAATGTGACCTGTTCAGTGTGCATATAATTGTGTCTGGAGGATTTCACAGCATTAATTAATAAACTTCAACTCATGTTCACATTAGGACAGGTAAACTTCAGTGTGCTGCCTTTCACAAGCCATACTTTATACAGTGTGGGGATTTCCAGAGGAGCAGTTTGACTTCAGATCCTTAGGTATCTTTGTCCAACATGATTGGGAAAGGCTGCCATACAAAAAAGTACACTAAGGACCTTTACAGACCAGCCTGAAAGACCAGCCTAGGGGAAGAGTCAGGGTGAAGCATCCTGACGCACGTCCGAATCTGCCCCCCAGGCACCCTGATGCTATGCACCACTCCAAATGGTGCACGGCATCATGGTGCACCCCTGGTGTTGTGTCCAGATGACACAACATTGTAGGGGTGCCATATAGCTGCTGCGTCACTGCTATGGTCCCCTTTCAAGGGTGAAAAAAGGAGCTGCTCGAAAGGCTGGATCCAGGCTGCAGAATGAGGTTGCCATGGCTCTGATCTGGTGTGAAAGGGGGTGGCTACACATTTGGGGCAGTCTGTAGAGCCCCTGAATCTACAAAGATGTTATTTAATTGTTTTGTTTATTTAGTATACACTAAAGGAGTTCAGTGCAGTATCTTACCATATCACTGGATGTGTCTGGAGCATTATTCTGAGGAGGAATCCATTGTTCAAAAGTCATTACCTTGAACCACACAAGAGTAAACAAAATGTATAAGGAATGTTAGTTTTAAATGTGAGAAAAAGGAAAAAGAAAGGGAGGGAGGGAGGAAAGAAGGAAGAAAAAAAGTGGAAAAAACCAGGGAAAGTATCTTATGAAATTGGGCTATATAGAATATATTTAAAATACACAAATAATACAAACTTGTTTATTTTTACCAGTTCCTTTGATACTAAGAACTTCACTCAGTTCTGTTGTTTGTACATCTAAAGATGTAAACATTGAGGAAAGTTTAGAAAGAATGGCAGAATAAAAATAAATTAGACAGACAAAAAACCCAAAGTACTCTTTTATGTTTCCTCAATTGCTTTTCAAGGACACAATATAATTTCTCCTACATTCTGCACAACATCTGAATTGTCAGGTTAAGGACTGTCAGAGAAGTAGAAGAAAGAACAAGGAAGCCAAAATTAAAATGTTCAGCCTCAAGTGCTTCCTCTCAGGCTATTATTACCTTTTTAGGTTTATGAGTTGCTCTAACACAAGACTGCCACCAAGTCTAGTTCAAATAAGACATGTCAATAGTCCTTATGTATGTAATCTTTCTTAATGGTGTGCTGTGATATACCACTAACAATAGGCAAAAATCTTAAGCATTTTGTTCAAGAGTTACTTAAGTGCCCTTCGGATTCTTACACTTCCATTTATACTAACCTAGCCCTTCTCAGACCTTAGCAGCTTTTAAATCATAGAACATTTATTATTTTAGAACTCATTTCAGTGGTAGTGAATGCTTCTTAATATTTATTTAAATACTTTACATTTCCTTGGAAATGTGTCTTTGTTCCCTTTCCCACCTGCACAGAACTAGTAAACTTTTCTACTTCTGCATTGGTCTGCTGTGGGTTTTATCTCCCTTTGGCAGAAAATGGGGAGTTATTATATTTTCCTAAATTTCTTTAGTCAGTTCTAGCTCACTAAAATATCTATATCTACATTTAGTCTATATCTGTATATATTACAGTGTATTGCAAATTGTGTAGTCACTTTTGGTGGTAAGGAGGAGATGGCTCTACAACCAGTCTGGGGCCTCCCAGAAAGTATGCCCAGAGAAAGTATATCCTTACATATTGCTAAGGATATCTTCAGTGAAGGAAACATTCCCTTCCATGATTGTTAAGGCAATCTACAATATATCAACATTTGGCTTAAGAAGAAAAAATGAACATTGATGAAGGAAAGGATCATCATCATCATCATCAGTTCTTTTAATTCTTCCACTGACTTCCGAGTCATCAATAACTACAGCATCATTAGCAACACCTATTTCTGCTGTGTCTTCCTATTCCTGGGTATTCAGCAACTGATGAATCATTAATTACTTTTATATTATTATGCACAGGCCCAAAGGGTCAGGCTTTCTTAATTGCTAATACTAGTGGGTTAATTAATGTAGTCTTCTGAAGCAGAGTGCCTGGAGATATCGTATATGTTTATAAAACTTGAGAAGTATTCTGGACACATATACTAAAGTAGAGCTTGCTGTATTGATCGAACCACTTAATATAGGCTTGTGCCAGATAAATTCCCAACATGCTAATTTAATGGCACACTAATTTTATCTATTTTTAAAAGGCTGCAAAGCATTCAGTCCATATGGCATTTTGCTGAATAAGGACAAATGAATGAAGAGAGATGAAAATACTTTAGATGTTTTGTTAATCAGATGTATGTATCACCAGATACAGGTCAGCATCCAGTGGTGGCAACATATGGACACAACCACCAGTTATACAAGTAGTTGTATATTTTCAGATCTCATGCAAGGAAGTATCTGATACATCCTTGTACAAACAGTTCTCCATCTTCTACTTCAGCAATGATCTACTTATGGGGTAGCTTTGCTTCCCCATAAGTCAAGTGTGCTATTGATTGACCCAGTAGGGCATACTGGCAGAACTCTGCCAGTTCTGTGGGTGCAGGAGTAGCCCATTGCTCTTCTAGGTGAAACTAGATGTGTACATCTCTGTCCTTCACCCAGTGTAAGTGAGAGATCAGCCTCTGAGAATGTTACTTGGCTCCAGGACATAGAGAAGCTGCACTGGCCTACCTCCCTCACTAAATGTGCATGTACATTGCACAGCAGTTTAATGGGCATGGTTCCATCCTATGAAATCCTGGAATTGGTACTGGTGTGAAACAATTCAGACTCTATACTACAGTGTTATAGTACTTGAAGTACAGCACTAGTGCTCTTCAGCAACATCAAATTACAAATTCCAGTAGGATGACAAAAGGATGTCAAAGTGGTGTAAAACTGATACACTACTGTATCAGTCTTCCAGCACATTAATAAGAAAAATATCAGCCAGCTCATAAAATGGAAAGGCATATGCACACATCAATCTAGACTGTGGTCCAAAACACATTGCAGAAATAATCCAGTCTGAGACCACTTTAACTGCCTTGGCTCAGTGCTAGGGAATTCTGGATATTGCATTCACCTAAGCTCTCTGACAGAGAAAGCTAAATGTCTCACAAAACTAGCTCTCAGAATTCCATAGCATTGAGCCAGGGCAGTTAGAGCAGTCTCAAACTGAATTATTTCTGCAGTGTGTTTTGGACCTAAAACACATAGCCATATTGTTCTACTTACAGTACTTTTTCAAATGCCACAAGAGTAGTCATGTTGGTCTGCTGCAGCAGCCATATAAAAAACCTTGCACCATTTTAAAGATGAAAAATTGTGTTAACCATAAGCCTTCAAGAGTTATGGTCAAAATTACCTGACAGGTTGTTTCTTCTATTCTTGTTTCTTGTACTAAATGGAACTTTTCACCAATAATAAAATCTTCATTTATTTCTGTTCAGAGATGGAGAACATGGATTAGAAAGTTAGAGTTATGATTACCATAAAACAACCAATAAAGGTTTTCAAACTATCTGCTTTATCACACTAGGGGGCAAAGAGGATTTAAACGAGAGTTAAGCGAGAGTTAAACAGGAAATGTCCTGTGATAAACATAGGGCATTTCCTGTTTAACTCTCATTTAACTCTCGTTTAAATCCTGTTTTCTCCCTAGTGTGATAAAGCAGTTAGTTTCATTGTGGAGGAAAAGAATAGTGAGCCCTTGCTATCCACTGGGGTTTGATTTGGCTGTAGATACAGCATCTGTGGATAAAGTGGGCCAACCATAATACAATTTTACATGTAAAATGGATTAATATAAAATAAATTTAAAATATAACAATCAAAATAGAAATGGTTTTACTGTAATGGCTAAATCAGATTATTTTAAATTTAGAAATGGTTTTTAATGAATAGGTCAGATTATTTTAAATTAATAGGCCTGGAAAGTTTCATTTTAGTAAGTCAAGACAAGCTACTATTCTTTCTTGCTACTGAAAGGTTTTCCCCTTATTTCTTTAAGAATTCTTCTCATCTTCACTTTTTCATGTTGTAAACTGAGTAAAAACAAGGCAAAATCTTGAAATCCTGAAATGAACATAGAGCCTTGTGGCAGTGTTGGAACACTGCCTAGGCTGATGCAGAGTTGTGAAAAGGCAGGCAGGTAAACTGGACCCTAAACTGTGATAAAGACCCCCAAGCCATGTGCCATGGGCAATGAAATGGTTAAGGAAATGTTGAAAGCTAAAAATAAGCTCATGAATAGCCTATTTGAAATCTATGGCTTTAAGGTGCTTAAAGTTAAGCCCGAAGCTTAACGTTTTTCATTCATCAGGTTCTAGTGTTCAGTAGGGTCAAGCACTTAATCCTCACACCAATTGTCTTTGGAAAGAAGGGCCAAGTGAGGGGAAAGGGGGAAAAGAGTGTCTTATTTCACAGCATATTCAAAGCAAATAGTATTTTTGTTGTGTTACCAGAAAAGACCAAACATGATCTTTTGTCAACTGCATCAACTAAACTTACTTACTCTAGATCTTGGAAATAACCTTTGAAGATATAGATGCTTTCTCAAACCATTTGGTGCTGGCACAAGCATGGTGAGGGTTTGTGTTTCATATTCTTTCTCTTCGTGTTGTTAATTTTTGTCAAATTGGTTTCAGCCTATGAAGAAGTTATGAACAGGAGACGTCTAAGACACCTCTAACTGCTTTATCACACTAGGGGGCAAACAGGATTTAAACGAGAGTTAAACATGAAATGTCCTGTGATATTAACTCTTGTTTAACTCTCATTTAAATCCTGTTTGCCCCTTAGTGTGCTAAAGCAGTAAGACAACCATGGTGCCCTTCTAGTTGTCTTGCTGATATGTGACTTAATGACATTGCTTTACAGTGGTTCCAATCTTTCTTGGCTGAACATTCCCAGAGGGTAATGTAGGGGATCGTTGTTCAGTATTTTGGCCAATATTATCTCTTATACTTTACAACATCTACATGAAGACTCTGGGAGAGGCCATTTTGAGTTCTGTGGTTGGATGTAATCACTATGCTGATGATACTCAGCTCTATTTCTCCTTTACAGCTATACCAAGGAACTGTGGTAGTATTGAATTGTTGCCTGAATGCAGTAAAGCACTAGATATGTGTGGATAGACAGAAGCTTAACTTAGACATGATGGAAGTGCTATTGGTCAACAGGAAAACCAACCTGGAATTGGGATCACGGCCTGTTTTGGATGAGGTTGCTTTCCATCTGAAAAACCAGGTTGGTCACTTGGGTTGCTCTTGGACTCAGCACTTCTCCTGGAAAATCATTGCTGTAATGGCCAGGAGAGCCTTTTCCCAAGTGCCCTTCTGGGGAAGGTATATCTGGCCAGAGTGGTTCATGTCTTAGTTACCTATTGATTAGACGACTGTAATACGTGCTACACTGGAACTGCTCTTGAAAAGTGTTCAGGAGCTGCAGCTGGTGCAAAATGCAGCAGCTAAACTGGTATTAGCTGTGCATTTTAGAGACCATGTAACATCAATTGGCTTCCAATTTGCTTTTGAGCTCAATTCAAGGTTCTGGTGTTGACCTACAAATCACTAATGACTTGGTGCCTAGATATCTGAAGTACCACCCAGAAATTTGAGATTTTCAGAGGAGGCCTTGTTGCATGTCCTAAAACCTCATGAAGTTATGTTGGTGGGTACGCTGCTTTACAGTAGCAGTACTTCAACTGTTAAACTCCCTCCTGAAGGACGTTAGGCTGGGGCCATCTCTTTAAAGTTCTGGTGAGCAGCCAAAATGGATTTCAGTACTTGAAATGTCTGTTTTAACTCTTTGAAAACTGAATTTTAAGATTGTTTTTACACTGCTCTTAGGTGTTTTAAAAATTATTTACTGTATCTTACTGCTTTATCACACTAGGGCACTGATGGCAAACCTTCTGAGGCCCGAGTGCTGTGGGTGGGGCTTCTCCTCCCAGGGAGGGGGCTGTGTGCCAGGCGGGGCTTCTGCCCTCTGGAGATGGGACCTCCGCCCTCAGGCCTTTCTTCATGCCGAATGGGCTGTCAGAAGTCCATTCGGGGTGAAGGGAAGCCAGCAGGGAGAGTCCTCAGAACAGGCCCAGTCCTCTCCTTCATTAGCGTTTCTTCACCCCGAACGGGCTGTCAGGGGGAGGAAAGTCAAGCCAGGAGGAAGAAGCCTTAGCACAAGCCCAGTCATCTCCTTCCCTGGCCTTGCTTCATCTGGAACGGGCTCCTCAGAATCTGTTCAGGGTGAAGAAAGTGAAACCAAGAGGGAGAGGCCTTGGCACATGGCATGCACTCTCCTTCCCGGATCTTTCCCCGAACTGACTCTCGGAGCCCATTCACAGGGAGGAAAGTCAAGCCAGGAGGAAGAGGACTGGGGACGCAGCCCATCCCTCTTCCCCAAAAATCTTTCCATGCCCCCAGCTTTCTCTCTGGAGATAGCTGGAGGCCAGAAAAGGTCTCTGGGGAGGAGCCACTGGTATGCGCCGGTGGCACCTTCTCCCCTGCCCTTTTCCCAGCCTCCAACTATCTTGGAGGTGCCAGGAGAGGGTTGGGAGGAGGAGCTAGACATGCACGCCTCTGGCTCCTTCTCTCTAGTACCATTTTCTGGCTTCCTGCTGTCTCGGAAGACAGTGGGAGGCCCAAAAATGGCAGGGAGGAGGCAGAACAGGCACGTCATGCCTCTTCTGCCTTCTCCCTCTCACCCGTGCCCAGCTAAATGGCTTTGAGTGCCACTTCCGGCATGCGTGGCATAGGTTTATCATCATGGCACTAGGGGGCAAACAGGATTTAAATGAGAGTTAAACTGGAGGAAACCAGGAAATATCGTGATAAATATCAGGCATTTCCTGGTTTCATCCAGTTTAACTCTCATTTAAATCCCGTTTGCCTCCTAATCTGATAAAGCAGCTAAATATATTTTTATTTTTGCATTGTTTTAATTGGTTTTATTTGTTTATAGCCTTGGGAACAATACAGAAATACTATGAATGAATGAATGAATGAATGTCAACAGAACTCGCCTCCAGCTCTTACCAGAAGTATAAAGATAAGATAGGAAGCCTGGAAGGATTGTATAAGAAAGATTTGTAGGAAGAGAAGCAACATTCAACTGTAATAAAGCTTCCTTGGAACTAAATACAGTTTATGATCCATGCTAGAAGTGGACTCCACAGGTCAATTTTATTTAGATTTTGCTGAACTACAAATATGAGCAGCCCTAGCCAGCAAGGTGAGTGGTGAAGAATGCTGGGAGTGGTAGAACCACAACACCTTGAATGGAGCATGATTCCTAGTCCTTTCCTGCATGGTTTTAGGAAATTTTGCCCCTTACAGAATAAGTAAGGTTGTGTGACTTTACTTATGTATATGGTGGTGTGATTAGTTTCCTTGCTTCCCAAGAATGTGATCCTAAAACTTGGGGGTAATACAAATGGATATCAATGAGACTTTGCTGTTCGACAGTGGAACACACTCCCTCGGAGTGTAGTGGAGTCTCCTTCCTTAGGGGTCTTTAAGCAGAGGCTGGATGTCCATCTGTCAGGGATGCTTTGACTTGGAGTTCCTGCATGGCAGGGGGTTGGACTGGATGGCCCTTGTGGTCTCTTCCAACTCTATGATTCTATGATTCTATGATTCTATGATTCATCTAAACAAAAATGTTCAGCACAAGGATGCATTTTTTTCTACTGGGGGTTTCACTTAGAAAAAATATCTTCTGGGTCCACAGAGTGCCTAGGATCCACTTTGTTCAAAATACACAGCAAAAAGCAAGCATACTAATCTCCCATTATGGTTCAATAACCAAGTGGCCACATGTGGGTCTTCTACTGATCTATAAGCTACAGGGAGCGTTTAATACAAGCTATGCAATTTGTTACTTCAACTTTTCCTTTTATTTAAAGTGCCTATTTTTCCCTTGGGGAAGAGTCCACCCTCCCCACCAGAGGCTTGACAAATTATTTCACTGTTTTCCTCAGTGCCCTTTAAAATGTTTTGTGGAAAATGCAAAATCAGCTGAAATGCATTTTGCAATTACCTTCAGACTGACAGTGCCTTCCGAGGTACAAATCATTTTCCTGCTTCTTGGGAATCTGCCCAAATGTGCCATTCACATTTTTTCTATCTAAAAGTGAAGCATAGAAATTCAGTTTTCTGCATTCACATCATATTAGGGAAGGAACTGAAAACTTTACATAATTAGCATTGGGAATGCATTTCAACCAACTTGAATGGATAATTTCTTTGAGAAGACTTCCAAAGTAGAAAAATGTTTTGACCAGCTGGCATCTGTGTACAGTAGTTACGACTTGATTTTCAGATCTGTATTGCTAATGCAAAGATCTTTTACACTAGGGTGGGCAAAGCACAACCCCTGGTGTGCTTGTACCACTCCTTCATGCCCTACCACCAATATTTAAAAAAATCAAATACTGCAAAAGGTCCTCCTTTGCCATCCAGGGAGTAATTTTGCTATTTGTTATAATTATGCTAGGGAACAAGTTTGTTGTGTGTTCCTTTCACTTTCACAAGTGTAAAAAAAAAAGTACCTCTCCTAGGCTTAAAACAATTCAGAAGGTGACAAAAACAAAGCCCTCAAAGTCCATGAGAAGGTTTTGAGGTTCTTTTATCTCCAAGGCACACAGAGAGTTTGGGTGGCAGATTCCAGATCTCTGAAAGTTGACCACTCTTGCTTTAGCCCAGTACAAGGACCAGGTCATTTCTGTGATTGAGGAAGAGAAAATGTGCCAATTTTACTTACATCTCTCCTAGACAGACATCTGTTATGCCCCATTAATATATCCTCACTCTTTTTGTTTCTGTTACACTAACAATGCACAAACAAGCTGGCTGAATATGTAAAACATGCAAATTCGAATATGCTTGTGGGAGAGAGGGGTATATGCAGTGGCAACTGGTGGTTTCCATTTCAATGAGGCGGTGAATCCCTTCTGGATTTAGCTTAAACTTTAAAGGCACCAAGCAAGATGCTAACTTATATCCCCGAAATATGCTCAAGCACCTTGGACAACTCCTTCAAAGTTCAGACTAACATCTTAAGCACACTGATATGGAAGCTACCCACAATCCCGATTGAATAATATTTATGCACATTTTTATGTCGTACTTGCAAAGACTTGTATGCCTTATTTGCAATGAGCAGCGAGTAGGGACTAACATAGAAGCACCTGGCAGAGGCAGGAGTGCCCTGTCCTATTTGCCAACTCTGAAAAATTGGCAAATGTGGTTGAATACAGGGGAGAGGGACTTGGGTTCGATAGAAGCTGGGATGTAGTCCTGCCCATTGAGCACATGTCAGCTTGAAAACCTGAATTTGTCTAAATATCCCTAGAAAAGCCTTTTGCAATGTTCCTTATAAATAATGGTGCAGTTTTATCTGGTTTTGGTATTATTTTGCTTTGTTTTAAATCCCTGATTTGTAGGAAAAAATAACAAATTGGTTTTGACAGGATAGGACTTTTTAAAACAAACCAAAAAAAAAACCAAACACATGTGTTTTAAATGTCATGAAATGTCTAGATTTTTGCTGAACAAATTCTGAATTATACTTTTGGAAACTATCTCTGATGAAAATGCTATCCACTATCATTTTCATCTGTGAAACAGAATATAAATGAATGCAAATGCTGCTGAACTGCAAAATCCACTGAAAGATCGATAGGCTCTTTATGATGGATTGGTATGTTTTTGTTTGTTTTCATATTCAGCAAAAAAAAAAAAAAAAAAAAAAATCTTAAAATTTCAAATTAAATCAGTTATGCAATTTGCCATAAGTGGAAATAGATGGTTTTTTTAAAAAAAATAAAAATAAAAAACCATAACTATCCATATTAGAATATTTCAGCTACCAGCACAGAATAGCAAACTAATGATCAATGATTCCAAAAATTTCATAAAAGGAAACTGCTCAAATTCCATCTGTCACCTGGGCTAGCCAGGGGAAATAGCTGTTTTAACAACAGGGAATAAACAGTCTATACAATGATGAATCAAAGAAGATAATTTATAATTTATTCTAATAGGCATAACAAAATTAAAACATTCTGTAAACTATAGGATGTCCCCATTATTGGCTTTGTTTCTTTTCTTTTTAAGTACTCAGGACCTAGGATGTTGTTTTTATTTGCATGATAAGAAACCTTACAAAAACAAAAATTAAACATGATTTGAGTTACTAACCAAATGCTTCACTTTCTGACATGGACTTCTGGATGGACCTAGAAAAAGATAAGGGAATGCAGAGTATAATCCATTATTATTAATAGCTTCCTCCTAGTTCTTCCAAAGACTGAACAAGGATTTTAGAATGCTGCCATTAAATGACATTTGTATACTCTTTTACCACCATAGAGCTTTGTGATAAAATAAGCTGTCCCTTATAAAATTCCATAGCATAATTGGCTATAGAACTCTAAAGTCTATTGTTGAAAGGCTGACCTTAGGATGAGTGAATTATTTTCAATGAGAGTCTAATTTTCTTCCCATCTATTATTCATTGCTAAGCATTTACCAAATAGTTGCGTGTCGAAGGAGGGGAACTCACTTAGTTCTACATCATTCACAAATAATTGACTTACATTATTCATGATGTGTGATGAGTGCATGGTCATCTGAGTTAATTATTAAATGTACAAATCCAAGGGTTTGGATTGCTGAAGAATCACTCCCCTTGTATAAGGCAAGGGGTGGCCTTTCTGTATCCATCAAATCTCTCTCACTCCCCTTGAAAATACTTTTTCCTACCAGCACAAAGTGGTGTCAGCAGTATCTGAGTCAGATTGTTCACCTATGAGCCTTAGGATTCTATGACATACTTTCTTCCTGTGTCTCTGCATCACCAATCTAATCCCTTGTTGCAGCACTCCTTGAACACACTGTGGCTTATCTTCAGTGCCCAGGATGGCAGTGCTGTTGACTAGTTATCCTGTTAGCAACCCCTCTTGGAATTCTTTTGGAGGATTTTCTCTCAGTTCACCACTTTCACAGGTACAACCGGTGAAGACCCAGAAGAGAGCCTTCTCAGTGGCTGCTCCCAGGCTATGGAACTCTGCCAAGGGAGGTGTAGTTGGACTCTCCCCACTCTCCTTTTGTCAACAGGCTAAGACCTTTGTATTTAAACAAACCTTCTGTTTTTAACTGGCTGAGATAGTGTAATAGGTTAGTTTTAATGTACCTTTAATTGTTTCAACTAGTGTTTTAATGTCTTTATTTTGTATTTTGGAATGTTTTTAGCTGTATTATTTTAATGTAGGGTGTGAGGTGTGAGCTGCTTTGAATCCCTTATGGAAGAAAAGCAGGATATTAATTCATTATTTAATTATCAGAGTCACAGGAATCTCTGCAATCTGGTCAGGTGCAAAAGAGAACAGGACTCTGATTACCACAACTATAGTTGTACAGAAGGGGGGGATTTCATCATGATTCTCCACTGAAAAGGTTCCTCTCCAAGGGTGTTCAATTTGTTTTATCTCTTCTCCTTGTTCCTGTTTTTAGTATAATTTTGTGTTACATGGGTAATGTTATGCTCCTTGGTTCTTATGCCATGTTAGAACATCTGCCCTGGTCCATCTAACAATATAACTAAAACAAGGGAGGGAAACATATAGGTCATGAGGGACATTTGTTTTCTGTACTGCCCAACACCCCAAGAAGGAAAAGAAGCTTGGACTGAAGAAGAATCAATGTTTATGGAAGTCTCCAGAAATAGTGATTCTCATCTAGAAAGTTTTTTTTCATTTTGTCCTTCCCTCAAAGTTTCAAAGGGTTTGGCTATCAAACTGAGGATATCTACAAAACATGGTATCCTTGTAGGATCACTTTGTTAGGATGGGACTTGGAGACAATCCAACCTTATTACTTCTTTCCACCACATACCAAGGAAGTTGTTTTGGGCCTAACCCAGTGCCTGTCTTTAGTAATGGACTGGATGAGGATGAACAAATTGAAACTTAATCAAGACAAAATGAAGGTGGTCCTGGTCAGTTGAAAGTCAGAGCAGGGAATGGGGCTTTGCTAGATGGGGTTATACTCCTCCTGAAGATTCAAGTTCACAGTTTGGGTGTGCTCCTGGATTCAGCTCTGAGCCTGGATCCCAGGTTTCTGTAATGGTGAGAAATGCATTTGCACATTTAAAGCTTGTGCACCCACTGTGCTCATTCCTTGAGACAGATCTGGCCATGACTACACATGCCTTAGCTACATCCCAACTGGATTACTCTAATGCGCTTTCTGTGGGGCTGCTTTTGAAAGGTGTTCAGAAACTTATTCATTTTATTTCATTTCATTTACATGCCACCTGTCTCCCTGAAGGGACTGAAGGTGGCTCACAAATTTAAAGAACATTACAATAAAATTTAAAACAGTTAAATCAGCTAAAAACAATATAAAATTACATTTAAAATATAATGGAAATTAAAAGGCAATACACATGCTAAATATAAAAGGCACTGTGGTGTGCTTATATTTTAAATGCTTGCTTAAATAAAAATGTCTTGGCCTGCTGTCAAAAGGCAAGCAGGAAGGGGTGGGAGCAGCCACTGAGAAGGTTCTCTCACGTGTTCTCACCAGCTGAGCCTGGGATAGTTGTGGGACCAAGAGAAAGCCCTCCCCCAGTGATTTTAGTGTTCTGGCAGGTTCATATGGGGAGACACAGTTCTTCAAATAATCTGGATCTAAGCCATATAGGGCTTTATAGGTCATGACCATCACTTTGAATTGTGCCCAGAAATGAACTGGTTGCTAGTCACTTCAGCTGGTCTAAAGAGCTGCAGTTAGATTGCTAATTGGGGCTGCCTAAAGGAATCACTTACCTATTCACAGGCTGCAGGGCTGTTTCTGGGCAGAATTCAAAGTGCTGGTTATGATCTTTAAAATGCTACACACCACACAGCTCAGGTCCAGATTATTTGGAGTGCCATATTCTCCCTTACGAACCAGCTCTGCTGGGGAGGCCCTTCTCTCTGTCCCACTACACTCATAGGTAGTTTTTTTGGAGGGGACATGGGAGAGGGCCTTCTCAGTGGCTACCTCCAGGCTCTGGAACTCCCTTCTCAGATAAGTGAGACTGATATCCTCCCTACAGGGTAAAATTACTGGTGGTGCATATTTTTTGGTGCAACTAAGCCTACACTATATTGTTATGGTAGAGGGTGGCCTGAATCCTATTGGTTAGTCCCAATTAGACTTCACCTATTGAATCAACTGTTGAATGGTAAGTCATAACATATGTAAAGCTAATTGATTCAATGGCTGTATTATAGTTTGGACTACTATTAGGATTCTGGCCATGAACAGCTTTTAATTGTCCAGCAAATCACATTTCAGTTTGAGAATTTAGTGGACAGAGATGACAGTGACACCTAAAACTCCTGACACAAACTCTTATGGTCTAACAGTTTTTTTTCTTGGAAAAAAAAGATGAAAAGCCCCAAACAAAACTGCATGTTACTGGTCATTAGCACAAACAACAGACTGGCTCACAGGCATCTCAGTTCAACTAAACTGCTGTCACGGAAACACATGATAAAATACACTGTGGCTGAGTTAATCCAAATCATTTTGCAAACTAATTTTGTATTGGGATAAAGAGGGGGTGGGGAAACTCACCACAAGTTTATCAGGTCAATGGTACAAACATGCTCTGAAATAGGTTACCATTAAGTCTTTCAGAAAGGCAGACATATGGTTAAAACAAGCACAGATTAATGGTGAGTAAGTACATCTGACTTCTGATGTCACTCCTTCAGTTATTGGAAATAGAAAGCTTTGTGACTATAAGCAAACTGGCAAATAAAATTTAAGTAATGAATTCTACTCTCTTAATTTTCAGACTATGCTTGCAGCACCCCATTCATGGGGGAAGTACACAGATTTAAAAAAAAAAAGAATAAAGGCAGATAGACAAAGCTAGGAACAGTGCACAGATGAAGGTTTAAATGAGCTCCACTTACTTTCTTTTCTTCATTATTGTATTTTCAATATCAGAAAATTCCTTTGCAGAAGAGAAAGAGGAAATAAAGTTAGTTTTACTTTAAAAATTGGGGGGGGGGGAGTGAAAGGTGTCCTAGTAGTGACTAAGGTGAGCAAGTTCCTTTTTGGATGTGACACATAGTGCTATCTACTTGCCCTTGCACTCCACCCAAAACTTCTTAATGTCAGGCAGCTGTCACATCTGCTTCTTTTGCTTACTGGGTAGGGCAGGGGAAGAAAGGGTTGGATGCAATTCAGTCCATGAAAATCTGGCTTCTCTGATATCCCAGAGGAAGGATACACTCTATCTGAGTGCACACACCCTCATTTCATTCCCTCATGACTGAACTGAGACCAGTTGCTTCTCTATTGATCTGAATAGCCTTCCTCTCCTTTCCCTCCCCATTGGTAAGTGACAGTGGCAGGGGTCCCTCCCAGGGTTTGACAACTGCTGAATGGTGGGAGGACACAGAAATGTGCATGCAGAGTGATGTGCAGATGTCAGATCTTGGTTAATATACATTAAAAAACAAATATCTTAATGCCACCTTTTGAATGAAAGCTTGGAAATAAGGAGTTACTTGTAACATTGCTACCTGGAAACAAGATAACAAAGGTGTAACAAAGTTGCATTTTAAAAGCAATGTAACAAAAGGAGGACAGTTGCTTTACTGGTGTAACCGGTAGTAGTTATTTTGAACAGTTGCCTTTGAGAGCATTTTAAGATACACTTAGGAAGTTTTCAAGATACATGACATTTCTATATAATTCCTAAGGATTTCATAAGCAATCCTGAGATTTGTAGTATGGTGAGGCACCAGAGCTGTCTGACAGACCAAGCTGATTACCTAACCAAACTACAGTTCCCAGGATACAGTCATGGCATTAAAGCATAAGATGGTGTAAAATGTTGGGTAAAATTTCTCTTTAATAAGTGATAAAATAATTTTTATGACCATAAAAGTTAAGAAACACCAGGTGTCAACCCTAATGGTATCATCACTGTATATAAGGGCTCAGGAACCCATGACGGGGTGGGTTGAATAGAGGATCTGGTGTGTTGGAGAGTTTGTAGAGTGTGTTTGCTGGAGACGTGGAGTATCCTGGAGAATGTCTTGACTAGCACTTTGAATGCTCCTGTTAAGAAGTGGATATCTGGTGCAGCATATTGTTCTGTGATATTAAATAGACTGTGGCAGGAATAAACACACTAACAAGATGTCAGGATGGAATTTCTGTTTCTTTTGCAATAAATTTGGGCTCCTGAAAAGCATGAAGTGACAGTGTTCCAGTGGTTATTGACAACGTTCAAAATGAGAGTACAAGAAGAGCTGGCTAATAAGCTTAGAGCTTCATATAAGTTGTAGGCCTAATAACTCTCAGGCTGGAAATAGCAGAGAGAAGATTACACATTTTGCTGTGGCCTGAGCAGCATTTTTCCACAGGCTGCATTGCTGGGATGTCACCACTAATCTCATTTTCCATTTCTAGAAACTATTTTATAAATAACTAGATTGATTCTGCACATAGCAGTGTGACACAGCAAAAAGCCATTATTTTTAGTTAATTACTGAACATTCCTTAAAATGAAAGTAAAGAGATCCAGAAAGATACATATGTATCTCATTAAAATAGTTGAAGACTAGTTTAACTCTTTTAGCAAGTCTTTTGAAAATAGAGTATAAGTTTTAATTAGTGATATGTTGGGGAGGGGGGTTTAAACAGGGATGTGCAGCATTTAAAAAACATTGGCTCTTCACAGGCTTGAACTATGCAAGAACAGTGAGTAAGAGCTGAAGAGATGGATTGCTTTGTTTACTACAGTGCATTTCTATGGTGTGTGTCATTGTGGCAAATCACCTTCTTTTGTACTGTTGAAAAATTGGAAAAACTGCCATTTTTCCAGATAAAAATGTGCAGATGTCTGTTAAGAATAATCCCCCACCTGCCCTCCTCATTTGCCCCTGTTAAAAGTCAAACACAAAACTGATAGGGCACAGTATGCTACACAAAGTTAACACCCATCTCTGTGCTAAAATAATGAAGCGACCTTAATCTTAATTTGACATCCTTCTGCTATTGATGGAGAGCGTAAATAAATGATCACAGATGGTCTTTTAAGGAGTATTGATGCTGTTCATCCAAACTGCTGGTTTCAGCAGAACAAGGCAGCTAACTCAGGACCCTTTCATATTACACAATGATAATGTTATGATTCTGCTATAACTTTCACAGCAGGTGGAATCCTGCAATTTGCCATTTAGGAGGAGGTATTTAGAATTTTTAGCCAGGGAGTTCTGGTTCCACACCAGATTACAAACCCAGGGATCTCACAGGATGCAGTCGTGGCAGTTAAAGAGAAATACAGTGCTACAACTGCATTGTATGAAGGAGTGAACAAATGATGGGAAGCTGGTAGGGTTGCCAGAATGAAATCTAGAGAGGGCTTTTGTACCTTTAATGATTGTGTAATGCAGTGAAATCCAAGAGAGATTGTTCCTCAAACAATCACATAACAAGCAGTGCTGGCTGAAAGTCCCTGTTCTACACAACCATTAAAGGTACATGAGTCTTGCCCAGTTTGCATGCTAGTTATCCCAGAAAGTTCGGTGGTAAGGCAGGGGTGGGTAAGAGTAGAAAGCTCACCAAGAGACCTTGGAAGGCTCAACATCCCCACATCCATTCCACATCCTTCCAAAACAAAAACAAAAACTAAAAACCCTCCCAAATGCCATTTTGGGTCATGGGGGCTTTAGCCATGTTTCTAGATCTCTCCCACCCAGTGGTGTCAGTAGAGAGGTGCAGGGAAGGTCAGACTGCAGAAGTTGATACCCTATGGGGGTATGGGCAGAAACAGGCTCTTGCATTTACCTATGTCGCTTTAAAATGCTGAAGAGATGGGGTGAGTGGGGTGAGGCCCAGTGGGAGGAAAAGGGAGAGGACAATTTTTTTTTTTAAAAAAAATCAAATTTCAAAATTAAATTAAAAATAATTTTAAGAAATTTTCTTTTAAAAACATCATGTTTTATAAAATTTTCACTCTGAGCACATGAAACAATGTATATGCAAATATATTTATTCTTTGTGTATGATATTGTAATTTAAAGGTATAATTTTAATTTTGCTAGTTGTTTTGTGTCACAACTATTACCATTGTATTCACTGTTATATGGGAATTATTTATGATAAGCTATAGTACAAAAGATTACTAAGGATTCTGTATATAATATGGTATGGGAGGAAGCCAGTTGATGTTGAGGACACCATGAGTTGCTGCACTTGGCTTCAGAATGGAGAGCTCCATATACACCAAATATCTGGAGCAACTGGTGAATTATTAAAATTCAGAGGAAAATGGGTATAACCTGGTTCTGGTGTTGAGTGGACCATATGTTATTTGGTCTGTTTACATGAGAACTGAGCTTTTGGCCATGCGTTGTTCAGTCTCTATGCTGAAGGAATGTGGGAAGGTAATTGAATTTGGCTCTTGCAAACAAGACCAGAGAAGGAATCTTAATTCAGTGGCAGTACATACATTTTCTACAAACCAGGTTCCATATTCTATCCTTGGTATTTGTAGTTGAAAATATTCTCTTGGTACAGGGTGGAACCCTTCTCTAGCTGGGAATGACCTAGACCTAAACTGGACTTGTATCACAGCTGAATTATTTGATTTGCACAAGAAAGAAATTGTGGCAAGAGTGTAAGAACACACATAAGCTAGAGTTTTAAAGCTGTCATGTTCTGCCTGTTTCTCTGATTTTATGACAGTTCTAAACAGAAAGTGATTATTGAAGAGACTAAATTTCAAGAGCTACTTGAATTCAAATATGGCAACCAAATTCCAACTACATTTACTTAGAAGCAAGTTCAATTGATTTTTTTAAAATCCAACTTAATTCCAAGTAAATATACTTATACTTTGGATTAATCTTAAATACACTGGCTAACAAGAATGAATTGGAAATCCCAGCCAGGGCTGCAGTGGATAAAAGAATGATAGAGACTTACAAATGAAGGATATAGATACAAGGAAAGTGATTGAAAAGAGTCCAAAGGCTCAAAGGTGAAACTTGTGGGTGAACATAGGAACCTCACCAGTATTGCTTAGTTCAGCAGAATCATTTGAGAATCAGAATAGAATAGAATGGAATAGAATTTTTGAAATATGGGCTTCATTGAGGCATGAATGTAAGACACAGGGACCGTGGTGGACAGAATACTAAAGTATGTGAGAGGACATGTGGATGATACCTCCATTATATTGTTAATCAAGGGAATCGGAGACAGACAGAGCAATACTACTATAGTGGTTTGTAGCAACACTGCTGAAGTTCCGGAGAGGCTAAAAATGTATAGCAGTAGTGCTAAGGTACTAGACAGATTTTTTTTTTTAAGTTAAAATTTCAAGGAGAGAAAGAAAACTGTGTGAAGATGGCAACACATATGGAAACACATTCAGAGGCAAAAAAGCAAAGGTGTGAGGAGTTTTGGGGATACCTACATCGAACACCACGGTCCATATTGCAAGTGATACATCTACAAATGAACCAGAATGTGCTACCTTTTTATTAAGTTTAAAAAAATCAGGAGAAAAATTGAATAGGGAAACAACGAGATGTGTCAACAAGCAAAGTTAAATGGTACAGCACTATGTGGCAGAAGGAAAAAAAGGATAAAAAAAACAGAGCAAACTGCCAATCTGGATGTAAAGTAACCAGGCATATTAAGCAGAGATAGACATGACCCTTGTAC
This sequence comes from Urosaurus nigricauda, assembly GCA_034509955.1. NCBI lineage: Eukaryota > Metazoa > Chordata > Lepidosauria > Squamata > Phrynosomatidae > Urosaurus > Urosaurus nigricauda. Next base: position 61,753,674 of record JAOEGL010000003.1, read on the forward strand.
CTGGCCTTTCTTCCATCTTAATTCTGATGTTCTAAGGTTGTTCTTGTATACTAAGCAGTGCTCAGTAGATAGATGCTCATTCAGAAAACTCCTGCAAAACTAAATCTGCTCTAAGCAGTCTGTCTTGTCTGGCTGCCCTTTGTAGCTATTTGGCTGTTGCTTATGCTGCCATTTTAATTTTAGTAACATACATTATCATGGTGACCTGATTTCCAAGAGATAACTGAAATAGGTTCATAGTAATACCACACTGTGTTTGAAAATAACATCTGTTGATTCATACTGCTTTCTACCAAGATCTTGTGCCCTGTTTTTCTTTAGAATAATATTGATGTTAAACATTGCACAGATGGCTTGCAGTAAAGGTTTTATCAGAACCAGATCGAAAAGGCTTCAACTGCATTGTTTTGAAAGCAATATACAAACATAAATGGGGGAAAATTATGAAATTAGTTACTGTTTCCCCTCCCTTCTGATGTGTGTATCTTTGTTTATGATTTTTCTAGTTGTATTGTTTAGATATTGGCCCAGTCTAGCAAATATTTTGCATGCAGAGCTGATGCATATAGTAGCAGCACGGCTTTGTACGTAAAACCAATGGGGATGCACATCTATACTGTGTTGAATGTTCCATCCCACCTGCCATGGCTTTTGATGCTAGCTGGGGTGTGCATCCCAGATAACACCTCTATGTACTGTGCATAATTTGCTGTGCATGACTACAGACCAAACTGCTCACTCTTTTCCTTTTTTCATAACTATTTTATCATCGTCTTGATGAATATTATATATATTTTTCCAAGTTAAGCTTCATTCAAGATGTATAACTGGATGGAAAATGTTAGTCAGAAGTCAACTAATATGGGGGGGGGGGAGAGAAAAATCATGCTGTTGGCAGGGTAGTGGCTAAGAATGTATTATATATGCAGATTCTGTAAGAGAGAAGTTATAGTTGTACTCACATACTCTAGTTTCTTTTTCTAGTTTGCTGTCTACAGAACCAGCAAATCAACAGTGTAGCTTCATAAATGATTATTCAGAAATATATTGTATTATGTTCAATACAGCTTATTCCCTAGTAATTATGTTCAGAATCACAGTCAAAATCTGATGTTTATATGATTAACTCCTGTTTTTTTTCTGGCCAATTGCAAGTGAAGGGAAAAAGTAAAAGAGCAACATAATAACGCTCCAGGAACCTTTCACACTACACAGTCATCAGAGCATTTTTAAACAAATAGTTACTAGGTATCCTTTCTCCCTTTCTAAAGGTACATGAGTACAAGTTTCACCAGTATATACAATCCTGACATTCTGATTCTGCTGAAAGCGATTTATAGAGCTGCACACACTTTTATGCACATCAGTATCCTAGCAATTTTTATTATCCTGCCCATTTCCAGAAAATACTTGAATTTAAAAAAACCCTAACACTCTTATCAAAGCTTAGAAAAATTGGTTAAAAACCATAATTGATCTGGGATTGCAAAATACATAAATTACAGGATTTAAAACAAATGGATTGCATTAACTTGAAGAAGGTATTAGAACAGAAGTGGGAATTGTGCAGTTCTTTATGTCTATTTGTTTCCACACTGTGTCCAAAAGCCAGGATAAGATGCCCATGTAGATATGAAAGCATTAGTTTAAAATTGCTTGACAGCGTTGGACTATGACTCTGGAGACCAGAGTTTGAATTCCCACCCTGCCAAGATACCTTGGATAAGTCACATTCTCTTAACCTCAGAGGAAGGCAATCACAAAACCTCTCTGAACAAACCTTGCCAAGAAAACCCCATGATAGGTTTTCCATTAGTCAGAAATGTCTTGAACAACAACAACAAAATCATTTGAGATAATGTGGTATCGTGGTTTGAGTGTTTGATTATGATTCTGAAGAGGAGGGCTCCTCACTCAGGCATAGAAACCTGCTGGGTGACCTTAGGCAAGTCACACTTTCTGAGCCCCCAAGGATGGTAATGGAAAACCCCTTCTGAAGAAACTTGCCAAGAAAACAGTACTGTACATAGGTTACTTTAGGGTAGCCATAAGTCAGAAATAACTTGAAGGCACACATCAACAACTACTACTATGTTTTTATTTTAACTGACATGGTGACAATTTATGGAAGCCTGGTGTTTGTAGTTTGGTGGGGCAATAGAGCTCTCTAGCTGAGAAATCTAAATATTCCTCCCTAAATTTCCAGTCCTGGTATTATCATAGCCTAGAACTATAGGAATTAAAGTGGAATCATTGTGTGATAATTGTGTCGTGAGAAAGGTTACCAAATGCAGTAGTAAAACAGGAAATGGGTTTCAAGCAGTGATGAGGTATGGCAATATCTGCTGATTTTTCAGCAAGGCACATTCATGTTGGGAATTCACAGACTTGGTTGCAATTTTATAAGGGAGAATGGAATGCCTTGTGCTTGCATGAAGATGCTACTTTTTCTGTTAGTCCTTTAGATATTTTGTTAGAATAATTACCACAGGCCTCTGTCATTGACCATGCTGGCAGAACATCCGTGACTTGCTCCAAAAAGATATTTGGAGGACCAAAGGGATTGAAAATACTGGATTTATTTCAATTTTAATCTAGTTAAAACAATGCCACTCAAAAACAGTTCAGACATATAAAGAAAATCCACTAGATATGCAAAATGCCATTAGTGATTTAGTACCACTTACCAAAGACTGAGATCTTTCAGGAGGTCCACATTTCACAGAGACACTTACTGGGGTGTTAGCCCTGCTAGTCATGCAAATCGTTTCTTGTGGGTCTTGATTTTCTTTAACTGGTTCATATAAGCTGTCCATAGAGCCCTCCTGAAATTCAAGAACATTTCTGTGAATCACACAGAACTCTGTCATATTTGTAATGGAAGGAAAGGCCCATTTCTTCTTTATTTCTGGTTCAAAAGAAACAGCACTCCAAGTCATTGTTATAGCAAAGATTTTCTGTGGAATTTCTAGGGCAAGCTAATAAAGTCACAATTCATTTTTAAAAAGGCTTTTAAACCCCTACAAACATCTTGGGGCTTCACTTTCCCATTTTGGGGCACGGTCAAGTTTCCACGGGGCCTTTCGCATTCCCCTCCATGGTGTATCCCATCATTAGTTGGTATATCACACTCAAAACAAGGCATTGGTCCAGAGACAGGACACAGAAGTGGTAGACTTTCAATAATTCTCTCTTACACATATACACATACTCAACAACCTATAGATATCATCAAGATCAGAGAGGAGCTTTAAATCTGGAAGTGTTTGTGTGTATAGGCTCACTAGCATGCATGTGTATCTTCCCCAGGTGACACCAAATGTTTCCCTAAGCCCCAAACATTGTACAGCCATATATTATCAGGAATTTGACAATGGATGGAGATCCCATTATCAGGGACAGCACTCCTTCAATGTCCAGGGTTACAGGTCTTGCCCAGGTTAAAAAAAAATCTATGCATATAGTAAAGCAATATTTCCTTGCTTGGAACACTTTTGATGCATTAGACTATCACTCGCATAATCCTCAGATAAAAGAGCCAAATCCTGTGTGGGAGGTAGGAACTGTAGTCCAAAGTGTGTCAGATTGGGAAGTAAACTAACTGTAGTAAACTAACATACAAGGAACAAAAATTTAATTCAGTTTAGGTCATCCACAGAACTCCAAAGAAGGTGTCTTTTTAAAATCTAGTCTCAATAATATGATACATTCCAGAACTCGGTCATCTAGCTCTGGGGCCTTCCACATGGAACAGAGCAGACTGAGCTATTAAAGTGGACAGTCCAATTTAACACTGAAGATATTACGTGATATTTTGAATGCTCCTTCATGATTTTTTTAAAAAAACCCTACCATGTCTAATGGAAGCAAATGCAGATACTCCCACTTCTACCCATCCAACATAGTATTGCACCAATATTCATTTTTTCTTGTGAGGCAGCAGCTTTTAAGGTTACAGTCCATAGAGCTCTCTTTGGAAAACTTGTTTTAATTAAAGATGAAATACAAGGATATTTTTTGCACCATGTTATTACTCCTCCAGATTTGCTGGACCAAATACTGATAAAATGCAAAAGTGGCTCAATGTCTCTGAAAATCACTAAGACGATTAAGCTGCCACACTGTATTTAATATTAGGATTTACCAGTAAAATTAAGAACTAACATATGGAAGAGAGATGGAGAAATGAGAGAAATCTTATTTGAGTTAATTCTTTCGAGCTTCCAGATGATGTAAACAGACTGTGTATCTTTTCTATAGGCTCTAAAAAGAACATTCCTCTCTTCAGATTTAAACAAGCTATAAACATAGTCTGCTATAATATGAGTCATATGTCCATTTCTCTTAAATAATATGTTCATATTTGATGCATAGCCTTCACTGTGCTTCACAGTACTTCCACATGGATGGTGGAATCCCATGGAAAATCTGGCATAAGGAGAATATGATTGAACAATACCCTGCACACCAACACAGAAAAATCAGATTTCTGTTGCTGAAATGGGTGTACACATCTATAACTTCCATGGCCATTCTTGACCTCCCTTCTCATGCACACACCCAGTCCATGCTCAGTTTTATCACGACTTTCTTTTAATGGAAGAAAATCCACCCTGGTATTTGCTGCTTTTTAAAAAATTGGTTATCCCCCCCCCCCCCAAGGTGAGCATATGTCCCCCAAGATGAGCATGACTGATTAAACACACTTTTCCTATTGATTAAAGCATATTTAATCAGTAGTGTGTGCAAATTTGAAAGGTTCACATTTTCCTACGTGCATTTTTCAAATGAGCTCTTTCCCCTGATAGGTTTGCAGGTATTCATCAATGTGAGGATTCTGGACACATTCTTTGTCTGTCCCATGAACAATCAAAAAAAAAAAAAAAAAGCCCATGAAAAGTTGGACTAAAATTGAAATCCTCATATTGGTCTGATTCCCACACTACCCATTTGATGGGATTTCATATAGAGTTATCCTAGAAGTTTATCACACTAGTGAGATCCTGCAGGCAAACGGGATTTAATTGCATTATAATGTGAAGGAAACCCAGAAATGCCTCAAGTTTTTCACATGACATCATAGTTAACGTGATATAATGCGAAGTTAATTTGCAGTTAAAGCGGAGGAAACCAGCAACTTTTTAAATTTAAAACAAACTGAATTTAAAAAGCTGCTGGTTTCCTCCACTTTAACTATGGATTAACTTGTGTTATTGCACTTTTGCGTGATTTCGCTATGAAAACAGAACCAAATTTACAAGGCTTCTTTAAATTCCAATGTAGCTTAACTCCCATTTAACTCCTGTTTGCCCGCAGAAATTCACTAGTGTGATAAGAGTTTTAAAGTCAGTTACCCATCTAATGTGCATGCAAATTGCTGTTCTAGTAGATTAGATACCAAGTCACATTCAGGGTTCTATTGCTGACATTGTTGCTGTTATGAGCAATCTAGTAATCTTTGATTTATATGGACCCTATGAATGAGAGACCTGCAAGAGTCCCAGTCATCTACTGCCCTGCTCAGGCCTTCAACACCATGATTTTCTTGTTTGAATCTATTGATCTGGGTTGTGGTTTTCTGCTTATCCTGCTGTCTTCAGCTTTACTCAGCATTATCATCTTTTTCTTCATCTCATCTCATTATATGTTCATTATATGATGGCCTAAGTTTTCTGGATAGACGTGCTCTCAATGAGACTGGAGAAACATACCTCCAGACAAAGCCCATCATCCCTTACTGTTCAGAGAATAGAGCCGGGTTGGCCCTATAGCAAAGGACAGCCTCACCATGTGAAATCCACAAAACAGGGATACTTGCTGCTCAAAGAATTACTGATTTTATTATGTTATTTTGTTTTTGTTATTTCTTGTTGGCTGTTTTAATTCCATGTTAATTTAATCCTTATTTAAGGGGTGGGAGCTCAGGGATGGGATTGTAGGAACTATTTTAACTGTGATTGTTTTAAACTTTGTTGTACCCCGCCTCGATTGCTTGGATAGAGAGGCAAGATAGAAATAAAACTTTATTTATTTATTTATTTATTTATTTATTACCTAATATACCCCTATGCCCTTGAGATACCCAATCAACCTTCAGATAAAGCCTTGTTGGGTTGTGGTCATATATTTCTCAGGAATACTGTACATGCCTCCACAGCAATGAGTCCTCTGGGATATTCTTCCTGAGATGGTTCAGGAGATAGAAAATGTGGAGAGTATTAAGCACACTCTGAAAACCCATATGTTTGCACAAACCTTTTCTGGATTGTGAGATTGATCATGAAACTTCTATGCTTATTGTCCTAATTACTTTTCTATAGTATTTATATGTATAGGTTGAGTCTCCTGTATCCAGAGTTCCAAAATTCAAAATATTCCAAAATCCAAAAACTGTCCACATGGGTGCTGAGATAGTGACACCATTACATTCTGATGGTTCAATATACACAAACTTTGGGGCAGTACAGACCGTCCAAAAGGGGCAGTCTGTAAGCGCCGAAAGAAGTGCAGGGATAGGGCCAGGGTTGCCTCACTGGCAGTCCCAGAGGCCCCATTCTGCCGCTTCTCCAGGCCATGGAGAAGTGGCAAACTGCCGCTTATCTGTGGATTGAAAGTGGGGTGCAGCAGGTGCCCTGGGTGCCCACTGCATCCCACCATCCCCGGGAATGTAAAGGCTGCGCCAAGGACCAGCAACAAAAAAGGAGCTCAATTTTGGAGCTCCTTTTGCTGCCACAGAAAGGGCGCCCTAGGTGCCCTCCAGCAGCACCATGACATTAGGTGTGCACTACGTTGTCTAAATGTGGCGCATGCCGTAATGTCATCATGGTGCACACGTATGGATGGCATGCAAAAAAGATGGTACCGTCCATACGCAGTAGGGTTAGGGAGGGTGTAAATGCTGCACCCTCCCTAACCCTACTCATGCCCCTCTGACGCCCCTTTTGGGCTGTCTGTATGGGGCCTTTGTTTCATGCTCAAAATTATTTAAAATATTATCTACAAAATTATCTTCAGGCTATGCATATATGAACCATAAATGGATTTTATGTTTAGACCAGTCTCTCTCCTGCCCTATGTGGTTCCCTATTCTCTTCTTTTTGATGCTTTCGGGAAGAGGAAATTAAATGATTTTCCTTCAATTCTTATTAACCATAGTTTACCATGTCAAAACTATGGTTTAATTTATGTTTTTTTAAAGCCAGTTTCATGGACCACAATTTGAAATTGGCTTTTTCCAGGAAGTCATAGTTAAGATTATTCACTGTTTAGCATTTGGATAAGACAACAATAGTTAAACAAATAGTTAAACAAAAACAAAAGTAAATTTTCTGAACTCCTTTGCATAGCTACACTAGAGGGAATGAGTAGATGGGATGCATGACTGGGCTTTTGCCTTAATTTACTGTGATATCTAATGCAGTCTTGCTGTGACAAAGTTTGATTACTTGTTTTAGAGGGCTATATGGCAGGTGAGTACATATATTATGTAAACTTTCACAGTGAACTAGGGCTCATTCACATTTACAATTATGGTGCTATTTACCACTTTAACTGCCTTGGCAACATCCTGTAGAATTCTAGGGTTTGTATTTTGGTGTGGAATTATGGATATCTGGCTGAAAATTCCTAAATGTCTCTCCCTAACTGCAAAATATAATTGAGCTTTATAAGCCTACCACAGCTTGGAGTTCATTCTGTCTCTCTTGTGGCTGATATAAGTGAGCTATTGAAAACAGACATATATGCATTCATTTCAGAGAATATTTGTTAAAAAAAATAAACCCACTAGAAGATGTCTTTCCTCACTGAACAGGGTTATCACAATGGCACAGGCATTCCTTCTTTGGGCACTATTATTTTAATGATACCAGCACAGCAGCACATGTTCCAATAGAAGTGTGACAACAGTGGGTTGGAATGTCACATACTATGATGGGATGGGAGACTTGAGTTACAAAACCATGTACAAGTTGCATTTTTTAAATTTTAATTTTACTTTCATTTGTTTGCCTGTTCCAGTGTTCTAGAACAATATGCATACAGCTAACTGCAGAAGAACATTGAAAAAATAAAAATAAAAATCAGAACTTAAAAAGTTAATTGTGAGAAGAGGGTATATAATGAAATGCTGAAGCAATCCACTACGGAATCAACAGCATCATTTTGCCACTTCTCAATTATGGAATAGTTCTATATGTCATTATATCTGTTCTTCTTAAAATTAAATTTCCAAGCTCTGGGAAGACAAAAAAATGCAAGCCAAGATGGGTCAGAAATACACACACACACACACACACACACACAGAGAGAATGATGGTTCATTTGAATGCATTGACTTTGTCACTGAATTTGTCTGAGCCACTAATCCCTTTCCCAAATATGGCTACTTTGAGAAATAGGATATGATGATGTAAAAGGAACAAAAGATTTACAGAATCTAGCTTATACAACATGTGGCTCATGTAAGTATGTGTAGCCACTTGCAGAGCATCAAATGGCCTGCAGTATTGTCCCCAATATTGCAATTACATGCACCTCTTCTGCAAGGATGTGATAGTCCTGATATATGCAGTGCCCAGCTTTCAGAAGTGCTCCTTTTATAATACTCCAGTCATGGGAAATGCATTAAGCCTTCTTGGTAATTTCTAGGAAATCACCAAGACCAATCTCATCCACAGGATTTCAAGGGTTAGAAGCCACCTTAATGTGTGCGACCTGGTTCTGGATGTGACTTCAAATGCAACTTCTATGTATTCTTAATAGGTTGTTTGCTTGTTTAATGCCCTTGTCATTGCAATTTATAAAGTTGTTATATTCATTTATGGTGTGAGACACTTTGAGAGCTGAATAGCTGATGGTATACCCAAAAATAAATAGCCACAAAATATGTCTTGTACTAGATCAAAACATTACTGTCTTTCTGTATTTTTCAATAAACATAGGGCATATTCAATAAATATTCCCAGGGTAATAATGTGCTTTTGTATAAAGACAAAAGAACATTGACTATTTTCAAAATAATTTCATTTTTCTTTTAGCATATAAAAAAAAATCCAGTTTTTTTCTTTAACCATAAACTGCATAGAATGAAAGATCTCCGTACTGGGCTTCATTTTATTGCTGTTTTCATGGTATAAGTTCCTATATATGGTTTAAAACCTTGTGACATTTATACTGTGAACACTAGAGATGTTTTTACTAGGTCATGATACATAATATATAAATCTCAGTATCCCCAAAACATCCTGTAAGAAACTGAGTTTAAATTGTTATTTTCATACATACATGCTACAAAGTGAAATCATTATGAAGAAAAAAAAAGGCTGCACTTTGTCAGTAAAAAACAGATAACTAGTACATGATTTTTTTCACTAATGAAAACCCCTAGTTTTATTTATTTCCAAATGACCTGCTTCCTTTACATCTTTTAAGATTTATTGTTGTCTCCCTCACTGGTCTAGATAGATAGGTTTCACACTGTATTCTCACTGTTCTCTTTCTAACACCTCTAATCTCTGTCACCTGACTGAAGCATACATTTACAAACTCAGTAATACAGTCCAGTAGACAAAAGAAAAACTTACCAGTGAAAAACAGAAAAGATTCATTTTGCTGTAAAGGCAAATTCTACGGTATTTATTAATATTATCCTGTTTCAAGGAATTTCAGCCACTGAATGCAGCTCCTTCTTGTCCTTCCCAGCTGTTTGAACATTTCTCCCGAGAGATTAGGGCAAGATAAAATCCCTACAATAATCCACTGGATTCCCAGCCCATTATCAAATGAGACACAGGATTGCCTGGGCCAGCACAGACAGTTCCCTAAACTAATGAACAGTGTTTATCAACAAAAGCTGACCACAAACTGAAGGCAAACTAAAGCCTGGTGTTTGATTTTATTTGGTCCAAATGGTGCAGTTTATAATTCAGAGGCAACTATGGCTTAGCTCTGTTACATGTGCTACAATTCCATTACTAATACATAACTAAAATGTGTTGCCTTTCCGTTAGTAATGCTTTGGAGAGGCAGAAATTCTAGAGGTGTGGTATGATTGTACATTCATGCTAGAGGAATTAGCATCTAAACATTTTTGTCTGTCTACAGTTTCAAAGAGTAAAACAATTCTGCTGGGGAAGAATGGCAATCAGCATTAAAAACACAGTGTGTCAAAGAACTGTGCTTTAGTGATATTTCTTTTTAGGCTTTGCCTGCATTGGCTAGGATACTAGGATACTAGACAAGGCCTCAGTCAGCGTTTTGCACTTTGGTGATAAAGTAACATGTACCCTCCAGACATTTTGGCCAGCAAATTGGATTGGCTCAGCTAATGTGAGCAATGGTGAAGAATTGTGGAAGCTGATGTCCATCCACATGTGGAAAGATATGGAACAGATAACTGCTATAAACTTGGGGTAAGGCTGAGTGACCTCTCAAGGATCCATCCCAGCCCAGAATGCCTCTCACCTCATTCATAGCTTGGAAATAACTTATTGGAAATGTTAGTTGTACTCATTATTCCCATTTCTTTCTTTGAGGAAAAAAGTGTTAGTGTTCTTACTTTATGTGTTATGATGAGAAATATTATTCATTATTTTAATACTTTGCTTGATGGATCATTTCTAGGACATTTTTGGTATTCTTAATTTTTTTAAAAAAAATAGTGATAAAGAAATGTCACAAAAGTGCACCAAGGAATTCCAAAGGAAAATCAGTGTGTGCTTTATAGACTACAGCAAAGCCTTTGACTGCATAGATCTTGAAAGGCTATGGAATGCCCTTAAAGACATGGGAGTGCTAATACATCTGATAGTCCTGATGAGGAATCTGTACTCAGGACAAGAGGCTACTGTCAGAAAAGAACACAGAGAAACAGAATGGTTCCCAATTGGCAAAGGGGTCAGACAAGGCTGCATTATATCACGCTACCTGTTCAACTTATACACAGAACATAGTGTAAGAACAGCAGGATTGGACATAGAAGAAGGAGGGGTGAAAATTGTAGGGAATATCAACAATCTAAGATATGCAAATGACACAATAATACTAGCAGACAAGGGTTCCCAAACTTTTTGATTCATGGAGCCCTTTTTAGAAGCCTACCCTATATCATACAAGTTAATGGTGTTTAGGAGTAGTGTTAATTTTTGTTTCTTATTCTTTAATTTCATTCAATTTTTATTTCGTTCATTTTCCTTGAGTGTCTGAGAAGCACGAGGGAAGTGCATGTGCCTTGGAGAACAGGTTGGGAACCACTACTAGCGGAAATCCTCCCAGACCTGGAATAACTACTAAGGAAGATCAAGGAAGAAAGTGTAAAGGCAGGCTTACTATTAGACATAAAGGGACTGTACAGACTATCCAAAAAGAGTGGTCTGTAAGTGCTCAGGGAAGTACCGGAATGGGGCCAGGGCTGCCTCACTGGCAGCCCCAGAGGACCCATTCTGCCACTTCTCCAGGCCATGGAGAAGCAGCGAACTGCCGCTTCTCAGTGGACTGAAAGTGGGTGCATCAGGCGCCCTCCTGTGGCACCATGATGTCAGATGCACACCGTGCTGTCTAAACGCAGCATGTGGCATGATGTCATCATGGCGCACGTGTATGGACAGTGCACAAAAAACATGGTGCTGTCCATACGTGGTTGGGCTCGGGAGAGTGCAAATGCTGCACCCTCCCCAGCCCTACTCAAGCCCCACAGACAACCCTTTTGGGCCATCTGTATCGGGCCCAAGAAAACAAAAATAATGACCACAGAGAATCTACTCAAATTCATACTAGACAATGAGAAGATAGAAATAGTAAAAGAGTTCTTATATCTGGGATCAAATATTGTTAGAAACAGGAACTGCAGCCAAGAAGTCAGAATAAGTTTAAGAATGGCGAGGGCAAGTATGAAAGAATTAGAAAATATCCTAAAATGCAAAGATATACAACTTAGTACAAAAGTTAGGCTCATACAAGCCATTGTATTCCCCATTACCATATATAAATGTGAGAGCTGGATAGGTAAGAAAGAAGGTAGGAAGAAAATCAATTTATTTGAGTTGTGGTGCTGGACAAGAGTGCTGAGGATTCCATAGACAACCAAGAAAACAAACTAATGGGTTCTAGAGCAGATCAAGCCAAAAATCTCCCTAGAAGCCAAGATGACAAAATTCAGGAGCTTATCCCATGGGGAGATAAGATGGTTTACCTCTTCTGGGTTCAATTCTGGGTCTGGGATGCCCCTGGGGATGTTAGATATATAAAGAATTCTTGTCAAAAATTGATAAACACACAAAATATTTGTTATTTGAAGATTTTGTAAGATTTTCTAAGATTTTTAAAGAGAAAAAATTATTAGCACTTCTCGATCAATGAGTAATAATTTTGGTTTTTAAACATATCCAAATGAAGTGAAGGGATGGGACCTTTCAGCTGACAATTCAATGGCCAGGATTTGAGTATTTTGGTAAGCAAAGCTACCATTCATACTGGGTTTTACCAGTGGCTATTTACTTTGTTGGGGTGATGTCCTCACCCATCTTTGCCCACAACTTTGAAAACAAAAGGAGAGAGCATTTTTTTCCCCTAGGTGTTGATCTATGCCTTCAGACCTTCTCCCCTTTCTCATCATGCTTTCCCATTCTAATTCTCACAGAAGAGAAGAAGGGGTTGGGGGTGAAATCCTAGCATTGGAAGGGATTCCCAAGGATCATCTCATCCTACCCCCTTCTACCATGAAGGAATACCTAGAATTCTAGGGTTGGACTTAGAGGCTGAGAGCATGTGACTTTCCCAAGTTTCTGTGGTGCAGTGGGAGGCCAGGGTTCTAATCCCAGCTCATGACAAAATTCCTGCATGTCAGAAGAACATTGCCATTTACCACCCACCCAGCCCCCTTCTTCTCTTCTTTGAGGGTCACATTCTCTTAGCCTCGGGGCAGCCCATGGCAAAACTCCTATTTATGTCAAGATAACTCTGTGAAAGGTTTGCCTTAAGGTCACATCCTCCACTGCCATCTTGATGTTGAATAGGGGGTCAGACTACATGTCCTCTAGGATTCTTTGTAATTCTATGTATTCCTTCATAGCAGAAGGGGGTTGGACTGGATGGTCCTTGAGAGTCCCCCAGATTCTACCATTTCTTGTTGGGGCCACAACCAAAGTTTATTTGTTGAGATTGGTGGGAGTTTGGTGTGTGTGTGTGTCTTCAGGTGGAGGTATGTTCTTTAAACCTCTGGCCAACTTCCTTTTGACATGCTAATTGAGTTTGAAATGCAAATTAAATTGGCACCAACACAAGTAATTAGCATAAATGTTCACCTTGTTTTTTATTGTCATTCAGGAAATCTGTGAAGAATACTTTTCTCCCCCCTGACAGGGAGCTACAAAATAACCTTTTTAAAGTGGTACTTTTGAAATGAATATTTTATTAAAAAAATATTGCATCTAGTTCTCAATGGAGGAGAAGAAATTTTTTTGTTTATCAAAACACTACCGGATGTTATCATATTGTAAATCGCCACTGATCTAGCCACAGTGCCACCACCTGGATGCATCCCAGGTTGAAGCCTCACTCAGTCCTTACTTTTTTGAAGTTGGGGAGCTTCTGACTTCAAAAAACGGCCAGCTGAGTGAGGCTTCGACCTGGGATGCATTCGGGCAGCAACATCATGGCTAGATCGGTGGTAACTTAGCCAGGGATATCTCAGATCCAGAATTCAAACTGGACGAGGTAAACTGGTTTACTTCCCCATGGGCTAAGCTCTTTAGGCTGGTGTACTTTGGGTACATCATGAGAAGGCATGAATCATTGGAAAAAAAACAATAATGCTAGGAAAGGTGGAGGGAAGTAGAAAGAGAGGAATCCTGCATGCAAGATTGATGAACTCTATTAAAGAGATCACAAATATGAGTTTGCAGGAACTGGGCAGAGCAGTGGAGGACAGGGTGTCTTGGAGATGTCTCATCAGCAGGGTCACCATGGGTTGGAAGTGATGCAAGGGCAGTTAACAACAACAAAAAACTCATAACAGTTTATTTTTAAAAAGTAAAGAAACTGCAATCGTAATGGTTTAACATGAAGTTAGAGAAACATCAGTAACTTGTGATTCTATATTAATTAACACAAGGCCATTTTTTGCCTTCTTTCGGTTATGAGTGTCTCCTTTTTTTGCAAGTAAGGAATAATTGTCACATTGTTAACATCACCAATATGATGTTTTACTTCTGAGAGTGTCCTTCCACCAATCACACACACTACAAGCAAAACTATCTCATTGGTTCATAGCATTTTTAATATAGTTGGCCTTCACAGCTAGCTGCCTACAGCTAACAAACCAAGAGGCAAACACCTCCATTTTTTTTAGAGGCATGGCACCTCCATTTAAAATTATGCATATACAATTCATACATTATTTGGAAGCAAGAATTTCTGAAGCAACAGTTACTGTGATATCTGGAGCACAGATTTATGTTTCTCAGTTGCACTGAGTGTTCACAATATGCAAGATCCAAGAATCGATGCTTGGGCTGTTATATTGGTCCACTTGCACTTTTTAATGCCCACTTCCATAAAATATTTGAGTTGGCATTAGTTTAGGGTCAGAGGACTTGGAACATTTTGTTCCAGAGTATAAGCATACAATCAGCTGCCTCACATGACACACTGCTACACCATTTGGAAAGGAGTCACAAAAGTCTAACTCTTAAATGCTATTGATTTTGTTATTGAAAGCATCTATTTTTATTTAAACAGTTTTTTTTAAAAAAAGTCTTCTTATTCTATTCAGCACACTTCAGGAACATTTTAATAACTTATTTCTTAAAATATTTCATGTGGAATTTAAATAGTTTGAAATTCTGCTGATACGTGTCCTAAATTTAGCAATCTCAAGGCAGCTACTAATTAATTCGCAAAAGACCTTCTACTCAAGTTCAGACTTACTTGAGTTTAAATAAAGGTGTAAACATGATATTAATTTCACAAGATGAGCCAGTTACTTCTAGCAAAATTCATACATAAAATTGACACTACTCTGGCCAGAGATTCTATTTTGCTGAGATTCTGTCTTATACACGAAATTATCCCTGCCATGGTGGAGGAAGGGCATGAACTGATCTACCAACTGTTGGTGTGCTTTGATCAAATTGAACTTATGAAAAAATACTTGGGTTGCAGCCTGTGCCTTTAAGTCATCTGTCAACTTATGATGACCCCATGAATTAGATAGGTTTTTCTTCAGCAAGGCATACACAGAAATAGTTTATTGACTTCCTCTGAATAGAGCCTATGTAACTAGCATGTTGTAGTGATCAGAGTGTTGGACCAGGACTCTGGAGACCAGGTTTTATTTGCTCTCTAGGTCATGGATATCCACCTGGTAATCTTGGGTAAGTCACACTCTCTCAGCCTCAGAGTTAGGCACTGTCAAACCTGCTCTGAAAAAATATTTCCAAGAAAACTCTATGATAGACATACCTTCAGGTTGCTGTAAGTCAGATACAACTTGAAGGCATGCACACATGCAAAATTAAAACTAGTTAAAAGCATAAACTACAAAGTCATAAGTAATTTTTTTTCCTGCTGGTATATTGGAATGCCAGGAAACTTGGCCCATCATTTTGTTTTTCAATACAGAATGAAAGCAGCCAAGTTCCATCTCCAGGCCTATTTATATATTACCTGACAAAAGTGATGTCTGCCATGAATTATGGGTATAGCCATCATTATCTTCTAGGAGCACCTTGAAAAGGAGATGTCTAATCTCAATAATGCAAGTTTCCTGGTTAAATAAATCCCCTGTGCTCAGTAATTCTGTGCATTTATAGAAGACATGTCAACTCCCCACCTCATCAGACCTTAAAAAACATTTTAAAGCCTCAAGGGGATTTGCATCCTCACTAAACAGAATTGATTTCTGCACTTACTACTTAGCATTCTCTTAATCACATAGTTCATGCATTTCTGTTCTGTAATGGACTGGCAGACCTCAGAGAGCCAGTCATTTTTGCAAACATTTGATGCAAAAAAATTGCTGCCTTCATCTATGCAACCTTTTTTTTTTCTTATTTGTTATCGTATTTTTGGTTTTTTGGGGTTTTTTGAATGAAGAGCATTTGTTTAATAACCCCCTAAAACACACACACACACACAGAGAGAGAGAGAGAGAGAGAGAGAGAGCTGAGCTTAGAGAACAGGCACCTGTCATTTTAATCCACTACTTAGCCAGGTCTTGGGAAAGTGTTTAAAAACAGAAATTTGAAAGGTGTTTGGAGGTATTCCAATCCACTTTGTAAGAAGGCTTACTTCTCTTTCCTTATAATATAAGACTTATATATATCTAACTAGGTTAGAGCTTTACAAGTATGTCCTTGTATGTAGTGTTGGAAGACATGAAGGTTCTGCTTCCCACCCCCCTGCCAGTGCCATTCCTCACATTATAATAAAAGTCAATTACCTGAGTAAAATGATAACAGGTGAAAAATTTATGTACCTGACTGACTCACAAGGGTGCTGTGGAATGTAGGGAGCTGGGCTACCCTTACAATATAATTTATTTATTTATTTATTTTGCATTTTAATAGGATTTTTTTAAAATAATTTTTTTTAAAAAAAAATGAGCATTCTTT
Source organism: Urosaurus nigricauda (assembly GCA_034509955.1). NCBI lineage: Eukaryota > Metazoa > Chordata > Lepidosauria > Squamata > Phrynosomatidae > Urosaurus > Urosaurus nigricauda. Next base: position 61,770,284 of record JAOEGL010000003.1, read on the forward strand.
TGAAGAACCTGATGGGCAAAAAGGCAATTTGTAAAGCCCTTTCTCATCTCTGCTTCAATATTGTCTGTACTGATTAGGAGTAGTTAAAAGTTTCAGACAGGAATTTTTCCATGTCCTATTCAGAAAAGCTAGAGGCTGAACAAAGAGCCATCTGCAATGTATGCATGATGTCTAACACTCAGTTACAGCCCTGTGCCATAGCTTTCCTCATGGGTACTAAACTAGACTATAGCAATGCAACAAACACAGGTCACTTGTTTGATCAATCACTTTGCACCACATTTTAGTCAGAATGTAGACAAGCTAGAGCAGGTTTAGAGAAGGGCAACAATGATCATGAAAGTTATGGAGAACAAAACATATGAGGAAAAGTTGAAGGACTTGTCAAACAGCTGTCACAAAAATTAAGGTGCAGATTTGTTCTCCAGTATCCAGAGAGTAGGATGGAGTATAATGGTTTCCATTACATGAGTATTGGTTTGAATGAACAGTATAAAGAATGTATTGATGGTAAGAGTGGTTCAGCAATGGAACCAATTGCCTAGGGAGGTGGTGGGGTCTCTTCCTCTGGATGTCTTCAAAAAAAAGGTTACACCTGCTGTGAATAATTTAGTTGGATTTCCCATATTGAATGTGTGTGTGTGTGTGTGTGTGTGTACCCAATGGCTTCTGTAGCCTCTTCCAACTCTATGATTCTGTTATTCTAGGAAAAGCCCTAAAGCAGGGCTGTAGACCTTACAGCTCAGCCTAAAAAAGCTTATGCTGCCTGAGATGGAGCAGTGAATGATCTTTCTCATGCATCTCCACATTAAGTCAAAATATAGAACATACAAGACCAGTCAGGTAAAAAAATAAAATAATCCCAGACATACCTATTCCTGTCCTTCAAGTAAAAAAATAATAATATAATAAATAATACCTAATTTATTGCTTGTTTGTGACTTCCCAAATTAGCTGCTCAAGGCAGCTGCTTTATGCTGCCTAATGGCAGGGCTGGTCCTGCTGCAGTCCTCTAGATGTGTTGGACTAAAATCTCACCCATTGACACACACCATTTGCCACACTGGATTTTGCCATGGTCGAAAGTCTAAAAGTTACTTGTTTGTGTAGAAGGATAGAAAGCTGTTTTCTTTAGTCTGTCTGGGAAACAAGCCAGTGTCATCATTACTAGCTCCTCATTTTTAGATTTTGTAAACAAACACAGCTGAGAAGATAATTCTAATGGAGGAAATCCCATATAGGGAGTTTATCATATGACGGAATTTGGGGATATAATGCAATGGCAATCCAAACGCAATCATGGGGTTTCACATTATTGCAAATGAGTGTATCTCACACAATTTTTGGGCAATGGGAAGTCATTTTGAACGCAATCATGGGGTTTCACGTAACTGCATATTAGAGTATCTCACGCAATTTCGGGCAATGGGGGGGTCATTTTCAGGAAATGGGAAGTCATTCTGAATGCATTCCGAATGCAATCAGATTTCACGTAAATTCGCTAAACTAGCAAATTCACTTAATTGCGAATTGGCTCCATTTGCAATTGAGAGAAATTCCTCTCATATGATAAATTCCTAAGAGTGGTAGGAGATCTGGACAGGAAGCCAGACCAGACATGTGAAAGGTGAAAGCTTAAGATATTCTTAAAGAGAAAGGCTGTCATTGATTTCCATACTACTCAAAGTTTTTGAGTTGCAACCTTGGGAGTTCAGGAGACCCAAAAGAATAAACTAATAAACTATAAGGAATGCCAGTTGACAAGCATAAGGCAAAGTATATTCATTCTTTCTACAAAGACATAGGATGGATGAACCCCACCTGGTTCAATGTGGCTCATGAAAGTTTGAACCCAACCCTTTTAGACAATTGCAGGTTCATCACCGCTGACCTTAAGCTGCAATATCCTTGTGGGGAGACTTTCAGATTTCCCTACGCTGAATTTGTTTTTAAAAAGTTGAATTGACACATTTAAGATCTCACAGCTATAAATGCTGTTACAGGTATTTGATTCAAGCATTTCATTCAGGTCAGAGAAAACATGTATCTTGGACCATATTCCACTCTTAATTACCACTGTAATGTTGAACCTATGAATTGTGGGGTGTGTAGTTTGCTGAGGCTCTAGCACTCTCTGGTTGGGAATTCTAATTGCATCTTCCTAAACTAAGATTCCATAGGATGGAATGATGGCAGTAAAAAGTGAAATATAGCACTACAAAGCTGCAGTATGAAATGGCTCTTAATCTATGCTCTTTTCAGGTTCAGCCCTGTCATTAGGCAAAGAGTGTAGCAGCTGGCTCTGGTGCTTGTCCTCAGCTTCTGGGGCTTCAAGATTAACTTTCTCTTGAGAGTGTTCCATTTAACTATTATGGTAATCATTATTGACAGGTTTAGCCTCTATGGTCAAGATCCCAGAAATCCATGGCACATATGCAGACTGGCATTTTGAAGGTTTTTTTAATGCAGTCAATCAATCTCTCTCTCTCTAAAAACAAAAAACAAAAAACCAACAACAACTAAGGGGCTTGACAGACCGCCCTGAAAGAGCAGACAAGAGGCACCTGTTATTGCTCCTGAGGGGGGCCGCAGCAGCCAAACCACGCTGCCTCCCTCCACACCAAAAATAACCTTCTAAAAGCAGCTTCTTTTTGGTGCATGCAGCAAATGCCATGAATACACCATTGGCACCCTGTCATGTGTCGATGATGCAAGTTCAGCATCATGACATGCAGGTGCTGTGCCACACTTGCATCATGATTGCAGCCCTTGTATGGACAGGAGGCCACCATGATGGTGGTGCTGTTACATACTAGGGTTCGGGAGTGTGTGGTTGCTCTGCACTCCTGAACCCTAGTTTTGGCCCCAGGGTGCCACAAAGTATCTGTCTGTACCTGGCATAAGTCACCTTTCCATATCAAATGGCTCATCTATTCATTAAGGTGATCAACTGCAGTAAAACACATGAAGTGTTTATTTCTTAAAGAAGGATATTTGAGACCACATTTTAATGCACAACATTACAAATGTGCTAGCCAAAAACAAATTAAGTAACTAACTAACTAACAACAAATAAATAATTTGCCTGCCCTCGATTGTGACTGTCTAGGACTATAGACTGCTACTTCATCTAATAATTTTAAAAGATCACCATGTTGTTTGGTAGTGTTTAAACAAATTAATTGTATGTTATGGGACAGAGTACTCCTTCATGGACCTATGGGAGGAGAATAATGTTCCCCCGTCCTTGCTCTCCCAACTGTTAACAAGTCTGTGTGCCTCGATTAAGTTATCTCAGTCAACCTCTTAAAAATTAAAATGTTCTAAGGTTATACAAGACTGCTACTCCAATTATTTCATTTGCAGCCTTCTTCACCATCTTCAGTTCTGAAATATTTCTCTTTTGGGGAGAAGGCAAGCAGAACTATACAAAATATTCTAAATGTGTTTACATTATGGATGTATATGGTAGCATTATCTGCTGTATTATCATCACTCCATCCCCACTACCAGTAATTCCAAATATTGACAGGCAACACTTTATGACAGGCAACACTTACGGGAGGAAAAAAACATGAACAAAATGGCTGTGTGAATTACCTCAAAGTCAAAGGTTCACTTTGGAGCCTTCACACTAAAGTAACGTTAGCATTATAAAAGCAGTGCATTGTCAGGCTTTGGGTGACAAAAGGTCACTGCACAAGTCAAGGAAAATGTGTTTCTTGGCTACAGTCCAACAGGGAGTTAAGAGTGGTTAAGTCCATTCGTGAATTAAAAATGTACCCAGTTCATTTCCATAGTGTCTTCCACCTTAATGCCTGAACCTAAACTCATGGAAAAAGAAGAGAAAACAGCTCTTGTGGAAGAAGTGGGACAAGCTTATAGAGATCTTTAAAAACTGTAGATAGCTAAGACACTTTAGATCAAAGACTTTACATCAAAGGGTGACCCCCCTCCCTTTGCTCTTATTTTACCATAAGCTTTCAAAGCTGAGCTCATTGGAATAATATGACATTTTTTATCCTGGATAACCAGAAAAGTGCCAACATTTTTCTCAACTCTATCGAATCAAGATGTGACCCCAAAACTATGCAGTTTAAATATACCAAAGAAAACACCAGCTCAAGCAGAGAGAGATGCCCACAAATAGCTTTCAGACATCATTTAGGAAAGGGATAAGGCAACACGTACATTTTAGCTTTGTGAGACAGAGGCCTTCTATGAATCTATCAGAATAATCTTTCAGAATAATTTAGCAGTTAAATATGGCTACACTGAAATGCCAGATGAGGTTTCATATTTGATTGGGGATTTGGAAGCAGTTATATTAATGTGGGTTTCTATCATATAAATAACCACTTGTTTGTAATGGATGTTTATAGAACAAACAAGTAATAGAAGCAGACATAGACATAAAATGGGCCCTTGTTATCCACTGGGGTTTGATCCCAGGACCCATTGGATACCAAAATCCATGGATGCTCAAGACTCGTTGTGTACAATGGTATAGTAAAATGATGTCCCTTATATAAAATGGCAAAATGAAGGTTTGCTTGTTGGTATTTTTTTTTAGGCGGGGATATTATAACTATAGATGGTGGAATCTGTGTTGCTAAAGTTGCAAGAGCTTTTTTTGAAATCCAGACATTTTACTACTTGTGGGATACTTCAGGCTAAATCACTTACATATGAGGTGGGTGGGATGGAGGAAAGGAAGGAAAGTTTCTACCAGAAAACTGAGGGCTGTTGGGTTTTTTTTTTAAAAAAAAAATATCAGCACCATTTAGGTCATTTGTATGCTTGTTTGTGATGTGAGTTGTGATGGAGTATGTGGCTGTGCTGACACATCTCTCCCATCCCCATGTGAACTCAGGTGCATTTCTGCTTTCCATTCCTTGCCCTAAGAAGCTTTTTTAAAAATGCTTTTAATCTCTTTAGCATTTTAGGGCTAAAGTACTATAGTGTTTTTTCACTGGAGAGAACGTTCCTTATTCATATGACACTATTATGGCCCAAACTATGCTGCTTATAAGGTTATTTTCTTTTAAAAAATTGGAATGTTTGAACAGGGAACTGACAAGTGATGACAAGAAGCATCAAGATGCATTATTAAATGGTGCAGCACAAATCAGCATAAACAGCCAACCTAGAAAAGCTTGAACAGAGTCTTTACAGTTAAATGACAAAATGCACAGATTATCCTTTCCCAGATTGGATACTACAAAAGATACTGGCAAAGTCAAACTTCAGTGCATGCCTCAGAGAGGAGGACCACAGTCCATTCACTCTGGAGCACATTAGATCCAAAAGAAGACAGTATATGATACATATTTCCAACTATGATCTTGAAATAATTGACAGTTGTCCTGTTGACAGGCTACTCAGTCTCAGCCTCAGTTCTTTTTCCTCAAAATGCTGGCCCGTAAAAGAAAATACTCTAAACCTCACATACTGGCTGCGGCGGCCTCTAGATGTGGTGGGTTTACACCACTAGATTTCTGGTGTAAACTGTCCAGACAATCTAGATTACACCACAACACTCTTGTAGTGTTGCTATTCCACTTTAACTGCTCTGGCTGCCTCCTGTTGCATTTTGGGATTTGCTGCTAAGGAAGGGCATTTAGAGTGTTCATCCAGAGAGCTCTTAGGTGTCACTGAACTACAAACCCCAGAATGCATCAGGAGGCAGCCAAAGCAGTAAAAGTGGAATGGAAGTGCTATAAGAGAGTAGTGCATTAATGTGGCATGTACATCCCATTCAGCACTGTACCCACAGCCTGCCACCTTTAAACCAAATTTTAAAAAGTCACCTTTTGCTCCTGATCCTCCCTGAAAATCCAGAGAAGCAATGTCTCACCCCAGCAATGCTGGGCTGCTGTTTAAAATGTGTGCTGTTATGCTGCCCACCACTGTAACTGCTATCACTAGTTGCTCCCTCTGAGATACCCAACGATGTGATTGACACAGGACACCTCGTTTTTAGCCTCAGAGGGGACCACCTCACATTACTTCAAAGTTCACAGTGAGCTTGGGGCAACATCAGGCCAGAATATTCCAGGTTACTCTTGGAGTATTCTGGACCATTCAGACATGGCCTGAAAAGGAATCTGCAGAGTCAGAGGAGGCTATTTTCTTAGAGTGTGTGGATGGGTGCGGTGAGGGGTGGGGGCCAGAGATCCTCTTCCATAGGGATTTTTAGTGAGAAGGGTAGTTCTGAGAGTTTCATCAGAGTTGGTCCTGCACCCAGGCTTCCACGTCTTCCATTTCAATAGAGCTCTAGTCTAATAGGTTGTGTCCCACAGCAAGACATAATGATAGTATTATTGTATCAATTTATTAAAATATTTATATCCCTCTAATAATCACCTTAAGCAACATATTATTAAAGGTGACTATATTAGTGACCATAGATATATGTGGAAGGTTAGCACTTGATCTTTTGGATAGGCTTGAAGCTCACATTATGGTACTCTGGGTGGCGGTTTTGCTTTATTCCACTGATGTGCTACAAATGATAGCATTGTAAAGGGTACAAAAGCTGACATTTGGGTCAAATGGCTGCAAAGCAGTAGCACTGGCAAGAGCACTAGCAGCAGTTCCAATGCACCAGTGCTTGATTTCCCATTTTAAAATGGGCACTGATGGATCTTAATGCCAGTGGGATGTTAGAGAGTCCTCTTAGGAACCATGTCCAGGGTGGATCTCTTTTAGACTATGCCATCCTGTCCAATGAATCTGCAACAATGTTACATATCTGTTTTGAAAAAGATAATTGTATGTCAGTAAAACAAAAAGAAATTTCAAAGAGAACAGTTTAGTTGGAAGAACCACTACTTATGCAACCACAGGTACCATGTCTGGGGTGAACTGAGCTTCCTGGACAATACACTTTAGTGGATCTAAGTCAACTAATAACCACATTATTTTGACAAGACTGGGTGGCAGATCAAGTTGGAAATGATTACATATTTAAGTGATAGCACCATAAGCAAAATGAAGAGAGGAGTGAAGGTGACTTTCACCTTAACTGGTCATTTCTTGTGCTTTGAAGTATTTTTGAATTGTTCAGCAGTGTGTGACCTGATGCAACCTTAACTCTCACCGAACACATTATAAGTGAAAGTCAGGTTGATGGGAAATGATGTGTTCATTATTTCTTATGCTGTAAAACTGGCATAAACACTCAGATAAATCAAGGTTTTGAAACATAAATTATCTTTTAAAGGAACTTGACCCCAAAATGCCTGCTCTATTCCAAAATCTTTTGGGACCAGCAGATGCATTAGAAGTTACATTTTCATCTGCAGTACACTAGTTCATGATGTTTGGCTTGATTTGTATTAGCAAAATTCTGGCAATGCAACAATTTATTTTCATTTTACTTATACTCTATTACTGCTAATAAAAAAAAATCTCTACACTTTCCATCTTCTATAATGTATAAGCAAGATAAATTGTTAACACTTGACAACTGCTGGGGCAGTAATGAATGACACAGTTTCCTCTGTTATCCCTGATAACATTTAGGATATGGAAAGCAGCTTAATCCTCTTTCTGCACATTCCCATCTGTGCTTCTGGGCCCAGCACAGTGAATTACTACATTCCACATCACTCTTGTGGGCAAATTTTATATTTTTAAAGCTTAGATAATTTAACACCATGGTATATTTTTAATATATTGGGAAAAGGTAAAATGCTGAAGAAAGCCTAAGCAAATAAAACTGTTGTAGTTAAGAGATAGATGGAAGCTTTCGAGAAAATGGAGCCTCATAAACATTGATTGGAAGGCAACACTAAGCCAAACTAATCACTTTGTTTTCAGAAAACCTGTGTTACAAACTCAGAGATAATCATTCATTATTTGGAAACTACTTCAGTGAGGCCAAGAAATGTGGCTGGAGGAAATCTTGCATTTGCACTTTAAAATTCCAAGCCTGTGCATACGTACATGTTAGTGAGACCTGTGGATCTCAGTGGGATTTACTTTTGAGTAAGCTTGCATAGCACTTCATGGTAAGAGTCCTGTCACTCATACCTAATTGACACCTTTAGTTGACTATGAAGTTATGCCATTTTATTTCCATTTAATTTTAAACACTTGTCCAACTGTATATTAAACTTAACATGCTCCTGGGGAGTGTTTGAATGGAGAGGCACATCATTATGCTGGGTTGGACAATTCTCTCTCGGTGGGCTACATGGTTTTGTGGGCTGTGGAGCATCTCCCTTCCCTTCTTACATCCATCTCACACCCCAATATTTTTCCCCACATGACAATGATAGTCGGCCATATTTGTGGATTCCTTATCCATGGATTCTTGCTTGAAAATATTTTAAAAAATATAAATTCCAAAAAGAAAATCTTGATTTTGCCATTTTATATATGGGACACAATTTTACTACATCACTATAGCATTGAGCATCCACAGATTTTGGTATCCTTTGGGGGTCTTTGAAAAAGGCCCAGTTGATACTAAGGGCCCACTGTAATTTCTACTCCTGGAAGCCACCAGAAATGATGTTTCTCCTTTTAAAAAAAGATGCACCATCTCTTGTATCCTTTTTTTTTTTTTTGCCAAAAACACAACCAAAACAGAGGTAGCAAAACTAAAAGTATACCTTTTCATAACATATCATGGTGAGATATTCTGTAACGTGTGCTCTTCAAACCTGAGGGACATAAACACAGAGATGGAGGGAGGAAGAGAGGGAGGGAGGAAGAGAGAGAGAGAGAGAGAGAGAGACTACAAAAAGGACGGGCATATTCTTGCAAACCAACTAGAAGAGAGTTTGTGTGGGTAAAGACTAAATACCAAGAATTATCATCGATACATTCTGTGTCTAAACTCTAGAGAAATGTGCACACCAACACTAACAGTTACTGAGCATAGACATGCTACAGTTGCATGTCTAGTATTGTGCTTGTGTATCAGGGTCATTTACATGTATACAGAGCACATTTCCCAATTTGTGGCTACATAGAATCATAGAATCATAGAGAGCACAGAATCATAGAATCAGAGTTTGAAGAGACCTCAAGGGCCATCTTGTCTAATCCTCTGCCATGAAGGAACTCACAACCATAGCACCCCTGACAGATGGCTATCGAGACTCTGCTTAAAAACCTCCAAAGAAGAGGATTCCACCACATATGTAATCCTTTGAGTATTGTTGGCTTGCAACTCTGGTTCAAAACACACTGCAGAAATAATCCAGTTTGTGACTGCCTCAACATGTGTAAATAAATATGTTCTCAACAATTTTCGGAGTCACTTTTCTAGGATTTCTTTCTCTTTTTATGATTGCCTTTCTGTGATTGTATTCAAATGAAATGTGGGTTGAAGGACTTGTGCAGGTGAAATTTCTTTAGACAAACTGAAAGAAGTGATTAGTATCTTCCCAACATTAGGAAAGATAGCCAGCATAGTATAGTGGTTTGAGCATTGGAGTACAACTCTGTTGATCAGGGTTCAATTGCCACTCAGACACAGAAACCTATTGGGTGATGTTGGACAAATAACACACTCTCAGCCCCAGAAAATTTCACCTTAACATTTCAATAAGTTGGAAATGTCTTGAAGGCACACAACAACAACAAAAGTCATGGTGAGATTTAGAGCTTAGAAAAGTTACTTTTTGAACTGCAAATCCCAAAACCCCTCACTCAGTTTTCCGTGCCCTGTTGATATTCCATTAAAATTAGTGGGACACATCTCTTTTTAAATAAGATCTACAAGTATAACTGTTGATGGAACCCTGTCTACAAATAATAAAAATCAACCTTTTCCCCTGCCCATAACTTGCACAATGGGACTAAGATGTTATGATATCATTAAATCTCACTGTCCTTGATGAAACAATATATCCAGCAAAAGTCAGTCTATTCAAAAGTCTATTCAAATTGCTGTGTTAGACTTCCAAGGACAAATCCAGGAGCGACTAGCATGCAGAAGCATCTTGTTTCATTAACTGACATTTTGAGACCATGATTGTGCTTTTGTTTCTTTTAAAATTATATTTACACACACACACAATTGTTTGTTCTAGTTAAAGTAGAGATAATGAATCAATTAAAATTACATAGATCTTGTCTTATCACATTCCCCTTGATTCAGTGAGCCTACTCTAGTTGAGATGGTCAGTTGAGTTTAAAATATCAGTGTTGCCTCTTGAAGCAAAATTAAAATTACAACAGGGTCTTTGCTGTTACTTTTTGGCACTCTCATCCTCTTCCACCAGAGGTTCGTTTACACCAAAGATTTACATGCAGTGTTTTACTGCATGCACAGTGTTATGTTGCATAGTTCCATTTGTGCATATAATATTTTATGCATATATTTCTATATTCAGCTAAGTGAAAAGCAGAAACAGTCAATTAAGGCACTAAATCTAATATACATCTTGCTGGCAGAACTTTTGCTGTCATTGTGTGTCTTCAAGACATTTCCAACTTATGGAAACATTAAGATAAACCTATCATGGTTTTTTTCTGAGTCCGAGAGTGTGTTATTTGTCCAACATCACCCAACCCCATGCAAGGATGTATGAAAGTAGAGGCAGCCTATATAAATGGCTCTAACTGCCCAGGCTTCCATAAGATCTGGCTTCCTTATAGTATAGGGTCCCACTTTATGTAAGACTTCACTCTTCATATGATCATGTTTAATGTATGGGCTTTAAAAAGCGAGGTGCTCATTCCTACTTTGATCTCAACTTCTGGCAATTCTGTGACATCATTTGTGCATCTAATGTGTGAAGAAGCCTACTGTAGCTGTAGTCAAGTGCTCTCCAGGGTTTAACTGGGAATGCATTTTTCCACCTATGTCAGAAGAAATATTCTGCACATTCTGTACTAACAGGAGCCCTGGTGGTGCAGTGGTTAAATGCCTATACTGCAGACTCACAAACCACAATGTTGTGAGTTCAATACCAGCCATGGGCTCTAGGTCAACTCAAACTGGCATTCTTCCATAGGTTGCTAAAATGAGTACCCAGCTTGATGGAGGTGATTAGCTTACACATTGTAAACCACTTTGTACGTTGGTTAGTGATATAGAAATGTACTTGCTATTGCTATAACAGTTTTGAGTTGTTTGACAGTATGGAATGAAACTCAGTCTTACTTGTGCTCCTCGTTATTAAAGCTCAAGTACAAGGACAAATGTTTTACGGTACAAAATTATGGGGTAACAGTGAGGTCAAAAAACTGGAGATTATCCAAAATAAATTTCTGAGGGCAGTTTTATGCTTCTCCCTGTGCAGCTCTTCCAAGACCTCTGCAGCTCATCTAAGGCCAGAGGTGGAAGAATCTTGTATCTCAGACAGCATGTTTTATTAGTTTCTGGCTTAAAACTCAAAAAATATTTCTGGATCAACATGAACTCCAACATTAAAAAGCTTCAGAAACCTAAAACAGTGAAAGACTGCTGGCTTCCCTGACTTTAAGTAATTCCTTAAGTAATGTCCTGTGGGCTTTCACATCTACCATTGTACATTTTTGATGTTAAATTGAGGATTTGGGAGCCATTGCAATATGGCTTCTTTCTATGCTGTTCCTTGACAGCTACATCCAGATATTCTCATGCTGTTAAAGTATACCCTCCAAAGTTTTTTGTGCGTTTTTTGGGCTATGTAGCATGTTCTAGAAGGATTTATTCCTGACATTTCACCAGCATCTGTGAAAAATTAGGAATAAACTCTTCTAGAACATGGCCACATAGCCTGAAAAACCCACAAAAAACTATGGATGCCAGCCATGAAAGCCTTCGACTTCACATATACCCTCCAACATTTTACAGAATAAAACTGGGACTTCTGTGACCAAGGAACATCAAAATGTGGTCAATATGGCAAAGGTTATTAATGTGGGAAAATGCAGAAGTTACACACAATCTGAAACAATTTGCTTTTGCTTCAGCTTGCTGGGAATGGCAAGATTCCTCCCCCCCCCCCTTCCTAGCCTGTTTCCACTCCCCTCACTGAGTTCATAGTGCAGCAGTTGCAGCAACTGAAATAAGCTGAGGACAAAGGGGGAAAGAGAGAGGAGGAAAGATGAACTGAGACATTTTAAAAGTTGCTGAAAAAATGAAAAAACAGATTCTGCAGGATTATCCCTGCCAAAGTGGCACAGTTGGATGGTAAGTTCAAGAGAAAAGGATAGTCTTTATTTCATTTCAGTTATATCACACAAAATTACTGTTTAAGTGTGGAACATGAATATGGATTTTCAAAATGGTTTCACAACATAAGGTACTACTTTTCTAGATTGTTGTTGTCTTTAAAGTGTACAGAAATTATTGCATGTACTTACTGCTTTTGGCATTCAGGTTATTTCTGTTAAAATAATTATTTTTTCTGACTAATTTTACTTACTTTTTTGCAGGAAGTCTCCACTATTATATTTTCTGTGTTGTTTGTTGTTAGCCAAAGTTTAAATGTGATTTGATGCTTATACTATTCAACAAATAATAACAGTGGGTCACAATGGAATTTTTTAAAAGTGGCTTATAACAAAGATTTTGTCATTCCTTTTGTAATTTTACTTTATGGCTTATTAGAAGTTAATTCTATTGGGCAGTGGAAGTTCCAAGCATGGTGGTTCTGCTCCAGATCAAGACCATGGCAGGTGGCAAATAATTATATACCATGAGCAACCCTGCAATAATCCCATTTTGGACAAGATTTTCCAACATATACTAGTGGTGAGTAAGGAAGAAACATTTAGGGCTGAAGGAGAATTTTGTTTGGACTGACTTTTAAATGAACTGAAACCATGTTCACTTTCCAGACTAATATGTGTATCAAAATAGTTTAAGTCTTGTATGCAAAATATACATCAGTGGAAATGTTTGGAAGTACCATAGTGTATTGTGGAAACTGCCATCTACCGGACATATTGTATTGTACTTGTGGCAGTGAAGTCTCTGAAAATAACTGCTGGGCTGCTTGCTCCAGACATTTAATAGCCCATTGGGTTTAAAGTTATCCATGAGGAAAAGGCAATGAGAATGGGTAACTTATGGTGAATATTTTTGGTCCTTCTTCAGACCTTCAATGGCAACACTCTACTTCCAGCCATCCTGGAAAATTACCTAGGTCTCTAATGAATGTGTCTCAGACCAACTGCTGCCAGTAATGGACTGGATGAGGGCAAACAAATTGAAGTTTAATCCAAACAAGACAGAGGTGCTTCTGGTCAGTCATAAGGCAGATCAGGGAATTGGGGCTTTGCTTGTGCTGGATAGGGTTATAGTCTCCATGAAATCTCAGGCTCACAGCTTGGGTGAGCTCCTGGACTCCACTCTGAGCCTGGATGCCCAGGTCTCAGCAATGGCCTTTGCACATTTAAGCATTTGCACAAACTTTTGCACCAGCTGCACCAGTTCTTTGAGACGTCAGATCTGGCTACAATGACACATGCCTTGATTACATCCATTTGGTCTACTGCAATGCACTCTACATGGGACTCAAAATGGGTTCTGCAATGCACTCTACATGGGTTCAAAATGCTGCAGCCAGAATGTTGACTGGGACCAGTTACAGGAAGCATAGGAGCTTATTGCTCATCATTTTAAACTGGCTCCAGCCTCCCAAGAGGGAGGCAGGGATTATTGCTGCAATGTGGATGCAGCCAAAGTGACCCAATGAAGGAGCTGAGCCACAGGGCTACTGGCTATGCTGGTTGGTGGTTCTAGAATTCATAGTCTAAAATGTCTAAAATGGTATAATAGGAGATTCCTTGTCTCCATGATTCCCATATTCACACTGTCTTCAGTACTCCAGCTTTTGGGAGATTCAATTTGCTCTGCTCCCTTTCTTTGTATAATATTTTGTTTTGGAAGCAAAATACAAGGATCATTATTTTAAAGTTCTTCAGTTTAAAAGCTGATGAGTACATGAGATAAATGCAATTATTCAGTCATTCTCATAGCTGAGCTTTGTTCAGAGACATGAATTCATTTGTTCACTGAGATCCTCTAAAACAAGCTATATTTTCTCACCCTCCCACACTTCTGTGGCATTACTGTTCCATCATTCACCAATGTTTGCCTCACCCTATATGAACCTTTGATCGGAAGTTATAAATTTTGTGCTTCCTTTCCCCCCTCTTGTCCATGCCCACACATATTTGAGTGGAATAAAAAAGAAATGACTTGGGTCTCTTTCTCATTTTCCTCTGCTGTTTGTATGATCAGAAGCAAGCAGTTTCTTAGGACTGCCAATTGTGCTTGAAATATTTGTTTGGACCATGGTAAGATAACTTGTGGCATTCTTGTGGCATCTTAGGGACTCCCCAAACTTCTGGCATAGGCTTCTCTTGACTCTTTGGCCCAAATTGTATCAACCTAAAGTAGCCTAAAGCACATCTACCAGTGTAGTGTGAGAGATCAGGGTTTCTTTCCTGGCTTAACCGTTGAAATCCACTTGGTGACCTTGGGCATACTCTCAGCCCTAGAAAACCCCAGGATAGGTTTGCCTTGGGGTCTGTCATAAGTCAGAAATGAATTGAAGGCACACAACAACAACAACAACAACAACAACAACAGAAATAAAAAGTTTGATATTATTTTTTGTTTGTTTGTTTGCTATATTGAATCTTATTATATTGTATTGTATTTAGTTATGTTGTAATCCCGCCTCGATCTGCAGGGAGAGGTGGGAGATATAAAGAAATTATTATTATTATTATTATTAATATTAATTATTATTATTATTTATCTGTCATGGTTTCATTTTGTGGAATCCTCCGATGTATAGTTTGGTGAGGCACCAGAGCTCTCTGAAGACAAGAGTGAATGCCTCACCAAACTACAAATTCCAGAATTCCACAGGACAGAGCCATAATACTTAAAGTGATGTCAAACTGCTTTATTTCTGCAGTATTACAATGGCCTCAATGAACCGTCTCTGGGGAAAAACAGTGTAAGGGGAGAAACAGATGGATAGGAAAAAAATGGCTTGAAGCTGCCTTTTCCAAAGCCACATTGAAACCCTACCAACCACACCGTTGGCTCCCAAGGCAGCTGGAGTGCTCATGTCATGACCACATGACATGGCTTCAAGCCAGGAAAAGGGGGAAAGATGCTTGTTTTTGGAACAGCTTTTCTTTGCATAAGGTGTCTAGAGGGCACTTTCCTGCTGGCTTCAAGGCAATGTGCCATCTAAATTCCATGCCTTCAAGCCAGCCTGAAAGCACCTCTTTTTGCCTGTCTGTTTAGCCTCTTAGGGTATAGCTACAGGGAAGGGGAATAAAGGCATTGCCTACCAAATAAAAATTCTGACCCTCCCTTGGAATTTTCCTAGAGTCCCCATTTTTCTAGTACTATATAAAATAAAGCACCTAGAACACCTATATTTTCAATGATCATATTCCTTTGGAACCTTTGTGGTTGTTCTGTGCCTTCAAGTTGTTTCCAACTTATCGTGACCCCAAGGTGAACCTATCATGGGATTTTCTTGGCAACATTTGTTTAGAGGAGGTTTGCCATTGCCTTACCTGCCCCTTTTTCTTGGGATGCCTACACTATATTTCTAAATGTTTGACTGAAGTTTTCTTACTGGGGGACAATGCCTTCATTCCCAGCATGTTGTGACACCCCTGGTGCAAAGCCATTTTGAGACAGTAGCCTTTATTACATTTTCTGAAACAGCCTAACACACTTACTTCTGCAGAAATTGTTCTCTGGCAGCCTTTCTCCTATGCAGTTTAAGATCAAGTTTTTATAATCTGCCAGAAGAATTAGCCAGTGCTGGATCAACGGCATTCTTGTAAATATAATTTTTATAGGTGAATAAAATTTAGAGTTAAAACCATGTAGAGTCCATCTTGAAATTTTGGTGTTCTTCAAAAACTCTCCTGTGCTGAAGGAGACTTCTATTTTAAAATGAAAACTCTGAAAGGAAGCACTCCCTGATTTTAGGCTGCTTTTGGGCTGAAGTTGGAACAACCAGACCAGAACCTTAGCAGATCGATAAAGATGGTCCATTTGGAGAAGGGGTTTCTTGAGATATTTTGGTCCCAAGTAATTTACTCAGTACCAGTCTTTAGACTGGTAGCAATTGTCCTAAATTTCAGGCAAATCCTCTTTTCTGTTCAGCTGCCCAATAACATTTAGCAGGAGATTCCAGAGATTAAATTGGAATTTTTCTGCATGCAAAGCTATGTGCTCTACTAAGCAACTTGTACAAGTCTCTTTTATTTAACCTATCTCACAAAGATATCTGTGAAGACCAAAACATACTTGGAGGTGCTTGGAGGATGGACAGAGTGCAAATATTGTTGTTGTGAACTTTCATATGGTTTCTGACTTATGGGCTGCATCTGCACTGCAAAAATAATGTATTTTAGCACTACTTTAACTGCCTTGGCTCAATGCTATGGGATTCTGGAATTTATAGTTTTGTTAAATACTTAGTCCTCTCTGTCAGAGAGCTCTGGTACCACAACAAGCTACAAATCCCAGGTTTCCATAGCATTAAGCCATGACAGTTAAAGCATTGCCAAACTGCACTATTTCTGCAGTGCAGATGCAATCATAGTGGCCACTGAAGGCATACCAATCATGAGATTTTTCTTGGTAACCTTTGTGCTGAGGGGTTTTTCCATTGACAGAGTATTACTTGCCCAAGGTCACTGACTGGTTTTTCATAGTTATGAATCCTCATCTCTCAGAGCCCCAGTCCAGCACCCAAATCACTACACCATGCTGGCTCTTGGATAGAAATATAGCAAAGACTACATGCATATTTTTCATGCAGTTGTTTACAAGCTGGATCTACACAATGGTTAGCTCTCATTAAAATAAGTCCAACTTATGTAATGACTAACTTTCACATGGATTTCTGTGGGAACTAAGCAACTAACTTAGTCTGGATCAAAACCAAAGGGATTACACTGGGCCCTTGGTATCCGCTGGGGTTTGGTTCCAAGACACACACACACACCCTGGTGAATACCAAAAACCGTTGATGCTCAAGTCCTATTATATACAATGGAAGAGTAAAATTGTGTTCTTATATCAAATGGCAAAATCAGGGTTTGGCTATTGGAATTTATCTAGATTTTAAGTGTTTTAAAGCAGTGTATGCTTGAATCCGTGGTTTAAAAAATCTGTGGATATGGAGGGCTGACTGTATTTATATAATATATAAATATTATATGGCTTTAACAAATCCACCAGTTATTATGAGCCATTCCCAGTGTCATCTTACATTCACAGGAGAGAGCATATGGAGGTTATGGGCACTAGATCTGAGTACTGAAATATTATATGGGTTCAAATAATGTGAGTAAGAGCAACCTTCTGAATTTTCCTATAACTATGGCAGATACAAAATTTTCAGATGGAGTGTAATATCACATTGATAACTTCCTTAATTTTTGCCTTAAAGGGAAGAAAATGATAATATAGTAGATTTTGACTTTCCGGTAAGAACTGGAAATGATCTACTATTCAAAGCTTTGGGACAAAATGGTTCATTAGTTCCCCTCCCCTTGCATATCTGAGGAATGTCATGCCCTCACAATGGCACACATTTTGAACTGTTTCCAATTTCAGATATTTCCCATCTCTTTTAATACCTCATTGCTTTTGCATCAATTACAGCCTGACCTAAAGCCACACTGGAAGTAGATATGATATATAGCAGAATCTATTTAAATGAATTTCTGATGAAAGAATAAAACTGTTAAAAGAATAAATTTACTGCACACAGATTTATACAAATCCAGTATATGCAGTGAAATCCTCTTAAATGAAAAACTGATGAAAGATTAAAATGTTAAATGAATTAAAACCCAGCATCCCAGTGATATATAATGATGATTTGACCTATTAAAGGCAAGAACCAATGAACATAGTACCATGAAGTGCTCCAGGATGTCAGTTTTAAATATGCAGTGAAACTCTGTAGAGTAAATATGTGATCAATAGATATCTCTATTAAAGACTAAATTTATTATAGACTAAATAAATAGGAGACATTTATTGCTCTTGTTCACTCAATGAATAAAGATGGCTTGTCATCTGTTGCTAATGGAAGCAAGAAGTTTGTGCTGTAGGCTGGTAACAATTTAGTTCAGAGGTGTGAATTGGAGGATTATAGCATTTCAAAGACATCCAGTACATTCACCTAGATGAGCTGAATGGCGGATGGTGTGGCGGTGGGGATTAGCAGAATACATTTGTGACTATAAATAGACTTCAAAAATATGAGACATTTATTGCTCTTGTTCACTCAGAGTATAACTGGCATTTTTGGTGATCACAGCATACTTAATAACTTGTAGAGGATTGATAAACAATCACTCTGATGACTGCTGGATTCTTCTATTTGTTGTACAAACACAGATATAGTAAATGCATGATATGATTTGATATATATTATTCCATGATTTAAAAACTAACTTGTTGGGGGGAAAAAGAATTAAGGTTCAAGTTCCACAAAGACAGGAGCCTAGAAGTCGTGGCTGATATCTTTAGAGAAATGACCTCTGCTTGACTACAAAGTAACATCTTTTGCTCTTGCAGACTCACACCATAGGGATAGGTTGAAGCACCTGGAATCAGCAACGATGCCCCATTTTATGTTAGTCTTCCTAATGAATCCTATGAATCTCTGAGCCTTACCCCTGAAAGAATGTTTATTCTTTCATTTGTGTACATTCTCTTTTTGTACACATACAGATTATATACACATAATATATGAAGCATTACGTTTCTTGATTGTCTGATGATAATTTTTTTTTGCCAAAATGATCATTTTCACACACATTTTCTAAGGTATGTATTGATCTAATGTCTGTATTTATTTATTTATTTATTTATGCCATGCTCCTCGTGCTCCTCTCCATAACTCCATCACAAAATTGATATCATTTACTGTTAACTGTTTGCAGAGAGCATAATCATCTCATCTTACAAGAGTTTCGCCGCTTCTTTCTCTGGACTTAACTAGATAGTGAAAATAATCCTGGTAGGATGTGGGTAGAATCTGTGTTGTTCACATGAATTTGTAATGCACCCAAGTAAGTTTTTGGGGGCTTTCAATTCCCTCCCCCCCCAAATCCCATTTAGTTTAGCATCTCAATTATGCAAATAAACTCAGTTACACATTCCCAATATGTTGTTCTCACCATGTTTTTTCCAGAAACAACATCTATGCACATCTCTGTGAATTCAGTTGCTCACACATATCCTCATTTTGAATCAAGATGGAGTCAATGATGTGAAAGTATTTGAAATGTTTGCAACAGATACATAGTATTATCCTGGTGTGTATTAGGTTTTTGTTGTTGTTGTTTTTGTTTGGCTTTATATCAAATGATGTGCTTCCATATAATTCTGAGATCTTCAGCAGAACACCTTATCTCCATCCTATGACCTGCACAGGCACCTCCCAGGCTCTGGAACTATCTTTCTGGGGAAATAGGACGGAGTCCCCTCCTATTGTTCTTTAGTAGGCAGATAAAGACTTTTTTCCATGGCAGGCATTTGCAAAATGACTCCTGATAAAGAAAGGACCTTTAATAATGTACTGCTGTGTGTGTGTCCGGGGGGGGGGGGGGGGGGGGGGGCGGGGAATGATGCCTTGTAAGACACCAGATCCTGTCTGATATTGGAAGCTAAGCAAGGATAGCTCTGGTAAGTACAGGGATCAGAGATCCGCAGTGAATACCAGGTGGTGCAGGCTGTATTTTAGAGGAAGGCAATAGTGAACCACCACACCTCTGAGTATCTCTTGCCTAAGAAAACCCTATGCAATTCATTGGGTCACCCTAAGTCAACAGGCAAATTGAAGGAACATGCATACATAGGTACTGTTTTTATTTCTTGCCTTTATTTAATAGCTATATTGTAAATTGTTCTTAATTTTATAATTAATGCTGTTTAATTATTTTAATTATATTTTAACTTTTAAAAATATTTTTTCTTATATATGTTTTTATTTGCATCTGTTTTAATTTTTGTAAGCTCCTTTAAGTCCCAATAGTAGTAGTAACAGTACATGACTAAAATGAGGCTGTCATACTTGATACAAGCCACAGGAGGACAAGATTCATTGGAAAAGAAGATAATGCTTAGTAAACCTGAAGATAGTAGGAAAAAAGGAAGACCACATTACAGATATACTTATTCTTTAAAGGAAGCCACAGCTCCAAACTGGGAATACCTATGTGGAGTTGTTGATGGCTGGCACTATTGGAGTTCTCTCATTCATAGAGTTAGCATAAGTCAAAGCTGTCTTGATGGCAAAGAAAAACAACATCACAACAAAGTAGTAGCAGTAATAATGTGAATGTTGGTGTGCAAGTGGATTTTGATTTGCATATTGATTCAGAATGTATGACTCAATACTCATTTAAAATCCAAACTAGGTTAATTTTTTTTTTGACTCCTCAGTTTTGCATGAATGACCTGCTTGCAAAACAGCATACTTAGAATATTTATCCTAAAACCAACTGCTGCCCCAACTAGAGTAAGGTTATTGATGCAGTGGGCATACATACACATTAACATATTATTCACTGGGTGTACTACACTAATTGTGATTAGCAACTGCATTCCAGAAAACATGGAAAATCTGAACACTATGTTCTGCATTTGGTCTTCAGATTGCTTTATATTAAATGCTTCTGATGGATCTTTTGGAAAGTTCAGTTTCCACAAATACAACCTTAATCCTTTTAAAACAGGGATGGGAATCATTCCTCCAGATTTGTTGGGCTGCAGGCACCAACAGTTTTAGCAAGCATAGCCGATGGTAAAGAATGCTGAAAGTTGTAATGCAACAGTAACTGGAAGGCTGTATGATTCTCATCTTCACTTTAAACTCACTATTCTGGTCTATCTCTTGTCATTGTATGAGCTGACTATATGGCAGCAGCATCTATGTGAATATGTAACAGTGAGCAAGGATGGCATCTCCCCTCTAAATGCCTGCCTTGAGTCAGTAATGGGCTGGATGAGGGAAAACAATCTCAAGTTGAATCCAGAGAAAACGGAGGTACTTGCGATAGGTACCCCTGGCCCAGGGAGGGAGATTTGTCACCCAGTCCTGGACGGGGTCACACTTCCCCTAAAGGATGAGGTTCACAGTTGGGAGTACTCCTGGACTCATCTCTACAGCTGTTATTTCAGGTGGAGGCAACGGCCAGGAGTGCTTGGTAACCAACTTTGGTTGATACGCCAACTATGCCCCTACCTGGCCCAGAAGGACCTAGAAGCAATGGTACATGCATTAGTAACCTCCCGCTTGGATTTCTGTAATGCGCTGTACATGTGGCTACCTTTGTATCAGGTACGGAAGCTTCAATTGATCCAAAACGCATCAGCTAGATTGGTCACAGTAACAACTAGATCTGACCATATTACTCCAATACTGAAATCTCTACATTGGCTGCCGATCAGCTTCCAGACACAATACAAAGTGTTGGTTATTACTTATAAAGCCCTATATGGCTTGGGCCCAAATTACTTGAGGGAACGCCTCCCTCTACACAATCCTCCCCACACTCTCAGAACATCAGGGAAGAAATTATTAGAACTTACAAAAACAAGATTAACTAAAACTTCCCAGAAAACCTTCACCGCCTCAGCCCCTAGGTTATGGAATGACCTCCAGGAAGAAATCCATCTCAGTGCCTCTTTGGAAACTTTTAAGAGGGCACTTAAGACAGATCTCTTCCAGCGAACCTTCCCACCAGATCTCCTGTGAGAATAAGAACTATGATGGCATGGATACAGACAATGATGGTCATTTTAGAGAGTTGTAATTTAATGATTTTACTGTTTGGCTTTTTTATATTGTTGTTCTATTGTCACATTTTATGTTGTTTTTTTCATGTTGTAATCCCGCCTCGATCCGCAGGGAGAGGCGGGAAATATAAATAAAACCTATATTATTATTATTACTATTATTATTTATTAATGTATACAGAAATGCTTTCCCCCCAATTATTATTTCCTTTAGGTTAGGGAGATGTGATGGCATTGCCAAAAAGATTCATGGACGTCTTAAAAATGTACAGGGGCCAGGTTTTTTAAGCTTGAAAATGTTTCTGTTATTTCCACAGTGCTGCTGCTTCTACATCAATATGGGACTATATTTCTTGAATGGATTTATTCATTTTGAGGAGGAAGAAGAAAAAGCAGCCTCTGCTGTCCACAGTATGTACACAGTACTGGAAACCTAAAAGATTAGATGAAGGTAATAAAGGGTTACCAAAATGGTTCTTAGCTTTGCAAATTAGAGTTCTGAGGAAAGGTTAATCAGTCTTGCCCTCTGTAGCTCATGTTAAGGAGACTAAGAGAGCTATCTCCTTGAGAAATGCAAGTTACTTTAGAACTGAGAACAGATTGTTCCCACCAACAATCTGTTTAAGATAGCAACTAGCTAAAATGAACGAGAGATGGATGTATAAAAGAGGAGGCCACCTAAAATCAATACAGATTTGATGGGGCTCTCAAGAACAAAGTCATAAAATCCAATAAGGGCAATGGGATTGGTGAATGAGCCCTAACAGGACAAACATGTCTATTCTGTAACCATCAACAGACATCTCTAAATAGTAAGGGGCAAGACCTATTCTGCTATGAAAAACACAGAGAACTAAATCTACAATGTAGGATATTAACTGGTACCTGTTACATTTTAAACAATGCTCCTGAATTTCAGCTACATACCATGTTTTTCCCAACCAATAAAATAAAATAAAATAAAAAGTAGATCCCAACATATCTATTGATTTTTTTTCCATTGACATCACTGTGATTTATAGTGAAACATAGAATCTCCCATTCTGATTTTTGGAGAACTATGATGCAACAAGGCAGGGGTTATGTGCTCTGTTTAACAGTTTGGCCCCATTTGTTGGCTATTAAAATTTCTTCCAATGGGGCACATTGGAATTCATTGGAAGAAGGAAATCCTTCATTGTACAAGAAATATTTCATTTTATGTGATCCAAGTATACTCCATGTTTTCTGTTTGAATAGAACAAATCTAATTCTGCACACATGGACATCTTTGTACAAAGGACATTTTTGGCTAGAATCTTGTTGCTGACTTACATAAGCATAAGGGTCACTTTCTCTGGCATAGATCAGGGAGACAGTAGTTCCTCAGCAGTTTGGGAGCTGGAGGAGAAGCTTTCTCACCTAAGATGGATAGCTTCTGCAATACAGCTTGCAATACATTAGAAATTTTCAATGGGTCACAAAATCACTTAACACATTTTTTTTTTTAAAAAAGCACTGAATCATAAGAGGTAAAATTTAATTCAAATTTGAAAAAAGACAGAAGGGTGAAATAAACAGCAGAAATAAAGCAGCTTGACACCACTTTAACTGTCAGAACTCTATCCTATAGAATCTTGGAATTTGTTGTTTTCTGAGGTATTTAGCCTGATTGGTCAAAGAGCTCTGGTCATGGAGGTTAAAGTTGTGTCAAATTGCTTTAATTCTTTGCTGTGGATACACCCACAAGAAAGACTTCAGAAATGGGAAGAGGGACCATTCATTGATGACCTGATTGTATTTGATGGGTTGGTGGGACAGGGAGGTTGGAAAGGAGAAAATGAGACAGCGAAAGGCGGGCTGGTACAGAGAGAGAGAGAAGGCAAAGCTTTGGCTGTAGGGCTAGTGTGTAATGACCAGAGAGGGAAAGAAATGAAATTGTGGAAGGGGACCCTATTGCATGTGGTTAAAACAGCAGCTTACCTTTCCCAAGTTCATTGCTAATTTGGGAGGCAGCCTCATCCTATCACACAGAAATTGCTACCGAATCACCATCTAAGCCGCTTCGGCAGTCCCTTTTAAAAAACAGAAGCTTCTGACTTCTAAAAATGGCCCTGAAGCAGCTTAGACAATCCAGGCTGCATCCAGGACAGACCCGGGCAGTGATTTGGTGGTGGTTTCTGTGTGATACGGCACAGTTGCCTCCTGAGTTAGCACTGAATTTGGGAATGGTAAGCAGCTGTTTTAACCCTGTGCAATAGGATCCAAAGAGAAGGAGCATGAATATGCAAGGGAGAGGGAAGGCCGCCATCAACTCTAGCTGTGTGCACCATTGATTATGATCCTGATTTACTTTCTCCAAGGATCAATGGTCCTCTGGATTGAGCAGCTAATTAGATGTTCATTATTTTACATTTAGAGCACAGGTGATCTAGAGATCACACACAGCCCCACAACCTGTTTTCATGGCCCTTGACCCCTCCCCAGAACAATAGAGTTCTCTTTTTCTATTCTCCAAGTGTGAGTTGTCTCAACTGAAAATCCCCAGGAACCACCATTTATTTGTTAAATAATTTACAAGCACTTATTTACATGTGTATGCACACACACAAAAACACACACAGCACACTGTTTAATTTTTCGTCTATGATTATGATGCCTTTGTTGCACACCTCTGATTTATATTATACTATATACAAACTGAATTTTAATACTGATTTTTTTAATTTTTTTTTATTTTTTTTTTACAAAGGATTAAATATAAGCAAAATGACCATACAATATGTTTAGCAAACACACTCCAGGAAATAAAAATATAGAAGGATATCAGAGGCAGCATTTCAGCACAGGTGAAAAAGTGTGCAAAGAAGGGGAAAAGGAAATGCTGAAAAAGTCAAAAGTTTGCTCTGGGATGCATTTACCGTATATACTCGACTATTTGTTGACCTCATGTATAAGTTGAGGGCAGGTTTGGAGGCCAAAATTATGGATTTTGATATGACCCGTGGATAAGTCGAGGGTAAAACCTAGGGGCATGTATCAAAGGATCTAAAGGATGAAACAAAGGTGAACAATGCCAAAGAACTTCTCAATTTCTAGCAGATATAACTTTGTGCTCACTTTAAAGGCTGGATGGATGAGAGGTTAGAGTAGGTCAGTGCTTCCAGGACAAATTATACTCTTTCCATTCACCAGGAGATGGTTCTCTTTTTTAAAAATGAGAGTTAAAGTACAGCACCTACATTGACACATGGATAAGACGACTCAGGTTTTTTGGGTCAATTTTTTTATCTAAATTTCTAGACTTATACATGAGTATATATAATATTAAACTCCAGGAGAAGTGGGGGGAGCAGTGCAATGTGTACTAAGAGCAAATTTAGTTGTTTTAATATAGCCCACACAAACTGATCAGCCCTGGTGGTGCAGTGGTTAAATGCCTGTACTGCAGCCACTCACTCAAAACCATAAGGTGACGAGTTCAAGACCAGCAAAGGGCTAAAGCTCAACTCAGGCTTGCATCCTTCCGAGGTTGCTAAAATGAGTACCCAGATCGTTGGGAGGCAAATAGCTTACAATTGCAAACCACTTAGACACTCCTTAAGGGTGTGAAGCGGTATATAAATGAAGCTGTTTGTTTTGTTTTTTGTTTATCTGTGCTTTGAGATCTACTGAGGAGACCCTTCTGACTGTCTCACCAACCTCAGGGTATATCTGGGGAAAACATGGGAAAGGGCCTTCTCAGGCTGCCCCCAGGATCTGGAATCCCTTCCTACAGAATTTAGACTGGCACCCTCCTTGCTATCTTTCTGCAGTCAGGTACATAAAAACTTTTTTTTAAAAAAAAATAATAATAATTGGCAGGCCTTGGAAAACTGATTGCTCAAAGGGAATGGGCATGGCTTAATGCCCTGGATTTTCTATGTGATGTCTTCTTTTAATAGTTTATGTTTTAAAGTGGTTTTAATTATTTCATAGTTTAATTATTTTTTCACTTTTGTATGCTGTGAATTTTGAAAATATGTTTGTTTCAACTGTTGCCAGTCCTCTTGAGTCATGAACTTGGGAAAAGGGTGTTAACAACAAATAATAATAATAATAATAATAATAATCTCAGTACTTCACAATAGCTACAGTAATCTTATAGCAACCCATCACTGAAAAAATTTAGAACATCTTGAGCAAGACTCTACCATCTGCCCCAACCAACATAGTTAATGATAAAGAATCCTGGAAGCTATATAATCTAAGAACATCTGGAGAGTTATACTTTTCCCATTCCTGCTTTTCAGAAACAATCATCCTAAGTCTATGGCTTCTAGTGATAAGAATGTGTTGTTACTTTAAACATAAAATTGAATCATGGCATGACTTCTTGAATTGTTAACCAAACATAGGAGTGCCAAGAGGATTTAAATCAGACATTTGTGTATGTTTATCAGCTTTTCTGGGTTAACATCAAGCAAAATCATCAAATTAGAGTTAAAGGCTAAAATCAGTGCTAATGTATTGACCCTTTTCCTTGCTTTATCTTTTCATCCTTCCCAACATGTTTGCGCTGTCTTATCCCTGCTTATGCCTGGTTACCTCCCACACACAAGGAGTAGTTCCCATCCAGCCTTTAGGGCGAACACAAACAATTATGCCTGCCAGAATTTTCTAAGTTCTTTGGCACTTTTTTTCTTTGCTTCATCCTTTACATACTTTGATACATACTTACATGGCCCTAGGTTTTACCCTTCACTTATCCATGGATAATAATCAAAATCCATAATTTTGGCCCCAAAGTCTGCCTTCGACTTATACATGATGTCAACTTATAGTTTCATATTGATAAAGTGAAAATTTGGCAAGATGTGATGCTTTTAAAGAAAATTTAATTTTTTTAAAATAAAAATTCTTAGTTTTAATATTTTTTTAAAAAAAAATCCTTTCTCCTCCCACTCAGCCATGTCCTACTCACACCATTTCTTCAGCTTTTTAAAGATATGTAGTTGAACACCACAGCCCATTTTTGCAAAAAGGCAGATATTTGAGAACCAGTAGTATCACCCCCATTGCCTTAGGGTATCACTTGGTGTGGCCGACATCCCTCACACCCTTGTAGTGATGTTTCCTTAGGTCAAATGTTTTTCAAAGGAAACCTTATGGTTGATTTGCTGCTGTTTTCTGTAGATGACAACAACAACAACAACAACAACATTTTAAAAAAATTATCAAATTGTTAAAATAGTGGAGATTATCGCACTGGGCTCCATCCTGGTCCAAGAATGGCCCAAAAGTGGGGAACACATTTTATTGCACATAAGTAAGTCCCTCACTCATTCCGTTTCCTTCCTTTCTGTTCCCAAGCCATCCCAGAGGATGGGTTTTTTGAGAACAGTGAGGGACTGTGCAGTAAAATTCTCCACTTCTTCCCAGCCCCTTCTGTTCTGTTCTTGGATTATGCCAGGGGCCAGGAGTGTGATAAACCTCAGTATTTATTAAACTATCTGCACAGTTTGTATAAGCCAGGCCTCTTTCTTAAGCAAAAAATAACAATATTGGGAGGCTAGAATGAGACCTGTGAGCTTCACACCTACTCTCTTTCACCTGTGAAAAAGAGAAAGGAAACGAGGATGGGGAAGGGTGTAGGTCAAGGCCATAGTCTTAAAATGGCCATTAGAAAGAGGGGAGTTGCTCCCCATAAATAATAAATAATATAAAGCTGCCTCCTCATTTTTCACATTGAGGCCACACTTCCTAAAGGAATTACATTACAAAGGGGAATGGGAAGACAGCAATGGCAAGGAATCCCATTTGTAAGCTCTTGGGGATCGGCTGAACATTGGAACAATGGAACTCTTTAGGCTATCCTGTAGATCAGTGCCATCTTCCCATAAATCAGAAAAATTTTGCAAAGCAATAAATATCTAGAGAGCAGAGTTCATGACTCTATCAATAAATCTACAATATTTGCATTACCCATAGCAGCCTTCTTTCAGTTTTAATTTTTCAGAATATTTAAATTTGACCATTATATTTATGGCCTTTTTATTGGGGGTGGGGAGGTTTTTTTGGTCTTTATGTTTGTTAAAATTAAGTTTATTTTGATCTGCCATTTTCTGAGGAATGCTGTGGTTCTCATGATTCAGTGTGAAATATAATATTTCATACTTTGAGGCATAATCATGGCCTGGAGATTTCTAGACTCCCTGTACATGATAAACTCTTGCCTCCTTGTATTTATGCATGACTTCTCTGTCACCTCTTGAACCTTTTCAACATACTGTCAAGCAGACTCTATTTCCTCTGATTATCAAAGATTACTTTCCATCCTCTCAAAGGCAGTTCATTACTTTCTTCAGTGGGATTCGAAATCTGTGCTCTAATACATTTTTAAACCTTAGAAAAACCTGTACATTAACAAGCCTTCACTGTGCTTGCCATATGGTTAACCTGATTTCAGTGACCCAAATCACATAATTTTGATTAATGATGTGTAATTAGAAAAATACCACGCCAGCAGTAATGAAATCCCCCATGAGCTTTTCTCCACCACCAATGTAAGGAATACTATTTGACAAACTGGAGAACCTATAAAAGGGAAGTATACGAATCCATTCATTCACATTAGTTCTGTTTATTTAAGGTCATCATACTCTGGACATTTATTGTACAGAAATATCACTGAATGTAATGGGGATAGGATCAAACTATGGTATATAGATCAGTCATAGCTATGTGCACATAAAATTTACAAACACTTTATCTAAGGAAGAGTCATGTGTTAGGGTTGCTTCAGGGCAGAGCTTACAGATGCCCCACAACCTTAGCACATGATGGGGACGTCATCACTGTGGAGCACCATTTACATGGCACATGCAGCGATGATGTTACATCTGTGCAGCGTTTATATGGCACTGCACAGCTGCGATGTCACAAAAGTGCTGAAAGCACTTTTTGCATTGCAACTGTGACGCAAAAAGGAGCTGCATTTTGGTGCTCTGATTTTACTGCATACCATCACCGCTCTGTCTAGTTGCTGCAGCGATGGTACACAATAAAAAGAGGGTGGTCTGTAAAGCCCTTATATTTACCTGAAGACTATTTTCAGTTGTGCAATCATTTTAAAGGGTTTGACTGTCTCTGTCCACATGGTTGTCCACAACCATATTTTACAAGCTCTTATCTTCAGCCTACAATTTTGCTTCACCCACCTGGATCTATTAGTCTGTTCATGTGCTCTCACATAGAAAATAAAAATACCATAATTTAGGAGTGATAGGTGAGTAATCGTTGGATTATGCTGACATTACCAAAAACATTTGAATTATTCCAACTAACTTTACAGATTTGTCAACACAGCGATCTGGAGGGACATAGGGAAGGGGTTCTTCCAGTCAAGAAGAAGCTAACAAAAGCTAACAAAATGAAATTCAACACAGAGAAATGTAAGGTTCTGCACTTAGGGAGGAAAAATGAAAGGCAGAGATACAGGATGGGGGACATCTGGCTGAATGAGACCACATGTGAAAGGGATCTAGAAGTCCAAGAAGACTACAAGTTGAACATGAGTCAACAGTGCAATGCAGCAGCTAAAAAGGCCAATGCTATTTTAGGCTGCATCAATAGAAGTATAGTGTCTAGATCAAGGGAAGTAATAGTGCCACTCTATTCTGCTTTGGTCAGGCCCCACCTGGAATACTGTGTCCAGTTCTGGGCACCACAATTCAAAATGGATGTGGAAAAACTGGAGCGGGTCCAAAGGAGGGCGACTAAAATGGTGAAGGGTCTGGAAACCATGTCCTATGAGGAATGACTTAGGGAGCTGGGAATGTTTAGCCTGGAGAAGAGAAGGTTAAGAGGTGATATGATAGCCCTGTTTAAATATTTGAAGGGATGTCACATTGAGGAGGGAGCAAGCTTGTTTTCTGCTGCTCCAGAGAACAGGACTTGGAACAATGGATGCAAGCTCCAGGAAAAGAGATTCCACCTCAGCATTAGGAAGAACTTCCTGACAGTAAGGGCTGTTCAACAGTGGAACACACTCCCTTGGAGTGTGGTGGAGTCGCCTTCCTTGGAGGTTTTTAAGCAGAGGCTGGATGGCCATCTGTTGGGTATGCTTTGATTGGGAGTTCCTGCATGGCAGGGAGGTTGGACTGGATGGCCCTTGTGGTCTCTTCCACCTCTATGATTCTATGATTCTAAGAGACATAGTCACAATGCTGGCACATCTTTATGCCAGAGTAAGAGTAGCCCCAATTGTTTCCAACATCCTAGCAGCAATATTTTAACTTGAAGATGACTAAAGATGAGCCAACACTATGCCAGTTAATGGCCTAGGTAAATATGTTATTTGTTGAATATTTCAACTGTTAATTTTTTTAACTGTTGAAGATAACCAAAGATGAGCCAACATTAGGCCAGTTAAATGCCTAGGTAAATATTTCATTTGTTGGATATTTTAACTGTTATTTTTTTAACTGTTGAAGATAACCAAAGATGAGCCAACATTAGGCCAGAATCCATACCTTTCCCAGTCAAAGGATGTTAATAATTAGATTGGATGAGGGGGGGGAGCCTAGTGTTAGCTCATCTAGCATTTAGCTATCTACACCAGTCAGGACTGCACTATAATTCAGGAGGAACATGCTCTAGGAACTAGTGGTCGATATAGATCTCATGGCCCCTTGGTGAGAGCTTGGGAGAAAGACTGGGTTCTTGTTACATAAAAAGGCTCCATGAATATGAAATGCATTTGGAATAACTGCCATGTTAGAAAATTAAATGGAAGAGTGTTTTCTCCCTCCCCATCCCTTTTTAGTAGCCATTTAACAACATTGTATGTGAAGACAGAGCAGGTTTAACATTTCTGGGATGTGAGAAGTTGTGGAAGAAAAGCAAAACAAAAGTATCAAGATACCAAGATATAGTATCAAGATACCATAGATGGCACAAGGTGCCTCTTACAATTCCATTGCAATCTATTTGTTTTTATGATTTGCAAGAAGACAAAATAAGGGTTGGATAATACTAAATTTGTAACTAAACGTAGCAAATGGATTGCCCTGGTATGATGGCCACAGTGGTGTTTGTATGGTACTTATGGAAACTCTGTTTCAGCAGAAAACTTAAAATCAGACTGCAATGTACCATGGCACATATTGAGTTAAAAGGACCCATGGAAACAATTTCCAGGCAGATTTTGCTATAAATGCCATTGTATTGTTAACAGTACATTCTTGTTATACTTTGGGATTCAAACAAAATGCAAGCAGGTAAATCTATTTGTTATTTCAAAACCTTCATTTAAGACTTGCCTGATCCTTTTGATGTGATGCAATCACCTTGCGTAAAAATTTCAAGGGCTCCTAAATGACAATGCTGCTGTCACAAATGCAATGTTTTACATAGATTATTTATAGGGGGGAAATATAAATGAACATATAATGAGACATTCATCAAATAAATTACTCATGTTGTATATTTTTTTCCCCAGCACTTCTGTGCCTTATTCTATGTTTTGCCACTTTCACATTTACTCTGGAGGCAGAGTAAAGTAGGGCCAGAGTCACCACATATTTATCATTTCTGCTTTACCTGGAAACAATTAACAAGCTTTGGGCTGGTATGGATATGTACATCAGGCTTCCTGAAGTTGGGGTCTTGAGACAATGAAGTCCAGACTATTTGGCTCTTAGGGAAGGCTGATCTTTGTAGTTCAGGGATTGGGAAAGAACCTTTTGCCCTCCATATTTTCTGAACTACAACTATCCAAAGTGGTTATGCTCACATGTCTCATGGAAGTTGTAGTACAAAACATCTGGAGAACCAAAGGTTTGCTAACCCTTATGTAGATTAGTTTTCCACTCACCTCACATATTTTGTTCAACAATTACATGTACAGTAGTCCAATTGTTTTGTCTGTTAAAATTACTCATCTTTGATTATGGAGATCTGATTTTGCTCTGAAGGCAGATAGCAAAGTTTATCAATTTGAAACAATATAACACTAACCAGTCTGAAAAATGCCTTACAATTTGCTTTCATTATATTTATAAAGAACCAGCCTGTTAGGAAAAATTTATTTATACATGTTGAATCTGTCTCATCCAGAATTCCAAAATCCAAAATATTTCAAAAACACAAGCTTTTTTCATTGGTGACTGAGATAGTGACACCTTTGTTTTCCAGTGGTTCAATATACACAAACTTTGTTTCATGCACAAAATTGTTAAAATATTGTATAAAGTTTCCTTCAGGATATGTGTATAACGTGTACACAAACGTAAACCAAGTATGTGTTTAGACTTAGGTACCATCTCCAAGATACTTCATTATGTACATACAAATATAAAACTATATACATATGCAAAGATTGATACTCCAAAATCCAAAACACTTCAGGTACATTTTGGATAAAGGAGACTCAAGCTGTATTTTAAATGTGTGCGGAAATAAAAAAAAAATTGTGGAGGGTTTAAATGTCTTTCTACTATTTGCTGATCAACTCTAATTTCTGGTTCCAACCTCTGAAATTTTTACATTTAAAGGGGAAAGTATGGAGAATCCTTTTGGCAAGAAGTAAGTGAAAACATGTTCCAGGTTATAAAACTGTTGGCGTATTTAATCAAAACACGGTACATTTTCCCTGCTTAGATGGGTAATTTCTAGTTCAACTATGTATGTTTGTGTGTTTATGCTTTTATTCCATATTTACCATGAGCCATAAGAACCTGCATGTGTAGAAATGTTGGGTGATGATGTAATGGTTAAAACTGTAGCATACTGCCACCTACAGCCAACAGTAAGTTGAAGAGAATTTCACAGCTCTCTGGATTTGGAGCTTCTTCTGTCATCCCACTTCCATCTATGATCTCAAAACCAGAAATAACCATTTCAAATTGTTTTCATTCTGTTGTTTGTTTAATACTATTTTAATCTCTATTTTTGTATGTTTTGCTCCATATTGGTTTTATTGTACTTTTGTTGTAATTTTAAGGTTTTTTTTTTTTTGTATTTTATCTGGAGTGCCAGTTTGGGAGAAAGGCAGGATACAAATAGAGAGATGGATGGATGGAAGCGTGGGTGGATTGATGGATGGATCATTAGACTTTTAACACCAATAAAGGGCAGCTTGTTTTATGAGATGTTCTTGTAAGAGTCAGTTGAAAGGATTATCATGGCCAAGAGAAGTACTCAGTATATCAGAACTTGCCAGAAAGAAAGTGGTCCAATTCATACCCTCCAACATTTTACACACTGGGACATGTATCACTAAACAACTTCAAAGTGTTGTCATGATGCCAAAAGTGATTAATGAAGAAGAGAACACAAGCCAAGCCTTCCACAAGTTGCTTTTATCTGACTACTAGGAAGGGCAAGATTCTGCCTTCTATTCTTTTCTACATCCTGCTGAATTTAAGTACGGACTATCATTTAACTCTGAGCTCAGTTTGCAGCAATTGAAGTGAGCTGATGACAAAAAGGCAAAGTGGGAAGAGGAAAGAGAAACTGGGACACTTTTAAAGCACATGAATAGTGGGATGGCAGAGGACTAGTCTGGACCATCCCTGCCAAATCTGGGCAGTTGGAGGGTGGTCTTTCATTGTTTAAGCAGGTAATACATGTGAATGGCAACACACTGAGAACACATTAGACTAGAATTTGGAAAGTTACTTGTTTGACCTGGCCATGCTGACTATGAGATTCTTGGAATGATCATTCAAAAAAGCAAAATTTCCAGCCTCTGGCCCAGATAATAGTAAATTCAAGGATAAAGTGTATGTCCTGAATGGCAGCCAGTGACATCAGTCAAGCCTATTTTGTGTTTTGTTGATTGAGCCTCAGTATAAAACACATGCAACCCTTGGCATGGCTTGGAGCTACTGAAAATTTGGCTTGCATTGAACAGGTTTTCCAGACTTCAACGGACTATTATGAGAGCCCCAGGGACAATGGCAGGCATCCTTAGGGAATCTTATGATTTTGTCCCCCTTCCCCATAGATGTGGATGTAGGAAGCTTCTTGGCACTTGATTTTCTTTGACAGGCAACTACATTGGCTTAAGGGCCTTTTCCACCACACTGACAAATTCATGTCTGTGGGGTACTTCCTTGAATACTTGTGATTGCCTGCCAGAATGTTCCATAAAACTGTGATGAAGGAAAGTGAGGAGTTTTCTAGTCAATTGAGCTATTTTACCATTTTATATGAAATATAAACACATGAATATTGCAAACATTCCAATTTTTTGCAAGACATAATCTGTTGAAAGTAAAGGACTTCTCATACAGATTTTAATAAACATTAGGTTTCTATCTGTCTTTCTATCTGTCTTTCTCCCCATAGACAGACAGACAGATGAAAGACAGACAGACAGACAGACAGATCTCTTTAGATATTGAGAGGGAAAGAGACAGACAGACAGACAGACAGACAGACAGATTTATATGCATAAATGCATAAATATATGCATCTACCTGGAGTGCACTGAGTGAGGGGTTGGACTGAATGGTGTCTGGGGTGCCTTCCAACTCTATGATTTTACCATAGCATAGCTATTTCATATTTAACACACACACCCATTATAAAGTTACAACTTACCAAATGGTTGCAACAACAGACGTAGGGAGTCATGAAACACTGACACACAACACTATCCAATTCACTTTATTTTATTTAAATTAGTGCATGACATAGACTAAAGGGGGTGTCTGCAAGTACCCTGGTGTCATATCCTATTTGTCGACATTACAACAGCACCACTTCTCTTAGAGGCCCAGGTCCACAGAGATTTGGCCATATGTTCATCTCTTTCCTATTCAGGCATTGTCTCGCTGGGATCTACAACAATGTATGTATTTATTAGTAATAATTTTTTAATACATACAATGTATGTATTTAGTTAGTATTTATTTAATTTATACCCCACTTTTCTCCCAGTACAGCACCTAATTACAATGGAATAGTTTGGAATTATTCTTTTGACCCTAAATACATAGTGCTAGAGTTTAGTGTTAAACAGTTACAACTTTGCTGTGATTAATCTATGTATGATTACTTACCTATGACTACAGAAGGAATCCACAGTAACATTAGGATGTGAAACCTGTCTGGTTTTCTAGGACCATGTCACTTTCTGTTCCCCAGATAGTACTGACCCTTTGGCAGTTTAGCACATTTCATCTAATCTCTGATGTTAATCTTTGAGATAGTTATACCCTCTGAACTTTGTAATAATTAATACTGTCTGTCCCCAGCATCTTAAGAAATGTCTTTCCTCTCTTCTGTTTCAAATCTTTGGGTTATACTTGAGGTCACTGCCATATTTCTTAGACCTAAGGGCTCTATCTGTCTTTTCCAGATTCCTGCACAACTCATCAAGTCCTTTGCTGTTATACACCAATACCATCTCTCCCTCTCTCCCTCCCTCTCTCTCTCTCTCTCTCTCTCTCTCTTGCATATGCCTTATGTTACTCACGAAATCAAGTTACTCATCATACATAATTGTCTATGAAGCCCAGTTCCATTTGCATTGTGGTAAAAGGCTACTGAACCATGTGTCTTCAAGTGGTTTCTTTGCATATAGGAACTGGGGAAAAGAAGTGTTTTTCTTTAGGTTGTTTACAAAGAAGCTATCTAAGTTCTAAACCAGTGCCTGCTGTTATCAGGAATGGACTGGATGAGGGGGAAAAAATCCTGAAACTTAATGTAGACAAATCAGAGGTTCCCCTGTTTAGTCAAAATGCAAATGAGAGTATAAGGGGTGCTGAATGGGGTTACACTTTCCTTGAAGATGCAGAGTTGCAGTTTGGATGTACTCCTGGACTCAGCCTTGAACTTTGGAGACCTCAGTGTCCAGAAGAGTGTTTGGAGATTATCACACTGAGGGTGAGGACAGGAGAAAAGAGGATTGCTCGTGTCCTTATCCAGTCCTATTCAGGCAATCAGGGCAAAGAGTATCACACCCTGCCTGCTTGTCCCATTCTTCTCCAGTCGGGGAAGTGTAATGTATGTGCTTTTTGTTAGTAATGGGAGTTTCTGTTAATACCAAATGACTGGCCCATTAC
Source organism: Urosaurus nigricauda (assembly GCA_034509955.1). NCBI lineage: Eukaryota > Metazoa > Chordata > Lepidosauria > Squamata > Phrynosomatidae > Urosaurus > Urosaurus nigricauda. The sequence continues at coordinate 61,806,077 of JAOEGL010000003.1, forward strand.
ACTTCACCGAAGAGAGAAGAATGGGAGAAGCACATGGGGTGTGATAATCTTTGCCCTGATCATGCAAGTGGGATTGGATAAGGACGGGAGCAATAGGCTTTGCTCCCATCCTTAATCAATGTAACAATCTCCTCTGTACATGTAAAGCTAGTGTGCCAACTGTGTCCATTCCTTGAGATCTGGAAATTGTGATGCATGCTTTAGTTGCACCCCTTTATATTAACGTAATATGCTTTACTTAGGGGCCTTTGAAGAGTGTTCAGAAACTTGAGTTGGTGTAAAGAGCTGCAGCCAGAGTGTTAACTGGGGCTAGTTATAAGGCTCATATAACTCCTTTGTTACAGGCACAATTAAAAATGTGGACTTTTTTTTTTACCTATAAAACTTGGGTCCAGACTATGTAATAAGCTGTATTTCCTATAGGTGCCCTCCCAAGAGCACCCTTTCTTTCAGTGCAACTATCTCCATAAGGACAATCTGAAGTTGAAGGCTTTCATGGCCTGCATCCATAGTTGTTTGTGGGTTTTTCGGGCTACGTGTTCATGTTCTGGAATAGTTTATTCTGTGAAGATGCCAGCTACAAATGCTGGTGAAATGTCAGGAATACACTCTTCCAGAACATGGCCACATAGCCCAAAAAACCCACAAAAACTATTCACAACACAGTTGGTGAGAACTTGAGACAGGGCCTTCTCAGTGAATCTACTCTGAGACTAACATTTGGATGCACACTTTTCTTTTCTTTCTTTTCTTTTTTTTTTTAAAAAGGGAAATCAGCCCACACTGACATCAAGGAGCCTATTGCCAGAACCTCACAAAAACTATTTTCGGCACACTCTCACTCTCTGTCAGGATGCATCTACACTGTAGAGATCATGCAGTTTGACACCATGTAAAGTTCTGTAGCTCCATCCTATGGTATTCTGGGATATATAGTTTTACAAGGTCTTCATTCTTCTCTGTGAAAAAATGCTGGTGTCTCACAAAACTACAGACCCTAGTATTCTTGGATTCTCTAGGATGGAGCGATGGCAGTTAAAGTGATGTCAAACTGAATTATTTCTACAGTGCAGATGCACTCTCAAGCTTTTCCAGTCCTTTACTATATATCGCCTGGCTCCAGAATCTCTTACATACTAAGGTAGTGTTTACCTTAACTCCTTGGCTTTCCATTAAGCAAAACCTATCTGACTCTATTATTTATTTATTTCATTAAAATATGCTATCAGTGTCTCAAGATCATCTTTCAAACATTTAATTAAAGTAGTCCATAAGAATGAACATAAAAAATATTTGGGCCATTATTAGACTTTCTCCCACTGAATCAATTTGACATAGAGAATAGTCACATCCAACCCTATCAATGGCAGGGAGGAGAGAACAGTGCATGGCAAAGGTCTATTTTTAAAAATAGATCTCCAAGGTCTCTCTCTCTTTTTTAAAAAAGAAACATAAAGATAATATATGTTATTCTGTGAAGTGGTGTGTGTGAGAGAAAGAGAAATGGGAGGGGATGGACAGAGAGGTTTATATTAATCTTTAATAAGGTGCAGTGACTGCAGTTTTAAGCAATAGACCTGTAAACATGGAACTTAAAATATATAATCCCACTTGAAAAAGGTTGTGGCTATAATTCTGACCCCATAAGTCACTATGCCACATGCTTCCTTTCCCCCTACATGACATAGCAGTTCTACCAAAATTTTAATGCTTTTTAATATATGCCTCAATATCAGTTTATACTGATTAATCTAATAATAATAATAATAATAATAATAATAATAGATTTATTTATAGTCCACCCAATCACTAGGAATCCGGGAGGGTTACAACAATAAAAATACCAACTGATCCCTTCCCAACCCCCCTCCCCAATATTAAAACTGCAATTAAACACTCAAATTAAAAGCAGTTAAAATACAGAATACAAACATAAAACAGTTTGGCAGAGGAGAGACAGGGGGAGAAACTAGGTTGGGAAGGCCTGCTGGAAGAGATCTGTCTTAAGAGCCTTTTTGAATGCTATAAGAGTGGTAATATGGCAAATCTCTTCCAGCAGGTCATTCTCCAACTTTGGTGCAGCAATAGAGAAGGCCCTTTGAGTAACAGAAGTTAGCCTAGCTCTTATTGGCTGAAGAAGGTTCTTACTTGAGGACCTCAGTGTATGGTATGGACAGTATGGAAGAACTGGGGTTTACTGGTTTTGGGGAAAGCAGTCCCCGGCATTAATTCTCTGCAGGACCTTACAGGCTGAAGTTCTTAAAAACAGACAATTAGACTATCTCCCCACTCCTGAAAAGAAAAGAAAAAAAAATGAAAATCAGCTTGAGGACAAGCACAAACCATTATTTCTTTATTATATCTTACAGAACAGTCTATGTTCAATACAAGCTGTTTCCCTATAGAAAACAGGGGTAAGACAATACAGGTGCTGAAACCCTACTCCTGACCAAACTGAAGGGGGCAGCTAAATTTAGGGTATTATAGACTAACACATACATGATTTTTTTTCTGATGAGAAGAGCCCAGATAAACTGGTTGGCTGAAGATCAGATCAGCGGAAGGTAAAGAAGCAGGTTATCGATAAAGAGGAACAGAGGTTTCTGGAAGAGATTTTGTAAAGATCTGAAAAAGCACATTCTGCTTTCATCTGCTACCTGTCTACCACTTGTGGAAATAATTTTGCTGGAACATTTTGCTATCTACTGCTTGTGGACATCATTTTACTCAAACAGAGGTTGTAAAGACCAGAGGAAGCATAGTGGACATAGTTTGGGATATACATTTCTCTGTAGCACTTTGTTTTGTGTATTTTGTGTTCTGTAGTATTACTGCAACAATGTGAACATTGTGGTTCATTCCTTTGGTACATAGTTGTAATATAGTTCATTACATTGTCAGTTTCTCCCTGATGTTCTTTTTTATGAAGGGGGCCTTGTGGAGAGTTCAAAATGTAGGAGATCCTCTGGAGGCACACTCTCCTCCCTCTCTCTACCCCCACCCTAGCATCTCTCTATCAGAGGCCTCTCTTGCTTTGCCCCTTTGTCCATATTTTACCCTTTCCTAACGTGGGCACAGTCTCCTGGACTGAAGTGGACATCTCTGGATGGGACAAAACATGGCTTTATTGTTATTTTATGGAGGGTTCCAAAGGCCTCATGTGCTTAAAGTAAGGAGTGCAAACCTCATGTCTCATGTGCAAAAGGTTTTGGTCTGTTTGCAGAGGATAGATAATAATAATAAATAATAATAATATATTTATAGCCCGCCCCTCTGAACTGGCAATCGGGGTGGGGTACAACATGATTAAAAGCATCACAGGTTAAAATACAACCATCCCATCCCCCTCACCCACCCCTTAAAATAGAATTAAATAGCTAAGAATTAAAAACATAGTACAAATAAAACATATAAAAGTGACTGCCCAGAGCTGTATAAAACAATTTCGAAGGGGGGGAAGAGGAGATAAGAGAAGGAATAGGCAGTGGATATGGCAGTGGATATGGAGCCGGGAAATTAAATGTTATCTGGGAAGGCCTGCCGGAAGAGATGCGTCTTTAAGGCTTTTCTAAAGCCGTCAACAGAAGTAATAAGATGCATCTCATCCTGCAGGTCATTCCATAGCTTGGGAACTATGGCTGAAAAATAAAATCCATTATTGAGTCCAAAATACCATTTCTTATATTCCTGTAATAGCCTTGTGAGTTTTGGAATCCCTACTTGTTGTAAGAGTGGAGTAATATATGCATAAAAATAAAATCAAAGCAGTATCTCTCAGAGGATTCCATACTACCCAAAAAGAATGATTTTAACACAAGCTTTTCCTTAATATGCCAGTTTTCTACACCAAGACCTTATTTGTGGATATATTCAAATATGCAGCTTGCTCATCTGCATTTGAACTGACATGATCTCAAGCACGCTGAACATACACCTGCTAAGTTATATAGATCAGTGCTTTTCATGCTGTCTAATGTGCAGGACTGGATTTTTTTCTTGTTGTGTGCCAGAGGCTAGCACCTTATTTGTGATGGTTGAAATGTTATCTGGGAAGGCCTGCCGGAAGAGATGCGTCTTTAAGGCTTTTCTAAAGCCGTCAACAGATGTAATAAGATGCATCTCATCCGGCAGGTAATTCCATAACTTGGAGGCAATGGCTGAAAAGGCCCTCTGGGAGGTTTGTGTCAGTCTGGTCTTCAAGGGCTGTAACAGATTCCTCCCAAAGGACCGAAGTGTGTGGGGGGGATCATATGGGAAGAGGCGGTCCTGGAGATAAGATGGACCTAAGCCATGAAGGGCTTTAAAGGTTAAAACCAACACCTTGTACTGGGTCCGGAAACTAATTGGCAGCCAGTGGAGAGCTTTAAGCACCAGTGTTATGTGCTCTCTCCTGGATGTTCCGGTTATTAACCTGGCTGCCATGTTTTGAACTAACTGCAGTTTCTGAGTTAGGCACAAGGGTAGCCCCATGTAGAGTACATTACAGTAGTCCAGGTGAGAGGTTACCAGAGCATATACCACAGTTTCTAGGTCCCTCATTTCCAGGAAAGGGTGCATCTGGCGTATCAGCCGAAGCTGATAACAGGCACTTCTGACCATCGAATTCACCTGACTCGTCACGTGGAGCGATGAGTCAAGGAGTACCCCCAGACTGTGAACAGAGTTCTTCGAGGAGAGTGTGACTTCATCGAGGACTGGAAGTTGTATTCCCAAACCTGGCATCGGTTCCAAGACAGTGAGTACCTCTGTTTTATCTGGATTGAGCTTCAATTTGTTTTCCCTCATCCAGTCCATTACCGCCGCAAGATAGTCATTGAGAGGAGAGATGCCATCTGAGGTCTAAGCTGACGATCTGGTCATGGAGAGGTATATCTGAGTGTCATCAGCGTACTGAAGACACTGAGCTCCATGCCTCTGAATGATCTTACCCAGAGGCTTCATATAAATATTGAATAGCATCGGGGACAGAATGGCGCCCTGAGGGACGCCACAATGAAGTTCGATTTTAGACGAGCAACTGTCCCCGAGCATCACCCTTTGGGATCTTCCGGAAAGAAAGGATCAGAACAACCAGAGAGCGGTGCCTCCGATCCCTAACTCCCTCAGTCAATCTAAAAGGATGGAATGATCTATGGTGTCAAAAGCCGCTAAGAGATCCAAGAGCACCAGCAGGGTCACACTAGCCCTGTCAATACTCAAGCAGAGGTCGTCGGTCAGAGCAACCATGGCTGTCTCAACTCCATATCCTGTCCTGAAGCCGGTTAGAAATGGATCTAGATAATCGGTTTCATCCAAGACAGCTTGGAGTTGGGAAGTGACAGCCTTCTCGATTACCTTGCTCAAAAAAGGGAGCAAGGAAACTTGTCTGTAGTTGTTCCTGTCCAGGGGGTCAAGAGAGGGCTTCTTCAGGAGGGGTTTAACAACTGCCTCCTTTAGACAAGATGGTAAAGAGCCCTCTCTAAGGGATGCATTGATTATGTTCCGAAGGAATACCCTCAATGTGTCACCCCCCTGGACGAGCAGCCAAGATGGACAAGGATCGAGAGGGCAAATCGTTTTCCTCAAACTACCAAGCAGCTTGTCCACATCATCAGTCCTCACCGATTGAAACTCATCCAGTAAACTGACGTCAATGGAGTTGCTGGACACTTCACTTACGGACCCTGACGAAATATTGGCGTCCAGGTCAGCTCTTATCCAAGAGATTTTATCTGCAAAGTGGATGTTAAATGCCTCACAGCAGGCTGTTGTAGGGTCCAGTAGGGGATTTGGTGCAGGGGGGACCCACGTCAGCTACCCTACCACCTTAAACAGTTCTGCCGGGTGGGACTCTGCAGACGCAATGCATGCAGAGCTGAAAGATCTTCGCGCTGTATGCAAAGCCTCCCGATAGGTGGGAAGATGTAACCTATGGCGAGTTCTGTCAGAGGAGAGTCAAAACTTCTGCCATTTGTACTCTAGTCGTTGTCCAATCCGCTTCATCTCCCTGAGCTCTTCTGTATACCAGGGATTTTGATTTGGAGCAGGTTGGAAAGGATGCTCGGGAGCAATTGTGTTGATTTCCTTGGTAGTATCAGTATTCCAGGTGTGTACCAAGGCTTCAACAGAGTCGCCGGCATTGCCAACCAACAACCCCTCTAGAGCTTTCTGGAAACCAATTTGTTCCATCAGCTTTCGAGGGCGGACCATTCTAATGGGTTTGCCACCCCCAGGGGGCCGGCAAGTGGCCTTTAGTTCCAGCTTGATTAGGAAATGGTCCATCCATGACAGGGCGGAGGTTTTTGTTACCTCCACCCACAGATATTCCTGTTCCGTACTAAAAATCCCATCGAGTGTGTGACCTGCTGTGAGCGTTGGAATCTCCTACCCAATGATCCACAAATAAACCAGTTCCAAGCAGAGTAAAGTTTATTGTAAGACAATGGGAATAGCGACCAGATACACGTCTTTGCAGAGTCTGAAGTTCACAGGAAAAAGTGTCCAGTTTAAATTCACCCCTCCTTCCTTCTTCCTCAGTCTCCACACCACTCTAACAACGAGCCATTCCCATAACAACCCAGATGTTCCCAGCCACTTTCATCCTTGAGCATCTCTTATCTGCATTCCACTAAGCTCTGCTACTACTCCCCCCAATTACCCATCTCATCTGAAGTTTCAATTCCCATCACTATTCACTACACTACAACATACTAATAATTAACACCTAACCACGGCTTATATATATGAACTGGGTTATACACGTGAATATATTAAAAAGCATTTATATACTACTTGTCAATCTTGACACCTGCACAATGGGTAGGCCCGCTGACCAATTGGGATAGGTTCATGGCTGTCATGGATTCCCAGAACTCCTGAGCTGCTCCAGATAGATTGGAAGGGCTGGTCTCCAGAGGGATGTTGAAGTCTCCCAGGACCAGTAACCTGGGAAGTCACATACAGTAGATGTGTATGTGACCTCTGCTGTCACCCTCTGGGCACCAGTAATGACTCTGGGGAGATGAAAACAATGAAGTTGCACACATGTGAGGAAGCTACTGAAGTATCTGAGTCTGAAGTCTGGGTCTTATCTGAAGTTCCATTGTCCTTAATGGCAGGGTGGCTACATGCGCTTGCCACCATTGCGGTCAATAGGGTTGTCCCTAATAGCGGCATGGTTTTTGGATGGGGGGGGGGGATCGTCCATGGATATCAAAATCCCACTATATATATCTCTCTCTTCAAAGTTGTTCTCAGGGATCCTTTGGAAAGATTAGGGTGCTGTAGGAAAGGAAGAGAATGGGTGAAGATTTCCTCTCTCCATTTCCTGCTCAATCTATGTCTCCTCCAGAACAGAAGAAGCCCTTCCAGTAGAAAAGATACAGATGATGATGATGATGATGATTTATATAGCACTGTAAATTTACACAGCACTGTACATACAATCATTTAATTAGTCAGTTCCCTGCCTTCATGCTTACAATCTAAAGAGACACGACACAGAAGGAGAAGGGAATGGTGGTGGGGAAGGGGATCAGATCCAGCAGTTATTCTCTCCCTCTGAGGCCTGGACCAAGGCAGATGGATTGGCGGGAGGGCTCAGCTTGTTAATGCACAGTTAAAACGAGACATCCCGGGGCAGATAAGGTCACACATCTGAGAACGCTTCCCTAAACAATATAGTCTTTAACTCAATTTTGAAACTGGTTAGAGAAGTAATGAGGCACACATGTGGGGGAAGAAGGTTCCAGGAGAGAGGAGCAGCAAGTGAGAAAGGGTGAATCCAGGACGGGGCAGTGGAAATCCTAGACTGGGAGAGGAGACCTTGACTACCAGAGTGGAGGGTATGAGTAGGAATGTAAGGAGGAAGAAATTTAGATAAGTAAGGAGGAGCCAGTCCATGGAGGGCTTTGAAGGTCAACAACAAAAGCTTGTATTGGATGCGGAAGGGGAAGGAAAGCCAATGAAGGGAGGAGAAAAGAGGAGAAACATGGTCAAAGCGGCGAGTGGATGTGATAATACGTGCAGCTGAGTTCTGGACAGAGATTAAAGGATGGAGGTGAAAGAGAGGAAGCCCTGTCAGAAGAAGGTGCCAATAATCTAGTCACAAGACCACTAGAGCATGGACTAGAGTCTTGGCAGTAGAGGCTAAGAGGAATGGACGGATTTTAGCAATGTTGTAAAGAAAGAATCTACAGGCTTTAGCGGTGACCTGGATCTGGGGAATAAATGACAGAGAGGAATCAAAAATGAAACCAAGAATGTGCGCTTGCTGAACCGGTTGAATAGAAGTGTTGTCAACAGGGACAGAGAAGGAGTATTGAAGGGTGGGATTAGGTGGAAAGACAAGAAGCTCTTATGCTGCATCCACTGAGAGATAGCAGTTAGACAAGATGAAAATTGCTGTTCAATCCCCAGCAAAAGGTCGGGGTGAAAAGATACAGCTGAGTGTCATCAGCGTACAGATGATAGGAGAAACCAAAAGAATTGATAAGTTTGCCTAGGGACAATGTGTATAGAGAAAACAAAAGGGGACCCAGGACAGAGCCCTGGGGAATGCCAACAGATAAGGGAACAGAGGAGGAAGTCTGACCACTGCAAAAAATCTATCTGACAAGTAAGATTTAAACCACTTGAGAACAGAGTTGGAGAACCCAAGGTCAGAAAGTAAATCAATCAAGAGACAGTGATCCACTGTGTCAAAGGCCACACACAAATCAAGAAGAATGAGAATAGAGTAGAGGCCATTCGCCTTGGCCCACAAGAGATCATTTCAGATCTTGGTGAGGGCTGTTTCTGTAGAGTGCTGTGGGTGGAAACCAGACTGAAAAGGGTCCAGGATGGAATTGGCTTCAAGAAACTTAAGACAGCAAGAATAAATGATCCATTCCAGAACCTAAGAAAGAAAAGGTAGAAAAGAGATCAGACGATAGCTAGACAAAGAAGGGTTGAGAGAGGGTTTCTTCAGAATTGGGGAAACAAGAGCATGTTTGAAGTCAGAAGGGAAGGAACTGGCAGAGAGAGAGAGAGATTAAAGATACAGAGGAGTGAGGGCAGAAAAGAAGGGGCTATAGAGATTTAGGGATAGGATCAAGACGAGAGGTGGTAGATTTGGAAGAGTTTAGGACCATAGAGAGTTCATCGAGAGAAACAGGTGGAAACACAGAGAGTTTATTAGTAGAAGGTACCAGGAGATTAGTGGTAGGGGGCAAATCAGGAGGAACAGTTTCGGATCGAATAGTAGTGACTTTTGTGAGGAAGTAGTTGGCGAAGTCAGTGGGGGGAAATGATGAGAAGACAGGGGGAGAGGAAGGTTTTAGCAATGTATTGAAGCAGGAGAACAAACGCTGTAAGTGCCTCTCATTGGCGCAGATCATAAATTTATAATAGTTCTGCTTTGCCATAGACAGAGTGCATGAAAAGGATAAGAGGATGGATTTATAATGAATGAAATCGGCCCACTCTCTGGACTTTTTCCAAAGATGTTTGGCCGCACGAGAGCAGGACTGGAGGAACCTAATAGTGGGAGTAAGCCAGGGCTGAGGCCTTGTCATGGAGGAAGACACACATACATATACCGGGGCAAAGCTGTCAAGAGTTGATGAAAGAGTGGAATTAAATAAAGACATTGCTGAATCAGCAGAGTCCTCAAGATCTTGAGAAGAGAGAGATGAATTCAAAGACTGGCCGAGATGGTCAGAAGCAAGAGACTGAAGATCACAAAAATGGCGCTGAACAGTATGACGAGGAGGTGGGATATAAGTAAGAGTAAAAGAAATTAAATGATGGTCAGACAATGGAAAATCAGATGCCAAGAAATCAGATATTACACACTTAGCAGCAAGAACCAGGTCAAGAGAGTGACCAGAAGAATGGGTTGAGGACTTAGAATGAGGTTGAAGACCAACCACGATTCAAAGTCAGAAAGGAACTGGTTAGCTGAACCAGGAGGGTGATAAATGACAGCAACTTGGAGCCATAAAGGAAAGAAGAGTCAAATAGAGTGAAACTCAAACAAAGAGAAACAATAGTTGGGGGGAAAGAGAGAATTTGAAACTGGCAGGAGTTGGACAATAAGATACCGACCCCTCCTCCTCGACCCTCGGGGTGGCTTGTGTGGATGAAAGAGAGACCACCAAAAGAGAGGGCAGCAGAGGTAGCGCTATCATGGGCTGGGAGCCAGGTTTCAGTAAGAGCAAGGAGATTAAGTGATCTAGAGAGAAAAAGATCCAGTTAAAATTGAGGCTTGTATGAAAAGGATTTGGATTATAGTGCTCATTGGGATATTAGGATACAAAGGTATCCATGACTCTAGTCTAGTCCACAGGGGGAGAATTTGAAAATGGAAACTGAGCTATAGGTAGAGTATTAGAACCTTTTGTTAGATGACCATTTAAAATGAACTGATAAGAGGTCTACTATACTGATCTGTTTTCTGGATTAATATGGAGATAAAATTAAGAAATTTCTAATTTCCCTCCCTCCCTCCCTCCCTCCCTCTCTTTCTTTCTTTCTTTTTTCTTTCTTTTTCTTGGTGATGGTGATGAATTTTGAAACTTTTGTCCAACAGCTCACCTGTGATGTCTAGGAAGGAATTCATATTGTGTATTGCTTTCTCTTTAGACTCTTGAGTTGAGCAAGCAATATTTCCCTCTGTGGACAGTCAGCAGGATGGAAGGTCTTGTAAGAGTGAGAACAAGTTTTACAAATGTATTAGAACAACATTTCTGAAAGGCTGTGATAGCTTGTTTATCTTCTCACCATGAGTTGCTGGACCCAAGAGAAACATTTTGTCAGGAAATCAGTCTTCCATGAACTGGACATTCATGGAAGGCTGGTTTTCATGTTTCCAGCAACTGACAAAGAAAAACCTCTCTTGGGCCCATCTGGTCATTGGAAGGCTATCAATCCATTTTAGTATTTTAGTCCACATCAGTTAGGGTGTGTATGTGCTATCTATCAGGTGGGAGGCAATGTAAGTGTGGGAGTGACACTAAATAATTTTCAGGAATATAACAATGCTAAATAATATCAATATGCTTTAAAAGTTGCATTTCACACACATACACAATGTTATTTTCTACTACATATCCTACCAGCATGAAACAATTTCTTTAACATCACTTAACTCAGTTTATCAATGTGACAGGGAGATGAGTTTTTGATAAACTGTGCTTAGTAAAGTTAAATTATTGCATGCTGTTTGTAACTAATACAAATTATGTATAGTTTTTTGTGGAGCTTTCGGGCTATATGGCCATGTTCTGGAAGCCTTTTCCAGGCTCTCATTCTCTGAAGATGCCAGCCACAGATGCTGGCAAAACATCAGAAAAGAACTCTTCCAGAACATGGCCACATAGCCCGAAAGCTCCACAAAAAACTATGGATGCCAGCCATGAAAGCCTTCGACTCCACAAATTATGTATGTTTGTGAAATGTGACTTCTGTTATAATATGTTAAATAAACTAAAACCCTGTTTCCCTGAAATTAAGACATACATATAAAATATGTTGTAGCAGATTTTCTAAGCATTTGCACAATATAAGCCATACCCTGAAAATAAAACATAGTGATAGGTCCAGTATGGAACACAAGGGGGTGGGAAGGGAGCTGAAAGATTGGGGCCAGTTGTTCTAAAGGAAATGGAATTGCAAGAAATGCAGGATGGAATTCCAGGCTAGGAGAGTGATGACAATGTTCAAGAAGATGACTTAACTATATTTGAATAAATGTAGATTGTTGTACCATACTTAATAAAAATAAGACATCCCTTGAAAATAAGCCATAGTGTGTCTTCTTGGGGAAAAATAAATATAAGACAATGTGAAGTCAAAGGCTTTCATCCATCCATAGATTGCTGTGGTTTTTTCAGGCTATGTGGCCATGTTCTAGAAGAGGTTATTCCTCCTGACACTTCACCAGCATCTGCAATTGGCATTTTCAGAGAATACTGGCATGGAAGAGAGTGGGTATACACACACACACACACACACACACTGTGTGACCCTGGGTAGGGGAGGAGTGATTCCCTAAAAATCCCATTTTAGGCCCAGGATGGTTTATAATATATTCTGCTACAGCTGATTTTTCTGGCTGACAAAGTCTGCAGTGTCTCTCATAGTCCTTGATTAGTGTTTGCACACTGCATTTGGTGGTCCCTATGTATACCTGTCCACAGCTGCATGGTTTGCGGTAAACTCCTCCAGCTGTAAGAGGGTCTCTCCTGTCCTTCACTGAGTGCAGCATTTGCTGGATTTTCTTGGTCAGTTTGTAAACTATTTGGAGGTTGTGTTTCTTCACCACTTTCCCTATTCTGTCTGTGACTCCTTTGATGTATGGTAAAAAAATACCATCCCTTTGAGTGGTTGCTTGGAAAGTCGAGGCAGTCTTGGTGAGATTGCCTCAGATTTGCACAAACTTCGTCTTGTGGTTGGCTGAATTGAGGAGTTTTTGATCACAGTGTTCGTTTTCCATATTGCAGGATCCAGGAGTTCTTTGATTTTTGTTTGCATTGTTCTGTTTACATGATTACTGTGGCATTTCCTTTGTTTGCTGGGAGAATGATGATTTCTGGGTCCAAACTGAGGTCCTTGTTGGCTTTTCTTCACCCTGATCAAAAACTCCTCAATTCAACCAACCACACAAAAAAAATTGTGCAAATCCTGAGGCTCTCCCACCAAGCATGTATGGACTTCACAAGATCGACAAGGAGTCCATTCCACTCCAACCCATAGTGAGTGCTATTGGATTCCCCCACATATGACTTGGCCAAGTTTCTGGCCACACAATTACAAACCCATATAGGGCAAACCCCCACTACATCAAAGACTCAGCTCACTTCATAGGAAAAATCAATCCTTCCATTTTAAACCTGGGGGCATACTGATCAGCTTTGATGTGGTCTCCCCGTTCACCAGACTCTCCATAATGGACACCATGGCACTCATCCAACAATTTTTTCCAGAAGACATCACAGTCCTATTCGAACATTGCCTCACCACAAGCTATTTCCAGTGGGACAATGAATTCTACGAGCAGAGAGATGGGGTAGCAATGGGAAGCCCTCTAAGTCCTGTTATAGCAAACTTTTACATGGAACACTTTGAAAAGCAAGTCCTAGAAACAGCACTGAAAAAGCCCACAACTTGGTTCCAATACGTGGATGACACTTTCACCATTTGGAACCATGGAGAACATCTGGCTGTGTTCCTGAAGCAGCTGAACAACATCCACCCTAACATCCAATTCACTATGGGAAAAGAAAAGGAAGGAACATGGCCATTCTTGGATGTCCTAGTTATCCGCAAACCAAACCAACATTTGGGTCACACAGTATACAGAAAACCTACACATATAAACAGATACCTGCACAAGAACTCCAACCATCACCCAGGACAGAAAAGAACCACAATTAAAACACTGGTAGACTAGGCAAAATGCATCTGTGAACCCCACTTCTTGGATGATGAATTGAAGCACCTAGACTGAGCTCTAAAGGTGAATGGTTATTCCAGCGCAAAAATCAGACCCAGAAAATCTCAGAGCAGTGACGACAAGCAACCACCCAAAGGGAATGTATTTTTACAATATATCAATGGAGTCACAGACAGAATAGGAAAGTGGTGAGGAAACACAACCTCCAAATGGTTTACAAACTGACCAAGAAAATCTAGCAAATGCTATGCTCTGAGAAGGACAGGAGAGACCCTCTCACAGCTGCAGGTGTTTACCGCATACAGAACACATTATAAACCATCCTGGGCCTAAAATGCTGTTTGAAAACCCTGAAATTGTGAACCATGCCAACAACTTTTAGGTCAGAAGACACAGGGAAGCCATTGAAATCCACAAACACTTGGACAACTTCAACAGCAAAGAAGAAACCCTGCACAACAGCAAAATCAGGACTCAACAAATGCAAATGACAAACCACTCAGGGTCAGCAGCTTTCCCAGCAGACAATGATCACTAATTAAGCAGATGCTAATCCCCTTTGCTTATCCTCCCACCCTGAGGCCCTGCCATCAGGAACAGAACAATACACCAAATTAGCATGAGAATGACTCCTGCTTACCCAGGGTCACACATTATATGTTTGTTTGTGTGTGTGTGTGTGTGTACCCACTCTCTTCCATGCCAGTATTCTCTGAAGACGCCAGCCACAGATTCTGGTGAAATGTCAGGAATAAACTCCTCTAGAACATGGCCACATAGCCCCCAAAAAACTACAAAAATATAAGACAGTGTCTTAATTTTTGGAAAACATGGAATTTCAGGACTACTACAGTGAGATGAAGTTCATCTAAATATCCCGAAGGCATCAGCCCCAGTAAGGCTGAGGGACCACTAAGGAATACCAGGTACTGTAGGCTTTATTTCAGAAGGAGACAATAATAATTCCTTGCTTGTGAAACCCTATCAAATTTGTGGGTTTGTCATAAATTAACAGACAACTTGAAGGCAGAGAGAGAGAGAGAGAGGTAGTGTCCATCATTAAAATTAGTTCAGAAACATTATGTCAGGCCGGTTTTGTTTCTAAACAATATAAGGAAAGCAAAAATACCACAGCATCACACCTTGTTATCTGGACCGGTTTCTGCACTTTTTAATGTTTTGAGATGAAATATGGTATGGCGATGAACCACCACCACTACGTGTCTATGATGACAGCACCCTGGGCCTATTCATCCCACTGCTGCCACCAAATTACTTCTATGGTGATCTCCTCCACCACTACCTATCTTTTCTGAGGCTTTATTAACTTTAGTAGCATGCCACAAGATTTCACAGAGGCCAAGTTGTAATAAAATAATACTGAAGTTTATTAACAAAACATCAAGGTAATCATTAAACTACTTTCAAGGCTTTTGCATTTCTTTCTTAGTTACGTTACCACTGTTACATAAACACAATACTTTAGCCCTCAGGCAATCTGTCTAATACTTTCAGCTTAAATCAACTGGCTTATAACCTAAAGCCTAATCAGTCCTTTCTTCTGGACTATACATAGACCCTGTCTGGCCTAAAACCTAGCCTACACCTGTCCCAATCAGGAACCTAGAGAGCACCCCCTCAGTGGCATCCCTCTCCCCAGCCAAAACTCCACTTAAAACAGAACCCAAACAAAAAACCCCTGTCTCCCTCGGCTCAGGCTCTTATATAGCCCTGTCCAGCCAGCTCCTAATTGGCTGGACACTTGGTGTTCTGTGATTGGCTGTTCCTGTCTCCGGGGTCTGCTGTCTCTGGGGTCTCCAGTCAGCTTCTAATTGGCTGGTCACCTGGTGCTTGCTGATTGGCTATCTCTGTCTCCAGGGTTCGCTGTCTCTGGGGTGTTTTCACTACATATGGTTGCACAAATCACATGTTAAATCTAAAATATAGTAGTAGTTTATTAGTTTGTAAAGAGTAAAGGGATGGGAGAAGCATGATTGTAGTTCAGTTTTTGGAACATAAGGAATATTCTTTGGCCACGTTCCCAGGCTTTGTTCTCAAAACCACAGAAGGTCCATATATAAAAATAAATTAAAAAGTCACTATAGTGAAGGTACTTGCTCTTAGTCTATGGTTCTATTTGGTCCATGGTATGTGACCTGCTTGTGAAATCATCACTGGATTTTCAAACTAATTTTGTAGATTGGAATCTGCTAAACTTAGAGTAGATCCAAAGAAATCAACAAAACTGAACTTAGTCATCTATGGTTCTCATCTAAATATGATTAATGTGGATTAAACCCTATGTTTGTACAAATTTCCAGTCTGATAGATGGAGATTAGGGATTACAAGAGAAACAATGCTTCTTTAAAATTGATCCAAATATTGTAATAGAGCAGTATACTGTGAGTGGAAAAATCAACTGCATGATCTTTTCCTACAATTAATGAATACTGCAGTAGGGAAAATATGTAAGGCAATGAATCCCCACTGTTCAAATATTTTATAATTAATATTGACACTTTAATATAATAATGACATTACACACCCCACAACCCATCTGTTTAAGTGGGTGGATAAAATGTAATCTCATCCTCTTCAGTATGAACAGCATGAGCAGTACTATTTCTTTGTATTACAAATGTGGGGCCTTTATTATTTTTAAAAAACACAGCAACCTCACACATATACAACAGCTTGTCTTTGACAAAGCAGGCTGGTCTGACTTTGGAATCCAGGCATGCTTCAAATCCAGATTGTCACAAAACTCCCAAGTGACTATGCAGTGGAAGCATCAATTTTATGTTTTCCTATGAGCCTTTATTAACCAAGGGTGTGTGTGATAGAATGAGAAGTCAACAAAATAAAATTAAAGAAGAAATAAACAGAGTGGGTAGTGTCTTAACTTTCCTTCTTCTATGTCCCTGGTAAAAGTTGTAGGCTGACCATGCAGTGTTATGGTGGAGAAACGGTAGTCCTCCAGATTTTTGGAATTCAATTGTGAGAAGCAGCTGAAGAAAGAATAGCCAAATGAAAGGGATATTAGAGGTTATAGTGATACACACACACGTCTGAATCACCTTTATCAGAAATCAAGGCTCTATATTTGGGATCACCAAGAAAGAATGATGCTGCAGGGAGAAATTTGTCACTTGGTAGGATCAACCATCTGGTGATCTGCTAGCACAGATTGTAGTAGGTGGATAGTAGTTCTACCAGCATGAACTGAGATCTCTGGCAACTGTGTCACTTGATTAATGCATGAAATGGAGACAAAATCAATTCTCATTTCTGATCTGATTTTTATGCTGCAGTAGCTTTCCATTTAGTAAAGATATAAATATCAATTTTCCCTTTCAGGGTCTAGTTCTGTCCAGATAAGGAAGCTACCCCTTTTAAGAAGCCTAATGACTCCAGTGATCTTTTAGAATCTTTGGACACCAACATTTAAATTGCAGGACTGGCTATGTTTCCTTTTTGGCTATTGAATTCCCATTATACCTTGAGTCAAGGAAGGTGAATAGGTTTTTAACTATGCAGAAGTTTCAGAACCGCCACCTACCCTCAGGTGATACTACTCACAAAGGAAGGAAGCATATGGAGGACACTATTTGCATCAGTGTCTGGCCAAGATCCAGGAAGAATTCAAGTCTCCAGCTCCTATATAAACTTTCCATCTCACCGATAGTCCCTTTATTGTCCTAGACTCCAGGGCCTGCCCAATTGCTATCAGGCTGACATCTTCAAAACATCATAGAACTGGGGAAATAGATACCCTAAGGGTACATTTCCAGATGTCTAAGGTGATGTGGCTATGGCGCCCCTAGGAGAGTGCAAAAAGGACCCCCTTTTGGTGGCTCCTTTTTGCGCTCTTCAGAGGCTGGATCAGGACTGTGGCATGAGGTTCCTGCTGCCCCGATTTGGCCAGGAAAGGGGCAGCTGCGTGCCGCCCATCTGTACAGCCCTTAAGTGAAGAAAGAAAGGGGATAGATGAGAGCTTTTAGTATTGGCAGTAGCATAAGAAGGGGAAATACTATCAATATCAAATCAAAATGATCATTTTAGTTTACATGTCCAGCATTTTACCAGATGCACAAATACTACTTTGCTAATTTGTTCCATTTTAATCTATGAGACATTTCATCTGAGAAATACCCACGAGACAGATAATATGCATCTAGAACTCTCAAGTATCCCACCTTAGTTTATTTTTGATCCAAGTGGCTACAATTCCACTTGTCCTAGCAATGGTCTGTGCCCCCAGTCTGGTACATTTAGTAAGCCACACTTTGTTCTGGACTTTGGAAGTGGACAGTATTACTCCTCCATTTTTGTGCTGGACAAGAAGACACATTTTTATACATATAGGTTTGGTGTCTCTTATCCAAAATGCTTGGCACCAGAAGTGTTTTGTATTTTGGAGGGTTTTTTTATTACTATTTTGGAATATTTGCATGTACATAATGAAATAGCTTAGAGATGGGAACCAGGTCTAAACATGAATTTATGTTTCATATAAACCTTATACATATAGCTTGAAAGCATTTTTTTTGCCAAATATTGTTAATAAGATTATGTATGAAACAAAGTTTCTGTATAATGAACCAATCAAAACCAAACATGTCACTATCCCAGCCACCTATCTGTACCTCAGAAAAAGGATTGTCTTTGGATTTGTACAGGGGACTGATAATCACACATTTAGGGTTAGGTACAAAGGCCAGTTAAAATCTGAGGACATCCTAAATATGGGAGGGGGGGGGTCGACTAAACCCAACTGTCACTTCCAACTAGAATACATCTATTGGACATCACAGAAGTAATGGCTAGCCAAATTTTATTCACTCACTAGGTTTACTCTACTAGTACATGCATTTAGTCCCACTTTGAAAATGATAAGGAGAAAATACCCTTTGCAGGCAGGCTCCTCCTCCTTCTGGCCATGCAGCAATAGTGGGACTTTCAAAGCCCAGGAAATCTAAAGTCCATTTGCATCTCAACAGGGACTCTTTTTAGACAGAGAATAATGGAGTCCCTGTGAGATACCACATTGTAGCTGCAACAGGGGAACCATGAAGAGTAGCCTGTGGACTGGGGACTTCAACCAAGGTAAAACAATTTTTTTCTTCTTAAATTTGGACTGAATTCACATGTGTTACCTCTATATCACCAAAATGTTCCTGATGTGAAAACATGAGGACTCCTTGAGGAATCAATTGTTTTCTGCCTACAAACAGGCCTGTGACCTCACTGGAATGGAATACAGATTGGATTGCAAAAGCGGGGTCCCTGTTGAGATGCAAATGGACTTTAAAAATCTCCCTATTGCTGCAGGACTAGAAGGAAGAGAAGCATACTTGCAAAAATATCCTCCCCAGCATACCATCTTTACTAAGGACTGAAACAACCTGCAGGCATCTGACTAACATCTCCAATTGTTGTTTTTTTTCCTGCTTGCTTTGTAACAACTTTACTGATGAAGAAGTCCATGGAGTATATTGTGCATTTTAGTTGGTCAATAAAGGTATTACTGATGGTTTTTAGTTTGTATTTGTAAATGACCCAACTACCCCTGCATGTTTTGATTTTGAGTCACTGAAGGTTACAAAAGCCAATGTGTACAACCTATTCAATCACTTTCAGCACAAGCATCCTATTGCTTCCTATCTTCTCTGAAGGAAGGCTAATAAACTCCTGGAACCATATTTTAGCATTTTAATTAGACCCCGAACATGCACCCAACATATCCTCAATAAAAGGGCAAACTGTAATAAAGTCAGTATAACATGCTTCTATAACCTAGCAAGGTCACACTACCTGAGAGGAATTGGCAACAAGATAACTGGCAATCTGCCAGCATCACCAGCAAACATTATCATGTCCCATCTTTTGAGGACACGGTCTATAGCTATTCAGTGGGAAAAGGCCCAGAAAGTACTGTTGAGTCAGAAACCAACTGTTGTCTCCACATCATGCCAGTAAGAGGAAAACAATTTCATCGGGGGAGGGGGACTGTTTGCATTGCAGAACTACAAATCTCTGTGAATTTTGCCTGCATTCTCAGTAACTTAAATCAGCTAAGGACACAGCTAAGGTGATAACAATAATGTCTTAGGTTTGTTGCCTTTGTTCAGTGATTTTTTTTTCCTTGTTGTGTGCCTTCACATTATTTTTCTCAGCACAAAGAGCCAGAGTTTCACAATTAATGTAATGTATTTGAGTTAATTTGCCTGGCAGAAAGTGATCGTTTTGCTTTAATATCTATAAAAAATACATATAAGCAACTGTAAAAATATAAAGTTCATTTTGCAAAAAATTAAATAAACATGAACTGGCTCAAATCAAAGGTAATGCAATTATATAATCTCCAGACAATTATACTTATTTCTTTCTAGTATGGGGAGAGGGACTGTTACAGCTGAATACATAACTGAACTGTGTTAAGTGACAATGACCCAGTTTCCAACACCATATTTTGATTTAGCAAACAGCCAAGTGGTACATTAAAGTTTGGAATTTGGATTTTTGGGATTTTAATGTATCACTTGGCTGTTAAGGGGCAGTTCTGGCTTAAACACTGACTGGTGAATTTCTGGCTATGTGTATTAAATAAAGTTCTCTGCTGTTTCAAAACACTAGACTCTTTGATGCACATTAGTACTGAATTTGCTCAAGTCTGACAGATATACACTGATTGGAAACTTTTCATCACATTACAAATGAAGGTTATAAAACTCTGACATAAACTGGCCCTTGCTCCTCCAAATAATACATAATAAATACATTTATGCCGAGTGCTGGTTCCCTTCAGAAGTTGTATTTTTAGCCCCCATCCACTTTTTCCATCATTAAAGCTCTATAGCAAGATGAGAGTTAACAAGAAATAAGAGAATGTTTTGCATAGAAGTCCTGAGGCAACTGAACAACCACTTGAGTCTGCTAATGTAATATAGCTCTGATATAATATAACACTGGTGGTTCTCATGTTAATGTGGTGATGAATCCAAACCTTAAAGGAGTTCTCCAAGGTGCTGAACTCTCTCTTCAAAACTTGGCCAGCACCTTGGATGGAGAGACAGCATGGTGCAGTGGTTTCAGCATTGGACTACAACTCTAGAGATCAGAGATCATGATTCCCTGCTCGGCCACGGAAGTCCACTGGGTGACCTTGGATGAGTCATGTACTCTCAGCCCCTGAAAACCCAGTGATAAGGTTGCCTTAGGATTTCCATAAGTCAAGCAATTACTTGAAGGCATGCAATAACAACAACAAACCTTGATTAACTCCTTTAAAAACCAGGTTAAATCTGTGTGCAGATTTTCCACCCTTCTGACAAAGGAGCCACCAGCCTTTCATAAAGCATATACATTTTAAGATTCTCCAATAAGATTTTTCACCTTGAGAATTCCCCTCCCATTATGCTCCCACAAGTTCACTCTATTCTGCTTTGGTCAGGCATCACCTAGAATACTGTCCAGTTCTGGGCACCAGAATTCAAAAAGGATTTTTTAAAAATAATTTTTACTAAATTTTGTATAAAATACAATTCAAAACGTAAAGCATAATCAATTACTCTAAACGAATATACACATGTATAGATTTCATTATCCCCACCACCCCATTCTTCTACATATCTATAATTATTCTACATATAAATCTATTTCAAAACCACTTCTTTTCCCTTTAATTAACAAGACATTTGATTCTTATTATCATACTCCTTTTTCTTGTGACACTGTTCGACCAAAGTAACATTGTTATTTCCTTGCCTCCCACCCTTATATTTTTAACAAATGTAGCATGTATAACTGAATCTATGGTGTGCTAAATCAAAGTTTAGCTGCTCAAATTATTTTTATTTGTATTTAGCACTAAAATAAAACTTAGAGAGATTTTCCTATGGCATTCAATCTATAACTCATCCGTTGTAACTCACTTTTCCTGATTTCCTTTCCAATATTCCCTGAATTCATGCAGGTATTTAATATTCCCTTTATTCTTCTTTATATTATCTTCTATCAGATTGACAACATCTCATTAATATTTTAAACTCATACAACAGCATTTGTTGAAATTCCCAGGTTCACGTCTTTTCCCCATTTCTTTTCCATATAATCCCAGACCTTTTCCCAACCTTCCCTCCATTTATTCTTATTTCCATTTCTCAATTTATCTGATAATAAGTCTAATTCCATCATGTCATACAATTTAAGCCACCATTCTTCCAAATTTATCATCTTATCAATATTCCAATATCTATCAAAAACTATTCTTGCTACTATTAACATATAGAAAATAGTTTTCCCATACCTTAGAATTCAAAAAGGATGTTGAGAAGCTGGAGTGTGTCCAGAGGAGGGTGACCAAAATGGTGAAAGGTCTGGAAATCATGCCTTATGAGGAATAGCTTAGGGATCTAGATATGTTTAGCCTCAAGAAGAGAAAGTTAAGAGGTGACATAATAGCCTTGTTTAAATATTTGAAAATATGCCATATTGAGGATGAAGCAAGTTTGTTTTCTTCAGTTCCAGAGACTAGTGCATGGAAAAATGGATGCAAGCTACAGGAAAAGGATTCCACCTCACTTTAGGACAAACTTCCTAGCAGTAAGAGCTGTTTGACAGTGGAATACACTGTCTCAGAGTATGGTAAAGTCTCCTTGTTTGGAAATATTTAAACAGAGACTGAATGGCCATCTGCCAGGGATACTTTGATTGTATATTCCTCCATGATAGCGAGTTGATGGTCCTTGTGGTCTCTTCCATCTCTATGATTCCATGATTCTATGTATCTCTTTTGCCCCTCCCATATTCCTAGTTACCTAACTAGCCTTCCCATTTTCTTCATCATTGTTATAGTTGTGGGATGTATCTAAAATGCACAATTATAGCAGGTTGATACATATTATAGCTCCATTGCTATGGAGCGCCATTGCTATCATAGCTTCACTTATAATAGCTCCATTGTACAGAGGTCTGGAAATTGTAGTTTGAGTTCAAGTGCACATTCTTAAAATTGCAGCATTAGAGCTCTCAAGCAGATTATTCTAAATTCTTTACAAAACTACAAATCCCAGGATCCCATAGGACATAATTATGACAGTACTATTAAAACATAATAATTGGTATGGTTCTTTTTCTATTGCTGATCTGTTTTTAATCACACAACTATGGATTAAGGCAACACGTAGTGAGACATCCATGACTCATTTTATATAGAACATTAACCTATGGCATAAGGACATGACATTTGCTTTTCATCTGATTCTGTAAGCCCCATCCTTCTCTTGTCCGTACATGGCCTTCTGAAACCAGCAAGTTTTTACCGAGTAATCCAAATATTTAGCTCAAAATGTGTGATCCAAACATTTAGCTCAAATTTCACCTAAACATCTTATTAATTTTTTTGTTTATCTCTCTCTATATATATAGTTTGATGCAGATAGCTAAGAACTATATGAATCTTCTTACATGCTGTACCTGGGTTTGAAGATAGAGTACCACATTTGGACATTAACTGTGACAAATACTAAAGGATGAATGGTGGGAGTCTTCTGATTTTGCAACTAGTTTGTTCTGAGCCAAGCTCTTCAGTGATAAATAAATAATTGGAGTGGAATTTATTTATTTATTAAATTAAACTATAAAATTTGGCTCTGTCTTACAGAATCCTGTGTGAGGTCTAATGTTGTAATTCATGAGTAAAGCTGTCTAGCAGAATAAATTCAACAAATGCAATAAGCACCAGCCAGAACCCTCAGTGGACGATCATGGACGATCATCAACCTGACACAGCGACAACTTTCAAAAGAGGAGACATCCATCCTGGCCAAAGAAGGCAACTTTGCAGTAACCACCACCAGAATCCCAGTTGAAGACATCATTGCCCAGATTGAATTCGCCCTCCACCATCTCCCAGAGGAGAAAGCAGAAGAGATAAGAGGGGAAACAGCAAGGATTCTGCACAAGGCAAAACCACCTCCCAGCAACATAACCAAAAAAAAAGAAAAAGAAAAAAAAGAAAAAAAGAAAAGCAATCAAGGACCTCAATTCAAACCCAGAAATGATCATTCTCCCAGCAGACAAAGGCAATGCCACAGTAATAATGGAAACAGAACAATACAAACAAAAAATCAAGGAACTCCTAGATCCTGCAATATACAAAATACTGAAACAAGAGACAACTAACAAACACCCTGACAAAAACTCCTTAATTCAGCCAACCACAAGACAAAGTATAAAATCCTGAGGCTCTTCCACCAAAACTGTATGGACTTCCCAAGATCCACAAGGAGTTCATTCCACTCCGACCCATAGTAAGTGCCATTGGATCCCCCACATATGACTTGGCCAAGTTTCTGGCCATGCAACTTCAAACGTATATAGGGCAAACCCCCCACTACATCAAATACATCACTACATCAGCTCACTTCATAGGAAAAATCAAGAACTTTGAACTAAAACTCAGAGACATACTAATCAGCTTCTATGTGGTCTCCTTGTTCACCAAAGTCCCCATAATGAACACCATGACACTCATCCGACGAATATTTCCAGAAGACATCACAGCCCTGTTTGAACATTACCTCATCACAAGTCATTTCCAGTGGGACAATGGATTCTACGAGCAGAGAGATGGGGCAGCCCTCTGAGCCCTGTGATAGCAAACTTTTACATGGAGCACTTTGAAAAACAAGCCCTGGAAACAGCACCGAAAAAGCCTACAACATGGTTCCGATATGTGGGTGACACTTTCATCATTTGGAGTCATGGAGAAGAAGATCTGGCGGTATTTCTGAACCATTTGAACAACATCCACCCTAACATCCAATTCACAATGGAAAAAGAAAGGATGGAACACTATCATTCATGGATGTCCTAGTCATTCGCAAACCAAACCAATGTTTGGGCCACACAGTATACAGAAAACCTACACATACGGACAGATACCTGCACAAGAACTCCAACCATCCCCCAGGACAAAAAAGAAGCACAATAAAAACACTGGTAGACTAGGCAAAATGCATCTGTGAACCCCACTTCTTGGATGATGAATTGAAGCTCCTATACCGAGCTCTAAAGGTGAATTGTTATTCCAGCTCGAAAATCAGAAGGGTTGCCAGCGCCAGAAAAACTCAGGGTAGGGAAGACAAACAACCCAAAGGGAGGACATTAGGGGGAACTTCCTGACAGTAAGGGCTGTTTGACAGTGGAACACACTCCCTCAGAGGGTGGTGGAGTCTCCTTCCTTAGAGGTCTTTAAGCAGAGGCTGGGTGGCCACCTGTCAGGGATGCTTTGATTGGGAGTTTCTGCATGTCAGGGGGTTGGAATGGATGGCCCTTGTGG
Organism: Urosaurus nigricauda; assembly: GCA_034509955.1. Classification (NCBI taxonomy): domain Eukaryota; kingdom Metazoa; phylum Chordata; class Lepidosauria; order Squamata; family Phrynosomatidae; genus Urosaurus; species Urosaurus nigricauda. The sequence continues at coordinate 61,830,836 of JAOEGL010000003.1, forward strand.
TCTCTTCCAACTCTATGATTCTATGATTCCCAGCAGACAATGAGCACCAATTAGCAGACATTAATCCTCTTTTGCACATACTCCTACCCTGAAGACTGCCATTAGCGACAGGACAATACATTTGCAAATCACTCTTCCCTTCCCAGGGTCACACAGAATATATATCTCCAATCCTTTTCCAGGCAGACATTCTCTGAAGATGCCAGCCACAGATGCTGGCGAAACGTCAGAAAGGAACTCTTCTAGAACATGACCACATAGCACAAAAGTCCCACAAAAAACTATACAAAAAATTAAGTATCTCACAAAACTACAAATCCTAGCATTCCATGAGATGAAGCAATTAAAGTGGAATCAAACCAGTATTACTGTGTGGTGCAGCTACACACATAATGTCCAGAAGAATTTTAAATAACACAATATCTTCCTTATTTTTATTGATTCTTCCCTACATGTTGGAATTTGTTGTCTGAGACAAATTTTCTAAAGCATTGAAAAAAAGGGGGAAGCTTTATTATGACTCTCAGTGTGAAGCATGGCCCAATAGATGCTTACTCTGAAGGAAGGTCCACTGCATTCAAATAAACATGTATAGGAATACAGCCTTAGGCCTCCACTCAAGCTTTTGAAAGAGAATAAAACTGCCATTTCATATTCCTTGTGGTATTTATGAGATATGCGGCACCTAAAAGAAATTTACATCAATCTATTATGGCTTTATACTTTTCCATCAAATAATGGCCTTGTGCATGGAGCAGAGACCTGAGGGAATGCATCTGACAGCAAACAAACAGAGTCAAATGACAACTCATAATATTTACAACTCTTTCTCATGCAGTTACAGAGAATCAACCAGTTCAATCTCTCTCTTTCTTTCTCTCATTCATTCATTCATTCATTCATTTATTCATAGTTTCCTTTATAGAATCATAGAATCATAGAATCACAGAGTTGGAAGAGACCACAAGGGCCATCCAGTCCAACTCCCTGCAATGCAGGAACTCTCCATCAAAGCATCCCCGACAGATGGCCATCCAGCCTCTGCTTAAAAACCTCCAAGGAAGGAGACTCCACCACACTCTGAGGGAGTGTGTTCCACTGTCGAACAGCCCTTACTGTCAGGAAGTTCCTCCTAATGTTGAGGTGGAATCTCTTTTCCTGGAGCTTGCATCCATTGTTCCGGGTCATGTTCTCTGAAGCAGCAGAAAACAAGCTTGCTCCCTCCTCAATGTGACATCCATTCAAGTATTTGAACAGGGCTATCATATCACCTCTTAACCTTCTCTTCTCTAGGCTAAACATTCCCAGCTCCCTAAGTCGTTTCTCATAGGGCATGGTTTCCAGACCCTTCACCATTTTAGTTGCCCTCCTTTGGACACACTCCAGTTTCTCCACGTCCTTTTTGAATTGTGGTGCCCAGAACTGAACACAGAATTCCAGGTGGGGCCCGACCAAAGCAGAGTAGAGTGGCACTATTACTTCCCTTGATCTAGATGCTATACTTCTATTGATGCAGCCTAGAATAGCATTGGCCTTTTTAGCTGCTGCATCGCACTGTTGACTCATGCTCAACTTATGGTCTACTTGAACTCCTAGATCCCTTTCACACATAGTTTCATTCAGCCAGATGTCCCCCATCCTATATCTGTGCATTTCATTTTTCCGCCCTAAGTGCAGTACCTTACATTTCTCCGCATTGAATTTCATTTTGTTAGCATTGGCCCAGTTTTCTAATCTATTCAGGTCATTTTGAATTTTGATCCTGTCTTCTGGAGTATTGGCTACTCCTCCTAATTTGGTGTCATCTGCAAATTTGATAAGTATGCCCCCAATTCTGTCATCCAAGTCATTAATAAAGATGTTGAAAAGCACTGGGCCCAGGACAGAACCCAGTGGCACCCCACTAGTCACTTCTTTCCAGGTTGAAAAGGAGCCATTGTTGAGCACCCTTTGGGTGCGGCCAGTCAGCCAGTTACAAATCCATGTAATGGTTACCTTGTCTAGCCCACATTTTAAAAGCTTGTTTGCAAGAATGTCATGGGGAACCTTATCAAAGGCCTTACTGAAATCAAGATATACTATATCCACAGCATTCCCTTCATCTACCAAGCTGGTAATTTTATCAAAAAAAGAGATCAGATTTGCCTGGCAAGACTTGTTTCTCTGAAACCCATGTTGGCTTTTTGTGATGATGGAATTATCTTCTAGATATCAGCAGACTCTCTGTTTAATAATCTGTTCCATAATCTTTCCTGGAATTGATGTTAGACTAACTGGGCGATAATTGTTGGGATCCTCTTTTTTCCCCTTTTTGAAGATGGGCACAACGTTTGCCCTCCTCCAGTCTGCTGGGACTTCTCCTGTTCTCCAGGAGTTCTCAAAGATTATTGCCAATGGTTCCAATATTACATTTGCCAGTTCTTTTAATACCCTTGGGTGTAGTTCATCTGGTCCTGGAGACTTGTATTCATTTAGATTAACCAGGTATTCCTGTACTATCTCTTTACTTATTCTGCGCTGAAATTCCCCTATTCTGTCTTCTGCTTCATTATCCTTAGGTTGAGCACTCTTTGCCTTTTCTGAGACGACTGAAGCAAAGAAGGTGTTGAGTAATTCCACCTTTTCTCTGTCCCCTGTTAGCTTTTTGCCATCTTCTGCACGCAGTGGCCCAACCGTTTCCTTCTTCTTCCTTTTACTGCGGACATATCCAAAAAAAACCCTTTTTATACTTCTTAACCTCTCTAGCCAGCCTGAGTTCATTCTGTGCTTTAGCTTTTCTGACTTTATCCCTACTCGTACTGGCTATTTGTTTGAATTCCTCTTTGGTGATTTCCACATTTTTCCATTTCTTATACATGTTCCGTTTAAAACTTAGCTCAGTTGAAAGTTCCTCAGTCATCCATCCTGGTTTCTTGAGACATCTCCCATTTTTCTTCCTCATTGGAACTGTTTGAAATTGTGCCTTCAGTATCTCCCTTTTGAGGAACTCCCATCCGTCTTGAACTCCCTTCTCTTTTAGTGTACCTGACCATGGGATCACCCCTAATATTTCTCTAAGTTTATTGAAATCAGCTCTCCTGAAGTCTAGAATTCATGTCTGACTATGCTTAGCTTCTCCTTTCCACTGTATAACAAACTCCAGGAGAATATAGTCACTCCCACCTAAGGATCCCACCACTTGCACCCCATCAACTAGGTCTTCCCTGTTGGTTAGGATCAGATCCAAAATAGCTGACTCCCTTGTTGCCTCTTCCACCTTTTGCACAATGAAATTGTCTTCCAAGCAAGTGAGGAATTTGCTAGACCTTGATGATTTGGCAGAATTTGGATTCCAGTAAATGTCAGGATAGTTGAAGTCACCCATCACTACTACATCTCTCTTTTCTGAGTATGTGATTATCTGTTCTAGAAAGGCATCATCCAATTCCTCTGCCTAAGTTGGGGGTCTATAGTAGACTCCCACAGTAACATCCCTGTTGTTTCCCTCTCCTTTAATTTTTATCCAGATACTCTCCACTTGGCTTCCAGTATTGATGTCCTGGATCTCTTCACAGGTGTAAATATCCCTCACATATAATGCTATTCCTCCTCCTTTCTTGTTTGGCCTGTTTTTCTTAAAGAGATTACACCCCTCTATTTCTACATTCCAATCATGAGACTCATCCCACCAGGTTTCAGTGATGCCTATTATATCATATTTCCCCTGTTGTGCTAGGATTTCAAATTCATCTTGCTTATTTCCCATGCTCTGTGCATTAGTGTAGAGACATCTAAGACCATGTGTCCCCTTTACTTGCTGACTGCGCACCTTTTTTGCCTCCTACTGTTGGATCCTTGCACTGTTTGCCTGGTTCCCTCTATGTCAGTTTCAGTATTTATTCCAGCCCTTTTGCCTTCTAAAATGTTGTCTCCCTTCCCCACATAACTCAGTTTAAAGCCCTCCTGATCAGATTCTTCAGACTGTTGGCAAAAACGTTTCTGCCAACTGGCTTGAGATGCAGTCCATCCCTTGCCAGAAGTCCCTCTTCATGGAACCGCAGCCCATGATCTAATAATCCAAATTGTTCTCGGCGACACCATTTACGGAGCCAGTTATTCACCTCTGCTATTTTCCTCTCCCTTCCTAGACCATGCCCTTCTACTGGCAGAAGAGATGAGATGACAATCTGTGCATCCATTTCTTTTAGCTTCTTTTCCAGAGCCTCGTAATCCCTTCTGATATTCTGAAGGCTGTGTCTTGCTGTGTCATTCGTTCCCATGTGGATCAAAAGGAAGGGGTATTTGTCAGTAGGTTTGACCAGTCTTGTCAGGTCTCTGTCACATCACGGATCTTTGCCCCAGGGAGACAACACACCTCCCGAGACATCTTGTCAGGCCCACAAATCACTGCTTCTGTACCTCTGAGCAAGGAGTCCCCCACCATGACCACGTGCCTCCTCCGAGGCTTGGCAGCGACTGTTCCCTGCGATGGAACTCCCAGGCTCCCTTGCTCTGTACCTGAAGTCTGTCCATGCTGGTCTTCCTCATCCTCCTTGATAAGGGAAAGGGCTTCAAAACGATTCTGTAGCTGTAAGCTCCCACAGCTATCCCTGATTTTCCTGCTTCTCTGTGTGACATTCCTCCAACTGTCTGCCTCTTGTGTACATGAAATGACAGTCTCATCCCCAGCAACTTCCTCTGTGTGGTCCCCTTCCAAGATCATTTCTTCAGTTCTGTCCAGGAAAACGTCTTGCTCCCTGATATGCTGAAGTGTTGCTACTTTGGATTCCAGCTGCCGTACTTTCTCCTCCAAGAGGGCTACCAACTTGCACTTGGGGCATGTGAAGCTCCCCACATCTCTCTCTCTCTCTCTCTTTCACTCTATTTTTCTCTTTCTTTTACTCTTTCTTTCAATCTTTTTTTTCTTTAAAATATTGGCTATAATCCTGTTGGGCAGTTATAAATACATAACCTACAGTTATACATTCGTAACTGCTGCCCCGTTACGTAGAGGTTTTGCTGAATTGCTAAATATAAGGCCTCCCTTGAAAGTAAGATCTAGCAAAATTTTCATATATAAATATATATACAGTATATAATAAATGTTCTTCGTTGTTGTTGTTGTTGTTCAACAACAAATGTGAATTCTTTTTCATGGAAAAATAAAACATCCACTGAAAATAAGACCTAGCACATCTTTGGGAGCAAAAATTAATATAAGACACTGTCTTATTGTTGGGAAAATATGGTATGTATTCATGATCCCTGCATAGATCCTAGTTTTGGGGCTATGTAGAGACCATGAAAGTGCCCAAACTCCACTTAACAGTAAGCATTTCCTTTTCAATAGCAAAGTGGTTGCCTAACCTGGCATGAGGAGGATTTGCAACAGGGGTCTGTTTTTCTGCCTGTCACATTGCAGATCATTTATGGGAGGAGATGGAAATGCCAAGCAGCCACATCTTGATCTACAAGGGAATGAGCCTCCATCAGTCCTAGCAGCTGTTTACTGGTAAATAGTATTGTGGGTCTAGCTGGAATCCACGGCATAGCACTATAGTTACCATAGTATGTAACAGTCATACAGGATTCTGTCAACTAGTATTCATTACTTCTGGGAGATGTGCCTGATATTCCAAAAAATATTCCAATCTATGAGACCTTCTATTCTCCTATTCTTTTAACTTGAAAAATTATGCCAGCAAAAATTCAGAGAGCCCAATCTCATTATTTTACCATTTTCTAACCCTCAGGAATCTTAGCAGCAGTGCCATAGTGAGCACTATTACTTCTTTTTTAAAAAATCCCAATATGTTATAGGAAGCTATACTTTTCTGCTTCCAGGAAGTACCCTGTTTAGAATTTCAGTTTGAAAGTGGCCACTTGAACTTGAGCAACCACAAAAATTACATTTGCTGAAACACTCTTGTTACATGCATAAATTCCCCTCTGGAAGTAGTTGGACACTTTTTTCCAGAATAGTGATATTTGTTTCAAGTTGTAGAAATAGAATTGGACATGCAATGCACTGTACATGATTGCACATTGTGAATTTTTGTGCATGTGCACTGCACTGTTCACAGCCATGTATGGCTATGTATACAGATTGCTGATTGTATATGAAGATGTACGTGCAGTTGTATTTAATATCACAAGTTACTAACAAGGTAAAATTGCACAACTCCTTGAGCATAAATTTACAGTCAATCTCCTTGACACAGGAAATCAATATCTGTCGAATTTTAAGAAGTGTACCACAATGGCAGCCCCCTTTTTTGCTTTTAGGAAACTCTCTATTCAGAAGATTTACTGAGAAGCTGACGTCTCAGATGGAAGCGACAACCAGGAGCCAGCTGCGCCCCTACCTGGGTAGGGAGGACCTTGAAACATTGATACACGCACTGGTAACCTCTCGTTTAGATTTCTGTAATGCGCTTTACATGGGGCTACCTTTGTACCAAGTCCGGAAACTTCAGCTAATTCAGAATGCTGCAGCCAGACTACTTACAGGGGCATCAAGATCTGAACATATCACCCCTAGATTAAAATCTCTACACTGGCTGCCGATTAGTTTCCGGGCACAATACAAAGTGTTGGTCGTTACCTTTAAAGCCCTATATGGTTCGGGCCCGAGTTACTTGAAGGAGCACCTCTCCCTGCATAATCCACCCTGTTCTCTCAGAACATCGGGGAAGAATCTGTTAGATTCCATTAATACAAGGCTGGTATCAACTTCCCACAAGGCATTCTCTGCAGTAGCCCCAAAGCTTTGGAACAACTTGCCAGAGGAGATCCGTCTTATCACCTCCTTGGATGCTTTTAAGAAGGCTTTTAAGACAGATCTCTTCCAGCGGGCTTACCCACCCGACCTACTCTAATGTATCGGGAATGAATACTAGATCTTAATAGATATAGTAACAACTGCTGGATTAAGGACAGAACATGTAGTGAGTTTTATTGTTTATGTAATTATTTTAATGTTTTTAAGATTGTATTGAACTGTATACGTATTTTAATTGTTGGAATCCCGCCTTGATCCGAAGGGAGAGGCGGGAAATACAAATAAATATTATTATTATTATTATTATTATTTATTATTATTATTATTATTATTATTATCATCATCATTTTGACATACAACTGAGTACTGCATTTGGACAAGAAACAAAACAACAACAACAACAACAACATTCTTTCAAATGTTGACATGTCTGCCACAGTTTCCCAATATGTTATGGCAGCACCTTGCACCTGGAATGTAACATGAGCACTATGATTAGCATTAGCACTATTGTATGGACAAAAAATAAAACTCAGTATCAAATTTTGAGGGATCTAACATGATCTTAGATGTGGTGGCTTAGTAGTTAAGATGTCAATTCTGATTATCGAAAGATAGAAAGGTTGGCAGTTCAAGGCCTGAGTGCTGCATGATGGGTTGAGTTCCTATCACTAGTCCCAGCTTCTGCCAACCTAGCAGTTTGAAAGCATGCAAATGGAAATAAATAAATATGTAACACTTCTCAGTGGGATGGTAACAGCATTCTGTGCAGTTATGCTGGCCACATGACCACCAGGCCAGTCCTTAGACAATGCTGACTCTTCGGCTTAGAAACAGAAATGAGCACACACACCCCACACAGTCAGTTACGACTAGACATTAATGTCAAGGGACTACCTTTATATTAACATGATGTTTCCATGAGTTATGGCTGATATTGAGGCACAGACATTGTCTGGAATCCTTTTGGGTATTTAGGAATAAGTAGTTACCCTAGTTATGCAGCTATGTAGTGACTTCCAGCCTTACTACCCCAATCCCAATTTATCAAGCAGTAGCCACTGTGATGAATGAGGATCCATTCCCCTGTTGTTCAGGCAGTAGGTGACTGCCATTCCCATCCCCTCCTGTGAGTGATTTTCTTTGCAACAAACAGAAGCATGATCCCTATCACAATTTCCCTTCACATTGGAGATTACTTATATGAGGTGGTGGTGGAAGTCAGCTGCTTCCTGAGTGACAGGGGAACCAATCCCCCTTGACCACAACAGTTGCTTCCTTGTATGTGGGGATTGAGGGACTTCCATGGTCTCACTATAATCCCCGAATGAAGGTATACATAGTGAATACAAAACAGTCACAAATGTGTTACTCTACTCATTCATAACTGCCCAAGAAGATTCCAGCCATTATCTTTTATTATTGTAGATAATTTCACAGTTTACCACATTTCTACATAATAGAAAATTCCTAAATGGAAACTCCTTTGAAAACTCATAAATGGAAATTTAGTGGCATGAGGCTAACATTTTTATGACCGGTACCTGTGCTGAGACAAGATGCAGCATGAAAATTGGTGGCAGTGGTGATTTCCAGTGAATGGCAAGCATTCACCGGCTAATGTAGGTACTTACATTTCTTATGAGGTTCATACTTGGAACCACACTTGCTGTGTATGTGTGTGCATATCTGTATTTACATAACAGAGTTAGGAAAGATGTTCCTATGGGAGTACAGCACCTAGATTCTCCAGGCCATGATGGCCAGTGGCCATGTTAGCTAGGAGATGCTGGGAATAACAGTTTCCCAAAATAACTTTTCCAAGCTCTGGTACACATAGTTTTTTGTGGGGCTTTCGGGCTATGTGGCCATGTTCTAGAAGAGTTCCTTTCTGATGTTTCACCAGCATCTGTGGCTGGCGAAACGTCAGAAAGGTACTCTTCTAGAACATGGCCACATAGCCTGAAAGCCCCACAAAAAACTATGGATGCCGGCCATGAAAGCCTTTGATTCCATTCTGGTACACAGCACACACACACACACTTTTGTGGATTCTTCAGAGATGCAAAGTCTTGCTAGACTAGCTGTACCCTGCATGGCTGAGCTTCAAAATGCTAGTATGTTAACTGCTGTTGTGAAGTGAAGTGGTCCCTAAAGTCCTCCTCAGTCATGCTGAATAGCTTCTTAACTTCAGGATTATCCCACTGATTCCAGTATAAGTAGTTCTGAAGAATCTATTTCCAAGACAGGCATTTCCTGACAAGAAAGGTCAGTGTATATTCAAAGGAGAATGCTAACTGGAGCTGATGCTGTTTCTCCCATGCAGGTGAAGCTACTCAGCTCTTAATTCATAGAGACAGAGCATCTTAAGGCAGAATCACTGGAGGATGTTTTGGCTTGTCATTTTGTGGTTTCAGTAGCTGCTTGGAGGTCATGGCTGTAACTGTATATGAGAGATGAAGTGGGAACTGGATTGTGTGTAAATATATATCCATAATTACTGATTCTCTTGAGGAGTGGGCAAATTTCATCAACAAACCATGGGACAGGATGTTAACATATAACCTACTATTTCTTGCAGAAAAAGTCAATCAGTACAGACTCAGCAGCAAAATCAGATTGTTCATATATCATAAAAACTGGTACACTAAATCAATTTGGGTTCAGACGCATTAAAATCAATGGGATTATATTCTGCAGAAGGGTTTTTTTTTTGGGGGGGAGGACTTTTTAAATACCTTTTTGAACTGCAAGAGCGGTGTAGTGGTTTGAGTGTTGGACCAGGATTTTGGTTGATGGAATTTAGCCATGGAAACTCATTGGGTGACCATGGACAAGTAATATTCTTTCAGTGACCGAAGAAGGCAATGACCAATCCCCCCTGAATAAATCTTGCCAAGAAAATCCTATAATGAGATAATCAGTCAGGGATGACTTGAAGGCACATAACAACAACAACAACAACAACAACATTTAGCTAACAAAGATAATCTTTTCAGCATCCTGAGACATTTCCCCCCTTTTCTTTGTGGATATCTTGGGTAATGTCCAAATTTCACATTTTTTCCCCCAGTATCTTTTGCAACATCTTTTGCAACATTGCCTTTTTGTGCACTTGCTACATGGCAAACACATGAACCCTTTTACACCACACAGTTATAGAGCTATGATCCCACTTTAACTGCCATGATTAAATCCTATGGAATCATAGGCTTGATAATTTGGTGAGGTACTAGAACTCTCTGTCTGATAATTCTAAATTGTTTTGTTGTTGTGTGCCTTCATGTTGTTTTGAACTTATGGCAACCCTAAAGTGAACCTATCACAAGGTTTTCTTGGCAAGATTTGTTCAGAGTGGATTTTCCCTTGCCTTCCTCTGAGGCTGAGAGAGTGTGACCTGCTCAAGGGTTTCTATGGGTGGGTTTCTATGACCAAGTGGGGATTCAAACCCTGTTGTACAGTATCCTAATCCAATGCTCAAACCACTACACCATGCTGGCTCACCTGATAATACTGAATACCACTCTTTAAATGATAAATATTAGCATTCCATAGGATGTTGCTATGGCCATTAAAATGATGCAGTGGTTAAATGCTTGGCCATGACAACATCCTATGGAATGCTAATACTTATCATTTGAAGAGTGGTACTTAGAATCATCAGGTGAGCCAGCATGGTGTAGTGGTTTGAGCACTGGATTAGAAAGCTGGAGGACAGGGATTGCCATTCACTCACAAGCTACAAGGCTGTGAGTTCAATCCCAGCCAAGGGCTCCAGGGTTGACTCAGCCTGGCATCCTTTCGTAGGCCACTAAAATGAGTATCCAGCTTGTTTGGGGCAATTAGCTCACACACTATAAACTGCTTAGGGAGTGCTTAAGTGGTATAGAAATGTACTTGCTATTGTTATAATAGTGGTATCACTGTGTAGTGTGTCAGGACCCCAGGACCACTTGATAGAAATGTGATATTTGGCATTCTTCCATTTCAGTGTCACCTCTCTTCACAGTGGAGCAAGAGTAAAGATGCTCTGCTGTAGACATGTCTCATATATTCCACCTTTTTAATAGTAACCTGGCAGAAGGGACAGAAAACACATTATATTGAGAGTAATATAGCACACGTGTTATCAGTATGAGCTCACTAATTACTTTATGGGACATGCCAGTTGATTAACTATGAAAGGTCATAGGAGAAGACAGAAAGTGACATGGCACCATTTGCACAAAATGTTAGTAGGAATGGCCTTCAGGAACTTTTGTGGAAGGTGCTGTGTTTGGCGTTTGGATGAGGATTTTGAGAGAGCTAAGGAGAATTAGTTGTTTGACCTACAAAGTTTTCCTTTCTATGCAAGCATTATCAATTCTGATCAATAAAGTAGTGCAAAGTAATGGACTAAAGAGCCACTCCACTTAAGCCCACCCACTGACAGAGGCTGATCTTGACTGGTTCCTAATTATTGTTAACCCTGTAAAAGAATATTTTTCATCATTGCGAAATGCATGCACAGAGCTTGTGAAAGTTAATTTTGGATTTGAACTCCCAGAATCTCCCAGTCACTATGGCCAGTTTCCATGCTTTAATCCAAAGATAACTTTCCCATACTCTCTGAACCCATAAGGTCATGTCCATTTTGTTTTTATCAAGGCCAGGATATTTCAAATAATGGAAATTATGCATACTCTATTATTATCAGCAACATATCTGAAGTAGATTTGGATGAAAATATACTCAGCATGTTTTAATCTTTTGAAGCTTCATTGAGTGGATTGGTGGATATCATTATCCAACCATTTAATATCACAACTGTAATCTTGTTACATTCATATTAATAAATGGTTGTCTGCATTTTGATGTTTGTGTAACCCATTGCTTATTCTGTTCTATCTATTTAGGACTACATAAAAGGTTGTGTTACTTCTTAAAAATTCATTTCTCTCATTTCTGCAATAGATAGAATTGGCTTTCCTGTGTTTTATGGTAGATTAAAGTAGACTGCTTGCTTTATCTCCAAAATTCCAACATTGACTATATGAATTCTTCAACTTCCAATAAATTATGAACTACCCATGTCAATCTTGAGTGTAATCTTACATTTAAAAAAAAGCTGAGGTTAATTAAGGAAGAATCTCAGCCTTCTAAATCCGTATAGGCTTAACATAATAATGGAGAGATGAGATCAATTACTAGTAGAATGTCAAGGGTACAAACTTATATGGTAATGATTCAGTGTCTGGCCTTGATGTTCAAAAGTCAAGGTTGGAAAGTGAGTCAAGGGCAGATTTTAAATTTCTCGACATGAATGACAGATGTGTATGCAAGGTAAAAATTCTTATGAGTAGGACTGATGAGTAAGCAACCTATTGATCTGAATCTTTCACAGCTATGTTAAAAAGTTTATGCAAATCCGGTGCTCTCATACTTAATTCAGAGAGAAGCCTATGGATTAGAATACCTGAAAAATTTGGTCTGTCATAGGTGTTCAGTCTTTTAGTGAAAAAAAAATTGCATGTAATACCTAATAAAATGAAGAGGAATAATTGACTGATGTATAAGATGCCCTGTCTTTCCTAAAATATGATGGCTCAATCAATTAGTGTATAAGGGCCTGAGAGATTAATGTAATAGTGACATTCATCTCACCAAGCAAACATATTCCCCTGTCCCTCCAGAGTGCTTGCTGGTTTTGCAAGACTACACATCCTATCATGTCACCCAGTGTAGACGGTGGCCAGGAATTAATTGAGTTGCAATCCAACAATATTTAGGGGCCAAAGGATGGAGAAGGCCGTTTTACAGAGAGAGATGAATTCCAATGGGGTCAAATCCAATGGCAAAACAAGGATATAAAGAACTCTGTTGAAAGACACTGTTAGTCTTGCTTTTAAAAAGAGTAGTCTGAAAGTTAGTAAGGGGCTTTACAGACCACCCTTTTGAGGCGGTCTACAGCTGCCCCTTTAAGCAGTGGGATGGGGCCAGGGCTGCCTCACCAGCAGCCTCAGATGCCCCATGCCGGTCCTTCTGCAGGCCATGGAGAAGTGGCAAACTACTGCTTCCCCGCGGCCTGAAAGTGGGGTGCAGCAGGCGCCCTGGGCTCCCGCTGCACCCTGCTATCCCCAGCAGTGCCGAAGGGAGAAAGGGACTACTGCCATGGCCTCTTTCTCCTCAGGGTCCTTGGCACAGCCATCTAAAGGCCATGCCAAAGACCTGTGCCAAAAACTAGCTCCATTTTGGAGCTCTTTTTTGCACCGCGTAAGGGCACACTTGGCGCCCTCCCATGGCACAATGTTGTCAGGCACGCACAGCGTTCTGCAAATGCTGTGCGTGCCTGACAACATCATGGCGCGCCCGTATGGACTCTGACATTTTAAAATGGTGGCATCCATACATGCTAGGGTTAGGGAGGGTGCAAACGCTGCACCCTGTCTAACCCTAATCGTGCCACAACGATGCCCTTTAGTGCCCGTATGTATCGGGCCTTAGATACATTGAGACCATGCAAAGTGGATTCACCTGGAAGTGAAATTTCAGTGGCAGTTCCACAAAGTTATGACTGAAAGGGAATATTGCAATCTTCATGATGACTACCCACACTTTTTGTAAAAAGGACTTTGTAATTCTTAGTTCTATGGGGCCAACTATAACTGAATATTGAAATCATGATTGTACTTTAAGTCTGAATGTCTATTTTAACAACAATATAACAAATAATATATTAAATATGACACATAGGCACCATCAACAAAATTCCATGAGCTCTACAAGGTAGACTTCATTGTAGGCCTCTTCTGATTGTGCTGCTCAGTAGTACTGCATCTTTTGGTGCAACCTTAAAGCCCTGATTAAAAAATACAAAATACAGTGGCTCCTTGGTATCAGCTGGGGTTTGGTTCCAGCCCCCCAGTGGATAGCAAAATCCATGGATGCACATCCCATTAAATACAATGGCATAATAAAATAGTGTCCCTTATACCAAATGGCAAACTCAAGATTTGTGTTTTTGAATGCATGTGTATATTTTAATATTTTCCAGCTGATAAAAAACCTGTGGAAATGGAGGGGCTGTTGAAGAAAATGCAATGTACAAATTGCACTACAAAGAATTTTGTTTGTTCCCTCTTTAATACACACTGAAAATACCACTATCTTATTCAAAGTGAAAACGGTCCCTCACCTAAGCCCTGGCAACTGCAAATCCTCTCCTGTACCCTCTTCTTCTGAACTCAACAAGCCAGCACTTCCCCTTCCTTATAATTTCCCACACACTTGGCCAAAGTGGATGTTACAAGTTCTAGCCAAGAAAGCAGCAAGCTGTAACAAGAATGGGGTTTGAATAATTTTGGAAAGAAATATCAGGTAATGTCACAGAATCCCCCTTAAATGACTAGAGACGAAATGTTACTAGTGACACTGAGGCCATAGATATGCAAAACAATTAGTACATAGACATGTATATTTAAGAGAATAAGGCCTTTTACACTCAAAAACTTTGAAATTCCAATAAATACATTCTTTTATCCATATATTTAGGCTTAGAAAACAGTAGTGTTTTCAAAGATGCATTTAGATTAGAAGAAATGCATTTAGATTAGACTTCCAATGCATTTAGATTAGAAGAAAAAATTACAGAGATTGTGGTGACAATAAATAAAATATTAACAGTTATGTTGAATCCTACACAAGTGTGTGTTAAAAACAGAAGAATATAACAAGTAATCTTACACCGAATCAGACCCTTGGTCTGTCTAGCTTCATATACCCCAGTCCTATGTGGAGGTGCCAGGAACTGAAACTCAGATTTTTGTTTTCATTCAAAGAATATGCCATATTACTGTGCTTGAGTGTTAATATTTTTTGAGTAGATGAACTATCTAGTAAGACAGGGTGTGAGCAGAAAAAACAAGAAAGTACAACCCCAGAAGGTTCATGCGAGGACATGAGGAATGAAGTAACTTAAAGGCTGGAGGCCACAAATTTTTGGTGTTCCTTGAACTGCCGTTTGAGGAAACATCTTCATCCCCCCCCCCCCCCATCTTCATTCCCCATAGAAGTTTCACTCGCTTTCATCGGGCCATAATGATTTCTTTTTGTTGGATCATAAACTATGGCTACTGTTTTGTAGATAGGTTACAACACCTTTAAAATTACAACACCTTTAACATTGAAGGTAGAAGCTGGCATTGATCCCATGAGCCCAATGCCTCCAAAGACCAGGACATACAGGCATTTTACATTATAAAATCTTCCACTCTGCTTGCATCTCCCTTTTGGAATTCTCCTAGGGACATGAATATCACATTAACTAGTGTATGGCAGCTGTGATGTGAGGGGGAATACATAGGTATACTCTGGTCTGCTTCTGTGGACTCAACCAGTAGTCTACTACAACAAGCATGTTATATGTAAATTCTCAAAATGAAAATGATGTTTTTGGTCCCGAATAGGTCATACACACTAGATGCAATCATGGTGTATATATCAGTCATTTTAAATCTTGTATCCTTTTAATTTTTTTTTTTTCAGTTTAACCTTTCAGTGCCCACTTGAGTCACTATGCCAACATAAAGATCCTGAGTGTCAATGCCAAAAGGATTTGCAGTGCTGGGGAATAAGAGAAATAGAAGGGGAATATTTAGTGATCCTAGGAGAAGGTGAGTAACAACCAGTCCCACACCAACACTACCCACGCAGGGTCTAGAAGAGAAATAATTAACTACCCAAGTGAAGGAAATATAGACTACCTGCAGACTGACTGATGCAGGAAGAAAAAGGATGTGGCTAAGACCATCAAACAAGAAATGACATGAATATATGACATGAATATTGTATAAACAATTAGGTCTTTTCTACATGTGCCACCATTCTGGCATTGTCCTGTTTGGATGATGCATGTCCCAAATTCTGGTTCTGGTGCAAGCAGCCTGATAATGTCCAGCATGTTCTGCATCATAACTGGGCTATACCAGCCTTACAAATGGGCAAAATAACACAATTGTCCCTCTAGATTTTCTGGGCAGATCTGGAGCCATCTGTTGCCATGTTGTAGTGGCTATCTGCATAGTTGCCCACTGGGCATCCTGGCATATTTCCCATCACTGCAGGTTGGTCAACGAGACACCCAGCCATGTGACCAAACCAGACACACCACATTTTGTCATTTTACATTATTTTATTGCATATTTTAATTGTTGTTATTATTATGGTTTATATATTGCCATCAATTTATATTCTGGGATTTGAAGTGTGTTGTGGCAGCATGCAGAGCCTCTTTGTCCAGCCTTTCTGACAGAGGCTACATAGCTCCCAAAACTACAAATCCTAGAATTTCAAAGCACTGTCAAACTGCATTATTTCTGGACTGCAAAATAAACTTGTCAATGCATTTTTGCCACATGGAAGGGAACTTAGCAATGGCTTTTTCTTTTCTTTTCACAAATGGGGTAGGGGAATGGAGGGAAGTGCCCAAATAGCCACCAGAATAAGAGGGACTTCATCCTACTCTGACAGCCACTTGGAAGGGAAGTTCCTCCTTTGCTTTCCCTTCTGACCTTCTGGGCTCTGGGTCTGGCATATCTGTGCAGTATCACCCAGAGCCTCAATCTTGCAAGATTTCACTCCTGTCTTTAGCAATCTGGGATCTGCTGTATCATCCATCCCAGCCAGATGGGATATTTTTCAAACCCTCCAATCTGGGATTTTGCTAGTTTTCCAGGACAAATGGCAAGCTAAAATGATCACAACAGAGACTTCTCCTTCTCACATGCTTAAGGTGTGTTTTTTAAAATGTTCTTGTGCCCAGGACAATTGCATATCTGTAAAAGTGCATGCACATTATGAGTGTAAATACTTTTTATGGAGATACATATTGTAAACAGAAAATTTAAATGATACAGACATATATGATAACAATAATTTCTGTTGGACTGACCACACCAATATCTGCCTAATCATTGCCAGTAAAATAAACCACACAAAATAGCATAAACGTTCTAACCAAAACACTTTTAATAACAGTATTATAGCAGAAACCATTTAAGCATTCATTTTACTAAAAGCCTTATTAAGTAATAAATCTACATGCTACAAGGTGGAAGTAAAAAAACTGAAGACTAAATACTCAGGAAGACAGTGTGCATGCCTAAAGACATGTAGTGCTGAACTCTTAGTGGTAAATGAAAACTACCAACTACTGAGTATAGGCATGTTAAGGTTGCTACCTCTAACACAGTGTTCTAATCCGCACTACAGAAATAATGCACTTTGGCATGAATTTAACTGCCATGGCTCCATCCTGTAGAATTCTGGAATGTGTAGTTTGTTGTGATACTAGACCTCTCTGAAAGAGAAGGCTAAATATCTTACAAAATTACAAATCTCAGAATTCCATAGTGTTGAGATATGTGAGTTAAAGCAGTATCAAACTGCACTTTTTCAGCAGTGAAGATTAGACAGTAACAAATCTATTTAGAAAATTGCTTTTCATCATTCATCTAAAGCTACTCAATCTATGATGTCTTCCTAGATACAGTTATCTTATGTACTGTTAGATCTGCCCCTAATGTGTGCCTTTTTATCCCAAAAGAGTTCATACTGACATGTGTCCAGAGAAATGTTGCTGCTACTTATCTACAAATACTGTCCAAAGGCATTTTTCCATCTTGTGCGAACATCGGTTGCTGCCTGGTTTGTATAGATGGGACATCTTGTCAGTGTGGATTGTTTGTTGTGATTCATATTTTCAGCTCTTTTGTATTAGATCTGGGTCCTGATTATACATTTCACATTCAATTGAAGATGGCAAAGCCTGCAGTTCCAGGAAAAAAAAAGATTTACAGGCAAACATCAGCATGTACACCATACCAGGGTACTATAAGGGAATGCAGTGGATTTAATTATAAAATAGACAGTACTGTATATCTTTTGTGTAAGAACTACGTGCCTCATCAAGCCATTGATGGAGTTATTGTACAATAGAGACTCACCATATATGTAGAATGAAGAAACATCACTGTGTCTGTTGCTGTTCAATCCAAGGCCAGTGCTGTGTTCCTCATGTCAGTTCCAAATGTACTGTGTACTTATGGCATTTTGTAATATAGGTTCAGCTGTTTTAATTTTAGGATGTGTAAATAATTAGAAATATATTTTAAAGAAACAAACTAATCCTACATTTCATGCTGCAGTGATTGCTTCATTAGGAAAGTGAAATGCACTCTATTCCACTTTTTTCTCATAGCCAAATGATGTCCACTGGATAGAATTGCAAGTTCTTTGGTGAAAATGAAAAAGTATTTGAAAGCTTGAACTGTTCATTTTTCATTTTTATTTTTTTGATACACAGAAAAATTACACAGTGAGATTGACTTCCCCAGGCCGAAATCCTGGGGAAATCAGATAAATCAATATCAGTCTTAAAAGGGTTCAGGAGGAATTGCTGAAATAATGGTCTGTTCATATGAGCAGCAGAGGCCTGGTTCTCTTTCTTCCACATCTTTTTACATGGTCAAAATCAGTTGCCAGCAAACCCAAAAATGGTTTATATATCACTGTATACAGAAGCTCAGTTCAGCCAGAACTCACTAAGGGTCTTTATATCTCTTGTCCATTGTATGAAACATAATACTATACTCCTGAGGAGGAAGCCAGCAAGTGGTTACAAGAATACAAAGATCATGCAACACATACTAATTACTCATCACATCACATTTTTCAAGTATGCACACACAATAGCAAATTGTCTCAGATTTTCACCAAAAGAGGCACTCACACTCATGGTTTTCTAAAACATTATTGTGGATGGATCCAGTGACTGGCATTTCTTATTCTTACCAAAAGCTGAATAAATAACTGAATTAACTGTAACAGCATAATAGGAAAATGTTCTGCAGAAATAGCTAGAGAGTAGAACCTTTTAAAACATCTCTCTTGAAATATATTTTCAATTAGCCATTCTACAGTTTAGTCCTATGAAAGCCATGGAAACATGTGAGGTAGAGATAGACAAACCACTTACTCTAAAATTACCGTTTATAATAGCAGAACTGATCCACAGGGAACATTGTGTGGCTTGCAAATATCACATTTATTTTGAACACAGAAAAGAGTGAAAATATGGTGTGTTGGAAGTCCTCTTCATACTAATAAGATAAATGACAAATAGCTGTATGCATTCATTTATATTCCATATTATTGTATCTATGTTCAGTATTTAACTCCTGATATTAAGTTTCAGTAAAGCTTCCAGTAAAATAAAGCAACATAATGAAACAACAACAACAACTTTAGCACCTGGGGCAGGGAGCACAAGACCTATAACATAATAGACCAGTAACTATTGGGGGGGGGGGGCAGAAAGATGGAGCAGATACCATAAAGAGGCAGATTTGTGTAATATTAAAAACCTTTAAAAACAGGACAGGCTTCTGTCAAACACCCATTAGATTTTTTTGTATTACAAATCTGATACCATTTACTAATGGTATGAATTATCTCATGACTACACTATTTGGGACTTGAATCATCATAACATTTATTTGTTTTGTTTTGTTTTTTCACTTTTTACCCTACCCCTCAGTTTAGGATTGCATGTTCTTGTGAATGAGTATCTATGCACCAGGGTAAAATACATTAAATAAGATAATGCTGGGTGGGGCTAATGAAGGCTGTAGATCAAAACATTGTACGGTTAAATATCCTCAGTTCTGTTCTTAAGAGTTGTAATAAAATGATTAGAGAGAACTCTGTGATCTGGGTGCTACCACTCAGAAGGCCCTGCACTCTGATGGCTAGCTGCCTAACCTCAGCAAGCAGAACTAACTGAATAATGATGTCACACTTATTAAGTGCTAAGCCGTTTCATGCATTCAGGAAGAAAACCCTGAGTTATCTTACTACAACTCTATTGAGGACGAGAAAGGCCATAACTTTTCTTTGTTTGTGGCCATGGCAGGTAAAATAGAATCATACTGTTATAACCATGTGATGTGAAAGGATTGCAGATGGCTCCCTTGTCCAGCTTTTGTTTATTGTAAACTCTTCTTGAGTTTTCTGTCTGGGGAGAGAGTTTTCCAAGACCCTGTTTCCCTTGGAGTTTGATCCCAGTATCCCAACTCACCTATCTCCTATACAGGCATCATGCAAAACTCAGTCTTAGAAACTAGGGAAAAACATTGTATATTTCTTGTGCTGTGTATGAATTGAAGAGTAAAAAAGGCCAAGGATTAAATGAATAAAAGAAGAAATAAAAAAAGCTGACTTAAAATCACAAAAGAAATTATATGTCAACAATAATATAGGAGAAGGCTTTCAGTCAAGAAGCTGAGATATTTGAGGTGGGGGACAAGCGGGAGGTTGCTGTTTTAAATTGTTTGTTGAAAAGAGATAGTTAAAAAGTGGGTAAACGTGAAAAACAGACAGGTCAGAGGACACTCAATATGAATAATATATCCTCCCAGTTTGGCAGGAATAACCTTGATTAATCCTATGTTGTCCCACTTTCTAAGCTGCTTTTAAAATAGCCGAGTTTCTCTGTCCTTCTCCCACTTTCCCCCTTCATCCTGGCTTATTTCAGCTACTTCAAACTGATTTCAAAGTGCAAAAATAGTTTTTACTCACTTGGCTCAACCAAGGGTAGAGGAGAATTCTTGCCCTTCCCACTAGGCTTTTGCAAAAGCAAAATGCTGCTGGCTCTCCTAGTGCATGTGTTTTTCCTTCTTAATAACCTTTGCCATCTTGATCACAGTTTGATGTTACTTGGCCCAACTGTTCTGGTTTTTACTTACAAAACTTGGAGGGTGGGCAGTCAGCCAAACCTGGGCAGCTTAGAAAAGGCAGGAAAGTGTGACAAGTGATTTAGAAGAATCAATTTGACAAGAAGCTTTGATGAGCAGTACCTTTTTTATCTGCTGATAAGAAACACCTCAAAGCCAAAGAATTACAGACTTTTCCTATTTCACAACCAGTAGAGACCCAAGGAATTACTCAGTTACTGCATTTGGACTTAAATCTGCCACCCCTGGTCAAGACAAAGATAGATCCCTGCAATAGGCTCGACATATGCTATAAAGCAATCAAGTAAATTGAGAGAGAGAAAGGGCATATCATCACTTTGCTGTCCACCCACATAGGCTTATGCTTTGTTAAAATAATTATCTTGCTACTCCCAGCCCTGTCCTCGCTCCCAGATCATGGATCTATAATAGTATTAATTAGTCCCTTTACAACTGGATGTGAAAGTAAATAGCCCACGGTGTAGTTTAGTGACTGTACACAAGGTGGCATGAGGAGGCTCCACCAGAATTATCTAAGGACAATGAGTAATTGGTGCAACAATTGTATGCCCTTATATGACTCTGCTGTGCTAGAAATACAGGAGGGGGCTGAGAGCTTAAACAATAAGCTGTTTATACAGAGCTGGAGCATGGTTAACCAGCATACACATTGTAACATCCTAAATCTCCCCTGACCTTTAGTCACAATTCTCTGTGACTTTAAAGGGATCCAGGGTCACTCGTTTCAAGGATATTAGACAACTAAGATGAGCAGTCACTAAGAGTTTTATAAAGTCTGCGTGCCCAACAGCACTCAGGCACTGCTATTAATACATATTACTTCTGACATGGAAATGAATATACTGCATGTGCATGTTTGTTGTGGCTAAATTAAAGCACCCAAGAGAAAAATTGCATCAGTTTGGCACTAAGATTAAAAAATAAAATAGGAAAATGTTTTTAGTTAAAATAAAATGGGGTCATGGAACAACCTTGTTGCCTCTTGGAGAATAAACATCATATAACATGCAGAGGACTGTGCTATTAAATCATTTTTAAATGTTATTTTACAAGTCAAAATCATGCTACAAAGCCAAGTAGATTGATTGTGATCTGGAATGCAGCTCTTTCCAATACAAAGAAGGCCATCCTCCATCTCATACATTCCACCTGCCCAATCTGGAATGGACAGTCTCAATTAATGCTCTGTTGTCCCATTTATAGCTGTTTTTCAAATGTTTTAGTTTCTCCCCTTTCTGCACTTTCTTCCTTTGTTCTCACCTTTCTGGAAACTGAATTAAAACTGCAAAGGTTGTTTGTACTCAATTAACTTGACTGGGGGAAGAGGCACAATCTTGCCCTTCCCAGTAAGCTTAAGAAAAAGCAAACTTCTGCAGATCGTTCAAGTTTGTGTACTTTTCCTCATTTATAACTTTATCCATCTTGATATTGATGCTTCCTCTGATGTTGCTTTGCTGCATGACTTCTCATATGTGAAATAGTTTTTAATCTGTGAAACATTAGATGCTGTGTTATCTTTGTTTGCCACCAGGCAAGTTGACCACATATAGCCCAGAGCTTAGAAATGTCACTACTTTGGATGGCAACTAGGGTTTAGGATATCCTAAACAGTATGACCAATGATTAGAAGGAGTTCTACCAAAGGTAACTTTTCCAAACTCTTTTATTAGCCAATATATGCAAGTAGGTTTTGTCTTGCTTCTTGCAGTGAATCTTCTGATCTCCTTAATAAAACCATACAGCTGAACTTTTCACTGACCTGTGACCTTTCTAGAGACCTTCAATGTCCTTGGAATTTTCTCAGCTATCTTACTAGGCAGGAACATAATCTTATTTACATCCTGGGGACTCATGCTGTTGGCATTATTAAGGAACCTTTCTTTCTTCATTCCAAATTAGGCTGACTATACCTCTGAACAATTCAGGCCAGGAATAAACTTGATTACAGAATGACACTGTTGCAAGACATTCTTTGCAGAAGGTATGCTCATTCTGCATTCTCTATGGGCTTCCTTCAAACCTACCACCCTCACCACTGGCACTTAATTTTTCTGTGTTATATTACAGCATTTCCCCCACCCACTCCAAAGGCATGAATGCAAACGAACTTGAAACGTCTTCTAATGTAAGAATCAGAAAATGGTTGAACAGTTGTGTGGAAAATGATGCAACTTTGTGTCTTCAGAAAGGGAAATGAGTTTAGCGAAATTGACAGAGATCGCACATTCAGTTGTATATTATTTGACCATTCACTAATAAACAAAAAGAAATGGGAGATATTTATAGCCTTTGAATCCATAATTTTGCTACATTGCTTCTGTCTGTTCTATTACACATTTATGAAAGAAAGAAGAAAAAAATATTCAACTATAGGGGTGTGTTTTTCAAATAAACGTTTGATAATAGGAAGCAAATAAAATTTACCACATAGGTTTTTATTTGAATGTAATAAAATTCTAGTCCTAGGAGATGCATTAAATACAGTACTGAGATTCCATGGCTGACACCAAAGTTATATCATCTCCTTGCTTCAGCAGAGGGATGTTGTGTGAAAATAGTATGTGGGGTGGGGGCTGGAAGATTAAAACAATCCTACCCATCTTCAGAATTTTCTGTTGAAATGATGCCCTGCCTTTCGCCATTTACTGATAATTAATACTTTACTCTGTTTCTCATTGCTCAGTTGCACTCTTACCTGCCAGTGTGCTTTCCATAACCAAATGGTTGGCCATTGTGGAAACAGGATGTTGGGCTATATACGCCTGATCCAGCATGACTCTTCTGATGTCCTTAAGCATAGCTGAAAAGAACTACTTAGTTCCACTCTCTGGAATTTGGAGAAAGAATGGTCTATCCCATACCATGTAAATGTTGCTGTGGTAGTAGGTTGAAGTAACCAAGGTTGCTCTATAACTCTTGTAAAAAGAAATTTTGTAGAGTACATATTCTCTGCATATTGAGCCCTGGCAGCACAGTGGTTAAATGCCTGTACTGCAGCCACTCATTCATAAACCAAAAGGTTGTGAGTTCAATACCAGCTAGGGGCTCAGGGTCGACTCAGCCTGGCATCCTTCCATGGGTCATTAAAATGAGTACCCAGCTTTGGGGGGGGGGGGGGGCAATTAGCTTACACATTGTAAACTACTTAAGGAGTGCTTAAGTGCACTGATAAACAGTATAGAAATGTACTTGCTATTGCTATATGCTTGAATCCTTCCAGAATATTGGAGAGGGGGTTGGGAAATATAATGCAATGCAGCTTGTTTCCTTTCCTGTTGTAAAGCACTGACAGAGAAAGTTGACAAAAATATCATCAAAGTTTTATAGGGTAGGAATTATAACATCAATTACTCTTCTTTTTGCACAGGGACCTCTGTTTATTTCTAGGATGGATACAGAACCTGCACCAAGTTCTTGAGGCTGATTGGAAGCAGCAATGGCAGCAAATAATTTTTTTTTCCCAACTCACCTAAGTCAAGATCAGGATTCTGTGCTGCAGAATTTTAAATTAAGTGAGGAATTCTGCTCTGTCCATGCTCTTGCTGGAAGGACAATGATAGCAGTGACAGTGGTGATATTAGAAGGAGGCTACTGGCCCAACCACCTAATTTTGTTAATGCCTTGGGTCTATGGACCTTTTCCTGTGCCTCCCAACTCCAGAAGTCAGGCAGTTTGGTGCCTATAGACTCTTTGTCCTATTCCTTTTGCTGCTCCCACTACTGGTTTCCTATCCTGAAGCAGCACAAAGTAGAACCACTTGGCTACTGCAACCCATATGAGCCTAGAAGAATGCTCAGGTCTTCTGGGGAAGGCTTTCTCTCAGTCCCACAACCATCACAGTCTTGCTTGTTGAAGACATAAGAGAGAGCCTTTTCAGTGCCTCCTCCCATCCTCTAGAACTCCCTTCCACAGGAAGGCCTTCTTCCTGCTTTCCTTTTGAGGTAGTAGGCATAGGTAGACCTTTTTTGTTTAAGCAGGCTTTTATGGTTAAGCAGGGAAGGTTTTATTTAGATGTGTGTTTTATATGTTTTAGCTTTTGTATGGCTTTTAAATGATTTTGTAATGTTTAATGTGGAGATCTAAAATTGCTTTTAAAATTTTATTGTGAACATTTTTAATTTGCTATTTCTAGAAGCTCCCCCTGGGGTTTCACTCTGGGAGAAAAGTGGCATATAAATAAAATAAATAAACAAACCACTAACATAATGTCTCACTTCAACTAATAGTAGGGATAGCCTTGCTGCTTTGTAAATGTTTTGACACTCACTAGAAGCCATGGCTCCAGACATGGTTTCAATGAATGTCAAAGTTTATCCCATCCTTACCATTAACCAGCTGATATATTTTTTGGAACCTTTGTTTACCAAGACTCTGCCATGTGATAAACAGCAGCTATTGTACTTGTGAAATCTATTTATGTAATAAGAAATTGTGAGGTTTTCCCCCCTGAAAAATGTGAATAAATAATTTTATATTTTATAAATTATAACGTATATTGTATATGTTACCAGGTCTTCCTGCAAAACTTCCAGTGCTTATGCAACATGACAAATATAACATGCACGTTTTAGTCAATAGAGTGAATGTCTTGATTACAGATGAGTGTACCAGGCTGTTAGACTTTATATCCTTAAAATATACTTTACTAAATTAGATCTGTAACTGTTAATCATTTCTTAACCCTTTATAAGTGAAGTCTTATTTTAAAATATGAATGTAATGTGTTGCTTTTTCATATTGCAGTACATTCTGCCCTAGCTGAATACTTGTCAACACGTTGGCTGCTTATCAGATGCAGAGCTCTTTTAAATGCAATCTGTAACTGTTAGCAGATGCCACAGTACGTGTCTATATTGGATATCCACCTGTCTCTGGAATGTTATGAGTCTGAAAATCTCTTCCCAGCTTAAGAAATGAGTGTATGCAAGAACACTCTGGAAATGTTATTGCCTTTCTATGAAGATATCAACTTACTACAAGTAGCCATTTAACCTATCAACCAACAACCCATGAATGTATTTCTTAATGAAACCGGTATAAGAGCATCTTGTGGCTGTCTATGCTACAGAATTATGTTGATTTAATTCTTAGTCTCTCTTCTAGGATACCTTAGAAATTGTAGTTTGGGGAGAAGATTTGATCTCTCCAGCAGAAAATACTAAGTATTTCCCCAAACTATAAATTCCAGGATCCCAGAGGATGGAACCATGACAAGTAAAATGGAATCAAACCTCCAAAATTGTATAGTGTGGACACACACATTGTCTTATCAGATGGACACAGAACTCTCAGTGCTGTTATAAACATGCTCAGAAGTTAGACAGCAAATTCATATGAAGAAGAATTAAAGGTAAAATAGTAGGGGGGAAATTAAATAACATGTTGTGGGTAGAGAAAACACTAGCGAGAACAGATCCAATTAGGAAAAGGTGAAAGGAATAAATTATCTAACACTTTAACGTTTCATGTTCTTCTGAACTTGGAATCATTACTTTTGGAAATACAATTCCCCAGTTGCCATGTTGGTTGTGGTGGGGTAGTGGTGGTGGTAACTTTCTCAACCTCTGATATTTTGTTAATGTGAACTGAACAGCAACTGTGGAACTTCAGGATGTCAGTAAACATTCTAAGATTCATATTATTGTAGCACATTTCGTTGGCCAATAAAAATGCATAAACCATTGACAAATGTACATGATTATGTGAAAGCACACAAATTTGTATGCTCGATAGTGTGAACAAAGAACTTCATATACTATCTAGTCTCTACTGTATACAGGTGCATCACTGATACTGATTTATCTCCTCCTCCTCCTCCTTCTCTCTTTCTCTGTAAATCACAGTGCTTACACACTGCATTTTAAACCAAGAGGAATAAAAGAAAAGGAAAAGTTGTCAAAGCAGGCTACAATTTAAAATAGGGCAAGATATAACTAAATCCATAAGCAAATTGAGGCTAATGTACTATCTGTGTTTTGTTTTGTTTTGTTTGTTTTTTAAAGCAATTTCAGTAGTAAGCATTATTCAGGAGTTTCAACTAGATAAAATAAATCCACTGAATAATTGTTTAATGGTGAGGTAACACAGACAAATTCCTTTCATTCAGTGGGTCTACTTTAACCAAAAGGAGTCAGGCAATTATCTTTCTTGCCCAGTCACAGCTCTGGAGATAATCTTGTATGCAGCCTTTCAATGTGCTGGTGAATTGATTAAAAACCACATATTGTTAATCTGATACATTTATGGTTTTCTTTTGGCAATTTCTGACTTTAATTTTCTAGGTACAAATCCATCACCATCTGACATGGTCTTCTTGGGAAAATTGTAAGTAGTACCAAAAATTTACCATCTAGTCAACCAAAGGTAACAGCACCGTGAACTTGCCAAATCAACAGTTGGTACTATTAGCTCCCAGCCAAGACAAATCCTACAGTAAGATAACAAGGTATGATGTCAATGAAATCCCCCTGTATGAATGGTTGATGATGATATCCTAATGCCTTGAAACACCAGTTTTATGGCAGCACTGGAATATAGCAATATACTGTATTCTAAAAACCTCATGCAGCTGTTCAAATTAAATAAAATTAAGGAATTAACACTAGGCTTCAGGACTGCATGCTTTCCATCATCCAGCCTTTGAGCCTCTTCTCTTACACTCCAATAATAATAATAATAATATTTATTTATACCCCACTTTTCAGCTCTAAAGGCTATCGGAGTGGCTTACAATTATTATTTTAATTTGACGGTTCCCTGACAATTTGTCCTGGTGGGATGAGTCTCACGATTGCAATGTAGAAATAAAGGGGTATAACCTTTTTAAGAGAAACAGGCCAAACAGGAAAGGAGGAGGAATAGCATTATATGTCAGGGATATTTACACCAGTGAAGAGATCCAGGAAGTCAATACTGGTAGCCAGGTGGAGAGCATCTGGATAAAAATTAAGGGAGAGGGAAACAACAGGGATGTCACTGTGGGAGTCTACTACAGACCCCCGACTCAGGCAGAGGAACTGGATGATGCCTTTCTAGAACAGATGACCACACACTCAGAAAGGAGAGATGTAGTAGTGATGGGGGACTTCAATTATCCGGATATTTGCTGGAAGTCAAACTGGAAGTCAAATTTGCTGGAAGTCAAACAGCCAAATCCTCAAGGTCTAGAAAATTCCTCACTTGCCTGGAAGACAATTTCATTGTCCAAAAAGTGGAAGAGGCAACAAGGGGATCAGCTATTTTAGATCTTAACCAACAGGGATGACCTAGTCAATGGAGTGCAAGTGGTTGGATCCTTAGGTGGAAGTGACCATGTTCTCCTGGAATTTGTTATACAGCGGAAGGGAGAAGTCAGGCATAGTCAGACACTCATTCTAGACTTTAGGAGAGCTGATTTCAATAAACTTAGAGAAATACTGGGGGTGATCCCATGGTCAGGAAAACTAAAAGAGAAGGGAGTTCAAGACGGATGGGAGTTTCTCAAAAGGGAGATACTGAAGGCACAATTTCAAACAGTTCCAATGCGGAAGAAAAATGGGAGGTGTCTCAAGAAGCCAGGATGGATGACTAAGGAACTTTCAACTCAGATAAGTTTTAAACAGAACATGTATAAGAAATGGAAAAATGGGGGAATCACCAAAGATGAATTCAAACAAATAGCCAGCACATGTAGGGGTAAAATCAGAAAAGCTAAAACGCAGCATGAACTCAGGCTTGCTAGAGAGGTTAAGAACAATAAAAAGGGCTTTTTTGGGTATGTCCGAAGCAAAAGGAAGAAGAAGGAAACGGTAGGACCACTGCGTGCAGGAGATGGCAAAATGCTCACAGGGGACAGAGAAAAGGCAGAATTACTCAACACCTTCTTTGCTTCAGTCTTCTCATAAAAGGCAAAGGGTGCTCAACCTAAGGATAATAGGGAAGAAGACAGAATAGGGGAATTTCAGCACGGAATAAGTAAAGAGATAGTACATGAATACTTGGTTAACCTAAATGAATATAAGTCTCCAGGACCAGATGAACTACATCCTAGAGTATTAAAAGAACTGGCAAATGTAATATTGGAACCATTGGCAATAATCTTTGAGAACTCCTGGAGAACAGGAGAAGTCCCAGCAGACTGGAGGAGGGCAAACGTTGTGCCCATCTTCAAAAGGGAAAAAAAAGAGGTTCCCAACAATTATCGTCCAGTTAGTCTGACATCAATACCAGGAAAGATTCTAGAGCAGATCATTAAACAGAGAGTCTGTGAACATTTAGAAACCAATGCCATAATCACAAAAAGCCAACATGGGTTTCAGAGAAACAAGTCTTGCTGGACAAATCTGATCTCTTTTTTTGATAAAATTACCAGTTTGGTAGATGAAAGGAATGCTGTGGATATAGTATATCTTGATTTCAGCAAGGCCTTTGACAAGGTTCCCCATGACATTCTTGCAAACAAGCTTGTGGAATGTGGGCTAGACAAGGTAACTGTTACATGGATTTGTAAATGGTTGACTGGCCGAACTCAAAGAGTGCTCAACCATGGTTCCTTTTCAACCTGGAAAGAAGTGACCAGTGGGGTGCCACAGGGCTCTGTCCTGGGCCCAGTCCTATTCAACATCTTTATTAATGACTTGGATGACAGAATTGGGGGCATACTTATCAAATTTGCAGATGACACTAAGCTAGGAGGAGTAGCCAATACTCCAGAAGAAAGGGTCAAAATTCAAAATGACCTGAATAGACTAGAAAGCTGGGCCAATGCTAACAAAATGAAATTCAATGCGGAGAAATGTAAGGTACTGCACTTAGGACGCAAAAATGAAATACACAGATATAGGATGGGGGACATCTGGCTGAATGAAACTATGTGTGAAAGGGATCTAGGAGTCCAAGTAGACCATACGTTGAACATGAGTCAACAGTTCCATGCAGCAGCTAAAAAAGCCAATTCTATTTTAGGCTGCATCAATAGAAGTATAGCGTCTAGATCAAGGGAAGTAATAGTGCCACTCTATTCTGCTTTGGTCAGGCCCCACCTGGAATACTGTGTCCAGTTCTGGGCACCACAATTCAAAAAAGATGTGGAGAAACTGGAGCTTGTCCAAAGGAGGGCAACTAAAATGGTGAAGGGTCTAGAAACCATGCCCTATGAGGAACGACTTAGAGACCTGGGGATGTTTAGCCTGGAGAAGAGAAGGTTAAGAGGTGATATGATAGCCCTGTTCAAATATTTGAAGGGATGTCATATTGAGGAGGGAGCAAGCTTGTTTTCTGTTGCTGCAGAGACTAGAACGCGGAACAATGGATGCAAACTGCAGGAAAAAAGATTCCACCTCAACATTAGGAAGAACTTCCTGACAGTAAGAGCTGTTCGACAGTGGAACACACTCCCTCGGAGTGTGGTGGAGTCTCCTTCCTTGGAGGTCTTTAAGCAGGGGCTGGATGGCCATCTATCGGGGCTGCTTTGATTTGGAGTTCCTGCATGGCAGGGGCTTGGACTGGATGGCCCTTGTGGTCTCTTCCAACTCTATGATTCTATGATTCTATGAACAGGCTTACAGCCTGAGAAGACACGACACAAAAGGAGAAGGGAATGGTGGTGGGCAAGGGGATCAGTTCCAAAAGTTCTTCTCTCCCTCTGACACCTGGACCAAGGCAGATGGACTGCAGGGAGCGCTCTGCTTCATAATCTATAACAGGCCCAATGGAATTTGGCCAGTCTTTTCACTCCTTCCTAGGCCAGATAGTGTTGCCATGGAGAGAAGGCACTTCAACTTGAGGCCAGGCCCGATGGTGTTGCTAGGGCTCTCCTTCCACTTTCATTGCCCCCAGCCATTTATCTTCAAATATGAGCTTGGGATCACAAAAAACAACTGGGAGACAGGACTGTAATGGGAAAATTCTGGTAAGGAAAAGGTCGCTGTTTGCTCATTTTCCATCTCAAGTTACTGGTACTCACTCCTAAAGGCTGTCAGTTGTGGGCAAGCACCAAGAAAAGCCACTTTTTTCTCCAGAATCTAGTGTAAACTGAATAATCCTGCCAAAATGAAAGTGAAAGTGGACAGAAGTATCCTTTATTGTTGATATGTGCCATCAAGTCAATTATGACTTATGGCAACACTATGAATGAGAGACCTTCAAGACTCCCAGTCATCAATAATCCACACTCCAGTGAAGGAACTGCCATAGTTTAAATTTTATCTTACCTTGGCTCAGTCATTAATCAGAATGGTGACTACAATCAAGGAATCAAAACATTATTGGGGATGCATCTGCACTGCAGAAAAAAATCCAGATTGACATAACTCTACCTTGGATCAATGCTATGGAATTCTGGAAACTGTAGTTTGTTGTGGCAACAGTACTCTCTGACCGAGAAGGCTAAATATCTCACAAAACTACAGTTCCCAGAATTCCATTGAGCCATGGCAGTTAAAGTGGTGTCAAACTGGATTATTTTTGCACTCTGGATGCATCCATAGTCTTCCTCTTTTCCTCCTACCTTCTACTTTTCTGGTTTTGTTCAATAAGCCTTGGGGGCTGGGGAGTTAAAAGAAGATGTGAATGAAGACTGGACATTTTAAAACAGAATAATTTCTCTCTCTCTCTCTCTCTTTTTGTTCCAAAATTCTTCGGTGGAGAAATTCTTTGAAGCTCAAAAAAATTGGTTGTGGCCTGTAGTCCATGTGTTGCCTGCTCTCACTTTAAAACACCACCATCAAAATTTGATTATACATCCTTCTATTTGATATTGATCCTATCCTATACTACACTATCTAGAAGTAAGCACCCCCAGTGAATCCAATAGGGTTTACTTCAGAATAAATAGGAATAAGATCTAAAAGCAGACATGAACAACCATCTAGAGTCTTCCAGGTAGGTCTCAGTCCAGGATTCCTTCTGCTGGTAAGAGCTGTTCAACAGTGGTACACACTCCCTCGGGCTGTGATGGAATGTCTTTCTTTGAAGGTCTTTAAAGAGAGGCTGAATGGCTATCTTTTGAGGGTGTATTCTTCCTGTATGGCAGGTGTTGGGCTGGATGGCCATTGAGGTCTCTTCCAACTCTATGATTCTATTATTCTATGAATCACACTTTCTCTCATAAAAGTGATTTCAAAGTTTTTAAGTTGATATCCAAATTGTCTCATTCTTTTAAAGCAGCTAGATTGTTTAAAAACAGCAAGGCTGAGGAATAAACATCTGTTCCTAACCTAGTTTTGCTTTAAAACTATTCTACTCTACTCTTATTTATAGCCATTTAGCAAAATGCTGTCTTGTGTACATATTTCCACATAACCTAGTTTTTAACCAATAGTTGTGTTCCCAGTTGCAATATATCTTCTTTCAGAACATTCTAAATGAGTGACAAACCACATTATGAGGAATGAAATCACAGTCTATCTCTTTCCATCTGCAATCTATAATTGGATATAGGCAGAGATATTTAACATAACCTGGATTTAAGTATATTGTAGGCATACACTCTCTCTGCAATTCATTTCAATATATATTATCAGTTAATCATTGAACAGTGGCATTTCATTTGAATTTCAGAGCAGTAAATGTCTCATTAATAGCAAGAAAGTTGATAGCGAACAGCATACAGGATTTTAGTTTACAATTAAATTTGCAGACCTTAGAGGAATGAGCTGTCTGTTCTTTTACCCATTTGAGAAAGATAGTTATGTCAAGAGGCTGCATGCAGATATACAAAAATAAATGAGCATTTACCTGGCCATTGTGTCCCAGTAAGCCAGCAGTCAGTATGAGAGAAAATAAAGGTTATTTGGAGGCAGAGGAATATTGTTTTGCCTGATGAACCAATGGTGTACATTAAATTTGGATAGTGAGATCAGGCAGCACTAGTGTCTTGGCAACATGCTGATTTTGTTGCCTGAGGTGATGTACACCATGCTCTCCCATTCCTATGCATAGTAATCATCTGGATTGACTGATGATTCTTATTTCAACACCATCAATGAGCTACTATCCTCCATCACAGCAGCAGCAAGCAGGTGGAATTCAGGACATTTTAGTCCAGGACACACTGTGCAGTGTATCTATCTATCTCTATCCTTCAAGAGAGGGGAAATGCTGGGACGCTCGAAAGGAACAGACAAGGTGCTCCTACCACTACCCTCTAGCATCTGCCATCTGAGGAGAGTGATTCACTCCCCCTAATGGCAGGGCCAGATCCATGTGGCCACCGGTGCCATAATTTGTTGAGCAAAATGCCATTTGTGCAAAACTATTGTGCATCACAGATATAGGGTCTCAGTGGGACTTTTAAAAAATACATTAATGTCATGCTTATTGTGTTTCAATAACCATCAAGAAATCTATGTCAGTACAATAGTCTCATATAATAGGATTGCAGGAATGGGTAGCTTAGCAGGAATGATTTGCCACCAGTGCCTTTAAGAAGGTGACCATGATTTATTCAAGCCTTCCAGAATATCCCAAGTAGATTTGGTCTGCGACCAAAATTCTTTCTCCTGAATCACATTTTCTCTCATAAAGATGATCTCAGTGTGAGATCTGGACTAAGATATTGTGGTGCAGTAGTGTCACTGGGGGGAGCAAGGGGTTCAGGCCACACCAGGTGACACACTAAGTGGGCGTGTATACGACACCACTGTTCCCCAAACATTTACCTTTTGGCAGAAATGGCCTGTGGTGATCCCTTGCCTCCCTTTAAAATGATGGTGCTCAGTGGAAGAGATGGTGTGAATGGAGCACGTCTCAATGGAAGAGGAAAGGAGAGTCTCAGGCTTTTTGGGGGGGGGGGGGGAATTATATATTTTTAAAAATTCATTCTTTTAAAATTTTCTTTAAAAACATCACCTCTTATCAAACTTTCACTTTAACCACATTAAACTATGTAAATATAAATACATTAAGCTGTGTGTATGATGTTGTAATTTAAAGGTACAATTTTAATTTTTCTAGTTGTTTGTGTCACAAATACTGCAATTATATTCAGTGAAATACAGGAATTATGATTTATGAGTAACAGTAGTACAAAAAACATTACTAAGGATTCGGTATGGTGTGGTATAGGAGAATGACACCATAATTGGCATCAAGTGCTGCTAACCCTAGTGAAGCCACTGTTCTGGTGCATCAAGTGAAGAACAAGATGGCAGTTCTTCATGTTCCTTGTATAAGGGCCAACTGGCCTTTCTTTTGATTCTTTCTTTAACCTAGTCAGTGAGAAGTATTATTTACTATACTTGAAGGCAGCAAGGCAGCTGGGGACAGAGAGCAGGATAGCCTGTTCTTTCTGATCACTTTGCTGGCTTTCTGGCAGCATTTGCTACCTGAGGCAACTGCCTTGTTCTGCCTAATGGGAGAACTCGCCCAAGTAAAAGTGCCATAGCTGCAGCCCCATTCCTGCTTTCTGAATCCCTGATGCCATGTTTTCTAGTCTTCCATGCTCCAGATGTCCTTACTCAATGTTTGTAAGTCCCATGAAGGATGAAGTCCAAATTCTCCTTAATCAGTCCACTTTGTGTGATGAATATAGGGTCCTACTGTGAAGGACCCAAACATTAGGTATATGTCTAAATTCAATGTGAAGCAACTATAATGCTGCTGAAAACTTTAAGCCTTCCTTATTGTCCCTCCAAAAAGACTGATTTAAAGCAGATGGGAGGTTTTTACAGGGGCTCAAGATCAGGATGCAAGATATTTATTGTAATTTAGCAATAGGCCATTATACATAAAGACTCAAGAATTGAGGGAAAATACCTTTAATGTTCTCTTTTGCAAGACACTCTGTATGTCATGCAACATTGTGAATAACTATGTTTTTATCTCAAAAATAATAAGAGATTTGCACCTTTAATGATGTTCTATCACTTCATTAACAGATAGTACTATTCCTTCTCTGGGGAAGGACTAAATCCTTCTACTAGTGTTTAGAAAAATGAGAAAGAGCAAAAGATCAGCATGAAGGTGTTATGAGGACATGGATATCCTCCTCTTAATCCACAGTGATTAGTGGCATATCTGCATTGATGCTGCTTTGCATAAGAATATCCTTTTGCCCTTGACTTTATCTCAGGCTAAACTTAATGGGCCAGGAACTTTCATTCATTTCAAATTGAGTTACATCCAAGATGAATTTGGCTCTCATCAGCTATGGAAACACAAGACTGGATGCCTGGTTAAAAAGCAAAAAAGCAAAAGTGTAATTGGAAAATGTATGAGACAATATGTTATAGTGGTTTGAGTGTTGGACTATGACTCTGGAGACCAGAGTCTGAATTTCCACTCAGCCATGAAAACCCACTGGGGGACTTTGGGCAACTTACAGGTGTCACCATAAGTCAGAAATGACTTTAAGGCACACAACAACAGCTATTGGTGAATGCAATTATAAGCTAGCAACTGCTCACAAGTCATTCAAAACATTACTTTTCCCCTACAGCCCCCGGAATTCTCCAGTGGCCATGGTGAGTGAGGGATTCTGAGAGCTTTCCTCCAAAAAAGGAACTTTTCCAAGCTCTACTTTAGCTACTTTGCACGAACCACACTGGTTAATTTACTATCCAAACAGCCTTGTTTTATTTGGAAAAAAAATCTTTTCAAGAATTATTCCATAATTCCATAAAACATTTTCTGGGAATAAATGCTTCCTATAACATTCATAGAATCATAGAATCATAGAGTTGGAAGAGACCTCAAGGGCCATCCAGTCCAACTCCCTGTCATGCAGGGATACATAATCAAAGCACCCGACAGATAGCCATCCAGCCTCTGTTTAAAAACCTCCAAAGAAGGAGACTCCACTACTCTCTGAGGGAGTGTGTTCCACTGTTGAACAGCCCTTACTGTCAGGAGGTTCCTCCTATTGTTTAGGTAGAATCTCTTTTACTGTAGCCTGCTTCCATTGTTCCGTGTCTCTGAAGCAGCAGAAAACAAGCTTGCTCAATCCTCAGCGTGACACCTCTATTATATTTGACGCCCAATGTGATACAATTTTATAATATTTCTGTGAAATGGATAATTAGCCTGAATACATTTTAGAATTACCACCCTATTCTTTTCCAAACAAATTCATAAAAATTCCTCTCACATATGAATTTTCCCAAGTATTCAGATTGGACAAGTCTCTTCTATGTGATAATGAAATTATATAGGAAACCGCTTTCTACAAAGTCAAACTAATGTTCCATGTAGTCCAGTATTGCTAATTTTGGCAACAGCAGTCCAGGATTTCAGGCAGGATTATTTCCCTGCATACATGGGAATCCCTAGTAGTCTCCCATCCAAATACTCTTCATAGGTCAGGTGAGATTGCAATGGACAGGATGACATGGCGAGTCGGGATAGAATATAAGATTTCGGATAGCTTGCATAAAGGAACTAAAGAAATAAAGTTAACAAGATATTGTCCTTTTAAAGCAAGTGTGGGGAAACTCTCTCTTGACTAAGACTTTGGTATCCAGTACTAAAGTGCAATGCATAATGTTTTCTGCCAAAGGCCAAATTATGTGAACAGTATGTACTTTCTCAGATCTCGTAGAAGTATATCCAGAAGGTCCCCAAATGCTGTACAACAGCAGGGTACTGCTAGGCTCAACTCTTTCCTCTTTGTATTGGTCTCCAGCCACATTTCACTTCCTTCTGCATTTATTTATTTATTTATTTATTTATGGGTTTCTCAGTCTGCCAGGTGCTACTGGCTGAATTTCGGATTCGATTCTATCCATGAAACTACCAGTCAATGAGTACTCATTGGATAATGTGGCACCTTCTGACCAGTGTCCATTTTTGCCATTGTGCTATTGATAGTGATCTCGTTAATTGCTATTTCATTCAGATGTTTTATCAATCATTTGGGATTGCTCCCAGACAATCTGTCACTGTGGAACCACAGTGGTTTTCTTTTCTCACAGAGGTGGAATCTCCAGTTATGGTCTTGGTATGTCACAATCTTTTTCCTCTATTTATCTTCAGTTCTCCTGTCCCCTAAAATTGTTTCACTGATAACCCATGCTTTCTTTTGCTTTATAATCAACGTTTTAAAATTATCATCATCAACATCATCTTTGTTTACATTGCACCTGTCCCACCACAAACTGTGATTCTTAAGCCCCAAGCGTGGAAGATACAGTCTTATACAGAGGAAGTAGCCTTTATTGACTCCTGCAAGTACACTGGCAGAGATTTGCACTCTTTCCACATCATGTAAGCTATCAAGCAACGATTTTTCCTCCCCTATTTTAAAACTGACATCTATATAAATTGTTTATATATGCATACAACAAACATACTCATCTGCTGCCATGTAAGATCTGAAAAGTCAGTCAAAATAGTTTTGCTTTACCTTTATGATATTAAAAATATTGTCCATAACCCTCTTTAGCCTACATGTTTCAAACAGCTATAACTTCCCAGGTATATATCATATTTTGATAACCCTGTTGATATATAGCTGCATTTAGATGTCATGTGTCATGAATTTGGCTGAGCTCCTAAAGTAATTTAATCAAAAAGGTTCACATTGAATTCAATGGACTCCTTAGACAGTTTTACATTTAAAAATGCACACACACACACACACACACACACACACACAATTACATCTATAGCTTACAGGAAATACAAAACTTCCCTTCTATTTTTTGGAATATAAACTTTCTTCTTTGGCGATGTATTTGAAACACACTCAAGGCATGCAAAGTTTTATCCTGTTTTATCCTGATTCTATGCACATTGGTTTTTCACACTACCAACAATGTGAATCTTCTAGAATAAAATTGGGGGGGGGGGGGACCTGATATCAATTATCCTTGGTTAAGATGGGGTTCTAGAAGTCCCCACAAATTTAGTTGAGTGCACTTGAAATGTATGTGAACAACAAAGATTCAACCCACATTTTACTGGGAATATTTACACTATCTCCTCAGACAACTGCACCATGCTGGCTCTCCACCTAATCTAGTAGCAAAGTTTTATTGATGTTAACAAGTTTATTTTATTTTATTTTACTATATTTATATCCCAGTTTTATCCTGTTCTGGGAAGTTTGTTGTACTTATACCCTGCCCTTCAGCCAAAAGGCTTCCAGAGTGGCTTACAAATTGTTGATTTGTAAGGATGATTTGCCCTTCTTATAATTTAAATAAGACATGAAACATAAGGATACGGGCATAGCGGTAAGGGCAGGGATAAGATACTACAAATACTGTCTATTATTTCATCAGCTACTGGGGCTAAGGAATGATGGAACCATGCCTTCCTCTTCTTCACTCTCTCCAGGGCTACAGGAGTGGCAGTTGGAATGGAGGAGAGGGTCTTTCATTAACATAACTATCCAACTCAAGAGAGGTAATAGTCCCACTATATTCTGTGCTGTTCAGACCTCATAGGGAGAACTGCATTCAGTCTTGGGCACTTTATTTTAAGAATGATGTAGAAAAGTTGGAGTGGGTTCAGAAAAGGGCAATGGGGATAATAAGAGGTGTGTAAAACAAAATATATGAGATGTGTTTGAAGGAGCTGGGCATGTTCAACTTGATGAAGAGAAGAATGAGGGGTGACATAATTGCTCTCAAGGGCTGTCACAGAGAAGAGGGGGGGCAGGCTTCTTCTCTGCCACCTGAGGGGTTAGGACTAGGTCTAATGGTTTTAAGGTACAGGAGGGGAGATTTTAACTGAACATTAGAAGGCATTTCTTGACAGTGGGAGCAGTTTGGTGATGGAACCAATTGCCAGGAAAGATGGTAAGTCTCTTTCTTTGGATGTCTTCAAAAAGATACTGGATAGCTACTTGCTGAGGATGCTCTAGCAACTGGAGAACTGGCATTTAACAGGGTGCTGGATTTGAAGGCTAATAAGGGCCTTTCCAACACTGAAATTCTATAATTAAAAGTATAATTCTGTGATTCATCCTCTACTGAGGCATGGTTAGTTTAAAGTAGGAACTACAAAAACATAGGCCACCATCCTCTTGATGACATATGCAGGTGTAACATCATATTATGTGGGTGCATATCCTTTTGCGTTATTTCAGGAGCACATTTTTCTGGGATTTAAATCCTGTTTCTGCATGGGATTTGGGCACTTGGCCTCCCGTGTAATAAACTCCAGTGTTTTGTACTCTGTACTTTATTGGCTTTTACTCAGTTACTCAATATCTATGTTGAGAGGAAAACAGGACTGCATCCCACCTCAGTGTTTCCTGCTTAAGAAGATCTCACATATCGTCTAGAAAATGTGGGGGCAAGTTTCTTTTAAGCCATGGGTGACCTTTTTTAACACAAGTTCTGGGGAGAAAAAAAGAAAAGAAAAGACAATCCCACTGGGTCAAAAAATGTACAGTAGCAGAAAATCATAGTGACATTCATCAATAGCCATTAGGGAGCTATTTTGAAAAACAGACTACAAGTTATCTATCATTTTAATAGCTCTCTCTTTTTCTCAGTCTGGCAATACAGAGCATCTAGAAATTAAGAATATAAAATGACTTTTCATTTATTTTAAATTCTCATTTGTTTTTCTGGTAAAATCACATGAAACAAATACGTTTCGTGATAATGAGGAGTCTTCATTCACCACATTTGTCATTGATTTTTTTTAAATGAACACACATGTCTAGTCCCTTGCATTGGGGTTAACATCTTAATGTAAAAGAGGATTGGTTTCCTACAGCAAGAAGAAACCAGTAATTCACAGACAGCTAATCCACAGTGTAATGTCCAAAGAACTATTTGATTCTGCCCAGTGAAAATGCCTAAGTTTTGTGGAATCTCAAAAAGGAACAAAAAGGGGGGGGGGGGAGAGAGAAATATGGCATAGTGACCTTTTGGTGAAGCAATGAATGGTCTTAATAAATATAACCACCTGCCTTTCTGTCAAAAAAAAAAGCAACAAATAGTAATAATTCAATTAAGAACAAATGCAATGAAGACATTAAAAAAACTGATAAAACACACACTTAAAATACAAGAATAGTACACACTTCAAAATGCAGCAACCAGGATGCATCAACAGGTGAAGAACATATCTGGTATATTCATCTTCCTTGAATAAGGGTGAAATGCACTTACAGAGCAATGGAAAGACAATGGCCTAAATCCAATTGCTAGTCCCAAATAAAGTAGACCCATTTGGATTTACATTTACATTTACATTTATAGTTATAAACTCACCACTCTTCCGTTTATTCAGTGGGTCTAGTCCAGCTTGAACTAACAATCTGATTCAGGGCAATGAAAGGCATGCTCTTATAAAAAAATCTATGAAACATCCTGGCCACAAAATGTCCATCACCAGGTCCAACCACTGGGATAAGAGCCACCATAGTAAGAATGGATATATTACTAGTCTTTGAGAAGAAAGCCTAAGTAACAATTTAGCCAGAACCTTAGGACAGTTTTTCTCCACCTATCAGTCTTATTTACTTTGCAGAAATGGGAGAAGGACCATGTACACCACCAGGTCTCACAAAATAAAAGAGGATTTTTAAAATCATATAAATTAACCCTTGAAGTAAGGAATTTGAGCCTCTTTTTATTACTTGATGGGCAGAGGCAGAAACTACTAAGAACTTCTTGTAGCTCTTAGGCCTTAAAGAAGAAGTTTGAAAGTAAAATGTAATGGAAATGAATTATTTACATTCTTAGTTGGCAGAGTTTTATTTTATTTTAAGCAATCTTTTTATGTATTAATTTACTTTTCTATGTTAAATTTTATACTGATGCTGGCCTTTGACCATAATAAAGAATTTCATTCATTCAAGGCATGACTGCAGCTGGATGAGCTTTAATGCTTATTGGTTGCCTTTGTAATATTTGTCTATCTCTAAAACCTAGTGCATATGAAAGGGTGGCAACTATCCAGAACATAGCTATTGTACAGAATAGTTGAAATACCAATGTGTTAGGAATGAAAATCAGACAACCTTCTTCCACTGAACTTAGTTAACTCATAGCAAGCAAAATATACCCACAGTTGTCTTTGTTTAATAATAATAATAATAAAATTTATTTCTATACCGCCCTTCCGGTGATCAGGGCGGTGTACAGCATATGCAGACATTAAAACATCATAAAACATCATAAAACAATATAGATTAAAACAGTTCAAGTACAATAAAACAATAACACCCATGCTATGTACAGTGGCAAACAATAAGCGGCGTACATAACAAGGCAGATAATGGGAAAGGTCCATTCAAGAGTATGCCTGCTTAAACAGGTAAGTCTTCAGATTCTTCTTGAATTGGGTGAGAGAGGGAGACAAGCAGAGCTCAGTGGGTAGTGCATTCCAGAGGCTAGGGGCAGAGATGGAAAATGTCCTCTTCGTTGTGCTCACTAGTCTAGCCTCTGGGACTCTCAATAATTGTTGCCCAGTAGATCTTAGTGTGCGGGGCGGATTATGTGGGGAGAGACGGTCCTTCAGGTACTCTGGGCCCAAGCCATATAGGGCTTTATAGGTAATAACCAGCACTTTGTAATGAGCCCGGAAGCGGATCGGCAGCCAATGAAGGTCTTTCAATATTGGTGTTATGTGGGAGGCCCTGGGAGCACCAGTGACCACCCGTGCTGCCAAATTTTGCACTAATTGCAGCTTCCGAGTGTGATACAAAGGCTGCCCCATGTAGAGCTCGTTACAGAAATCCAACCGAGAGGTTACCAGAGCATGTACTACAGTTTCAAGGTCCCGCCGGTCCAAGTAGGAACGTAGCTGGCGTATCAGTCGGAGCTGAAAGCAGGTGCTCCTGACTGTCGCATCAACCTGAGAAGTCAGATGGAGCGACGAGTCAAGGAGCACCCCCAGACTGTGTACAGTGTCCTCAACGGGAAGCGTGACCCCGTTCAGGACAGGTGGAACCACCTCCATACCCGGACCGGGGGAACCTATCACGAGTACTTCCGTTTTCTCTGGATTCAGGCTGAGTCTGTTTTCCCTCATCCAGTCCATTACCGATTCCAGACAGGCCACGAGAGGAGCGATGCCATCCCTGGCCACTGCATCAGTCGGAGACATAGAGAAGACTATTTGGGTGTCATCAGCGTACTGATAACCCCACGCCCCATGCCTCCAGATGATCTCTCCCAGCGGTTTCATGTAAATGTTAAAGAGCATGGGGGACAGAATGGCTCCTTGAGGGACCCCAGAGGTGAGGGCCCTCTTATTGGAGCAAATGTCCCCCAGCTGCACCATCTGGAACCTCCCAGAGAGGTAGGACCGGAACCACTGGAGCGCAGTGCCTCCGATTCCCACCCCTGCCAGGCGCTCCAGAAGGATACCATGGTCTATGGTATCGAAAGCCGCTGAGATGTCCAAAAGCACCAACAGGGACATGCTACCCCTGTCAATGCCCAGACAGAGATCATCGACCAGGGCGACCATGGCAGTCTCAACCCTGTAGCCCGCCCGAAAACTGGTTTGAAATGGATCTAGAAAATCCGTTTCATCCAAGATCGATTGAAGTTGGAATGCAACCGCCCTCTCGATCACCTTCCCCAAGAATGGCAGCAGCGAAACTGGCCGATAATTGTTGTGAATCAGGGGGTCGAGGGAGGGCTTTTTTAATATAGGTTTTATCATGGCCAATTTAAGAATGTCAGGAAACTGCCCTTCCCTCAAGGATGAGTTAATAATCCGGTGTAACAATCGAGTTACAACCGGTCCCCCCTGTGCCACTAGCCACGAGGGGCAGGGATCGAGAGAGCAAGTTGTCTTCCAAACACTTCTAAGGATCTTGTCCACATCCTCGGTACTGACGGACTCAAACTGATCCAGTACAACAGAGTCCACGGAAGCTCTGGATGCCTCTATTCTGGTTTCTGTTTCAACTCTGGCATCCAGACCTTCATTTATCCGAGAGATTTTATCCGCGAAGAAGTTGTTAAATTGGTCACAGCAGGCCTTAGTAGGTTCAAGGATCTGGTTCGGGGCAGGAGGGAGCTGAGTTAGCTCTCTCACTACCCTGAACAACTCTGCTGGACGCGACTCCGCGGACGCGACACGAGCAGCATAGAACGAATTCTTAGCTGCTTGTATCGCCTCTCCATAGTCCTCCAAAAGGTGGTCTAGGAGAGTCTTGTCGGATAAACGCTGGTGTTTCCGCCAGGTGTGCTCTAACCGTCGCAGAACCCGCTTCTTGGCCCAGAGATCTTCTGTATACCAGGGCTTCTTTTTGGAAGCAGGTCTGAGAGGGCGCTTGGGAGCGATACTGTGTATAGCCCTGGAGAGATCTGTATCCCAGGTGTTAACTAGGGCATCAACAGTGTCGCCGTCATTTCCAACCATATACCCCTCTAGGGCTTCTTGGAACCTATCTGGTTCCATCAGCCTTCGAGGGTGGACCATTCTAATAGGTCCGCCACCCCCGGGGGGGATCTGGGTTGATTCCTTGATGGTTGCCTCCACCAGGAAATGATCCGTCCATGACAGGGCGGAGATGTTAGTAATCTCTGCCCACGGAATTTCCATGTCCGCGCAGAAGACCATATCAAGTGTATTTCCCGCAAAATGCGTTGGACCCGAAACCAGCTGAGACAGGCCCATGGCTGTCATGGTGTCCATGAATTCCCGAGCTGCACCAGATGGAAGCTTGTTGGCTGCGCAGGGGATGTTGAAGTCGCCCAGGACTAGAAGCCTGGGGGACTCCAACACCAGCTCCGAGACCAACTGTGTCAGCTCGTTAAGGGAGTCTGTTAGCACACGGGGTGGCCGGTAGACCAACAGAATCCCTAGACTGTCTCTAGCCTTCAGGGTCAGGTAAATACACTCGATATAGGAAGTCTGACGAACATGGTTCCTGGTTAGAGACAAGGTGTTTTTATGCACCAAGGCAACACCCCCCCCGCCCACCTAACCTGTTCTGGTCCTTCACCGAGTACCCGGAAGGGAGGACCTGAGCCCACACAGCATCCCCTTCAGGCCCAAGCCAGGTCTCGGTTATGCAAGCCAGGTCACAGTTGTTGTCCCCTATCAGGTCATGGAGAATGTGGGTCTTGTTGTTAATGGACCTGGCGTTGCACAGGAGCAGAGACAGGGTTTGTGGTACGGTTGGAGTGAACCTCAGGTCCCTTTGGTTAGGAGTAGGACTGGAAGGGGGGATAGATACTAAACATCAATCTCGCCTTTCCCTGTAACACTGGTCCTTACTCCTACTGCCATACCTCCCCTTGCCCCACACTACTTGGATAGGAGCCCCACTCATGTCAGGGAAATAACCCTCTGCCTCCCCAACCCACTCTCCTCCCATATCTAACATCCCCCACCCTGAGGCTCAATAGGGTGGGTAGATTAGAAGATGCCACTCTCACTAGCATCCCCAACCACTCCCAACCAAATCCTCTTGTAACCAATATTGCTACGGTTAACTAGCGTTAGAGTAAGCGCCGCTCTCACCGGCGTCCCTCTCCCTCGCCAGTCTTCCATGGGGAAATAATGGTCCGTGCAGCCTCGGAAGTCAGGGAATGCCGGTGAGCCGGCGTTAAGATAGGCACTGCTCTCACCAG
Source organism: Urosaurus nigricauda (assembly GCA_034509955.1). Classification (NCBI taxonomy): domain Eukaryota; kingdom Metazoa; phylum Chordata; class Lepidosauria; order Squamata; family Phrynosomatidae; genus Urosaurus; species Urosaurus nigricauda. Next base: position 61,874,857 of record JAOEGL010000003.1, read on the forward strand.
TGCCCTTCCCTCTCACCAAGCCCTCCGTGATCGGAAACTGATCTGCCCAATTGCGGAAGGACACTCTCACCAACGCCCCCCCTCCTCGTCAAATCCTCCGTGGGTGGGTGGTGGTCCCGACTCTCAACCTGTGCCGCCGCTGGTGTCTCTAGGGCTTGCCCCAAAATAGCTTCGCCTGGCGTATAGTCGGGTGGGAGGTGGAGTCTCAAGGGGATTGGCCGCGGAGGCCTCTCCCGGCTCTCAACCTGCGCCGCTTGGCAAGGCTGAGGAAGCCTCGCTGTTCCGGGGCCTAAAAGGCCTCTGGGCTGCTGCCGGTGCTCCTCCCCGCCTGCTGCTGCGCCGCTGAGGGAGCCTCGCTGTTCCGGGGCCTAAAAGGCCTCTGGGATGCTGCCGGTGCTCCTCCCCGCCTGCTGCTGCACTGCTGAGGGAGCCTCGTTGTTCTGGGGCCTAAAAGGCCTCTGGGCTGCTGCCGGTGCTCCTCCCCGCCTGCTGCTGCGCCGCTGCTGCGCCGCTGAGGGAGCCTCGTTGTTCCGGGGCCTAAAAGGCCTCTGGGCTGCTGCCGGTGCTCCTCTCCGCCTGCTGCTGCGCCGCTGTTTAATCAGTAATATAATATCATCATTCAGACACTCCATTGACTTCATGGATTCCAGCCATCACTTGTGTATTTCTCTTGGCTACACTCAACAAAAACTTGCTGTGGGTGTTGGCCACTACTTTGTAATACAGAACTCCCAAGAACACGGTGACCTGAATTCCAGTGGACTATAAAGAGACATGATAGAATTGTGTTGCTTTTATTTATTGTCAAATTTGTGAATGGCACACTAGTGTTCTTACTTGTTTGTGTGTGTCTGTGTGTGTCTGTGTGAGAGAGCAATATACCTCTCTAGCATAACACTCAAGACTTCAGTGGAATGATGGAAATAATAGCTTAAAGTCACTTGCTTGAATACACATTCTGACATGAGCAACAGTAAACAATAATCAAGATAGTATTTCATAGGTAAATGCATTACAATTGGCATGATATCCTAATGGTAGAGAAGGAATCACTTTGTCTGCTGTAACAAGTGGGGTTGTTGAAGGCTGTCAGGTCTTCACCCAGTGATGGTAGTGCTATACTTTACATAGATAAACCCTGCATCTCCCTTTTTTCTTCTTCTTCTTCAATTGGTTGCAAAATTATTCAGGATGGTAATATAAGAAGAGCTTCAGGAAAAACCTTTCTAAAGTTGGTAATAAGGCAACAAAATGGTAATTAAGATTCAGTCTAACTAATTAAAATTATGCACAATGGGGCATTAAAAGTTGCTAATGTTGTTGCTGTGTGTTTCCAAGTTGTTTCTTTCTTATGGTGATCCTAAGGTGAAACAGTCATGTGATTTTCTTGGTAAGATTTTTTGCCTCCATCTAAGGCTGAGAGAGTTTGATTTGCTGAAATTTACCCAGTGGATTTCCATGGCCAAGCAGGGACTCAAACCCTGGTCCCCAGAGTCCTAGTCCCACACTGAAATCTCTACACCACACTGGCTCTACACCACACTTAACTAAGATTCTGTGTAAGTCTTAAATGATATGCAATGGGGCATAAAAAAGTCCCTAACATTACATGTGCATTAATAGGGTATGAAACAGAAAGATTTGGGACTATTGTAGCCAGCTGCGTTTAAATAGCTGTGACAGCTGTGATAAAAGGGGAAGGAAGAATTTTCCCATGAAGAGTGGTAAAACTCACAGAGCTTCCAGTGGCCATGTTAGTTGACCAACAACGTTGGGGGAGATCAAAGGACAAAGCCATCAACTCTGACTGTCGTCAGGAGTCTGAATGGACACAAAGCTGCCACCACATTTTTTTTCTAAGCATAATCTTGTTGTGTGCCTTCAAGTCATTTGTGGCTTATGATGTCTCTAAGGTGAACTTATCATGGGGTTTTCTTGGCAAGATTTGTTGAGAAGGGGTTTCCCATTACTACCTTCTGAGATGGAGAGAGTGCGACTTGCCCAAGGTCACCCGTTGGGTTTCCATTGCTGAGCAGGGATTCCAAGCCTGGTCTCCCAGAGTCACAGTCTAATACTCAAACCACTACATCACACTTGCTCACCAAATATACTCTTATTAACATCTAATAATTGGAATTAAGGAATTAAGAAATCTTCATGACAGTGATTAACAGATGCTTTGGTGAGCTATCTGCCTTTTGATATTATATGACAAACTCTGAGGAACACTATTGAAGTGATATGTTATCTTGGTTTTTGGGGACTGAACACAGACAGTCTTTAAAAGTTGTATCTAACAGTTTTTTTAAAAAAGGATAAAATCTTCTGAATGGTCAAAGGCATAGGATTTGAAATGAGGAAAATAATTGTTTGATTTGGAAATTTGGCCTGTTTTCTTCCCATGTTTTGCAATTATTATTATTATTATTATTATGACATTTATTTATAGAGCATGATAGGCTTTACACAGTGCTTCACAAAGCAAAAGCACTCCAAAACAAATAAAAGCTTGATACAAAGCTAACAAGAAGAAATTATAAAATTAATAAAACATCTTTAAGATATATTTAAACAATAGGTAAAAATAATACACATAATACAATCAATCATTCATATGATCATAAAGTCATAATATTAAGAGAGGAATTGGAAGGCTTCCCTGAACAGAATTGTCTTGAATTCGGACTTAAAGTAATTTAAAGAGGTAGTTGTCCACAAATTCATGGGAAGGAGATTTCAAAAGTGCAGAGCAGCACAGGAGAAAGGGCAGATCCGAGCAAGGGCAGAGGAAACCCTTGGTTGACTCAACAACCCCAAGTCTACAACACAGAGCACAAGCAGGAATGTAAGGGTAGACAAATAGATGGAAGCCAAACCATGGAAGGCTTTAAAAGTTAATAAAAGACACTTGTAATGAATTCTAAATAGGATCAGGAGCCAGTGAAGGAATGACAGCAGAGGAATAACATGATCATAACGGCAGGCTGAAAAAATAATCCTAGTAGCAAAATGTTGTACAGAGGTCAAGGGAGCAAGATGGGAAAGAGGAAGTCCAGTTAACAGATTACAGTAGTACAAGTTAGAAACAACCAGAGCATTAACCAATGTCTTTCCAGTCAAAACTGAAAGAAAATGTCTGATTCTACCTAAATTGTAGAGAAAGAATTGACACGACTTGGCCATGGCCTGGATCTGAGCAATGCACAGGGAAGAATAAAAAATGAAATGGAGACTACATGCTTCCTTCACATTTTGGATATTGATGCCATTGACTGTGATTGAAAATGAATAATGCAGACTTGGCTTGGGTGGGAAAATAAGTAGCTCAGTTTTGTCCATGTTAAACTTCAAGTGCCAATGAAGCATCCAGGCAGAGACAGATGATAGACATGATGACACACATTGTTCAACATCTGAAGAGAGTTCTGGAGTTTAAAAATACAGTTGTGTGTCATCAGCATGTAATGATACTGAAAACCATAGGAGCAAATAAGATTACCTAGGGACAAAGTATAAAGAGAAAACAACAGGCCTAAGACAGAGCCCTATGGAACTCCAACAGATAATGAAACAGAGGAGGAGACCTGACCTCTAGTGACCACCACAAATGACCTATCTGAAAGGTATGATCTGCCCCAGTTAAAGACAGAATCAGCAAATCCAAGGAGCATATCTATTATGAGACTATGATCAACCGTATTGAAGGTAGTACAGAGATCAAGAACAATCAGAACAGTAGAGTAGAGACCATTTGACTTGGCTAATAGATCATCTGAAATCTTTGTAAGAGCCGTCTCTGTAGAGTGCAATGTGTGAAAGCCAGACCAAAAAGGGTCCATCACAGAATTAGTAGAAAGAAACGTGAGGCAACAAGAGTATATAGTGTGTTCCAGAACCTTAGAAAGCAATGGAAGGAGTGAGATTGGCCAGTAGTTAGAAAGGGAAAATGGATCAAGTGAAGGCTTCTTCAAAATGGGAGAAACCAAATCATGTTTAAAGACAGAAAGAAAGGAGTCATTTCTTGGTCAACTCTTTTCATTCTAGAATAGAAAACTGAATTTATAATGATTTACAGGAATGGTAGGCCACAGCAAAGTTACCATAACTAGTTTTTACAGTGCCTGGAAATTTTCTTTAGGGGTCTGATATTGATTTCACCAAGTCCTGGCCAGTTGTCAGAAGAACATCCAACTAAAAGAATACATCCATTGGCCACTTGGACTTATGCAGCCAATAAGATGCCACCACTACTTGCAAATCAATTCTAAGTGGAGCACCTAATTAACCCATATCACTCTAGAGTCTAAACAGCAATCGAAGTGGCACTAATGCATAGAAGCTTATATGAAATACATTATAAATACATATAAAACCTGGGCATTAATTACATTTTCATGAAGCAAGAATGCATGCTTTCACATACTTTTAACATTCTTATTCTGCCTATGTTTGCATCATTATTGCAAACAAACAAACAAACAAACAAACATGTACCTGCACATACATGCAGAGAGAGAGAGAGAGAGAGTTCTGCTTCCTAGGAGAATTGCCCTGGCCCCTTAAATGCAGCTTCCTGAGCCAAACAATGTTAATGTACAGCAAAATGACGCCAATTATATACTATCTTTTAAACAACAGCCTGATGTCTCATCTGTCAACAGTGTCATTTTACATTTCTGTCCCAGAAATGAGTCTATTGATATTTGTTCTGACCAAAATGAGTGTAGGAGGTGTAATCACCCCATTGTATAGATTTTGGGGGAAATGTATATACTAGAAATACATAATCCCAAAGAGTGTCTGTTCCCTTTTCTAAGTGACTGAGCAACCTACAGCATCCATTTCTATCCCATTTCTCTCCATCCTTCATTTCTGACAAAACTCTGATGCCTTTTTTTCTCTCTGGCAGGCAGAACACAATAGGGGGGCACCTAGCCATTAAGAAGCCTAGCTAAAAAAATCTGCCTGCTCTGAAGATTTGCTTAAAAATACTGGGATAAAGAGAAGATTTGCTTAAGAATTAGGTATTCATTTTGAAATGCCCTTTTGTATGTCAGGTTGCAGGGAGTAAAATTGCCTGGCAGATAAAATATGAAAGGGGTTGGAGAAAGGGGGAGAGAGCAAAGGGAGAAAGAAATGCCATGCAAGCAGGTGTGAATAAAAGCTTTGCAGTTCATGTCTTGCAGGTATAGAACTGAAAGACACATTTCTGTGTCTTCTTTGGCCCCTTGTTTATGCACCTCTGGCTGACCCGATTATGTCAAATGCCCTTTGCATTCTTTTAATAATAGCTTTTCTTCTACAGCAGTGACTTCAGATGAGGGCAATGTCAACATCAACCTTAGTCAGTGTTATATTACTTAACGCTGGCTATTGCTCCTGTTCAGTTCAGGTTTTGAAACAAAAAAGGAAAGATGATTGATAGAGAGGGAGGGAGGAGGGAGATAGACAGACAGACAGACAGACAGACTTATTTGAGGGTACAAATTTAGCTACATTTTGCTATAATAGCAGTTACATACGGGCCAACAGCATGATCCTGGAAAAGTCATGATGACCTTTAAGTGAATTTCTCATGAGTGGTCACATAAGACCTTAGGACATCTGGAAAGGACCCATGTAACTTAATGCGTGTAAGTATTGCTTCTTTCCAAACCCCTGCAATGTGCATTTACTCTTTAAGGTCAAAGACAAAAGAGGTCTGTTAGCCTAAAGCAATAAGCCAATCTCCCTGCTAGCCTCCATTGTATTTCCCAACACCTCATCCTTTCCCAAACTCTCTGGGGTTGTCCTAATTTTATCACTGCTTGATGAAATCAGTGTCACTGCCGCAACCAAAAAAATATTCATTTTGTAACTCTGAAGTTAAAACTATCAACCAGATGGGAATCCTGTTGTTTCTAGGATTCCTAGAAAATCCACTCAACTGTATCAAGACACAGTTCCTCCATAAATATGCCTGCTTGGGCACTTTCAGTTTGGTCCAGTTTATTTTGATCTCCAGGGTATGTGTTGTTACCCAAATTGCAAGGGCTCTCAAGAGATAAACTTTGGTTTGATCCAGCATTATCACCTCTTTGTTTATAAGTCAAATTTAATTCTCTTTTTGTTATCTTTCAATTGGTTCATACATTCATTCATTTTATTTATTTATATTGAGGAGGGAGCAAGCTTGTTTTCTGCTGCTCCAGAGAACAGGACTCGGAACAATGGATGCAAACTGCAGGAAAAAAGATTCCACCTCAACATTAGGAGGAACTTCCTGACAGTAAGAGCTGTTTGACAGTGGAACACACTCCCTCGGAGGGTGGTGGAGTCTCCTTCCTTGGAGGTTTTTAAGCAGAGGCTGGATGGCCATCTGTTGGGTATGCTTTGATTGGGAGTTCCTGCACGGCAGGGGGTTGGACTGGATGGCCCTTGTGGTCTCTTCCAACTCTAAATTTCTATGATTCTATGATATCCTGCGTATGTGTGTGTGTGTGTGTGTGTGTATAGGCTTACAATATAAAATTGGAATGAGTTTCATGGGCCATCAAGTCCAGCTCCCTGTTCAATGCAGAATGACCAGCTAAAACCTCCTCAGCTGGTAGCTGTCCGGCCTCTTTCTGAAGATGTTCAAAGAATGAAACCCCACCACCTCTCTAGGTCAAACTGCTGTTACTGTCAAGAAGTCCTTTCATATGTTCAATCTATTCTCCCCTAATTTAACTCCATAAGACCTGGCCCTACCCCTGAGGCAGCAGACAACAGACCTATCCCCTGCTCTCTGTAGCAGTCCTTGAGGTATTAAGAGGCCAATCTTGTCATCCCCAAATCTTCTCTTCACCAAGATGAACATGCCCAGCTCCTTCAACCCTTCCTCATATGTTTTGGTATCTATACCTCCTATAATGCTTGTTGCCTTTCTCTGAACCTGTTCCAACTTGTCTATGTCCTTCTTAAAATGAGGCAGCCTGAACTGAACATAGACCTCTAGATGAGGTCTAAGCAATGCAGAATATAGTGGGCTTAGTACTTTCCTCCACTTGGACACTATGTTCCTGTTAATGCAGACTAATTTTGGATTTTCACAAATGGTAGTGATTAAAAGGTTAGTCGTAACATCATAAAATAGAGAGTTGGAAGGGGCCCTACGGATACCAGGTCCAACTCCTTTGCCCAATGCAGCAAACAAGCTGCCATCTTTTCCTCATAACGAAGAGTATAATATATTCAGGGGCACAATTGAGTAGCTATACACATGTGTGTTTTAAACAAAAGTAAGAGACAAACCTAGGCTAGATCACAGTATAACAATATCTTGAACTCATGTAACCCATGCATGACAGATATAGCCAAATCTCACTTTTTTTCTCTTTCTATCATCTCTAGTCTCCCTCCAGTTCCCAAGGGACCAGACTAGTTGCTAAGGAACACAAGCTAGAGAGTACACAGACCACTGGGTATCCAATTGGGGTTGGTTCCAGAACCCCCTATGGATACCAAAATCTGACAAAGCTCAAGTGTAATTGTAAACAATGGCATAGGAAAATGGTACCCCTTATATAAAATGGCAGAATCAATGTTTGTCTTGGAGATTTTCCCCCACCCCAATATTTTTAAGCCGTTGATGGTTGAATCCATGTAGAATCCATGGATACAGATTGCTGACTGTACTATTGTGGGCTTACCATACTCACTTGGTCTCTGTGGGAACATGATAGGGCTTTAGTCTGATCTGGCATGGCTCTTCTTATGTTTTCTTATGTCACGTTGTAAGCAGATGAGCAACCAACAATGGGCCAAACTAGATGTAGAAGTACAATTTTCCCCTTCTGTCCCCATTTTGCGTTTTGATTGCCCTGTGGAGACAATATGAGTCTTTTCCGTCTTGCTATTTGCCATCTCTGAATTTCTCCCCTCATCCTATTTTGCCACTTGCTATGGATCCCTATACTTTTCTCCATGTAGGGGGAAAAAGCAGCTGGGGTTAGTTTGTGGAGAAAATTTAGTGAGTTAAGTATGTTTCACCTTACTTTACAATATTCACACTGCTTCCAGTCTTGCACTCCCTAAAAGTGATTTTCACGTGGAAGAAATCCACAACCATTTGTCATAAGTATGGTAATTTGGTCCTATCACAGAGCAATAGTCCTTGACATTCAATAAACAACACCAAATGCCTGTGATATGTCTTGGACTGAGAATTTTTGTTGTTAGTTGTTTATACAGATAAAAACTAAACCTTTGGAATTAAAAGAATACAGTGCCTTTTGGACTGACACGGAAAAGATTTTTATTGACATTATTTTGCATCCAAGGGTAGATGAAAGTTAATAATAAATCGGCTGAGCATATATGCTATTGTACACAAAATAGTTTTGCAAGAGAGGTTAAAAGTTCAAAGTTGAGTCTAAGTCTATAGTGCCTTCACTGTTCCCTTTTAATTATCTGAGGTCAGGAAGTTAATAATACCAGAAATACCCACCAGAGACCTCTTGCTCACTAAATGAACTTTAAACTTGTCCCTTTTTTTCCAAAGGGTAAAAAGTTCAGTGAAAACACGATGGCGTTCTTTGGCCTACACCAGTTCAACCACAAGGGTTAAAAGTTTAACTGTAAAAGAGGAACCTTTGTTCGCTGAAGTAATTTCAAAAGTTCACTTATTAAAAGGTAAAGATGTTAAACAAAAGGCAAAGTCCAATGTGATTCTATTCCACAAGGATGAAAATATTGCAATAAAGGAAAGCCCTTTGATCTGTTATCACATCATTCAGCAATGACTTTTGAAATTTATTTTTCCCTGTATTTTGAACTCTGGAAAAGAAATGTCTCCTGAAAACCAACTCTACTGGTTAAACATCGACACTTGCATTGATGAACTCTTTATATTTTTCAAAGACAAACAATGTATTTTAACACTTAAACGTTATGAGTGATGTTCATTCCTCCGTGCCTTGTGTTTCCCGCAAGGCTATGTGGTTTCAGGGACTCTTTTAAGTCACTTAATTGTAGCAGACAAACATATAGTGAGTCTGTGCTAGATACTATGGTTTCCATAAGTCACTAGATAGTATAAATTATAATAGAGCTTTTTGGCAGAGGACAGAAATGAAATGTGTTATTTGTTGTTCATAGATTATCCATAGATATCCATACTTGCAACACTGTCATCACAGCCATGTTCTAGGGTAGCAGATGTTCGTAGAAATAAAAGCTACAAAAGAAAACAAAGTTTACGTTGGGCCACTGACCCAACAATAGTCTCAGACTCTGAAATGTCTTTTCGTTAATAATACTTTTCCTCCATGTCATTGGGTGGCACTATGGAAGTTGAATTGTGGCTCCCCACTTGGTTCCCATCATGGAATTGTCATTGGGGAGCCTCCTTGTTAATAAGAAAAGGGCTCCAGGAGGCTGGCGATTCCATGATGGGAACCGAGCGGGAAGTCTCAATTCCACTTCCGTAGCGCAATGCAGGATCACACCTATGGTGCTCCAGTGATGTTTGGGGTATGTTTAGGTAACATTTATTACATGGAAGGACCTCCATGTGATAAACTCCTATGTGATATGGAAAAAGAACACATGTAAGGAGAAAGTCAGAAAAGCAAATGTGCAGAATGAGCTCAGGCTTGCTGGAGAGATTAAGAACAATAAAAAGGGCTTTTCTGGTATGTCCGTAGCAAAAGGAAGAAGAAAGGAAGGGTGGGGCCACTACCTGGAGAAACTACGTGGAGAAGATGGAAAAATACTTACAAGGGACAGAGAAAAGGCAGAATTACTCAACATCTTCTTTGCCTCAGTGTTCTCAGAAAAGGAAAAGGGTGCTCAACCTGAGAGAAATGGAGCAGGGGACACAATAGGAGAAATGCAGCACAAAATAAGTAAAGAGAAAGTACAGGAATACACAATTAATCTAAATGAATTTAATTCTCTAGGACCAGATGAACTACATCCAAGGGTATTAAAAGAATTAGCAAATGTAATCTCAGAGCCATTGGCAATAACATTTTAGAACTCCTGGAGAACAGGAGAAGTCCCAGCAGACTGGAGGAGGGCAAACTTCGTTCCCCATGGAAGAGGGTTGGACTGGGTGGCTCTTGTGGTCTTTCTCACCCAATGACCCATGAATGAGTGAGAATTCAAACCCTTGTACCCTAGAGTTCTAATCCAATGCTCAAGCCACTATACCACACTGGCTCTTTCAGAGGTGTGGTATTTCATACTTTAAATATGGCACTGGTGCAAAAGTGGTACTGGCATTTTTACTTCATTTTTGCTGAAATATTAATAGCTAAGAACTGGAAAATGGATAGGATACCCAATATAGATGACTGGTTACAATATACCCAATATAGATGACTGGGAACTAAGAGAAATAGATAAACTAACAGCACTATTACATAACAAAGTGTGGGGCAAGGAAGAAAGTGAATGGAGTCCATTGGAGGAATATGTGAATAAGATCTGGAAAACTAATATATGATTAAGGGGCAAATGACAGTGATACAATAGATTATAAGAGTATAAAAAAGAACAATATAAGAAATATTTAGTTAGAAGAAATACAGAAATTCAAAGAGTAAATGTTATAAGATTGATAGATATAGCAGACTAAGAAACTATACTGAAATAAAACAAATGATTTTTAGGGTATCTACGGGTATGATGGAAAACTAGTGTTGGGATAAGATTAATCTGCTAGGCCAGTTGCTTTATTTATTTATTTATTATTTATATATCACTGTAAATTTACACAGTGCTGTACATACAATCTTATAATTAGACAGATCCCTGCCCTCAGGCTTACAATCTAAAAGAGGGAGGAAAAAAGGAGAAGGGGAAGGTGGTGGGAAGGGGATGAGGTCCAGTAGTTCTTCTCTCCCTCTGGGGCCTGGACCAAGGCAGATGGACTGGAGGGAGGGCACGGCTTCTTATCACATAGTTAAAAGGAGGCATCCTGGGACAGACAGCACAATTCTGGGAAAGCTTCCCTAAACATTATAGTCTTTAACTTAATTTACTGTATATTGATTGGAGAGAGATGTGCCTTTTCATCTTTTGTGTCAGGTAGTAAAGCATAGTATCTGAAGATGGTTGCCACCTAAGGGCACCCCTAAGTTGAGGGTTGGTTCACTGGGTCTGCAATTTCCACATTGTTGAGTGTTCATTACCGCCCCCCCCCCACATCTTCTCAGTTCGGAGATTCACCCAGCTTATAATTTATATAGTGTTCTAGAGAGGTGCCTCACATGCATTATCTCAGTAATCTTATAACAGCACAGCAAAGTAAGTCAAGGTCAGCATGTCTGTGTTGCAGCTGGCAGAAGGAAGCAGTGAAAGTGTGAGTTAGTAGCCTGCCTAAAGCCACCAGATTATTTATGGGTAAAATTAGACATTCAACTGAAAATTAATGACTAAAATTATGATGATTATTATAACTTGATGAATTTAAGAAAATATTGTAACCTGCTTTTCCAAAAATGAAAGTTACTTAAAATCACTTACAAAACAATAACCAGTCTCTAAAACATAGTTGAAACAAGTTAAAAGAATTACCAAAAGCAAAAACACAGAGCCAAAAGTCTAGGTAAATAAAAATAAGTAACATCAGAATGAAATATTTATTTGAAAAAATGTTATTAGTTAATAATCAATGATGTCTGTAGATACTGTATCATAATACTTGTTCACACTACCCTGTCATAGCAGTATGATTCACTTTTACTGTTCTGGCTTCATTCTGTGAAATCCTAGGGGTCACACAGTCTATGGAAGGGTATTTAGAATTTGCAGCTCAAGAGCTTTCATGTGTCATCAGATTACAATTCCCATGCTTTTATAAGAAACTTTGGCAGTTAAAGTAGAATTATAGTGCTATAACTGTGTAATCTGAAAGGGCCCCACATCTAAAGCCCTCCTTTTGTAGAGGATGGTATTTTCGTTCAAAAATTCTTTATATTTGTCTTAGTGTCCTTTGTTTTAGATCCTTCTTTTCATCTCCACTGAAACCATTCATGTTTATATTTTCATTGTAACACTTGAATGATGTATTGTGTTGCAAGTTGGATTAAAATAATTTTTCTTTATCTATCAACTAAGAAGTGCATTTGTTCTCATTAGGGCAGTCTGCTGAAAGGGACATGCACTTCTTCCTCACACTAGTCAGCAAGTAGGAAATGATAATATCTGAGCTTTTCCAATTAGAGTTTGATAAAAGGTCCAAAAACATGCTGCAGAAATAACCCAGTTTGAGTCCACTTTAACTGCCCTGGCTCAATGCTAGGGAATTCTGGGAACTGTACTTTTGTAAGACATTTAGCCTTCTCTGTCAGAAAGCTCTGGTGCCACAATAAACTAAATTTCCCAGGATTCCCTAGCACTGAAGTGGTCTCAAACTGGATTATTTCTGCAGTGTGTTTTAGACCAAAGTCAATTAATAGAAAGTTAAATCTTGCTCATGTGGCCTCATAAACCTTCCTGTACAAAATATTTAGATTGGGGATTGGTCAATACTAGGGATGAACTGATTGAAGAAGCTAGATTTAGGATCTTTTATATTGAATTTCATGGAAATTTCATAACCACAAAAGTAAGTATTTTAGCTACAATATGGTGGATTAGCAAGGGGAATATTTACTCTTCAATATTCTTCTATGAGCCTCTGCATTTTAATGCATAATACTGTATGTATTCCACATTTACAACTTAAGAAGTAACATCTAGGAATCTTGGAAATATGGCAACTTATGTTAGGAAATTCACCATCCACTCTAGAAATACATACTTGACTCAAGTACTGGGTCAAAGCCACTCTCAATCTTTAGAAAGTTTAATGCTGCTCAGGAGAGAAAAAATGTAAATTATGAAATGTTCTAAAATATGAATAAGTCATGTGGAAATAATTAATCACAGAAAACTCATTAAAATTAAAAGTGTGTTTTAAATGGTTTCTTGATTGAGAACAAATGCCTCATTAATTAAGAATGCATTGACTTAAGAACACAAGTAATGTCAAAAAGAGAATAATGACTGACATGACATGGAATACAACATGCTCTGTGTCCTCAGCCTCAGCTGCTCAGCAAGAACAGTCTCCAGAAAAGGTCAACAGATGTATAAGAGAGAAAATTCACAAGAGCCTTCTAATCCTTTCAAGTCTCCTTGTATACATGGATGTGTGATACAGTCATCTTTAGAAAGATCCCCAAATCATAGAATCATAGAGTTGGAAGAGATCACAAAGGCCAGGATGGGCTAGGGTCAAGATTAAAGATCATTGGTTGAATTCATCCAAGTATAATATACACATCCTCAAGCTGCAACATAAAGTACCATCCTCCTAGATCAGGTGTTCTCAACTGGAGGTGTCCCAGCGAGTGCAAGGTGGAATTTTGGTTTTGTGACAAAGAGTGGTTTGTGTCTTTGAGTGATGAGTCACAAATCAGTTCCCAGTGTACCTTGAGAAGTGGTGGTTGGTTGTTGTGTTGCATAGATAGCAGTGTCATTCTTTATTTAATCAAAAAGGGGAGAATTTTATGATGCATGATTGTTTACAATTTTTTTCTTAATAAATTAGAATCTAATTGTTCAATTTAGATTGGCTTTTTGTGCACTAAGTGGCTATACAAACTGGCCATTAAGGCTGGCCTGGGGGTGGAGTTGGGGCATGGCATCCATATGATGCACACCCCGACTCCGCTCCCACCACACACTGCACCACATGGTGCTTGGCATCATGGCACTTCTATGGCACTAGATCCAAATGATGTAGCATGAAAGGATTACCAAAAAACCATGGCATCAACAGCTATGATACCTTTTCTGGGGCGCAAAAAGGAAACAATTTTGACAGCTCCTTTTTGTGCCACGAAAAGGCGAGATCGGGCCATGGCATGCAGTTGCTGCTGCCCACATCCAATGCGGAGAGACAGCTGCAGGCCACCCCTTAGGGGCAGTCTGTACAGCCTGTGAGTTTAAAACTTATTATTTAATTTCAGTTTGTTCTCCCGCAGTATTGTATAGAGTTCAATTTGCAGTTTAAACATTAGAAATTAGACTTCTTAATTGTCAAATGTGATATTAGTTTTGCAGGGGGTGCGAACATTAACCACACCCCCACATCCTTGGGATGTGGGACTTAAAAAAGGCTGGGAACCCCTGTCCTAGATGATGTTCCAAGCATCTCCATTCAACTGTATCATTAATGGTCTCACATTCATATTGTGAAAGAAGCAGTATTAAGTTCAAAATTAAGGCCTACATGGTTTCACTGATTTTCCATTAGAGAAATCAAGCTATTTTCCACCTTTTGAAAAAAGATGCTTTGTAGGATACCTGCTGAAGGACATAAAAGTGGCAGACAAGTGTATGTCTCTACCGTTGCTATCACAAACTATAATGTGCCCTATCATTTGTGTCTATTCATAGGTGGTATGAGACTTTTCCATCTGTTTTCTAGCCTTTGTTCTGCCTTTTTCATAGTCTACAGCTCTTCAGAGAATTAGAGAACTTGGTGTGAAGAGTTCTTCAAAAGTTTTTATTTCTTTTTTTAAAATCATATTTTTATTCACTAGACACACACGCATATAAACAAACAAAATGCAAAGCATAAAATAGGATAATTGTATTATGACAAATAAGACATACCATATAAAACAATAGAAGACATATAACATTTCAATACCCCCTCCCTCAGTCTTTCTGTCTGTCTGTCTGTCTCTCTCTCTCTCTCTCTATATATATATATATACACACACACACATATGTATACACACACAACATTTTCCTGTTCTTTAAAAGGTCCGGGAGAAGACCAGGTTGGGTACGAGATAAGTACTGCTCTGGGACAGAGCTGTGTGATAGAATCCGTCCCTGTGCATTTTTATCCCATCACCAAACAATGAGGAGACAAGCTCCATGTGCTCTAAGATGGTTAACTGTTCATTCAGCATTTAAAAAGCCCAACACTTTTTGAAGAGTATTTATCTTAAGGGTATGTATAACCTTGATTAGATTTGTAAGAATAAATTTGTATCATAACTTGATGGGTGTTGTCCCATCTTTTAAAATATTCATTTTACATGTATTTATATTTGTTTTAAGCCACTGAAGAAGGCCTAGTGTGGCTGAAATGTGTTGAGGTTTTTAAACATTGGATAAACACTGAATAAACTGGTGACCATCTTAGAGCACATGGATACATACATATATACATATATACATATATATACTGTATCTTTTTTTTTTTTTACAAAAATGATACTACATCTCAGCTTGTCCTTATAACAATTCCTTAAAAGCCTGTGTGAACAAGCAGGTCTTCACCTGCCAGCGGAAGGCTATCAAGGAGGGAGCTATTCTGCTCTCCCTGGGCAGGGAGTTGCAAAGTCTAGCCACTGAGAAGGCCCTCTCTTGCATCCCTACCAACCATGCTTGTTATGGTGTTGGGATGGAGAGAAGAACTTTTCAGGATCTCAGAGTCTGGGCTGGTTCATACAAGGAGATATGGTCTGCCAAATAGTCTGGGCCCGAGCCATATAGGACTTAATAGGTAATAACCAGCACATTGAATTGTGCCTGGAAACAAACTGGCAGCCAATGAAGCTGTTTCAACAGGGGCATTGTGTGGTCTCTGTAATCTGCCCTTTTCAGAAGCCTGACAACAGCTCTTTTAACCAGCTGAATTTTCCAAACACTCTTCAAAAGCAGGCACATGTAGAGCCTTTGTAACCAAGGCATGTACCACTGTGGCCACATCTGGCATCTCAAAGAACAGGTGCAGCTGGTGCACAAGTTTTAAATGTGTGAAAGCACTCCTGGTCACAGCAGAGACCTGGGCCTCCAGGTTCAAAGCTGAGTCCAAGAGTACCCTCAAACTGTGAACCTGTGTCTTCAGTGGGAGTGTGACCCCATCTAACACAAGATGGATCCCTATTCTCTGATCTGCCTTCAGACTGACCAGGAGCACCTCTGTCTTGTCTGGATTAAGTGCTGCTGCTGCTGCTTCATATGTGGTGGGAGCATAAGACCCAATCTTCTTACTTGCGTCTTCTAGGCTCTGGGACTCCCTTCTGAGGGTGAGTAAAATGGTTCCCTTTTTGCTGTCCTTTCATCAGCAGGCAAGAAGCCTTCAAGAACTGAATGTTTTTAAAGAAAGATCTTTTAACAGTACTGCTTTTACTGTACTGTTTCCATTGTATGTTTCCAATTGTTGTTAATGTTGCTAACAATTTAATTATATTTTATGGTAATCTTTCGTTTGTTTGTTTGTAAGCTGCTTTTGAGGTTTTTCGGGGGGGAGGAGGAGGAGGACATTTTGACAATGCTCAGCTTTTTGTAATGTATGTATGAACAATTTGCAGGTTGTGATGAAAAAACTTTGGTTTGACTGATGAGCTATATTTTAAGTAAGTTCTCAGCTACTCCAAGATTTTTCTGGGGAAAGGAAATCATGCTATGGTGAGACGATATAAAGTTATAAAGTGCAAAAGCAGAGTATATTGTTTTTTGTGCAAGTAGTAGAACATTTTAAGGAATGTGGTGGCTTAGTGGTTAAGACAGCAAGTCTGACAATCAGAATATTGGAAGGTTGGCAGTTCAAGGCCCAAGTGCTACGTGATGGGGTGAACTCTTATAACTATTCCCAGCTTCTGCCAACCTAGCAGTTCGAAAGCATGCAAATGAAAGTAGATAAATATGTACCACTTTGGTGAAAAGGTAAAAGCATTTGGTGCAGTCATGCTGGCTACATGACCACCAGAGTAGTCTTCAGACAATGCTGGCTCTTTGGCTTAGTAATAGTGATGAGCACCGCTCCCTACAAACATTCATGTCAAGGGACTGCCTTTACCTTTACCTTTTGTAGAACATTTGTTCCTCTGTTATTTCAGTGCACTGCTTCTTGTGCAACACAGTGCACAAATAATTTTAACATGTTTAAATTGTTAAATAAATATTTAATAATAATACAAACACTGCAAGGGATTGTGCAATGAGTTGCACAATTGGAAGCTGAAATAGATTCCACCCAATCCTCACATGTACACATTCCAAAACCAGGTGTTCTACCATTGTTTGCACTAGTGGAATGGCATTCTTGGATCTGTATGTCACTAATGAACCAACAGTGCAATCCTAATACTTGACTGTATGTTCATTAGTTCAATCGGGCTTACTCCCAAGTAAATAAGTAAGTAAGTATGCAATTGCCACTCAAATGCCTTTGTCTACCCACAGTCTTCAGTCAATCAAAAGTTGTTCAGTACAATACATGCCTGTTAAGCCATAAAGACTACATTAAAACTGGAGATGTAGGTATTGGACAAGTAACTTAGAAGCACTTTCTAGGTAATTCAATTTTCTACCATTTCTTTATCATTCTATTAACATGATTTTTCTGTTAATTTTTCAGAGACTGGCCCTTTTCATAGTGTACATCATATTTTGCAGTGAACTATCTCTAGTGGGTGACACTTTGTAATAATTGGTCTAATCTTTATTAATTTCTTCTGTATTCATTGTAGTAACATTAATCATCTGATGCACTTTTGGTATTAATTTGAATGTCACAGGTACTTTCTTAGCAGTTCCATTGTAATTCAGGATTAATTAATTTACTGTTCCTGCCAATTTTGATTTAAAAGTTAGACTTAAAGCACAAAATCCACCTTGGCAGTTGCTTAATTTTTTTTTACACACTTTGAACTAGTAGTGAAAATACGCTGTTACTGTTTTCTTCTGCAGCTCCCTTTTCAAAATGAACTACACATCTTAATTGTATCTATACTGCAGGTTTGCTTTAGTGGTATCTCAGGGATCTGAGGGTTACTTTGCCTTTCAGGTCTTTATGTATGCTGAAGAGTCTTCCCAGCAAGCCATGGTTGGTTGGTGAAATTTTGGCTAAACAGGAATGCAGTATCAAGCAACACCAGACTCCCTTTGTTTACACTATGCTCAGCATGGAATGAACATCGTCTGGAGTAGTAATATGATGAAACAAATATAGCACTTAACTGATGGTGACATTAACAAGGGGCCATGGACAAGATCATGAACTGAGATCTTAAAGAATATAATCCATGAGGAAGGGGAAGTAGCAGTTCAAGATAAGGTCTAAATATAATCATGATCAGAAGACTTGCTGATGTACATTCATGAACTCATTATTACAAGTCATTCGATATTCTGATGAAAATATTCTGTGGGGTTTTTTTTACTCCTTTGTTAGTACTGTACTGATTTTATGATGTCCAGTGGTAACTAATGCCTGTTACAGCTGATGAATCATAGTTACTAAAGGCAAAGCCGAGAGCTAGCAAAGATGGAGCCATACATGTCCAATCTGCTACCTGAAAAGCTTCTATGTGAGGGATGGTCATCTGTGGCAGGTCTGGGAGCCAATATTCTGCCCTGGCACCTTTTGGAGGCCACATGGACTGCCAAAACAGAAAAGACCACCCTCCAAAAGAGAGGGAAGTTTCCCAAAGTCTGCTTTTGATTTAGAAAAAAACAGTCACATTAGGTATTCCTTAATGTTAAACAGTGTGTGGTTGTGTGTATATGTGTTTGCATACACACAACCTATGGAAATGTCAATTATCACTCTTGGAAGCAGCAGAGGTGGTGGTGGTGGTGGAGGAGGAGGAGGAGGAGGAGGAAGAAACCATTCAAACCCTTTTTGGACATACTGCAGACTATGGAATAATCAAGGGCCACAGAAAAAGACTTTGGGTTTACGAGGGGGTATCCAAAAGTTTTAATGATCACCTTTTTTAAAAATTGACAGAAAGTTTGTTTTGATTTGTAGTTGTTAACTTATCTCTATGTAGTCACCATCTAGATTTATACATTTTTCCCAGTGTATCTTGACCCTTCGAATACCTGATATTGTAGAAGTCTGCAGATTGCGCCTTACGAGGGGGTATTGTAAAGTAATAATTATCACCTAGAAGTTATTATGGCATATTGATGCAATTTTGTCAGTGTCATCATTGGTCCCTAAGTGCACGTTGCTGAGAAAATCAGCTCATTGCTTCCTTTATTTTTGTGACTGGCTTTGCCAGAAGTGACTAAAGTGTAAAATCCTCATCAGCCACAATCTGCAGGCTTCTACAATATCATGTATTTGGAGGGTCAAGATACGCTGGGGAAAATGTATAAATCTAGATAGTGACTACAAAGAGATAAGTTAACAACTACAAATCAAAACAAACTTTCTGTAAATTTTTTCAAAAGGTGATCATTAAAACCTTTGGATACCTCCTCATATATATGGACCAGGAGCCACAGATTGCTCCACCTTGTTTATGTGAACCCACGAGAACTGGATGGCTACATAAATCTGCTCCAGGATTTTGTCTGTACTTCAGATGAATCACTTTTGTAAAATTCAGACTAAGCCCATAGTGGACTTACCACCCCACTGACAGTGGAGCCTCTCCCCTTCCCTGACCTCTCTGCCAATTGGTAGAAGTGTTGGGGTTTAATGGGTAGTACCTTGTGCCCGAACAGCAGTACAAGTCCTGCTGGGATCACTACGTTGAATGAATGACATAAGAATTCCTAGGTAGCACAGGGATTCTCTTGTGTTTTTCTTTATGCATTGACTTGCTGAAAATTATGTAAAAGGAACAGCTAGCAGAAGGGCACCTGTAACAGACACCAATTTAAACACACTTAGTCCAAGGTGTGCTGATTTAAGATAAGGTGACACTTATCTCAAAAAGAATTCCCTGGTTATTTATTCCAATATGTTCTGCTTGTTCCATTCATGAAAGCTTGGCCTGGACTGACAAGAACTCTAGGCTTGGTTTTGACATAGATATGAGAAGGACTAGCTGTCCCCTTTACCAGAAGTTTCAAGAGTGAGCAGTGTGCCATCATTATTTCCTGTTGTGGTTCCAGCCTTGAAGGGAGATTTATTGTAATTAGGGTAAATATACTGTGGTGGAGCCTAGAAGGCAAAATTTTAGTACTATTATGTATTGTAGGTATTGTACTTATACAGTGTGCCCTTGGGATCCAATGTAGTTTGGTTCTATAACCTCCCGTGGATACCAAAATTTGTGAATGCTCAAATCCCATTAAATACAATGGTGTAGTAAAATGGTACCCTTTAAATAAAATTGCAAAACCAAAGTTTGCTCTTTGGGCTGGTATTGTTTAATACTGTTTGTAGTCTGGATTCCTGTTAGTACACAGTCTGTATAACCTTCACCTTTCTCTGTGTCAATGTTTATATTACTTCTCCACAGTAGCACCATGTTTAGAGAGACTGATCTTTCTCCATGTTTTTTTTTTTTTTTCTGCAAGCAAAAGGCAATACGCTTACCAGGTGATCCCAGTTTTGCTGAAGTATTGTTACCCAAAAAGCTGGGTTCCTGGAAGAGTACCCACAAACACTATTTAATAGGGAAGTTAAGATAGTTCAATTAAAAGTATACCTTGGCTGGGGCAACATCCAGCCTGGGATCTGACCCTTTATATTACGGTTCCAAACTACACAGAACTCCAGAGGCAATTCCAAATAAGGGTTCTTAGTTATACACTTGTCCCTCCACATTCAATGGGGTAGGAGCACAGGATTGCAAATAACAAAAATGCTATTTTTTCCCTGGGAGAACACCTCTCTAGGAATCTCTAAGTCCTCTAGTGCAACTCTGTGGTCAACATCTGTCTGACGTTGACCATAGAATTACACTGGAGGAGCTACATATGGCTAGTGGAGTGTTCTTTCTAGGAATCTCTAGGTTCTCCAGTGTGACTTTGGTTAAGGTTGACTCCAGAGTTGCTCTGGAGGACCTGGATATTCCTAGAGAGAACATATTAATAAAATCCATGAATAATCAAATCAGCAAAAGTCAAAGCCACAAATGTGGAGGGATGAGTGTGTTAGTAAAATAATCAGCATGCTCTTACACACACATGAACTAGCAAAGCAAAGGTGGGAGAAACAGTGACTTTGAGGATTGCTAAGAGGTTAAACTACCTTTCCTGACACATAGCTCCAATTGGGGGTGGGGGGCAGGGGCAGAATGGAGCTGGCTTAATAGCTACCATGCTAAGTGGGGTTGGCCAGGTTATTGAGGAATCTAGCAGAAGTCGGACAGAGGTACTGTCTTGCTCCAAAAGTAGACCATGTGTAGGCAGTGATATTTATACTCAAAATCATGTCCAGGGGCAGTATTTGAGATGAATAGGCTACCTCATTGACAAATGGTTTTCCTAGGGGGAAAAATGGTTGAGAGACTGAAAAAATGTTTGAGCACGAATGGCATGAACATCCCAAACAGAGGAAAACTTTTTCCATTGAGAAACTACCTTTTATTCGTGTATGCACAGCCACCTCAGGTCAGAAACCCATCATTGTCCTCCACTGAGAGGGGAATATGCTGAGATCTGTCTTGGATGACCTAATCAAAGTGGGTGCTCTTGCTTCCCTCTTGCTAGACCCGACTGGTTTTCCAAATATGATCTGGCCAGGTTTTCTGCACTGGGCGTGCCCCTCAGGCTACACACCTCAGCATCCCTTTTGATATTAAATTTATATCAAATGTGAGAGTGGTGGTTGGGGTCTGAACCCAGGATAACAGTATGACCATCGGCTTCTTGAACCTGCTTCTGATATAGAAAGGACATGTGAAATGGAGATCTCCTTTTGATCTCAGCACATACAGTTCTTGTCAGAAAGCTTGGTAAACAAAAGAAGTTTTGTTTGGAGAGGGACTGGAACTCTTAAACTCCGTCAGAAGATCTTCAAGTACAGCTTGGTTACTTTTAATTAGTTACTTTCCCAATAACAGAGATAATTACATTTATGATTGGAATTAATAAAAGATGAATTCACAATATAACTGCACATTGTAGTTACATGTATAGTTGTGGAGTATGTCCTCAATACAGGATGGATTATCACATGGTTCAAGTACTGGGTTCTGTTGATCCTTGTGCTGCTGCTATTGCTTTATGATGACAAGGTGGATGGAAGAAGAGCCCGAGCTTTTTTTTAATTACAAGTCAGTGGCATGTACCATTCTATTTGTAAGAGTAACTGCAAGCAACTATTCAGGTTACTTCTGGTTAACATAGAAATTAAACATTGCTTTTAGAAATTGTAAATATAATGGTAACTAATTATTTGTTGTTGCTTTGAACTATATTGGTAATGAATTAAAATAATTTTAATATAAAGGAATAAAAATTACTTTGAAAGCAATTTTCCAAGCTTTGACTCATAGCCAGTAAACTGCTTTATTGCCAGTCACTTTGAAAAAAACAGAAGACAGAGTTATACTGTATCTGCAGGCAAAAACTGGAGAAAGGACAGATTTCCAGGACTATGTCTTCAAGCAGTAAGACAGAATGTAGATGGGTCAATTGAATCTTGTTGTTGCTGCTGTTGTTGTGTGCCTTCAAGTTGTTTCTGATGTATGGTGATCCTTTTCACAGGGTTTTGTTAGTAAGATTTATTCAGAGAAGCTTTGTCATTGCCTTCTCCTGAGACTAAGAATGTGTGACCTGCACAAGGTCACCCAGTGGGTTATATGGCCAAGCAGGGAATCGAACCCTGATTGAGTTGATATCAAATGTAAGAGCAGAGAGACAGCCACTATGACACACTGGCTCCAATTGAATCTCACTGTAGGAAAATAATTCTGCTTGAGAGAGCAATGACTGAAGATACAATGTGAATCCAATGTGAGTTCTCCTTCCATATCCTACCAATTTTAAAGTAGCAGAGAAGGCTACAATTTCATCTGTTGTTGTTGTTGTTGTTGTTGTTGTTGTTGTGTGCCTTCAAGTCATTTCTGACTTACGACAACCCTAACCCTATCATGTGGTTTTCATGGCAAGATTTGTTCAGAGGAGGTTTGCCATTGCCATCCTCTGAGGCTGAGCATTATGACTTATGCAAGATCACCCAGGGAGTTTCCATGGATAAGCCCGGATTCAAATCCTGGTTTCCAGATTCATACTGCAATGCTCAAAGCACTACACCATGCTGTCTTTCTTACAATTTCATACAGAATGACAATAAAAAATGTTTTGAGAGCACTAGAGAAGCTGAAAGAAGGAAAGTACTATGTTCTTCTTCTCTCCCGGCTGATTTCCAGACCCCATTTTGATATACTTATCTCCACTGAGAACAAGTGTGTTCTCTTTAATATGTTGGCAGCATAATATGTAGCATTTTCTACATCTATTTCAAGATAGAAGCCAAACTGAAAGTATGGCATTCATCCTGAATTTAAATTCATCTAGAAATTAGTGCTAGAAAAAAAAAAGAAATGAGCATATATAGGGCAGCAGTGGGAGTAGATGCTGTTTTATTAGCAAGTTTTGCTGAGATCTAGATACATAAAATAAATAGGTATATCCACTATTTCCATTCTAGTCCAGCTAGCTCCAGTCTAGTTTTATTTATTATTTATGTATTACACCATTTTGTTCCCCTTGAAGAAATTTATGGGCATAGAGAAAGGCAATGATTGGAAAGTTAAAGTCTTGACTTAAATCCTTTGTAAACTGCCAGTTGTGAGTTTATGTAGGTGTGGCATTTTTGGCAATAGCAGGTACATTTTTATACCACTTACCAATGTACTAAGCGGTTTACAAAGTATAAGTTAATTGCCCCCAACAAGCTGGGTACTCCTTTTTAGCGACCTATAGAATGATGCCAGGCTGAGTTGGCCCAGAGCCCCTGGCTGGTATTAAACCCAGGGCTTTACATCTGCCTCTTTATTCCAGCTCCCTGTGCAATTCTGTATGCCTCCACTGTACTCCACACCATTTATGAGTATATAGTATAAAGCATACTTTTTGCTATATTTATACATTTCTCAGGGTACAAATGAAAAAGAAACAGTACAATGAAACATGCTAGAAATGTACTAGCAAAGAAATGGCATTTGGCAATCAGATGTTTATAGACAAAAATAATTGCTGCAGAAAATGAATGTAATATGGAAACTTGCCTATACATGGGGTTAGTGAAATGGCTGATGTCATGCTACAAAAGGCAGCGGGCGGGGATGCTTGAATGGTTTACAACCAGCAATAACAAGACTGAAAATACATCTTAATCATGTAATCTTCCATCATGTGATAATATGCCTGAGGTTAAGGTGACAGGGATCATTCTGTAAGGGCAAGCTGGTGCTTTTGCAGGGAGATTACTGGTTATGTTAAGAGAAAGGGAAGGATTGCTCTACACATGACGCAGGAAAGAAAGGAGGTTATGCAGCACAGGCCAGTGAAGGAAAGAGATCAGCCCAGATCTCCAACAGCAAGAAACAATTGGGAAGCCGGGTGACTCATCAGAGCCTACTTGTGTGTGTGTGGCAGTCATGAATTTAGAGTGACTTCTGATGGTGAAATATCAACAGGGAAGTGAAAGTGCCTGGGAGAAAGCAGTTTCAGAACAAAAAGCCCATGATAGTTACAAAGTTGTATTTGCAGATTAAACATGTAAGGGATTATGTTAGATTAACCTTTTTGTATCTTCATTGAAAGCTGGTGCCTCTCCTAAGCCTTTGGGACAGGGCACTCTGAAAATGAAAACTACAAACAGTTGTATGTGTATATATCCACCTAAAATTAAGCTAGGGGATTTGAATATTGACTGCTTATCACAGTAGCAAGGCTCAAAAGAGGCCACCAAAAAGGCAGGGTCTTTTGATTCTTATTCTTGAAAAAGGTATCTTGCAAATATATGAGGAATACTTTTAGAACAAGCTGATCTTGCTGCTTTTCCTGAGTCCAAAAGGGTGCTATAATTCTTTCAGAATTAATCTGCAAAAGCATTTGAATATTTTGGCCCCACTTTAAACAAACAGTACAAAAAGAAGCCCCATTTGTACATCAAGTCTAAATTCTATTCAGACTGCTTCTGTGGTGACTAGTGGGAACTTTCAATGAGCTATCCAAGGTGCTGAACTAATTTTGGGGTTAGATAACTCATTTACAGTACAGATAAAAACCTGAAATGAATTTGCTTTTTTGCAGACATGGAAACTGCTGGCTGCCACTGAACTACTGATTAACACAAGGCAGAAATAAAATGTTTATGTTGCAAACCTGATTTTTTACTTGTGTTAAGTGTAGATCAATCCTATACATTCCTAACCAGAAATCCCACTGTGCTTGGTTATATCGGCATGTAAGTATGTTTAGGACTGGAGCTTTGTAGTACAATTCTTTTCAGTCTTGGTCATAAATAAGCCTTATTCAGTCCAGTCCAATGGAATTTACAACAAGGTGTTTGTAGAGAATTGTCAGTTTAGTTGCCCAATATGAACAGCGCTGCAACATAGGTCTTGCTTGATAGCCATAAGACAACTGGGAAAAGGAAGTCCTTTCCAACTGCCATTCTTTGTATGAAAGGGATTAAAAGCAAAAATATTTTGATGCCTTTCCTATATGACAGCAGCAATAATATGTACATGCATAATTCATAACAGAATAAACTGACACGAAGTCCAAAATTTATAGTTACTAGATACATGAAACTCAGGATTTTTTAAAAAGGAGATCAATACATACATGAATAAATAAATGATCAGAGCATTAAGGCTCTGTTATCCCAGCTACCATCAATGCTCTTTTGTCATTCAGCCCATTTTGCCCTAGTGGAAAATGTCCATTAGTCATCCCACTATTAAACCTTGTTCTCTTACTGTTTAAGGTTATCTCACCACAAACTGCCTTTACAAAGTGATTAGAGATTTTAGACAAAATGTTCTATCTTAGGTGAAATTTTACCCATTTCTGGATATAAGAATGAATTGCTGACACCTTCTTATATGTGTACTTGTCTGGGAGAACATTCCCATTAAATATGGTAGGATTCATTGTTGACAAAAATGCACAGGATTGTGCAGAACATCTCAAATACAACCTTTTCTAGGTTGTAGAATTATGCTTTGGAAAATTCAGAACTACATTAGATAAATAAATAATAAATAAATAAATAAATAAATAATAATTTAGACAGATTTAGATTAAATCCAAAGAAGATTGGATCAAGTAGCCCTTTTTAGATCTGGGGTGGATCAGTCCAATTCAGACTGATCTGGATAGAGTGTGGACAGACAATATACTCCAAGAGTATAAGGACACCATAGTGGTGTGGTGGGTAGGTAGAAGATGGGACCTGGTTTTTGTTCAGTGACAGCTCTGTTTTCCAATCCAATGCAAGAATCCCTCCAGTAATCTCTATTTACGATACAGGAGGTTGGGGAAGGAGGCTTAGCTATCTTGTTTAGGCTGTGTTATTCTGTTACGTTTAGCAGCCTGCCTGCCCTCCTCTGTTGCATGCTCTCAGTGGATTAATTTATTTCTGACCATTATTTCTGATCTTTCCTTGCACTCTTTCAGCACAGGTGTGCCTCAAATCTAAAAAAATGGTCATGCTTTCTGGGATTCTTGTATAGTGCCTCCAATATTGAGGGAGAAGGGGAGTCTGCATGCTCGCTCTCTCTGTCAACTTTTTTCTTGCGTCAGCTACATACACACACCAGTCTGAACCAACTAACTGTTCTCAAAACTGGTTGGGGGGAGGAGGGACTTGCACAGGCTTTTTATTTTCTATATTTGATATATCATGTCAAAATGGTTTCTTGATAATGCCTTCTATAACAAGACAGGACATATGGAGTTTAATGCAATACCGACTCAGGAATGACAAACTGAATTTAATTGGCCAACTCAAAGAGACACGTTTGATTCCCAAATAGCCAATCTTTCTGCACCTGGAGAATTGGAGTTCTGAGCTGGTTCAATATGCACATGCACACTGTCAGGACTAGACTAAGACATTGTTCTGGCTAAAGAAAGGGACAAGAAAGCACTGTTGCACACACACACACACACAGATCTCCACATATTAAAACTATCTAGACTGACATCTGAATCTCACTTCAACACTGGTGACTAAGTACAATCTCCACCATATCTGAGAGAAGAAGACTGGTTTAAAGAGTGTGAACAACACAGACAGCATCTAGACCTCTTTTAAAAACCTTCCTTCATCTGGATATCTGCCACTTGAATAAACTTCATGTATTGTGAAGTGCTCACATGACTCTATCCTCAAGAAAGTATGGTGGTTGAAGAACAGTTATGAATTATGATCATCATATAGAAAGCTAACCATCAAAGAATAAAGCTTTTGATGGGCTAGCTTCCCACTAGCACATCAAAGAGGCTTGTTTTCCAACAAGCTATCCTGCAGACAAATTGCACCATTCGTAAAAAGGAGTATATTATTCAAGAGCTCGAGTTACTGAATAGTAATAGGTAGAGCCACAATGTGTATTTCTGCTGATTTTATGGTTTCTGTATTCTAAAGCTTTAAAGTCTACAGCCTAAACAAAACATCTTTTTAATTTTTTTATTATTCTGTACATTTATAACAAATACATTTATATACATTTATATACATCATTATTTGTATCTGAAAATCACTTGATATTCTTAGTACAATAAAATTAACTAACTATTAATTTTTTTTATATCATGTTATATAGATTTATCCTCCCATAATTGTATTAACTTTTTCCATTTTTTGGCATATTGTTGTTTTGTTCTGTCATTATACAACATTGATAAAATGTCTAATGTTGCCAGTTCATTTAATTTTGATATCCATTCTTCCGTAGCTGGTATTACATTAGATCTCCAACATTTTGCATATAGTACTCTGGCAGCTGTTATCATATATAGTGACACGCTTAGTTCTTCTTGTACTATATTATCCCTTATTACATCGGTTATATTTAGCAAAAACAATTCAGGTCTTAAAGGGATGTTTTTCTTTAGAGTCCATGTAATTTTCTTTAAAAACATCTTTCTTAAAGCATCTTTTTGAAGAACTTGGTTGCTGGATTAAAAAATTTCATTGCAAGTTTATATTTTCCAAATTTTGTACACTGGAATAGGAGAAAGTAAAAAGAAAGTAAAACAGGGAGTAATTCAAACAGATGGGAGTTCATGCAAAAAGAAGAAAGGTTAAAACAAAACATGATAGACTACATGTTGCTCTGGAGAACAACATATTTGGATACGATGCCAGATTACAACCAGTAACTTCTCCCTTGCCCTTGATGAATGACACAAATTGCCCTTCATTTAAAAGCCCATAATTTCATTTCTTAGAAACCAGAGTGATGTTCTGCTTTGACATAACTTGCTTTCCTAGGGCTATTTATTCTAATTTTCTCTAATAATTATTATCATTACTCACTGTGATGAGGAACACCACTGGCTGCCTTCTTCCTCTCTGCTAAGTTCAGGCACAGCTTCATTGTAAGATGCTATGGGAAGCAGTGTCCAGGGATGTCACTTAGAGAGGGCCAGAATGGATGGAGAACTAGAGCCCAGGAGTGGAGGACAGGACAGGCTACCAGCCAGACACATGCTATGGCATCTTCAATGAGAGCATTTTTAAGAAGGGAAGGCCACAGAAAACCAGAGGAAGATTTTTCTTTTACTTTAAATAAACAAAGGAAAATGAAGGAAAACAGCCTAAAAAATTTTTGGAGACTAACCCTAGTCACTGGCCGTTAAAGTTTTCCATGTTCCAAACAGTATAACAATTCCAGTTTGATAAGGGTAAGCCTATTTAATCCTCAGCCATCTTGTTTTTCTTAGCTGTTCAAATGTTCTGGTTTTTTTTCTCTTGCACTTTCTCCCTTCACTCTTAGTATACTTCGATTGCTACAACCTGAGTTCAGAGTGCCAAAGTAGTTGCATTCAATTAATTCATCAGTAGGGAGCTTAAAGGGACACAGTGGCTTAATGGTTAAGACGCCAATTCTGACAATTGTAAGGTCATAAGGTTGGCAGTTCAAGGCCCAAGTGCCGCATAATGGGGTGAACTCTCATCACTAGTTCCAGCTTCTACCAACCTAGCAGTTCAAAAGCATACAAGTGTAAGTAGATAAATAGATGTCACTCAGGAAGGTAACAACATTTTGTGCAGTCATGCTGGCCACATGGCCATTGGAGTCATCTTTGGAAGACACTGGCTCTTCATCTTAGTAACAGAGATGAGAACTGCCTGCTACAATCTGTTACAACTAGATATTCATGTCAAGGGGAAAGTTTTACCCTTAGCGAGCAGAGATGAGAGATAGTCTGAGACTTCCCAGTAGATTCTGGCAAAAGCAAACTGTTTCAACCTCTCCTAGCTTTGCAACAGAGCATCTTGTGCTGTCTGACTCCAAATCAGTTCTTGAGGCAAGAAAAAATAATAAATCCATCTTGCAAAAAGCAGGGGAAGGAGAGAGCCCTGACAGTCAAAATGGCTTTCAATGAGGAGATGCCCTTTGAATTACATCACCTCAAGAACTGTGCACCAAGTACTCTCACAAACTCTCTTTCTCACAGACACATGGATTCTTCCCATCTACTCTAATTTCCCCCTTCCCTCCAAAACAGGATCAATATTGCCTAGAATAATTTCTGATTTGAATATGTTTTCCTCCCTTCAGTTCTGGTTTTAAAAAATTATTTCTACAAACCTTATACATTAGGGTTTCATTTTACTGTTTTTCTTCTCTTCATCCACTTCCTTTTAATTTATTCATCCTTTGTACATGCCAAGGCTGCACCATGACACAGAAAAGAAACTGTAATTCATACATGGAAAATATTGGGAAAGAATTTATTATCTACTTATTTTAAGAGAGATTTTTTTAAAAACCACCATCACCTAAAAGAGCAATGTTCCATTTGCATTAACAGCACATTCAGACCCATATCTACTCAGACATTACTCAATTGTTTTAAATTAACAATGCAATCATACACACATCTATTCAGAAGTTAGGCTCAATCATTTCAGTGAGTTAAGTAAATATATACAGGATTGTTATATACAGGATTGTTGCATGAGACATTCTAAAAAGAACTTGAAATTCATGCATTTCTGTATGACAATTAGTATCTCTCCCTGCTATCTCTTTTTTAACTAATACCTTTCATTTATCTCTTGGGGAGGAAAGAATTTCACATTATTCCCTGCACCCACCCAGTTTTTATTCTAAGAACACCACTGTGAAGTAGCTTGGGCTAAGAACCTATGATTGGCTCAAGGAGGCCACATGGCTGTTATGTTATTCAGAGACATAGATTTGATCAAATCTAACATGCACATTGGGCAAAGGGTTTGTGTATGAATAGTGAGCTGACAAAGTGGATCTCAGAGAAAGCTGTATTTTTGAACAGGACTCATAAAGGCATTTCAATTTTAGAGTAATGTACTATATAATAATATATTTATTATTAAACATACAGTGTGCACACAGGGGATACTGTGGCTCAAGTGATTAAGACGCTGATTCTGTTGATTGCAATATCAGCAGGTTGGCAGTTCAAGGCCTGGGTACAGCATGATGGGGTGAGCTCCCATCACTAGTCCCAGCTTCTGCCAACCTAGCAATTTGAAAGCATGCAAATACAAGTAGATAAATAGGTGTCACTTCAGTGGGAAGGTAAATAGGGTTCTGTGTGATCATGCTGGCCATATGATCACACAATAGTCTCTAACGACACTAGCTCTTTGGCTTAGTAACAGAGATGAGCACCGCCACCTATGATCAGACACTTGATTACCTTGTCAACGGGGAATACCTTTGCCTTTATACAGTGTGCACATATGCATATACCAGAGACTGAATTGATTGGCATTAGGCTTTTTCTTCTTCCTTTTCAGACTTTTCTACACTCAGTTCATACATTTCAGGATTTCTCTCCTTAAAATATAATTTTGTGTGTTTTCCCTCATTAATAATTTTTGCCTGGCCACATACCTTTAAGCATACTGTGATGTGGCTTGGCCACATATGTCCTATTTTTCATCTGTGAAATGTTGGAAAGTATGATGATCACACTATATGTCACACTAAGGTAGCTGTGTCACACTTAGACCTCTTGGCAAGAAAAAGATGTTCCCTACCATAAGGGAGGAAAAGACTCGGTGAGGTCAGAGAACCTAGAGCTTCCAATAATCACCATACCTATGAGTACTACATTGAAATAAACCCATAGAGTCATGTGAATCTACACACACAACATAAAGATTATGCTTCTCCTGCATGTTAACAAGAAGGATAGTCTAATGTGGAGATGGCTAAACAAGGAGATAAGTGAGAAAATCACTGGGCAGTGCTTTTTAAAAAGAAAGAAAGTGTTTAACAGCTACTTCATAGAGCAAGTCTTTACACTGATGTCACCTTTGTTTTGTCTAAAATCTTGATTCAGAGACTAGCTAAGGCTGTCAGACTACAAGATATAGTGGTTGGGCAAAAGGGCATATCATGTTACTTACTTCATTTCAGTTGGAGAGTCAATAGCAGGATAGAACTATGCTGAGAGTATTCCTCCATGCCTCCTTTATGTCCTTCTAGCTATGAGAAGGAATTGGTTTTTAAGAATGTGCTATCACTTACATGTTCTTAACAATCATTTCCCTCCCGCTAGAAACTATAGGACAATGTTTCTGCTTGGCCCCATTAAACCAAATATGGTTCCATAAAAAGTTGCTAGAAGTCTGTGGTGGAAAAAAGTATTCCTATGTGACATGCACTGTGTGGGTAAAGTGATTGGACACTTTTTGCTTTTCTGAGCTATTCATAAGGTTGTTTGAGTATGGAGAAAGGAAGAAGAAAGACATTGGCCTTATATTGTGCCCTGAGGAAATACAAAATGAAAATAAATAATGCTAACAAATGTAGTCTTGCGGGGCAGGGGGCAATTTAACAATTGGAATCAATAAAATAAGTTCTCCTTTCCTTTCTTCTACATTCTGTTCACAGTGTTGTCTCAGAAGCCCAGACATTTTGGCCAAGCAAGAGCATAGGCTTAAAAATAATGGTAACAAACAGAGGAATGTGAGACGGATCAAGCGTTTGGATACCCTGACTATGAAAGAAACCAATTGCTATGCACCAGTTGGATCTACCTAGAAAATTAGTCATGGAGACCATATCAGATTAGTTAGAAGAAATGCAGAATTTTAGACATTATAGGCCAGATCACTTCTTCAGCTTCACTAGATGTTAGCACTTTAAGGTACAGAAGGGGTATCCAAATTTATACCATTGGAAGATTTGGCTTGTAGCAGCCAAGAAATAGGATTCATCTTCATTGGGAACAATAATATATCTAAAGATATCTTCCCAGAGCAGTTGTGCCATCTCATTATGATCCGTTATCCATTTTCATTCTACATTTCATCTATTATTGAATTAGGTGGTTCAACAATGTAGCTATTATAAAGTTACAGACTTCTTTGTCCCCTTTCAATGCAGAAAAAGGGGGGAAAAAGGAGGGAAAGCTCTTCAAGATTTTGTAATTTGGAATTTCAGATCTGCCACTGCAGCTAAAGTGGATGATAACAAAATGCAGCTTGATTTACATTTCAGAGCTTGCACTGAATATAAAGCCGCTCCATTGGCCTTTAAGCACTATATCATCTGTGTCAGGCATATTTAAGCAAATTGTTGGCTCTCTTAATGCTGTATTGAACACTACAAACTGCTGATGCAGTCTTTATGGCTTTCCAAACCCATAAGCTGAAATTGTGTTAGTCTTCGTCGCATTTAGTTACACTCTTTAAAGAAATTGAACTCCATTTTCTACCTAGCTTTTGAGACTGTCTAACTATCTTCGACATCTTGCTTTCATTAGCACCTGATTGTTTATTGAGGGTTTGTGAGCTGAATCAGTGAGATGGTGGACCTCTGAATGTAACAATAACAGACCAAGTAAAGTAGATCTTTGCCACAAGCTTTTAGTCCCTGGTTTGTGGCTACCTACCAAACAGGTGACTAACCTTGCCAAAATGAATAGTGGCAATCATCTGTGCAAAAGAAATTGTAGCATGAGCTTTTGTAGACTCAGTCTACTTCCTCAGATATTTGACATCTATATCTATGAAATCTCATGCTACAACCTCATGCTACAACAGCTAGTCTCAAAAGTGCTGCAGCATTGCTTTGCATACTGATATTTCATAGTATCATAGCTATGTCTCTGAATTCTAGTGGAAATAATCCATTACACAGCACTTATATATGTTTAAGTGGAGTAACTATTTCAAGATTTCAGTAAGCCCCCCCCCCCCCCCCGCCAATGGTTTTCTTGCATACGAGCTTGTAAAATGTGGGCTAGACAATACAACTGTTAGGTGGATTTGTAATTGGTTGACTGGCTGAACCCAAAGGGTGCTCAGCAATGGCTCCTCTCATCATGGAGAGAAGTGACTCGTGAGGTGCCACAGGGTTCTGTCCTAGGCCCAGTGCTATTTAACATCTTTATTAATGACTTGGATTAAGGAAAAGAGGGCATGCTTATCAAATTTGCAGATGACACCAATTAGGAGCAGCAGCTAATGCCCCAGAGGACAGGATGAAAATTCAAAATGACAATAGATTAGAAAGCTGGGCCAAAACTAACAAAATGAACTTCAATAGGCAGAAATGTAAGATACTGCACTTAGGTAGAAAAAAATGAAACACGGATGATATAGGATGGGGGACACGTGTGAAAGGGATCTAGGAGTCCAAGTAGACCACAAGTTGAACATGAACAGTGTGATGCGACAGCTAAAAAAGCCAATGCTATTTTAGGCTGCATCAATAGAAGTATCATTTCTAGATCAAGGAAGATAATATTGCCACTCTATTCTGCTTTGGTCAGGCTGCACCTGGAATACTAGGTCTGGTTCTGGGCACCAAAATTCAAAAAGAATGTTGACAAGCTAGAGCGTGTCCAAAGGAGGGCCACTAAAATGGTGAAGGGCCTGGAACCCATGCCTTATGAGGAAAGACTTGGGTATGTTTAACCTGGAAAAATATGATTAAGAGGTGATATGATAGCCCTGTTTAAGTATTTGAAGGGGTGTCACATTGAGGATGGAGCAAGCTTGTTTTCTGCTGCTCCAGAGACAAGAACATGGAATAATGGATGCAAGCTACAGGAAAAAGGATTCCACTTAAATATTAGAAGGAACTTCCTGACAGTAAGAGTTTTTAGACAGCAGTACATACCCCCTCGGAGCGTGGTGGAGTCTCCTTCTTTGCTGATCTTTAAATAGAGGCTGGATGGCCATCTGTAAGGGATGCTGTCAGGGATGCTTTGATGGTGATTTCCTGCATGGCAGGGGGGTTGGACTGCATGGCCCTTGTGGTCTCTATGATTCTATGAACTATGACCCCCCTCCCCGACTTCAGGCAGTGTGAAATCAAGTGGGCTGATTTTGTTGTTGAAAGAATCCTGTTAGCCCTCCCATCTTAAGCCACCTTTCCTGTTTTAGAAAATTGAACATTGAGATTGTGCTGCCTAAGGGATCATATGTTATTTAAACACTGTGTTCTAGACAGCCATCACTAAAAAAAGATATTTTTTGGGAAATACTCTATTATTTCATAAAAGTTGGGAATAGCTTGGCCTGAGGGTATGGGATTTGTTTGCTTGTGCAAAGTGAACGCTGAATGTGATTAAGGCTGCACCTGCACTATGGTATTAATGAAGTCTGACACCAGTTTAACTGCCCTGGCTCAATACTATGGAATTATGGGATTTGTAATTGTGTGATATATTTAACCTTCTCTGTCAGAGATCCTTGGTGCCACAACAAACTACAGTTCCTAGGATTCCATAGGATGGAGCTCTGACATTTAAAATAGTGCCAAACTGGTTGGTTGGTTTGTTTGTTTGCAGTGTGGCAGCAGCCCTGATAATTTCCAGAAGTGACTCCAATCAACACACATTGCACAGTAATAATAATCTAAAATGGAATATTCAGAAGACATCTACATCACCAGCAAGAATACAAAGGAGATCAATTTTCCCACTTAGTGATGTGTACAAAGGAGGATAAATATTGGCTTGAACTAATAATCTAATAAATTCCAGGAATTAGGAAGTCAGTTAAAAGTTCGAGAGACAAATATAAATTAATGAAGCCAAGAACATTTTTCACATTCAGAGATTCCATTATTTTCTGATGTTGAATGCTTCAAGTACTTCATGCTTCATTTGTTAAAATCCCCCTTTTCACGTTTTATTCATTTGGATTTTATTTATTTTGATACCCACTTAAATCTTGTAAATCTTTTTTTCTCCTCCTTTTTATTATTATTTTTGCGAATGCATGCAGTGGCAGCTGTTTTGTTTTATCGAGCATGCCTAAGATCAGGGGGAGAAGGTGTGGAGAGTTTTGAGGTCCACTTTGAACCCCCATGAGACTATCCCTACCTCTGGTCTGTAACCTAAGGTTTTAAGGATTTTTTTAAAAAAAATCACTAAAAAGACTGCACTACACTCCCATGGGCCATGGGAACAAATTCTGCCACATTCATTTGGATTTTATTTATTTTGATAAATAAATAATCTTCTGATCTAGGGGGGGGGGGAAGCCTTCTATGGGCTTAAAACATAATTGGGGGGGGGGGGGGAACATGGCAAAATTGGGGAGGGTTTACATTGAGGTTGCATGAAACTCTTACTCTTCACATTCATTATCGTTGTCCTTGATGTTACAGTACATTTTTCTAGGAACAACAAAATATGCTAGGCACCATTTACATCTCTTTCCCCTGGAATGTCCCAGATTGTTACAATATGTAGGAGAAATGACATTGATAGGCAGCTGAGGGCAGATAATAATAATAATAATAATAATAATAATACTTTATTTATATACCGCCCTTTCAACGATCAGGGCGGTGCACAACATACAAAACACATAGATGGTTAAAACATTCCAATAAAAACAAAAATAAGACAGTATAAAAACAAAACAAAATTAAATATCAATAAAACAATGACATATAAAAATATACCAGGGCAGCTTGCAATATGGGGAGGGGGGGGGAGGGAAGGATCACAGTGGGGGGGGGATGGAAATCAGGGGTATGCTTGTTCAAATAAGTATGTTTTTAACCCCTTCTTGAACAAGGTAAGGGAGGCAGCCAGACGGAGCTCAGTGGGCAACGAGTTCCAAAGGCTAGGGGCCGAGACTGAAAACGCCCTCTTCATAGTAGTTGATAAGATCATTTCTCTTCCCTCTTCACCAGGGAACATAAACTCTACCTTGGAAGAAACAAGCAGACATGAATGGAACTATGAGCAGGTGTTCTATTTGTATCCACTGATTCCCCTCTGCATAGCTTCTGAACAAATGGAAATCAATTTTCCATTTGCCCTGAAATGAATGCACACGGTTAAGGTGTGTGCATTGTCCATAGAGAATGGAGAAGCACATTTTCTACTTCAGAAAACATTATTGGTTATCTGTGCAATATTTATATTGATACTTATAGTCACTTTTGGCCTCATGTGAGTGGCCATCTGAGTGCTCAGAAAACAGAGATTATGTGGCAAGATGATTGCCAAAAGGACATTCTGGTCAATTTACGTAAATGTACACTGTGGAAACTTGCTGAAGTCAATGGGTCTGTATTAATTGGTACCAATCTATTACTCCTGCATTGCCTGAGAAATGGAATTGCTGAATTTAACAAAACTTGTATTTAATGTTTATTAATGTCCATGTAATGACTCTCATCAGCAGTGTTCTGAAAGTAGATTAATACTGTTTTTATCCTTTAGAAGTAAATGAGTACTATATTTTCTTATCAGACAACCGTTCTTCATTCAAACAACTAGAACTAGAAAGTTGGTGTACATTTGATATATAAATTATGCATCTTTATTTTTTAAAAAAACTGCAGTCTTGCAGACAAGAGCTGTATATTAATACCAAATAGAAACTGAGACTTACTACACTGCTTGCAAATACAGAAAGGAAGGGGGATGGATACAGCAGGTGAGATGCAGAATGAGATGTCAAGTTATCAACCATGGCTAGAAATATGGAATTGTAATTAGTACAGTGGCATTCTTGAAGAGCTATCAGAGGGAAGGAAAGGGATGCAAAGTGAAATGGAAGCTGCCGGTGGCTTCCATATCACTGGGCTGATGAAACAGAAAATAGATCCAGGCCCTTAAATTGTTCCTAGAGGCAATGCCACATGATTTAATGTCATATCCTCTCCATTCTAAAGACCTCACACTTCCCCAGGATCTGCTTAATGCATTCTGTGTGGATAGTATTGGTTGCCACTTGGGTGATTATAAGATTAAATGGTAGTTTCAGTTACATGGTAGCTTTGATTTCACAGTCTCCATAGTCTGCCTAGTAAACCAACATATCTGGAAATAATGTCATTCTGCTTCTGAAAACCTTCCAGTGTGGAAACTAAAACTAGCCACACCATAGGATTTCATACCATATCCACAATACCTCAGTAGCATATCTGTTAACAATATAGCTCTAAAAAAATCTTATTTTTGCCATATTGTAAATCAGTGAACATGGAGATAATTTAATACAATATGTTATGATAGAAGGTTTGTTTAAATCCAATTATTGGTGTACCATGTTTCATTCTTCAAGATAGTTCTGTTTAATAGGAATCAGATCATATTTCAATAGCTAACTACAGGCCTGTTGTTATTATAAATCTCTATAATCTCTTGCATATCTCTGCATGTGTGAACATACAGTGAGTGGAAGAACACTCTTGATTAGGTAAAATATTGACAATAATTATGATTAGATTTAGATCTATTCATTGATCACTGCTTTCTCCATGGCTATTGCTTAATGCGATGGTATCCTAACTGACCCTTTTCAGTCTGGCTAGTAAGCAAACAATACATTAAGAAATATATTTTTCCTCAAACCTTCTTTTGCATTCCAGATAAGGTTGGAGGAGAATTTTAAAATTTCTGGGCAAGTAGTGCATAGTTTTTGCATCTGATGCAATGTCCACTCACCATGTTTAGTATGTACATGGATAGCATACATACTTGTAGCTACAGTAACTAGGGCATTGGGATTTCCTCTAAATTCTCAGTGATAGTGTCAAACTACATGACAAACTAAAGTCTCTGGGTCTGCAGCAATAAATAGCAGATTATATGCCATGGCTGTGAACCTTCAGGAAGTGTGGCAGTGCTAATTTATATGGGTCTCGGTAAATGTGACACAGGAGGACTTTCACAAAGCTAATTGAAGTGGCACAACTATTGCAGTGAAGCTGGTGAATCCTTCATGATCTTCCTGTAAAAATATGACTGCCTATGACTGCAAATGTAAAGTCATTGCTGCATATTAATTATAAATTATAATGAGGATCACAGTTTGCAATTTTTGCAGAATAGAAACCTGAGCCAGCTCAGGTCATCATTAGATAGCATTTGACCAGGGAATTCATATGACATATGTCACAATGCCCTGTGCATAATTTGAACTGATATGCTCTGGGGGTACAATTACTCTGTGATCCCGAAGTATATAACCTTGCATAGTAGAAAAATGTTTCTCCAATGGAAATAAAGAAAAGAAATTCATCAGCAACTGCTTTGGAATTATTATTTATATTGGAATACGTGTCTCCCACTGACAAACACCATCAAGAGTGTTTGTCATAGAAAAAGAAAAGAAAAGAAGAATCATACTGATGTTGATTTAAATGTGATCATAAATTAGCAAAAACAAATCAAATCAGAATCTATTCATAAATCTAATCCTCAACTTGTTAAACCTGAATAGTCTTTAGTGCATCAGTCTCAAGACTGTCTTCTATCCGGGGAATTACATTTTTGCCAGAAGTATGAAATCAAAGAGCTTGCTTTCAGCTAACTGTAAGGCTACAGTGTAAAGCCTGCCTACAAACATTTAAAGCAGTGCCTTTATGCTGCAAGATGGACTCATCATAAGGAGCACTTGAGAAGCAATTACATTTGACACATGGTCATGACAGTCAGCTTTGGAGCCATTTTAATCTGATTTCAGTTGAAAGTTTTTTTTCTTTCAGGCCAGCCTCAAGTCACTGAGAAATGAAAACTAGGAATGGGAAATCTAAAGATAAATAAATATTTCAATTTAGGTTGTCCAGCAGCAAGGCCACCAAGACATTCTCTAGACTCCTTTAGCTACAGCTTGGTTCTCTGAACTGCTGCACCAGTATTCAGGAAGGGTAACGGCTACTGCTGAGCAAGTATAATATAGCAACATGTTCCATTGTGTCAATATTCTTAGCTGAAATTGATCAGCCAAAAAAGAAGGAGGAGGAGGAGGAGGAGGAGGAGGAGGAGGAGGAGGAGGAGGAAAATTCTTTCAAAGCATTTCTGCCTTATGGAGATCCTAAAGAAAATCTGTCACTTTTTTTTCAACATTTGTTCAGAGTGGGTTTGAACTTGCCTTCCTGTAAAGCTAAGGGGATTATCACACAGAGGCACTTACTGAACTGTTGCAGAAGCGCAAAGGTAGGATCATCTGTCACACTTCTAAAATGTGATTGAAGTTCCTGCTTTGCTTCCAGCAATGAAACATTCATGGAGAAGCCATTTTTTGAATAACGGGATCTTCCATTATTTAAAAAAATGGCTCCTCTGTGAATGCTTTGTCAATGGAAGGAAAGTGGGAATTCTCAATTACATTTTAGAAGCAGGACAGACAATCCTACCTTCACGCTTATGCACCAGTTCAGCAAAGTTTTACCCATCTAAGTGCCTCTGTGTGGTAAGGTCCTAGAGAGTGTGACTTACACAAGGCCACACAGTGGATATTCATGGCTGAGTGGAGATCTGAACCCTGATCCACAGAGATACAGTTCAATGCTCAAACCATGACACAATTCTGTGTGTAATCATGGCAAATATCACTGGATGGTCTGCACTGATAACATATAAAATGTATCTTCTGCTTTGAGACCCAGTACTTGGTCAGGAAAAAGGGTTATGGGAGTTTACCCCAAAGTAGATGGCCTACTTGCTTCACTGTGGGCCGGTGCAGATGGGCAGGAAAAAGCAGCTCAATCCTGGGTTTTCTGAAAGTGGGACAAAACCCTACTGCCCACATGGCCTGCTCTCAAGGTGGGCCAAACACCCAAAGACTGTCGGTACCATGCAACATCAAGCCACACTGTGCAGTTATATTTTTTTGGTTGCCTCTCCACCATGCATGTGGACCATTACACAAACTCAACACCTGTGACCAAATTATCTCCCCTTTCCCACCCAGATGCCAGTCCATTGGACGCCCACGTGCATGTTCACCCACACAGTCGCACTGCCTGTACACAGTCTAAGCACTCTGGACAGATGGCCATCCACCCTGTGTTTAAAAACATCTATAGAAGGAAACTCCATCACTCTCTGAGGCAGCATGTTCCACTGTGAAACAGCTCTTATCATCAGGACATTCTTCCAAATGTTTAGGTGGATTTCATTCAATGCTAAATACAGCAGCAATTTTTCAGTTATATTCTAAGCCCAAGCAAGATCTGCCTGCTTGCATAGTGCACTTATAAGAGGGCTCCATGGACTGTGTGAAGCACTTTTTTCCTTTTTTACGGTATGTTTTTAGTGTATATATTTCAGCATTTAAAAAAAAATCTTAATCATATCTTCCTGCAAATATCATAATTGTTGTTAATTGCTGTCAAGTCAACTTTGACTTACCAATAAGAGACCTCCAAGTCATCCTATCAACATCAACAACCCTGCTCGGGTACTGCAGAATCAGGACCATGGCTTCCTTGGTTGACCTGTATTGTAGCCTTCCTCTATTCCTCCTGCCTTCCCAAGCATCATTGTCTTTTCTAGTGAGCCATGTCTTGTCATGATAAAGCCAAAGTACAACAGTCTCAGTCATCTTGCCTACTGGGGAGACAACATAACATTAAGACTGTTTCTTTTAAGTAACATAACATAAAGATGGTTTACATGCTAATGAAATTATATCAAAGGCATTGAAAATAGAATGTTTAACTCCTTCCCACAAACTACATACTATAGTCTTGTATCATCCATTCATTTAGTCACGTGTTTCACAGTGAAATTTGAAGTGATTATTGCTGGAGGCAAGGGGGATGGGAGAGAATGTTCATTAATAAACTGTCCTAAATGCATATTAACTTTTTCAACAGCATTATCAACAAATTAGCAGATTTAATCAAGATCACCTGCAAAATGATTGTCTTTTGCCTTTGCTTTGAGCAGTGCTTCTTTATTTTCCATCCCCAAACAATACTCCTCTTACCCATTGTGCTACTCAAACTGATGATATGAGACTACAGTGCCCAATAATGTGTAAATTGAATCAAACTAACAAGAAACCAAAGCAATTCTGATGTTTTGGAAATGAAATCATGGCCTAGTTCTACTTCCTGACCCCAGGCAAATGATTGACATTAGAGAAGACTGTGACCTGCTTAGAGTGGTTTAGTGTGTCAACTGCCACCTGGTTTTATGTCACTGAGCATGTAATGAAGCTGACTAAATAAGGCAGAGCTAACCTAGAA
This sequence comes from Urosaurus nigricauda, assembly GCA_034509955.1. Lineage (NCBI taxonomy): Eukaryota > Metazoa > Chordata > Lepidosauria > Squamata > Phrynosomatidae > Urosaurus > Urosaurus nigricauda. The sequence goes on from JAOEGL010000003.1 coordinate 61,916,220, forward strand.
AAAGACATCAGACTTAAGTTATATTTGTAGCCTGATTTCTTTCCACATAAATTTAAATACCAAGTGGAGTCATTCCCTAGCAAAGAGTGTACAGCCTTTTATGCTATCAGGAAAGATTAAGGATTCAGGTTAGCTATGTGGTATTCTGGCTTTGCCTGGCTGACCTCCTTGGTTTGAGCTTAAAATCTCCAGTATACTAGATTTCCTTTTTCATGCAATACCTAATGCAAATGATCCCCCCGCCTTTCTGAAATACAATTACATTTTGCTTCTGTAAAAGAAAAGAAGAGAAGTTGCCTTAGCAGGCAGTGTCAGCACCAATAACAAGGCAGACAGCTGCCTTTGACTGGCGACAGCGAATATTAAATCTATTTTTATTAATGTAATTAGAGTGGTTTCAGGATTTGGCAAACCTACTCCTTGCTTTTTGAAAACTGAAAAGAAAGACTGCATCTCATGGGGTGTGTCCTACGTGAAGGACTACATCTTGTTCCTCAACTCAGATCAAGGCTAGATTTTTTTCCCCTCACAGCCTTGCTCAGTTCCAATTACAGATTGAGCAAGAGAATTGAATAACATGGTGATGGTGTCTTAGATCTTTAAATTCCTCCATAGAAAACACTGTGGTCACTATTTTATCTACCAGATACAGTTTGAGTGTGCTTTATTTACTAAGGCTAACCAATTTTTAAAGAAAGGGGACCAATTTGTACATGAAATATGTATATTACCACTTGTGTATGTTGGATGGGAACAAGTTTGAAACTCACAACCATGTGTATGACCTCTATAGAGAAAGAGGGAATATGTGCATAGCACCCTATTTTTTCTGATTTCAAGAATTCAGAAAAAGGTTAGGAATGGGAAAGACAGACATAAAGGAACTAAACAAGAACCTAAAGTCCAAAGATTTAAACTAAAATTAGGATTCATCCAAGCCATGGCATTCCCCATTACCATATATGGATGTGAAAGCTGGATAGTAAAGAAAGAGAACGGAAAGAAAATCAGCTCATTTGAGATGTGGTCATAAATCAATCAACCAATCCACAAGTGAAATAGTATTCTCACACTGGTGTTTTCAAGAACTAGTACTGAGAGTCAGACTTCTTCTATTATTTGAGATAATATCTAGGGATTATTATCTGTAGCTGTTGATACCTCTTTTAAAGGCATCCAAGTTAATGGTCATCACTGCACCTTTTCCAATAAATTCCATTGACTGACTATGATTGAGTAAACTTGTCCTGAATCTAATGGCAACTGATAGCATCTGTATCACTTGTGAGGTGAATGTCCAAAATTAAAAGAAATTATGCACCGTGTTCATACTATATCCCAAATAGGTTTGGTACCTTGGTTAGCCTCTTTAAAGTTTAGACTTAAACCTGGGATTGAGTTACACTGATCTGGAAGCCACTACCTGCTTCTACTTGTGTGTCCTACCACTCTGCTTCAGTTGATGGATTTTGGGTTTTTAGAGCTATGAGAGAGGAAACTACTGGAAAACTATAGTAAACCTCCCTGTTGAAAATTTGTAGTGGCATAGAGGCTATCCAATCCATGTCTTCGCCTAGTAAAAAAGATGTCTGACACTCTCCCCAAATATTTTGACCAAAAGTAATATTTTTGGAAACTAGAAGTGACTCTCCATTCACTTCTAGTTTTGTTTCAAGAAGGAATTAGAACATGTTCCAGCCTTGACCCTCTCCAATTGCTCTGTCTTGCTCTGCTTAAAGATCATCACATACTTTTTGAGTCCAAGACAGGCCTTATTTCAACTAGAACTGACATGCAAGTCAGCTTCTGCTTCACTCCTTGTTGAAAGGAAAAAAGTGTGTCCTGGGTTTTAAATGGTTGTGCAGTGGGGAGAATGCTGCAAATTGTTCACCATGCCCCATGTTTGAGGTACATTTTAGAAGGGTAATGTTATTTTGCTCTCCTGCCCCCTGAAGGGACAAATTTCAAAGACTGTGGAGGGGAGGGAGGCTAGAATTCTGTTGGAGTGGTGTGCTTGTAAGCAGTGGTGTCTTTAAGGGGTGCAGGGTGTGTGGACCACACCAGATGACACCCTGAGGGTGTGTGTGACACCGCTGGTTGTCAAACATCTGTCTTTGGACAGAAACAAATAGTGGCTTTCACTTGTATCCCTCTAAAGTGCTGAAGAGATGGTGTGAGTGGGGTGAGGCTTAGTGGGAGGAGAAAGAAGAGGCCCCATTTTTTTAAAAAAAAAATAAAATTTCAAATTTCAATTTTTTAAAAAAATTAAATATTTTATTATTTTAAAATTTTCTCTAAAACCATCACATTTTATCAAATTTTCACTGTAACAAGATGAAACTATGAGGTTGTACAGACCAGCAATTAAAGGCAACCTGAGGGCAGAGTCGGGGCATGGCATTCACATGACACACACCCCAAATACACTCCCAGGCCAGCATCACGCTGCCTGCCATACCACATGCACTGCTCTAAAGATATCTATGAACTGGAATTCTAATGGTAGCAAACCTTTACCTTTAGGCTCTGAAACTCTTTTCTGAGTATACTACCCAGTCAAATCTCAGCAGATTCCTTTTTCAGTAAGAAGAATTGTTCAAAATACAGGTTTTATATTTCCTTTACTAGCTGTCTGATGCATTTTGCTTTTATATCATCCTTTGCTTTGCTTGATGGTGATGTTGTTTTCTAGAAATAGCAAATAGAATAAAGAAAATAGTATAAAACACAGAACATATGGAGAAAATAACTTTTGAAATTCATACAAGCACCATTTGGAAAACATGACATAAAGAAAGCCAAAAAAGAGAGGCTCCACTATGAATTTATCTTCTAATTTGTATTCTTATATGATGTATAGTGGATTTTTTTTAAAAAAAAAAATCTTAGTATCATTACTCTGAAAGTCCCCTTGCTGGCAGTATCTCCTTTGAGTAGGTGATTAAGCTGATTAAGTTGTTGGAAATGGTTAGTTGCTTGGCTTTGTTCCATTTAATAAGAATTCGTCCTGTAATTTTTATCTCTCTGTGCCAACATGGGTCCTACATTATTATGCCTTAAAGTCAGGAATTTTATTCCACTCTGTATTGAAGATAAAGTCCAGATGACCAAACAGATTTGCACAGTTACTTGTAAGAAAAAAAGTATTTTGAAGGGGAAAACATGGTTGTCCTTCTGACAGGCATTCTTGTTCAGGCAGTCCCAAAAATTTGATATAAAAGCTGATCTGTTCTGGAAGGGGATCTAACAGGTGGGTCCTGTCCATCTCTTTTTTTGTTCTGCTTTTAACAGTAGATAGATCTTGTAGCACATTTGAGACTAACTAAATGAAAGAAATTGGCTGCATGAGCTTTCGTAGACTTCTGAGGAAGCAGACTGAAGTCTAAGGGCAACCATGAAATAACTAGATAAGATTCTAAACTGTAAAGATATGCAACTGGGAAATGAAGTTAGAATTAGAGAATTAGGGAATCATAGAATCGTAGAATCATAGAGTTGGAAGAGACCACAAGGGCCATCCAGTCCAACCCTTTGCCATGCAGGGACTCCAAATCAAAGCATCCCTTACAGATGGCCATCCAGCCTCTGTTTAAAGACGTCCAAGGAAGGAGACTCCACCACCCTCCAAGGGAGTATTCCACTGTCGAACAGCCCTTACTGTCAGGAAGTTTCTCCTAATATTGAGGTGGGATCTTGTTTCCTGCAGTTTACATCCATTGTTCCGCATCCTAGTCTCTGGAGCAGAAAACAAGCTTGCTCCCTGCTCAATATGACATCCCTTCAAATATTTAAACAGGGCTATCATATCACCTCTTATCCTTCGCTTCTCCAGGCTAAACATTCCCAGCTCCCTAAGTCATTCCAAATAGGGCATGGTTTCCAGACCCTTCACCATCTTAGTTGCCCTCCTTTGGATCCGCTCCAGTTTCTCAACATCTTTTTTGAATTGTGGTGCCCAGAACTGGACACAGTATTCCAGGTGGGGTCTGACCAAAGCAGAATGCAGTGGTACTATTACTTCCCTTGATCTAGACACTATACTTCTATTGATGCAGCCTAAAATTGTATTGGCCTTTTTAGCTGCCACATCACACTGTTGACTCATGTTCAATTTATGGTCTACTTGGACTCCAAGATCCCTTTCACACATAGTTTCATTCAGCCAGATGTCCCCCATCCTATTTCTGTGCATTTCATTTTTCCACCCTAAGTGCAGTACCTTACACTTTTCTGCGTTGAATTTCATTTTGTTAGCCTTGGCCCAGCTTTCTACTCTATTCAAGTCATTTTGAATTTTGATCCTGTCCTCTGGAGTATTATCTACTCCTCCTAATTCAGTGTCATCTGCAAATTTGATAAGTATGTCCCCAATTCTGCCATCCAAGTCATTAATAAAGAATTGCCAGTGCCATTATTGTCCCCCATCACTATGTACGGATATGAGATCTGGACAGTGAAGAAAGCAAATAGAAAGAAAATAAACTCATTTGAGATGTGTTGATAGAAAAAAGTGTTGTGGGCACCACAGACAGTAAAAAAGACAAATAAATGAGTATTTGAACAGATTAAACTGGATCTCTCCCTGGAAGCCATGATGATGAAACTGAGACTGTTGTACTTTGGCCACACCATGAGCCAATAATGCTAGGGAAGGTAGAATGCAGTAGAAAGAGGGAAAGACCACACATCAGATGGATTGTCAGGGAGGCCAGGGCACTGAATCTACAGGACCTAAGAAAAGCAGTGGAGAACAGGGGGTCTTGGAGATGTCTGATCAGTCATGAGTTGGGGCTGACGCTTGGGCAGTTAACAACAATAAAAAACCAACTAGGCATACAGCATAGTAAATTCTGGAATTCACATGAATAGACATTGCACTATTGTAATGATTGAACCCACCCTTCCAAAACAAACAAACAAACAAAAACACACTGCTACCTTTGAAGCCAGGTAGCCCACCAACATAGGGATTTATGAGGTTCTGGAGAGCATAGTGGTGATTGATGACACATTCTGGACACTCCTGGCAGCGAACTACTTTCAGACATATCGTATCTACATCTTCTGATACAGAACCTTGGGCCTGACTTTTTAAACATGACTTTAAAAAAAAATCCAATCCTACTCAGGTAGTTCAATCATATTCATCTTTATTCAGAAGAAAAGCCTTATTATACTACACAGTTATAATGCCACTTTAGCTACCATGGCAACATTTTGTGGAATTCTGCAGTATCTAGTTTGGTGAGTCACCACAGTTCTCTGTCCCATCCAAAACTGCACATCCCAGGATTCCGTAGGAAGTTGCTATGGCAGTGGAAGTAGAATATAATGCTACAACAGCATAGTAAATAGAACAGATAGTCTCACTATTCAGTGGTGATGCGGAGGTGTTTAGGAATGCAGCCATAAAGCTAACATATGAACAAAAGAAATAATTGTTATATAGTCAAAGTGTTAAAAACATTCAAATCGGTGCTTGCATTAGCAGATTTTTCTAATATGCACAGAGTGATTTTGTTTTGTTTGCAGTGCATGCCTTCTTCAAAAAGTCACCACTCAACACCACACTGGCATCCTCAAATATAATGGAGGTGGCTGCAAGCATATTACAGGGAGATTATGAGGGGCTGCACTGTCTTTTAAAGCCTGTGTCTTTTCCTGTCCATCATGGTCATTTCAACAGCTCTAGCGGCTTCACTAAAAGGATGTTTCCAAAAGATAAAAGATGAAGATGGCTGGAACCATGCCAGGAAGCTATTAAAATAATGGAGGTCCTCTAGGATCTCATTCCCATTACTGGCTGTTGTTACTTCTGGCTTTAGAAGCTGAGAGTACTGAGGGACCTCAGACAGTTTTACAGTTTTCTTCAGGTTGCAAATTGTTATCATTTGTATGTTCTTTGCAAAACATTAGTGCATTATTATGCTAAACAATTTCATTTGCAGTTTAAAGTGACAGAGGGTTTTGGAATTCACTCGGTAGAGGAGTGTTAAACATTTATTTATTTATTTATTTATTGCACTTATATTCTACCTTTCTCCCCAAATAGGATCCAAGGTGGCTTACAATAATTTTAAAAGGACCAATTAAAACATTAACTTACAGAAGTTAAAAAGGAATTAAACATCAACTTTATTAAAACACGATTAAAAGCAGCTAAAATAAACACAATCTCAACAAAAGATTGAGAGAGAGAGAGAGAGAGAGAGAGAGAGAGATATTCCATAATGAAATATTCCATAATTAAAATTCAAAAGCCTGCCCAGATACAAACATCCTCACTTCCCAGTGGCCAGACAAGTAGGAGGAGGCCAACCAGATCTCCCATGGAAGAGAGTTCTTCAACCTAAGAGCAGCCACAGAAAAAGCTCTCTTATGAATCTTCACCAACCGTACCCGCAAGGGTGGTGGGACTTAGAGAATACCCTTTCTCGTGGATCTTAACACGTGCCCTGGCTTATGTAAAGAAATATGGCCGTTCAGAGAGTCTGGACCAAGCCAAGTACAGCTTTAAAGGTCAAAGCCACCACTTTAATTCTGTCTGGAAATGGACTAGTAGCCAGTGCAGCTGTTTCAACAGAGGGGAGTAAAATGATCCCTATACCAAGCATTTTTGACCCACTGACGTTTCCAAAGGCAGTCTCACATAAAGCATGTTACAGTAGTCCAAAGGGGATATAATCAAAACATGTGCTACTGTAGCCAGATCTGACTTCTCAAGGAGTGGCCACATCTGGCGGACTAACTTTAACAGTGCAAATGCACTCCTGGCTACAACTGAACCTGAGCAATCCAGACTCAGATCTAAGTCTAGAAGCACACTCAAGATGTGAATCTAAGCTTTCAGGGAGAGTGTTACTCGATCTATCAGAGGCTGAACAAAGAACTGGATTCAAGCTTCTGACTCAATGGCTATGAGCAAGTTGCATCACTCCTTCCAAAACAACCTTACCACCCACATATTCATTGGATAATGGCACCAGGATGCAAAGTAGCTTCCTTTCCTTTCCTTTCCTTTCCTTTCCTTTCCTTTCCTGATCTATTTGTTTTTCAGACTTATTTAGTTTCCATAGTTCAAGTTGGCAACATCTACTTATTTCTGTACAGGCACATTCTTGTGTGTAGCATGCTATCAGCCCAATAAGGAATTATATGCCTAAGGTAGAGGGTGATATATTCCAATTAAAATATAGCTAGCGCCAAATTCTGAAGAAGAGCTGATGCATCAAATCCTTTATTAGATTGAATGCTGAACCCTGAATTTATTGCTCTGCACAGATTCCTAGGGTGGAAAAAAAGGAAATGAAATATAACACTAATGGCTTCATTTGGTATTAATAATTTAATCTATGTTTTTTTCTTAATGTTTCTGGTCAGGATAAAGCATTGTCATATACTTTTTCTTTTAAAAAATCTTCACAATGTTGCCAGCGTGATATTTTTAGTGATTATTATAAAACATAAAAGATAAAATCATGCTGTTTAAAGCTGGTTCTAGTCAAGAATTTTTAAAAGTATTCTATGGCAACACACACACACACTCACATGGGTGGAATGTTAGGTACTTTAAGAAACATAGGGTTGCCAGTGAGACAAATCCAGGTCAATATCTATGCTTGCAGAATATATATTTTAATTACATAGGTGGCATACTTCACCATCAATGACACTACATACCACTGGCTGCCACTGCATAAAGGGAAAAACCCAAAACAATACAGTGGGCCTTGGTACTCACTGAGGTTTGATTCCAGGATCCACCCTGGATACCAAAATCAGTACCATTAAATAGAGTGGCGTAGTAAAAGTGTGTCTTATGTAAAATGACAAAATCAAGATTTTCTTTTTGGAATTTATATATTTTTGAAGATTTTCAAGCCGTGTATGGTTGCATCTGTGGATAAAGAATCTGTGAATAAGGAAGGCTGACTGTAATGAGCCCTGGTGGTGCAGTGGTTAAATGCCTGTACTGCAGCCACTCGCGCAAAACCATAAGGTGGTGAGTTCAATACCAGCAAAACAGCTCAAGCTCGACTCAGGCTTGCATCCTTCCAAGGTCGCTAAAATGAGTACCAGATTGTTGGGGGCAAGTAGCTTACAGTTGTAAACTGCTTAGACACTGCTTAGGTGGTATGAAGCTGTTTGTTTACTGTTAGAGAAGAAAGGTAAATTGTAATTCAAGTTACAAAATGAAAGAGCTTAATGTGACATAGGTTTGCCATGTTGGGAGGCAGCTCTAAGTTGCATATGAGTTACATTAAATCATTACCTTTCACTAAGGGATAAACCACATAAGTTAAATACATTGGCCGGAATTCAAGATGCACTACTTAGTTACATAACTTTCTTAGTTGCATAGCTACATAGTATCTCTTGGCTCACGCCATCCTCATCCTGTCTTACTGGGTAGCAGGCATTGCAAGCAAAGATGGCCTACTTTCGTGTTAATCAGGATGCAGTAAACTGGTATTTTTGCCTTCCCCGCTTCTTCAAGCAATCTCCAGATTGACAATCAGAAGCAGGATCACCACAATTTCTTCTTGTATTGGAGATCACTCATGGGACAGGGTGGAAGGAAGCATCAGCCTGCTGCATTCCAGCTGACAGGAGAGCACACTTCTGTCGTTCAGAGGTTGCTGCCCGGCAAGTCAGCCCTTTTACGATACCTACCTATTATCTACACTACTGAATACATAAGAATATATAAATCAGTTACAAATGCATTATTCTAGGCTACACCCTCATAACTGGAATTGTGAATTCCCACCATAATTTGAGGGTGAGCACTCTCTTCCCTTTTAAATTTCACACTGGGTCCTCCTATGCACAGGTAGTGGAGCTTTCTTTCTCCTCAGCCACTTGTTTTCCTAAGAGTGTAACCTCTATCTGGTGGTTTACAAAGAAGATAAGTTTGTTTGAAGTTTTTAAGCCTGTGAAAAGATTGTAGAAGGGATGGATTTGGGGAAATGAGCAGTTGTGTGAAATGCATCAAGCAGGAGAAGGAGATGAAGATTTAAATGCTTCCGAGACCTCCTACATGTAAATATATGTACTTTTAAAAAAAACTACTGCTACAATCAACTTGCACACTCTGCATGCATGCATATACACAGGTGTGTATACCTGCTTATAAAGTGCATTGGACTATCACAGTTTACATATATGATTCATACTCCTTCTAGAAAAATGGATATAATGACATTCGGATACTTTGTAAGGTTTGCATAACTCAAAGTCTCACAAATACAGCCCTTTCTCCTTCAGTATAAGTATAATAGTGAATATCATTGTGTTCATCTATTAGATAGGATTTTTTAAAAGTTTGTTTGTTTGTTTAAATACAACCAAATTAAGACTGACAATGGACTGCTGTCTTTGTTGATACCTGCTGCCCAATCATAGCTGCATTAAAATCTTGTATTTCTGGTTTTCAATATTTTAAAGTATTGGTTTTTTATCTTTGTTTTTTGATGGAGTACCAATCACTCCCCCAGCCCATAGATTTAGCTGAGTAGTTGCACCATCTACTGTCACAACTTCATTCATTGACTAAAGTCACTGAAAAGTAGCAGCAAGCTAGATGCTTACAAAATAAATAGGCAGATTGTGTTTAACAATTTGCTTCATATCTCAGCTTCTACAAGGGAGCTAAATACTTTTGAAAAATGAAAACTATAGGGCATTCTAGATTGGCAAAAGAAGTGTGTTCATGGCTGCATGAAAGTCTAGCCTTTAGATGAGAAAAAGGGAAAGTGTGCCATGAAAACGCCTTTTTTTTTTTTTTTTTTTTTTGCGTTTTAGGAGAGAAGAAGCGCCTTTAAAAAGGTGCTGGTTTTCCCAGCTTCTTTTTTAAAAACTGCAGAACAGTGCAGCTCCATCTAAAGGCTGCCGTGCAGCTGCTAAGCATTAAGGAAAAGGCAACTTCATGTCACACTTTCCTGCCACTCTAGAAAGCCCCTGAGACTCTAGGGATTATGGCTCATTTTAGGAAGTGACAGTTACCCAACCCCCCAGCAGATTTCCATGCTGTTTTAAAAGACTAATTCTAGGCTTCCTCTCACTCCTTTATTTTGCAACTATTCAATGAAGTGACTAACTATTAGGGAGTTCCACTGCCTGGGAGCAGCTATTCTATCCTACATTCTCACCAAATGTAAGGTGGTCTTGACTGAGGGTTGATACGGAGACTGAGAAGAAGTCTTACTATGCAAATTTTACAATTGATCTGGCTTGTGTAGGGAGCAACAATCTCGGAAATAATCTGGGCCCAAGCCATGTAGGGATTTAAATGTCAAATTCAGCACTTCGAAATGTATCTGGAATTGGCATGCCAATTGATAAAGCTATTTCAATAGGGGGAAATGCTCTACTGTGTATATATGAGCTGTAATTTAGGTCTGGGAACTTGTGGCCTTCAAGTATTGAGGGACTGCCCCTCCAATAGCCATGTTGACTGGATCTGCTGGAAGTTGGAATACAACATCTGATGCATCGCAAGTTCCCATCTTGCTAGTGATTTAGGTGAGAGTTTTCAAAAGAAAGTAATCACTTACATTAAATATTTTCTATGGAAAAAAGGAAGACTAGACTATGGGTTGATGGATTCAATCAAGGAAGCCACACTCTTGAGTTTGCAAGACCTGAGCTGGGCAGTTATTGATGCCGATCTTGGAGGTCTTTCATTCATTCAGCCCAAGTCAACTTGATGGTAAATAACAACAACAACAAAGTTAAATGATTGTTGAAATGCTTGTGATTGCTCAGGAATCACTACTTTATTCCAAAGAAGCTAGCATTTTAGGATGGGTCTGTGCATCTCAAATGAGTGGGAACTAGATAAACACAAATGACAAGGTCAGTAGATATTTAAAGCATACATGTCTAATTATATGAAAAACAGCTTCAATGATAACTGAAAGCTACATTTATAAATACATTTCCCCAGAGAGTCACACATGGGGAAAAAACCAATCTCAAAAAATAATAATACAAATCACCTCACTTGAAATGAACCAGGGCATAATGTTGGCATAGTGACATGTACAATGAATGAAGCAAAGCTCTTTGAGGTACATTGCAACTTTATAATCCTTGGAAACATCCAGTTATTTAACTTCACTTGTTATTTATTGATTTATCCTACCTTCAAGGCTACAATAAAATAGTTCTGAACCAATTTTACTGTTAGAATGAAGCAGCAGCCTTAGGCAGCAGATTTGGGATGCCATAAAAGATAGCCAATTGGTAGTTATTTAATTTGTAATTCCTGCATTTTCACTGATAGAAATAGAAAGAGGTGCTTGAGAAATTTTCATGATTTGCCAAAAATAACTTGGCTGGCTCCTATATACCCTGAACTGGATGGGGAAAGGAGAGGATGCCATTTACTACTCTGCATTTGGCTGCAGAATGTCTTAGGCAAGTCCAGCCAAAGCTCCCAAAGCCTAGCTCAAATTCAGTGTCAGTAATACAAATAGGGATTTCTACCAGTTTATATGAAAATATAATCCTATCTTGGGCAATGGATCAGTTGTCTGATTTCCCCAGATAATTATTTTTACTCTTTGCTAGTTGTTGGGGATTTAACAGGCAAAATAAATGAGCCATTCTCTGCTGTACACATCATGACAATACTTTTATTAGGACAGCCAAAAAGGGACAAAATATATTGCAGAAACTTTCAAAGTTCACAGGCTTCTTCATTAGTCAAGCATGTTAAAAATCATGCAGGAGAAGAAAGGTGATAGTATTGCCATTAAAACAAGGTTTCTCTTGTTTGAAATATTTATTTAACGTGATCTTGAGTGAGAGTTGATGCAAGCAGAAGCCACACTTCTTTTAGGACCGATGACAAAGACAGTATAAACCAGACAATAAAACCTTATCTCCATTTATAGCAAGGAAATATCTGCCTATAAAGTGGGTTTGCAGCCCTATACAAACAGCTTCATTTTTCATTTATATACCGCTTCATACCCTTAAGGAGTGTCTAAGCGGTTTACAATTGTAAGCTATTTGCCCCCCAACAATCTGGGTACTCATTTTAGCAACCTCGGAAGGATGCAAGCCTGAGTCGAGCTTCAGCCCTTTGCTGGTCTTGAACTCGCCATCTTATGGTTTTGAGTGAGTGGCTGCAGTACAGGCATTTAACCACTGCACCGCCAGGGCTGTATACCTTCTGTATATAAAGAAAGCCTAAGGATGTGCCTACATGGGCTAAATAAAATAATTTTATCTCATCATCATATCAAGCTTTGTATTGACATATGGAATGATTGGGGTCAATACTGGGTTTTTTCAGCAACTCTGGGCTTTAAAAATGAGATTTCATCTGGATTTGATTTGAAAACATGAACATTGTATAGATTGTGCTCCATAGTGATGTCAGTGTGGAGCCAAGTGGAATAGTTTTGGCAGACAGACAGAAAAGTTAGGGAGGAGGCTCCCAGGACCAGATGATCAGCTGGCTTTTCCCACCAGGAAATTCTTTGTGTGGACAGTTCTCCCAAACACACATTAGTTTGTGTGGTGATCAGATGGACATGGCCATGGTGACTACAGATTGAAGTAACCCAAAGATCAACTGGATTTTCCTGTCAGTGTAGACACACCCTACACACACACACACACACACACACACATATATTAATTAAACTAAAGCCAAAACACCATACTAAAATATTAAACCAAAAAAGTAAACAAACTACTGATACATTAAAAACTAAGCAGTGAAACAGACAGCCCTGATTGGGGTGGCAAACAGATGCGTTGCCCCAATCCAGCTGGTTTCCGCCCCAAATAGGAGTGGAAAAAACACACTCTTATTTGTGGCAAAAAAAAAAAAAAGAAAAGAAAAAAAAAAAGCTGAGCCTTTGTCTCTAGAGCCGGCTTTTTGTGTAATTGCTGGCTTGGCTTCTGGGTGACTCGGGGGCATGGTGTGTCTGAACACCATGTCCCCGAGCTGGCTACAAGCTGGCTTTACTGGGCTGTCTGTTTCATCTCTAACTGACTAAAATACAAAGGGATGTTGACCCTCACCAAAGAATCATAGGGTTGGAAGAGAACACAAGGGTCATCGAGTCCAACTGCCTACAATGCATGAAGATACAATCAAAGCACTTCTGACACATGGCCATCTAGCTTCTGTTTAAAGACCTCCAAAGAATGAGACTCCATTACACTCCAAGGGAGCATGTTCCATTATCAAACAGCTCTTAATGTCAGGAAGTTCTTCCTAATGTTTAGAGGGAATCTCTTTTCCTGTAGTTTGAATCCATTGCTCTGAGTTCTGTTCTCTAGAGTTGCATAAAACAAGTTTGCTCCATCTTCAAGATGACATCTCTTCATATATTTAAACAGGACTATCATATCACCTCTTAACTTTCTCTTCTCCAGGCTAAACATACCCAGCTCCCTCAGTTGATCCTCACAGGGCATGGTTTCCAGACTTTCAACATTTTAGTTGCCCTCATCTTGTAAACCATGCCCTATGAGAAGCATAGGCTGGAGAAGAGAAGGTTAAGATGTGATATGATAGCTCTGTTTAAATATCTGAAGGGATGTCATATTGAGGATGGAGCAAGCTTTTTTTCTAACTAAAACACATAAAGAATGAAAGAAAATGATCTGAAAGAAGAAATATATTATTTTACCATTACAGATCCAACTGAATAAATTTACTAGTAACTCTACAGCCCTTGTGTTCTCTTCCAACTTTATGATTCTATAAAGATGATGATGATGATGATGATGATGATGATGATGATGATAATAATTTTTATTTATAACCCACCCCTCTGAACAAGCAATTGGGGCAGGGTACAACAAATTAAAACAACAACAGTTAAAATAGATCAATTCCATCCCAACCTCCCTCCCCTTAAAATAAGATTAAATTAGCAATAAATTAAAAACATGGAACACAATACAAAACAATGTCAAAACCTAAAAATTCTTGAGCTATATGGATAAGGTGAAATCATAAAGGAGAGAAGCTGGAAAGATTCTAGATCTTGAGTCTGGAGCAATTATAACCACAGATTATTACATTGTTAGATTTCTTATTGCTCAGGAAGTCCATAAACTATTTTCAATCTTTCAAAAGGTGTTCAATTACTTTATCCTTTCAAAACCATGTTAATTTGGTAACTTGGGCTATGTCTTTAAATTGTTTTACTCTGTTTTAAATGGCTTTTAAAGATTTAAACAAATTGCATATTTTAGAACATAGTTATGAGATCTTATGAGATCATATGATATAAGTTTGGTAACTAAACAAATACATAAATAAATAGTTTTTACTACATCTAACTCTTTGATACATTTGTTCTACTGCTGCATAATAAAGAGTGAGACAACATCTGTGTCACATTTCGAGGTAGGCTCCTCAGGAGGTGTGGAGAAAACAGGTTTCCTGGGTCTAATCTCTGCTGTTGTGAGCACATTTTTCCAAGTGCTCCATACTCAGTAAAGGAGCAGAACGTAGCACAAAATGGGTTCCTAACCTTCTTCCCTCTTCCTGTAGGATATATTTCAGAGGAGGAACTGGCAAAACTATTTCTGAATATTCTTTGCCAAAGAAAACCCTAAAATAGTCATGGGGCCACCATAAATCAATAGGTGATTTGAAGGCACACCCAAATCCACATACTACATCAAGTTGTTCATATCTGGAGATCCAAAAACCTGGGCTTTTACTTTCCAACCCCGATGTTACATTGACATTGATTCATTGGAACTGTGAAGCTCCAGTACAGAGGAGTTTTTCATTTAAGCATTTCTTCCCATGTTTCACCACTACAAGCCAGTCAGCCACTTCATAAATGTATGCGTGTGAGTTTGCAGTGATATATGCAGAGCATTGACCACTTGTGATATCCAAAATGAAGCACAGAAATAAATGTTAATGCTTTAAAGCCTCAAGTAGCTTTTCCTGTCTGAAATATTTTTCAGATCTCACAGTAATGACTCTATATGCCATATCCATATTGAATGATAGAGAGAGGAGGCTAAGCTTTTACATAAAAGGGAATATCAAGAAGCTGTATATTCTTTATTAGACATAATTCAAACATGCATTAAGCCAGGGATGTGCAAAGTCCAATCTGTGGGCCCAGTGCCATTCCCCAATGGCAAATTTATGTCCCACAAAATCCTCTGGGTAGCATGATTCACCATTTAAAGGTTAATTTTATCCACAGGGATTTTTTTTAGACCAAATAGAGTTTTAAAAACCTGAAGTGACATGGGGGGGGGGGGTATGGGTTGTGTGCGTATGGACTGCTAAAGTCAAAGAGACACTAGAAATGTGCTTCTGGGCTTTAGAAGATGACCATCCTTGTCTATTAATGAGTGGCCATTAGCAGTACAACTAATTATCCACACATTTGTGGAAGATGGATTTCAATTGTGCTTCAGCCTTCTCACAACATGCATGTTCCATCGTCTTAGTGGATTTTCCTCAAAATTATAAACATTTTGAAGTTGCTAGCAGACTTATAACTGAAACCATTCAACGATACCTCTAAACCAGACTTCTCTATCCTGTCATCCTGTAGATGTGCTGGGTGAGCTACAGGTCTCATAATCTCCAAGCTATATGCCTATAACATTTGCTAATGTTCCAATGGAACTACTGGAACCTAGGTTGCTGTCACAGCAGTGCTAACTGTTGAGTGACAGAGACTTCCTCACTCCTCTCATCACTACTGAGCAGCAGCAAGGTAAACAGGATGGTTACAGGACTGGGTAAGTGGAAACTCTTCATGAGGAGTGGATAACTGGTAGTTAGCAAGTATGGTGGTCTAGAAGATTACTTCAATGAATCTCTGACTTGAATGAATGCTCAAGACAGGTTTTAAAAAGCAACTATAATGTTTGCTTAACATTAACAGCCACTCACTCAAAACCAGAAGGTGGCGAGTTCAAGACCAGCAAAGGGCTGAAGCTTGACTCAGGCTTGCATCCTTCCGAGGTCGCTAAAATGAGTACCCAGATTGTTGGGGGCAAATAGCTTACAATTGTAAATGAAGCTGTTTGTTTAACAAATTGTAAGCCGCTCTGATAGTCTTGGCTGAAGAGCGGGGTATAAATAAAACATCATTTTTATTATTATTATTATTATTATTATTATTATTATTATTTGAAGAAGACATTATGAGTTCCTCAAGTTTGCATTGTGCAGCCAGAATATCAGAACATTGGGAGCTTGTTAGCTTAACATTTCTGTTTATAATTCTATGTCCCATATTCAGAAATGTTCTCAACAGTCTAAGTGCAATAATCAATCACCTACATAGGGTTCAGTCTTGCTTCTCTGCTGTTCTCCCCTTCTTTCTTTTCTTGCTTTGTTGGTGAGATAAGTTCATCAGTAACATTTATTTATTTATTTATTTTCTGTATTTATATCCTGCTCTTCAGCCCTATAGGCTCCCAGATCAGCTTACAGATAGTTATTCAGACTGTTCCTTTGAATTGGTAGCTATCGCTTTCTTTTAAATTTCACATTAAAATGTTATTTCATTAGGAAATCATGGAAAGAGGATGCTTTAAATTAGATTTTTCAAATTTCATTGAAGAAAATATTAAGAGAATTTGGTGCAGGGCTTCATAAAGTTATCAATTATTACTCATTATTCAAATTGTTATTATTTTATTTACAATGACTTCCTCTTTCTCCTTTCTACTGCTTCTGTTTTGATAATTGTGTGTCATATTTTTGCATAATTTGTTGTCCTTGTCCTTGGTTATATTTTACTCCTATGGGGTCCAGTTTCAAATACAGATTAACAGTCTCCAGGTGTCATATGTCAGCACATTCACAGGATCAATTGGTATTACCAGTTTTTAAAGGTGATTCAGGAGAGATCCAGAAACCACTTAGCTTAACATCTGTTCCAGTTAAAATGATGGAAAGTGTTATTAAAGATATAATAATAATCAAGGATAGAAAAGGCCAGTCTCTGCTAGAAAAACTCCCAGTATGGTTTCTTTGAAAGTAATTCTTGTCTCAGTAAGCTTTTTGAATATTTTATAATATCAATAAGCTTGTGGACATGTGTCAGTCAGTAAATTGTGGCCAAAATCCTATTGTTAGTCTAAAACTGAAGACCCACTGAATCAATGGAACTTACCTAGGTGTTGACTCACCAATCTACAACAAATTCAATAGGTCTGCTCTAGTAAGAATATCCATAGGACTAACAATCATTGCCTGCTTGAATTGCCAAAATCCCACAACAAAGGTCCCTTGGCAATCATGGGTTAAAAGGGTAAACTTCACAGTTGCAGGATGAAAAGAGAAGGGCTCATATGCATCAAGACTGGTTCAAGAACAACAAGAAGAGACTAGAAGTAAATAGTCAGTCTTCTCAGTGGAAGGATGTGAGCCAGGAAGTCCCTTTGAGGTCTGCTTTGGGACCACGACTTTTTAAATGGTTCATTTGGATCAGAAGTTAGAGAAATCCGGACATTTGCTGGAATTCAAACTCAGCAAAATCCTCAAAGTCTAGCAAATTCTTCACTTGCCTGGAAGACAATTTCATTGTCCAAAAGGTGGAAGAGGCAACAAGAGGATCAGCCATTTTAGATCTTATCTTAACCAATAGGATTGACCTAGTAAATGGGGTGCAAGAGGTTGGATCCTTAGGTGGGAGTAACCATGTTCTCCTGGAGTTTGTTATACAGTGGAAAGGAGAAGCCAGGCATGGTCAGACACATATTCCAGATTTTAGGAAAGCCGATTTTAGAAAAATTAGAGAAATACTGGGAATGATCCCATGGTCAGAAATACTAAAAGAGAAGGGAGTTCAAGATGGATGGGAGTTCCTCAAAAGGGAGATACTAAAAGAACAATTTCAAACAGTTCCAATGAAGAAGAAAAATGGAAGATGTCTCAAGAAAGCAGTATGGACGACTAAGGAACTTTCAAATGAGCTAAGTTTTAAACGGAACATGTATAAGAAATGGAAAAATGGGGAAATCACCAAAGAGGAATTCAAACGAATAGCCAGCACATGTAGGGATAAAGTTAGAAAAGCTAAAGCACAGAATGAAGGCAGGCTTCCTAGAGAGGATAAGAACAATAAAAAGGGCTTTTATGGGTATGTCCGCAGCAAAAGGAAAAAGAAGGAAATGATAGGGCCGCTGTGTGGAGAAGATGGCAAAATGCTAACAGGGGACAGAGAAAAGGAAGAATTACTCAACAATTTCTTTGTTTCAGTCTTTTCAGAAAAGGCAAAGGGTATTCAACCTGAGTACAGTGGAGCAGGGGACAGAATAGGAATATTTCAGCACAGAATAAGTAAAGAGATAGTACAGGAATACCTGGTTAACCTAAATGAATATAAGTCTCCAGGACCAGATGAACTACATCCAAGGGTATTAAAAGAAGTGGCAAATGTAATATCGGAATCATTGGCAATAATATTTGAGAATTCTTGGAGAACAGAAGTCCTAGCAGACCGGAGGAGGTCAAACGTTGTCTCTATCTTCAAAAAGGGGAAAAAAGAGGATCCCAACAATTATCGTCCAGTTAGTCTGACATCAATTCCAGGAAAGATTCTGGAGCAGATCATTAAACAGAGAGTTTATGAATATCTAGAAAATAATTCCATAATGACAAAAAGTCAACATGGGTTTCAGAGAAACAAGTCATGTCAGACAAATCTGATCTCTCATATATATATATATATATATATATATAATTACCAGCTTGGTGGATGAAGGGAATGCTGTGGATATAGTATATCTTGATTTCAGTAAGGCCTTTGACAAGGTTCCCCATGACATTCTTTCAAACAAGCTTGTAAAATGTGGACTGCACAAGGTAACTGTTACATGGATTTGTAATTGGTTGACTGACTGCACCCAAAGGGTGCTCAACAATGGTTCCTTTTCATCCTGGAAAGAAGTGACCAGTGGGGTGCCACAGGGTTCTGTCCTGGGCCCAGTGCTATTCAATATCTTTATTAATGACTTGGATGACAGTATTGGGGGCCTAGTTATCAAATTTGCAGATGACACCAAATAAGGAGGAGTAGCTCCCCAGAGGACAATATCAAAATTCAAAATGACCTGAATAGAATAAAAAGCTGGGCCAAAGCTAACAAAATGAAATTCAACACAGAGAAATGTAAGGATCTGCACTTAGGGCGGAAAAATGAAATGCACAGATATAGGATGGGGGACACCTGGCTGAATGAGACAACATGTGAAAGGGATCTAGGAGTCCAAGTAGACCACAAGTTGAACATGAGTCAACAGTGCGATGCAGCAGCTAAAAAGGCCAATGCTACTTTATGCTGCATCAATAGAAGTATAGGATCTAGATCAAGGGAGGTAATAGTGCCATTCTATTCTGCTTTGGTCAGGCCCCATCTGGAATATTGCGTCCAGTTCTGGGCACCACAATTTAAAAAAAGATGTGGAGAAACTGGAGCGTGTCAAAAGGAGGGCGACTAAAATGGTTAAGGGTCTGGAAACCATGCCCTATGAGGAACGACTTAGGGAGCTGGGGATGTTTAGCCTGGAGAAGAGAAGGTTAAGAGGTGATATGATAGCCTTGTTTAAATATTTGAAGGAATGTCATATTGAGGAGGGAGCAAGCTTGTTTTCTGCTGCTCCAGAGACTAGGACCCAGAACAATGGATGCAAGCTCCAGGAAAAGAGATTCCACCTCAACATTAGGAGAAACTTCCTGACAGTAAGAGCTGTTCGACAGTGGAACACACTCCCTCGGAGGGTGGTGGAGTCTCCTTCTTTGGAGGTTTTTAAGCAGAGGCTGGATGGCCATCTGTCGGGGATGCTTTGATTGGGAGTTCCTGCATGGCAGAGGGTTGGACTGGATGGCCCTTGTGGTCTCTTCCAACTCTATGATTCTATGATTCTATGAGAATTAAGGAGACAAGTTTGCTGATGACACAAGTTATTTATGAATGATGAGGAAAAAAAATGAGCTGTGAAGCATTCAAAAATGAGCTGTTCAAGCTGGAAGAATGGGCAATAAAATGGCAAATGAGATCCAGCGTAAACAATTATAATGATATGTACAGTCACCCCTGCTTTTTCATGGGGAATCCATTCTGGACCCCCTCATGAAAATGGATTTTTGGAATACAGGTGCGGGAGTGTGGGTGTGCGGGTATGCGCCGGGGTGAGGGGTGTGTGCGGGGGCACACAGGTGTGTGCAGGGGTGTGTGGGGGCACGCCACAGGTGTATGCCCCACTCCCCCTCCATTTGTCCCTCATGCACACACAGAAATTGGAAATATGAAATCTAAATCTAATATGAAATCTATTCAGTGATTTGCAGTCTTCTCTAGTTCCTCCTGCAGAATTAAAGCAGTTTGACACTGCTTTAACTGTCATAACTCTATCCTACAAAATCCTGGGATTTGTAGTTTGGTGAAGTATTCGGCCTGGTCTGTCAGAGAGCTCTGGGGCCACAACAAACCAGAAATTCTAAAATTCCATAGCACTGAGCCATGGCAGTTGAAGCTTGTGTCAGATGGCATTATTTCTACTTTGCCTGATTCTCCTTACCATTGGGAAACTATTCTGTTTCTCCATATTCTGTCATCACAGTAGCATCTTATGCAGAATACAGGTTAAACATCAGGACAATCAGATGTTGTGGTACACTTGAAACTCATCAGCCCAGAGTTTTGTTTTGTTTTTGTTTGTTTTTTTTTGAGGAAATATCAGATGCCTTATGCCTTAGCTATTACTAACCACAGTCAAATGATCTGGTCCCTTTATTCTCTGTCCCTTAGGGATTGACCAAAGGTCTCACCACTTTGCTGAGAAATAATTTCCTCTGTAGTTTCTTTTTGGCACTTCACTCACATTTACATCATTAATCTAAATCTATTCTCATGTATGTTACAAAATGACCCAATTCAGAAATTGGAACCAGTTGTTTTCATTTTATTTTCTTAATAGCCAGCTTGCTGTCAGTTAACGATAAACAAACATTGTTTGGGAGTCTTTTATTAAGTTTCCTTATCAAAAGTTACTTAACATGTGAGCTGAAGTTTACTCCATTTATTATAACACTCTTTGTAATACTGTGCAGTCATGTGCAAATGATCTTCTGCCTTCTCAATTAACAGAGTATTAAGCCTTCCCTGAAGAGCAATAAACTCCTTTAATATGACAGGGGTACAAGTTCATTTATATGCTTCTACCAAGGTGTGTTTCCAAATCTGCATGAAATTCCCTAAGCTGCTTTTTGATTGTCAAGGTGAAGCAAAGCAGTTATGTTTTCCTCTACTGGTGTTTAAATCACATCTCATAGGAGATAAGCATGGAACATGATAGATAAATCTATTTCAAAACATTATTGCAGTAGTTTCTTTAAAACATTGTTTGGAATAGAGCATGAAATAACAGCCACTCCTCTGATCAGCAATTTCTGAATATTCTCCTATTCAATATTTTACTTAACTGTCACCCCATTGAAATGTGTTATTGATTCCTTTGTAGACATTTTCTGAATGTAACCACTGAGATGCAGTATCCTCTTAAAATCATAGTCATAGATTTAGACGGGGCCTCATGAGCCACCAAGCATTTTTAGCAGGTACCTCTCCAGCCTGTTTTTGAAGAAGTCCAGAAAAGGACAGCCCATCATTTCTCAAGGAAATTGGTTTTGGTCTTACTGAAAAGGAAGTTCCTTCTAATACTCAATTCAATTCTATCCTCTTGTAACTGAAAAGCATGGTTCTGCCCTCTGGCGTAACAGAGAACAAACCATCACTTTTGTCTCTAGAAATACAAAGGGTGCAATCATGTTACCACTCAATTTTCTCTTCACAAAGCTGAACATACCCTGATTTTTCAAATTTACCTTCTGTTTTGTTCTCGTATCTCATATCACCTTTCCAATTTGTCCGAATCATGCTTAAAACAAGTCTTGAAACACATGTAAGATCAGTTATCAGTCTACTCAGATCAGCCAATAACATAAAAAATCCACCAGTGATACCTTTATTGGATCAACAAAAATGCACAATATACATGTTGCAAGCTTTCAAAGCTAATGTTTTCTTGATGCAAAAGCATGAAGGCTTCTTGAGAAATTCAGTATCCTCTGCCTAATCTGTGGTACATGCTTTGATAACCTCACAACTGGATTTCTGTAACGCGCTCTACATGGGGCTACCCTTGCACTTAACACAGAAATTTCAGCTAGTTCAAAACATGGCAGCCAGGGTTATCTCGGGAACATCAAGGAGAGAGCACATAACACCAGTGCTCAAGTCTCTCCACTGGTTGCAGATTAGTTTCTGGGCACAGTAAAAGGTGTTGGTTTTAACCTTTAAAACCCTACATGGCTTGGGTCCATCTTATCTCAGGTACCACCTTTTCCCGTACGATCACCCCAGCACACTTCGGTCCTCTGGGAGGAATCTGCTACAGCCTATGAAAACCAGGTTGACACAGAACTCCCAGAGGACCTTCTCTGCTGCTGCTCCCAGGCTATGGAATGACCTGCCGGATGAGATGCGTCTTATTACATCCCTTGATTGCTTTAAAAAAGCCATAAAGACACATCTCTTCCGTCAGGCCTTCCCAGACCCCTTAACCCCCAGCTCTGTTGGTAGATCATGTCCTCTCCCTCCAACTTTTAACCTTGATGTCCATGCAATGATTGTTATTTTACATTGTTATATTTTAATTGTGTTTGTTTTTAATTCTGATGCTAGTTTAATTTAATTTTAAGGGGTGGGTGGTTGGGCTTGGGTCATTGAAACTGTTTAACTTTGCGCTTTTTAATTATTGTAACCCACTCTGATTGGTCTAACAGAGGAGCGGGCTATAAATAAATAAATTACTGCTACTACTACTACTACTACTACTACTACTACTACAAAGGGACCTGTGGCATCCCAAAGGATGGGGGCATACTGGATTGCAAAGGAAGAATCTTTTTGTGTTGCAAATGGATGTTAAATTTCCTGGACTTTAATAATCTCCCAGTTGCCATATGGCCAGAAGGAAGTGGTGCCGGCCTGCAAGAAATACCCCTCCATACTATCTGAACTGAGAAAACAGCAAACACAGGCCTAGGATTAACATCTTCATTTCTTTTCTCCTGTGTGGTTTTTAGCACCTTGCCTGATGAAGGAGCCAGTGGAGCTTCGAAAGCTTTCAGCATGTATAATGTGCATTTTGGTTGGCCCAATAAAGGTATGGTGGATTTTTTATGTTATTGGATTTGCTATATTTGCTGGATGTCACCAAGATGATGCGTATGTGGCAGTCACCTTTCTCTTCAGCTTCAGTATGTTATTCTGTGAAGAATGAAAATAACTGAATTGGCAGATGATAGGTATGCATGGACAATGAAAACAACTGTTTACACTGATGTGCAGCTGAAATAATGTGCACTTGAGAAATAGCAGCCCAGGAGAGTAGGACCAGTCCTAACAATAAACAGAATGAGGCAACCTCCTCAGGTAACAATTTGTTGGTGTCATGAAGAGAAAGCAAATATTTAGCTCTTGTTATTATCACAGTTTATATTTGGTGGTGGTTGGAAGAGACAGAGGTATGCCTGTGTTTCAGGACTTAGAACACAAAATGCTGAATTTATTTTGCCAATTGAATTTCAATGGATTAAAAAAAAATCTATATTTTTGGCAACCAGAAATGACAACATGCTACTTTTGGTCAGCATTCAAAACATTGCAGGGGACAGGTTGGCTGTTTTGGGCCAGGGAGCCACTGCAATAACATTATACAGTTTTTGAGATTTTTTTTCCTGCCCAGTTTTTGGGCCTTTGGGAAAATTACTGAAATCCCAAGGGCAACACTGAACCCACAAATAGCTACAGGGGACATGAAGGTCACAGAATTCCTACTTGTTTTATAGCCAAATTAAATGCACTGTTTGGTTCAACCCAGGCTAAGTTATTTGAAGTTGGAACTCATTGGGAAAAAAATTAGGATCATAGTTTTGAAGGGAAACTCAGGTCCAAAACCCACTGTAGAAATAATCCAGTTTGAGACTGCTTTAACTATCATGGCTCAGTGCTAGGGAATCCTGGGAATTGTACTGTACAGTAGTTTATTGTGGCACCAGAGCTCTTTGATAGAGAAGGCCAGATGTCTCACAAAACTACAGGTCCCAGGATTCCCTAGCATTGAGCCAAGGCAGGTAGAGCAGTCACAAACTAGATTATTTCTGTAGTTTGTTTTGGACCCATGTCTAGTGGTTCATTTGATCTATTTAAAAATGCTTCAGCAAAACAAGCTTATTTCCCCTGGTTCACTCACCTTCTACTGAATTTTCTGAAGATTTACTGGTGCACTTTTGGCCTACATTCCTTCAAAATCAACACCAGTTTTGGAGAAAAATAACTAGCATCCCTCTTTTCATATATCCATGCTCAATAATAAAAGAGAAAATAGATATGAGGGTCAGTGGTGATGGGGGACTTATTTTCTTATTTTCCAGAGCCACTTCAGCACCTTAGGCTTAGGTGAACAACAAGTAAAGAGGTAAAGAGCCAAACACACCATGGTAGTATGATCAAGGGTGAGCAAAATGCCCTTTTTTTCTTATGAAAAAGAAAGCAAACCAAATTCTCACCCTTATCTGTTACAGTTCTCCGATCTAGGTGGATACCTTTTTGTGACTTCAAGAACTTTTCTTAGTGGTTTTAGATCTTCAGTTTTATCTGAAGTTGTTTTTTCTTTGGTTTTATGTAGTCCTTTTTTTGTCCTTGCTGCTGTTTTATGAGTGGTTTTATCACTTTTTGCTATTCTGCATTTCATGTTAGTGATTTATTTGTACCCATTCAGAACACTCGAGCTATGGGAGAGTTAAAACATAAATTACATGCATACATACATGCATTAAAAAAATCACTTAGTCAAACTACCGTATGAACCAGAGATTCCCAAACGCTTGCCTTCCAGGTGAACTTCAACTCCCAAAATCCCAGACCACTGGCTAAGATGGATGAGGCTTCTGGGAGCTGAAGTCCAAAACAATGGGAGGAACAGATTTTGGGAATCACTGAGTTAAACTAACATATCTCAGAGACTGAAGTGTCCAGAAGATGGCAACCAAAATGGTGAAGGGTCTGGAAACCATGCTCTATGAGAATAGTCTAAGGGAGGTGGTTATGTTTAGCCTGGAGAAGAGATGGTTAAGAGGTGATATGATAGCCCTGTTTAAATATGTTGAGGTTGAAGCAAGCTTGTTTTATGCTGCTCCAGAGAATAGGACCTGGAGCAATAGATGCAAACTATAGGAAAAGAGATTCCAGCTCAATATTAGCAATAACTTCCTGACAACAAGAGCTGCTTGAGAGTAGAACACACTGGGTCTTCGGAAGCAGTACAGTAACTCCAGGGAGTAGGCATATGGTACAATCAAGCATAGGTCAGCATGCTGAACTACTATGCTCCACTGAGCAATCTAGGATTGCAGCCAGTTTGAGTTGTTTCAACCATTGTTATTCATGTTAGTCCATCATGTTAGTCCAGCAATATCACAATTACATGGCAAATCTTGATGTTCACTTCTATGAAGAAGACTTGAACTTCAGCTTTTCCAGTGACTGAGTTGCAGTAATATTGCATCCCTTTGGAAAACAACCTTCTTGAGTCCAAATAGGGTATTCTTTTCTTCTGTTGCTATTGAGTCTATGCTCCTGTGCCTATGGAAGTTGCAAGCCTTGATTTGGTTCCTTAGCTTTGTCCATTCTGATTATCTTTAAATCTTTTTCTCCTCCAGACTGCCCTCTAGAAACTGGTCTTGCCTTGATCTCACCTGGGCATTTCAATCCTGTAGTGAAGGCCTGGGAATTCTATGCGATTGCCTTGTTGTTGTAAGTCTTTGAGTCATTTCTGATATACCACAACCCTATCAAGGGATTTCTTGGCAAGATTTCTTCAAAGAAATCTTCTTGCAAGTCTGAGAGTGTGTGACTTGCCCAAGGTCACCCAGTGGGTTTCCAAGACTGGGTGGGGATTTGAACTCTGGTCTCCAAAGTCCTAGTCCAACACATAAACTACTACGTCACACTGGTTCCCCTAATTGCTGAGACAGTAATTGTTTGGTCAGTATAAAATAGTGGAAACCAAGAAAAATTATTGCAAATGTTCTCTCTAGGATAAGTAGAAGAAAAACATGTCTAGTAGGTAGAATATGTAATCTTTCACTGATTTTTGGAGGGACTGTAATTTAATCTGTTGGGGCAAAAACAGTCTTGTGGCACTATCAATACTTAACCAATTGTATTAAAGCATGAGCTTTTCTAGACACTGTCCATCTATCCCTATGATGACATCACTGAATCATTTACCCAGATTCAAGATAAATGGAGAAACAGCTATTGTACTTTCACTGAACATGCATGGCCCCTCAATCCTACAGGTTGTTCCAACTCAAGTAGATCCACTGAATTGACTGTTGCATGGTGAATCAACAGTTGAGTAAATCTCACTGATCCAGTGAGTGTAGTTAAATTGGGACTAACAATATAATTCAAGTCAAATATGCAGTAGATTACATAGTGAATCTATTAAACACATTAAAGAATATCTTGTTCTGGAACTGGAGGGAAGGGTTGGAACTTGTCCCAACCCTTCACAGGAAGATAAAGGAAGATCAGCCACCAATTAAAGAATCACAATGTCAAGTAAACTTAATTTTAGGTCCTAGTTCAGACAATTTGTAGACCCCATTTCATTATGAGTTTTCTGTGTGCTCCTGACCACCAGGTACTGCACAGAGTTACTGTGTCCCTTTATGTATTCACAACCATACACAGTTCTCTTTAAATAAAAAGATGGCTGGTGGATCTGTCACAGTCAAGAGAACCTTTGAACAAACATAGCATTTGGACTACAAACAGAGAGAGCCACAATAAACAGATTAGAACTACTAATTCAATGCATTTTTCTCATTTATTCAAATTTTCTGCAGGAAGTAAACACTGAAAGAATTTAAAAAAACCTTCACACTGCAGTATGTACAGTTTTGTGACATCACATGAATAAATCATTTTCTAATAAAAATGAGAACCATTAAATTAGTGAAAACTCCACAACAAAAAAGATTGCATAAACCCCAGAATTCTTATTTATGGCAATGAAAACTGATATTAAACTGTCTGACAATATTAGAATAGAATCTCAGCAGCCTGAGATGGAATCAAAAAGTTAATGATGTTTGTGGCTGGCAGAAAGGAGGTGCTCTTTATTTTTTCATTTATTTTAAAAAGCTGTTTTCCCCCCAGACCCTTTAATTTGAAGCACATTCTTTCACAGAGCTAAAATACCACAGCAGAAGTCATGTCCAAAAACAGTTGTGTTTGATAAACATCTCATTTGACTTAAGACATTTTTTTTGCCATTGCAGAGATGCACAGGGTCCCCCATGCATTTTTCATGCAGCAGGTAATTACAATTTTAAATAAAATGTTTTTATACATTCTTCCAGACTTGCAACTGTATACACACATGCAAAAATTTAAATCTATGTGATCATATTTACATTTAATACATAGAATATACATAACAAAAAGATTAAAATGTTTATTCCTTTGCATTATATAGAATACAAAATATGTACTTTTCATTAAAGAAACCACTATTTACATCACTTTTTTAAAAACCGATTTCAACATGTATGTGTAACAAGTCTATATATTTACAAATGTATACATATACATACATACATACATTACATATATATAAAATATAACTAGTCAGCTTACTCTACTAAAATGCAGTAGAGAATAAACTGTTAATATTTTACTGTCATAAATGACAGCTTTATCACATCTGACTGACGTTTGGTGGGGGGAATCAAATAATGTATCTTGAAACAATGTAACTTAAATACTTTATAATCTATATTTTGTAAAAAATATATTGTTTAAGAAGTAAACACATGGCTGATTTTCCATTCAAACTATTATATTCTGTCTTCAAAAGATGAATTAAATGGTCTTGAAAAGTCATCCAAAACACATTTATTCAGAAGAAACTCCAGTGAATTCAAGAGGATTTATTCTTGGGAAGTGTGCACAGGTTTCCAGATGCACAACCTAATCCTATGCATCTCCTTAGACCTAAGATCCATTGTGCTTTCTTCTTAAGTCCTCTGCTTAAGATTTCCCCTCTTTTCATATGACTTTAATACCAGAGGAAAGCACAGGTTAAAGGGGGAAACAGAGAAATTAAATTCAAAGAGATTGGTGGTAAGTGCAGTTCTATATGCCTTTTGGTCTAACTACCCTACCCTTCAACTTTATGTATTGAGACAAATCTAGGTCTAACTACAGGGAGAAACTACTATCATGTATACTCTGATTCTGTAGCACATTACCTGGGTAATTTACCAGGGCCCATTTTAACAACAGAATTATAGCTCTATTATTCCATTTTAAACTGTTGTGATTGCATTCTATGATATCTGAGAACCTGTAGTTTGTTGAGGCACTCCAATTCTCTGGCTGAGAATTCTAAATAAATGTTTATAGCTTGAAAATCACAGGATCACATAGGATGGGGTTGTGGCAGATAAGTGAAATAAAAGAACTGTTATTCTATAGCATGAATGAGCACCTGGTATATGGGTGCCTGGTATTCAGAGCTGTGTCAGATTACAGCTTCGTACATCCTAAATTGCTTGGTTGGATTTTACTAGCCACATGGTTAAGGCAGCAGATTTAGATATATGTAAAACCTTCCTACTTGCTATCCAATTCTGAGTTTTTTTGTGTGTCAATTAAAGAAATGTTTAGACTAGCACACACAAACTGCTGTCAATCCTGCTGTCAGAAACTGGTTATGTGGTACATTAATATGCAATAATGTTTTGTCTATGAGCACTTAAATATTTGTACAGAAAACACCTAATGGAAAATATATGACCATATTCACCATAGGATTATCTCTTTGCTTTCTCTGATGAATGGGTTACAATCCCCTGAACAATTTTCTTATGTTTCAAATACAGAAATTAAAAAAAAAAAAAACACAAACTATGGTTATGTTGAAAATGTATAAGGTAACAAACATTTGTCATGAAATTAGCACATGCATAAGTACAACCGAATGTGCCATGTGGAATAGGAGTGGAATGACTATGGATTGCAATACAAAAAGTTTGACCAGGTTTTTTTTTTTTATGCCAATTTGCACCAGATTTTTTTATAATAAATATAGAAGCATGGTCCTTTCTATGTTATATTTTCATAGTTACTGGGTCACAACAACCATCACACATACACACACAAAGTATTTGAATAATAGTAATGACCCAGCAATATTCTGTAGACAACTTTTATGATGGAACAAGTTAGCACCTTCTCTAACAATTGCTTGAAGGGAAAAAAAAGTTCAACACCATAAAGAAAGATCTAAAATTATATGAATGAATGAATGAATGAATGACATATGAGTTATCACTGGCTAATTCTAAAAGCACCAAGGCAAACTAAGACACTTGAAGCATAATCCTATGTCTATCTACTCAAAAATAAGTCTCACTTAATTCAATAGAATTTTATTCCAAAAGGGTATAATGAGTAGTAACCTAAATGAGATGCAGCTGAAGCCAAACTCACAATGGATATTAAAATGGTATTTTATTGAAAATATGCATCTTCTTTTATAGTACAAAAATGTATCTAGTCAGTGATACTAATATGCTTTCAACATAGTTAAAATCACTCAATGAGATGAGCTGCACTGAACTTTTCTGTTTCCTCATAAATAATAACAATCCCCTCAAAATCAAAGGAAGACTTCAGCTAGATTAGATTGAGAATGTAGTAAACCTCTGTACACTGCTTATACGCTATGCTCAGTAACAAAAAATTATTGCCACCCAACTATACAGGAAAATTATACAGAAAAATGAAGCTGTTGGAAATTTAAGGCAGGATCAAATGCCAGTATTCCTTTGCCTTAGTAGTAAGATCCAATGGAATGTGAAGGGGAAATCCCTCTTCCTCGCTATCCCAAAAGATCACTAGGGTCTGAAGCAGATGGGGCAAAAGTGCCACCTTTGGGCTGATCCAGGGGTATCTCATACAGATGACACATACCCCCAGATTGGTCTGAAGCCACACTGCAGCCACCTCAGGTGTCCCAGATCTGGCTGCAAAGGGAGCACAAAGAAGCGCTCCTTCCTACGGACCACAGTATCTGGTTGCTGCAGTCCTGCATTGAGAGATCTAAGGTGCCACATGCTCCCAGTCTGCTTGACCATCTGGTCTAGTAAATGCCTCATGGCTACTACCAGCACAACACTGGATTTAGCCCCTCATGTTTACAATGATTATAATTTCTAATTTTCAGATTTGAACTCAATAATTCTGGATCAGAATGTTACAATTCATTGAAGAAGACAGAATATTATTTAAAATAAAACTCAAATCAAATTCAAAATGTGCTACATTGATCAATAATTTCTAAGAGTTTTGATGGTTTTGATAAGATTAGTGAAATTTCTTGGTAGGCCTTTTCACCTATGAAAAGACTAGCCAATAATGTGAAAGCATGATGGTGTGTGTGTGTTTGAAAGAGAGAAAGAGTGAGTGAGTGGTGAATGCTACAAGTAATAACTATATTTTTATTACATGCATTCCAGTTTAACATTGTCATTCCACTCATTCCACCTTTTCATTTTACAATGCTCTTCTTAAGTCTGGTATGGCAAAAGCTAATAAATTAATCATAAGTGAGCAGTTCACAGACTAAGTGATGTTTTTACAATTGCATCAACATGTCAGCAACAAAAATAATTTCCCATTCTTTATTAGTGCTCATATTGTAAACATGCATGGATTGATGAGAAATGACCATTTATTCTTAGCCCCTCCCCCTTTAAACACAAATCAGCAGTAGTTCTGGAAAATCATAATTATCCTCATGTATAAAATTTCATGGGATGACTTGACTGTGTTCATTAGAACAAACACATGAATGTAGACAAGAAACTTGTTTTTAAACTAACAGTATTTTGTAAACTCAGTATTATAAAAATGTAAAATTATCACCTTGTTTTATATTTATTCCAAGTGAGTGTTTAGGGAAGGCATTTTACAAATGCAACTAGAGAAAAGAGATACTACTTATGGTTCTCCCAGATATCAAAACATAATTAAAAGCCATTTGGAAGCACTATAAATTTACTTTCTGTTCAATTCTCTAGTTAACACTAATGGAGATTACAAATACAAGAAACAAATGCCTTGGTCTGAGTTATCCATATATATGTAAAAAAATTCTTCACGTTTCATAAATTTCTGAAAAACACAAAATTATACTGCCCCAGTGCCCAACTTTGTAAAAAGGAAAATATAGTACATAGTGGGATAAAATGTGACAAAATACTGTCACCAGTGTAGGCTGAATATTACATTGCATTACATGCGTAATACCAGTAGTTCCAAATAAGATCCTCTAAGTATGTAATTTCCTAATGTAGTTGCTCCTGCTTCTGTGGATATTCCTATATCAATCCTATATTTTAAAGTATTCCACCCAGATGGTTCAATTTTCTCCCATGTTTGCAAACCATACACATGACACATTAGGAGGTCTGTGATCCATTACTTGCATGATTTGGAAACATATCTGGAAGCTGGACATACTGACCAAATTCTTTACATTTTACCCAGTGTAAAAGGAATATTGGCAGCAGTTACTACGCCAGGAAAAGTGTGTGCAAGAGAGGCCTACATCTCCAGTTACAGATTATACAATGAACAATAAAATTGTGATAAATTTTCTGTAAAGCCAAAAAGGAAAGGAGAAAAACGAAAAGCAAAAAAAAGCAACATGTATTTTAAATATTAGCAACAAAGTTCATCAAACAAAACCATGTTTCAGTTATACCATGCGTTTCTCAAATCATGCTAGATTTATACAACACTATTTTTAAAAGTAAGGATTTCAATCTGACTGTAAACACTATAAGTTACTCTGGTTCTTTTTTTATTGATAACACTTTTTCTAAGAGTCCATATACATCTCCATTCACATTGTGTTGAAGGGACATCTTATTACTTGAATGGTTACTGTATGCATTTCTCACAGTATGAAATGGTATTTTATATTCTGCAACAGATGATAACTCTTTCTTGAATGTGACAGCTGATGAATTTTCTGTAAATGATTTATCACTCCAAGTATCTTTGCCATGTGCTTCCTGAATATTAACAGAACTGCCCCCCTTCTGTAACATATAATATAATATTGGATTAGTTTTGGTCAATCTTGGGGAATCTCTGCCATGTTCATTTTTGTCCGAATCTGTGATTACCCATTTTATGGGCCCTCTTTCACTAGGGACAGGGCAAACACTATACTGGTCACATTCAGGATTTGATGAGACTGTGCCTCCCAGCTGATTAGTGAAGGGAGAACTGGCAGGACTCTTCATTGCAACTGAATACTGAAATGTTTGGTGATCCAAACAATTGGTTTGTTGCCCAGGATTGCCCACAGGTGTATGCACTGAAGAAATACTGGATTCACCTTTGTTATTATTTGATATATTGTTTTTGTTTGCTTTCTTTTTACCATCAATTACTGCTGAATTATTCCTATGTTGAGACATGTCTCTTTCACAGTTTTCTGACAGGAGCAATTGTTTTAACACATTAAATCCTTTGCTTTCTCTAGACCAACTCTTAGTTTCACTTTCATTATTTGGACCATGATCTGAAGAATATTTTAATTCAAGATCAGTTCTGCTAAATTTCAATTCTTTCTGTTTAAGGGTTGTCCCAAACAACACATCTGCAGAAGACTTATGATTGTTTGCAATATCAGATATGTTACATTTTACTACTTTTAAAGGACCTTCACAAGGTTCACAATGAAGCTTTCTCTTCTTTGGGATGGTGCTGTGACTTTTTGATTCCACAAATCTCTGTTCATCATTTCTGTGATTTCTGTCAAGATTGTCTGCAGAGTAGCAATCTTGATTCTGTCTAAGCAGTCGACTCAATAGACCATTTTTTGAAAAAGAAAAATCTTGAGGTGACATAGGGTTAGGTTTAGGTTCTTCTGATGCTGGAGAAGTAGATGCATTTCTTTCTAGTAAACGGGCTATTCCATGAAATTTCTTACCAACATTGCCCCTTATTTGTTGTGTATTTGGATTCTGAAGGTCATTTGTTTCCTCAGAAGGCTCAGATTTTATTTTTACAGTTAATATTTGTTCATTCAAAGTCTTTTCTGCTGGGTCTTGTAAACCCTCCTCTTTTGAAAGCATCATCTCTTTTGTTTCATTCATACCTTTATTGGAGGTTCCCAGAAGTAGTTGGAGGACAGTGCGCCTCTCCAGCAGATTCTGGATTTCTGAACTAGGAAATTTTTGTTCTCCTAGTAGAGGCTGATTATTGAGTATCTTGTTTTCTTCAAGTGTACCTGATGAGTTAGTAAGCAGGGAGCTATTTAGACCATCTATCAGGCCTATTGGTTTCTCTGTGTTTAGAGTCATCACTTTTTTACCTGCTTGCCTTTGCTCATCCATGGACATGGAAGATTGCATCCCACATTGAGCTAAGTTCTGCAAAAGTTTACTTGCACTAAAAGATGAAGATGCTTGCACCTTTTCTTTTCGGTTCTGCTTACTTCCTTGAAGTTCTTTCTGTACTGTAAGATCTATCAAGTGTTTAGAAGCTGAATTTGTTACTCTCTCAGGTTGTATGATGCAAGTGTATGGTGGTGAATTATGTTTGATCAGTAAAGGAGAATGATGTGAAAGGTTGATGGGTGAATCTGCTTTTGTAGACACTAGCAAAGGGGGAGTGTTTACTGGAGTAATTCGACTTGTGGCAGTGCAGTCTGTCACAGGAGTTCTGTTACCTGCTGGTAAATTAAATTTTGCCACATCAGCTGTAATCAGTGTTGCCTCAGTTTCTGGAAGTTTCTCTAAACTGTCTTCATTTTTATGGCCAAGTAATAACTGAAGTAAAGTTACTTTCTGATGTGGATTTAGTTTTGCACTTTTAGATGGATCTTTCTCTTCTATATTTTCTAGACATGGCACTTTTGAATCCCAGTTATGAAGCAAGGATTGTGTTAAGTTGTCTAGTGAGGATGGTGGTCCAGAATCTGAAGTATTTGTTTTCTGTTTGAAAGACAGATCTATGGGAAGACAATTAGAATGAGAACTTTCATCATCAGTGCTGTCATCTTCTGTAAAACTTGGGTTGTTGTCAGAATACTCATCAACAGTAGTTGGTGTACTACCCTCCTCAAAAATACTTGATCTGTCATTGTGTTCATACCCCTTAATCTGTTTAGTAGCATTGTGATTTTTAAGGAGATGCAACAGTAAACTACTGTTGGTAGGTGGTTTAAAATGATTTCTCTCCACTGTTGCTTTGTAGCTTATGTTTCTGGGAGGTGAATGGATTATGCTTACGGGACTCTGAAAATGTGTCATATTGCTTTTGTTGGGTACTGATTTGGTTGAAGATCTTACCTGACCATTCAGATGGCTTTCCATTCCTTTTGACAGTTTGAAATCGCCAACATCTTTTGGGACACTTTCTTTTAACCTTGCCATAGCAGCAAGTCTTTCACTTGCAATCTGATTTGCATTTTGTGCTTTAAGAGCATGTTCCCTGGAGTACTGCTGCAAGTGTGCTTCACTTGAAAGAAGGAGAGCAAGCTGACTACAGGCCACACTGGGTTTAGGAGATGTAGCAGGACTGGACCTTTTTTCTACCATGCTTGCAACAGCTTGTAATCTTGCCGCACAAGATAGTGACTCACTCATCACCTTTGGACCACCACCCTGTGCTGTATGCGAAGACTCTATAAAGCGATCTTTAACCAGATTTGCTGTCAGTTCAGGTAGACCTGTTTCCTCCTTTTCATCTTTTGCTTTGCTCTTCTTCAGTAGTGTCTTCAAGTGACTGGATGCAACACCATAACACCGCAAGTCTTTTTCAACTTGCAGAGAATCATGACTGAGGGAATATCCTTGCTCCTTTAGGCTCTGTCTAATCTGTTGTGACAATGCAACACTCTGCAGCCTAGAGCTGAATGACTGAAGCAAAGAGGCCAATAACGTGCTATCCTGTTTGCCTTTAGGCACATTTTCAACCATGCCAGCTAACAAAGCTTCTTTTTTCCCATTTAAATCCACGATAGAATCAGACAACCGTCTTCTCTTTGCAGCATTCCAGTCTTCAGAAGACTGTAATAGCCTTGCTTTTTTGTGATGCAGCATGCCCGAACCTCGATATGTATTTGTGTTAGAAACTGGACCATCTCTCTGACAGCTGGGAGATGTATTTCCGGAAACCTTGCAATTTTGATCCTCTGCATCAGGCCCAACAGGCTTTTTGTCAACCACCGAACCCGAACCTCCTGCTGCTTGATGCATTAGTAATCCCTCTAGGTAAGTTAGAACAACAGAATCCTGGTGCATCTCAGAGACAAGCTCTTCTCCATGAGTCATGTTCAATAAAAGTATCCACAGAGGTTCCCTTTTTATTCACTTTTAAGGTCTAATTTGCTGAAGGTGAGCAGATTCAGCTTAATAAGAAAGCATTACAGCATTCTACACAAACTGATGCAAAGCAGGAGTGAAAGTTCTTCGATGGTTTTGCCATTGAGTAATTGTGGAATATCCAAAGTTCCATTTTTATACATCTCTGCAGCAATATGCATATGCATTTATGTAGAGGATCCAGAAAGACTATTTAAAATATAGTTCTAGAATAAAAAATATCCATAGCATTCCACATTCTTCTGCAACTGTGCATTCCTTTTTTCAGTCTTTTCTCATATTAGACATGCTTGACACCTATGAAATAAGAAGAAAAAAGAATCAGACAAGTACAACATAAAGTTGTATTCAACTAAACAAAAAAGAGGAATATTTATAAGTGGCATATAAAATCCTTACTAGCTAAATTTTCCTGAACTCTGTTCTTACCCTACATTTTATTTTCCTCTACATCACAGGTGGAAATTTATGTGCCCCCCCCCACCAACTAGACATGGTTCAACTGTAACTCTCATATACCTTAGACAATATAGGTGGTTATGTGAATTGAGGTAACATTCAGGTAACATTTCCTATCCTTACTGTGTAATATTTTATGTCAACATCTTTACTAAATTCTAAAAGACAATTACACAATATTCTGTAATGAAAGAAATCCCTGTCCTGAACAGTGATTAGAACCTAATACACCCCTAAAACCCATCTCTCTATGTGTTTTGGAAAGGCAAAACTGGAAGTGGAAAGAGAAGTTTTCTCATGCACTCCATGGCAGCAGTTCACCAAACAGTCAACATATTAATTCTATTTAATTAAGTCTTTCAAGAATAGAAGCAGATGAAATTTGCCCAGGACTAACCCAAAAAGGAGTTAACCTTGTACATGTACCAACTATTGTTGGTTCACTTTGCCAGTGTAACTATACAAGTTGAGCCTCCTTTATTCAAAATGCTTGCAACCAGAAGTGTTTACCATATTGGATTTAGGATTTTGGAATATCTGTATTTGCATATCCATACACAGTGAGATATCTTGGAGAGTGAACCCAAGTCTAAACACAAAATTAATTTTATGTTTCATATACATATTGTACACATACCCTGAAGGTTATTTTATACACAATATTTTACATAATTTTATGCATGAAACAAAGTTTGTAGGGGAGACACAAGCTGTATTGACATATACATGGGCAGGAGGAAAAAAGTCCTGGACACAACAGCCATGAAGGAAATACTTGAATAAACAGACTGCTAGGAGCGATCAGATTTTGCCTGCCTTCCTTCAATACTTCTAGCATAGTGCACCAACAAGATTCTGACCACAGAAGGTTCTGTAGAACAGGAACTATTACTATGCATATTCATCTCTTGATTATGCCTCAAGCTTTCAAAAAAATGTGTGCGTTGTGTGTATTCTACATGTATTTTTATAACTATATTTGCACAGCTTAGATCTGAAACATTAGTGCTCAAGTTTTGAAATATTCTGTAAAACTGATTTAATGTACAATTTTAAAACTGGGCATCCTAACAATTAATCTGTCATTTTTGAGAAAGGTGATCGAGAGGGCCGTCGCTCTTCAGCTCCAAGTGGTCTTGGATGAAGCTGATTTTCTAGATCCATTTCAAACTGGCTTCAGGACCGGATAAGGGGTGGAGACTGCCATGGTCGCCTTAACTAATGACCTTTGTCTAAGTATCGACAGAGGAAGTGTGACCCTGTTGGTGCTATTAGACCTCTCAGAGGAATTTGATAAAATAGATCATGACATCCTCTTGGAGCGCCTGAGAGTGTTAGGAGTTGGAGGCACTGCCTTGCGGTGATTCCGTTCCTTCCTCTCAGGTAGATTCCAGAGGGTAATGATCGGAGACAGCTGCTCCTCAAAAACGGAGCTTAATTGTGGCATCCCTCAGGGAGCTATCCTGTCCCTGATGCTATTCAACATCTATATGAAGCCGCTGGGAGAAATCATCTGGAGGCATGGGGCGGGGTATTATCAGTACACTGATGACCCCCAAATATAATTCTGCATGTCTCAGTCATCAGCGGCGTTGACAGAAGGCATTTCTCCCCTCAGTCAGTGTCATGTGGCAGTAATGGACTAGATAAGGGAAAACAAGCTCAAATTGAATCCAGACAAAACAGAGGTACTTATGGTAGGGGCTCCTAAAACCAGGTACAGTATTGTGTTGCAACCTCCCGTCCTTGAGGGGTTCACGCTCCCCTCGAAGGACTGTGTTCACCATTTGAAAACCACTGCTGTAGATAAATAAGAGGAATGTAACCTTTGTGCAGAAAGGCAGGTTTTAATTTTGCCCCTCCATGTCATTAAGCAGGCTGAACAAGCAAGCTGTTTTTAAATAAATAAAAATAATGGCTTGCCTCTTCAGGAGAACTTTGTAAAAAAAATTCAAATATAGTTATACTGACCATGTACATGGCTTTTTATGGTTGCATCAGAAAGGACAACAGCAGAGATGAATAACTGCAGCCCTCTAGATGTTTCTGAACTCCTAAAGCCTCACACCAAAATTTGGAGTTTTTAATTTAAAAAATGCTAGTGCTTTAGTGTTATTTCTATTAATGTTAGACTGCTTACGTAAACAGTTGCTTATTATATGAAATGGCTAAAGCACACATATAGTGGGCCCTTAGTATTGGCTAGGGTTTGGTTCCAGGATTCCCCATGGATACCAAACTCCAAAGATGCTAGATTTCCATTTTATGCAATGACATAGTAAAATGGTGTCTTTTATATAATATAGAAAAACCAAAGTTTATTTTTTGTTTTTGTTTTTATTCAAGCCACCGGTGGTTGAATTTGTGGATGCAAAATCCATGGATACAGAGGGCTGACTGTACTAATGCATGATTTTTGCCATTTCATATATATTATTTTCTTTTGTGCATGGTTTTTGGGCATTGTTTCACTTGCACTTTTGCTTCAAGAAATAAAGTAGAAATAAAGAATTTTAGTAGTGAACAAAAGCTAAATGCTAGTATTGTTATTTATGGCTTGTATACATACAGAAAGAAAGTTAGCATGGTGTAAACTCTGGATACCAGGGTCTGAATCCTGGTTTGGCCATTAAACTCACTGGGTAACTTTGGACAAGTCACATGCTCTCAGCCTCAGGGAAAGGCAATGGCAAACCTCCTCTGAACAACTTTTGCCATGAAAACCCCATGACCTTAAGGTCACTATAAATCAGAAACAACTTGAAGGCACTTGACAAAACACACAGAAAATGATAAAATATAATAAATATTAAACAAAAATCATGCAAGGTAAAACATGAATTTCCTAACATTAAACCAATCTGATTCATCATCTCTCATTTCACATTTTTTTTCTGAGATTTAAGAAGAACCTCTCTACCTAAAAACAAGTTTTCCTCACATTCTAGTTCACAATTACACTTTGCCTTATTGCAACATGAGGCTACCTTGCATGTGTTCTACATGGGGCTACCTTTGTGCCTAGTCCAGAAACTCCAAATAGTACAAAATATGGCAGACAGGTTGGTCACCAGAAAAACTAGGAGCAACCATATTATACCTATTCTGAAGTCACTTCACAGGCTGCCTATTGGTTTCAAGACACAGTACAAGGTGTTGGTTATTACCTTTAAAGTCCTACATGGCCTGAGTTCAACCTATCTAAAGGATCACCTACTTCCGTACAACTCACCCTGCACACTCAGGTCCTCTGGGAGGAATCTATTACAGCTGATCAAATCCAGATTGACTGCAAACTCTAGGAAACAGTCCAACATTCAAATCACTATACTATGCTGTCTCTCAAGAGAATATAAAATTCTCTTACAAGAAAATTATAGTACTAGTATTCCATTCAACTGTGATGGTGTCATCTTATAGAATCCTGGGATTTGCAGTTTGCTGAGGCTCTAGAGTTCTCTGACTGAGAATTCTCAATGGCCATCACTAAATTGCCAATCCCAGGATTCCACAGTATGGAAACGGCTTGAACACATTCCCTCGGAGTGTGGTGGAGTCTCCTTCTTTGGAGATTTTTAAACAGAAGCTGAATGGCCATATGTTGGGAGTGCTTTGATTGTGCTTTGATTGTGCATGTCAGGGGTTTGGACTGGGTGGCTCTTGTTGTCTCTTCCAATGCTATGTTTCTAACCATGACCATTAAAAGGGTAATACAGTGGAGCCTTGCCTTACGTGAGAGATCTGTTGTGGACACCCCACCCCACCCCCCCCACCCCCCGTGTAAGGCAAATAACACATATGCTCAAGCCCCATTCAGTATAATAGAGCTCATGCTTGCAGTGGGGTGGCGCATATGTGCTGCATGCGTGCCATTCATTTAATTGCCGTGTAAACTGGAATCCGAGTATGGTGTGCCTGCGTATGGAGTGGCACACTGTAATAGTGCTATAATTGCATAGTGTGAATTGGTCCTCTGTCTATATTCTATGTTTAGCTATTTTTGTTTTACTCCTTCTCTCTTGTTTTGCCAGTGCTGCACCCTCTCTGTTAAACAGACTCTGAGTTGGTTGAAATGTAATGCCGGCTCATAATCTGTTACAGAAGAAAGCTCAAGTGCTCTGTGTTGCTTTCAGAACCTGTCTGATTGGTTCCAAATCACATTTTCTTAAATGCAAGAGAAAAGGTTCACTAATTCCATATCTGTCTGTCCATCCATCCATCCATCCTGGTGGGACTGGGTGAGCCACACATTTAAAAAAATGCATCCAAGTTTTAAGAGTGATTGTGGGATGGAGGAGGGGCAGGAGCAGAGGGGTTCTTCTCTGCCTTTCCCATATTCTCTTCTGCCTATATGAAGAGATCAGGGGAAAAAAATTGGGAAAATCCATCCAACCTGGTTTCCAAAGCAAAAAGCCCAATTAATAAACAGAGAATAAATTATTGTACAGTGGGCCCGCCTTATTCACTGACTTGCCATCCACAGATTTGAGCATCCGTGACTGGCAAGCCCATGGGGGGGGAGCAAAAGAAGAGGAAGAATGCATGGTGTGGTGCGGTGCTGCGCAGCAGAAAAGAGGAAGAGGAGGAGGAGGGAGGAAGAAGAGGTGGCAGGAAAGAGGAAGAGGAGGAGGAGGTAGAGGTGTACCTTGATGAAAGCAACAACTTAACATAACTTGATATCTGTAAAATTGTTATATTAATATCACTCATATGTAAAACAACCAACGGTACATTTTGAGATGGAGATCTGAATCCCCAAATACTAGGAATTCTGGCAGTTATTCAACAATTTTCCATACACGAACAATCTAGTCAACCTCTAGTCCTAACAGAGTACAGTAATTAAATCATTTGCTGATAGTAAATCTATATGCATGTAAATCCCGTTTGTTCGATGGATCTACTCTAGCTCGAATTATCAAGTGGATTTAGGTCAATGGTTCCATGTACAATAACAGATACAAAATATGATTCAACAACAAGCTACATTTCCCAGAATTCCACAGCTCTGAGCCATGGCAGTTAAAATGGTGTCGACCTGAATTATTTCTACAGTGCAGATGCAGCCTAACACAAATATATGTGTACATATATCACCTCAAGATTTTAAGGTAATTTTAAATCTGATTAACCATTTATCTTAATGTCCTTCTTTTGTTTTTCATTTTAGTGTCCCAAACTATAAGAAGTTATTTATATTCAGAACAATATCTCTAGATGTAGGCTACTACCTTTGTAGACAACAAGCTACTGAACTGTGAAGATAAAACCCCAAAGCTTTCAGGAATCCCAGCTGCACTCTGTTGCAACAGCTGAACATAAGACAGAAACACCTTTATTCTTTGTAAGGATGCCTCTACTTTACTTCAACATTAAAGTCAATGTTATATTGTTAAGTTCACAATTTTTTGTTGGTAAAATGTAAGTTTATTCAAACAGAGTGAGCCAGAGTGATGCAGTGATTTGAATGTCAGACTACAATTAGAAAACCAGGATTTAAATCCCTACTCATCTATTGAAACCTAATGGTGACAATAGGCATGTCACACTCTTTCAGTTTAAGAGGAAGGCAGTGGCATACCTCTGAATAAATCTTGCCACAAAAACCCTAGGACAGAAAATATATTTGGTGACCTATGGTGCACCAAATTCACAAGTTGCTGTTTTGCAGGAAAAAACAGCATTTTCTCTGCAGGAGAATTTTCTGTGCAGAAAATAGTATTTCACCACACAAATATTTTCTGTACAGCAAATTTTGTTTCCTGTGTGAATTGTGAACTCTCATAGCAAAAGGAAAACTGGAAAAAAACCACCTTGCTTTATTTGAGAAGAAGAGTAATAAAGAATTATATTCCTAATAAGGACACAATTGCACTTTACTGTATACTCCAAAGGCATGGCAGAGTTCCTAACCAGCCTTACTTAGGTGTCCATTTAAATATGGTGCTAATACAGTTCATGTACCAAAAAAAAAAAAAAAAGGAGAATGTCACCATTATGGGATTTGATATCTAGGGTTAAAGTTAAATGATAAGACTTAGGAAAGGGAAGTTGATATACAGTAGATAATTAATGAAGAATAAATACTGACAAAATAATGAAGGGAGAAGAAACCAGAATATATGGTTAAGTGGTAGTTACGGAAAAGAGAGAAGTTACTTTTTAAAATGGAGGTATATCATTAGGGTTTATATATCATTAGGGTTTAGTTTTTTCCTCTTCATGTGAGTGTGTATGTCTAAGTCTATGTTTGTATGAATTTGCTTTGAAAACTATTAATAAATAATTTTAATAAATAAATAAATATGGTGATAATTTGCACATAGAAGAATAAAGATGATGATAATAATAATCTATAATAGAAAATATTACAGCCAAACTTGACTATTTAACTAAAATCTGTGATGTGGAGAAAAAATGAAAGCAAAGCAAGCATGTATTATTCCATTACTAAGAAACAAGGCGCATTTCAAAAACACTTATGCATGTCTTTGAACTGAACTGCACTTTAAAGCTCTATTGTAATTACTGTGGAAATAATGGCCTTTTTTTTTTTTGTTTTCAGCTTTTAAATTCTATTAAACAATCATGTAAGGTTGCAGTAAAAATCCTATGGTTTGGGTATCACAAAAATAGATTTGACATACAGACCTGGTACAAGGTCAAGGTCACAGATCAGGAAGCAAGATTACAAACAGGACTGATGTAACAGCTGGCATTTGATCAAAGCTTCAGGGATTTTAGTACACTTACCAGAAAATACAGTTCACTTCCTTATAGTGCACTTCTTGATTCCTTTTTTTTCCAAAAAAAATCTTGTGCTTATTTTATACAGCATAATATTTTTATTGCAGCACCAGCCAGAGAAAATAATAATGTATGACAAAGAAATAAGAAGTTGTGTTCTGTCATAACCTTTTGTCTAGATAGATAAATAAATAAATAAAAACAGAAAATCAATTTGTTCCCTCCATCCTAAATTCTTTTGTTGATATCCAAAAAGGTCTCTTTCAAAGCATTTGTGCACACAAGGTGCTATATCACTGGCAACTCTTGGGAGTATTCAGAAGTTTGTTGCAGTAGCTATGTGTTTATTGCATTAACACAAGAGTTATTGCATTAACACAAGAGTTACTTCAGCAATTTTCCATTGGGTAAACATACAAAAGATCACATGTGCATCACTGCATGAACACCATATAAATCCAGTGTAACTACATTAGTAAAATGCTGGCTGCTTAGTAATCATTTTTTTATAAAATAAATCTTATAAAGGTAAATTTTATCTATTTTTAAATTTCCCCTGTATTAAGATTAAACACCTGTCTCGCCTAACATCATAATAAACACAGAGTTTGTAAAAAATGACTTCCACAGCAGTTGTCAGATTTTTTCATTAATAACCATTTATCCAGCACAGGAAAAATAGGTTTTCACTGAATTATGCACATGTATTTTACTGTGAGACAGATCCACTTTGGGATATTTTAAGCGTTGAAGAAATCAGTGTAAAACCTAAAATTTTCCATTGAAATGGGCACATTTATGGGAAGAACGTTATCACTCTTTTAAGCCAAAGTTTGGTGCTTTAACAATTATGTCCTTCTTTTTCTTTTCCTGTAATCTCCTACCACTCTGTGTCATCGGATGTTCAATGAAGATACTCAAAATATTGTATAATTTCCAAGATCTTGTGGAAAATTTACTGGTTTTAATAAAGGAACTGTTTGACCATAAAATTTGAAATGTATTAGAATAAAGACTATGGAGAATTACGAGAATGCCA
Source organism: Urosaurus nigricauda (assembly GCA_034509955.1). Lineage (NCBI taxonomy): Eukaryota > Metazoa > Chordata > Lepidosauria > Squamata > Phrynosomatidae > Urosaurus > Urosaurus nigricauda. The sequence continues at coordinate 61,959,974 of JAOEGL010000003.1, forward strand.
AACTGAAGATACATTTGGATCAAGATTTTGTTTTCAAATAAATAATACATTCTCTCTTATTATTTTTTTTTTACATTTAGCACATATATAACAGAAGATTTCTGAAAATTATCAACTGGTGAAGTTTGTTCTTTGATCAGGGATAGTTATGGGAAGATCTTTTCTTGTTTCTAAACATTTTATTTTTACTATATTCATGACAGTCATTATGCAAAACCCCTGAGTAATGCATAAAGGATATTCAGATCATAAAATATATCTGAATTATAACTTTCTAAACAGAACTTACAAGCAAGAAAAGCAGTTTTGACAGACTTATTGTTCCCCTCAGATCCCAAGACCAATTCAGTGGCTTAGTGGACCTGTAGCTACTGTTAGTATTTTTACATAAGAGTCTGCATCTTCTGGTGCACTAGATTTGAATTACCTGATTTTGTTTGCAGTTGATTTGAAGCACTGATGTTGCTTCTTTCACTTGTGATTCAGTGTTAGTGATTCAGACTGCAGATCATGCACAGTATATGTATTTTTTGCTTCTCAGAGCTGGCTGATGTGCAGTGTTAATTCAAGTAATCTGTAAAAAAAGACAACACAAATTGTAAATGTCCCGTTGTGACAACTGAATGCTTAGAATTCACAAACAAATATCTTATTAAACATTCACAGAAGATTGATACTAGCTTCACTTTCCCTTAAAATGAACAGGAGTAAGGTTCCAAGACAAAGGGTAGGTAAATGTAATCTAAATTGTAAGGAGCACAAAATGGAGATTTTGTACATCTCTGTTGCTTAATCAAGTGGAAGCTAAGGAAGAAATCTAAATTATAGTTATCATTGATCATAAATGAATCAATAAGAGTCATAACTCTTATAACTATAAAATGGTTGTTAAAATATGAGCTCCAGTAGAGCTTTGTCTTTTGCTGCTGTTGGTATTGGTGGGACGATAAAATTAGGGATTTACTGAAGGTCTTACTCTAGTTCAATACACCACTCAGACTGATATTCCTGATGATATTTTAATTTAAGTTCATTCACTTTTCTTTTTCCCCTCCTCTGGTACCTGCAGAGGGCCACTATTTCTATTTAATTTCATTCACTTCTCTTTTTTCCCCACCTCTGATACCTGCAGACGACCACTATTTTGAGGCAATGAAGCTGAAAGAAAATCTGTGGTCCCAAGCAGGGCTGGATTGCAGGATTTGGCAGGTAATAGGCACACAATGCACTTTTCTCAGCATATTATGGGAGCCAAAAATAAGCCTAAAATCACAAATGTTTTGAGATAAGGATGAGCAGTGAGGTGTCCAAGATAGCAAATTTTTTAAAGCAAAAAGCTACAGTGAAAAGATTCAGATGCAAGATAACAATTACAATTAAATACAAATAAAGAAAAAATACACATCGAAGTAACAACAAAATCCAAGTTCACATACAACCTGAAGGGGTCTAAGTTACTGATGACTAAAAGAGAAATAGGATTTTTGTGGAAAAGCCAGTGAGAATTAGGACTCAGTGGGTGCTGACTGTGAAAATGCCAATTCCATGCTTACATAGCAATAATTAGGAATCAAAACATAAAACTAGTAATAGAATAATAATTTTATACAAATCTACCATGTGACAACACATGAAAGACTGTGTAGTTTTATAATATTACACCTCAAAAAAGATACTATAGAGCTGCAAAAGCGAAGAAAAGTGCAATCAAATTCCAAAGAGTTACTACTCTTTGCAAAAGGATTAGACTGAGGCTTTGGAGTTTAAAGAAAAGGCTAAGGTGAGGGAAATGAGGAACATGAAAGAGGTGGATTAAGTTACACATGCATGGCAGGGAGTTGGACTGGATGGCCCTTGTGGTCTCTTCCAACTCTATGATTTTATGATTTAAAGATGGGTATAATAATATTTCTTACCACCTCGCCTCACAGCTCAAGGTGAGTTACAACATAGTTAAAACACATTAATTACATAAAATACACGTATTAATCTGCATAAAATACACATATTAAGAGATCTACGCAATATTTATATTATAATACATAGAACGATAATTAAATATAAAATTCATAATAATAATAATAATAATAATAATAATAATAATAATGTTTTATTTATACCCTGCTCTTCAGCCAAGACTATCAGAGCGGCTTACAATTTGTTAAACAAACAGCTTCATTTACAATTGTAAGCTATTTGCCCCCAACAATCTGGGTACTCATTTTAGCGACCTCGGAAGGATGCAAGCCTGAGTCAAGCTTCAGCCCTTTGCTGGTCTTGAACTCGCCACCTTCTGGTTTTGAGTGAGTGGCTGCAGTACAGGCATTTAACCACTGCGCCACCAGGGCTGTCATGTTTATAATTCATGTTTATAATTCATGATTAAAAAGTGCCTGGAAAGGCCTGTCAGAAGAGAAGGGTCTTCAAATGTGTTTCATATTATGACAGCTGGTTTAGCTGGCGGATTTCTTCCAGCTGGTCATTCCACAGTCTGGGGTGGCCAATGAGACGGTGCCAGAGGTGGGTAACAGTTGCCAGTTGGGTTCTTGCAGGCTGCAGCAACTGCCCCTCAGAGGACCTCTATGATTGGGGCGGATTGTACGGGAGAAGGCAGTCCTGTAGATAACCTGGATCGAAAGCATGTAGGGCTTTAAAGGTCAAAACCAACACTTTTCCTGGAAATTATATGACAGCCAATGGAGTGACTTGAGTATGGGCGTAATATGTTCACTCCTGGATATTCCTGTAACCAATCTGGCTGCCATATTTTGAAGCAACTGAAGTTTCAGAACTTGGCACAAAGGTAGCCCAATGTAAAATGCATTGCAAAGGTCCAGTCTTGAGGTTACCAGTGCCTGCCCCACTATCTTTAGGTCCTCCAGATCTAGAAAGAGGCGCAGCTGGTGTATCAGCCGAAGCTGATAGTAAGCACTATCCTGTCCATTGCATCTAACTGGACTGATATTTGGAGAGACAGACACTCCCAAGCTGCAAACACAGCCCTTCAGGAGAAATGTAACCCCATCCAGAACTGGTTGACACAACTCACAGATTAGGACCCTTGATGGCAAACACCTCTGTTTTGTCTTGGTTCAGTTTCAATTTGTTTTTCCTCATCCAGTCCATTATCTCCTCCAGAGTGCATTCATTCAGAGGAGACATGTTATCTTTAGCTGAGGTTATTTTGAAAGGCATAGAGAAATATATTTGGGTGTCATCACAGTATTGGTAACATCCCACCCCATGATTCCAAATGATCTCTCCTAGCAGTTTCATATAAATGTTAAAAAGCACCTTGTAAGATGCCATATAACAGCTCTGTTTTGAGGAGCTACTATCCACAAGCACCACCATCTGAAACCTGCCTAGAGCTATGACCGGAACCACTGCAGCACAGTGTCTCCAATTCACAACCCCCTTAGGCATTTCAGAAGGATACCACAGTCAATGGTATTGAAAACCACTGAGAGGTCTAAAAGCAACAACAGGGATGCACTCCCCCATCAGTGTTGAGATGAAGATCATCCACTAAGGTGACCATGAAAGTCTTAACTCCATATCCTGTCCTGAATCTGGTTTGAAATGGATAAAGAAGTGTGTATCATCCAAGACTGACTGGAGTTGGAGGGCAACTGCCTTCTATTATTATTATTATTATTATTTACTTATTTATTTATACCCCGCTCTTCAGCCTTAAAGGCTATCAGAGCGGCTTACAATTATTATTTTTTAAGACAGTTCCCTGCCCTCAGACTTACAATCTAAAAGACACAACACAAAAGGAGAAGGGAAAGGTGATGGGGAAGGGGATCAGGTCCAGCAGATGTTCTCTCCCTCTGATACCTGGACCAAGGCAGATGGACAGGAGGGAGGGCTCAGCTTCTTCTGAATCACCTTGCCCCCAAAAGGACAGGTCTATAGTTATTAAGGTCCAGGGGATCCAGGGAGGGCTTTTTCAGCAGTGGTCTAACTACTGCTTCTTTAAAACAGGACAGAAAATTTATCTCCCTAAGAGATGCGTTAATAATTTGTTATATTGTATAATTGCATCTCCTCCCTGGACGACCAGTCAGGAGCGACAGGGATCAAGAAAGCAGGTTGTCTTCCTTACTTTCCCCAGCAGCTTGTCCACATCAGAAGTACTTACAAATTGAAACTGATCCAGTGTAATCCCACTCACAGAGTTGCTGGACACATCGCTGTTGTCCTCTGCTCCAATGACAGCATCTAAGTCAGCTCTTATGTGAGAGATTTTTTATCTACAAAATAGTTGTTAAAAGCATTACAGTGAGCTACAGAAGGTTCCAATAGTGAGGTGGGAGGGGAGGGTACCTGAGTTAAGCCTCTCACCACTTTGGACAGCTTAAATGGATGTGAATTTGCAGACACAATTTGTGCTTCTTTGCTGTACATATTGTCACCTTATAGGAACTAAGATGTCCTCTATATCGTGTCTTGTCACATAAAGTCAAATTTTCCACCATCTGTGTTCTAATCATTGTCCTTCCTGTTTCATTTCCCTGAGGGTCTCTGTATACCAGGGAGCATGTTTTGTAATGGATCAGAGAGTATGTTTGGGAGCAAACATGTTAAAAGCCCTGGTCAAATTTGATTCCATTTATTGACCAGGGATTCAACAGGACAGTGATGCCAACAGTACCCTCCAAGACCTCCTGGAATCTCAAAGGATCCATCAGCCTTCGAGGGTGGATCATTTTAATAGGTCCAGCACCCCTGGATAGCCATCTGTCAGGGATGCTTTGATGGAGAATTCCTGCATGGCAGGGGGTTGGACTGTATGGCCCTTGTGGTCTCTTCCAACTCTATGATTCTATGATCATTGTAGTCATTTTATAACTATTTCCCAAGACAACAAAGTGAGAGTGTCTCCCTCTGTTTCCAAAGTATCGGCTAATGCAGCTGGCCCTTAACATCCATGGATCCTTTATCCATGGATTTAACCATCTACGGCTTGAAAATATTCCAAAAAGATAAAATCCAGAGATCAAATGTTGATTTTATATAAAGGGCACCATTTTCACTGTGGCATTGCATTTAATGGAACTTGAGCACCCACAGATTTTGGTATCCATGGGAGGTCCTGGAAACAAACCCCAGTGGATAAAAAGGCCCATTTAACTGAAGTGTCTGGTTTTTTTTTGGGGGGGGGGGGTTCGTGGCCGTGTTCTGGAAGAGTTTACTCCTGACATTTTGCCAGGATCTGTGGCTGGTATCTTCAAGAATAAACTCTTCCAGAACACAGCCACATAACTCGAAAACCCCACAAAAAATCTATGGATTCTGGCCGTGAAAGCCTTCAATTTCACATTGAAGTGTCTGGATTTGTATCCTGGTGGACCATGGCAAAGCCACAGTATATTTTTTACTGATTACCTTCAGTATACTTAACACAGAACTTAACATTAATTAAAAACAGTATTTTTAAAATCTTATATGAATTTATTAATCTGGTAATGTTCATTTTCCTCCTTATTATTCTTGTTTAACTGACACGATTCAAGATCTCTTGGAAGCTTTTTTAATCAAAATATAATCAGCAACATAATTCCATTTTATGTTTTGACTGACATATATATTAAACTAAAATATAGACTTATACACACTACACTTACAATAGTCTCTTTAAAAGCAATTGCACAAACTTATGTTTCTTCATATTTTTCATATTATGTATACGAGATACTCTGGAAGAAGGAAAGCCCTCCCCCCACTATCTTCCATGGTCCAGGCCTCAGAGGGAGAGAAGTACTGCTGGACTTGATCCCCTTCCCCACTACTATGCTCCTCTCTTTTTGTGTTGTGTCTCTTTAGATTAAAAGCCTGAGGGCAGGGAACTGTCTAATTAACCATTTTTTAAGATGCTCTGAGAGGCTTTGTGGTTGAAGAGTGGGGTATAAATACTCTAAAATAAATAAATAAGATTTCATTTTCATATCCTTGGGTGTCAAAATATATGAAATTCCAAGTTTTACAGACAAATCCAGCTTGAGATCACTTGGTTGTACACTAAGCAACTTACAGTCACAAACCAAACACAGGCTATCAAAAGATAAATGGTAAGAAAGCAAAATAAGAAAATTCTAAATGATTGCTTACCTATTATACATATTCCCTTTTATATGAGCTGTAACCAGGTAAATATAAAAGTGATATATAGCCGTACGTATAATTTTAGATGCCAATATGTATTTTGAACTTTTTAAAAAGGACTAATTTGTACACGTGGCTGACATGCTGTCCCTATTCCCAAAATGCTAGCTACTAATTAGCACTAATTGACAACCCAGTTTGCTTTCTCAGGAAAGCCAGGTCAAAGATTAAATAGTCATGGAGAGCAATATCATGTGAGTCATACTTTATAAAAGTAATAAAGATCACTCCCTGAGACCAGACTCTATTCTGGAAGCATAGTTAAAAAGCGTAACTGATAAAAACATTTTATTTTCTATCACAATTTAAAACAGAATAGAACATAATTAGAAGTGGCCAATCCAGTCTTTTTGGTTAAATAATTTAAGGAAATACATAAATTACAGTAAGAATGCAATCCTGCCCAGGGGCTTAATTCCAGCAATGTAGTAAGTAAAGGACTTCAGTCCAGAACTAGTAGAGATGATTCGAAGCAATTCTTCATTTTTACCCTAATTAAAGGACATCCCTTTAAATTTAGCAAGAAGAAGAACTTTACCCAGTGCTAAATCAAGTGAAACTTTATCTGAGAGACCACTTCCCCCTATATTTAGGCTTTGAAATGATCCATCTCCCAAAAGAATCAAGGTCAGAATACTTAGTACTCAACTAAGCAGTCCAATGATGATGAATGTTTTCTATTTTACTGTGCCTCCTTCAATGTCATCAGGACTATATACTTTGAAAACCCAGGTTTGCTACCATAGAATTATCCTCTGTCTTATCACCTTTTTCTTCCTGAAATAGTTTGTTTTCACCCCTTTACATTCAATTATGTAAAATAACTTTTAGGGATTTGTAGCTCGGTCTGTCAGAGAGCTATGATGCCTCAACCAACTACAAACACAAGGATTATGTAGGACAGAGTCATTACATTTAAAGTGGTGCCAAAGTGCTTTAATTCAGCCTTTTAAAAATCATGCAGGATTTTGGAATGGAAGCTGACCTGCTGAAGGGCCACATATTTCTCACAATGAACACTTAAGTGGATAATCACTAATTATAAGAATAAAATGCAGCTGAACCAACAAGAACAAATTATGAGATATACAAGACTACAGTTGGCCCTCCATTTTCGTGGGAGACCTGTTATGGACACGCATACACACCCGCAAAAACAGAGACTCACCTATATTCAAGCCCCATAGGCTTGAATGGGGCATGTGCCTGCGAACATAATGAAAATAATGGAGGGCACCCGTCCGTGAATATTCAACACTGTGGACCTCAGGTCCGTGAGAAAAGAGAGGGAACTGTATATCCAATTGTTAGTTCCTGCTAAAGCAAATCTACTGAATGAATGGGACTTGATAAATCAACTCTTAAGTCCCATTGAATCAACGGGTTTACTCTTAATAGAATTAGCTAAACTGGCTTTAGCCCATAGTTCCTCTTTACCACTTCCAAATGTGTGAACCAGAGGCACTGTCTCTCATAATCAGCATTAACAAATGAAATTATTTTATTTTTATTTTATTTACGGCATTTATACCCTGCCCTTCAGCCCTACAGGCTATCAGAGCAGATTACAATTATTATTATTTTTATTTAGACGGTTCCCTGCCCTCAGGCTTACAATTTAAAAAGGCACGACATAAAATGAGAATGGTGGTTGGGAAGGGGATCAGGTCCAGCAGTTCTTCTCTTCCTCTGAGGCCTGGACCAAGGCAAATGGACTGGAGGGAGGGTTCGGCTTCTTAATGTAGCCAGGACTGATGGAGCTGGGCCTGCATCTCTCCCTCCATGGCTGGATGGCACCAGATGGACTAGAAGGAGGGCCCTGATTCTTAATCTACTAGATCACTGAAACTTGAAGCCTCAGCATTTATGATAGGATTGATACACATTCATACTGGAGTTGTGCTATCTTCCTCATGCTGCAGTCTCTCCCTTCCCCTCAAGCAGCTTTTTAAAAGATAGCTTGAGGACAATTGGGATGGTGAAATAAGTATCTTCATACACCTTCCAGTCTGCACAGCTGACAGGTTTCTTCCTCACTGTTGTTGATTGCTGTTGTGTGCCTCTACATCATTTCTGACTTAAGGTGACCTTAAGGTAAACCTGTCATAGGCAAGGTTTCTTCAGAGGGGGTTTGCCATTGCCATCCTCTGGGGCTGAGAGTGCATAACTTGCCTAAGATCACCCAGTGACTTTTTATGCTTGAATGCTGAACTGAAGCCTGATCTCAAGCTATAGTACAACCCTCAAACTGCTATACCAGACTGGCATCAATCAGCTGGATAGTGGCGTTGTGTGATGCGAGGGGAGGGGGGATTAAATGTTTCTGCTTCCACTTACAGGTTGTGTGTGTCTTTCTTTGGTCTATGTATCACCATGTGTGAGGAGGCAAAAGGTGTGTGCATCCCTATATGAGAAAAAAGGGATGAAGACAGACATGTGGCCACACCAGCTGATGCCTTCTGTCAGGCCTACAATTAGTGGAGACAACCAAGCCACTGCCAAAGCATCCCTTTTGATCAAAAAGACTGCCTATCTTGATGACTGTCTCTTGCTTCTGGTACTCCTCTTTGAACCTTACCGCAGCAGAATTCTAACAGTGAGCTCTGATTTGGATGCCAACTATAACTGAGTATTTTATTATGATCTAAATTGTGTATGTAGATTCAAAGAGTGTGAGACAGAGGAGGAAATGCTGCATTAAAAAACAAAACAAAAAAACCATTCCTGACATTGTTCACTCACTCAGAAAAGATGCAGCTCTCAATGAGCTTCCTGTCACTGGCCGACTACACTCTCTTCACTCAGTATCCTCCTATTCAGCCAAGAAACAACAAAAGGGAAGGAAGAAGAGATAGAGTGGGGTTATATACATACTTTTTGGTCCCTCCAATCCATGTGACATTTAGGGTCCATTCACACTACACAATTATAGCACTATAATTCTACTTTAACTGGTATGACTCCATCCTAAGCAATCCTGGTGTTTGTAGTTTGGTGATGCACTACACTAGAACTCTCTGGCAGAAAAGTCTCAAGTATGCCAAACTGCAAATCCCAGGATGTCATGGGATGTTGCCATGGCAATTAACATGGAATGGAGCACTATAACTGTGTAGCGTGAATAGGCCCTTAGTGTCAGGATACGTCCTGCTCATCCAAGAGGACCAATGATGAACCCTTCTCAGCAGCCACCCCTAGAGGATGTGGGAGTATGGGGTTAGATTCTCAAACTCATGATTAACCAGACTAATTCTCTGTTCTTTTCTGCTCACCAAGCCCTGCTCCTCAAGTCACAATTTCAGCTGACAGTCTCATATATTCGGAACCGCTTTGTCAGTAAGTTTTAGATTTCAAAATCATATCCCCCCCCCCCAATTTATTGTGTTAGTCTCTATTAAACATGTACAAACCACTGCTTTGCTTTGTTGCATTGTAGATTTTACTTTCTGATTTATACAAGTACTCAACGATCTGTTTGATATCAAAGAAAAGAAATGGCATCTGCAACAAAATGTTGCAGTATACCTTCATATCCTCATGAGGAACCCTGTTCCATGCCTTTTTCTAAAATAGTGTATGCTTTAAAAAGTCTCTTGTGAAAATTGGACTTGTTGGTCTTAGAACCAAAGTGTGTGTAAAGTAGACCACGTAGGCCTTTTCACAAATGCAAGTATTTCGAAGTACAGTGGGAGGCAAGGATCATATGTGAAGATCCACACCAATATTGATCTTCTCCCATTATGGCTTTTGACGTTATAGCATTATTATTATTTCCATATGTCCATACCCTACTTTTTAAAAAAATATAATTGCCATAGTTTTTGACCCCAAAATCTGTTCTTGACTTATACATGAGGTCGACTTATAGTAAAGTAGATACGGTATATACTATTTATATACATATTCACATATATACACACATATATACATACAAATATACCTACATATACACACAAATACAAACTCCTGTATAAACATAACCGACTACCACTCTATCTACCTGCATACAAATATGTAAATTTATAGTGCTATATAAATAAAGGTTAATAATAATAATAATAATAATAATATAATTACACATATAACCATTTACATACCACATATAAACAGAAATTCCTAATTCCTAAGTATATAAACCCCATACCTCCCACCTCCCTTTCTTCTATAAACAAATAAGCATCTCACATACATATAACCTATTTTTTCTATATAATCATACCTACTATCATGCATCTCTTTAACCTTCTGCTTAATTTTTTAAAGAGCAGGTCTCCAGAATTTCACTTGGACTCCCTCTTGGCTACACAAATAGTGTCTGTTAGCTCAGAATCTTTCTTTCTCATCAGCTGATTCATAAGCTGTTCTCCTTCCTGCCAATATAATCCATTGCTTGTTAATGTCAAAGGGCACGTCTACATGCACCTATTACATCGTTTTTCCTCCCCACCCTCACTGCAACCTGTCTACGTGATGAAGGGCCAAAACACTGATTTGAATATGGACTGTCTTCACGAGGGAAAGCTAGTTTCATACCAAATCCAGCCTATCCCAAACTAAAACACTGTTGTTGTTGTTTTTTTAAAAAAAAACCCTCACCTTTTGCTCTGGATTTTGAAGGAAAATCCAGAGCACTCTGCAGTGATGCCAGGTGGCTGTTTATATATGCATCTCACTGTGCCACCTGGAACCACTATTGAACATCATTCTTCCTGTCACAATGAGACACCCAGGTGACAGACTTTGGCCACCTCATTTCCAACCTCAGAGGAAGCAATTTGTGACAGTGATGGAAGGACACAGTGGGACATGTATGTAGATAGCTGCTTGGCATTGTTCTAGAGTGTAGAGCTAATGGGGGGAATCTGGAGCAGCATTTATCCATGATTTATCCATGACTGGGACCAGAATTATTTTGGATTTCAGAGTTTTTCGGATTATAGAACATTTGCATATATATAATGAGTATCTTGGAACTGGGATCGAAGTCTAAACATGATATTCATTTTTACTTCATATACACATAGCCTGAAGATAATTTTATACACAGTAATTTAATAATTGTATGCATGAAACAAAGTTTGTATACGCTGAGCCATCAGAGAGCAAAGGGGGCACTATCTCAGCCACCCAAGTGGACAATTTTGGAATATTACAGAATTCTGGATAAGGGAGACTCAACCTGTATAAACAGTACAATCCAACATCCAGGTGAAAAAGAAAAAAAGAGGGAGGAGGAGTGGACAAAGATTGCTGCTGGAAATCCATAAGTCATTACAAGAGTAGACATTGCTAGATGGTTACACTGGACTCGTTGGTATTCGAACGAATGGTATGATTCAATATACAGTTGGCCCTCCTTATCCACAAATTTTTTATCCACGCATTTGAGCATACACAGCTTGAAAATATTTCCAAAAAGGATAAATTCCAAATAGCAGAGCTTGATTTTCCATTTTATATATGGGACACCATTTTGTTGTGCCATGATATTTAATGGGACTTGAGCATACACTAATTTTGTTATCCATGGAGGGTCCTGGAACCAAACTCCAGAGAATAACAAGGGCCCACTGCATAGCATAGGATCATACAGCAGGGAAAGTTGGTATTAAAAGCTGGTATTGAATGCCATTTGGCTGCCTTCTGGTATACATTACATCAATCCCTCCACAGATGTACATTTTAGAGCATGATTCAGGTTCAGTCTTTGTCAATACTTCATTCATAAAAATGGCATAGATGTCTTAAAATAGTGTCCATGTATACAAGTCTATTGACAGAAAAGTTGATATTGCTGATACTGGTGCGAGAATAAACATTCCAGGAGGCAACAAGATTCACTAGTGCTGCTGGGAAACAAGAAAAAGAATAGTTGAAGAAACTAGGAGGGATGAAGCAGTTGCAAGGAAAATTAGAAGTTTCATTTTACTGTTACTTTCCAAAAAAATTATTTTTAGATAATCCAAGACTATGAACTAGCCACCTAAATTAAGCAGTCTCTTCTACACCATTGTTCTAGACATAACTTCCTGACTGAAGGGAAATGAAATAGATTTCTGCCAAAATTCTGTCCAAATTAAAAGATGCCAACAAGAAACAAATATGTTAATAACCAATAAATATAAATTACAAACACAACCTTGTCCCCACAAATTAAAAAAAACAACAACCATTCATTATTGTTCCTATGGTATGAATTTTTAAAATGTTGATACACAAAGAAACTAGTGAGCTCTTCTGATTTCTTTGTCTATTAAAGTTGTATTCAGGTGTCCTTAGAAAGTGGCTACAGGAGGTCTAAAATAACAGAAACACATGCAAGTTGGCGTGTGATCTGGCATTATTCAGCAACCTTAGAGATTTGAGCCACGTATAATGCATCTTTTCACATTTTCTTTGCAACTTTAATTGCATTAATGGGTTTAATTTCATGTGGAAAAAAGTTAATTACACTGAAATACAGTTTTTTTCTATGTTCATAGAAAATAAATAAATAAATAAATAAATATTCCAGGTAATACCAAAAGCCTGTAATTGGCACAAAATTATATTCACATTAACAATGCAAGAAAAATAGTACTGTATCTTATTATAGCATGGCATACTGTAATTCATCTTCTAACATGTCTATGTTTTTACTCTTATATTGTTAATATTTTTAATGTAAAATACCAATCAACTGTTCACAAAGATCACATTCAAACATTCTAACTAAATATGTCCTTATTTTACAAAAGTACTCTACACACATTTATAAAACGTTGATTTGAAAGCACAAGGCCATTGGTGCATCTTAACAGTTATGTTCTTTGCCTACAGCCTTCAGTCATCAGTACAACCTCCTCCTGGATTTCTTTCAAGCCAAATTGCTTAATATCCATGTCCGTTTTTCCAAACACTTCTGATAACTTATGGCAACAACCCTATAAATGTTTATCTGAGAGCAAGTTCAGTGTATTCAGTGAGTTTACATCTGAGTACACATACACAGGATTACACTTTAAATGTTTTAACATACTTTCATTTCCTTATTAAGCTGTTAGTGTGAGTTCTCTAGGAGTTGAAATGCATTACAGAAGCATTACACAGTAGCAACTGTCCAGCATCTTAATTGGCTGAGACTTTCTGTGTTACCAGGTTCGAAATAATTTAAATGCTTTAACATAGCCAAAAGCAAACATCCGAATAATTACAAACACAACTTCAGCAATGTCAGGCACTCTGTGCAGACCACTATGAAGCAGCCCGAATCTTTAATAGAGAGCTGTACACTTCCTGTCACATAGACAACTGACATCAGCAGAAAACTAAGAAAAACATTAAAATACTGTATATCCTGCATGATTAACTACTGAAGTCATGACTTGGTAAAAGAAATACCAACAAAACAAAAATTACAGAAAATTGTTGTGCCAAGTGAAAGTTAAGAAGAATTTAAAAAGCTGGCCACCTGTATTTTATACCTAGAGAGAGGATTATTTTCTTGTGAAAAAACAAAACCTCTTCAGAATATGAAAGCATGCAGAATCAACCGTTTGTGAGCATCTTCCTTTAATTTAATTCTCCATGCAGTACAGTGTAGTGCAGCAGTGCAGTGAAGGGCAGAAAATGTTAAGTTGATCAACGAAACACATTGTTCACATCCAAAGATTTCCCCTAATCATCTGGCTGTTAAAAACTTACAAATTACTTGCAATTCCATCCATCTAGGCATGTTGCAAAACAATAACATCTGTGTCACTGAACACTTCACACAGCTATTCATTAGCATTCCATTTTTGCTACCAGTGGAGTATAGAGGGGGAAAAATTGCACCTCATTAGAACTGCTTACATAGTTTACTATAGTGAACAAAGATACAGCCCCAATAGTCTTTCTCATGCTTTCATTTCTTTATTTCATTTCTTTCCTGAGACATATAGCATGTGCCAAAGAGAAAGCTTAATGCTAAATATTCCTGGAGTGTGACAATAGGTAATACAATAAAACAGATTACAACCATACCTTTCTTTCACAGCAGTGGTGCCAAGCACAGGTACACTGTAGCAATCAATTTGTTCTGCAGACAGTAAGGCTTTCATAGAATACTAATGCAAAATCTCTTTTCTTTCTCCTTCGACTTTACTCCCCAATGCCTAGGTCCCAACCAATACCAGGAGGAGGGCGGAATGTCTTCTGCTGAGATAACCACAACTACTAATCAAGTATACGTGTACAAGGGCAAAGGATTAAGCTTCCACCAAGCTTGATTCAAGCACTCAGAGTAGCTGAACACATGCACAGCAAGGTCAGAGCGTGTACACACACACACACACACTTACTTGAGAGAACTAATTCATCATACTTTACTATTGATGGCTCTTTTCCTTGGGGAACTAAAATTACTTCCTAGTGAGATGCTCGCATTTAGATACAGGAACACCCAACAGAGATTCTCTTTTCATCAAAATGACAGTGAAGTGTGGTTTTGTTGTTGTTGTTGCTGTACTGAATGGTTTGATAGTTTGAAACAGAACAAAACTGTGTGTTTAGCATAATTATTCAAGAGCAAAAATTCAATCATGCTCTGAACATTAGAACTGACTTAAGCTGAAATTTCCTAACCACCCACTTGGGAGTTTTCCTGTGGGTTTACTTCTGAGAAGGCATATGCAAGATTGCACCCTTAATGTATTTGGAAGAGTGGAAAGTAAATATTTTTAAAGAAAGCAAAAAAAGGGCCAAAACATCAAATGATTTACGGAATATTCCAAACCATTTAATAATGTCAGTACTAAGAAAACCCTATGAAATTCACAGGGCCGCCATAAGTTGACATTGTGTCAATTATGCTGTCATTAATGTTTATCAGCATAAGAGAGCACACTTGTAAAATTCTGTCACCTTTCCACAAGCCTATTTCCTATAAAGAAGAAGGAGCCAGGATTTTGATGCTGCTCTCTCCCTCCATTCACTATTTATTTATTTATTTATTTAGGCCTGTAAAGTTAGGCAAAGTGCTTGGATTTTTTTTTTTTTAGCAGAGTTAAGCTTATTTTCCTTTACTCATAAAATTATGATACATCACTACAGAGTTGTACACATTGGGCAATATCTTTGTAAACCTGAACATAAGATGTTAAAAGGTTCTACTGAAACTGACTGTAAGTAATTTGTCTCAGTTCTTAGTTTATCAGAAGCTGTAGCATTTCCTAGGTAATGAGATTGAAAATCTGAATCATTATCGACACAGCTTTATTACATGTGTGACCTGCATTTGGAAGGAAGGAAAGAGGAGGTGTGTGGGGGGGGGGGAGAGGAAAAACTCATTGCACCATTTGGCATTTCATCTCCTGTAAATTGGCAAAATACTTTTGAAATATCAGGGCTTTCACAGCTGAATCATAAAAGAGAGAAGCATAATCAATACCGATCAGTTTGTCCTTGACATACTGACCGTGTCATCAGGCTACTGTCATGTGATATCATGTCATTTCCCCACCTGGCTCATGACCTTGTCCTTTAAATGACCCAAAGCTTCCCTGAAGTAGCAGGAGGCCCCTCCCCGCTGTCTCAGCAAGGTCGAATGGGTCAGCATGTCCTCATCTATAATCCACCACCATTTGTCAGCAGGGAGGCTGGAGGAGGCAGGCTCGCTACAAGGGGAGAATGCCCAATTAGGCAGCTGTCACACAAAGCATAGGCTGCAAAATTATCCCCTGTCAAAAGAAAGAGCAGCTGCGGGTGCCAATTACAGCAACCTTTCAACCCTTTAGGTACTGGAAACTACACAGAAGTAAATGAAGTACAATTAGTGGTAACAAATCGATGAATTAGGACAGTAAATTATAAATTATTAGCAGGTGAGCCCAGGTCTTACATACTGTTAAGGGCATACTACACCTCGGGCAAGGGCAAGGAAGTACAGTGATCATACTGCCTATCCATTTTTATTTATACATCTCCTTGCTCTGAATCTCCATCATTTTCTTTATGTATGTTTCCTGATTGGGGCGGAGGGGATGGGAGGGTGGAAGAAAAGGAAGTCAAGTGCAGTTTTCTGCATTTACATTGTCAAGTACTTGTCTCCAACTCACAAACAGAATTCCCGGTCACTGAAGAAACAAATTATCTGTACTGACACTGAATCCAAATACTGGAAACGTTCTGAACGATAACAAAACTTCAATTCAGCTTGAAAATGTTAAATATACTATAGTTACACACAAAGAGCCACACCACTTTGACTATGTGCTTCTTTAACAGCACAAACACCTTGTGTCAAATCCTTTCTCAAAGCAATGGGACTTTCAGAATCAGTTTGCTAAAAGATGTAAAGTCTGTTGGTCAAATAAAAAGGTCAGCGTTCATTCACTGTGCCCAAGCCCTTTGGGTACACCCAAAATAGATTTCTGAATTCCCATACTTTCCAGCTACCCATAAAATCTCCTAAGTAGAAGAAGATCAGCATGTGCTTTATAGACTATAGCAAAGCCTTTGACTGCACAGATCTCAAAAAACTATGGAACGCCCTTAAAGACATGGGAGTGCCACTACATCTGATAGTCCTGATGATAAATCTGTATTTAGAACTAGAGGCTTCTATTAGAACAGAATATGGAGAAACAGAATGGTTCCCAATGGGCAAAGGGGTCAGGTAAGGTTGCATTGTGTCATCGTGCTTGTTCAAACTGCATGCAGAAAATATCATACAAAGAGCAGTATTAGACTCAGAAGAATGAGTGAAGATAGGAGAAAATAATAATAATAACAATAATAATAATAATAAGTTTTATTTATACCCCGCTCTTCACCCAAGCTATCAGAACAGCTTACAATTTGTTAATTAGACATGTATTACTGTTTTTATGCTGTAATCCCACCTCGATCCGTAGGGAGAGGCGGGAAATATAAATAAACTATTATTATTATTATTATTATTATTATTCCCCTGCCCTCAGGCTTACAATCTAAAAAGACATGACACAAAAGGAGAAGGGAGAGGTGGTGGGGAAGGGGAAAAGTCCAGCAGATCTTCTCTCCCTCGGAGGCCTGGACCAAGGCAGATGGACTGGAGGGAAGGTCCTTCTTTTTTAGGAAAGGCCTGTTGGAGCTGGCTTGCCTTTCTCTCCCTCAAGATGGTGGATGGAGGGAGGGCTCTTCTTCTTTTTAGGCAAGGCCTGTTGGAGCTGGCTTGCCTTTCTCTCCCTGAAGATGGTGGATGGAGGGAGGGCTCTTCTTGCTTGCAGGCAAGGCCTGTTGGAGCCGGCTTGCCTTCTCTCCCTGAAGATGGTGGATGGAGGTCCAAGATATGCAAATGACACCATACTACTAGCAGAAAACATCACAGCCTTGGAACAATTACTGAGGAAGGTTTAATAAAAGGACAAAGAAAAGCTTAATGCTGAACATAAAGAAAATAAAATTAATAACCATGGAGGATATACATAAGTTCAACCTAGATAATGAGGAAATCCTGTATCTTGGATCAAACACTGATCAGAACGGTAGCTGCAGTTAAGAAATAAGTTAAGAAATAAGAAGAAGACTAGGAATGGGAAGGGCAGCCATCAAAGAACTAGATAAGATCCTGAAGTGTAAAGATATACAACTGAACACTAAAGTTAGGATCATGCAATCCATTCTATTCCCCAGCACCATGTATGGATGGGAGATCTAAACAGGAAAAAAAATCAACTCATTTGAGATGTGGTGGTGGAGGAGAATGCTGAGGACATTGTGAATGGTCAAAAAAAAAAGGGGGGGGGCAAACAAATGGGTTCTAGAAGAGATCAAGCTTGAACTGTCCCTGGAAGCCAAGGTGATGAAACTGAGGCTGTTATGCTTTGACCACATCATGAGGAGGTATGACTCACTAAACGACAATAATGTTAGAGAAGGTAGTAGGCAGCAGAAAGAGATGCATGCCAGATGGCTAGACTCTATTAATTTACAGGCCCAGAGCAGCTGAGGACAAGGGGTCTTGGAGATGCCCCATCCACAGGTTCACCATACGTCATGGTTGACTTGAGGGCAGTTAACAATAACAAGCCTGTACTGCTCTGAATTACATTTTAGATTTTACACTGAACAGTGTACTGTTAACTCAAGTTGTCTGATATACTGTGTCAATATTAGAAAGACAATAAAGGGAAGGGGGAACCTTTGTTAGCTAAATAAAAATATTTTAAAGCATAAGAATTGTCCAGCCAATAGATAGACAATTATGCAACTAGAAAAAGTATGCATTCAACCAATTGCCACAGAGGTACTTTCTAACAAAATAGCTGCTGACTGTTGCAATGGTGATGAGATAACAAAAAGCTGGCTCCATCTTACACTGTGTATATACATCTTACACATGTATATCCTAGACTTCTCCCAAGACCTGTTCCCCATGCAAGTAATGGAAAAAGCTTTAAGCAGTTTCTTATGTGCTTGAGTTTAAATGCCATCTCCTGCAGGCCATATAAATATAACATGTACAAAATACATTAACACCCAAAATCCACAAAACAGTGATACTTTTATTGGGCCAACCAAAATGTGAAATATATATGTTGCAATATACATGCTTGCAACATGTCTATTGGGCATTTTGGTTGGCCCAATTAAGATATCACTGTTTTGTGGATCTTGGATGTTATTTTACTTTGCTATATGGACAACATGGTTATTTCTGGGTATGTTTTCTGCATGTATAGAATAGATACAAATATGTTATATTTTTAAAAACAGTTTGACTCTGACCTGTTTTCTTTTCCTTTTTCTTGAGTTGAGACATTTTTGTTCTTTATTTACCATTATTCCTGTTGTTTATAAATTTCACAGGTATTTTTTTACTTTAATATCACATTAAACTGCAATATACTGTACTAAACGCCCTGAGAGGTGTTTAATACATTTTTAAAGTGAATACCATGATCCTCCCTTCTGCAGGATGGGGCCCTCTGACAGTCACAGATGTCCTCCCACCCTCCTTTGTGGGGGGATGAAGGTCCTACCAAAGTATGATAGGAAAGTATTCAACTGTCACACTTTGGTAGTTTCTGTATGCTGTCTCTTTCAGCTGTAGAAAGGGAGATGTAAGAACCCTCTTTCACTGCTAAGATTTGCCTTGTAAACCATCTCACTAACTACTAGAGTGTTTACCTTTCGCTAACATTAGCACAAAACTTTATCTAACAAACTAATCCCACGTTCTTCCATACAACTCTTTACTCTGACAGTGTTCACACTTGTGAAGCTGATAATTAGGATAGCAGTCTTCCCCAACCTGCTACTGTCCAGATAACCTCAACTCCCATCCCCCTCTTGCAACCATGGCAGATGGTCATGACTTGGGAGTTGTCTTCTGAAGTATCTGGAGGATACCTGATTCGGGAAGGTTGCCTTAGACCAGTGATAGCAAAATATTACAGGTCTGTGTGACAGGGGCAGGGCTTCTGCTTCCCCCCCCCCGACGGAGGCTGCATGCTGGGGCGGGGCTTTTGACCTCTGGAGGCGGTACTTCTGGGGCGGGGCTTCTCCCCAACCCTTTCCCCAACCTCCAGCTGTCTCTTACAGACAGCTAGAAGCTGGGAAAGGATCGGGAGGGAGGGTGGAGAGGCCCCCTCCTCCTGCCCTGAACAGACAGCTGGGAGTCAGGCAGGGCCTGTGGAAGGAAGGGGGAGGCAGCACATGCCGAGCCTGCCTTCTCCTGGACCTTTACCCAACCTGAGGCATTCCTCGAAGGCCACCTCAAGTTGGGGAAAGGCCCAGGGGAGGAAGGGCGAGGTGGCACGCACAGCTTCCTCTTTCCCCCGGATCTTTCCCTGTCCCCAGCTGTCTCTCTGGAGACAGCTGGAGGCTGTAAAAGGTCTCCGAGGAAGCAGAACTGACCAGACACACCAGTCACTCCTCCCCCCCTTTTTTTTCCTGGCCTCCAACTGTTTTGAAGAGGTAGCTTAAGGCTGGTCAAGGGCTGGGAGGAGGATCCAGAGGCTTGTGCCTCTGACTCCTTCTCCGCAACGCCATTTTCTTGAGGTCAGGAAATGGCAGGGAGGAGGAATGCGTGTTCTTTCATCTCCCTCGCCCATGCCTGGCAAAATGGCATTGCATGCCACTTCCAGCACACTGGCTCCTTTTAAAATCAGCATCAAGGTCTGGAATACGGCCTTGGCACAGTTTCTGGCCATTCTGGGGTGTGCATCATGTAAATGCCACACCCCCAAAGTGGCCAGAAGCCACTTTATTTGGCCCATGTGTTTTGGGCCTATGTAGCACTTTGAACCAAAAGCACACAACCAACCTAAATGTAATACCATTAATAGTAATAGAGATTCGCAGGTTAACAAGAGACTAAAGTTGGGATCCTATACCCACTTAACTGGTAGGAAATCTCAATGAAATCAATCAGCTATATTTTGGAGTAGATATGTATAAGATTAGGCACTCTATATATCCTAGAAGAACCAGAGCCTGCCTGATCTTGGAAGATAAGTTAGGTCATCTCTGGTTAGTACTTGGATGGGAACTTGCCAATGAACACCAGGTGGTGTAGGTTATAGTTCAAAGGGAGTATTGTTTGCCTAAGAAAATCCTATGAAATTCATAGGGTCAACAAGCAACTTGAAGATACAAAACACACACACACACAGAGAGAGATACAGACACACACAAGATTGCACTGATACAGCATGTTAGGCATCTCTGTGGATGAATTTAGAACAGAACCTAAAGTTACAGGCACATTCTCATTTCTGTTCACACACACAGATGGGATTCTTCTGTAGATTGATTTTTCTGAGTGATAGTTTCTTGAATAAACCATCTCATATGCAACACATATCAGAAAGAACAAGTTCACAGCTATTCAACAGCCTCAGCTGCAGACCACCTTCTTTTGTTCTACAGTACTCTACAGCAACTTCTTAGAAAAAAATCAAATAATATTTCATTAGGATTTTTACATTTCAGATATGACAGGGCAAAACAATTGAAGACTTTTCTGAAAATATATGTAACAAATTCCTATGTCCTTTCAGAATACAGTCCGTTACAATTTGACATTTCTTTTGGGGCAGGCATATATGAACTACTCTGAAGGAGTTAATGTCTTTAGAATTCTTTCCCCATCATACTTGGTAACTATCTCTTTAAATAATTTAAATCCTTTCCATCAACTACAAAGCTGTTTTGAAGCCATTTAGCTTTGTTCTTTACATGTGTTCTAATTAAGAAATGACCTTGACATCACACACACCAGAAATCCTGGATTATTTCCTACAGCAAAAAATCTATGAAGGGGGGTAAAAAAGAGGAAAGAAAGAGAGGAGGGGGGAAGGATAGCGCATCCTGTATATTTCTTTTAGTGAGGATCCAAGGAAGTTGTTGGTTGGCTGAATGCTGAAGCAGTTTCACTGCATCATTTTTCCCCCTGTTGTTGTTGTAGAATGTCACAGGGCGGGTTAGTGTGACCTTGAGCTGCATCAGCAGCACAGCAAGGGTCGAGATGCCTGCAGGCGCCCTTGTACTGGATTTGCAAGACAAAAACCTTCAAACTGGCTGAAGGACATCTTAAATCTCTTCAAAGGTTTTCTGAACTAATCTGGGCTGCTCTTAGCCGGAACTGTGCCAGTGTACGAGGCAAAATTAAAAACAAGGTCTTTGACAGGATATTGTCTCCTTTTAACCCTTCTCATGCAGAAGGCAGCACAAGCCTGGGCAGCAGAGAAGCACACACTTGGCATATAGCAGCACTGTTCTTTCATAAGAAATTATATGAGAAAGCTATCACAACGAGATGGCACTACTATTAACTCTGAATATGCAGATACTTCATTGCACAAAATTTCTCTCCTCTCTTTAAAATATAAAGTATAACATTATTATAGCTAGTCTTCTTTCTACAGCTTTACTTTCTACAGTGCAGCAATAGCAGTGTTAGCTTGCTGGCCCAGAAAAAGACAGTTCAGCATTTTGTTTGCAAGTTTCTAGTCAGTTTGTTTGAAACACCTTGACTTTTCTGAACCCTGAGATATCAGAATGAAAACTTGTTACATAAGTCCAGGGCACCAGGTTGAACAGTAGCTCTCCCTCTGCACCCATTTTCAAAAAGTACAAGGATAAATATACAAGACAAACAACATTAGGAATTTACAACGTCTGACAAGGCTTCATACCAATCATTTTTCCTAACAGCCAGACAGGCTCAGCTTATCTCCTACTCCAAAGACACAAATTAATTGTATCATTTATACTTGCTGATATGTAAGTTTCAGGACAGGGATATAATGACCTAGGGATGTGATTCCTTCTTCTCATGTTTTTGTTTGTTTGTTTGTCCCCCCCCCCCGAAGAAACTGGAAAATTTTGGATTAGGGAATATCTTACTATAAAATGATGGGGGGGGGGGAGTGTCCACCACAAAGGTTTTTCTATATTACTACATAGCCTCCAACACCAGATGATTTCTTAGCATGCTTATGTTTTAATGCTGTGAAGAATTTTTCAAATATTTCAGAATACAGAATACTTTCAGATGTATGACACAGAAATGTAATCTAGGATTCTAAGCATATTCTTCCTGTAATATTGAAAGGAAGTTGTTGCATGACAGATGTCCTGATTCCTCTTCATTTCTACCCTGCTTCAGAGTCTTCTGTCTTCTAGAGACGTGTGAAAAGGTAGTATATGTCTGGATATACAGCAACCAAAGACTGTACCTGACATCAGGAAGAGTTCCTTCATCTGGACAGTCAGAGTTTTGGGATGTCCATGAAAATGATATAAATTAAGTTATTAGAAGAAGCGGAAACTGCTCATAGTGATATCTGAGAAAAGGAAACTCATTTGACAAAGACTGATGAAGGAAAATGAGCCCCCAATGCAAGAGGTTTCTGCAAAATGTGGGTGTGACAAAATATTTTGCCACCTGGAGAGGGGAGGGAGTGAGGAAAGGGAAAGGACAGGGTCTGTTTGCTCTGCTCCAGACTGAGGCAAAGCCACTGGAGCCATGCTGGGTCTCTTGCCTTGCAGCCTGAACAAATGAACGGAGAGACAACTAGTTCCCCGAGACACTCTCCATTCAGCCTCCCTCTGTCCTGTCCCAGAATGGTGTATAAAAGAAGATTAATGCAACCCTCATCCCCACAATTCCCTGCCACACCCCTTTTCCTCACCACCCCTCTGCTGCCTTTTTTTCCCCTGAGTGCACACTTGGAGTTTTCCAATGCCCACAGGGGAGCATTACTGTCCACTTTGGGAATCACTGTACTAGAGCAACGATTCCCAAAGTGGGTAGTATTGCTCCCCTGAGGTGGTGGAAAGATCCAAAAGGGCAATGAAAAAAGGGGGATTTGGTGGTGGTGTGGAGGTGAGAAAAATGGAGCAGCGGAGGGGGGGGGAGGGCTTCAGTCAAAGTATTGATGCACGAGAAAGACAAGGAGAACCAGCAGCCTTTAGGACACTAGGGGAGATGAAGGTTGCATGAAACTTTTCTTTTCAGGGTTCCTTAAAACTACTGTGCAGCCTTGTTGATCACTTTTATGGTGGTATCTTCTGCTCTTCACCGCCCCGCATAAGATCACTATCGTGATGCCATTTTGGAAAAGACTGTCTGAAGTGGGGGGGGGGGGGAGAAGTGGCAGCAAAAAAGAGTTATCACATTTTGGACCCTGCCTAAGCTTTGTGAATTTTGTTGGGACTTGGATGTCAGGTTGGAGCTACACTGTTACTCCTGTTTTCTTTCATCTGACAGGCCAACAAAAGAGGCAGCCAAAGAAACAATGTGTGTATGTGTGCATGTCTGTAGGGATGATAAATTAAAGCTGTGTGGCAAAGGCACATCTTTGGGAAAGGAGGAGGAGGAGGATTCTTCGAAGAGTCCTTCGCTCTCTCACCTTTCTCAGATTGAGAGTCCTTCCTTGCTGGGGAAAAAAGTCAGAAGCCAGGTGCAACCACTCTGCCCCAGTGCAGGGTTGGGAGTCCTTAGCACCCAGTCACTTGGGAGAAGCAACAGGGCAGCTGAATGAGCAATGATCAAGAAGCTTCTCACCTTCACAGAAGGGAAAAAGACAATGAAGGAGGGTCTACTCAATGAAAGAACACCAAAGGTTGTACTCTGCTGGCAGACAAAGAGAAACTGAGGGGAAGTAGCTTGGTAGGTGCAGATAGGCACTGCGAGCAGAATGCAAGGCTTCCTGTCAAGCAACCCAGCTCTAGAATGGGAGTCTCTGTGCAGGCACAATAACCCAATTGTGTGAAGCACAGATACTACAAAGAAGAATCCCTGGTAACAGGTCTATTGAGCAAGGGAGCAAGCAGTAAAAGGTAGCCTGAATCTTATGAAATTATTCTGTGTTTCATTACAAAAATACTGTACCCGTTGCTAAGGGAAGTTTGTAAAATGTAACACAGTGTGAAATGTCCCTTGAAAACTGAGATATCTTGATATGCATCAATTTTCAGAAAGTGGTGACAGCTTTAAAACTGTATGTTTTATTGGTAGATGCACGATTCTACAAATCTGCTACATGTACAGAGAGCTACTTGTCAAATAGCATCAGAACCTACATGACAATTAGAATTTCAATGTAAAACATGATAATTATCAAAGAGGTGCATCCATAGGAAAGACTGGTTGAATATATTTTAGTTTTTCTTATGCCCATGTTACAAAGGAGAGAGAAACATGATCCGTAGTCCTCAGCACCACTTTAGCTGGTTTAAGAACAAACCATATGATTCAAAGAATCACATAAAAATGCAAAAATGACTGGCCACAAACTGGATATGGCCACAGCTTTAAGGACCTGATATAAAGCAAGCAACCATATGAAACACAGGGAACTATCACCTGGATTGTTTCACTAGGACTATTTCGGTGGTGTTGTGCAAGTTCAGATTAAACTCAATAGTTAAGGAAAATCTTAAATTAATATTGTTAAGTCTTGCTTACACCATCAGTTTTACATTAGATATATTGTTGTTGAAAGAAAAAAAATCTGGTGGTTTACAAAACTTTAATCCCTGGGACATAACATGGTTATTCCTGAGTATTTACAACTTACAACCTTACATTGAATCATAGAATCAGAGTTGGAACAGACCATAAGGGCCATCCAGTCCAATCCCCTGCTATTCAGGAACTCACAATCAAAGCATCCCCGACAAATGGCTATCCAGCCTCTGCTTAAAGACCTCCAAGGAAGGAGATTCCAACACACTCCGAGGGATTGCATTCCACTGTCAAACAGTAATGAAGCTAGAGTAAGGCACTCTTCAATTCCCACTAAACATTTTACTATTCCAAGCACAAAACATACACTGTACAGGAAATGTGATTCAACCTCAAAATGGAAACTCATATTTGGATGACTCTATTTGATCTAGCCCTGATTCTGAATACCCAGGTAGTGACTATGGCTGAAAGAGCTTTTGTACTACTAACTACATCTCCTCATACACAATGCCAATCTGGCCATGGTGAAATGTGCCTTAAATACATCACAATGAATTACTGCAAGTTATTTAATATAAGAAAACTGCAGAAGACCCAAAAAGCGGCAGCTAGGTTTTTAATAATGCTGCATATATGGAATATGTTGCTCACCTCTTGAATCAGCTGCCCTGGCTTCCAATTTGTTTCCAGGCGAAATTCAAAGGGCTAGTGATAAGCTTTTAAGTTTAACCACCAGTAGTTCAGAAATAACAGTTGAGGACTGCCTTTTCCTGTATAAGCTTGCCAGCCTATTGAGATGATCCTCTGAAGGCCTTCTAAGTAGTCAGTGTTCCCAGAAATGTTTGATTGCTATCAAGATGAGAGCTCCTACTAAAAGCTGGCCCTAGCTCCCAAGGAGTTCTAGCTGGTCCCCTGTTTAGGAGCATCCAGAAGTTAATAAAACCTGTTTTGCTTTGTTTTTAAATAAACCTACTCTTGGCTCTGTTGGTGTAATGCATTCCCTTTCAACAGTGATTTTATCATCTTAATACATCTGTAATTAATATATTTAAACTGTTAATTTCCTTTTCAACATTTCCTTTTCTTAATACTTTTGGAATTAGGATTTTTAAACTGTTGATTTATGGTTTTGCTTCTGTTTTCAGGACCCTTGCAGAAGGCAAGATACAAAAGTTTAAATAAATAAAAAACGTTCTGGAGTAGCAATGTTGTTTTAACCTCTCCTGATAATGAGGTTCTGGTTTATTAGGAAATGGAACTTTCATTTCTCTTAAGTCTGTGCCACATAACAGTTTGCTCAGGGTTACCAATATAGAAAACAGGAGAAGGGTGTCTTTATTATTTGGCTGAGCTTTTGCTTTATCACACATGATAAATGTGGGACAGGACTGACTGCAGCAGGTTTTGTTTTTTTTAACACTGGTAACAGTTTGTAGGCTCAGTAAATTTTTGTCAGAAAATTTTGGAATTTTCTGCAACCAAAATTTTAAACTGCTGCTATACTACTAAGGTGTTCAATTGTGTTGTAAAAAGGAAATATATGACAGATCATTCCTTTAAACATTGATATGACAATTACATAATAGCTGCTTCTATTGTTACTCACTTTTAGTACTAAAATGAAATTAATTTTTAATGCTTAGATACTTCTTCTGTTAAAGATTTATGGATATCAGTTAAATTCTTTGGCAACTATCTCAGAAAACCAAACTAAATGCTACAGCTAATATTTACATAAAAATATGTTATAATTATGACTGCAATCACGTAATTATTTATACATAATTAATATTGTTTAATATGCCTCATTGTTCTATACAGTTTTCATAATGTTCAGTGAGCCCTTGGTATCTGCTAGGGTTTGGTTCCATGACCCCCTGTGAATACCAAAATCCATGGATGCTCAAATCCTATTAAGTACAATGACATAGTAAAATGATGTCCCTTATATAAAATGGAAAATCAAGGTTTGCTTTTTAGAATTTTTTAAAAATATTTTCAAGCCATGGATGGTTGAATCTGTGGATATGGAGGTCTGATTGTACTACAAGTTGAGCATCCCTTAGCTGAAATGTTTGGGATCACAAGTGTTTTGGCTTTTGGCTTTTTTTTAATTCTGGAATATTTGCAAATACATAATGAGATATCTTGGAGATGAAACCGAAACCTAAACATGAAATTCATTTATATTTCCTATACATCTTATTCAAATATGGAATGATTTTGGACTAGTTCAGATTTCGGAATAAGGGATACTCAATCTGTAATAATTGTAGAAACTTCAGCCTACAGTCTTTTGTCTCTGAGGCAAAGCACAAATAGCAGAACCCCAGGAATATGACAGTTGGCCAGTAGCAGCACTGTAGCAGAAAACCATCACAAAGATATACTTTTCTCTCTCATATTGTAGCTACCAAGAAAATAATGGTAAGTTTCATAAGTGACATGAAGCATATATTAAAAAGTTTTCCCTTTCCTAGAAATTCCTTATTCTCAAACATGTTGCCTATTGTCTTGTCAGTGTTTCATTGACCAAATAAATATTGACTGATTGAAGTCCAAGTGCTAATAAAATAATGCTCTATTTTTGAAAATGTTTGTTCACATTATACATATTATATAATTTTAGCATCACAGATATTTGAATTAGTTAGCAAGCACTCTACAGTGGCTTGCTAGGAAAGATGTAATAGCTTATAGCCCTGTCAATGTAATGTCCTGTACAAGGTATATATTGGGATACAGCCTGCAAAAGCAGTCACAGCTGAAATGCTACTGCACTGCAGCACTTTCTGGTTGTCAAATCAACCCTTTGAGCATATGTTTAAGTACTTAAAGAAGTGCATGGACTGAATGATACTATGTTTAAGTCTATGAGTAATGCAGGAATCAGAAATATACTTATATATACTCCTCATTTTAGGATTTAGACTAAATTATATTAGCCTGACTATTCAAAAATTGCCTCCATTGATAGTTTGACTTTAATGAGCTTATTACATCAGAGTAAGAAATAAGAACCACAGACAGTCATCTTAACTAAAGAAATCAGGAATTGCTCAATCAAATGGTAGGTGGGGATCCAAAGCCCAGTGTTATGAGCAAACCATAAATGAAATATAATTTCTTGATATGATAATCTACTTGCCTAAAATACAACAAAAATGCTTTGCCACAGTGATATCAAGACCCATCTAGCACAGCACTATTTCCAAGAATGGCCAATCAGATGCTTTTAGGGAGTTCATAACCAGGACACAGAAATGTTAACTTTATTTAATTGTTTGATGTGACTATTGGGTTGTTCTGTACTATACTTCAAAATGGAGGAATTCATTCTACAGAAAATCACACAAGCTACCATAGTTATCACTGATCTGGTATAAGGAATTTCATAATTTACCTACACTGGGTAACATCTCTGGAGTCAGTTTCACTTAATGACTTCAAGTTCTCACAGTATGACAATCAATTTTTCCATTCTTTTCATCATGTATAAATGTCATTGTGGAGGTCGGATCTCATAGATCTCTCACACTAGATCTTTCAGATCACCTCGCACCGTGTCTTTCAGATCCCACCAATTGGCACCAAATTATGTGACCAACACAGGATTAAACAGGATTCTTCTCCTGTCTTAAGACCAATTGAGGCTTCTTTTACCTCAGAACTATGGAGCTGAAAAGACTGCCCCTAAGAGGCACCCTGCAGCCACCCTTCTCGGAGCCAGATAAGGGCTGCGGAAACTATATGCTGCAACCCCAATCTGGCCTTTCCATGGTGTAAAAAGAAGCCACAAAAAGTGGCTCCTTTTTCAGCTGCGAAAAGGACACCATAACCACTGCGCTGCAGCTTTTCAGAGCTCCTTTGGCGCTGTGTCATCTGAATGCAGTGCCAGGGGAGCACTGTGATGCTGCCTGCTGTGTGGTTGGGTGCACGGCATCACACTGGAATGAGGGCGGAGTCAGGGCAAGCATCATGCGATGGCAACCTTTCTTGCCAGTCTGTCGAGGCTGTATCTGGCTAATCCTTGGTCCTCTCAATGACTTAAGTCTGTTTATTATTAAGTGCTTTTATTCTTGGTAGCATGTTTTGGTGTTAAACATAAATCACCTCAGGCCACTCCTTTGTGAACAAAAAGAAAATAATAATTATTTACAGAAATAATGGTATGATGGTATCTTTTTTGGTAGTTGGTCTCAAAGCTTATGGTTACGAAGCATATATTACTTCAGTGGTTACAAAATGACTTTGTTTCAGTTCACTCAAAGACGTCAGTTCCTCTTCAACAGTGTTTTAGGTCTTTCCTCCCACCTTCCACTAAATAAAATAAAATAAAATAAAATAAAGCAAAATTATTCACCAGGAGTATAAATCCTATAAATTTCTAGCTTTATTCATAAATTACAATTCTACAAAATAATGTGGATATGAGCCTTCCTTTCATTGGTCTCCACTGCTTAAGTAACTTATCAGTTTGAACTGATCACAGGACTTCTTCTGTCCATCCAAAATCCCTCCTCCCTATTTGGGAGTCTGAATCCCTCAAGGCTAAAGCCTTAGTTCCAATGGCACTCTTGGCAGTTCTAAGACACACTCCTGCCTCAGAAGGCTTGACCCACTCAAATGCTCTTAATGGCTTCTCCTCCAGCCCTGGTGGCGCAGTGGTTAATTGCCTGTACTGCAGCCACTCACTCAAAACCATAAGGTTGCAAGTTCAAGACCAGCATAAGGGCTGAAGCTCGACTCAGGTTTGCATCCTTCCGAGGTCACTAAAATGAGTACCCAGATTATTGGGGGACAAATAGCTTACAGTTGTAAACCGCTTAGACACTCCTTAAGGATATGAAGCGGTATATAAATGAAGATGTTTTTCCCCCCTCCTTTTCATATCTGCTCATTAGGCAGGCCTAAGACATCAGATGAATACTCCTGGATAAGACCAAAGGCATGCCTAGTCCAGCATCCTTGCTATTGTTCCCCAGCAACTGGACCTGTCTATCACTACATGTAGTATGCATTCCATAGTTTAACTATACATTGTACAAATAATTTTTCCTGTTCACAATCTTTGAAGTTGCTAGATGAGGCTGATAGCTTTTGCTTGGTTTATTTCAATTTTTGTTTTTACACACTGAAAGTCCCAATCACAAGTTTCATATTTCAGGTCTATAGTGTCTATAGATTTGCTCTGAAGGTTTTGATAAGCTTTTTGGAAGTTCAAATAAACAGTCCACAATCTACAAGGACTTAAACGTATCCAAGCCTACTGGGTTCAAGCATGTTTAATATTGTGTTGAACTGCAGTTAAAAATTTGTTGGACTCACCCCATGCTACTGTCAATGTTACTGACACTCATTATAAAAAAAACCCTGATGAAATTAAGAGAACTTCCCTTTTGAGAAAACCATGCAAATTTTTCTAAAGCATGGTGGTTCCCCCCCCCCCCCGCCCATATGCTTAATAATTCCAGTCTAAATAATGTTTTGCTATAATTATCCTGTCATTCTGAAAGTGTAAGATGATAGGTCTGTAACTTCTGGGATTCTGCTCCACTCCATCATCCACCATTGGACCATGGGGACAGGTTGAATCTTTTGGTTGAATTGGTCTTACATTAGGGATGTTCTAATCTTCTCAGAAGTATGTTCATTTTATAGATAAATTATATATTTAAAATATAAGGTCAGTAATGTTGCTATTTTATAATTTGTCAATTCATTACAATATGTCATATTTACTTTTGGATCATTCTTTTTTAATAACCCTGTAGTTATTCTGATACATTGTTTGAAAATCATTACTCTTATGGAAAGATTTTTCTGATGTGTTTTGCAATGAAGACTCCAACAGAGATTTCACTTCGTCCTTTCTTATTAAATCTCTGTAGACTATTAACCTGTGTTTTATAGATTATAATAAAACGTTTGATTATATAGATCGTTAAAAACTATGAATCACAGTAAAAGAAATTGGGAGAGGGGTTGTCAAACATCTGATTGCCTTGATGTGTAATCTGTACTCTGGACAAAAAGTCACTGTCAAGACACAACATGGAGAATGTTTCTATTTGGCAAGGAAATCTGGAAAGGCTGCGTTTTATCATTTTGCTTTATATCTGGAATGCATTTATGGAAAGCAGGATGACTATCAGAGGAAGAAGCCATGAAAACTGGGGGAAGAAACATCAACAATTTATTCAGATGCAACCATTTACAGTTTAAGATATGCAGATGATACCACTTCTTTGAACAGAAAAACTTCTGATGAAAATGAAGAAAGTGCAAAAGGAGAGTTATATTTAATATTAAGAAAACAAAAACAATGATTTACATCACTTCAAAGTGGGTGAGTAATAGTTATAAGATTTTCAATACCTTGGTTCAATTGTTAACCAAAATAGAGCCTGTGGTTAAGAAAAAGAAGGCTAAGACTTGATAAGGCACCTATGTAGGAACTAGTTAGGTGCAAAGATGTCATTCAATACCAAAATCAGAATCATCCAGGTGATAGTATTTCTGATTTCCATGTATGAGTGTGACAGTGAACTGTGAAGAAGCCTAACAGAAGAAAAACTATTCATCTGAATTGTAATGCTGAAGAATATTTCTACAGATACCATGGATTACTAAAAAGACAAATGAATGGGTGTTAGAACAAATCATGCCTGAACATCCCTCTAGAAGCACAGATGACTGAGGCTTTGGATAGATCCTCAGAAAACAGGATGTACTGGAAAATATGATAGTTCTCTGTAAAGTGGGAGGTAGCAGGAAAAGAAGATCACACTACAAATGGACTGATTCAATCAAGGAAGCTATAGTCCTGAGACTGCAAGACCTCAACAGTGCTGGTGAGTATCAACTCATGGAGATTTCTCATTCATAGGGTCATCCAATGCTGAAAATGGCTTGACAGCAATTAGTAAGAATAACTAATTTCTCCATGATAGGTTTGCCTTAGGATCACCATACGTCAGAAACAACCTCCAGGCACAAAAGAACAACAAAATATGCAGGCAGGTAATTAAAGTTATCTTTCTTTACATTTTCACTTTGACTGACTCCCTATTGTGTATTTGGATCTCATGACAACCATCAAAAATTCAATATGTACATTACCACTTGTCTTTCCATACAGGCTGGTAGGATAACACCTTGACGGTGTTTGCTTGTCCCTACCTGTCCCAAGTGGTTATCAGATTTACAAAGCACCACTCTGATGAAAAGCATAAAAAAATTATGTTGAGGGTCTGAAACCCCCTAAATGACAGCACAAGCTAGAGCATCTGGGGCATTATAGTCCCCAAGCGTTTTCCAGCTTTGCTGTCATATGGGTTCTAGCAATCACACCTTAAATGACAATTTAATTCACAGAGGCAATTCTGTTTACACAATTCTGTGTATTGTCCTGTTTTATTTTAACGTTTTTAGTATAAATGATCCTATTTCTTGTTTGAAATATGCAACCATTATTGAGCCATGCCCAAAACAAGTATTATAATGATTTACTGATGCCCTCATTTTATGATTCCCAACTTCAGACAAGCTATAGCACATTGCTCTGACATACGTATTCTGCAATTCAAAGTCCTGTTTTACACATTACAGTCATCTTGCCACCTCTTCCAACATGACTTGTATTTTTGTTGCCATCATCAGTGGAAAGTGTATTTTTATCATCAGGGAATATTATTATTAATTTCTCCCTTATGCCAATTTTGATGACAAAAACTCTACAAATATTTAGAATATCCTTCCTAAGGAATGAGTACCCTGAAACCAAATACAGTCACTTCTCCTTTCTCGTGGACTTGGAATCCACATTCTTTAACCCAGGGGTGACCTCCATAATTATAAATGGGGTACACCCCTATGGTGTGCCCCATTCAAGCCTATGGGTTTTGAATATGTGCAGGTCTCCATTTGGGGGGGGGGTTCCCAGAACAAATCCCCTGCGAAAATAGGGGGTTGACTGTATTCCGGTTTACTTCAGAAGTATATTTAAATACTTAGCACACCCTGTCCCTCTTTATCTGTTGGATATGGGGTCTTCTAATTAATATCTAATGTGAAACATGTGTTGGGGTCACAATGACCCAAGGAAGCTAAAATTGCACAAGTGTTGAGGTCAAGCTGATCAAGGACATATGAGACCTAGAAAGAACAAAAGACAAGCATTGATGGGTTTTGTTAACAGTTCATATTCCTCTTATCTGCCTCTTTTGCATTTTCTCTTGCAGCAGAAACAAGGAAGAGTTATTGCTAAAACATTCAAGGACTATACTCTCTGTCTGTCCTCTTGATGTCCCTTCATTTCCCTTCTTGCTCAATCATAAAAGGGATTGTTTCAGATCCCATAGATGCATTGACACTTTGGTGCCAAAACCATCAAGTTTTCCAGATCCATTTTGTCTCTGGGAAAGCCATCAAAGCTTTTGTTACATCTTTTGTTAACACAGCACATACTGTACCTTGAAGGCATGAAATAGGGGATACCCCTCCCCCAACCCTAGTGATGCTGTTCACTTTCCCCATGCAACCCTCAGACACTATCTGAGACACTCTGCATTTTCCTACAGAGCCCTCTCTTCTGGATTGGTAATTATATCCCTTTCAACCCTTAACTTTCCACTATCCAAACTTTCAGACCTCTCTTCAGGATCAGTAACTATACTCCTCTGAACCCTTAACTTTCCACTATCTGACCTTGCAAACCTTCCTTTTCTGTAGCCTTCCATGAGTCTCAAGGTTGAATCAGTTCATGCTTGTGACTGCTCCCTTGCACATTTCTAAAGAAAAACACCCTATTTACCTGAAACTGGAGTTTGCTCCCTTGCAAAGTACAACTGGTATACACAAGTTGTTTAGTACTGGTATACACAAGTGGACGGTCCTGCAGTTACTATCCACTTCTAAGCCACCTTTGAGCTATAATTTCCCCACATTTTAAAAGAGATGCTGGCACTGCTGGTAGAGAATTGCAACTTCTCCCACCTTTCAGGATAACAAAGGGTCCTGTTCAGCTTTTTTGATTCTATGTTACTTCATTTTGGATTAAAGCTAGGATGAAGTACTCCCCCAAGACACTTTAATTGGTGAGGCAAATTAAACTGCCTGATTATTATTGGAATAAAACATACAGACTGGCCAAAATAGATAAAAATTTCATCTGGAGAGTGCACTATGTGGAAGGAACTGGTCTTCTCTATCTTTTTTAAGCTGGAAAAAAAATGAGGCAGTCACTGTTTTTCTTCAAGAATATCCTAGGGTCAAACTACTTTCCACTGAAGAATTCTGTGGTAAATGAGAATGCTTATGGGCTGGTTTAAATGTAACATTGACACTAGCTGAAGTAGTACTAAAGGTTTTCTTCTTGTTCAAGAAAGTGAAAGGCAATATAAAAACTTCTGCTGTTTTTAGCCTCTTCTAAAATGGCAGTCCATATAAATTAATGGATTTTGGACACTTTCTTCCCAAAAGTAAGTTAAAATGTCTTCTCCTACTCAGACCAGTTTTAGTCTGGCCTTTTTTTCATTAAAGTCCAAATGGAGCTTGTCTATGAAGACTAAATTAAGTGTACATGCGATATATATATATATATATATATAGAGAGAGAGAGAGAGAGAGAGAGTTTGTCCATGTATAGTCTCCACCCCCCCCACCCCCATCAAAAGAGTGACACTGGCAGCAAAGCTCCTTTTTGTAAAACAGTATCTTTAAAACATTATTGTTAGAGATTTGCACACAACCTCTTTATGTCTTCAGAAACAACCATCCTTTGCTTCTGAAAATATAGAATCCTTTAATCCCTAAGTAATGGCATCAGATTCTGTCTGATCTTGGAGGCTAAGCAAGGTAAACTCAGGTTAGTGCTTCAGTGGGAGACCAACAATGAACACCTGGTGCTATAGTGGAAGGGACTGGAAAAAGGAGGAATTAACTGGCAAAGCCACCTATGAGTATCACTTGTCTTAGAAAACCTTGTGAAATTCAAGGGGTCAACAGGTGACGTGAAGGCACATGCCCTCCCTGTATGAAGACTGTAATGTTAACTACGTACAGAACCAAATCTTGGATATGAGTGTTTTTTATGTCTAATATACACAGACATTACTGTCTCCTGTCCTGCATACGAATCTTCATGATACACATTTCCTGGCATTTCAATTAGCACCATGTCTTTTTCTGGACTTTCACATCTCTTTTAACAACCAGCATGTTGCACAACCCAGGCAGAACACAGGTTGAGCTAAAGATAGTATAGGACAGCTTTAGTCAGATATGAGGAGCTGCCAGATTTCATAATGCCAAGAACAGATGCCAAAGAAAAGAAGAGCAAATAATCAATTTATCTGTGAAGTCATACTAGTCTTGAGCAGACTTCTTTAAAGTACTACTTACACAAAGATGAGGTTTTGCATATACAGGTGACAGATACTACTGGGAAGCACAACAGGATATGTACAGATAGCTTTTAGCTTTTGTGCATTATCACATATGTAGTTAGAATTACAGGGAAGGAACAAGTTATGACAACAGTATAAAATATGGAGGACACAAACCAATTCTAGTGAGTTAGACATGAAAATGCAGAACTGAGAGAAGCAGAAGCAATTTATCCAGAAAGTAAAGCAAACAAAAATACTTAAAAGATCTGGAAACTCCCATTTCAAAGCAATATACATGAAAATAATGCCATTAAATTCCACCTATAAAAATAAAGTTTGTATGTGCTTTTAGAGTGTAACAACTATTGTGATAATCAATTGCCCAGTCCAAATATCTGTATATTTTGCCATAATAACCAAAGTTCTGTGTTAAGTAGCAAATAACACAATGAATATGCATATATGAAATTAACTATTTAAACCCAAAACCATGCATTGTGACTTTCACCTAAAATATTTTTTCTATATCTTTTCCTAACTCTTAATTGCAGAATTATTATTTTCAACAGTATAAATAAAGACTTGCAAAGACAATTGTTGTGTCAGCAAAATATTATGAAGCAATGTTTTAAAATACCTATATATGCAGTATAATGAATAGTTGACAATTATGATCCGAAACAGAAAGGCCAAAAGAGTGGCTTCTGGCCACTTCAGGGGCATGACATTAATAGGATGCATACCCCAGAAGCCCCTCTGAGGTGGCCAAAGGCATCCTGAAGCTAAAGGAGTGGAGAGAAACTACTCCTGCAGGTGCTTGGCTATTAGACCATGGCAGCAGCCTGCTTTGAGAGTGGGCCATGCAGCTGCCGCAGTCCTTGGCCGATCGTGGGCAAAGTGGCCAGAGGCTGCTCCTTCATACCCATCTGCTTCTCCTCTATGATAGCAGAAAACTGAGTTTCACTAAAGTTTAATAAAGCAGTGGTATGTTTAATTCAACAGATTTATCTCTAGTACGCCACTAAGATGAACATATGACAACTTTGCTACTCAGTACAAAAATGTTTATTTACGTTATTTAGTTCTACAACTTTTAAAATAAACAGTCCCAAAAACTGTTACTAAATATTTATTTAAATTTAGGGGACCATGACATTTGACATTTAAAATGAAATTTCTGTTGGTTACTGTATTTATTTATAATAACAAATTTATATTAGGAAGTAACATAACCATTATATCAGAGAATAAAAGGCAGAATTATTTTTACCTGAATATGTATAAAAGACTAAACATGTATGTGGTATTTGTGATATTTGTCACGTATAAACATTAATCAAAATAAGGTAAAGAAATTCTAGATGGTAATACAGTAATAGTAGTACAGCATCCAGATGATGGGAGCTAAAGGAACCACTACTCTGCTTTGTTCTGACTTCACCTGGGCACTACAGTTGAAGAATGACAAGCAGGAATGTGTGAAGAATAAGATGATAAAACGATCTAGAAATCAAGTCCTGTAAGGAACAGTTGAGAAGTTGGGCATATTTAGAAAATAAGCTTAAGGGGACATAAAAATATCTGAAGACAGACCAAGGGGTGGTGTTTTTCCCCCTTTTCTTCCTGCCCAGAAAGCAGGGTCTTAACCACTGGGTACAAATCAGAAGAAAGAATATTTTGATCAAACCTTAGGATGAATTTCCTGGTGTTAAGAGCTGTTTGACACTGGAACACTACCTCATTGGAAGCTATTAAAGAGGTTATGTCCATCTGTCAGGGATACTTTAGGTGATTCCTCCATTACTTGGAGGATGGGCCAGATAAGTCTTATGGCACCTTCCAACTGTACATTGCCCTTTCCCTACCATGGGAAAAAATTAAGTTAAACTGAGATGCAATACTCAAAGTAGTCAGCAAACTTCAAACAGTGCTGGCCCAAAGGGAAATGTAAGTACCAACTTTTAAGGCGATTTGAGGATGAAGCATAGGTATGGGACAATATCCCACTGCATCTTGTCACAGTCAAATCTCCATATTGTGTACAAGACCAGTGATCCTGCCTGGTTGGCCACAGAGGGGTTCACTAAAAACTGCTAGTCCCCAAGGACATACACCTAGCAGAAGGCCTCTGGCTGGACAACTTAAAGACAAGCAAAACCCTAAGACAGACAATGCTTTCCTCATATAGTGTTCACTAGGAAGTTCAAATTTAATATATCCATCTGTGACCCTACTGTGCTGCTTAACCTCATCAAAATCCAATTACCCAAATCCAAAGAAATATAGCCATCTAATGAATGAAATAAATATCAACTATCTGAATTCAAGAATTATTACAACACAATTAGCCAGACTAACTGTTCCAATTAGCCAGACTAACAATCAAATAAAATCAAAGCCTGACTGTTACAGTTGCAGCTTGAAGTAGGCAAAAAAGACACACTCCTCAGTCAATTATGGTAGTCTCCCCAAAAATCCAATTTAGCCTCAAACACAGATGAATAAGTGGTGAAACCTATAAGGGGCTGGAGGGCAGGTACCATACAAAACAAAACAAAACAAAACCTATATGCAGTAAAGTACACTGATGGAGATGATGACTGCCACTGCTAGGATCATCCCATGTATAACAGTCCCCAGTTAGATCATTTTCCCCAGACCAGGAAAAGTAAGCAATTGTCTCTGTACCATCACATGCTAAAAAGGGAGAGGGGCAGAAAAATAATTCCTCCATAAATTTGAGGAAGAGAAAATGACTGAGGAAAAGAACAAGATTCAAGTGATATCTACTTGAGTAATATTAATAATGGCAAGCAAAAACAAAACCCCTGCCATATAAACTTGTTTTCATCACAGATTATACTACTTATCAGATTACAGTTAAGTTTGATTTTCATATCTAATATAGAGCTGAAAATCTTAGGTGCTATGATGATTATCATTCAGGACAAGTAAATACGCCAGCACAGAGCAAGTCAAGCCACACCTGTAGATAGCATGTTCAGATGTACCAGGATTCTAGTTCATGTATTTGAATGAGGTCTGTTCTATACATATAGGGATGATACAGACCACCCAAAAGGGGCGGTCTGGCGCCACTTTTTTTGCTGCGGAGCTTCACCGCAGCAGCTAGACGCCGTGATGAGGCTCCGCAGCAAAAAAGGAGCAAGCAAACCATGCTCCTTTTTTGCGCCGAAGTTGCGGCACAATTTATGGAAAAGGAAATTTTTACGAAATTTACTGTCTAAACGGTGTTCGGGAATGGCAGTGGTGCCATTACATGTTAGGGTTTGTGAGCGTATGAATGCTGCGCGCTCACGAACCCTAATGGCACCACCCAGGCGCCTCTTCAGGCCCATCTAGATCGGGCCATAGCAGAGTAAGGTATTCACAGCCTTAAACTGATGCACTGTGTGCCATTTCACAGTGCAGAGAAAAAGAATATTTTAAAACGTTCCCATATTATCACTACTATTTATTATTGTACAAATTCGCTATAAATAGAAAACCAGCATGGAAAAAAGTAACCTGCTATCTTTGTTTTCCTATATATTCAGATGAGACTTACCAGATTTTAAGCATCATGTCAGGACTGGAGACTGGAACAGATTCATGTACCAGAGCTGGTCCATAAGGTAGTTGGTGACTTGACTGGTCGGTGAAGCCTCTGTTTCGTTCACTCCTCTGTAAAAGAGTAGGAGAATGCTTGATATAAGGCAGGCTGCCAGTGATCCTTCCCTCTCAACCTCCCCAGCATTGTCACTCTATTTGGTACACACAAATCTGGAAAGCAAGAAGCTTAGAGCACTAGGCATCTGGGGTAGGAAGAAAGCTGAGCTAGTGCTTTTGATTTACTGGTGAGGCAAAAAGAACACAGAAGCCTTGTTTTATTTGTTTGTTTATTCATTTCTTTGTTTTCTGTCCTCAAATCTATGAAGAAGGGGTTGCCTCTGACTGGATAGAAGGGCAGGCAATTAAAAACTGTAGGAGAAGATTACAAACTTGGGGGGGGGGGATGGAATAAGACCGATGACACCTGCTTTGTGGATGGTGCGTAGGGTAAAACCCAAGTAGAGTAGATTGCTCTACCTGTCATCCCGAGAATTAACCAACCAAAGTTTAAACTTTTTAAATAATTTCTGTGTCTAGTGGAAGCACTGTAAGATAGTGATGAGGACAATGCTGTGTTCTGCTTCCTGTTCATCATAGACCAGTGTATAAGTAGTGTTATAAAACTCAAGAAGTGGAAATGGGGAAGGAAAGGAAAGGATGGTATCAAGGATGCTAAATGAAGAGGCAAGAGATCTGACATTACAGTGAAAAGAAGTAGAATCCAAAATATCCCAAAAACTGTAATAGTTACTGCCATTTCACATCTACACCAGGAATAAGTACTCAAGTAATACCATCCACCAAATACATAACTCTTTCAGCCATACAATTCACAACACAAAGCGTCTGATTACCTACTAAAATATTTTGGACTCCAGTGTCCAACTACACTGATATGATTCACACAGCAAGCACAGGACAAACCTATTACAAATACAGGACAAACTACTAGTACTACTACTACTTCATTAACATACCTCTCTAGCAATTAGCATGCCTTGGACAATTTATTTTGGGGGCTAAATTTCCCAGATTCCAATCAACTCAAGATAGACTTCTACATAAATAGATCCAAACCCCACACAAATTATAGGTATTGATCAAATTCTGAAGTAAATTACTATATTAAGGAGAAATCTTATGATGTGAACTTGTTTTGTATTGTTATTGTATTTGTTCAATTCAGTTTCACAGTAAACCACTTTGAGTCACATTTTTGAGGTAAAGGGGGAATATTAATCCAATAAATAAATAAAGGCATTCAGAGATAATAAACATAAAACAACATGCCAGAAAAAGCGAATGAAGAAAGAGTTTAAATGAAATCATGAGATATGTTGGATTAGTTTTAAATTACCAGATGATGCATAAGGTCTCAACAGGCTTGCTTTTATCACTCAGAACCACACTTTAACATACTAAAACAGAGAAAATGCACTTAGCAGAGTACTGAAAATTCACATTGGAACAAATCTTAATACATGACTCTAAGTGATCCCCACCTCATCCTGGAGACTGATTATTTTGCACGTTTAGATCATTAGAGTTTTAGGCAAAAGCTGTCTCCCCAATACACTTAGTTAACACTCTGCTTCCAAGTACAGCTCAATGCTGCTCTTGGAACTTTGCCACTCTGTGCTGTAAAGGCATGAAGTCCGATATTCTGATTTGACAATCTTTCCTGGCAACACATGCATACCAAAAGTTTCTCTGCCATTCTCCCACAGGTGCATCAGATTTAATGTTGGTAAAAGTGATTAGTGCGAGAGCAAAGTGATCGCTCACTAGCTTAATACAAGGGATTCATTTACTTGCAAAATTTCTTAGTCTCAAAGTGATTCATTTTGTTTTAGAATCATAGAATCATAGAGTTGGAAGAGACCACAAGGGCCATCTAGTCCAACCCCCTGCCATGCAGGAACTCCCAATCAAAGCATCCCCGACAGATGGCCATCCAGCCTCTGCTTAAAGACCTCCAAGGAAGGAGACTCCACCAGACTCCGAGGAAGTGTATTCCACTGTCGAACAGCCCTTACTGTCAGGAAGTTCCTACTAATGTTGAGGTGGAATCTCTTTTCCTGCAGTTTGCATCCATTGTTCCGCGTCCTAGTCTCTGGTGCAGCAGAAAACAAGCTTGCTCCCTCCTCAATATGACATCCCTTCAAATATTTAAACAGGGCTGTCATATCTCCTCTTAACCTTCTCTTCTCCAGGCTAAACATCCCCAGTTCCCTAAGGCGTTCCTCATAGGGCATAGTTTCCATCTTAGTTTCTCTCCTTTGGACATGCTCCAGTTTCTCCACATCTTTTTTTAATTGTGGTGCCCAGAACTGGACACAGTATTCCAGGTGGGGTCTGACCAAAGCAGAATAGAGTGGCACTATTACTTCCCTTGATCTAGACACTATACTTATATTGATGCAGAATAAAATTGCATTGGCCTTTTTAGCTGCCGCATCGCACTTTAATCAAAAGTAACTGATCAACAGGAAAGATTTAAACAACAGGAAGAAGCATATATAAGTATTGCATGCGCAGTCTAGAAACATATTTTAGTTTTTTAAGGCAGGGAAGACACCATTTATTGTATGCCATTCCAGAAATGGGTAATGATAGGAATAAAGGGTTTTACTGGTCAGTCCCAAATAATCTGGATGTAAGGTGTTCATGGAGAAAAATTCATATTAATGAACACTTTACACTGTAGTAAAATCTAAGCAAATATTTGAATACCTATGTGCTAAAGCATATATGGCTTAATAAGCAAGTGTCAGCACACAGAACTCTCTCAGAAATAGATCCGCTACAGGTGAAATTGACCATCTGCAGTGAGCAGCCTAGCACTAGGTGGGCAAAATGAAGGTACACGTAACATCCAACGCCTCTGCATCCATCTGTACTACCTTGGATTTAACAAAGGGGAGAAACAGACCGCCCTGAAATAGCGGTTTCTGGCTGCCCCTTTGAGCATCGGATCAGGGCCATGGCAACGGCACACCACGGCCCAGATCTAGCATTTCCCCAGCTCAAAAAGAAGTGGCAGAAAGCTGCTTCTTTTTGCACCAGGAAAAAGGAGCCCTTGCCACCGCCACGGTGGCTTTCCCACATTTTAGCGGCATGTGGCGTCTAAATGATGCACTGCCAAAATGCTGCAATGCTGCCCACCATGTCAGCTTGTGTGCAATATGACACTGACTGGGGGGTCAGGGATGTGCAGCAAGCAGACACCACGCCCCAAGCCACCAGAAAGCCGGCATATTTTGCCCATGTGTTTAGCCCCAAAGTTTCCACTTTTTTTGTGGAATAATTTAAGATTTTTGAACATCTTCAAATACAGTTACACATATAAAGTTTGGCAATAAGTAAGTTTGGGAGTTGCAGCTGACATACCACCTGTAGCTCACATAAGGTAATAATCATTACAGGGGTCACTTGAACTTCTACAAAAAAAAAAAAACAAACCTCTGGGTCAATTAACATCATCTGAGAGTGTGATTACTCCTTTGGGGCTCACAGCCATCTAATTTTTTGATTGATTAAAACACTATGTGAAACAATGAGACTTTTTACTGAAGATGGGATACTGTACAAATTTTATGAATAAAGGAATATTTTATATTAAACTAATGAGGATAAACACCAACTATGCCTTGCAGAGATGTAATTCTTCACTAAGGCCCAAAAGAGATGGGCCAAATAAAGCAGCTAGAAGCCATTTTGGGAGCGTGGCATTTAGATGACACATGCCATGAGCTGGCCCTTTTAGGAGTGGATTTAAGAGCAGATTCCACTCTTGTCAGCTGCATGCTTGGGACTGTGGTGGCAGCCCACTTTGGGAGTGGGCTGCAGTCCCGGCTTGATTGGGGCCAGAATTCTTCCAGAACATTTGCTTTGGCTCTGTTTCTTCTTGAAGGAAGCAACATGTAATTATAGCAATTTTCTTCCCTCTGCCAGAAAGTCTTTGAAAATCATTCTGTTTCTGAAGCCTATTCACAATTTGGGACTTATTCTACAAAACCTTCATATGGTGGTTGTTGTTGTTGTTTTGGGGGGGAGGGGGGCAGTATTTGTGTGCAGAAATATAGTAATCTACACAAAATTAATATTTCCTGTGCAGAAAGTGTTTTTTCTCTGCAAATCAACCATGCACAAATTTTGTGCAGAATGAATCTCCAATTACAGCACTTTTGTCATAGGAAACATTTTTGGTGCAGGAAATGGTATCACTGGGAAATGTTTTGAGGTTTAGATGTGCTGTGCCAAAGAAATGCCAAAAAGCCACTGCGGCTGCAGCAAGGGCAGCTTTTTGCCACTCTAAAAAGGCACACTGCTGGATCAGGACCGTGGTGCGTGGTTGCTGCGACCCTGATCAGGCACTGAAAGGGGCAGCAGGACACCCCTCTATCGGGATGGTCTGTAAAGCTCCATAGTCAGCCCTCCACATTTGCAGCTATGTCTTTTGAAGATTTGATTATTCATGGATTTAATTAATATGTTTTCCCTAGGAAACTCTAGGTCCTCCAGCATGACACTATAGCCAACTTTCGGCAGAAGTTGCTTTGGAGGACCTAGAGATTCTTAGAGAGAACACTTCTCAAGGTATCTGTAGATCATCCAATACAATTTGATGATCAGCTTCTGGTGATGCTGATGACAGAGTTGCATTGGAGGACCTAGAAATTCCTAGAGAATTCAGAATCAGGTTTTAAAAAGTTGTGGTTTTTTGTTTTTTTTTAATTTGCCATTTTTCTACTTTCACAGTGCACCAAACTTAACCTCTTCCCAAAGATGCTTGGTCTGGCCATGGAGACACATACCTTAGTTACATCCCTGACCTTGGAAGCTAAGTAGGGTCACTTCTGATTAGCACTTGGATAACAGGCTGCCAACACATATCAGATGCTGTAGGGTATATTTCAAAGGAAGGAACTGAGAAAAATCACCTCTAAGTATTTATTGCCTAAGAAAACCCTATGCTCTGGAGAGCATTCAGACGTCAGTTGGTAAAATGAGGTGTGGCCTGAAAGTAAATTGGGACTGGGTACAGGGAACACATGACTATCTGATAGACCATATTGCCTTGTATGAGATTTCCCAGACCATGAGATCCTCAAGGTTCCTTCAGTCTCATCATTTTCCCAGGTACAGGTTCCCAACAGTCTTCAAAGGTTGGTGGGAAAACAAGATAACGCTTTTCCAGTGGCTGCCCCTAGATTTTGAGACTCCCTCCCTAGGAAGGCTAGAATACCTCCCTCCTTGTTATCGTGCCATTGGAAGGTGAAGAATTTTATTCTAATAATATTTTGGAATTGAAGGATTTTTTGAAAAAGGGCTTTCAAAAGAGTGCTATATTGTTTTTAACTGTACTGCTTTTAACTGTTATCATTTTGAAGTTTATCTTTTAAACTGCTTCAGTATTGTTACTAATATAAGTTCTGTCCTAATGTATGTTTTAAATATATTGTGTAGGTATGTGTGTAAGCTGCCTTGGGTTCCAATCTGGCAAAAAGT
Organism: Urosaurus nigricauda; assembly: GCA_034509955.1. Taxonomy (NCBI): domain Eukaryota; kingdom Metazoa; phylum Chordata; class Lepidosauria; order Squamata; family Phrynosomatidae; genus Urosaurus; species Urosaurus nigricauda. The sequence goes on from JAOEGL010000003.1 coordinate 62,004,581, forward strand.
TGTTAACAACAAGAAAGACCCACACAACATGGTCTGAAACAGCCTTTATACTCCAGTTTTTAAAACCCTTCTATTCTCCATTTTTGTAATTTACGTTTATTTCAAAAGATCATTCTATAAAAGATCATTCTATCACCAAATATTTTAAGGGCCAGTTTTTGCCATGTACTGATATCAAAAACAATGATTCACTCTGATACTAAAATATAAGTCCCATGGGCTAACAAATTAATTGCTTCTTACAATTGTTAACACTTTTGTTTTGGTTTTTGTTAACAGAAATAAAGGCTGTTACAGGTGCATTCCTATGCACTTGACTCTGAGCCAAATGTTATTTATCTCAGAATAAAAAATACAGCAATGTGTGTATAATGGCAACCCACTAACAGGCTAGGCAGACTGCCCCCTAAGGAGCAGCCTGCAGCCACCTCTTTCTGCGCTAGATTGGGGCCACAGCAACCACATGCCACAGCCCCGATCTCTCCTTTCCGTGGCACAAAAAGGAGCCGCGAAATATAGTCCTTTTTGAGCCATGGAAAGAGCGCCAAAGCCGCTTGCACGTGGCTTTTCCACACTCCTTTGGTGCTGCATCATGTAGATGCAGCACCAAAGGAGCACCATGACACTACGTGCCATGTTGTGCTGTGAGCGGCATCACGCTGGCCTGGGAGCAGAGTCGGGGCATGCATCATGTAGATGCCATGTCCCAACTCCATCCCCCCTAATCCTGAACGTAACATAACATTGCACTACATGTTTCAAAGACCAGAGAGTCTGACAATATTTAATATGTATTAAGAACCTTTCAGTATGTATTCCATAAGACAACCCGGAAAGAGGGGAGTGGGGTGGAAACCCTCATTCCCACAGAAAAACATTTTCATTTGAAGTTTAAAAGGTGCTCCAGTTTAGTGTCATGTGCAACATAAATGTAACACATCTGATACATACTGATGAATGTTAACAGTGACCTTCTAGCTCAATTCACAGAGATAGAAGCCAGATGTGATGAGGTGCTATCTTTTTCAGAGTGAAAATTAATTTAATGGTTGTATATCACATTAAAGATGTAAGGTACCACAGGCAAACAGCCCTAGGCTCTTATTCAATGCACTGGGTCTCTGTTTATTGAGAAGTGTTACTCTTATAAAGGAAAACACTTCAGAATGCACATTGTAGTGATGAAAGGGGGGACAGATAAAGGCAACCCAAATGATCAAGGGGCTCAGACCACCCTCCTGTGCTGAAAAGTTACAACATTTGGCTTCCCTCCCAAAGAGAAAGAAGGGAAATGGTAGAAGTTGGAGGGTTTCAGGAAGATAAAACAAAGTAATCTCTTCATCAAGCTCACAGCCCACTATAATGGAATGAGATGATGGTTACAGACTTGGATCCCCTGAAAAAATCATTAAATTTATGAAAGATAAGGGTATTAGTGGCTGTTAGTAATGATGACTACACGTTATCTCCAGAGTTAAAGGCAGCATACCTTTGAGTACTAGCAAAATAGGAACACAAGTAGGAAAGGGTCATGTGTACAGCACTGTGTAAATTTACAGAGCTATATAAATAAAGGATAATAATAATAATAATAATAATAATAATAATAATAATAATAATAATGTGCCCTGGTTTCCCATAGGCATCAGTTTGACCACAGTGGGAAAATCACCCAGTATGTCTCTTCTGTTATTCTTAATGAATAAAGGCATTTTCATAAGGATAAGCTCATGTTTTGCAATAAAATGTTTTTGGTTTTAGGCTGACACTTGAAACTGAACTAAACTTAAGCAGTCCTATATATTCCTGCTCAGAGGTATGTCCTTACTGAGCTCAATCCAATATACCAGGGGTGGGCAACTGTCAGGGTTTTTTTTGGAGGGGGGTACACATTTGCCCCTTGAATGAATACTATATCCCCCTACAATGCCCTCTTACTCCGAATTTTTTTAAAGAAACAATGTCGATTTTTTAACTGAAATGTCACTATATCCTCCAGTGTATGGAAGAGGCAATTTTGCTCAGATGCATTGGTAGACTAAAGTCTTTGAAAGCTCATGTTGCCAACTTTTTTCTTTCAGTTAGTCTCAAAGGTGCAACAAGATCTCTCTACATACTGATTCTACAGACGAATACAGCTATAGCTTTGAAAATCCATGAACATTAAAGTCCCATTAAATAGAATGGCACAGTAAAATGGTGTCCCCTATATAAAATGGCAAAATCAAGATTTGATTTTTGGAATTTATATTTTTTCAGTATTTTCAGGCTGCGGATGGTTGAATCCGTAGATAAACAATCCATGAATACAGTGGGTTAACTGCATTTACTGCAAAATGTCAATATAATGGCCAATTTTCATCATAGTAAAACCAACATTTCATTTGCAATTCAGCAAGCAAAAGAAGAATGGAGAATTCTCCCAGTGCTGTTTAGTGCCACATAAACATAGACTTCCATCCTAAGAGACATATCCTTAACATGAGCGCTAAAGATTTCAAGGTGTATGTTAAATGCTGAAAGAGAAAAAACAGTTGATATTGCAACAGAGTTTTTAAAATATATGATTAATACAATGGAAACCAAACTAACATTTTTGATCTCTTCTCCAAAGTGAAGGTCCCCCTGACATTAAAAGTTATCCCAGATTGGATAGATACAATGTGGCACAAATGACAAATTGCATGATTAATTCTTTTGAAACACACATCAATGTTACCAATATGAAACCTAGAGAAACAGCATTTATTTTTTAAAAAAGGACATGCTGCTAAGATTCTAACTTATGTCAACTTTAAAAGACCTTACAGGATTACCAAAATGTGTGTATTGTTATAAAGATAATGATGCTGTGTTTGTATGTAAAGGCCAGTGTGACACAGTGGTTTGGGTATTAGCCAAGGATTCTGAAGACCAGGATTTGATTTTCTCCTCAGCCATGAGACCCACTGGGTGACCTTGGGCAAGTCACATGCTCTCAACCTCAGGGGAAGGCAATGGCAAACCTTCTCTAAAAAAATCTTGCCAAGCTCCATTATAATCATAGAATCATAGAATCATAGAATCGGAAGAGACCACAAGGGCCATCCAGTCCAACCCCCTGCCATGCAGGAACTCCAAATCAAAGCATCCCTGACAGATGGCCATCCAGCCTCTGCTTAAAGACCCCTAAGGAAGGAGACTCCACCACACTCCGAGAGAGTGTGTTCCACTGTCGAATAGCCCTTACTGTCAGGAAGTTCCTCCTAATATTGAGGTGGAATCTCTTTTCCTGCAGTTTGCATCCATTGTTCCGCGTTCTAGTCTCTGCAGCAGCAGAAAACAAGCTTGCTCCCTCCTCAATATGACATCCCTTCAAATATTTAAACAGGGCTATCATATCACCTCTTAACCTTCTCTTCTCCAGGCTAAACATCCCCAGTTCCCTGAGGCGTTCCTCATAGGGCATGGTTTCCAGACCCTTCACCATCTTAGTTGCCCTCCTTTGGACATGCTCCAGTTTCTCCACATCTTTTTTGAATTGTGGTGCCCAGAACTGGACACAGTATTCCAGGTGGGGCCGGACCAAAGCAGAATAGAGTGGCACTATAACTTCCCTTGATCTAGAAACTATACTTCTATTGATGCAGCCTAAAATTGCATTGGCTTTTTTAGCTGCCGCATCGCACTGTTGACTCATGTTCAGCTTATGGTCTACTTGGACTCCTAGATCCCTTTCACATGTGGTCTCATTCAGCCAGGTGTCCCCCATCCTATATCTGTGCATTTCATTTTTCCGCTCTAAGTGCAGAACCTTACATTTCTCTGCATTGAATTTCATCTTGTTAGCATCGGCCCAGCTATCTAGTTTATTCAGGTCATTTTGAATTTTGATCCTGTCCTCTGGGGTATTAGCTACTCCTCCCAGTTTAGTGTCATCTGCAAATTTGATAAGTATGCCCCCAATTCTGTCATCCAAATCATTAATAAAGACATTGAATAGGACTAGGCCCAGGACAGAACCCTGTGGCACCCCACTGGTCACTTCTCTCCAGGATGAAAAGGAACCATTGTTGAGCACCCTTTGAGTTCGGCCAGTCAACCAATTACAAATCCATGTAACAGTTAACTTGTCTATCCCACATTTTGCAAGCTTGTTTGCAAGAATGTTGTGGGGAACCTTGTCAAAGGCCTTACTGAAATCGAGGTATACTATATCCACAGCATTCCCTTCATCTACCAAGCTGGTAATTTTATCAAAAAAAGAGATCAAGTTCGTTTGGCATGACTTGTTTCTCTGAAACCCATGTTGACTTTTTGTGATTATGGCATTGGCCTCTAAGTGTTCACAGACTCTCTGCTTAATGATCTGCTCTAGAACCTTTCCTGGAATTGATGTCAGACTAACTGGACGATAATTGTTGGGATCCTTTTTTTTTCCCTTTTTGAAGATGGGCACAACGTTTGCCCTCCTCCAGTCTGCTGGGACTTCTCCTGTTCTCCAGGAGTTCTCAAAGATTATTGCCAGTGGTTCCGATATTACATTTGCCAGTTCTTTTAATACTCTAGGATGTAGTTCATCTGGTCCTGGAGATTTATATTCATTTAGATTAACCAGGTATTCCTGTATTACCTCTTTACTTATTCTGTGCTGAAATTCCTCTATTCTGTCTCCTGTTCCAGTATCCTTAGGTTGAGCACCCTTTGCCTTTTCTGAGTTCACCTTAGGGTCCCCAAAGGTCAGAAACAACTTGAAGGTACATGACAATGACAACAACAACAACAACAACAACAGATGAGATCAGGAAGGTAGGTGCTGCTTGAAGCCAAGAGAAAAACCTGAAGGGACAAGTGAATGAACAAGATCCGTGTGACTCCTTTTACTATTTCACAGTAAGGAATCATGATCTCCTATGCCCACGAAATTTCACTAAACAGGTATCTAATGTATTAAAACACATGTATACCATTTGGGTTTCTAATGATCATCACAAATTGTTTGTAGTAAAATATTTAATATTTAACTTCCTATAGCTTTTGAACAGTAGAGCATCTGGAGATTTAAACAAAGGACACATCTGGAGGCACAAAACTATTTCATATTTTCAGGTTCGAGGCTAGGTACTATTTCTAGTTGTCAAGCATTTGGCTTCATCTATTAATCCACTATTTAATCTGATAAAGATGTTCTTACTCTATTAAAGTGTGTTGAATTCTTGAATAAACAGACCTTAGGGGGCTTGATCTGCTGTAATGATTTCATTTTCCCCTAAATTCATTTAGCATACATATAGTGGACTGCAGGAACAGTGCTGCTGTTTAGAACACAAATGAAGGGGGAAGGGAACAAAGGGAAAAGTCTGCATTGTATACTGTTGCTAGTTTGCAATTACAGCAATACACAAAACAAGAATCTTGTTCCATGTATTGCAGTACTGCTGGAAACTAGCATTTCAGCACAAAAATATGCAAGTTCCTCTCAACTACACGTTGAAAATTAGACAGCATTTCAAACAGCCTGTCAAAGAGTTTGCAATTGCTGTTTCAAGGCAGATTAAACAAGTACCTCCAAAGAATTTTAGCTGATGTCAGTCATTTTAATACATTAGTTTTAAAATTGCTGATCACTGCTTAGTTATAAAATAATATTAAAATACCTGTTGAGGAAGTGTATAGAAATTTAAAGAAATATTCCAAATAAATAGTTTAAGAATAATCTCACAATTCAGATTTCAAAACCTCATATAGAAGATGTGCTTTTTAAAGATCCAAAAGCCTATCATTACTACCAAACATATGAAAGGTATAAATTATGTGTATGAAGGCTGCACAGAATCTGCTTTTTTGAGTTATATGCAATATTCTGAGGCTAATTAACATGCTCAATCCTCAGGGAGCTCTTGGATAGATTAGATGTTTTATGTTTTTGCAGACCCTTATCCGCAATTCAGTATGGTCCAAAAATATTTGAAATTCAGAGGAAACTGAAATAATAAATGGAAATACATAAGCAGAATGTAAATTCCTGTATTGTATTACACTGAAAACTGTATTGAATGGAAAATCCAAGAAATGGCACCCCACTTGCTTTTGAACTGCCTCACATTGCTCTACCTGTCTCATGTTTTTTCCTGTATGCACATGCTCTATGCTATCTAGTTGCTTAATGGTATTCTCTGTTGTATGATACGATCGTAATAAAATTGTGTAAAATTATTGTGCTTGTACAATCATTAAATACTTGTGATAGATGAGGAAATGGAGGAACACATTGAAGTCCATGGGAAAGTATTAACCAATGAAGAGTTGGAGGAATTTGTTAAAAACCCCTTCAGAAGAAGAGAAGGAAGAAGAAACTGAAGCACAAACAGCAATGTGGACATTACAGAAGGTATGCAAAAGACAGATCTTTTGCAGTGGTCACAGGTGGTCAGACCTTTTCCTGTGTCCCCTTATCTGTTGGAGTTCCTCAGGGCTCTGTCCTGGGTCCCCTTCTGTTCCCTCTCTACACACTGTCCCTTGGTAAACTCATGATTTCTTTTGGTTTCTCCTATCATCTGTATGCCGATGACAATCAGCTGTATCTTTCCACCCCTGACCTTTCGCCGGGGCTTGAACAGCAAGTTTCATCTTGTCTGGCTGCTATCTCTCAGTGGATGCGGCATCAGCGCTTAAAGCTCAGCATGTCTAAGGCAGAGCTTCTTGTCTTCCCACCTAAACCCACCCTTCAATACCCCTTCTCTGTTTCTGTTGACGGCACCTCTATTCAACTGGTTCAGCAAGCCCGCAGTCTTGGTTTCATCTTTGATTCCTCTCTGTCGCTTATTACCCAGTTTCAGGCCACCACCAAGGCCTGTAGATTCTCTCTTTACAGCATTGCTAAAATCCGTCCATTCCTCTCAGCCTCCACTGCTAAGACTCTGGTCCATGCCCTGGTGGTCTCACGACTAGATTATTGTAACCTTCTTCTGACAGGGCTTCCTCTCTCTCACCTCCATCCTCTAATATATGTCCAGAACTCAGCTGCACGTATTATCACATCCGCTCACTGCTTTGACCATGTTTCTCTTCTTTTCTCCTCTCTTCATTGGCTCCCCTTCCCCTTCCACATCCAGTACAAGCTTTTGCTGTTGACTTTCAAAGCCCTTCACGGATTGGCCCCTCCTTACTTGTCTGACCTTCTTTCTCCTCACACTCCTTCTCGTACCCTCCGTTCTGGTAGTCAAGGTCTCCTGTCCCAGCTGAGGATCTCCACTGCCCTGTCCCGGATTTGCCCTTCACACTTGCTGCCCCTCACTCCTGGAACCGTCTTCCCCCACATATAGACCTCATCACTTCTCTAACCAGATTCAAAATTAAGTTAAAGACTATATTGTTTAGGGAAGCATTCCCAGGATGGTGATGTCTGCCCCAGGATGCCTCCTTTTAACTATGTATTAAGAAGTCAAGCCCTCCCTCCAGTCCATCTGCCTTGGTCCAGGCCCCAGAGGGAGAGAAGAACCACTGGACCTCATTCCCCTTCCCACCACCTTCCCCTTCTCCTTTTGTGTTGTCTCTTTTAGACTGTAAGCCTGAGGGCAGGGAACCATCTAAATATAAGATTCTATGTACAGCACTGTGTAAATTTACAGAACTATATAAATAAAGGATAATAATAATAATAATAACAACAACAACAACAGAAATTTCCTGAAGTGTTTCAAATTGTACAGACATAAAAGGATAAAAGTGTGGATTACAATCTATGAATCAAATGTAGAATAAAATTGATCCGTATGATCATTTTAGGTTTAACAACCTCTGCAGCAACACTTTGAAAGTTAAAAAGAGATGGCAACTTCCCAGCAGCCAGACACAAATTCTGTGTTCTTAGTCTCTCGTCTCTCCTGAAACTTGAAACTATTGTATCAATGAATACATGGCAGCTCTGGGGAGGGACGCCTAGCCAGCAGGTGCACAATCTGGTCCCCACCACCCCAGAAGTTTGAAGCTGTACTGTGAATGTGCACATGGCAGCTTCAGGCTGGTGTGTGTGTGTGTGGGGGGGGGGGTGCCTGGACACCATCTACCCACTTTGCAGGCCTGTGGTATATGGGCCTGGCAGCCACCCCCATTGCTACCCACTGTTTTCACATTTTTCCCACTTTCATGTGGGCCCTGCACCCCAACCCCTGCAAATGACTGTACAGCATTTCCTTAAGTTATATTGTTTAACATGACTCTTACACAGGGTGACTTTTTTTACTATTCTTACTTGTGATATATTGAACCCTGACAATGAGAGTGTTCTCTTAGTCTTCAAGAGCTATTAGACTGCTTTTTTTCAGTTACACATTCTGGTTTTTTGAAAATGGCTAAGTTCCTTCTTTTGTATTTTGTACTGATTGATTTATGGGCTGGCAATCATTTGTAGGCAATAGGTCATTTTGCAGAAATCTGATTTGTCATCAAGTTTGAAATGGTTTACTTTCAAACCATTAGCTAGCAGCAAGAACCTTACTTTACCACAATTTGAACATGCTCGAAAAATATGTTGTTTAAATGGTTGGAGTGGTAGAAGTGGAGGAGGACAAACATCCTGGAAAGAAGTTGAGTTCTGTGAATACCAACAGAGAATTGTTGTTAAAAATGTAAGATGGATCATACATTGGATTAATTTAAAACACTGTGATGGGTTAACTTTAATTTTGTTGTCTTTGGTTTGGTTCCAATTTTATATTAGAAGTATTTTTATTGAAAGGAAACTGATAAAAATATTTTTAAAAAAATATTAATGGGAGGTCTTACTTCTGGGTTAATGTGTGTCCTTTGGACAATAGATGGTTTCAGAAGCTTCTGTTTTAATTGTAATTAATAACTACTGTTTTAATATTTTATTAATTGTGTTTTTATCCTATTGTGCTGTTTTATGAATTAATCCCGCCTCGATCCGCATGGAGAGATAGGAAGTTACCAATAAAATATTATTATTATTAATCAAAAAAGATTAAAAAGCTCTCTCTGTCCCTTTATGATTAGTAAAGGAGTTAGATCCAGGAGAGGAAAGGAGTTTTACAGCAATTTTTATTCTTGTCTATACAGTATCAAATACAATAGAATTTAACAGCATTAATATTTTGAGTTTCCTAACTTTACAAGTGTATTGGTGTAATGCAATCAACTGATAGAGTAAAAAACATAGGTGTATATTTTGTTTTCTACACAGCCAGTGCACAGTATCCTTGATTTCAAATACTGCCTTCCAGCCTGTAGTATTACAACATTTGCATAAAATATTCAGACTGCTACACTGGCTATTGGATATTAAGAATCTTAAGTTCCAGAGTTTTTCATTTCAACAAAAGATAATTTACAGTATAATTTCAGCTATTAAAATATTTGTTTTCCACATAAATATGATACAAAACATAGCCCATTTAAGAAATGTGTTTGCAATAACCCTGAAGAAGAAACTTGGATGCTTGTCCTGTATAAACTACCCCAAATTATGTGTCTGCCTCTCCCTATTTCTGCATATGCTCTGACCTTGTAGCCATTGACTTCAGTCTGGAACAATTTCAAAGTCATGTAAATGAATGTAATTAAGGTATTGCTTATCATCTTGCAGAGTTCAGAGGGAAGCACACTGGCTAGAAAGGTTTGTTTACTTAATACAGAAGGTCAGCTATGGTTAAATTTTATTGCCCAAGACACTTTGGTAAGGCTTTTGCTTAGTCTTTAAAGACAAAAATGTTTGGAAATGCAAATAATACATTTATTTCACCTCAGGGTGCTGCAGCTTTCTTTATTAAAGAAATATATCTATATTCTGCAACACGACTGTAGTATACAGCACATTGTCCAAGCTATAAAAATGTGTTATTAAACCCCATAATTTTTTTGTGTGATTTGGTAATCAAGGGTTTTTTTTGTTTGTTTGTTTGTTTGTTTGTTTCTTAGCTCTGATATAGTTCCTAGGCAGAGCCTTAATTGTTACATATCTATGTAAATTACATTAAATGTTAGCAGCCACAGTAGTCATAGTTTATTATTATTATTTATTTACTTAATCCCAGGGAAGGCAGCTTCCAGAGATAACAAATTAAAAACATTTAAAATAAAAAATGTAAAACAATTTAAAAAATCTCCACATTAAACACTGTAAAATAATTTTAAAGTTAAAAACAGATAAAACATATATTTAAATAAGAATCTTCCCTGCTTAACCATTAAAAGCTTGCTTGTATAAAAATGTATTTGCTTGCCAGTAAAAAGAAAGCAGGGAGGAGGCTAACCTGGTCTCCTGTGGAAAGAGGTTCCAGAGGAAGATGGGACAAGCCACTGAGAAGACTCTCTCTCTCTCTTGTAACTTAGATGGGATAAAAGCTTTTCATCCAATCACATCTGTAAGTTTGTCTATATTAGGATGTCCATGCCCCAAAATGCATGAGTCAAATAAAGCGGCTTCTGGTCGCTTTGGGAGTATGGTGACACATGCCCCTCAAAGCATCCAGAAGCAGAGCAAAGGCTGTGTCAGGGGGCTAAAAGCCGGCCCAAAAAGAAGTGGAGATAATCTACTCTGGCAGTGATGGCTTGGGACCTGCAGTGGTGGTCCACTTTGGAAACAGGCCATATGGCTCCTGTGATCCTGGTGCTATTGGGGCTGGAGCAGTTAGAGGCCACTCCTTTTTAGCCATGTGCTTCAGCCCCATATTTCCAGATTTTACCAATTACATCCAAGATCATGATTAGTGTTTTGTATTTCAGTTCCCCTACAGCACCTAATCATCTGTGCTTGTTTATAAATATTGGCCAACTAACACACCTCATATCTGGAGAAGTTAGCTGTAGTCCTCAGAAGCATAAGCCAAGAAAAACCTGTTAGTCTTTACTGAGCCTTTATGAATTTGCAGTGTAGTAAAAGACTGTAAGTGGGAGATGAGAAAGAGTGCGTATTACAGTTGATGGGCTAGTGTGTGAAGCCTCTGATTACCGTTTTTCCTTTAGTCATTGTAGCTGGGATTAATTTTCCAGTCCTTCAGAGTGCTATCATACTATTGCAGGGTTGAAGATTGAAGCACGTTGCTTTTTTTCTTCAATAATCCTGATAGGAGCTATACTTAAATCTGCTATCAAATTACAACAAGGGGAATTATTAAGGGGAATTAGGCCACCCAGCCAACTATTGAAACTACAAATGTGATTTTAAAAGCTGACTTTGCAAAAGGAAAGAATAGAAAGAATCATGTTTTTCTTTATAACGTAAAGCATTTACTGTTCTCAGACATGTTTTAAAGTTTCTTTCTAAATAATCAGCAAATATGTCTTCTTAATGTGTCACATTTTTGGGATTTTTTTGATGCAGGATTATTGCATTTTTTTATCAGAAAGTTTTAATGGGACTTTGTTGTGGAGAGCCAGGTGAAAGAGAACTACTCCTCATAAATGCAAGATGTGCTAGATAACTTTATGAAATAATATAAATAAGTGTCTTTTATCATCTAAATGACTGTTTCCTAGATTTGTTTATTTAGTATACTCATGCGAGTTTGGTTGTATTTGGATCTGGCCATAAACAAACCATGCTAAAAGAGGTAGTGTGAGGAAAGTGAAATTTAGCTAAAAACTAATTTTACTTGACATTCCTAGAATTAAAAACCCAAAAATATTTTTCGATTCTTTCTCAGGCATTTTGAAACATTTTGGAACCAACCAGATGATAGGTGGAGAGAGTACAAGTGTCTTCTGGAATATCGATCGATCGATCGATAGATGACTCATAGGGATAAGCCTAGTATCATTACTAATTTATGCACACACATAGTTGAAAATAGGTTCATGTAACCATGCACAGAATTGGTGTTTTAGGGCCAAATGTTCCATTAAACTATTTTAAGGAATTCTTTAGGCTGTTTTTAAATGTTTTTTATTTGTAGAGTTAGTGTTTTTGTCTGTACAGTATTTTCATGGGGCTGATGGTGCATTGATAGTTATATCCATGAAATAAGTAAGTAAGTAAGTAAAAGAGATGTAGATAGCATCCATTTGTTGAGAGAAAAGGGCTATTCTTCCCTCTACAGCTCCAGTTTCAGATTCCAAGAATACAAAGCTCCCTGGACCTACAAAAAGTCCCCAGTGAACTACTTGGAACTCTTTCAGCCCTGAAGCTACATAAAATTGGAATTATTGGGGCTTTCTAGATTGGCAAAAAGAAGTGTGTTCATGGCTGCATGAAAGTCTAGCCTTTAGATGAGAAAAAGGGAAAGTGTGCCATGAAAACACTTTTTTTGCGTTTTAGGGGAGAAGAAGCGCCTTTAAAAAGGTGCTGGTTTTCCCAGCTTCTTTTTTAAAAACTGTGGAACAGCGCAGCTCCATCTAAAGGCTGTGGTGCAGCTGCTAAGCATTAAGGAAAAGGCAACTTCATGTCACACTTTCCTGCCAATCTAGAAAGCCCTATTGTTAAACTAAGCACTGAGGAGAAACTGCAGGGGTGGAGTATTTTTAAGAAGGGAATGTAAAAAGGTAAAGGGAAAAAAGATGCACCTGCTTTAAAAGGTAAAAGGTTTCCCTTGACATGAATATCTAGTTGTAAGTGACTGTGGGTGGTGGTGGTAGTGCTCATCTCTGTTACTAAGCCGAAGAGCTAGTGCTCATCTCTGTTACTAGCCAAAGAACTAGTGTTATCCAAAGATGACTCTGGTGGTCATGTGGCTAGCATGACTGAATAGAATGCTGTTAGCTTCCCACCAAAGTGTTACCTATTTATCTACTTTCAAAGTGCTGCGTTGGCACTTTGAGAAGTGTTGAGAAGCTGGGACTAGTGATGGGAGCTCACCCAATAAAGCAGCACTTGAGCCTCAAACTGCCAACCTTCAAATCATCAGAACTGGCATCTTAACCATTAAGCCACTGCACACCACCTTTAATGTAACATGTAATTTGACCCTTGGCTTATTTTAAATTTTAAAATAAGCATGATAATACCAGCTCAGTATGTCATGGCAAATTACCATTTTATTTCCTCCAAAAGCAAGGGATATCTATCTGATAGGGTTTTTTTGTGGGGGAGGAAGAAAACAGAATTACATTTAACCATTTGAATGTGATTTAAAATAACCACTTCTGTAAGTACTTATGCAAAACCAGTTTGTTCAGAGTCAGAATTTGTTCAGTTTGTGTAAATCCTATGGAATATAGAATATAACATATAAAATGCAGACATTCTGTGTTCTTCACTTGTTAGCCTGTTCCAACTATGTGGAAGTAACACGTTAAAATTAATGCTGTCACATTAGTCAATTAATTGGGTCAATTAATTGATTAACATTGTTGGGCTCCATTAAATTATGGGGCTTGATTAATTGGGCATTGCTCCCATGTCATTCCTGAGGTCATCCAGTATGTTCTCCTAAGCACTTATTCCCTGTTTGCTATATCCTTGCCAAACCCCTTTAAATAGGAAATTTAAAATAATCTGAGAGAGCTTGCAGTGACCTGGGAGCTGAGATGACAAGTCAAACTCCATAGCCCTTGTTGGGAATCAGCTATTGTCTCAAAGTACTCTGGGTATGTCCCACTTTCTGATAGAGCATACCTACCTGAGGGTTAAGTTCACCACCTAAAAACAGAATAGGTGTGGGCGGGGGATAACTGAGCATGTTCAAAGCATTTTTCTTTATTATAATCAGTTCCATAAATCTTGGGTTATGATTTCCAAGATGGGTAGCATGTCATATTAAATATTATGTACTGATGTTTTCAATCTTCCATGCATCACTAGCCTGCCAGGGACAAGACTCATGCCCTATGGTGAACTCACACAAGACTGAAAATATTAGAACTAGTTGTTATTTTGTTTGTGAAAAATAATTATGAAATATATACTGCATGCTAATATTTTTACTATTTGGCTTTAGTAATTAATTTATTGAGATCAGTCAAGTGATAGCCTTAGCTGAAGTGTATTACACAGGTAGGTAACAAGCTGATAAGCACTGTCTCTAATGGTAAACTCAGGTGGCAAATATCAACAGTGGCTAAAATAGGTCTGAAGGGAAGCAGGAAGGTGTTATGGTGTGATGAGAGACGCAGTAGGTCCCCCATATCCACAGGGACATGTTTTCCAGACTTACCATAGACAGCAATATTCATTGTTTTCAATGAGATGAATGGTTCAGATATACATATAAGTATGCAGATTGGATAGGAATCCCTGAAATTGGACAGTACTTTAGAATCCAAGAGGGGAAAGATTTTGTAGCATCATTTGCAGTCCAAAGCCAGTACACTACCAATAGAAAGATGAAAAATAACAACATATAGTCAAAAACGAAATGAGAACAAAATATTGCCCTATGCAGAGTGTCTTAATGGCATAGTGTCAAGGCTAGTATTCACCTTCTGATGTATTGTTAAAAGACCAAGCTTCATTAGAAGGTGGTCCTGGATTGCAGTACAAGTAAAATGTTGATAGTTGGATGTCTATGTGTCAGAAGCAGATAGTGTCACGGGTTGGAGATCTTCTGACGATTGAGTTGCCAAAGGCTTTTGCAGGAGCATTTTAATGAGAAGTTGTTGTCTCTTTCTTTTTAACTCATCAGAATGTTGCTGCAGAGGTTGTAACACTAAGGTGATCATACGGGTATCTTTAATTCTTCATTCCATCCAAGAATTGCATTCCCTTTTTTCCCTTTAATATGTGTGCAATTTGAAACACTTCAGCAAAGTTCTGTAATGTCCACATTGTCAGTTAACACTTTCACATTGATGTCAATATGTTCCTTGACTTCCCCATCCATCACAAGCACTTTACTGATTGTACAAGCAGAAAAAATTTACATAAGGACACAATGCCTCATATGGATCTTACAACTGACAGGCATACAAAGCGAGTGGGTAGCACAGTGGGTAGAAATTAAATTGCAAATATTTTTGACCATACTGAATCTTGGAAAAATGAAACCATATGGGAGACCTACTGTTTTCTTAATAAGTACATACTTTGGCTAAATTCGAATTTAATCTCAGTTCAAGGAGACCCACTGAAATGAACGAGGTTAGTGAACACTAATTGGAATTAAACTGGATTTAGCCTTGTATGCTAAGAACACAGGATCTGATGAAGGGTGATGTAGTCCATTAAAGTGTATGACCTAAGAAAATCTGTTGCTCATCAGTCAGTTACGATGACTATGAATCACCTTCAGCATTAGTCAATAAACCAGTGCATATAAGTTGCTGGAAAACATGATGGAGTTGCACTATGTCCAACTGGCAGTTTTGCTAGAAGTAACTGGTTGGTCTTTGTGTCAATGGAATATTTGATCTGACAGGCCTTTGATCTGATCTAGTATGGCTCTTTTTATGTTAAGATGCTAACAGTCAATGTTGTTTTTCCTATGACAAATATTGCCATCCTGTTGAAACACAAGAGAATTGCATTAGCAACATTACAATGCTAGAGGCAAAAACACCGATGGGCCAGGCTGGCACCTCAACAACTGCAAAGTCAGTGTTTCTCCTTCTGTCTTTAAAGGGAGGAGAGGGAGTTTTGGAAATTCCCTGCAGCCACTTCCTGTCTCCATCTCTCTGTCTTTCTCTGCTTACCTGTTCTATGCTGTACGTTTGTGTGCTTTAGTTCAAATAAATATGTTGTAAGAAACCTAAAGAGTTAAGTCTTCTGTCTGGACAGTTGTCAAATGTACCCAAAAGCATTTTTAAAAAGAAGCTTCATTCTTAGGGGCTTAATTGAGGTACAGTATACCAGTACTGGTCTAGATGAAGCGAACATCTGATTCACTGCAAGACATTTTTCTAAGTTCCCATAAGGCAACTGAAACTCATTATCAAAAAGTGTAAATACTGGCATTACAGTATAGAAAAACAGGCACCTCATATAAGACATCCTAATGACAGCCTCCTCACTCAACAATGGCATAAGGATGAAGCAATATGAAACAAAAGCTGTAGAAGCAACCCTTAACATTCAAAAACATGAATGAAACCACCCATAAGCTTTACTATGCAAGGTACAAGGAAGATATCAAGAATACGCTTTTCAAGAACTGAAAGATTTGTCTAGCTGAGGACAAATCAATCTGGCTTCTACAAAAAGAAATCATATTTCATCAACCTGTTTTTAGTACTTTTGAGTGACAAGAATGGATGAACGTATTGGAATGTGTGCATGCAAGTAGCTTGGCAACCCATGAATTTCATAAGAGGTGTGTGTGTGTGAGTGCCTTCACGTTACCTCTTGACTTATGGCACTCCCATGAATTCCATCAGGTTTTCTTAGGGAAGGCATACTCAGAGGTGGTTTTGTCAGTTCTGCTGTATACAGATAATTCTGCAAACTTTATATTCTTCAGACTTTCAAATATTTTAATAACATTACTCAGCAAAGGCTTTTGAGTAACAAAACACTCACAGGATAAGAGAAAAGGTCTTTTTACCAATGAACAGCTGGCTAAAGAATAGGAAAAAAGTTAAGTTCTCTGAGGGCCTGAAATTGAGGAAGTGCCTTTCAACTTATTCAAAAAATATCTGGAGTTGTAATGAGCTGAACATACTAAATTTGAGGACAATGATACAAAATTTTTCAAGATGGTAAAATTCAAGAGAGACTAAGAAGCTCTCCCAAAATTCCATACAGACAATGAAATGGTATTTTTTTCCCTCGATGCAAATGTGTAAAGTGATGAATATTGTGACAAAAACAAACATACAAACAAACAAAAACACCACCTTCATATATGTGCTGATATGTTCTGAGCTGGAACTAGGGAAATAAATATTAGGAACATAGAGAATATCTCAATGAAAACCCTATCCTAGTCTGCAGCAGCTGTGAAAACAAGTGATTTTATGCAAGAGATTATTAAGAAAGGGAACAGAACAGACCTTCTAGTATTATAAAATCACCATCTATATGGTTAAGCCAAACTTGGAATGCTAAGGACAGTTATGATACCCAAACTCATAAAGGATATCGAAATACTATGACAACTACAAAACAAAAATGTCAAAAAAAAAAAAAACAACCCAAAAAACAACCAAAACAACCAGGGAGCAGGATTTTCTATGGCACTGAGCAAGAGTTATTGGGGGAAGCAAGTTAGGAATAAAGCTTCCTGTGGTCATCTTTCATTTTTCTTATAACCGAGAAAGGGTGCATGGATTGTGTTGAACACATTTATTATATCAACACTGCACTGTAATTAATGCAAATCATTTTTTTAAAAAATTTTTAAAACCTCATTATCTCCATATAGGATTCTCTTATATAAATATAAACAGACTAACTCCTCACCCCTCAAAATTCTGTATGAGATCATGGATGGATAACTGGGGCCAGTCAGCTCACTTATAAATAATGGTGTAGTGATTAATTATTTGAAATTGTATTCTCTAGTACCCTATTTAACAAAAACACACCTTTTGAACCCCCTGAGAGAGAAAAATTCCTCAAGTAAATCACTCTGATCCAAATCTCTACTAATTTTACATTCTACTGAAATTAGTGTTAATCCTAACAGACATTCTTCTTGCATCAAACAGTATATATATTTAAAGTATTTTTGAGTCTTAGAATTATTTCCCGGCACACGCAACAGTTAAAAGTCTAATGAGAATTAAGTGAAATGCTACACATATATTAGGTAAATATATATAGAATACTACTTATTAATATGCTGAAAGGCTGCCAAAGTACACATTTGTCTTGAGTTTAATCATATCATGGGGGGATATGATCTCAGTCAAGAACTCTGTGGAATCAATACTCTTTCAAGGTGCAAAGATACAAGCTTTTGAGATACTAATCTTGCAGCATATCCCACAAACTACCAGTACTGAGGACTTACCTGAAATGCCTCTGCAAAGCTTGCAAGTAGGGCATGATAACAGTAGATCTTTCCTGTGGTGCATCCCCAGCAAATGTATTTCTGGCACATTTCCTCTGAACATTAGAATTCCACACTATCATACTATGACACTCCGCTATTAGCCAGGTGGTGTTTATGTGGAGTATGGGAAAGGAAGAATCCCATGCATGTTTATTGCGGGGGTGGGGGGACCCTACTATATTCAATAGGATTTGCTCTCGAGTGTTTATAGGACTCTAGCTTTATGCAGCTGTTGAGGGTGGGAGCTGAGAGAGACATCAATCCTGCCTTAGAGACTTTGTTCAATAACTCAATTACTTTCCAATGTGAATTTCTCCCTTCTTTAGATTCTAATTGCAACCAGTGGATAAGGCTAAAGGACACTATTTTCTATACTCTGCTGAAATGTCACTGTGACACAATGCCTGTGAAACTGTGAAACCCTCCTCCTTTTCTCCCTTACTAAAACAAAATGGTTATATTCCGGGAACAGAATGGCTTACTTTCAGAAGGGAAAAGCCCTCTATCTCTGTTTATGTGGGGAGGAATATCTTTGATAAAACAGGAAAGAGATCATACATGATGCAGGCTGGATTTTGTACAGAATGGGTGGGGAACTAAAACCTGGGGCCCTAGGAAGATGCTCAGTTTGCCCTTCCATGTACCACTGCAAAGTGCTGCATCCCCATCACTCTGGAAAACGCTAGCAATATTCTAGACCTTATACATTGGGGAGAGGCAGGATGTCACATCCAGATGATGCATGCCCTGACTCCATCCCCAGGGTGCCATGATGCCACACACCGCTCCACATGGCATGCAGCTTCATGGCGCTCCTCCAACGCTGTGTCCATACGACACAGCCCTGAAGGAGCATCATATAGCTGCAGTAACGCAGCTATAGCGCCCTTTCAGTATGCAAAAAGAAGCTGCTTTTTGCAGCTCCTTTTCGTGCACTAGAAAGGCCGGATTGGGCCCACGATCTGGCTGAAAAAGAGGCAGGAGGCTGCTCCTTCAGGGCTGTTTGTAAAGTTTTACACCTTTTTCTTACAACAGTAGAATTTGGGTTCATCCAATGATGATCTTTGGTTTTCATAAACTGCAGAATGGATGAACTGTGTTCATACTGGGTAATGGAGAAACACTGGGGTTCACATATCACCAACTTATCCAATATATTCTCTTCTTTATCTTGAACAGAGGACTAGTCAAAGCTACTAATTGGGTAAAAGAGAAACAGTAGCCTTAGGCTGCAATTTTATATACTTCTACCATGGAAATGAGCCCTATTGAACCCACCAACAGTTACATGCATGTCGAAAAGAAGAGAAGTGGACTATTACTGAATCATCATGATTTACAGCTTTTTCTAGCTATATCAATGCAGCACATGCATATCTTTTCAATGTCACCCTTCTCCATTTCCTTTTGCAACAGAGTTTAGTAGTCAATAGTGCCAGTTCATTTGCCATCTCCTGCTTAACTGATCCTAGAAACAAGCCTGAAGCTGACAATTTATTAATCCACTGCACATACTCAGCACATGGCCCAAAAGCCTCTTTTGTATTCTGTCTTTGGTGCTTCAAAATGGTGCCAGAAGAGCAAGCCAAATTTGTTGGAAGGAATCTAACTTTAATCATTCAGAAAAGCTTAAAACCAACTGTTTGGGCAATTCAAAATTGCAGCTCTAGTTTAAGTATATACATGTTTTAATAATATTTTATTTTTAAATAATGAGTATGCCACAATAATGGAGAATCAATAATCATAGTACTATCTTAACTAACAATGTCTATTCCTTTATAAATAAAGGTATAGTACGATCTCTGAAGCCTCAACACAACATACAGCAGTAAAAATATATACATTCGAAGTATATACAGCAACATAATTTGACCTCCACCTAGTCTTCCTGTGCATGAACCTTGAACAATATCTACTTCAGCTGAACAATGTATTATCAGGTCTGGAGTTGAAGATATGTTACTTCTGCAAGTTTACAAAGTCCGACATGTGCAAAGTTCCAGTATTTATTTCAAGTACTTCAAAACAGCTGGCACTCTGAAATCATAGAATATGTTGCTGTTTAGTAGCTTTTTTCTGTACTCTACTTTCTATCAGTAGTTACTTTCTGTCACTCCATAATTCTGGGAGCAAATAGACTTTCTAATACATGTATGCATGGCGTAACTCAAGATTTTTGATGGTTCTATAATTAAAATACATAGCATACAATGAGTTCAGACAATGTACAACCTTATACAAAAATCTATACACCAGGGAAAAATAATAAAGATGACAGGATGAGTCATTTGCTTACATTAAATTATCATTAAAAATTGTTGATGAAGAGAATTGGAAGTTTTAAACAGTAATAATCTCCAACTATCAACCTTTATCTCTGTGCCTGGATGATACAACTTCAGATCATCCAACCAACTGAAAAATGAATGAAGCAAACACTGGTTAGCCATTAGGACTGGTCAAGAGCAGGGAAGAAATAAGACTGTTCAGCTCACACACATGTTCGTGCATACACACTCTTCAAAACTCTGGCATATAAGCACTTATCTGCAGGCAGGTATTTGTGTGCTCAAATATTTACTTACATTGTCGCACATCCCTACATTTGTAGTTCTCATCCTTCAGTACGTGTGTGTGTGTGCATGTGTGTGTACTTGTGAATGCTTGCATTCACATATGCAGACACATAGAAGTTGGGAATGTTTTGAGCATAAAGAATAGCCTTCAGAGTTTGGTTCTGTTCTCGTTACTGAACCAAACTAAATAAACACACAAGGAGTGGAAATGTGCTGGCCATACATTTTCATCAACACTCGTGTTGTTCTCTTATCTGTAGAGGACAACATTTTCACAGAGAACTTCCAGCATGGGAGAGGGAATCCTGCATGATTTTCCAGGATTCCAATTCATTAAGATTTTACCCATGGTACATGTGTCATATATATGATACATGGGAAGGAAAAACCTATGAAGATGATCCCCAAGTTTTGGAAAGCGAAATAAAAGTCATATTCGAAGCAATAGGAAAGAACCAATCCCCAGGAACAGATGACATACAAGAACTGCTACAGTCCACAGAGAAAGAGTTAAACTTAATTTTAACTAAAATCTGCCAACAAATATGGAAACAAATCAGTGGCCCACAGATTAAAAGTGATCAGTATATATAGCCATTCATTAAAAAGAGAGAGAGAGAAATTGTGGTAATTACAGAACCATCACACTAACATCCCATGCAAACAAAGTCATGCTCAAAATTCTGCAGCAAACATTCCTACCATATAGGGAGCATGAGGTGCAAGTTAGATTCACAAAAGGAAAGGGCACTAGGGATCATATTGCAAACATACATTGGATAATGGTGAGCACCAGGGAATTTCAGAAGAAAATTGGCATGTGCTTCATTGCTCACTCAGAGGGGCAGGTTATAAATAAATGTTGTTGTTGTTGTTGACTACAGCAAAGCCTTTGACTGCATAGATCACAAAAAGCTAGGGCCGGTGCTTAGAGCAGTGGTCCCCAATATGGCTGAGGCTTCTGTGAACTGAAGTCCAAATTCTCGTAAAGGGCACAGTTTGGAGACCATTGGCTTTGAGAAATGGAAGTGACACAACATCAAATCAGTGGTATCCTGGGGTTTGGTGTCACGCAGTTTGGGGGACTGGGTCAGAAGGGGTGGGGTTTCTGCCCTTCTTGTCGCGGCTCAGTTTTCCATGGGAAAACCAGGCTGCGGAAAGGAGCCAGATCTACCATGTGCGCCTCCCTACCCCTCTTTGCCATGGTCGGTTCTGAGGAAAATCCAGGCATGGTAAGGGGGGGCATACGTGCACTTGGCCCAGCTCCTTGCTGCGGCACCCATCCACCCACCCCAGTTTCTCTTTGTTGTTACTCAGTTTTCCTCGGGGGAGAATTGGGCTGCGGCAAGGAGGGGAGCGGTGGGGTGTGCTCGCTCGCTCGCTCAGCTCAGCTCCTTGCTGTGGCCCAGTTCTCCTGAGGCAAACGGACCCACGGCAAGGAGCCAGGCCAAGTGTGCACACACACACAACCCCTACTCACTGGCAAGGAGGTGTGCGGCCCAGTTGACCTGATGTCACCCCCTCTGTGTCTCCCAGTGCCGCCTAATGACATTACTCCATCAGATTGTCTTGTTTGTCAGAACAGAATACAAGAAACAGAATGGTTCCCAACCAGCAAAGGGGACTGGCAAGACTGAATGCTATCACCCTATTTATCCAACCTATATGCAGACAATATCATACACAGAGAAGGCTTAGAGTGAGACAGGAGGAGTGAAAACAGAAGAAAGGAACATTAATAACCTAATATACACAGATGACACAATACTACTATCTGACACAATACTACAAAAATCTGAAGTAATTACTGAAGAAGGTCAAGGAAAGCAAGTGCCAGGGTTGGATTAATGCTAAACATTAAAAATAATGACCATGAAAGATCTACAAGAATTCATCCTAGACAATGAGAAAACTGAAACAGTCAAAGAGTTCCCACACCTTGGTTCATATATTGATCAGAATGGACACTGCAGTCAAGACTAGGATTGCAAAGAAGAGCTACAAATGAACTAGACAAGAGCCTAAAGACATAACTCTAAATACTAAAGTGAAGATAGTTCAAGCCATTGTATTCCCCATCACCATGTATGGATGTGAGAAGTGGACAGTAAAAGTAGTAGATAGGGAAAATATAAACTCATTTGAAATACCATGGACAGCCAAGATGACAAACAAAGGGGTTCTAGGTCAAGGCTGTATTCTCTCTGAAAGCCAATATCATAGAATCATAGAGTTGGAAGAGACCTCAAGGGCCATCCAGTCCAACTCTCTGCCATGCAGGAATGCACAATCAAAGCATCCCTTTGAATCAGGAAAAATGAATAATTAGAAAAAACAATGATGCTAGGAAAGGTGGAAGGCGATAGAATGAGATGAAGATCACATGCCAGATGGTTACACTTGATCAGGCAGGATATGAGCCTGGGCCTGCAGGACCTGAGTACAGAGGTTAAGGACAAACAGCTTGTAAATGTCTCATCCACAGGGTTGCCATGAGTCAAAACACATGCATACAGGAGGTTCTCTTTTTCATAATTATTACCTTAATATGATAAATCCAGGGACAAGGGGGAGAGAGAGAGCATACTATGGGGCTTTCTAGATTGGCAAAAAGAAGTGTGTTCATGGCTGCATGAAACTCTAGCCTTTAGATGAGAAAAAGGGAAAGTGTGCCATGAAAACGCTTTTTTTGCATTTTAGGGGAGAAGAAGCGCCTTTAAAAAGGTGCTGGTTTTCCCAGCTTCTTTTTTAAAAACTGCTGAACAGCGCAGCTCCATCTAAAGGCTGCGGTGCAGCTGCTAAGCATTAAGGAAAAGGCAACTTCATGTCACACTTTCTTGACAATCTAGAAAGCCCCTATGTCTCTTTGCATATTTATTCAGTATGCTTCAGTAATCACTGAATAGGTGTTATATCTGTCACCACCTTCCAAAATCCATCTATATCCATGTCCTTATCTCCTACCATTCATCCATTCCGTTTCTGTTTCCATTTTTCTACCATTGTCTTTCTTCCATCTCTACTTTCTTCTGTGCTGTCTTCTGTCTTTCCAAACTCCCTTTTGCACTCTCATCACATGCTTCTGCCCATCAACTAACTTCACCAGTGTTGAATCAGTCTGCAAAGTGATTTTGAGATGGCACTTTCATAGAATCATAGAGCTGGAAGAGACCAGAAGGGCCATTCAGTCCAACCCCCTGCCATGAAGGAAGTCACAAAGCACTCCTGATAAATGGCCACCCAGTTTCTGTTTTAAAATCTTGAAAGAAGAATCCACCTCACTTCGAGGCAGCATATTCCACTGTCGAACAGCTCTTACCATCAGGAAATTCTTTCTAATGCTGAGGTAAAATCTCCTTTCCTATAGCTTGGATTCATTGCTCTGTGTCCTAGTCTCTGGAGCAACAGAAAACAAGTTTGCTTCATCCTCAATATGACATCCCTTCAAATATTTAAAAATGGCTAACATGTCACACCTTAACCATCTCTTCTTCAGGATAAACACATTCAGTTTCCTACACCACTTCCTACAGGGCATGGCTTCCAGACCTTTGACCATTTTGGTACCCTCTTCTCAACATACTCCAGAGACATTATTTCCTATGCAGAATAGTTATTTCTTTAAAACAGGTGCTATATCATAGGAAGCTACATTGAAGCCACTGCATGTTAATGGTGGTGGCAAGAGTGCAGGAGATCACTGGAACTAGGAAAGAATCAGAGAGGCATGCAGGTAGGTGGACAAACAAGGTACACGCTAACTTCACTGCCTGGTACGTTCAAGTCCTGACAACCTGAAGCTAGAGCAGAACATTATACACAGAGCATTAGACATTTCATTTGAAGGAGTGGAAGACAACTGAATACTTGGCAAGTGTTCTTCCTGCTGTAGTGAAGGCTGGAACCTGAAAATGTAAAACACCTGATTGGTGTTCTGTTTGAAATTGATTGTGTGACTGTCAGGAAAGTCAATATTCATAATCATTTCCTCATAATATTTTTGTCCATGTTAAGTGAAGTCTTACAAAGTAAGCAGCTCACCAAAGTAAATTTAAGGAAATGTATCATACAGGATATATTCTACTTCACACCATCTGCTCTTGTGGCTGAGAAGTGTTATTTTTATTCTATAGCAGCTTTATAGACACAGTTAGCCTTAGTACAAAACAGGTGACAGTTAAAAAAAGCTAGTAAGAAAGTGCAACATTCTTTAACTGACATTTACTGCATTGGCCTTGGACTTCTAATCTTTACCAGACAGGCACACAAATCAATCCATCAGCTCATAAAGGTGTGCTTTCTTAACCTCTAAAACAGATGGGATTGGCCAGAAATGTCTAGCATGTCAGACTGTTAATCACCATTGCCCTTTGTACAAAATAACTCACTTAAGTTGAGGCATGGTTGCACTGTAACTGACATTAGTCTGTGGGAAACCCATTTAGCTGTCACATACTCCCGCCACTCCTGCTCTCCCTTAATTAAGCCTAATGCCTTATAATTCGACCTTTTGTGCTAACCTATTAACCCTATCTAGTACAAGTTCAAATATATGAAACTAAAAACTTGCTGTAAAATATGAAATGCCAACCAAACTACTTTTCTCTATCAAACACAATGTCTCCACCTGCCTCAAAAGTTTACCAAGAAAACTGAGAAATGAACACACAAATACCCCATGTACAGAATACAGAGGACACAGAGATCTTAGCCATTCAGTAACATATCCCATGGTTATGGACAATTTCTGAAGGATGAGAAAGACAAACATTGACTTCTTTTTTTTTTTTTTTTTTTACACTTGCATCTGTTCCAAGGTAGAAGAAACCCTGAACACCTATGATAGCGTTGGGAATGCACTGCAGTGTTCTGTTACAGACTCTATTTATTACAAATATATTAATCTCACTAATCCCAATCCTTGCATTGTCAGCATAATTTAAAGATACTTAAATATAAATAAATATTTATTTATAAATATAGATAATTGTTGGTATCCTGTTACATCAGAGTGGTAGCATAAAAACAGTTGTGTAAGCAGCTGCATTTTCCAGAGGTTGCATAAATGTGGTCTTGTGGGTTCACTAGTGCATCCACTAGTTCTGCAAATACACAGTTCTCTCAACACTCTTGATTTAGTCAGTGGGGATCTAGTTTCAATGATCACTGTCCAACACCAAGTACAAAGCCTTGATGCCCAGTTGTAGAATTTAGATTAACTAAACAGACACACATCTAAACAGACATGCCCCTAAAACAACACAGGATCTTGAGTATATTTATACAATATATCATTAGTTATTAATTATTTAAAAGTTACAGAAATTAATAATTACCATGACCCTGATGGGTTATAAGACTAAACATATTATATTTCATATCAGGGAGATTACCTACAAATATAAACTGCATCTGGTTCTGAGCTTTCACTTTCAACATATTAGATGGAATAGGAACCAGTATGGTATAGTGGTTTAACTTGTACTAAGACACAGGGAGACCAGGATTCAACCCTCTGATCAACCACAGAAACCCATTAGGTAATCTTGGGCACGTCACATTCTCTCTGCCTGAGAAAAAGGCAAGGGCAAACCCTCTCTAAACAAATTCTGCCAAGAAAACCCCATGATAGGTTTGCCTTAAGGGCACCATAAGTAAGAAATGACTTGAAGGCACACAACAACAACAACAACAACATATAAAGCTTAAATAACAAGAACAACAACAGCACTAATTTTCAAGTTCACTTTGATCTGCCTTATGAATTATCACCTAATGATTTTTAAAACTGATTTTTTCCTTTTTTTAATATAACCACTCCCTTTGTTTAAAATTACACTCGACCTTCCATATTTGCGGCTTTGGCTTTTGCGGATGTGGTTATTCATGGACTTTATTAATATGTTCCTTCTAGGAATATCTAAGTCCTCAACACAAGTCTGTGGTCACTTGAACCAAAAGTCACACTGAAAGACCTAGAGATTCCTAGAGAGAACACGAGGCATTTGTAGCACCTCCAGCACAATTCTATAGCCAATGTCTGGCAGATATATTGACAACAGTTACACTTGTGGACCTAGAGATTCCTAGAGAGGTGTTTTCTCAGGTAAAAACATAGTATTTTTGTTATTTGAGGTTTTCAAACATTCACAGGTGTCTCATGCCCTAACCCCAGCAAATGTGGAGGAATCAGTATCACTATACTATTCCCATTGTCCAGAGACATGGCCCTGTTAGTCTAGATCAGTGTGTAAAAAGTCCTTGTAGCACCTTTGACAAACTGAAAGAAGTTGGTTGCATAAGCTTCGTAGACTAAGAGGTTATCTGCGTTGGCAAAATAAAACAGCTTCAAACTAACTTGAAGCCAAGGTGTTTAAGTGGCATATGCTGTGAAACTGGGTGGAAACTGACATGAAGCTGAACTCCAGGGCTAAAAACTGGAGCAACAAAAAGCTCTGATACTCTGCCTCAATGCAAAAAATGTGCATCAATGCATATTCATATAAAGAACACAGAATGAATGCGGGAATGTGGGAAAGCAAAAAGACAAAAGCACAGCAAACACAGCAGGTCACCAGGGTGGCGGAGAGCGGCTTGTGGGCGGGGGAGAGGCCTCCACGGCCAAACCCCCAACGACGCCAACGGACCCGCGCCGGGCGAGGCTTCAAAGCCGAGCCCCAGCAACACCATCCAGGGCGGCGGAGAGCGGCTTGTGGGCGGGGGAGAGGCCTCCACGGCCAAACCCCCAACGACGCCAACGGACCCGCGCCGGGCGAGGCTTCAAAGCCGAGCCCCAGCAACACCATCCAGGGCGGCGGAGAGCGGCTTGTGGGCGGGGGAGAGGCCTCCACGGCCAAACCCCCCTCAACGATGCTAACACACCCGCTGACAGTGAAGTGTGACGTAAAAGAGGCGGCACCAGTGGCGGAAGAAGGAAGTGCAGAGGCCCGGGGCCAGCTAGACGACCTACCTGCCAACAGCTCCCTTCAGAGAGCCCAGAGGGTAGTGGGAGGATGTACGGACGCACAAGGGCAGCATAGAACAGTTAAAGAACACCTGCCCCTCCGAGCCACCACTATCCCTTTTAATATCATTCAACCCTGTTTGGATGCTATGCTGTTGTGGGGAACTTTGGTCTTCTTTTATCCCCCTCTCTATTATATTGGTACGTTGTGGAGGAGAAGGAGAATATCAATATGGGAGGAGAGGGTGAACTATCTGGGGAGGGAGAGGGTAACCTTTCTGATGTGAGCGGGGCTCCAATTCAAGTTGTGTGGGGCAAGGGGAAGTATGACGGTAGGAGAAAGGACAGGCGTTGCAGGGGAAGGCGTGATCGATGCCTAATATCTATCTCTCCTTCCAGTCCTTCTCCTAACCAACAGGGCCTGAGGGTTACTCCAACCATACCACAAACCCTGTCTCTGCTCCTGTGCAATGCCAGGTCCATTAGGAAAAAATCCCACATCATTCACGATCTAATTGAGGATAACAACTGTGACCTGGCTTGCATAACCGAGACCTGGCTTGGGCCTGAGGGGGATGCTGTGTGGGCTCAGGTCCTCCCATCCGGGTACTCGGTGAAGGACCAGAACAGGTTAGGTGGGCGGGGGGGGGGTGTTGCCTTGGTGCATAAAAACACCTTGTCTCTAACCAGGAACCATGTTCGTCAGACTTCCTATATCGAGTGTATTTACCTGACCCTGAAGGCTAGAGACAGTCTAGGGATTCTGTTGGTCTACCGGCCACCCCGTGCGCTAACAGACTCCCTTAACGAGCTGACACAGTTGGTCTCGGAGCTGATGCTGGAGTCCCCCAGGCTTTTAGTCCTGGGAGACTTCAACATTCCCTTCGCGGCCAACGCAGTTCTATCCGGTGCGGCTCGGGAATTCATGGATACCATGACAGCCATGGGCCTGTCTCAGCTGGTTTCGGGTCCAACGCATTGTGCGGGGAATACACTCGATTTGGTCTTCTGTACGGACATGGAAGCTCCGTGGGCGGAAATTACCAACATTTCCGCCCTGTCATGGACGGATCATTTCCTGGTGGAGGCAAGCATCAAGGCATCAACCCAGATCCCTTCCGGGGGTGGCGGACCTATTAGGATGGTCCACCCTCGAAGGCTGATGGAACCCGAAAGGTTCCAAGAAGCCCTAGAGGGGTATATGGTTGGAAGTGACGGCGACACTGTTGATGCCCTAGTTAACACCTGGGATACGGATCTCTCTAGGGCTATACACAGCATCGCTCCCAAGTGCCCTCTCAGGCCTGCTTCCAAAAGGAAGCCCTGGTACACGGAAGATCTCCGGGCAAGGAAGCGGGTTCTGCGACGGCTAGAGCACACCTGGCGGAAACACCAGCGTGTATCCGACAAGGCTCTCCTAGACCTTCATTTGAAGGCCTATGGAGAGGCGATACGAGCAGCTAGGAACTCGTTCGTTGCTGCTCGTGTCGCGTCCGCGGAGTCGCGTCCAGCAGAGTTGTTCAGGGTAGTGAGGGAGCTAACTCAGCTCCCTCCTGCCCCGAACCAGATCCTTGAACCGACTAAGGCCTGCTGTGACCAATTTAACAACTTCTTCGCGGATAAAATCTCTCGGATAAACGAAGGTCTGGACGCGAGGGTTATAACAGAAACCAGAAGAGAGGCATCCAGAGCTTCCGTGGACTCAGTTGTACTGGATCAGTTTGAGTCTGTCAGTACCGAGGATGTGGACAAGATCCTTAGAAGTGTTCGGAAGACAACCTGCTCTCTCGATCCCTGCCCCTCGTGGCTAGTGGCCCAGGGGGGAATGGCGGTAACCTTGTTGTTACACCAAATTATAAATACATCTTTGAGGGAGGGTCAATTTCCTGACCACCTTAAATTGGCCATTGTAAGACCGCTACTAAAAAAGCCCTCCCTCGACCCCCTGGTTCATAATAATTATCGGCCAGTCTCGCTGCTGCCATTTCTGGGGAAGGTGATCGAGAGGGCGGTTGCAATCCAGCTTCAATCGATCTTGGATGAAACGGATTTTCTAGATCCATTTCAAACCGGTTTCCGGGCGGGCTACGGAGTTGAGACTGCCATGGTCGCTCTGGTCGATGATCTCCGTCTGGGCATCGACAGGGGTAGCGTGTCCCTGTTGGTGCTCTTGGACATCTCAGCGGCTTTCGATACCATTGACCATGGTATCCTTCTGGAACGCCTGGCTGAGGTGGGAATCGGAGGCACTGCGCTCCAGTGGTTCAGATCCTACCTCTCCGGGAGGTTCCAGATGGTGCAGCTGGGGGACGTCTGCTCCGACAAGAGGGCCCTTAAATCTGGGGTCCCTCAAGGAGCTATTCTGTCCCCCATGCTATTCAACATTTACATGAAACCGCTGGGAGAGATCATCCGGAGACATGGGGCGCGGTGTTATCAGTACGCTGATGACACCCAAATAGTCTTCTCTATGTCTCCGACTGATGCAGTGACCAGGGATGGCGTCGCTCCTCTCGTGGCCTGTCTGGAATCGGTAATGGACTGGATGAGGGAAAATAGACTCAGCCTGAATCCAGAGAAAACGGAAGTACTCGTGATAGGTTCCCCCGGTCCGGGTATGGAGGTGGTTCCACCTGTCCTCGACGGGGTCACGCTCCCCGTCAAGGACACTGTACGCAGTCTGGGGGTGCTCCTTGACTCGTCGCTCCATCTAACTTCTCAGGTGGATGCGACCGTCAGGAGCACCTGTTATCAGCTTCGGCTGATACGCCAGTTGCGTCCCTATCTGGACCGGAGGGACCTTGAAACTGTAGTACATGCTCTGGTAACCTCTCGGTTGGATTTCTGTAACGCGCTCTACATGGGGCAGCCTTTGTATCATACTCGGAAGCTACAACTAGTGCAAAATATGGCGGCACGGGTGGTCACTGGAGCTCCTATCTTGAAAGACCTACATTGGCTGCCGATTCGCTTCCGGGCGCAGTACAAAGTGCTGGTTATCACCTATAAAGCCCTATATGGCTTGGGCCCAGGGTACCTAAAGGACCGTCTCTCCCCATATAATCCGCCCCGCACACTGAGATCTACCGGACAGCGTGCACTGAGAGTTCCAGAGGCTAGATTGATGAGTACTACAAAAAGGGCGTTCTCCATCTCTGCCCCTTACCTCTGGAACTCTCTACCCACTGAGCTCCGCTTATCTCCCACCCTCAACCAATTTAGAAAGGACCTGAAAACGCATCTATTCAAACAGGCATATTTGTGAACGGGTCTCTCTTGTGGTTTGCTCTGTTAGTTATGCTGCCTATTGTTTTTCCATCATAGTTTTACGCTGGGAGGTATTGTTTTTATTGTTTTATCGTTGTATTGTTTTACTTGTTTTTATTGTGTTATTTAGATTTTAACTATGCTTGATGTTTTAACGTCTTTTATCTTGTACACCGCCCTGATCTTTTTGGAAGGGCGGTATAGAAATAAAATTTATTATTATTATTATTATTATAATGCAATGGGTGTAATTACAACATACACAAACCAGACAATTCAACAGGGGGACATGGGGAGAAGGGGGGGAGAAAGCAGACATGCATGGAGGGCCTCCATGAGTGTGTTTTTCCAGTGTGACATTGGGCACACAAATGCACTGAACAGGCAGTGTATCATACATGCAACTGTGTGGTCACTCACATATTGGAAAAGCAGTCCAATGGGATGGCAGCTGGATGGGAGGAGGGAGGTAATTAGCAGTCAAGGGTGGCATGTTCATGTGAGGGTGCGCATGCATGGGGGAAGGAGAAAAAAAATAAACAAGCAGTGAGAATTGAGTTTGTGGGAGTTTGGCCTACATTCAGAGCTGGCCATGCAGACAGTGGGACTTCCACTCTCATAAAAAACAGTATTGGCCCAGTTTTTCCTGCCCTTCTGCTCAGCTCCTAAGTCTACTTCAATAGATGTCTAGAGTGAAGTATTTAGGAGAAGACTTTTATAGCTATGAATGAGCAGGCTGTCTGTATGAATAGCAATAGAAATGCCAAACCTGTGGGTATGCTGATGAAGTAACAAGTTCTGTTTTAACTACAGTAAATGGCAGTTGGGGGAACAGCAACAGTATACCAAAAAGTATACCAATTTAGCCACCAAAACTTTGAATGGTATCAAATACAATATAATACACCTGAAATACCAACATATACTGTAAGCTTGAATTGACAAAACTAACCCCATTTCTGGGTGTGCTCACCTTAACAAGAAATACACAGAATATGGTGCATTGCCTTCTTGGCTACAAACATGTAACTGAAGATGGTCTCCTGACCCATACATCCAAATCCATTTTAACAGCCAGCAGCCATATCAAGCAAAGGAGGTAGTTTCAATCAGGGCACGGTGAACGATGTTTCCAGCCCCCTCCTACCAGTAAAGCAAAGATGCAACAAGGAACTGTCACAGGAGTCCTGTGTCTGATTGCCACAGCCGCTTTCACTGGCAGAAGAGAACTTTTATGTCGTCCTCCTGTACCCGAATCACCTTCACTTGATGAACCTGCTAGTTTTTAAGGTAGGTTTGGAAGGGCATTTACAATTGGAATTATTACAAAAATATGTAACTGAAAGACAGAATGCCAGCCACAGTTCCTAAACCCTCGCTAATCTTCTGAACTGTAACCCAGTTTTATAAATCACCAATTTTTCAAACTTGCCTTGGCCTACTCTACAATAAAACAGATTTGGTTTTAATGCTGAAAAATAATCCAGATCATTAAAATTCAGCTTTTTTCACTTACATATCTTAAACGACGCTGGGCAATTTTTTTTCACAGCTGACAAGTTTTCCCTGAGACTACTTTCAATTTGAAGGTCCTCTTTGCATGGAATTCTTTTCATAGCCTTTCTTTCATACTTCTGAAAATGAAACCTAAGTATTCTTAATTAATTGCAATACACTTGTATCTGTGTACTACTGAAGCTGTAATATCTATGAATACCTTATTTTTAAAACACACATACACACACACACACAGCATAATCAAATAAAAGTTAAGCTTTTTAAGATCCCAGTGGAAAACACGTAAACAACTGAAACCAACAGAGCTTTAATTTGAGTTTGATTAAAGAGGTTAATATATAGATAAGATTCACATTCTTACTTGTCCAATAGTTTGGTTGCGGATATAATGTTTTTTCCATCTCACTAAGTTCAGTGCAAAAATCAGGAATGCTATGGCTTCTTCCGATTACTTCCGATACAAAACTGCTTATATTTAGTTAAATCATACCCATACTCAGCAGTTTCTCATAAAGACCGTAAGAATGTGACCTTATCTGTACAGGATCTTATTTTTAAATGAAAGATCATTAAGAAATGAAGCACTTCAAATTATAGCAAACAACAATTTTCTAAGTAAAATTACAGACCGGAGACTTTTAGTCTTTGTAGTCTTACAGAACAACATCCTGAAAATGCTGCATTTACCGAACTTTAAAAATAACTAAAAGATCCAAAATATTTTCAAAAGCCAGGTAAGTTGTTTTTACAACACTGGCATTAAACATATATTTCAAAGGCTGTACAGACCACCCCTAAGGGGAAGCCTGGAGCTGCCTCCATCTTTGACAGATCGGGGCTGCAACTGCTTTTTGCACCCTGGAAAGGGTGCTGTAGCTACCACGCCATGCCTTTATGGCACTCCTTTGGTGCTGCATCATCTAAATGTATCCAAAGGAGTGCCATGATGCTGCATGCCATGTGGTGCGGCGCGTGGCATCATGCCACCATGGGGACAGAGTGTTGGAGTGCATTGTGCTGACGCCACACCCCAACTCTGCCGCCTGGCCAGCCTTAATGGTTGGTCTGCACAGGCCTTCAGTTTCCACAAATTAGGAGGTCATCAACTTTGCAACTATCTGATTTATCACTTGCTATTCTAAACAACATTTCAAGGCAATGAACAACACAGATCCTGCATCAGGAGACACAGCTACAACAACTGAACTCTGACATCTCCCAACACTACCCCCAAAAGCTACCTGATGCACCCTCTCTCCCAAGAAGGATTTTTGAGGCACTGAAAGTGGGATAGTGTGCAAAGATATTGCTAGCCCTATCCAAGTTGTGACAGGCAGCTGTGATAGGACCTTGAAGAGTCGCTGCCACTGCCTGTTGCTAAGCATATTACTGCCAATGAATCAGAGATCTATAAGTCATCCTGTCATCAATGGCCTGTTCAGGTCTTGCAGACTCAGGCAGTATAACAAAAACTTAAGAAGTCAGCTCTTATTTTTGTATAGTTAAGAAGTCCAACCAGCTCTAATGGAGGTTTTACTTAAAAGCTAGAGCTACCACATACAAATTTAATCTGTCTCTGAGTCTGACGCTTTAACTGTCTTCTAGGCTAAACTTTAATAAGATTACTTGGTGAACCTTTATTCATGTAAACTTGGTGCAATAGCAAAATGTTATAATATGTAAAGAAGCCACCAAAGTGTATGGAACAATGGCATTTTACATGGTTTAACGGATGATGGGTTCACCTGTCCACACTGCCCCCTTGTGACAAAAATTCTGCAATTTGTCCTCAAATGTGAATCTGACATGTGATTCCCAGGTGAAGAATTGTGGTTCTTAAAAGAACAACTGCAGTGTTGACTACAACATTTCAGTCACACCATGAGGACATGTAAAATCAACAGGTAATTGTTGATGTAATTCATTACACTCCAAGATGCTATATTCTGAATATAGCTGTATCTTTCCCATAATAATTATAATGGGTTGTATCAATTTGGACACAAACTTATTGCTGGAGGACCCTTTAAACAAGCAGAGCCATCTGTCATCAGAATTAGAGGGATGCCATTTTTTTAGTGCGCCACCCCCTGCCAATATGTTCCATATAGTTGGCAACCTTTGAGAGTGCGAAGTAATATGAGAGATGGTGAACTGTCAAAACACACCTCGCTCCCTGTTGCATTCAGCTGGATCAAAGATTGTTTAGTCAAGTCACCAATTAGATACAACCATAAGACTTTGTTTCAATTACCATGGTAAACTGGCATGCAACCAATTTAATGTATGGCATGGAGAACAAATTATATAGTTCATACTTCAGTTCATTTATCAATTTTGTTCTTTCCTTTCAATGGGAGACCAGGATTGAAAGCCCCACTCGATCATGGAAATCTACTAGGTAACTGTGGACAAGTCATTCTCTTACACTAAAGCTTCATCCACTCTGTAGAAATAATCCAGTTTGGCACCACTTTAATTGCCATGGCTCAATACTACGGAATTATAGGAATTATTGTTTTGTGAGACATTTAGCGTTGTCTGTCAGAGAGCTCTGGTGCCACAACAAACTACAACTCCCAGAATTCCACAGGACTGAGCCATAGCAGTTGCAGTGGTGTCAACCTGGATTATTTCTGCAGTGCGGATGCAGCTTAAGAGGAGAGCAATGGCAAACCTCCCTAAAAAAGTCTTGCCGAGAAACAAATGTTATGATCTGGTCACTGTAAGTTGTAGTTGACTTCAAGGAATATACAATAACTAATCTAAATACATCTGCAAAACAAATCAACATTAAAAACATTAGGGACCCTTAACCTATAAATGGTAAAATACACAATAGGGCTGAGCATCAGAAAAATGTGAAACATCAAGATCTTTAAGGTCTGTTTAAAAATAGCAATAAGCACAAGCAGTTTGCAAAATTAATATAAGATCAACATATACTTATTTAAGAATAAAAGGGAAATAGGCAGATTTTTTAAAACATTGTGTACATCTTCCTTTACTTTAAAGAGAACATTAAGATAGACCATCTTTTCTAGTTACAGGAAAGGAAAAGAAAACACAAAGTAAATGTGCCTTTTTATAATGTAATGAGTGATGGGCAGTATATATATATTATATTTGATCAAACCATGAGATAAGACTTTTGCATGAATATGATTTTTTAAAAAAGAACCTAAAAAAATTGTTCATATTCAGGTTTTTTTAAAATAAAAAAAATAATTGCTGGTTGTTACGATTGTCACACACACATTCAATGCAATGGATCCAAATATCCATTTCAAATATCCATAGTACACAACAGGTAGTCCAAAACTGATGTAATTTTCCTACCCATATTACTTAGACAACACTCAACAATATTCCAGGGATCCTGAAATCCATCACATTTGTGGGGGCAGGTAAGGGGACATTTATGAAAAACCCAGCAGAGACATTTTTTGCCTTACTCTCCCCAATTTCCTACACATCTCTGCTTTTACTACAGGCTTTCTCCTCCTCACTCACCCCATGCCATTAATCAATTGCCTCTGATAGCCTTTAAGGCTGAAGGCCGGGGTATAAATACTCTAATAAATAAATAAATCAAGGCCTTGCATGACATTTTGCATCCTGAAGGGACTCTAGAGCTAGCAGAGAGAGGAACATGTGAAAAAGGCAGCTTTCTCTTTTTCTTTTCATTAATACGTATGTACCTGGATCCAACCCACTAAAGTGTAAGTTAGGTTATGTGGTCTGAAATAAATAATAGACTTCACTGTTGTTACTGTGTGCTCTCAAGTCAATTATGACTTACGACAACCCTAAAAAAAACCCTATCACAATGTTTTCTTAGCAAGATTTGTTCAGAGGGATTCTGTCTTCATCTGAGGCTCAGAGACTGTGACTTGCCCAATGGGATTCATGACTGAGCGGGGATTCAAAACCCTGCTCTCCAGGATCAAGAGGAAAACAAACTCAGAATCACACAGTTGCAAATGACCAGAATTGCCATATAGTCCAACTCCATGTCAGGCAGGAGGAATACATGAATAAAATATCCCGAAAGTAGAGTCCACCACTCTCCAAGTTCAGTAGTGAACAGGTCTTACAGTATAGATGTTTCTTCTGAATGTTTAGGTGGACTCTCTCTTTTTATAATTGGTTTATGTTCTACTTATTCATTAGAACACATGAAGGGCCTTGTTTATACCAGGGGTCAGTCTAATCCAATCTTCTGCCTCTCGGAAGTGTATTAAACAGGACATTGGGATAACAGCTTCTCATAATGTGAACATCTGATATTCAGAAATGTACTCTCTGAATATGGATTCTAGCTAGATATCTAGTTAGATAACTACAGTATTAGTTGCTGATAAACCTATATCCATTAATTTATCTAACCCTTTTTGAAAATTATTTTCCCTCTCTGTTAGTTTTCATCCAACCATTTCAAACTTACATAGAAATAAAGGGAACATATCCCTTGCTTCACACCAGTGATGGATAGTGTGTGGTCCTCCAGATGTTACTGAACTCACAACACTCAGCACCATTGGCCAGGGCTCTTGGGAGCTGTGAGTCAACATCTGGAGAGCCACAAATTTCCCACCTGTTGTACACTCTCACTCCTTAAATGAGATATGAAAATCATTATTGGGTAATTCTCTTTTCACTTAAATATTGATTTTCAATAAAAAAATATTTCCAAAGGCAATGCAGTTTGTAGTCATATTCTTTACATTTTAGAATCGTTTGTTTCACTAGTTCAAGAGATGCTAAAACAATTTGCATAAAATATTAAAAATGGAAACCACATTGTGCTTCTCAAAATCATTTGAGAGAACTGCCTGTCTGCTATGTACACCAAATAAGGGCCACAATATTAACAACACGTGAAAAAAATTGTTTTAAGACTACAGATATATTGTCTACAAAAGCAGGATGTGCCTGTCTTCATAACTCACTTTAATTCCATTTAATATGTGAAAATAACTGAGGAGTAGAATACTGGGCATTTAATGTTTATTTATATTCCGCCCCTCTGGGTGAGCAATCGGGGCAGAGTACAACATTTTTGTATCACCCGAGAATTTTCAAACTATCACATACCTTAACTCAATAAACTTTACAACACTTTTGCAAGGCAGACGTCTGAGACACTGTAACTTGCCTTAAAACCACCTATTAATTTAAACTGGAATCTTCATGGACCTAATACACAATTACAAACATGTCTACTCAGAAGGAAGTCTTATTGGGGTCATCTAGGACTCTGAATGTAGGACGACAACCTAAACTAGTTTAAAGATCATAAGCCTGCAGTTGAGAAGCCAGCTGGGTTTGCTGAGTTGAGAATGAAAAGCATCTGCTTTTTTGCTTTCCACTTACTCCATTTTTAAGACAGCATCTTCTAAACATCATTGCTTTATGTACTTTCTAGACTCAAGGAACCCTATACAGCATCTGCTAGCAAGAAAACTCTGCACCACAAATCACCTGTGTGCTGCAGGCGATTCTGATATATTTGCCAGGCACTGGTCCTCCTTTTAAGACTCTCTGTTGGTCCATATGAACTGAAAGCACACTCCGATTACCTAAAGCCTCCTGTGGTCCCACATCACAAGGAAACAGCAACAAAAAGCACTTCACTGAGACTCACTGCGAGATCCTAATAAGTTTCCAAAGAGTACGATCATTTCTCAAAACCATACTAAACCACTGCTCTTCAATCAAAATTAATACAGAACCCCTATTAAAAGGAATCCTTCTGGGCCTTTACATTTGTCCTCAGGTCAAGCATTAGAAAGGTAAGTTATATACCACAAGCAAGAGATAAGAATATTTGCATAAAGTCATCTTTCCCTTTTTCATGTTCAATCTGTATTTTTTTCTTTGAGAAAAAAATGATTATTGCTTTTTTTATTAAACATGCACCAAGACTTTGTTATTTAAGGCTTGGAATGACACTTTCCTGTTTCACGATTGGTAAGCTAAAGTAGGTGTGACATTAAACATCTTTGTATCTAATGACGGTTTGTTTGTTTTCTCACTGCACACTACCTGAAAGGTGATAATTAACAGAATCACAGTGATTTTGTGGGGGCAGATTTAACCCTTTCCTCCATAGTACAGTCTTTTGAGGGGAAGAACTCCCTGGTATTTCCTTTGAGAGGAAGCTCTCCACAGATGCTAAAAGGAAATTTTCTTTTAATGGGAAAGAAGGCTTTCAGAGGAGGAATTTTCCTCAGGACTACAATGGGGATGAAAAAGTTAAATTCCCTCTCCATGCTTTTCTGATCCAGTTAGTGAACATCCTTTCACCTGTGAATGCAATTTATGTTTTTTAAAAAAATAAAACTCAAAACCACATTTAATGGCACCTCTAGTTTGGTCCAAGACATGCATAATGAATTCCCACCCAAAACTTACTGTGAAGTGTCTAATTCCTCACTCTGAAACTTAGTTTTCTGAGGTGATCCAAAGAAAAGAGTAAGTGTCCTTCTCCCACAATTTAATTTTTTAATCGTAATACCAAACATAGGTTCAATACACAAATTAATTTGTGTGCCTGCACCCATGGCCTACTGAAGTTCACATGAAGATGAACTACAAATGTTTTCTAACCTATCCCTAACAGGTATCAAAAGTTGCTAAGAAAGCACCTTGAGTATAAAAACATATATTTTCATCTCTAATCCAGTTTTAGACCGCATAAGCCCTCAAAGAGGATTTGCAGAGCACTAAATGCTGAAAAAAACATAAGAACATGCATATTCCCCAAGAAAATTAAAGAGTGATTCAAATCTTATTGCCTGAATTGAAAAAGTCAAGGTCTGTAAGCATTTCATTTTAGTTTTGTTTTTCATAACCTAGACATTAGACTTTGCACTCCTCTGCCCCGCACCCTGTCACATGTGTGCTTCTCAGACAGAAAAGTATAATATCTGGAGGTTTTATACTTAATAAACAAAGTTTTAGGACCTTTACAGGTAAGAACAGTAACAATTACAAATAAATGTAAAGGATGTAGATCAGGGAAGAAAACCTTGTAGCCAGGCTTGGCTAATAAATAAAATTAGCAGATAAAATTAACCAGATTGACTTGGAATACTGGGAGGTAAGTGAGCATTATGTTTTGATGTGAAACAGTGAAATGAAAATATGGAAACAGAACAGTGGCCTAAAATATGTGCTGCAAAAGACTTCTGCCGAGATCAGTCATGCAAATTCTTGTAGCCCTTTATTGATCAGAAAATGAAAAGCAAATATAGACTGCTAAAACAGGTAAGATACACTGGCGACTGCAGCTCTTCCTCACACGATTATCAGTGGATCGCATACGTCACCGTGCCACACCCTCAACACTTGCAATTCGTCTATTTGTACAATACAGTTCTAATGATTTTACTCAAATATGCATCTTTTAATTTCCCCATTCATTCTCCCTAACTTTAGTTTTCAAGTTTGAACTTAATTTGCAGCATGTGAGAAAACACCCCATTAAACAGAATCATTTTGCAACCATAAAAAGCACTCATCACCAACGTCGTCCCATGAAATATTTTTATACTCTGTGCTCTCCGCTCGCTTACATCTGAAGCTCACAGATTAATGAAACGTAAACAGGGATCCAATCACATTTGCTAGTATAAGACACTTCATTCCAAAGCAAAAGAAAAAAAAAATCTGCATCAGGCAAGCACATATCCATGAATGAAACCACCATTCATTTCTAAATGCAGCCTCTTTTCCTAAATAACTCGGTAATCTCTATGTCCTACCTATACGGTGTCATAACTCAGCCTTAGTCCCAAATGAACAAAGTATATCAGGATGAATCATTTCTGACTCTGATACACAAATTAGATTTCCAAGGGGGAAAAAAAGTTTGTCTTTCCAAATACAACATACACTAGAGCATTTCCTTAAGTTTTGCTTGGGAAACAAAAGTGCATGATTTTCTAAGAAGCCCATGGATGTGAACCATCTACAATTCTCAGTCAATTCAATAAATCACAACACAATTTCAACTCTCAAAGGAATGAGAAGCGCTTGGTATCTTCTCCCTAACCTTTCCATTTCACAGGATAAAAAACCCTGGTCATTAAACTGAACAGGAGCTGTTTCCCACCACAACCCAACAATGTTAAAATGATGATGATGATTGTTATTATTATTACTGTATACTCAAGTTCTCTGTTGGCACCCTGTCATGACAAATGTGAGGCTTTATCATGTGGGTAGGGCTCCAATACAGACCTTTTCGCCTTAAAAAGAAGAAGAAGATGATGCAGGAGGGGGGCACCCAAAAACCATATGAACCCAATGATGAGGAAGGACCTTGTAGGGAGGATGGGACATAACAGAGGAAGGGGTGGGGGATAGAAAATAATAACAATAATAATGATAATAATAACCAAATGATGAGAACCTTGTAGGGACCAAGGGGCACAACAGAGGAAGGGGTTGCAGATACAAATAAATAATAATAATAATAATAATAAACAACCAAATATTGAGGACCTTTTAGGGAGGATGGGACACAACAGAGGGAGGAGTGCAGGATAATAATAATAAGTATAATGATATTAATAATAAAAACCAAATGATGAGGACTTTGTGGGGAAGATGGAACACAACAGAGGAAGGGGTGGGGGATATAAGTAATGATAATGATAATGATAATAATAATAGTAATAAAAACCAAATGATGAGGGAGTGTGGGACACAACAGAGGAAGGGGTGGGGGATATAAATAATAATTAATATAATATAATAGTAATAGTAATAAATATCATAATAATAAGACTAATAATAACCAGATTATGAGGACTTTGTAAAGAGGACGCAAGACAACAGAGGAAGGGGTGGAGGATATAAATAATAATAATAGTAATAATTATAATAATCAGTAATAATAAGACTAATAATAACCAGATGATGAGGACCTTGTGGGGAGGATGATGGGACACAACAGAGGAAGGGGTGGAGAACATTATTAATAATAATAAATAATAACTAAATGATGAGGAAGGTCCTTGTAGGGAGGATGATGGTGGTGGTGGAGGAGGAGGATGATAGTAATAATAATAATATCCTAGAGGTCTGCCCAGGAGAGGTGCTGCAGGGCATTAAAGGGAGGTGGCAGCATGGAATGCATCCGCACTGCAGAAAGGATCCCGTTTTGATCCCGCTTTTTGGCTCGAGGCGAACGGAATTCTGGGAAGGGTAGTTTGTTGCGCCACCGAAGGTGGCGCAACAAACTACCCTTCCCAGAATTCCGTTCGCCTCGAGCCAAAAAGCGGGATCAAAACGGGATCTTTCCTGCAGTGCGGATGCAATGCAACCCTAAAAGGGAAACAACATTCCTGCGCCCCTTTCTCTCCCCCAAATAATTCTCCTCCATCCATCCTCCTTCATTCCTCCTCCTTCTTCTTCCCTCAGTCCTTCTCTTCAGCGCCATTTCCTCCTCTCCTCCTTCAAGGCATTATTCTCATAACAATCAAAGCAAGAAGAAGACCCAGAATAAACTCAGCTCTCCCTCACCTTCTTCCTCTCTTCTCTTCTCCTCCTCCCAAGAAGAGTTCTTGTCCTAGTTCTCCATAATAATAATAATGGAAATGGAGGAGGAGGAGGCAGGGAATGGTGATAATGGAGCCCACTCTCAGCCTCCCTCGTCGTCGTCTCTGTGGCTCTGAGACCGAGAGAGGCCTCCTCCTCCCTGACGAAGCCGGGGCCCCCAGTGGAAAGCCTCCCCGCCTTCCCTGCCCTCTCGCCGGGGACTCAGTTGCTGCAATGAGGCTGCTGCTTCTCCTTCTCCTCCTCCTTCCTTCCTTCCCCCTCAGCAGCAGCAGCCTCCCTTCTTTCCCTCCCTTAATTCTGTGTCATGTAGTCCCTCCTCCAGCCCTCCACCATTCATCTGGCCCCAAGTTTCTCTAGCCTCTTCTGGGCTTTTATTATTAACCTCTTTTTCCCCTCAGAGATGGAGGCAGCACTAGGGCTCTGAGGAGGAGGAGATGATTATTATTTATTATTATTGTCCCAGTGTACTGTGGATACAGCCCAAACAAGGCTTCCTTTCTTTTTCAAACTGAGGTGAAGAGGAAGGAGAAGGCGACGAGGAGGAGGGATATGATATAAAGTTGAAAACAAACAATAATAAACAACCTGTTTCTTAAAAAGTATGTTGTGTTTTGTTGTTTGGCTGGGTCCATTCTTGCCAAAGTGTTCACATATCTTTTCAGTGATATGATGCTTCCAAAATAGGAAAACTTTATATATATATATATATATACACACACACACTCTCATTGTCTCTCTCAATATATATATATATATATATACACACACACACACTATGTATACACACACTACAAATATATATATAAATATATTTATAATATATTTATAAATATATTTGTAAATATATATATTTATATATGCACACACTATATATAAATATATACACATAAACTATATATATATATATATATATCACACACTATATATATTTATATACACACTATATATATGCACACACTATATATAAATATATACACATAAACTATATATATATATATGCACACACTATATATTTATATACACACTATATATATGCACACACTATATATATATATATATACACACACACACATTCTACACACACTAGTGCATATATATATATATATATATACACACACACACACACTACACACACACAAATATATACACTATATACATATATATACACACACGCATACACTATGTATACACATACACTGTGTGTGTGTGTGTGTGTGTGTATATACACACACACACATACTATATGAGTGGTATCCAAAAGTTTTAATGATCACCTTTTTAAAAAATTGACAGAAAGTTTGTTTTGATTTGTAGTTGTTAACTTATCTCTATGTAGTCACCATCTAGATTTATACATTTTTCCCAGCGTATCTTGACCCTCCAAATACCTGATATTGTAGAAGCCTGCAGATTGCACCTGATGAGGATTTTACACTTTTAGTCACTTCTGGTACAGCCAGTCACAAAAATAAAGGATGCAATGAACTGATTTTCTCAGCATCTTACACTTAGAGACCAATGATGACACTGACAAAATTTCATCAATATGCCATAATAACTTCTGGGTGATAATTATTACTTTACAATACCCCTCGTAAGGCGCAATCTGCAGACTTCTACAATATCAGGTATTCGGAGGGTCAAGATACGCTGGGAAAAATGTGTAAATCTAGATAGTGACTACATAGAGATAAATTAACAACTACAAATCAAAACAAACTTTCTGTCAATTTTTTTAAAAGGTGATCATTAAAACTTTTTGATAATCTCTCGTGTATATATATACACACGCACACACTACATATACTTATACACTATATACACACATGACATACACACTATATACACACATTGTGTATATATATGTATACACTACACACACACACACACTCCTCTCTCTCTCTCTCTCTCTATATATATATATATATACACTATACATTCATTCCTCCATATTTGTGGCTTTGATATTTGTGGGTTTGATTATTCATGGATTTGATTAATATGTTCTCTTTAGG
The DNA here is from genome assembly GCA_034509955.1 of Urosaurus nigricauda. Classification (NCBI taxonomy): domain Eukaryota; kingdom Metazoa; phylum Chordata; class Lepidosauria; order Squamata; family Phrynosomatidae; genus Urosaurus; species Urosaurus nigricauda. Next base: position 62,048,358 of record JAOEGL010000003.1, read on the forward strand.
AATATCTAGGTCCTCCAGTGCAACTTTATGGTCAACTTTAACTAAAAGTTGCACTGAAAGACCTAGAGATTCCTCGAGATTCTCTCTGTATAAGAGAGAGAATCTCTCTAAATACTGAGAGATTAAATATAGAGAGAATATACAGAGGCTCCAGAGAGACTATCAGTTTAAAGAGATGGCTCCAAACAGATTTAAATAAATGGAGCCATCTCTTTAAACTAACAACCCCTCTGGAACCTCTGTATATTCTCTCTATATTTAATCTCTCAATATTTAGAGAGATTATATCTCTTATACAGAGAGAAATATCTATATATTTAAAGATTATATATAGTGTGTATGGATGTGTGTGTGTGCATGTGTATAGAGAGAATATATGTATATCTCCCTGTGTGTGTGTGACTATTTAAAATGACTGTCAGTGCAGACTGAACTAAATATCAGGGAATAATTAATTACATGCAGCTAATTCAAGCAAATGGAAGATACATACACACACACACACACACACATATAGCCCCTTTGCTTGGATTAGTTTTGCGTAATTAACCAGTTTCCCCTGATTTTTAAGCTCAGTTTACACTGAGAGTACCTGAGATAGGGCAGAGGATAGGGGACCTTCACCCATGAGCATATGCTTCAAAGAGTGTGATGTAAGTCCAAAAGAACAAATTTAAATACACTGTAAACCATCCAGATTAAAAGAGAGAGAGATAACATCTATGGAAAGCATGGATGCAGAGGTTTGCCTGCTGGGTGCATTCTTATCATTTTACTTCATTTATGTCTCACCCTTCGCCACAGGAATCCAAGGCAGCTAACATACATATTTTAAAACCACAACACTAAAATCAGAAATTACAAGTAACTTCTTTTTTCAACATGCCATACAGGAACCTGTCCACTCCACCAAAAGGACTTGAAAGATTTTGAAGATTAAAGTAAGGAAGAGATCCTGTTGTGTGACATCATTTGCATAGGAACCCTTTGTTTTAGAAGCCTCTTCTAAACCTCCAGGGATGTTTGAGGATGCATAAAAGGAAAAATAAAAATATCAAGTACACTTCACATCAGCTCAAGCTGGGTGGAGGTGACTCATGGGATAAAAGTAAATTTGGGAGCTTCTCCATGTGAGATCCAACCAATGATCCCTAACCTCTGGCCTTATTAAGCAACACTTAGTCCTCAAACTTCCACGGATAAATATATTTCCAAATATGTCCCCGGAAATCAAAATGTAGGTTGTGACACAGGGGTGTGTGTCCATCAAGGTAAGATGCATATCAGCTAGAGGTAGCTGAGAATTTCAGTTGGCTCATCTTTTGACAGGAACTTTCCAATATTTGCAGATTTCCTTATGAACATTAAAGGGCTTGATATATTTAAAATGTATATGCGAGAGAAACAGAATCTGGCAGATTCATCTATCTGGAATACCTGTGTTTTATTCTTCTCGTTTTCCATTTAGCTGTCAAACATCCTCAAAAATTTCTATAAAGGAAAGAAGCTGATACTGGTCATTGAGCAAAAGTGGATATACAGTTGTATTACTGGATCACACATGACAATGTGGTGGGTTTAGATGCAGGATAAAATTGTGGCTGTGGGGTGGAGGTGTAAAATCTGGCTTTGGGACAGAAGACTGATCTTGTTGACCAGCTGCTCCCTTCCAGCAACGCAAACATCTACATTTATTCAGGCTTCAGAGAACAATTCTCTTAAAAAGTCTTTAGTTCTGGCAAATAAGACCTGCTGTATTGATATCCTATGTAGACAGATAATTACCAGTGGGATTAATCTGGAGTACAGTACAGTACACGGTTTCAAACATCTAATTTGCTAAAACAATTTGATAGAGGAGCTCAGTAATGACTGCATAACTGTCTTTTGGAGACAGTTAGAAAGCAAAGCCTTTAGTGTAAAGGGTTGCTTCTGACACTTTAAAAAAATTCTCATCTACAACATGCCTCGAAGAAATCACACAAAGTCTTGAAACAAAGATTTGGGCAGAGCAGGGACTGTGATGTCTCAGGCTGAGTACCTATCTCACTGGCGGGTAATATACCACTCAAGAGGACACAAAATTTTGCAGAAGAATCTGAATTGGGCCTAAATGCATTTAGAATATTAATCAAGATAACAATTTATTATGATTAATATGGGATACATATTAGGTTCAGTTTTACAAAATGATTTCAATCAGTGGCTATATTCAAATCATATAAATTAATATGTGCTTTGTGAGATAGTAAAAGAAAAGGAATGAAGAAGAAAGACAAGAAATAATTGCATCCATAGCAGATTTAACTTACAGTTTTACTGTTATTGCTATATTTAAGCAGTTGAGAAAGCCAGATAGTGATTTAGTTGGAATTCTGTTTCACTTGTCAAACAAAATGAAGGATATTATAAAATGATATAGGCTTAGGTGTATTGTCACTCAGTTCAGATACATTTTTCACAGAGTTTGTAAAGAATAACATTAAAACCAAATGGGTTGGGCAGGGAGTAGATAGATATAGTGTTTCATATAATTGCCCTTAACAGAAAAGTTCCCCAATGTTCATAGAAATGGTATGTCACCATGTAAAACTGGGCTTAACCATTTAGATTTCAGAGACATCACACACATAGGATTTGCAACAAAATGTAGCAGTGTGAACTCTTGCACAAAGTTCCAGCTACCCATGCCCTTTTCAGGGATATTCCATTCTGTTTCCCCTCTCCCTGGGTTTTCATTTTCTTCCATTGTGCCTTCAGTGTTACGTTGACACTGCCCATGGTCAGTCCTCATTGTACAATTTAAATTTATTTTTCAAAGAGGTAGGAGCTGCCTCAGGGAAATAGAGTTGTCTCCCTATTTCTTAAAATACCTTTTCAAGCCTAGGAGTCCCTTCACCCTAATTCATACTTCTCTCTTGTTTTTCATTCACCACTCACCAGCCGAGTTTGTTATTGGATGAACTGACACTATGGATTCTTACACTGTTTAAAATGGGGCGATTTTTCAGTCTCATGATATTGTCACAACTATGGAGCTTGAAAGGCAAAACAACAGCAAAAGCAATAATAGTATATATGAAACCTTTGTGTCACTTCTAAGATCAAAGTGCTTTGCCACAATTATATACAATGGTTTGTTGTTGCTGTGTCCCTTTACATCTTTTCCGACTTATGGTAACCCTAAGGGAACCTATCACAGGATTTTCTTGGCCAGTATCTTCAGATGGGTTTGGCATTCTCTGAAGTTGAGAGAGTGTAACCTACCAATGGTCACTCAGTGAGTTTCATGGCTGAGCAGGGATTTGAACTCTGGTCTCCAGAGTCATAGTCTAATGCTCAAACCGGTACACTATACTGGAATGGTACAAAGTAACTATAACACTTAACAAGGCATATACAGTCAGCCCTCCATATCCACAGATTCTTTAGCCATGGACTCATCCCACAGTTTGAAATAGTTTAAAAAATCCTAAACTTGATTTGCAATTTTATATAAGAAACACCATTTTACTACATCACTGTATTTAATGTGACTTGACCATCATCCATGAGGGATTCTGGAACCAAATCCCAGCAGATACCAAGGGCCTACCCTATAGACATATAATCTCTAACCTCTAGTTTCAAACTTGTGGTAATGATATTATTAAGAAAATCAGTCTGCAGCTGTTATATATAGTATATTCTTATTTTTGCCTTTTTCCTTGCATGTCCTGGTATGCTCCTGAAAGTCACTGTCCTCTTTTAGCTGGATAGCTGTGCTAAAAATATACTTCTCACTATTCAGAATCAGAGAGTTCTGCATTATTAACACATAGATCAGACAGCCATGCTCTGAAGTCTAAGAGCAATAGGCAAAAGACCTGGATGCTGTAGTCTTTTCATTATGTGGCCATGTCAGACCAGCTGATCCCTTTAATGCTGCAGTGAAGCCTTCATATACTTGCAGCATCTAAATGACCTGATGCATGCCGTTGGTATATAAGTATGCTATCCTTTCTTTCTTTCTTTCTTTCTTTCTTTTTGTTTTTTCTTTCTGTGGTGGCCTGACTCTTCAGTACAGCTACATAAGAGCACAGAAAGACTTGGGATTTAAATACAGACTTCCTGCATGGTAAGCAAAAGTGTACATCTAAAAGGACCAAAAATTAAACCGGTGAAGGAAGAGGATGATGGCCTATATTGCAATTTTTAAGTGATCTGATTACATATGAGAGAATTTTTGATCCTTCTTTCTCCAAATTGAGGGTTTCCTGACATTAAAAGTTACTCCAGATCAGATGGATACAGTGTGGCACAAATGGCAAATTGCATGGTTAATTCTTTTGAGACATACATTGTTATCAACATGAAACCAGCATTTTCTTTTTAAGATATGCTGTGGTTCTAATTTATGTCAGCTTTGAAAGACCTTCTAGGATTACCAAAATGTGTATATTAACATAAAGACAATTATGTTTTGTTTGTATTTAGAGGCCCCTAATAATTGTAGAACACCAACATGTAGTGGTCTGAATGTTGGACTTGGACACTGGGGAACCAGGGTTTGAATCACATGGATCAATCATGGAAGACTACTGGGTGACCTTGGACAAGTCATAGTCTCTCAGCCTCAGAAGAAGACAAAAATCTGCCAAGAAAACACTGTGATAGGTTTGCCCTAGGTTCACCCTAAGTCAGAAATGACTTGAAGACAACAACAACAAAAATAATTGGTGGGCCTAACCTGTAGATTATTTAGCTTGTGTTTAAGTCTGGCACAGGTAGAGCTGTCCCAACTTAGACCAGATGAAAAGCCTCTTGTGTCTTAACAGTCACTGGTGGCCATGCTGGTTTGAGATGCTGGGAAAAGTCATCTGACAAAAGTAACATCTCCAGCCTCCGTCTACTTCATATGTGTAGAAGTGGCAATAGTAGCTTCAGTCATTATCATTTTCACACATCATTTTAAAAGAAAAACAGGTTTTATACCTCATCCCTCAGCAGTAGCAGTGAAGGAATATTAGCTTGCAATAACTTTCATAAGGAGGCATTGTAGAGGTGTATATGAATCCTTTCCAGAAGGAAGATCTATCCAGAAGATACTATTTTATTTCTAGGATGCTTGACATGATCACATAATTCGGAAAGCAGCAGGGTCAGTCACTGTCATTTGGATTTCCATGCTGATACACTGTGGGAATACTTTAATGAAAACCTTCCCAGTGCTCAGCATGCTAGGAAGCCGTCTGGGTCGATTTGACCAGCGGGTTTGTGCTAAAGCAAAGCATTGTTGCATGGCAAATAAAGCTTTGTCACGTTGATTATAAATCTGATTAAAGGCTGGAGGGCCAGGATAGCAGTCTGACTCATCTAACACCAACTAACAACTGTCATCACAGGGTGTTTCTCCCTCCTAGGTGTGGAGGCTTCTCTTACTGCCTTTCCATGTTATCAAACAGCTGTGTTTGTGCAACTGATTACTTTGAAAACTGACAAGACCACGAGATGCAATGAACAGCTGTTGTAGAATGCATCTAAAGGGTCCAAATTTAATTTTGTATAAATTGGAGCTGTTTCTCTGGGATATAAAGAAATAAGACATATTGCACTGAAAGAAAGGGGGGGGAAAACCCTTCCCAGATAAACAGAAACATTCTTAAGGCTTGGGTTATTAAGAGTGCTTCTGTGCTGTAGAAATAAATCCCTTCAAATGTTGTATCACCATCATATGAAAGCTGAGGATTTGTATTTTTACAAGAGCTTTAGCCTTCTTTGCGAAAGAGTGCTGGTGCCTCTCAAAACTACAAGTCTCAGGTGTCTGTAGGACAGAGCCATGGCAGTTAAGGTGATGCAAAATTTCATTATTTCTACTGTGTAGATGTACTCTAAAATATTTTGCAAGATACTTAACCCTTTAAAAAGCCACTGCTTCTCAAATGACAATTTTTTCCATGGACTTAACTAGTAGTGCATCAGCATAATTGACTTTTTTCAGATTCTTTCTGAATAACTGGACTTTTGTAAAATAAACATGAGTTTGTTTTTCTGTTGTCTGAAGTTTGAGACAGAATTTCTGCAGTAACAAAATAATATTTTTTCTATTATACAAGGAGACTTTGTACTTGGGAAAAATATTATTTTCCACAAGAATACCTTCATTGCAATGATGATTGATTTAAGTGAAGCTCTTGAAATATTCTAAAGCACTTAATAAATGTTGACTATTATCTCATTAAAGTGATAATGCTGGCTGTTATGTTATTCAACTGGTAGTCAATAACTATATCATTAGTTTAGAACAGGAAGGTGGTCAATCCACTTTTTTACCATCGTATAGCATATGACTGCCATTTTGCTTAGGCATCCAAAGTAATTCTGGTTGGTTTTGTCAGTGTGGCATTCATTTAAGGAGCTTTGTTTGAAAGCATAGGATCTTATTACACAGGAGGCAAAGTGCCTAAATCCCATGGATAAATAGTGTTTACATCCCAGGAAAATCCCACAAAAGCAGGATTGTTTTCAGACATGTTGGGCTACTTGAGCATTACCCCGACATTAACCTGTGCAGAAAGTGTGAAAAATCAGCCACTTTTTACTTTCATGAAAATCCAGAATGTAAAAAAAAAGCCAAATTTGCCCACTTTTTGCACATGTTAATGTTACATTAATGCTCAATTAGCCTGAAATCATCTGAAAACAATCCCACTTTTGTGAGATTTCCCCAGATATATATCCCATTTATCCACGGGATTTGGGTGAATCCCTGTGTGATAAGGTGCATTGTCTACTTAGAAGCGGAATGTTGGCAGTGGTGCATTATCAGCATTTGACATTTACATTCCAGTTCTGTACCTGTTTAATTTAATTTGGCTTACTTTTTAGTTGAAACATCTAGAGTTTCACCATGTGTATTTAAATGGATGAACTAATATAATATACTCCTCAATAATTTTTCCCGACTGATGTTCGAAAATGTTGCCAGTTGCTTATCAAAATGTCTTATATTCTTTGGCCACAACCATATATTCTTTTAGGATATGCTGGACCCCACAGTTCCCTGACTGAATGAACAATGCTTGCCATGGCCTTGCACTTGTTGCAGTGGTTGGTTGGCTCACCAACCACCAAGTCTAAAGAGAGAGGGAAGGCCATGTATGTGCTTGAGGAATAATTGGCTGCTTCAGAAATTGGATTTACACGGTCTCTGAGAAAGAACTTCTTCCACAATAATTTCTGTTCTAACATGGTTCTGGCCTTTACATTGGTATATAACACTTAATGCAATATATATGAGGAAAAAGGTTTCACTCATCTATAGTAGTACATTCCCTTCCCATTTTCTTATCAATGCCTGCAGTATATTTCCAATGATAATACTGTCATCCCATCCAGATTAACCTTTGGGTATGATGAGTATTTTCTCCCAGAATAGATATAAATGGTAAAGCACATGTAATCCAACATATTTTCAACTTCTGAAAGAGTTTCCATTGGCTTCTATTGTGGTTGATTGTGAGATTCAGCACTGGTAAGCTACCTCAATGCAAAAAATTCTTATTGGTGTGAGACTGGCTTTCATTTATGTATCAACTCAATAACTGATCTATCAGCTCAACCAGCCACTTCCATCAGTATTATTACCACATGGACTCATTGGGAACTATGAAAGCCTAGATGCTTATCAATTTTCTGCGGTTAAAAATAGACAAAAGAAGAGTTATTTATAAATGGCTCTTCTCATCATCTCAAAGCCTCTTAACTGACTCATCTTGAAAATCCAGTCTAAATTTACATTATAGAGCCCAAATTAAAACCTCTAGTAGTTTGCTGGAAATAAAGGTGTAGTCCCTGCCTTACTCCTTGCCTGTTCATGTTGCCCAGATAGTGTTGTCAATTCTGCAAAGTTACATGCAACAATGATTTGAAATTTGTATTGTAAAAATGGCATTTTCTTATAAATGTACCAAATATCCAATGTCAGCATGTAGGAATACAGAAATAAAGGGACAGATTTTGTTTGCATGTTCTTATTTGAAAATTACATTCTACTATCATTCTCCAAGTTAGTGAGTCTTCATAGACACGTTTTTAAATCTGATATTCTACTGACTAAAATCCTAAGTGTACAATAAAATTAAAAAATAAGCTGAGAATTCTAGTATAATTATTATGATTGAATAGTAAGTATTTTTTACTTGGGTATGAATGTGGGAATTCAACAAATATCTGAATAATAACCTTGTCTTTAAGATATTGCCCCCTTTGTATATTTCAGGTGATCAAAGGCTTTGGCTGAGATCTGAGGCCAGGCAGAAATGTAGGTTGTTTTGCATTACTGTATTTTTACATTTGAAGTCTAGGGTTAAAAGTACTGTTCTTGTTTGTTTGAGCAAGGAAATATATGAAGGATAAAATAATGAATTAAAATAACAGAGAATTAACAACTATATTGTTTGAAATGAATAAGTGTTAAGCTTTTTGAAAAATCAATCACAGTATCTGTGGTTTTTGAATCAGTTTTGGAGTGAATGAAAAATCACTCTTCATTTTCCTAATGTGCATCCCTTTAATGTGTCCTTAAGATGGAAATTTCAGTCACTTTTAGCAAAGCTTTTAGTCCAAAAATACTGAACACTGATTCCTTTCTTTCCGTTTGCCTTAATTTTGAACCAAAAAAATGTTGTCATAGAAGATTATTTCCATTGATACTGCCTGTATATATCCTTATTTTATTGTATTATTTACTTGTTTGTCTGATTCATATCCCATCTAGAGCATCTAGACTTTATGGGATCAATCCAATATAAGCATTTTATTTAAAGGGCTTTGATATTAGTAGAAAGTGGCATAATGCTTATCCCTTTCCCTCTTAAATAAATGAACATTAGATCATGGTTAGGCCAGGGATGTGAATGGGGCACCCTTCCAATTGTGTTTGGATCGCGGATCTCATCAGTCCTAGTCCATTGCCAATACTGAGGAATGCTGGAATTTACAGGCCAACAATATCCAAAAAGTTGCACTTTGCTAGATATTCTAATTGGAAAACTTAATATTATGGACTTCAGAAAACACTGCTCAAAGAGTCAGAAAAAATGTGCTTGGTGCAAAGAACTGAAAACCCAGATGCAAAGCTCCAATAAATATTAAAACAAGTAATACTGAGGCTGAACCGATCAAATAGAGCATTAACATACCTTTAAAATTGACAGAACTGAAGGTCTAGGGCAAATGGAATGGTCTTTACCATGTACTGAAGATAGATCAAGTTGCAGTATCATGAGATAAAGAGTTTTGCAGAGAGGGAACCACAATTGAAAAGGCCCTTTCCCAAAGGGAAAGTACACAACATATGCCCATCTCACCCCAAAATGGTTCCATGCTGCAAGATTCCATCATGGCAGGATATAAATTAGAGAGGTAGATGATGGATAGGTTAAATGATGATAGACAGACAGATTAAAATAAAATAAATATACAAGCATAGTAAGACAATGACATACAATATGTACAACATTCGGTAAGATAGGTGGTGAGATGGTTCTCTCATAGTAATCTACCATTGCCACTCTGAGGATAGCAAGGAAAGAAAAGTACCTGCATGTAAAAAAAATGGATGTTGAGTGTATAGAGGCTTTAATGTGTGTCAGCAATCACTCAGTAATCGTGCACTTGTGGATCCAGAAATGAGTGAAAAACTTTGTGTTTAGCAAGAATTGTCACAGACTATATTTTGTTGGAATGAAAAACACCACAGCTTTATTACAGTTGGCCCTAAGAATCCACAGATTTTTTTTATCCATGGATTCAAGCATCCACATATTTAAAATGTTCCAAATAGATATAAATTCCAAAAAGCAAACATCGATTTTCCCATTTTATATAAGGGACATCATTTAACTGCACCATTGTATTTTATGGAGTTGAGATTTAATGGGACTTGAGATTTTGTATCCACGGGGGGAAATAATATATAACAACAACAACAATAATAAAATTTTTATTTGTATCCCGCCCCTCTGAGAACAATCGGGGCGGCTAACAACATTAAAATAAAGTACATCCAATTCCCATTCCCGTCCCCCTTTAAAAATTTATTAAATCAAGTATATTTAAAACAGTCAAATTAAAACAATACTAAAATCATATTCAATTTGCAAGTGTGGTTTCCTGCACCAATAGTTTTTTTTTGTTTGTTTGTTGTTTTTGTTGTTGTTGTTTGTTTGTTTGTTTTGAAATAAAAGCATTGTAGAGTTTTGGCTTAAGAGAATTCTAAGAACTCTCAAAGAAAGGTAATTTCTGAGGCTGGAACGAGTTAGTTCCTGATACTATTCTGGCAGCCATATTCTGTACCAGTTGCAGTTTCCGGACCAAGTACAAGGGTAGCCCCATGTAGAGCGCATTGCAGAAGTCTAAGCATGAGGTTATCAGCGTGTGTACAACGGTTTCGAGATCCCTTACTTCCAGAAAGGGGCGCAACTGTCATATCAGCCGAAGCTAATAACCGGCACTCTTGACTGTCGCATTTACCTGATTCGTTACCAGTTTGATCCTGGAACCAAACCCTGGCGAATACCAAGAAAGGTCCAGAGCCAGGCATTGGTTAACCCATCTGCCAGCCATAAGTCCATTCATTGGTTGCCTTACTTGCTGGCTAAACATAGGCAGGAGCTACTGTGTGGTTCCTCTGCCACTTGGGAGCAAGACAGAGCCTTCTGTTTCCAAATTGGGTGTGACTAGGTTGTCTATACCCCCAAGGTGCATTGAAGGATTCCCCATAATGGGTATGATGGGTGTGTCCCCCCCCCATCTAACTTCAAACGTCATCTGCCCTCCAGCCCAAAACTTCCCAGAGTTGTGACAATACATATTAGCAACCTAATCTGCATAGTGGGAGTAATGTTTTCTTACAAGCTTGAGTTTAAATGTTTACTCTCACCCAGAACTATGCAACACGTCATGCAAACTTTCCATATATAAAGGATATATAAAGATGAGGCTCTCAAATATTATTTCACTCTTGTGTAGATTGCCAGATGGGGAAGGTTTTGAAAGCGAGAGCAGGTGATTAGCAATTTTTAAATAAATCCCATGCTACTTTCTGCTAAAATCTTGTAGCATCCTGCAGCATCCATCAACCCTGGCCAGTATAGCTAATGTTGAAGTATGGTGGCAATTGTAGTCCAACATCTAGGGGTCAAATTTACATCACATTTATTCATTGTTTTAGCTTCTATAGTTCACTATAGTTTTTAGCTTCTATAGTTCACTGCAAATGAAATACAAATAGCAAATACTTACATCACTCCAGAACAACAAAAAAGTTCAAATCAAGTTAATAAAAGGGAATTCTGTCACTGTACACATATTTATTCCATAAGTAAGAATGGAATTTCCATCTCACTTATTAGTTATATTAGCTGCTACAACTATCGCAAATGAATCCTTCAGCAAATAAAAAGCTACTACATCTGAACAGAAAAAAGAAATATTTAAGCAAACCAAATGAAGATAATAAAGGAGACTCCTCCAACTATATGCACAGATTTATTCCAGAAATATGCCAGTTCATCACATTTTAAGCTTCTGAAGAAAAAAATCCAATGCAAATTGATTTTGTGTGTGTGTGTATACACACACACACAAACAAATATATAAACTGCAATGTTAGGAAATATTTTGCTATATATGTTTCCTTGTCACTTCTGAAAGATACTCCAACAGATTTTGATAAAGTATAATATGCCTAAATAGAAACACCAATAAATTAAGAAAAGGACGGAAAACCCAGAGATTCACTTATCCTAGCCTATTACCATACTTGGCAGTACTGGGTAGAATTCCACTTATAATGATGGAACTGAACAGTCATCACTTTTAATGGATCAAATCTATGCAGTCCATCAGTGATGCTGTTAAATCTAATCAGAAATTAGGTTGTAAAATTAATGGCTTTATATTCTCTTTGAGAGGGGGTATTTAATAAATGTGGATCAGCAACATTTTCCCCAGCATTGGTGTTTTATTGTAAACCTGAGGGAAGGGAGCCATCTGAATAACTATCCGTAAGCCGCTCTGAGAGCCTTTTGGGTTGAAAAGTGGGGTATAAATCCCGTACAATAAAGTAAATAAATAAATGTAAGCACATATCCAGTTGAGTGACTACAGCCATCTGATCTGGAACAATTTGAAAGGGCCTAAATAGATGGCCCTTTTAGGCCGCCATCCCATCAGCTTTGGACCACAGTGTTTTAAAACCGCACATCATGAAGCCACACTGAAGCTGCCCGGAAGTTGGGTGGCTGCCCAGACATGGGTGGCTTCATGATGCTCCAGCAGCATGGCATTTAGATGCTGTACACTGCCAGGGTGTCATGAAGCTGCCATTGAGCCACCATGGGGCTGGCAAATCGGATCTTATCCACTCCTTTGAAGCAGATTGGGGCCATGGCATGTTTGCCATGGCCTCAATCCATCTTCAGAATGGGAAGCTTCAGGCTGCCTGTTCTTGGCCGTCTGTCCCCCCGCCCCACTACATTAGACAGGAAATAAATTTATAGTATAACCAAATTGTAAGTGATATGAGTGTAATTTGGAGACAGTCAATTCAAATATCATAACAGAAAGTCAAATCGAAACATTCAGAACCTTAATATTTCTTATAACAAAATTCTTTGTCTTGGAAAAAACTCTAATGTCAAGGTCCTGATCAATTGATAAATCCGTATGCAAAATAAAAGCATATATGAAAATGTGATTGGTTCTACATCAGCAGGGCAGTAATCTAGGCTTAAAAAAAAAGGTTTTTCAAGGCACAGAATCCTATAATAGGTTCAGAAAATTTGGCCCAAAACATATGGGCCAAATAAAGCAGATTTCGGTCACTGTGGGGGCATAGCATTCAAATAACGCTTGCCCCCAAGGTGGCTGGAGGCCACTCTGAGGCCACTTGAGGTGACACAAAAATTAGCTGGGATAATCCGGCTCCTTGGACTGGCCGGCTTGGGACTGCAATAGTGGCCAGCTTTCATAGTCATCGCAGTCCTGGACCAATCATGGTCTGATGGTGGTTGGAGCAGCCAGAGGCCCCTCCTTGTCATTATTATTATTATTAAGCTTTATTTATATAGCGCTGTAAATTTACACAGTGCTGTACATACAATCTTATAAATTAGATGGTTCTCTGCCCTCAGGCTTACAGTCTACATCTGCTTCACCCCTTAGATAGCTTATTTGAAGTTTCAGCTAAAACTAGGGATACATTTAGTGCACCACTGACTAAGGCTGCATCCACACTGCAAAAATAATCCAGTTTGATACCACTTTAACTGCCATGGAATTCTGGTAACTGTAGTTTAGTGAAACATTTAGCCATCTCTGAATAAATATTAAGCAAAATGGTTAAAATGCTTCCTAATTTGTTGATGATGATGGTTCTGCAAGTAATTCTACAAATAACTATATCATGAAAAAGTTGGGGGATGGAATTATATTGCAAAAACTGGAGGACAAATTTAGCAGAAAATGTACTGAAATAACTTCAAACCTGAAGGATAACTTAAAAGCGCATGAGAGAGACTGCTTATTGGGATACTGTGATTTATAAACTATTTATTGTACAATCCTATGCATATCGACTGAAAAGCAAGCCCTCGTGATCAGTAAGAATTACTTCCAGGTAAGTTTTTTAAGAGCAACAGTCTGGGTCCACATTATAGCAGTTTAAAAACTGAGGGGAAAATATTTGAATACATTTTCTGAAAGATTAACTCTGATTCAGTGGCTGCTCCCACTCTCTGGAACTCCCTTCCATGGGAGGCTAGGCTGGCTCCCTCCCTGCTGGCCTTTCACTAGCAGACAAAGACATTTTTATTTAAACAGGCCTTTTAAGATCTTGCACACTTGGTTTTATTGGGGGGGATGAGGAAGTTGGTTATTAGCGTGTATGTTGAGGTAAAAAAAATAACAGCAGAGTTCCAGAGGTACATTAACAAAAAACAGCTTTACTCAGCAGAGTCACAAAATACTTGAAGCAAAAACATAGTAGAATGGCTCAGTACAAAAGAGCAAAAATAAACATAGCATAGCTTCTAGTACATCAGCATACTAACTCAGTATGAACAGCATTACCATTCCTAGTAGCATGTACCATCATGGAGAGCAAGGCCAGCCAGCATGGAGAGTACTACATATCCCAGTATGCTCCAGCAGCATAAAGAGCCAACAATACCAGTATACTCTCAACCAGTAGGGACCAGAATGGAGAGCACACAATACCACTATATTCCCAAAATCCCACCAGACTTCCAAGCAGTTATAGTCTGCAGATTGGCTATAATAGCCACCTGGCCAAATTGGTCAATTGTTCTCTTAAATACTGATTGCAGACTTACCCTATCCTGGTTACACCTGCCATTTGTTTCACCTTCATCCAGTCACAACTTACTGTGCTGACCTACATATCCTGACAGTTTCAGATTATTATTTTTAACTTTGTATGTTTTAAAATTTTATGTTTGTAATTTTTTTAAATATATTTTTACGATTTTAATTGTAGGATTTTAATAATGTGTTTTATATGTGTTGTTAGCTGCCTTGGGTCCCACTTTGGGAGAAAGGTGGGATAAAAATTAAATAAATAAATAAATCAAAAGTGCAGTCTGCCTCTACAATTTCCAGAAGGTTTTTCGCACATGATATCTCTTCAGCTGAAGCTGTCATAGTATATTCACCTTTTCAGAACAGCATATCTGAGTCAATTTCAAAGTGACTCTTTAATTTTGCACACAAGACACTTGTAAAGATGTCTTAAGGTTTTTTCCCCTTTAAAAACCAATCAAGCTGACTTAGGAATTGATTGCTAATCTATTAATGTTACAATTAAAAGAAATTAAACATCTACTGACTCATATTGAGAGACAGGTGACCAGTGTATAAAAAGCTAGATAGTATACAAATCAATAGCATACATGCTTGTTCTCTGCTTTCCCACAGATATAGCTGGTTGAACTTTCAGTAGTCTATAGTTTGTAAACTCTTTTAGACATATATACTAGGACCTCTGTAAGGTCCAAAGTACATGGACAGTGTTCTGCAAAAAATAATAATTTAATGGTTTATTATAATAACTAGTGAAGAATGGCTGAAAAATACAGCATCTATAGTATTCCTTATATAAATTTTAAAAAAATCTGTCACATTTATTGCTTGTTTGTTAACAGATATTATGTTTCACAACAAAGGATACAAAAAGTACAAATTATGCACTGAATATGTACTGAATTGCAAATGTTTTTTAAAAGCTGAGCAGTTTTCAAATACTTTCTCACAACAGGAAGAAAATTGCTCAAATTGTTGCTTCTCTGAGAAAAAAAATAGTGAAGAACTGCATCCCTATTGTCAAGTGAAGACCTTTCTGTGTTATGGTTTTTATGTTTTGGTGCTATGCTCTTTTAAGATGTACTTTTCAATTAATGTTTTATCTGATTTAAATTCTATTGACAGTTTATTATCACTTAAATCTTAACTTTTTGGATGTTAGCTGTCTGACATCTCACTCTTGGGGAAAATAAAGAGTATAAATAAAGTGACTGGTTGAGAGTGATTGATCCCAACTCACACAGAGTGCTCAGTGGACAGTGGCATGTCTCCCTAAGTAGCTGATGAGAAGAACCACTTAGCTCAGGGGCATCAGGGGAACTTGCCTTATCACAGACTATTATGCAGGAACATATTCACAGCAAAATTGTGTTCATCCCAATCCATCCTCCACACTTGTATGTGGGTCTGGCTTCTGCAATTTGATGTGAGAGATCATGTTTTGAATCTCTGTTCTGCCACAGGAAGGGTGACCTTGGGCAAGTCACACACTCTCACGATGGAGGAATCCACTGGAAAACAGTGTCTGAATAAATCTTCCCAAGAAAACACTAGGATAGGGTCACCATAAGTCTTCTTTTTGCGGCACCCGTCTTACATCACGAGTGCACCATTGGTGCACTCGTGATATCAGCGACACACAGCAACATGCAGACGCTGCATAGTGGTGACATCATCATGGCTACTCCCATGTGGATGGGATGCCATCATGATGACATCACCGTTACATATTAGGCTTCCAGACCATGTAGTTGCTGCATGGTCCAGAACCTTAGTATCACTGCCACCGTGCCACTTTTGAGCCATCTGTATCGGCCCTATGACAGCTATTATAGGCAGCAGAAGTTGGATATTATGACATTGCAAGAAATGTTATTAAATTTATTGTTCTGTTTTACTGCTGGGAAGGTGAGGAAATATTCGTGGGATGTTCTTAACAATAAGGTGGTCAGCCATGAATACTATTCATTTTGATGTGAAATGGGATAGGGAAACTGGCATTGTTTGCTCTGTCTCGGGCAAACATTTCAGTACATTAATGAAAAGAGCTCACCCTTCTTCAGTGAAATTAAAACTGTAGTAAATTTCCAAATATTCAGACGCCACTACTTTCTCACTACATGAGAATGATGCTAAGTGTTTGCTATCAAATTTTAGAGAGAACAACACAGTTACCAAATCCAATCTGCATTTCCACTGCATTCAGATGAACATTGAAATTTGTATCATTTTGGAGGCAATGCAGCATGGAAAGGTAGCAACCCCACTCAGACTTAAAAGGAGGTTGGAATCTTCCACACATCATCTCCAGCAAATTAACCTATAGGATCTAGATTTTGCTCCCCAAATATCAGATGAGATGGTGCTACTTTGGATTGTAAACTAAATTTATGCAGCTGTACACTATGCAAAATAAATACTTTAATATAAAAAATGCACGTTAGAAGCAAGCCTAGACAAGAATTCTGATTGCAATGGGAAGGTTGGAATAAATCTAATCTTGTGAGCTGTTATATGCAGTCTGAAGTGGTATGGTTTTGGCAGAGGTATACTACTTCATTCAGAGTAGATTCACAGCCTGGACTTTGACTTCACTCCCCCCTCATTTCTTTTTGATAAGCAGAAATGTGATCTCCAGAAAAGCTCCAATCAATTACACCTGCCATGCCAGCTGCATCTTCTTATGTAGGGCAGATTGTTGCCATGCAGATTTATTCTTTTGTTACTTTGAGGTTTGACTATTGTAATACACTTAGCTGTTATTGAAGCTAATGTGGAACTGATTTTAGTGAAAAATGCTAACTTCATCTCCTGTTTAAAATATCAGGAGATTGAGCTTCCTTGAAGAATATTCACTTGGGTCAAATAAACCATCCTTCTTCCATCCTCTTGACAAGGATACCAGATCACACATGACCCAAACTCCAGTTCTGGTGCAAACAGATCAGATGGTGTCCAGCCTGTTCAGCACCAGAACCAGGCCATACCCCTCTTAAGAACATTTAAAAAAAAACACCATGTTTGCTCCACAGCTTCCCAGAAGATCCAGAGCCACCTGTCCCGACACTGGGTGACTTTTTGAAATGTTTCCTGCTCTGTCCTGCTGTGTCACCCAGAATATCTGCCTTTGCTGTGGGTCACTTGTTCTGAGGTCAGAATGAGGCATTCAGCCATGTGATCATCACTGAGCGGCTCATTCTGCTGCAGTGAAGCACCTCTGCAGCAGCTATGCCAGGTGGCACAGTGGGATGCACATGCAAACTGTCAGAATGGAGGGCTTGGAGTAATGGTGGAGAGGTTGGAGCAGCCCTGGGTCCAGAATACTCTTGGCTGCCCCCAGAGAATCCTGCTCTGTGCAGACAGCACCTCAATGATCTAGTGCTATAGAGGTGGTCTCTTTGATAAAATGAAAGGAACCATTTGGGATCAAAGAGAAACATCAAGGCTGAACAAGGGAAAAAAGTTTTCAAGGGACAAGGAAAATCAGAACATTCCAAACTATTTTAAAACTGGAAAAAAGCAGAAATCAAGAGAGGCAAGGGATATTAGACACGGTCACGGTCAACACCGCATCCTAGGTCATAAGCAGACGCTTTTGAATGAAGTCGAATGAGCAGTTTTTAATGAACCACACTGCTGAAGTTTAAGCTTTCACTGAACAGCAGAGAATCACTCAAAATGACCATGTCTAGAACCTGTGTTTAGTGACTACTCATGCTATTTCAGCTGCTAGGACCAGAGCTTTAGTTCTACAGCTGTAGATAAAGCTCACCCTGGAAAGGTGAAGTTTGCTTGAATTCAGAAGAACTATGACATACAGAGGGTTGTGTGCAGGAAATCTTCTTTATCCTAAGGCAGGGGTTCTTAATCTTTTTTGTATCATGAACCCCTTTGCTAATTTAGCTGAGCCCATGGATGTCTATGGACTGCAATAATACACAATGAAGTGGCAGGTCTAATGTGTGCAATAATTTCCAAGTTGTCATGAGAATAAATTATATTTTGCAATATCTAAACAGGTGTAATGTGATACGAAAATGTATGTGAGTTCTATTAGTGACATAGTTGAGGGTACTATGAATACTTCTGTGGTTTATTGAATATATTTATAATTGAAGGAGACACTACATTTCAGTGTAGAGGTTAGTGAAAATAAAAAATATGCCCAATTTTAAAGTTATTCTGCTATTTGGCTTTTATTTAAGTATATGGAATTGTGATTGCTCAAATCTTTTAGCAATAAATAAAAATATAAAAATATAACAATATAAAAATGTACTGTTTGTCTTATCCAAATACATGAACCTCCTGGAATCTATTCATAGATCCACAGGGGTCCCTGAACCCTAAGTTGGGCCCTTGTTGCCATAGATGTCCAGGTACTATAGGATTGTCTGGAGCCAACTGAATATGTTGATCTACTGATATACATTTCAGTGTTGTGCCTTGTTTTAACAGATTAACATAATCTCAGTTTTCCTCCATTTTTGTAAAAGTGGCATAAATATATTTAAACAAACAAATCTGCTATGTAAAATTACCCCAAACATGTGACAACAATCAACTAGATATTGCTGAATTAAAAATTCTGCAAGGTTATATCTTCAACTCACTCTTAAACCAATGCTGTATATGCACATACACTTTCCTTCCCCTTTAACTGTTATGCTTCCATTCTAAGAATCCTAGAGGGTTCTTAGAAACAGCAAAGTGGCACTACAGGTCTCTATCAAGTCTCTATAAATGTTGTAGGAGCATCTGTACTGTATAAATAATACAGTTTGACACAACTTTACGTGCTGCAGCTCCAGCCTATGGAATCCTGAGATTTCTAGTTTTACAAAGTCTTTAAGCATGCTTGTGCCTCACAAAACTACACAAAACATGCTTTGTGCCTGTCAAAGCATGCTTGTGCCTCACAAAACTACACATCTCAGGATTCTATAGGATGGAGACATGGAGACTTTTGTTAAAGTAGTGTCAAACTGCATTATTTCTATAATGTAGATGAACTGACAGTTAAAATAGTACAGTTATACTCTGTATCATGCAGAGAAGAAAAACATTCAAAAGTAGCGCCCCAAAGGGATGTGTTGTGGCTGGGAGCTTGATTGACATCAAATCATTATTTTGAAATTTTGTATTCAGAGTTCGATGTTGACACTAATGTTTCAGCATAAAAGATATCCATGATCACAGAACTGCTTCTTAAAATTAGCAACAGTTTGGATCTTACCAATAAATAACTGAAATTGCATTACTGTAGATAACTAAAATAATCTTATTTGGCACTGAGTGATTTCAACTGTGATTACTAAAAAGGTTTAAAATAGTTCCACTCCCATGAAGCATAATTATAAATGGCAGAGGAATCTGCTATAAATATAGAATGACTAGGTAGGCTGTTATGACAGCCTTAAGGAAAGCAAGCTGGGATAAACACAACTTCTAGTCCCTTGAAATTTTCTTTACTATTTTTAAAATGTCAGTAAATTTCTATGAATATAAATGCTTTTCATTTTCATGTCTATATAATGCTGAGCCAGTAAAAATCTGCTAAACATGTTTGTCGCAATATACTGCACCTTCTATTTTTCCAGCCTGCATTCCAAGCACCTATTGAATTGAACATCTTTATAGAAATGTTTATTTTTTATGCAAGAGTGGTGCAGGATCAGCAGCTGCTTTAGAGATGATTAAAAAGTAGATAGATTTGAATAATAAAATTTAAAGGACTTTGCTAAGCTTTTGAGGTTACACATCAGCAGATGACAGGACATCTTTTTCTTCTTCTTTTTTCCCCCAGTGGCATGGTTGGCTACTTCGAGTTTTTAAAAAAATCTGCTTGCACTGTGTTCAGGTGCCATGTTTTGCTGAGAGAGGAAAGAATGAGCATGGAAGCACAGAAAACATACTATATGCATCACTGAAACTTATTGCTTATCTTTATTGCATTAGAGTAAATGACCTTTTTTCACTCCTGCCAAGTCAGTCATCATATTTTAGTTCTGCACTGAATCCCTTGTCAGGAGCTAAGATCTGAATCTGTAGAAAATAACAAGAACCACCTAAATAAATGCCTCACTTTCAATATGCATACACAAATGGTCACACTTGTTACCTGTTTCTTACCCCAGGTCTTGTAGGCTGACTTTTGCAAACAACTGGCAATCTTGCATATACTTAACAAGTCAACAAATTCTACCTCTGGATAGAGTGACCCCAATAGTATAGTTGACCAAAATAAACCTATTCACATATATAGCTGCTTGCTAGATCAAGCTACCAGCACCACATTTACAGTGAAATAGGATCAGCCATGTAATCCTGAGATATGCATTGTGAACCCATGAAAGAATTCATCATGAGTGACAGACAACCAATAAACCGACCTTGAACCTCAAGAGGTTCTGTGGGTAGGTGGTTCTTCTCTTTGTGAATTAGGTGTATTGTCTATTCTAGATGGGGTTACACCCTTGAACAAACAGGTATGCAACAGAGGTGCAGGCATCAAGAACAGAACTGGGAGCTTCTCCACACTGTCGTCCTTTCTCTCCAACGGTGAGGTAATAGCTGTTTTGGCTGAAATTTAGTTGGAAAGGTAAGAGAGAACGGGTCCCTTAGTCCTGCTTGGTAAAGTTTTGAGGTACCTTATTCTCCGCCACAATCTGTTCAGGATTAAAGTTACAGTATCCATACTCCATATCTAACCTGGCAGCACTAATCTGGTGTTGCCCTTCAAGATATCCTGGAAGTTTCAATTACAGTAAAATAGGGCTGCTAGTGTTTTACTAGGTACAGCCAGATGGGAACAAATGACACCAATCCTATGGGATCAGCAGTGGTTTGTAGACCCAATTCAAGGTGCTGTCACTTGCATATAAATCCGCAAATAATATGGGACCCCAAAACCCAAATGGATACCTCTCCTTATAGTAACCTGACCACTTCTTAAAACCCACAAGGGAAACTCTTGTCAAGCGCCTTCTACTGTTTGTTACATATTGTCTACAGAATGAGACTTCTCTGTTGTTGCACCCAAGGAGGAGTAAATAATGCCATTTTTCTATTTCTTTTGGTACCAAGTCAAAACTTTGGTTGTAAGGCATTTTAGGCTAATTATTGGAAATCTGGTATCACTTCCTTTTGTTTTTACAAGTTGAATCTCCCTTATCTAGAATTTAAAAATCCAAAATACTCCAAAACTTTTTTAATGGGTGGCTAAGATAGTGACACCCTTGTTTTCTGGTGCTTTAATGCACAAAATTTAAAAATGTTGTATAAAATTACCTTCAGGCTATGTGTATAAGAAACATAAATAATTTTTGTTTTTAGACTTGAGTGTCCTCTCCAAGACATCACATTATGTACATACATTCAAAACAACAACAACAAAACTCCACCAATATCCAAAACACTTCTGGCATCAAGCCAGATTGTATAAAGGATACTCAACCAGTAAATTATTATTGCATTTTAAAATGTATTGTTCAAATGTATTGTTCCTGCTTTTGGCAGGAACAGGCTGTGGCATTTGCCTGTGCACCTTTAAAACACTGAAGAGATGATATGAGTGGTCTGAGGCTCAGTGGAAGGAGAAAGGAGAGCCCCCAGATGTTAACAAAATGTTAAATTTTAAAAATTTAATTTTAAATTTTAAAAATAAAATTTTATTTTTTAAAAAAAAATTCTTTAAAGACATCACATCTAACCAAATTTTCACTTTAAACACATGAAACTATATACATGTGAATACATTTAGGCTGTATGTATGATATCATAATTTAAATTGAAATATTGCAAATTGTTTATGTCACAATTACAATTATTACCATTACATTCAGTGATATATGGGTGTTACGATTCATGAGTACAAAACATTAGTACAAAAAACCTTACTAAGAATTCTTTATGGGGGGTGGGGGGGATGACATTATGAGTTACCACACTGGGTGACACCAACCCTAGTGATGCCAATGTAGTCAAAGGGTGTAGATAAAGTCAGACTCAAAATTCAAAGGCCAAACTCTACACTATAAATAAAGCTTATTTAGTTGGGCATTGGTCCAACTACTTACAGCATTATCATGTCAACAACAGCACCCAGGTTTCTATAATGTATTTCTTTAGACACTGCACAATTCAGCACACATTGAGATAGTTGAACGGGAATTCACTGCCTGTGGTGTAGTTTTGAATGTCAACTTGGATGTCTTTAAAGGAAACTGGACAAAATCAGTGGCTATAAGCCAGGTTCACTATATTTAAATTCCATATCAGAGGCAATATGCTTCACATATCAGTTGCTGAGGAATGTATAATGGAAGGTGCTGTTGCACTAAAGTCCTGGTGATGGGTTTCCATAGCCAACTGACTGGCCAAAGTAGGAACAGAATATTGGACTAGAAGCATTCTTGGTCTGTACTGGAATAACTATTCTTTTGGGTATAACTCTTTTTATCACTCTTCATATGAGGGCTTTCCATTTACCTGTGCAGGTGAGTATGGTGAAATGGTTCCTTATGGATAATAATTAAAAGAATACTAGAATTGAAAGGAGGCCATAGCATATTGGAAACCAAGGAAATATCATAGCTGTGTTTGTTTTTAAAAGCTGCATTTGTGTATAATACAAATAACTTTTCAAGTTATGGTTTATGGATTTGTAATCTTTTGTTCACTTAATTTACCATACGTGATTAGGGAAGAGTGAACTTTGAACCAATTACTAACATTCAAACCATCTTCTGAAAACCATAAGGAAAGAAAAGGTGTAGCTAAATCTTTATGTTTTTACTTTGCCTGACTTAAAAAAAAAAATCTGTGTGCTCTTCTGAATTGCTTTCCATTTATGGTTTTAGGCTCAATGTAATTCTTTTGTAACTACTGAATGCAGACCGTATTGAAAAGGCTTCAGAAAACATTGCCACACACACTCTCTTTGCTAACCTGTAGCATCTTTGGGAAAGAACTTGAAAATCACAAGCAGCAGTGAAGAATAAGCTATTGGACTTGAACATGCCATTTCTATTTTGTCCTGACACTGCTTGCAGCTTTAGATTACGCTTGCCAAAAGGAAGCTCTTTGTGTATTTTCAAAGGCGGGAAGCTGTCTGGAAAGGAAACCCCCTCTGACCTTCCTCTTCAGAGGCAAGAGTGTATGACTGCAGGTAAGGGAAGATAACTTCATAAGAATACAGGGCCCTGGGGGAATTGCAAAGATCATGCTATTTGCTTTGATGTCTAACCCTTGGAACAAAAACTGCATCCCCTGATGAATCCATCCCAGAGAAGGTGAGACGCATGAGGAGTTCTGCTGCTGACCTAATTCAAGGATTCCATTGGAAACTAAAACTTTCATCTTTGTTGTAACCTAGGGTAGAGCTAGCCAGCAATTTTCAAAGCATGTTTGGCTCTTGCTAATGCTGGCGCACACAGCAGACAGAGAAAGCTGTGGGGACCATTATGAAATATACAAACTGCCCCACAGGATCATGGGGGGGGGGAGGAAATAGCTATTCCCTGTCCCTCAAGGTTCTAGTTTTATCTACTTCTCCTCACATCTGGTTTCTACTTTTGTACAAAATAGAGCATTTGCCAAGAGTGTTCTGCCATTAGAGGTGCCAGTCAAAAGAATCCATGATAACATTCCCCTGAATCACACCTTTCACTAAATGCCTCCTTGAAAGATTGCCATAATATTGCTGAGTACCAGGCTTTTGTTGGGGGCTCCCAGGATGTTGCTGTCATTGAGTTTCCAGGCATCATCTGGACACAGGCATTGCCAACTGGGGAATCTATGGTGGTGGGTGCCTGTCACCAATGGGAACCAAGTGGCAGATCAGTTTTCATTTGAAAGAATCAGTCAATGGAGGAAGGTTAGCCATGGGGAAAGTGGCACTGCTCTGGAAACTAAGAGGAAGAGTCTGAATGACTGTGAGATCAGCAGTGCCAGGCAGATGTCCCACAGCAATGAGGATCCTAATGGCAGAGGCGGCAGGGTTAGAGATGGGCCCCTCTGGACAATAGGGTCCTTAGTAGGGTAAATATAAAGGTGTTAATGGATTTAAATCCCCAAATGGCTTAGGATGTAGGTAGGATAACTTTCCCTCAAATAAGCCTTAATGCCTATGAAGATTTTCTTCAAAAGCCCTATTGTATGTTATAACATCTGTAGTGTAATGAATTTAGGTGATGCTATGAAAGAGGGCTGGAAAAGCTACTATTTTATACTACAACTCCCAGTATCTCCCAGATAGCATTAACTTTTCCATACACCAGCTCAACTACACTCTAGAACTCCTTTCAAGGGAGCCCATCTCACTTCCTAATCAAAAGACTTCCCAGAACCTGGTAGAAACCATTCTTCTTAGAAAGATATGATGCTCAGCTGTTAATGTTCTTTTAATCTGACTTTGTCTATTAAATATTTTAAATATTTTGATTGCTCTGATAGTCTTCTGTAGTCATTTTCATCAGCTGCTGTTTCCACGTTTTAATGTTCAATGGACTTATCTTTTAAATGGTAAGTTTGTTTGTTAAAATGATGATTTCTGTAGTTAGCTGCCTCAAGACTTCCTGAAGGACAGGGAAGGATATATAAATGTTTTGAAACAAAATAGCAATAGCAGCTTGCCAAAAATGCATTGGTGAGCTTAGACTGACGACTGGTTTAAGACATTTTGCTGCCTGGGTCAATGCAAAAGAAAAAAAAAGGTGTTCCTTATCTGGCCTAGTGAAGGTACATGGTACCTATAGTCTTGCAAATTACATTGGCAATGGAGGGGGGGGGGGGAATTCCAGAAGCATATTTCACCATGTTTGATAGTAAAAATACAATGTCATGCAAAGAATGGACAGTTTCTCCCCCTTTTCCAGCCTGCTCCCCAAGACAGCTGCCTCACTCAGCCTAAAAGTAGAGCTGGCCCTGCTCAGGGTAAAAAAATTGGTGTGTTGATTAATTAGATATTTTTAAAAAACACTGAGGAGATTTTATAGGCATGTGGAAAAAGTAAAAAAGTATGTTTTCGAAAGTACCCTCTTGCTCCATGCTTTAAAAAATGGAGGGATGGAAACCGAAAATAATCCTTAGATTCAATGCCAGGCTTTTCACTTCCTTCAAAATGCCCTTATACCATACTCAGGGTATCCTAATTAGAATATTTCAGGCCTTTGGGTTTTTCCACTTATAGGGCCTTGTTTTACTTGAGGAGTAGGAGGGCTACTGGAACTTGTTGCAGAATCCAGCGCTTACTTACTCTCTAATCCTTCTGGGATCCACTTGCAGTGTGTTCTGTTTGCTGCCCTGTCTGATATGAATCAATTGATGAAAGGGGGCATATTGAATGATGAGGGCAAGGAGGGTTATGTGCAATGGTGAACAATGCACTCAGATCAGTGCTTAATTTGCATGAGAAATACTTGAGATGAGCATGACCTAAATAGAGTAGCTCTTCAAACTGTGGTTAATAGAACTTGACTAGCTATTAGACCCTAATCTAAGCTTTTTTTTTTTTTAAGGTGGGGGATTTCATTCTCAAGCAGTCTGTTGGTGCAGTGGAGAATTTTTTAAAAAAAATTTGAATAAAAACCTTATTTCAAATTTCTTGTTCATTGGCTAGTTCTCAGTCTCTCAATCTTCCTCACTGCTTAATTCCCTTCACTGACCGTGAGGAATTTTTTTTTTTAACTAATTCTGAGAGTAATTTTATTTGAAAAAGAGTGAAGTGACCTGTAAAGTTTTAAAAGGACTGTCTTAGCAGGGTTTGCTTTGTGGCAGTAACACCTTGTACACTGGTCTGGAGAGGTGCCTCACCATCAAATAGTGGGGGCTTCTGCTTGATCTATGAGCTAGTCGTACCTTGTAAATATGCAATATTTGAATGAATAGTGCTTGTTCAGTCCAGTGTGCCTGTCTCTGTCCTCAAATGTCAGAGTCATTTCAGAAGATTCTCACTATTTTACCATGTACAATTTTCCAGAGCTCAGAAAGCAATTTTTTTTAAAAAAAGAATTGGTTATAGTTATAGTTCCAAAGCCCAAAATATAGTTGGTTGCCATTACAGTTATTTTTTTTAAAAAAATAGTTTATATTGTCTTTCTCTTATACTGGCCAGATATTTTAGCTATAAAAATCTAAATGTTATAAGCCACATGTGATCATTGCTTTTAAAATAAATTAATTTTTAATTACAAATGTATGCTTTTTTTCAAGCAGTGTATATTCTATGTCATTATTCACCAGATCTGATAACTAGAAAATATTTGAACACCCCCCCCCCCCCCGAGAGTTAATGATGCCCTAGCAGCTGGAATAGCTACATGGTGACGGCTTACTGAATCTTCAGTATAGACACACCATAGTACAAAAGCAGGAAATTAGAGGAAAATTTAATTTGGCCAATGCCAAAAATTCAATTTGGCCCGTGCTCCCCACCCCCAAAAATATCCCAACCCCCTAAGTAGCTCAAAAACCACACAACATATTCTGATTTATAACAGAAAAATTAAGTTGGTTCCACGTACATTCCCTAAAAAGCAGCTACAGGAAAATGAAGACAGCATGATACATATGTTAACCATCTGCTTGCCTGCTTATCTGTCTGTCTATCTACCTATCATCTATCCATCTATCCCACAAGGGTCTTAAAAGCAATGTATAATAAAATCACAGTATAAAACCAAAACAGAAATAAAAAATTTTAAAAATTGAATAAAATTGTAGAAAGGACTCAGATGTGACAAAATAATATGGTCTGGACTGTCTGTAAAAGTGCTATAGGAATGGAACCAGCAGTTATCTAGGGTTGGCTCTAGTTTGTAAGATGCTCCTCAGTTTCACATCCGCCCTCCTTCCTGCTGAAAGTCTCTCAATTCAGTTTTTTGTCACCCCAAATCTTCCACTTTCTCATCTCTAGTGCTGAACTCCCCCCCCTCCCACCCGAGCAAAATCAGGACCCATGCCATACAATGAAAGAACTACAATATGCTTTCCCCTTTCTCATTCCATCTGGCAAAATGGTCAGGCTGAGATCTCAGCAGCTGGGCCATCATCAGTGGTGCCAATAAGCCACAGGAGCAGCGGGCTGCTTGGCAGAGTATATAGCTTGGCAACTGAGTCAAACTACTAATTGTGCAATGGACCGGCTGGCCAAAATTCCTTGTCATTCCAATTAACTATGTTTCTCATGTCACTTGATGTCATCATATTCAATGAAAATAAACCTTCTGTTTACCCAAAGCTCTAACTGTAAGACAGTTTGGGATTATCTTCCAAGCAGATGTAAGAGGCCATACTCTATCTTACTAAACGTTTCTGTGTAACAGCACTACTTTAAATTGTACGTCTGTTAAGTGTGATTTGAAAGCAGGGTTAATTTTCTGTATGTTGTGTTTCTACGAAGTTCCCCCCTCTCACTGCATCCCAGCCTCAAACCGGCATTATATCACAAGCCTCAATGAAATATGTTATCCTCTCCTAGTAAGTTACCCCAACAATTAATAAATAGCAACTTGATCTAGATGGGCACTCAGAGTTTAAATGGGAGCACTGGAGAACAGGAGCTGTTGGGTTGCTGGTGCTAATTTTTAAAAGAAACAGTTGGTGGCTTATCTGCAAATTGTCAGGTCTGCACAAAGGACACAGCCAGCAAGACTTCAGACAGTGAACTTTGAACCTCACTTGGACCTTGCACCAGTCAGCACAGTAACAGGAAAGCCAGCAGACAGATTTTTAACAGAGGTTATAAGGCGGCTATAGGGTTATAAGCAAAGTAACAGCTGCACTTTGCTACATGAACTTTGTACTTAGACACAGGGGCACTTAATCTCTGTGACAGAGCTCTTTGTTTCATTACTTATTAACATTCCCTTCTCTAGTAAAGTTCTTTTGGTAATGAAGCTTTAACAAAAAAAAAAAAAAAAAAAAAAAATGAAGAGAGAGATAGGGGGCATGATTTATACAGATGAATTGATATGGACTGATCAGAATAGCGTAAAAGAGCTACACCATTTTAAAACCCCAGGGCCATGTTACTTTAAATATCCAGGGACATTTTTTCTGCAAACATTCTAATCATCACAAAACTTTACATTATGCTCATTTCCTGGAAAGAGCTCCAAAATATTTGTCAACCATCTTCAGAATGAACACAGGCATTCAAATAGAAATATGCCATCATTGACAACCTTCTAAAGTGACAAGTCCTCCTTTGCAAAGGGATCTTGTAGCACCTTCAAGACTAACTGAAAGAAAGAAGCAGGTAGCATCAGCTTTCAAAGACTTGAGTTTACTTCCTCATATGCAACTTCTTTCTTTCAGTTAGTCTCAAAATTTCTATGAGATTCCTTTGCATACTGATTTTCCAGATTAAAATGGCTATTTTTAAAAGGTCTTCCTTTGGAAAAGTATAATTCCTCTATAAACAGCCAGGCTCAGTTTAAATACTATCATTTCCACATGGCCCTTGTGTTACACATTGTAGAAGAATTGTATAGGAGTGATTTTCTAGATGAATTTTTATCTGCTTAACTGAGAAGTCTGTGGTGGTGATAGTGAAACCTTTGCATGTGATTGCTGTTGCATTGCTCTTGAATACATGGTCCATGTCATCCATGCACCAAGATATATTCCTAGATTTTCCCAGTTTCATTATTCTCATTCCTTCTCCTCGGTGCTACTGCGTTGTGTTCAATTCTCCTTCTTGAAGAAGCAAGAGCAATCCCCTTTAACACTGTAGCCCTTTAAAGCTGTAGCCATCATTGAGCTTTCACTATTTCTTCTGATATAATTCCCAGCTGCTAATTCAGCTATAGTTGAATTACTCTGTAAGAAAAGTTTCTAAATTTAAAGCATTCTAGTGCCCTATTAGGACAAACTGAAAATAGAAAGCAAGGTTTCTTGCTCTCCAGAACTTTTCATGAGACTGGACATTAAACAGTGTCAGATGGAGCAAGGGCTTAAGTCTGTAGTCACAAAATGTTCATTCAGGGGCTGTACAGAGCACCCCTAAGGGGTGGCCTGCAGCCGTCCCTTTTAGCACCAGATAGGGACCCCCGGCAACCGCACACTGCAGCCCTGATCTGGCCTTTCAGTGGCTCAAAAAGAAGCCACAAAAAGGAACTCCTTTCAGTGCTGTAGAAGGGGGACCACAGCCACCATAGCAGCAGCTTTTTAGTGCCCCTTTGGCACTGTATCATCTAGATGCAGCAGCAGAGGAATGCTGTGATGCCACCTGCTGTGTGGTGCAACACATGGTGTCATGCCGGCCTGGGAGCAGAGTCGGGGTGTGCATTGTATGGATACCACACCCCAATTCCATCCTTAGGCTGGCCTTAATGGCCAGCCTATACAGCTTCTACGTCCCAGTCTTAAAAAGAAGTGTAGGAAGTGAACACGAACTTCATTAGATTAGGTTATATGCAGGTTTTTGATTACATTTACAGCAGCTGATTCAAACTAAGAATACAATTTTTATTTTTATTTTTTTATTTTTGAAATACAAGGATATCTCCTCACCTTTAAATTGAAACATACAGCTTCTCTGTTAGGAAAACAGACAGGTTTCATGTTAGATAAGTAACAGAAGTAAAGACAGATATCATGGTTTTTTAATTTGACAATGCTACATATTAACATACTAAAAAATTGATTATGTAAACCAAATTGGGTAATATTACTTTGTAGTTGAAGAGAATATAACTCCCAGAAAGGACAGATCCTGTTCTAAAAACAGAATTCTAAAAATAGACATCTGTGCTTTCAAAAATGACCCAAGAAGCAAAAAAAAAAAAAAAAAAAAAAAAAAAAAAAAAAAAAAAAAAAGGGGGGGGGGGAGGGGGAATGCCATATATCTTTTCAGTGAGAAAAAAACCCAAAGAATGTGTCATATTGCCTGGAGTATGATTAGAAATTAATGTCTTCATTTATTTCCCAAAGGCATTTGATCTAGCACTGGTGACATGGAAATACTGGTGACATAAAAGCATAAGTGATTTCTCTGTGGAGTCCCAAAGAACTCCTCAGGGACTTCAAATATTCCTTTCACTTTTCAGCAGCATGGGGAAATCTCCTTGGACCCCTCAGCCGCTACTCTGCCACTCTACTTTGGGAAAGCAAGATATGTTCTCACAACTCTCATGTGTGCTGTGGAGAAAAATGTATTACAGGTCCACACATGCTACTTTTATATGAAGAGCTGAAGAGGATGCTGTACACCTCTGCCTTCCTTGTTCTCCATCCCTATCTAATGCTCTCACCCTTGCCTGAGCTATTCTCATGTAGTCTGACCTTGAGTGATGGCCTCTCTTCTGATAGTGGTTGGCATTCAGTAGTCATGAGATCATATACTAGAATACAATCTTGTACCTACTGGGGATTCACATTTATGTTCATGAACAACTAAGCATGGCCCCAAAAACTATCTGTGCAGTCTGGCAGGACCCTGACCAAAGAGTTTCTGAGGAACTATAGATCAGCACACTGAAAATGATGTCTGCACACGCTTCCCGTTGTGAGGTGTTTTGAGACAAACAGTTGTTGCAGAATCTCGATCAGTGTCTCCAGCTGCATGTTCTCAATGTGCCCTATACTACAGATTTTATTCTCCAGTGTTGCAACCTGCAGCACCATGGAAACACTTCAGTCAGGGTGTTGTCAGGCTGCAAAGGTGTCCCCCCCTTCCCTCCCCTGCAATAGTGGTATCATCAGAATATGGAGCTTCATTTGACCCACCATAATTGATTCTAGGGAATACTCCACCTCCCCTGGATGATTTGAACACTGGTATTGTTAGATTCGTTTTAATGATTGATTGCGTGATTGATGTTTTTAAGAAATCTATGTATACAGTGTGACACTGATTTTGTCTGTTGTGCTTCCACCTTGATCCATGGGGAGAGGCAGGAAATATAAATAAAGATTTTATTACTATATTATTATTCATTGCCTCAGGACTTTACTGCATTAGAAAAGAAAGGTCATTAGGAGAGTAGCGGCTTTCTCCTCCTGTTCCACATAGCCTTGTAGCACTTCCATTCTCTTCCCAAGGGGAGACGGTTATCAAAGCATGCCTTCTGCAGGACAGGAAAAATCCATTCAGCAAATGGGGCAGGTTAGAAAATTAAGAAAAAGTCAATATGTAAAAGTTGGAAAATCTATTTGATGAAAAAGGTAGGCAAGCAAATATTAAAGCGCTGTAATCAAAAAACACAAGTAAAGTTGGCTTCACCAACTTTTCTTCCACCTTGCCATTCTTTAGTTCAAAACACACTACAGAAATAATCTGATTGGACACCAGTTTAAGCAATCTCAAACTGGATTATATCTGCAGTATGTTTTGGACCTTCCTTATGCTTTCCTAAAAACTGTTCTTTAGCAACAGATGGTGGCTGGGTCTAGAAAATCAAGGATGTTTTGTGTGAGCTGAAGTGCCTTCCAGTTATGCAAGAGCAAATTTGGATCCAAGCCTTCCTTCTACCCAAGTGCTTATTGTAACCAGAAAACAGGCAGGGTGGACTATTTCATTGCGCCCTTTTGTGAGGGTAGGTGGAGACCTGGCTCTTACTTGGATTGCTTTGTCTATGTGCCAATCTCAGCCATTGATTTATGATATAAAAGTCTCATAATTTGTACCTTTTGCCATGATTTGATTTATGTTCACTGTTGGCATAAGGCTGAGTTATTTGCAATCCATTAAGATCACTGCTAAGAAAAGCTAGGTTAGTCTAAACTTTTCCAAGGAACAAAACAAGCCAGCATGCCTGGAGATCCAATTATTTGGTTCAGACAAATAATGTGACTTAACATTATGGGAATGAGCCTGTTCAAGATGCAGTCACAAGAAAATTGGAGATATCTACTCCCAAGCTTATATTGAAATTATTTTATTATTAAAATAAGGAACCTTATTATTAAAATAAGGAACAAACCAGGAACTATGGTTAGCATAAACTATGGTGTATTGAAACAAGATTATAAAAGCTAGGAAAAAGAGTTGGGGTGGGGGTTTAACAGCATACTCCCTAAGTGCTACCTGGGAGTTTCTGGGAGCAGTAACATTTCTTAATTTGGCTTTATGATTTCAAATATTTAAATAAAGAAGTCATGTAAAAAATAAAATTTAATTTTGCCACACACACACACGTATATAGTTTAAATAATGAACTGTGGTTATTTTAAACCAGGAGGAAGATGCTTCAGATCTAAGACACACACCCCGCTACAAAGTGGAGGAGAGCTCATAATAAATAAATAATGCTAAGACTCATTTTCATCAGGCTGTTACATACAGTATACTCAAAACATTTCACAAATGAAAATGGGAGCAAATGTAGGCAAACAACATCAGAATGTGGTCAAAAATGTAAAAGGAGAAACACATGAATTAGGAAATGCTGCAGCTGTTTACTTTTGCCTGAGCCTACTGGTACAGATTACACCCCTTCTTCTCCTCTTCCCCTCTGTTGAGTTAACTGAGCACAAACTACTTGCACTATCAAGACAGTGTGTAGCAATTGAAGGCAACACACCACAGAAATAATCCAGTCTGAGACCGCTTTAATTGCCCTGACTCAGTGCTAGGGAATCCTGGGAATTGTAGGTTATTGTGGCACCAGAGCTCGCTGACAGAGAAGGCTAAATGTCTCACAAAACTACAGTTCCCAGAATTCTCCAGCACTGAGCTAAGGCAATTAAAGCAGTCTCAGACTGGAATATGACCCATGTCCTCTTTGAATGAGCTTTATTTCTTCCACACAGCTCAAACAATCTTTGCTTCCACTCCCTACTGCATTCAGGTGGCTTGCTTCATCCAGTTAACCAATGTGTGGTATGGAACAACAGTGACAAAAGATAAATAGAAAAAGGCTGTATAATACAGTAGAGCCCTACTGATAGCCTTTGGATACAACAGTATAATGTGCCAAATCCCAGTGTGTGTCATAAGGAAAGTATGCAGTATGAATAAGGCCTTTGCTACTTTTTGCTGGCAAGCTGAATAATCAAACAATGTGCCTTTAAGTATAGCTAAATAAAAAGATGAAGATTTCAAATCAAACAAAAGAGAGAGAGAGAGAGAAACTCTGCTAGAAGTTGTGATCCTGAAAATCTGTTATAAAGAGTGCAGTCAAAAAGCTTTCTATTTGTAACTTCCTAAAATGCAAAATTATTGTTTAGATACAAACTGGAGCTTAATTTGTAGAATAGCTGTGCATGTGACTTACTGGTTAAGTGATGGACATGGTCATGGTTAATAATAGATATGAAAAATGAGAATGAAACCCTCATATATGCATGGTGTGTAGTCTGTTCATAGGATTATGACTTTATTTATTTAATATCCCACTGTTTTCCCAGCATGGGACCCAAGACAGCCTACAATATAGATTAAAAGAAAGTACATATAGCTAAAAAATGGTTCAAATGTTTAAAAAATAAATAGGTTATCCTATTAAAATACTAAAATTTAAAACAGTGCCATTCTTTTATTCTTTAAAACATACCAATAAAAGTACAGCCTCCCCCATTATGATGCCCTTTTGCACAATGAACCAATCATCAAATGCCTGTTGAGATAAGTTCTTCATCTCCTGGCAAAAGGACAGCAGGGGGAAACCCAGTCTTCTCACCCGTGGACAAAATTTACACAGATTGGGAGCAGCCACCAAGAAGGCCCTCTCATATGTCTTCTTCAAATTATGTCCTCATGTTCTGACATATTAACTTTAGGGGGAAAAGAGAAGGATCAAGATTTTAAAAGTCAGGTCACATTATTAATACTTGCCTATGTTAAAAAAAAAAATTCACATGTTTATTACTACTGTTACTACTTATGGAAGGCAGTATTATGTTAGAGGCCAATGGTATCCTTTGCCTGTGAAAGGTGGTGTTACATTTTGTGCTGAATAAGAAACACAATAATATTTAGGGCCCAGCACACAATTCACCATCATATCCACATGTTGCAATTTGGAAAGTGGGCTGGAGAGTATTTGTGTCTGTGTGTGTGTCTGAGGAGTAGATGCAATTATTCAAGTGTTTTGGTGGGGAGATGGTTATAATTGGTTGTAGTGGTAGTGGCAGCATTCCTATTGAGATGAAAAATATGTCTTTTTTAAAGACTCACTGCCATGGACACCAACAGAGTTCTACTCAACTTACCACTATTGTGTAGTAGCAATGTGCAGTAGTAATCCCTAACCCCAGCATCGGTAAAGCCTCTGAAATGATGTTACAGCCCGGACATTCTGGGAGAAAACAGCACCTGCCATCTGTTAAGAAAAGCTCAGATACTGCAAAAGTAGAGTTAAAATAACGGTGTTGCATATTTTACAGTAGAGAGTGAGCTTATCAGAGTGGTTTAAGTATTGAACTAGGACTCTGGGAGGCCAAGTTGGAATCTCTGCTTCACTATGGAAATCCACTGGGTGACCTTGGGCAAGTTGCACTTTCTCATTCTCAGAGAAAGGGAAAGCCAAATCACTTCTGAACAAATCTTGCCAAGAAACTGCCATGATAGGTTTGTCTAGTGTCTCTGTAACTCAGAAATGACTTGAAGGAACACCACAAAAAATTTTAAAAGTGCTGTCACAAGAAATAGTAAGCCTCATGTTGCAGAAAACATTTCAATAAATTTGTTCTAATCTAAAACAATCTAACTTTTATGCTCTCTTGCTTTCAAAAGTTTTAAAAAAGAAGGAAACGAGTTAAATCCCAATACTGTAACAATTCAGGGGTGCGTTCCCACTAGGAAATAGAGTGAATTGTTGATTGGTTTAAATGACCGTCATTCCCATTTGAAACCAGTTCCTGTCACAGTGTGATTGATTCCTGTCATGATACAGTGAGGCAAAGGCAAAAAACAAACAAAAAAAAACCTGTTTTTTTTTCAGACAGTAGTTTCTATGTGATTCTTTTGAGAAGAATCAATTTTGAAGTGTGTTCAACTAGTGGGAATGGCAGATTGGAATTGCATCATTCTAGAGGTGAGGGACTAATGGGAGAGGGATATTTACCATCCCTCTTCAGTTTTTGGCAGATCCACCATTACCCCCACTCAGTATTTCAAGTTTTTTTTTTAAAGAAATTGATCGAAAATGTGATTTATTGGTCTTGCAACTACTTTAAAGTTAGGCAAGTAGTTGTGAAACCAATGAATCACACCTTCTATCAATTTAGGGGAAAAATGATAGAAGATGTGATGTATGCTTTGCAGTGTGGACCCATGGGGATCCCTGGGATGGGATGGTGGGGTCAAGTAAGGCGATTTGCTCCCTTCTTGGCCCTGACTGCCAGGAGGAGAGGGAGACCAAGGATCCAAATCCCTGACTGAGCCTTGTCCTCCTCCTTTGGAGGAGGATCTCTCTGGCTGCCATGGGGCCTACCATAAAAGCGGCCTGGCTAGGCTGTCTCCCCTGGAAAAGAGGCTCAGGCGGTCCTCTCTGGGGGGCAGGCACTCTCCCTTTCTTTCTTGGCGTCCCTGGCTAGAAAGGGAAATGAGGTCCAGAGTGGGGCTGATGGCTTTTACAGCCCCTGGTCCTGAAGGCCAAGATAGGTGAGGGCTCTGGCAGAAGGGTTTCCTCCTTCTCTGCCCCAGAGAGCATTGCCCCCCACTTCCCAGCTGGTTCTTTCT
Organism: Urosaurus nigricauda; assembly: GCA_034509955.1. Classification (NCBI taxonomy): domain Eukaryota; kingdom Metazoa; phylum Chordata; class Lepidosauria; order Squamata; family Phrynosomatidae; genus Urosaurus; species Urosaurus nigricauda. The sequence continues at coordinate 62,084,350 of JAOEGL010000003.1, forward strand.
CCTGCCAAGGAGACAAGAAAGGAGGTGCATTGCTGTCCCTCCAGAGAGGCTGGGGGAAAGGGAGGTGGAGGCCAAGGGATGCCCAATGGGATGGGGGTAAGGTTTGGGTAGCCTGGGGGGTGAGAGATCTTTCCCACCTGCAGGAAAAGAGGGCTGCTCCTGCCAGGCGCTCCAGTCCTGGGCACTCTGGGAGACCAGGGTCCAAATCCCCAGTTGAGCCATGGAAACCCATTGGGTGATCTTGGGCATGTCACACTCTCTCAGCCTCAGGGGAAGAGAAGGGCAAAACAAAAGAAGCGATTACACTGGGATAAGGAAAAGATCTGCTTTTATAGTGGGAACAAGGGATCTTTTGGAATCAATTACCAACACAGAGCAAAGTCGAATCAGAAATCTCTTTACAGTGCAAGTGGGAATGAGCCCTAAAACTACTGAAACTGCTGTCCCCCCAACCTGGTGTCCTGGATATGTTTTGGACTATCTTTCCCATAATTTCTGACCACCATCCATGCTGGTTGTGGCTGATAGGAACCATAGTCCCAAAGATCTGGAGGACACCAGGAGTAAGCCTGTTATATGGCTCCATGAACCAAGACCATGAAAACAGTGACTAGCGAATTCTGACTGTTGTAATTTTAGCTGTGCCAGGACTCACTTCCAGCAATTATCACTACATTTGGGAACCATAGTCCCAAAGATCTGGACGACACCAGGAGTGAGCCTGTTATATGGCTCCGTGAACCAAGACCATGAAAACAGTGACTGGGGAATTCTGACTGTTGTAATTTTAGCTGTGCCAGGACTCACTCCCAGCAATTTTCACTATATTCATGGTTCTTTGGCTTAAATCTATGGCATGCCGTAAGTGCGCATAGCATAGATAAGCATACCATAGATATGTGTTATGAGAAGGGGGGGGGGAGAGAAAATGTATGTGAGAGAAAATCTAGCAGCACCTTTGCAACTAATTGATTTATTTTAACATGAGCTTTTGTGGGTATCAATCCATTTCTTCAGATGCTTTTGGGCACTGATTTCCATTAAAATCCATGCTAAAATAAACCATTCTCAAAGGAGCTGCCAGATTCTTTCCCTTACCTTTTTTCTCCCCCACCCTTTTTAATATCAAAACACATAGCTAAGAAAAAAGAAAAAAACAGTCAAGAAATCCACAACATACACACACAAACACACGGAAAACAACACTTTTCTGGAATTAATGGATGAAGCACATTATCAGTTGAAATGAACAATATAAAGCCCCTGCCCTGTGGTGTCTACAGAAGAGGAAAAAGTGCCACAGAAGGGAATACAACAGAGGCAACAAAACAGGACAGATTAATTGACATTGTACACCAGTTAGTCTCAAAGGCCACATGACTCTTTGTCTTTTTGCTGCTAACGATTAAGAAGACTGCTCTTCTGGAATTAATGGATATAGTCATTCATGCATATGTTACATTCAGCATCCAGCCAATTCATACACTCTGGACAAAATAACTGCTTAAAATCCTTTTAGCACTGGCAGTGTTAGCATTGTTAGATGAATTGAACATGAATGTTGAAGCATGTAGATTGTGCCATTCCACATTTTTACACTTGGGAATAGTGCATTATAATTATAGTGTTAACATTTTAGCATTGTTCTTTTTCTTCATATTGTATTGCCTGTATCCAGGCAAAGATATCACCATTCATATGGCTTCTGATGTAACAGACAAAAATTACAATAGGGCGCCAAGGGAATTAGTGCAGCTTGAAGGGTATGGAATTGGATATTTCCTCCTTCTTCTTTTTTTGTTTTTTGGCTAATACATGAAAGGGAGAGAAGAAAGTTAACCCAGCATACATGTTTGTGGGTTCAGTAAATTAGAAAAGTCAAACATAACCAAAAGCAATGCAAAATACAATGCAGTATGCAGATTTTGGCTACATCATTGCCAAGCAATTGTGTGACTCCGAGACAATTTCAAGCCTACAGCTGCTGGAATCACACCCCAACTAATGCAGAAGACATGCATAATTTATTACATAACACTATATATTAAGTCAGCTCCAGAGTGTTAATATATCATGAAAGTTAATTCAGATATCATACATTATGCAAAGGAGACAGAGATGTGAAAATAGATTTTCCCTCCTGATTTCCAAAGAAGTGTCAAGCAAGCCATTTCAATATCTTCCTTCTGGGTCTGACCTAGTATGGTGCACAGACACTATTTTAATGTTCCATGAACTGAGAAAACCATGCTCAAATCATTGTACTCACATGTCCTATATTAAGGGGGATATTTCTGTATCTGAAGGCATCTTCTATTTGAGGGGCATAATAAAAACGGAGAACCAGACCCTTGATGCCACCAATAAATCGTGTATGTGAGCAACAGACTTAGCTGACACATAGGCCACAGTCTTTGCCAATATGGTGAAGAGGTGTTATATTTTCCAATACATTATAGCAATTCTTTTCAAATGTGCATCTAGCTTATTCAAATCATATGCAAATTTTAAAATTTGCATTTATATGTCTAATTTAACTCATGCAAATTCAGTGAGAAAGGAGATAAACAATGGTCAAAATCAAGGGAGAACACACTGAGGAGCAAAGAAAGTGTTTAATAGCAATACCTTCAGTTGAATTCCAAATAAAGAAGCAAATTGGACTGAATCAGACTTACTGTAACAACCTCATAGCATGTGGACTGTTCTATTTTGGTTCCAGAGTGGAATGGGACAGTCTAATGTGCTTCAATGTGATTTGGAGAGCTGGACATCACAAACTTTGGTGGGTGGGTTAGATTGAAGAGAGTGTGTTTTATTGAAGATGCCAAGGTGAGAGGAAGAGACTGAGCTTTGATAACTGACAGGTCTGTCATGACATCTGAGCATGAATATCACTAGCACTCTACAATTATGGTGCTTATGGGAAAGGATTATGTGAGATCATTGAAGTTATACAACCAGTTGTATGGTATATCTTTGTTATGTGTGAGTAGCAGATTGTACAATAGCTGTTGTGAGAAGTGGACAGTTATGGTCTTACCATGGAGATTATTGCACTGCCTTTCCTCCCAGCCTTGGCATGGACTGAAACTTTAAAAAACTTTTAAAAAGTGGGTGTTTTCACCCACCTCTGTGCCCAGTCCAGAGGCATCCCTTACCGATGTTGGCATCTCATACTTTCTCCGTACAGTTCTTCTCCGGCACTTTTGGAAAGAACAGGAAAGAACAGACTCCCATGAGTCTTTAATTTTCTTATGTCTTGTTAAATAGCCTAATCTTCTGTGTTTGTCTTTCTTGTTAATTTGCCTGTTTAATGAGTCACTATATGTGTGGTTTTGTGTGTGGGTTGTGTTTCAGGCAGTGAAATCTATTCTCCCCTTTCCACTGTCTCAGGCAGTGGTGTCACTGGGGGTTGCAGAATGCACTGGCTGACACCTCAGAAGTGAAGTGACATCTGGTTGGGCCATCCTTCCCCTTTGATGCAGGAGGGGCTGCCCTTCTCAGCTGCTCCATCCTTGAATTTTTTTCTGAAGAAAAGTCATAAGAAAAGTCAAAGTAGCTGGGCAGCAGAAGCAAGACTGGTAGGGCAGGAACAAAGGGAGATGGCACCAGTAGTTGTTCTCCTCTATCCAGCAAGAAGCAAAGGAGGTAACTCAGTAATGGGGAAGTAGAGTATGGCCCAGAAGAATGACAATTCCAACCCCAGCCAAGATTACTCACGATTTGGATTACAGGCAATAATAAATCAAGCATGCTCTCATCATCACCCTTCTACATCCCTATGCTGTCTCACTGAATCTCACTAGTTGGTCTAGTGGTAGAATAATGAAAAAGTATCTTCTCTTAAAATATACTATCATCATTATCATATAAACATTCTTAACTTAATAAATGAGACTCTCAAGACCCTGTCACATGAAAAAAAAAGCAATATGATTTGAATTACTGAGATTGTGCAGCTAACAACAGCTTTTTAAAAACCTTTTAAAAACAATCAGCAACTTTTACAGGTGTTACCACAAAAGCCCCTGGAGGCATCAGGATGAATTTAAGGCCTAATACAGACTGCTGGTCTGCAGCAGCCTCGGGCCAGAATTAGGATTCAGGAACGTGCAGCATCTGCATGCTCCCAAATCCTAGGACATAGCAGCCGCGTCATAATGGCAGCCTCCCATCCACATGGGGGCCGCCAACATGATGCAAGTGTGGTGCAGTGTCCACATATCACAGCACTGCGCTTGCATCATTGATGCGTGCCACTATGCCAATGGCGGAGTCATGGTGCCCGCCATGCACAATAAGCAGCGCTGTTTGGCTGCTGCAGCCTCCATCAGGAAAAAAAAAGAGATGGCTCCAGCCTGCCCTTTCAGGGCAGTCTGTCCAGCCTCTAAATTAATGTGATCCTCTTTTTAGGATCCACCATGCCTCCAAATTTATACAAATTTTATACAGTAAAAAAAAAAAAAAGTTATAGCCATTTTTTAGTTTTCCATTGCAAGTGAGTGGTGGGGAAGGTGACCCACATTTCTGGATCTTGAATCACATTCAGTGTTCCGATTGGAATTGATTGGGTCTGGATTGATCCCGTGTACAGGGACAAGAGCTAAACCAACAAACTGGGATCTGAACTGATTCAAAGTTCCCAGGCACAGCTTCTGATATAGTTTCGACAGCGTTAAACAGGAAATACATACATGCTCCTGTTCAATGCCTAACACTACAATGAGAGGAATCTTTCACTCCATGGGCTGAATGTAGTTAACATAGATTTCCCATCTCCAATCAAGTTCTTATTGCTGCTGTCTCGAGGAAAAGGATACATCTAGGAGATTATCGCACACGCAATTTTTGTCCGATCTGGGCATGAGCTGGGGAAGCATGTGAACGTGTGAAAATGGGTGTTATCACATAGGAAATGCCACCATGCCACTGGCCAACCACCATGCATCCCTGAGTCATGCTTATGCCACTGATTTTGCAAGGATGGAAGGTTTCCAACCTTGAAAATCAGCTGGCTAAGCGCAGTTCAGGGATGGGTGGTGGTTGGCCAGCGGCAGTGGTGACATTTTTGTGTGCAATAACACCCATTTCCCCCCATTCTGGCCCAATCCCATCCCATGTCTGGATTGGACGAAAATGTAAATGTGATAATCTCCCTAAACTTTAAATAAATTGCACAGAACTATGCTTAGCTTTTAGCAGAAAAGCTGGTTCACTGGAGCTTACTCCTGAACAGACATGCTTAGTAGTGATCTGATGCTTGGTAGGAAAATATCCAGACTTGAATGAATTTCATTTGGTCTTGCTCTCTTTGCTTTGGCCACACCTACTTTTTTTCTTTTTCTTGGCCCTACGCTATTCTAGAATGTAGCTTCCAAAAGATTGCTCAATTTAGAATGATGTCCCTGGAATGAAAAAACAAAAACAAAAACACCTAAGTCTTACCAACTACTTAGCATTGAACTCAAATGTATTACCTCATCAGTAGACATGTAAAGGACTCAGCTGTGAATCCCCACAATGCCTTTCATTTGAAAACCTGGGGATTATATGTATGTTTCATGGTGTCCAGGTTCTCTATATGTGACTGCAATGCAATTGCTTTACAGTAGACCTTTTAAGAATACAATAGAGGCAGCCTGGCATTATGAGCAACTGGAGCAGCGGTCTCCTGCTTCTTCCCTGCACATCTCTCAGCCTCCTTGGCCTGAATTTATATTACAGATGAAAAAAAAAAATAACTGGAGCATGGTAGTACTCTGCACTTTGTCAGTTGAGCTAGTAAATCTGCAATATGCTTGAGTTCTCTCAAAAATCACATTAGGATGCCATTCCAAGCCATGTCAGAATACAGGTAGGAGTTTGCATTATGGAGCACTCCCTTGCTCCAGACACATACAGAAACACATGCCAGCACATAAAGAAACACCACATGAGAGGAAAGACTGTTCTCTAACACACACACACACACACACACTTCTTAAGTATAAGAATGCTACAGTACTAAAACTTCTGCAGTGAGTCCATATGTGCATTTTCAAATGTTATAGGTTACAGGTTTACACTTTAGCAAAGGTCATCCAGAGAATTTATGAGGCCTGAAAAAGAAGGAAAGTTTGAGGGCTTTCTTGTCGTCTCTCTATGAGCCCATGTCTATGTGGGGCACTCATAAGAAATAGGCCAGGGACAGGGACAGGGACAGGGCAAGATACTCCCATAACTTGAGGCAGGGGTCCCAAATGTTTGCTACACTTGGAAGTTGTCAAAGTTGTCCTTTTGGAGGAAATCTTGACTTTGACTTATTTATTAGTCCAGCTACTGTAGACCCCTGAAATCAACTGTTGAATAGACTGTGTCCACACATAAGTAAATCCCACTGATTAAATAGATCTGGTCTATTTGAGTTTAATAATAAGAGTCAGGCCTTTGCCTGCATATTGTGAAAACTAGGTCCCAGTGCAATTGTGGTTTTCTGAAGCATATGTTGAGATGCATATTTCAACCTGCCTGTTGTCTTCCCATATACAAAAGAGATTGGCTATGCCACAACAAAAACTCTGTGGAAGATACATCTGAAAGAAAACCAATAGAGGTGAAATTACATTTTTCTAGAAATAATAATAGACTATGTCAAATGTTGGCTTTATGGTTTCTGTGCTTCTTATAAAGTACAGTAAAGAAGGATTTTTGGATTTTTTTTTCAATTTTTGGATGATTTGCATATACTGTACATAATTACATATTTTGGGGATGGAACCCAAGCATAAATGTGTTGTTCATGTATATTTTGTATATAACTTTATACACATAGCCTGAAGGTAATTTTATATATAGTATGTTTAATAATTTTGTGCCTGAAACAAAGTTTGTGTACACTGAACCATCAGAAAGCAAAGGTGTCATTATCTCAGTCACCAGTGTAAACAATTCTGGATTTTGGAGTATTTCAGATTGCAAAATTCCAGATACTCAACTTGTATGTGCAATGTCGTGGCCTGGAAAATAATACATCTTCATTCTCACTGACATGGCACAAAATAAAAGAGGACCCAATTGTCCTTCTTACAGCTTGACAAAACCCACTTATCTTACAAAATGGGAGCATTTTTTCCGTTCCCAAATGACCCATAACCTACTGCAAAAAATAAAATTAAAAATTCAATTAGTATACATGTTTCTTTTTAGTAACAAAGCTAACATGAGAGAGGTGTTTGAACACGTGCATCTAAGTGCTTACCAGCATCATAATGAAGGTTTCTGAAATTAAAAGAAAAAGAAGACAAAAGCTCTCAACTTCCATCACCTTGACTACTGCACGAATGGCAAGATACTAGCAAATTATTATGAAGAAGCAGCAGACCAGAACTTAGCAGCAGAGAAAGAGAAGCTATAATTAATCTCATTGATCTGATAGGCAGGTAGCTTTTATTATTCTCTTCATACATTATATATCAAACACATATCCATGGTCATTGGCTGAACTGGGAGAAAAGATGTAGACCATCCCCATTCTGTCAGCTTAAAACTGCCAGAGTCAGCCTCTTGGGCTTCTCTCACACAACACAAATGTAGCTGATACCACTTAACTGCCAAGGCACTGAGGTGTCTAGAATTCTCAGCTTTACGACCTCAGAAAGCTATAAATCCCACTATTTCCACAAGATGCAGCCCTGTACTTTCCAGCATTTCATAGATGATGAAAGTAGAAACACTGTGAATTCATAATGCATTTTGCTCAGCCTTATGAGGGTGTGATTGAAAAACTATGGTCAAGTGTGAAAGTTCTAAATCAGAAAGAACACAAGGAACTGTAGAATTTTAAGCACAGAAACCTCTGGATTTATGCACCTAGTTTGGGGAGTGGAGAGAAAACACTAAGTCAATAAATATAATATTTGTATGTTATAAATACTATGTTATACATCAGTGATTCCCAAAGTGGGTAGTGGAAAGATCCAGGGAGAAGTGAGGGAAGAAGGGGATGGCAGGGGGCTTTCAGTCAAAGTATTTCTGAGCAAGAAAGACAAGGGGAACCAGCAGCCTTTAGGACTATAGTGGGGAAGGTGGTTGCATGAAATTTCTTTTCAGCGTCCTTTAAAACCACCGTACAGCCTCCTTGATTGCTTTGTGTGGTGGTGTCTCCTGCTCTTCACCTTTTCTTTCATTAATAATGGTGATTGGGAATTTCTTGATAGACTTGGGTGCAAGGCATTACTTCTGTGGCTTGGAGAGGCACCATTTTGTGATAGACTGACTGATTGGAGCATGGTGTTAGAGTCTGTGGAAGAAGGGAAGAAATGGTGGGGGAAAGGAGATTTCAAATCTGGAACCCTGCTTAAGCTTTGTGAGCTTTGCCAGGTTGACTGACATGTTGGAATTGCACTTGTGTTTGTTTCTGCTTGTTTTCATTGGACAGCCAAGAGAAGAAGTAGTACTGTAGAAGTAACAATGTTTGTGGGAGAGGGACTGTGTAGGGAAGGCAGATCTGTGGGGAGGGAAGGTGTGTATGGAAGGCAGATCTATGGGGAAGGAGGGGGCATAGTATCTGGGGCCAGTTCTTGGAGAATCCTTTGCCACTGAACGGATTCAGTAGTTAAAATCTCTCCATTCCCCCATCCATGCCAACCTCCAGCCCAGAGCTTGTGGCCTCTCTAATCCTCCTACACACATTGGATCTGGCCATGTCCACTCCCCAAGTCCTTCCTCACTGGAGAGAACCTTTTCCCTTTGCACCTTGGAAGCTGCAACTGAACAGCTGGCTGAGTAGTGACCAAAAGGCCTCTTGCCTGCACTAGCCTTTGTACAAGACAGTGACATCACTAGCTGTTTTATCACACTAGGGGGCAAACAGGATTTAAACGAGAGTTAAACAGAAAATTCCCCATGTTTATCATAGGACATTTCCTGTTTAACTCTCGTTTTAACTCTTGTTTAAATACTGTTTGCCCCCTAGTGTGATAAAGCAGTAGGATTGGTATAATGGTGTCACATAGACACCCATTAACCTCCTCCTTTACAAGACCAAACAGAATACTTAGGGGTTTTTTTAAACTAAACTTGTATCTTAATACTTCTGTATATCACTGAATGCAGTAGCCACAGTTGTGAGATAAACAACTCCTAAACAACAGCTTCAACCTCCTAACTTCTAAAGCTGGAGGCTGATGTCTCCCATTCACACAAGAGGGTGCAGAAGGAATGAATGACTGCATTGTCAATAGAAACAATCTGTTGATCTATAGAGGCAGGCTTGGATATCTTTTCCCTCTTTTTTGTCTTTCACCGACACACATACTGTTCTCCACACAAAGGTACACTCTTCTCTCACTAACAGAGATACATGCAAACAAACATTATCCATCAGCTCTCATATTCATACACAAAGATAAAGGAATCCCCTCCCCCTATTTTCTTAAGATAAGTACAGGCTAGAAGAAAAAGTTTGAAGTGCTCCTCACCTTCTCCTGCTCCATCCTTACCTCTCCTTTTTTCATTTTTCTGTCAGCTTTTCTGCCAATAGGTAAACAGTAAACAAAGAAGCTACTTTCTCCTCTATTTGCAGTTGGTTGTTAGAGCATCCTCCCAAAGACTGCCACCTGAACACATTTTGATTGCTTTCTAGGTCACCCTGAGAAAAACACCCTGAGAAAAACAAATATATAGTTTTTATGGTGATGGTGGGGAGAAATAATGCTGGAGTACTGAATCTGTGATTCTGGAGGGTGGGTAGTATCCTTGGGAACCTTGCAGCCTCCCTGAACCATTCCTGTGATTTCCAAGACTCTTGAGGTATGCAATCATGATAGTTAAAAGTGATGGCAACTGCTATAATTGTGCCATGTGAAAGGTGCTTGTGTTTTATTTTGTGTTTTTAACCTGTTGTTCAGAGTAAAATTGAAAGTGCATAGTACTTAATATTTCATAAGTCACTCATTGTTCATAAGGTAAATCTATAGAAAACACTTTAGAATCACTGCCTGTCAGTTAACTGTATGGCTGACTGAGAATACAACTCAGTGCAGAGTCTACCTTTAGAATGAGAACAAAAAGATTCTGCAGAACTTCCTTCTAGCTTTCAAGGCTCCAGTTTCCTTAACCACAAGTAGCTTTGGTCAGAATTAGGCACTGCCCTGGCAGGATCCTTTGTTTGGGAATGGGAAACAAGCTGGCATTGCTCCTTCATCTCTAGTCCAAGTCTTCTGATCAAGTGACTATGTTATGCAGCTCTTACCAGCTACACGGATCAGACACTTAAATCAGACTCTTACCAGCTACATAGATTAGTCCAATTAAAGCAGCTTGAGCTAAACAATTTATAGTTAGAGGCTGACATTTATCAAGGTGCCCCACATTTCAGATCCCACCCCCTATTGCTCGCTGTTTTTCTATGTTGACAGGAAAGGAATTCCCTGCCTATGGACGTATTCTGGTAGTCTAGAATAACGTCTCTGCCTGGGATTTACTGTGCAAAACCAAACAGTGATGGCTAAGACTATTTATTCTATCTGTACTGATTTGTACGTGGCCAAGATTTTACTCTTCCATGTGGAAGGTGCAAGTTGCTCAAATGAAACAGGTACACTCTTTGTAGTAACTGAATTGACTCTAGGTATAGGAATGAAAGAATTAGAGTAAAAGCAATTAAGTTATGTATTAAGCTGGAAATTTGCCAGTAGAAAAAAGGGATGATGATGATATCTCACCCAACTCTTCCCAGGATAATATACTATCTGTGAAATTTTTTTTTTAAAAAAATCTTCATTCTGGACACAAGAAAGCTCCATATTGGGCTTTAATCTTCACTGACAACCAAATACTGTTTTCTATGTCAATTTCCAGATCTTCTTCCTAAGCTTCATTTTCACCCCTGTGAAAGTTCCAACAGTGTTGTCAAGTAGTAGGTGCTACAGCTTGGAGGTGAGACATTTTTTAAAAAAAATTCTTCAAGGCTGAGTATAAGCTCTCTAGGGCTCTGTAAGGGTTGTTAAGATTGCACCTTGATGGGAGAAAGGGCAATAAAATGAAGAATTTGGCAGATTGATAGATACCTAGGATACTCTGTCATTCCTTAAACTGCACACATGTTAAGGGATTACACCATCATACAAATCTGTTAGGGTGCATCTAAACTGTAGAAATAATGAAGTTTGATGCCACTTTAAGTGCTGTAGCTCTATCTTTTGGAATTCCATGGTTTGTAGTTTCACAAGGTCTTTAGCCTTCTCTGCCAAAGACTGCTGGTGCCTCACAAAAATACAAATCCCAGGATTCTGTAGGATGCGCCATAGGAATTAACATGCAAACTGCATTATTTCTATATGCACTCTTAATCTATATAATTATTTTTTTTCTTCTCAATTAATTCTCCACAAACAAATGCTCACATGCACAGATGCATTGCCAGTGGCCACCAATTGCCTCTCTCATTCCATCCTGCTGCCATTTCATTTGACACTCCACACAACCAACAATGTGATAGGCCACTTGATCCACCCATATGGCACATCAGTGCATCCAGTGACACATTGACACAGCACAATCATGAAGGCATAGCTGTGAATTAGAATGGTAACTCATAATTATTTGAAAATAAAATCTTCATTTCTTAAATCATCTGTAAAGTAGGACATGTAATCACCTTTTCTGAAGGGCATCATCCATCCATCCATCCATCCATCATAATCTTGTCTTTCCCAAGTGTCCTAATCATCTTTCTGGGCTTCTATGGATCCCACCCTATGCACTACTTATTGGCTGTAGTCCAATACCCCAATTTTGGGTAAGGATCCGGAACATGTGGTAACTTTTTAGTTCTAGGGGTTTCTGGATGAGATTGATTATCTGAATCCATTTCTAACTGGTTTCAGGCCTGGTTATGGGGTGGACACAGCCTAGGTTGCCTTTGTGTATGATCACACCATGAATGGGGCAGGGGGAGCATGCCCCTGATGGTTTGTTGCATTCTATTGGATCTCTTCTCAACATTCGATATCATCAAACTCAGTATCTGAGCCACATTGCTGCAGTAGACTTGGAGACACTGTTTGGCAGTGTTCATTTTTTCCTGGAAGGATGAAATCAGATGATGCTATTGTGGGACTCTTGTTTGACTCTTTGGTCATTGGCCCTGAATGGGGGTCAATCTATCCTTTCACCATCTGTGTCAAACATTTTAAATAAAGAACAAGAAGGAAAACATTATTGTGTATGACCTCAGTCATCCTCCTCCAGAAACTTATCAGTACAAGATCCTTGGCCACACAGATCAATTACTGCACCTCTGTCTATAAGATTTATATAGGAGGTGCTGGTTATTTGACATCTTAAACACTCATTTGAAAACTTTTGAAATTTGAATATAAGACTTTATGACAAGCAAAATCACAAACACAAAATCACAAATTAAAACACTTGTTTAGCATTCCCTTGCAAAACACAAAGCAAAGCATTACAGTTTAGATGGCCGTTCTTAAGGAGCATTAATCAGGAAATTAATGTTCTTGCCACCTCCAAAGATGCAAAAGAGTATTGGGTCATCATTGTATGATCAGTCATTTGTAAAATCACATTTACTACTGGAAATCACTGGCAAGCCCCCAACACCACCCATTTTTTATGTGAATCTGTAAAAGCTTGTTCCGACAAAATCCTTCAGCTAAATGGATGGTTGACGCTTGTTTGATGCTAATTATGCTTTGTGGTCTACCATGACTGAAGCTTATTTGTTTTGAGGGTGTCACACAAGTCTGACTAACAAATTAGCTTTCATTTATTTCAAGGAAGACACACACACTTGGCTTAGTGTATTATGGTCTTACATGGCAGCAACTGCAAGATTTCCATGTAATTTCAGCTTCACAAATTATATACTCTACAATATTGCACAGATGAAAATTGGGACATGTTTGGCCAAGCAACATCAGAGTGTGGTCAAGATGGCAAAAGTTATTAATTACCTTTGCATGAGCCTCCTAGAAAGGGCAAGATTCTTCCCCCTCCTCTTTATTCCCTCCTGCAGACTTAACTGAGTGCAACCTACTTTTCACTTTGAACTATGTTTGCAGCATCTGAAGCAAACTGAAAACTAAGGGAGAAAGGAGGCTGCTCTGAACATTCCATTTTGCCAGCGTCTCTCCACAACTCCGTCTTGCTTTGCTTCAGCCACTACCTTCTCATGCCATGTTCTTATTAAGTATAGAATGTGACCATTCCATTTTTTGTACCTACAGTGCCAGTACTGTCAATAAGATTATGAATATATTTCCTATGTGCCATTTGGGTTTGTTTGTTTTTAATCTTAGGACATAACTTCCTTTTTTCTTATCTCTTTTAAGCAGCAAAACTTGTGGTTTATACTGATATTGCCTTTTTGTAGATTTTTTTTCAGTGGACCCTGTAGGGTGTTTGAGTGTTGGACTATGCCTCTGGGGGCAAAAGTTTCAATCCCTGCTCAGTCATGGAAATCCGCTGGGTGACCTTGAGCAAGTCACACTCTCTCAACAGCCCCTTCCCCTGAACAAATCTTGCCCTGAAAACTCAGTATAGGTTCTCTTCAGGTTCACATAGGTCAGAAATGATTTGAAGGCATATAACAACAAACAATGTCAGAAGTAGCAGTTCCCCCTGGTTCAAACCAATCATTTCTAATCTAATCTCTGATTAGAAGTTGAGTGGATCCCTCAAGTTGAATTCTGTTTTACTCAAGCCAAAAGATAAAAGCATAATGGGCAGAATGTGGGATAGGGGAATTTATTTACTTCTAAAATTTGTGGGTATTTTTGGAATGAATTCTTTAAAATGTCCCTGTTCAATTAAATTTGGTCTTGGGAATTAAATAAGCTTCATATTCTTGGTTTATCCTGGGACTCATATCCTACCGCACATCTAAACCATAGTAAACTTTTAAGTGCATTGGTATGTATGTAAATAGGTCTACTCTTGTTGGGAACTAGAAAATTGATTTAAACCTAAGTATTCTCTGGTTTGTAGTAAAGAGATTTTGTATAGCCTCTTCCTCTTGAAAAAAAGTGTCCTTACATGCACTTATGGAGCTCTCCACCCTGCATACCTTGTCCATTCATTTCAATGGAGAAGGATGCTTTGTGGATGCAACATGGTAGTGAATGGAGAAGTCAACCTGCACAAGAGATTTCTCTGTGCCTCTAAGGCTTCTGCCTTGGTGGACAGAGTAATTGTTGTATAAGTAGATCCTTGATGAAAAGAAACAAGATTTGGAGGTGAGGTATTAGTTTGCCTATCTGTGATATTCCATACTGCCCCATGAGTGTGTAAACCATTTGGGGAAAGGTAAAATCTCATCACAGAACTGCCCATTTATTGGTTCATTGGTTAACATGGTTGGTGGGGTCACAAGAGAGGGCCTTCTCAATGGCTGCCCCTAACCTCCAGAACTCCTTTCCCAGGGAGATCAGAATGGCTCCTTTGTTGTTGTCATTCTGTTGGCAGGCTTTTAAAATAGAAAGTTTAAACTGTACTGTTTTTAAGCATTTTAATCTTTTTAATTGATTTTTTTTCTTTTAATGTGTGATGTATTTTAATGCTGTAACAGTTCAATTCTGTTTTAATACTAGCTTTTTTTGCATGTTTTAACTGTATTGTTCTTTAAAACTGTGAGCTTTTTTGAGACACAATGGCCCGTTTTACACGGGCAAAAAAAGGCGCTTTTAGGGCTAAAAAGCCCGCATTTAGGGTTAGGGAGGGCGTAGCCTTTACACCCTCCCTAAGCCTAAAACGCATGGACGCCGCCATTTAAAGATGGCGGCGTCTACATGGAGGCGCCATACAAGCGTCATCACGTGCGCAGCGTTTTGACGTGCTGCGCACGTTTTGACGCTCTGGCGGTGCGGGAGGGCGCCAATCGCGCCCTTCCCACGCCGCAAAAAAAGAGCTCGATCCCGGAGCTCTTTTTTGCAGCGGGTCGTTGCGGCGGGATGAGGCCTTTGGGGCTGCCCGTGCGGCAGCCTAGGCCTCATCTCGCCGCTAGAAGGGGCGAGTTTGGACCGCCCCTTTTAGCCAATCTAAAAAGCCCCAATATTAGGAATATTAACAACAACAACAACAACAACTAAACTGGTTCACATACTTTAGTCAGGATGAATTTTTTTTTTTTTGCTACATATAAATAAAACATGATTCTGCATCTTTTTTTATGCAGGGACTTCAGGCTTTGGGGGAAGTCAATAATTATATAGTTTTTCAAAACCCTCTGTATGTACCTCCTATGACAGTATTCAAGTGTCATCCACAGCTTCATAAGATGTGGATGTACACTTCGCCTACATGCTCTAGTCTTCTTCTCCTGTTCTGTCCCAACTTTAGCAACTTTACAGAGAACTAGGGAAGTCCAATTTAATCAACAGCTTAGAATAATGTGCTACAATCTATCAACCAATAAGAATTTTAGTTTTAGGAAACATCCCTATTCAATACCCAAAGAATGTTAGTACAACTGGAAACTGTAATCTTTCTGCATTTAAACCAGTAAGTTGTTATAAAAGAGTTCAGAAATGATTTTAGCTAAAGGCCAAGGTTATCTTAAAGCCATTGATTTTGGGCTGTTGGCCCTATATAAGCAAAAGAAACAATTCGTAGAAGTAAACATGGTAGCAATACAGTTCTGAACAATACCAGAAATGCAAGTAACTATATGGAATCAAAGTGAAAAATAGAATATAATCTAAATGAGTGTTTTGGTAGAACTGTATTCAAGCAGTTGACCAGAACAAATGTATTGTTCAGGGTTTTTTTTAAAAATAAAATAAAATAAATTCAAAGAGCTTTTGTTTCACTCCACAGACTAAGACACTAGCTGCAGTTCAGTGAAGCCCTTACACATGGATTACAAAAGGAATGATGCAATCTAGCAGCATAAGACAAGAAAGAAAAGACAGATACCTTCCATTCGCTACACAGCTTGCCTACAAAAGATACACTTCATCAAATACAGGGTCAAATTGATATTGTTTATTGGATTGACTTGCTTGGTAAAGCAACGATACTCAATTCAAACTGAAGACTATAGTTCACAGCAAGAATAGACAACGGCCAAGGGGAAAACCATCTAAAAGCTTGAAATTGGCTTGATGTTTTGCTGTGAGTCCTCAAACCCAATACTTGGTGGCTGTAGCAATAGCTACTTTTATTTGGAAGCTGTTGCTATTCCTCTGTGTACCCTTTCCTCTTTTTCATTTGTACAGGCTTATGAGTTCTCAGTGGAAAGAAGGAAGGGAGACCTAGCACATTTTCTCTTTTTTCTTCTCTTTCCTGTCCTCCTCCTCCTCCTCCTCCTCCTCTTTCTGCCTTGTCTTCACTATCTTTGGCATTGGCTGTGGTGCAGTGTTTTGATAGCTTACTATGATTGCAATCCAGGCCATTACCCCATGGCAGCCACTCACTTAAAAAAAAAAATACTCGGCATTGCTAAATCTGAATACATCTTATACATTGGCCAGAATACTCCAGGCTGTTCCAGGGGTATTTTGAACTCAAAGCTGCCTCCTGTTACCTGGGCAGACCAGAAACAATTCCATACTGGCAGAAGACAATGGAGTTTATCACATGGGAGGAATTTCTCTCAATTGTAAATGAAGACAATTCACAATTACGTGAATTCACTAGTTTAGCGAATTTACGTGAAATCTGATTGCATTCGGAATGCATTCAGAATGACTTACCATTTTCCAAAAATGACCCCCCCCCCATTGCCCAAAATTGCATGAGATACTCTAATACACAATTACGTGGAACCCCATGATTGCGTCCAGAATGACTTCCCATAGCCCGAAATTGTGTGAGATACACTCATTCACAATAACGTGAAACCCCATGATTGCATTCGGATTGCCATTGCATCATACCCCCAAATTCCGTTGTATGATAAACTCCAATCATGGCTGGCTTATCTCTGGTTCACATTGAAGGCATATAGGCTTTTGTAGCAAGTTTCCTGAACCCAACACCCATGCTAATTCTGTACTTACACACCACATCCATCTGGGATTGACTTCTTAACTATATTTTGGCAAACCAGGAACCTCCAATACAAGTCTAAAGGAATGTCTACAAGAGGCAAATGAACAGGTTTCCCCCACTCTCTCATTGCCTTGTCTTCATTGTCTTCTCCCAGTACAGAATTGTTTCTGGTCTGTTATTGCAAAAACTGAATTCCTTATTTACCAAGGTCTTTGCAGTGTGTGTGTGTGTGTGTGTGTGCGCGCGTGTGTATGTGTATGCGTGTCTTCAGGTTGTCTTGTCAGCTTATGAGGACCCATAATTTTCATAACGTTTTCTTGGGAAAAGAATATCAAAGGTGGTTTTGCCAGTTCCTTTCTCTGAAATATAGCTTTTAGCACTTGGTATTCACAGGATGTCTCTTAACCAAGTACTAACTAGTGCTGACCCTAATTCCAAGATCTGAAGGGAATTGGTGCCAAATTAAGGTAATTTGGACCTTGCTTTACAGCAACAACTCTTGGTTGTCCCTAGGACTCACTATGCAAGGTGGAAATAGATGTTGAGCTATGCCAGCCAATTCTTCCATTAGGAAGAATGGTGGCTTCAGATAGCAGATTCTGAGGGTGAGGTGGAGAGAAGAGCAGCAGCAACCACCTCACTATTATTCCCAAATTGTTTCTATCTAAACATACAACACAAAACAGTTTTGCAGGTCACCCTTCTGTAATTTATGTTGATCTAAATTTAAAAGGTTATTAAATATCTATTTCTCTTGGGAACAAAAGACACTTTATTTACTTGGATATTTTAACCCTTTCCCCCAAGAACTGCAGCAACAAATACCCTAACCTCATAAAACTTTTGTCCCAGCTGGATGAGCTCAGAATATAGATGGAAGAATGTTTGTTGCTGGGAAATAACATTGATAGTTTAATGACTCATTCCGAGGTGACAAACACCTGTTTTATAATAATAATAAATAATAAGATTTCCATTTATATCCTGCTTTTCTGTCAATGACGATCGAGGTGGCTTATGAGTTAAAAATTACATATAACCCCATGTCCCAATGTCCCACCCTTCCCAAAAACATCAATTAAACCATTAATGATTTAAAACATACAATTAAAATAACAAATAAGTGAATAGGCTATAGAGAGTTCAGAGGAGTGGTAAGTTCAGATTGGTGGCCAAGTTTTCTATTTGGGAAAGGCCTGCTGCAAGAGCTCCATCTCAACAGCCTTTTTGAAGCTGTCTAAGCTAGTAATAGTAATAGTAATAATAATAATAAATTTATTTTTATGCCGCCCAATCAATGAGGAATCCGGGTGGCTAACAACAGTGGAATACAGCAAAAAATACAATAAAAAACAAATTAATCCCCTCCCAGTCCCCCAGCCATATAAGGCAGACAAAACAATGAACAATATCAATACAGTGGCAATAAAAAAAACCCCATAAGAATAGTACAAATTAAACAAGGTACATGGAAAAACCTTTCCTCAGCCCCTCGGCACAAGTCCACACCAAAACAATATTAGGCAAATAAAATATAAACATAACACCTGACAGAAAAAAACATAAAAATAACAATTACAGTATGTCAAAAAATATAATCCATGTAACATAATAAACATCAAAAACTACAGTTTATCACAGTTAATAAAAAACAAGTATAAAAGATGGAAGTTCGAAGGAGGTAAAAATAGTTTCCACAACTGCCTGCTAGGCCAATGCCTCAGGAGCCGACCCAGGTGCATCCTCTCCTCTCCTCCTCTGCGAGCGATGAACCGATGGAATTGGTGGGACGGAAGGCACAATATTCATGAGGGTGTGGGTGAGGAAGTGATCTGTGTATCTTGGTGCTCTGCAGGCTGCGGCTTGCTCCCCCTCCAGAAAAAACACTGGCCAGGTGTCCTCCGGTGTCTCCTCTCGAGTGGGGATGTTTGGCAAGGAGAAGAGGCAGGTTTTAAAGCCTCCGAGTCCTCCAGACCCCACGTCCAGGTGTCCTCCGGCATCTCCTCTCAAGTGGGGATCTCCTCTGGCAGGCCGTTCCTTAATCTGGGAGTGGTTGACGAAATGGTCCTCTGGGTGATTGCAGTCAGCCTAATTCTTATAGGCTGCAATACCTCCCAGAGGACCTGAGTACATGGGGTGGATTATACAGAAGGAGGTGGTCCCAAAGAGGTTGGATTCAAGCCATTTAGGGCTTTAAAGTCATGACTAATAACTTGTACTGTGCCCGGAAACCAATGGGCAGACATTGGAGCAATTTTAAGATAGGTGTTATGTCATCACTTCTGGTTTTTCCAGTAACCAACCTGGTGTCGTGCCCAGCCTGGAGGATGACTTGGAGGACTCGGAGGATGAGCCAGAGCCTCTGGGACCTGAGCCTGCAATTAGGGAGCCCAAGGCCGGCTCTCTACTGTAGCAGAGTCTGTGGCCTCTCCAGAGGTTCAGCAGCCAAGTCTGCCTGGAGCCAATGTTGTGGATATAGAGGAGAATCAGGGAAGTGTGCCTACCTTCAGGGAACATCGAGACAAAAAGGAGGGCCTTCAAATGTCACAGAGGCTTTATCAGAAAGGAGTTCATAATCAAGACATAGCTGAATGCCTGCTGCCTGCCTATTTAGACAGCTGGAGCATGTGTGTCTGGTTGCCAGTGATTTTCTGACCTTCTTGGAGGAAAGACTTTGTGTCTGTCTCCTGTGGCTTTTTGCACCAAACCCTTGCTTCTTAGACTGCTGACCTATCTTGATTATCTGGAACCCTTGACCATGGACTCCCTTATTCACTTGCCTATCTGATACCTTGAATCTCAGACCATTTGACAATTCTTTTGGTAATTCTTCTTCCGATACTGCCTTTAATCTCAAAGATTGTGTTGCTTGCACTGACTCTGCTAGCTGGCGGTTTGTTTGTTTGGGAACTAGGCTGGCCTTATCAGCCATTTGGCTGCTTTCCCGGACAGCTGGCAGCTATGTTCTGAAGTAAGTGAAATTTCCGAACTAAGCACAAGGGTAGCTCCATGTACAGTGCATTGCAGAAATTGAGTCGTGAGGTTACCATCACATGTACCACATTTTCCAGGTCCCCTGCTTCCAGGAAAGGACACAGCTGGCGTATCAGCCAAAGATGATAGCAAGTGCTCCTGGCTATCGCATTTACCTGATTTGTCATCTGGAGCAATGAGTCTAGGAGCACTCCCAGACTTTGAACACAGTCCTTTGAGGAGAGTGTTACCTTATCTAGGTGGTTGTATCACAATAACTGGATTAGGTGTCCATGAGGCATTATGGATATGTGAACCTAAGAGAACCTCCATATGCTAACCACACTACTGACCCAGCTGTCATATCTCCCAACTGTCTAATCATTTGGTGCACATTAGGAGCTCTTTGCACATGTATATGCATATAAATCTTTTCCACATATAGGGGGAATCATGGACCAAACAAAGTGCACACTTTGGAAGGAGAGGACCTGTGTACAACAGTCAATACTCATGTAGAGACCCTTCACACTTGTGATGAAGATCCACTTGACTGGATATGTGAAAATAGGTGGAATCTGAAAATATGACCTTTTGGTTGCACGGCAAATATGGGTTAAATGTTGATTTACCATTCAACAACTGATTTATGTAAAGAGCTGTAATTCAATGGGTTTCCTCCAATTGTGACTAGCAGGTAAATTTAGGCCATGAGTGGATATATGTTATTGGACTGCAGTTCTTTGCTCACTTGGGCAAGGATAAAGAATGCTAGATGTCACATTCCGATAGCATCTGGAGGGCCACATGATTCCCAATCGTGACTTAAGCCATTGTATCACACAAAGCATGTAAAACCAAAGGTATCTGTAAATTTTACAAGGTGCTTGCTACTCATTTTACATTACTGTCTTATACTTCCACTTTCTTTTTCACAGGGAGGAACTATAATGGTAATTTTTGTGTGTCAAATTAATGTTCTAGACCAGACATAGCTGTTTTACACAGACATTATGATGAAAAGTAACATTACACACTAATAAATCATACTCTTGGTTGGCATAGTTAACACAGGTACCTGTTGCCCATTTATCTTTTATCACTCTGACACAGAAATTAACAATAAAGCTTTAAAAAATATGACAAGGACACTCTTGGGGAGTACTTCAAAAGAAGCAGTACTCGTGGTCTAAAACACTTTGTGATGCAAAGTAAGATAGCTCTTGTAATATCTGACATTTTTCACTGCAGAACCTATAATGTGGGTGGCAGAGAAAAAGGAAAACCACTAATAGATTCTCTCAGTTTTTAACCCTTCATTTCTCGAAAAACAATTGTAGATACTAGTTCCACAGCATTTCCTTTAAATAATATTCAACATAATGTTTCACAATCCACAGGCAGGTTTTTGTGTCCTTGTCCTTGTTACATGGGCAAGAATAACAGTCCATTTCTACATTAGGGAAGTGTTTTTTTTATTTAATTCACTTTATATTTCATTGACAGCCTGAACGATATTGGTGGTCCAAAATAGACACAATTTACTGAATAAATTGTGAAATGATGGGTCATCACCTATGGGATAGAAATATTATTCAGAATTGTTTATTGTGGGGTTTTCAGGCTATTTGTTTGTGGTTCTGGAAGAGTTTATTCCTGATATTTTGCCAG
This sequence comes from Urosaurus nigricauda, assembly GCA_034509955.1. NCBI lineage: Eukaryota > Metazoa > Chordata > Lepidosauria > Squamata > Phrynosomatidae > Urosaurus > Urosaurus nigricauda. The sequence goes on from JAOEGL010000003.1 coordinate 62,105,989, forward strand.
CCTCTGTGGCTGGCATCTTCAGAGAATGCTGGCATGGGAGTGAGAGGAGTGTGTGTATATTGTGTGTGTGTATACATACATACTGAGTGACCCTTGTTTGAGAGAAGGTGATTTACATGTTAATCTCTGTGTTGATCTGTTGTTGAATTGCAAGGCCTAGGGGTATCTATTTAATTAATGATATGCCTGACTCTGGGTGGTTTTCATTTGCATTATTCAGAATTATTTTTAAAAATGTTTGAAAACACATTTCTCTATATTTGACTGATGCTTCAGTCAATATCACAATTCCTGAATCAAAAACAAAACTGCTTTTCAGTTCCAGCAAAAACTCTTTTACTGGAGGGATTCCCCCCCCCCCCCCAGCTGTGATTTGCTATTGTTTAAGCAGAGGAGTGGAAATATAAACCAACATACACAAGAAGCCGAGTTAACCTTCAATATATTTCAATAGCCATATTTCTTTTAAAAATAATAGGTAGGAAAGATAAGACATGCATACTTGATGCTGAAGAAAAGACTGTTTGTACCAAGTACATTGGAAGAATTGTTCAAGAACAGTTCAGCCATGTCAAAATGTGACATGTAAAGCTGTAAAGCTGCCAAGGGTCAAGCAGTCCTCTAATCATCCACTGAGTTAGTGCAAGGCACAGAGGTTAAAACTGTGAGTTGCTTTAACTTCATGAACCTTGCTGTTTTACAAGATTTTGTGGAAAGTTTTCCTCCTCCCAGCCCATGAAGAATTAAGCAACAGAGCTAGAGAAGAATTCTCCATGGGCTTAATCAAATATTTGATAATTCCATTAAATATTTTTGATAGCTTCCATCAAAGAGACTGGAAAAAAGAAACCTGATGCATTTGTTTTATTGATGTTCCAAGCAGCTTTTACACCATGTATTTGGAATTTATATTTTGGTACCAGATACTATCTAATCCTGGACGTTAGGTATTAACAAAGTGTTAGTATTTGGATGAGAGACCACAAATGAATACCAGGTGCTGTAGGAGGCTATATTTTAGAGGAATGATGGGGCAAAAGCATTTTTGAATATCCCTTGCCTAAGAAAACCCTGCGAAATTTATGGTGTAGCCATAAGTTTACAGGTGACTTGAAAGTACATACATGCACATAGAATTTAGACATATAGGCATGATTTTTATACAACCCCCTTCCCACATCACACTGATTTTGTGAGGGAGGGGAAATACATTTGGAATGAAAACTATTGTCTAACAACCAAACACTGGGGCTTCAAACATTCCTGGAAATAGCCCACAAAAATAGTGTGCTTTACTTCTGTTTAAACTTGAGAGTCCAACCATATATACCTTCACTTAATTTACAACTACCACTGTGTCACAGTATAAAACCATATAATGGTTCCTATAGTGTAAATCAGGTGGTGTGTATATGTGTGTGCATGCACACATGGTTGCTTCTCATACAATTGAGATGTAACCTTTGCATTGAAACAAACTGAACCAAAATAGACATACAATAGATCTGAAACACAATTATATCAGCTCACTTCAATCTTAATGTTGATTAAACAATAGAATACATGCAGGGGTAGCTGTGTTGGCCATTTAACAAATGCAAACAATAATAATAATAATGTTTATTTCTTACCCGCCCCTCTGTAAAACAATCGAGGCGGGTCATACCTTTATTGGCCAGCTGAAGTGTACAATATACTTGCTGCAAGCTTTCAAGCGGGCTTCTTCATCAGGCAAGATGTCACAAATCAAACAGGAGAAAGAAAGAAAGAAAGAAAGAAAGAAAGAGGAAAAAACACAGTTAGAGCTGTTAGTCAGATGCCTACATGTTGCTTCAGTCCTGAGTAAAGATGTGGTTGGGGTGTCGCATCCACATTACACACACCCAGACTCTGCCCCAAGGGTGCTGTGATGCCACACACCACTCCACATGGTGCACAGCATCATGGCGCTTCTCTGGTGCTGCATCTGCATGATGCAAAGCTGAAGGAGTGCCATATAGCCACAGCGCTATGGCTATCATACCCTTTCCAGAGCACAAAAAGGAGCCACTTTTTCCAATTCCTTTTTGCACCCTGGAAAGGTTGGTTCAGGGCCATGGCATGTAGTTGCCATGGCTCTGATCCAGCTAGCAAAGGGGTGCCATCGTCCCATCCCTTAGGGGCTGTGTGTACAGCCCTGGTGTTATGCTGGGGAGGATATCTTTTGCAGGCAGGTTCCTCCTCCTTCTGGCCTTGCAGCAATAGGGAGATTTTCAAAATCCAGGAAATTTAAAGTCCATTTGCATCTCAACAGGAAGCCCTGTATTGCAATCCGATATGTCTCCATTCCAGTGAGGTCACAGGCCTCTTTGTAGGCAGAGAACAATGGATTCCTCAAGAAGTCTCCATGTTTTTGCATCAGGAACATTTTGGTGTTGCAGAGGTAAAACATGCAAATTCAGTCCAAATTTAAAAAGAAAATTATTTGAAAGCTTGCAACAAGTACATTGTGCATTTTGGTTGGCCAATAAAGGTATCACTGATGGATTTTTGTTTGCATTTGTTAAACAACCAACACAGCTACCCCTGCATGTTTTCTATTTCGTGAGATACCGCACTTTAACTGCAGCAGTGGAACCATGAAGCTTGTGGACCGGGACTTCAACCAAAGTAAAACAATTTTCTTCTTCTTAAATTTGGACTGAATTTGCATGTTTTGCCTCTACATCACCAAAAGGTTCCTAATGGACTTTAAATTTCATGGACTTTGCAAATCGAATCCCTATTGTTACGTGGCCAGGAGGAGGAGGAACCTGCCTGCAAAAGACATCCACCCCATCATAACTTATTTACTAAAGACTGAAACAGCATGCAGGCATCTAACAGCTGCAATTGTTTGTTTGTAACATCTTGCCTGATGAACAAGCCATGGAGTTTTGAAGGCTTGCAACAAATATAAAGGTATCACTGATGGATTTGTGTAAACAATATAACGTACAAGTAGAACTTGGCTGAAAGGCATCTCTTTTTGTTAAAATGTTGGCAAAAGCAAATGTATATTAGTATTTTGTTATCATCATTATTGTCTATTTAAGGGAAGAACTGTGAAAGAGGGCAGAATGAGGGACACCACTGCCTTCATTGTAACCTGGCTTTGTGAATGTATAACAAAGCTATATCTGATGCCCTTGATAGCATCAGAATACTCTCATATGCACCACTACATCTCCAGAAAGGGGAAAGAATGAGACAGCTGGTGATAGCATAATTAACTTGCAGAGAACAAGATGAGCAAGTCTTGGCTTCAAACAGTATTTCAGTCTCCTAGAAACCCTTGCATTACCCTAAAATGATACAGCTGCACACGACTTTGTATATATGTGTGTGTAGGTGTCACATGGAAAGGTTTACTGTGATACAGGGAGAGGTAACTGATATTTTTTTTCTTATCAGACTGCACTAATCCTATACTTGCCAGTGTTAATATACTATTCTGCAAAACCCAGAAGACAGCAATGATAATGAATGATGATAATGAATGTGGGGGAAATCCAAATAGAAATCCCTGTCCTTTAACTGGAAAGGACATCTGGAAAAATAATGACTTAGGTCACAATTCATCCCAGTTCCACGATAAAATTCCAAAAATTAATGCAGTAGGAAAACACATTGAAATCTCATTTAGAAAATGATTTGATATGTTTATCTTGGAAAGCAAACTTTAAAAAGATAAAGTCTTAAGCAATTATTTAAATACTCAATAGGAGCTGGATTTTTCCCAGTCAAACTATCCTTATTGTTTAACTAGACAGCTGATATCAATGTATCATAGTGCTGAAATGTATCATAGTCCTCTCAGATTTCTTTGCAATAGTTTTAAAATTTATCAATAATTCCTTAACTGAAAAATGAGGGCAGGTAGAAACACAAATTTTTCCAAAATAGTATACTGAAAGCAGACTGTTTAACAGTAGTTTCTCAAGCAGATTGGATACTCTTAAAAATGTTTCCATAGGTCCTAATTTTTTTTTAAAAAAAGGGTAAAATATTTAGCACCAAGGAATTATTTTGTTGTTTTAAAAACAGGTACTTTTGCATTAGGATTTGATCATAATAGAAATGTTATTTGCCATGTACAATTTTCCAATTTTCCCATTAGACATTTTTTTAAATGGCGAATTTATTTTTAATTGTTATTATAGATTCCCTATTTCTTTATTCTGAAGATTAAATTGAATATTAACAGACAGGTGAAACATCCAGCACCTGATATTGTAGGTGTAATTAAGGAGACAGTACTTATATGCATATTTAGTGGAAATGTAAACGCATGAAAGGGGATTTTCTTTGGCAGTGAGGATTTTCAATATACATTTTTTTCTTCATACCAAATAAAACTTAGGAAGTAAAATTCCATTGTGGCCTATGATATAACATCTGGATTTTTAAAAAGATGCAAAAAGCAAAAACATAAAATATAATCATGGGAGGTTTTTAACCTGACTAAAAATAATAAAAATGATAACAGCTTCCCTGAGTAGAACAGAAGAAACCATTTTGCCATATGATGTTGCTGAAGAGGCTTTTGCAGTGTTAGATTAAGGAAGCATGATCTGTCATTTAAAAGAAAAACCAAGAACCTAATAATGCCCTTCTGCCTTTTTGTATATAAAGAAGGTAATGTGTGAGACTATTTTATCTTTTTTTTAATTCTATGTGTCTTTGAAATAAAAATGAACATTAGCCTACCTTGTGAAGTGTTGGTTTTCAGTGATGAAGGTGGAAGAATCCTTTGAGCGGGTTGGTTTCTTTCTTTCACTCCAATAGGCAGGGATTAAAGCTGCAGAGGGGTGTCCTAGAAGGGAACTGCCCCCTGCTCTTCCAGTCGTTGTTATAGCCTAAGGTCTAGCTATTAGTAATATATTTAACTGAGAAAGAACAAGTAGAGGAACAACTAATCTAATCAACTTTGGTAGAGAAAAACAGAACATAACCACACCCAACCAAAAGGCTCAGTTTAGGGTGGGTAGGATTCCTCCACCTTCATCACTGAAAACCAACATATCACAAGGTAGGCCAATGTTCATTTTTCCAGTGATGAAGGGGAGGGATCCTTTGAGCAGGATATGCCAAAGCTCTCCGTTTTTGGGAGGGAGAACTGAGGTGAGTTTATTGAACAATAACTTGGAGTTTGCGTCTACCGAATGAAGCTTCCGCAGATTGGAATGCGTCAAGGTGGTAGTGACATACAAAGGTAGAGGGTGAAGACCATGTGGCAGCTCTACAGATATCTAATAATGGGGCATTGGTAGATAATGCTACCGAGGTGGCAGCACTACAGGTGGAATGTGCAGTGATAGCCCAAGGAACTGATGAAGTTTTTGACTTGTATCACTTTGTGGTAAAGTCCCAGATCCATCTGGACAGTGTGGAAGTGGAGACCTTCTTTCCTTTGGTAGATGAGCCAAAAGCGATGAACAGGCGGTCTGAGAGTCGGAAGTTGTCGGTCCATTTGATGTATATTTTGAGTGCCCTCCTGACATCTAATGTGTGCCCATGCCTTTTCCAATTCCTTCTTGGGGTTGGGGCAGAACGAAGGAAGGATGATTTCTTGTGACCTGTGGAAGGCACAGTCGACCTTGGGGACGAAAGTCAGATCTAGACGTAATAATACTGAGTCCTCTCTGAAGATGCAGAGCTCTTCTCTGATGGATAATGCTCCCAGCTCTGAAACTCTTCTGGCTGATGTGATGGCTACCAAGAAGAGAACCTTGTAGGTCAGAAGCTCAATGTCAACCTGGGCCAAAGTTTAGAATGGGGTCTGGGTGAGTGCTGCATGAACAAGGTGTAGGTCCCAGCTGGGATATCGGTGTATCGGTGGGGGCCTTATTAAGGTAGCTTCCCTGAGGAACTTTTTGATATATGGATGAGAGGACATACGGTTGGTGGTCTCAGTAGGGAGAGCTGATGTGATGGCTGAGATCTGTCTTTTGAGGGTGTTGGGCTTAAGGCCCTTGTCTAGTCCCTCTTGAAGGTAAAGTAGCAGGTCACCTATGGCAAATCAAGCCGGAGAAATCGCTTTGGTTTTGCACCATGAAGAAAAGCCACAAAAGGAATATTCGTAAATCCCTCTCATGGATGGTCTCCGGGACTGGATAATGGTCTCGGCTACATGAGGGTGAAGGCCATCTTCTAGCAGTAGGCAACGCTCAATTTCCAGGCGTGAAGATTGAGCCACTGTGGGTCTGGGTGGGCTATATGTCTTTGGGTTAACAGGTCTAGCCTTACTGGTAGTCTGATCTGATCTAGTGCTAGATTTAGGATTTCCAGAAACCATGGTCTTCGAGGCCAATGAGGAGCAATTAGAATCAGGGTGGCCCTTTCATTTCTTAGTTTTTGTAGACACCTCGATATCATTGCCATGGGAGGGAAGGCGTAGAGGAGACCTGGTGGCCATGTGGCATGGAGAGCATCTGTGTTTTCTGCTCCTTGAGTTGAGAACCGAGAGAAGAACCTTGGAACTTGATTGTTGACCGGCGACGTGAACAGATCTACCTGCGGCATCCCCAGCAGTCGGGTTATGTGTAGGAAGACCTCTGGGTGGAGATGCTACTCGGAATGATCTATGTCTCTTCTGCTGAGCCAATCTGCTTGGATGTTCAGAACACCCATTATGTGTTCTGCTCTGAGAGAGCGCAGGTTGTTTTCTGCCCAGTTTAATAGGAGTGTGGCTTCTTGCATCAGAGTTCATGACACCGTCCCACCCTCTCTGTTGACATGGGCCTTTGTTGTCACATTGTCCGTATGGATCAGAACGCCTGCGTTTTGGATCATGTGAGAAAATGATAGGAGGGCTAGGCGGACCGATCTGAGCTCCAGCCAATTGATGCTTTGTTGACGTTCCCTGAGAGGTCCATCTGCCCTGGGCCAGTTGAGTGTTGAAAGCCGCACCCCAGCCATACATGCTGGCATCTGTTGTGATCTGGATCTGTCTGTGTAGCTATATGGGTCGACCGTTTAATAGGTGATGAGACATCCATCACAGGAGCAACCTTCGGACGTTTTGGGGAAATCAACTGTTGGAACGGTAGAAGCAACCACTGTAGGGGTCTGGCATAAAAACATGCCCAGGGAACGCAAGGCATGGCAGCTATCATGAGTCCCTGTAGTCTCGCTAAGAGGTATCTATGAGGGCTACCAAGTGATGTATGGACTGTGACAGAATGAGGTGGCTCTTCTCAAGATTGACCAGAAAACCATGGCGAGAGAGGGACTCTAAGATAGACTGAACAGCAGCTGAGGCCCTTTCGGCTGAAGGAGCAGCAATCAATAAGTTGTCCAAGTACGGGAAAATGTGAAGACCTTGTGTCCTCCAGAGTGCCATGAGGGCTATCATGATTTTGGTAAACACCCTGGGGGCAGAGAACAGACTGAATGGCAGAGCCCTGTACTGGTAATGCTGGTTGTGATAACAGAAGCAGAGAAATTTGCGATGGGCCGGGTGAATCAAAATGTGAAGATAAGCTTTGGTCAAATCAAGAGAGGCCATAAAATCCCATGGTTTGAGGGAATCTAGGATAGTCTTTAGTGTTTCCATCCTGAATCTCCGTTTGACCACACTTTTGTTGACTCTCTTTAGTCGAGTACCACCCTCCAAGACTTGTCCCTCTTTGGAAAGATGAATAGGATGGAGTAACAACCTTTTTGTCTCCCTGAGGATGGGACGGGCTCGACTGGAGTAGATGGTCGATAGTGTTTGTGAGGGCGCTTGGATCGTGGAGAAATGGTGAAGTGGTTGTGTGGGTAGTGAGTAAAGTCTATCCAATAACCTGAAGATATAGTGGAGAGAACCCAGTTGTCCGAGGTGGTGAATTGTCAAACATGATGGAATTGTTGAAGTCGGCCTCCCACCTGGTGGGTCAGCCAGTCAGGCTCGTTGGTTGGAGCCCTGTTTGGTTATATTAGGCTGGCTTCCTGGGTTGGCAGGAGAGGATCTGCCAAAACCTCGGCTCTGGGGTTGTTGTCTGGACTGAAAGCGGCGGTCCGACCGCTGTTGCTTTCCATATCTGTAGTCTCTATTTTTGGATGAGTTGGAAGAGGGACAAAAGGACGATTGGCCATGGTGGAGGGATTTTTTTATCCTCGCGACATGGCATAGAAGGTAATGCCTTCTTTTTGTCTTTGGTTTCAATGAGGATGGGGCCAAGGACTTCTCCAAACAGCTTGGACCCCCCAAATGGGGCCATGGTGAGATTCTGCTTGGATCGGTAGTCAACCTGCCAGTTTTTTAAGCCAAATTTGTCTTCTAACTGGGATGGATGCTGCTTGAGCCCGGGCACTGAATGGTGTTTTGGTGCGAATCTGCCCCTCTCACTGGTGGGAATGGCCTCAGCAGAGGACTTGGATGCTGGTGAGGTAGAGGATTCCTGGTGAGGGGATTGAGCTGTGGCACTAATTTTGCCTCTTGCCTCTGAGGCAGGCTTGGAAGAGGGCTGGCCTGATGCAGGAAGCCTTGGGAGGGGAAGATGCAATCCATGGGCCTGGGAGGGAAGGGCCTGGCCAGCCATAGCAGCTGCCTGTGTTGCAATGATGGATGCCAGGAGGCTGGATAGCTCAAGGGGTAGAGGAAGGGCCATGGGGGGTGCAAGGATCTTACTCACGCTCCCCTCAGAGTCTTCAGACTGCGCAGTTTCTTCCCGATCCCAGGAAGAGAGAATGCAGCATTGAGTGCTTTGGCTCAGAGAAAAGGGTTCTCCCTCCGCTGGCTGCACCATTTTGGAGGATGTGGCTTTGCCGCCAATCTGCTGTGAGGCCAAGGCCTGATCAACCTGGGCAGAGTTGCCTGACATGCCTGGGCTGTCCTCCATATCCCCTCTTGCTTGCATGGATCCTTTCCTAAGTCTAGCCTGGCTAAAGGGAGAGGAAGGAAAGGAAAGGAAAGGAAAGGAAAGGGGAGGTTTTTTTTTAAAAAAAAATATTATTTAGGAAGAGATCAGAGGAGAGAGGGGAGATACAACCTATCTGGAGCAAGGCAGGAACTAAGACTGGAAGAGCAGGGGGCGGTTCCCTTCTAGGACGTCCCTCTGCAGCTTTAATCCCTGCCTATTGGAGCGAAAGAAGGAAACCAACCCGCTCAAAGGATCCCTCCGCTTCATCACTGGAAAAATATATATTAACATTTTATTTGTGTTTTGAAATTACCTTAGCATGTCAAATGTCATTAATGCAGGCAAGACGGTATCATTATCGTCAATTTTGTCTCACCAGATCTACAGTTTAAAATTGGAATGTGCTATAAAGCAAGCAAAGATAATGCCATATTTCAGTACTATAGTTTTTGCAAGTACCAAGAAGATTACCACTTGACTAATTTTAAATCAACAGAATGAAATTGTTTTGCCTGAAGGCTGGTCAGGAGCTAACAAGAGCTATTGACAGTGTGGTCTGCAAAAGACACACAGATGTGACTCAGTTTCCATTAGCATATCAGCAGTAGTTAGGAAAGAACAGTTTTACGATTAGGAGCTGATTGCTCAAATTGTTTTACCAGTGTACTTTTTGCTCCACTTGTTGCCTGTTGCACTGCTTGTTCCCAAGAAAAAAGAACTGGTTGCCTCTCAACATGTCCCTGGAATGCCTGTACAACTGACCTATAGCATACCACAAATGCAGCATTTCCGGGAACACACCACACAACGTAAGGTTGTGGAAATACTGCCAACCAGCCCAATCTTAGGCAGGCTCTAGGCAGAGTTCAAACACTCTGTTAGGCAGAGCAAATTCCTCAGGCAGAAAACACTAGACGACAACAGGGTCAGGTCCCTGATGTTTCTCCTGACCCTCCTAGATACTTCCCTTTTGTGGCAGACAGAGGTATGTATGTCATTTTTTTTTATTTATTCATTTATTTACAGTAAAGGCACTCAGAGTGGCTTACAATTATTATTATTAATTAGACAGTTCCCCCTCCCCCCCCAAAAAAAGACATGACACAAAAGGAGAAGGGAATGGTGGTAAGGAATGGATCAGCTCCAGCAGTTCTTCTCTCCCTGACCTCCTCTGCATTTCTAAACTACCTCTTTCCTCAGTTTCAGTGGAGAACACACTACTACCAGCCCAGTTCACTTCTGTATGAAGAACAGGGTATAGTATGTGTGCCTTACCCTTTCACTCAAGTAGCAGGATATTTTGGGTCATTCGTGGCTCTTTACATGCTTTTAGTGCAAATCCTCCCCCCCCCCCATTGCCAATTGCTTTTTCTTGGGGGACAAAATCATGAAATATCATTTTCACAGGGCTTTACGAACAAATAGAGGAAAAGTATCTTAAAGAAGTGTCTTGTGATTCTATTATTGTTCACATGTCTTCACTCTTCATCCTGTTTTTTGCTAGAATCTGCAGAAACCATCTATCGAAGTGGATGCTCTTTCACACCATTTTCTCCTACAAGATTCCCCTCCTTTCCATAAGAACTGTTCATTGCCACAACAAAGGAAAATAAGAACTTCACACAATTATCTTCCACGACTCTCTTGAGTGTGCTTGTGGGGAAAAGCTCCACCTGTTTCTACCTGGAATAGATATTGCCAGCTACTTGAAAGCCTTCTCATTTAACCTCTTAAAAGGCTATTGTATATCAAGTATATATATATGCAACTACAGCAGTATTTTCTTTTCTTTTCTTCTGTAGTAGTAGTAATATTGTTGGTCTGATCCACAAACAAATCAATGCAGAGCTGTTGAACTGAAAGTAGTGAGAGTCCATCCATCTGCTAATCTTTCTAGCAACTATCTATCTCTTCTTCCAAAAACACTATGGGGCTATACAGACAGCCCTGAAGAAGGTGGCCTCCAGCCACCCCTTTTATAGCCATATCAGGGCCATGGCTACTGCATGCCGTAGCTCCGATCTGGCCTTTCCGGAGTGCAAAAAAGGAGTCACAAAAGTGGCTGCTTTTTGTGTCCTGGAAAGGGTGTGATAGCCCTTTGGTATTGTATCATGCAGACCCAGCACCAGAGGAGCACCGTGATGCTGCGCACCATGTGGTGCAGTGCACAGAGTCATGCCACCCTGGGGCAGAGCTGAGGCATGCACCGTGTAAACGCTACGCCCTGACTCCACCCCCAAGCCAGCCTTTAAGGCCCATCTGTACAGGTCCATTGTCTCCTATGTACATACTACATTATGCATACACACATCATCCATTCAGTTTAGCTGATTGTATATTAGTGTCATATAGTAATAATAGTTCTTTAATGTGCCATAGTTCTATGAAGTCTAATATCATCTAGCAAAGGCCAATCCTAAACAAAATGCCACCTCACATGATAAGCATATTTGGTAGCTCGCTCCCATGGTTCCCTTGTGAATGTCTTTCTTTTCATTACCATTATCATCAGTTTTACAGCTTTGATGCATGGACTGCTGATAAATGTTAACATGTGAGACTGATCACAATCACATAATCATATGTTGAATGAGCACTGATGAAACTGGTTCAGCAAACACAAACTACATAGATGCTTTTTGTGAGAAATGGTGCAAAGAGGAGAGATTAAACAGGGAATTGTACCATGGTCCATATTGTTTGTACCATGGCCTAAACATGTTCATTACAAATGCTTTCAGTATAGTAGTTTACCCATCATCTTTCATGTATGCTGGGTTGTGTACACTGAATTCAGAAGTTATGTTAATGTAAATAATAACACGATAGGCATGAGATCTCAAAAAAGCCTACATGCACACAAACACACTGGCACATGAATATACTGTATATACATTGTTTGCTGGGGGCCTGGACTATTTGAGCATCTCTGAATATAAACCTACATACATAGTAATTTTCACATGCTGCTTTCAGATGTCACAATGAACTCAGGGAATGGAAAAGGGCTAGTTGTTCTTCAGCGTATTTCCAAGTAGCATGTGTGCTGAAATATGACAAATGTTCTGTATATGATTCTGAGTCCATTAAGCATGCTCTTTGCAATTCCTACTTTCTGTGCGTAGGAGCTAAGCCAAAAAGAATTGGCCCAGGCCCACTATCAACAATTGCAGCAAGGGCTGATGCAGTTCATGAAGACCTTCAGATAGTTATGCCCCACATCAGCAAGAGCAGATGAATGCTGGGGAGATGTTGAGGTGAAACAGACAGGCAAAACAATCAGATTTCAAACCAGCTTCAAGGCAGGGCTTGAAGCCAGCAAGAATGCACCCTCTAGCTGCTTTATGGGGAGAAATGCCACTTCAAAAAGAAGCTGCTTTTTTTTCTGCTTGAAGCCATGCCTTGTGGTCATAACATGCAGGCTCCAGCCACTGTGGGAGCCATTGGTGCAGTTTGTGGGGTTTCAATGTGGCTTCAGAAAAGGCAGCTTCAAGCCACTTTTTCCTGCCCATCTGTTTCACTCCATTACCATCATTTTCAGCAAGAAAACTAAAAGCTCAGAAAAAGCCAACATTTCTTGGAAAAACTTATAAAAGTGATACTGAGTAATTAGCCAACTTATATATCAAGGTCAAGTCTCTATAAACCTCCTAGAAGGTAAAGGGAATGCTTGTTGCAGACAAGTTGCAGACTTGTTGCAGTGAACTAGTATACCCTTTTGATTATTATTTTGGTTTTCTAATGTATTTCCTGGGTCCACCACACTGACAAAACAATTCACCTTTACCTGCAATATTTTGTCCCTGTTTGATCCCTGTTAGTGTCATACACACGTATCATAATCTGAATGCTGTTTGGTTTTGGGCCATACATTTCCTTCCCCTGAAGTCACATCAGTACAAATAAAGTTTGTTTGTCTTGTCTTTAAAACAGTTATAACGTTGTGACAAAATGCAGGGTTGACCTTAGAATGTCTGAGACATTGCTACTACAACGTCCTTTAGTTTTGGATAATAAATAAATAATTTTATTTATTTATATCCCACTTCTCCAAATGATTGAAGTGGTTTACACTAAAAATTATCCATAAAATACAATAACATGTTTCATTATATCCCAAACTCTCCCTAACCCTCCCATCCACAATAAAATAAAATACAATTAAATTATTGGATAATTGTTAAAATAATTATAAAAACAGGGGAGAGGCAGTTAGGGCAATTGTCAAATGGGTAAATGCATAATCTGGAGAGGCCTGCTAGAAGAGATATGTTTGGATTGCCTTTTTAAAGCAATTAAGACTAGTAATATTTCAAATCTCTTCCAGCAGGCTATTCCATAATTTGGGGAGTGGCTGAAGAGAAGGTCCTCTGGGTAACTGCAGCCAGCCTAGTTTTAGCTGGCTGCAGTAAATTTTTATTTGAGGATCTCAATGTGAGGGACAGATTATATGGGAGAAGGCAATCCCGTAGGTAGGCTGGACCAAAGCCATAAAGGGCTTTAAAGGTTATAACCAACATTTTGTATTGTGCCCGGAAATTAATAGGCAGCCAGTGAAGAGATATTAATATAGGTGTAATATGACTCATGGAAAAGTCCAAACAGGCAGAGTTAGCATCAGTATTCCACTTAAGCAATCTTTACAGGCATACCTCACTTAACAAAGCCTCTGAGAAAGAGCTCCTTTTTACAAAGTATTTTTACAGAAATTTTCTTATCTAACTGGAGGTGTTTGTTTGTTTGAAGTATTGGCACTGGGAGAATGGTGTTAGAGGGATGAAGAATGACAGACTTGCAGTGCTTGGTTTCAGCAAGATATCTGCAGTGAACAATGCAATAAAACGTGACCAGGGAGATCTTGGTGATCCTACTGTAGCTGTGTGTACTTATATACAACAGAAAAGGCAAATGGCCACATAACCTGAAAACCCACAAAAAACCATGGATGCCGGTCGTGAAAGTCTTTGACTTCACAGTATGTATATAGAGTGTAGATTAATGCATTCTAATGATGCCATGCCAGGATTGGGCAGGCAGTCCTATAGATTTTCAACTCTTACATCACTTCCAAAACCAAAATAATACATCATGTTCTAAATCTATCTATTATTTACATAGTCCATGTCCTTGAAAAATATTATGTCTTGCAAATAATTCAGATTAGAAAATTAGATACTGCTGTTTGAAGCAAGGGCATCTGATGGCTTCTTCATCAATGAGATGGTGAATCTCAATTTTACCTTAAAACCAGTTCAGCACATTAGACAGCTAAAGTTCATATTAAAACCTGGAGAAGTGTAACTGCACCACTGATGTGGAAATCATGGGCTACCACTGTTTGGAAAGTCCATGTTCATAAGAACCCAAATATATGATATGACTATATGGCATTTAGGTTTCCTAATGTGTTTAAAAGAAAACTGCTCCACATTATATTACACAGCTCTGTATATCAGCATGCAAATAACTGGGGTTTTTAAAGTTAAGCAATCATGAAAAGCCCCTCAAGAGAAAATTAATAAAGCTGATTTGTTTATATCGTCATCAAATTTAGAGCAAGAAGAACTGGCACTGAAAAGAGATATGAAATGTGTCACTAATATTTACCACACTATGTGCTTGAGTGTTTATATAAATGCTTATAAATAGTTACATGCTCAGTATCTGCGATGAGCTAAACTAGATAAGGTATTTAATATACAATCTTATACTGTATGTTGCAAGCAATCCCAGTCATCTTCCCTTTTTCTATGAGCTGTAGCTATGGTGGGAAATTAAAAGTTAATTTTGTCTTTGTCCTTTCGTCTTTCTCCTTATCAGTATTGCCTCCTAGGCCTGTTAAAGTATGCTGAAAGTGACCTTCAGTTTACTAATATCATCCTGACACAAGTGATTTAGTCTCTGTTCCTTTAATGTTCACTGTTAAACAATCACTTCCCAACAGCTAGCTGAGTTCAGTGTATCCACAAGCACACCCTCTAGCACAGATGTGTATCTATTTTTGGAAGAACACAATAGACTACATATTTCAGGTTCTTTATTTTCCTTCCTTCCCTTCCTTCCTTCCCTTCCTTCCTTCCTTCTTTCCTTCCTTCTTTTTAAAAAATTGTTTGGTAACTTAAACATCTTATCTCTGATACTCCCACAGGGGTCTTGAGGGAGAAAGCTTACCATTTTTTCAGCATCCCTGGGTTGTTCTAGTCAACTTTTATTTCTGGATGAAAAAGGAAGCTTCTTATGAAATTTTACCTTTTGAAAAACACAGCATATATGAAAACTGTTCATAACCACAAAAACTGGGGTTGCTGGACAAAAATACACTGTCAGAGACAGGCGTCTTGGAACAGATATATTTCAAGGCCTGTTTGAAAGTCTGCTCTGCATAGGCCAAGTGTAATACATTTGGATAAGGTTACTTCTGCACATATTGTTTTCCCTCTTAATGCTGTGCTCCTAATAACCTGATCATTAACCATTTCAGTTTGTGAGCGCCCAGGCCAACATAGTTCTGTTGTGATTTATGAAGCCCATTTTCCTGTTTTCCCAAAAATGATACTGAGAAAATGATATTATCTCATGTACTGAGATAATATGATGTCCATTTCCCTCTTTTCCCAAAATCATACTGAGAAAAATGATATTATCTGATGTACTGATTAAGGAAAAATGCAAGATGATGCACTATAAGATTCACTTCACTCAATTATTTTTATTAGAGAAAATACATTTGCTAAAAAGCAATGAAAATCTACTGCAGCACTGCTGAGACATCCCCTGAAAAATAAGGTGTCCCCAATTCAAACCTCACTTTTGTTTTGAATCTGTATTTTGTTTCAGTTTTTTTGTGAACCAATTGATAGTGATAATGGGAGAAAGTGGGATGCATGTGTTAGTGAATGGATGAATGAATGATTTTGCTCATGAACTCATGGAGAGTTCATGGAAAGTCAGGATGGGATAGTTGTTTAAGCATTGGCTGATGACTCTTGACACAAGGGCTTGAATCCCTGCTCAGCTGTGCAAAATCCCACCTTTTCAGCCTCAGAGGAAGGCAAAGGCAAGCAGATATTACCAAGAAAACCCTGTGATAGATTCATACCCAACAACAACAACAACAACATGAATTCAATAGTTATTATTTTTCAGTGCATGTCTTTAGCATTTTCATAATAAGACAGCACAACACCTATATTGCATAACTGTAGTAAGGATGTCAGAAATATTGCATTATGAAGTAGCTTAAACATTCTACAATACTGTAAGTACTAAGCAGTAGTAATGCCTGAGTGCTTCTTTGAAAACATTTCTCCTCTACTGTAACAAAACCACTGAAAGGTGAACTCTCCAAGGTAGCATGACCTTTTCAATGGCATTGGTGCTTCCAACAATAAATTGAGGTTATGGCATTGATGCAAACAGATAATTAAAATGCAAATCTACTAAAAGAAGTTAGTATTTGCATTTGTATTTGAAGTTAGTAAAGGCCTCCTGAACACAGAATGATTGACAAATTGATCTGAGTAAATTTTTTGAGATTGCCCAAAGATAAATAATGTATAGTAACAGAAAATAAGCAATTAAGGTATGAGCTTTTTGAAATACAGTGGTCCCCGGGTTACAAAAGTAATCCGTTCCGGATTACTTTTCATAACCCGGAAATTTTCGTAACACGGGGGACCGCTTTAGTTGACGGACCGCGCGGCAAATTTAAAGGGGCCGCATGTTTTTTTTCCTGGATCCCAGGGTTTTATTCGTAAGCCGGGGCCGTTTTTGCGGCCCCGGCTCTTTCGTACCCCGGGGTTTTCGTACTCCGGGGTATTCGTAACCCGGGGGACCATTGTATCAGCAAGGAAAGTAAGAAATGAGACATCTAAAATGAGAAATACATTTGGAAGTTAGAATCAAAATTACAGGAGTTTGAGGCGAGTCATGATGGGAACATTTTTATTTGATTTTATTTATTTAACGTACAGTATCTAGGAAACCAATTTAAGTAAGCCCAAGGTAATCATTAAAACAAGAAACAATAATAAATGAAAAATTCTGATGACTAACAATGAAATAAGGAGACCAGAAACAAGTAAATGGGTTGAATAAGGGCCATTTTATTGACCTATACCTTATTTAATTAATTTGGATCTGGGGATAAGCAAAGCAGAAAGGAAGCACCTGGTGAGGGTCCAGTTGAGGTCCAGAAGTCAGCCTTTGGCCAGCCTCCCCAGCAGTCCCTTGAACAAAACACCAGAACCAAAAATAATTGGCGGCTGCCCAGATAGTCATTTAGGAGAAGGCAAAACCAAGGGTCTTCCTCTTAAGTTCCAGAACTATAAGAGATGGTAAATAACCAGGTTGGTTCCAAGGGCAGATTGCTTCTTCATTTCCTTAGGTTCCATGAGCTGAAGAAGCAATTCCAGAGCACAACCCTTCACCAAAATCACAAAGAAAGCAGTAAAAAGGACATGGAAAGGGCATTAAATAATTTCTGCATCTACCCAATTCATGTAGTCGGCACTTGGTGCAGAACCCCAAGCACAGGGGTTCTGGCCTCTGTTTATTGGAAGGCATCAAACCACCATCCTCCTTCAGCACTGTTAGCTGTGCAGTCAGGGAAATACATAAGTAATGCACACACACACACACACACACATCAATTAAACAGTTATAATCCATTAGGAACAAGAATTATAGGTACAGTTTCAAGATGGACAGCACACTTGCTTTATCACATTAGGGGACAAACAGGATTTAAAAGAGAGTTAAACAAGAGTTAAACAGGAAATGCCCTATGTTTATCACAGGGCATTTCCTGTTTAACTCTTGTTTAACTCTCGTTTAAATCCTGTTTGCCCCCTAGTGTGATAAAGACGCCAGGAAAGGCCTGAGTAAAAAGGTGCCTGAATGATGCCACAGTTGGTGCATCCTAGATATCAGGTGGAAGGGGATTGCAAAGGATGTGACTCACTTACAGATTCATATTGGACACCAGTTTGCAGCATATCGAAGAAGTGAAAAAAACCTTCTCTAATGAGCAGGATGATCACACAGATCAGTTTGGAGAAAGACCAATCCATTTGCATCCCAGCTAGAGTAGACCCATCAAACCAATTAAATTTAGATAAAGTATCTATCCCAGTTTAAAAGCAATTGGATTTACACCCAGGTTACTTGGCACATTAATTTCCCTGATTCAAATTTGAGTGATAATTCTGCTCATCTCAGAATGTACCAGCTGCAACGTGCTTGACTACCAGAAGATAGGCACCTTCTAGAAAATGAGCTGTGTATTCCAACATATAGGTTACTTGCTCTGAAAACAATGCTTTCATGTTGAGTGTGTTCCACTGGATCCATCTTTTTTTTGGTCTTGATGACACTGCAGCTATTGCCAATGGGATTTAAGCACATTTAACTGTGCACTGGATGGTGGCCAGTGAATCTTCATTAGCTTTTCCTGTGCCAGTGAATAATGGTAATCAATTTCAATCCAATCAGCAATTACCTGTGCCAACCATCATTCAACAACGTCAGATGGTTATTCCCATGGCACTCATGGCTTGATTAGTCAGCTCACCTAAATAATCTGCAAGACAGCAGAGAGAAAGAGAGAGAAACTAGAAATGAGAACCCCAATTTCTGTTTAATGCAG
Source organism: Urosaurus nigricauda (assembly GCA_034509955.1). Lineage (NCBI taxonomy): Eukaryota > Metazoa > Chordata > Lepidosauria > Squamata > Phrynosomatidae > Urosaurus > Urosaurus nigricauda. The sequence continues at coordinate 62,124,502 of JAOEGL010000003.1, forward strand.
TGAAGAAGTAGCTGGTGGAGTAATTTTCTTCCGATGCAAATAGTATTGCAAAGGACAATGTGTGCAGCCTGGATCAAATGAGAACTTGAGTTACTAGACCACCTAGCTGTACATCAGGAAAGTTTAGTTTTTTGGTTCATCCAATTTTAATAACATTTGATTTGATATGAAAACATTGCAATCAATGATCAAAATGCTGTTTCATTTTCCTTCTTTTAAAAATCTATATATCCCTGACTGTTCTCTCTCTTTCTCCATGTATCTCAGGACCTACTGGTTTTCTTGCTCTCAACTTGCACATGATTCATTACTGAATTCAGCTAGCTAAAATGCCATCCCTTTTGGAACTAGATTCAGCTGGCTCACAGCCAATTTTAGTCTAAGTTGGAAAAGCAATTTCTTAACCTCTACTAAACTTGCCTTCACGGGGAATGAATGTATTAACCAACCTTATTACATGAATGCAGATTAATTTATCCAGGTAAATGTTTATATGATTAAACTAGGAAATGAACCATACTCTCAGATGGATCCTCTTTTTATCAGCTGTCTACTCTGAAAGATTTGTGAAGTATTAATATACATATTGGAATGGATCCCAACTTACTCATACTTAGTAGAGCCATTGCAATCAATGATGGCTGAATATTACCAGCCTAAATATGGCTAAGTCTTGATATGGTTCGTTATTGTTCAAAGCATCTAATCATGGACAAACCATTGTAGAAATGAAACACAGGAAGATGATGTGTATTCCCATACAAATTATATGTCTCTCTTTAGCAGATGGTCTGCTGTCCCCAATAAAAGCACTCCATTTTTAAAATTTATTTTGCCATAGAGGAGCAGCAATCGGAGATGTCACTGTAAAATATTGTTAGGATGTACTGGCAGTCTCCCCCTATTTGGGTTTTACAAGTTTAATCTCTCCTATCTTGCTTCTGAGTGTGTTCGAGCTGCACCTGTTCTACACAGGGTCAACTTGTCCATTAGACAGAGTAAGGCAGGGTTGTGAAGCACCAGCTATGGTGAATTATATTGTCCCCCCTCTCCCCCAGGTTGCCTTGCTTCCCCCACTGTTTCTAAATTGTATTGTTTTATACTTATTGTTCGCCACCTTGAGTCCCTATGTTGGGAGAAAGGTGGGATATAAGAAAATAATAACAACAACAACATCAACAACAACAACAACAACAACAACTGCCAGAACCATGCTTACTTTCCAATGTGGGCAGTCCCAGCAAGAATAACCCAAGTCACCTCTGTTTCATAGACATGATTGAGGCCAGTTTGAAATGGTTTCATCCAAAAGATGAGGAAACAGTAGGGTGTGAGCCACTATTTTTCTCCCATTTCAAAAAGTAGAGAATTTGGGCTAGCACTGATTATACAATATGACCAGTGAGGTCCCTTCTCATAGGTAAATGTTCTATTCAACACAATTAGAATGTGCAACAAAATTTTGCAGTAATGAGCAAACCTGTTCAAAATTTTAATTGGCCAACAGTGCTCTTTCTAAGGATATTCCTTTCCAACCCTCTTCCATCTGGGGTTTTCCCCTTTGTAACCATAACCATCCATTAACATTTTATAACCTAAATTCAGTTATTAGTCCCAACTAGAGTAAACCCATTGAATTAAACAATGTGATGGCCAACAGATTGGAAACGCTCAATATACATATCAATCCACAAGAAAGGAAATAAAAAAGACTGCAGCAATTATAGGACAATAGCACTAATCTCACATGCAAGCAAAATTCTGCAGCATAGACTCCAAACATACGTGAAGACAGAAATTCCAGAAGTGCAAGCAGGATTGAGAAAATGAAGGGGCACTAAGGACCATATTGGAAACATGTGATGGCTAATAGGTGCACCAAAGAATTCCAAAAAAGAATCAGCATGTGTTTCATATACTACAGCAAAGCATTTGATTGTATAGATGATGAAAAGCTATGGAATGCACTCAAAGACATGGGTGTACAAATACATCTGATACTCCTGATGAGGAATCTGTACCAAGGACAGGAGCCTACCATCAGAACAGATTTTGGGGAAACAGAGTGGTTCCCAATAGGAAAAGGGATCAGGCTAGGCTGCATCCTATCACCTCACTTGTTTAATTTATATGCTGAAAACATCATAAGAAAAGCAGAATTAGAATCAGAAAAAGGAGTGAAGATAGGAGGAAGCAACATTAACGACCTAAGATATCTGGATGACACCATAACATTAGCAGAAAACATTCAGGAATTTGAACAGTTAATAAGGAAGGCCAAAGATGAAAGTGCAAAGGCAGGTCTGATGCTGAACATAAAAATAATGACCACAGAAGAAATACACAAATTCAATCTATACAACAAGGAAACTGAAATAGGTTTGTTTTTTTTTAAAATCCATATCTAGGATCAAACACTGACCAGAATGGAGACTGCAGTCAAGAAATAATAAGAAGACTAGGAAGGGGAAGGGCACCTATGAAAAAATTGGAAAAGATACTGAAAAGCAAAGACATGTAACTGAGCACTAAAGTCCAACTCGGTCAGGCCATTGTATTCCAAATTACCAAGTACAGATGTGAGATCTGGCTAGTGAAAGAAGCAAAGAAAATCAACTCATTTGAAATATGGTGCTGGAGAAAAGTACTTAGGATACCATGGACAGCCAAGAAAACAAAAAAATGGGTTCTTGAACAGCTTAGATGAGGGCTCTCCTTGTAAACTAAGGCCTGGGACAGACTGCCAGAAAATGGTGGTCTGTATGTGCCCATTTTAATTCCAGAGGGATGCCGCAGCTGCCAAACCACGCGACATCCCTCTGGAGTAAAAAGAACCAGGTTCTTTTTTCCAGGTTCTTTTTTTAGGTTCTTTTTGTGGTGCCTGTGTTACATCGCAAGTGCACCATTGGCACACTCTTGACATAAGAAACATGCAGCAAAGTGTGGATTTTTTTTATTTTATTAGAGTATTTATACCCTGCCCTTCAGTCTTAACGTATATCAGAGTGGCTTACAATTATTATTTTTAATTAGACGATTCCCTGCCCTCAGGCTTACAATCTAAAAAGAAACGACACAAAAGGAGAAGGGAATGGTGTGGGAGAAGGGGATCAGGTCCAAAAGTTCTTCTCTCCCTCTGATGCCTGGACCAAGAAGGCAGATGGCATGGAGGGAGGGCTCTTCTTCTTAGTTCAGGCCAGGCCTGATGGAGCTCACAGGCCTCTTTCTCCCTCTGATGATGTAGATGGCAAAGGGAGGGCTCATCCACTTACTTTAGGCCAGGCCCGATGGAGCTGGCAGGCCTCTCTCCCTCTGATGATGCTATGTGTCTGTTAATGTCAAGATGGCAGCGCCCGTGTAGGCGGGACACTGCCATCAGAATGCCACCATTACATGCTAGGGTTCCAGACTGTGTGGTTGGTGTGTGGTCCGGAACCCTAGTATTGCTGCCGCCACGCCACTTTTGGGCCATCTGTCTTGGCCATAAGATGATCAAGTTGAGACTATCGTATTTTGGCCACATAATAAGAAGGCACAGATCACTAGAAAAAGCAGTAATGCTAGGAAAGGTAGAAAGTAGAAGAAAGAGAGGAAGACTACAAACCAGATAGATAGACTCAATCAAGGGGGTTATGGGCAAGGGCATTGAGGAATCTGGGAGGAATCTATTGTAGCCCTTAAAAACCAAATTGACTGCAATCTCCCAGAGGACTTTCTCTGCAACCGCTCCCAGTTTATGGATGAGAACCGTCAAATTACTAACCTAGATAGCTTTAAGAAAGCTGTCAAGATGGATCTCTTCCGGCAGGCCTTCCTGGAATAGTGCTCTCCCATATTTGTGATGATTCTGCCCACCATTATTGTGTCATTGTATTTGATTTCTTGATTTTAATTCTCTGTAATTTAAATCTTAAATTGTTTAATTCTTTTTTAGTGCATGGATACTGTATATATATATATATATATATATATATATATATATATTGATGTATCATTTTTAAGGTTGTACTCCACTTTGATTGTTTTAACAAAAAGCAGGATATAAATAAAAGTTTTATTATTTATTATTTAAGGACATGCAGGATCTGGGCAGGGCAGTGGAGAATAGGGATTCTTGCAGATGTCTCATCCACAGGATCACCATGAGTCAGAACCGACTTGAGGGCAGCTAACAGCAACAAAAACGAACATAAATCTTGAATTACCAAGTTCCTATTGATCCAATGAGACAAACAATTGGATTGAGGCTTATGTCCATTAGGCATGCTCTGTTCTCATTGGACTATTTAGGTATTCTTCCCCTTATATGTTTGGATTGTGTTGTTTTGGCTGCCCAATCAAGAAATAAAGTCATGATTAGTATACAGATGTCTGAAGAGATTTTTTTTTGGTAAAAGCTCTTAATGAATATCATACTTTAAAAGTACTTTTTGTTATGTGAATAGGTGGGGGAGTACGTAGATAGTGATTCTTTTTTTTGTGAAGAATAGTGGTGTTACAATTATGCAAGAGTTTTCCAGTTTTGATCTGTGAAATACTGGAGGAAGTTGATCAGAATAGAAAACACTAGCATTTAGCATTTTCAAGGATGTTGTGGTTGCAGAGGTTACTTTTTTAAAGTGAGATTTGCAATTTAGCAAGATCAGCATGATGCATAGGATTCTATTAATGCTTTTATTGTATTCCTATTATTTGCTCTGTGCTTTCATTTTGGAAAAAGGCTTGTGTATAAACTACCAAAGAGTACAAGAATAATATTTTTTTCTTTTTGTCTATCTATCATCTATCAATCTACTTTTTGTTATTTGAAGATCATTTTTGGAAACCTGGTAGTGTGAAACCAAAACTGTACAGTTATGGAAAGTCCACGGTGCACATCAGCCTTTTCCCACAATGTGTATACAAACAGTGGTATCACCTTTTCCTCTGCTGTGTCTCCAAATCCTTTACTTTTATTCTAGTATTACTTAATCACATTATGAGTTCTCTTATTAGTTGATGTTACCACCTTATTTCAGCTAAAACCTCTGTACTTTTTATGGCTGTGCCAGATGCAACAATATGCCAACAAAAAGGAACATTGCTTCTAAATCAGTTTATGCCCATTTCATTGCAGTCAAGGACTCAGAGCTTCTGGACCCTTTCAGACAGGAAAATTCTAGTACTATGATTCCATTTTAACTGCCATGGTTCCATCCTATAAAATCTTGGGATCTGCAGTTTGCGGAGTGGTATCTAGAATTCTCAACCAGAGAGCTTGAATGCCTCATGAAACCATAAACCCCAGGATTCCATAGGCTGATGTCATGGCAGTTAAAGTACAATCATAGTGCCATAATTGTGTAGTGTGAAAGGGCACTCTCTGAGAGAGAATCGGGTGGTAATCCCATCACTGGTTTAACATCTTATTGGACTTTTCAAGAAACATTAAATAATTCTTGTCCTCTGCGGCTATAAATTTATGATTAAAAATATGAATGATAAAAAGAATTAGCAGGTGTAACTGAAAAGAAGAACAAATGCAACTAAGCTACAAAAAGGCCATAGCTTAGGAAGCTATGTACAAAAATGTGATCCACTATACAGTTCTCTAAACAGATTTATACATCCTTGATCCTCAGATGACTGCCTCTAGAACGCTGCTTCTGGAACTGATGTGATCTCTGTATAGCCTAATTACCCATTAGGGACAAGCAAGATTGCTCCAAATTGACTGTCCATTTAAAATAACTGTCACAACTGCAGTTTCATACTAGCAGTATAATATTTGATTCTAAAGCTGAGATAATTCAATTCCTCCTTATGTAATTAAGCTTATCAAAGACACTCATCATCCCTGCTTGTGAATGGCAATTTTTGCTGTTGGAATGATAAGAGTCAATTGTATCTACTCTTCCATCACCATGGATCAGGCCAGGTTTCCCAAGGAAACTACATTAAAATTGCCCCAAATGGCAATAAAATTAACCAAAGGTGTGGCTCCTGTATTCCTCAAGATGTTTTGGTACTAATAGTCTCATCATTCCTGAACATGCTTGCTGAGACTATTGGGAGTTGAAGTCCAGCAACATCCACAGTGTTTCCAACCTCAGAATCCTGTCATTCTGTTTCCAACAGTGACCAGCAAGATGCTTCACCATGCCTATCCCCAGAGGCAGATGGAAGACCTTCCCTCCATTCCAACTGCCATCGCTGTGGTCTCAGAGGGAGAAAACCAGAAATATCTGCTGGACTTCATCCCCCTCCCACTACCATTCCCTTCTCCTTTTGTGTTATGTCTTTTTAGATTGTAAGCCTGGGGGTAAGGAACTGTCAAATTAACAATCTGCAAGATGGTCTGAAACCATTTATTTCTGAAGAGCAGGGTGTAAATACTTTAAATAAAATAAAATAATTCATAAGCAATGCATGAAGGCCACTGCATCTAATGTAATTAATATACTCAGAGATAAACCTAATTAAAGAGGGGCTTAATTGACCGGGAACCAGAAGATCTATGGACTAAAGCCTTAGACATTGTCAGGGAGGAGTGCAGAAAGACATTTTCTGTAGCCAAAAAGAAAGAAAAACCTCAGTGGATGACATATGAAACTCTTCAAGCATCAAGGACAGAAGAGAAGTACAAGGAAAAGATAACAGAAATTGAGCCAGAACCATGAAAGCAAATTTTCAACAATTTGTACACAGGGATAAGGAGGACTATTGTAATAATCAATGCACAAAATAGAGGTTGACAGCAAAAAAAGGAAGAACAAGAGACCTCTTCCATGGTATCTCAGAAATCAAAGGAAAGTTAAAGCAAGATAGGAGATGCTCTATGGCCAGCTAAGAAACACTTTACTACATTACTGAGTAGAAATAAAAAGACAGTACAAATAATAATGGAAAAATGATGGAAAAGAAATGAAAGAATGACAAATTCATTAACAGAAGAACCATATGAAGACAAAACCTAAATTTTAGAAAGTGAAGTGGAAGCTTCACTCAGATTACTTGGAAGAAATAAATCACCAGGAACAGATGGCATACCAATAGAGCTCCTTCAGTCTACAGACAGAATCTATTTTAGTTCTAACTAAAATCTGTCAACAGATATGGAAAACAAAACAATGGCCTAAATGCTCAATCCACTTCTTAAAAAGTGGGACACAAGGCATTGCAGTAACCTCAGGACCATTGCATTAATTTCCTATGCAAGCAAAGTGATGTTAAAAATTCTACCACAAAGATCTTTACCATATAAGGAGTGAGAAATGTCAGCTGTCGAAGCTGAGTTCAGGAACAAAAGAGGCACTAGGAACCAAATTGCAAACAAATACAGAATAATAGAGTATACCAAAGAATTTAAAAAGAAAATCAGCCTGTGCTTTATAGACTATAGCAAAGCCTTTGATTGCATAGATCACAAATAGCTACGGATCACTGTTAAAGAAAAGGGCGTGCCACAACATTTGATTGTCCAGATGTGTAACCTGTACTGTGAGGACAAGAGCCTACTGTCAGGACAGAATAGGAAGAAATGAAATAGTTTCTAATTGACAAGGGGGTCAGGAAAGGTTGCACTTTATCATCCTAGTTGTTTAAATTGTATGCTGAAAATGTAATATTCAAAGCAGGACTAGATTCAGAGGAAGGACGCATGAAAATTGGAGGAAGGAACATCAGCAATTTATGATATGCAGATGATACCATACTACCAGCAGAAAATAGCAAAGACTTGGAATGGTTATCAAAGAAAGTCAAGCAAGAAAGTATAAAGGCATGCTTAAAGACAAAGATTAAGGAAACAAAAATAATGATCCCAGTTGACTTTAGTTTAAAGCAGATGATGGAGACATTGAAATAGTTCCAGATTTTTCTTACCTTGGCAAAATCTTTAATCAGAGTGGAAAATGTATTCAAGAAATCAGTAGAGGACTAGGACTTGAAAGGTATCTGTGATGGAACTAGAAAAGATCCTGCACTGTAAAGATAAATAACTGAATAGTGAAGTTAGAATGGTCCATACAATTGTATTTTCTATTACAGCCTGCCCTCTGTGTCTGTGGACATGCCATCTGTTGATTTCAGCACCCCCCACAACCCCTCAATTGTGCTTCTGCCATGCTGTGCTAGAAAGACAAATGAGTTGTAGAGCAAATCAAGTTTGAATTCCCCCTAGAAGCCAATATAACTAATATGAGACTGTTGCACTTTGGAAATACCATGAGAAAACATGACTCTCTAGAAAAGACAATAATGCTTGGCAAGGTAGAAGGCAGTAGAAAACAGGAACACTGCATTCCACGTGGATAGGTTCAATCAAAGAAGCCACAGCCCCAAGTCTACAAGCAGGGCTGTTGATGATACAGTGACTTGGAGGTCTCTCATTCATAGGTCAGCATAAATTGAAGTCAACTTGAAAGCAATTAAAGTCAACAAAAGCAGAAGCAACAAAAAAACTCTGTCTCTGAACACTGTGTTCCTATTTCACTATCCTGTCTAGTGAATTACAGTACATTAAAATGCTCAGTTTCCATCACATGTGGCTTGAATCATGATAAAGCCACTCTCTCTGTTTAAGTCAAGAATACATATTAATTCACATACCAAAGCCAGAATGTCTGTGTCATAGTTAATATTTGAATGGCCAATAACGTAACTATTATCACCATCTGTTCTTTCTGCCTTTTGTTTTTCTTTGACTTTACTATTTGTGCCCCAACAGCAAAACGTTTTGTGAATCTGTTGTGGGGGACTCTAGACCATGAAGACATATGTTGTAATAAATATGTTCATTTTTAAGATGACACAAATTTTGTGCTGTTCTTGCCATGACAGACTAACATTGCTAACTTTCTAAAAACTGGTGATGGTCTTTGTAAGGCTTATGTCCCATAAATTTATCTAATTACTTTTAAATCCAGTTCTACTAGTGGCCACTTTCACTTCTTGATTCACAGGGTAATTCTGTTCACCTTTCCTGATGTTTTTAAATGGATTTATTTTTCCTTTTTCTCTATAGCAGCACAACACTTAAATGTGTGCTTTTGTCTCATTTTGCTCTGTGGGATTTTCACCCATGCAGGTCTCTATGATTACATCCACCTTTATGAATGACATAAGTTAATTACAAAACATATGAAAAAGTTTCTTCACCCATTTGTCCATTTTGAAGCTGAAACCATCAACTATAATGAGAAGATTTATGAGTCTCTACCATATCCCATGTCCATCTATTTATTGAATTAATCACACTTAAGTCAGGGATGAGATATCTTTAGTCTTTCAGATGGTTTGACTTTAACTTGCAGATGCTTTAACCAACATAGCCAATGATAAAAAGTTGCAAGTGTTATAGTCAAAATCATCTGGAGGTTCCCCATCTCTGCCACATGTGTGTCCTTGTTGGGAATATGCTCTAAATCCCTTGATAATTTGAGGAAGCATTTTGGTGTGTCTTCCAGCTCTTGATGCAGAGATCAAAACTGTACAAAACCATTTCAATATTCATTTCAATATTTTGTGGACTGAGTCTGTCTGGGCTGTTATGACCTGATAAAAGATTTGAATCCTGTAATCTGTTCTAATCTTAAAGCATATACAATATTTGTTCTAACCATATCTGCTACAAGCTGCTGCAGTGGGAACCATCCTTCTGGACATTTTGCAAGTATTCCGTGACTTTAATGTCCCAATCAATCCTCTTCTGCCCATGTCATATTACACAAGCATTCCCTAAAGATTTTCTTTATTGAATCAAATTTAAAAATCATATCTACACTTTCAGAACTGTAGGAGAAGTATAACAGTATGAGTTCTCATTAAACCAAATGCATAAAATTCACGTTTGCTTCCTTATGACATATTTAATGAGCCAATTACAGACGTGAAGGAGCACTGCAAATTAAGTTACAGCAGAAAGATGACTTGATTCTATGCCTCTCCCTCTATAAAATGTTAAAGTTGTCATTTTAGTGGTTCCTCAGAACTTGTTTTGACCTCATAGTTTCTTTCCTCATAGATTTTTTTCCCTTTTTTTGTCTATGTTCATTCCTTTCTGTATATTTTTGGGCCTCATCCCTACAATACCTATGTGTTTTCCTCTTCAGCTTGATGACTTTTTGTTTCTGTTATAGACTTCTCCAATTGAACTGTTCTTTTTTTATATCTTTGACTTCATGGCTCTTCTTTATTTCCCACTGCTGATATCTGTCATCTCTCTCCCTCTTTTGAGCTTTCCCTTTGCCATTTCTGAAGTTGAATTCTCTGAAGTTCCATCTCTTTCCCCCCACACTTTCTCTCATATCTTTGTCGTCATCATCATCCTCATCATCACCATCATCATCAATTTTATAATAATCACCACTATTGACATCATCTCTCTTAGAGTTTTACAGGTTTTCTTTAACTCTAACTCCATGAATCCTGCAGCTAGCATGTTCATTCACTATACTAGGTTTGGCTGTTGTAGTTCAAAAATAAGTAACTTTAGCAAATGGTGCCATCACTGTTTCACCATTTATTCAAGCCATTGCACAACTGAACACATGGCTTCCCAGTCTATATCCTATGCACCTGTATGAAAGGAAGAAATCCCAAGTTTTCAGTTTGGACAAAGAGTTAAAATATTTTCGTTAGAAGAAGTTCACAGTGAGTAAAATGAGTACCCAGCTTGTTGGGGGCAATTGGCTCACACGTTGTGAACTGCATAAAAACTGCTTAGTTCAATACGAAATGGTTGAATAATTCAAAGCAATATGTGAGCATACCTCCCATAAAACATTCCACACACAGATACTGCTGTTTTGTTTTGGGCCTTGTGTGGCCCCTGAAGATTGCAGTTCTGCCGTGACAGTAGCAGACCCCTCTGGCACAGTCTCCCTTGGCTGAGTTATTAATGACAGCCACACCACAATGTGCCTGGAAGCCCCCAGGCTGGTCAAGGCCGTTTCAAACTCTAGTTATCTTACGTTCCATTGGCTGCTGTCCAGTCCTCTTTTCTGAACAGCTCATTCTTAACTACTTTCTGACAAGACTTTGCAGACTGCATTTATAGGGGTCTACATGTAGTTTTCTCCAATTTTATTTCTTTTGGTCACTCCTTCTTCAATCTTGTGTCACTACCATAGATTGTTCAGATTTTTGCTCTTCAGGCTATTACTTGCTTTATTCTGCTTCCATTAGACACCTTTCCAGAAGAGATTTTTTTTCCAACCCAGTGTCATCAATTTACTAATTGCTTGGATATAATCCAGCATTTAGCATTTAGCAATAGTATTTACATTTCTATACTGCTTCATTCTGAACCAAGCAGGCTCTAAGTGGTTCATTATACTGTAGTTAAGTTTGTAAGCCCCCAAACTAAGTGAGGACTTTTAGCAGTGTATTTTTTCTTTCCTTTTTAAAAAATTTATACCTTATTGCATTAAAAATACATAATCACACACACATATATATACATAACTATAAATTACATTTAAACAAACACACATAAGACATAACCAATCACACCAGCAAATTTAAAAGAAGACTTCCAAAATCCAAAGTGACCACTATTACTGTTTCTTAAATATTATTTTATCAATAATAAAATATCACTTCTCTTTTCTAAATAAAACATATCCTTGATAAACTGAAGATAATATTCTTGCAAATTACATCATTATTCATTCATTTCCTTCCTTTTAATCTTTTACCTTCTTGTTTTGTTTATTTGTTTTTCCTCTTTCTATAAAATTACAATATAAATACAATGGCCCGTTCCTATAATTTTATTTACATATTTACAGAAATCTTTATTCTGCTATGCAACACCTTAGATATATTCCTGGCATCCGTCTTGTTATCTTTTTATTTATTCTCATGTTATTTCTCTTTCTTTTATTCTTGTCTGGATTTCTGATCCAAGAAATTTTCTAGATAATCTATCATTGGATACCAATCTTCCTTAAATTTATCTAATGTACCGAATTTAATCAGACAGGTCAGTTTATCATTTTCTATGAAATCATACATTTTCCAGATCCAATCTAATATATCCAGTATCACCTCATCCTTTCATTTTTTGCATATATTAATATGGCCACATAAATCATATGAAACAAGATTTTCCCCAATCTTTTTCTATCTCTTTATTAAAGATTTCCAATAAAATATTTTGGGTTTTTTAGATATCTTTATATGTAATATTTCTGAGAGAGCCAATTGAATTAATTCCCAGAATTGTTTGGCCTTTGGACAGAACCACCACGTATGCATCATGGTTCCTTTCGCTTTTCCACATTTCCAACATCTGTCATTTATGTTTGGATACATATAGGATAATCTACTTGGGGTCAGATACCATCTAAACTGCATTTTAAAATACTGTTTTCTTAAATCAGTGGAGAATGCGTATTTGATTCTCTTCTGCCAGTTTTAATCCTACTCTTCTATTGGGATATTTCCCCACAGTCCTTAGCCCATTTTATCATGCAATCCTTGATGGTTTCTGATTCCATATCTGTTTTAAGTAGTTAAGTAGCTTAGAAATAATTTTATTATCTTCTCCTAGTAATAACTTTTCTAGATCTGTTTCCACATTAGTTAGACCTTCTTGCTTCTTATCTATTTTAAACCTTTCCAAGAATTGTCTGTATAATTACCATTGGTATTTGTATCCTTGTTCTTTCCATTCTTCTGGGGATTTAATTTCAAAGTTTCCTTCCTCTCTCTCTTTCAATATGTCTCTATAAATCACCCATCTTCCTTTTGTTATTTCTTCCCTCTGGTAAAAAGCCTCATTGATAGAGGCCTATAATGGGATTCTCCTGTTTATATGAGCTTTATATTTCTGCCATACCCTAAAAATGGATCTTCTGGTGTAATGATTCAAAAAGTCTTTATTGACACTTACTTTATTATAAAACATATAGGTGTGCCAACAAAATGATTGTCTACCCCTTCTAATTGAAAGAGTCTTTTATTTTTTTAAGAGTGATTTGTTCCCTCATGCATTGTAAACATGATGCATAAAAATAATTTTTTAGAGATGGAAGTCCCAGTCTTCCTCTGTCTACGTTATCCTGCATTAATTTAAATCTGATTCTGATTTTTTCCAGCCCATATAATTTTTTTCCAGATTTTTTTGCCACACTGTCACACTAGAGGCCAAACAGGATTTAAACGAGAGTTAACAAAGAGTTAAACAGGAAATGTCTGATGTTTGTCATAGGACATTTCCTGTTTAACTCTCATTTAACTTTTGTTTAAATCCTGTTTGCCCCCTAGTGTGATAAAGCAGTAAGATGGGTTTAATTTTACCCCATACTTTTTCATATTTATTTTTAAAGAGCTCTGAATTTTTAGATGTAATTATACAGTAATGCCTAAATATTTGATCTTCTTCTCCACTTTAAAATTAGTTATATCTTGTAATCTCTATTATTTTTTTACAGATTTATTGCTAGAATTTTAGATTTATCCTTATTAATCCAAAAACCTGCAAACTGTCCACATTCCTTTAGTTTATACAATGATAAGCGGATGCTTTCTTGTGAGTCCGCCAGGTATATCACCACATCATCAGCATACAATTTAAGTTTATATTTGTATTGTTTAAATTTCATTCCACTGATTAACTTATCCACTCTGATATTATTGTTCAGAATTTCTAAAGCAGTTTCTAAAATAAAAGGGGTGACAGTGGACACCCTTGCTGTGTTCTCCTGATAACTAATAGCTCCTTTGTTTTTCTCCATTAGTGATCAATTTTGTTGTTTGTTTCCTATATATTACTTCTATCTAATTTATAAAAGCATCTTCCAGTTAACAGTGTATTTTCACATTTTTCAGCAGCTTTATTTTATTTAAAAAAACATCTGAATGAACCAACAGTCAAGCCATATGTTACTATTAATCTGCTTCACAAGGACATCCCTACCTCATAACAAGAGAAGTGACTAAACATTACAGCTGCACCCCAAAAGATACATATCAATTAATGGCGGAGGTGAACATACTACAAATAATTAGTTGTTTATGTATCATAACTTTTCTTGACATAGGACCCAATGAGACTTACAAAAGGCTAATAATATTGATAGTAATAATAGTTACAATATTAACTAATGACTTCAGATAAGTCGTCCCCACAACCCCTCAGTGTAGCTGCCCTATACCTTTTAAATACATCCCTGGGACATGCAGTGTGGATGCTAAGCATTTGGGAAAAGGCAACTTCATGTCGCCCTCTCTTGGCAGTCTGGAAAGCCCCATAGAGTGCTAGTGGCAAACTAAATCCAAACTTCCAATACTTGTTGATTAATAAGTCAGGAACTGTATTTGTTTATTCATATGTATTGATAGGTAAAGTTATTTGGTATAATAATTGTAGAGAAGCCAATAGCTGCCTTATTTTATTTTAATATTTAAATAGTATATTAAGAACTTGACTTAGTAGATTGTGATAACTACAATTATGGTACTGTATAAGCTAAGCCTTTATCTTCATCTACAGATTAGATGGTGACATTGAGAGAAATTGCTTTCTATAGCCAGTTAGTGGATTTAGAAGATTCAGCCCAATTGATCTGGCAAAATTCCACAACTCATTTCATAGTCATTGCACGATGCCAGCTCAAGGCTTCAGGTTGGGAGATAACAACCTTAGGTAAAATCTTAGATTACTCAAGGCAACTTTCCATATCTCCATGTAGAGTTCTTATCTCCAATGAGAACCAGTGAATGTAGAGTTACGAGAAGTCAAATGAGCAAGTTGAACATGAATTACACACAGCTTGTTATAAATGAAGTAATGTTATAAGTTGCCTCCAAACTAAATTGGGAGAGCAGTTAATGTTGGCATGTACATATTTCACTTTACTGCTTAGTATTCATTTTGCTTATTCAGAAGTAAGGGCCCGAACAGAAAGGCCAAAATAAAGCTGTTTCAGGTCACTTTGGAAGTATGCTGTTTTAATGACGCATGCATCCTAAAAGGCCAGAAACTGCGCCAAAGCACAGTAAGGACTGGAGTGCAGCTTTGGCGCAGCTTTTGACCTCTTAAGATACATGTGTCATTTAAACAGCATACCTCCAAAGTGACCTGAAGCAGCTTTATTTTGGCCTGTCTGTTTGGGCCCTAAGTCCTACAGTGTGTAATGGGACTTACTCCCAAGTATGTCTGCATAAGACTTCAGTTGTACTTCATAGTTCTTACTCCAATGAAGGCTGGCATCCTCTTAGGTCTATGTTATGCTACACATGCAAAGTGACTTTTCTGAACAATGTGTAATAATCATATTCAGCTGATGGCAGTGTAAGCAAAGTTGTGTAAGTGAAATAGTTGTGCACGTCATAACACATTAAAGTACACAAAGCAGGGTGTGAATTGCACATTGCAATTACACAATGGGTTGTCAACCAGGTGTATGAGCACTGATCCACATATGTTGGACTACACAGAAAGCAAGTATAGGTGCTGAGTATTGTAACTCTGCCAGCAAATATTTACACTACACTAAAGCAATGTAAGATCTCAGTTTAATGTGTGGTTTATAGAAGGGATCTCTTTTTTAAAAAGTTTTACACTTGTATAAGTTGCCCTGAATTTCAAGGATGGGAAGTAAGAACTGGGTGGGGGTGGGGGAGAATTATTATGAATACTAATATTAGTAGAGAACTTCTGTTGTCCATTTCACAATTAGTTCAGGTTTTTTAAGCCTATCTGAAGACTTCTTAGAGAATGAAAACTGGTAGGTGGCAGAAGGCTGAGCATCTGCTGTTTGCCTAAACCAAATACCTGTTTTTTCATTGACATTAGACAGGCTCGGGAACTTTACCAGCAATATAGTTTTGACCTAAAGAACAGCTGAAGTTTTGCTGAAATAAGCAGGCAAACCATGGTCATGGGAGGTAACCCATAAAATATAATATTGATATAGTATATCCACTGTACATAGTTAGAGTGCTTTGATACTACTTTAATTGCCATTACTCCCTTCTATAGATTCTTTGGTCCTGTAGTTATGTGACATACTTAGAACTTTTTGCCAGAGTGCTCTAGCGCTGTAGTTCAAGAAAGTGGCTAGTGCTGTCTAGCAGTACTTCAACAAACAACAGATCCCAGGATTCTACAACACTGGTGCCATAGCAGTTACAATATAATAAACCTCTATTATTGTGCAATGTGGATGCACTCCCATTAAGTGGGGAAACTAGCATAGTGTAACTGTGGCCATCCAGATAAATTTGTTTTGAACATACAATCCCTTTGCAACCAAACAATTTTGTAAAAACTGATGGATAATCAAGTACTATAAAGGATTAAATAAATACATGTGATGGGATAAACAAGTAAAGGAATAAAGATCCTGTGAAGCTCAGAAATGTAGAGGCATTTGATGAAACCAAACCCCATGAAGTCATGGAGATCTCTTGCAAGCAGTTATGCAATCACCGGTTTCTTTTAATAATAGTTGAAGGTCAAATGGCACAACTCTTCCTGGAAATCCTAAAAAGATTCCCCAGTTGGAGATGATTCTACATTCTGGTTAGACAGAAATGACTACATACTATACACTGTTCTGGGCAACATATATCTAATGACTAATGTATATTAGATTACTTCCACTGGCTGACGCAGGCATAGTTGTTATAAAACAGTTTCACACTCAGTCAAAGCAGCACGTAGCAGTCATATGCAAACAGACTTGTGGATGCAAGACACAGAAACAGCCTCAGGAAGGTCAGAGAGGTCAAGCTGATTACCTCCTCCAGCTTTTGGCAAGCGGCAGGGCTCAGCTGGGTTACCCAAGTTCACAACAAGCTATTGACATTCAGCTGCTTGCTTACTCATTACCACATCAGCAGGGGGAGACTGGCTGGGTCTATGTTTAACTCTTCACATGCCTGAAGATTTTATTTTTTAAAGAAATAACTACCGGTAATAGCAGTTCCAGCACTCAAGTGATGACCAATGAATTTCATAGGGTTTTCTTAGGCAAAGAATATTGAGAAGTGGTTTTCCAGTTCCTTCTTCTGAAATACAGTCTACAGCACTTATTCCACATGTTCAATTTGAAAATTGGTGACTTCTAGAAAATCTAGCAACTTCTTTTCTAAGTGGTCACATTTGAACTTGGGTTAGATCTGAAAGAATAATTCTCATGACATGTTGTTGAGTATCTTCTAAAAGGAGATCAGGACTTCCTTCTCTCTAACTATCATAGATAAACCATGGTATTCAAGGCCATTAGTCTCTTGGTCACATTTGAGTCATGGGAATAGACCAGTTGATTTCACAGAGACACAATGACTCCCATTCTGTTAAGGTTGCCACATTGGCTCCAGGATGGGACTCCAGCAACTTTAATTCTTACCAGATCTTGGAGCAGGACACAGTACTATAAAGCTCTGTGAGGCAGGATTAATGAAACAATAGCCACGTTGAGAGGGGAAGTCTGTGACTGAAAGTTGGGATATGGAAGCTGAGGAAGGATAAGTACCTTCCTCCTCCCTGTTGGAACTTTACAGTACCTCATCCTTCTCGAAAATCTGGTAAGGATTAATTACTGAATCTGTGTCCCACATCCAGTCTGGCAACCCTACATTCTGTGTCCAACCCATAGTTGCTGACTACAATATGATACAACCCTACATACTGATAAACAGAACCTGGTGTGATAAGTAAGCCCCAAAGCTAAGCTACGTATTAGGCTTCTGTGGCGAATAATTTTCTGTTTGCGATGCTAGGTAATTTTTGACTCTGGACTCTTTAGATGGCAAATTGTATTACTGCACTAGCTTCAAAATGTTGTAAGTTAGCCTTCTGTGTAAAGTACTTTCCTGCTCATTCTGCTGAGTGGGGACCTGGACATCTGCCCTAAACGCTATCACTTGTGGCACCCCGTTTTTCTCTGATCCTAGCACAAAATCCTTTCAGTAAGTTATATACCTCTCTGTATAGTAGCCATTATTTGTCTTCTGTGGTTCCAGAAAGCATTATTTGGATTAGTCCTCCATATTAAGTTTGTTATAAAAAGACTTATCACCATAGCTAAAGAATAAAAGGAGAATCTTTAATCTGAAATTGCAAACCCAGGCATGGCATAACATCCATTACAAAAGTGCTTTTTTGTATAGTGGGAGTATACTAACAGAGTCATAAGTGTGATTGATTTCCCATTTACTCCATTTCAGCTCCTGGCAACTTTTGGCAAGTTTAGATATCTGAATGTTGTAGAAATGAATTTCAGAAAGGAGTAATAAATGTTACTTCTGTTTCATGACATTTGGCATTGCATTTATGTACAGACTTCTGAATGCTGGGGACTTCATAGATGCATAAAAGTAGTTCTGCTGTGCAAGACAAAAAAAGACCTTAAAATCAATAGTAAGGCTTGAATCCAGGGGATCACTAGGTTCTATTTCCTGCTCAGTCATGAAACCCATTTGGCAAGTCACATGCTCTTAGCTTCAGGGAAAGGCAATGGCAAACCTCCTCTGAACAAATCTTGCCAAGAAAACCCCATTGATAGGTACTGCTTAGCATCATCATGAATTGGAAATGACTTGAAGCACACAATAATAATAATAACAAGAGGCTCTTCTCTTAAAGGGAATGGTATAGACAGGATAGTGATAACTTGCTCTCTCTCCTCAGACATCCAAGTTAACCCTTTCCTCTATGCCTTACTAGAGCTTTTTGGTGTTTATAATGTGGGGAGATACTGAATAAAATGACATTTTCTTCTCCCAGTATTGAAGTTGGGTCACCTCATTGTGATTTTTCCATCTCAAAAAAAAAAAAAGAAAGAAAAGAAAGAAAGAAAGAAAGGGAAAAGAAAAGAAAAGAAAAAAAGGAAAGGAAAGAAAAGAAAAGAAAAGAAAAGAAAAAAAGTGTGTGTGTGGGGGGGAAGCAGTAATAAAAAATATCTGATCCTCTGAATCAAACACTTGAAAGTAACTTTTAAGATGTCTGAATATAATGGAATTCTAAATCCTTCCATTAATAAGAAGTGATAGGATGATGGTCTGGGATACACTTATGGATGACTCATTGTATTCCATCATCTTGGAAGTTACTTTTCAAGCTTTGATAGTAACTGTAGGAACACCAGGAGCTAAACAGACTTCAGATAAACTTCTGTTTATATTGAATGTAGGAACTTCACCTTCTCAACTAAGACCAGCGTGTATGTGTATTTTCTGTGAGTCACTAGTGAAGGGAGTGTGCTTTGCATACAACACTATAGCATTTTCCCAGTGTATAACGTACAGTGTACAACATAGTTCCAGTGTACAATTAATATGCATATAGAGGGCACCATCAGGCTTTGGCCCACTGCTCTCCAATTGTTTAACCACAGTTTGTTTGTTTATTGCACAGTTATCCCACTGTTCTTCTGAGATCAGATTCAAAGTGGTTGATCTGCATCAAGTATCCATGTACCTATTTGTATGTGTGCTGCATAAATACAATAAGTCTATGGACGGAGATGGAATTGGGCCCATTCAGTGTCCACAAGTGTGTAGAGTGGGTTATGTGAAAAGAACCCCTGCATGTGTTCAGTTGTACATCTGTAAGCTCTCCATGGAATCAGAACATTGCACAGCTGGTTGTTCTATGGGAGTGCCTACATGCATACAGTGGTATGTTTATAGAAGCTATTTCCAGCATATCCTGTTGAATGCAGAGACACTGATGTTATGGAGCTAATGGGCCATATTGTTGGCATGGGTGAATCACAAAGAATAGTATTCATTTGTACACCGGTATAGTTGTTGTGTGCCTTCAAGTCATTTCTGACTTATGGTGACCCTAAGGTGAACCTTTCAATGGGTTTTCCTGTCAAAATTAGTTCAGAGGAGTTTTCCCATTGCCTTCCCTTGAGGCTGAGAGTGTGTGACATGCCCAAGGTCATCCACTGGGTTTCATGGCCGAGCTGCGAATTGAAATCTCATCTCCAGAGTTGCAGACCAATACTCAAACCATTATACTATACTGTGGCTCTACAGGTAAATTTGTACTGATGGGTACATCTGTATGCATGTATGTTTATCAAGACATATGTCTCAACTCATGTGCAGCAGTAAAAGTTCTTGTACATATGATGGGGGCCCTAATGTCTGAAGAGAGCAATTTCTCAGTGTTTTATCCATTTCCCAATGATGTTCAGAGAATACCTTGATGGTAGCAGAGGGGAAAACCTAAACCTGACCTTCTTGGGACAAGAGTGGGATCCAAACGAAAAATTCATTTCAATTCGATTCAACCAGGGGCATCACTAGGGTGTGTGCAAGGCAGTGCAGGATGTATGTGTGTCAGGGATGCAGATGGCACCAAAGTCATAGTCCAATACTCAAACCACTATACCACTGGTCTAAAAAATAAGAGATCCATTACATATATAAATTTGTAATGGGTCCCTTCTTTTTTTGATTTCTGATTACACAGAGATATTAATATGACTAATTAAATAGATAGGAGGAAAATGCTAACATTAAGAAGAGGATATAAAATGTGTAAAAGTGTATGCCAAAATACTTCTTCAAATATTGTCTAAAAGTAACTTTGGAAAATGATTAGAAACCATGACTCGTTACACCAGTAAAATGATCATACACTTACTTTTTACATTACTTTTGAAATGTAACTATATGTCACCTTCATTTTCCCCTCAAATGTAAATTGCTGGGATAACTGCTTCACCTGTCAATTGTTACTTCCACATTCTGATTCCAGGTATGTGCTCATGTTATTAAATTAAGAAATCTAAACCACTATATCATATTTTGTTTTGTTTTTTGTTTTGTTTTTAATTGGAACGTGGGATACATTGCTATAGGTTGTCTTCCATCATCCCTCAATGCAAGTAATTTGTTTCACTTTATGACTATACACAGTATTACATTTTAGTAAATTATTTTTTTAAAGTCAATTTGTTGAAATACATTTGATTCAAATCACTGATTTGCAATGAAAATTACAAAATCTATTTCATGTGCTGTTGTTTTTCTTTCTGATGTTGTAATTAAGACAAAAGTTGAAGGACTCTTCATTTTCAGAGTTGCCAATCTGTGTTATCGCTTAACATCCTTCAGTTGATAACAGAACAGAGACAAAAGAACAAAAACACTCCTAACAGACCTGAATTCATGTGTGTATTGGAAGAGACAGGTTTGCATATCATTAATCAGCTTTATTCTCAAAATAGAGAGAGGTGAAAATATGATCTTTACACAATACAATACAACGAGAACATTTACATCACTGACAATACTTTATTGAATTATCTTACTCTATATGCTGTTTTTTGAGAGTTAAATTTGAACATTTACTTCCCTTTTCTAATTTTAAATAAAATAATGTTGTGAAGGTTCTCTATGGTCCCACTCCACTCCTCTGAGCTGGATGGGACACCTTTGGGATATTGCTGGGACCTTCTACTAGTAACCTACAATCAGAACAGACACTAGTTGAGCTAAGAGGAGCGGGCTATAAATAAACTATTATTATTATTATTATTATTATTATTATTATTATTAAGGCCTATTAAAAGGAATGAAGAAAGAGGCAGAGTACTGAAGGAAAAGGTTTATTATGATGTAAAGAACATTAAAGAGTAAGACATGGAGAACAACTGGTCCTCCAGGCACAAACCTAAAAGATAAATTACAAAATAATATATTTCATCCAAACATAGCCAAACCTGAATCCCTGACTAAAGAGTTTATCACTCTGGGGCTAATTTCAGCATTAAGGAGAGATTAAAGCACATTTAAAGCATCCCAAAATTAAAGCAAAAATGGCTAGTAATTACACAAATGATTATCACACACAATTGTCCAGAAAAAGTGATATTTAAAATGCATTGTTGCTGAAATCCTGAAAGTAAAAAGATGTGCGTTAATGCTTCTTTGTGACCACTTTAATGGTGGTTTTTATGCGATGTCATGTGAAATCGTTTTGCTTAATTATGCAATTTTTCTGGGATAAACTGCAAATCTCCTTCATGTGATAAACTACTAAAAAGGGGGCTAAAAGATGAGACCTTGCTTCTTTTCAGCTTCTGACACTCAACTGCCTCAACAGTCTCTCTCCAGCAACCATCTAGAAAGTTGTTTTCTAACTGCCTTCTGACACCACTAGTGATAATCACTCCTCATATTTACAGTAACCCCCTCCCCCTGTAACAAAAGTAAATGTAACAAATTTACAAATGTAAATGTTTCAGAAAATATCCAAATAAACTGGTATAATTAAGAAATATTCCAGTTACATTCTTATTGACAAAGCTTATATTGGAGGCAGCATTTACTGCAATGCCCCCAAGTCATGCTCTCTTGTCAACAGGACTTTACAAACAAGCCAACTGTATTTACTTAAGGCAAGAGAAGTCGGTGGAATCAGAGGAAAGTAATGCAACACCATAATCTCAGGGGTAAAGTTTTTAAATATTTGACACTCTCTATATCTTGGAAACTATTGACTCATAGCCTCTGGGGATAGTGTTGGGATTTATTAAAGCAGAATAATGTTTGATTAATAAAATATAAATCTTGCTTAAAACCAACCAAAAGTATGAAACCATAATTCTGTTAATAAAAATAAATCATTGCCATTGCATAGTGTTGGGGGGGGGGGAGGAAGGATGTCAGAATCCAGACATGACTTTTCATCTATGCAGGAAGAGGGGAAGGAGGGAGGGAAAGTGTCTCAAATAAAAATTTGCTTCCTGAATACTGATGCACAGATCATGATTGTGTTGCAATCAGGATATCCATCATGATTGTGTTGCAATCGGGATATCCCATCAAACTCTTTTTTAAAAAGACGAAAATTATTCCTTGAGTACTGAAAAGTAGCCTGCAGTTGTGTAAGGAGGCATATGAAGCAAACATTGTGATGTCTGTTTTAAAAATGTGTGAGCCATCACAATAACCTTGCTGATTATTTAGGCACTCTTACTAATCAGGACATGAGCCAAAAGAATGACTGTCTGATGGTGCTGGGTGACCTTTTGGAATGTATATCTCTCAGAATCCACAAGCTATCATGGCTATTAGCCATAAAGGATTCTGGGAGTTGTAGTCCAAAGGGAAGTTTTTCCAAGTGCTGTAAAGGTACATGCACACAATACATGCACACGTACTAACACTCCAAGGAGCCTGGCGCCTGCAACATACATAAAGCATAGTTTGGAACATCAAGCTCTACAGACTGTTTTTAAATGAATTTAAGTTAATTCAATCATTTAAATACAAAATACATGCACTCAGGGTCCTTTTAGTATCCATGCCAATTTTCAGATATCTAAATTTCATAGTCTGTGGCACAGACTGTTTGGTTCCCCCACATCCACACCCACTCCTCTGCTACCTTTTATTGTAGATTTCCTTTACTGTAGATTTCCTGGGCTTGTTCTCTTTGTCACATTCTATTACAATCAGGAGACAGAATCCAGAGATATCTTTGCAGATAGAATCAGGCTCAGTTTTCAGTGCCTCCCAAGCAAATAAAATATAGTAAATGGAAACTTGCTCCTGTTTTTGCCCCTATAATTGGGTCAAATCAGCTCACAGAAGACAATGGGAGCTGCTATGAAAGAGGTTTCGAAGCTACTGTTGAAGGAAAAATCTTACCCTGTGCTGCTGACATTTCGCTTTCATTTAACTGTCTATATCTGCAGTGCAGTGTGTTCTGTCCATGGGGTCTTTGATATTGTCAAAACAGATGGTCAGGGAAAGAGAACACAAGAGTTCAAGTCAGCATGAGTTTGGGACAAAAAACCCCCACAAAAACATTAAGATTACACAGCCAGTGGCAGCTGGTGGCTTCCATGTGCATGCCAGGAGTGGCTGGTGGATCTGTTGCCACAGGGGCAGTGAATTCATTCTCAATTTTGTGGTTGCTTCCCTATAGCTGCTTAGATTGTACTGGCGCTTCTCTAGTGCTGAACCTCCATTGGCTCCTATATAGCCTTGGTGATGCAGTGGTTAAGTGCTAGTACTGCAGCCATTCATTCACAAACCACAAGGTTGTGAGTTCAATACCAGCCAGGGATTCAGGGTCGATTCAGCCTGGCATCCTTGCAAGGTCACTAAAATGAGTACCCATCTTATTGGGGGTAATTAGCTCAAAAGGCCTGATTGGGGCCATGGCATGAGGTTGCCATGGCCCCAATCTGACTAGGAAAGGGGTGGCTGGAGGCCACCACTGAGGGGTTGTCTGTTGAGCCCCTAATCTACAGAGCATATTTACACTGCCACAGTCATGGGAGCTACCAGCCACCTGTACTGTTTTGTCTTTGGGGAGGGGGGGGCTCTGCTTCTATAATTGTTGAAGACTCTGCTCCTGTGGCTACTGGAGCCTCACATTTTGTGGTAGGAGACTGGCATAGCCTTTGGGCTTGCAGGCTCTCTATCTAAGCCTTCATTCTCAGACCCAGAGTCCATCTCAGAGTCCTTGAGGCAGGGCATGATACCACCACTGGATGGTGCTCATATATATATCAGTAGAAGCTAGTCCTAAGAAATCTATCTGAATCTTTTAGGAAGACTAATTATGGACAGATTCAGCCCTATCATGGGGCAGAGTGAGGCAGGCACCTCAAGTGGCAAATGGTAAAAGGCAACTGTAGTACCTATTTCACACTACCCAGTTATAGGACTGGATTCCACTTTAAACACCATGGTTCCATTCTATGGAATCCTGAGATTTGAATTCTTAGAAGAAGGCCCCAGGGCCTCCCCAAATAACAACCCCATCTCCCAAATCTATAGGATGCAGGCATGGCATGGAGTCATAGGAGTTTATCACACGAAGGGAATTGGAAGTATAATCCAATGGCAATCTGAATGCAATCATGGGGTTTTGCGTGATTGTGTGAAAGCTGATCACACACATTTTTGGGCAAAGTGAAGTCCTTCCAAATGCAATTGTGGGGTTTCGCATGATTGTGTGAGAAACTATCACATACAATTTCAGGCACGGGGAGGCAATTTCGGGAAGTTCTGAACGCAATGCAGTGTTAATATGCAATCACGTAAATTCACTGAATTAGCGAATTTACTCATTTCCGAACTGGCCCCACTTCCATTTCTTTCGAAAGTGAGAGAAATTCCTCCTGTGTGATAAACTCCATGGTGGAGTCACAGTGCTATAGTTATGTGTTTTGAAAGGAATCTAGATTGTTGAATCAGAAAGCTGTGTGCAAAGTAGCCTGCCCTGTGTTCCTTAAGCTATCCTGACTCCTTCACATGTGGTGGACGTTTTTGGCCTACAACCAGCATTGAAGAAAGATTGGCTGGTCAAACTCTTTGGCTTTTGTACATGGAATGAGAGAGGCCACCATCGTGTCCATCTCCTTAGACAACAAAATGCATATTTCCTGCCTTGGTTACATTGTTGTTATGTATTCTCAAGTTGACTCTGACTTATGGTGACCCTATTCTAGGCTGTTTGTTTGTTTGTTTCTTTGTTGGTAAGGTTTATTCAGAAGAGGTTTTCCATTGCCTTCTTCCAAGGCTGAGAGAGTTTGACTTTCCCAAGTCACTGAGTGACTTGCCATTCAGTAGGTTTTCATGTCTGCATGGTAATTCAAATCCTGGTCTCTCAGAGCCCTAGTCCAGCACTCAGACCACTATATCAAGTACTGTTGCTCCATTTGTTGGTACCATTTTTAGGCATACTCTAGTATCAAGGTAATTCAAGGTTAGGGATTGTGGTGCATAGACCTGCCTATCAGCCAATCACGATGGGAAGCCGGCTGGAAAGGGCTATAAAAGGGCCTTGCAAAGAATGAAGGGGGGGTTAGTTTGGAGGGAAAGAGTTTTATCAAAGGGAGAGTGTGCTCTTAGAGTTCCAGAGGGAACATTTTAGTTTTGTTTGGTGACCACAAAAGGGTCTTAAGAGTCCAAAGAGGGACTGTGTAGGCTTGGAGAGTCTAGTAAGGAGAGGCTCAGAACAAGTTGGCTGTTGAAAAGAAGATTTTGGTCCATGTACCTGAGATAAGATTGCAGTTCATGGAGGGACATTAAGAATTCTTAGCAGGAGGCTCCAGGACTGCCCCAAACTACAACCCCATCCCCCAAATCTATAGGATGCAGCCATGGCATGGAGTCATAGTGGAGTCACAGTGTTTTGAAAGGGATCTAGATTGTTGAGATATATATATATATATATATATATATAATATAAAAGCACCATCCGGTGGTGGTATCATGCCCTGCCTCAAGGAATGTGTGGCTGTATTAATATTAATATTTTGAAGGAACATCTTGTAATTAAGTGATAAAATGAATAGAACAATTATGAGTCTAGTTTAAAAGATTATTTTATTATTTTACAATAAATTTCTTGTTAGTATTTAAAACACTACTTGGTCTCTGTTTGAATATCAAACCCCACTACCAAAAATATTAGTGACACAGAGGTGCTGTGCCATCTTAAAGAGCAGGAGTCCTTTGCAGAATTTTGGTGGCAGCGGTGGGATTAAAAATCCCATAGGTCTGACACAGAGGAGAATAGGTTGTGGGTGGACCATGTCTGAGAGGGTTCACCACAGGGATTCCTGAAAGCCATCAAAGCATTTACAACTTTGCTGTTTAGGGGGTTGGACTGGATGGCCCTTGTGGTCTCTTCCAATCCTATGATTCTATGGTTTATAATGACTAGTCAGAGAGTTATAGTAGCCATAAGTACTCAGAGAAATTGTTAATTTTAATATGGCAGGAGCACATGAAAGAAGGTGCTGGCTTTGAAACAGTATCTATATGTCACCTCGGCACTCTTAAATTGTGTTTTATTTTATTGACATTATAGTAAGTTACATATTCGATAATGTTGTGCTCACATTAATTTCTATGAGACTATGAGGATTGGGTACCCTTAATTAAAGATATTCCAAATACCACATGCCAACAAGAAAGATGGTCACAGTAAATTCCAACCTAACTATAATTTTAGCTTTTACTTGGTAGGTGAAGGTTGTAACATTTCAAAATTGATGTGGTTGTTTAGTGTTGAATAAAACTCACTAATCAATTCATCTAAAGATGCATTGTCATAAAACAGGACAGTAATGAATTTAATGGAATTGGCTATGCTTAGAAATCTAACTATAGAGGACGTGTACCATGTCCATCTTTCCATCTTTGCCAAAACACAAGACAGATAAGTATTGGCCTAAATTCAACACCTACTCGGCATGCTGTAAACATCTACATGCAGACCTATATTATGCTGAGCCATATACCATCACCACCTTAATGTAATGTAAAGCTCTGAAGCCAACATGCATGGCCAGTCTGGGCTTCACAGCAAGCAGGCAGGACTGGAGAAGGCCTGGCTATGACCCTATACCCAGAAGCCCAAGGATGGCATCAGTGATAAAATCTGTGGGGGTCCTCTAGAGGTTTCAGGACCTCTGTGTCTAGTTGGGAGTGGGGAGTTGCCAAACATTTATTCAGCTATTCCTGCTCATCTTGAAACATGGAAAATCCATGTAAGGCAGCTTCTGGGCTATAGAGTAAGTTGGAAGGGAGGCTTTGAGTGCTGCATGGGGAGTACTAAACCCTTTAACACCTGAAAAATCAGTACTGTGTGAGTAAGGGACAATTATGTGTGCAGATGTCTCTACTTGCATTCTGGCCATGATCTCATAGAAGCCTAGACCTACTTACTCACAAAAAGACTTGTAGGCACAGAATTTCTTATTAAGCATTATTCCCTGCTTGCCCTTTCAATGTTTTGCAAAGCATGCTGACTTCAAATGAATTTCCTTTTACGTTTATGAAAAAAAGCAGTGTAAAATCAATAGGAAATCTGTGTGCTGTTTTCACACACAGAGCCAACATGGTGTAGTGGCTTGAGTGCTGGACTATGACTCTGGGAGATCAGGGTTTGAGTCACTGTTAAACCATGGAAGCCTATGAGTGACCTTGGGTAAGTCATGTTCTCTCAGCCTAAAAGAAAGAAAATGGAAAGATTCCTATGAACAAATCTTGGCAAGAAAACTCTAGGATATAGTCAAGCTAAGCTGGAGTCACTTTGAAGGCACATCACAACTTATTTTCTATGGAGACTGTTACATGGGGAAAACCAGGAGATTAAAAGGCATTTTCCTGAGAAAGTTGTGTGATCACGGTGCAGATTTTCAGACAATGTCACGCTCTAAGATGACTTATCCTGGGAACAACCAGGAATGCTCCAGCAACAAACCATTAATGGGATTTCCCCGTAAATGGTTTGTTGCTGTAGCATTCCTGGTTCATCCCAGGATAAGTCCTCTTAGATTACGACATGTGTGAAAAACTTTGCCACAATCACACAACTTTCCTGGGAAAATGCCTTTTTAATCTCTTGATTTTCCCCATGTGATGGTCTCCTATGAAACAGAAAAACCATAACATAAATTTGTGCTGTGCTGTGCTGTAATTACCAAGGCAGATTGCTTTTCTTAGATATTTATGGGGATTTGAAAGCTCAGAATATAGCCAGCAGCTGGCTTCATTGTGCCAGACTTTGGTTATTGACTGAAAAGTAGTGCATTGGTCATCTTTTATGCCGAAATTTGATTAAATGTATCAGCCTCTCAAAAAACCTTCTCTCAAAAGAGTGAAAAGAGACAGGGCAATAGACCTAAATGAAAATAAGAACAAATGTGTTAGACCAAATAAAAATGAGCACTCTACAGAATCAGCTCTGCTTTTTGTGGTGGTCAACCCACCCTCTTTTAAAATGGCTTAGCAAAGTCTACAGAGAAGGAGGACATTCTGTGAAAGGCAAATATAACATATACATCATGATGGAAAGGACTATAAAATTGCAATTTGGGCTTTGCTACCTATGGAGCCACTTCTGGAAGCTATTTATTATTCCAAACAATACCTTGCTGCTCAAAGAACAAAAATCAAAATGCTATACCAAGCATGCTAAAGGCCTTCTGAGTACTTAGTTGCTATATGGATCTCAGCTACAGAATCTTGTTATACACATGTAAAATCACCCAACACGCCCACCAAGCAATTAGAATATAAACCTATAATAATCTATAAAAAGACACACTACCTTTCTGCCTGATGATGTGCTTTAGTGGCAATGTAAATAAAAAGACATCTGCACTCAGATTTATGTTAGCCAAAATCCATTTTCTAGTCGTTTCTGGAGTAAAACCACTGCATTGATTGCTGAATGGTAAGTCAATACTTATGTAAATCTCGTTGATTTAATGGGTTGATTCTAACTGGTGCTAACAATTAGACCTACAGTATAACATCTCACCTCCTCAAACATCAATGATCTGCTAAAAATATATAGCTATTAATCTGTGTTCATCTTCTATTTATAATAAATGTATGTTATTATGCATTTAATAGTAATTACCATGGAGTAAGATAAATATTTATTTCCTTGTAGAAGACATGACTGTAATTCCCCTAGTAACGTATCAAGCAGAATAACAAATGTCAACGTACTTGGAGTTATAAAAAATGGTTTCAGTGTTAAGTTGAAGGCTTTCATGGCCAGAATCCATAGCTTTTTGTGGGGTTTTGAGAATATGCGGCTGTGTTCTGGAAGAGTTTATTCTTCTGAGGATCTCCCACCAAGACTGTATGGACTGCCCAAGATCCACAAGGATTCCATTCCACTTTGATCCATAGTGAGCTCCATTGGATCCCCCACATAAGACTTGACTAAGTTTCTGTCCACACAATAACAAACCCATGTGGGGCAACCCCCCCCCCCCACTACATCAAGGACTCGGCTCATGTCAAAGAAAAAAATCAACAATCTCAAACCTAAACTTGGAGACATACTAAAGAGCTTTGATGTGGTCTCCTTGTTCACTAAAGTCCCCATAATGAACACCATTGAATCCATCCGACAAATTTTTCCAGAAGACATCACAGCCCTGTGACAAGCTACTTCCAGTGGGACAATGGATTTTATGAGCAGAGATGGGGTAGCCATGGGAAGTCCTCTGAATCCTGTGATAGCAAACCTTCCCTAGGATTGTTGTCTTTTCCAATGAGTAGTGCCTTCTCATTATGTGGCCAAAGTACGACAGCCTCAATTTAATAATCTTGGCTTCCAGGGAAATGTGATAGATAGATCTATTTCCAGGAGTTCCCTTCTAACAGTCTTCAGACCTTTTACCTGACAATAGAGTTATGCTGGAGAGGGTAGAGTTGGCTTATACCCCTTTTCAAACATCTTTATTTGTGTAGCTGTGTGGAAACTCCACACATCTATAGTTTTACTGGAAAATGATGGTTATTTAATTGCTTATGGCATCACAGAGGTGGGAAAATGGATGCTTACTAGGTGAATAGAGTCAATTGATTATTATTGTACAGCAGCACAGAACTTTCACCATAGACTCTTGACAAATTTGAACTTAGAAGGCTTATCATTTATACCACACGAAAGTGCAAATGTATAGTCAGAGACCCATGATTTGGATTTTTCATAAATTACTGCTATGTTTAAGGTCACACATACACACACACCATGATCAGATACCTTGATGTATCTCCTTTGAGAAATACATTAATTTGATAATTGTTTTTTATGTTATGTAAATAAATATTTTTCAGTACCATGGATCTGACTTGATAGATTTCTTTCCTATCAGAAATGTATGACCAATACTGTACAGCATTGCCATGTCTGTCATCCCAAATGCATTTACTGTGTAAGTTCATTCATTTCAGTGGAGTTAAATTCAACCAAATACTGTATTGTTAAGACCATTCTATCACACAAAAAATATGTTTTGCTTTCTATCTTTGTAATAAAGCTCAATAAACAATGACATAGAGTAATGCTAAGTAAGGGCCAATAAAGAGGGCCCAAAAGTGGTGTGGGGGTGGTAGCGATACTAGAGTTCCGGACCATGCAGCAACTGCATGGTCCGGAACTCTAGTATGTAACAGTGACATTATCATGGTGGCGTCCCATCTCACAGCGCCACCATGATAACGTCACTGCTGTGCAACGTCTACACATCGCTGTGCATCAATGATGTCATGACATAAGACAGGCACCACAAAAAGAACCTGGTTCTTTTGATGCTTGATTCAATATTTGATATCTGCTGTTTTAACTTGTTTTCTTATGATGTTTCTAACTTGTTGTTTTAACCTCTAGACTGTACACCATAGGCAGGCTTTTTACATATCCTAGATTTTATTTGGTTTTTGTACAGCGCTGTGTACATTTACGGTGCTTTATAAATAAAGCTAATAAATAATAACAACAACAACAACAACAACAACAACCAGGAAGAACTGGGTTCTTTTCACTGTGGAGGGATACCACACAGTTTGGTGGCTGCGACGTCCCTCCACAGAAGAAAAGGGTGGCTCGAGACCTCTCTTTTTGGGTGGTCTGTCAAGCCCCTAAGAGATTTATCTAGATTTTAACATTTGTGCCCTAGACTTTTTTTTTGTTTTTTACAAAATCACCCCAATACTGCTTATTGAGAGGAAATTCCAAATGTATAATAAAACATTTAATCGATAAGGACATCACAATGAAGTTATCAAAACTAAAAGACAGCAATCTACAATGAGCAAGTTAAAAACCTACTACACAATTCGTACTACACAATTATACCACTTTGATACTACTTTGACTGTCATGCCTATGGAATCTGGGATTTTTAGTTTCCAGTGGTATTTGAACTCTGACAGAAAATTCTACAATCTCACAAAACTACAAATCCCAGATTTCCATAGAGTGCAGGCAGTAGTATCTCTACCCCTCGTGTCACTTGGTTTGTGTGTGTGGAGTCTGCTGGGAATTAGCATAGGTGTCCAAGAGAGCCCACTCAGCCCACTCATTAATTGTGGGGTGAAGATCTCCTTGTGAGGAGGTCTCTGCCCACTCCAGCAAAGCTGAGAGGGGCACAGTTTGAGGAGCGCCCAACTGAGTGCCACCCTTCTTCTGAAGTGTCACCAGTGTGGGGCGCATGAAGTGATACCACTGGATGAAGCCATGGCAGTTAAAGTGGGACCAAAGTGTTGTTAGAATTGGAACAATTACTAAAGAAAATCGGGAAGAAAGTACTAAGGCAGGCTTAATGCTGAACATTAAGAAAACAAAAATAATAATCACAGAAAATTTACATAAATTGAACCTAAATGATGAAAAAAATGGAACAGAAAAAGAACCCTCCTACCTTGGATCAACCATTGACCAGAATAGAGATGACAGCTAGGAAATTAGAAGAACACTAGGGCTGGGAAGGGCACCTATGAAAGAACTATAAAAGATTCTATAGTGTAAAGGCATAAAATTGAACACTAAGGTCAGGACTGTCCAAGCCATTGTATTCCCTATCATGTATGGATGTGAAAGCTGGACAATGAAGAAAGCTGATAGAAAAGAAATCAACTCATTTAAAATATGGTGCTGGAGTAGAGTGCCAAAGATACCACTGATGGTCAAAAAGACAAACAAATGGGTCCTTGAACAGATCAAGTCTGAACTCACCCAGGAGGCCAAGATGACTAAATGGAGGCTGCCATACTCAGCAACATTATAAGATAAGACACACTAGAAAAGACAACAATGCTAGGAAAGGTGGGTGGTGTTAGAAAGAGAAGAAGACCACATACTAGATGGATAGAATCAGTCAAGGAAACAGTGGCCCTGATTCTGCAGAACCTCTATGTCAGTCCAAACGCAATTAACTGAAATGGACTTGTTGTACAGGACAGATGCATACCACTTTAAATATTGTAGAACAATCTGCAATCTAAAACTTGTATGTTGTGATTTTGAAAATAAAAATAATAATGAGTAGTTTGGTTTTTATCTGAAGGATCCATTTATAGTTGCTTCTGGGATATAGGAATATGCATTTTAAGATATGCATTTGTATGTGTGGCAACAAGCACCATGGATGCCATTTTCAAAAAGTGTGGTTAAATTCACCTGGTGTACCATGTTTGGCTTTTTAAGTCACTCCATGATTCTGTTTTTGATCTTCCTTTTTTACACTTTTCCCTACCCCTCTTAATAATCTTTTGAAGTAAATAAGCTCACCATTTTTCATCTCATTCAAACAGAGTATTTTTTTATGTCACTAATCTTTTACATCCCATTTAATTAAGCACCTTCTAAATCTTGAAAGCCATTCTGAATATAGATTGTTTGGATGAAAGGAATCAGTTTTCTTTGTCTCCTGTACTGATGTTTGCAAGACTTTCTTCAATAGTTTTTTTTATATATATGTATTATGTTAACTCAACATGTTAATAGGCCAAATCACCATGTTATAAATTATTACATCCCCTGCAGTAAGGTGACTTGCACATACTATGAACTTTGGAAACTTCTCTTTTTATTCATTTCAGTACTCAGCAGTATTTCCTGTTATCTTGGAACATAATCAAACTGGACATTTTTGGTCACAGAAAAACAGTTAAACCAACTGTCAAAGGACAGCACCTGCAGAGCAGTTACTGGAAAAGGACAGGAATTTCTACTATTTGAAATTCTGCCCCCCCCCCCCCCAAAAAAAAGTTATAGCACTTGGAAGCAGAACTCAGTGTTAAACAAAATTGTTGGGCTTTTGAAGCAAGAGCAGCACAGCATCTTATGACACCACAAAGACCAACAGGTTAATAGTGGTGTTGTGGTTTGTTGTGCTTTTGTATATTAGAGACCACTTCATGAGATGCATTAGTCTGATAATTCTTAAGCTAGTTGATAGATGAGAGGGAATCAACATTTTCCCCCCAATGTACCATGGATTGGCAATATATTTGTGCCTATTGGTTATGTCTGCTTCTTTCTTTCCTGGAACTTGCAGTGGACTGTCAGCCAATTGGCCATGGACCAGCATCATCTGTGGACCACCACTTTGGATAGCACTAAATTAAGTGAAATCCTGAGTTGTCATCATTGGAGTCACAGTGTTGATAAACTGGGACTTGGTAATTAGCACTGGCAGAGATGTCATCTGCAATTCCATTCTTAGGCATCTCTGTTTCCTCTGAGCTTACCTGCACTCCATGGAGTAACTGGATATGAAGGGATAGATTGTCCCAGAAACAATGTATTGTTGTGCTCTATCACTCTTGTCATGGAAAGTCATTCTTGTGGGGTTGGGGGTTGGGGTGAGGCTTGAATGAAACCCCTTGGCTTAAATCCATTGTTAGTCTAAACTAGAATAACAGAATCAATGGGAATTGGACAAATTAATATGTACATTTCATTGATTCACGGGACAACTCTCGTTGGTATTAACAATTGAATCTGGAGCATCTGAGTTATACAGGCCCTCCTAGATCTGAAAAGTGGTCCCTCCACTTTTAGGAGACCACCCCGCAAGTCAGAAAGACCTTAAATATTGTGTGTCTACACAGAGTCAATCTCTTGCTCCCTTTGGCCTGCTGCTCCAGACTACACATTGGAGAGTGAGAACACCCATGTGTGTATTTTAGGCTGTAAGCCCTTAAGTTTAGCTACACCCCTCTAGCCCCACTTAGATTGGTTAGGATTGGTTTGTTTTTAGGTCCCATGGTGCTTAGCCCTCTTTTATTTTGAGAAAGAGCTTGCATTGAGTATAAATGTTTCTGTTGGTTTCTGCTGCTATCTTTTTCTGTCTTTTTAAGAGAGAAACAATTGTTCTGCTTCAGAGTCAACTTATCCTTTCACCTCATTTTTATTTAGAACCACTTTGGTTTATTGTCCATTTTTAAAGTCTTTTACTGGAAAGATCCTGCAGAGATCTAATAGCTAAGAGCTTTCCTCAAAACAAAAACAACAACAGTGCACTTCCTTTAATAATTCAGCAATTGACCCAATGGCTCTGTTTTAGTTGGGACTACCAGTACAATATAGACCAATTTGTGTTTTGGCAGGTACAAAACAGTCAAG
Organism: Urosaurus nigricauda; assembly: GCA_034509955.1. NCBI lineage: Eukaryota > Metazoa > Chordata > Lepidosauria > Squamata > Phrynosomatidae > Urosaurus > Urosaurus nigricauda. The sequence continues at coordinate 62,159,360 of JAOEGL010000003.1, forward strand.
GACCATATGTTACTCACTGGTCATGTGTTGCCCACCCTGGTATGATATAACCCTTGTCTGAAGTCATTGGGTCCAGACACAGCTTTGGAGATTATCACATGGGGACAGGATGAAGTTGGGATCCCTCCCCCATTGTTATCCCATCTTTGACTATGATTCCATGAAAGGCTTACAGATCACAACACTATTATCCCATCATTGAAGTGGCATTCCACTAATGTGAACTCCTGTTAATGCTAAATGCCAAGTAATGCTGCTTCAAAGATGGGACAATGATGGAATCTGTGTGATGTCGTCTGAAAGTCTTTCATGTGATGACAGTCAATCTTGCTTTCTGGATAGGATAATGTCCGAATAAGCATGACATCAGATGAAAATCTTCTCGTGATTGTGTTATAAGAACGGGAAAAGGACGGGTCAAGGACGTTTCATCCCCCATCTGATAATCTCCTTTGTCTCTTTGATCAAGAATTAAAAAGAAGAGATGGCAGATGCATCAAACATTGATTTAAGACATAGATCAATGTTCAAATGATATGACCTTTGAAATTTAAAGAAATGCTATTCAATAAGCGAACAGAGCATTTGCTGCTGTTGATAGTAACATATGTTTTACTGTTGGAAACATCCAGGAAAATTTTTATGCTTATTAATTTCTCTGTGTGAAGTGACTACCTGAAATGAAAATTGCTTACTAATAATCCCAGCAACCCTTCATAAAACAGCATGAAACTGACAGAAAATCAAATCTCCTTTTGACTTTTGACCATTAAGAGATTGCACTTACTGTTTTGATGCAGCCTGAGCAAGATTCTTAACTGAGCTGTCATGACATGAATATAGAGATGACACAAAAATAGTTAAGTGTCAGCTTTAAAAAAATAGTGGCAGATAAAAGCAGGATTAAAACAAATCTGTTGCTTGGTTCTACATAACTCATTTTCAGTGAATATAAAACTGAAGTAGGTTTTTCTAGAATGCCTTACTTTAAATTGGTTTGTGTATGTATGTGTGTGTGTGTGTGTGTGTGTGTGTGTACTGATAATCCTGCTTTGAGAGCCAATGTGCTATAGTGGTTTGAGTGTTGGACTAGGACCCTGGAGACCAGGCTTCGAATCCCTGCTTGGCCTTAAAAACCCACTGTGTGACCTTGGGCAAGTCATACTCTCAGCCTCAGATGGAAGCAGAAGTAAACCTTTTCTGAACAACTCTTGCCAAGCAAATTGTGTGATAGGGTTACCTTAGGGATGCCATAAGTCAGAAACAACTAGAAGGGCACACTACAACAACAACAACAACAATCTTGCCCTCTTTTATCAGTGGTTACTGTCTTATGCTTGTGCCTTAAATACTATTCAAATGTAGCTCAAATTGCAACATTTTAACAAGATGAGAGTTATTGTCAGGCTGCAGAGGTCTCAAGATCTGAAGAAGCATTTTAAAAACTGCTTTAAAACACGATACTAGGGTCAATTCCAGAACCATCCCACAATTATCCCATTGCCAATAATGGGTTAATTGTAGGATGGTTCTGGAATTGACCCTACTGTGATAATCTCACTAAGGTTTCTAACCCTCAAAACAGCCTACAGGAAGTATAGGGACAGGGAGAATCAGGAATGGGGTTTCCTGAAAGAGAAGACACAACATACAACATTTTAGCACTATACATATGTTCTTGTACTAGATACCATAAGCAAGCAAAGAGGAGGAGCATATTAGTCTTGCTCCTAGTTATTGCCTCTGCCACTTATCTGATGGAAGCGAGACTTTTTGTGTGATTGGGAACCCTAATTTTCTCCTTCATGTAAGGAGAGTAAATGAATGGCAGTGGAGGTATTAAGGCTAGCACACTCCCTTGCTTGCTGATTATTTCCAGCTCAAGTATGCCAAAAGAGAACTTTTGTTCCTAGTCTCACTTATAAGAGTCTGCCACACTGTCATGATCTGTCACATGTGGAAGGTATAAGCTGGACATCAGAGGAGGCACTCTTAGCAAGGAAAATACTGGGGATGATTTCTGCAACTTATATAGATGTCTCTCTCCCACAGAAGCAAAACTATGGTGAATTATTGACTCAGATTTTCAAACAGATGCAGATTTTTAAGTTGCTCTTCAGACATCTGAGGTGTGAACAAAGCCAGTTTGCAGCCCAGCCCACTCAAACTGTGAATGTAGGTTGAGATGATCAGTACATGCAGCAGGCAAAACCAATTCAAGACGTTCTGTTATTGTTTTGTGGGTACAAATGAACAGTAACGTGAAGTAATAGATGCATAAGAAACTGTCTTATACTGAGTCAGTCAGTCCCTATGTCCACTCACTAAGTATCCTCTGTACACTCATTAATAGATGCTATCCTGTGTTAGAAAGAGACGATTTTCCCAGCCGTGCTTGGAGATGTCAGTGTTTGGGTGACAAATACTAAGACAATATATTAGCCTTTGAACTCATAATACTGGACATATTATGACCAAGAGTCTTGTAATTTTAACATGCTTTGCTGATTCTTGGGACAGCAATTCCTTTTGAAAAACACACAAAATTAAATTATGTTTAATTTGGGGTCATTTGTAAGAACTATGTCAATGTTAGAGCAGGGCTATTAGCTACATTTTAGGAAGAATTACTGCCCAAGTTTAAAATCATAGGTTAGAGAGATAGTTTATACAGACGCTGTAGGGTGGAAGTGTGCTGTCTTCAGTAACTTTCTATTGATTACTTTATATTATTGTATAATGTACATTATAATAATATTTGCAGTGAGCTGTGATGAAACTTTGGAATTCTTTATTATTAACACAATGCAAGAGCCTTGGATAATTACATGAAAGGCTTTTCTCAAACACATCCCACTTTAGTTTTTTGTGGAGCTTTTGAGCTATGTGGCCATGTTCTAGAAGAGTTCCTTTCTGACATTTCGCCAGCATCTGTGGTTGGCATCTTCAGAGAAATCCCACTTTCTTTTTTTTGTCTTTGTTTCTATCTCCTTCTTCACCAAATTTCTCCTATTCTGCTTTCTAACCTCCTCCTCCTCCTCCCCCACACCTTTTTAAATTGAACAGTTAAGGGAAGATTAGTCGAGAGAAGAGCAGACTTGTTAAATACCTGATCATAAAATTGCAGACACCACAGATTTGATTTGGGATCCTTGGCTCTTCCATGTGTTCTACCACTGATCTTTCTAATGTACATTTTTGATTGGGAGTAGGAGACAAGATTTGGTAATTTAGTTGTGTGGAAACATATGCATATACTCTGCATATGCTCAGAGACTCTGGAAAAAAAGTCAGTTAAGAATTTTCCACTCTGATTCACTGAGCAATTTCTGTAGCTATACACTTACTGTTCTACTTGTGGTGTTTCAGTGCTTTCTAGGAGCAGTTAATCACCATAACATTTAACAGATATGGCATTTGAAGAGTAAAATGAAATGTATGAATTGCTGGTGTTGGAAAGAAAAGAAACATGAAGATAAACAGCTGAGTTGAATAGGCTGTTATTAATATGAGATTCCATACTTTAGAATAGCCTTCCACTGCTTGACAGTTCCTAAATATGATGCACTCTCATCATTCTCAGGAAGCAATCTTCTTATGGGCTTTGTAGTCCATGTGGGAAAATTCTCAGCTAAAGAAAGACAACTTTAGAAGGATAAAAAAGAGCCCATTTGAAAAAAAAAATCCAATAACAAAATGTGCTCCCCTGAGGGACACAACAGTGACAACCTTCATGCTGTTGTCTATGAATCCCATAACCCAGCTCTATCTTAACACATTATTTGTCCAATTTCTAATATTTAGCATTAATTAATTTTCAGAACCAATGGTCTACAGTCTGGTACACTGCATGTTTTTTAAAAAACAAAATGTAAGTCCTTTTTATTTGTTAAAATGATGCATAACAAGTATGAGAACATCTTCGTCTAATCGGTTGGTCCATTTTTTCAGCTGTTGAAACATTTTATTGGAGAACCATTTCCAGCATCAATTAGAACCTGGCATTTGAACAATTCTCAAAACCTTCCATATACTGGCATATTGGCAACAGTAGTCCTCCCACTTTGGCATATCACCAGTTACTAACAGCAATTCTTTCTCCTTCTTCCCTTCCTTTTTACAAAATCTCCTTTAAAAAAAAAGCTGCATTTTTGTAATTATGTTGGCAATGGGTGGAACAATCTTATAATCAAGTTACTCTGGAAGTGAAGATACACCACTGCTGTGGAATGTCTGCTGCATCTTGTACATGGTCACCTCAGGAGTGTAGGAGAAAAGCAGGTGAAGAAAAAGAAATACAAAACACTTTGGAAAAATGGTAGATAAGCTGACAGTGTCCCTGGAAATACCATCAGTGAGAACCTATCTGGGAGTATAGTCGTGTTGATTCCTTTATTCCTATGTTGTAAGTTCATTGCTTCTCATTACATGTTAGGTGTGGGAAAAGTGTGAACCAGAGCATTTTTCTTTATCAATGTACCCCCCCCCTTTCATGTTTTCTCCCTCTGGACCCATGTGTATATCCAGGAAGCTTTTGACTGTGTCATATTAATCCCACTCTCATCATATTGAAAGGATAATTCTTCATGCATCTGGTGAAGAAGATTCCAGGAGTGCTATGATTTCAAAGAAATTGTTTGGCTCTTACATCTTTTTATCCTTAACACATTTTCTATGGAAAGAAACAAAAGACAGACACATCTGTGATAAAGCAACATGAATTTGTCAAGGTGACTGTACAATGGAGGCCTTGTCTGGAAGCAGCTAGTTCATTAACACCTATTCATATTAATTTCTTAGTCATGAAGGTGCAACAAGAACCTTTGTTGCTAGAAACATATTACAGTGAGTCTGTGATACTAGCCTTTTCTTTTTCTTTGCATTTCTCTATTCCATCACATTTATTTTTACCTTTCAAAAATGTCTTAATTATTCCTCCACTTTTTAAATCAAAAGTGTGAAATATATACATATTTCAAATATTATAGTATATGCAAAAATATTAAAACCAGTGGTGTGAGTCCCCACCCCCCCAAAAAAAATAGAACTGGAAAATTTTATTTGATTTATTTATTTATTTCCAAAAAGTGTATATCCCACCTTCCTCCTGCATTGGGACTCAAGGTGGTCACAACATATTAAAAAAATACAAGGTTAAAACATTGAGTACAAAATTAAAAAACACTACTAGCAACTAAAACATAGATAAAACAGCCTAATTCAAAAGAATAATCATAAAACAATAAAACATTAAACATTAAAACAGCACTCAAATAGAATCTAGCCACCAAACGCCTGTCTGAATAAAATGGCTTCAGCTGCTGACAGAAGGGGAGCAGGGAGGGGACCAACCTGACCTCACATGGCAGGAAGTTCCACAATCTGGGAGCAGCCACAGAGAAGGCCCTCTCCTCACCAACCGCACTTGCAAAGGCGGTGGGACTAAGAGAAAGCCCTTTCCTGCTGATCTCAGTGTTCAGGCTGGATTGTATAGGGAGATATGGTCCTTCAGATACTCTGGACCCAAGTTGTTCAGGGCTTTAAAGATCAAAACCAGCACCTAGAATTCTGCACAGAAATGGACTGGTAGCCAGTGTAGCTGTTTAAGCAAGGGGGTGACATGATCCCTGGGGCCAGCCCCAGTCAACACTCATTTTGCACCCGCTGCAGTTTCTAACTGTTTCCAATGGCAGCCCCACGTAGAACACATTATAGTAGTCCAAATGGGATGTAACCAAGGCATGTGTCACTGTAGCCATCTAACATCTCAATGAATGGGTGCAGCTGGCACACCAGGTTTAACTGTGCAAATGCCCTCCTAGCCACTGCTGAGGCTTGAGCATCCAGGCTCAGAGTGGAGTCCAGGAGCACACCAAGCTGTGAGCCTGAGATTTTAGGCGGAGTGTAATCCCATCCAGCACAGGCAACATTCCTATTCCCTGATTTGCCTTATGACTGACCAGGAGCAACTCAGTCCAGTCTGGATTAAGACTTCAATTTGTTTGCCCTCATCCAGTCCATTACTGACAGCAGACACTGGTTCAGTACAGAAACAGCTTCCTTGGAGTCAGATGGGAAGGAAAGATAGGGTTGGGTGTCATCTGCATACTGGTGACACTGCATCCCAAAACTCCAGATGACCTCTCCCAGTGATTTCATGTAGATGTTGAATAACATGGGGGACAGAACAGAACCCTGAGGTACCCCACAGGCCAAGATGGGCATCGGTCCAGTATGTACGTGGTGGATCTCACCTCTCCAAAGATTCTGTCCACGTCCACAGGTTGCACAAATTGCAATGTATCCAATAACAATGGGCAAGAAGGTGCCAAGGTTACACCCACCAGACCTGTTTCAGCTACAGTATCCAAGTCGGAGTGGATCCGAGCAATTTTATCCACAAAGTGCTGTGCAAACTCTTCACAGCAGACTTCTGAGGGGTTTGTATAATGCTCTTGAGGGGCGGAATGCAGAAAGCTCCTAACCACTCAAATAGCTCTGCTGGATGACACTGTGCAGTAGCAATGGTGGCCCTGAAAAAGGATTTCTTCTCTGCCATGGCGTAGACTTTCCAATGAGCTCTTGCCCATGTTTGGTCAAACTCGCTCCAAGTCTTCCTTCATCATCATCATGTTTATTTATAACCCGCTCCTCTAGCAAAGTAATCAGAGCCGGGTACAGCAAAGTTAAAAAGTACAGAGTAAAACAACAATCATCCCACTTGTTTCATTACCATCAGCTCCCTGGTAAACCAAGGTGCCCACTTGGTTCCAATCCATGGGAAGGGATGCTTAGGAGCAATTGTGTCCACAGCCCTGGCCATTTCCCTGTTCCAAAGATCAGCCAAGGCTTCAACAGGATCACCTGCCAAGGCAACAGGAAACTCCCCAAGAGCTTGTTTGATATGGATGGATCCATTCACTTTAACTTCTCCCTACTTTCTGGATGCTTTTATAGTCTAAAATCTATAATCTTTTTTCTATTTCCCACCACCATGCAATAACTCCTTTTCATTTTCTTGTATTTTTCTTAAACCTCCCTACAGTATGAGAGCCAGAATGATGCAATGGCTTGAGTGTTGGACTATGACCCTGGAGACCAGTGGTTGATTCCCTGCTCAGCCATGGAAACCCATTGGGTGGCCTCAGGTAAGTCACACACTCTCAGCCCCAGAAAACCCTGTGATAGGTTCACCTTAGGGTCACCATAAACTGGAAACAACTTAAAGGCACAAAAATAACAATATGAGACCTAATATTGCTAATAAAATTAGTGGTGTAATGGAGTGACTTCAGAAATTCTCTCAGCCACAGACACCAGGGTATCAAACAGTCTTTCTGCTACTTTCTCAATGTCTCAAATACAGCTTTTTGTCATAGCATGATCTCCTGTTAGGTTGTAAAATAATATACTGCGTCAGAGAAGACTAGGAAAGAGGAAATGTGTATATGGCAGCAGTGGGAAAAGAATGATCTTGCTCCAAGGATGCCTCCAACAATCTCATCCTTCCCCACTCTTGTATTTCTTGCTCTCTCCATTCTGGACAACTCTCCAGCAATCTTTCTATGGGAAGAGGCTCAACAGTGGTGGCAGCAAGAGTGGCAGGCAAAGGGTTGCATTTGGAGAGCAAAAATTACCATAGGCAACCAGATTTGCTTAAACTGGAGCATCCTCATTGCATCTTTTCTGGCTTACAGTCACACATTCAGTCTTCATCTTCTATAATGGCAGCAACATTCTCAAACTGGTTTCTTATGACTGAATGTATGATTAATGTTTTAAGATTAATATGTATATAATATGTATGATTAATGTATATTGTATTATTGTTTTTATATGCTGTACTCCCATCTCGATCCATGGAAAGAGAGGGGAAAATAAATAAAGATTCTATTTATTATTATCCCAACTTTATTAGCATGATGGACTGGGGGAAAGGCAGAACTAAAATAAAGCCTGCTAGAGGTGGCATGAAAGGTGGAAAGCAAAAAGCAAAAGTGGAGAGGTGATTGCTAATGACTAATGGTGTAACAGAAACTAGAGCAGCACTGTAAATGAATGGAGAGGGATGTGGTTTCCTTCAACACAACACTCATGCTCCAAGCAAATGACTTGCTGGTTCCATTCTAGACAGGAGAATGATGACTTTGTGTGTGTGTGTGTGCATGTGTGTGCTTGTGCATGTGCAATCTTGTCCAAGCATAGCAATATCATATTTAATGCTAATCTTATATAGAGATGTTGATAATTAACAAATCAAAAAGAGGCATTGCATAGAGTGAAAGAGAGGGAGAACATGGATATGAAAAATAAGGAAGATGTGAAGGAATTAGACAGACTCATGTCCAATATCACAAGCAACACATACACAAAATGTACTCTTTAAGAACCACATCAGAAAATATAAGTTTTATTAAAAAGTTAGAAAGTGGGGGGAATAAGTCTGTAATCCCATTAATAGTGCAACATCCTTTGGAACTCAGAAAAAAAGTAGTTATTCCCATACAGAAATTCATCACTACAACAACATGTTTGTTACATCTGAATGACCCCTGAGTGACACTTTTCTCCCTTTCTCATAATGCTAGAACTTAGGGTCAACCAATTATGTGAATGAATCTTTGAAATACACCTACAATAAAGTGTTGTATGTAAAAGGAAATAGTGTCCATTGAAAATGAAAGTGGTGGATAACAATTGCACTATTAATATCTATTTATCTGTACAACATTTGTAGGTTGGAGGATGAGGTACTTAAGGTTAAACATTCAAAGCAATTTACAATGTGTCTGAAATACTCAATTTGAAATAAAGTGGATTATGTGAATTCATAGGGTTTTTTTTTTCTTCACCAGGAAATCAACCATGTTCTTGCATATTAGTTCATTATGGCTGTGCTAGACAAACTCACTTTCAGTAAGCTTCAGACAAACCTCTACTTAGTATTTTGAGGGGGTGGGAGCAACAGTTATGCCTGAAGTTTTTATCTATATGCCATTAAAATAATAATAATAATAATAATAATAATAATTTATTTGTATCTCCTGCCTCTCCATCTGATTTATAAAAGAACCAACCAATATTTTATTTCACTGCATTCGATGAATTCTGTCACCAGACAAATAGATAGAATTCTTCATTGTATTCTTGAATTACCATCTGGATATTGAACAAATTAGTTTACCAAAGAAGGTTTCAATACATTCAACTGAGAAGGAAAAAAGACTGAAAATCTGAGGCCCTGTCACATTACATAAATAGAACACTGGGATTCTGCTTTAACTGCCATTTATTTGTATAGCATACAGAATCCCAGAATCTGGGGTCTGGTGAGGCACTACAGCTATTTAGTAGAGAATTCTAAGCCCACCGTCCTAAACTGCAATCCCAGGATTCCATATGATGAAGCAATGGTAGTTAAAGCCTTGTGGAATCATAGCCTTATAATTAGTTAGTGTGAAAGGGTCCCTGATCACTAAACTCCAGTGATGGTTTAAAAATGAACAAATGGATGGATGGATGAATAAAATAGAGAACAGCTGTTTCTGTCTTATTATATAACTAGAAGGGGAAAAGGGTGTGATATAAACAACGCAAGGAGACTTTTCAGACATACACCCCCAACACTGTGAGGGCAAAATGATTCCTGCACTGGCAAGCAGTTGTACTATATGTTCTATGAGACTTCTTCCAGCTCTTATAAGTACATGTAAGATTTTTTTCCCCATTCAGGAAAAAATACTCATGAATTCATCATGATAACTTTTTTTCTGTACTGTTAACTGCATGTTTATATTTAAAGGGGCTAAATACCTTGAAGGCATTGGATTCCATCTAATCCCAGAAACTAAGCAGAGTCAGGACTGCTTAGTACTTGGAAGGGACACTTCCAGGGAATACCAGGTGCTGTAGGCTATAGGCAAACCACTTCCAGCATTATTTCCCTAATAAAATCTATGAAATGCATGGGGTTGACAGGCAACTTGACAGCACATACTGTACTTTATGGGGTTTTGCTGACTGTGCACTCTTGGATGCATATTATCCTCTGCTTCTGGGGACCATGAAGAAAATGAGAGAGAGAAAGAAAGTTCAGTGATCTTCCCCAAGGAGAAATGCACACTCTATAACTCTAGTAGCAGTTGCCTCAATTCCTTGCCTCCTGTCAGAAGAGCTCCTGACTGTCCATCCTCCTGAGGTCGAGCAGCTTTGGGAGAGAGGATTTGGAGCTGAGTAGATGCAGAAGCTGTAACAGTTTTGCTACATGTTTTCGCATGTAAAATGTAGATAGCCCTATAGTGTTGCACATTAGAGTCAAGGATAAATAATGGTATAGTATCTAATGGTTAGGAAATGCTGCTCTCTTGAGTAGATGGCCTTCACAGCCCTCACCCAATGCACTCATTCTCTCCATTTGTCCTGATTTTTCACTGACAGTCCTGATTAATCCTCTGCCATTACACTTTTTCAGCTGCTTTGAAAATGTCTCAGTTTCTTTCTCTTCCTCTCACTTTTCACCTTTGTTCTCAGCTTCCTTCAGATGCTGCAGACTGAGTGGTAAATGGAAAACTAGTTGACCATAGATTAATTCAGCAGGGGGAGAGGAGGCGGAAGGTGTTTGCCTTTCCCAGTAGGTTCAGTCAAAAGCAAACTGCTATGGACTCTTAGCTGGTGGGTTCTTCAGCCTTGCCTGCACAGGCCAGGATACTCTGGAGGCAGAGCAGAGCATCATGGCCCACGACTATCCTAACCTCCCCCTGTTACCTGGTCCTCCATTCCTGCACTACAGCAGCTGTCTGAAGAGGCACACATAAAAGATGGGTTGGGGAATGATGGAGATGTGCCTCCTCATAACAGAACTTTCAAGTACCTCTTCCTTATCTATGATGTGTTAACAATTAAATTATACTGTTGCCGTGTCCTATATTCAACCCAGCAATCCTAGAGTATTAGCTGAATAGACTCAAGAGTCTGCTTTTTCTTTCTTCCATTAGCTCACCCGGCTTCCCTATAGCACCCCTAACAGCTCAATCTGTTAGAGAAATGCTGTCCTGAGAACTAAGACTTTTTTAAAAAAAGCATCTTTCAGCTTTTGCCATATAACTAAGGTAAACCTCAGGCAAACTACTGTTCCAAGCTTTTCTACTCAAAATACCCAGGTTTTGTGAACAGGTGGTGTTTTCTAGTGCTTCCTTCAAAATCACAATGAACAATCCTTCTGAGATCATTGTGAAGCTGGGCGCATTGATTAAATCTTCTTTTAGGGCTTGAGGAATGCACTTAGGTAGCTTTTTCAAAGCTTGCTGTTGAAAAACTGCTGCAAGGCAAGACTGACTTCTAACCTCTTCATCTTTATATTTTAATAAAGGGGCCTCTGGCACAAAGACAATGTTAGTAGCTTACAACCTTTCTGGCAACCATTACACAAACAGATCTGACCAGCAGGAAATCCTTCCTTCCTGAGCAAACTCCTGATACTCTTCATGAAACCAGACAATGGCATTTAAAAAGGGAAGTGAGGAAATGCATTGCAAGGCAAAGTTGTGCAAGCTTTAAAAAATAAAACAAAAACAAAAAGATACTTGGCAAAAAACTTGACCTATCAAGTTTCCCTGACTTGAAGGGGGACCAGGGACCTGGGACCTGGAAAATGTGATAGTAATGAATCAAGCAATTTGTCTTGAAATTCTCCTTATACTATTTGGCATGATTTTAGCCTTGTGAAATGGTGTGAAAGAGAACATACTATTGTTTCTTTTGTGACTGAAATTGTGATGTGATCTGGGCTGCTTCCTCACTGCAGAAAGCATCTAGTTTGACAACACTTTACCTGCCATGGCCCAATGCTGTGGACTTCTAGGAATTGTAGTTTGTCTTGGCACCAGAGATCTCTGACAGAGAAGGCTAAATGTATTACAAAACTACTGTTCCCAGAATTCCATAGCATTGAGTAATGGCAGATAAAGGGGCATCAAACTGGATTATTTCTGCAGTATGGATGCATCCCTAGACAAATGTAGTTCCAATGAGACATACCATGCTGCAGTGGGTTGACTGTTGGACTAGGTCAGGACTATGAGAGACCAGGGCAAGTCATACTCTCTCAAGAGTTTATCACATAGGAGGAATTTCTCTCAATTTTGAAAGAAATTAAAGTGGGGCCAGTTCGGAAATGAGTAAATTCACTAGTTCAACAAATTTACATGATTGCGTATTGATGCTGCATCGCATTCGGAATGACTTCCCATTGCCTGAAATTGCGCGTGATAGTTTCTCATGCAATAACGTGAAACCCCACGATTGCGTTCGGAAGGACTTCCCATTGCCCAAAAAATGCATGTGGTAGTCTCTCATGCAATAACATTTATTTATTATTTATTTATTTATTTATTTATTTATTTAATTTATATACCGCCTTTCCAAAAAAGATCAAAGCGGTTTACAAAAGTGGATAAACAAGGGTTCTCTTTCCTCAGGCAAGCCCTGATGGAGCTGGGCCTGCCTCTTCTCTCCCTCCCAAGCCGGAGGATGGCAGTTGGCATGGAGGGAGGGCTCTCTTTCCTCAGGCAAGCCCTGATGGAGCTGGGCTTGCCTCTTCTCTCCCTCCTAGGCAGAGGATGGCAGTTGGTATGGAGGGAGAGTCCTCTTGCCTCAGGCAAGCCCTGATGGAGCTGGGCTTGTCTCTTCTCTCCCTCCCTAGGCAGAGGATGGCAGTTGGTATGGAGGGAGAGTCCTCTTGCCTCAGGCAAGCCCTGATGGAGCTGATTCCCTTGATTGCATTCGGACTTCCATTGGATTATGCTTCCAGTTTCTGTCGTCTGATAAACTCCTCAGCCTCAGAAGAAGACAATGACAAACCTCTGGATAAACCTTGCTTAGAAAACCCTATGATAGGGTTGTTTGAAGTTGAAAACTACTTGAAGGCACAGAGTAACAAAAATGTTATTTAGTTTCCAGATGCGGAAAGACACTGTTTCGAGGATTGCTACTGTTTAGTTCAGTAGGCTAGTAAATTGTGCCTGGAATTTGAAACACTGAAATGGATACTTCATCAACTAAATAAAAAGTATGGTTGTTGGAGATATCCTGCATTTGATGGGAGTTCACACACCCACTTCCTTCCTGACCATAATAAAATGCATCTGCTTAACAGAATTTACCAATAAGTCTCCTTAAACATTTTCTTTAAAAAGAAAATAGACCTCACTGGAAGTTTATTTAAAAGTCTTCATGTGGGTTAATACTTTTAGTCTCAGCTGCCGTGAAGGTCTTTGCTGAAGTCAAAGCACACAAATTGAACACAGTGATATTTTCTCAGTAATGTTTTCAGGAAAGTGTACTGTAAATATTTCCAGCAAATGCACTTAAAAAATGAAGCATTTGCCAAGTGTTGTTGCTTTTCTTCTGGATTAAGCTTATACAAAATGTTTTGTCCTTTAAAAAAAAACAAAAAACCAAACATGCACCAAATGAGAGCATTCACGTATCATCCAGTTATCCTGCCTGTGTCCTTGTAAAGTGCAAACATTACTGATTGTTGCTTCTTGTCAGTCTTTGGTGGGATTCCTGATTGAGTTAATAGTGATACCAATTTTCTACCAGGGCTTTTACAGTCACGGATTATTTATTCACAAACAAAATTAGATTTTAAATAGTAACGCTACTTGGCCACATACAACAAAGAATCCCTAGCAAAAAGAAAATTTCTATTGGAGCATGTAACATGTAGCAGCACAGGTCAGTATTATTAGAATTAGTGCAGTGCAGCAGTCAAGGATTCTAAGGAGCAAAGGCAGAAATGGCTTAGAGAACTATCTAAAGCTTTCATTATACTAACTCCATTCTGAGATAGGAACGTTACAAATGTAGTTTGTATATAAACTCAGCAAAGGAGAGAGAAGTGGAGGGAGTGAAATCTTGCCCTACCTGGTAGGCCCAGGCAAAATCAAAAGCCTAAAGTATTTCCTAGCTTGTGTGTTCCTCCTCATTTTGCTATTTTACCACATTCTGATGTTGCTTGGCTGCCCGTGTCCTAGTTTTCATCTGTGAAATGATAGAGAGTATGCACATTTTAGCTGTATGACGGTTTGGTAAACACTGGATTCTAGTAAATACAGCTTGAAGCATCCCACCCACTCAAAACCATATGAACTCCATCTTGATCCATTTCAGAAATTTAGTCCTTTCCTTCTATAGACGTGCTGCTCTGACATTCTTCCACTGGTCAACTAGAACTTCTTTACTCATCAGTGCTTATTTTCATCACTGGTACCTCTTCTTAAACAGGGTCTAAACCATTTAGAACCATTATCCTCCAGTTCTCACATTTCTTTTCTGTCAGATATTCAGAATGTCATTAAATCCAGAAAGACAAGTCCACTCTACTATGTTTCCATTCATTTACAATCCAATATTTCAATTCTGCTACCCTCCTTGCCCAAGGCAGACCTCCAACTGGTAAGAAAAACCACCAGAACTGAGCTTCACCTGCTTTTGTGCCTTTATATTCAAATATGAATAACAGCAATGTAGGATGTCAACTAATAGTTTTAATTATTTTTCCCAGATTTAAAAATGGGGTTTCTTACAGCCAGGAAACCCCATTAGGAAGAATAATAAACCAGCAGGAATTTTGTTCCATTTTCTTCTGGTATTTTAACATGTTGAAGAATTGCAGAGAATTTTTTGTGTGTGTGTGGAAGTAACCATGTGGGCTTTGTTTGTTTGTTTACTTGCATTGTCCTGACTCCTGACACAACTCCCAAACCAACAACTGTTAATATATGGTTGCTTGCTTGATATTTGTTTTGTGCTTTATCCCAAAGTGGAGGTGGGTGGGGTGGTTTGGTTTTTTTGAAAGGAGATATATCTGAAATTACATCATATTTAAAGTTAAAATAAAACTAAAACTAAAACAAATGGGTAAAGGTAGATAAATCTTGTAGTTAATTCATAGGAAGTAAAAGGAGAATAGCAACTTACTTTCCTGTCTCCTGATTGCAGGAGGCTTGCTTCAGGCTGTCAAGTTGTTTAAAGTCTGTTATTTAGCTAAGTGCCTACTCTGAAGGCTATTACACTAAAGCATAATGTATGCACAAATGCATATGGTTAAAAGCATCCAAATGCCTGCAATTGAAAGTGCTATGGTCAGAATTGTTGCCAAATGCCCCCATTTAATGGGAAACACATAACTGGAGGGCACAGAAGAGATATTTCTTATCTCAGGCACCACAGTCACAGACATTTCTGGCTTTTTGGCATTAGGAGCACTGGGCAACTTGGGGAGAGCAATCGACAGCAATCAATTCTCCATGGCGAGAGCAATCACATGGCTGGTATTTACTATGTTAGAGTACAGTGACTCTGTCAGAGATTTCATTCCAGACTTTAAAGAAGCTATCCAAGAGGCTGATAAAGGTAAAGATAAAGGTTTTCCCTTGACAAGATACCTAGACTCAATATAGGTTCTGCATCTTGGAAAATCCTTTAAAAGTTTGGAATAAAACCCAGAGTGGAATCACTGTCACCCTGATGTGGTCACTCCTGCCAGGTCAGGTAGAATAAAAGCAAAGCCTTGTAAATCTGTGACTAAGCATGGAAGGATTGGGGTGTAGGAGAATCCAGGGCAGAACCAGAACAGAATTTGATGGGCTATGAGTGGAGTACCGGAATATACTGGTGTATAATGTATGTCCTTGAAGAGTCTGGAAGTTTTATGCCTTACTGATCCTTAACAGTCCTTGTTAGGTAGCAGAGGATGGTTGTGCTGTTCAGATCAGCAAACCCCAATTTGATTGGTAGCTCTTGACTTGACAGCTGTAGCTGATTTTCTAACAAAGCTTACAGTTCAGTCTTTCTAACATCTAATGTGAACAGCTGTACTTTTTCTCCTCTTGGGAATTAGTTGTTTTTCTGTTAATAGTGCTCTGAAGTGCTGGTACAGAAATTGTAGCAGATGTTGCAGTCCTACTGAAGTACAGTCCAGTAGTTTCATAAAGTGCAGCCCCAAGAATGTGTGCCAAAAGTGCACCCTAAGTGATGTATTAATAAGGAAGACCAGGTTCAGATCTTGCCACTGTGCGGAAATCATTGCCTTGGAAGGGAGCTGCTGCAGAATAAGCACAACACTCAGCAATTGAGAAGAAAAGACCACAACTTTATTTAACTCAACTCTAAACAACCATAATGTAGGGTTGACTTTAAAGCATGAGGTCTGGATCTGTCATCCATCAACCCCTGATTGATGGATCAAACCAAGTGCTTGGACACTTACAGCCAAGCTTTGGGATGACAAAGGACAAACCAGTTAATTGCTGATCTGTTCTCCGGTAACCGATCATGCGATTGATCACATTTCCACATATGCAATTGTTCGCATCTCCATCCCTTGTCAACAGGAGATGCTGTATCAATGTTGCCCCACAATGGCAACACCGCATCGCTCTCAGCACCCTTGTGTCCCCATTGGACTCCCAACCCAGTGCTACGCAGCCCTGGAAACCATGCCCACCAGATCCTAGACTTATGCAACTGCTCCTGAATTTGTGAAATCAACCCCGTTCCCAACAGAGGGAGGGTTGGTGGGCGAGGCAAGCTGAAAATGGCACCTCCCAGAGTGCCACACAGCCTTAAATAGGCCTAAGACCCAATGGGAAGATGAGGTAGGGTGGAGGACCCTCCTTCCGGCCTGCCAGCCAATCCCAGACTGCACCGAGAGATGATGCCGCCCAATCGGGAGGCATGTCCACCTCTCGATGAGTGCTGGGACATGTAGTCCTGAACAGTGGGGCAGAAGTACCTCCTTTTCCTCCCTGCTGCTGGCCAATCCCGGCTCAGGCAACCTGCACATGGGTTTCTGGGGCTGTCCCGAGTTGGGGGGGAGTGTGGCCAGCAAGCCGTGACTCTCCCCACGCAGCAACCAGGCTGTCCAGTCGAGATGAGCAGCCTCCTTTTAGGGATCTGCAGAGAAATCACTCTCTCTTAGTAGTTGCTATCTTTCCCTTCTCTTCAGCAGTTCAAGGATAATAATCCAGGGGAGTCCTGCTGCGTTGTTATCAAGTTCACAAAGTAATGTGGTTTTAAGATACTGAAAGTGTTATATGAATGCTTATTACTGTCCTTATTTGCTTATTAGTTATTTTCTTACAAGATGATGATCTTGGAAAAGTGCTGATTATTATTTGTTATTATTAGTTCTTTTCCCCTATAACTGAAGTGTAACATTGTAATTTAACACAGGACAACTTCACTCCATCTGTTAGTTATAGGATGAGGCCTGACTAAACTTTGGTGGAGAAATATATGGTTAAAGTGCTGGCTTGTCTTGCTATTTTGTGCTTTGCTGTTGAGATGACAGCAGTATAAATGAAAGGAGCATATTTTTGTCTGACCTTTGTAGAATTCAGATGTAATTCAAACCTCCTCTTTTAGTTAACATTTTGAAATGTGTACATAAAAATTGTTTTTTAAAAAACAAAACAAAAACATAATGACAAGCAACTATTGGGTGACTGGAACTGTAACTATAGCCAACTACTATTGAAAAGAAACTTTTCCAATATTTGGACCAAGTCCATTTCAAGACTTCAGGAATTTGACATGGCCTTGAGTGCCATGGTTATTGGGAGTAGTTCAAAATAATCTTCCTTCTCTGAACCAAACAGTCTTTTAATGTAATGTAATAGTTCATCCACCCATGATATATGAATATCTAAACAAATGTCCTGATGTCTGTGTGATCTTCAGAGTGCTGGCATTAGACAAACTACGGAAGTTAATGGAGCTATGACAAGTAACACCACAGTGACCACTCAATATATCCTCAAGCTGATACTTTTCTAACATTTCCCAAAACTCACCCAGCACCAATACTTCTCTGAATCCAGCATGCTGACCTGTTAAAAACTTTTAGTAAGTGCATTTGCTGGAAGCATTTACAATAGAATGTGTTCCTGAAAACTGCAGTGGCAATTTGTCACATTCAACCTTTATAGTTTGACTTGGGAAGAATGCTTCAGAAGGTTAGTGAGTAGTTCAATGATGATCTAACTACACATTATATTTTAAAAAACAAACCTTTGCTGGTGACTGATCTGACAGGTAGCTCTAGATAACAGGTGGCTCTCTTTTTTACATTATGGCAGGTGCAAAGACACTTCTTTCTGACAAGGGTTGGTCCCACTGCCTGGTACAGGCAGTTCTATAAGCTGCCAGGTGAAATATTTTCACTGGAAGCAAAACAAAAATATGTGGAAGTCTTCTGAAACTATGGATCCTTATCCTCATATGTTATTCAGGCATTTTAGTACACTGCTGAATCATGCATGATATCATGTTGTAGAACAGGAATTCAGTTACTGTTACCTTCAATGGATAAAGCACCAGGTAAAATTTGAGGCTGTATCATATTTCTGGGTTTATTGAGAACTGGACACCACTGAGCTAAAATCATATCCCAGACTTGACATCACAACCTGGGAATGTCCTATTGGAATCAGATTTCTAACACTGCAGGGTATTTCTGTGGTTTTCCATTTCCTTTCATTTATCTTGAGAGCTGGCAACAATGAGCATGGCAAGAAAAACAGAATTTTTGTATTTTGTCCTTAACGTATTTTGATGGGAAATGCATAATGGAAGCCAGGAACTGCACTGCAGAGAAAATAATCAACCCACTGTTTTGGATTAAGTTTGGAGTCTAGTTTGGCAGAGTTTAGAAGGCTGTGAGAGGAACTGCCTCCTCTTCATAAGAACACATTCACCATTGAATCAATTATAAGAAAACTCCACATGAAATGCAACAATACATATCCATAATATCCTTCTGTCATTTAAGGTCAGCTTAACCTTCTTCAAGATGAAGCCAAGAACTCCCTAAGTTAATCATCATCTACTGTGGAGCGGGTGGTTATTTGATTCTGAAGTTTTGTCCAAGACGGAACAAGCATGTGAGAAATCGTTGAAATGTGAGATTCATTTATGCAAGGTCAGAGTGACCTCAGCTTCAAGTGCGGTCTGCAATATTACAAGGCCTTCAAACAAGAAAAAGTGAACGTCCATCCCAATTATTCCTTAAGACAATTGTCCAAAGGTACCTTTTCCTTACCATACTTCGGGGGGGGGGGTTGCTGACACACAACTGTTTCTAGGACCAGCTGCTACCTGGCATAACTTTTCATCATTTTCCCCTGTGTATAGCTTGTGCCTTCATCCCAGAAACTCCAAGTTGCTCAGTGGGGCTCCAAAAAAGTCTTGTCTTGTCACTGACAACCATCAACAACTTTGGTGTATTCACTACTATTGCCTGAAATGAACCATGACCCTATCCCTTATATTTCTGTCCTAGTCTGTAGGCACCCCTTCCACTTCTTGATCCCTCCATTTGGTTTACTCTTTGATGATCTCTAGAAACAACACTATGGATCTCCCAGACTTGGAAATAAGGCGTATCTGGGGGAAGAAGTGGTGTTGTTGTTTTTAAACTCCAGGACCTCCTGTAGCCACACAAACTACCAAAATGCCCCAAAGAAAAAGTGGAAATCACTGGAAAGCCACTTCAGTTTTTGAAGCAGTGGCATTTGTTGTTGTTGTTGTTAAAAAGTGCAAGGGAATCTTGAAGCCTATTCAAAAGATGAATTGCTGCTTCCAGGAAAGGAAGTTGTCCCTCTAAATAAGAGGAGTCTAGAAATTCTGGAGTAGCTTTAAGGGCCACAAGAGACCCCATGGCTCCATACTGCCCACCCTCCTATAAAATGAAACATCTTCTAGATACATGTATCTATTTATCTATTATTTATTCCCAAGATTTATATCCCACCTTTCTCCTGCAGTGGGATTCAGTAAAAGTGAACATTTTAGAGACATTTTGGTAGGGATCTTTCAAGTTCCTTTTTACCCCATTCTCCTACCAGTCTTGGGTTGGCATATCAGTGGCATACAGAACCAAATGTTAACTATTATGCTATGCTGCACCATGCAGGATTCTAGCCCTAAGGTGTTTTTAAGTAACAAGAAGAATTTGGAAAAGCAACAAGAAGTGCAATTAGCAACCTTTTTAGCATTGCATTAAGTAACAACAATGAATAACTTATTTAAAATACCATAATGAGCAACTGGCATTATTACTTATTAAAAGTAACTTACAAAGTTGTGCCTTGATCCTGGTCTTCAGCTTACCCTTAAATAGCCTCCAACTTATTCATCAACCTGTCTTCTTGCAAATAAAGGTCTGAAAATAAGAGAGAAAAATGATTTGGTCAAGTAGTTGAACAGAATGACTTTCTAATACAATATGGGCAGAAAGGTGCATATAATGTTAATATTTCATTGATTGTCATCTGGGCTGTCAGCATACATGACAGTGGAGAATAAACCACTGGCTTGAAAATTAACAATTAATTTTATATTAAGTTTGGCAGAATGGGAGCAGCATAGTCAATAGCTTTTGCAAACATTATGATTTATGTATCACTTTTAATTAAACATGAATCCCTTAACATTCTTTTAAAAATAAGAACATAGTTATACCAGTAAGGCTTGTGCTGGCAGTGTGTTTGAGGGTTCAATTCTTAATATCAATATTTTAATAGCAACATAATTATAGGCTACATTTTTAAACCTAGGCTAAGCATTTTGTCCTCTTTCTTCCCAGTTTCCATTTACTTCACCTGTCAACATGTCAGTAGCATGATGAGGAATACAGACATAGGAAAGATAATTTGGCTGATAAGAAAATATGCCCTATATGCAGTGAATATGATGAGCTGTCTCAGATAAGCTTCCATGTTTTCTTTTAAAATATTTGGCAGACTCTCAGATTGCAGCTGGAATGTGGATCTTTTAAAAATTGTAAATGATATATGAAATAGAGTTGCAAAGTGTTCATGATTTAGTTTCAAACATTTTTAGTGCCTGTTTGTGTGCTCTTCTCTGAAGGAAATATGAAGTATTCCTAATTTGGGGTAGAAAAGAGGAGCCATAATAGACACATATATGGTATGTTTTTTGCTCACGTCATTTCCAACTTATGGTGAACCTAAAGCAAACCTATCATAGGGTTTTCTTGGCAAGTTTCTTCAGAGGAGGTTTACCATTTCCATCCTCCGAGGCTAAGATACTGTGACCTCCCCAAGATCATCCAGTGGGTTTTCATGGTCAAGCCCCTTTGTGGATTTTCAAGTCCGCAGATCTCAAGTCTGCGGACTTGGAGAGGGTGACTGTACTATCCTTTCTCCACCTTACCTTCTACACATCAGATAATAAGAAACCTTTCCACCACTAGCTCCAAAATAGGAATTATAGGAGCCAGAGAGGCAGAATGCTGCTTTATAGTAAACCAGTATGACATGCTAGGGTGGTGGGTATCCTCTTTAACCAAAGCAAGGCAAGCATCCCACCTATGAGGGATGTGGCAAACATACTGAATATATATGTAGTTGCCAAACATGCTTGTTCTGACCTCAAAATACATTTTGCACATTGCCCATTTGTGTAGGAAAGGAGAGCACTTGTGTAAATATGCAAGAAGGCTTTGTAGTCAAGTGCAGTCATCATATCACTATCCACAAGGTAGATTTTAAGCAATGTCACATCTTTGGAAAATATGTGTACATGTGTGTTTTAGACTAATTTTTTTTTTTTGGAACGACATAAAAAGATTTATTTGTGAACCTCAAGTCATCAAATTCCCCAGCCCTCAATGGTAGCTAGGGTATTCTGGGAGCTGCAATCCAACTAAATAACATTTCTGAGCTCAACTGTATGATTGTATGTAAGCACATTATATCTCAGCACAGGGCTAAAGGCAGTTGCCTTGGGTCCTGAGGCCCTCCTATGCGGTAGCATCCCTTACTCACCTGGATCTACTGACAAAGTCACAATCCTGGGTGAATGCCTTTCTGAATTACGTATTTGAAGATGAGCATAAGAATGTGCTACCACTATTGTGTTCTGCAGGGTTCTTTGCCCCACCTCAAGCAATTAACACTAAAGAAAACCCACTTACTGTTGTAAAATGCCTTCACCTAGGTCTGGTGTGCAAAAATAAAATTAAAAAAAACATGGTGAAAGGACACTTTCCTATTTTCTTCCATTTGGGGCAAAACATTTTTTGATTTTGTATGTGTTAAGGTACAGTCCTCTATGATTTTCTGGGGGAGTGCACTATATCCCCTTAGCCCTAGAGAATGGCCCAGACCTGCTATACATGCTCACCTGGAACTATACTCACTGTCTAGTAAATATTTGTTTATTCATTTGTGTGTGTGTGTTCATAAGATAGTTCTTTGTCCCAACAAGAATCATATCAGTAATCACATCATGCCATGAGACTTACAAGTTGGAAAGACACCTTTTGCAGATAAAGGAAAAAGGAAGGAAACCAGATGTTCAAGACCAGACTAAGGTGGAGCTGAGCTAAAAATAGGCATTTAGATGTAGTTTTGGGACAGGCCTATATTTCATTGCTGGAATTCTTTCTTGAGTGGCTATTAGTAGCCCTTGTTTCTTCAGGCAATAGATGGCATCAAACCATTCTTTCTCTTTGGATACTTCAGGAGTCTCAGATTTAAAGTGAGTTGTTGATGTCGACTGTTATTTCGAGTAGGAAGGGAGGTGAAACCCTAAGAGCTGCTCCTTCTTTGCCCAGTGGATGAACCAGGTTGGTCTCCCCCTTGCCTTCATGTTATTCCTAGGTAACAGGATTCCTGATTGGCTTGTATCAGGACCATATTTAATTATAGAGCCAGGAAGCTCTATATTTAAATAGAACTATAGTGGAGATACAAAATCTGAAGAGGAGTTGGGACTTTTCTACAACTAGGGCAATATTCTTCCATTCAGTTTGAAGTGATTCGTTCTTCCCTACTGCAGCCCCAAAAGCCACCAACCATAATGTTTGGCACATGCTTTTCAGGAGAGCTTTTTTTTTTTTTTAAGTATGTAGATGTATTTGAACAGATAGATGGCACATTTGTGACTGTAAGAACTATACTTCCCTTCAAATCATAGTAATTATTTGTAACAACTCTATGAATGAATTGGCATGCAAATCTATGCCAATTGCTATCCTCTTATTATACGTAGGATGCATTTCCTCATTTTTGGTAATCTGAAAATGCTCACAATACATTCAAGCATAATGACAAAGGAAAAATAAAATCTGTTGCCTCAGCTGCTTTCTGCTTATATGAAGATGAATTTCATTAAGTGCAATGCAATTTACAATTTCTATACAGACGCCTAAGGCAAAATGACACAATTGTGGTTGAGATGCTAAGAAATGGTCAGTTAGTAGGATGGAGAAAAGTGTCAGGAACATAAGGAGAGGTTAAAATAAAGTCTCAGGTTAACCCTAGCAAGAGCTCTGAATAGTAAAAGTGACATTTTTCATCTGCATAATCATGTTGTAGCTGTGCTTCTGAGTATGCTTGCTCACAAAATACTTTCCACTGAAATCATTGTCACTTCATAGTTCCAAGTAAACATGTTTAGCATTGTCAATATACATCTGTAATCACTAAACAAAAAAACAAACAGGAAGTTTAATGATTGTTTTTTAAATAAATAAATAAATAAATAAGCTCCATTCTTTGTCTTTACAATCATATATTTTGCAAATAAATCAGGCCTTAGCAAACTATTTGTACTTAGATCAAAGGGAGTGTCCTCAAAGGCAAGTATGTGATAATATGAGTATTTGAATAGATGCATTTGTAATGACAGTTATAAATGGCTGACTTCAATTAAATACAATCTGTCATGGTGATGTGGGAAGAAATGAGGCTGAAAAGGAACATTTGGATGTGAAGAAAATTATGGAAGTATAATTTTCTTCAAGGCTATAAATATTATGAACTTGGAATTGTTTGTTCTTTCCACCTGTTAGTTTTGGAGCCAATAAACTAGATTTGACACTGAAATTTAAACACAGAAAAAGCTGTGTTTGAATAAAATACTGCAGGTCTGTTGAAAAGAAAACAACTCTTTGGAAAGAAGAAGCCTCATTTTCAGGACTCTATCATTCTATAAACTATAATCAGGCAAAAGCTTTAGTATTTATTCATTGAACTGAGTTCAAAATCCTACAGGTGTTCTATGCTGGAGTAAGACTTTTTTTAAAAAAGTCAATTGAAAAGCAGAATATTCTATTTGTGCACATCTTGCTTATGACATGGGCTGTAATGTTAGATGTGGCTGTGTTCAAGCCCTTTGGAGGACTCCCAGTGTGGTTACAGATTTTAATCCTCACACCTTCTATTTCTCCTCCAGTACCTCAAAGTTGGTGTACAAAAGCAGTAGATTTTTGTGTTTGGAAAGATCAGCCTCAATACACACATTAGTCAACCCAAGGAAAGATTCTAACATCCTCCATTCCTGTTCTTGCAGCTCCAGTCCATGTCAAGATAGACTAACATATGTGCAGGTTGATCCTTCTGAGCACAGAGGTCTGTTGCTGTATTACTAAGGCTCTAGTGTGACATCTTTAAAGCTAATAAACAAAACAAAAACATTGTAAGGAAATAAAGAAATGGGGGAAAGGGTGAAAACATGCTGAAAATAAGAAAGAGATTGTTATAATTCAGGTGACAATGAAATATTTGTTCTTCTTGCTGCCATTATTTGGTGTCGGTTTATGCCACCTCTAAGTATGAGAGACTTCCAAAATCCCTTGTCATCAATAGCCTTGCTCAGGTCTTAGAGATTCAGGGCCATAAATCCCTTTATTGAGTTAAGCCACATGTAATATGGTCTTCCTCTTTTCCTACTGTCTTTTACTTTACCATACATTATCATCATTTCCAATGAGTCACATCATCTCATGACAAGAACCAAATATGACAGTCCAGTTTATTCATTTTGGCCACTAATGAGAGTTCAGCCCTTATTTGCTCTTTGACTCATTTATTTGCTTTTTGACTATTTAAGTATCTGCTGACCTGTACTCCAGCACTCCATTTCAGATGAGCTTAACTTCTTCCTCTCCTAAGAATTTTTTTTTTAATTTTGAACATTTTCTCATTTATTCATATAAATGAATGGGGCAGAAAACAAAACTGACAAATTTCCCCATCTAGACCAGATGGAAGGAATATCAACAATCTGAGATACACAGATGACACCATAATAGCAACAAAAAACTTCCCAGACCTGGAACAAGTACTAAGGAAGATCGAGGAAGAAAGTACAAAGACAGGCTTACTGTTGAACAAAAAGAAAACAAAAATAATGAACACTGAGAACCAGTACAAATTTTAACTAGACAATGAAATACAAATAGTAAAATTGTTCCCATACCTGGGATCAAACATTGATAGGAATGGGGACTGCAGCCATAAGATCAAGAGAAGATTAAGAATTGGAAGGGCAGCTATGAAAGAACTAGGAAAGATACTAAAATGCAAAGATATGTAACCGTGCACAAAAGTTACAATCATACAATCCATTGTTTTTTCTTGTTACCATATATCAACATGAGAGCTAGACAGTTAAGAAAGAAGATAGGAGGAAAATCAATACATTTGAGATGTGGTGATGGAGGAGAGTGCTGAGAATTCAGTGGACAGCCAAAAAGACAAACAAATGGGTCAGCAGATCAAGCCAGAAATCTCTCCGGAAGCCAAGATGACAAAACTTAGACTGTCATACTTTGGACACATCGTGAGAAGACATGAATCATTGGGTGGGGGAAGTAATGCCAGAAAAGATGGAGGGAAGTAAAAAGAGATGAAGGCCGTATGCTAGATGGATGGAGTCTATTAAAGAGATCATGAGTATGAGTTTATAGGAACTGCGCAGAGCAGTGGGGATCTTGGAGATATCCCATCAGCAGAGTCACCAACATGAGAACAGTTAACAACAACAACAACAACAAATTCTGCAACACCAAAAGTTTTGAATTAGCGTTGCTGTGTTTCCCAGAGGCTACTCATAATGTTAGCTGAACTAGGATAAATAATTCTGATAAACTTTGATAAATAAACCATTTTCTATAACTGATCATTTATTTTTGTTCCTTTCTATGAGAATTTACCAAAAATTGCATACTCCCACCCCGAAGAAAATCACTAGAAGTACACAAGGGTTTTTTAAAAATGTCAGTGGGAGTTATGTCTACATATATATCTATCCTTCAATGTGTCTGCTGAACTTTCTTCCCTTTTTCTAACCAGTTGCAAAGTACTGTAACATTATCACCATGAAACAATGAACTTTGCATGAATCTTTATTTCAGAAATTATAGAGTTTGACAGCACTTTAAACACTGTAGCTTCATCCTAGGATTTGTAGGTTTACAAGGTCTTTAGCTTTCTCTGCCAAAGAGAGCTAGTGCATTACCAAACAACAAATCCCAGGATTCTGTAGTATGGAGCTGTGACAGTAAAAATTGTGTTAAACTGCATTATTTCTATCATGTAGATGCAACATATGTGTGGTAAATCCCCTATCTCTTAATGAAAATGTCCACAATTCCTTAGCAAATGTGGACCTTACATTTTATTTCTAAGATTTTTGATCTCATTATAATAGATTTAGACTGAAATCCTGTACCCACTTACCTGGGAGTCAGTCCCACTGAATTGTAAAGCTTACTTCTAAATGTCTGTGTGTATAAGTCCTCTTTCATCTCTTTTATTATTTTACCATTATGGTGGCAGCATTAGTTATATGTTAATAAAATTTACACAATTTGGTTATCAGAATATACATTGCAATCCACCATGAAATTTCTGGCTGCTTTTATACATATAATTGGTAACAGCACAACATTACCTTTTGAATATACTCTAATCTTTAAGGTCATGTTCACAATTTATGGAAGGTGTGGAGAGATAACTGACTTAGGTTCCAGGTTGAAAAACATTCCAGTATATACCAGATTCCTAGCTTCAAAAAAAGCAAACTCTGAGATAGTATTGGTGATAGAAGATTATATCCAGACTAAACAATGCACTCACAGTTCTCCTAGTATCTGAGGGAAAGAATGGGCTTCTCAGAAACATTTTATTATTGTGAACAACCCCTGCTGCCATGCAAAATATTTTGGGCTAACACAGAGAGAGATCAGTACAGCTACTTGCATTTTTGAACTTATGCTGATGAGGATTATCCTACGCTTCAAAACTGATCACCACACCACTGAGTGCAATCCTCCAAACATTTTCCTAGAAAGAAGTTCCACTAAGTTCAATAGGGTTTCTTCACAATGCTCTTGAGTTTAATGGGTCTTTCTCACAGAGAAATGCATACAGGACTACTCTATTTAGATGTTATGAAGTCTGAAGAGTAAACCTAAATACATTCAATTAAATGTGTTTAGAGTCCTCCCTCTGATCAGAAATCCTGCATGACCAAGGTTTAGGTTTATTATTTTTTTAAAAAAAACAACAACTGAATACTGAGTTGGTTTTAAATCAAAATTTAAAATGTTTGATTTGAATCATGAGTTGACATAGTGGGTGTGCTTTAATTCAGACTAGCAAATAGATTTAGGTCTTAACTTAGATCCAAGCCAGAGATTTTAGATGTGATTAAAATGTGGTCAAATTTGTTCAGGGGATATCATTTGGATAAAAGAAATGAAGCAAATACAATCGCTCTCCACATTCACAGGGCTTAGGGGCACAAAACCCCTGCAAACGTGGAAAAATAGTGAATAATTCCCACCCCACCTCCATGGAAGCCAGTTAAAGGGGAGACTGGGTGGGGAAGAGGAGCAGACATTGCTCCTCTTTTCCCCCTGCCCTCCTGTTCCTTTAACTGGCTCCCCACCCCTTTCTAGAGTGGATGGCTGCCTGCCTGCCTTGCCCCCTTCCCATCCCTTTTCCTGGGTGGATGGGCCCCTGGGCAAGGCAGGCAGCCACCCACCTGGGCAAAGGGTTTGGAGGTATGGATCCCCCCCCCCCAATTCCCAGCCCTTTTTCAGGGTGGATCGGTGCCTGGCCAAGGCAGGCAACCATCCACTCAGGAAAGGGCCTGGGAGGAAGTGAAGAAGGAAGAAAAACTGCAATAAATCCAGACATTAGAATAAATCTAAATGGTAGCATCTAGCACAGATAATGAGACAATAGCCATGTTTCTGTATTCACACTGTAGAAATAAAACAGTTTGACACAAATTGCCATGACTCTATCCTACAGAATCCTGGGATATAGTTTGGTGAGGTACCAGAGTTCCGTGACACACCAGGTTGAATACCTCCCCAAACTACAAATTCCAGGATACCCCAGGATGGAGCCCAACAGTTGATCATTTCAAACTATTTCTGCACTGGAGATACACCCATAGCTACAAAATGTAGCTATAATAATTTCTTATCCATCCCCACAAAAGCTCACATTTTCTCAGGTGCAGCCCTCCAGATGCAACCATTTCATCACAAGTGGGGAGAGCAGCAGACATGCAACCAGATATTTTGCTATACTTGGACTCTGCACAAGTCATCCACAGGAACTCCAGGGCTCCTCCAGATGTCCCTTTGGATAATATAATTATTCTCCACCAACCAAGAAATAGCTGTGAAGGAAGCTGCAGTTGAGAAAATGTGATTTGCGGAGGGGATTTGGTTCTTGCACAGTCAGTAGAGAATTCTGACCTCCATAGTCACTGAAAAAATTGATTGAAACTCAGATTTATGCCACTGTAATTCACTAACAAGTAGCCAACCCTTTTTTAATGCAAGAGCATCTTGTGTGGCAGTTTACAGTACAGTACAGTACAATTCCCTGTGCTCTTTGAACCTTCCTGATACCTTTAAAAATATAGTTACACAACCCATTATTTCATGTACAAAAATATGTAGACCTTTAATTCTCTTTTGTGATGCACAGTGCACTGCAAGTTCATTTTACATTGGGCACTTTGCAGTAAGAAAGATTTCCCTCCATCAGGATATTAACTACATTAACCACAGTATATTAACCACAACACTGCATTATTTGTAATGGGCAGAAATGACAATTTTATAGCTGTTTTATGAAACAGTATATTACACAATCACAAGAGTATATAAAGTGTCAATATAACTAGCTGCATTTAAATTCAGTTTTATAACTTTCAGGGTTTTTGGTTGTTGATATTTTTATGTTGTAGCAAAATCTACCCACAGGTAACATCTACCATATATATTCAACTATAAGTTGACTTCATGCATAAGTTGAAGGCAAGTTTTGGGACAAAATTTTAGATTTTGATATGACCCATGGAAAAGTTGAGGGTAAAATTTAGGAGCATGCAAGAAAAAATGTAAATGATGAAGCAAAGAAAAACAATGCCAAAGAACTTACAAAATTCTGGCAGGCATAACTGCTCAGCCTGAAGCCTAGATGGATGAGGAGGGAACTATGTTAAATCATGACTATGTGATGTGTGTGGGAGGCAAAAAGGCATAGGTGAGGCTAAGAAAACACACATGTCAAAAAGGATAAAAAGAAAAAGCAAAGAAAATGATGACTACATTATTATAGCATTTAACTTTAATGTGATTTTAATCCAGAAAAGCTGATAAACATACACAAATGTTTTATTCAGATCCTTCATAGAATCATAGAATCATAGAGTTAGAAGAGACCACAAGGGCCATCCAGTCCAACCCCCTGCCATGCAGGAACTCCAAATCAAAGCATCCCCGACAGATGGCCATCCAGCCTCTGCTTAAAGACTTCCAAGGAAGGAGACTCCACCACTCTCCCAAGGAGTGTGTTCCACTGTCAAACAGCCCTTACTGTCCTAATGTTGAGGTGGAATCTCTTTTCCTGCAGTTTGCATCCATTGTTCCGCGTTCTAGTCTCTGGAGTGCAGAAAATAAGCTTGCTTCCTCCTGAATATGACATCCCTTCAAATATTTAAACAGGGCTATCATATCAATTCTTAGCCTTCTCTTCTCGAGACTAACCATCCCCAGTTCCGTAAGTCGCTCCTCATAGGGCATAGCTTCCAGACCCCTCACCATCTTAGTCGTCCTCCTTTGGACCCACTCCAGTTTCTCCACATCTTTTTTGAATTGTGGTGCCCAGAACTGGACACAGTATTCCAGGTGGGCCTGACCAAGGCAGAGTAGAGCAGCAGTATTACTTCCCTGGACCTAGACACTATAGTTCTATTGATGCAGCCTAAAATTGCATTGGCCTTTTTAGCTGCTGCATTGCACTGTTGACTCATGTTCAACTTATGGTCTCTACTTGGGACTCCTAGATCTCTTTCGCGCGTATTTTCATTCAGCCAGGTGTCCCCCATCCTATATCTGTGCATTTTATTTTTCTGCCCTAAGTGCAGCACCTTACATTTCTCTGTGTTGAATTTCATTTTGTTAGCTTTGGCCCAGCTTTCTAGTCTATTCAGGTCATTTTGAATTTTGATCGTGTCCTCTGGGGTATTAGCTACTCCTCCTATTTTAGTGTCATCCGCAAATTTGATAAGTATGCTCCCAATTCTGTTATCCAATTCATTAATAAAGATATTGAATAGCACTAGGCCCAGGACAGAGCCCTGTGGCACCCCACTTGTCACGTCTCTCCAGGATGAAAAGGAACCATTGTTGAGCACCCTTTGGGTTTGGTTGGTCAACCAATTACAGATCCATTTAACAGTTGCCTTGTCTAGCCCACATTCTACAAGCTTGCGTGCAAGAATGTCATGGGGAAATTTGTCAAAGGCCTTACTGAAATCAAGATATACTATATCCAGAGCATTCTCTTCATCTATCAAGCCGGTAATTTTATCAAAAAAAGAGATCAGATTTGTCTGTCATGACTTGTTTCTCTGAAACCCATGTTGACTTTTTGTGATTATGGCATTGCCTTCTAGATATTCACAGACTCTCTGTTTAATGATCTGCTCCAGAATCTTTCCTGGGATTGATGTCAGACTAACTGGATGATAATTGTTGAGATCCTCTTTTTTCCCCTTTTTGAAGATGGGGACAACATTTGCCCTCCTCCAGTCTGATGGGACTTCTCCTGTTCTCCAAGATTTCGCAAAGATTATTGCCAATGGCTCTGATATTACATTTGCCAGTTCTTTTAATACCCTTGGATGTAGTTCATCTGGTCCTGGAGACTTGTATTCATTAAGATTAACCAGGTATTCCTGTACTGTCTCTTTACTTATTCTGTGCCAAAATCCCTCTATTCTGTCCTCTACTCCATTATTCTCAGCTTGAGCTCCTTTTGCCTTTTCTGAGAAGACTGAAGCAAAGAAGTTGTTGAGTAATTCTCCCTGTTCTCTGTTTGCATTTTGCCATCTTCTGCATGCAGTGGCCCTACCGTTTCCTTCTTCTTCCTTTTGCTGCGGACATACAGAAAAAAGCCCTTTTTATTGTTTTTAACCTCTCTAGTGAGCATGAGTTCATTCTGCGCTTTAGCTTTTCTGACTTTATTCCTACAGGTGCTTGCTATTTGTTTGAATTCTTCTTTGGTGATTTCCCGATTTTTCCATTTCTTATACATATTCCATTTAAAACTTAGCTCAGTTGAAAGTTCCTTAGTCATCCACCCTGGCTTCTTGAGGCATCTTCCATTTTTCTTCCTCATTGGAACTGTTTGAAATTACGCCTTCAGTATCTCCTTTTTGAGATACTCCCATCCATCCTGAACTCCCTTCTCTTTTAGTATACCTAATAATGGGATAACCCCCAATATTTTTCTAAGTTTACTGAAATCAGTTCTCCTAAAGTCTAGAGTGCGTGTCTGACTATGCCTGGCTTCTCCCTTCCACTGTATAACAAACTCCAGGAGAACATGGTCTCTCCCACCTAACGTTCCAACCACTTCCACCCCATTGACCAGGTCATCCCTGTTGGTTAAGATCAGATATAAAATGGCTGATCCCCTTGTTGCCTCGTCCACCTTTTGGACAATGAAACTGTCTTCCAGGCAAGTGAGGAATTGGCTAGACCTTGAGGTTTTGGCTGAGTTTGACTTCCAGCAAATATCCAGATAGTTGAAGTCCCCCATCACTACTACATCTCTCCTTTCTGAGTGTGTGGTCATCTGTTCTAGAAAAGCATCATCCAATCTATAGGATGATTCAAAGTAATAGGAAGTGCCAAAGAGCTGCCAGTGCTATCATTTTCATGCCCAGGCATTTTAAAAAGTCAGAGGTGGCACTGTCGTGGAGAGAGTAAAGGTAGATTAGTGTTTCTTTTAGGTGCTCCTGGGATGGACTAAGCTTTCACTTTTTACAACTCTATTCAGAGAAGAGTTCCTATTTTAATATTATTATTTATTATTTATAAATTATAATAAGCGATAAGTACAGTACTTACATAGACCTATAGATTGGTTGAACCCACTTTTGGGGGGTCAATTTTTGAGCAAATTTCTAGACTTACAAGTTTATTGCACAGGCCCTGGAATGGTCCTATCGGGTTACAAAAGGGGGTGTAATGGGAATGGTAGGCAGCATACAGGAGAATGCTGCCACTGCCGCCGGAAGTTCTCATTGCATTTCAGATGCGTTCCAGAGGGGTAGATTTTCAGGAACACTTCTAAACAGTCGACTGTATCACTTCTCAGCCTTTTGGCTAAGATCAAGTGTAGTGTCGACTGTACTTGTTCATGCATTTAGTCCAGCTGATCATGCAAGTCCAGTAGCATATTTCTTCTTGGTATCCCATTATCAAGTAAGGATGCGGTGTGAAAGTTTGACAGAAAATATGGATATAGAATGTACAATATATACTATATTGATACTACTCTATATTCCTATTTCTTTACTTTGGAGAACAACTCTCTGTGTTTGTATATCAAACTTCAGTGGGCCCTTGGCGGTATATCACTGATGGTCCTCACCTGGTATTGCTGCTGCCCTCCACTGTGGTAGCTGTTGGCAGCAATTGCTCATGTCACTACTCTCTCTGAATGTGTTTTAACAGCAATCAGTAGCATTTCTGGAGTCAGCATGCTGCTCACCCCTGATCTATGGTAGCAGCCACTACTAAAACATGTGTCCAGCATGGATTATTTGGGAAATCAAAGATGGAAGATGTCTACCATGGCTTGCTTCCATTCAAAAACATCACATGCCATAGGGGAAATAACATCCGGAGACAGGTGAGTGACTACCAGCAGCAGTAGGTGGGTATGGGCCCATGACTCTGACCACAGAGGAGGAGGAAGAGCACATAAGTACTCCTCCATCATTTCTGAGTCCCAGTAGCTTCTGAGACAATCCAGCTGCCATTCCTTCCTTGTTCCAGCTTCCAACTGCCACTGGTTTGGCCACTGAGGGATAAGCAGAGGAATGGGCCACACATTTTCAGCATACAAGGACCTATCTGCTGTTGAAAATAATTCTCTTCTCCCCGCTTATGTGTCATGTATTATTCAGACTGTAAGCCTGAGGGCAGAGACTGTTAAATATCTCTATGAAACACTGGGGGCTGCTGCTGCTGCTGCTGCTGCTGCTTCTTCTTCTTCTTCTTCTTCTTCTTCTTCTTCTTCTTCTTCTTTTCTTTTGCTAAAGGGCAGGATATAAATGCTACAAGTAAGTAAATAAATAAAATGATTGGACTGCCAGCAGTGGTAGCAATGCTGGCAAGTTTTCTCCTTTGGGAGCAGAATGAATCCTGGAGATATCACTGGATGCCCAACTGTGCTGCTCTCTGAATCCTGCTCTTTATGTGTACATGCATTCAAGACTACCTCACACGAGTGAACACTTGTATAACAAATACATGTACATGTACTCATGTGAGGTAGTCTTGAATGCATGTACACATAAAGAGCAGGATTCAGAGAGCAGCACAGTTGGGCATCCAGTGATACCAATTGCATGTTTCCATAGATTGAGATGGGGAAAAGTGTGGACCTGGGATTGCATGCACTCACAAAGATATTTTTGTAGTCCTCAGCACCTCTGGTCTCTTGGCATTTCTGGCAGCCTCCAGAGACATTTGGTCCTCAAACCATCATTTGTCCACTCCTGTTCAAGGTAGACCTGATAGACAGATTAATTGTCTGATTCAGTTTATGTCAGTGTCATATGTAAAATATGGGTTTTAGTAATTGATAATGTATAATATAAACACAGGCTGGTTGTATGAATGAATAATATAAAGCCTCAAACATAGTTGGTACACAAACAGTTCTGCATAAATGATCTGAACGAATAAAATCCAGTTTTCAAGATCCCATTGCTGCATCTGAACATTTTGCCATGGATCTTTAAGAAATATAAAAGCGGGGATTGTAGAAATAGGAGCAAGCTTGATTTTTAACATGAAAATCTATATTGAAATGAAATGGTAAATATAGACAAGAGCACTGAAAGGATATTTGATAAGTACAGCCCTTTACTATATCATGCTTAGCTGAGGTTTTCAGAAAATTTATTAAATAGATTATCCCTTGCCTGAATTCTGATGGTCTATCTTGTTCACTTTAGCCATCTAAATAAAGGACTTGCCACTCATGCCTTTCCCATTTGGAAAATCAATTCTTGCACAGTATTGTGGACAATACTGTGATAGCAGGAAAACCTGTCCCATGTCCCTCCCTTAGGACTTGGGGTTAATACAAACTACAGTTAACTGTTTGTGAATGGATTGTCAGGTGCTTTACTGTCAAATTGTCACTCAGTTAAATGCCAATAAGTTGTGTGAAGCAAGACTAAGGAAAATGTTTAAACTGATATCCAAACAGGAAAACAAGTTCCCATATATGTCAAGGGAAGTCTGAATAATGGTAAATGATCCTGGAGGCCAAGTGATGCATGAGTTATCAAGTAACTCATGCAAGCCTCAGACAGCACTGTCTTTCTGCATTGGCTGGGAAGCCTGAATTAGAGAGGTGCCATGAACTGCATTTTAAGGTCATTGTTTTTCTTCTTTATAATTGGTTTTGTCAGGGTAGAAGATGACAGCAGAGCATCTGAGCTACTCAAAGCCCGGCATCTCTGTAATTAAAAGAAATTATTAGCAAAATAGAAGAACCAGTGTTCCAGCTGAGATTGAACTACAGGACATATTTAATGATCAGCATTTCCTCCAGTTATTATAATGTATTTTTAATTCAGTTTCTCAAAACATTCCTTTCATTTGCAACTGCAGACTAAAATGTGACACAATTTGTTTTTCCTCCTTTTTTTATTTTTTTGCATAGCAGACAATGTACGCTAACATGGCAGGTCAATACGACCTTGGCTTAAGATATAATATGCTGTATCTACAACAGGGCCTATCAATCTCTCTGCCTCTTTAACAAAAATGGCTTTTAAAATTTGACTATATGGCTTGGATAGAAAATAACACCTGGGAGTGATATATAAGTCAAAACATAAATACATCACTGACAGCCTCAATGTGCAAGGAGCACACAGCAGCATTTTACTGTTCGTGGGTGTTCTCACAGCTGAGTCAGTTTCAGGGTAGATGCTGCTCCTGCCACTAACATCCAGCTTTAGTAGTCAATTCATTTTTTTTCAATGATCAATGGAGAGGAACAAGGTATTTTGTGAAATTTTGTGGACCTCCCAAGATGAAGGAAGACATTTGATCTGAAACTGCAAATTCCTCCTTGTAACATTAAGGTAGGAGTGTGTAAGAGTTTCAGCCGCAAGGTCCACATGATACTGGATGACATATATGCATGCTTACAGTCCTCTCACAAGGAACCTTCTTTCCTCATTGTGGTTGCATCCACATTGCTGTAGTGGCACAACAAACTACAGTTCCCACAATTCCATAGCATTAGCTATGAAAGTTAAAGTGGTGTCAAACAGTCTCCAGTGCAGATGGGGTCTGAGAGGGAGTAAAAACCCTCTTCCAACAGCAGTCCTGATGCAGATCACCCTTGCCTTGCTGTTAGGAGCAGAGTAGTTGGAAGAAATCAGGTGAGGAAGGTGGCCTAGAGGATTTAAGGCTTACCCCCAGGATTGAAAGTTGTACACCTATGACTTGGGTCAATATCAGAGTACACTTATCTGTGACTAACTCTTGTGGCATTCTGTGTAGTTCAGGAAGGCCTAAGAACTCTCTGGCAGAGAATTCTAAATGTCCTTCCCCCAATGCAAATCCTAGAATTCCACAGGAGGCAACCATAGCAGCTAAAATGGAATAATAGTGTCATAACAGTGTAGTGTTGATATTGCCTATAAAGATGGTCAAGGGAAGTGTGAGAGAACAGAGTTAAGGCAAGAGAGGAGCATCTGCAAAGAGGAACAACACGTGTGGGCTTTCTTCCAAGGTACCAGGCCCACTATTAATTATTGACTATTTTTTTAAATATCAAAAGTCCAAATGGCTGACAGCCCAGTACAGCATTGTGTATAGGCAGTAAAAAAAAATCTCCAAAGATAGTATCTTTGGCTCTAGTACCAAGTGCATGTGGACTACTGCTTCAGCAAAACACTCAGATTATCATTGAAGAAACAATGGATCATTGGAGTTTCAAGCCACCAGATCTTTGATACACAGAGAGGAGGAGCAACTGGTGATGAAACAGGACCACATAACACCCCTATTGTGTTATGGAGATCCTTTGCTGTTCCTTTTAAAGGTACTGTATGCATTTTTATGAAGTCTCTGCTAAAGACTGGGTATAAATGGCCTTTCTCCATCTGCATTTAACCAGTGGAAATTCAGGTGATTTAACCAATGGAAATTCAGGGGATGATTCCTTAAATTGTAGTAAGATTCAGAGTTGATTATGACATTTATGCATTTTCATTCTAATGTAATTTACACTTGGAAGAAAGTCCTTTTTGGTCACATTTGGTTTACTTCCAGGTAAGTTTGTTTAGATCCCAATCTTAGTTTGAAACATTTTATGACATCCATTGTGTACAGACTAAAAACTAACAAGAAAACATGTATGAAATTTTGTACCCAGGTGCTCAGAATTAAACAAGTCTATGTTGTCACTGTAAGAAAAGAGGACAAGGCTGTGGCTCTGACTGTGTATTTACAGCTACACAAATAATTCATATATATCATCACAAACAACCCAGCAGATAAATTATGTACTGTACCCAGCCTCATGCCAATCTTAATTATTTAATTGTAACCTACAGTAACACTTAGATTGGATTGTCAGTAAGTTAACTGATCAGTGCAGTCATTGTTGGTAGTGTAATTCAAATGTCACTTGAGTACAATATACCTGGGGCTTGTTGCCTCACAGAAGTGAAAATCCTCCCAGATAATAAGTTCCCTATGCATCAGCTCCTTTTGTCAGAGTTGGAGAACATCAGCTTAAAGCCGTCAGCTCAGTCACTGAAATGGCTAGTGAAGTAGCCAACAATAGGATGGTAGATGCACACACCTCTAGATTTGGAGGCAAAGTTTTTAAAAAGAAAGGTGGAGAGGAGGCAAGAAATTGTTCTTCCTTCATGGGAGCAAAGCTTGCCTGAGACATCTGGCTGCTTGAGGTACAAGAAAGATGGCACCCACACATGGCATCTACATAACACCCCCTCCTGCCAATAAGCATTGGAATTATACTTCAGTTTTGGTAATGAGACAACATCCTTCCACCTCCCTGGCAGCAGCAAGCTAGCATAGGTCATGAAGGAGAGGTTGCCCAGTAGACACTACTCCATCTACCAAGACAACTCAGGACTTGAAGGAACTGTTTCACTGTGCCTACAGCATAGAAATTCCTGCATGGGATGGATATAGAATCATAGAGTTGGAAGAGACCACAAGGGCCATCCAGTCCAACCCCCTGCCATGCCATCATACTTGTAAGAAAGGGACTTGGGATGTTCAATATCCATTGAAACAGGGAGTGACAGTTCCCATTCTGGTGGTGGGGCACCTCACCATATTTGTTATGAACATCTGAGGTTGAAGCACACTTGGAGCTGAACTTCAGTTGACACGAGACATAGGGAAGGTACTGAAGGACTCTTAGAGACAATGATGAATGTTATGGTGTAGAAATTCAGTCATAAGAACTAATGACTGTCTCAATGACAGTAAAACTCTGAATTTTAAGAGCATTATTTCAAGTTTACGGCAGAGGATCCAAACAATAAATCACCAGACCATTGTTTTTACAATGGGCATGCTTCACCCTGATAGATGAAGAACATCTTAGAGGTTTATGCACCCATCATTATATGAGAGGTTATAAAAAGGAATTGAACTGGGGTGTGCTTTCATTTACAATATTTATTAAAAAGAACACTTTCATAAAATGTATGCTCATATCCTTTGTTAAAAGAGAAATGTATAATCATCATGCATTAGCACGCCATTATTTCAGTGGATCTTAAACTTGTTCTATTCATTTATTTTGCAACATTATTTTTTTTCCTCACGTTCCAAGGCAATCTTTTGGCTGATGGATTAGGGGAGTTCCTTAATCCCTTTGACTTTTCATCCCACTCCCCATCCTACATTTACCATTATGCCAGGTTTTAAGCTACTGATTTTTTTTTTAAAAAAATACAAAAACAAATGTTCTGTCCTCTTAGGATATGTAGATCCGTGGCCTAGGAGAGACATATGCTGGCCCAATGATGCATAAACCTTTTGATTTTCACTTATGACTGCTTTCCCAAAATGCAGATAAGCATATCTTTTTGAAAAGCCCCTGGATGCTTCCAGATGAGGCTTTAACCTGAAATGACCTGGCCTTGAGCATGGAAATTGGGAAGGGGGAGGGTAAGATCCTGAAGAAATTGTCTTCTATTAGCAGCTGTCCAGTGATTTCCTACAGGTTCCTATGTCTTTTTCTTACCATAAAACAAATTTTAAAAAATAAAAAGACACATTTTCTTTAGTAGCACAAGAAACCCTCAGAGCACCCCTTGTTAACTATTCAACTCAAATTCCATAGATTTTGAAACTTAGTTTTTCACAATAAAGTGGTCCTTGGTTCACTAAATATCTGTCAACAATATTGGTGACACTGGAACATTGAACTGATGATGCCTATGGTGTCTGGTGAAAATTCATAGCAGTCTGAAAATATAGTTCTACTTTCAAGTCAAAATACGAATTACTTTTTGGTCATACAGATCAACAGTTTGCACCAAACTGATGGTTTTTCTGTGATCTTGATCAAAATTCCAGGCATTCATCACAGTTCTAAAAGAGCTGTGCAAAAGCTTCTAAGGAGTGCTCTCAGTTTGAAAACCTTAGAAACATACAGTACCTTTGCTAGACTCGCCACACTTAGGGCCAAGCTGTACATTGAGTATGTCCTTCCTTAGAAGAGTGGTGGTGGTGTATGGAGAAGTTACTGTATCAGCCATATGGTTTGGACGAAAAGATTTATGAAGAACCTTTATAGAGACTTTAGGGCAGACATATGAAGGGGCTTCTTGGGCTCTGTGAATATGGTTCAAGAAAGGCACTATTTTCTGGTTTTTTTAAAAGAAGTTTTTCAGTTTGGTTGGGTAGTATCTTCTAATCCTAAGGCAACTATGCTGGGTCTAGGGTCCAAGTTTCTACCCCAGGGGCCCTTCAGGGGTTTCATGGGCTGCTAAAAATGGGAAATGGGGTGGAAGTGGCCTGAAGTTCAGTTCTTGTTTGGGGGGGGGGGATCTTTAAAAAAAACACCCTTAATCACTATGGGCCATGGTGGTAATATGACCTGTTCACCTGTAACAGGTAAATCATGTGAATCATGCTAGACATTTCTGATCCCTTTCCTGCCCCTCACTTCATTTTACTCTTTTCTTTTGTCAGAAAAAAGGGGGGAAACTTGGAGAGTCTGAAGGCCTGAAGAGCTGGACAAACAGCCAATGTGGTGGGATAATTTTGCCAAGTGCTGGACTTCAACAGAGTCAATGCAAAGTGTGAGCCATCTGACTCACATCACATTAGTACCTGCAGTGGCTCCTTCATTGTTTTAAGAATTTGATTTTGAGCTATGAAGCCCTAAATAATAAATAGTATGTGTTGTTATTCCTTCTGTCTGTGAGTGGCTGCCAAAGGTACAGAGTGCTGTGAGAGGCTGTCTCATATTTTGCCACTGGAAACATGGCAATAGATTTCGTAGCCTTATTTATGTGTTTGAATTCATACCTGTGAAGGGGCTCTTGAAAATATATGGGTTATCAATACCTACACATGTGCCAGCCAGGAGCACTGGCTTGTGCATGACTGAAATCAGTCTAAATGGGGCATCCATAAGCACATATGTAATGTGCAAGGGTCTTTCTGTGAAGATGAAAACCAGTTCCATCCTTGTGCAGGGAGTGCTGCATGGGAGCACACAACCCTCCTCCTCGGACTGATGCTGATCACATGTCAACTGTGGACATATTAAATACATAATAAATACTGGAATCTCGGAAGGAAGGCCAATCCACACATTATTTCTAGCCCTCTCATGTATATGATACCACCCAATGGTGCCATATGCCTGAATATGAATATTGGCTGTATTTCTAAGCTTTTGATTGCAAACATACTAAGAGGGTGCTGGGTTCCCATCTGTATCTTTCATGGAAAGCTACTTCTCCAGTTTCTGTCATATTCAGTTTCTCTTACTTAACCCAAGGATGAGTGTGATGGTAAAGTACATTTAGTCTACCCCAAGTAGATGTTTGTATTAGAAATCAAATAGCAAGATAAAATACTACATTTCCTACATTTACTACATAGTAAATTCACAATCCACTATACATTTCTCCTATCTTTTGCTCTTGCATAGCTTTTATTAAATTCTGTGGGGGTTGTGCAAGAGACTGTCCTAGTGGCTGATTGTATTCCTGGCTCAGTATTTCATAAAAGCTGCAATTTAATTATGAATAGTGTGTACCCAATTATAGGAAAGCCATTCAAACTAACTTTATTAATTGTTTTATCAGATTATTAGGGTTGCTTAGAATAACTCCTTGGATTCCATTTTTAGTAAAATTGCTGAGCCAACCATAAAGATGCCTTAGTAAGTGAAGTTTTATTCCCCATTTCAGTTAATTTGTAAAGGAAAATAATTTGGAAGCCCATGTTGTGAGTGAACTTCAGGAACAGATAAAACAGTTGACTTCTCTCTAAGATAGTCTCTGAGGAGATGGGCCAGAAAAGAATGGGCTGGACCCATGCTATTCTGGTTCAGGTGCTCACTTGGGCTGGTTCCTGGGCCAGCACAAGGATGAGCAGGTGTTTGCATGTCCGTGTACCCACCAACCCAGAGATAAACTACCTGCATGCACTCTTCAGCCTTCTGTGCTATCACTCCTACTACAAAGTCTCCCATCACCATGTCTGATGCAGAAACAGGTTGTCTCGCTGTACTCATGTGGCCAGGCACCCTGTTTCTAGGG
The DNA here is from genome assembly GCA_034509955.1 of Urosaurus nigricauda. Classification (NCBI taxonomy): domain Eukaryota; kingdom Metazoa; phylum Chordata; class Lepidosauria; order Squamata; family Phrynosomatidae; genus Urosaurus; species Urosaurus nigricauda. The sequence goes on from JAOEGL010000003.1 coordinate 62,200,574, forward strand.
AACTTTCTTCCAGGAGCAATAGCATAGAAAGATGAGGTGCACAGGGAGGTGTTTAAACAGTTGGGTTTTGCTGTGGAGTTTGCCGGGGTTCAAACTGACCTGTGTTAAGAGCTTATGGGCAATGCAAGGCTTCATGCCAGTCTCTCAAAAGACAGATTCAGATGATCCCACACACATGCTGAAAACTGTATGTTGGAGACCATAGACCATATAGACAAGCTCCTTTATCCTTCTGCCACCAACCTGGAAGACTTTTTTTCTTTCCTTAAAATGTTTGGCAGGGGCAGGGGTGCTAGTCATAGCAAAAACAGGACTTGTCTTCATGATCCAGCATTCCCACCCACGTATGTCTGTGATAATGATGATGGTGGTGATGATGGTGATGATGATGGTGATGATGATGGTGATGATGATCATTTACTTACGACCATTCTTTTACCACTTTTATTTTTAAAAGTTGAAAGCCATGTACAATAACTGATACAATAACACAAACAGCAAAACATGATAAAATAATAATAATAATATTGTGAAAACTGTAAAGTTCTCTAAAAACAATGAAATAAAACAAGTGTAACTGAAAAAGTTAACAACTAGGAAATGATTTGAGAAATCTTAGGAAAATCAAAGGTCTTTAGAAATGCCCAAACTGAAAGACTGTGTAATTGACTAGGCAAGATAATTCCTCATGGTGGGTACCACAACTGAGAAGACTTTCATCCATATTTCAGTGAAACAAGTCTCACTTGGTCATGGTACAGAAAGCAGAACTGTCTTTATAAATCTGAGATACAACATCAAATATCAGGCCACATTTTGTAGCTTGGTGGGGAAAGAACTATAGAAATTACAGTTAGTCTAAGCTGTGGAATCTATTCTCATGGGCCTAAAAACTATATGCAAATCCTGGTCCCAAGACTCCATGCCAGATGTTTGACAAAGTCCTCCCACAATTATGTCGATTGTTTCTACTTACATAGTCACTTTGAAATAATAATTTTGGGCTTTATACACACCTCTGACTTTCTCCTTTTCCTCATCTTTCCCCTCTTGCTCTCTATTTCTCTTTTCTTTCACTTTCATTCTGCTTTATTTTTAGTTTATACTACTTATTCTTTTTTAAAATCAGCATGTAATCCAACAGAGCAAATCCATACATACATAGCAATCGACATAGTACATTGTTTGACAAACAGACATAAACACAAACACAAATCACAAATTATTAATGTTGCTATGAAATATTACACAACTTCTGAGATAGCTCCTCTATCCTCCTAACTTCAATATATTGATTGTCTCCTTTTTATTAGAAAAATACTAAAAAACCCCCAAAAATTTGTCCCCTTTGCCTAAATAAAAAATTACAAGGTTGTTTCTCAATTACACATAATTTATATTTTCTTATTTGAAATTCTTGATATAATTGTAATAATAGTTTATACTACTTATTCTAATTATACTACTTATTCCAGTCTTCTTTCCTTCCTTTTTTCTTTCTTTTTAGAACTTTACCTATCCTGATAACTATATTTTTTTCTTATTTTTTCTTTCTTTTTCTTGAGGCAGTCATGTATGATGAATTAATCAAGAGGAGGGAGGGCAGTAGAGCAATGGATCACAATGCTTTCTCCTCCAGGAATACTCACAGTTTCCTTTTCCTTGTTTTTTTTTAAATATTCTTATGGGTTTGGGTTTTTTTAAATTGTCCAGGTGTGTCTGGATGGGGACTAAATTGTGGACAATTCCCCCCTTCCCCATTTTCTAAATCACTTGAAGTGTTTATTACTTCTTGCATTATTTTTAAATTGCCTTTATGTATATTTAGGAGTGATTCTATAGTGTTGTATTAATGTTATTATCTCAGGCCCAGTACAGACTGCCACTTTGCGCTGACCTGGGGCCTAAAGAAGGGCTTGGAAGAGTGGAGTATCTGCACACTCCTGAGTCCTACCGCATGCCACGGGTGCCATTTGGAGTGCTGCTGTTCACACATGGCACACCATGATGATGTGCCTAGTGCACCACGTCCAAACGGTGCGGCACATGAAGGGTGTCACAGCGCGGCACCAGGGCTCTTATGGCACCTCAGCAGCAAAGGAGAAAGGAGTCGCATTTCAGGGCTCCTTTTTCCAGGCACATCGTTGCCATGGCATGAGGTCTCCACAGCAATGATCCAGGGGAGAAAGGGGTGGCCTCTGGCTGCCCCTTTCTCCTCATCTGTACAGGCCCTCAGTTATTATAAGATTAATATAAGCAAAATGAGCAGTAAAGTGATGATTTATGGAATAGTGGTACATGGCAGCTTAGGAAATATGTGCTATATTATACAAGCTTTGTTTTTAGTAAGTTTTGCAAGTTTGGAAATCACAGGTGTGAGGTAGATGCTACAATGTATTTATGGTTCACTACTTAATATAATTTCATGGAACATCGAGAGATTGTTCAAAGCTAACTAAAAAAGGAGTACATACTCAGCAACAGGACCTTAGGTCTGATATAGCATTCCTAAAAGGAACCCAATTGGAGGTAGAAGATGTGAATGGTCTGTAGCAAAATTGGGTTGTGGTGGTGTATATTACAAATTCACTGGCCATTTATTTTCACTGCACTGGTTAATTTTGGGTTTCCTAAAATATGTCTGAAATTGATAGGTTTTTTTATACTCAGTGCCAAGGGTTATGACTAAAGGCCTTTTTCATCTTTTTTCCCACTGAAACAAGGCACAAGGCAGAGATGCCTGTTATCTCCACTAATATTCAATATTTGTTTAGAATCTTTAGCATGCACTATTGGACAAAATTTGATTTTAATTCTTATTATTAACATTTATTTATAGATCACTATAACATTTCCACAGCACTTTACATAGTAGGAATGATAATACAATAAAATAAAACAATAGGTAATGAAAAATCCACTACACAGCATACAATCTAAAAATTCAACATACAATACAAAATTAAAACATCTCTAAAATAATACAAGTAAACAATGAACACATAAGAGTTGTGAAAGATTAAATGCCAGTACTATGGAATGCCTCCCTAAACAAAGTCATCTTCATCTCAGCCTTAAAATTGGCCAGGGAAGTGATCGTATTTAATTGAGTCGAAGAAGATTCCAGGCAGCCCATTCCTTGGTCTTTTCCCACAAACATTCAGCAGCTCGAGAGCAAGAATGGAGAAACCAAACAACAGGAGAGAGCCAGGGCTGTGGCTTATTGGAATAATTTGCACATATCAATAAAGGAGCAAAACTATTGAGAGTTGCAGATAAAGTAGAATTGATTAAGGAAACTGCTGGATCCATGAAATCTTCAAGATCTAAAGAAGACAAGGTGGAGCCCAGAGCCTGGCCAAAACTATCAGGATTGATGGAATGAATCAATGGATTCTTACATGCTGCTATAGAATTTTAAAATTTTCTATCTGAAGACAATCTTTTGTTGCTTATTGATAAGTGCCAACAGTCTATCCCTGCCTTAATACAATTCATTAACAATTTTGGCAAAATATTAGGGTATTCAGTTAGCTGGCATAATTCAGAAATACTATCAGTACAAGGCAAGATAGATTCTAGTGTATTTAAAGCATGAATATTCCCCAAATCCCATTACTTACTTGGGTATAATCATTCCTAGTGATATATCTCAGATGATTAAACTTGATATAATCAATAAAAGATGCTAACAAGATTTAGAGAGGTGGGCAGGTTTAAAGCTAAGGTGAGCACAATTAAAATTAACCTTATTCCTGGAATAAAGTTTGATTTCTATGTAAAATGTAGGATTCCTATTCTTACACCTTGAAAGTATTTTCAAACTTAAATGCATTGTTTAAATGTATTTTTGGGAGGGAAGACAGAATTCTCATTTGGGGGGAAATTGTTGCACTTAGTACTCCTTTAGATATGCTTTTGGACTTAGCTTGCCCCATCCTTGGTCTATTGCTAGTATTTAGAAATGCAGTAGATTAAACTGCCTTGAGATCCTAGCAATATACAAACCCTTCCTCCAGCCATAACTCATCTGCCATATCTATTTTAATAGTAGATCTATAAAATACATATTTTAGGCTCAATAAACTTAAACTTCATCAGTAATTCTAATTTTCAAGCAGGATATTTTGAGCTATGTTTATTATACACTACTGCAAAGCACCTTTGAGTAATTTGTAGCATCTACCATTAAGTGAAGATAGATGTCAGAATTGTAGCAAATAAACGAAAAAGATGAAGTGCCATCAAGAATAACAGCTTTCAAGTGCTGGGCACAGCCTCTGGTTTTTAAAGAGAATTTTGCAAACACATAACCCCAAAATGCCACAGTATGCCTGGGATGGTCATACTTAACCCTTTCAACTTCCAGTTTCTCAGTGGATGGTAAAATGAATCACTTTCTCCCTTTCAGCAATGGTGCCACTTACATTTGCTGTCACTATTTGCCATCAGTCACTACAAAGTGCCACATTCAATTACCATTCATCCCCCTTCTTGGTGATAGCTATGCCTCTACACCTTCCGAAATACAGCAGGAAGATTAGGAGACATGGGATGTTTCAGTGGTGGCTACAATGCTCATTCCCTGCTATGTTGATGCTTCAGTTCTTGAGTTTTATGAAAGCTCAAGGGAACAATCACTCATGCAACATCTTGAGAAAGCAGTAAACCAGAGGGTCTATGGGAGAAAAGGCTTGGAAAACAGAGCATCAGTGTCCATCCCCTGCACTCACAGTGTGGTAATTAATTATTTTATTAATATCTAACCTTCCTCCCACCACAGGACCCAAGATGGCTTACAACCAATTAAAATGAAGTACAGCTAAATGAAATGTCTGGAATCCAATTGGAGAGTTACAAATACATAAGAACTGTAGTTATGGTCCTACACAGTGAATCCTCTCCTGACATACCACGAAGCAGCTACTCAGATCCATAGAGCTCCACTCCTCTGTTGATCGAGAAGGAGCTCAGTGTTTCCATCCCCTTCCTTGGCCTGTGTGACAGGCCAAAGTGGGACCCCATCACGGTTTTCCCTTACACCTTATTTCTGCCTCTGGAACCCAATCTTCTGCTAAAGGATTAATACTCAGAAGCACATCTCTTTAGTTAACTGTGGTAATACCTGTGTTTCCCAATGCATATTAAGCCCCATGTACAGGGCTATGCATCTTGATACTAACAATCAACCAATCTATCAGGGGTTAATGCAGCTGTACCCCATTAGACTCAGACCAAAGTTAAAGACTCATGCACCACAGTGTTTCAGGGCCTAATACAATTGGGTCAGTTCTCATAAGGTTACATCTGCACTGCCCAGTGCTATGGAATTCTGTAGTTTGTTGTGGCAAAATGCTATCTGAAAGAGAAGGCTAAATATCTCACAAAACTACAGTTCCCAGAATTGAGTCATGGCAGTTAAAGTTGTGTCAAACTGGATTATTTCAGCAGTGTCAATAGCATGATACAGTATGTTCACCCCCTAACATATGCCAAATTAACCCATAGGATATGGAATATACAGCTTAATGAGTCGAGATAATAGGGAGCGCTTTGTACATGCATGTATGTACAGACGTATAGGCATATTGCTTGTAGGTGATTAGACAATGTATGACTGTATTTGACATTTCGGGAAATAAAATAAAAATGTAAAAATATATAAAATAATAGGGAGTACTCATGGAATTTCATAAAAAGCCACTTTGCACCTGAACATGAAATTAAAGTATTGAACTCTTTCTTGGGAATAGACAAACACATTTTGCACAGTGCTAAACCACACCATTCACAGTTGAGTTCAAGAATGAAAGCACTCTGAGACTAGCAAGAACAGAGCATCTCTCAGTATTTGAGTGCAATGTCTCATTTGAGTACATTTACTATAAAACAAACCACTTCCAGATGATGTATGCTTTTTGCCCCAGTTGGCACAATCACACAAAAAAAGGATGCATCTTCCTTGTGATTTCAAACATCCCCTTAGATTATTTTCCAGATAGCATTAATTAATGGATGACATGTGACATCGCTAGTGGACTTTGACCCTAAAAACTGACCTTCAGGCTGGGCATGAATCCCCTGCTGACATCAAACATCCTCTTTACTGTACTAGTCTTTTATTTAATCAGACATCATTTTAAACAAAATTAAATAGTGCTCCTGAGATTATTAAAGGACATGAAAGAAACGTGTGCTGGAAAAGGAGGTCACAGAAACAAGGCAGGCTGGACTCCTTAATACATTTAATCTCACTGAAAAGCTGGTACAGTAGTATGTCATCATAGAAGGTTTTAGTTTATATGAGTCAACCAGCTCTTGGGCATGTGGGCCCAACCTTGCTTAAATTTCATGAACATGACAGTAAGGCCTGAGAAGGATGATTTTTTAGCATATAGCATCAATGAAACAAAGGAAGTACTCTTACTTGGTTGGCCAAGCCCTGTCAGAAATTTCCAATAAAAATAAATAGAAAATAAATAGATTTTTTTAAAAAAAAATAAAATAAATCCTCATTCTCTCATTAGAGTTTATCACGTGAAGGAGATTGGGAGTTTATTCTATGAATATCCCAGAAAAACTGTGTAGTTGTGCGAAACGATTTCACACAACATCACACAAAACCCACCATTAAAGTGGTCACAAAGAAGCATTAACACACATCTTTTTACTTTCGGGATTTCAGTGACAATGCATTTCCAATATGACTTTATTTGCACAATTGTGTGTGATAATCATTTGCACAATTACTTGCATGCCGCATGCCAGAAGGAGTGCTGAAAAGTGCCACCAACATGGCAAGGGTGCCTTTTTTCTGGGCCAAAAAAAAAGCAGCATTTTGCTACTTCTTTTTGACTGAGAAAAACACCAGATTGGGGCCACGGCATGACATAGGCCCGTTCTAGATGGGCACTTTGCGGTGCGATTAGGGCTCTAAAGGGCGCCTTTAGGGTTAGGGAGGGCACAGCTTCTACACCCTCCCTAACCCTAAAGCATATGGACGCTGCCATTTTAGATAGGCTGCACACATGATGACGCCTTTGCGCCGCGGGAGGGCGCAAATCATGCCCTTTCAGTGATGCAAAAAAGAGCTCCAAACGGAGCTCCTTTTTGGTGTCGGGTCTTTGCCGCAGCTTTTACACAGCCGCGGCAAAGACCCAGGGAGAAAGAGGCTGCGGCGGCGGCCCCTTCCTCCCTTCAGCCCCGCCTCCGCAAGCAGGGTGCAGTGGGCACCCAGGGCGTCTACTGCACCCCGCTTAGAGGCTGCGGGGAACTGCAGGTTGCCGCTTCACTGCGGCCTCTGGAAGCAGTGGGATGGGGCCACAGAGGCTTCCGGTGAGGCAGCCTTGGCCCCATCCCGCTGCTTCCTGGGGCGGTCACAGACCACCCCTTTTGGGTGGTCTAGATCACCCCATTGAGTGACATAGAGAGCAGCTTTATCCATGAAGTGAACCCAGAATACAAGGAGCTTATGGCAAAAACAGACAACAGAGATGCAAGGGTGTTTCTACTAAATGCTTGTCATGCAAACTTCTGCTAAAAAGAAAAATCTGTGGGACTCAAGTGCATCTAATTCTGCTAGACTTGTAGTCTTACATTTTTCTTCTCAGTTTACATCAACCACACTGTTTCTGTTTCTGAACAAATTGATTGTAGCTGATGAGGTACAAATAATTTATTTTAAAATATTAATAAATAGATGCTATTGTCAGTTTACTTCCATTTCTTGTTTGACTGAGTGTAATTCTTTAATAAGAATTTTGAAGTAAATATCTCTATCAATACAACATTACAGGAGCTTGGAAAAGTTACTGTTTTTAAAAAAACAGTTCCCAGAATCCACCAACCAGCATGGCCTTTTGCAAAACCTGTTTTAAAATATATATCAGAGTATATGATTCTTCAGGAAGAGGCCTGCAGAAATTAATGGGCAGTTTCTACTCACCCATTCTTTGCGCAGTTTTGAATTATCCACACAAGTCTGCAATCCTGATAGGTGGCACATTAGTGTATTTCTTAAATGAAATACTCTTGTAGATCCTCACTAACCTGTGACATTGCACAAGTTGTTGAAAGTCAGCAACATGAAATGAAAACATTCTCAAGTTATTTGTCAGCATGACACATCAGTCAGTCCTAGAAGCTGCTAATAACTGCCTTAACTTTCACTGCCATAAACTTTAGGGGCTAGAAATGTTGACAAGAGGATGACAGCTCTCTTCTGATGGCAACATGTGGCACATTTCACAGAATCATTGATCCAATGTGTTTTGCATACCATCATTCCACAGACATACTTGCCACCAACATCTAGATTGCAGTGTGCTGAACTATGGTATGCTTTTAAGTTTCCATTCCAACACAGAACTGTACTGACTATAGGAAAAGCTGGGACTATAGGAGAAGCTAGGGGCAGCCTGCTACTTCAGCTGAATGGGCCTAATTTCTTCATGGTCAGGTGATGAAACATTCTTATCCACTATATTTGAAGGCAGTGAGTCCCTCAGAGGTAACAGCAAAAAGAGGAGTACTTCTGCCTGCCAGCATCTGCTTCCTATTGGTAAAGCCAGCCATAATTGACTTGGCTGGCCCAGAAGCAGCATGCAGAAAATGGCTTCTTTGTTTGTGTGGAGAAGCACTGGCAGATTGGACTGTTTGGAGGAGCCAGTATGAGACAGGCTGGCCAAAAAGGTGGGGGCCTGCCTGGTGAGCAGCTGTAAAAAGGAAGAGAAGCCATTAAGAAGGAGGCTCATCCTTGTCACAATGTGCCAAAGGTGCAGTTAGAGACAAGAGTTTAGCCTTAATATGATTCAGATTCCTATGTAAGGAGAAAAAATGATTTGAAAATGACAAAGGAGGTCCAGTGATATTACAGGACTGTGTTAAGTTATGTGAAGTAAAGAGCTAGTTTATTGAAGCCCGTATTTAGATAATTAAAACACAGCTTCAGGTGGGAAACAAGTCCGTAAGGAAACTTGAACAAAGACAATTTGTAACAACTGAAGTAATATATATGTACACACACACACACACACATCTTGTAACAACAAGCCTTGAGAACCAACTACCAAAAAAAAGATGCTATCATAAGTTCTGCCTGCAAATAAAAGTTATTTTCTTCTTTTTCACAATGGACTAGGCTAAAGTGATTTACATATAATATCAAAACACGCAACCAAGAATATTAAAAAAAACCTTAACAGTAGAGAGACATAAGTCAGTGGGAGGACCAAGAGTTAGAGAGATAGTTTTAGGGAAGAGAATCTCCAAACTATTTAGGATAAGACAGGAGAAGAATCCTGTAAAACCCAGTGGTTACAGTCTGCTACCAGAGAACTCAGCATTTTGCAGGGAGCTAAAAGGAAAGCAATCTCTCGTTTCCCAGCTGGGTGTGTAGTCACTGTCAAAGAGGAATCAAGGTACAACTCTGTTGCTAAGGGATTAGGTGTGTCCATCTCAAAACAGCACATCTTATCTATTGTGGACCACTCCTTGAAGGAAATAGGTGACCACTCCTTTCCTTCTTGATGGGAGGAGGATGGGAGTAGAAAATCTCAATTGTTTCAAATAGGCCACTGAAATATTTAATGTAGCCAGTTTGGACATCAGAAGAAGAAAGTCTAACTTCCGGTTCATCATTCATTTTCGAAGATTGCTGTATAAAGATTAGTTGGAGGGCAATGTGGAAGATTAGTTGATTGTGGATTTCCTACTTTCCATCATTTTTCTTCTCTTTGGTAACTAAAATGTTAGTAGGTAAAAGAGAATGAAGAATATGAGCTGTGTTTTAAGGGGCACAGGGAAAAAATTCTTCCTAGATCTTTTTAATAACACCTTTCTCTTTGTGTTTTGCACTTTGTATTAAACATCAATGTATCAAACATTCATGTAGGAGGAGCCTTGAATATGAATAAATATTCTAAGAGGTCCAGACTGTGGAGCCCTGTTCCCGCAGCAGTCATGTTAGTAAAAATAAAATGGGAACAATACCTCTTTCAAGTCAACCATCATTGCACCCCCTCTGAATCGCATGACTGAGGATGCTGCTCCCATCATGTTCTCTTCCTGAGTCTCCCTTAAGATCACCTCCTTGCCTTATGTCCTAGGATTTTTTATGTTTGTTTTCACTTTTTGTGCAATTCTTGACCTCTGCTATCACAATTGAAGTAAAAAACAAAACAAAGAAAATAAATAGAAAAAAATAAAGATAAGAAAGATAATCAGGAAGAACAAGGGGGACGCGGGAGGGGGGACACTTATACTACATGACTTGCAATTGTGCAACTACCCCAGGAGCAACATTTCACTCCTAGTGACTTGTATGCTTGCCAGATCATTGACACATTTCCCCCATTAATTAAATGTGACAGGTCAGGACCAGAGCAGGTACTGGTCAGAGGTGATGTCACATGATGAGTGTGGCCAATGCCTCTTCTTTCCTGGTGTAGTTGAGGTTTAAAAGCCACATGTAGTAATGTTATATGTAAACTTGAATTTTCTGCAATTTTTACTGTAAAAGCAAATGACATTTTATAAGTTTTGAAAAGGAATGACACTGTCAAGTACAGTCAGCATTCAATATAGATGGAGGATGCATTCCAGACCCCCCACCACCACCACCACCATGAACACCAAAATCCATGATTGCATAAGCCTGCATTGTCCCCAACAGTGGTGCATGCTTATGGCTGTGTTACCACTAGTGATACCCCTTGTTTTCCCATGGCAACATATGTATGTGGCCATGCCACCATTGGGGACAACAGAATCTAAAGCAGCACAGTTGCATGTGCACGCCACCATTGGGAACAATGCAAGCTTGCTGTCTGTAGATGCTTGGATCCGAGGATGGCAAGTGCATGGAGACTGAGGGCCAACTGTTAAATGAATTTTAGAATTACCAAATGAATAGGTTAAAAGCAATGCCTGAAACCAGGATATATTAAAGTCTTCTTAATTTTTAAAAATGTATTTTTGGCTCAGACATCCAAAGTTTAAAATCACTCAGTATACAAGGTAGGTTCCTTGTTTTTTATTATTTAAACAAAAATATGAAAGACACAAATATAGATTTTTAGATCCTACTGGCCAGCTATATAGTTTAGCAGATCAATAATCAATATTTTTAAAAGTCACTTAATTCAAATTGCCTTCATTCACTTTATGAAAGGGTCAGGGAATTTATTTTTACCATCTAAGCTTTACTGGATATTCAAAGCTATTATGGTCTCCTATGACAAGAATTTTATGAAGAGCTTATGATCTTTAGAAAAATATGTCTAAAATCAAGTGGAACATATGCTAAAGAGTCTATTATAATAGCAATAACAATTAAGAAAACGTGTTAGTAAAATCACTGATGGCAATAACTTTCATAAAGTGGTTGAAAGTGATTCTTAAGAGGATCAAGGAAATTGTTTGGGATTTCTCAGCAAACTTTTAGTGCTTGGCAGATTCCCCAACCCACTGATAGCTTTATGCCAAGGGATGGACATCATTCTTTCACAGATTTTCTACAGTTCATGGATTGTGACTATGTTGTTAATAAGTCAAAAGAAGCTTAAAAATAAGTACTGGGTTCTTGAAATATTGCAGCCCAATAGATATTTAATACATTTGATTTGGGTTTTTAAAATGTTGATTCATGGTTTTATTATTAATATTCAAATACATATATCCTACCTTATAAGATCTCAGAATGGTCATCTAAGAGGTGAAGTGCAACAATATCTGGAGCCTTGTCCCACACAACTTTCTCACCTCACTTCCTTTCAGAATTTGGAAGAAAGTGCCCAGCTAATAAACAATACTGATCATCCCTTGATGCACCAGATCCTGTCTAATCATGAAGGTTAAGCAGGGTCAGGCTTAGTATTTGTATGAGGAAAATGGTTAGTACTTGTATGGGGAACTATGAAAGAATACCAGGTGCTGTATTCAGAAGAAGGCAATGGCACACTACCTCTGAGTATTCCTTGCCTAAATAAATCCTTTGAAATCAATTGGGTTGTCATAAGTTGTCAGGTGACTGGAAGACACATACACACACATGTGCACATGCATGCAAACACAAACACACATAACAAAAGAAGGGAAGAAATTCATGCACCCCAAGAATTCTCAGAGCACTGACGACTTCCCACTTTTCCCTAGCATTTCAAAGAAGCTTTTGGACCAGAAAGACCAAAATGCATGCACCCAGATCTCTGGTAATGTGGAAATTCTTGGCTATATGAGGAAAGTGAGCATATCATAGAATCATAGAATCATAGAGTTGGAAGAGACCACAAGGGTCATCCAGTCCAACCCCCTGCCATGCAGGAACTCCCAGTCAAAGCATCCCCGACAGATGGCCATCCAGCCTCTGCTTAAAGACCTCCAAAGACGGAGACTCCACTACACTCCGAGTGTGTTCCACTGTCGAACAGCCCTTACTTTCAGGAAGTTTCTCCTAATGTTGAGGTGGAATCTCTTTTCCTGCATCTTTCATCCATTGTTCTGCGTTCTAGTCTCTGCAGCAGCATAAAACAAGCTTGCTCCCTCCTCAATATGACATCCCTTCAAATATTTGAACAGGGCTATCATATCACCTCTTAACCTTCTCTTCTCCAGGCTAAACATCCTGAGTTCCCTAAGGCGGTCCTCATAGGGCAAGGTTTCCAGTCCCTTCACCATCTTAGTTGCCCTCCTTTGGACACGCTCCAGTTTCTCCACATCCTAGAATAGCATTGGCCTTTTAAGCTGCTGCATCGCACTGTTGACTCATGCTCAACTTATGGTCTACTTGAACTCCAAGATCCCTTTCACACATAGTTTCATTCAGCCAGATGTCCCCCATCCTATATCTGTGCATTTCATTTTTGTGCCCTAAGTGCAGTACCTTACATTTCTACGCATTGAATTTCATTTTGTTAGCATTGGCCCAGTTTTCTAATCTATTCAGGTCATTTTGAATTTTGATCCTGTCTTCTGGAGTATTGGCTACTCCTCCTAATTTGGTGTCATCTGCAAATTTGATAAGTATGCCCCCAATTCTGTCATCCAAGTCATTAATAAAGATGTTGAATAGCACTGGGCCCAGGGCAGAACCCTGTGGCACCCCACTAGTCACTTCTTTCCAGGTTGAAAAGGAACCATTGTTGAGCACCCTTTGGGTGCGGCCAGTCAGCCAGTTACAAATCCATGTAACAGTTACCTTGTCTAGCCCACATTTTAAAGGCTTGTTTGCAAGAATGTCATGGGGAACCTTGTCAAAGGCCTTGCTGAAATCAAGATATACTATATCCAGAGCATTCCCTTCATCTACCAAACTGATAATTTTATCAAAAAAAGAGATCAGATTTGTCTGGCAAGACTTGTTTCTCTGAAACCTATGTTGGCTTTTTGTGATTATGGCATTATCTTCTAAATGTTCACAGACTCTCTGCTTAATGATCTGCTCTAGAATCTTTCCTGGAATTGATGTCAGACTAACTGGACGATAATTGTTGGGATCCTCTTTTTTTCCCTTTTTGAAGATAGGAACAACGTTTGCCCTCCTCCAGTCTGCTGAGACTTCTCCTGTTCTCCAGGAGTTCTCAAAGATTATTGCCAATGGCTCTGATATTACATTTGCCAGTTCTTTTAATACCCTTGGATGTAGTTCATCTGGTCAAATAGCCAGCACATGTAGGGGTAAAGTCAGAAAAGCTAAAGCACAGAATGAACTCAGGCTGGCTAGAGAGGTTAAGAACAACAAAAAGGGCTTTTTTGGGTATGTCCGAAGCAAAAGGAAGAAGAAGGAAACAGTAGGGCCACTGCGTGCAGAAGATGGCAAAATGCTCAAAGATGACAAAGAAAAGGCAGAATTACTCAACACCTTCTTTGCTTCAGTCTTCTCAGAAAAGGCAAAGGGTGGTCAACCTAAGGATAATGGAGCAGAAGACAGAATAGGGGAATCTCAGCACAGAATAAGTAAAGAGATAGTACAGGAATACCTGGTTAACCTAAATGAATATAAATCTCCAGGACCAGATGAACTACATCCTAGAGTATTAAAAGAACTGGCGAATGTAATATCGGAACCATTGGCAATAATCTTTGAGAACTCCTGGAGAACAGGAGAAGTCCCAGCAGACTGGAGGAGGGCAAACGTTGTGCCCATCTTCAAAAAGGGGAAAAAAGAGGATCCCAACAATTATCGTCCAGTTAGTCTGACATCAATTCCAGGAAAGATTCTAGAGCAGATCATTAAGCAGAGAGTCTGTGAACATTTAGAGGCCAATGCCATAATCACAAAAAGCCAACATGGGTTTCAGAGAAACAAGTCTTGCCAGACAAATCTGATCTCTTTTTTTGATAAAATTACCAGTTTGGTAGATGAAGGGAATGCTGTGGATATAGTATATCTTGATTTCAGTAAGGCCTTTGACAAGGTTCCCCATGACATTCTTGCAAACAAGCTCGTAAAATGTGGGCTAGACAAGGTAACCATTACATGGATTTGTAACTGGTTGACTGACCGAACTCAAAGGGTGCTCAACAATGGCTCCCTTTCATCCTGGAAAGAAGTGACCAGTGGGGTCCCACAGGGTTCTGTCCTGGGCCCAGTGCTATTCAATATCTTTATTAATGACTTGGATGACAGAATTGGGGGCATACTTATCAAATTTGCAGATGACACCAAATTAGGAGGAGTAGCCAATACTCCAGAAGACAGGATTGAAATTCAGAATGACCTGAATAGACTAGAAAGCTGGGCCAACGCTAACAAAATGAAATTCAATGCGGAGAAATGTAAGGTTCTGCACTTAGGGCGGAAAAATGAAATGCACAGATATAGGATGGGGGACATCTGGCTGAATGAAACTATGTGTGAAAGGGATCTAGGAGTCCAAGTAGACCATAAGTTGAACATGAGTCAGCAGTGTGATGCAGCAGCTAAAAAGGCCAATGCTATTTTAGGTTGCATCAATAGAAGTATAGTGTCTAGATCAAAGGAAGTAATAGTGCCACTCTATTCTGCTTTGGTGAGGCCCCACCTGGAATACTGTGTCCAGTTCTGGGCACCACAATTCAAAAAGGATGTGGAGAAACTGGAGCGGGTCCAAAGGAGGGCAACTAAGATGGTGAAGGGTCTGGAAACCATGCCCTATGAGGAACGACTTAGAGAGCTGGGGATGTTTAGCCTGGAGAAGAGAAGGTTAAGAGGTGATATGATAGCCCTGTTCAAATATTTGAAGGGATGTCATATTGAGGAGGGAGCAGGCTTGTTTTCTGCTGCTCCAGAGACCAGAACGCGGAGCAATGGATGCAAGCTGCAGGAAAAGAGATTCCACCTCAACATTAGGAGGAACTTCCTGACAGTAAGGGCTGTTCGACGGTGGAACACACTCCCTCGGAGTGTGGTAGAGTCTCCATCCTTGGAGGTCTTTAAGCAGAGGCTGGATAGCCATCTGTCGGGGATGCTTTGACTGGGAGTTCCTGCATGGCAGGGGGTTGGACTGGATGGCCCTTGTGGTCTCTTCCAACTCTATGATTCTATGATTCTATGATTCTATGACTTATATTCATTTAGGTTAACCAAGTATTCCTGTACTATCTCTTTACTTATTCTGTGCTGAAATTCCCCTATTCTGTCTTCTTCCCCATTATCCTTAGGTTGAGCATCCTTTGCCTTTTCTGAGAAGACTGAAGCAAAGAAGCTGTTGAGTAATTCTGCCTTTTCTCTGTCCCCTGTTAGCATTTTGCCATCTTCTGCATGCAGTGGCCCTACCATTTCCTTCCTCTTCCTTTTGCTTCGGACATACCCTAAAAAGCCCTTTTTTATTGTTCTTAATCTCTCTAGCAAGCCTGAGTTCATTCTGTGCTTTAGCTTTTCTGACTTTACCCCTACATGTGCTGGCTATTTGTTTGAATTCCTCTTTGGTGATTTCCCATTTTTCCATTTCTTATACATGTTCTGTTTAAGGCTTATCTCAGTTGAAAGTTCCTTAGTCATCCATCCTGGCTTCTTGAGACACCTCCCATTTTTCTTCCTCATTGGAACTGTCTGAAATTGTGCCTTCAGTATCTCCCTTTTGAGAAACTCCCATCCGTCTTGAACTCCCTTCTCTTTTAGTTTTCCTGACCATGGGATCACCCCCAGTATTTCTCTAAGTTTATTGAAATCAGCTCTCCTAAAGTCTAGAATGTGTGTCTGACTATGCCTGGCTTCCCCTTTCCACTGTATAACAAACTCCAGGAGAACATGGTCACTTCCACCTAAGGATCCAACCATTTGCACCCCTTTGACTAGGTCATCCCTGTTGGTTAAGATCAGATCTAAAATGGCTGATCCCCTTGTTGCCTCTTCCACCTTTTGGACAATGAAATTGTCTTCCAGGCAAGTGAGGAATTTGCTAGACCTTGAGAATTTGGCTGAGTTTGAGTTCCAGCAAATATCTGGATAGTTGAAGTCCCCCATCACTACTACATCTCTCCTTTCTGAGTGTGTGGTCATCTGTTCTAGAAAAGGATCATCCAATTCCTCCATCTGACTTGGAGGTCTGTAGTAGACTCCCACATTAACATCCCTGTGTTTCCCTCTCCTTTAATTTTTATCCAGATGCTCTCCACTTGGCTTCCAGTATTGATGTCCTGGATCTCTTCACTGGTGTAAATATCCCTGACATATAATGCTATTCCTCCTCCTTTCCTGTTTGGCCTGTTTCTCTTAAAAAGGTTATACCTCTTTATTTCTACATTCCAATCATGAGACTCATCCCACCAGGTTTCAGTGATGCCTATTATATCATATTTGCTTTGTTGTGCTAGGAGTTCAAGTTCATCCTGTTTATTTCCCATACTCTGTGCATTAGTGTAGAGACATCTAAGAGCATGTGTTCCCTTTACTTGCTGCCTGTACAAATTTTTTTGCTTCCCACTGTTGGGTCCTTGCACTGTTTGCCTTGTTCCCTCTATGTCAGTTTGACTATTTTCTCCAGCCCTTTTGCCTTCCAGAATAATGTCTCCCTCCCCCATATAACCCAGTTTAAAGCCCTCCTGATCAGATTTTTGAGACTACTGGCAAAAACATTTTTGTCAACTGGCGTGAGATGCAGCCCATCCTTTGCCAGAAGTCCCTCCTCATGGAACCGCAGCCCATGATCCAAGAATCCAAACCGTTCTTGGCAGCACCATCTACGGAGCCAGTTATTCACCTCTGCTATTTTCCTCTCCCTTCATGGACCATGCCCTTCTACTGGGAGACAAGATGAGATGACAACCTGTGCATCCATCTCTTTCAGCTTCCTTCCCAGAGCCTCATAATCCCTTATGATATTCTGAAGGCTGTGCCTTGCAGTATCATTGATTCCCACATGAACCAAAAGAAAGGGGTATTGTCAGCCTCTCTGTTACATCATGGATCTTTGCCCCAGGGAGACAGCACACCTCCCGAGACATCTTGTCAGTCCCACAAACCACTGCTTCTGTATCCCTCAGCAAGGAATCCCCCACCACCACCACACACCTCCTCTGAGGCTTAGCAGTGGCTGTTCCCTTTGGTGCTATTCTCAGGCTCCCCTGCTCTGTCCCTGATGTCTGTCCCTGCTGCTTTTCCTCATCATCTCTGATAACAGAGAGAGATTCAAAGCGATTCTGTAGCAGCAAGCTCACAGAACAAACCGTGGTTTCCCTACTTCTCTGTGTGACATTCCTCCAACCATCTACTTCCGTTGTGTGTAAAGTGACCTCTTCTTCCCCAGCAGCTTTCTCTGTGTGTTTCCTGTCCAAGACCGTCCGGTCCATTCTGTTCAGGAGAACCTCCTGCTCTCTGTGATGCTGAAATGTAGACACTTGGGCCTCCAACTGCTGAACTCTCTCTTCTAAGAGGGCTACCAGCTTGCACTTGGTGCAGGTGAAGTTCCCCACATCTGTAGGCAAGAAGACAAACATACCACAAGTGTTGCAGGTGACTGCAGCAGGTCCCTCAGTGTCCATAGTGAGAAGTCTTAAGGAGGCACTGAAACAAGACTGTGGGCTTCTCCTGTTAAACACCAGTGTAAAGAATCCCTGTGTGGCTGTTAGTGAGCTCAGTCAACTGGGCCTATAGTTATCTAGACAGCTCCTGGCTGCTAGCTCCTTCCAGAGGCACTTCCTCTGAATATCCACAACTGTCCAGGAAAGCTGCCAACACGTGGCTGATAGATAATGAGTCCTTGACAAAACACAATTATAATAGAAACAAAATACCAGTAATTTCTGGCCGTAGTTAAATACAAAGTCCACAAGGCAAAAGGCAAGTCCAATGAGCGTTCCGAGGTCTAGGGTTTTCGCAGACAGAGATTCCAAAGCCGTTCTGAAGGTCGCAGGTAATAAGAAGTCCAAAGTCAAGCCGAGAGTCAAAAGCTTTCGCCGGTAAACCAAGATAAGCTTTGACAAAAGTTTGTCTTCCCTGATCTCTTATATAGCCCCAGCTCCTCCCCTCACAGCTGTTTCAACTTGGCTTTCTCTAGCAATCTCAGAGAGCGTCTCAGCCCTGCCCGATCTGCTCTTCTTTGAGCAAAGGAAGGGATTTCTGTCTCTTGCTCCTGTGTCTCTTCCAGGCCTGCAACCTCTGCTGGGGAAAGGCTTTCTTCTGGGGAAACCCTAGGCTGCTGAGGTAGGGGCTGTGCCTCACTGTGTCCTATAGAACTAGGTCCAGGTTCACCTAAGTCTCTAGGATCTGGCAGCACTATGCTAGGACCTGACTCAGCATATTCTTCCTCAGAGCCCTCCATGTCCTCCACCTGGCTGTCCCTGACATCAACCCCTGAAGGGGAAAGTGAACAGACAATTGTTAAAATTGATTAAGTTGCCTTCTAACACTGTGTCTAGGTTACCTTCACCTCTGTATTCACACCTCTCCTTCACTACTAAAAAAAAATAAAATGAATTAGAAAAGAATTTTTCTTTTCTTTTCTGGATGTCCCAGAATGGCTCTGCAAGCAGTTGTATAGAATGAGGTTTTCTACTTCCTCCTCCCAGTGAGCCAAAGGAAATGGCCCACTTTTAAATTTTAAGCTCTTACCAAATCCAAATGGACACAGAGAATCACCAGGCTTCCCTTGGCAAGGGATGTCCCAGAATGTGGGAATATGTTGTTTTTATCCATAGAATTTTGGGGAGAAGTGGGAAAATTTAGATTGCTTCTGGTTTTTTGCAAAGGTAGAAACTATATCTTATAGACTGTGATTGCAGAGGTGGTTGGTGGTTTCAATGTAAGTGAGCTGATAAATCCACTTGGGTTTTAGTAGAAACTGTAAGAAATCTATCCAAGATCTGAACCCCTTTCCCAGAATAGGTTCAGTCATCTGGGTAGCTCCTTTGTTGTTCAAACTAAACCCTAGAGTAGATGCACTGTCCCAGATGCCTACCACCACAGATCACCACCACCATTTCTAATAAGAAGTGATGGGTTTGATAGTGGCCCCAAGGAAGTTGTGCACAGGAGATCCTAAAATAGTGGAGAGGGTTATTGTTGTTGTTTTTGGGGGGAGGATTGAATGCTTTCCAGGGCTTTATGGGAAACTGATTTGAGAGCTCATGTATGATGGCTTTCAAAGGTTCAGAGTCTCTTCTTCCAGATGAGGAAGTCCTGGAAGTTAGTCTAGTTTATCAGACAGGAGGAATTTCTCTCCATTTCGAATGGAGCCAATTTGAATTCACGTAAATTTGCTAGTTTAGCGAATTTACATGAATTCTAATTGTTTTCGGAATGCTTTCAGAATGACTTATCATTTCCCAAAAATGACCCCCCGTTGCCCGAAATTGCATGAGATACTCTAATACGCAATTATGTGAAACCCCATGATTGCATTCAGAATGACTTCCCATTGCCTGAAATTGTGTGAGATATTCTAATATGCAATTACATGAAACCCCATGATTGCATTCGGATTGCCATTGCATTATACCCCCAAATTCCATCGTATGATAAACTCCAGTGAGAGTTTTCAGTGCTGCCTCAGAGCCATATAGTACTGATAACAAAGGTGCTCAGTACAGAATGGTTTAGAAAGGGTCCCTAATCCATTCAAGAGAAACAGAATAGGTAGAGGAGAAGGAATATGAGAGAAGACTACATTCCTTCTTAACAAAATCCATTTCATAGTTAGTGAAGGGCTACCAAGTTTATCAAAGGTCTCAAAACAAAGCTGTATGAGGAATGCCTTGAGGAATTGGGTATGTTGCTCATAGAAGAAAAGACTGAGAACTGACATAGTTGTCGTCTTTACATACCTGAAGGGATGTCATTTAGAAAATGTAGCAAGCTTATTTTCTACCTCTCCAGAGTCGAGAATACAAAATACAAACAAATACATTCAAATTACAAGAAAAGGAATATCAGATAAATATTAGGAAGAATTGCTGTTTCATAAGAGCTGTGCAAAAGTGTAGTAAACTGTCTTGAAGAGTGGTGGACTCTTGTTCTCTGTAGGCCTTTAAACAAACGTTGCATAAACATCTCAGCAATGCTTTAGTTTTGTATTCCTGCATGGTAACTCCCTTGCAACTCTATGATTCTTGTGAGAAATAAGATGCTCACCTTTTCTTAGCCGTGTACAGTAATAATAATAAAACAATGTACATATCATCTCTTTAAATGTTTCTGCATTCCTTTCTCTTGACCATGCTAATGGAGAACTAAGGCTAGACTTCCAAATCACTTTAGAAAAAGTAAAAATAAACTGGTTTCCACAGCAACAGTTACTTAGTCACACTGCATACACAGAGAACTGTCTCCTCTCTCAATACTGCATTAACGTTGAATGTAGTGCTGCATATTTATAAAATCTGAATAATAATAACAATATGAAGGGAAAGTTAGATAGTGCTAAAGGGTATAAGAGATAAAGAGAGAAGAGAAAATTATCAGCTTTATGTGTGCTGTCTCCAATTACTGTTTCCCATTACTTTGAATATACTGTATACAGTAGTACATTTTCCCCCATAGTAATTTATATAATTACAACCTTGTCTCTTTTTTTTCACCTTCAAAGTGGGATATATTGTAATTTGTGCTAATTTCAGCCAGATCCCCTGCTGTTTCCTGAGGACTGCTTTGGATATTTTTGCACAGTTAACAGGTTTCAAGTTCCAATTGCATTTTTAATGGTTTATAAAAGGCTCTATTCATCCAAATTGGTGGATTCCTCCCTCCCTCAATCAATCTATGTTCCACATAGTTTCTAAAAACATGCCTCTGCTTCACACACTAATCATCTGCCAAATACTAAAACACACCCAATGTCTTGGTGTAGACATTTTTCAGAATTTTGTTGATGTTTTAAAGAATGCAAAGAAGGTTCCAGAGCTTAGAAACAAAGATATATACAGTTGGACTGCAACTCCCATCTGATTCTCTCAATCAACATGGCATGGCCAGCATGGATGCCAGATGTTATGCTTCAATAAAAGTTACTTTTTCATATTCTGGAATGTTTTACTTCTACAAATAAAGACAGGCCTCCAGCACAGATTGGAATGGGAACACAAGACAACCCTTCACCTATTTTTTTGTTACCATTATTTATAAATATACATTTAAAGACTTCATACATTCCCCCTGGCAAGTTACCACAAAAGTAAAGGAGGGACTTCCACACAGTTTCCCATGCTATCATGAAAGCATGAAAATGTGCTAATTATGGCTGCATCTGCACTGCAGAAATAATCCAGTTGGATAGCACTTTAACTGCAATGGTTCAGCTCGGGTGACACAACAAACTACCATCCCTAGGATTCCATAGCATTGAGCCATGGCAGTTAAAGTGCTGTTGAACAAAATTATTTCTGCAGTGCAGGTAGAGCATGTGTGCCCTTTCTATCTAATTATTGGTCAACCAGGAAAGAGTGGAATAATCAGGTAGGACGAATGCAGATCAGTCCCTGGGTTTCCATGTGTTGTGTAGTACTGCTGGAAGAGAAAAAGATTGTATTTTAACCAAAATAAAATAAAATAAAAGGGAAAAAGATAGTTTTGTGTGCAGATGACATATGAAAATGCCTGGTATAACACTATAGTAATATATATGCAGGAATCCTCAGTTCTTCCATCATGACAAATATTTTTAAAAGTTGCCAGACTTAGGAAGAAAAAAATTGAGTCCTGACAAGCTATCAATTTAGCTAACAAGCCTTCAATTTATTATCTTCAGATGGATTTATATGAACAGCTTTTCTAATAGACATAACTCTTTCTTTGTCTTTTCTTTTTGTCCTTTTTGCATTTTTATGTTTTGTCATTTTTGCATTTATTTCACATTGCAGATCAAACGACTGAGTATGGATCTGGCAGCAGTACTACAGTCACCAAATTTCTAGGCTTGCCAATAACACAATGTCAGGGAAACTGATACCCTGCTGGGTCTCTGAATGATCTATTCTACTTTGACAACTGAAGCACTGATAATTTCACTTTTCAAATGAAGGCAGTCTCCATTTTAGTCCACCCGTAAGCAGGCACAGCATTCTACAGGCACCCTGTTCTCTATATCATTACAAACAATTAATGTGAGTAACCATTCTTTCTTCACATCTTGTAAGGTTCAAGCATGTTATTCCATTTGGTGGAATGATCCAGTATAAAACTGAACTTGGGGAATCAGTAATCAAATCTTTTTTTTTAACTGATTAATTCAGTTAAATGAATGATTTAATGCAGTTATTAAATGATGTTAATTGCTTATTTTATTTAGCATCTTAGATGCAATTCTCAATTAATCCGGTGTCAAAGTAAATAAGATTTGCTCCATTTTTAATTTTCTCAACTCCATAAATATTATTTATAAACAAGTGACCTCAGAGTGAAATTTGGGACAGTAGAAGGTGGCGGGAGGCAGACCAAGAGGAAATATATTATTTTGACCTTCCTTTTTCCCAACACATGAATTCCTCACCAAGCAGACAACAACAGATGATGCAACATCCTGAAAGCTTTGAAGATGTGACTTCACTAGCTTCACAGAGGATGAAAAGACTCTGGAAAATCCAGCCCCACCTGCTCTCCTAAGACTTTTGGAGAAGTCGTTCCTTGCCCCATTTGAGTCCACTTGACCAAAAGTACAATATCGTCCCTTTCCTCAGCCCTGTTCCTTCTATTGGTGGAGAGAAAAATGAATACAGTATGCTGACTTCCAAGCTATGATGATTTGCTAAGACATAAGTCACTGTAAGCCACCAGTGCACTTTCCCATACTTCCAGGAATATCAAACTAGCTGGATTTCTTATACATGAGTTAAACCCCCCAAATTTAATAATATGTTATCAATACAGCCTAATTCCATGTTGTTGAAAAATCAGAGAGACATTATACAGTGGCATCACTAGTCGGTACAAGGAGTGTGGCTCACACTGGGTGACATCCCAGAAAAAGGATGACACCATGTTGGACTCTTATCCCACTGTACCCCTTGATTTTGCTGCATTTGTAGGGGCCTCCTCATGAGGAGAACCCCACTGTCATGGCAAAGAAGAGGGCCAAGGGTCCCTCAGATTTGCCACAGTGACAAGGAAATATCTGCTACTGCGAGAAAGGAGAGGGCTGAGCATGCTCTTTTGGCCATTGGCAGCTCCCCTTCACATTGTGTGAACCTGGGATGGGGATGCCGCTGCATTATACATATCTTAGGCTGCATCTGCACTGCAGAAATAATCCAGATTGACACCACTTTAACTGCCATGGCTCAGTGTTATGAAGTTCTGAAAATTGTAGTTTGTTGTTGCACCAGCGCTCTCTAGCAGAGCAAGCTAAATGTCTTACTAAGCTACAGTTCCCAGAATTCTATAGCATTGAACTATGGCTGCTAAAGTAGTTTCAACCTGAATTATTTCTGTAGTGTCGATGCAATCTGGGTGGCAAAATTTTGTTGTTGTTGTTGTTGCTGCTGCTGCTGCTGTTGTTGTGTGCTTTCAAGTTGTTTTTGGCCTAGAGCAACCCTAAGGTGATCCTTTCATGAGTTTCTCTTGGCAAGATTTGTTCAGAGGAAGTTTGCCATTGCTTTCTCTTGAGGCTGAGAACATGCGACTTGCCCATTAGAGAGACATTATACCAGTGGCATCACTAGTGGGTGCAGGGAATGCAGATCACACTGGGTGACACCCCCCAAAAAAACAGGTGACACCTGTTGGGGTCCTCCTGCCGCTGCACTACCTGGCTTTGCTGTGGTGGAGGAGACTGCCACCACCATGGCAAAGGAGAGGGCTGAGCTGACAACTGAATCCTGGTCATAATCCAGCACTCAAGTTAGTATGCCATGCTGGCTCTTGGATGGCAAGGTTTACCACCAAATTATTAAAAGAAAAAGCTGACATTCTGTTCACAACCCAAGAGACCTAGATTATCACAACAATTCAAAGGAGCTACTAGTGGCTACTAGTCATGATGGTGATCCTCTGTAGTTATCTCTGATAAGTGATTAGATATAAGAAGTTTTTAAATTTTAAGCACCTTGCATAGAATTAAGTTTTATTCTTAATGGCAAAATAAATAAATAAATTTATTTCTCAGACCAGTATCACATTGAGATGCAAGGAAAGATGTGAATAACAGTAGGGGGGCAATTGTATTCCAATTAAAATTCTTTCTCTTCATACAGCCTAGTCATAGGACAAACTGAAAGTTAATCAAATGATTTACCTCAGGAACAAAAACAAGAAATGAAAAAAAAAAAATAAAAGCAAATAAAAGAAGAAGAAAACCATAACAAAAATGACCTTAGAAACTTTTAGTTAAAATACAAATATCATAAAAATGATGTTTGTATGCTAAATTCCATATGAATCTGCATAATTTTAAATTTAGTTTATTGAAAGCAATTGTAATCATTAGAAAGGTAACAGATAGCCTGAGACAAATATAAAGAGAAGAGAAAGGTTGTTCTACTTAAAAATCTCAGAATCAATGCCAGTCTGTTGTTTACTGATTCACTCCCACACTATGCATGAATGTTTAAGCAAACTGGGAAAGGGCTAATTTTGCATTGTGTCTGAAACCAGGATTACAATTAAATCTATTTTCATGACCCAACAAGAAATCATAGAATCATAGAATCATAGACTCACAGAGTTGGAAGAAACCACAAGGGCCATCCAGTCCAACCCCCTGCCATGCAAACACAGGTTTAAAACTAGGTAGCCTACTACCCTGACTTTTTTTAGAAGAAATTAACCATAATCACTCATTGTTTTCCTGGTTTTCTTGTCCACTTTCTTGTCCATATAAAGGAAGGGATAAAGCTAAATAAATAAATAAATAAATAAATAGCATCATAAGGCTGCTTATCTCATTTTGATTATTAAGCCAGGAATGCTGATTTAAAATGATGTTTGATGTAGATTTGGCAAATAACTCAATAGAATTTGGTCGAAAAGGTTGGAGTTTATCATACGATGAAATTTGGGGGTATAATGCAATGACAATCCGAACACAATCATGGGGTTTCACGTAATTGCGTATGAGTGTATATCACATAATTTCGGGCAAAAGGGAAGTCATTCCGAACGCAATCATGGGTTTTACATTATTGCGTATTAAAGTATCTCACACAATTTTGGCCAATGGGGGGGTCATTTTCAGGCAATGGGAAGTCATTCTGAATGCAATTAGATTTCACGTAAATTCGCTAAACTAGCGAATTTACGTGAATTCAAATTGGCTCCATTAGTTACTGGGAGAAATTCCTCCTGTGTGATAAACTCCGTTGTCAATTTAGGAAATCTGCTATCATGACTACTGATTGGTGGCATCTACCCTCTCCTTACAAAATCTGCCACATTCTGAGGCATACCATTCTACTAATTTGATGCTCTAGTAGTAAAAGTATGGCTCAAAAAAGCTACTTTTGAACTGCCCAGGCAGTATGGGTAACACTAAGGATTTGGGGAAATGAAGTTAACAATATTTGGACTCCCTCCATACACATTACTGTTCAGAACCACTGATCCAGTCTGTTGTTTTGTGCCTTCATGTTGCTTCCAACTTATGGAGAGACTAAGGAGGATCTATTATGGGGATTGCCTGGCATGTTTTCTCAAAGGGGGTTTGCCATTGCCATCCTCTGAGGCTGAGAGTATGTGACTTGCCCAAAGTGACCCAGTGGAGTTCCATGGCTGAGCAAGAATCTGAACCCTGTTCTCCAAAATAATAGTCCAAGGCTCCAACCACTACACCATACTGACTCTGTCTACTATATATGACAGTAGGTCTTCAGGCATTCTTGCAGAGATCAGTTCAGCTCTGATAACTGAGATTTGTTTGGGTTTCTTTAAAAAAAGAAATCAAACTTTCACTGGTAGCCATGGTAACTGGGGGATTCAGTAGCTGTGGTCCAAAAGGTAACTTTTCCACATCCAGAGTAGTACAAACATCCAAACTTGGGTTTCATTTGGATCTTATTCTTCCTCTTTTCCTTTTTTACTGATGGGGTAAGATTTGCTCTGGTATTATAACTTTATGCACAGGTTTTCATAGTCCACATTTTAATTGTTTTATTTGTTCAGGTTATACATCACTTTCCTCCTGGTATGGAACTCAGAGCTTCCCAGTTTAATAAGTCTGCTTTAAGTGTAAAGTTTCCATGCACAAGAATGTTTATGGTGGTTACTCATAGGGTATTCCCAATAGATCTTCTGATACTTTTATCTGACTTGAGTCATGAATGAAGACGTGACAACTCCTCACACAAACATTCATTCATGCACACCCCTTAATACTTTCAAGTAATTAGTCACAGTGACCATTCTCTGCCAAATGCGTCTTCTGGAACAGGAATAACAAGGGTGTGATAGGTCAGGTTTAAAGTGCACTAACAGATTGGCCAGGGGAAGTCATAACACCTGCTTCAGTTTTGATTTACTCATGCTCCAATATTAGACTTTTAATTTCACAAGTACCCAGGTCACTTGAAAAGTAAGTGCCATGGAATCCAAACCTTTAAAAATAACCCCAAGTGCCTTAAGCCATGGAACTTGATTCTGAAACAACCGGCTTTCTCTGTGCCAGTCGGCTTTCCAAACTGCCTGTCCTTTAATTAGGTCAGTTGCTGAGAGTGAAGCAACTTTTCTCAGATCTGCAATTTTATGTTACTTTTTTTTTCTTCCCTGGCAGGCCTTCCCACACTGCTGTCTTTTCTGCTGATATCTCCATATTTTATCTGTGGAATTTCTCATGTGCCTTCTCCACTGCATGAGAACAGCAAAGTGTACTTAGGTGGAAACCAGAAAAAAGCTGCCAATACTGATAGTTTCATTCATGGGCCAAATTCATCACGATGTGGCAATTAGGATTTCCATGAATCTTTTAAAAATAGCCATGGTGGAGAGAGCACAGTTTCCCTGATTAATAGTCTCCCTGCTTGTGTTCTATGAAAACGTGAAGAGAAATATTAAACCATCTCAGTGGCTACTCCAAGGCCACAGACATCCCTTTCATGGGAGATTTGACTGGATCCCTCTCAATTTTCATTCTATCAAAAAGAAAATGCCATTTTTCTTTTAAATTTTAGGCAGGCCATTGCTCTTAACTCATATGGCAGGAGGGTATTTTAATGTGGTGTGCTTTGCTTTTATTTTTTTAAATTTTGTTTTAAATGTGTTTTAAAACATTTAAACTGTGTGTTGTAATAGAATTGTTTATTTAATTGTGTTTTAATTTTTGTATAATAAGATTTCATAGAATCATAGCATTTGAAGAGACTACAAGGGCCATCCAGTCCAACTCCCTGCCACACAGGAACTCACAATCAAAGCATCCCTGTTAGATGGCCGTCCGGCCTCTGTTTAAAAGCCTCCAAAGAAGGAGACTTCAAAGTCCAGTCACCAAAGAATTTAAGAGGAGTACCCTCAACTTAACCTTCTTTATTTTACACCCTCAGGGCCATTTCCCTCATGATACAGATTTATATACCCAATTTCCCTACATATTTTTGTACTCAATTTTTATTGTTTATGTCACAAACACTGGATAATTCTGAAAACTGAATTCTGACTCAAACATTTGTTTAGGAAACACAACTGAGATTGGTTTATATTAAAATACAAAACCAATGGCTAAGAATGTGATGTGAAAACTTGGCTTCACTTTGGGGCTTCTGGACTCACAGAGAGGACAAGCTATCTGCACAACCAGCACCCACAAAAGGCTGCTACTGGCAGTGCTCTCCACACACTCCTCCAGTTGAGTGGCTCACTCAGCTCAGCATCTCCTCCTAACCTCTTCCACCCACCTGCTGAAACTCCTTAGCTGTCCCTGCACCAGCATACAGTCTGCACAATCAGGGGATTCTCCAGAGTTTCCAGACTAATTTGGAGAAGACAGGGAGTGTAGACTGGATCTGTGTTCCATCTGTTTTGGCCATGTGTGTTGTCTAAATAGTTCAGTTCAGGAACGGGGTAGGAATGTTTCTTTTCCTTCATGCGGACTTGGCTCTCAACACCTGCTCCTACCCTAGATTTGTTGAGAAATCCTATAGCTCTCAGAACATTTTTGGTTTACACAGCACTTACACCACAACAAGTATAATTTGATGATTAAATATACCATATATACTTGTCTATAAGTCAAGAAATGTATGCCCAAAATTGACCCCCAAATCCCAGGTCAACTCATTTATAGTTTGGTAAATTCAGATTTCCCCATGCAGCCAGGAAAGCAGTTTATTTCTCTCTTGCACCAAGCATAAAGAGTCCTGCGTGCTTGCTTTTAAACAGACAAACAGAGTCCCTTTCCCACCCACACTGCCAGTGATTAAATGAAAGCTGAAATGTTGAAGCAAAGAGCCTCAATTAGAGTCTCTCTTGCTGCATGCACACATACAGACAAGTTTTATCTTCTACTTATCCACGGGTCATATTAAAATCCATAATTTTTGCTCCCAAACCTGCCGTTGATTTATACATGAGGTTGAGTATATATGGTATATGTCTGTACACAAAATGAAATATATATCAGGAGCATTCAAACTAATGATGCAAATTACCCAGATGCCTAGTTTAAGTCTGGTGTTAAAAGAACTGCAGTAATTTTACTTTCTTAAATATAGTGCATATCAAATATTTATGATGATTGGATAAACTAAACCCTAAATCCCTTCTGGAATTTATTTACTGGGGTGGCTACTTCCTTACATTTCATTCCAGTATAATTTTGATGACACTGATGATAGGGGAGGAGTCTATGACATAGATCCTTCCCATATTGTATTTTATTGCCACATTAATGTTCCCCAGTTGTTGGGAAAGGTTATTTGGGCCTGAGAAAGATCCATGGTGCCAGTGTTCTCCCTGTTTGCTTTAGAATGTCTGACATTACTGGCGCTTCATAGGCTCGGTTTCAAATGTAATGACACTATTATTATAATAACTTTAAGATGTGGACAAATTTTCAGAAAGAAAACATATCTCTCCGTAAGTAAGAGGACCTTGTATATTATAAGGACCTGTTTTTGAAACAGATAATAGAAAGCATCTGAAAAGAAATGCTTAAATATAAGAAGAATAGTTTTTTGATAAGTCTTTGTGCACAAAGAATAATTTTATACCAATTCAGCATGTTCTGTGATCATGCTGAGTAATTAATTTTTTAACAATGATTTTCTCCTGTATGTTACTCTTAGGTTTTCTACTCGTTTGCATATTTTCTTTTAATTGGAATAAAAATAAATAACCACACAGGTAATGGAATCAGAGCAGTAACAATAATCTTTTAGTCTGTTTCGTAGTTTTTACTCCAAAGAATAGATTAATCATGAACTACAAAAATCTGTTTATTAATATATACATTTACCTTAATAGCTACAATTTTATTAACATTAATATTAACTAAATTGGAAGAGATATTACATTTGGAAAACTTGTATGCTATAATTCAGTTCACACAGTTTACATGAAACAGGCAGTCCTCTGTATCTATAGATTCTGCATACACAGATTCAATAACCCACAACCTGAGAATATTTTTAAAACTCCAAAAATAAAAAAATAAAAATAAAAAACTTGCCATTTTATATAAGGGATATCATTTTACTACCCCATTGTATATATAATGGGATTTGAGGATCCACTGATTATGGTATCCTAATGTTGATGCTTGAAAACAGAACAATTTCAGAAACCAACAATAGAATCCAGAAAATTATGAGGCACTTGCCATTCTTCCACACACTGATAGGATGAAAATGCCATAATACTTGTGATGAAAGAAAGGAAACTTACACATTTGACTTTCTGTACAAGAACAAAAACATTAATCATCATTACCACTGATCACAAACCTGTCCAGAAAACAACCCACATCGAGTGTATATACCTCAGCCTGCAGACCAGGGATACTTTGGGGATTCTGTTGGTATACTGGCCACCCTGTTGCCTACCAAGCTGACTCAGCTGATCTCAGAGTTGCTGTTAGAGTGGCCCAGACTTTTGGTTTTGGTTCTGGAGACCAGCCTGTTTGACCTATCTGGAGCGGCTCGGGAGTTCACGGAATCCATGACAGGCATGAACCTATCACAATTGGTCAGTGGGCCTACCCATTGTGCGAATCATACACTCAATGGGATTTTAGTATGGAACAGGAGTATCCATGGGTGGAGGTAACAAAGACCTCCACATTGTCAGGGACGGATCACTTCCTGATCAAGATGGAACTAAAAGCCACTTTTCATCCCCCTGGGGGTGGCAGACCCGTTAGAATGGTCCACCCTCGAAGGCTAATGGAACCTTTCGGTTTCCAGAAAGCCTTAGAGGGTTCATTGGTTGGGAACGCCGGCGATTCTGTCAAAGCCCTGGTTGACATGTGGAACACCAGCCTTACCAGGGCTATCAACACAATCACTCCTGAGCGTCCTTTCCAGCCCGCTTCTAATTGCAAATCCTCGTTCATAGCGGAACTCAGGGAGATGAAACGGACTGGACAATGACTAGAGATCAAGTGGTGGAAGACTCAGCTCTTGTCTGACAGAACTCACCATAGGCTGCATCTTCGCACCTATCGGGAGGCACTACGTGCAGCGCGGAGATCCTTCTGTTCTGCACGTATTGCGTCTGCAAAGTCCTGCTCGGCGAAGCTGTTTAAGGTGTGGAGGGGAGCTGACGCAGGTTCCCCCTGTGCCAAATCCCCTACTTGACCCCACAACAGCCTGCTGTGATGCATTCAACACTCACTTTGCAGATAAAATCTCTCAGATAAGATGCCATTGTTTCTCTCGACTTAGATGCCATTGTTTCACCAGTATTCACAAATGAGGTATCCAGCAACACTGCTGTTGCCATTTTACTGGATGAGTTTCAATCTGTGAGTACTGATGATGTGGACAAGCTTCTTGGAAGCGTGAGGAAGAAGACTTGCTCTCTCGATCCATGTCCATCTTGATTGGTTGTCCAGGGAGGGGACACATTGAGGAGGGCACTATTCCATCTCATTTGAAGGAGGCGCTGTGAAGCCCCTCCTGAAGAAACCCTTCCTTGGTTCCCTGGACAGGAACAACTACAGACCAGTTTCCCTGCTGCCATTTCTCAGCAAGGTGATTGAGAGAGCTGTTGCCTCTCAACTCCAAGCCATCTTGGATGAAACCGATTATCTCGATCCATTTCAAACTGGCTTCAGGGCAGGATATGTTGAGACTGCCATGGTCACTCTGATGGACGACCTTCGCTTGAACATCGACAGGGGTAGTGTGACCCTGCTGGTGCTCTTGGATCTATCAGCAATTTTTGACACAATAGACCACTCCATCCTTTTGGATCAGCTGAGAGATTTGGGTATTGGAGGTACTGCGGTGCGGTGGTTCCATTCCTTCCTCTCTGGCAGATCCCAAAGGGTGAAGCTCGGGGACTCTGTTCGCAGTCTGGGGGTATTCCTTGACTCATCACTCCATATGAATAGTGAGGTGAATACGATGGTCAGGAGTGCCTGTTACCAGCTTCGGCTGATACGGCAGCTGCGCCCTTTCCTGGACATGAAGGACCTGGAAATTGTGGTACATGCTCTGGTAACTTCATGCTTGGATTATTGCAAAATCCTCTACATGGGGCTACCCTTGTGCCTAACCTGGAAACTTCAATTGGTCCAAAATATGGCAGCCAGGCTCGTCACCAGAGCACCTAGGAGAGAGCACATAACACCTGTGCTTAAATCTCTCCACTGGCTGCCGATCAGTTTCTAGGCACAGTAAAAGTGTTGGTTTTAACCTTTAAAGCCCTACATGGCTCAGGTCCATCCTATCTTAGGGACTGCCTCTCCCCATATGAGCCCCTGCGCATACTCTGGTCCTCTAGGAGGAATCTGCTACAGCCCAAGAAGACCAGGCTGTCGCAGACCTCTCAGAGGGCCTTTTCAGCTATCACTCCCAGGCTGTGGAATGACCTTCTGGATAAGATGCGTCTTATTACGACCCTGGACAGCTTTAAGAAAGCCGCAAAGACACACCTCTTCTGGCAGGCATTTCTGGATAGTGGTTAATCCTCCCTGATACTCACCTTGCTTCCTTGGCCATAGATCAGGTGCTATTTTTAGGCTGCCCAAGAATGATGATTTTAATACTTTGTGCTGTTTTATTGAGATTGTTTTAATTCCATGTCAGTTTAATTTCATTTTAAGGGGTGGGAGGTAGGAACTAGGTTGTTACTTTTAATTGTACTTGCCTTTTTACTTGTTGTACCTCGCCCTGATTGCTCATTCAGAGGGGCAGGTTATAAATAAAATATTATTATTATTATTATTATTATTATTATGACTTTGGAGACCAGGGTTCAAGTCTCCACTAAAGCATAAAAACTCACTGGGTGACCTTGAGAAAGTCACACTTTCTCAGCCACAGATGATGGTAATGGCAAACCCTCTGTGAAGAAAATCTATGATCAGTTCGCTTTACAGTCACAATAAGTTTTTAAAAAATGACTTGGAGGCACACAACAACAAAAATCATGCCACAACAACAATCATTCCTATGTATTTTCAGTAGACTTGGGTTAGGATCCTGTTGGTGTCTTATACACTCATATGTTGCCCTATGTAAGTGGTTGGACAAACTTGTCTGATGCATTCAGATTAAGATTCTTAAAGCATGTGCCATTGTGTCTGAGATGTGTGTTTGGTTACACATCAGGTGGGCAAACAGTTCCACAATATTGCTATTCAACACAGGGGATGCACAGCCCATTCAGTGTGCAAATCCACATGTGGAGATTTACATGACACAGTCCTGATGTAGGATTTTGACCATGGTATGTTGGTTTGAACCACATGGAGTGTCCTGCCAATTGGCCTATTTGACCTTTGCAACAAAATGAACATGTGTTTAACTATTTTATTTTTTTAGATGACTGGAGGAGGACTATTCATTTAAAGGAGTATTGTTATTTTTTTCTGTGTTGTGTTTCTTGTATCTCAAGTTCAATTCACTTAGAGCTCTTGAGGCAGTTCTCCAGCACTTCACCTTTATGGCTTCTGTTCTTTGCTTGAAGCACAATGAGTTTCCCTTTGTGGGATGAATTTGATGGAGTGTGATCTTAACAATGAGTTTCCCTTTGTGGGATGAATTTGATGGAGTGTGATCTTAATAGATCTTCATATGGAGCAATCCAATGGATCTCTTGTCATCCCTGTATAGTCCTCTGATTTATGGGATCATTTTTCCACCTGTTCCTTCCTCTCAGGTTGCATGACATTTACTTCAACAGGCCATAAGAACAAGAGCTGGAAGCAAGGGATTAATATAAGATGTTATACTTAAAGAAGAAATTTTAGTACACAACCACTAAACAGCTTTGCATGCCATCTGGATACAGCAATATGCTGAACAAGCACCTAAAGGACACCAGTAAATGAAAGGAAACTGAAAGGTCACTTGAGGTCATTATTTTCACATACCTTTGAATAATGAGAGCCTCACACATCCGCCAGAGGACAAAAAAAATGTCACATTCTCTAGCTAAAGGTCATCACTGGTCATAGGTCAGAGAAGGGAGGCCAGGAAACAACCTAAGAGGTTAGGATGAGTGCACAAAGAAAGGGCAACAAAAGTCAATGAAAGCATGCAGCTGTTTTGAGATGAAACAACTGAGGCAACCTTTATGCTGACACAGATGAAAAACTAATGCCTCTTCTTTTGCTGACTTTTTTTATAAAAAATCTGGCAGTTTTATAGGACATTGACATTAATGCACAAAATACTGAATTAGGTTTCTGAATTGCAACAGTCTGGAAATTTAGCATAGCCACTCATAAAGAATCAATCTGATATCACTGTATTTTGGAGGCATTCTTGTGTAGCCCCAAATAGAAGGCCTTCTACATATTGTGAGGACAATATGAAACCAATATAAATGGCATTTATTTCCAGATGAACATCATTTATTTCCAGGTGAAGAATCCCTGAAGTTCTTTTTTTAACGCATAAACAAACATACACAGGTCACTTTGATCATTTGTAGTTCTATCAAATTATTATTAGAAATATTATAAAATATAGAATGACACTGATGAATAAAAGTGGATTCATAGGAAACTTGTACATCATCTCAAAAAAGAAATGACATCTTAATTTCCACTGTTTCCAACTAACATGTGAAACAGCTCTAAGAATGTAATTAATTTATTATGGCAACAACTTCCATAAGAAATTTATAGTGCAGTCCTAGGCATGTTTACTTAGAAAATGAAGCCTACTCTCTAGTGACAGTGTATATGCAGCCAGACTGCTCTCTCTCTCTCTGACATCTATCTACTATCTGAGAAGGTGTATTTCCCTATAGTTTTTGCAGCAACATCAACCTTAAAAGCATGGAAGTTTCATATAGTTTCACAAAGTGCTGACATGAGTATAATTACAGCACTTTAGAAATAAAGTTTAATAATAATAATAATAATAATAATAATAATAATATCTACATCCTGTATCTTCCCCTGCTCTCACCCTCTCCCAGAGAAGGTGATAACATGATGGTGGACAAACAGATGCCACTATCAGCTTGTTAACTGACACTCTGCAGCTATAGGCTATTACACTATATCTTCCATTATCCCTAACCATGTTGGCTGGCAAAGATGGGATTTAAAGTCCAGCTACATCTGAACAACAAGTTCCCCATCCCTGGTACCTCTTTACTCTTGGATACAGAAAGGGACTCCCTGGACTGTGCAACAATCTCACTACAAATCCTGAGAAGCTCTTCACATTGTAGTAGATTGCAATTGTTCTGCCACTTTCAATCGAACTGTAAATATCTCCTCTTCCCTATGCATCTACAGATGACCAACGCCAATGAAAAGGCACAAAACAGGTATGTCACTAATTCAATATACATTATTAATCTGGGCTGCTAAAATGTCACAGGCAGTACAGTCTTAAATGAGCCTAAGGAGAAATAAACCAATTTGAATTCAACGGGATTTACTCATAGGAAAATAGGTAGGCATAGAACTTTAGCACTGCTTCCGCCACCACCACCACTGGCTCCTCCCCTTCCTATTCTTCTTCTCCCTCTCCAAAATTTTAGGATTTTGTTCCTTAA
This sequence comes from Urosaurus nigricauda, assembly GCA_034509955.1. Classification (NCBI taxonomy): domain Eukaryota; kingdom Metazoa; phylum Chordata; class Lepidosauria; order Squamata; family Phrynosomatidae; genus Urosaurus; species Urosaurus nigricauda. Next base: position 62,236,086 of record JAOEGL010000003.1, read on the forward strand.
ATAATAATAATAATGTATTTATATCCTGCCCAATCAACAGGGAATCAGGGCAGGTTACAACAATGGGAAAAATACAATCCAAACAACAATAACAATGAAAATAAATAAATAATAACAATGAAATAATAAAACAAATTCAGAATAGCAATAGATAACAGAAAATTACATAACAATTCATAACAGGAAAAATTAATGCAAGAAATTACATTCAGTTCAGCAATTACCAAAGAAAAAAATCCACATTTCCACACACCCCCAATTAAATCCTGGAAAAGAAACAATATAAACAATAAACAATCTTAAAAGATTACATTCTAAAAGCATAAAAGGGGGGGGGAGAGACTAAAAGACTAAAAATTGGCAACGAGGCAACGCTCTTAGTGTCACACACCCCAGCAGTTGTTGTGGGGGTAGGGATTATGAATCTCTGCTCACTCTTGGGACTCAACCCCTGCTGCTAAGTCCTGGGCTGGAGGGGAGGGTCCAGATGTTAAATGGCTAAGCTGGTTTAGGCTCCATGTCCTCCAAAGGTTGGCTCCCCATCCTCCAAAGGTGGTCCTGACCTAGGTAAAGTGTGACATATTCATATTACTAACTATGGGCCCAAACAGACAGGCCAAAATAAAGCTGGTTCAGGTCACTTTGGAGGTATGCTGTTAAAATAACACACAGATCTTAAGAGGCCAGAAGCTGCACCAAAGCTGTGGTCTAGTCCCTAGGAGTAGAGTCTGGCTTTGGTATGGCTTCCGGCCTCTTAGGATGCATGCATCATTTAAACAGCATACTTCCAAAGTGACCTGAAGTAGCTTTATTTTGGCCTGTCTGTTCAGGCCCTATATTGGTTTAGTGTGTCTTTCCGTGATTGAAACTAGTTCAACAGCAAAAGCTCTGAAAAAGATTTTGCTGTCCACTGACAGACATGTAATAATAAAGAACCTATCCTGCTGATTTTATTCCCGGGGTGTCTGCTAAGCTGCTGAGATGAAACCAGGCTGCAGCAAATCCCATAAGGTAAACAAAGGCATGTGAAGGGCATATCCTGGGAGCAGTGCAGTCGAAGAGCAACTGAGAGAGAATGTGCTTCCAAGTCAAGCACCAGTTGCTGAACAACAAAATAAACGGTGCTTGTTGTGTTTAGTAACATGCTGAGCACCACCATAGCAACCTCTCTCAGACATTCCCTGATAATTAGCCTATTTTTAATTATGATGGCCAAGTATTTATTCTCATACAGAACATTTGAGCAGCTTTAACAATAATTAACTACAGCCTAGCGATAATGACTAGTGAAAATTAGCTAATGCCTAGTGACCTTTTAGTAATAAACAACAAAACAAATGTTTCTGGTACCTATACTTCAATAAGATAATACCTGAGAAGGGAACATTCCAATATCATATTACCTTGAATTTCATCACTTGAACATGTAAGTTTAATTCACCATCTGCAGAAAAAGGGGTTGTTATATCAGACTGATATATCCTACTTGTAAATTTATTTGGTCTTCCTTTGCTTGATCTCCCAGCAAGTATGGCATGTGGGATTTTGGGAGCTATAATCTAAAGAAGCCATATTTCTTAGTTGTTCCATCTTTAGGGACAATTGAAAGAACTAGGTTTCCTAAACCTGGTGAAATTAAGGACATGACACTTGTCTTCTAAAACAACTGAAACATAACACAAAAGATAAAAAGATTTCTTCTCTCTTGTTCTAGAAGGCAGAACTAGAGCCTGAGGTGGAAATTTCAAGGAAGGAGACTTTGTTGAAACATTATGAGAAACCTCCAAGGAGTAAGCAGTGTTCGATGGACTTGGTGGGCACTATTTTATTTGTAATAGTTAAGTGGAGATTGGGTTGCCATCTGTCAGGGATGATAAAGTTGCTCCATTCTTGTACATCTTGTATGGAGCAAGGGGAAAAACTTGAAAAAATTTTGGTGGGACTCTGCTGTGTTTTGCCTGCATTCATCAGTGGCAAGTGGTTTGTTTAGTTCAAATATTTAGATTCTTGAAGTATTTCTTGACACAAAATAACTTAAATTGTCTTAGAGACCTGGTTGATTTCTGTCTTTTGTTTGTGGTGCAATATAATCTGGATGGCATGGGTTAAATTGCAGGTGGCTCATTTGCAGTTTAGTTGTAGAGCCGAGGGTTGACTAGATAATCCTCTGGTCCCTCCAGCCATGACTCAGTGATCCACAGCCCATTGACATTATTGAAAACAACTCAACTGAGTTTAATTGGCCTTGTCTCGGGGTGCTAAATCAGCAGGAATTAGGTATAGCAATGCCTGATGGGAATGCAAAAGAGTAGAGATGGGCTCATTAATTTCAGCATTTCCAGATTACCTTATTTTAGGCACTTTATAACATTTAATTGTTTTGTTACCTTCTGCTCCATTTAGACACTAATATATGTTGCATGCATAACAGTACTTGTAGGGCTATTTTAAGGGTTGTCTGTAGGACTGATCTGTTTTTCAGCCTTAAGAAAAGGAACAAGATAACATTTCTTTCCTATTCATGTAGGTCAGATCAGACTGGCAGTAGAATCTTATCACAGCACTGACTGACGATATTATCCTCCATTAGACCCTAAAGCATTACACTAATTTTGGAGACCAGTAAAAGTTGTGTGGTTTGCACAGCCCTGCATCAGCAGTTTAAGGACTGCAGAGAAAGGGTTCTCCACACCAGAATGGTAAGGGAAGGTGTCTTTTCACTTGCACCTATCCTCCTGATCCACAGCCTGTCCATGCTTCTCTGTCCTTCAGCAGAGGGAAATAGCTAAGGAATTCAAGAAGAACAGTGTGGAGACAACACCTTATGTTATCCAATGGAAAGACCAGTCCTGTTAGTCTATTTTCAAAACACCTTTGAGGAGAAGCACAAGGGTGGGCAAAGTGCTGCCATGGAGCTGCATATACACCCCAAGCTTTAACGCATCCAAGCTTTCCAAACTATTAAGGTTTCCATATCTCCTGGTCAGCAAAGTTTTGTCTAGTTTATAGGCAAGTCACCCCATGCCCATTTGGACCATCTGGATTAGATTCCAAGTTTCATTTTTAAAAAAATAAAAATAAAAATCAAGTCTCCAGACTTTATAGGAAATGTGATGTCAACCTTCTTCCATTCTTTCACAAGCCTCCCCTCCCCCCGCCTTTGATTGTGTCTAGCCAATGTATGAAATTTCACGTCTTGAGATAGACATTTGTGGCCCATCCTCTCTCAATTCTAATTTCCCATTCATTGTTACAACTCTCCAGGAAATTGTGTCATTGTTATAATTCTATAGGAAAGTCTAGCTTTATGAAGAAAGTCTATCTGAAGCCTGTTTTGCAGAGCTCTTTGTAAAATGTTGCAGTGAAGTCAGTGGAGAAAGGTAGGAGAGACAACATAAAGCAGAGTAAGAGCTGCAATACTAATATTTAAGGTTCCATGGAGTTTTTCATGACTTGCTAGATGGAGAAATATTATGTATTTTATTAGATATTTGGAAGGGGGGGATCAAGTTCCATTTTATGTGAGTCAATTAGGAAGAAAATATACATCTCCATTATTGCCACCCCCTTTCTTCCCATCTCACCTCTCCTCCACGCTAGAATCTTTGCTAACACATCACCTTGCTTCCTCCATCTCCTCCTGCAATGACACCTCTGCTTTCATATCTCTATATCAAGAGGGGAGAAAAAGAGGGTTGGCAGCACAGCTGTGGCTCTAAGGAGAAAAGTAAGTGACAGGAGCAAGCTAAAGAAAACATAGAAGAAGAGAGGGAGGTAAGAAATGCAACAAAGTAAGTCACAGGAGCAAGCTAAAGAAAACATAGAAGAAGAGAGGGAGGTGAGAAGGGTAACAGGCAGGTGAAAGCTGCAAAAAAGGGCTGTGTGGCAACACAAGGTGATGGTGAAGGCAAAAGTGAGACATGCCACAACCAAGGGATGGGGCATAGGAAAGGAATGAGGGGAAGCAAGAGAGAGCAAATGAGGTATACTAGGATAAGAGGTACAGTGGGAGAGTGCAAAGAGAAGGAAAAGAAGACATTAGTTGTTGGAAGATGCAGGAGATGGAGACATGGTGGCACAAGGTGAGATACAGAGAGGAATGGAGTGTGGGAAGTCTAAGTGCCAGAATGCAAGAGAAATAGGAGGTAGCTTGATCAAAGTGCAAATGGGGATAAGGGCTTTACTTAGACTATTTACCTTTTTTTTAAAAAAAGTTAAGAAATAGCAATCTTGGGCTAACCATGCTTAGTAGTTGCTGGCTTCCATGCCTTTCTACAATTTTAGGCAAAGTATGTCTTTGTGTCATTTTCTGTGTGTTGGTGTTGCCATATCCCCACACTTCCTGAATCAATTAATCTAATGGTCTTCCATTTTATAGTCTACTGTTCTCACGTTTGAAGAGCAAATGTTTCAAAGCTTCTCACCATAAGGTGTTGTGAAACCTTTAGTGCTTGTTAGTAAAACTACATGTGTTTATAAAGAAGACTACGTATTATTTCTGATGTTGATCCTGTGGAGGTAAAAGCATGCAACTGGATGTTGCTCACTTTCTGCTCATGAATCCTAATTATTCCAACTGTAAAATAAACTACTATTTTACATCTTTCATATTCCCAAGAATTTTCAAACCAGAGTGGTCATTTCTGCATTTGAGGAATGCATTTTTGATTGCCCTATCCCTAGGACTGAATTTTGTCATTGGTATCAACACAGTTGCTCACTTCATTCTCAAAGAATATGACATTTTAAGTAACAGAATTCATTTGAATCAATGTAATATATAATGGGCATTGGTTTTTGCCTAATACCAAGACAGCAACCAAAACAAATTCTGAATCACCATAAGGAGTGAAACATAATGATGTTAACAAAATTTAAAAATGGGTGATCTAGCCTTCCCAACATGCAAATGGATCCAGTATCTTCAGAAGCAGTAAATCAGAGACACTGGAAACTATCTGTATGTCGGGACTGTATTTCATGCTTTGTTCTTAAGTAGCACAGACCTGAAATAGCTCTGCCTGACTGCTATGACACAAAAAGGACTGGAATAGCTGGGCTTTTTATTCTAGTGTTACATATTGTTGTTAACTTTTGTCAAGTTTCCTTAAGGTGATCCTTTGAATGAGAGATTTCCAAGTCATTGGATTTTGCAGACCCAGGGCCATGGCCTCTTTGATTGAGTCTATCCATCAAGAATGTGGTCGCCTCTTTTCCTACTGCCTTCTGCCTTACAAATCATTATGCTCTTTTCTAATTAATCATGTTTTCTCATGATATTGCCAAAGTACACCAGCCTCAATTCAGTCAGCTTGGCTTCTAGGGAAAGTGCAGGCCTGATTTGCTCTAGGACCATTTATTTTTGTTTTTAGCATTCCATAGTATCCACAGAACTCTTCTCCAGTACCACACTTCAAGTAACTAATGTTAGAACTAAATTAATGTTCGATCTGTCCATACCATTTTCTTCGCTGTCTAACTTTCACAACCATACACAGAAATGAGAAATACAATGGCATGGATAATTGTAGCTTTAGTTTTCAATCACTTATCTTTACACTTCAAGATCATGTCTAGTTCCTTTATAGCTGCCTTTCAAGACCTGCCATTAAGGCGGCTATGGCACCCTTTCTGTGGCACAGCAAGGAGCAATTTTTTGTGGCTCTTTTTTTGCACTGTGGAAAGGCCAGATTGGGGCTGTGGGATACAGTTGCCACGGCCCTGATCTAGTGCTAAAAGGGATGGCTTCACAGCCCCTTAGTCTTCTTCTGATTTCTTGAGTGCAGTCTCCATTCTGATCAGTGACTGATCCAAGGTATGGAAAATTGTGAATTATTTCAATGTCCTCATTGTCTGCTTTAAATGCTTTATTCAAATCATCATTACAATGACCAAATGCACAGCTGACAATGAACAACACAATCCAGCCTGTAAAGGACCAACAATTAGTATAATTTGTTTTATTTTATTTTCCAGTGCTGTCCTTCCAAAATCGTTATGTAATGAGATTTATTAACACCTTTGAAACTAACTGAAATAAAGAAGCTAGTAGCATGAGCATTCATCTGCTTCCTCAGATGTGTAAGCTCAAGTCTACTAAAGCTCATGCTACCAGCTTCTTTGTTTCATTTAGATCCCTTTGCACACCAGTTTTCCATACTAACATTGCTATGTTTTTGAATTCTTCCAAAATCTTGACATCAGAGATATCCATCATAGCTAAAGCCCAAGTAATACTCAGCAGATCTTAGCTCCTGTGGGAATTCAGTGTGGCTTAGTAAAAGTTTGAAACATTAATATATAAATTATTACTCCCAGAAACATTCACTGACCACCCTAGTCCAAAACAGTAGGCTTCCATAACTCTTTGCTAGGACCTGACTTAGGGCTTGTTTATCATAGATATCACTGATGTCAGTACTTGGGAAAGATTGCTCTGGTAAAAAGCATTTTAGCTAAAATAGTCTACAATTGCCAGTAATGTATTGATCTGTGATGTCAGTGATTCTGTCTACTGGAAGTGTAGGGCGGGGGACATGTCATTTTGTTTTACACTGGTGTTAAAAGAAAATATTAGGATTAACATATGTTCCCTTTCCATTCCAGTGTGTTTACCAAACAATTAATCAGAGGCCCTTCAAATTAGTAGAGTTCAACTGTTTGATCAAAGAAGGAGCAGTTTCATCATAAACAACTCAGTAATTAAAGAGATGGGAAAGAAGTTGAAAATGTTCTCCTGTGGGACATATTCATGAAGGTTCCACCACTCCCTGCTCATAGACATTTGTGTGTGTATGTGCCTCCAAGTCACCTGTTGACGTATGGTGACTCCATGAATTTCATAGAGTTTTTTCAGGCAAGGATTACTCAGAGGTGGTTTTGCCAGTTCCTTCCTCTGAAATATAGCATACAGCACCTGGTATTTAAACAAAGAAACAAACAGCTTCATTTACATACTGCTTCATACCGCCTAAGCAGTGTCTAAGCGGTTTACAAATGTAAGCTACTTGCATTTGTAAGATAGTGCAAACAACACTTTAACTGGTAAATAATATGATAAATACGCCAGTAAATGCACATACAGTACAAACATGAATATAGAAATAATTGGTAACACATATTAAATCCATATTTAAAAGACTGTATGTCCCCCATTAGCAGATTGTGTATATTACTGTGTAGTCAAAATGCCATGTACATGTGGAGGAGAATGAATATGGTTACTGTGATGTGCAAAGTGATAAAGTGGTTTCAAGTGCTGAAAGAAAAATATCTTATTTCTGATTATTCCCCCTCTTGCTCAACACACACATTTCCTCTGTTAATGAAAATTGTAAAAACAAATTGAGATATGGCATCTGATTAACAATAGAATGAGAATAAGCTATACTGGCACACCAGATTGACCAGCAGATTGGCCAACAAATACACAAGTACTATTGCTAAGGTGCACAGGCAGAACACATATACACCTGCTGTGAAAGCAAAAATATTATAGCTGAACAGCTAAAGCAAAGCAGCCTCACAGAGAAGATTATAACACCAGCACTTACCGTGGGGTAAGCGCTGGTAAATCGCCTCTCAAATGTTCAGGAAGCATATGTGTGTGAAAGCCTGGTGTGCTTCCTCATTGTCAGGGAATTGTCAGCTTCCTCTAGCATCACTGAATTGTTCCGGGAGGAGGAATTTCCTCTGAACACAAAGTTTCTATTCAGAGGAAATTCCCTCTCCCCGAACGATTCAGTAATGCTAGAGGGGTGCCGATGATTCCCTGTTGAGGAAATGTGCCAAGCTTTCACACACATACGCTTCCTCAACATTTGAGAGGTGATTTACCAGCGCTTACCCCATGGGATGTGATAACCTTTAGACTGGAAGGGTTGACATTAGGCAGGAGTGGGCACATGCTTTATTCTATATTTCTCCAGACTATTATGACATTTCCAGTCATTGTGAAATTCTACACCAGTTTCATGAACTCCCATCTTCCACTGGGTTCTGTGAAAAAGGGAGAAAAAGTCATTGTGAAATTCTACACCAGTTTCATGAACTCCCATCTTCCACTGGGTTCTGTGAAAAAGGGAGAAAAAATAATATCTGCCCTTGTGGTGGGAAATGAGTTGCATACAACCATTTCAGCGTACAGGATATGGTGCAAAATGCCATGTCTCAAATAATGAGGCATGAGATATAAACTGTCAGTTACACTTAGAGCACTGAAGAGATACAGTAACTCTAGAGAAATGGCAATCAACACAAAAAGAAGCACTTTACCCCCAAAAAAGTATTTTTGTGTTTTCTGGAAATGAAGTCATCTTCTTGACATCCAATGGCTTGTGGGCATTGTCAGTTTTCCAGTTAATCCTGGGAAAATAGCTGTTGTAGTGTCAGATACCATTTTGTGATTTTGTGATTTTCAGGTTCTCTATTTTCTATTCCATGAGCCAGTGTGGTGTAGTGGTTTAACTGTTTTGACTGGGACTATGGCAAACCAGGTTCAAATTCTCACTGAGCCACGGAACCCAGTGAATAACCTTGTCGAAGTCATAGGGTGCATCTACACTTCATGGGGTGCATCTACACTTTAGAAATAATGCAGTTTGACATCACTTTAAGTGCTGTAGCTCCATACTATGGAATCCTGAGATTTGTAGTTCTTTAAGGTCTTCACCCTTCTCTGCCAAAGAGTGCTGGTGCTTCACAAAACTACAAATCCCAAGATTCTGTAGAATGGTGCCATGGCCATTAAAGTGGTGTCAGATTGCATTATTTCTATAGTGTAGTGATATGCACCCATAATTTCTCAGCCTAAGAGGAAGGCAGTGGCAAACTTTCTGTCAAGAAATCTTTTAAAGAAAACCCCATGACAGGATTGGCTTCAAGGCACATAAAAGCAACAACAATTTTTTCCACTCCTAGGATGAAAACATATAGGAAGGCATCACTATAGTGACAACAGGTATAGTCCTAGTTCCAGTATCATTTCCATATATAGATGACCCTTTGTATCCACTGATTTTTTTTATCCATGGATGCAAACACCCACAAAATGAAAATATTCTCTCTCTCTCTCTCTCTCTCTCTCTATATATATATATATATATATTCCCAAAAGCAAGCCTTGGTTTTACCATTTTATATAAGGGACACTACGTATTTTAGAAATGCCATTGAATTTAATGGGATTTGAACATAGTCAATGAAGCCTAAAGTTCTTCAGCTTACAATCTTAAAATAAGTTATGTAAATATCATCTTAAAGCTATCTCACTTTAAAAATTCTGGATGATTAAGCAAAATCCCAAATGATTGGTGAATTTACAGCATTTTCTTTCTTTTTAAAAGAACCTAAAGACCTACAGATTAGGCTGGTTGGTTTACCTTCTGTTTTGTGGAAGATACACTAAATGTTAAAATTATTGGCTATAGGACAAATGAAATAAATACTATCCATCAGTACAGCTTTATTAAGGCTAAACCATACCAGATTGACCTAGTTTCTTGCTTTGAATTAGTAAACAAGAAAATCCTGCTGATATATCTTTTCCAAGGCTTTTGATGCATTGTTCTATATGACAACCTCAAAAGGATACTTGAGAAATTCTGACTACAAGGAATTACTAGTAAATGAATACTACATTGAAAACTGCACTCAAGGGGTAATTAGTGGATCAGCATCAAATTCAGAAAGTATTTCTAGCTTGGTGCTGGAGCTTATGATGTTCAGCATTTTAATTAATGACTGGAATGAAAGAATGTACCCAGGTGTTTACAAATTTTGTGAATGACAGAAAACTGGGGAATAAAAGATTGCAAGAGTTTAAGACAATAAACCAGAATTATCACAGGGAAATAGAAGAAAATGAAAAACAACTAGGATATATATAAAAATCACATATAGAGAAAATTATAATTCCATGGTGGAAAAATTTATTGATGATAGTAGCTGACAAATTTAATGTCTTCACCAAGCTGAGGCTGCAGCATAAAAAGATAACTCCATTTATATAGTGAGATTGCCAAATTTCATATCACATGATTCAGAATATGAATTTTCCAAGCATTAATATTTGGATATGTTACATGAGGCTTCATTTTCATGATAAATGTATTAGCAGCTTGGAATGTAAAATAAAACTGCAGTTTTCAGACTGTTTTGTTCAGATTGAGAACTACTATTTTAACTGTTCAAAAGTAGGTTCTACAGATGGAGAAAGATGAGCATTTAACACCTGAAAGACAGATTGCCATTATAAAATTTTCCTTTCCTCCATCCAGAAGGTAATAATTTGTTACTTAATAATTCAGTAAATAAACTATTATCAAAAGGTGGTTTAAAAGCTGTTAATGTGTCAATATTATTTTAATTGTATTTGTACACCTTCTTTCAGGATGCTTAAATATGTTCACATACATTCGGAAATACATAACTCTTTCAGGGGAGTGACTAATTTTATAATAATAATAATAATAATAATAATAATAATAATAATAATAATGCGGTTTACACAAGTGGATAAACAAATACACAAAATACATAAATGATTTACATAAGCAAATAAATTAAATATCTAAATAATAAGGAGGGAGGGCTCTCTTTCTTCAGGCAAGCCCTGATGGAGCTGGGCCTGCCTCTTCACTCCCTCCCAAGCCGGAGGATGGTAGTTGGCATGGAGGCAGTTGTCGAATATTTCCTTCAAATTTCTCAGGCCTGTGCCAGTTCGAAACAATCAGTTGGTGGTTTGCTGTTTTTGACAGAGCATAGTTGGGAAATCTCAGGTGTTAAAGAAACATTTGTCTCTTCATGACATAATAAGGTTTAGTATGGCATTTCACAGATACATTGCCAGATTTAATGGAGGGAAGACAATGGAGTCTGATGCCACTGTTGCTACTATCTGGCAACCATTACAGGGTCTGGCTGGGTGGTGGACGACTGGGATGTAGTCCAGGTGAGTGAATTAGTGGAGGGAAAGGTGTAGACAACTCCCTGCCAGCAGCCTCCCACACTGGGTGATACCATAGCTGGTGATCCCATTGCTCTAACCATAACAATATCAGATCTCTAGGATCTACAGGGCAAGGCTTCTTTTCTGACCTATCACCATCACAGGCTCATTTAGTAGGGACACGAGAGAGTGCCCTCTCAGTGGCTGCTCCCATATTCTGGAACTCCTTTCTACAGAAGGCTAGCGTGGCCCCCTCCCTGTTCCTTTTTCATCTACAGGCAAAGACATTTCTTTTTAAGTAGGCTTTTAAGGGGTAAGCATAGAAGGTTTTTTTATTGAGACCTGTGTTTTAATTATTTTAAAAACTTTTGTATTTTCTAAAAAACTTTATCATACATCTTTTTTAAAAAATAATGTCTTTAACAATTTATTAAGGTACTTTGACTGATTCTCTTTGGAAGCTACCTTGGGTCCCATTTTGGGAGAAAGGTGGCATATGAAGGAAATAATTGAATGATATATAATAAATATGAAGAGGTGCTCATCCAATCAAGTTGTAATGCTGGCTTTACCTGAAAGTTGCACAGTTTCCATATGTTAGACATAGGCATTTGGGGGAGGAAAGGCTTTGCATGAGCCTGATCTCAGTCCCAGAGAAGTCTTTGTGCATAGTCTCTTCCCTTGCCAAAGTCTAAGCTTCATGCATTGCCATTAGAAAAACCACATGACCTTGGGGTTGTAACTGGGACATGACCTCATTTCTCTTGATAATGTGAGAATCTCTTGAAGGGGCTATTGTGACAATTATATTTTTTTTATCCACATCAGTGATTTAGTTACATTGTTAGTCTTACACATTTCCTAACTTTCTGATTTGAACTTAAAACTTCAGTTAAGCATTTAGAAATACAGTTTAGGCATCCAAAAACGCAGTGGAGGGGGAGGCAGACAAAATTACAAAGGAAATAGAAAAATGGCAACCAAAAGATTTTTATGTATGAAGGATTCTCAGTGACTTGACTCTCCAAGGAAATTTGGTGACTGAAGGAAAATTTTCACTGGAGAGAGAGAATACTTATTATCCTTGCTTCACCCCAAGATTAGCTCCCAAAGTGGTCTCTCAAAATGCAGACAGCCATCAATTTCATTAGCTATATTGGTCTGACTATATATCCAAATGGACATTAAACTGTATCATTTGGAAGATTTTTGTTGATAATAAACCATTGTAAAATGTAAATGCTGAGTTTTCAGTGTGTGTGTGTGTGTGTGTGTGTGTGTGTTCAAGTCATTTGTCAACTTATGGTGATCCCATGAATTTCCCAGGTTCTCTAAGGTTGGAATATTCAGAGATGGTTTTATCAGTTCCTTTCTCTGAAATATAGCCCACAGTTTACAACATACTCCATAATTAAATACCTTGAACAAATTTCCTTTTTTTTGTTTTGATATGTGGCAATCCCTTCCTGCTAAATTTTTAAAGTGCTCTTTGCTGCCATAGCGCATGCAGGGAACTTAAACCAAGTGGAATGAAGAGATGTGCAATCAGTGAGTTTACAGCCGGTCAGAGAGTCAACATGAGGTCAGTGTTTGTCAGATAAATGATGAATTTTTAAGGGTGATGTTTAATACTTCAACCTTTTGACCTTTCCAGAAATCAAGTAGCAGGCGGTCACAGGCTTCAGCAAATAAGTGAAATAGGAAAAGCAGAAAACAAGGCTTATTGCTTGACCTGTTTGTTAAGGGCTCTTTCCCTTTGCACAGATGGCAGGCTGGAAGCTTCAAAATGGGATACTTTGCTTTTTGGCTCTCCTCTGTAAATACAGCCAGCATCATGCCGCACCCACCCTAATAAGCTGGAAAAATGATTTGGGTTTGTGCAAACCCACAGCAGTTGACCAGGAAATTGTCTATGAGGTAATGTACAGTAAGTAGAGCAAAGATGTTAGAGGAATGAGGCCTCATTAACAGGAATAATGTGATTCAATGTTTAATGACTCAGGGCTTTAGAAAGTGCTCCTGGGGGAGGCAGGAATTTTCAGTATTTGCCTTACGATACGGGGCAGCTGCATTGTCTCACCATTAGTTCCTAGCTGCCAAAGGGAATCTCAGAGCCTTTTAAAGACAATCAAAAAGGAGGACACCTTGCCAGGAAAAAAAGTAGCACTTTCGCCAGAATGATAAATAGTATGTACAAATTAAAAAGCTCCACACATCCCTTTTAGTTATTCCATTTGCAGCTTCTCTTTTCTAATGGAAGCTGGAACTTTGACCATCAGGCACAGCTTATATTTGCATGTGATCTATAGATGCAGCCACACACACATGCACACATTGGAGGATATTTAAAAACAGAAGACAACAACAAAACAGAAGAGACAAATAGAGTTTGGAGCTACAAAGAGCCTCATGATACTAGCCTGACATGTCCTGAGCCATTTCCATTATACCTGTGGGATGGGAACCTACCAAGATGCAAGAAGCTTTTCATTCTGAATTCAGTCTTGAATAGTTAAATAGCTACTTTGTTAATTTTTTATGGAGCTTTTGGGCTATGTGGTCATGTTCTAGAAAAGTTCCTTTCTGACATTTCGCCAGCATCTGTGGTTGGTATCTGATGCTGACAAAAGTCACAGATGCTGGCGAAATGTCAGAAAGGAACTCTTCTAGAACATGGCCACATAGCCCGAAAGCTCCACAAAAAACTATGGATGCTGGCCATGAAAGCCATCAACTCTACAAGCTACTTTGTTGGTGTTAACTTAGTTGACTTTAACCCATGGTGACCTCATGAGTGAGAGACCCTACTTTTAACAAACCTCCTCAGGTCTTGCAGACTCATGGCCATGTGTTCCCTGATTAGAGCAATGATTCCCAAAATGTGGTCCTCCAAGTGTCTTGGACTTCAACTCCCAGAAGCCCTAATTAGCTTGGTCAATGGTCAGGAATTCTGGGAGATGAAGTCCAAAACATCCAGAGGACCAAAGTTTGGGAACCATTGATCTAGAGTGTGGTCTTCCTCTCTTCCTACTGTTATGCATTATCAACTTTTCTAGTGAATTCTGTCTTTCCAATATATGGCCAAAATGCAGCCAACCTCCGTTTAATCATCCTGGCTTTTGGGGGGAGAGTTCAGGATTGATTTGCTCTAGGACCCATTTATTTGTCTTTTTAATAGTCCATAGTATCCACAGAATTCTTCTCCAGCACCACATCTCAAGTGAGTTGATTTTCTTCCTATGAGCTTTTTTCACTGTCCAGCTTTTACACTTCTATATAGAGATAGGAAATGTGATGTCTTGTACCATCTAATTTTAGCTACTAATTACACTGGCTATTCAGCAGATTTTTTTTTTGGGCGGGAGAATCTGAAGCTGACTTCTGATAATGAAATGTATGTGATAATCCCAGTTTCCTTTTGTCTAGGACAGTATTGATTTAATTGGGTCATATGAAACATGGCCCAGGGTATGTTGGGTCTTCTTTGGTTTGGTTTGGTTTGCTAAACACGTGGAATATAAATGGTATATTTTATATCTACATTCGGAACTCATGAACCCCATAGTCCAGATTCATTTTGTAGCAGGGTCTATAACCTCAGTTTATGGACAAGAAAGAAACCTAGCATAAGTAATATCATATTTGCTTTATGTAGCCATTTACTGCCCTATGTGTCAGAACATATTTCTCCTCAAAGCTATTAGGGCAGCTAAAAGAAGCAAAGCATATAGATAAAAGGATATTATATTCTTGGAACAAAACTAGGGAATTTTTGACCTTGCCTGCAAATGTGTACTACCGTCACACATAAATGGGCTCTCTGTTCTTTTTACAGTTAAACTTATAAAAATGTTAAGCAAAGGGGCTCTCTTTGGATGTCTGACATGCTTTGACATGTTTCCATTCCTAGAAGGAAGTTGGAGGAATTCAGCAATTAGGTTCAACTCAGTGTTGAACACTGAAGACCTGTAAGCCATATATTGACTTGTTTTTGTACTATGCAGCATCTTGTCAAAAAGACTTGTTGGGAGCTAGACTTCCTTTTCCCACATTGTCACCTACTAATAATGCTTCTCTTTATCATTATCAGAGGCCACCTGTGATAACAGGCCAGTGTATTTGTTCATTTATTTCAATATTTTGTACACTTAGTGCAGTAGTTCTCCAGGATTTCTGGGAGAATTCTTTCACACCACCTGAACCCTCATTCTTTTAACTTGAAATGCCAGATAACATGGGAGCAAAGTATCTATTCTATCTCAGTAAGGTGGAATCTCTTTCCCTCTAGTTTGAGTCCATTGGCCCATATCCTAGTATCTGGAGAAGCAGAAAATGAGCTTGTTCTATCATCAACATGACATCATCCATTCCAATATTTAAACATGGCCACTATGTCACCCCTTAACCTCTCTTCTTCAGGCTAAACATTCCCAGCTCCCTAAACCAATCCTCATAGGGCATGGTTTCCAGACTTTTCACCATTTTGGTCATCCTCTTCTGGACACATTCCAGATTAGTCAACACCCTTGAATTGTTGTGCCCAACAATTCAGCCTGAGGGCAGGGGCATGTCTAAGCCTGGAGCCTGAGGGCAGGGGCATGTCTAATTAACTAATTAATCTCTGTAAAGTGCCATGTAAATTTATGGTGCTACATAAATAAACATTAATAATAAAGGCCTTCTCTGGAACCTCAATTATGGAATATCCCCCCCCCCCCGGAGGCCTGGTTGGTGCCAGAACCAGTGCTGTCTTTAGAGTTGGTATCACCTGGTGCAGTCTGATTTTTTTTTCATTGTCTATTTTAAAGTTATGTAAATCATCTGTGGTCACTATTTTTGTTTTCATAATATTCAGCTAAAAACCTGTCTTAGCACTTCCTCCCTTGACTTTCTTCAGTAATTGTTCCAAGTCCTTTTCTATTTTCTTCTAGCAGTATGAAATCTACATATCTTAAATTGTAGATATTTTCTCCTCCAGTTTTATGCCTCCTTCTTCTGAGTCTAATCCTACTATATATATATATATATATATATATATATATATATGATTGATATGATATGTTCAGCATACATGTTAAAGAGATAAAATGCAGCCTTGCCTGACCACCTTGCCAAACCTAAAGAATTATTTTCTCCATATTCTGTCTTGATGTTAGCCTGTTCTCCTGAGTCCAGGACAATATATTTTTAGACTTTAAAAATTGTGTAATTGTTATGTAGTGTTTTAATTAATTTATTTGCAATTAACCCAGAAATCTCCAGATACAGGGAGGGAAATAAATATTTTAATTAATTAATTAATTAATTATCACAAACCTGAATAATTCTTTACATAATATATTAACTTGGCTTGCTACTTTTTTTCTTAAAAATGACAAGGGACAGGAATCAGAAATGATGGTGGAAGGAGCATCCATTTCTTGTGATCCTGTTATTTGAATATTTGTTTTGGCTATTTTCCACTAAAAAAAAACAAAACATTTTTGATGGAAAATTTCAGAAGATCCTGAATTACTTTACTCTATGACATTATTGCTTTCTCCTTCAGAAAGATACAGAGATTTGCTTAGTCTGGCTGGAGTTTGATCTTTGGAGTTCCAAAATGGATTATGAGTGATGAGAGAATGCAAAGAGCTCATTGCCAATGTCTCTTGATAGAACAAAGTACAGGCTGAACTCTGATTCATGGTCAGCAAGGACTGCACAGTTCGCTATATACTGCACACCACAGTCATTTAAAAATTGCAGCTGTAGGAAGACAGGGTCATAGAACTCAGTCCATTGTGTGATAGAACAAAAGGTCTCTGCCACCCGATCTAAAGGACACTCTTGACTTGTTCTTATGACCTTTTCAGGGCTGCAGGGGTCCAGTTTGAAGAGAGTGGTTTCTAAAAAAAATGTTTAGTTACAGATCTGTAAAAAGGATTTGTTAGTGTATGCAGCCGTTCAATGTTACCTAAATTTATTTGGGCATACAGACTAACTCATAATAATACACACAAGAAGTGGATTTAAATCTCTGCTGTACACACATGTGCTATTAAGTAGGGTACCACATTATTTGTTCTTTTGCAGGAGAAAGTGTGCATGGAAGAGTCCTTGATACACTCTGTTGGTTTGACAGGAACTGGGGAGTGTATGCCACAGTTGTTGGAATAGCTACTAGCAGCCCAACCCAGTGACCACACTACTTTGAGACATGCTACGTTAAAAATCCTTAGAGTTTGAGTTAGCTTTTGGTGGCTGAAAGTAAATCTATAAGGGACCTTACTACATAATTTGTAGTCAATGATTTGTTTCAGTTTTAAATTTTCCTAAAAATCTGACTCTCTCCCTATACAAAATTTGCTCCAGAGAGTTGGAAAGCTTTCAGAGCAGATTTGAGGGTAGAGTGTAGGAAAGAGATGATAGAGGAAGCAATGCCATTTCCTGAGCAGACATTCTCACATATTGTGTTGGATTCTGCTTCCAAAGTTAAGCATTTTGTAAAATTTACATTGTTTTTATGGAAGTACTTTTCAGTTACCAAAACACAGGTCACACCTTTTTGTAATGCTAACAGTATATCCCACATACATCTTCTGTTTAGAAAATGAAAGTAGCCTTCTCAGGCATTCAGTGAGGACATAGGAAACATAGTGAAGGATGACATACCATTATTAGACCAACCAAAATGTACAAAATAGATTCTGCAAGCTTTTGAAGCTGCACTGGCTTCTTCATCATGCAAAGATGTATAAAAAACATACAGAAGAAAGAAAAAAGTTGATGTTAGAGTCACAGGCCTACATTTTGTCAAACTGGATTATTTCTGCAGTGCAGATGCAGCCCCAGACACAATTTTAAAACCCTGTTTTTCCCAGAATGAAGTTAATTTGCTGATCATTTCATGGATTAATTTGTCACTTGGAATGTTAGATTTCTAATCTGATGAATTTCTAGATATAGATGTCTAATCTGAGTGATTGATGATTTAAAGAAAAGGTGTGTGTCATTCATCCACAATTATTATTATTATTATTATTATTATTATTATTATGCATCAGAAACTTAGAGATCATTCAGGTAAGTCACAGCAATCAAGTGGCTACAAACATATAATTTACAATGTTTACAAATGCAGAGTCTATTATTTTGTTGCTCAAAAGCATCTTAATTGGTTCTTCCAGTGTCTGAATCAGAATTACCCACACCAGATCATTTAGTGATATCATTATTTCATTCTCAGTACCAACATCAATACTTTTCTATCTTGCTAGAATTTGTTTTATAGATCTCTCTATTGTCAGCTTATAGAGAGAAACTTTGTACACATGCTGCTTTGTATACTGTTTTGAGGGGGGGGGGGTTGGGGTGATTTTCATGGGTACTTCATTAGGCTTTGTAAGATTATTCTACTGGGGTTGTAAGACACCTTGGGCACTGACAGTTTAGACATTTATATAAATAAATAAGCTTTCTAAGTAATCTGCCTGTCACACTACCCAGAACTGGGCCAGTTTCCCAACTCCCTCATTAGTCTCATAAAATGTTGGAGGCAATGTGAGTAAGTTATCCTAAATTGCTGCTGCATTCAGACCCTGCCCTGCTTGCCCTTTAGCTGTGACTGTGTGTGAATGGCATGCAAATGCCAGAATGAAAGTCTTATGTCTACTTACTGCTACCCACTTTCAAACACAATATTAAAAAAAACCCTCTTTCTTGATTTATTCAGCAATGCTAGAAATAAAATTAGATAACCTTTCCCAAATCCCACTCTGGTTCAGAGCTAATGAACTTGGGACTGAAGCTTTTCCATGTTTCTCTATGGAAACTACGGTAATGTAGCTTCAAAGCATTCCTCAGAACATAGGTAGTGAATGAAGGGATAGATTATCTTCTTTAAATTTTCATGAAGTATCTGTCCCTGACAAGAGATTTAGGGTTGTTTCAAAAGTGAAAACAAAATTCTTCTGCAGCCAATTTTAGGGCAGAAAATTGGTAATATTAGTCTTGGGCAGCAATGGCAATTGTGAGGCTTGTCACCATATTAGGCCATTTTTGAGTATCAGTTTGTGGTCCTCAGGATCCCCAATGATCCTCCCAAAGCCCTGGCAAACCTTAGACTCTAGTCTAAGGTATGAAAACTCTAAAAGATCAGTTAGTTTTAATAGAGACCCAATCATAGGATTTTTTTTACATGATACACTCCTGTATATGTTTACCTGCAATCTCATACATGCTCAAATTGCACTCTACAAGTTTACTTCTCAGTAGGCATGCTCAATAAATACTTTAGTTCATTGGTTCATTAAATGTTGGTTCCACAGAATGTGTTGTGTGCCTCATATTATGGGTGCTCCGGAAATCAGTTGTCACCAAGGTATAGTCTTCCCTTTTAGCCGTTTTAATTGTGGAAGCCAGCCATTGTTTTGGTAACTTGGTCTACAAAATACAGTTAGGGTCAGCAGAAGATATTTTGATTGTGGCCCTCCTCACTCCACATACAGAAGTTAACTAATCTGGGAGCTAAATCTTACTTTGATACTTCAAATGGGACCACATCCTCCATTGCTGCTGTCAACGTAGCAAGCTAATTTAGCTAGGGTGCAGGAAAGGACATTGAACATATACATCTCTGTTTCCTAATAGAGGAGAATGGCCAGGTAATTCCAGTTAAGGATGCTGCTTTCCCTCCACCATCAGCAAAGTGCTGCCTCACTCTGCTTAATGATAGGGCTACCCCAGTACTAGGAGAAAATGGTGAGGTGGGAAATACAGTTATAAATTGATTGTATTCTCTGTAATGTTGAATTCTCTATCATATATAATGATCTTAGGGAGTTGTTTATCAAGAACAGGTCAGGATTTTGAAAGGGGTTAAGACATGTCAAAGATCTAATTAACATTTGCATCTAAAAGAAAAATATTATGGCTATAACTGGGTTATTGGGTCAGGGATGCTTCTCCAAATTTGTTCATTTCCTTTAAGTGACAGACATATATACAGGATACTCTTCTTGCTTTGTCCAGCTTGCTTTTCCTAATTAGAAGCCACATTATATTTTCATTGCAGCAATTAACACCGGAGGACGCTGCCAGACAACATTGTAATGATTCAGGATAACCATCCAACTTTGCAGAAGGCAAGGGTGTTCCAGTATCTCTTTGTTATTGATGAAAGTTCATGTTTCATCTGAGAACAAATTACTCCCTGATGCCATTATTCTAGCCTTACACAGAGAACATATTGTGCAGTATGTTATTACCCTAGCAATAAACAAGGCGCTCCCTTGGATGTGTTTGAAATAAAAGATAGGCAACTAACGGTCTGCATAAACTTGGACAAACAGCGACACCAGCATAACCAATGTAGAAAACTACACCCTCTAGCTCTAGGAACATGACTTTTCTTTGCTGTAACAAGCTGTTCATGGCTTTGGCATTTACCCATCCATTAGCCTGGTAAAGTGCCCAAGGCCTGCTCCTAAGGTACATTTATATAAATGGGATTCTGGCATGTATATAATGCCAATTTACACAATCTTATGTTAGTATCAAGAATATCCTTTTGCTAGAGGATTCTCCTCTCAGGCATCTTATGTCATATTTGTAATGCAGTAACACAAACAGCAGGTTCCAATGGCTCCATTTTGAGGTCCAAAGTAGTTTTCTGCTCATAGCTGTTTGTAGTTTGCACATTGCAAACTACATAAATACATAAACTTATTAACAGATCAAAGATGGACACTTTGCAAATATTTTGTGCCACATCTAATATACATGAAAAGGCAGGAGCCTACTTCAGTATAGCCTGACTTTGCCAAAAAAAGCATAATCCCCAAAAGTGCATAATTAATTTTGTACATTTTAGGATGATTTGGGCTTCTGATTCAACAGTGTTTCCTCCATAAACAGTTTGCACATGGGAAACTGTTTTTGACATTGAGGCAACTTTCAAAATGAAGTTCAGGAGAGGGGGCAGAATCTACCATTTAATGAAGAAAAATGCAAAATTCTTACTGGGCACACCTAAGGTTGTATGCACACCTTTGGATCACAGGATCTTTGCAGGCTATAAACAATAGTTGCTAGTTCTTCAAGCATGGAAGGTTACTATGGACTACATTAAATTCTGCACAAGTTTCAAGATACTTATGCTGCAAAAATTCTTCTTTACCCATATCCTGTACCTTCAGATCATGTTGGTATTTTTGCTGTTGTGTGCCTTCAAATCTTTGCCAACTTTGACGACAAACTAAATATACCTTTGCATCTAATGCACACTTTTTAAAAAAATGTGGAAGGAACTTTTAAAACCCATTCCTATCCTGGAGTTGGTACTTCCACATTGCTATTTGAACAGGAATTAAAATTCCAATTTGTGCCAATATGAGATTTCCTCCCAATGCAAATAGGAGCATGAAAGGAGCAGTTTTCATCAGAAATGTACTGACGGCAGGAAAGCTTGGACTTTCCCCCACTTGTATTTTGGAACTCTAATAATGTCCACCTCTTCCAGAACTTTTATTAGCATCTCTTGACTGGCAGAAACTACAATGGGACATTTAGCTCCAAGAGTCATATTTTCATGCAGAAATCACAAAGACCAATCCTACAATGTAAACAGAGGCATTGCTACACAACAGTCTCAGAATTTGCCATATATAGATTCCCATCCATCCAGCAACAAAAATGGCTTTTTTGTTAATTTACCAACAGATATATTGCATTTTGCCATTGGCATATTGTTTTCTATATCATTTTTTGCAAACCATGATGGGAAAAGAAAATTTTCCTGTCCTGGTTATCATTAGATTGACTCCATTGTGGGGGGATGAATCAAAACTTCTTGGAGGGGAGGGTAATTTTTTTAACCGTTATGTTAACACTCCATCTCTGGAATTTTCATGGAGGTAAGAAAATATTCCGCAATTCAGACATTGGAATTTTTGAAAAGATCTTGGTAGATTAGAGTTGAGATGATGTTGGTGATAGTAGTGTTATGTGTCAAGTTGTTTCTGATTTATGGCAACAGTAAGGTGAACCTATCATAGTGTTTTCTGAAGGCTGAGAAGATTTGACTTGTCCAAGGTCACCCAGTTGGTTTGCATGGCCAAGCAGGGTTCCAAACCCTGCTCTCCAGAGTACTCCCAACATTCAAACCACTATTCTATGCCAGCTTCTAGGGTTAGAAAACTTGTGTTAAATGCAAAATGTATATTTCTTGATATGCCTTTTGTTGGGCTTGAAAAATGTAACTTAGTGATAATATCAGTCTTTTCAAGGTACAGCATTGCACAAGAAAGATGGGTGCAATGAAAATGATCTGTATAATGCAGTCTCCAAATTGCTCATCAATGACTGGATTGTCCTCATCTTCTCAAAATAGTGACAGACCCAAAAGTATAAAGCTAATTTATTCACAAAATTATTTTCATGCAAATTAATGTGACGACTGTAACAAAAAATGAAATGTAATATTCCATGTATTTAGAATAGGGGTTTTATTCCCCAAAAGCAAGGACTGGAGGTTTTAATCTTACAGAAAGACACAGAGAATCAGAGCAAGGGAAAAGGTAGAAGAAGAAGGATTAAAGTTTTAACAAGTGGACCAGAAAGAGCATAGGTCTCCGTCTGGCTAGATTCCAAAGACGGTAGTAAGACACTTTAATTACATGATTGATGTGGACTTCAAAAGAAAGCACAGAATCCACAATGACCCTGAGGTCACAAGCATTATCTGAAGAATAAAAAGAACCACCACAAATGGAAACTACCAGCGATGACACCTGAGACCTCTGCCTCAGTGAACTAATCGATAGCTACTCCATTTTGTCTAAGTTAAATCTAACAAAATCTGAAGCTATCCATTACTGAATATCACAGAAACAATTATACAAAACATCAAACTTCTTTGTAAGATCTGCAAGGACCTAGAGGATATGGAAATTGCTTCTGCATACAAATAGCCTTGCAGGCAACTGTCTGTAATTCATGACCCACTTACCATGGGGTTTAATGCCCAAAGTAAATGGAGCTACTTTAGAGTAAATGGGATGTACATTCCAGCTTCTGAGGTTGAACAATTTTCATTATGAGAAGTGTGTGAGGCCAACAGAAATAAGACACTTGAGAAAATATCAAACATAAAATGTGTGTGAGTGTGTGTGTGTGAGAGAGAGAGAGAGAGAGAGAGAGAGAGACAGAGAGAGAGAGACCTATCTGCTAGTAAAGAAAGAAAGAAAGAAAAAGACAGACAGAAAGAAATTTTTTAACGGAAAATCCAACTCATATTTCCTAGGAAATTCACAGCCTGTATTTGATATGGAATCCAGGAAATACTAGATATCCTATTGTCCTGTTAGTGGACCTGAGAAAATTGCCTGACAGGTTGAAAGGACATGGGCACTGGAACCAGTGACAACT
Source organism: Urosaurus nigricauda (assembly GCA_034509955.1). NCBI lineage: Eukaryota > Metazoa > Chordata > Lepidosauria > Squamata > Phrynosomatidae > Urosaurus > Urosaurus nigricauda. The sequence goes on from JAOEGL010000003.1 coordinate 62,259,442, forward strand.
TTCTTTCTGGAAATAACAGTAGGTTTGGGGGGGAGGTTTTTGTGGAGCACATTGGATGTGGGTGATTTTAAAATTCCCACCTTTCCTTACTATGACCTGTATCTTGATTGGTTGTCTGTTTTTCTGGAGCACCACCCCTCTCATCCAATACTTCACCTGTTTTCTAAACTGGCCCTAAAACAGCCAAAATTCCAGTGTTTCAGAAAGGTAGAAAGGTATTTTGGGGTGAGGGTGGGTGGGAGGGATTACAGGATCATCCAGCCACCATGGTAAACAAGGAGTTGGCTAACATGGCTAACCAGGGCAAGTTTTTTTATAGCCCCCAAAAGTAACTATTCCAAACTTTGGTCATTTCCATATGAGATTCAGTGTGAAGTAGAGGGTTTACATAAAATGTTATGCCAGATTACTTAGGAAGTTCTGCTATACAATATTAATTGAAAGAAGTTTGTTTCAATGACCTTTGCTCAGGAGAGCTTTTGGCTAGATGATGTCTATGGAGACTTTATGCAACACTGGACAGGGATTTGGCTTGGAGTTTGAGAGATCCAGGTTCTAGTTCCTACTGAGCCTTGAAATTCACTGTATGAACTTGGCCCAGTAATTCTTTCAACTCCAGTAATGGATATATTCTACCTGGTACTAGCAATTGGGTTTAAGAAAGGTGAAAGGGAGAACGAAAGTGATGCATATCTCCTTGAATTTACTAGAAAAAGGCAGGGTAGAAATATAATCTGGATAGAATTATGTAAAACTCAGACTTGCCACTGAAAATAAGTGATTTCTTTCCACAACACATAAGTCCCTTTCCTGTGTTATAGGCAATAAGAAACCCTAGGCAACTGATTGGAAAAGTGGCTTGGCCACTAAACCTACCTCTTAAATCTGCCCTCTGGCATCTATAAATTAAGCATGAAGTCTAGAACAGATGATGCTTACAGGGTCAACATGGAGAATAGGTATAGGTCAGGTGAGGCATTAGAGGCTTGGTCAGCAATCTAGAACTTCTAAAAGAAGAAGCATGAGCAGAATCTATTTTATGATACTAAATGAGAAGCAACAAGACAAAGCTACTGTAGCTATCAAGTTGGCACCCAGTAGATTTTTCTATTTTCCTTGGGTAAGGATTCTAAAACACAAGATGTAAGCAGAGCAACATTCAGAGGAATATCATTTTGAGATTCCTGAAATGTATCTCAAATCCAGTTTTTCAATCTCAATGACAATCTCTATGTTTGACTACAGGGTAATTTAAGATGGTACATCTAATTAAAAAGGATATGGGTGTTACCCTTAAATGTGTGTGTGGGGGGGGGGGGTCTCCACCAACAGTGTCAGAGTCTCCTTGGTATTTGGTGGGGGAAGAATTATTAGCTCAAAAGGAGGCCTGCAAAAGGAGGGTAACTTCAGAGATTTTTTCACCTATATATTCCAGTACTCATTGCAGAGAGACTCTGGTTTCAGTGAATATAAAGTTTTTATGGAGAAATGTGCAAAACTCATGCAAACACACAAAGTCACTACAAACTTAAGAATCATACAAGGCCAATAGAAAGGATGGAGTGGAATGCTGGATAGTGAGAAGTCAGGAATTAGAGGAGGTGATAACTGCCAGATTTCACGACAGGTCCATGGAAAATGGAACATGTCTCAGACAGTTTCTGAGGGTGACACAGAGAAGAGTTCTGGTCTGTTGAACAGAGACATAGTTGGGGACCAACTATGTGCACAATTATCCTGTGTGGGTTGGTTACCTCTATTCAATTTCATACCCTTGAGGAATGCTTGATGATACCACATGGTGTAACAGAGGCTTTGATGAATTGACAAAAGGGGCTGAATCAGCTGATGGCTTTAACCTCATAGTGACAAAACATTGATTATATCTAGGACAACTCCAAGATAGTTGGATAGGAAGGATGCCTAGGCACATAGCATGGGGTGAGATAGAAGATGGTCTTTAATTGCTTTTGTGATGTGACTCCCTTTGTCTCCATTGCAAGAGGAAATGTAAAAAACCTGGGGGAGGGATGGAGTGAGCAGGAAACCCATTTAAGTTTTATTTTAGAACTATCTAGGGCTCCTACATGTCCTTAGGTCAGTGTGCCTTTTCACATGTGCAACTTCCTAGTGTCCCAAAGGTCATTGTGACATCTCAAAAATATGCCTGATGCTAGATATCAAATATGAAACCCAATGTCTGGTGAGAGGGGTGTAGGGTATGCTAACATGCATCAGGTAATGTTAAGTTACATCCTGCTTTAACGTGTACCACCAAGAACAGTCCAGAACATCAAGTTGTCTTATTGCTTCAGTTTCTATAAATGCGTTATCCTTCTGTTGTCATTATGTGATATTTTTATCCAAAAGAAATTATTATTATTGGCATTCATACTGGCATTTAGTAACAAATATTAACCAATATTGACAAATCAAAGTCAGACCTTTTCTTTATTGTTTTGTCTGTTGTGGATACAGAAAAATATAAATGGAATTATAAGCACCTCCTCCTGATTGTAACTAAGTGGATGGATTTCTAAATCCTCGCTAAAAGCTTCGGTGTGATTATTAATATCTACAAGCCAGATGAAAACTCACCTTGAGAGGATACAACCAGAAGAGCAGTAATAAAACAGCATCCCATAATTGGGACACATTCCAGCCAAATTTTAGAGACATCCAAAAAGTTGTGGCCATTTCCAAAAATAAATAAATAAAAAATAAAGAAATCCCATACTAACGTGAGAATTAATAGTGATTTATTGTGAAGAGAGTTGACATTAATTAAAACAAATTCAGCAGCATCCTTATCAGTTCAAGTTGATGTTATTATAGTAAGCTGGAAACAGAATGCAAATTAATCACACAGTGGCCTTTTGCCCATAGACTTTGTTCCAGAATAGAGGTGCCAACACTTATTCAATGCATAGAATGCCAGATCATTGTACCATTACCTGTCTCAAGATGCGAGGAGAAGATAACTTCCAGTATGCCTCATGCCATGTGCTGTGACTGTGTCCCTCGTCAATTCCTTGGCGCATTTGAAGTAACATTATCTGAATTATGGTATGGTAAACCAACTACTGTTCTACGGGATAAACAAATAAAGCAGTGGTAGTGTAAGCAGCGGGGTGACACTGGCAGAGTCTCTCTTAAACAATGGTAGTGTTACCTTAGCTAATTGGTTATACTGGACAGAAGAAGGCAATAGGAAACCACTTCTGTATGTCTTTTACTTTGAAAACCATATGAGATAATCCAAAATTAAGGAAGCAGCAGTGCCAGAAAGTGGGACTCCCCCCCCCCCCCCCAAGCTTGGAAGACATGCAATCAGCTACTGGAGACAACAATAGTCTCCCTTGATTATATTATTGCAAATTCTGATAATCTATACTGGAGTGTGAATGCATGGGCCTATGTGTTTTTTTCAGTCCTTGAAGCATAAACAGACAGACAGACATATACAGCCACTGGCAAACAGAAAGTACTGTACATTGAAACCACAGAAAACTGCCTGCATCTTTAACAGTAACAAGTATTTCCATTTCCATTACATTTAAAATATTTTCTTTGGCATTTTAGCAGAATAAATAAATAATGTAAAACCTGATAAATGTTTAAAGTTTTATGTTTATGGTTTAACTGCACTTTGCACGTCAGATCTGTTCAAAAAATGAAGAGCATGATTAATGGAAAAGAGACAATTTGGCTTACATTATTTTCTTAGGAATCTTCTTTGATAACTGCAGCAAGCAACCTTATTTTTCTATAGGAAGCTGCCTATAAGATGCCATCAATGTGTTAGCATTTCTATTAACTTCCTGTGGTCATTTTGGATGAGGTTTCTTTGGACACTGGTCAATGGTGACTCCAGCTTCTGACATAATTTAAAGGTTTTACCTGAGAACTTTGCCGATGCTTCAGCCTTAGATTCCCAGTGGTGTAGTCAAGCCAGGAACCAAAGGTGACTTCATGAATTTCATCGGATTTTCTTAGGTAAGGACTACCCAGATGCGTTTTTCTCTTTTCCTCTGAAGTACAGCCTGCAACACCTAATATCACTTGGTGATCTCCTACCAAAGTACAAACCAGGCCTGACTAAGCCCTATAAAATGCACCACTGCCTTCTTCTGTTCTATACTTCTTTCACACAACCTCTCATTCTGTGATTCTCCTTTTCATAGCTTCATAATCAATGTAGGTTGCCATAAACTATTGGTACTTGAAGGATGTCACTTGTTTTTATCCATGTGAATGCTGAGTCTGTATAAAATGTTTTTAAATTAATCCACTCTATACAATATTACAATAAAGCCATTAAATACAACAACTCACACTCTCCATTTTAAAAAGACATGGCAAATATTCAAAAGTTAATTATGATTGTAACATTAAATAACATGTAAATATTCTCTTTAGTAGTCTATGTTTGGGCTTGGAGGCAAAATAAGAGAGTAAGCACACAATAAAGGCCTCCTTTTTCTCTCATCCTTCATTTTTTGTTATTTCACTCTTACCTAATCCCACCACATGCAGTAATTTAAAGTAGTTCAGTTCCTACTTATTCATCTGATATTTAGCCAAAAACCAGTTGATGAAACTGAATGAGTGCAAACCTTGTACTTCTGATACTTGCTCTTTGATCAACAGTGCAACATTTTAAATAAAAAACAAACAAACACTGAAGGTGCATCTACACTGTAGAAATAATGCAGTTTGACACCACTTTAATTGCCATGGCTCCATTCTATAGATTCTTGGGGTGTGTAGTTTTATGAGGCACCAGCATTCTTTGGCAGAGGAGGCTAAAGACCTTGTAAAACTACAAATCCCAGGATCCCATAGGATGGCACTACAGTACTTAAAGTGGTGTCAAACTTCATTATTTCTATAGTGCAGATGTACTCTCAAATGCAATTCTTTATGCACTCTATTTTAGGATCATACTGCTATAATTGTGTAGTGTGGAAGAACACTAGGTGATCTTGGACCAGCCTAAATCCCTCAGAGTCCTTTAATAGTATACAATTATAACACCATGATTCCACTTTACCTGCTGTGGCATTATCCTGTGAAATCCAGGGTTTTGTCATTTTTAGCCGCTGCAGATACCTGGCTGAGAATTCTAATTACTCCTCCCGAACCAGAAAATCCTAGGTTTCCATAGGATGAAAACTTGGGATTTAAAGGGGAATCAAAGTACTATAACTGTGTAAAATGAATGAGAATTTAGTTTAATCTACCCCGCAGGATTGTTGGGAGGACAAAGGGGGGTGAGATTAGAGTCATGTATGGGTTTTATGATAGAAAGCTGAATTGCACTATATAATACACACACACACAGTGATGGTCACGTAAAGTAAGATTTAATGTTATTTGTGAAATCAAGCATTATCTATATCTATCTATCTAACAATATCAATAAGTACGCATTTGAAATATAACATTACATCTTACTTTATGTGACCATCAGTATATGCTTTTAATGAAGGGTTCAGATTCATAATCTCATGGTCTGGACTTGACTGATACCTAGACCTGGTTTCCTTGTAACCTCTTTCTTTCATTCTTTGCTCAAGTGGAACAACCATATCTAGCAAATTGTTCACCATCAGTACTGAAAGGTGTATTTCAAAGACTCTTAGAGCAGGGCTGAAGATACAAGCAGCCTATCTCCTTTCCCTTTAAGGTATTTAAGATAATGCTTTTGGAGCTCCAGGAATTTTAAGGAACATGGTGGTAAAAGGGAAACAAGGGGTGGGGAGGGGTGCTTTGAAACCGTAGAGATTTTGTTTTAGAAATTAGAAATAACTTGTTTTGAAAATACTCCTTCCCATATATTATTACTCCATTAGTTCATATCTAATGAAAACAAAGATGTCAGGCATGAGAAGATATTTTCATTTTTAGAGAAATAAATATTCTTAAATATATATTAGAAATTATCTGTACATTTGATCTGGCTTAATTTTAAGACTAATCAACAGACTGAAACACAGTTCTGTCCTGTTTCTACATTTTAAGCAAACTATCATCTACTTAGCTTGCTGGCAGAGGAAGAGGATTGTTAAATCTAAGTTGAGAGACAGTTCAGGGTTAATACCTTTCATGAACTAATGCTAACACCTGAAAACACTTTTGTACAGTTGTAACATTTGGACTGTTAAAAATAGCTTTGTTTGTGCCCCCCCCCCTCTTAGTTCAACTGACAGCTCAGCATCTATTTATTGTTTATTTGAATGTTAAAATCACCTTTCCTCTAAAGATATTTGCTTACCCCCAATGTGTCCTCATGTAGATAAACTGAAGTAGAGAGTGAGGTTTTGTTTTGTTTTGTTTTATCAAAGCAGAGATTTTCTCCTAGGTGTCCTTGATCCTTATCTGACCCTTGAACCAGTACATAGCACTTGCTCCTACTGATTTATTTATGCATAATATCCCATGCACTCAGAGTGGATTACAGCAATTTCACTAAAACAAATACAGCAGTAGAAATTTTTAGTATTTACAGAGTGTTGCATGCTTACAGAACTGGCCTAAACACCCTCAAGGCACCAAATCCTGTCATCCCGTTGTGCCGCACTTGGGCCTTGAACTGACAACCGTCTGATCATCAAAACTGGCATCTTAAGCACTAAGCCACTGCACCCCATATTTCAGAGGAAGGAACTGGTAAAACCACCTCTGAGTATTTCTTGCCTAAGAAAACCTTGTGAAATTAATGGGGTCCCTGTAATGTTCACCATCATTGCCTCGGTGTCTTTAACAAGATCCTGTATGGTAGGACAGTACCATTATCCTCAAGTAGGGAGGGATGGGCAGGATACCAGCATGTTTAAGTTGCCTAATAGCTAGGTAGGGCTGCCAGAGTAAAAACTGGACATGGCTCCTGTACCCTTTAATGGTTATAGAGAAGAGGGAGTTGCAGCAGATGTTGTTAGCTATCTGGTTGTGTGAACTGCTGAAACTGTCTCTTCTGTACAATTATTAAAAGATCAGGACCTGGCTCCAGTTTTCAATCTGGCAGCCCTATGGCTAAGGCAAAATTTGAAATGAGACCCCTCCCCTGAACTCTGAGCTTCTGCATTATACCAGAAGTTACAGCAGAAAACACAGTGAAGATCAAACAGAGCAGAACAAGGAGAAGGATATTGAAAAATCACTTTTCAACATGAGAGGAAAAGGAAATGAGCCATCAAATCTCATGTTAAAATTGTGAAAGTTGGCATACCTAGAATCAGCTAAGAAAACACATGAACCTAATTCTGTATAATGAAAAATAGGTATATCTCATATTTGTTTCATTCTTCATTACTGTTCTGAAATCTTGCCGGCCTTTATCTTTGAAATCTTAGGTTTGATACAGTTATCTCATTGTTGGAAAGAGTCCTATTAGGCAATTGGTAATTTGATGCAAATAATAAATTATATTCTCTTGTTTTCTCAAAACACCTTTCACAGCAAACTGTTGTAAATCATACTGTGAAACCCAGATCCCCTGATGCAATATAAAGTCTTTTGAAAGATTAAAATCATATGTATAAGGGGCTTACTTTTTAAGCAAGTGTTTATTAACAAGGGGTTCTTTGAAGTAAGGGAGTGATATAAATTAGAAGAAAGAGGATTTATTAATGTATGAGGTCATTTTATTGTGCCTATTAGATAATCATTATGCCATATATTATCAATGGACGCACAAGGGAAAACACATTTTTCAATATCAAAAATGCACTGAAAATGTCTGGATTTACAAGATCAACCACAGCTCCTTATCTCATCAAGGCTGTTGGTATATTTCTTGCCATCATAGAGACTGTTAAGATGCCCAGTTGTTCCTTAATGTATGAATTTAAACTTTACAACAAATCAAAGAGAAAGTGGGAAGAAGAGAACCAGACATTTTAAAAGCAACTGAAAAACTGGGGTGACAGGATATTGGGACTATCCCTGCCAAACTGGGACAGTTGGAAGGTATGGATGTGTGGGTGTATATGAGGCTTGGAGAGTATTCATGGCTGCATCTGCACTGCAGAAATAATGCAGTTTGACACTGCTTTAACTGTCATGGTACGATGCTATGGAATTCCAGGATTTGCAGTTTTTTGAGTTACTTAGCCTTCTCTGTCTGGTGGCACAACAAACTACAGATCCCAGGATTCCATAGCATGTAGCCATGACAGTTAAAGCTGTGTCACACTGGTGCTGAATAGTTCAGGAGTGGGCACTAGAGCACCACAGCAGAGAATTCTAAGTACTTCATCAGATAAGAGCTGCCAGGATTCCTTAGAACAAAGCCATGGCAGATGAAATGGTATCAAACTACTACAACTGTGTCATGTTGACACACTTGGACTGCATTCTTTATTTCTCTATGGGGAAGTAAATGAGAGAGGAGACTCAAGTAAGAATAAAGAGAGAAGATGCTATGAATAAGTGTTGTAGCCATCAATCAATGTGCTTAGGTTAATTCTAGAGACACCCATGTTATCATGGTGTACTGTGGAACATTTGTAGTTGGATGTTTAGGTGTCATTCTCTTTACTTTTTAGTTTTGAACATTTTGATTGGGTCCATTGGCATTATTTTATTAAATGCATTGATTTTTTTGAAAAACTGTGCATTTACTTGCTGACGTCGTCATCTTTTTCTTTCACTACATATTAGCTTTTTTAAAAGGTTATTTTTGTTGCTGTTGTTTCTGTGGATTTGCTATGTCAACAACTTTGAGCACAACTTGATGCAAAAGCAGTATACACTGGTATCTATACAGGACTATCAGTAAACTGCAGAAAAGAAGAGAACAAGTCCCTGCTCCAAGGAACTTACAATCTAAAGAGTGAAGCAAGAATCAGCAGCAGAAAGGGAGGGAACTGGAGGTGGGATCAAATGTAAACTATATACAATGATTTAAGTTGCATACACGCTAGTTTAGCTTTCATCTGTCAGAATGCTACCTGTAAAGAGAATATTTCAATATTTCAATATTTTAATTTTAATATTTTTAGTATTATCTTTTGCAATAGTGATGTGCTTCATCACAAATTTTCTTTTCCAAAGGGGGAAAAATCTTTTCAAAAGAAGCAATGAGTATTTTAACAATTTCATTCCCACTATGAGAAAGACTATGAAAAACCATGCAGTTTTTGATAACTAATTGCAGTATGGAACTTATGTGCATATGGTTGTTTTGTACAGAAAATAGTCTTATTTTTGCAGGGGAAAAACGGTTTCCTGGAAATGTTGTTTTCTGTGCAAAAGATCTATGAACAAATTTTGCACAGAATAAGTCCAAAACCAGGACAATCTTTATCAGTCCATAATTTTTCTCGTCAGGCTTCCTCGACTTTGAAAATACATGTTTTGCAGTTATTTTTGAATACTTTCAAATATTATTTCCTTCTCTATTTTGCAATATCTCTATCCTTGCGTTCAATTACTTTGAGTTGACATGTTTTTCTACAAGGTTCTGCTTTCTAAAACTATCCTCAGGTGAGTCAGGTCCTGTCAGCGTTGACTTACTTCATGGGAATTCTATGAAAATGAACTGAGGAGGGGAAAAGCCATAAGCCCTGCTTTGAACTCACTGGAGAAAAGGTAGCTAATAAATTTAACCAAAAACAAAAAGCCTCCAGTGGAGGTGGTTGAGGAGGAGGAGGAAGAAGATGATGATGAAGATGAAGGAGGAGGAGGAAATGGTCCTCTCTACAGATATCGGTGGAGATCTCTTCCTCCTCTTCATCATCATCTTCTTCCTCCTCCATCTCCACTGGAGGCTTTTTGTTTTTGGCCAAAACAGGCCAATGTGGAGATATCCCATGAGAGTGTCTGGAGACAAGTTTTTCATGCATTGTAGATTAACTCATTAATATTTAATTGTTAGACACAGAATGAGGCACATATTACATTTTATTCTTAAGTTGAAGAACAGAAAGAAGCCAATATAAATTAGTATCCTATTGGTTACTCCCAACTAGATTCCTTGTTGAATGGTGAGTTCATATGTAAGTACCTTTCATGGATTCAGTGGGTCTACTCTATTCATGACTAACAACAGGATGTAGGCCAGAATGTGTTTATCTCTAGAGCTGAAAAAGTAAAAAAAAAAAAAAAATAGAAAGAAAAAGAAAGAAAAGAAAAAGAAAAAAAAGCACTGTAGAAACCAAGTTGACTAAAACAATTAAGATAAATGGGATGTCTTTTATCACTTCTGTTAAATTAAGAACTATACTATTTGAGGAACGATGGGCCAAGTGGCTGAACTCGTTAAAAATAAATCATTGATTTCACTTTTAATAATATGCTGTCTGCTTACTGTAACCTATAACTCAATTCCCCCTTGAGTCAGCAGTATTTATTTAATGTATATATCTGGCATGCTGCTGTCTTTTATTACTTATATAAGCAGTCTATTTGTAGTAGAAGAATACAGACTCAACATTACCTTTTCAAAAACGTGTAATGCTAAACTCTGTGTAAGAGAAAAAGATCACTTGTCTTGATATTTAAAAGTACTGTACAAACTAAATTTAATTCAGATATACTAACTGTAGTTCAAATACAGAATTAGAAAAATGATAAAGGACATGTAGGAAGTAGAGACCTGATCATACCCCAGACAACCAAGACATTTGCATTCAGTGTCATGTTTGTCCCTACTAACAATTTAATCTTTTATAACTCTACCTTCCACATTTTAGGGGTAATCCAGGGAATGGTCTACTCTTTGTGTTTTTGAAAGAATCCATGGGCTTTGCTTCTCCAGATGACAGGTTGTTGTTGTTGTGGTGGTGGTGGTGGCGGTGGTAGTGGTGTGCCATCAAGTTATGTCTGACTTATTGCAACTCATGATGAACCTATCACAGGGTTTCCTTTTTCAGAAGGAGTTTGCTGTTGCCTTCCTTTGAGGCTAAGAGAGAGTCACCCAGTGGGTTTCATAGCCAAGCAGGGATTTGAACCCTGGTCTCCAGTATCATAGTCCAATTCTTAAACTACGACACCATGTTGGACAGGACCAGAGGCAGTTTACTGTACATAAATATAGCATTGAGAATCCATTTTAACCATCATGACAGCATCCTATTGAATTCTGGGGTTTGTAGTTTGACCAGACACTGGAGAGCTCTGGTTGAGAATTCGAAGTGTGCTACCCTAAACTGCCAGTCTCATGATTTCATAAGACAGTACCATGACAGTTAAAGTGGAATCAAAGTGCTATTATTCTGTAATGGGAATGGGCCAGGGGCTTCAGTTACTAGAAGATATATTTGGTTTGAACTTTGAGATGAATATTTTAAAATTAGAGCTTGATGAGGGAGCTAGTTACAGGAGCAGTGTAAGCATAGCTAGAGGTCCTCAAGCAAAGGCTGAAACAGACAACTATCTCTTGGTGATACTCTAGCTTTGTTTTTCATATACGCAGCAGGAGGTTGGACAAAATGGTGTACAATTCCCTTTCCAGCTCTATAATTCTATGACCTACCTTTACTTGAGCATTAATTTCAGCACTACATTAGTTCACAGAGACACTTCAGTGTGGAAAGATTTACAGGTTCTGCTTTTTCCTGAGGCTGGGAATAAAAGTAGTAGCTATTCTATTTTATTTTACACCATATAAAAACACTGTGATGCTGAGCTGTAAAGGAGGCTACATTTTCAATATGGAAGACAGAAATAGTTACACCACTAAGCTCTTTGATTTAAATCATCCTTTTTCAAGCAGCCCAGAGGAAAGAACAAGTAATGTACTTTTGGATTTTTTTCGACAATAATTTAACATCAAATGTCTGTTAACCACTGAACCACTGAACAGTAAAAGCACCATACAGAAATATAAACACATTCTGTGGGACGTCCAGCACTCAACCAGCAATGAAGGGACAATATATTGTATATTGTTATTTTCAATGTGGGTATTTTTAACATGGCTTCTCTTAGTAAAACAGTTATGTGAGTCTTGTCATTTCCAGATTTTTCTCCACACCTCCCACACCTGTTAGAAGTTGCTGAAATTTTCCTTCAGACACTTAAGTTTCCAAATCTCTAAGTACTTACTCTACAATATTTGGATCAAGAGCTGCTATAATAATGTCATCTAATATGAAGAAAACTCTCTGGCTTGCTACTGTTGACTTCCACTATTACTGAGCCAGCTGAACAATAATCCTTTTAGAAGTGTGCAAATGGTTATAAAAGGTTCAGCACAATCTTAAAGCCAATATTAGCTCAATTTATGGTCTGGAAGGGAAGTCAAGGATGAAGCAGCAATCCTTAAGGATAAAAATACCTCCTACCTAGCCACTCATGAGAGCAGCAAGACGAGTATAGTGTTATAGCTTTTGGGAGTACTCTAGAAAATTCCTATGTACTCAACAATACCTTGCATTAGATATATTTGTGACATCAGACAGAAACCAGTAAGCTAGCAGAAGGTGGTGTCTATAGGAGACAATTAACCAGTTTAAGATTTATGTTCAGAAGCAGAATGGCTAAGTATTGTGAAAAGGTAATAAGCTGAATAGTGTGTTTGTCTTTAAGAAAATTTCAGTGATAATTAGTATTGCTGCTTTATTCTGTCAGGGACAGGTTATAAGACAACCAAGGCCCTAAGCAGATGGGCAGGATAGCACAGGCCATGCCCATTCTATCCAGTCCTGGGTCCTACCCCAGGTCAGTCCCTGGGCTGGCGTGGTGACAGGTGGATATTTAGACCCCTCCCCACTGCTGCACCATGGACCTGATTCTGCTGCATGCCCCATACCTGCCTTGCCATTGTGTCTGCTGAGAAGTCCCCATCAAGGCCCATCAGGGTGGAAGCACGGTGCCTGGATACACCCATGTGGCTAGGCAGCCCCATCCAATGTTACAGACCATGAGAGGGATCTTCTCAGCAAATGCAATGATGAGGCTGGTACACGGTACATGGAGCTGTCTGGTTTGCTGGCTGTTGCTGCGGAGTTTCCTTATTTTCCTTATTTTCAACTAATTTTTCAGAAAAAAAATTATGTGGGATTGAACATTTGAGATTTGATTTGGGATTAAACATTATTGTGTTATGAAAAAAATATATTCTGCATAACAAGACTAAAACACTTTGTCCTGGCAATATATGGATAAATGTTTGGGAAATTTAGGGAAGAACCAAATCTAAAATACATAAATACACTTTTGTACTGTATGTCAAAATAAAAGCAGTTGCTTCCGAAGACCTAGTAAAGACTGAACGTTCTTCTGAGTCACACGAGGTCCTCCTTTCAGAACAAATGCCAGACTTAGAACGCTGAAAATCCTAACCAGAAAAACAAATTCCTCTGTATCTCACCTATAAGCTTCATTGATATATGTATATTTCATGTGGCAATGCTCTGGCCACTGTAGTCAATCCAAATGTCATTTATTTGGCATTAGGAATCCTATACAAGCCCACCTGTACTGTTACACTGGACCATACATTCCTAGCTGTTTGTGCTGTACATAAATTAGTGGGACTGTGGGTTGCATTAATCAGAGATCAAATATATAATGGTTCTGAAAGCAGTCTCTTCTTGCAAATGATGCCTGCAGTTTTCTCAGGCTCAGTTTCACTTTGGATGGGTATGGCCGGGGATGGGGGAGGGACCTTCTAAAGCAGCATTTTCCCTTAAATCTTGTGAGAGTGACTTCATTTTTCTTTAACAGAATGAATTAAAATGACATAAATGAGATATTTCTAAAGTCTCATTTATTTTGGATTCAGCTCCATTTTAAAACATAGGTGGAAAAATAACAATGCATTTACTGGAAATATAAAAAACTATAACAAAGTATTTCAACTCAGGACTCATATTGCCCTACGAAATACTTCAAGCTCAATAACCAGTAGCAATGTTTTATTTGTCTTTTTTTTCCTCAGTTTTGGTATTTAATGATCATGAATGAGTGGAGGCATGCTATAGGATCCCATATGAATCAACAGAATGCATTTATGAATAAGACCAATAACTTGCACAATTGGCTGAACTGGCAGTTGTCCTCCCATTGGATGATGACACATTACAGCTGCCTTCAAAACACCTAGGTCACTATTTTGAATATCACTTGCCTAAGCATGTGACAGAACATAAATCCTGTTAAAATTCTTATTTCAGGTTTGTTGTTTGCCCTAGAAAAAAACAAAAACAGTTTTTGTCACTTGCAAAAGTTACTTTTTGGAACAAGGCTCCCAGAATTCTGAGGATTCTCAGAGTTATAGTTCAAAAGTAACTGTTTATTATCCTAAAAGAAATAAGGGCACCAGTTTCATGCTCTGACTTGGCCTTTGTCTCAGCATTACATTTACTTCACTTTGCCCTCTGTCCTGTTGACTTGGCATGAAGCCAGTCTGACATAGGGATTTGAATCCAGTCATAAAATTCAGTTTCATTTAAAATTCAGGATCAAATGTCTGCCAGCTCCCCCACCCCACATAATAAATTGTCTCATAATGACCTTCATCACATTCATTTTTAACAAGATTATTTTAGGTCTTCTCACTTTGCCACCTCATTGTTTGACATGCCTACTAATAAATGTGATAATGAGTGAGAACATCTATGCAAGGCATGTGTGAAAGCAGGCCTGAAAATGACATAATTGCAATCTGAAATGTGTGCCTTAACCATCATCACATTCACTAACTAAATGACTCCTTGTTGGAACTATTATTCAACATACAGCAAAAACTTATACCAATTTTGTCCAGATTTTGTTGTTGTATTCCTATAATTGCCCCATATCAACTCAAGCATGCTGAAACATCAGAGCCAATGTGATTTAAATCTAGGACTCCAGGAGACCAGAGGTTGAATCCCCACTTGGCCATGGAACCCCAGTGGGAGGCTTTGAGGAAGTCATCACCCTCAGTGCCAGATGAGGCACATGCAATCTTGTGACAGGTTTTTCTTATAAATGGGATGAGTCGTAAACAGCATGAAGGCACACAAGAATACCATAGCCTCAGCAGGCTTGTCCTTTGAGGACGACAAATCCAGAGCCATGATCAGCTCACACCAGAACAACAGAGCATAGGGTAGTACTTCTTGACTGGTTGTTATTGTCACTGTTAGAGATTATCCTTTCTATCTGTCTCAATGGAAGTATCTAAAGGTAAAGGTAGTCCCTTGACATGAATGTCTAGCTGTAACTAACTGTAGGGGGTGGTCTTCATCCCTGTTACTAAACTGAAGAGCCAATGTTGTCCAAGGACTACTCCAGTGGTCATGCGGCCAGCATGACTGCACTGAATGCTGTTACCTTCCCACCAGAGTGGTACCCATCTATCTACTTGGATTTGCATGCTTTCAAACTGCTAGGTTGGCAGAAGCTGAGACTAGTGACAGGAGATCACCCCATCATACCATATCTACAGATAATGTATTTTCCCTCTCCAATTCCAGATACTTCTCAAAGGAAAGGGAGGGCTTTTGATCTGGCATATCCAAAGTCCCTCCTAATACATGCCATGTCACATCAGTTATGCCATTTTCACTATCAGTATATTAATGGCAGAGTGGAAAGAATGGGAAAAGTTTCCATGTCATCAATCACATCCCTCCCTGTTTAGCAGAGAAATGCACTAGGGAGGCCCAGGATATGGTCACAGGATGAACACCATCTCCCAATAGTGCCATAGTTGCCTCACCCTGCCTTAGTTTATCACAATATAACGAAATGAATTATTCATTATTATCAAAACAGACTTTTTGTTTGTTTGTTTGTTTTTTTAATAAAGGGGCAAAACAGACGGGCAGGAAAAAGTGGCTTGAAGCTGCCTTTTCTAAAGCCCCATTGAAACCCCACTAACTGCACCACTGGCTCCCAAGGCAGCTGGAGTGCTCATGTCATGACCACATGACATGGCCTTAAGCCAAGAAGAAGCGGGGAAAAGCTGCTTCTTTTTAAATGGTTTTTCTCTGTATAAGGGCCCTAGAGGGCACTTTCCTGCTGGCTTCAAGACATGTGTCATCTAAATGACATCCTTCAAGCCAGTCTAAAAGCCCCTCTTTTTGCCTGTCTGTTTAGCCCCTATAACTAGTTAACAAATCCAAGAGTATGGAATTCAGCCTAACTATATATTTCTATAATCAATGGCAATAGTTCCTATAAAAGCTAGAGGCTAGAAGCTAGTTCGGAAGCAAATTGCTTTAAAACAAAACGAAAAACAACTCTCTTAGAATAGTGTATCATCCCAATGATACATATTGTTGTGTGTGGCTTTTTCAAAGCACAGTATCCCTGTAATCAAAGGGGCACATAGATTAAGTTTATATTTCTTTTATGATCAACGTTTTTGTTGTGAAGCTGTATACTGTCCAGTGAAAGGAGGTTTGCTGCCTCAGGAGTTTACACTATACAAAACAAACAAGTTTATGTTAAGAGTTTTCAGAGATACATTTTGCCATTACAGCTTACAAGCCACAATATCCTCCAAGTGTCATGATTTGGCAGGACACTTGGGTTAATGCTTTGTTGCTCCACTTTTTCAGCTTTTTAAAAAATATCTCATTTTTTTCTTTCATCCCCCCACTTTCCCCCTTCATTCTGGCTTAATTTATTTGCTGCGAACTGAGTTCAAACTGCAAAGTTTGTTTGGACACAATTAGCTCAACAAGAGGGAGAGGCAAGGAGAAGCCAGATTCTTGCCCTTCCCAGTAGGTTTAGACAAAAGCAAAAATGTTGCAGCTTATCCTAATTTGTGAGTTCTTCCTTATTCATAACTTTTATCATCTTGAGCATACTCTGATGTTGCTTGGCCACATGTGTCTTGGTTTTCTTTTGTGAAATATTGGAGGATATGCAATTCCTTTTTCATAAAGAAATTTAGTTATGCTGTAGGATAGAGCTGCAGTCTCCATGTGGGCCAGAGCCACTCTAGAGATTACAAGGTACCAGGGGAAATTACAGCTTCACTCTGCAGTTTGCCTGAAATCTTCTAGAAATGACTACTGGGGGAAGGTAGTGTTCCTGTGTTTGCCACTGTCTGGAAAGGAGTAGGGTTGCTAGGTCAGGCGCATCATTGTTGTCATTGCCATTGTTGTTGTCGCTGCTGCTGTTGCTGTCATTTCTTACAATAATAATAATAATAATAATAATAATTATTATTATTATTTATAGCCCGCCCCTATGCTATGAACAAGCAATCGGGGAGTGGTACAAGAAATTAAAACAACAAAAGTTAAAATAGATCAATCCCATCCCAGCCTCCCTCCCCTTAAAATAAGATTAAATTAGCAATACGTTAAAAACATGGAACACAGTACAACGATATGAAAGCCTAAAAATTCTTAAGTTATATGGGTAGAGCTGAAATCATAAGGGAGAGAAAGATTCTAGATCTTGAGTTTGGAGCCGGGAGATGTTAAACACTGTCTGGGAAGGCTTGTCGGAAGAGATTTCTGAATTATGGTGACCCTAAGGTAAACCCAGAAATGCATGAGAGTTGCTCAAGGGGGGTGCACAAGTCTTGGAGGCCCTGATCCCTTCTTCGTCTCTGCTTTTCAAACCTTTTTGTTGTGAAGCTGCATTTTCTTTGCCCTGGAGGTAAAGAAAAAGGCAAGGAGAATAACTGAAGCCTCTGCTGGGGTGAGGAAGAAGTGATATTTCCTGGCAAAATGTTAAATGTGTGAATGAAAATATACAGAATAAACAAACAAAATATTTTTATTCATATACTATGCCACGAAGGAGGCAGAAACCAGATATAGATGTAAAGGGGCCAAAACGATAAAAGGTTTGAGAGCCACTGCCTTAAGCTTATTCATATTGTTGTTTTTTGATTGGCCAGTGAAATATTTTGGACTGGACCGTTGAATGTTGCAAGAGAATAGATTTTTGAACACAAAACCCATGTGCATACCTGTTCCATTGACAGGTGGGGATTACTGCTGTTTCCAGGACAGGAATCTGAGATATCTAAATTGGATTTTATGTGTGTTTCATTAGGCTTTTCTGAGGAAAACCAACCCATTGCCCTTAGGTCATAGGAGGAATTTTCTTGTAAAAGGTCTTACAACTTCCAGAATACATAGCATGTATTTGTATGTTATGACCAAGTCACTGAAGGTATGCATCTGTGGTTGCACTTAATCTCTGCTAGCATTTCTGTCATCTCTCTTGTTAAATAGTCTCCTGGTTTTCTTTTTGCTTTTTCATTTGTACAATAATACACTTGTATAGAATTTAAAAAAAATCCCAAAACTTCCACTGGAGTCCCCATTTATTTTTATTTATTTTTTTTTGCTCACATTATTCTGCTGGGCATAAAGGCATTAGACATAATCAGAGATGGCAAAACAAGCACACAGCTCTGCTTACTTTCACATTCCTGGTCCAGAGCTCTGCAGAACCTTTGCTAGATTTCAAGATGAATTCTTCTTCCCTTGGGGTAGCATGATCTAACATGTTTACCCTTTAGCTAGCTGCACCTCAACATGAACTTGACAACATTGAAACATATGGCACAGAAACACACACACTCTCTCAATTCCACTGTAAGAGAGAATACCATTGTATCCATTCGCTTGAAGCTCTTGTTCTGTGCTGTTCAAGGAAGGAGGAAGTGTTCTGTTCTTTCTAACAAGCCTTACTTGTGATATCTCAGAGAAGAAATGATTTAACAGAATGTTCATCTGAATAAGAAGTGTTTTGTGCTCTGGCATATTAGAATATGAATTTTGTGTCTTGAATCCTTAATATGGATAAACCAAATACGTTCTCCAACCACTGGTTACTATGTTCTGTCATCCCACAGACAGACACAGACAGATGTTATTTAAGATCTGATATTTTTTTTCAAAGTAACAAAAACAATACATCAGTCCAAGAATCCTCCAATGCCCACCATACCTTAGCCATCCCTGTCATAAGTACATCTGTGTAAAGATGCATTTAGCCAGCATAGCCAGTGGTAAGGACTGCTGGGAGTTGCACTTTTAAAAACTTTTGTATCAAATAGGTTTTCAGGGTACTTTGTTCTAAACTTAATGTGAGCTGCCTTGGGTCCTATTGGGAAAGGAAGGGTATGAATAAAATAAAATAAAACAAAACAAACATCCTGAAGGCTGCAAAATTACCATACATGGTGTACTGCATAGTAAAATATTCTCATATATTAACAGCCTCTTAGAAAATGAAGTTACACCTTTCTTTGATGCAGTTGATTAACACTTGAGCATCAGCCTATAGTGACTATACTGTTAGCTTACCTTTAGAAATAGTGCTCTCTTAAGTGGTAAAAGGGGTCTGTTTATTATAGACATGATTGTTCTTAAACTGATATCTTCCATTTTGCTTTTGTCATTGGAAGATAAACATGGTCTTAATTTGCAAGTCTGATTGTTGAAGTAGGCATTTCTGTAGAAATCCTGCTGTGAGAAAGAAAAATAAATTCCCCAGCATCTAGTTTGACCCTGAAGCTCTGACTCTTCTTCATCAGCAGCTCTGTCTACTATTCTTCTAAAAGGCCAATATAAGTGTATCTCTGAGTAACAATAACTGACACATTATACTGTGTTTCACGCTGGCTCTTATCTCCTTCTCTGATGCAAAATGTATACTATTAGCTCTTTGTATCCACATAAAGAATCCATGGTTTCAAGCATTCACAGCTTGAAAATATTCTTTCTATATATATATATATATATATATTCCAAAAAGCAAAGCTTGTTTTTTTTCATTTTATATAAGGGCTACCATTTTACCATGCCAATGTATTTAATAGGTCTTGAGCATCCACAGATTTTGGAAGCAGATCCCAGCAAATACAGAACATGGCCATAGATTAGGCCTTTTCTCTCACACACAGGAAGTCATGTACTAGCTTAATTATGAGACAGACACCTGATATAATATACATATGAGTCTTGTTGCCACATCAACAATTATTTCAATGTCTTAATCTTTATTGTTTACCCAGATAGATTAGAAGACAAATACAACCACTGAAGTTTAGTGATAAAGTAGGTGCTGATAGACTCTTACTGTTTAAAATCTTACCCAATATCTAAATATCAAGATAATGCACATCTGGGCAGAGCACAGGAACTGTTTTTGTGAAAGTAATACTAAAACATCTTAATATGCCTACCTTGACTGGCAAGAGAATATTTGGACGATACAGCTGAAATAGTCCAAAATTAATTTCTCATGGCATCTTATATATAATTCAGTCCTATCAAATTTAACATAGGCCTTAGAAGACAGTGAGATTATCAGTGCATAAAAATTGCTTACCCATATTGGTTAATTGAACCAGAAGCTTCTTCAGTCAAAATTCATGGGGAAATTCATTAATTCAGTTCAGCCAACCTTAGAGGGATTGTGGTTTATCATCTTCCCCCTATGTGAACTATTTAGAAGTCTTACTGTGTAATCTTGTGTATATCTACTCAGAAGTAAGTGCCACTGTATTTAACAGGGGCTTGCAGCCTTATAAGTTTATAGAGAACATGCCAACATTTTTTTAAAATAAATAATCTTCAATTTCTTTTAAAAGGTAAGAGAGTCCTCTAGTGGTGAACAGCATGAATCTTCTTGATATGTGGCTATATGCTGATATGCTGGTTATATAAGAGACTCTGGAAACAGGAGAAGAACATTATTACCTTTAAATTGAACAGGGTCATATTATCTGAATCCCTGTTGGGCTTAAAAGAAAAATGTGAATTGGTTATTTTGAGTTTTTCATTGTCCTTCCATACCCTAAGTTTTCACCTAAGTTCTTCTTTTTTCTGAGTCTTGGCAGGATCATTCCCAGTATGGGTTCAGCTGGTTGTATAAGAGACTCTGGGAGCAGGGGAAGCACATTATTACCTTTGAATTTAAGAGAGTCACATTGTGTGAGCTGAGTAATTGATTTACAGTGGTCCCCTAGTTTACGAAATTAATTCGTTCCAGCACCCCTTTCTTAAACCAAAAAGTTCATAAACCAGGGCCCCTTAAACCAGCCCCCGCACCATTTGAATTTCCCGCCGCTTTCTTTTCGTAAACCAGGGGTGTTTCCATAAACCAGGGCCGTTTTTCTCTTTCGTAGACTGGGGTTTTCGTAGGCCGGGGTATTCGTAAACTGGGGGACCACTGTATATATTTTTTTATATATTGCATACTTATACGCCACTGAGGAAGACTGTAGTCAAAACAAGTCTGGCCTTGAGTTTTGGCATTTTTACTATTATAATACTATTTGATCTTAATTATTTTTAGCACTTTGCACAATTTTAGGTGGGGTATTGCTACCCTTTTAGAAATTACACTGGCTTTTCTGTTCCCTAGTTTAGTTATTTGGTTATCTCTTTACATAGTGGTTTTTTTTATATTGGGAAGTGTAAATATCCTGTTCATTTATAGTTTTTGGCAGAACCCTCTTGTTTGGTGTGTTGGGAAAATGAAATTAACAGAGATTGATTTTCTTACAGAAGAGTAAAGCAGCTTTTATGCCAAAGTTTTTTGGGTTTTGGTTTTGTTTTTTGTTTTTTTCGGCCTCCATTTCGTCAGCATTTATACCACTATATGGTAAATGCAAATGAAATTAACTGAGACTGGCTAAATCTTTCAGAATACTATGGTAGTTTTAATGCCAAATTTTCTTTTCTAGTTCATCAATATTTATACAACTGGATGCTCTACATAATTTTTTGTTACGTGCTTGTAGGTTTTGGCAATACAGATGCATATATTTTCTAAGCAGAACAGATAATTCATGGATTTTACTGTTCATAAACCTTTTGGTTTTAAGAGCTTCTAGGAAAAAAAATGTAACTTGCCTTAGTTAAAAGGGAAAAAAGTCTTTTTTGCCCATATTTTCTTCTACTTAAAAGTTTCTAGGAGTTGCAGTTTGAAAAAATTTCCACGTTGTGCTGAGAAATAGTCAGAACATGTCAGTGATTGTTTGTAGATTAGTTTTATTACCATTTAATGATGACAGACCTATTAAAGGCATGTGGCATTTTGTCCCAGTCCATCAGATTAGTTTAATTTTCTTTTTTGAATAGCAATTTATCCACATCAAAGGCAGTTTCTGGAATTCTCCCCTTTACATTTTCTGTGGTGATCAACAAAATACATTCGTGGATCCTCTTGGTTTCTGCTATCAAGACACAAGTTACAGGAGGCCCCTAGATGATGGCAAGTAGGTGTCACTTAGGAGTTTAGCGCACAGCTAAATAATCCGGTTTACCTTGCCCAGTTTGAATCCTTTTCCAGGTGCAGCCAGATATTATCATATGCATTTTGCTGCCAAGGCCACCTCCCACCTAAAACTCTGCTCCCAGCCATGCTCAGCTGGCCAACTTGCAAAGTTGGGAGCTTCCCTGCTTTGCAAATCAGCCGTCTGAGCTCAGATTCTAGCCAGGTTTTAGGCGGGAGTCAGCATTGGTGGCAAAATGCATATGATAACATCTGGCTGCATCCCGGAAGAGGATTGAAACCAAGCAAGGTAATCTAGATTATTTAGCTGTGCGTTAAACTCCTATTAGATCAGGCCAAACTCCTATTAGATCAGGCCAAAAAAGAGCATTGCAAGTTGCATTGCAATATTTTCTGGCCTCTATAAAGGATTTCAGTGAGGCTTCTTCATTGCCCTTCACTACTGCATGTCATTTGTTAGATGAAGAATGATACACTTATTCTATGAGAGATGGTTGTCTTCTTCACATCTGATACATATGGTGTTGTGAGAGTGAAAGGAGGCAGCAGCCTGGCCAGCCAAATGAACTCTGGTGATCAATGTAGGTGATGGATGTCACAGCCAAATCATCATCATATGATTGAGCAATGGCTCATTCTTAAACATAGGAGGTTTTTTCCCCACTTGGTATCCTTCCTTGTATCTTCTTATCTTCACCTTGAAAGATAAATCTGACAGTTTTCCTGGTTCAGAATTCAGGATCATAGTTTATTTATCTGATTTGATTTATACCCTCACTATCCTCACAAGAGTTCAGGCTTATAATCTTATCAAAACATGCAGCTCAAATCAGGAATTACCACAAATTTAGAAATCACAGAATTACACATCTAAAATCCTAAAGTTTAACTTCATTAATATCTGAATACCTTTTCTAAGAATAGCCAATTTTAATAGATAGTTTCAAACATTTCTTGTCTAACAGCAGCTCTCAATGTCATGTTTTGTGTATCCACTTCCAGAAGCTGCAGCCAGCATGACATCAGGGAGCTAGAGCCCAAAACCACTACCCTATTATATGTTATTTCTCTTGGAAGTTTAGGTTGTAGTCATATGCACTCTTATCTGCAAGTTAACCCTATTGAATAAAATGTGATTTCTTTGTGAATAAACGTGCATAAAACTGCACTACCAGTAATTACTCTGAACACTAAATCTTAATTTCCATTTGGAGTCTTTTGTAACAATTTGTTGACTCTAACTTATGGTGATCCTATCCAAGGGATTTCTTGACAAGCTTTATTCAGAGGATATTTAGCATCATCTTCCTGTTACAATGAAAGAGTACGATTTGGCCAAGGTCATCAAGTGGCCATGGCTTAAAGAAGGTTCATGCTCTGCTTTCTGAGAATCCTTGCTGAACACTCAAACCACTGCATCACACTGGCCCTTTCTCTTTCATTACATTACCAACTTTTGTTCATTCTGTGACCACATTTCATTACATTACATGCATAATGGAAGCTTTTGAAATTTTTCATAGAATTATAAACTAACACCAACTTAATTTTGTAACAACTATTACTTTTTATACTTCCTAAAAGACTAGGTTAGGACAGTGGTTACTGATGACTTCTATGTCAGTGGGACAGTGAATCCAATCCAGACTTCCAAGGTGGTGACCTCTATCCCCCTAAATAGGTTCAGTATCATCAAAGCTAGACAAAATGTGGAGTATATTCATTATTCAACCAACATAAAAGTTGTCAGCTACCACTGCTCTGGTAAGTAGGACCTCTTGCATGTAAGGGAATTTTGAAACATTATTTATAAACAAATAATAACTGATTGTATTAATATTTGTATGAGTTAAAGTGTGTTTTATTTGATTTTAACATTTAATTGAGAAGAAAACATTAACATGTTTGTACAAAACAAATTTGAATCATTATGTGTCAAACAATAGCTCTGCTAGAGCACCAGTCTACTTTCCTAAACTACAGAAAACAAGTTCTCAAGCAGATAAGGTTAAGCACCTTGCTCTAGGTACCTATTAAATCCCAAGATTCCTAGGATGCAGCCATGACTGTCAAAATGGAATCAAACTAGTATAGGGGTGTGTAGGAGAAATGAGGCAATCACTGATGTAAAAGCTCCCTAAGGCATGTCTGCCCAACTTACTTGTGCCTCCTTGGTTGTCAGGGTCACTCACTGTATCCCACCAGATCCACCTGTGCAGTTGCCCATCAGAGTTGCAGTTTAGTCAGCAAAGTATTTGGGGACTTTGGACATGCACTACACATCCAGTCCGGTTCTCACACCCTTCTAGTCAGGAAGTTCCATTTGCCCACCCAGTCAGAAGAAAGAGATAGACACATAAATTGTATGGGCCATTTTATTAACTATATAAGCCTTGTTTGCAGCAGGGCTGCTAAGTATGTTGTGTTTTGAAGCATGGCTGCATAGTACCATGAATTCTGAAGTATATTTCCACTTCATCGTGTCAAAGGTGACAAAACTGGGACCCAAAAGCAAGTGAATACACTTAGCTTGTCCTTAGCCATCGTGCTCACAGAAAGCTTGTATATGCTGGCCTGCCTGTTGTGCCTTGAACCCTAAAGGGTGTTCTCTTTACCAAATGCCAAAGAGTAAGTCTGGAAAAGCCCCATAAAAGGCAGGGACCTTCCTCAGTTAACATGTTCTCTCTGGCTTAGTTGCATTTAGTATTCTTTGGTTGTGACAACTGAGGTGTCCTCTCAGCTCTTGTACAACTCCTGCTTTCTAGCTTTCTTCTGGTGCTGCCTAGTTCCTAACCTTGGTTGACATTTCCAGATTGAAGATACTAGTCATATGATGATTGTCTTATATTTTTGTTATTTAGTAAGAGCAACAACAGCAGTAGTGTCAACAGTGAAATCAATTGTTACCATTGCCATTGTTGTCAGTGTGCTGCATCCAAATAGTTCATCAATGAGGACTATAGAGTTCACGCCATAGTAACAAAGAGTAAGTCATGCCTTTCAGTCCAAGCAAAGAGTGATCCAGTGGAGGAAGGTAACTGAAGTAGAAATGAAAGATTTCTGTAAAGAATTAAGAGGATAGGGCTGAGCTCATGCTGTTATGAAAAGGCTGGACTTTGAGATGGGCTTTAGCTCCTGTTTTAAAACATTTGGGAGAGTAATGGGATAAAAAAGGGCCAGTATTAGGGGAGCAAGGATTTAATTCTTGCTGTATTTGAACATAACCATACTGCAACTGAAAACTTGGGGAGCAAAATGGGTAATGGAAATATTTGGACCACCCACTCAGAGCCATCCCTGGAATGAGGAAAGAGGCAGCAGCACCTAGATATTCCAAGAAGGAGTTCTAAGGAGAGGTCAGGGTGCAGAATAATTTTGTTCAAGGGAAGAGGTCTTCCAAAGGTTAAGGATGGTGGATCAGCAGAAGCAAAAACATTCTTCAGCTTCTTAAAAAGAACTTAAGGTGCACACATAAGAAAGGACAAATGCTAGCACCACCCCACTCCACAGTAGTTCTCCATTTGTAAACAGCAAAGTTTGACTTTGCTATAAGTCTGGACTTTTGCAATGTGCTGTACATTGGGATACCTCTGTACCCATTTCGGAAACTTCAGTTTGTTCAAAACTTGGTGGCCAGATATTACACTAATATTAAAATCACTCTGTTGGCTACCAATTAGTTTCTGGGAAAGGTACAAAGTGTTTGTTATTACTTTTAAAGCCCTACATGGTTTGGGTCCAGGTTACCTACAGGATCACCTTGTCCCAGATAATCTGCCCCATACACTCAGGTCCTCTGGCAGACATTTATTCCCGTCAGCCAGGACTAGGTTTTAGCCAGATGACTTTTTCTTTAGCTGCCCCTAGATTGGAATGACTTGCTGGAAGAGATTCAGCAGCTGAATATGCTGTCTGAATTCAAAGCAGCATTAAAGACCAGTCTTTTCTGACAGGCTTACCCAGATTATTTTTAAATTGTGAATTTTAAATGTTGAATTTTAAATGTGGATTGTTTTAATATATGTATATCTTGTCATTTTAAATTGTATGCATGACCTTTTTAAATTGATGTGCATTTTAATTGATGTGTTTTAACTGATGTAATGTGTCTGTTAATTGTTATTGTTCCTCGTCTCATTCCATGGAGAGAGGCAGGTAAGAAACAACAACAACAATTACATAGAGGCTCTCTATGTATAGAGAACTACTAGTGGGGGGGGAGCCCCTGATCATGTGGAGAGGCTCAATGCACACAGGGCATCGTCCTCTCAAGACTATCACTCTTCCTATGTGAAAAGCAACAGTGGAGGTGCATATGTCTAGCTCAATCTCCTGCTTAAATCTTTGGGAAAATTCCCCCCACTGCACTTGGATACATGAGTAGTGTGAAGCTATGCTGGGATAATATGCCAGATGAGAGCCTATTTTACAAAGTTATGGATAGATAAAGTATGGCTATGAATGGAGTCAAGAACACAGTGCAGAGATTTAGGAAGGATCATACAGAGAAAGGTGAATAGATTTGTGTCAGACATCTGAATAGAGGTGATCAGTCTCAGGTGGAAGAATGGAAAAAAAGACTTAAGAAATTTGCAGTAAATGAAGTAGAAGGAACGATCTGTACAGGTGCCATGCTTCTTGTAGTCATTGGTTTGATATCAAAAGGCTGAACAGGACTATTTGTGAGGCTTTATGGGGAGGGCATGCAGGTGAAGAGAAAGAGCTATATTTTTGCACTGTTTGACAGAGACAAATGATATAACTTGGTGGAGCACACACAGTGAATGACCCAAAGGAGGACTGGTAACTTATCAATCCCTTGTTTTCTCAGGCCGACAATGGAGCCGTACTTTGAATTGTCATCTGAAGGCATACTGATGGCCGAAAAAGCCGAAAAAGTAAACCAGCTTACTTCTATCACTTATAATGATGGTTATATTTCAAAGGCTTTCCTGAATGGTTTTGTAAATTCTGTGCAGTTCTAACCTTGTGGTCCATTCTCAACAGTGTCTTTTCTGTCTGTGTACTGTGTTGATATTTTGTTATTACATTTGAGGATGGGGTTGTATTGACAGGCTTGAAATTTAGAAATGAATTTTGTCTGAACTGAGTTAGAAATTACCAAAGCTGACAGAGCAACGAGTTTAAATCTCAGAGAGCTCTGCAAAGGCCAGGGTTTATGAAAACAGAGAATTGAGAAGTGAATTAGAGCATGCTTGACACAAGGAGGTTAGGAATAGTTCAACCTTTCCAAGAAATGCTAGGCACACTGGGACTCTGGTCAGCTTTTCATTGGTTAACTCTTTACCCTATTTACCAATACATAACATATTCATTTATTTAAATTCTGAGATAAGGCATGTACTAGAGCAGAAAGGGGCTTGACTAGCTGATGGGAAATATTTCTGATGTAGTCTTTGTTGCTAACAAATAAGCAACACACAAAAGTGCAAACATATAGTCCTGAAAAATAATCCTTTAGCACTGAACCATGTGGAACACAAAAAATGCATAAAATACATTTTATAAAGTCAAATCTATGTCACTTCCCTGTGGAAAATATCTGGAAAGGTTGAGATACTGAGCTACAAAATAGTGGCTGGTTTGCTTTAGCATCTGTATGCTATTTCTAGGATGCTCCTGCCTGTCAGAGATCTCAATGTGTCTATTTTGAACTGAGATTGTGCTTTCTTCCTGCCATCCAGAAAATAACCAGGAAGACTATGTAAGGACCATGAGATAATGGTGTCAGTGGTCAAGGAACGTGAGAGGCTGGATGGAAAAGAATCCTGGAGGTCAGGTTTGAATATTTGCATAGAATCAATTAGTTAAAAAAATCCTTTCCATATTCTTATTCCATTTTTTTCTCCCAGAAGATATTCCTATGCCATAATAGATAAAATTTTGCATGTGAAATTTACTTGAGAATAGATGCCACAAGCAAGAAAAACCAGAAACACAGAAGTATACATGGAAGATAATGAAAAATAAGGCTAAGTGAAACAGAAACATAAGAACATTTCAGTAAAACAAAGAAATTTTCTTTTCTTTTAAATTAGGACACTCTAATTGTTGTACAGCTGAGAGAAAGAAAGTCCAAGCAGCTCTTCAGTGTCTCATTTCCCTAATTCTCCTGGCATGTGTGATGTAAAGGAGAAACAGGGTCTCAACAGAATGTTTAAAAGAGGACATGTTTGTTGGAATAAAGGCTTCTTTTTTTCACTCCATGATATCCTGGCTTGGCCATGGAAACCCACTGGGTGACCTTGGGCAAGTCACACTCTCACAGGCTCAGAAGAAATTTGACAAGAAAACCCTGTGATAGATTCACCTTAAGGTTGCTATAAGTCAGAAATGACTTGAAAACACACAACAACAACAGCCAACAAGATGATGATGAGAGAGTCTTCCAGACAGATACAGATTTAGCTGACAAATGGCAAGACCCCTGTAATTCCTGAGTCTAAAGAGACAGGAGTGGGAAATCAAGCCTGTTTCAATTGCTGCCCTACCTGACCTTCTCAGAGCACCCCTAGAAATATGCATGTTCACATTGCATAGTAATAGCACTAATGATTCCACTAACTGCCATGACAACATCCTGTGGACTCCTTGGCTTTAGACTTTGGTGAGGAACAAGAAATATCTGGCTGAGAATCTGAAATATCTCTCCCTAAATTGTGCATCTCTAGATTCCATATGCTGGAACCATGGCAATTATGGTAGAATTATAGCTCTGTAATTGTATAGTATGAAAGCTGTGGAATTCAGCAGAGGAGTGGCAGTGAAAATAGAAAAGCCTAGTTTTAATCTTGAAAGCGGCCACATCTGCATTAGGAAGAGGTTTGGGAATACACAATTCCTTTGTGAGAAAAACTGTCCTTTTGGGACCCTTGGAGTAGTGCTAATTGGCTCCAAAAGAAGGAAGACATTCTCTCAACTCATTACTTTAATGAAGCAGTCCATTTAAAGAGAAAACTTAACCATTTTCTCGTGCAGCAACAAATAGCAATAGCAAGAGGAACATCGGGCAACAAAAACATGGCCAGAGAGACTACATGCAGTCTGCAAACTACACATTGTACATGTGTTACATATTACTTCAGGAGAGGACAACTTTGGCAAGTTTGGGGACCAGATTTATGCCTCTAGGACTCTCAATGGCCCACAGAAACTGTAAAAAATAACCTTACAAAAGGCAGAGGGAGAAGAAACAAAACCAGAAGAGTCTGGAAGTTGTCGTCTGATTTCGCTTTTTTGTTGAACAGTACAGGGAGGCCCTGCAACCATTTATCAGGTGAATCATATCTCCTGGAGCCTTCTAGAAACATTCGAGCAGATTTTCTTAGAAAAAAGAATGAGATACATGTCAGAAGTCACAGTCCTATGAGTCTCAATGGGGCCCCAGGACTACATTTTGCCTACCCCTGGCTAGCACCAAAACCAAACTGAACAATGATTTTGTTATATCATTATTTCTTTGCATTTTCTTTTTAATGTATTAAAATGAATCTATTCTAAATAAATCTACACATTATTTACAAAGTAATATTCAGAACAATTGCACACTAATTTCCAAACTGATAGTGATGATAGCTGCCATGCCTTTAATATGAAAAAAAAATTGTTAAATAAACTGAGTTTTGGACAACTCATACTCAGTATTATTCTCTTTTGTTTTTGCCATTGATGAGAAATGAAACAATTAACCAAAATGTAATTGGAATTCAAAAAATGCTGAACTTAAATGCTGTGAATTTGAAATCTAGGGGTGCCAGATATACATTTCATCCCATCCATTGTAAATTTCACAATGACCACCAGACTTTTGATACAGCCATTAAAGGTCTCTGAACGTGTATTTTTGGAAACAAAAATACTGTGCCCTACTCAGTATAAATTATTTCAGAAATAGAACTAGAATTTACAAGGATTGTCAATGACTGGGACAAGTGAATAGCAAGCAATGCCAAGACATTTGTTGTTCAGTTTTGGCAAGCATTACTATTTAATCTCAGTTCATGCTGTTGGAGCAGAGGTTTATGCAATGTATCTCTGTTTTAAGTCTACTGTTTCATCACAGCTGTTCATGATTTAACATATGAATACTTTGCTCCCACAAATCAGGGATGTCACAATATTGAAGGTCAGTAAACAATTTACTTTTAGATAGATTTGTGTTTGTGTTTGCTGATGATGAAGATTCAATAAGTCTGTAATGTCCAAGTAATTAAAGAAGCTGATTTTCAAATAATACCTTCCATATAATAATATATAATAGACACATACAGAATAGTTACCTAAACTGTAGGGGGCAACTAGAATTTGAATTCAATGGGGAAATTAATTTAGGTCAATAGGGAGTAGTGAGAGGGCTAGGGTAACACTAGCTGGGATTTTTCAGCCTATGTTTACTGGTTCCAAAAATCTAGAATGCCAGAGTACTAAGCACAACTCAGTTTTATTATTTGAACAACATGAGGAATGTCAACATTCACATGAAGCACTTAGACACGCACACACGTATGCACACACGTATGCACACATGTGCACATGGACTAATATATAAAAGTATTAGATATAAGATATAAAAGGTATTACCATAGTGGATAGCATATTAATGAATTGCAATGGGCAGTTACAGAAGCCATTCTCCAATCTGAGGAACAGACACAGAGTGGATTGGACTCAGATCACAACCTGGGACCGAATTTGGCTAGCAATCTGAGGGGTTTCACTTGGAATCCGACAGCATGTCTGCCTGACTCCAACTGAGACTAAAACAGGTGAGCCAAATCAGGGGTATTTATGGACCAAACTTGATTGGAAAAAGTTGGTTTTACAGGAATCCCAGAAAAAAAAATGGGATTCCCACCTGGTTGATGGTTTTAATTTCAGGGTTTCAAAAGGTTGATGTCAGTGACATTGATTTAATCAAGCAAGAATAAGATC
The DNA here is from genome assembly GCA_034509955.1 of Urosaurus nigricauda. Taxonomy (NCBI): domain Eukaryota; kingdom Metazoa; phylum Chordata; class Lepidosauria; order Squamata; family Phrynosomatidae; genus Urosaurus; species Urosaurus nigricauda. The sequence goes on from JAOEGL010000003.1 coordinate 62,290,549, forward strand.
AGGACAACCTCAGTTGAATTTGTGTTAGGATGTGGTATGGGAAAATACCATGGGGGCTAGCCAAAAAGATTGGTGCAATGCTTTAGGCTGGCAAATCTTTGTCCTGTGACTTTCAAGAGGAAATTCACATGGCAGGGAGTGGAGAAACAGCAATATTTACAGCCATAAAGTTTCAAAGGTCCTTTCACATGACCAACTGGGATTACTGTGAAAGCTGGTTGGTGAAACGATGAAATCACAAAACACATAGAAAAAGCTCCATTTTTGAAAACAAGCTTACCTGTTTGTGTAAAAAGCAGTTTTGCGTCTCACTTTATATATGAATGGAGCAAGCATAGAATTTTTTTCAATGTGTGTCCAAACCCATTACATCTTTTCCTGTCTAGGGTGTTTGCTCAATGCTATTTAGTAAGTTCTTAAAATTCAATTGAGATTTTTAACCAGTGTCTGTTGACCCTACAGTTCATTCACATTGTTACAGCAACTGTACTATGCTAAGATATTCTACACTCTATAATGTGTATAAGCACAGCATTTACTGATATATATCAAATAATGTTGCATACTCTAAAAAATTTGTATACTTTAAGCATTTTGTAACATTTACCTTCTTTGTATAATGAAACTTTATGACTCAAAGCTTCAAAAATTAGGGACCTCATTCATTCCTGTTAACACTAAGATAAATATAAATTGGTTGTTTTGATGACTAAACAGTAACTCATTTTGTCATTTAGAATATTAGATTTCCAAACAGACTAGGGGAATTTACACAGAAGGGTATGGAAATTGTCATTATTGACTTGTAGGGGCACACTTTATTACTAGCTTCTTTTCTCCTTTTAAAGTTGCTTCCATTCAGCCTGGCATTTTCCTGGAAGGAAAATTTGTTGTTAACTGCCCTTGAGTCGATCTTGGCTCATGGTGACCCTGTGGATCATACTATTCCAAGATCCCCTGTCCTCCACTGCTCTGCTCAGGACCTTGCATGCTTGGGCTCGTGGCCTCTCTGATTTGAGTCCACCCACCTGGCATGTGGTCTCCTCTCTCTCTCTCTCTCTCTCTCTCTCTCTCTCTCTCTCTCTCTCTTTCTCTCTCTTTGCTTTCTACTTTTCCTAGCATTATTGTCTTTTCTAATGATTTTTGCCTTCCCAGCATGTGGCCAAAATATGGCAGCCTGAATTTACTTATCCTGGTTTCCAGGGAGAGTTCAGGCTTGGTATGTTGAAAAACCATTTGTTTGTTTCCTTGGTTGTTCACAATATCCTCAACATTCTTGTCCAGCATCATATCCCAAATGAATCTTATTTTCTTCCTATTGACCCTTTTCACTCTCCAGCACTCACATCTATACATGGTGCTGGGGAATACAATGGCTAGGACAATCATTACCTGTGTTCAGAGTTGTATCTTTGCTCTTTAGGATTTTTTCCAGTTCTTTAATAGCTGCCTTTTCCAATTCTAGCCCTCTTCTAATATCTTGACAGCAGTTTCCATTCTGAATAATGTGTCATCCAAACTATGGGAATTCTTTGACTATTTCCATTTGCTTGTTATCAAAGGATTAATTCTTGTAGATCTTCAATGGTCATTATTTTTGTTTTCTTAATGTTCACCATCATGTTCACCTTGGCACTTTCCTCCTTGACCCACTTCAATAATTGCTCCAGGTCTGTGTTGGTTTCTGCTACCAGGAGTAGCAGTGAGCCTTCTAACATCTTAGAAGGATTACAATGCCCATAAAGCAATTGTTGCTTGGGAATGGTAGGAGTCCAAGACATTTGGAAACCATTCAGTTGGAAAATGAGATCCTAAACGATGGTATCTCATCTTACAGTCTGCTCTGGTCTATCACTAATTTGTATCTCTCTCTCCCTCATCAATATGTTTCTTCACATTTCAAATACTTCAAACATAGGTTAGTAAGAAGTTACATTAAAATTTAGTAAGGAATGACTTGTTTCAGAGTGTATTAGAAAATGGGTTGCTAAAAAAATGAAAAGAAATATTCAGTTTTCCATGCATGCATCATTCTTAATCTGAAATGCTTGTATGCAAGAACATTTTTTTTCTGCACAACTGAATCACTGCATTCTCTGCCTCCTTACTCACAATCCAGCTGTGTGGTGTGAAAAAAACTCAGTAACACAGCTCATGTTGCACTTTTAGGAGCAAAAGATCCCAAGTTCAATTGGACTCCATCTAAAATATCAGGGACTACATGACTAACAAGTCCACTGTTTTTTGAACTCATATTAACACTTGCTTCTTTAAATCTCTTAACATTGCACTGCAAAGCCAACAAAATAATGTCTGCATTCATTCATTTTATTGTGTTTCACATAGCACATTAAAAGTTTGCATCCACTGTTAAGGAGAAAACTGCAGTAGCCCAGGGCTGATGAATAGACCACCATTAAATCAGAACACCTCTTTTGACAACCTGGCCTTCAAGCCCTAACAAACACACGCCCATCACCCAGGAAAAATGGGTTTTGGCTCCAATCAAGCCTTTCAAAACATGTGATCCATTGAAGCATGGGGTAGGTGGAAAGAAGAATGAGAGGCGTGGAATGAGAGAGAAGACAGAGGTGGAAAAGGAAGATATTTATTTATTTATTGAAACATCCAGGTGTCCAGCACTGTGATGGCAAAATATACAGTGATACAGCACAAAGGGATTCATTATAGTTCACCCTGCAAACAAACAAATAACAACAACAGCAAAACCAGAAAATAAAACTAGTACAAATGAAAGAATTTAAGAGTCAAAATGCCCCCTCTCTCTCACCACATAGAACGATCCCAAGAATTTCCATATAGGACTTCCAAAGGGTGTACATGTAAACAACATTTTTTTAGCTCTACCAAGTGATATTCTGAAAAGGCCATGACTGCAAGAGTCTCATTATGTTTCCCCACGGTTTCTTCTCATTCTCTGGTTCCCAGAAGTCATGAGACTGAAACCAAGTCTATACAGGTTCATGTAATGCATTTCTTCTAATCCTAATTTTTATCCTGAGGTGTCCTGGTTTATAGATTCCAGCCAAGAGCATTACCCTACCCCATATGAAGTGCAATGTCCTAAAACAACCAAATAATTAAAATGTGATAACCTCAACATTAATCATGTAATCTATAGAATATAGCCATATAGACTTAGGGAGCTGGGGATGTTTAGCCTGGAGAAAAGAAGGTTAAGAGGTGATATGATAGCCCTGTTTAAATATTTGAAAGGATGTCATATTGAGGAGGGAGCAAGCTTGTTTTCTGCTGCTCCAGAGAACAGGACCCGGAACAATGGATGCAAGATCCAGGAAAAGAGATTCCACCTGAACATTAGGAAGAACTTCCTGACAGTAAGGGCTGTTCGACAGTGGAACGCACTTCCTCGGAAGGTGATAGAGTCTCCTTCCTTGGAGGTCTTTAAACAGAGGCTGGATGGCCATCTGTCAGGGGTGCTTTGATTTGGATTTCCTGCATAGCAGGGGGTTGGACTGGATGGCCCTAGTGGTCTCTTCCAACTCTACGATTCTATGATTCTATGATTCTATGATTCTATGCTGGGGGAAACTCTAGTAAATTATTGTTTCACTTTTAAAAAAATTAGTAATTTTCACCAAACATTAAACTGGAGCATGTCCAAAGGAGGGCAACAAAGATGGTGAAGGGTCTGGAAGCCATGCCCTATGAGGAACACCTTAGGGAGCTGGGGATGTATAGCCTCGAGAAGAGAAGGTTAAGAGGTGATATGATAGCCCTGTTTAAATATTTGAAGGGATGTCATATTGAGGAGGGAGCGGGTTTGTTTTCTGCTGCTCCAGAGACTAGGACACGGAACAATGGATGCAAGCTGCAGGAAAAGAGATTCCACCTCACCATTAGGAAGAACTTCCTGACAGTAAGGGCTGTTCGACAGTGGAACACACTCCCTTGGAGTGTGGTGGAGTCTCCTTCCTTGGAGGTCTTTAAGCAGAGGCTGGATGGCCATCTGTCGGGGATGCTTTGATCTGGAGTTCTTGCATGGCAGGGGGTTGGACTGGATGGCCCTTGTGGTCTCTTCCAACACTATGATTCTATGATTTTACAGGTGGCAATTTAAACTCAGATTCTGTGGGCAGTGGGTTCAAAGGTATGGTATGACAGTACGTTGGTATTAGAGCTGGTTTGTGGACATTTCTGGGAGCCAGAAATGATGTGGATCTTGTGGATTTACTTAATGTACCCTCACAAATAGTGCTTTCCCTCCATCTACATCAGAAGTCTAACACTGGAAAATCCCCAAAAGTGTCTACAATTGGCAAAAGGGGATTCTTTAAAGGTAACCTATCTCCCTGTTAAATGTACACCTGTTTCTGCTCTCAGAGGGAGATCCAACTATTTTGACATTGTTCTAGGAACCATAGTATTTCATTTTAGGAGCACTAGGAAAGCATCATAATTCAGGACTGCATCTCTGTGGCCAGTCTTTTTGATAAAATTATGTGCAGTGTAGCTTAAGATGAAACAGAAAACACTGTGGTTCTATACATAATTCTATACATATTATATACATAATAAAAGATTTTTTTCTAAGCCCCATTGAAGTCCATGGGAATTGATTTTAAGGTAAGGGATCAGGGATCAGGATATAAGGATCTAGTTGGATGCTGTGACATCAGTTGATGACAATAGCCTCTTCCCATAATGAGATTAAGAACAAGACACTTTCTTCCCACAATCCTACTACATACTTTTTAACAGAGAATGAAACTTCACTTTAAACACAATTTTTACCTCCTTGAATAGGTGGCAGAAAGACATGTATAACTGAACTTTGATTTTGTGATCATAGTGAAATCTGTTTATCACCAATTAAAACATGGGAACAAAAAGACTCCTCTTTCTCTCACGCATCTACTCATTCCCAGTTTTCTCTCAATACTATCAGATGTAAGAACTGAGCAGCCAATTAACAAGGAAATTAGTTTCACTACAAAGCATTCTTCTTCTTTTGTACTAAACAGGATATTTAAGAAACTGGATACTATTCAGAGAATGCTAAGTATACAGTTCTTCACTAAGTTTCTTCTGGAAGGAAGCAACAAGTAAATGTAGCAATCAATAACTTTCCTGTTGCAAGAAAATCTTTAAAAAACAGTTTCTGAAGCCTATTTGCAATTTGAGACTAATTGTGTGCAAAATTTGACACATGGTTGTTTTGTACAGAAAGCAGCATTTTCTGAACAGAAAACTATATTCCTGCATATTATAGTGCACCCACGCCAGATGTGGCATGTAACCTTATGTGGAAGGTTAAGCCATGGGAGATATAATGGTGTGTGCAGCCATTGCACACATGCGGCAGTGCCGCCCATTAAAACAAATGGGGGTTGAGAGTACATGTTCCCCCCCATACACGGTCCGGAATAGCTCCCTCGTATGGGGACGGCTCACTGTATTTTATGTACAGAAAATGCAAAACAACCATATACAATTTTTTACACAGAATAAGTCTCTAATGGATCTGATTCCTTCTTCTTGACAGTGGAAAATGTTTTAGACTATTTTTGAGCATTTTTGAATACAGTCAGCCCTCTTTATCCATGGATTTTCTATCCATGCATTCAAGCATTTGTGGCTTGAAATATTTTAAATATATGCAAATTCCCATAGGCAAACCTTGATTTTGCCCTTTTATATAAGGGACACCATTTTACTGTGCTATTATATTTAATGGGACTTGAACATCCCTGGATTTTGGTAGCCATGGGGGGGGGGGGGGCTGGAACCAAACCCTAGCGGATACTAAGGGCACACTGTATTTTTTTCCCATTTCCTAGTGAATATCACTTAATACAGATGCTCACTGTTTCTCTTATGCTAATATTGAAACATTTTCATTCTAATTGTAAGCATATTTGAGAAGAAGCAAGATTTCACCCTTGACATATGAGGATCATGTATTTGGTTGTGGCTGTTCTATGGTTGTGGCTGTTCTATCTGTAAAGTAACAGCAGGATGGGAGATGTCATGGAGTAGCCTAGCCTGGTGCCATGAGAAGAAGTGAAGTTTGCCAAAAAGAGAGTATACAGTCCGTTGCAATAGTGCCCTTACTCACTGTTTCAGCAATTCTTCTGCTGCCACCAGGTGGATATTTTTATTTTTTTGCTTGTTTCCACCAAAAGCCCCAGGACTCTTATTCCACAAATGAATCCCCTTTTTGTAGAGTGGTAAGGCTTCAGCTACAGGCTACTGCAACAATAACTTTTAAAAGAGGTTTATTAGTATAATAAAAACCATTTATTTTTAAGGGTTCAGAATAATGAACTAAATTGTTTAAAAACAAAACTATTTTTTTTAGTTTATATTATATCCGAAGCGACAAGCGAGCAATAGGAAAATAAATAAATAATAGATTTCTCCAAGCCAGAAGTGGGCAACTGTGGGAGGCTAGGGGGCTGCCTTAGCTCCTTAGGAGACTTTGGAGGGTTGCACTTGCTCCTGCAAAATAAATATAAGAATATAACAGAATGGAATTGAACAGATGCCCCCAGATACCTCTGTATGTGTTTTATATTTCAAACAAGGCCTCTTCAGGTAGCAACATTAGCCCAAAGGCACCACAAAATGTGGTGGAAATAAACCCACATTCCCATTGGACAATCTGGAGAATTTGGAAACAAAAATATTAATTCTTGCAAAAATTATTTTGGATCGGGGAAGGGGGGTACAAGGGGCTCCAAAAATGGTAGAAATACTATCCACACCCCCTAGAATACACTGGGAGGCATTCTGGAACAAAGAAACTTGTCTTTTTGTCTTTCTTTTACAAAAGTTATATTTTTGACACCCAGGGATCACCTTAATGATCACCTTTTTAAAAAATTGACAGAAAGTTTGTTTTGATTTGTAGTTGTTAACTTATCTCTTTGTAGTCACTATCTAGATTTATACATTTTCCCCAGAGTATGTTGACCCTCCAAATACCTGATATTGTAGAAGCTTGCAGATTGCGCCTGATGAGGATTTTACACTTAGTCACTTCTGGCAGAGCCAGTCACAAAAATAAAGGACACAATGAGCTGATTTTCTCAGCAACGTGCACTTAGGGACCAATGATGACACTGACAAAATTTCATCAATACGCCACAATAACTTCCAGGTGATAATTATTACTTTATGATACCTCCTTGTAAGACGCAATCTGCATACTTCTACAATATCAGGTATTTGGAGGGTCAAGATAATGCTGGGGAAAATATATAAATCTAGATAGTGACCACATAAAGATAAGTTAACAACTACAAATAAAAACAAACTTTCTGTCAATTTTTTAAAAAGGTGATCATTAAAACTTTATGATACTCCCTCATATGACACAGGACTCATTTACAAATTTAAAAAAAACCAGTTTTAATTGTTCTGTTTTCCAGTATTTTAAACTATGGACTTGATGTCTCTCTGTCTGTTCATTTGTGAGTACCAACTATGAGTTCATCACACATACAAACAAAATTTCATTTTTTTGATGAATTTATTAGAATACCCTGTGAGACTGCCTACAACATAAATTGCAATTATAAGATTAAAGTTTATTCACTTGCTGACATGCTTTTACAGATGTTCAGGGTAAAACCATAGGGGCTATCCAGTCCAACCCCATGTCGTCCAGGAGCACACAATCCAAGTATTCCTGACAGATGGCCATCCAGCCTCTGTTTAAAAAATTCCAAAGCAGGAGATTCCACCACACTCCAAGACAATGTATTCTATTGTCCAACTGATCTTACTATCAGGAGGTTCTTCATAATGTTTAGGTGGAACTGCTTCTCCTGAGGTTTGAATCCTTTGCTCTGTGTCCATCTCTGGAGCAGAAGAAAACAAGTTTGCTCCATCTTCAATATAACATTTTTCAAAGAGTTAGACATGGCTATCATTACTGTTGTGATGGCTGGTCCCTTGGGCTACTTCTCTCCTCATGCCGTCCCTGTTGCTGGCAGAAAAAGAAAAAAAGCGAAGAAACCCAATACACTGTCCCTTGCCGCAGCAGATACCCAGCTTTTATCTCTTTCCCAAGTGGACAGGTGGTCCTAACTGACTCTACAATCGGCCCTCCATATTCGCAAGGGTTAGGGGAACAAGACCCCTGCGAATATAGAAAATTCACAAATAACAGAAGCCCCGTCCACCTCCTTCTCTGATTCCTGGGACAGCTGCAATCAGCTGTCCCAAGCACTGGAGAGGTGCCCACACTACCCGTTCCCCTTCCCCTTTGCCTGGGACCAGAAGGGTCTTTGGGACTCAGCTGTGTCTCAAGGACAGGGGAAGGAGAAGAGCCATCACATGCATGCTCCCCACTCCTCCTTCCCCCGTCCTTAGGACACAGCTGAGTCCAAAAACCTTTCTGTTCCCAGGCAAAGGAGAAGGGGAATGGGCAGCATGCGCATGGCTCCACCCACCTTCTCCTTTGCCTGGGATCAGCTGGTCCCAGGGAAAAGAGGAAGTGGTGGGCAGGGCCGGCCTGAGATTGCAAATAATCAAATTCGCGAATCTCAAGACCACGAGTATGAAGGGACAACTGTACAGACAGTAATTGGTTGAGTGCCTGTGGCTCGGTTCTGGAGGGAGCAGTCTAGATAAGGCAGCAATGCACCAGGAGTGGCTCACAGCAAGAGCAGGCAGGCAGGAGACTTCTTTCCTGGGATGGTGGGTCTGGACTGTTATTCTTCTCCCTTCCACGTGCTGTTATATTTTCATTTTTTTCCTTCTGATTTTTAGGAAATGCATAAGTTTGTGTCAGTCCTTGGTCAAAACTACAGATATACTTTATTCAGACTTATCACAATAGACTACCATTCATTGTAATTTGGCAAGGTACCAGAGCTCTCTGACAGACCAGGATGAACACCTCACCAAACTACAAATTCCATGATTCTAATGATGGAGCTATAATAGTGAAAGTGCTGTCAAACTACTTTATTTCTGCAGTGTGGAAGAACTGTCTGACTTGAACAGGGTAGTCCCTCAAACAGGACACATTCAAAGGAGAATGTTCTTTGGCAACTACGCAAATGGGGAACATTAAAAAAAAGGATATGTGGACCCTAGAGGAGGGAGAACCCTCCCTTTTTTTTTTCTTTCAGCAAACACCAATGATAGCCCCCATTCCAGATGGGTCATTTCCACCCACTGACACAACCTTTCTATAGCTGAGGCCTGGGATTCATGTGGCCCTCCCTATGTATTTGAACTGTAACTTCAGCTGCCCTAGCTTGCATTAACTACGGTACAGAAAACTGGGAGTTGCATTCTAGCATCATCTAGAGAACTGCATAATTTTCACCCTGTTCTGGATAGCAGTGAGTAAAATTGGGGTCCAGCAAAGATGGAGAGAAGATGATGAGGCAGCTATACCACTTCTGCCTTGTCAGATATCCTGGCTCAGGGAGCAACATGAGGATTGGGCTTGTTAGACCTACAAGGGAGAGTACATACAAAGGAGTGAAAGGATGAGATGGTTATTCCTTCAGTGAATAATATCTTCCCCAACTTCAGGAAGTAGAAGTGGCAGCTTCTGAAGGGAATAGGCTCTTGTGGAAGTCAGCCTTTCCCTGGACTCAACTTTGCAGTCTCTAATGCAGAGCAAACAGAGAAGAGTTGGCTGATCAGTTATTCTATCTTGAAAACAAAAGACAGAACATTAAGCAAGCATTTTCATTCCCACCCACCCTTACCCTTCAGCTGGTTCAAAATAGCAATAAGGGACAGTTGACATTCATGACATACAGGTTTGACAATCAGAAAGTAGCTGTCAAATTTGTGTTCTACCTAAATGCTAAAAGGTAGTATTCATTTGAGTTGACCTAGTCATGCAGTTCTAGCAAAATTAATACACCGGTATTACTCATCTTCATAAATTACATGGTGGACACATCTCTGTCTTTGTGAAGGACTCACACACCCCAAATACGGTAATTTTGTGACTCCTTGTTCAGTCTGCATAAAAGAAAAAAACTTTCCAACCTTGAAACAGGGGGCAGACCTTAAAATAAGACACATCTGCCAGCCCTGCAATGGAAAATTTATTTATCTATTACACTTGTATCCCACCTTTCTTCCAAAATGTAATAAAGTAGTTATCTATTACACTTACATCCCACTTTTCTTCCACCTCGAAACCTTACCTTCAACAGGGGGAGGGGGATAGAATAAGAGCAGGGCACAAAATTACCCTGAAGCTGAGCTAGGGCTGCAGATTCTACCCAGTAGCGATTCTCAGGCTGATGTGAGGAGCTGAATAATAATATCAATAATAATACTACTACTGTCACCCAATGAGGGATACTTTTAGTGCTGGTCCGTGACATACCTGGGAAAATAATAATAACTATTCTCCACAATATACTACTACTACTACTACTACTACTATTATTATTATTATTATGTCATTCTTCCCAATATGTAGTTATTATTATTATCATATACCAGAGGAGAAGAGGAGAAAAAGAAGGAGAATACGTACCAGGGAGAAATATTATTATTACTGTTTTTGTTGTTTTTCTCCCCTGTGTACATGGGAAAGAATTACATACCCTGATATACTGGGGAGAAAAACAACAACAACAGTAATAATAATATTTCTCCCTGGTACGTATTCTCCTTCTTTTTCTCCTCTACTGCCCTGATATATGATAATAATAATAATTACATATTGGGAAGAATGACATACCGGGAATGATGATGATGATAATAATTCAAGCCCCATTTGCTTGAAAGGTGGTGCCCCCCCCCCTTTTGACCCCCTCTGTCTGCTGCCTGCAAACGGGTGAGGGATGTGGATTCGAAATCTGCGAAAACTGAGGGACACTAATATTTTTCCCTAGTATGTCAGGGTACCGGTACGTAATTCTTCCCGGAATATTGCTGTAGTTATTATTATTACTATTATTATTCTCCCCAATATAAAACAACAACAACATTCCAGGGAGAATTACATACCCTGACATACTGGGGATAATAATAATAATAATGATAACAACAACAACAACAATCTCCCTGGTATGTCAGGGTATGTAATTCACCCTGGTATGTTGCTATTATCATTACTATTATTGTTCTCCCTGGTATATAACAACATCTAGTACTACTACTTATCGGGGAGAATTACATACCCTGACATATGATGAAAATAACAACGACAACATCATCAAAAACAACCATCTTCCCAGCATACGTAATTCATCCTGGTATGCTGTTGCTGTTATTATTACTATTAGTATTTTTCCCTGGCATATAACAATAACTACTATTACTACTACTACTTACCAGTGAGAATTACATATCCTGACATATCATGAAAATAACAACAACAACCTTCCTGGCATTTCAGGGTATGTAATTCACACCAGTATGTTGTTGTTGTTATTCTCCCTGGTATATAACTACCACTACTACTTACCAGAGAGAATTACATACCCTGGCATATGAAAATAATAACAACAACAACAACAATAACAACAACAACACAATCTCCCTGGCGTGTCAGAGTACATAATTCACTCCAGTATGTTGTTGTTGTTGTTGTTAGTAGTAGTACAGTATTCTCCCTGGTATATAACAATAACAACAACTACTACTACTGAGGGAGAATTACATACCCTGACACAATAATAATAAAACAACAACAACAACAACCATATCCCCAGCATGTCAGTGTAGGTAATTCAACCTGGCATGTTGTTTTTTATTATTACAACTATCATTACTCTCCCTGATATATAACAATCAACAACAACAACATAACAACAAGAACAAGAACAATCTCCCTGGCATGTCAAGGTCTGTAATTCTCCCTGGTGTGTTAGTATTATTATTATTACTACTACTACTATTATTATTATGCCTAGTATATAACAAACAACAAGAAGAACAACAATCTCCCTGGCATGTCAGGGTGTGTAATTCTGTGTTGTAGTTATTGTTATCATTATTACTATTATTTATTCTCATTATTCTCCCTGATATATCCTCCCTCCCTGGGCTTTGGACTAGAAGCCTTGCTCTCTGGGCCTCAACCTGGGACACTGAACTACTCTCAGTCTGGACTACTCTGCTGGAGGAGGAGGACTGCTTTATTTAATTCCATCCCACCCAGGAGGAGGAGGAGGAGAGGAGGAGTAGGCCTGGGAGGAGGAGAGGAGCCACATTCCAGGGCTGGGAGGGAAGGAAGGAAGGTTTGGTTGAGGCGGGAGAGAGGGCGGTGCCTTTGGGCGCCAGTGAGCTGAGAGTGAGTGAGAGACTGAGCCAAGGCCCTGCTGCTGCTGCTGCTGCCTGGGACTGGGAGGGAGGCTCCCTTAAAGAGAGAGACAACAGAGGCCTCCTCTCCTCTCTACTGTTCTTCTTGGGGGCTCTTTCTTTCTTTCTTTCTCCTCCATCCACTGCTGCTGCTGCTTCTGGGGAGGAGGAGGAGGAAGAGGGAGGCCAAAGCATGACGGTGGAGCAGAATGTGCTGCAGCAGCAGAGCAACTCCCAGAACAAGGTAAGGCCAAGGAGGAGGAGGAGGAGGAGGAAAGGGGGACCCAGGGGTGGCCTAGGAGTGACTTTCTTCTGCAGCTGAGACTGTGACCTCCATGGGTTCAGCCTTTCCTGGCCAGGGAAAGGGCATACATCAGCCTCTTCTTCTTCTTATTATTAGTGTTATTGTTAATAGGGATTCCAAGGTGTCCTCCATTTTGAGAAGGGCTCAGAAGCATGGGTTTTTTTGTATTTCTAGGAGTGTTTTTAGTTATAGTTTTCTCTCCAGGAGGGATTCCAAAAGTGTCCTCCATTTTGAGCAGGGCTAAAAACAACAGCATGGGTTTGTGTTTCTAGAAATGTTTTCAGCTGTTAATTTTCTGTCCAGGAGGGATTCCAAAGTGTCCTCCATTTTGAGCAGGGCTACAAAAACATGGGTTTGTATTCCTAGCAGCGTTTTAGTTATAGTTTTATGTCCAGGAGGGATTACATACAAAGTGTCCTCCATTTTGAGTAGGACCAAGAAAATTTTGTATTTCTAGGAGTGTTTTCAGTTATAATTTTCTGCCTAGGAGGGATTTCAAAGTGTCCTCCATTTTGAGCAGGACTAAGAAGCATGTGTCTGTATTTTTAAGGAGTGTTTTCAGCTTTTATTTTCTGTCCTGGAGGAATTCCATAATGTCCTCCATTTTTAGCCTCACTAAAAAAAAAAAAGCATGAGTTTTTGTATCTCTGTGAGTTTTCTTAGCTTTTATTTTCTGTCCAGGAGGAATTCCAGGAGGTCCTCCATTTTGAGCCTCACTAAACAGTATATGGATTTGTATTTCTGGGAGTGTTTTGAGCTTTTATTTTGTGTCCAGGAGGAATTCCAAAATGCCCTCAGTTTTGAGCATGGCCAAGAAGCATGGATTTATATTTATGTTAATGTTTTTAGTTTGTATTTGGTCGTTTCTACATTATTTTTTCCTAGTGTCCTCCATTTTGGGGCACCTTGTCCTCCTTTGTGGTTGGGACACCTGGTTGCCCTGTCCTCTATTTCAGCCTTTTCTGTCCAGGAGGAATTCCAGAAAAGTCTTCCATTTGGATCAGGGATAAGAGGTGTGCACTTATATTTCTGTCCAGGAGGAATTCCAAAAGGTCCTCCATTTTGAGCATGACTGTGAAGCATGGACTTAGGATCCTGTGAGTGTTTTGAGCTTTTATTTTGTGCCCAGGAGAAATTCCAGAAGGCCCTCCATTTGGAGTATGGCTAAGAAGCATGGGCTTATATTTCTATCAGTGCTTTGAGCCTTTTCTTTGGTCATGTCTTCCACTTCTTTTCTTGCATGCCTTCCATTTTGGGGTGCCTTGTCCTCCTTTGCTGTTAGGACACCTGCTCCCTCTGTCCTGTTCCTGCTCCCCTTTAATCCCTTGACTCCCCTTTTCTCTCAGCCTCCTCTTTTCCACTCCAACCAGCATCACCATTTTGGGTGTTTCTGAGCTCCTCCTTCCTCTGCCTCTTCTCCTCTTGTCATATCAAAGCCCACTGGTGTTATATTTTTCTAGGTATTTCTGGATTATGGGTGCCTGTGGAGGAAGTGCTGCAGAATTTCTCTTCTACTACTTGTTTTCACTCCTCTCCTCCTCCTCCCAACTGCCACTTTATTTTTAAACAGAGGGTTTTGACATCTCCCTTCTCTCCCAGTTGTTGAGTTGGTTCTTCTGGACGCCCTTCAGCCAGTTCTGTGATAAAGTACAATAACATCCAAAATCCACAAAATATTGATACCTTTATTGGTAGCTAAGAGATGTTTTGGCAAACTAAACAGTGGAAAGAGGTAGTTGTGGGACTTCAAGTCGTTCCTGACTTATGGTGACATTAATGCGAACCTGTCACAGGGTTTCTTGGCAGGTTTCTTGAGAGGGGGTTTGCCATTACCATATTCTGAGGCTGAGAGTGTGTGACATGTCCAAGGTCACCCAGTGGATTCCCATGGCTGAGCTGGGAAATTAACCCCGGTTTCCAGAGTCATAGTCTAACACTCAGAACCACGTTGGTTCCCAAACTTTGGTCCTCGAGATATTTTGGACTTCATCGGTTTAAATATCGGAAGGTTGTCACAATAAGGAGGGAGCAAGCTTGTTTTCTGCTGCTCCAGAGACTAGGACAAGGAACAATGGATATAAATTGCAGGAAAAGAGATTCCACCTCAACATTAGGAGGAACTTCCTGACAGTAAGGGCTGTTCGACAGTGGAACACACTCCCTCTGAGTGTGGTGGAGTCTCCTTCCTTAGAGGTCTTTAAGCAGAGGCTGGATGGCCATCTGTCAAGGATTAGGAGTTCCTGCATGGCAGGGAGTTGGACTGGATGGCCCTTGTGGTCTCTTCCAACTCTATGATTCTGTGATCTCCCAGAATCCCTGACTGTTAGCCAAGCTGGCTGGGGCTTCTGGGAGCTGAAGTCCAAAACACCTGGAGGACCAGAGTTTGGGAATCACTGCACCACACCACCACACTATGCTGTAAGGAGGTTTCCTTTTAAAATGGGTTCCAGTACATGTAGTAGAAAGATATGGAAGAAATCATTCTGAAAAGTGATGAGTCTGAAAACGAACCATGCTGCTGCTTTTTCCTCCCATACCCATAATGAAGGGATGTGATTGTTAAGTAATAGTAGAATGGGATTGGACATAGGGATTCTTAACTAGAAGTTGCTGGGAAAGCACAGCCTAAGATAAATTCATGCTGATAGCTAATTCTGTGTATCACCATCTAACTAGTATTTTCCCCAGAACGTGGATTTAGATCTTCATAATTGTGGCCTGTATATATCTTTGTTTTGAAATAAGACAGCTCCACACCTGGAGAAGATTTTGCCACTAGGATATGCATATACAGGACAAAAAATACTGTACTCATTCTAGAGCAGCAACCTTTGTCTTGTGTCTGTGTGCAAGCAAGGGCAGTTTCTGTTTCCAGCACTTTGGGAGCCTCCTGTTGTAAACAGAAAGTAAAAGTTGCTACCACTGAAGGTATGCAAAAGTCTAAATCAATCCCATGTTTCTAAAACATATTTAATGCTCTTTCTTCAAAGAAGACACCATGTTTTATTAAAGCTTCTTTGGTTGATCTTTACTTTGTTTCCATTTTATTCTTATAAAATCTCCATGAAATGGCTTGAACTGAGAAGAGTGATTGTTCCAAATTTACTCAGGGGTCTTTACAGCTGTTTGGAATCCCTATGTCTTTGGTCTAAGTATAATATTTTTTGTGCTGTACATATATAGTGTAATGTGAAAATATTCTGGTAGGCATGTATCTGTGTGTGGATTAATGTTTCTAGAAGTCTGTCATATGCTCTGGACTTGTTACAAGCACAGACTGATAGTGAGTCAGTTATGATCATCTGGAGATGGTATGGAATATTTACCACTTGTCATTCATTTGAGTCATATATGTGCAGCAACTAAAAATGGGCACTGCGTGGTTTTGATTAACTGGAGATAAACGGGGAAGTTCAGGTTCTAGCTAAACTTACAAAGGGGCTGAACACACTGGCGGGAAAGGCTGGGTTGGGGGCAGAGTTGGGGCATATGACTCATGCCCTGGCTACACCCCCAGGGTAGCATGATGGCATTCGGTGTCACAGTGCTCCTCTGGTGCTGCGTCCGCACGACCCAGCGCCAAAGGAGCACTGTAAAGGCACAGCACCATAGCTGTTGCGCCCTTTGCAGGGTGCAAAAAGGAGCCACTTTTTGTGGTTCCTTTTTTTTTGCCCTGCAAAGGCCAGACTGGGGCTGCAACGTGCAGTTTCCACAGCCCTGATCCGGCACAGCTGGAGGTGGCTGCAGGCCACCTGTTAGGGTGGTCTGCACACCCTATTAGGTAGCTATCCTGCTTGCTCTTTCAATATGTGCTTCATGTACCCCATGTCCACTCCTCCTGCTGCTTTTTCTTGCAAGTCCCATCTAAGACTTAAAAGTTTTGTAGGAAGTGTCATCTGGTGAGCAGCAATGTACTTCATTTCTGTATTCTGTATCCACATTTTAGCGCTATGGTGAATTTTATGTTTCCGCTCATCTCTTCCCACACATGGTAAAAGGAAAGTAAATTGTGGTTGTATCATCTATTTCTTTCCATTGTGCAAGGCATCCCTATGCAAATTGTGGTCCATGGACTGATGCTTGCCAAGTCCCCCATTTGTAATCAGCAGTAATAGTGTACCTGCCCTGCTACAAGAAACAGTTGTCAGTGGGCAGAGGTATAGTGCTGGTCTCTGGCACATGAGGAAAAATCCTGCCATTTGCCTGCCTGAAATAGTTTAGGAAGCATTGGCAAAAGGAACTATGACAGATGCTTTCATTGAAAAGTATATCTTGCCACTTGGAAGTCAGTCAGGTTAAAAGTCGTTATTTTGTTCTTTGGGGCAACTTTAGTTGTTTCTTGACTGTATTTCATAGGTATTTTTATTTCCAGAGAACTGTTCAAAGAAGTACTTGGTTTTTAATAAATATGGTCTTATTTGAAAGTATATTTTGTAGTATTTCTTTCAGGGTGTATAACCTTGCTTTGTTGTAGTTTACATACTTTGTGGTCTTCCACTGTGGTAAAATAAAAGGGACCATCCCTGTGTATAGTTATTACATGGAATGACATTTATGAAAATCATGTCCTGGAATTGCTGCTATGAGTCTTTAAATGCATACAGATGTGTGTGTGTTGAAATTAGATAAGTCACCAAAATAAAGAAAGCATTTGGAGAATTTATTCTTTTTTGTTTCATTTTTGAGAAAGGGTGTTAATGCTGTTACTAATACAAAAGTAGTGTAGATTAATTTCCAGATGTTGCCACTCTTCTTATGTTGTAAGTGTCTGTCCTTAGTATGGAACATAAACATATGCTGCTGAGGAACCAGGCCCTTCCGGCCTGACTAATTCTTTCCTGTAGTGATCTACTACAAAAGAATGTTGTCAGATATGTATTGCTACTAGTGGTTGTTATATTTTTTTTAAAATATAAATTGCAAACAGCAGTACATTTTATGAAAGAGTCATAGATCGGATGAATGGGACATTACCATGACAACTGTGTCTTAATATGATAGTACTTCCATTTTTATAATACAAAAAGCTTTTATCTGCAAGTCTGTAGTGTACAAACTCTTCAGAAATTGGTGGTAAACTAAATTGTGTTCTAGTTTTGCATTAGGGCAAAATGTAGAAAAATATTGTATAAATACCATCCTGTACCAAACTCAGCGGTATGAAGTATTCCATATATAATTCTTCCGCAGGAACTGAAAATGTAGATGTAGTAGATAATGTATACATTATACTGAGATGCTTAAATGCAGCTTTGAGACTTGTTAAGCTCCCCACCTTAAGAGCATGAAGTAATATACAAAAATCATGATTGAAACTATTGTACAGTGGGTCCTCTATGTCTTTTGCAGTTTGGTTCCTGGACCCCCTCTGGATACCAAAATTCATGGATGTTCACGTTCTATTATGTACAGTGGCACAGTAAAAATGTTGTTGTTCTGTGCTTTCAAGTTGTTTCTGACTTATGGGGACCCCAAAGCACACCTGTTATGGGATTTGCTTGGCAAGAGTTGTTCAGGGGAAGTTTACCATTGCCTTCTCCTAGGCTGAGAGCATGTGACTTGTCCAACGTCACCCAGTGGCTTTCATGGCCAAGCTAGAGCATGAAGCCTACTCTCCAGAGTTGTCCAACACTCACACCACACTGGCTGTCTAATAAAATGGGGTCCTTTATATAAAATGGCAAAATCAAGGTTTGCTTTTCTAAATTAATTTTTTGCATATTTTCAAACCAGGGATGATTGCATCCATGGATGCGGAGGGCTGCCTCAATACTGTTTCTTGCTATGTGTGTGCATTTTTTCTGTGTATTTTGTACGAGCAACTAAAAATCTAGTAAGAAAGCAATGCCAAAGAACTTATAAAATTCCAGCAGACATAACTGTTTGTGCTCACACTAAAGGTTGGATGGATGAGAGAATAGAAGGGAATCAGTGCTTCCAGGACAGCTTATACTCTGCCTTTCACCAGGAGATTGTTCGTTTTTTATTAGAGTTAAAGTACATGACTTACATTAACCTGTGCATAAGTCGATCCAGGTTTTTGGGGTCATTTTTTGACTAACATTTCTAGACTTATGCACGAGTACAGTAGTTTTTGACTGTAGCTGGTCTCCCATTGAGAAACACCACTGATCACTGTGGAAACGCATCCAGGGTGAGAAAAATGAATGTTGCTGGTTATCTGCAGCTTTTGTAGGGTGGCAAAGATGGCAACATTAGTAGTTGGTTGGCCTGGTTGGACTGTGTAGAAGTAAGAGAGAGATTGACTTATAAGTGTCTCTTCTGTTGCATGTTTCAATTGTGCATTTCTCCCCTTTCATAGGCATGTACACAATCCATACTTACATGATATAAGTATCTAATCTAATTACTGGCCATTTAAAAAATAAACGCTATTGCTTGTATTGTTTGCATACTTGAAGTGGTGTACATTCTATTCTGTAAAAATATTTACCAAGTAAGTCAAATATTTCTGAGATCTGAAGGATTCAAAAATTCTGTTACATGATAAACCAACTGTTCTAAATGTGTTGTAATGTTTTCTTGATTGGTTCATGTCAGCTGTGGTTTATTATAGCTGAATAGATTTCATGTGATAACACAGCAATTTTTTCTTCTGGTTGTCATGAGTCTCTCATTACAAAAGGCATGAAACACAAACTTAACTCTTTATTACAATTGTGTTACTGAATGATGTGTTAACAGTAGTGTTGCAGAGTAATAAGAAACGAAAAACACCAGTCAGGAATTTTAAAGAGTAGCTTTTTTCCATATTAATACCGAAACACCTTCAATGTCCTACTTAAGTTACTAATTTGGAACGTTGTATAGTAAATAATGAAGTAGCAAATTTGTATGACTCAAATGGATTGTAATAATTACAACCTACACTTCATGCTATGTTACTTCAGAATTAGGGAATCAAGTTTCCTATGTAAGTTCATCTTTATTACATTTATCTGTGAAAACACAGCTGAAAAGTCATTGCCCAGCTAGGAAAACCTGTTGCTGTCTCATTCCTTAAGTTATTTACAGTTCATAAGTTGCAGAGAAGAGAACTTTCCATTAGTATTACTTACTTATTATTATTCTTAATGGGAACCTTTCCTTCAGCTTGCTGCCTTCATTCTAGTAATTTTTTAATCCTTGATTCTTTGGCTCCAGCTTCAATACCTTGCACAGGCTGTGGGAATGTCTGTGTGGGAGAATGAGTTGACAGGTTTTTTTTTTTAAAGCAGATTCTTTTATTTTCAGGTCTGTGAACAAGGACAGTTCTCCTTCATGTTATTTCCAGTAGCAATATTTTACAATTACACATTACTGCTACAGTGTGTGTGTGCGTGTGTGTGTGTGTGTGTGAGTGAGAGAGAGAGAGAGAGAGAGAGAAAGAGAATCAAAAGAACTACCATTTGAATTTGTTCACACAACCTGCTACACTAGAATTTACCGAGTTCTGGTTTATTACAGATGGAGTATCCCATTCTGAAATCCGAAGTTCTCCAAAAATCTACATATGTGTGTGTGCTGTATTTGTGAGGCTATAGAGAGATGTGGCTAGAGAGAGAGAGACACAGCTAGAGAGACATACATGGACCTGTGAAATGGTGGGAATCCACCCCCTGCCATTTCACACATCCTCAGTCTCTCTCCAAACTCATTATGCCTTATCACTATCCACATGTGCACCTACAGGTATTTCAAAATCCGAAAAATCTGAAATATGGAACACATCTGATCTCAAGCATTTTTGATAAAGGATACTCAACCTGTATTCACAGGCAGGTATGCTGGTGCACACTGCTGCTTGGCTCTCTCTGGAAATAGGAGTGTGCCTGTATGAACCGGTAACTCATCAGGTGGAGAAGCTTAGTGCTGCATCCAGACTGATCATTTTCTAGATCATTTCCTTTAAAAAGCTAGGAGCTTCAAGCTAGAGTTTAAAGTTGTCTTCTGAACTGAGAGTTGTACCATTAGCAGCAATCTAGAATCCTAGTTGAAATGTAACACCAATCCCCTTCTATATTCTTGTTTATTTTAACCATTTTAAGATAGTCCTAAAATGAGCAAGACTGTTCATGGACAGTCTTGCTCATGAACAATGAAATGATAAGGCAGCATTCTGAAGAATTGTGACTCAGTGTTTTATATGAACATAAGTAATGTCTCAGTCCATTAAACCCAGGTACTAAGAACTTGATTTTCCCATTCAGTTGCTTAATTTTAAGCAACTCTTGAAGTATCTAGATATGAGCCTAAAAAGACAGTAGACATCTACACTCATAAAATCTTTGTTTTTTCATTAGAGTCTCATTTTCTGCAATCATGATTCATTAATATTATTTCTCTAACTGTAAAACTTAAAAATTGATCCATAGAGGAAGAAAAATATGAAGTTACAAGTATTTCTAACCTTGGGGACAGTGTGATGGATATCTGAAGGTATTTAAGAGATGGTGAAAGAACTCTCGTGATTATAAAGTTTTATTTGTTATCAATGTTGCTGGTAGCTTATTTGGGAATCAAACAAATAGCTTGTCAGTAATAGTACAGACAGGTATAGACTGTAATCAGATAAGATTTTAGGATTCTAGGGGGAAGACACTTGGTACACAAGGTTGCGGGGTCTCTTTTTCCATATATTACTATTGCATTTTGTAGTCCTTGATAGACTGTAGTGGTTATGAATAATGTAAGGCAAAGCAGACTCTTTTTGCCTTGAGTGCTGCATCATTCCACCATGTCTTGACCCACGCGGCAATAATGTCTGGCTAGCTGGGATCATGAGTAAGAATACAACCTTGCATCATTTTGTTAACAAGTGCCTTTTGGTCATACTTCTACGTTGGCTGAGGCCTTGAAGAAAAGCCTTGTTAGTTCAGAACTATTCTGTCTTTCCAGTTTGTTCTTAAAAGTAAGTTTAGGTTTTGGTCAAGATTCCCATGAGCAACTTTTTGCTCTTGACCTTGACATAACATCCTACTGTCTTAATATACTACTGTATCACCAGGTTTACCCAGTATTTTTTTTTAAATACTCTTTCTTATTATTGACTGATTTGTGTTTAAATGAGGCTCATGGGAAGTTGCCTTGTCTTTGTAAAATATACAGTTCTTTATCAAGAAAGAGTAAGAGTAGCAATCTGCTTGATTGAGAATTCCTAGTTTTCCCCCAAACCTTTGTGACATGAAGTTATTACTAACTATGATGGTGATCTCTGTGGACAGACATTTAATAGAGAAAGAAGTTTGATCACCATCTCATTTCACAGTGTCTGTATGAAACTGTTTGCCCTTTTAAAGGTTTCTCATTTGTTCATCATGGGTCCTGAGCAGATGGGCCAGGAAAGCATAGACTCAGTCTGTGCTTTCCTGGCCTGGGTGCTAACCCGGATCTGTTCCCTAGCTGTCACAGGGATAGACAGTTATTTAACCTGCTCGCCTGCACTTGTGCCATTCACCTGGTACCACAGAGTGCATCTTACCTTATTCTCCTGTTGCCACTACTGAGAAGACTCTGTCACCATGTCTGATGTTGAAATGGGGTGCCTGACTGAACCCACATGGCCAGGTCAGATGTGGAGATGGGAGTCTTTTCAGTAGCAGCAATGGGAGAGTAAGATAAGGAGCTCATGGGGGCTATTAATCAGCTACAGTTTGCTGTGGAGTTGCCAGGAAACTGCAGCAAACAGCAGGTAATTTTGACCTGCATTAGGCCCAGTTTACCCTGAGATCAGACTACATCCACTGGATCTGTGTCTGATCTGCCAGGATCCAGCCCTATCCTGACCACGGGGCATTGGCCTGAGTTCTCCAAACAGAAATAATGCAAGGTGGAGGGGATGGGGACATGGGCCTTTTGGTCCATGTGGACAGCCCCACAGTGTACCCTTAAAAGGCTTGAAACAGTTCCAAAGTTTGTTAGTTGCTACTATTGCTGTAAAATTGAAAGCCTTAATTTCACTATTGCTAATGTATAAAGTTTTAATGGGATATAAAGGAATGACTTTATATTTATTATACTTCAATATTTATTTATACTTCATATGTAAACATGAAGGGGTCATATTTGCTGGCTGTAAATGATTCATAGTGGTTGGAGATGGTTAGTGTACTTTTTAAAAAGGAAGAAGAAAGAGGAAACCTTTCAAAGGGAAGACTACTCATACCATTTGTCTATTTCCTGTTTCTCTTGTCTCTGTATAAGGGCTACTGGTTTTTTGGGATAGGAAGCAGAGCTTGGTAAACTTTTTCAGAAATATTAAGTGATTAAACAACAAATATAATTGTAGTTCTGACCCCTTTTTAAAAATATTATGGTTATAATTAGATTTTAAAAAGTGTTTCTTTTTCATTTCTCATAAGTAAAATTGTTACTTCAAACATTTGGAGACTAGAAGTCACTGGCCTGTGGTCTAAAACTTTACACTATGTGCTGCTGCCTGGTGCTTCAAAAAAGAAAGAAAGAAAGAAAAGAAAAGAAAAGAAAAGAAAAGAATAGAATAGAATAGAATAGAAAAGAAAGAAAGATAAAAGAAATCATAGCTGGCTTCTGAAGTTTGGCACTCACTCACCTGAAAGCAGTAGGTGGCTTACTGCTGTAACTACTGTAGCTTGTACTGTATTCACTTCTTATGTATCTGAATAGGTAGTAGGATAGCCTTGCTTTCCTCAGTTTTGTTCAATAATCCTTGCTACCAGATGGTGTTGGATTAGAGAACTCTTAATGTACAAAATTAGGAAAGTTTAATTCATTCTTTGCTAAGAACAGTTTTCCAGTAGAATCTGAGGCAGTTATTACCAGGAAGCATCAGATCTTGGTACCAGTAATAGTAGCCTTGGATTCAGATACTTGTATTTGTATGGAGTTCTAAAATGAGGTTGTGGCATCCTAAGCCAAGAGGCATGTTTCAGCTGATGCCTGTGGTAGTGGGGCTCATGTTATCAGGCTGATAGGTCCCAAAGAATTTTTGAACAGGACTAGATTGTTTGTGATAATTTAGTGTTTTGATTAGTAATGATCTTCCTTTTATTGACAAGTTAGGTATGTTTAGATTGCTCTTCTGAATACTTCATGCATTGAACGTGGCTATAACCATAATGCTGCAAATAACAGTTTATATTATTGAAAAAACCCCTTACCCATGTACTGCTGAGGTAACCTTTTATCCATGAGAAAATAGCATTTGCTCTTGGCAGGAAATAGAGTGCAGATCTTGAAAGTTGAGTTCACTGTAATTAGGCTGAGGTGCTTGAAATGTTTTATTGCTTCTTAAGCAAAGCAGTGCAACTTTTAACATTGATTGTACAGTATCTACATGCTGTTATTCTAAGATTACCTCAGTGTTACTGCATCAGATAAAATTTCAGTACAGACTTTGGTGTTTTAGGAAACTTCATGTTCTAAATGAATCCAAGAATGCATCAAGTTGAATATGACCTATTATAATTTGAACTGATATGTACATTTTAAATGATATATATCCTGTGTTAATGTTCTGTATCAGAGA
Source organism: Urosaurus nigricauda (assembly GCA_034509955.1). Taxonomy (NCBI): domain Eukaryota; kingdom Metazoa; phylum Chordata; class Lepidosauria; order Squamata; family Phrynosomatidae; genus Urosaurus; species Urosaurus nigricauda. Next base: position 62,314,635 of record JAOEGL010000003.1, read on the forward strand.
TGTCAAACCTTTTAGGGATAGAGTGCCCAAACTAAAAGACCTTCCAGCACCTGGCATTACTCAGTGCCCAGGGACAGGACTTCTGGGGTAGGACCTTGGCCCTCTGGCAGTGAGGTTTCCACCCTCCAGGGGCAGGACCTTTCCCTTCAGCCATCTTGGGACTTCAGTTGCTTCTCCAGAAGTCCGGGACACCCAGGAAGGAGGAGGAACAGGCGCACATCTGTTCCTTCTTTTCCCTGCCCTCCATGTGCCACAAAAAATGACTTTGCATGCCATCTCCGGCGTGTGTGCCATAGGTTTGCCACCACAACTCTATATAGTCATAAGATAGAAAACTTCTTAAAACAATCTTAAACAATCCATCATATCGCATTGTCACATAATGTCATCACAACTGATTTGCATATACACTGTATTTTTTACAATAACCACTTTTTGAAAAATGCCACACACACTATTTTTTGAAACTCATATCCTGTTTTTCTTCTTTAATAGATAATAATGAGTTGCATTAAGACTATTAGTGATAATCAGATATTTTCCATAGTTGAACTGATATGTGGATAAACAGCTAGATTGTTCATAACTCACATTCTGGAATGTTGCTATTTTTGGTTTGGTACCAAGCCTATTCAAATATTTCAAAAAATATTCCCATGGTTCAAAGATATTGACTTTCCAGTAAGTGTATCTTTCCTAGTATTTCATTCCCAAATATTCCCAAATGTAGACAAAGCCACCATATCTTTATCAAATATACTTTTGTGTGACCACATTTCTAAAGCTTCAATGTATTAAATGCAACTGAGCAAATATTCTTAAGTTCTTAACTAAATTAATTTAAAGAGATATTTTTTCATACCCACTGATTAAAGTTAGTGCCAGGTTTCTTCTGTCTTTTCTTTAGAACTGTATTTTTTAATTTAAAAAAATCTGTCAGGCAACATGGGATATATAGTAATGATTTGACAACCGTGTGCAAACATTTTATGTTTTGATTGTTAATAGGTCCACTAATTCTTCAGTGTAGGAAGGTAAGCCTTCTTTAAAGAGCAGGAACACTAAGTTAATAAAGACAAATGATTTATTCATTTTAAAAAGAGATTCCACCTAAACATTAGATTAGGGAAAACTTCCTGGTTGTATGAGGTGTTGGACAGTGGAATTTGCTGCCTTGGACTATGTTAGAATCTCTTTCTTTGAAAGTTTTTAAATAGAGACGGTACAGCCATCTGCTGGGAGTGCTTTGACAGTGAGTTCTTGCATGGCAGGGGGTTGGACTGGATGGCCCTTGTGGTCTCTTCCAACTCTATGATTCTGTAACTTAACAAAGAATCAACCTTTTTGAGGATGTAGCTGTCAACTTTTTGTTACATTTTTACGTACAGTGTTGACCTCTCTAAATGTAGAGGAGGAACATTACATGCTACAGGTGCTGTCTCGTGGTATGTCTCATGCTGCTGTCTTGTTCTTCATGGCTGTTGTGTCGATAACAAGGGTCTGAAATAAATGGGCCAAATAAATTGGTTTCTGGCATCATTCGGGGCATATCATTTAGATGACACATGCCCGAGTGCAGCTGGAAAACGTGCCAAGGTTGCTGCTTTTACAAAGAACCAGGTCAAAGAAGAGTGGTAAAATACTGCTGCTTTTGCTGGCCTGGTTCAAAACTGTGGTGGCAGCTCGGATAGGGGCCAGGCACATGCAGTTGCTGCAGTCCTAGTGTGAATTATGCTGGAGCAGCTGCAGCCCACTTTATCGGGCCTGCCTGTTTTGTCACAAGGTGAATGGTAGGGATGTGTGTGTTGTACCACAGCCCAACAGTTAAGAGCAATCAGATGTGGCTTTTTAAAACTAACTATTTAAGTTTCTTTCAAGAAAATTATTTCCAACTTTAAAATTGGTCCAAAATTAGATTTAAAATGTAAATATATTGATAAATACTTTGTTATCAGCCTGTCCTTGTACTACACCTTAAGAAGAAATGTTTGAAAAAAACCTGATGGTTTTTCTACTACAATCTTGGTAAAGGCTACCACACAGAGAGATGTCTCAAAGTCAATGCATACCACCTAAATGTCACTCTGTACTACTGTGCTATTTTGGAACTTCCAAGTTCAAAAGAAATCATGTAACTTGAATAGCAGGTTCAATTATTGCTGTTATATGCTAATATATAACTTACCCTTTCACTGTGAAATACAGGCCAGCTTACATAAATATTTGCAGAGATGTTGACCACAATTTGCTTTGAATAGTGACAATGTGAGAGACAGATGGAGAGAATTTTGACAAAATATTTGAAGAGAAAAATCAAATTACCTACTGAAAAGACAGCACAAACATTGAAATATTATAAACATACAGTATAAGCTTCCATTAAAAGCTCTGTGGATTTGAAGATGGCTGTCTATAATTTTGTTTAGTATTTTGTATGATTGGGGTCCTTGGCTCAAAGCATGCAAAAAGACACTTCCACTTGCAATCATACTCCTCTGAGTTCTCATAAATCCCCCTTCTGCTGTAGGCTGTCCTAGTTTCCTGAACTACCTCAGTTCTCGGGAAGATTTTCAGGAGGTGGCAGTGAGTAAAGAAGCCCTTTTGGATGTTGCCCATTATAATAAATCCAAATTTTGGTGATGTACTGGCCATTAGTCATATCCTACGTTCATCACTAGTTTACTGGCTAGCCATATACAGTACTTTGGAGAGATGTCGAGTAATTGAATACAAGGTTAACATGCAGAGTCACAGAAATAATTTTTCTTAGTGGTTCAGAACATCCATCAACATAGCAATTTCTGTATCAAAAAATTATTTAGTTGAATACCAGTAGGTATACACTCTGGATTAGATTATCTAGACCGATACCCTGTTTCCCATACCAGGTGCCTATGGTAAGCCCACAGACTATGGTGTAATTCTTAGCTCTTGTTACCGCATTAATGATGGTTGAGATTACATGTATCTGTGCGCAGGCATTGAAGATGTGTTTTCCATCTGTTTTTCTGAACCCTTTCTGTCATGCTGTGACAAAATGGAAATTGTTAGCATCCAGTGACTTTCTTTTGGCAACCTATGTGGGAATATTTGGTGTTCTTCCAGCACTAAAGGGATAATGTCCACATTACACAGCCCTTAGCTACAGTCAGAGTTTTATTGGCAGGAGAAAGTGGAAATGCTGATGGACGTGGAGAATGAAAATCTATGGGGGTGCCTTCCTGCTGTGTTGACATTTTACCTGGCTGCTCCTTACCAGTGTATTGGTTTATGCTATCCTTAATATCTCCTTTTGTATTTTTAATTACTCCCTTTTTTACTAAAGAAAGAAGATGGGATTTCAGTTGCATGTCAGAGGTAGATGGAAATGAGAAAAATACCAGTTTATTAATATTAAGTCATGAAAATGAGGAAGTGTAGAGCTGATGTCAGGCACTGCATAACTTTATTTATATAGACCTAGATGCTGGGAAAGTTCACTAGCAATTAGTTCTTGAGGAACTAATAATGTAAACAAAGTACCGGAAGCAGTTACATACACTGAGGAGAGAAGTAGATCTTACATAAAGTACATAAATAAGACATAAGTAAGAATATTACCATGACTTCTTATATGTGGGTTTGTGTCTAGTTCAGTTATCCTCAAGTATTCCATAGAATAGATGGCTCCCCGTAGAAAACCTATGTTAATTTCCAAACACTAGTATAAATAAGATCAGTGAAAAAGTGACAGTTGTTCTTACTGAAAGTTTGTTTAGATTCATCTATTGCAAAATGTATCAGTTGGGGCTTCTTTAGTAACCTGCTGTGCTGTGCTCTGCTTGAAAATATGCTTTAAGCAGTACCTGAGCTAGACACTTAAGTTCAAAAAGATCCAAAAAAGCTTGGACTCCTTCCCCCACCTACGAACAGGAGATCCACCCCCCACACCAATTACCACATTCAACAGCTTTTGGATTTTTAATAAAATCAGAAAAAGTTTTAAAAAATCCCCCTTGGATTTCTTAAACCCCTTGTGTGTCAGCCCAGACAACTCAAGAGATCTTTGACTTAGAGGAAAAATAAGCTATGCTAGTATATTAATGAACTTGAGGGCGAGTTTTATTGTTTTTGTTTGGGCTAGTTAGGCAGTAGTTGTGTAATCTTTGAGTCTAACTTTAGGTGAGTGTTTCACACAATTTCCTATATATGGTTGCTTTTCATAAGGAGAGAGTTTGGTGTGTTTTCTCCAAGTAAAATAATGCTAAATTTGGTACATAACCATGCTTTGTTAACATCAGGTTTTCACTTAAAATTGCTGTTGGCCAGTACATGAAGTGTATCAGTAAGGAGTTCACACTTTATTCTGTATATTGGTAGGCATGTCTAACAATAGAATGAATAAAATCCATTTTAAGTACTACTGTATTAGCCACTTGCCTTCTGTTTTTCTGTAACATTATGAGGCAAGCCAATGTGGTGTAGTGCCAGAGTAGGATTCCAGAAGACCGTGGAAATCCACTGGGTGACTTTGGGCAAGTCACTGTCTCTCAGCCTCAGAGGAAGGCAATGACCACCTCTGAACAAATCTTGCCTCTCAAAAGAAAACCCAATTGGCTTTCCTTAGAATTGCCATAAGTTGGAAACAAACTGAAGGCAACACTGTGCAATTTTAGGAACATGTATATTAGAAATCTTGGGAGGGAAACTTTGTGTGTAGTAGATATTTTATAGCCATCTGTTGGCAATTTTTATTTTACTTCTTAATGTAATATACAGTATAACTTGAGAAATATCTTATTTGCTATTACATGGTTAAATGTGAAATACGTGAACCAGAATGAATACACATAAGTTGTGGCAGTGAGAACTGGAGAAGAGGTAGACATTGTTGTTGCATCTCCCATTCTGATCCGCTTTCCAGCCATGGTAACTTTAGTGACTAAGTTGTACAGTCTGCCTTCCATATCCACAGATTCCTTATCCCACTTCTTGATAATATTGGAAATGATAGGGGTGGGGATAATATATAGTCTGTCCTCCATATTCATGGATTCCTTTTCCATGGATTCAACCACAAAATCCACAGATTTTACCATGGGACACTATTTTACTACAACATTGTATTTAGAAGGACTTGAACATCCATGGATTTTGATATCCACACAGGCTCTTGGAACCAAACTCCAGTGGGTATCAAAGGCCTGCTGCATCTCCTTCAGCCGAAAGATACTACTACTGAATGCTACACTTGTTAATTGAAAGATCTTGGCCATCTCTAACATGATCCCAGAAGTGCCATAACTTCTGTAACAGATATCAGAGTGGATGATGGAGGGGAAGGGCAAGAATGTAAAACATTCTCAGATTATGTCTGCCAGGAGATCTGATGCGATACCAAGCATGGTTTAAAAAAGGGGTAGAGTTGCCTGAAGCCGTAAGAAAAACTTCTTTCAACTATCTTTAAATGCCTGTGCTCAGTTCTGGAAACCCAAGACTTTCCTGAGTTACTGTCTACACTCTTGCTTGTCAGTCTCATAATTATATTCTAATATACTGAGCCCTCCATATCTATGGATTCTTTATATACAGATTCAACTATCCATGGCTTGAAAATATTTTTAAAAATATAAATTCCAAAATGAAACTTTGATTTTGCCATTTTGTATAAGGGACCTCATATTCACAGATTTGGTATCCATGAGGGATTTTGGAACCAAACCCCAGTGGATACAATGGCCACTTTAGTAGAATGGCTGCCTAAAATAAAATGTGTTTTTTTACAAATCTCTTTATGATATTTAATGTTTATATGTTGAAATATATTCTAATTATTTCTGTTTTCTGTATTTGGCCTTGAGAAAAATTGACTTTTGGGAGGCAGAATATCAGTTACCTAAATAAATAGTGTGTGCTGGTAGAACTGCTTTTCAAAGCTATTTTATGTACTGTACTCTGGTTACCTGACAACATTGGTTCATTTTTCGTTTGAGTGTAGAAAGTCACGGTTTATGCTCAGCAATGCCTAGAAAGGAACTTTCTGTATCATAGTATTGAAAATACTGTATCAGTAAAAATGATTGATAGGATAAGCTGCAGCCATAATTTCAATCACAGTGTTATACTGTATTTCTGGTACATCTCTTGTATTAATTATATTTTTTGTCTGTCAGATCTTATAGTCTAAATGGTAAAAACACATGATGAAATTCAGAATACATGGGAAGGCTTATTAAATCCCATTAAAGTAACCTATCCCTGATACATTAGTTCTTCCATAAGTTAATCCTCTCTTTGACCTTCATCTTTATTTTCATACCTGACTACCCTGCAAATGTTTCACTGTCTTATTTAGGAATTTAAAACAAATCAAATATTCTTTTTCTACTTAATTTCCCCTCCTGATATGGCTTCAATGCTGACTAGCTCTTTAATTCTCTAGCACCAGCAGACATTTCTGAATCAGTTGAGAGAGATTACTGGCATCACTGATACCCAAGTATTGCAGCAAGCCTTAAAGGTATGGTGGCTTTCAAAAATTACTCCTGTCTGTTTTAATTTTACATTTGCCCATGTCTAAGCTAAGATTTCTTTTGACAGTCAATTCTTAACTTAAGTGGTTTAAGCTCATATATTTGATATACCTTAAAAGTAGGGGTAACATTTAAGGGTCTCTTGATAAAATTAGTGTAAGTAATGCTCAAATAATGATGCATTTATTCACTTATAATACTTACTTACAAAAAAAATCACATCATTATTGAGCACGGCTGGGGCACCTGGCTGAAACTCATACAAACCTCGAGAGGTATGGCAGCCCTGAGATGCTGGATGTTACAATCCAGCAACATGTGCAATCTTTTATAGAGTGTATAATGATGAAAACTTTAAATATGCTATATAGCTGTTCAGATGCTGCTGCTGCTAATGCTCTCAGATGTAATTTCAAATATAAATTCAGATTACGTACTCCTTGCCTTGGATTTTCACTACTCAGGCAAGAGATGTATAATGCTACCCCTATTTCTTCTGCCCAGTGCTTGTTGTATTACAGTTTACTGGATACTTGTTTGAAATTACAATCATCTTCATGTATCTCAGATGTTGATCTTCCTCTTCTTGTGGCCTGTTAACAAGGAGAAACACATAGAAATAAAAGACTTTGTTGAGGTGATTAGCTTATGGATAGGGTCTCTCTCTTTCTTTTACTGAGTTCATTTATCTCAAGAGTTTTATATAACATTTGTCATATCATTATTGCTTTTAATCTCTTTTATTGTGTGTCTTTCTGAGACTGTTTTGTAGGGCAGCAGGTAAATACAACAAATTAAAATAAATAAATAACTGTTCATTAGTGAAATCATATTTTAAGTATGCAGGTGTAAAGTGGAAGAATGAAGTGTACTTAGACTTAATGTTGGATGCAAACTAGCTGATCATAAAATGACATACTGATATGTTTGTTCTTGTACATTTAAAGGATAGCAATGGGAATTTGGAATTAGCTGTTGCTTTCCTCACTGCAAAGAATGCAAAGATTCCTCAGCAAGAAGAGACAACATACTATCAGACAGCACTTCCCGGCAATGATAGATACATCAGTGTAGGAAGCCAGGCGGATACAAGTAAGTGTCTTTCCTCTGTATAACTGAAAGAGCAACATGTGAAAGCATGTGAAAACTCCATTCTAATATTTTACATTATGTTTTTTCTAACACATATTTTAGTATTTTGTTGGATAATACAGTTTCACCAGGCTTTTTTGTTTGTATTAAAAGTAGTCTAGAGGTAAAAGCAAATTTATTAATGTTTCATAAAATACATCAGTTGTTTCTTAGTTTCTGAGCCTGCTTCAAGATGCTGGTGGTGCTCTATGCATTTCTTTGTAGCTTTGTTTATGCATATTTAAGAGACTTCTTTCTCAATATTTCTAATGTGAGAAGGCACTATTTCTTCTAAGAGGTTCAGAAAAAATGTAGCAAGACTATCCATTTATCACCATAGCTTCATCACTCCGAAATTTGTTCCACTCTACGGGCCATAATTCCCTATCATTTGGTGGTGCTGTGTAATTAAAAGCAACCGTAAGAATGGAGGTAATTACTTGCATTCTTCATTCCTACCTTGGGAGTATCATTAAAATCTAGATTTTAGGATCTCATTATCCTAGAAAATTACTGACCTACTGTCTTTATAGGTCCACCTACAAACATTTTTAAATGCCTTCAAATAATTATATTTCAAACATTAAGCAACAAGGCAGGATTATTTAATATTTCTGTTCAGTTGAACTAAAAAAAAAATACATCCTTCAATTTTCACTCTTAAGGCCTGTTTCCAATGCTGTCCTTTGTGTTAGGGTAAGGTCTGTTATACTTGTGGATGCCTTTTTAAGGATATTGCACTAAGGTTTTAGTCAGTGTACTTGCTCTTGTGCATGTGGTGCTTCTTGTGATACCATATATATATGGCCCTCCATATTCATGGATTTTTTATCTATGGATTCAACAATCCACGGCTTGAAAATATTCAAAAATATATAAAGCAAAACTTGATTTTGCCATTTTATATAAGGGACATCATTTTACTCAGCCATTGTATTTAATGGGACTCTGAATGAACATTCATAGATTTTGATATCCACAGAGGGTCTTGAAACCAAACTCCAGCATATAACAACACCCCACTCTAAGTTTGTGGGCTGACAGAAAAAGCTAAATATGGGGCTAAACAGACAGGCAAAAAGAAGTGCTTTCAGTCTGACTGAAGGTGTGGCATTTAGATGACACATGCCTTGAAGCCAGCAGGAAAGTGCCCTCTAGGTGCCTTATGCAGAGAAAAGCCATTTTAAAAAGGAGCTTTTTTCCACTTCTTCCTGGCTTGAAGCCATGTCATGTGGTCATGACATGAGGATTCCTGCTGCCTTGGGAGCTGGTGGTGTGGTTGGTGGGGTTTCAATATGGCTTTGGAAAAGGCAACCTCAAGCCACTTTTTCCTGCCCATTTCTTTCACCCTTATCTCACAAAACTACAAACCTCAGAATTCCATAGTGTTGAGCCATGGCAGTTAAAACAGGGTCAAACTTCATTGATTCTGCAGTGTAGATGCAGCTCAAGGGGAAAAAAAGCCTTCCTTAAACATTTGGCAGGCTAGTATGGGGAGATATCGTCTTGAGATAGTCAGAACCCAGATTGTATGGGGCTTTGTAGGTCATACCAGCAGAGAACATTGGTATCATAACTGGAAGCATAGCTTCATAATCTAGAACTGAATCATAAGAGTGTGGTCTTCTGCATCACAAAGTTATGCTACAGGTGACGTAAAATTTGCTTAGTTTTATAAATTAGATGAAACATATTGTTCAGGAATAAGGAAAGTATACAGTGCATCTATCGAGAAGCCCAGCAAAATTTGACCTTGTCACATTTTAGCAGGTAGGTCTAAAAATGGAAGACATTATACAATGATATAATTGTTGCTGAAATAAAGGAAACAAGAGAATTCTTTGGAACACATCTGAGATAGACAAGCTCTGAACTGTGTAGTCACAACTGCTTAAAGATATCCTGTGTGTTGGCTTTAAAAGGGTGAAGTGCTCTAATCATGTGAAACGCTGTCATTCAGTGAGCCATTGATTGTCTCAGAGGTTCTGGTTTGTTGATAACCTAACCATTCAAATAGTTCCCGGAATCTCTGAACAGTTATGAGAATGTAATACTGTTCAAACATTGGCGCTGCATGGGCAAATTTTTGTGTTAGAGTTGTTATGTTGGCTGGTTGAATGCACGATGTAATGTTGGTCCAGAAGTGTTTGTATTTGAGTGCTTATTTATTTATTTATTCACTGCTATCACAGCTTTTCCCAATAAATTAGGTTTGAAGGCATCTTTTAGAAATTAAAATAAATACAGATAAAACATACAAAGAAATAAGTCAAAACATACAAAACAAATTGTTTTTAATAATATACTCTTTTAAATTAAACTACACACCATCTTGGATTATGCACAGGAAAGAAAGTGGCATATTAAACAAATATATACATTCATGGTATGCATCAAATTTAAATATTGTTGCATCAAAATTATTCTATATTTATTCAATTATTCAAGGTTAGACATACTTGCTTCTTAATGTAAGGATTTCAGACACATTACTATCTTTTTTTTAACCAAAGTTTTCACAAAGCAAAGTTTTCAGAAAAGTTATATTGCTAAATTGTGATTAAACTGGGTGTTGAGTTAAAACAATATAAAGCAAATCCATTAAAATGTATAAATATAAAATTCAATAAAATATCCCCTGCAGGCAGATTAAAAGGCATCTACAGTCAGTTTGCAGAAACCAGTTGGAATTGAAATGTTTTCATCAGACAGTAGGACAGAGGAATATAGATCTGAACACAGCAAAAACAGCTTAAGTTTGAATTATTGCTTTGGAAATATCTTGAAGATCATTTCCTCCCTTAATGTACATAGTTCCTCTGCTAATGGAGATTCCTCACCATTGTTGTGTTCAGCTACTTTGACCAATTTGTTATCCTATGATGAGCTTTTCTGTTCTTAGTAATAATAATAATAATAATAATAATAATAATAATAAATATGTATTTATAACCCGCCCCTCTGAGCGAGCAATCCGGGTGGGGTGCAAAATTTAAAAACAAGTACAATTAAAATGTTACATCCCAATCCCTCCTCCCACCCCTTAGCTAGGATAGTCATCTGGCAAGAGACATACAGTCTGCTATTAGAGCCATACACAAAATCTTTTGAGCTTGGTGGAGATTGCCAGAGTTTGAGCTCTCTAGCTAAGGGCCAATTCCTCTTTTTAAAATTATCATTATCCTGACATTAAGATGGAGTTTCTTGGCTTGGTTAGATCCACATTAAAATCTGCATGTCCAAACTAGTGCATGACAAGGGAGCAGCAAGATAGGAGATTCTGCAGATATAAAGCCATGGCTTATGAACCTAGTTTAATGTGTCATATTATGGGAAAGAGGAGTAGGACAGCATTATTGTAGATGATATGTTCATTGAATGAAGAAGCTGACAAATACTGGTTTAAGATAGTACTGAGTAATCTAGATTGGGCCTTTCCTTTCATTTATTGCACTTTTAATTTTGAGAGATACATTGTTGCTTTTCAGGTGTGATTGATCTCACAGGGGATGATAAAGATGATCTTCAGAGGGCAATTGCCCTCAGTTTGGAAGAATCAAACAGGGCCTTCAGAGAGACTGGAATAACAGATGAAGAACAAGCCATTAGCAGGTAAACAAACACCTTCATATTTTCTTTCTTTTTATAAATATTTATGACCCACCCTGTTTTCTTGTACTATTGGTCCCACGGTGTCCTGAAATTTTTATTTTTCTGGATTGTGTTCCATATACTGAAGCTTTGTAAAAGTTAGTTCATTATAATCTAAATTGAAATGCTGTAGACACAGTAACTCATTGGGATTTACATAGTTATCATTTACCAGTCAATTCATTTGATGAATTCAGTATAGTATGACTGCCAGTTGCTGTAATTCTGCTGAAAAGAATTTGTGATTTTAAATTTTTATAACTGAGACTTCAGAATATTTCAGGATAAGAAAATTAGTATGGTTATGTACTTCAGATGATTGACTATCCAGGAGATGGAAAAGATCCACTAGAATGCTGCTTAAATTCATGCATGTTTTCACTAATAATAAGACAGGTGCAAGTCAAGTTGCATGGAGATATTGGTGCCCCCATTGAAAAGGGAACTTTCCTCCCTTCATTTTATTTAAGTCATTTATCTGCAGCCTCAGAATCCTTGAGCCAAAATACAATTGATTAAAATATTAAATACATAAATGAAACCTCTTATAAACAGACTAGCAATTCCTATGTATGAAATGTTTTAAAACTGTAGACAATTAAAAGCATCCAAAATAGCCACACCTAATTCTAAGAATCTAAGACCATTCTTGCTACCCAGCAGAAACCTAGAAGAGATGGAACTAGCCTAATCTCACTTGGAAAGGAGCCTCACAGTCAGTGGAATACAATACAGAGAAAGACCTGCCACATATACCCACTACCTTGTAGAGTGGTGAGACCTGCAACAGGGCCTGTACAGAGAATATTGAATTTCAGGCATGCTGATATGAGAGAAGATAGTTTTTCAACTAATCTGACCCAAAACTATTTGTATAGCAACATTCTCCTCATAAAGCTCTCTTGAGAAGAACTCTAGAAGCCTGGAAACCATTTCTCATATTATGTTAAGAGATTATTCCCCACATGCCATTCTTAATAAAAAAGAAGACATTATGTGAATTTATGTGAAGTCTTGTCTGCTTTGTCAGCACATGTATGAACATGCTGCATTTGCATTGTCTGCATATCTATGTTAGAATTACTAGTAGATATTAGTATAATTATTTTGGTTATTGCAAATAAAGTCTTTAAAATTCCTCCAGAAAATTGGATAGCTTTCTGAGAGTGTTGTCCAATAAGTTGATCTGTTGAAAGTAGGCATATTTCCCTTTTTATCACAGTTTACTACAACACCTGTGCTTCCTTATTTTTTTTTTAAATGAGTTTTAAATTTTGTATACAGATACACAGAAGCTTGTATTAGTAGTAAATCATAAATATTACTTGTACTTTTAATTTATCATTATATATTCTGGAAATCAGTACCTACATTTCTTAGTAGTTATATGGGAAATCTGTCCTTATATGACCTACTTTTTGGAATTGCTGTGGTTACTGTTGTAACATAACCTTTAATGTTGTTTTTCCTTACTTTCCTAATTATTTTGTTTGCTTTCTAAGAGTTTTAGAAGCCAGCATAGCAGAAAACAAGGCAAGCCTGAAAAGGACACATCCAGAAGTATGGAGCGACTCACCAAACCCTTATGATAGAAAACGTCAAGATAATTGCCCAGTGGGATTAAAAAATGTTGGCAACACATGCTGGTTCAGTGCAGTTATACAGGTAATGGAGCCTTACATATATTGTTTGTACACACATCTATATAATTTTTAAACCATAGTTTCAACAAATCAACTATATGTGGGAAATAATTATTTGAAACACACAAAGATATTGCTCTACCAAAATGAAGGTGGAAAAAGCAGGATATTGAAGCATTTTTTATACTCAACAAAACAATTACTACCTGTTCAAGCTGATGAAACAGAGGAGTGGAGTCACTAGGCATGGAGTCTCTGGAATGCTAAACAAAAACTACGACGTACACTGCAGCAAACTGTCTATGAAAAAAATGAATATAAATCAAAATATAAAGGTTCCTTGTAAACAAAAAGTTACTTGACAGAATCCATATCATAAAGAGTTTTGCTCTGATCACAATATGATGTCAAAAGTATTACTTTGCAGCTGTGTTCATTTGCTGTATCAGCAGGAGCACATCATGTAGAGAAAGGGAACCAAAGCAAGCAATTCAGAAACATTGCCATGTTAGTTTGGAATCTTAGCATGCAAAAAGATCTTCCAGCAGCTTTGAGACTAACTTTTGTAGGAATTGTAGCATAAGCATGCATCTGAGGAAGTAGACCAAGTCTACAAAAGCTTATGCTATAACTACTTCCTACACAATTAGTCTCAAAGGTGCTGCAAGATCCCTTTGCAAGGCAAGCAAGTTAGCCTTAAACTGTGGCTGGAAAACAAGGGGCTATGTGGTGTCTCTGAACCTACACAATACCATCAAAAAGCATGTGAGGCCACACTCTCTTCCCTTACCAAATTATTGTAGAACATCCCAAATTACTGTATATACTCATGTATAAGTCTAGAAATTTAGGTCAAAAAATTGACCCCAAAAACCTGAGTTGACTTATCCATGGGTCAATGTAAGTACTGTATCTTAACTCTTATTTAAAAGAAGGAACCATCCCCTGATGAAAAGCAAGAGTATAATCTGTCCTGGAAGCACTGACCCCCTTTACTCTCTCATCCATCCAGTCTTAAGAATAAGCACAAAGAGTTATGTCTGATGGAGTTTGCTTTGCTTCATCCTTTAGATCCATTCTTATATGCTCCTAAATTTTTCCCTCGACTTATCCACGGGTCAAAGCAAAATCCATAATTTTGGCCCCAAAACTTGCCTTCGACTTATACATGAAGTCGACTTATAGTCGAGTATATACAGTATTGTAGAACATCCTAAATACAATTTTTGTAAGTTTTTTGAGCTATGCGACCATCACCCCAAAACTCAAAAAACTATGGATGCTGGCTGTTAAAGCCCTTGACTTCACACTAAATACATTTGTTTACCTAAGCATCATTACCACCACAACACTTCTTAGACATAAGGTTGAGAAGAAGAGCAGTTTAAAGTCTAGCATACCTAGGCCTACTTGCAAATGGATTGTTTAGGAATATAGCATATACTGGCAAAATAACTTTTAAGCTCTTGCTGTATCTGCTCTCAGGAGATACAGCTTGATAAACCAAGTAAGACTATTTGGTTCTTCTTTGTGTTATCTGTGCCTCACACAAATGGGTCTCATGTCTCTGTGGTTCCACACATGGATTGTTCCAGAGATTAGTAGCTTTTGGTGGGAAACCCTCCCAGTTTGAGCATGGTCATCAATATCACCAAGAGCTGCTCCATCTCAGTTCCTTCTTCGCCATTGTGGTGTCTACATCTCAGATAGCTTCCAGTGGTGTGTAAAGGTACCCCCACCTTTATTATTTGTTCCCTTCCTTGTTTCTCTCCTCTACATTTAAAAAATTAATTGCTCATCTGTCTCTCACTCCCAGTCTGATATTTACTTCTGCAGTGCTTCAGGGACTCATTTTAATAACTGTGTCTCCTGTAGTAGAAGATTGCTAGTCCAGATAGCCACTCATAGTGGTTTTTTTTTTTTTTTTTTGGCCTGGTGAGGGACATTTGATTCATTCTTGTGCTATTTATAAGGGGTTTACAGTCTGCGGATCAAGAAACAAGTCTCTACCAGCTTCACCTTTATTTTTGGGAATAGTTTCTGAAAGTTGCAGGTCACCACACCTCCATTCTGCTTTGGTAACAATTTGTAAGAGACTCCCAACTGAAAAGTTCTCTCAGTCTGATTATCCATGGCCTCGTCATCAACATCAGGCCTAGTCAGATCTGATATTTCACCACTTGAGGAGATCATGATGCAGCCTCCAGCAACTCAGGGCAGATCTGTATGCCTAAAGCCTGGAAAATTCAGAAGAGACCTGACCAATTCAATGTGCCCATCCCAGAGAAAGAAGAAAGCAAAAGGTAAAGGGAAGACTGAAGCAACAACTGTTACTGTGGGATTGACCTTTGTTCTTGGTTCCACTTTGCCCCATCTGACTTCCTTGACCATGGATTTGGCCTGGATCCACAGTTTGGCTCAAATTGAGGAATAAAGGATACAGGATATGGCTTGCATGGCATGCCACCAGCTCTCAACAGAGCAATTCATATGGGTTGCCACTACTCAGCCTCCTCCCTCTCACACATCCCTTTTCTTCTTTTTAATTTTTATTACATAACACATATCACAATTTTACAATCATCATTTTATAATAACTTTTCTCCCCTCACCCCCCCCCCCCATCCCTTCTTAATCTCTTCCCTTCATAGGGGCAATTCTGGACTTTTGGCTTGCTTGGGCTTTCCTGCCAGCAGAAAGTGCAAGTGATTTGATGCTTGCTGTTATAAATTCTATACATGAGAGTAGTGATGGCTTGACTGGTCATGAAACTGCTTGGCCTGTTCGCTTCCACTATCATAGTTTATTTGTGTGCATGGCTGTAATTCCACTCGTGCAGCTGTGGTTGCTGTGCCACTTCAACCCCAGGTGGAATCCCCGTCCCCGGAATGCTACGTCTTCCTTCACAGATCCGTTCAGCCCTATTCTGATGGCTCCAATCAGTCAGACTCTTCTAGGGCATGCCCTTTTGCCCCATCCCAGCCATCACTCCTCCTAACTTCAGATGTGATGGGGTGCACACTGAGCCAATCTCACACTTTGTGGTCATTGACAGTGGAAAGGAGTTACCATATTAGTGCCCTGGAGATGTTTGCTATAATGAAAACACTCAAGGCATTCCAGGGCAGCATCCAAGGAAGAATAATGCAGGTAATCTCAGACAATATAACCACAGTATTCTACGTAGACAAGCAGAGGAGAGGTTGAGATCCTCTACAGTGAATGTTCTTGCCTGACAACTGTGGGCCTGGTGCATTTGCAGACCCACACTTCCTTTGGCTTTTCATGGGAGAAGACAATCACCTGGCAAACTCACTGAGTTGCCTGGCCAGAGGTGCATGAGCAAATTCTGTGCTGTCATGCCTTCAATGTAATCATACACTATTGTGGCAGCCATCTGTAAATATGTTTGCTTCCAGGTGGAAGTGGAAGTGCAAATATTTCTTCATTAGAGGAGGTTGTGTCCATGACACTGAGAGACATCTTTTCCCAGCACTGGATGGACTCACTGCTGTACTTTCCCTTGATCACCAAAATACTAGTCAGATTTCAAGAGGACATGACGGAGTACATCCTCATAGCTCCTTTGTGGCTCAGATAGCCCTGTTTTGCAACACTCTTGTAGATGTCTCATCACAAAGACCTTCAGGTCCTATACTTTTAAACACTTCTCACACACTTGAAAGGGAGGCTGGGGCATGCAGATCTCAGGATCTGGATGACTTAGGAAACCATAGATGCTTCTATATGTTCCATCTTACATTCCTCTTGAAAGCCCTTAACTCCTCCTACACCATCAAATTGTGTTGTTTTTGTGTATTTGCTGAGGCTTCATCTCTTCCTCCACGATGAAAGAACAGTAATTATTTCTCTTCTTCACTTGAAAGACATGGGTATTAACCTTTCCTCCTTGTGGTTTTACCTCGTAGCTACAGTAGCATACCAACTGGTCAGTCACTCTGCCTCAGTGCTGTTCAAGAGTGTGACTGTCAAGAAATTCTTATGTGGACCCTCCCACCTCTTCCCACCCATCAAAGACCCTATTCCACCTTGATCCCTTTCCATTTTTTTGTCCTAGCTGATGAAGAAGCCCTTTGAACCAATGGCAGCCACAGATTTCTGGCTTCTCAAGCTCAAAACAGTTTTTTTTTCTCATAGCAGACGCTTCTGCAAAGTGGGCCAGTGAACTTTGTATAATTTTCCATAGGACAAGGTAGTGTTAGGATTTGACCCAACATTTCTTCTTACGGTTTCCCCATTCCACCTTAAGATGGTTTATCCATTCCACCTTAACCAAGATATTGTACTGCTGGCCATCCATCAACATTCTTCTTCTTCGCAATTCAAAAAGGCCTTGCATTGTCTCAGTCTGGTGTGCTTGACCCTGCAGTATTCATTGTACAGCTCATATGAAGAAATCTCCTAGACTGTTCTTCCTCTATGGTGGTCAGAAGATGGTTCCCTGTCTCTTCACAGAAGCTGACCAAATGGATGGTTGAATTTATCAATCTGTCCTACTGGCTTGCCAAGAAACCTGAGCTGTTGGGCTTCTGTTCCATTTGAGCTGTGCATTGTCCACATCTCATGCATGGCTGCAGGGTGTTTACCTACCAGAGTTATGCAGATTAGCTACTTGGATTCAGTCTTCAGTCTTTGTACAACACTACGTAGACAGTGGGACTCAGGTGGATGCATCCTTTGGAAGGACGGTACTGCTCTATCCTCACCTGATCTCCCCTACCATCTAAGATAAGCTAGCTAATCACCTATTTGTGTGAGGCACAGAGACCATATAGAAGTTGCTTACATGTAACTGTGGTTCTTCGAGTGGTCATCTGTGCCTTCACACAACCCTCCTTCCCCTCTTTTTCTGCAGGCCTAGCTCACCATTGACAGAAAGCGGAATTGAGGGGGTGTAGCTGTTGGTGCTATTTATTAACTCCTGAAGGGATTCTCTAGAACATTCCATGTGTGGATCTGCACAGGCATGAGACCCATTTTTTTGAGGACACAGAGGACCCACAGAACTGCAGTTACAGGTAAGCCACCTGTTCTTTCAGAAGCATGGAAGAGGCAAGCAGGCTATAATTGACTGTGGAATGTTTCTTTAGAATACTTTTGCACTTTTGTTTTTAAGTAGATTTGTTTTATTTTATTATTGTTATAACCTGTGTTTGAAACTATATGTTAAAACAGTATATACATTATAAAATCACTCTCTAGTGCACTCTGTGCTGTAATTATTACATACCATAATATTGCAACTTCACTCAGTTGTGACATAACTTAGTCCCTCTGTGAAATACATGTGGGACTCCTTCCTTTTTGGAAGTGGAAAGGGCTCTTGCCCTATCCACTGTGGGCAACAGTTCTTCCAGCATTTTGTCATACCATTGCAGCGTACGCTTCTATGTGTGATGCTATAGCTGAGTTATGTTCTTGGATGTAGAGGTTTGTGTGGTACTTTTTCTCATATAAAGTCGATCTCTATTCCTTTGTAAAAATGCCTCATACCGTTAAAAAAAAAGGCTTGCTCATTTTTCAGCCTCACCCCTAGTACTTACAGTGTTTTTGTGTGTGTCTGTAAGTGGTGAAACCCAAATCTTCTCCAGAGGCTCTAAATACATTTCACTCCCAGTCTCTTATTAATTAGAGCAAAATGCAACTTTGTGGAGGCCATATGAGAGCTACTGTCCTTCACATACATGGTGAACATATGAAGCAAAATTATTTGAAAATCTGCTAATATTTTGCTTTAGCATTTAGTATAATAGAGCAGTTTTATGGTGGCAGAAGTACTTATTCTTGTGTCTGCTTGTTTTGTTTAATAACCAGAGGGGTGACATTTCAGTTAACTATTCTAGTTTACTACATGTGGGATAAATTTGGATATTACCTACTACAGTATTTATTTAACCGCAGGATTGATAGACTCCTTAGGTTGCATCAACTGTGTGACAATATTTCATGCCTTCCCCAGGGGTCTTTTGAAACCTGACACATTTTAATAGAGGTCAGCAATGTGTAATGTTGCCTTCATTAATCAGTGACGGTCTGTGTGGAATAGTACTAAGATAAAATGAAAACAAATCTAGCACTAGTGTTACAAGTTTCCCTTTTGAAACATGTCCTAATGGAGTTTAATTTTATTGATATCTGCTTTATGAATCATTTCCTTTGTTGTTCTTCACTTGTAACATGAGCCAAAAGTTTATTTTTGTTCAGTTAGTAGGTTCTCATCTGCCAGAAAAGCAAAGTTCCTTTCAACATTCTGTTACATCATGTGGGAACCTAAATTCTTTGTGGTGAAATAATCTTTCTATTTTTTTAAAAAACTTATTTCCTTGAGGCTTTCTGACACATTGGTATCATGGCTCAGTAGTTTGAAACTTTGCTTTAAAATGTCCATTTTAGTAGTGAACCTAACAATATCCAATGCTGGATGTGAAGATCCAAAATGGGTCTTTTTCTAATTTATAATAATATCTGCTTCTAAACATTTGTGAGATTCAAGATGATCTACTGTAATTGATTGTAGTTCTTGTTGTTTTGGTAAGCCAACAGCAGTATCTCATCTGCTCTTGATAGCATATAACGTATGACATTAATATGTTTGTTGATGCTCTTACTTTTTTAACCCTTTTCTCTTTGTCCTAAGCAGTGTCTGTACTCTCAGGAAGCTATTTTAACCATTGTAAAATGCTGTAAGATGTTGGGGAATATAGATAGGGATGTGTTCCTCCCCTTCGGACATATTCGTAGTTATTCCTCTTGTGATGTAAACTCTGACTTATAAAGGCTTCACCTTTTATTCCAGTGGCTCATCGGTAAACAAAATCATTATTTTGGAATTAAGGGTGTTTTTGTATGATCATTCACTCCCCCCCCCCCTCGCCTTGAGAAATGTCATGTGAATAAGTTAGCCCAGGGGTAGGTTGTCTTCAAAAAACAGAAAAAATGGATGGGCTACCACTACCCCATCCCCTTTAAAACAAACAAACAAACAGTTGTAATGGCCATTGAGGCCTCTGAGTGGTCTGATTTGAACCAGTTGAATTTAAAACAATACAACACCCCCTAGTCTGTTTTAAAATGCCCTGTTTTAAAAGCTTGTTACAATAAAAAGGGCCTTGCCTGCCGATGGAAGGACAGTTGGGAGCGAGCTGTTTTGGGAAGGAAGTTCCAAAATCTAGGGGCAGACATTGAGAAGGCCCTGTCTTGCACCCTTACCACACATGCTTGTGACGGTGGTGGAACTGAGATCATCAGGACCTTTCCTGATGGTCTCACGGCCCAGGTAGGCTCATACAGGGAGACATGGTTTGCCAGATAGCCTGGAACTGAGTCATAGGGCTTTATAGATCATAATCAGCACTTTAAATTATGCTAGAACCAAACTGGGATCCATTGGAGCTGTTTTAAACAGGGAAGGAGTATGCTTCCTATATCCTGTCCCGATTATCAACTAAAAGCAGCCCATATAGAGTATACAGTGGTCCCCCGGGTTACAAAAGTAATCCATTCCAGATTACTTTTCGTAACCCGGAAATTTTTGTTTCCCGGGGGACTGCATTCTTTGACGGACCGCGCGGCCAATTTAAAGGAGCCGCAAGGTTTTTTCCTTTCGGATCCCGGGGTTTTCTTCGTAAGCCGGGGCCGTTTTTGCGGCCCCGGCTCTTTCGGCTCCCAGGGATTTCGTTCCCCGAGGGCTTCATTTCCCGGAGGACCACTGTATTACAGTAGTCCAAATGGGCTGTAACTAAGGCATGTACCACCATAGCTAGACCCAGCATTTCAGGGAATGGGCACAGTTGGCGCACAAGGTTTGGATGTGCAAATACAGTCCTGATCATTGCAGAAACCTGAGCCTCCACGTTCAAAGCTGAGTCCAGGAGTACCCCCAAACTGCAATGAACCTGTGTCTGTAATGATTACTCAAGGTTTTTAAAGGGTCTATTTTATTTAAAAACAAGCAAGGCAAAACACAGTCATGGCCAGTATCAGCAACTATTAATACATAATATATTTTTATGTCTCTTCTGTAATCTGTGAAAAAAATTTTTTTGTGTGTTTGACATTCAGAAACCATGCAGTTCTCAAATATCTTAAGTTAAAGCTCAAGTCTCAGCATCAGGGTAATAGAAGAAGGTGAGAAAGTACAATTACGAGTCTTGGTAATATTTGAAGTGGTTTCTGGTGCCCCAGGAGCAGTTAATTCATATATCTTTAAGGTTGTGAGCCCTTCACAAAATAACCAGAGTATCAATGGCTTTAGTAAGGCTTATTCTCAGTTAACATGCAGAGTTGAGTTGTGTATCTTCACTTGTTTAACTTTCCTCCTCTCAAAATAACAATCCTTTTCACCTCCCTGTGTTGCTAGGAAGCTGCTGTTCTACAAGTTAATGTATGGATTGTTGCCATGGCATCTGATGTCACTGTAGCCCTACTTGGCAGGATGTGATAATATCTAAATCAGGCATATGAAACAATTTGTAATTCTCTGTTAAGCTTGGAAACTTGTCTAAAAATGTTAAGGGAGAAAGGAATAGTACGAGTTTTTAAGAGAAAATAGATTTCTCTTTTCATAAGCTGAATATCTTTTGAAATAATGGAATTGTAAGGCATCATGAATGCATTTGTGCTGTGGTTCACACAAATGTTGTATTTGACACTTGTGTAAGGATTAAAATGAGGGTGTCGATGATGTTAGCAGCTGTGTACTAATAGAATGACACTGCTACATATAATGCTGAGATTTTTAATTGCATCCAATTATTTTATATTTGTTCAAAAGATTATTTGTTTTCTCGTTCCGTATTTTAAAAGTGTAAAATTTATTTATAATTTCTCTTTTTCTGCTTCTCCTTATGATATTTTCTTTTGACTACAGTGGGTTCTTAGTATCCACTGGGGTTTGGTTCCAGGACCCCTATAGATACTGAAATCCATGGATGCTCAAGATCCATTATATAAAATAAGAAAAAATCAAGGTTTGCTTTTGTCTTTTGTTTTTTTCTTTTTAAATATTTTCAAGCTGTGGATGGTTCAGTCCATGGATTCAGAATCCATGGATATGGAGAACTGACTCTGTGTGTGTGTGTGTACATGATTCATGTCTTGTATACAGCTAGTCACTTCATTGTATACTGAAAAGTAAAAGACTCTTTCAATATAAAACAAAAGCACAAATAGCACTCTGTATCTGCTGTCCATGAACCACTTTTTACTTTTGTTGTATTTTTCCGGTATTTTATCGAGTAAATATCAAACACATTAACTACATTTTAAAAATAATAATATAAAATTCCTGTTTTCCCCTTTCAGTCATTATTTAATCTACTAGAATTCCGGAGGCTAGTCCTGAATTATAGTTCACCTGCAAGTGCTCAAGATCTCCCTCGAAATCAAAAGGTAAAACTTAAAATACACATTATCTATAGGGTAACATTTTGCTTTCTATAACTCTTAGTAAACCTCTTAGTTTTATTGTAGATATGGAAAATGCAGTATGTTGAAAACAATTCTTAGCCAGTGCAGAAGGCACCATCCATTAATGGATTAATTCCTGTCACTACCCAGGCTAGGCAAGATATTGTGTTGCTTAAAATGAACCTCTGTTCATGCTGAAATCCTTCTGCTGCCTCTTGCCTTGTATGCCCTCTGATTTCTCCGGCCTTTAATTTAAATCTGTCTTTTCCTCTTTATTTTACTTTCTCAATCCTGTACTTAAAAACAAAACAAAACAAAAAAACCCTTAGCATTTGGTTCCTTATATTAGTTGTCCTTCCTTGCTAATTCTCTCCTCCTTTCTACTGGTTTGCTCTTTCTGTCATGTGTCCCACTCTTGCAAATGTGCCCGCAGGATCGGGAAAGTTAAAGCCAAATCCACTAAACCTACCTCCATTTTTAGAGCTCTGCTCCCCCATGGCACTTCTGTATAGTTCAAGATGTGCCTGCACTCTTAGTTGCCTCTCTGGAAGTCCGCAAAGACATCACCTATTCCAATGAAGCTGTTTTTACTGAAAGATCCTCCTTGTGCCTCTGACACTACAGTGTTAGAAATAGAGGAGTTAACCTCTGAGGGGGCTACTGATGATGAATATCCAGAGGGGCTATGAAACAGGAGATGAGAGCTGACCCTGAAAGTACTGCTTCCCTTCTAATTCCACCAACCCTTGCTACAGCAGCTGTGGTGGCAGCCCATTCCACACCACCTCTTAAGCCCAAGAGAGCATATACTTCAACTTCTTGCAGTAGCATTTTTGAAAGCTGCCTTGTAGATGCCAGCTGTTTTGAGCAAGGCAGTCCCATGCCTTAAGTGCTTGTACCTTTTCCTATGCCTGTGCACTTATTTGATCAAAGTATGTGGCTTCCTCTATGGTGGCAAAGCAGCTGAAAGGAATGAATCAACCTTCTCACACTAATCATCATGCCGCTAAAAGATTCAGACACAATTCACTCCTCTCCTCCCCCTACCTAGAAAAATGGGGGGGGAGGGGAGAGAGGATCCTGCACTGCCAGTACAATCTTTGGGAGCTGAGAACTCATCTGATGAGGATTTAGTCTCTTTAAATGGAGTTAACACTCAACACTCCTTTGCTGTTCAGGACTCAGGTGTTTATTCTCTCTCTACAACATCCCTGAGAAGCTCATCTGATTTAGGAGAGGAGAAATGGTCAGATACTGGTGAACAAGAAGAATTACTCTTAAAAGAGTTAAGAAAAGTCTGCACTTTATTTCTGTTGGTAGTGATCATTGCTATGGAAGTCATAAGTAACTTTTCCAAGAGGTACAAAATGTTACTAGCTGTTTAACTTCTTACTGTAGTAGTAGTAGTCTCAAGTCTTAAAGGGAAGAGGTTTTTCTTTCTTTCTTAGAGGAGTGCAATTTAGAATTCAGTATCTGACACTGTGGCTGGGTCACGGGTTTATATGGGTCATTAATGTCCTTTGCATAGAACAGAAGCAGTTCAGGCTTAGAGAGCAAAGAAATATTTCCTGACCCCCAGATACCATATCTGTGTTTCATTTTGGGATCCTATCAATTGTCCATTCTTTTAGTTTTCAGGATATTCTTATTACTTTTTTGATAAAGTGGTGTAGAACAATATTCTTAGTAGCTTTACTATGCTGAAGGCATTTGGCAGCTATAATTGAATAGCAATAGAAAATGAAATTTATAAAGTAAAATAATGTATCATTTAAACTTATTCCGAATATAGGAACATAGAAATTTGCCTTTTATGCGTGAACTAAGATACCTATTTGCACTTCTTGCTGGTTCAAAAAGAAAATACGTCGATCCTTCGAGGGCTGTTGAAATCCTTAAAGATGCATTCAAATCAAATGATTCCCAGCAGGTAATGTATTCTATCTTAGGGCCATGGTGGGGAGATCGTAAATTTAGATTTAGATTTTTATTTTTGTCTAAAATTGTTTTATCTTTCTTCATATAGTGTTATACATGGAAGAAACGATAATTGTCCTTTTTTTTGATAAATTACTAACCAGTTGTCAGAATGGTCTTAAAAGCTAAAGTGCTGATGTTCACAAGTGATTAAGGAACAGTATATGAATATATAACTGCAGTAAACAAATACAAAAAAATGTGTGAGATTTCTCTTTTTTCATTTTTCTTAGTTGATTATCTGACTAGTGACATGGTATAAATTATCAGCTTAATACTCTTCATTCAGAATCCTCTACATGTCTTTGTTTCTTAACTACTGTCTGGCATAATTTTTGACTAGTGGTGGTCCTTTTTACTTACAATGGATGATACTCATCTTTTATCAATATTTTGAAATGCTACAAAGCATTGCCAGATTTTCAAAAGATCCCAAAGGCAACATTAGTACTGTTTATATAATCCATATGTAATTCAGTGGTTCCCAAACTTTGGTCCTCCAGGTATTTTGGACCTCTACTCCCAGAAGCTTCTGTCAGTTTGGCCAGCAGTCAGGAATTCTGCAATCTGAAGTCTCAAACATCCAGAGGACAAAAGTTTGGGAATGGTAGACTTGATTTCTAAAGCTATAATAAAAAGCATATCAACGCGGATTGAAGGAGGGGAGGGGAGTCTGGAACACCATGTCACAGTTCAGATTGCATAATCCTCATGGAGCTGAGATGGTTGACTTTGGATGCATGACAGCAATATCATTTTATATTGATGATCAGTGGAAAGTAGTGCAGACACAGATTCCTCCATGTCTCTATAGAGGAGTCAGGTAGACCTTGCAATAGGCTGTTATTTCTCCTTTAAACTAATGTTGCTGGTAAAGTATCAGTTTGTTGTATTACAGTGGAATCCTATAGATATTTGCATCTGTAATATCAGTGTTTTATGCTAAGATGTCTTGTATAAGATGCAGCAGAGATTCCAGCTTTTTTGAAAACTGGTTTGTCATGACAGCAGTGATCTGCCGGACATAGCATGCTTCTGATGCCAATATAGACCCAGAAGGTGTGTTGTGTTACCACTGCTATTATGTTCCTGCTCACGCAAATATTTGTAAGAGAAACAAATTACAGGACTGTGTTGAGATACTGTGATCTTAGTTGGGAGTAAGTGGCTGTGCTTACTGGCCATAAAGGCCGGGTTGGGAGCAGAGTCAGGATATAGCGTCCTCATGATGCACGCCCCGGCTCTGACCCCAGGGCAGCGTGACACCACACCACATGGTGCGAAGGAGCACCATAAAGCTGCAGCTATCGCGCCCTTTGCAGGGTCAAAAAGCAGCCACTTTTTGTGTCTCCTTTTTGCACCCTGCAAAGGCCAGATCAGGGCCACAGCATATGGTTGCTCCAATATGGCTGTAAAAGGGGGTGTCTACGCAGCCCCTAAGTTTCTGTGACTCTGAAGTGTGACCCTGTTGGTGCTCTTTGACCTCTCAGTGGACTTCAATACTATTGACCATGGTATCCTTCTGGAGTGCTTGAGAGAGTTGGGAACTGGAGGCTCTGCTTTGCAGTGTTTCCAATCCTACCTCTCGGGCAGATTCAAGATGGTGTCACTTGGGGACAGTTATTCGTCCAAGAGGGAGGTCAGGTCGGGCATCCCTTAAGGTATGATTCTGTCCCCAATGAAGCCGCTAGATGAGATCATCTGGAGACATGGGGCTGGGTGTTATCAGTACGCTGATGACACCCAAATATATTTCTCTGTGTCTCGGACTGATGCAGTGACTAAGGATGACATCTCTCCTCTGAATGTCTGTCTTACTTCGGTAATGGACTGGATGAGGGAAAACAAACTCAAGTTGAATCCAGGTAAGAATTTGCAATAGGGACCCCCAATCTGGGAATGGAGTTATACCAGACAGTTCTGGATGGGGTCACACTTCCCCTGAAGGACTCTGTTTGCAGTCTGGGGTTGCTCCTTGACTTGTCTCTCCATCTGACAGCTCAGGTGGACATGACGGTCAGGAGCGCTTGCTATGAGCTTTGGCTGATACACCAGCTGTGCCCCTTGCTGGAGCTGGATGACCTTGAAACACTGGTACACGCACTGGTAACCTCTCAGCTCAACTTTTGTAATGCGCTCTACCTTTGTGTCAAGTTCGGAAACTTCAATTGGTACAGAACATGGCAGCCAGGTTGGTCCACTGGCACTTCTAGATCTGCTCATATTACACCAGTCTTAAAATCCTTTCACTGGCTGCCTATTATTTTCCAGGCAAGATACAAAGTGTTGGTTTTAACCTTTAAAGCCCTACATGGCCTGGGTCCTGATTTCTTGCGGGAGGGCCTTCTTTCATATCATCCTCCCCGCACTCTCCATTCCTCTGGGAAGAATCTGCTTCAACCAAAGAGGATTAGACTCTCTGCAGTGACCCAGCGTTCCTTTTCAGCAGCTGCTCCCAGACTCTGGAACGACCTGCTGGATGAGATCCATCAAATTACCACATTGGAAACCTTTAAGAAGGTTATTAAGATGGATCTCTTCTGGCAGGTCTTTCCAGACTAGACCATCCTTGCCACACACCCCCCCCCCCTGCTCCTCGGAACTCTTATTGATATTTCTTGCCATTTTAATTATTATTGCATATTAATGGTTTTAACCTCTTTTCTGGTTTAATCTCTTTAGTGTTTAATATGTTTTTATGATTGGGATAAGGGATGGGATTTTTGTATTTTTAAGTATTTCTCTTTTAACTGTATTATGCTTTTACTGTTGTAATACACTTGGATTCCCCAAGATTAAGTGGAATATAAATAAATTATATTATTATTATTATTGTTATTATTATTATTATTCTGTATAACTCTTATTAGAACTAAAATATTAGGCCTATAATGTCCTTGAGTATCAGCTTACAGTTGTAAACCGCTTAGAGACTGCTTAGGCGATATGAAGTGGTATATAAATGAAGCTGCTATTGCTATATTGCTATTGAAATTACTAGTGTCCTTTTGCTTGAAAGGCTTCCAGACCACACAGATTATATGTTTACAGTCCACAGAGTGGTCCTTCTTAGGAAGATATGATTTGCCTTTTTGAATAAGTCATAGCAGAACTAGCATCTACAAATATTAAAGCTATCATGTCCACAGAATTATTGCAATCACATGCAATACTAGATGTGAATATTTGTTTGTTCACTGTCTCTCAACAGCAAGATGTCAGTGAGTTCACACATAAGTTATTAGACTGGTTAGAAGATGCCTTCCAAATAAAAGCCGAAGAACAGTAAGTAACCATTTAATGTGGTCCTTATTTATACCAATAAAATGTTTCAGTGTATCTAGTATTGGATTCATTAGTGGATGATTCTTGAAGGATTGTGTTAAATAAAAAAAATTAGAATAAAAGATGTATCGCTGAACATTTTAAGTAAACAGATTTCTTTTTTAACTCCATATATTGTAGACATACATTATTAAAATATGCATTATCCTTTTAGGGATGGAGAGAAGCCAAAGAACCCGATGGTAGAATTGTTTTATGGGCGGTTTTTAGCAGTTGGCGTTCTTGAAGGTACTGCTCTTGAGTGGGAACATTCTTGTAGCTGTATTTGAATGTTAATGATGAATGAAAGCAGTGCATAGAAGTTGTGTTTTTTAAAAAGTTTGTTTAGAGAAAAAATAAAGTGAAAATTATCTGAGAAAAATGTTTGGCATCCTTCAGATTACAGCAAATTCAACAGAACATTGCTTAACAGTATATATTAAACTGCAGGCATAACATTCCAACAATATTTTAAACGTTTTTTGTAAACATTTCATAACAAATTATGGAAAGTACTCTTTACTATCTGTTTGTCCACTGTGGGGCCTGATTTCAGCATCAGATAGCTTTGCGTACACATTCTCATTAAGCCCCTAGAACTGCCTGCCCTACTTGATGTCAGTGGGGAATTTCTCTTATCTGTGGGAGATTTGTGCCATGGAATTTCAGTATATATGTATTGCTGCTGTTCTACGAGGAAAATTTCTTATGCTGAGATCACTGCCCTTTTCTAACAGCATCACTGTATAATCTCAGACAGATATGCTTCCTGGCCCTGTTGGGAATCCCTTTAACTGGAGATGGTAGAGACTGAAAACCCTTAAGCTACATAAAATATACTCTTTAGACTTTTTTGAATGATATCTTTGTAATTGTGACAATCCCTTGTTATTTACATAATTTTCATGATCAAAACATCTTGGATATTGTTGATAAATCTGTTTCTATATCTTTAAGCTTATTATTATTTTTCCTTTATATCTTCAGAACTTGTAGTCTTGTTAGCTTTTAAATAGCCACAGAGGTCACTATAGAAGTTACACAAGCAAAATAAAATAAAATAAATAAATAACATTAAAAAAATTAAAAGAAGGAAAGTTGATAAATGTTTATGTCTGGCTTTTGATTGCCATATAGATTAAGGTTGCCTCTGTGGTATCCACTACAAGACCGTGTAGCAAAATCTTAATAAGAGTGTGTGGTTTAATAAAATTAAAAGGGAAATGAGAGACAAAACACATTGATGGAAACCATAAAAGAAAGGCCCAGTCATTATAGTTCCAAAGGTTTGAACACCAGTCAAGTTCTGAAAGGTTGCCTAGCCAATTCTGCCTGCTCAGGTGAGGATAGCAGATGTTAGGTGTTTGTTAAACAGCAGCTCCTAGTGCCACATGACAAACCCATTTTGAAAATGTTCCTTCATAGAATCATAGAATTGGAAGAGACCACAAGGGCCATCCAGTCCAACTCCCTGCCATGCAGGAACTCCCAATCAAAGAATCCTTGACAGATGGCCATCCAGCCTCTGCTTAAAGACTTCTAAGGAAGGAGACCACCACACTCCGAGAGAGTGTGTTCCACTGTCGAACAGCCCTTACTGTCAGGAAGTTCCTCCTAATGTTGAGGTGGAATCTCTTTCCTGGAGCTTGCATCCATTCTTCCAGGTCCTGTTCTCTGGAGCAGCAGAAAACAAGCTTGCTCCCTCCTCAATGTGACATCCCTTCAAGAATTTAAACAAGGCTGTCATATCACCTCTTATCCTTCTCTTCTCTAGGCTAAATATTCCCAGCTCCCCAAGTCATTCCTCATAGGGCATGGTTTCCAGGCCCTTCACCATTTTAGTCGCCCTCCTTTGGACACGCTCCAGTTTCTCCATGTCCTTTTTGAATTGTGGTGCCCAGAACTGGACACAGTATTCCAGGTGGGGCCTGACCAAAGCAGAATAGAGTGGCACTATTACTTCCCTTGATCTAGACACTATACTTCTATTGATGCAACCTAAAATTGCATTGGCCTTTTTAGCTGCTGCATCACACTGTTGACTCATGTTCAACTTGTGGTCTACTTGGACTCCTAGATCCCTTTCACATGTGGTCTGATTCAGCCAGGTGTCCCCCATCCTATATCTGTACCTTTCATTTTTCCTCCCTAAGTGCAGAACCTTACATTTCTGTGTGTTGAATTTCATTTTGTTAGCTTTCGCTCAGCTTTCTAGTCTATTCAGGTCATTTTGAATTTTAATCCTGTCCTCTGGGGTATTAGCTACTTCTCCTAATTTGGTGTTGTCTGCAAATTTGATAACTAGGCCCTCAGTACTGTCATCCAAGTCATCAATAAAGATATTGAATAGCACTGGGCCAAGGACAGAACCCTGTGGAATCCCACTTGTCACTTCTTTCCAGGATGAAAAGGAACCATTGTTGAGCACCCTTTGGGTGCAGCCTGTCAACCAGTTACAAATCCATGTAACGGTTAGCTAAGTGGCTTGACATGATACAGAGAGCTGCTGTAAAAATTTTTTTAAAGTTAGCCTCATTGGGATATAAAGTACCAAGCCATTTGGATATGTGTAATGTAGATATGGGTCCCAGCCTAACAGCCTCTCTATTAGCTACTTGAAAACCTATCAATGAAAACATTGCAATTGAAATACAGTAGTGGTTTCTGTATATTTAGGGAGCTCTATGGTTATGCAGAAGTGTATAGCTGTAAATTGGGGGTGAAGTGGGGGAGGGATAACAAGAATTTGTATGAACAGGATGCACAGAACATTAATATTTGAAGAGAAACTTCAACTAAGTTTCTCTTCAGCTATTAATGTTCTTTTGATCCTGTACATTTCCTGAAGCAGTAAGGATTGCTAGGATTGCTAGGAAAGATAACATGACCTGAAGCAATAAGAACAAGAGGGAAGAATTGATCTTCTTAGGCCCTTAACATCTCAGAGGTGATGATTAATATTTGCTGGCTGTGTTACAGCAGAGGTATGAAAACTCCATGTACTTTCTTGCTATTAACGTGCCTTCAAGCTTTCTCTGATTTTTGCCAACCCTATCCAAGGGTTTCCTTGGCAAGATTTGTTCAGAGGAAGTTTGCCACTGTCTTCCTCTAAGCTGAGAGACTGTGACTTGCCCAGAATCATCTAGTGGGTTTCTGTGCCTGAGGATTTGAACCCTAGTTTCTCTGAGTCCTGATACAACACTTAAAAATGCTATTTTAAGAGGAGGAAGTTAATTCTTTCCCGCTATCTAAAATCACTCTTCCCACCAATTTGTAGGTTTATGCTGTAGACAATATTTTCAATGTAGGTTGAAAAAAGACCCTTTTGTCCTCCCATCTAGAAACCTCTTTGCCAGCTGGGTGAGCCAGAACCTCTCTTAGGGACAAAACAAACCACCAATAAGCACTGGGTTGGGCGGTGTTTCAGTACGGCATTTAGATGCTGCAGGCTCTGACACCTCTCCCACGCTGTTGGGAAGCTGCATGGTTGATTGCACATGAGGTGGCTTCACAGCGTTTTGACGGTGCAGCTTTTACATGTGCTACACCATCTAAAATAGCAGTGGCATTTGGCAACTTTTTTTGGGGGGTGGCTGGAAAAACACTGGGTCAGGGCGGTTTCCGTGGCCCAGATCTGGTGCTCGAAGGAGCAGCATAACGCTACCCCTTTAGGGTCATCTGTTCCTCCCCTTACTGTGGGAGAGAGAAATGCTACAACATGCTATCATAGGTCCCATCTGTCATTTAAAGTTTTCCTTCTCGCACCAGACATTTAATCATCATCATCATCATCATCATCATCATCATCATCATCATCGTCCTGCTCTCTAATACAATCGAGGCAGCTTACAACAGCACCAAAATTCATACAGTATGATAACATAAAAATAAATCACACTATCCCCTCCCTCCTTTAAATAAACCATATAATAAATCCTACATAACAGTAATAAATTACTATTAAATCATAAAACAGTCAGAGACAGAGACATTTGAATACTGTTTGGCAAATCAGTCAGATTCTGGTTAACTAGCTTATTTAAACTATTATAATCCAGAAACTAGTGTGAAATCAGATGCATTTCTGTAGTTCACATATATATTGCTGTTTGGGACTTAAGTGATTCATTCAAAAATATTTATGTATCTGGGCTGCCATCATGCATTGCAATTATGGATTTATAACCTAGAGTTACAGATCTGTAACTGAACTATAGTTTTTTTGTGAGTTTTTCTGGCTATGTGGCCATGTTCTAGAAGAGTTTATTCCTGATGTTTCACCTGCATCTGTGGCTGGCATCTTCAGAGAAAAACCCACAAAATGCCAGCCATAAAAGCCTTCAACTTCACATTATAACTGAGCTGTATTCACAATGGCTTACTCACAATCATAATCCTTTTGCCGTGGTTGTAAATGGCCATCCAAACCTACCTCAACTGCACAGAGTAATGGAGGTCTGTTCTGATGTTCTGAGTACAGCAGCTTCTGCCAGCTATCTGCAGTGCAGTGAGGAACTGCAAAATGTCCTGCTTCTGATTGTTTCACCCTTGGTTGCTGGTGGGAAGGGACTGAAAATATCAACCTGCTGTGTTCAAATCAACAGAATAACAGACTTCCATCTGTCTGTGCAGTTTGTTAGACAGATGGTGGTGGTTTGGGCCAGGAGGCATTACAGTCTGCCCTCTGTATCCACAGATTCTGCATCCATGGAGTCAACCCAACCATGGTTTGATAATATTCACACAAAATTCCAGAAAGCAAACGTGGAACCAAACCTCAGTGGATACTGAGGGCTGACTGTACTTAGTTATATATTGGTGACTGAGTAGAGGTTGTAGGATCTCTAGCATGATTTTAGACTGTTCTTACATGTTTTAACTTGCTAACATGTTTAATCTATTTCTGATCTGTTTGAATTATTTTATTGTTTAACTTGTTTTACTCAGTTTATATTGATTTTATTTGTATGCCATCCTAATATCTTTTGATATAGGCAGGATAGAAATACTTTAATGAATAAAAAAATAAATACATGATGATAAATTTTTTATTTTTGAAATCTTAATGCATGCCTCTTTTGATAAGGAAAGAAATTTGAAAATGCAGAGATGTTTGGCCAGTACCCACTTCAAGTTAATGGTTTCAAAGATCTCCATGAGTGCCTAGAAGCTGCCATGATTGAAGGGGAAATTGAATCCTTACACTCAGAAAATTCTGGGAAGTCTGGCCAGGAGGTGAGTGACATGCTTAGGCTTCTGGAGACATCTGTAACCCTTCCCATGATGCTGACTGGGTTTAAAATATAAATGACACAAATGCAAAATATTTTGGCAGACCATTTATTTACTCTGATGAGACATGGCTTCTGTTTCAGCTGAAAGTAAAAGCATCACATGTTGTATGTTTATTTAGATCAGTGGGACACAGAGTACGTTTTTTCTTCCTTTTTGAAAAGTGATATTTAAAACAAATCAAAATTGCATATTTTCATGGGCTTTTTTTTTTCTATTGTCATGCTTCAAGTCGCAATGAAATAGAACAGTGTTCCCAACAGGAAGGAAATATTTGGTTTGGGACCAGAAACTAATGATTAGACAAGGCTTATGTGTGCTCCCAAAGCCATATTTTAATTTTCTTTGAATTTGATTCTTTAACATTAACAGATTGAACGGATTTTGAAAATGGTATCTTCATGGTTAGTATATGTCTTTGTGTTAACCCATTGATTTATGTGGGATACCTTCTTTTAACTTTGTAGACTGAGAAGTGGGTGTATTTGACAGTCTTGATAGATCTCAGTTGGCAAGTTTACAGTTCTTACTACTTCAGTAGCCCTTTTTTGGGTTATAGTTCAAAACCTCTTCATTTTTACAGTAAAAATGAAAGGGTGATCAGAAGAAGATGTAAACTTTAAAGGGTTAATTATATCACTCTAAATAATGTCAATTAGACGTGTTATATCTCCAGCTAGCTAAGTAGGAAACATGTTCTTTTTATTGGAGTCCATATAAAAATGCCACTTTGCCCAATAGAAAAGTGTTACAAGAGTGGATAATGTTACTGGTGCTGAGTCAAAGTCATCCAATAGTAATATTAAAAGGTCTTAATCAGTTTATTTTAACGTTTTCTTACTTCGGTAAAGATGCAGACATTTCCTATGGAGTAGGAGTTTGTTTCTCAGTAACATCTAGAGTTCTTTCCATAAATATTGGGCTTTCTTTGTAGATAACACCATCTTTCGTTTTTTTTTGTCCTGGTTTTCTCTAAGGTTCTAGGATAACATCTTTCCTAAAGTGTTTCTCAGTGCATATTTACTGCATCCAAAGTTCAGCCTAGTGAGTTGGAATAAAGATCTGTTCATTTTCTAGAAAAGCAGACACTACAAAATTGAAATTATATGCATCAGACACATTTTGATTTTTATATGCCGAGGTCAGTAATTTGGATTAAATATCTAAATAAAGCAGACAGAAAACGTATTAAATTTCCTCCTCTCTCAAATGAGTAAATAAATATAGAAATATCATGTTGTTTTGGCATTTTAATTAATTTTAACAAAAATCAGTTCATACAATTATTCACTGAATAAACAAAAGATGTCAATTGTGAAGTAGAAATTCTTTGCTGTAAAATTGCCAGCTACTGCAAGAGAAGAAATATCAAAGGATAGATTTTGATTAAATCTGAGTGTGAATATAATGCTATAGTAGCGCCATTGCTGTGTTTTAGAATATGATCTGAAACAAATAACTGATTTTGAAGAAAGCTAAGAAAAGAGACTTTAAAAAAAGAGGAGGAGGAAGAAGAAGAAGACCTCATAGCAGTGATTTTTTTTCTTGTTGGAGATACAAGAGGTAGAAGAGAAGCTAGTCACGCAGAACTTAATATAAGAAAACATGTGTTTTCAAATTTTAGATCTGTATATACCTTTTGAATAGCACTAATTTCAAAATAGGTAGACTTTTGCACATATATGGACAAATGGAATTTTTATTAACAGATTATATGATGAATTTGAAGATATAACTTTATAAAAATTTTCAGCTGTAAACAGTAATGTGCCACAGAAAATGTACAGTGATAATATTCTCCCAAGCATGTTTTTGCTCAAATAAGTTGAAGAGAAACTTTCCTTTGAAGAGAATGTACCTGAAATGCAATTATTCTTGTCTTTTGTTTTTTGCAGCACTGGTTTACTGAGCTTCCTCCTGTCTTAACTTTTGAGCTCTCAAGATTTGAATTCAATCAGGCTTTGGGGAGGCCAGAAAAGATACACAACAAATTAGAATTCCCTCAAGTTTTATACCTGGACAGGTAGAAGCATATTGTGTAATTCTCTGTCTCAACTATAAAACCTGCACTGTAATATGCAGAAAGCACTAAACAGTCATTAGATGTATTATTTCTTTTAAATAAATTTAATTATCGAACAACAACAATTTACAGGATAGAGTGAATTTTTTAGAAGTAAATATTATATAATTCCAACAAATTTTAAATTTTGATTAAGACCAAATGTTGTAGAGTTTGTCAGTTATGCACTTATAATTGCACTTATTGCAGTTTCATTAGAAGCTGATTCCAGACCTTGCTTTTCCAGTGATATAATAAAGGACCCTGATGTCCTTTTCAAAATTTTGATATTTTGAATTTACCTGCCAAATACAGAAAAATGATTAATTCTTTATGAGTTATTTTTTATTATAAGGAGGAAGGTGGGGGTGGGGAGAGACAAGAAACCAATCTCCAGGGTGGCCCTGTATTTTTATGTTACTATCCTATTATATGAACATCTCTGACTATTAGATAGACCAAAAACAAACAAACCTCAAAACAAAACACATTAACAAACACTCCACAGTGATGTATAATCTTTAGACTGTGTTCACATATATGAATATACATATATATAATACAATGACTTCATAGAAGCCTTGCTTCAGAGAGTTGCCCTGGTCATTTTGATTGACACAAGCACCTAAATCATTTTGCTATTCCTGTTTCGCTTGAAATGCAGGCCCCAGGATATATTAATTAAAAAAAGAATACATTCATGATACTTGACCTTCAATGGAACTTGAATAATTAGAAATCAGTTCTTCAAAGCCTTTTAGGGCTCTGGAGCCTTAGCTATAATGCCTTCAAAATAAGTGAAATAAACTACTGTACCTGGTGTGGTTGAAACAGAATGTTGGAATAGTGTTCCATAATCAGGATATTGGATTTCATTTACAAGTGACATCTAAAAGTAAACCCCCAAATCTGTAAGTTGATATTGTTGTTGTGTGCCTTAAAGTTGTTTGCCAGTTATGGTGGCCCTAAAGCAAACTTATCACAGAGTTTTCTTGGCAAGATTTGTTCAGAGGGGATAGAATCATAGAATCATATGATTGTAAAGTTGGGAAAGATGACAAGGGCCATCCAGTCCAACCCCCTGTCATACAGGAAATCACAATCAAAACATAATAATAATAATAATAATAATAATAATAAAAATTTTTATTTCTAGCCCGCCCCTCTGAACAAGCAATCGGGGCAGGTTACAGCAAAAGTTAAAACAGTGTTAGTTAAAATATCCCATCCCTTCCCTCACCACCCCCCTTAAGAAGAAAATTAAATCACAGTAGAGTTAAAAAATGGAATAAAACGAAATAAGGCAATAAAAAGCAGCAACAGGGAAACGGGCCTGAAGAACCTAGATTGTAGGGGTGGGAAAAAAACACAGGAAAGGAAGGCTGGAAGACACTAGGGCCTAGGTTTGGAGCCGAGAGGTGTTCACATTCTCTGGGAAGGCCTGCTGGAAGAGATGCGTCTTTAGGGCATATTTGAAGCCTTCTAAAGATGGAATAAGACGCATCTCATCCGGCAGGTCATTCCACAGCTTGGGGGCGACAGCTGAAAGGGCCCTCTGGGAGGTCTGGACCAGCCTGGTCTTCATGGGCTGTACCAAATTCCTCCCAGAGGACCGAAGTGTGCAGGGGGGTTCATACGGGAAGAGGCGGTCTCTTAGGTAGGATGGTCCCAAGCCATGTAGGGCTTTAAAGGTTAAAACCAACACCTGGTTCAATCTGTTTTCCCTCATTCAATCCATTACCGCCGCAAGACAGTCATTGAGAGGGGAGATGCCATCAGAGGTCTGAGCAGACAATCTAGTCACAGAGAAATATATCTGAGTGTCATCAGCGTACTAATGACACTGAGCTCCGTGCCTCTGAGTGATCTCTCCAAGCGGCTTAATGTAAATATTAAATAACATCAGAGACAGGATGGTGCCGTGAGGGACGCCCCAGCTAAGCTTGATTTTAGAAGAGCAGCTGTCCCCGAGTCTCACCCTTTGTGATCTGCTGGAGAGAAAGGATTGGAACCATCTAAGCGCAGTGCCACCAATCCCCAACTCTCGCAGCCGATCCAAAAGGATGGAATGATCTATTGTACCAAAGGCTGCCGAGAGATGCAAGACCACCAGCAGGGTCACACTACCCCTGTCAATGCTCAGGCGGAGGTCGTCAGTCAGAGCAACCATGGCAGTCTCCACTCCATATCCTGCCTTGAAGCCGGTTTGAAATGGATTGAGGTAATCGGTTTCATCCAAGACGGCTTGGAGTTGGGAGGTGACTGCTCTCTCGATCACATTGCTGAGCAAAGGCAGCAAGGAAACTGGTCTTTAGTTATTTCTGTCCAGGGGATCAAGAGAAGGCTTCTTCAGGAGGGGCTTGATGGCCGCCTCCTTCAGACAAGATAGAACGATGCCTTCCCTAAGGGACACATTGATCACCTCCTGAAGGAATGTTCTCAATGCGTTCCCCTCCCTGGACGACCAGCCAAGATGGACCTGGATCGAGGGAGCAAGTCATCTTCCTCACACATCCAAGGAGCTTGTCCACGTCATTGGTACTCACCAATTGAAACTTAGGCAGTAAACTGACAGTAACAGAGTTGCTAGATACCTCACCTATGGGCACTGGATAAATATTGGCATCCAAGTCGACTCTTATCCGAGAGATTTTATCTGCAAAGTGAATGTTAAACGCCTCACAGCAGGCTGCTGTAGGCTCTAGCAGGGGGTTTGGCGCAGGGGGAACCTGTGTCATCTCCCCCACCACCTTAAACAGCTCTCCTGGGTGGGACTCTGCAGACGCAATGTGTGCAGAGCAGAGAGATCTCCGCGCTGTACGCAAAGCTTCTCCATAGATGCGAAGATTCAGTCTATAGCGAGTTCAGTTGGATTGGAGGCGAGTGTTTCGCCATTCGCACTCTAGTCGTTGTCCAGCCCGCTTCATCTCCCTGAGATCTTCCATATACCAGGGTTTCTGGTTGGAAGTGGGCTGGAAAGGACGCTCAGGAGCAATTGTGTTGATAGCCCTGGTGACATCAGTATTCCAAATGTCGACCAGGGTCTTAACAGAATCACTGGCATTCCCAACCAGCAAACCCTCTAGGACTTTCTGGAAGCCAATTG
Organism: Urosaurus nigricauda; assembly: GCA_034509955.1. NCBI lineage: Eukaryota > Metazoa > Chordata > Lepidosauria > Squamata > Phrynosomatidae > Urosaurus > Urosaurus nigricauda. Next base: position 62,352,762 of record JAOEGL010000003.1, read on the forward strand.
GCCAATCCATGATCCTTCAAGGGTGGACCATTCTAATGGGTCCGCCACCCCCTGGGGGATGGAAAGTGGCCTTTAGCTCCAACTTGATCAGGAAACATCCCCAACAGATGGCCATCTGGCTTCTGTTTAAAGATCTCCAAGGAAGGAGACCCCACCATGGTCCAAGGGAGTGTGTTCCACTGTCGAACAGCTCTTACTGTCAGAAAGTTCCTCCTAAAGTTGAGGTGGAATCTCTGTTCCTGGAACTGGAGCAGCAGGAAAAAAAAAGCTTGCTCCGTCCTCAATGTGACACCCCTTCACATACTTCAAGAGGGCTATCATACTGTCTCTTCTTCAGGCTCTTCTCCCTAAGTCTTTCTTCATTTAAGGCATGATTTCCAGACCCGTCACCATTTTAGTCGTCCACCTGTAGACACGCTCCAAATCCTTTTTCAATTGTGGTGCCCAGAAATGGACACATTATTCTAGGTGAGGCCTGACCAAGGCAGAATAGAGTAGCACTAGTACTTTCCTTGATCTAGACACTATACTTCTGTTAATGCAGTCTAGAATTGCATTGACCTTTTTAGCTGCCGCATCACACTGTTGAATCATGTTCAACTTGTGGTCTAAGAGAACTCCTAGATTCCTTTCACATGTAGTCTCATTGAGCCAGATGTCCCTCATCCTATATCTGTGCATTTCATTTTTTTCCCTAAGTGCAGTACTTTACATTTCTCTGTGTTGAAATTCATTTTGCTATCTTTGTCCCAGCTTTCTAATCTATTAAGGTCATTTTGAATTTTCATCTTATCCTCTGGGGTATTAGCTATTCCTCCTAATTTGGTGTCATCTGAAAATTTGATAAGTGTGCCCCCTATTCATCTAAGTCATTGATAAAGATGTTGAATAGCACTGGGCCCAGGACAGAACCTTGTGGCACCCCACTGGTCACTTCTCTCCAGGATGAAGAGGAGCCATTGCTCAATACCCTTTAGGTTCAGCCAATCAACCATTTACAAATCCATTTCACAGTTGCATTGTCTAACCTACATTTTACAAGCTTGTTTGCAAGAATGTCATGGGGGACCTTGTCAAAGGCTTTACTGAAATCAAGATATGCAATATCCACAGCTTTCCCATCATCTACCAAACTGGCAATTTTATCAAAAAAAGGAGATCAGGTTAGTCTGGTATGACTTGTTTTTCTGAAACCCATATTGACTTTTTGTGATTATGGCATTCCCTTCTAAATGTTCACAGACTCTCTGTTTAATTATCTGCTCTAGAATCTTTCCTGGTATTAATGTCAGATTAACTGGACAATAATTGTTGGGATCCTCTTTTTTTTTTAACGATGGGGACAACATTTGCTCTCCTCCAGACTGCTGGGATTTTTGTTCTCCAGGAGGTCTCAAAGATTATTACCAGTGGTTCTGAGATTATATTTGCCAGTTCTTTTCATACCCTTGGGGTTCATCTGGTCCTGGAGAGTTAAATTAATTTAGATTAACCAGGTATTCCTGACTACTCCTTTGCTTATTCTTATCCCCTATTGTGTCCTCTGCTCCATTTTCCTCAGGTTGAGCACCCTTTTCCTTTTGTGAGAAAACTCAGGCATAGAAGGTGTTGAGTAATTCTGCCTTTTCTCTGTTCCCTGTTAGCATTTCGCCATCTTCTCCACGTAGTGGCCCCATCATTTCTTCTTTCTTCTTTTTGCTGTGAACATTCCCCCAAAAGCCCTTTTTATTGTTCTTAACCTTCATAGCAAGCCTGAGCTCATTCTGCACTTTAGTTTTTCTGACTTTACCCTTACACATGCTTACTATTTGTTTGAATTCCTCTTTGGTGATTTTTTCCCCTTTTCCATTTCTTATATATGCCCCATTTAAAACTTAGCTCAATTGAAAGTTCTTTAGCCATCTATCTTGATTTCTTTAGACACCTCTCATTTTTCCTCCTGATGGAAACTGTTTGAAATTGTGCCTTCAGTATCTTCCTTTTGAGAAACTCCCATCTGTCCTGAACTCTCTTCTCTTTTAGTGTTCCTGACATGGGATCACCCCTAGTATTTCCCTAAAGTCTAGAATGTGTGTATGACTATGCCTGGCTTCTCATTTCCGCTGTATAACAAATTCTGGGAGAACATGGTCACTCCTACCTAAGCATCCCACCACTTTTTGCTATTAATCACTTTTTAAAAAATATTTTTGTTAGAAGTCCCTAAAAGGGCGATGGCACACAAAAAAGTCTTAATAAGGAGGTATTAACAGCCCTTTCCAGTAAAGCTGTATCTTCATTTAGAAATTGTTTAGAAATGGGATATTTTGAGTAAATAGAGATTGGTTACATGTATGCAAAAAAAGAAAACCTCTTAACCCAATATGGAACTTTATCACCACGGTATAAGGAAAAGAAAGAACATCTCTGCCATCCAACATAAATTAAGTCAACTAACAGAGCTGGAAGTTCAGATGATATATACTTAAATCAGGGATTCCTCTGCCCCCCCTTTTTTTGATCAGTTATTCTGAATAACATACATTTTGAATCATTGATCTTTTTCATTAGTAATTATTAATCAGCCTAGTGATTGATTTATAGTTCAATTGAGTTGTTGTTGTTGTTAATCTTTATTTATATAGCGCTGTAAATTTATACAGTGTACAGCAATCTTATATAATCTTATAATTAGACAGTTCCCTGCTCTCAGGCTTACAATCTAAAAGAGACAACACAAAAGGAGAAGGGAAAGGTGGCGGGAAAGGGATGAGGTCCAGTAGTTCTTCTCTCCCTCTGGGGCCTGGACCAAGGCAAATGCTTCCCCTTAAGATATTTTCTTTTGACTACAGTGGGTTCTTAGTATCCATTGGGGTTTGGTTCCAGGACCCCAGTAGATACTGAAATCCATGGATGCTCAAAATCCATTATATAAAATAACAAAAATCAAGGTTTGCTTTTATTTTTATTTTTTATTTTTAAATATTTTCAAGCTGTGGATGGTTCAGTCCATGGATTCAGAATCCATGGATATGGAGGACTGACTGTGTGTGTGTGTGTGTACATGATTCATGTCTTGTATACAGCTAGTCACTTCATTGTATGCTGAAAAGTAAAATACTCTTTCAATATAAAACAAAAGCATAAATAGCACTCTGTATCTGCTGCTATCCATGAACCACTTTTTACTTTTGTTGTATTTTTCCGGCATTTTATCGAGTAAATATCAAACACATTAACTCCATTTTTAAAATAATATAAAATTCCTGCGGCGAGCAGATGTGATAATATGTGCAGCTGAGTTCTGGACAGAGATTAAAGGATGGAGGTGTGTGAGAGGAAGCCCTGTCAGAAGAGGATTACAATAGTCTAGTTGTGATACCACTAAGGCATGGAGGCTGAGAGCAATGGACAGATTTTAGCAATGTTGTAAAGAGAGAATCTACAGGCTTTGGCGGTGGCCTGAATCTGGGAAATAAATCAAAAATGAAACTAAGACTGTGGGCTTGCTGAACTGGTTGAATAGAAGTGCCGTCAACAGAAACAGAAAAGGAGTATTTAAGGATGGGCTTAGGTGGGAAGATGAGAAGCTTTGTCTTAGACATGTTGAGCTTCAAGCACCAATGCCACATCCACTGAGAGACAGCAGTCAGACAAGATGAAATTTGCTGTTCAAGCCCTGGTGAATGGTCAGGGGTGGAAAGATACAGCTGGGTGTCATCAGCATACACTTGATAGGAGAAACCAAAAAAACTGATGAGTTTACCAAGGGACAATGTGTATAGAGAGAACAGAAAGGGACCCAGGACAGAGCCCTGAGGAACTCCAACAGATAAGGGAACAGAGGAGGAAGTCTGACCACCTGTGACCACTGCAAAAGATCTGTCTGACAAGTAAGATTTAAACCAGTCAAGAACAGAGTTGGAGAACCCAAGGTCAGAGAGTAAGTCAAGCAGGAGACAGTGATCCACAGACAAATCAAGAAGAATGAGAATAGAGTAGAGGCCATTCGCTTAGGTCTGCAAGAGATCATTTGAGATCTTGGTGAGGGCTATCTCTGTAGAGTGCCGTGGATGGAAACCAGACTGAAAAGGGTCCAGGATGGAGTTGGCTTCAAGAAACTCAAGACAGCGAGAATAAATGACCCGTTCCAGAACCTTAGAAAAGGAAGAACAGAGATCAAACGATAGCTAGACTAAGAAGAAGGGTTGAGAGAAGGTTTCTTCAGAATTGGGGAAATGAGAGCATGTTTGAAGTCCGAAGGGAAGGAACCCACAGAGAGAGAGAGAGAGAGAGAGAGAGAGAGAGAGAGAGGGAGATTAAAGATTAAAAGAGTGAGGGCAGAAAAGAAGGGGCTATAGAGATTAGAAGACAGGAGGGGATAGGATCAAGAGAACAAGTTGTAGGTTGGGAAGAATTTAGCAGCATAGAGAGTTCATCTAGAGAATGTTAATGAACAAAGATAAGATAGCCACCATCAAAAATAGAGCTAATTGGAATGTTTGTGCTGAGTGACAAAAGATCTCTGCAATTTAAAATAATGGGGTGAAGCAAATGGGACTAAAGGAACAGCTAGAGGCTGCTCTAGCCGTGGGACCACCGGAGCAACTGGTTGCCACAGTCCTGAGGGTGCCCGCTACCATGGTCCTCAACAGGTCGCAAAAAGGAGCAGTAAGATAGTTCCTTTGCAACTGGTTTTGGGTCACGTTTGGCGGCCCAGATGCAGCCTCAGTGCAATCAGGCAGTGTGGATCTTGTGCGCTCCCCGCCTCCAGATGGGCCTCAGAGTAGCCCTTTTGGGTTGTCTGTTTAAGGCCAATGTTTAAGCTTTATTTATTTATTTGGTTTAGTTCAGGTCACCTCTAAGTCTGTGACTTGTCCAAAATGGTGAATACCTAAAATAGGGGAAAAAATTCATAATGGATCTGGTAGCACTTTTGTATCATACAGAGAAAGATGTAATAAAATGTTTTGTCCATCGATTAGGTTATCCATAGGTTACAAAGAGCATATGGGGCATTAGAGTAGACATCTTTGTTCCAGATCTGGCCCAATACTAGTTGGTAAGGATTCCACTGTATTAGAACACTCTGTGGCCTGGTATGAATTATGTAAGCATTGCAGTACTATCATAAGTTAGACACCCATTGGTGAATTGTATTGTTTGTACACATAAAACAATTCCCTGTGTAAGATACATGTCTCTAAACTAATAAAGAATTTGTTCTGGCACAAATCCAATTGCTCTTCCCAGCTTGAGTAGAAAAAATAGGATTTACATAACTGTTGTTTACCATCTAACAATTGAATCAATGTGTTGACTGGTTGGAGCTAGTAAATGAATTTGGCTATATTTAGTGGCTTCCCAAAGTGAAGATGTTACAGTGGCTGTCCATATCAGTGGAAGTTCATTTTTGGCCCACCCTCCCCCAGTGCAGATGCCAAAAATGTGGATGATCACACATGTATTATTCATTGGTGGCAGTGTGGACATGCATACAGCATGTGCATTCACTTTGCTGTTGTTGAATAAGTCAGGGTGCAATCATCCACGAGTGGTTGATTTTGTGGATTGAAAACCTGTGCATTGTGAGGGCCCACTGTGTTCTCTTTCTGGAATTCATCAAAGTCCTTGCATCTACTTTGCTGAAATCTGTGCAAGCTTCCCAGGTGAACTTTCAGTAATTAGAGTGGAACATGATAATTGGACTGATATGTAATGTATTAATTAGGTCAGACATGAACTTTCTTATAAAATAATCTTTTAAAACACTAAATAAATAAAATGAGAAATCCTCAGCCCCTCCTCTCCAAATAGCCTCTTCAGTGCTGTGAAAATGGTACACAGAGCGTCAGAGGATCCAACTTAACTGTGTATGCTATGGTATGTGGAGAAAAGTACCCTTTCCTCCCATAATTAAGTGGAAGTGTCTTTTGTGAATGAACCATTTTTGTCTACCAATTCTGGACCCATCCTACTATTTTGTAACAAGTTGTTTATTCTTTAATGACAGTAACTGATACATTTTTCAGTCTGAAAATAAACAGTGGCTCGTGTAGATTCTCATAGATCGATGTCCATCCTCTCATTAAAGTGTATTCTAACTGCATGTCTGGCCTTGACAATTTTGTTGTTGTTTGTGAATTTCTATAGATGTGTATAGAGCATCAAACTGTGACTCTGGAGATCAGTTTGATTTCCCCCTCCTTCCTGGAAACCCACTGGGTGACCTTGAGTGAGTCACACTAGCCCCCAGAAAAAACTTGTGATAAGTTCACATTAAGGTCTCTATAAGTGAGAAACAGCCTGAAGACACACAACGAAAGAGGAAAATGTATAATTAACTATTAGATGCAAGTATACAGACACATCATAAATTGGAACTTCAATCAAGAAACTTTACAGCAATAGCACTCATTTCTATACTGCTTATCAATGAACTAGCACTCCCTAAGCGGTTTACAATGTGTGAGCCAATTGCCCACAACAAGCTGGGTACTCATTTTACTGCCTTATGAAAGGATGGATTGCTGAGTGAACCTTGAAGCCCTGCCTGGGGTTGAGCTCACAACCTTGTGGCTGTGAGTGGCTGCAGTACCAGCATTTAACCACTGCTCCACCAGGGCTCTTTCATATTATATAACATATATAACTTTCAAATTAGATTGGATTTGCTTCCTTTAAGTAATTAGAAATTCAAAATAATACTGAATTATGTTTTTCATTAGTCCTAGATAGAGGTTAAGGTCTGTTGATTTGATCATAGGTGGTACTTTAGACTTTGATTTAGACTTTGGATTTAACTTGTTATTGCTAAAAGACATCATTCATTTACTGCTCTTTACTTTGACAGATATATGCATAAAAACAGAGAAATAACACGAATAAAGAGGGATGAAATCAAGAGACTAAAAGAATACCTCACGGTATTGCAACAGAGATTAGAACGGTAATATAGAACATTACTCTGATATGATATGTAAGTAATGTGGAATTTTTAGAAGTACAAGTTGTCTCTATATAACCTTTCCCCAATGCTTATTTCCTCTTGCTTTTATTCTGCTTTTTATACATCCATTAGGAATGAAATATAGTTAAAATTTCATTGAAGTGAGTTTTTGTTTCTTTGAGAGTAAGCTCATAGAGTAGGACTCTAAGAATAAGACTTGCTTGTAGAATTAGGAATATCCATTGTCAGCCTATCTAAGGAGCACTTATGCTAACTAATAGCACATTTCAGATAGGGTCTCCCTATCACTGCCTGTAGATATTAGGGATTGAAGTAAATATTTTTGACATGAAAGACCCCCTATCTTGTGATAAAAAGAGATATTCATAAAATTTAAACCTATTTTTGTACTTTTCAGAAGTTATATTCAGTACATTATTCACTTTTTCTGTTGGAAGGTATCTGTTCCTGAAAACTGATTTAGGGCTGGCCAATTTTAAGAAATGTTTGCTGCCATTAGAACCATCCAGAACTTGGCAGCTGCTTATTTCATACACTTACTAGATGGAAAATCTCTCTTGTGTTCTTGACAACAAACTTATTGCCACTGTAGTATATGAGAGAGGTTTTATTCTCTGCAATGATAATTACACAACATCATATAAAATGCAATTAATGCATGTGTTTGGGAAGTGCTTTTTGTTTAACTAAAGTATTGATGTATTTTTACAGGTATTTAAGCTATGGTTCTGGTCCTAAACGATTCCCTTTGGTAGATGTCCTACAGTATGCACTGGAATTTGCATCAAGTAAGCCAGTGTGTAAGTCTCCTATTGAGGATCTTAATAGTAGTGCTCTCCCTAATGGTACTTTGTCAACACAGGCTATACCAAGGTAAACATCCCTCATTCAATATTTTGATTGTGATTTGCTTAAATATAGGAAATTGGTTTCTCAGTAAATGACCAAGTGGGATATTACTGTGGTTTGGCCAGCTTTATACTGTTGTTACCTCCTTTCAACCAGCAATAGTGATCAGGAGGGCTTGATCCACTCAGCTAGGTAGAAAGCTCAATGCAAAATTTTATAAATAATAATAATGATAATAATAATAATTGCAATAGACCTGTGAACTGACAGGCCTGAAAGCAAGCTGACACATATAAACATTACTGTATACAAATTTTATATATATATATGAGAAGTCCAATAGCTAAACTTTCACAAGTTCCAGAAATATAATCTACAGTACCACCATCCTATTTCAGATAACCCTGAATCTTTCTGCAAGAGTAGTTTCTGCTGTACAAATGTGTTTTTCACTGTGTTTGAAATCTTTTTTCCTTAAATTCCTTTTCCCTCCAAAATTAGTTATTACTGAATAGTCTTGAAATTATTTCATTAATGAAATATAAGGCATTTAAATAATAGATAAAACATGGGGATTGAGATACTAGTTTGAATTGCTAAAGCTCCAAAACCAGAAGGAGCTCTGCAGTGCACCTGACCACTCCTATGGTAGCTGTTAAGGAAAGTGCACAATTTATCTCTGTTAAGAATATACTTTCCTCTCCCTCTATCCATTTTTGTCATGTAAAATGAACAGAGCAGGTTCTGGACAAGTAAACAGGAAGCTCAAACCACATTTACAAAGATCTCTTTGATCTTTAACATCTTCTATGCCTAGCTTGTCAGTTATCCCAGCTATTTCATTTGACCTGGAATTGCCCCTAAATTTACCATGAAAGCTGTATGAGTAAAAGCTGAATTAAAATGGTGAAGACTGGAACACCCTATGGCAATTCACCCTGCATTATGGTTGAGAAGTACTAGCAGCATGGTGTTGAGGAAGATTGACCCATATGTCCTTTGATCCCCGTGGGATGCATGTGATAATGCCAGTCGATGGAGGGTTAAAGGTATTTTGCAGTTTCAGGAATGAAGAATATTTATTGTTTTTATCAGTATGCAGCATCTTTGGAAATATGTTGATTTAGTTTGTTTAAACTAAATATTTCACATTTTTTAACAAATGTAGCACAACAGAACAACAGGGGCCTTCTATAGAAACACAAAGCACATCACCTGCACAACGATCCATAATACACAAGCCCTTCACGCAGTCTCGGATTCCTCCGGATCTGCCAATGCATCCAGCACCAAGACACATAACAGAAGAAGAGCTTTCAGTGCTGGAGGGCTGTTTGCATCGTTGGAGGACGGAAGTAGAAAATGACACTAGAGGTACTGATTGCGAAGTTGGGTTATGAATTCACATATGTGTTCAGTATGGACAGGAAGTTTGGAAGAGGGCAGGGCTTGAGTCCTGAGAAATGCCTCACTGGTTTTCAGGACTGGTCCTATCTGGTAGACTGAGGGGGGGGCAGTTTTTGTAGACAACAGAAACTTGTCTGGTCTAGATGCATACCCTGTTTCCCTGAAAATAAGATATCCCCTGAAAATAAGACCTAGTAGAGGTTTTACTGAATTGCTAAATATAAGGCCTCCCCTGAAAGTAAGACCTAGCAACGTTTTTATATATAAATATACAGTATATAATAAATGTTCATTTTTTGTTCAACAATAAATGTGAATTCTTCTTCATGGAAAAATAAGACATCCCCTGAAAATAAGACCTAGCACATCTTTGTGAGCAAAAATTAATATAAGACACTGTCTTCTTTTCGGGGAAACACAGTATGTCTGTGGTGTAAAGGGGAGCCAAGATGGGCTATTGTGACCCCCCCAGATCTCAAATGTGCTATAGGATCCCTGCGTGTATCGCTCTTCTGCTGCACAAGAAATTTGACATGTGTCATGGAAGTGCATTCATAGACTAATGAGAATGACATTGCCAATTAGAAGACTTGCCAAAAATGGTAATTGAATTAATTGAATATGTTTTAAAATGCAGGGTTATACAATAATCCTTGTTAAGATTGTCATGTTGATGTTTTAGCTCCAGAAAATCTTTTCATTTTTCTCCTACATTAGACTTGCAGGAAAGCATAGCAAGAATACAGCGTACAATTGAACTAATGTATTCTGACAAGTCAATGGTGCAGGTTAGTACTGTTTCCATATGAAATATAACCAGTGCATTTTTCTTGTACATTTTAAATGAGTTTAAACAAGATTAATCAAAATCTGTCCACCACTGTGTGATACCCCATTCTTAATGTAAACTTTACTAACTTCTGTAGGCCTAGATATGAACATGTTATTTATCTGTTAAATTGTTATCCCATCCTGCCATTCTAGCAAATGGTATAGCATAAACTATTTGTAATGCAAATTGGCGTTAAAGATACTCCAACTGGACCTGAGACTTCAACATTTACTCTGTTGCATGTACTGGCTACATGGTAATGCTGTAATATATGGTCCTGCTGGTGAAGATGTGTTGACCACAAACCTTATATTAAGTAATACAGTGCCTTGCAACAAAAGATGATTATCTTGTCATTCCCTATACATTCCTGTCATTTTCTTTTACCTTTCTGTTGAATTTAGCTATTTTGGATAGGGTGTATATAATAAGAACCTAAATCCCATAAAATAACAACAACATCTGTGACTACTACTACTTTTCCTCTTTATTTATATTCCCCCCTTCCCCAAATTCAGGACTCACATCTTTCACAAAACAAAACACAGTGCATGAAGTGCATAGCCACATAATAGTATAACTATACTTCAGATCACTTGAAGAACTTAACTGTTATATATCTGCTTTGCCATTTGCATGTGCAAATAAGCAAGCGTCACAGTTATGGCAATTTGAGTCTTGAACTCCTGCTTCATTCTGAGTAAAATTTATATAGGATTTAGTTTTGAATGTAGAAATATCAAATACACTTCTGAAGTTGTAACATCAAGGATAACACTGGAAGATGTACTTTTTTTACAATTGCACCTAGTAAAATGATCATCTAAAGGTGTCTTCACAGTATGTAATGGAGTTAATAGAATGAGAGTACAGTTGCCCCTTAGAACGTGAGTTCAGAATTTCCTACACATTCAAGTCTCATAGGCTTAAATGGGGCCCATGCATGTGGGGTGCATGGCACAGGCACACGCCTCATAGAGGTTAATGGCTATCGCCCCTCCGCGTATTTTCAAGTCTGTGGACTTGGAGGGGCGTGTAATTATGATCCTTGATTTTTGAGCTCATTTGCTTTTCTTTCCCATTCATTTTTCTTTTGTTAACTATGATCAAAATAGCTAAACATTATCTCTTGATTATATTTTACTTAGGTTCCTTATCGGTTACATGCAGTATTAGTTCATGAAGGCCAGGCTAATGCAGGACACTATTGGGCATATATTTATGACAGTTACCAAAGGAGGTGGATGAAATACAATGATATATCTGTGACAAAGTCTACTTGGGAAGAACTTGAACGTGACTCATTTGGCGGTTACCGGAATGCAAGTGCTTACTGTTTAATGTACATCAATGATAAGGAACCATTTTTAATACAAGGTAAATATTATGAAAATACAAGAATTTTTGCTCCCCATTTGAATAGTTTTGTTAAAAAATGATGAAGAAATAGATACATGGTAGCCTCTAATACTTCATGAAATCAGAAAGACTTGAGAGCCACTGTTGCTTTGTAGTTTGGACATATTTTTTCTAATTATTTCACTGCATTTTACTATTCTTCTCGTGTATGAAAATGTAACCATTTAAAACAAACAAAAAGGGATTTCAAAGGATTGTTAGAAGTGGGTAGAGAGTACGTGGAAGGAGCAGTTCTTCTATGAGTCACATCACCCCCACAACAACTTGATAAATCATAATATAAGGAGAAATTAGTTGGAAAATGCTTATTTCTTTAGTAATAATTACAACAATTCATACCATGGTAGCACATCAGTTTGTAAACAAAGCTGAAAAATGTATTTCATTATAGTATCGTAGCTGTCTCCCACAAGTAACTATTTAGACATCTTTCTTTTAAATGATGGATAAAAATATCTGTGCATATTCTTTTAAATGTTATTTAATGCATGAGACATACATATTGTTGTTGTAACAGAGGAATTCAACAAGGAAACAGGTCAAATGGTTGTTGGAATTGATACATTGCCTCCTGATTTAAGAGAGTATGTCAAAGAAGACAATAAGCGATTTGAAAAAGAGTTAGAAGAATGGGATGCTCAGATTGCTCTGAAAGCACAAGAAGAAAAAGCATTAATATCCCAAACAGCCAGAGTGCCTATGGCTTTCACTGCCCAAGGTTAGTAAGGAAAACAACAACTAATCTTTTTCTCTTTATCTTGTTATCAATATTCCAGTGTGTTATTTAGTAAAAATCAGAATGGTGAGAGCATGACCACCTGTTCAGCAGTGAATGCCCAATGCAAGACTGATGTAATGGTGTCCTGACATAGCTGCTATCTGTCCATTGCTCCCCAGTAACTGCTCCTGCTTTCACGTGCAGATAACATGCAAAGCAATATATATATATAGTGATATTTTCTTGATTGAGAACCAATTTTGTTGCAACTTGAAAAAAGTTTTCTAGGTTCAAAATTCAGACCATATACTTGCAATTATGTATGATCAGCAATATAGGCCTGATTCAGATGTCATGAAAAGCCATGGTTTCAAGAACCCTGTTTTATTGGAGATGAGTAAAGTATACTTTTGTATATTGCCCTATTCCCCCTGCTTGGCTGTTTCTCTTAGTGAGATGAGCTAAATATGCCACAGATCATTCATAACTTGTTTGTGATTTTGTCCAAATCAGAGGTTTAGGTTTGCATCTATCTGTCTGTATACGTTTTAATCTACCTGATACGTGTTTTGTTTTGTTTTTGGGGTATTTGCTTGCTGTTGCACTCTGTGGTTGTTTAGATGAAAAACTGCTGCCTCAACTGTAATATAGCTACATGCTAGTTCTCTTATTTTAGTGGTATGAGGCAAGTCCAAAATCTAATACTTCAGTGTGAAGAAATGCCAAAGTTCTGTTTGTTGTTTTCACTGCAGTAATTCCCAATCTTTGTTGTTGCGTGCTTTCAAGTCATTTTTGAATTATGGTGACCCTCAAGTCATCCGGTAGGTTTCCATGACAGAGAAGGTGTAAAATCCTGGTCCTCCAGTGTCCTAGCCCAACACTCAACACAGTACCATTTAAAAAAATGAATGGGAACATGTTTCAGGAATGTGTGGAACAAGTTGGATTGCTGCTCGGCTTAATTTCTTAACAGTAGTCTCATTGATCTGGATCCTAAGAAGACACTATTTTTTGTTAATAATATAGAATATTTACCATCTTCCCCTTTCCATCAATTCAAGGAGAAGAACCAGAATATTTGGAACAACCGTCAAGGACTGATGTTTCAAAGCAGCTGAAAGAAGATTCTATACGAGCCATCACAAAAGCATTTACTGAACAAGAAGATAAGAATCCTGAAATGGTTATGAATTCGGTAAGATGAAAAATATGTATTGTATATACCCAAGTACAAGTCTAGAAATTTTTAGTCAAAAAATTGACCAAAAAAAACTGGGTTGGCTTGTCCATGTGTCAATGTAAGTACTGTACTTTAACGCTTATTTAAAAAAGGAACCATCCCTGGGTGAAAAGTGAGAGTTTAATCTCTTCTTGGAGCACCTACCATAAAAGAAGCACCAACACCCTTTGCTCTCTCATCCATAGAACCTTTAGGGTGAGCACAAACAGCTCTACTTGCTGGAATTTTGTAAATTCTTTGACATCATTTTCCTTTGCTTCATCCTTTATATCCTTTGTTACATGGCTCCAGGTTTTACCCTCGACTTATCCACTGGTCATATCAAAATTCCTAATTTTGGCACCAAAATCTGTCTGCAACTTAAACATGAGGTTGTCTTATAGTTGAGTATATATGGTACATCATTTAGACTGTGTGCATAAATTACACTAAACTGTAATTTAGAAGAGGGATGGGAATTGTGCAGATGCAAGTCTTCTTGAATCATAAGTCCTGAGATCACTTTTTAAAATCTCACACAATTCCAACAGAAGAAAATATCCCTCCCCTTCAGAAAATACTCCCCCCCCCCCGCAATCATCTTGAAGTGACCTCTTTTTCCAAGAATGTCACTTTTGATTTTGGTTATGAAGAGCCAAACCTCTCATGCCTGTACCTAGTTTTAAGAAATATACTGAGTGAATTGTTGCAGTCTCCATTTTATCCCATCTGAGTTTGGAAGCTTCTTCTCCTTTTAGTTAAGCATGTCATGGCTTGTCATGTTCTCTATATACAAGAGCCTATTCAAGTTGAAGGTACCAGAGAATATTCATGTGAAATCAGTGATCTAAATGAAAGTCACCGCAATATTTTTGCGATACCTAAAGTAATCAGGAACCACCTTACAGGAGGCTTTGTAAGTCAGAAGCATCACTTTAGAATTGTGATCCAAAACAGAACAGCAGACAGTGGCGCTGCAACTAGGGAGTAGCGTATTCTCTGTAGACAACTCCATTTAACAATCTACTCTTTGGACCAGCTGAACTTTCCAAATATTCTTCAAAGACAGTCCCAGGTAGAGCATGTTGAAAATCCAACGAGTATGCAGCTAAGGCATGTGTTTACAGTGGACAGATCCAAAGTCTAGGAACAGGTGCAGCTGATGCTTTTGCTGCTGCCTTTAGTTAACCATGGCTGGTCTTTTCTCTATATGCAAAAGCCTGTTCATGTTGAATTTACTAGGGGAGATATCAATTTGAAGTCAATAATATGGATGAAGTTAATTGCAAAAATTTTGCACTACCTAAAGTAATCAGCAATCACATTACACTTCTTAGTTTCATTATATTAGGTGATAATATATACAGTAATATATTTCTAACTCTATTTAAACAAACACATGGCCACCTCGCCAGAAAAACCCACAAAAAACTATTGGCCATTCATTCGTTAAGCTATTTATATCCCACCACATATGAAAAGATCCAAAGTCAATTTTCAAGGTTATTATCTAAGAGGCTTTTATAAGACTGAGAAGCATTACCCTTTTTCATGTGTACTTTGCTCTAGAAGGAGACTCACTGTGAACCAGATTTTGAGGGTGTGACCAGTGTGATGTAGTGGTTTGGACTATTACTCTGGAGAGCGGGGCTTGAATCCCCTTACCCATACAAACACATTGGGCATCCTTGGGCAGGTCTCTCACACTCAGCCTGAGAGGGAGGTAAAGGCAAACTCTAAACAAATTTTGCCAAGACTTCATGATAGGTTTGTCTTAGGGATGCCATAAGTCAGAAACAACTTAAAGATGCAAACAACAATAATGGGACAGAAATACAAGGGGAAAGTAGAAATTTCCTTTTTCTTCCTGCAATGCCAGGATGTGATTGTTTTTACAAGAATGTAGACCAGGAGTGAGGAGCCTTTGGACCTCCAGGTATTGATAAACTACTGTTCCTGCCATTCACTAAACTGGATAGGGTTGTGAAGTCGAAGGCTTTCATGGCCGGCATCCATAGTTTTTTGTGGGTTTTTCGGGCTATGCGGCCATGATTTAGAAGAGTTTTTTTCTGATGTTTCCTGGCGAAACATCGGGGTGGGGGGGCTTTTCTAGTACAACGCCACATAGCACAAAAAACCCACACAAAAAACCAAACAAACAAAAACCCTCTGGATAGGGTTCATGGTAATTGTAGTATATCAACATGGTCTCAGATTCTCCAGCTATATTCTAAACCTATATTTTAGATTCTAGAAAAAGTGATCAATGTTTTGATCTCACTTACACACTTTTTCCTCCTCTTTCCTCCACATAGACATAGAAAATGTGTAAAATTTCCATTGGCATGTATTATAATTTCTAGAGACTACTACCTACTTTGCTAACTAATTAGTGTGTGCAAACTTAGTTCCTCTTGCTCAGCTGAAAGAACAAACTTTTGCATGATAAAATTTGAACAAAAGTTTTTATTCCCTTTTCTTGAACCTGGTGGAAGAACACAGAACGAGCATTTGAGCCTTATACTGCTGTAGTGCATTCCCTCTCACCCTCCCCAGCAACAAATCATGATTTTGTTATAATATCTGAACCAAGTTGAACCAAGTTTTGGTTATAATATCTACCAAGTTGTTTGTATTGTTCCAAGGTCAGAAGAAAGAGGTAAAACACAAGGTCATTGCAGTTATTAATTGACTGTCTTTAAGTAAAGATTGAGCATTGGTCTACTTTCTGTATATGGATCAACATCGTCGTTTCTGATAGGTTTTGAACAAATAAGGATATAATACAATAATAATAATACAATTTATTTATATTCCACATTTTTGCAAGGAATCAAAGCGGATTAAAGATAAAACATGGTACAGTTAAAATTACAATTAAAAAAACCCCATCTTCCAATCCTCCCCCCCCCCCCCCCGATCATAAAAACATAGTCAAATTCATAAAAAGAGATTTAACGATAAACTGAGTTAAAAGGATCCAACCAAGTTCCCTAAAATTGTGGAGTTGGGCAGGAAGATGTCTTAGAATCATAACATCATAGAGATGTCTTCTTTTGGGGGGGGGGGGGGTGGAGCAGGAGCCGATGATAGGGCTGCCTTTAATGAAGTGACATGAGGCAGTTACTTCATGTGATAAATTTCAGACAAATTGCTACTTTCCCATTCATGAATCAACATCAGTATGTCCATTTTAAAATGGGATCTGCAGTCTAATTAGGTAGCATTTTTACTTTGAAGTGATTTCTGTGCTGGAGAAAATGTCTATAGTTCCTTGTAATGTAAGTTCATTTTGTTGAGTTCATTTTGCTGCAAAAAAAAAAAAAATGATGGGAGAAAGGCTCTTATTAGACTTCAAAAGTGACAGTATCTTTATACATGGTTTTACTACAGTACCTCAGACAGGCTATGTCCATGTTTTGTTTTGTTTTTTTTCAAAAAAAAAAAGAAGAACAAATTTTGAACAATAAAATTATTTAACTGTAGATTGGGTAAGAATTTTATCATTCTCTCAGTCTACAATGTTGGCAGCTCAAAGTTACATACAATTGTAGTCCCATTAATTCAGAATAGCATATATGTAATAAAATAAGATACTGCGTTTACATCTAGAAAATTCCAAATTCAAATGTACATGCATGTTCTGTCAGCTTCTAACTTAAAGTTTTCACACTAAATCTAAGATGAGGAAAGCAGCATTAGAAAATTAAATATATGGTTTTACTATCAAGGATGTCAATGTGAAGGACTATGTACTATTGTGAGTGTGCCTTCGTTTTTAATTTTAGACTGTTTACTTTCATTTTTAAGATGTCAGTGAATGGAATATAAAGGGTAAGATTTGCAGTCATTCTCAAAGTAGCTTACCTGGTAGTTGGATAAGTTAGCCATTATTTTTCATTTATGTTTTTACCCTTACCTGATGTTTTTTTCTCCTACAGAAATCTGATAGCACCCAAGTTCCAACTACTCCTAACCATAAAGTTGTAGAGGTAGCGATTCCTGATGTAGGGACTTATGTGATTGAGTCAGAGGAGGGGGGTTATGATGATGAGGTACCATACTCACTAATCACCGTTTTCTGTACCATTCATGCACTGCCTGTTAAGAGATTTTTGGCATGCTTGCACATGGTGACAGTTAACTATCCTCTGTCTTTCTAAATACTTCTAACTTTGTGCTGATTTACTGGAATCTGTTTTACTGGAATCTGATTGATAGTTGCTGCTTATTTTTTTTCAGAGGCCTATGCATGGTGTGGAACTAAACTGAACTGAAATCCACAGAAAAATAAAAAGACCCTTCACATGTCATTTTTGACAGAACTTCATAAATAAATAAATTCTGTTTCTGGGGCCCAGTGGACTGCTTTAAAGAACTAGTTTGAGATAAATAAATTCCTCTAGTATTTAGAAAAATGCAGGATCAACAATGGCAGTACTATCTTTATCAAGACCAATAATATATGCAAGAAAAATTGTGAGAGTATTCCAAATCTTCATATTGCTGCATCCGAAAACATATTAACAAAATCTAGATATGTACACAATTTTGTGTGTGTGTGTGTGTGTGTGTGTGTGTGTATATATATATATATATATATATATATGGTTCTAATAAAGCAGAAGTGAGGAGCATGTTGTCTTTCATATATCATTGGACATCAGTTCCTTTCTGCCCCTGTCATCAGTGCTAGTTGTCAGGAATGATAGGGGTTAACAACCAACAGAAGCTACAGGGCCAGAAGTCCTCCTTCATGAAATAAAGATACCTTTATAAGTTGGACATTTCCCTTATTGACCAGCCTATGTCTTTTGAAATTATTTCAGTGGACTCTGTTGGCAGCATATTCCATAAATATAATCTAATGCAAAAGCTGTTGGGTATATTAGATTATGAAGTGTCAACTGAAGTTCGTCATTAGGTTACTAGGAGGCCCTAGGAAATAAAACAAGTGAAAGCAGAACAGATTGCCCCAAAGCCTAAGTGAAGTATTGGGCTCATAGTAAAAAGTGGAAAGAGACCAGTAGGTTGAACGTTTGCAGTTTAAAAATAATTACTCCTGTGGCAGAGTAAGCCATCTAAATGCAAAATTAATTCCAAGTATAAAGTTAGTTCTGACTCCTGTTATAATTCCAAATGCATTTATTTTATACATCAAAATGTAGATCAAAAGAGAAGTAATCCACTTTACAGCTACTCCACTGTAAATGCAAGTGATGTGCTGTTTTTATTTATTTATTTATTTATTTTACATAGCGCTGTAAATTTACACACTGCTCTACATACAATCTTATAATTAGACAGATCCCTTCCCCCAGGCTTGCAATCTAAAAGAGACAACACAAAAGGAAAAGGGGAAGGTGGTGGGAAGGGGATGAGGTCCAGTGGTTCTTCTCTCCCTCTGGGGCCTGGACCAAGGCAGATGGACTGGAGGGAGGGACGGCTTCTTAATACATAGTTAAAAGGAGGCATCTTGGGGCAGACGACACAATCCTGGGAATGCTTCCCTAAACAATAGTCTTTAACTTAATTTTGAAACTGGTTAGAGAAGTGATGAGGTGCCCATGTGGGGGAAGAAGGTTTCAGGAGTGAGGGGCAGCAAGTGAGAAGGGACGAATCCAGGACAGGGCAGTGGAGATCCTGGGACAGGAGACCTTGACTATCAGAGTGGAGGGTATGAGGAGAGAGAAGTTCAGACAAGTATGGAGGAGCCAGTCTGTGGAGGGCTTAGAAAGTCAACAACAAAAGCTTGTAGTGAATGTGGAAGGGGAAGGGGAGCCAGTAAAGGGAGGATGAGAGGGGAGAAACATGGTCAAAGCGGTGAGCTGATGTGATAATACATGCAGCTGAGTTCTGGACAGAGATTAAAGGATGGAGGTGAGAGAGAGGAAGCCCTGTCAGAAGAAGGTTACAATAATCTAGTTGTGAAACCACTAGGACATAGACCAGAGTCTTGGCAGTGGAGGCTGAGAGGAATTCACTGGGATTTGTCATCCAATTTTAATAACTATTGTTAATTTTTTATTAGAAATCAGTTCACATGATACTCTCTGCTATACTGCTTTTTCTTGCCTCCTGATAATTAATGAAATTGGTGTATTGTGTACAGTTTCTATGAGAAAGAAAGCAGGCTGACAGCCCATCAACTTCCAGCATCCTGGGCTGATCTCTGAAAGAAAATCCAGGATGTTTAAGTTTAAGTGGGGTCAGAAGGTTGCATGTTGCTTTTAGCAAAAATTGGCGGTAATAAATAGGTATCATTTCACTAACAGTTGAACTTGGGAGTTAAAAACTACGAGGTGGTTTCACTCAAGCAATATCTCAAAAGAACGAAGTATGAACAATATAACAGTTGAGCATGTGCTTCAGCCCTAATGTTCCCCCCTTGCTTGTAGATTAAGGGAAATATGTTGGTTGGGACAACATTCTTTAGCTACCAGAATGGCAGTGGATGCTCTTGCCAGGCAGTAGGCACACCCTCAACCTCTGCCATATGGCTGCAGACTAGGCTTGCTGGACCCACAGAGGTGCAGGTCAGGGGGATAATCCACAAGGTGGCAGGTTGGCATTTAGTTTTTTTAAGATCCAATGTGAGGAGGTTGCTGAAGGAGTCTTTGAAGATGTTATCATTTTTAGCTATGTATTCTCAGAGTATGTATCCCCTTTTATTGAGTGGTTTCCAGTGTAAATGCAAAGAGTTTATCTCAAAGGTGAGTAGATCAATGGATCTATTGATGGATTGCCACTACTGATGGCAAGGATTTCTGATTCCCAATTGTTTAACAAAAGAGGCAACAAACGTTAGCTCTGTCCTGGAATAGAAGATTTGGAGTAAACTGGAGTCAATTTCTGTTGGGAAAGCTTGTGAACTTCATTCAGTTCAGGTAAAGATAAGAGTTTCCCCTTTGACAAGATTGTCAAGTTGGATCCGACTGTAGGGGGAGGTGCTCATCTCCGTTATTAAGTTGAGAAGGCAAGTGTTTTCAAAGACTCATGGTCATGTGGCCAGCACGGAACACTGTTACCTTACCACCAAGGTGGTACCTATTTATTTGCACTTTTACATGCTTTCAAACTTCTAGGTTGGCAGAAGCTGGGAATAGTGACAGGAGCTCACTCTGTTATGTGGCACTGGGGTCTTGACCTGCTGACCTTGCGATTGGCAGAGTCAGTATATTAACTGCTTGGTGGACATCAGTATGCAATTAAGAAACAAAGTCTGAAATTCTACATGGAGTCCTTAGTTATTTGCTTTACTGAGGGGCAGCCATGCTCTGTGCAACAGGTCCATTCCTGCTGATGATCAGGGTGTGGGTGGATGTTGTTTTCACCTCCCTCCCACCAGCAACTGAGTCTGTGATATGGAACTGTGACAGGGGCCTGCTTCTGATTGTCTCAGCCGTGCTTGCAGGACAGGAGGTAGAAAAAGCATCTTCCCATTCCCCAATTGCCAGATGAATGGACCTCCTTCTCTTAGTGGCAGATGTCCCGGAAAGTAAGTTTTGAGAGCAGTTACAGTGGGGACCTTGTTATCCACTGGGTTTGGTTCCAAGATCCCCTATGGATAAAAAAATCCATGGATGCTAAAGTCCCATTAAATACAGTCGCAAAGCAAAATGGTGTTACTTATATAAAATGGAAAATCAAGGTTTGCTATTTGGAATTTATACTTTTTTGGAATATTTTCAAGCCGTGGATGCTTGAATCCATGGATAAAAAAATCTGTGGAAAGGAGGGCAGACTGTGTAGTCATGGCAATAGTGCCACAACTGAGACTGTGGGGATCATTAACACAGATTACTTATGGATGTTTAACTCTAGGTTATACATCTATAGTTCTGATACTGATTCCTAACCAGAGTAGATCTCTCAAGCTTAAAACCTGCCTGCCCTGCCATTCATTTTGTCTGCTCTGTGTTGCTTTCACAAGACCATTCAAATACAGTTAAAAGCTGTGTGGTAGAACTGGACAAAATCTGGAGTTGCATATACAGGCAATGAATGAGTCTGTGCTTGTTGACTGCATTTTGGTAACATGCATGGTTATCCTCTCATATTACTCATACTGTCATACTACTTTTTAAGGAGAAATGTTCAAAAGCGGTATAATACTGGGCCCAACAATTCATGGCCTATTACATTTTTGGACTACAATTCCCTGAATCATCTGAGCCTGAAGACTGTGGGAATTATAATCCAAAACAGTAACTTTGAAAGCAGTTGAAAATTATTGTTACCTTCAAACCCTAATTATGGATTTCCTGGACGTTTGTTACCACCCATTGTTGGAAATTAAATCTTGGACTTGAAAGAACTGATATTGTTCTTTTTACTTCTTTTTCGAGCCATATTTAAACATGTTGAGATGGTGTTAAGTTGTTTATTTCAGTGCCCTGCCTTAGGCAGAACCTTTTAATGAAATTAGGACAAAACACATTGGGAGTGTGATAATACAAGGAGTCACATTAAATATCTAACAATTATCTGCAGCTATATGTGTTCTGAAATTATGTTAATCCTTAGAAGAGTAGTGCACATTTTACTTTGTTTCAGAAGCCAGGAAATCTTACAGGTGTGATTTATAGTACTAATTCAGCTTGCTAACAGCACATTTTAAAGTTCTGCATGTGTGCAAAGCTCTTTCATCTTAATTCTGAAAGTATTTCCTGTTGTTATTTTACCATAAATCCAGTTTGCATAATTACTGTGTTGGATGTGGTAAGAATTCAGTGATTTCAAGCCCACAGATTTGATGCTGAAATGCTTGCCACTGCAGTATTTGTATGCATGTGTTGCATATGGCATGAGAATATAAGGGCACAGAGTGACTTGAATTTATATTTTTTTATCACTCAAAATCTATATATATCTATATATCTATATATTAAATCTCCTGTGACAGGTCATGCTGACCCCGAACATGCAAGGCATTATCATGGCTATAGGTAAAGCCACAAATGTGTATGACAGGTGTGGACCTGAAGCAGGGTTCTTTCAGGTACAATCACCTCTTTCAACTTTTTCCTTCCATTTGTTTTTGTATTTTAATTAAAAGTGTGACTGTTCTTGGAATTTTCCTTCTATCACCCAATACAGAGTTGTTGTGTTTTCCTGGAAAGATAACCATATTAACATAGCAGCATCCAAGATTTTTGAAGGCATTATTGTAAATGTTCTTGTGCGTTCTGACATAAAGATAAAATAAATTAACGCACAATGTTCATGGGGTAAGGGCCAAAATAGACGGCCTGGATGGGGCAGCATGAAGATGCACCATCTGAAGATGGATTGGGACCATGGCAGCTGCATGCCATGGTCCCAATTCGGTGATGCACTGGCCAAAAAAGGAGCATTTTTCAACTACTACTGGCATGTAACCACCACACCCAAAAGATCTCTGGAAGCCAGCACTCTGGACACTTTCAGGGCACCCTGGGGGCATGCAACATGTGCGCTCTGTGCCCCCAAGCCACCCGCAGCTGCCTGGAAGGCAGCTTTTAGTGCCGATCTGTACCGTTCCTAAGTCTTGTTGATTTCAGTTTGAATTATTGAAGTGTGAATAGCACTAGGTATTAAACACACTTGTCTAGTAATCTCTGTTCAGGAAATCTTAGATGGTTATGTAGGTAGCTTTCAGTGCTGCACTCTAACAGGTGAAATAATTAGTTCTTCTTCATGGTCCCTGCGAATCATACAAATGGGTTGCACTGCGCCTTCGCAGTCGAATTCGGAACTCTCTGTAATCACTGAGCAGAAAAAGGCTTGCAACTTTTTGGCGGTAGCTCCGCCCCTCCTCTATATAAGCCCAGTTCCCACTTTACCCCAGTTCCTTTTTTTCCGCCGCGTAGGCGACTCGAAAGGAACAGTGCTGGAATCTTTGCTGGTTTGCTACTTCAGTTTTGGATTTTTTGGCTTCTTCGACGATTCTTCTGATTCTCCGTCTTGGCTCCTGTTTTGACCTCTCAGCTCGCTTGACTACGCTTCGTATCTTGGACTGGTTTTGATGTCTCTGGCTCCATTTAAAAACTGTATTGTCTGCAGGGCTAAGGTCCCCCACACTGACTTGCACAAGAAGTGCTTGATTTGCCTGGGGGAGACCCATGATGTGCAGAGTTGCACCCTCTGCAGGTCTCTAACTCCCCAGGCCAGGAAGAACCAGGCGTCCAGACTCAAGTCGTTCCTGCTCAACTGGGCTCTAGCACCTCAGGAGACTCTTCGCTCCACTTCCAGAGCGACTCCTAAGATGTTGGAATCCAAGTCGGCCCCAAAGAGCTCGTCAGAATCCGCAGCCAAAACTCCTGTGGCCCCCGTAGCTACTGTTTTCCCTTCCAGTCCAACTTCCTCATCTCCCCAACAGAAGGAGGCCCCTCCAGCGCAAAGTTCGGGTGAGAAGTCCAAGTCCTCCAAAAAGGACAAGAAGGACAAGCCCAAGTCGGGCTCGGACCAAAGGGATGATGACCAGAGGAAGAAGGTGAAACCTTCTAAGGGCTCTGTGGGTGGCACTACATGCCATGATGATTTGGGATCTAAGTCCATCGGTAAGAGGAAACATTCCTCTGGAACCGAGGTTCCCCATAAAAAAGCCCACTCCGGCTCTGACAAGAGCTCCCTATCCCATCGTAAAGAGGCTGCTTCCGTACCGAAGTTGCTGTCGGTACCGCCTGTGACTGCCCCTTCAAGTGAGGCCCAGCCCTCTGCTTCAGCAGGGGAGGCCGAGGTGGTGCAGCTCCCATCATCGGTTGCCTTGTCCGCCCTGACGTTGTCGCCAGAACGTCGTTTCTCGCCAGGTAGACGCTGGTCCTCGACACCGATGGCTAGATCCGTTTCATCCCATGAGTCCAAGCCCGATCTGGACTATTATTATGACAGTGATACGGGCTGGTACTACGTGGCGGTAGGTCCTTCCACTCTGGAGAGGCGTAGAGACTCTTCTGCCTCTGGCAAGCGTCGGGATCGACGTTGGGTGGCTCTGGACGTGTCTGTAGGTGCCCCGGCGAGGGATCCTGAGGAAAAGATGGATGTAGATGTGGAGGAAGCTGTTCAGAGGATGGAGGTGGAGGCCCAGGTCCATTCCCCTGAGGGGTCTGTCGTCTGTCTCGGCGAGGAGGATTTCCCGCATGATTCTGACCAGGAGGGCTACGCGTCTTCCCATGATGACCACTCAGATCTCCCTCGTGACACTTGCCGCTCCCTGCAGGAGTTTTACCAGCCCAGGCCTGTCTCCCCGTCGGACAATGCTCACCTGTTCGAGGAGCATGTCATTAAAACGGCGATTGCACTGGAGTTGGAGATCACCCGCTCTGAGGATGAGGCTGTGGACCAAGTTGAACGTCAAATCCAGGATTTGACTCCGACACTTGCTGCAATCCCCTTCCTTCCGTCCCTAGAAAGGATTGCGAAGCACTCCTGGCAGACGCCGGCCTCCATCCCATCCACCTCTAGAAAAATAGACGGTCTGTACAGGATCTCCCCGACATCGGCACCGTGGCTGCATGTACACCCGACGCAGAACTCTGCCATCGTCAAGAGATCTCAACATGTCTTTACCCCCAACACCTCGACTTCTCCGACTGACCGCAAGGCCAAGAAAGTGGATGGCTTGGCTAGGAAGGTGTTCGAGGTCTCTGTACTAGGCCTCAAGGTATCCAATTTTAATGCCTGTATGGGGGCCTATGTGCAGTACCTTATGGAGCGTCTGTTCCCTCTGCTGGCCGACCTCCTGGACTACAAGTTGCCGGCAGCTAACCAACTCCGTGAGGAGGCGCACACGATTGGGGGCCTGATTATCACAGCCAGGCACAACGTGGACTGCTCGGCGAAGGCCATGGCGGCTGCCATAGCCCTCAGGAGGCATGCTTGATTTTGAGCGTCAGACCTGACCCCCGCTGCCAAGATGACCATCAAGGACATGCCCTTCAACACTGAGGGCCTTTTCAACAATGACACGGACGAGCGACTGAATTATAAGTACAAAATGAAGGCCGCCGTGAAGAAGCATGACATGTCCTCAGTCCAGCAGGCCACTTCTCGCCGGAGGTTTGTGGGCTCACGTTCCTCTTTTGGTTCAGGTCAGCACTCCTTCCCCCAAGAGCGTCCCTTCCGGCAGCAGGATGCTTGGCAGAGGTTCCCCTCACAGTCCTCCTCCTTCGGGCAGACGCCAGCAAGCTCGGTACCGTAGGCCCTTTTCTAAGAAGTTGGACACCGAAGCCGGTAAGAAGAGGCAATGAGGCTGACCAGCGTTCTCCGTCGTCTCTTCCTTGCCTCCATTCTTCTTAGACCTTTTAAGGCCCTTCTCTGACATCTGGGCCCAAATCACCACCAACGCTTGGGTTTTGACTGTTATCTCTAAGGGATATGCCCTCGAGCTCGAACAGCTTCCGCCCACGGGAGCTGTTGTCTCTACCCCCCCTACCCTTCTCGACGAAGTACGCACTCTATTACTGCAGGGGGTGATTTCCCAGTTTGACCCATCTCAGGCTCACTGGGCCTTTTTCTCCAGGTACTTCACGGTACCGAAGTCAGATGGAGGCCTCTGCCCCATTTTGGACCTCCGACTGCTGAACTCCTTCTTGATTTACAAGAAGTTCAGGATGGTAACTCTTGCCTGTATTCTACCTCTCTTGCACCAGGGACTGTGGTTTGCCACGATAGACCTGAAGGACGCTTACTTCCAAGTTGCCATCTGGGAGAAGCACTGAAGGTTCCTCTCCTTTGCAGTTGGGGTGGACATTTACCACTACAACGTCCTGCCCTTCGGCCTGGCCACAGCTCCGAGGGTTTTGACCAAGTGCATGGCTCCGGTGGTCGCCTACCTTTACCAGCGAGGGTCAAGAGTCTTCCCCTACCTAGACGAATGGCTATTCGCAGCAGACTCAAGAGAGGACCTTTGCCAGGACATCTCCTTTGCTTTCTCCCTCCTGCAATCTCTCGGGCTGGTGCTAAACCTCAAAAAGTCCCACTTGACCCCAGTCACCAGGATCACGTACATCGGGGCCATTCTCGACTCCGACACCTGCGTCGCATACCTGCCAGAGGACCGTTTCCACAAGGCTGTCCTCCACTGCCGTTCCAACAGGCGGGTTCGGGCCAGGGATGTCCAAATGGCAGTCGGTCACATGGCCTCAACAACTTATGTGACCCCGTGGGCGAGCCTTCGGTTTCGACCGCTCCAGTCTTGGTTCCTGTCAGTCTTCAACCCCTTAACCGACCTGCCAGGCAAATGGCTCACGGTTCCAAGGCCGGTCGCCTGGTCCCTCTCGTCGTGGCTAGATTCCCAAAACGCAGGTCATCCTCACCACGGATGCATCCATGGACAGTTGGGGAGCCCACACAATGGGCCTTACCATAAAGGACAAGTGGTAGCTGTGTCACCAGGATCTCCACATCAACACCCTGGAAATGCTGGCTGTGGAGAAAGCCCTGAAGGCCTTCGAATTCAAGTTTCTCGGCAAGGTAGTACAACTCCTGACGGACAACACCACAGTCATATACTACATCAACAAACAAGGAGGCACCAGGTCACTGACGCTACTCGAGATATCTCTGCAAATCTGGCGCTTGTGCGTCCCGAGGGACATCGTTCTCCTGGCAGTTCATCTCCCCGGAGAGGAAAACGTCCTCGCCGATCAACTCAGCAGGTCAGATTCACAATGCTACGAGTGGACTCTGCATCCTGAGACGGTGGCGGACCTCTTCTCGAAATGGGGCACCCCTTGCATAGACCTGTTTGTGTCAGAGACCAACGCCCATTGGATCTGGTTCTGCTCCCGGGATCGGTCCCAATGCTCCCTGGGGGATGCCTTCTGTAGTGAAAAGACCCCAGAAACAGCAAACCCCAGAGACCGAGATAGCCAGTCAACAAGCACCAGGTGACCAGCCAATTAGAAGCTGGCTGGGCGGGGTTGGAGTTTTGACTGAGGAGAGGGACACCACTGAGGGGGGTGCTCTCTAGGTTTCTGATTGGGACAGGTGTAGGTTAGGTTTTAGGGCAGATTAGGCTTTAGGTTGTAAACCAGTTGATTTAAGCGGAGAGTATTTGGCAGATTGCCTGAGGGCTGAAGTATTGTGTCTATGTAACTGTGGTAACATAACCAAGAAGAAAGAAATGCAAAAGCCTTGAAAGTAGTTTACTGATTACTTTGATGTTTGTTAATAAAGTTCAGTATTATTTTATTACAACTTGGCCTCTGTGAAATATTGTGGCACGCTGCTAGAGATAACAAAGCCTCAGACAAGATAGGCAGTGGTGGAGAAGATCTCCACAGAAGAAAAATACAATTGGTGGCAGCAAAGGGGAAGACAGGCATTCTGTGTGGGTGGACTGAGAGAGTCTGAGTGAGTGTCCACGCCACCACACCTTCCTCCACCGCTGGATGGGGGAATTTCTCTACGCCTTCCCCCCGTTCCCACTCATCACAAGGGTCGTCTCCAAGATGTCAAGGGACTTGGTGAACGCGATCCTGATCACCCCCAGGTGGCCCAGGTAGCCGTGGTTTCCGTCCCTGCTTCACCTGTCTCGGAACCGGTTCCTGAGGATCGAGCCAAGGCCCGATCTGCTCACTCTCCAGGAGGGTCGAGTTCGGTATCTGGACATCGAAGACCTCCCTCTGGTGGCGTGGAGACTCCGGCCTTAGCAGACCTTCCGGCGGCGGTGAGGCGTGTGATCCTGGCGGCCCAGAAACCGGCAACCAAGAGGTCCTACTCCAGCAAGTGGCAGAGGTTTCTTCATTTCCTGGCGTCCAAAGACCTCTCCCCGGCCAGGGTGTTGACACCAGTGGTGCTGGAGTTCCTGATGGCACTGGTGGAATCGGGGCTGTGCCTTAATTCCATCAAGTGTTACTTGTCTGCCATTTCTTCACATTTTCAGTTTCAGGGCAGACCTTCTTTCTTCAAGGACCCTTTGGTGAAGGGGTTCTTGAGAGGTTTTAACAATCTACACCTGCCGGTCTCAGTACCAGCACCGGCTTGGAGCCTCCAGGTGATTTTGTCTTGTTTGGGGTCCAAGCCTTTTGAACCTATGGCCACTGCTGATTTGAGGCTGGTGACCTGGAAGACAGCCTTTTTGGTGGCCATCACTTCTGCCCGCCATGCAGGCAAGCTCTGTGCCTTGCGGAGGGACCAGCCTTTCCTTCGGTTCCATAAGGATAAGTTGGTCCTCCGTACCGACATTACCTTCTTACCTAAGGTTGTGTCTGCTTTTCACATGTGCCAAGACATTGTGCTCCTGACCCTGGCCCCGAACCCGACCACCGATACCGAACGCCGTTTGCACCTGTTGGACGTTTGGAGGGCTCTGGCCTTCTATTTGGACAGGACTTCTGGTTCGAGCCGTTCTAACAGACTGTTCCAGTGCTATTCATTACCAAAGAGGGGACTACCTGTGACTGCTCAGAGGTTTTCTAAATGAGTGGCCTGTACCATCCACCTCTGCTACGAACTGTAGAATTCTTCCTTCTAAGGTCAGGGCACATGCAACTAGTGCAGTAGCGGCATCCTCTGCTTTTCTGACTGGGGTCCCACTGGAGGATGTCTGTAAGGCTGCTGTCTGGTCCCAACCAATTACTTTTATTAGGTCGGACACCAGGGCAAGGACCAAGGCGGCCTTTGGGAGGGCAGTGTTATTGTTTGCTATCCACTAACTCATGGTTTCACTGCTATGTTTGACATACGTGTTCTTCTGTCAACACTATCTCAGGGTTAAACACTGTTTACAATGGTTTTGCATTGTTTGGTTCATTGCATACCCATGGTATACGGTTGCATTGTTATGTTCGGGTTCGAGAGCCACTCTCTCAATGTACTGTTGTTTTGCTCAGTTTAATGAGTGTGCTATGTGGATATTACTCAGTTTAATGAGTGTGTTACTTATGCTTTTCGTTTCCATATTATAAATGAGGAACACACGCGAATGCTGGTTCAATTTGACAAATTTTATTGTTGTTGACCAATAAATATTACTTGGTTCATCTTACAACTGTTGTCATGACACTCCCTCCGCCGCTTACTTAAGCTTGCTAGTCTAACCCATTTGTATGATTCGCAGAAACCATGAAGAATAAGGACAGATTGCTTATCTGTAACAGTATTTCTTCGAGTGGTCATCTGTGAATACATACAAATCCTGCCCTTTCTCCCCTCAGTGTCCTGCTCAACATTAGTTCTGCTCCTCCGTTGCTTTGCGGCGGAAAAAAGTCGGATCTGGGCTTATATAGAGGAGGGGCGGAGCTACTGCCAAAAAGTTGCAAGCCTTTTTCTGTCCAGTACTTACAGAGAGTTCTGAATTCGACTGCACAGGCGCAATACAACCCATTTGTATGTATTCACAGAGGACCACTCGAAGAAATACTGTTACAGGTAAGCAACCTGTCCGTCTTCAAGGTTGTGCTGCTCACAGTTAGACTGGGCTGCAGGCCATGTCTGGTCTTTACTATAATTTCCCTACCTCTATTTCAACTCTTTTAAAGGCATACCATAATTTTAAGCTCCAGTAGTTATACTCCCCTGCCTCCATATTTTGCTTTGGGCCAACACCATGATCTTCTGGACATACATCCCAAAAGTTTAATAAAGATCCATGCTTTACTCTGGGCCAGCTTGTGACATATCTGCCTTTCCTGGTATATGTGATTTTTGGTTGATTTACACCGTTCCTCTTCTGATGGCAGTAATTAAAATCTTAATAATCACTTTCTGATCATGAAGTGGCTTGTCTCAGCAACAGAGGTGTCATTGTGCTTGCACAGCTAATATTTATCATATAGACATGTGACATGTTACAGTTTATATTGTAGATCTCTTTGACATGTAACCACAGACTTAATAGAAAGTGATATGTTCAACATTACAGACTTGCAGATATTACATCCAAAGATTTAGCTGATGATATTACTGTTTAATAGGCAGATATGAATCAGTTTTGAATATATATATATATATATATATATATATCCCTTTTGGGCAAGTGCACAAGAATTTTATCAGTTAACTGTTGGAAACCACAGCTATAATGTTGTCTTTCATACCATTGTTTATAATAGTATAAATGGTTATGAAGTTGTTAATTAACCATACAATTCCCTGTTTGGACACCATAGGTAATCCTAATTAATGGGAGACTTTACTCCTCCTTTGTATGAGGGAGGGGCAGAAGGACAATGTGTACAGCCAGATGACTTGCTCATACCTCTGTTTGCCAACTACAATACTATAAATGTAACTTTTGGCTTTTTCTAAAGCCAGCAAGGTTCCTGCCTCATATCTTTTATTTCTCTTGAATACTGACAACCCTACTTGTTTTGGATGACTTCCCGTGAAAAATGGGGTTTTGGAAAGCTGATCCACATAATGTAAATATCACTGTCTAGTGGAGTGGGGAATAAAGTTATACCTGCTTACTTCAGAAATTTTATTGATTTGCTATGCAAACATTTCTCATTCTCTTACAATCATGTACATTTATTCTGCAGTAGTACCCATTTGCCTTACATTACTCTTTAAAAGGGAATTATAGAACCAGGAAACGCTGGAGCTCCTGAGTAACAAGATGAAGAAACAGCATCAGCCAAATAGATTTGTAAAAAGTAGACTTTATTACCATCCCAAGCTTTTTAGATGGTCTGTATTATGTATTGAGTCTCCTTCATCCAAAATGCTTGGGACTACAAGCTTTTGGAATACCGTGTTTGCACATAGATATATAATGAGGTATCTTGGAGATAAGGGAGACTCAAGCTATATTTGTATTTGAAAATGTGATGCTATATCTCTTCTTTCAAACAGAGATTTTAAATACACATTTTTTGTTTTAAAAAAGGGTGGGGGAGAGAAATGCTGTGTTACTTTTGTCTGCTTGCAGCCCCCGCAGTTTCATCTGTTCCATTTTTTCAGCAGAGTGCAGAAAATTAAATCTTTATTACATTCTATAGAAATTCAGCCATAAGTTAATATAGAACTCACATTTTTGGTTAGTACGATGCACTGTACCTAAGTGTAAATTATTAATTCAGCTAATAATCACACCTTGTTAGTTTAAAAATTAAAATTGTTTTTCTTAGTTTTATATTTTCCCTTCTAACTGTAATCTTGTGTATCATGTTACCCCAGCAATATAAAAGCATTGGATAACTGGAAGGGCTGCTGTTGGTAAATAGACAATAATTCTAGAATCCCAATAATTGTCCAGGTTAAAAATAATATTTGTTGACACTGTTTAAATAAAGCTTATAAATCTTAATGCACTAAACCCTTTCGCTTTAAAAATGGGAATATTGCAAATTAAATGGCTTTTGTTAATTGTTTTGTATTTAGGCAATAAAATCAGAATATGCACGGTTACTCAAACTGGCTCAGGAAGACACACCACCTGAATGTGATTACCGTTTGCATCATGCAATTGTGTACTTCATTCAGAATCAGGCACCAAAGAAAATAATTGAGAGAACACTCTTGGAGCAGTTTGCAGATCACAATTTGAGTTTTGATGAAAGGTAATTATGAAAAACAATCTGAAAGGCACTTCTTGAAAAGGTTGTTTAGAAGATTTATTTCTTCTTTTTACCTGGTTGTTGTAATTTGATAGTTTCACTATGTATAGCTCTACTTATTTAACCACAGTTATTCTATGAAAATATATATGTTTTCCTAATAGGCTTGAAACAGTAACAACAGTCAGCTTATACTCACTTTATTTATTTGCTTCTAGTGTGTTCATTTGTGAATACATTATTTCACTATATTTGCCTTCAAAAATCTACAAAATAAAACAGCTTCATTTATATACTGCTTCATACTGCCTAAGCAGTGTCTATATGGTTTACAACTATAACTTACTTGCCCCCAACAATCTGGGTACGCATTTTAGCGACCTTGGAAGGATTCAAGTCTGAGTCAAGCTTGAGCCCTTTTGCTGGTATTGAACTCACAACCTTATGGTTTTGAGTGAATGGCTGCAGTACAGGCATTTAACCACTGAACCACCAGGGCTCCAGCCCTCAATGAACAAACACCAAGTGGTGTCTAAATCCCACAGTTAACAACCACCATTATCTTTGGTTTTCCTTTTGGCTGGATTAAGCCATGGTGGATACCTCAGTGTTAGCCCACCATGTGTTATCAATTCTGAAGCATTTCTGAAGTAAATGAAAAGTCTTACTTACAAGGATCATCTCCTTCATCTTTCCCTCGTTGTCCTAGATTGCCAGGCATTTGTCTGGCCATGGTTGTGGGTGGATCTGGGAAGGGTGAAAAGAACATCCATCAAATAATTTACAACGCCATCTTAATTATGCAACATCTGAAAGGAGGTGGGAATAATAAAACTGTCCATCACTTATAACAATATAGCAAATACAGTCACCCTTCTTTTCTTGCTGACTTGAGATCCGCATTCTTGTTTATTCACACAGGGACAACCTTATCCTCAATGGGGCATGTCCCCATTCAAGCCTATAGGAGTTGAATACATGCAATTCTCCATTTTCGCAGGGGATCCCCACGAAAACAGAGGGCCGACTACATTTTTGTACCATTTATCGGTGAACTAGCACTCCCTAAGCAGCTTACAGTGTGTAAGCCAATTGCCCCAAGCTAGGTACTGGAATGGAAGGCTGAGTGGATCTTGAAGCCCTGCCAGGGATTAAACTCACAACCTTGTGCCTGCAGTATTGACATTTTTAACCACTGCATCACCAGGGTTCCACTTTTGTCCACAACTCAGCTTCTAATATTCATCCCTACTATATTCATATCAGTGATCCTATGGTGCGTGAAGAACATTTTTCCTGATAAAGATAAAAAAGTGGATTTTACTTTAGAAAGGCAGTACATAAAGATTTATTGGCATGAGCAATCAGTTAAAAAAACACTTTCTTTTGTTACTTAGTAGGAGTTTTAGTTTAAATCACTTATCTCAGTAATGATGGATTAGAAATCCATGACACCCCCAGAACAGTAGATAACGGTTGCTGTGGTTAACTGTTATTTGGTTACTGGTAATGGCAGGGCCCCCAGAGATGCATCCCCCACTGTGTTCCGCTGCTCCCTGCTCTGCTGGCAGAAGTGAGGGCAAAGATCCCGGCTTAATCAGAAGTCACAGAACTAGACGCCCGGTGATGGACTTCTGTTGTTTTGGCATACAGACCTCTGGCACAGAGTGTCTGATGGGGAGGATGAAACATTTGCAACTTGTTTCATCCTCCCCTATTACACACTGCGTGCCGGAGGTCTGTAGGCCAAAACAACAGAAGTCCATCACAGAGCATCTAGTTCTGAGACTTGCGGTTAAGCCGGGATCTTTGCCCTTACTTCCACCGGCACAGCAGGGAGCAGTGGAACACAGCATGGCCAAGTGCAGTAGCCAGGGATGAAACATTCATGACTAGGGACTTATTCATCCTCGGCTACTGGAGCGGAGGATGAAACATCCTTCTTGGCATGCGGCCGCTAAGGTGTCATCAGAAATGGCCATGCATGTCAGTGCTGACACACATGTCATAGGTTCACCATCAGGGGTCTAGGAGCAGCCACAGAGGAAGCACTCTCTTGCATTCCCAGAACTAGCACAGTGTAAATGGTTAGAATCATAGACTAAGACAACCTAGGTTTCAGGATTTCAATCTCCATATGGTCATGCTGCTTACTGGGTGACCCTGGGCATAACCTGTCTTAGAGGATGAGAAGCTCTGTACACCTTTAAATATTGTGAAAGAAAGGTGGGATATAACTATAAGAAAAAAATACTAATAGTATCTGGCTGGGAATGGTCTTCAAAGTGGGATAGGTAGAATAACTGTAGATGACTTACAGGGATCCAGGGGTACTTCTATTTTGGCTATGTAACTAGAGTGTCTAGAAATATGCTTAGAGCATTTTAAAAAACTTCATAATGGGGCTTTTTACATTGGCAAGAAAGTGTGATCTGAACTCGCCTTTATGTTAATGCTTAGCAGCTACATAGCAAGCCTCAGGTTTGCATTAAAAAAGTGCAGAGCTGCTACATTGAGGGGTGTGGGAACGACTTATCTGAGTGGTCTTTTTTGTGGCTCAGCAGTTACATGGGAAGCTGTCAGAACGCTACAAACACAGGCGGAGCTGATACATG
The DNA here is from genome assembly GCA_034509955.1 of Urosaurus nigricauda. Taxonomy (NCBI): domain Eukaryota; kingdom Metazoa; phylum Chordata; class Lepidosauria; order Squamata; family Phrynosomatidae; genus Urosaurus; species Urosaurus nigricauda. The sequence continues at coordinate 62,387,255 of JAOEGL010000003.1, forward strand.
GGCAGCAAGAAACGCAGCTTTAAACTGCGATTTTAATTTTTTTTTTCCTTGCTGGCTGCGAACTGCGCTGTTGCGCGGTTCGTACCGCCGCAAACAGCGCTATTCCGATGGTCGAGTCTTGAACTGCGCTATTCCGATGGTCGAGTCTTGAACTGCGCTATTCCGAGGGTCGAGTCTTGAACTGCGCTATTGCGAGGGTCGAGGTTTGAACTGCGCTATTGCGAGGGTCGAGGTTTGAACTGCGCTATTGATAGGGTCGAGGCTACGAATTGCGCAGTTTTAAATGATTTAAAGGGGGCTCCTAATTGATTTTGACAGCAGCCACAGACCGAGCATCTGCAAGAAGACAAAGGAGGAGGAGTGCTGGCCATTGACCCAGTGACGTTGGCATTCGTCAGCACAGGGTCACTGTGGGCATCATCACCAACATGGTTGCCTCCTCTCCTTTGTGGTCGGCACTTGTCGTCAATGTTCAAAGCACAGCCAAAGCTGCCGCCTTTGCCTCCGCTAGTGCTGCCAGGATCGTCAAAGTGACCACTGAAATGACTGCTGTGACCACTGAAATGACTGATGTGACCACTGAAATGATAGCTGATGATGACAGTGATGATAAAGAAGAGAGAACAGCTGCAGTTGGTGTCTCACTGCTTGAGCAGTGTGAATTAGCCGGTGGCATTGCTATGTCCGATTGGGCCTTGACCAGATGGAAATGAGGTCTGAGGTCTCTGCATGAGACCAAGACATCCCTCTCCCCCTTTTTGGGCCACTTGTAGAAGTCTCTGCCATTGTGCAAAGTGCCACAGCAAAGCCTCGGCAAGAGTGTCCCTAGGAGCGGCTGACTTGGACAAATGCAAGTGGGAAATGGCGCTGGAATGTGTGTGGGGGTTCGTGTGAAAATTGAAAGTTTCCTCTTATCACTGCAACTGTAAAAACATCCGCCACCAAAACTGTCAATATCCCAAAGGCGCTACTGCGCATGTCTAGGGTTAGGATTAAGGGCGGAGCTAGGGTTTGGGAGCTTTAAAAAACTGCGCAGTTAAACCCCAGCTTTTACACCTGGAGGGCATAGAACGTTTTAATTAGGAGTGGAGTCCACACCACGCATGCTCCCAACTACGATCCATTCTGATCCGCACCAACAGCGCAGCCTTTAAATGGGCGCCTTAAGGAAACGGAGCCCCATTTAACTGCGCAAGTACACCTTAGCCTTTACATGCACTAGCGCTGTAACGCAGTTATTAAAAAAGTAGTGGGTCAACCGAACTACTTTTTAAAAGCGCGTTTTTTCCCTTAAAACGCCAAAATGGCGTTTTCATGTCACACTTTCCCATTTTATAATGTAAAAGCTGGGTTTTCACCCAGCCTTCAAAACACCTTTTTTTGCCAATGTAAAACGCATCATTGTATTTTTTGGCCTTGGTACTTATCATTTGAATATGAGCATGTATTAGAATCAGAATAAGTTTAACAATGAACATGATCTCAATGGACTACCCCATGTTTCCTTCCAATCTAACACACTGTCATGGAAAATTCTTGTTGGTTCCAGTAATTCTTTCCCTATTGGACTGCTGTAACATGACATCAGAACTCACTGAAGGGAGTTGATGTCTTTCCTTTGCATGGCTAGTGTTCAGAGAGTGAGAGCCAGTGTGGTGCAGTGGTTTGAGTGTTGGACAACTCTGGAGACCAGGGTTGAGATCTCCACTCAACATTGGAAAGCCACTGGGTGACCTTGGTCAAGTTACACACTCAGCCTCAGAGGAAGGCAAAGGCAAATAAATCTTGCCAAGAAACCCCAGTAATAGGTTCACCTTAGAGTCACTATAAGTTAGAAAATAACTTGAAGGTGCACAACAAGTTCAGAGACACTACAAGAAATTGACTAGTTAATGGTGTCGGTTCTGCTAGTTCAGTGGCTTCCTTTCTCCTTTTGGTCTTGAAATGCATGTATAGTGAACTAGAGAAAGTTCTCAAGATCAGAAGAGTTTGCTCCTGTTTTTGCTTGGAGCTAAACCATCATGCAACAGGATGGTAAACTTCTTTCCTGAAAAGTTCTCAATGAGGCTTACTCTTAAGAAGGTGTGCATATAATCTAATGCAACCTGAGAAATTCTATGCATCCTTTATATGAGAACAAGGCACAGTGGCTGTCTGTGCTATCCTTTTCTGTCAACCAGGCCAGTTTGTCCAGGATAGATTTTCATAGTTGACAGCATACTTTGAAAAATAAGTGTTTTAAACCCTTTGAAACAAGAAATACAGCATACCAACCCCATTTCCACTGCAGTGCAAGAATTCACCTGAGCACTGCCATCATTGTGGTATCGATTTCAGCCTAAATGTATGCCTGGTTGCAAAGGAATTTCCTCAGTCTTAATTTAAAGATGCATATGCATTAACCCACCCCACCCCATAAACCCACTCATAGCAACAAAGGGAAACAGCAGTTTTATTTCAACAGTTGTCTCAGGCGTCCTCCCAAACACCTTTCCCATTTTGCATAAATCCCACAAGTAGAAAAGAATCCATTCATTAAGGTTGTTGTTTTTTAAAAGAAAAAAGAAAACATTCTACAGATGTCAGCCCTGTTTGTTTGGTACAGGTGCTACACGAAGAAGATCAGGCTGCTGATCTGATGTGATCATGGAATGTAATATATTGTAATTATTGTTATTTATTTATTTCCCCTCTTTCTTTTTTCTTCTTAAGGTGTCGCAACATAATGAAAGTGGCTCAAGCCAAAATTGAAATGATAAAGCCAGGTGAAGTCAACATGGAAGATTATGAGGCTAGTATTATATTTGAAATAATTCTTCTTATATGTGGCAAACTAAAAGAAGTGGTGTTTAAAGTCCCTCAGAGAAGGTGGGCCCCAAAGGGTTATAGGAAATATTTATCTTCTTATTGGATATTGTGATTATCAGAATTTACAGTCTTTAAAATTAAATTCGCTTGCAAACAGTTTCAAGACAACAGTTTTCTTACTTTTTCCCATTGTTGTGGAAAGTCAGTGCGTGTTAAAGAAGTGGTAAATTCCCTTACGTAAAATTACAGACTATTTTTTTCTTTTGTCACCATCTAAAGGAGGCATTATCTAAAGTATTGCAAACTTGCAGTAGTAAGGAGTAGAGTTTGGTTTTTATAATACCTCAGATAATCATTTTTTTTTCCTTTTATATACAGTGGTGGCACCAAGAGTACAGAAATTTCAGAGATACTACTGTATATATCATGGTGGGATTGGAACTTTTCCAAAAGAAGAAGTAAGGGACAAACTGCTTCTCTAAACCTTGAAAATAAGTACTATCCAAAATTTACTGTGTGCACAGGCATATCTACCAATCTATATATCTATCACAGGAGATTGTAACTTTGACTTTTCAAGACAAGTGGACAGGTCTGTCCAGTTTTTACTAATATTAGAAATTGGATATACAGTAACTTTATTGAATGTGCAGATGGCCAGTGCAGAAAGACTAATCTGAATATAGACACTTGTGTAGCATCAGGGGGGATCATGACCAGACCTGAACACCAAATATGTGCTTCAGCACTGAGCTAATAACATGCTTGCTGATTATGCTCCTCTTCTTCTTTGTGTCATCCCAATCTCCCTTGTAAAATTCTGGTTCCCCTCACAGTTATGGTAGAAATTTGTCTGCAGAACAAAGATGTAGACATTGGGACACTAGAAGAGAAATTAACCAGTATTGTAAACCAGAAGACACCATTTGTAGTGCCTAGGTAATATTATTCCATATTGTAGTGCTGTGCAAAAACATTTTATCTTTTTGTGTGTATGTGTGTGTGCTAGTTTTCATGAAGCCTTGCTGTATCTCATCTGTGCTTACCATAAAAACAAAGAGCTCTCATCAAGAGGCCTATATAGAGGACATGATGAAGAACTGATATCGCATTATAGAAGAGAATGCTTATTAGTAAGTGGAATGCAAATACCGCCTTTCTAATTCTGCAACCTTTTCTATCATGATTCAGATAGGATGTAAATATCAGTTAACTTGTGAAACAGTAATTCATTATATGTTTTTATTTTTTTAAAAAACTTATAATTACTGAGCAGGTTTTTACATTGTTATATAATCAGAATTCTTTAAAACTTTGGCTTTCTTGGGGATTGTAATGTATGTTGAGCATTTCGAGTCTGGGCCATTCTTTTGTTTTCAGTATTTGACATATTTTAGTTATAAGTAGAGTAGATTCCGTCTCTATAACTTGAAGCTGCTTTATTGGTATTCCACCTGTTCCTAGTGATTTATTTCTCCCAATTGCTCTGAGTGCAGCTTTCATGTCATTTTCTAAAATGGTAGGTTCATCTTCAAATGGTTCTTCTTTAAATTAATCTGTCATCCTTTCATCTCTCTTATATAGTTCCTCAGTATATTGTTTTCATCGTCTTTTTATTTTTGCTGGGTCATGTAACGCTTGGTCATTCCCACTGTTGTCTTAAATTGCCCTTTGGTTTCTCAGATCGTGTGGACCTATTATTTGTTTTCTGTTATCATCATCTATTTCTTTGCATTGATTGTTATAATAGTTCTCTTTGTCCCTGTGCAGAAGTCAGTTGACTTCAAAGTTCTAACCCTATTTCTATCTCCTTTTACTTTTACTTTTATTTTTGCTTCTCCTCGTTGCTTAATTACTTAAAGAGTATGTACCTCATCCATTGAGGCTTTTCTTTGTTTTGTTTTTTCCTGCAGATAGTTGTTGTTTGTATTACTCCCTAGCAATTTCCCTGGCTTCATTTCTTCATGCTCCTGCTCAGTTAGGCTTAATAGTGCAAATCTGGTGTTATCTTTAAATTGTACTGCGATAATCTTCAGGTTGTATTTTGCCACAGTGGTTGACTTAGGTCTGAAAAAGACCAGCAGTAAGTGCTGGCTTGGGGGCAATGTGGGGGCATGGTGTTTAGGTGACGCATACCTCAACAATGCCTCCAAGCCGGCATCATGCCGCATGCCCAACCAGACAGTGGGCAGCATTGCGGTGCTCCGGTGGCATGGCATTTATATGCAGGAGCACCACAAAACTGTGGCAGAAAGGGCACCCTTTTGCTGACTTAAAAAGGAGCAGGATTTTGCCACCTCTTTTTGAGCTGGCAAACAGCCAGATCGGGGCAGTGGTGTGCAGTTGCTGCAGCCCTGATCCAACGCTCAAAGGGGTGGTGTGAAGCCACCCCTTCAGGGCCATCTGTTTCAGCCGTTAGTGTTTTACTCTAATTTTTGATATTAACAATTCATGGCCTATGCCACAATATACTCCTGCCCTTGTTTTTGCAGAAAAAATGAAGCTTCTTCATCTTCTGCTTCTGATTATGTAGTCTATTTGATTTCTACATTGGATGCTTCAAGAATGTGTTTGTGATTAAAAAACTTTTGGCCATGCAAAATTCAACCAGTCACACTCCTGCTTTATTTCTTGATCGTAGAACAAATTTCTTACAATCTTGGATTCTACTCCTATTTTCCCCATATTTTTGTTTTCCAAAAAAGTCCTGTTTTGATTAATTTCTTCCAGGACTCCAGCAGATAATCTTTCAGTTTCTTCTACTTCTGCCTCTGTAGTTGGAGTACAAACTTTGATTATGGTTATGTTGATGGGTTTTCCCTGGAATCTTATTAATATGATTCAGTCAGACTGTGCATTATATCCTTTAACTGATTTTGCTACTTGTTTCCTCACTATTGTTGCCACCCCATTTCTTCCTAGATTTTCATTTCCTGAGTAAAACACTGTCTATCTACATACTACATACACTAACATACTACACATAATAACAATGCAACATCAAAAAATAAAAAGGAAAATGCACATTACTTCCAAGTTACTAAATGTTACAGTTATTAAATTCTTTGACTTCCTCTAAACAAATATATAAAATAGACTTTTACTTATTAGTTCAATCTACTATTTTTCTAATCCTTAAATTGCTATTTTTACCCAGCATTTTCTCATAAAATCATATCAGTTCTTGTTTTTAATCAGTCCTGGTGGCGCAGTCGTTAAATGCCTGTACTGCAGCCACTCACTCAAAACCATAAGGTGGCGAGTTCAAGACCAGCAAAGGGCTGAAGCTCGACTCAGGCTTGCATCCTTCCGAGGTCGCTAAAATGAGCACCCAGATTGTTGGGGGGCAAATAGCTTATAATTGTAAACCGCTTAGACACTCCTTAAGGGTATGAAGCGGTATATAAATGAAGCTGTTTGTTTGTTTTGTTTGTATCTTGTATTTAATCAGATTTGTCAGTTTATCCATTTCTGTAAAGTTGTAGTTTTATTAACCATTCTTCTTGTGATGGATATTTACATTCTTCCATTTCTGCACATACAGTGTTCTCACTACATTGAATATGTATTAGACAGTTCTTCCATATTTCTTTTCCAGGATTCCCCCCCCCCCCCAAGGTTCTGGCTTTAATTTCAGAATATCTTCCATCATCAAATGTATCTGAACCTAGTGTTTTCTTGCTTTATCACAAGTGCACCACATATGATAACAAGTTCCCTCTTTTTCCTCACATTTCCAACATACGTTATACAACTTCAAGAGTCTTTCTGGTATCAAACATCATCAGTACATAATTTTGTAAAAATTTCCCTTCGAATCATAACTCAAAGTAGTTTTCAGATGTTTTGTCCATATTCCCATTAATTCATTTGAAGACTCTTTCACTCTTCTGGTTATTCTTGTGCATTGTACTTCAGTACATTTTGAATGTATAGTTATATGTGTTAATTAAAACAATGGTTACTGGATGCCTAAGATTCAACCTTAAACAAACCTATCTCAACCTTATTTGGTATAGTAATCTGACATTTACTCTGGATTAAGCAGTCACATGATTATGATTATGAAAAGTGTCTCTCGTTCTCAAGAATTGGTTCATAAGTTGCCTTTTTAGACTCCATTTGGAAAATGGGTTCAGTCTAGACAATGTGAGTATTAATAATGTTTATTTTCTCTTGATGTTGCATGAAGAAGTTAAATGAGTGTGCTGCCGCACAGTTTGAATCTGGAGATGATGATGAAGTAAATAAGGGTCTAGAAATTATGAATGAGCTTATTGTCCCATGTCTGCCTTTATTGTTGGTGGATGAAACAGAGGAAAAGGATATTGTTGCTGTAGAAGATATGAGAAATCGATGGTGCTCATATCTTGGACAAGAAATGGAGCGTAAGTTACTTTTCATAGTATGTTTGTTTTAGTACAAATAATGACATAAGTGAAAACAAGAAATCCTAATTAGTTGAATTATTAGTTCCACTCAGAGGAATGATATGCCTAAAATTATATATATGATAAGAGGATTGAAGTTGAGATTGAAATCAGTTTATACTTAAAAACACACTCAGAGATAAATACTGCAAATGTTGACAGGTTGATCATTCATAACATTAAAAGTCATGCCAGTTCTCACTGGTTTCTATGTCACTGCCACCAGTGTTCTTTGTGAAATAGCAGCTGCATATCAATCAATCAATCCATTACGATCAACTGATCAGTCATCAGCTGCATATATATATCATGCTACTTATTTTGGATATAGGTGCACTGACTATGTTTGGGTCTGTTCCCCAGCCAAGTGCTTTCAATGCTACATCCACAAACTCATATTACTTTTTATTTTATTTTTAACCTGGTTTACCTTTATGAATTTCTTTTAGAGTCTATCATTAACCTGTCATATCCCAGCTGGGAACTGGATGTGAATGATACAACCATGTGCAGGGAGCCAAATATGTTTTTTCCCCACACACTCAGTATTGTTCCTTCCAGTGTGATTTTGATAATTTAGAATATTCTCATACTTTGGCCCACCCCATTTACACCACAAGGCTCTCAACCATTATCATAGATAATCAGTCCACCACATCAGATAAGTTATAAAAAACTGTATGACATAGCTCCTCTTCAGATGATTAAAGATAACTGTCCCATCACCTCTCAGTCTTCTCTGCTCCAAATTAAACATGCCCAATTCCCAGAATTCTGTTAGTATTTGTGCAACTTGTCAAGAATAAAATACATAAGACTAGCTTTCTTTTCCTTTTTTTAAAGTGATCTCAAAACCCAAGAGATGCATCCTTACACTATTCATTAATACACAAGTCTACTTGTCTGGTTATAAATGTTTTGTTTGTTTCATTTTATCTTCACAGCTAACTTGCAAGAAAAGCTGACAGACTTCCTGCCAAAACTGTTAGATTGTTCTACAGAAATTAAAGGTTTCAATGACCCACCAAAGTTACCTTCTTATTCCACCCATGAACTGTGCGAGCGATTTGCCCGAATTATGTTGTCACTCAGTCGAACTCCAGCTGATGGAAGATAAACTCTAAAGGCCTTCCTTAAGCACACTGTATAAACTTTTTTTTAGTTCTTTAACCCTTGCCTTCCCGTCACAGGGTTTGCTTGTTGCTGCTATCATTTTTAACTCTTTCATTTTAATAACTGCAAGAAAAGAAAGAGGACTATACCGACACTAGCCAGACTGCAGGCAATAAAGCTGAGAATTGCATGGCACTCAGTTTTTGTTATCTGCCAGAACTCATGCAACATTACAAGTCTAATTTTATTATGGCAAACCTGCTTTTTTGCCACTTACCTGTTACAGTATTACTTTGCTTTTATCTTAAAATCCTTTTACTTCATCATCAACAGCTTTCTCTTCAGTCTGGGACATTCTGTGACTGCATCAATTTTAAAGTGACCAGTGTAAAATACATGGTACCTGGTAGCTTGTAAATTACATCAAAGAATAAAAAAAAGTTTTATTTATGGCTATTTTGCTTGTAAATTAACTCTTTATTTGTGAATTATAGATATTTTAGATATGGCACTGCATCATGGTGATGCATTGGGGAGTGAAAGGATGAAGTACAGACATAATCTTTTTTTTTAATAGCTTGGATACTTGGAAGTGTATCAGAATCTTCCTTTGGCTCACTGTAGTATTGTTTTGCTTGGAGGTTCTTCTGTTTATTTCATGACATTTGTAATGCTTCCTATTTAACTGCAGGGTACCACATTTCTGCTCTACTCCTCTTGCTTTACTATGCCTGCATAGACAACACTGGTGCAAAGAAAACGGTCATGGCCTCACAAGTGTGATGACACTGGAAAAAAAGAATCTTGGATCCAGCAGATTCTATCTGGCTTCCCTCATCACTGTTGTGTGACCCTGGGAAAAAGGAAAGCACTATTGTAGTGTACTGACAGGATTTTGGCACTCGAGTTTATAAGCATACAAATTGTAGTGTCCAAGTAGACAGCACCACAACTATGCAGGACCATGCCAATGCTGATTAGTCTTGTGAAAGTGCTCACTTCCAGATCTTCCTTGTGACAGTTAAGATGCAGAACAGCTATGCATGGAGAGTTTAAACTACATATTCTCTATGCCTCAGTCTTGCAGAATACCCATTGTTCAAAAGTATTGAAACAATGCTCATTATTCAATCAGAAGCTGGCTTGTCTCAGGCTAGGAGCAAAGAAAAATTAGCAGGATGGTAGTTATGACAGGAGGTAGTCATTAATCTCTCATCTTTAGGACTGGCACTCAAGAAAATATTCCTAAGGTAAGATATTCCTTAAAAGGTGTTCCTAAGGTAAATTGAAATGAATTAGTTCATTCTGTATAACATTCCATATGTTCACCTAGATGTGAAAGCAAATCCACAAATGCAACATCAAATAAAAACAACAAAAATAATGAGATGGGAAAGAACAGCTATAAAACAATTGTTCAATGTCCAGTTGGGGAAATAGGGCAAATATCCTGGAAACTACCGGATAAACAGTTGTCTGTGTCTCAGGCTGATCTGACCAAGCTAGACTGGTGATTGCCTAAATCAGGGGTAGGAATGATTGTCCAGATGTAGTGGAATGTCAACACCCAGCATTCCTATCATTGGCTCTACTGGTTAGGGTTACTAGATACTACAGTTCAACAACATCTGGAGAACTATAAAGTTCCTAACCCTGGTATAATTTTACCTTAACTTGATGAAAGAAACTTCAGGCTATTGTATGTGAAACAAGAGTGACATCCAGTGGCCACTAAGACAGCTTCCAAAAATCAGATCCCTGTAGCTAGATATGTAGGGAGATGTGTTGACTATTAAGCAAAATCCCAGATCCTTATTGCTGATGCCTTGATGAGGACAGCCAAAAGATGCAAAGCTTTTAAAGGTCACTGGTTTATTCATGAGGCAAAGATGGTTAAAAAAATAATCATACTGTAGGAAAAAAGTAACACTGTTGAAGTCACAAAAATGTACTTCATGTATAAGTCTGCACTTGAGGTTTTGGATTTTACAGGGAGAGTTTTTTCATGCAAGCAGAAAGCTCCCTTCCTCCCTCTGAGGACAGGTTGAAGAACATGAAGCACAAAGCCTGTAAAAGAAGGCCATAACATTTTACATCTCTATTGTAGTCATTGCTTTTTTAGCTATCCTTCCCCCAACTTCACAATAACGAAAAATGCAGAAGGAGAACACCTAAATCTCTTCTACATGTGTTTTTATTTATTTGTAACAAATGAAATGGCTAACAAATGCAAGGTAGCTGATATTTTCAAATAAATTGAAATTTTACATACATTTTTTTGCTGCACTTTTAAGAGATTTTAAATAGTCCATAGATTTGCCATATCTTCAGCGTGTGTTCCCTAATTCAAACATATCTGTGTATGTGGATTGGACAACTCCACTTAGGCCTTATCATTGGCAGTGCTAGCCAGCTTTTATGATCACTGAAGTCCAGCAATATTTGGTGAGGCACACACATTATATAGCCATGGACCCAAATCAACAGTGAATGAAAGAGATGTAAAGGCATGCCCCAGTTAATGAAGTAGATGTGTTTCTGGACATTACCACTTTAATAGAAAATTTAACACCAGAGGCAGAAATAACATATAAATCATAGGTATAGGTTCCTATTTCACAGAAAGGATGAGCAGTTCAACCTGTTTTAGCATTTTCTGTCACTAGCCTCCACTTTTCTTATGGTATCCATTTTGATGGCCAAATGTCTAAATCTATGTTTGTTTGTTATTTAACATAGTGGGGAAGCTGGTGAGACTGGTTTATTTGCTTCAACTTTCCTCTGTTTTGCTTTTCATATATGTTCACTTAGGGATTTTGTAGGCAGCTGCTCTTTACCTTCCTTATTGTATGCAGGTATACATGGCTACTACAATAGCAGTAGCAATAGCAGCTTCATTTATATACAGCTTCAAACCACACTAAACAGTCTCTAAGTGGTTTACAACTGTAAGTTAATTGCCTCCATCAAGCTGGGTACTTATTTTAGTGACCTCAGAAGGATGCTAGGCTGAGTTGACCCTTAGCCTCTGACTGTCAAATTGTCTAGATTAGAATCCCTCTTCTTCTTCTTTTTTAGCCCCACCTTTATTTTTTGCATTGTTTACTGAACACATGGTGCTGTAACCTGACACAGAAAGTCCTTCAACATCCTACTAATGCTACTTTTAAAATTTCCAGCTAGAATGAGGATGAATAAGAAAGGAGATGGAAATTTAAAAACTGAGGTAAAAAACTGAGGTAAAACTATTCCAAATGTAAAATGAAGAATACACTCCATCCTTGTTTTACATCTTTAGACAAGAGAAATCTTTAGAAGACATTGCAGGCAAAGAATGGTGTATTAAGCCCTGGGGTCAAATCTGACTTTCTTGGTATCTCTGTAAGAGCTTTAAACTAAAATGCTCAGGTATTTTGATTCCACCTTTTTGTCTTTGCCCATGACTGAAATGCAGCCCTGCAGAACTTTGCTGAAATTGAATTTGGCCCAAGTGTTGAAATCAGTTCGTTGCTTTTTCAAGGCTCAAGAAATGAAGCAGGATAGTGACTTATGGAATCATGCGAGGCCAACCATTTTTTCATTGGAAACAGAGTGCTTTAGGGAACCAAATACATGACTGTAAGCATCAATGTAGATGACCAATGTGAAAATCAAGTAGATTGAATAATTGGAAACAGAAGAGGAAGTTCCTCAATTTTTTCTGGAAAAAAACCCAAGAACACATTGTGTAAAGATGCATTAAAGCTAAAGGTAGTCCTTTGATATAAATGTCTAGTCATAACTGACTGTAGGGAGTGGTGCTCATCTCTATTACTAAACCGAAGAGCCAGTGCCGTCCAAAGACGACTCAGGTGGTCATGTGGCCAGCATGACTGCACCAAGTGCTGTATACTGAATACTAAAGTCAGAATGATCTGTGTCATGATATTTCTGATTTCTGTGCAGAGTTAAAAGAAAGTGGACAGAAAGAAAATCAGCTTATTTAAAATGTGCTGGATACGAGTTCTATGGATACGACGGACTGCCACAAAGATACATCAATAAAAGCCAAAATAACTATAGAGAGGCTATCATGGTTTGGATATATCATAAGATGACAATTAGAAGAGATGGTAAAAGACTCATTGGAAAAGACAATGATCATTCCCAGCAATGTTGAAGGCAGTAGGAAAAGAGGAAGGTAATGTTTCAGATGGATTGACTCAGTCAAGGAAGCTATGGATTGAACAGGGATAATGACTTTCAACACTATCTGACACCCTCCTCATGGGGGCATCCTACACTCATCTATTCTCCCCACCTACAGGCTAGTTTCCAAACTGGTCTTGCCACCTCATTTCCATACCGAATGGCTATGTCTTTGTCCACAAACAACTAATAGTTAAAACTGGATTTGCTACTTCATTTCCATACACAAAGGATGTTGAATTTGAATTGACATGCTCACTATGTCATATATGTGTCTGTCCCTGGCTTCCACTCCACCAAAAGCATCGGAGGAAGTAGACTGAAGTCTCTGAAAACTCATGCTACTAGCTTATTTCAGTTAGTATCAGAAGGTGCTACAAGATATTTCCACATACTGATTTCACAGATTAACACGGTTATATCTTTGATATTCAGACTGTATGTGGATTTATGATCTGAGAGCATATTAATTCACACTTTTAAATCACCCTACATGCAAGAGTAATTTTTACTTCCATGGAAGAAACATCCCAAGTTATATGACAAAATTCTCCCTTATTTCCATAATTGAAAAGTTGATTCTATAGCACTGAGTAGCTCACTAAAACAAAGGTAGACAGATGGCATATGTAGATATTTTAGTAGATGTTGGATTGATCAGTAGTTTGGCAAAGATTTCTTAGTTTCAACAATTTCAGAAATTGTTCCCTCGACCCTAATTATATCATTGTATTAATATGGATAACCAATTGTAGATTTTGGGTAGAAAGACTGCCCAAAGATTCCTGAACTTAGACTTTTTAATGGTAAGTATGTGTCTTTTTCATCAAGTTCCTCTTTGTGGTGTTACCCAAAGAAAGGTGGGGACTGGGGGGTCCCCACCACACACACACACATAACAACAACAACAACAACAACAACAACAATTTATTTCTAGCCTGCCCCTCTGAATGAGCAATCAGGGCAGGTTACAACAAGGTTAAAAAACAATACAATTAAAATGTACCATCCCGTCACCCCAGTCCCCCCCTTAAAACAGGATTAAATCACAACAACATTAAAATCAATAAATGAGCATATAAAAATAAATTAAAAACAGCGACAGAAGTTTCAATCTGGAAACCTTAGCTGTATAAGGGTGAAGTAATGCTGCAAAGAGCTGGAAAAGCTCAAAAATGCATTTCCGGGCCGGGAGGTGTTACTTTTCTCCTGGGAAGGCCTGCTGGAAGAGATGCATCTTTAGGGCTTTTTTACAGCCTTCAATGGATGGAATATGTATCAGCATTACTTTAAATGTTGAGAAAAATTAGCTTTGCAAGAGGCTGGGTAACTTTTAGGAACTTGGCACCTGTTTATACCAGTTAAAACTAAGAAGAGCCCTAGGTTTAGGTGAATATAGAGGGATTATTTAGAAGAACGCAAAGTGCAATCAAGACCTGTGGTAGCAATTCAAACAGACAGCATTCAGAGCTAAATGAAATGAAAATATGGAAACTGGATAGCAAAGTTTGAGGTGTTAAAAGGAGTGTGATATTTATCTGTCCAAAGAGCAGACCATAGAAAGTGATCTGAGGATGTCACAGAACATACATGATACACAGTCTGAAACAACTGTATGCGTACTTTGAGTACAGAGGCTAGACTTTTAAGATCAATATTTATACTTAAATGCTAGCCTCTGGGAGTAGGCTATCTTGCAAAGTTTGATGTTCTTAACTGGGAATCAACAATGGAATTCCAGACAAGTTGATGGTTTTAATTTCAGGGTAATAAAAACAGTGAGTGGAACAAGACTAGGGTGAATGGACAGGGTGATTGGCAGGAAGCACAGGAGATGGTAGGCAGAAAGAGCTGACTTATAACATTGGTGCAATGATACTTCCTTTGTCTCGGTGCAAAAGGAAATGCAGATGACTTGGGAAAAGAAGGAGCAATTAGTATGCCCATTTAGCCTTGACTGTATCGTTATCTGGATCATCCACATGCCTCAGGTTTTCACTCCTTTTCTCCTGGGAACCTTACCTAACGTTCCTAAGGGTCATCATGACCTCTCAAGAATATTCTGGCTCCAGATATGAAAATATGGGGACTCCAAATACAGTACAGGGTCTGCAGGATGTACTAGACATTCTTGGTGTGTGTCTGCCTGGATGGAGCCTATACCACTTAAGTTTCCCATACATGGGCTAGAAGAATTGTTTCAAACAAGTATTCTAAAACACTAAATTCAAACTTTTTGAAGTCAATACATAAAGCCAAATTTCTTTTGCCAGGAAATGTTGTCTCTATGGGACTAGCAGCAAATGACCAAGTAGTACAGTCTCCATATGTCCTCCAACTTGACTTCTGCCTTCCTGAATACAGCTACATCCCTTTTTTTAAGTCTAGACTGACTTCTTACCTGTCAGTCAGGCAGCCTATCAAAAAGTTCTTTCTCCCAGCTTTGCTCCTTTCTTCTAGCTTCTTACCCACCTATTGTCAACATCTTCTGTACTCAGACTTAGTTTATTCTAGTTCGTGCCCTGATTTGGTTCCAGGACACTCTGTGATTACCAAAATACATGGATGCTCAACTCCCATTAAATCCAATGGCATAGTAAAATGTCCCTTTTATTAAATGACAAAATCAAGGTTTGCTTTTTGGAATTCATATATTTTTAAAATATTTTCAAGCCATGGATGGCTGAATCTGTAGTTTAAAAAGTCGTGAGTATGAAAGCCCAACTGTACTATAAATGCTCAGTTTCAAACAATGGTAAGACGAGCATTATCCTCAGCATCTATTATGTTTTGCCTTTTCTGTTTTTCTCAATAAACTCTGCTAGAATGTTCTTGCATAATCATTATTTATGAACCACATGCATTTGAGAATGATCTTGAATGTCTGCTTATGGAATTCCATGTACTATGTGCCTTTATGAAACTAAATATATCCAACAAACGGTTCATCATAGCCTCATTTATTTCATGTCCTCTTCCAATAAGGAACCCAACCTACAAATCTGGCCTGTCAATGCCATCAATTGTGAGGTTAGAAACTTGGGGAAAAAAACACAACTCACTGTATATTACAGGGCTCAAATGTTTAACTGGCAAGAATAGCATGTATAGCAATAATTGGACACACTGTTCCCAGTGTTTGAAACAGCTGGTTTGGTGGTTTATAGTCAGACTTTCATTTATTGTAATATGTTTAAAAGTAGGGGTTTTTCTTACAATTGGACCAAACTGGCCTCTGGCCCACTTATGGGTCATTGAGATCTGTATGTATGGTTCACACAAAACACCCCATTGTCTGGACCTTAGGAGAAATATGGTCTCTTTGACTCCTACAGTATTTCATGCCTATTATTTGTAAAGTGATGGCTTTTCAGTAAAAGAGAAAATCAATTGTGTGATATATATGAGAGAAGGCAAAAAGCTTTAGAAGACTGTCAATATGTCTTAAGCATAACTACATGGCTGTGGTTTGCAGTATCAGTATGGTGGATTGTAAGGATTTTGTTGCACTGTGTTACTTTGAGCTTCTGTCTCAGATGGCTGAGGTTTAATGCAATATCGAAGGGAGAAAAACACCAAGGACATGGAGAAAGAATTCATCAAGATGTCAGGTTGGTTTGCTCTTTTATTCCTTTATTATTTCAGTCTTCAAATTCCAATGGGAAATGGGAAA
The DNA here is from genome assembly GCA_034509955.1 of Urosaurus nigricauda. Taxonomy (NCBI): domain Eukaryota; kingdom Metazoa; phylum Chordata; class Lepidosauria; order Squamata; family Phrynosomatidae; genus Urosaurus; species Urosaurus nigricauda. The sequence continues at coordinate 62,403,467 of JAOEGL010000003.1, forward strand.
TTATATTTAAGATATAAGATATTTCAACTGTTTAACCAGCAAGCTGATGAATTTCCCTGCTACATACTGTTTGCCTGTAATACTGAAAATTAGAATACTGGTTGACCATGATGTAGTATTATTGTTGCATGAAAACATTAATGCCAAGGTTCACTAATTTTAAAACAGTTTGCACATCTGTTTCATACTCATATATTTTGTGTATATTTGCTTTCATAATTGTTGACTCTAGATACTGCCAACAATGCAATATATGGATAAGACCCTGTAATTTGAATGGAATATGTTCACATCATTGAAGAAGCTTTCATTGTGGAGACAGTTGGCAAGAAGATTAAACCATGAGATGCAAAGTTGCGAGGCAAGGATCCAAAGTATGACTTGTTTTGGTGTTTCTTTCAACTAATTATCAGAAAACAAGAGGAAAAAATTAAATAAAGACTGTTTAACATGAGGCTGCCATTAAATCAACACATACAGTACTCTTGTTTACTGATATTCTGTTCACATTTTGAAATAAATTTGGAGGCTGGGTGGGGCTTTATAAATTACCCTAGGCATATAGTAGCTACTGTTACCTCCATAGAGTTGAGGAAGCATTTTGATTATCAAACTGTCTGAGTAGGAACCCACTGTGTGCTTCTTTAATTCATAATGATTCCTGTCAGTGGGTGTCGGCTATTTGGAATGCTATTTTATATTCCAAACTAAGTGCCACTGAATTCAATGAAACTTACTTCCCAGTAAGTGTGCATAGAACTTTCAGCCTTAAACATTACTTCTATTATTCATGGCTCCCGTGTGACTCCATTTAATGTTTAAAGGGACCTAATATGCTTAAGACTGAAAACAAGCTAAACCAATAAATGCTAATATCTCATTTGCATGAAGCTTGTATCCTGCAAAGAATTCTAGGTTTGGGAGCTAGTTCCCTTGGATACTGTTGAGTCCTGCCTGTGGCATGAAAAGTATCACAGATAGGGTCAGCTCCAGGACAAAGCCTCTCTTTCACCTTCCTCTGCCATATTCCTCTACATCAGCTGGTCTGTAATATCCTCCTCATCCACCATCATCTTATTTCCTGGAAACAGTAGGCAACAGCAGTGCTACAATATTCAACATCCAGCTAAGATGTATCCATACTTCAGATTGCCTAAAAACATATGGCATCACTTGGGGAAAACTGAAAATAGTGGGTATCATCTAATGTGTCAGGTGAAAGCCATGGTGGGAGACAAGTAGTTGAGGGGTGACACAATGTGACATAGGTCTCACTGTCCATTAGTCCTTGAAAGGCACCTGAGGATATAATGATGCAGGGGCTGGTTGCAGAGATACTTTCTTCCATCTTCTTTGAAATGTCAAATAGGTAGAAGGAAGCAGAATTACAGCAGTGGTGCATGTAAATTCCCTATTTAATATCCTGCTTAGCAATGGTGGACAGAGGAATGATTTGAAGTATGCAGTTATTAACTTATCAGAAGAAGGAATACTGTTTGACTGGAATACTTACACAGAGAGATTCAAGGTCTTTCCTGTTTCCCTTCCATATTCAAGTTATTTCACTTTTGTTTCTTTTTTATATAAACTGTAATTTAGCCAGATGGCTTTAGGCTAACAGACATTACCATGGCTATATCGGTCAGGGATGTGATGTGTAGAACACCAGTTACAATATTGGACTGTAAAATGTGGGTTAGGACTTGGGAATTCCAGTTTTCTAATCCCCACTGAGACATGAAATTCATTATTGACCTTGAGCCTGTCACCTTTCTAAGCCTGCATTACCTCACATAGTTATTGAGTGGGTAAAGTAGATAGGAGGAGAATCATGTAAGCTGTCTTGAGATCACTAGCAAGCAGATTATCAATATCAATAAATATTAATGTATTTATTTACTTTGTTTTATACTCTTTACTCCCACATAACTCCATGCTGCTCACAGATTTCATAATTTTGCTGGCATTTTGGAATCTTTGTAAGTCTAAATTAAAGTACCACAACTGCTAGATAAGCATCTGACATCTATTAAGTTATATTTGTACAAACTTAGAAGCAGCTGATTTATGAATATATTTTATTTCAAAAACATCTTTAGTACATCAGTCTACCCGCATTTTAATGGATCTGCCCATTTTAATAACTGTTTGCAGATTTCACTGCCAAAGTTTTATTGCTCTACAATGTATTTAAATATTGATTTTTCTTAACAAATGGGCACTTATGAAATTGATGGTAAAGCTTCATATGTCTGGTTAAATATTAACATTTTAAAGTCTATCTAAATGTGCCTTTAAGAATGCATGGGCTTTTCTAAAGTTTGCTATGAAAAGATCTTGCTACATGTACATGAACTCTCTTATCAGTTTATGATTTGACAAATTTTGTTGTTAAGAAGTGTTCCTGCATTTAGAATGTTACAATCTGAAATACTGACCAAACACTAGGGAGATTATCGCACATCTCTTTTTGCCCGATCCAGGCACAGGTGAAAACAGATCTTATCACGTGCCTTCATGCCCAACTCGGCCGAATTGCATACCCGATCCAGATTTCTGGCATACATTTCAAAGAACAATACTTTCCCAGAGACCATGATTTGATTCTCAGCCACTGTAGGAATGAATGGGTGACCTTGGGCAAGTCTTACACACTCAATCTTACGCTGCTGCCACACTGTAGAAGTAATGCAGTTTGACTGTCATGGCTGCATTCTATGGAATGCTGGATTTGTAGCTTCTTGTGGCACCAGAGGTCTCAAAAAGGGGAAACTAAATATCTTACAAAACTACAAATTCCAGAATTCTATAGTATTGATCCATGACAGTTAAAGAGATAATCTGCAGTGTAGATGCAGCCTTAGAGGAATGTAGATGCAGCCTTAGAGGAATGCCTCAGGGGAATGCAAACCTCCTCTGATTAAATCTTGCCAAGTAAACCCTTACCAAAAAAAAAACCAAAAAAAAAAAAAACAAAACCCCACCTCGTAAGACAGTTTTGACTTGAAAGGTACATAACCACAGCATTAAAAATGTCCAAATATTGTATACCCCCCCCCCCACTGCTACTCATTATCATGGTCAGTTTTGCAAAGGTCCTTTTTTATTTTAGACAAAGGATTAAAATAATACTCTTGTTAACTGGACTGCAAACATCTCTTGTTGTTGTGTGTGTTTTTAAGACAAATTGTACCTGAGCAGAGCTTTTGAGAAAAACCCACTGCATCAGAAAATACATACCCAAATGGCTCTGGTGGTTGATGGAGGGGAAGATCCCAGCCATGTAAATGTAGGAAATCTAGCTCTGAATGTACAGCCCTTGGATTAATGGTGCTTCTCGAGCTATCTGAAATGGGGGAGTTGCTGATATTTTTTCTAATGTGAATGGGATTGGCACCATATTTTTGTCCATTGATTACGAATTCATTTTTCTTTCCTGGAAACTCACCACACACCAACAGCCTGTGCAGACTGGCACTGGACCACAGACTAACACTTCAATTAGTACTGGATTAGAAGATCTACATGTAAAATCTATACTGATGTATGTTTATTGGCAGAATCCCCATAGAAGAGGAAGATATTGGCATACTTGGGGAGACCTTGAGTTTTGCAGAATCAATAAAAAGTTGTAATTTTTTAAAAAAATGAGTTTTAAAAACCCAAGTAGCTTGAAGATATGGACTGGGCTTCCTGAAGCTGAGCCAATCAGCCTCTTCAAGGCTTTCCAGGAATTCTTCCTCAGGCATGGGGGCTATCCAAACTAGACAACTTCTTGTGTAAGAGAGAACATGGGCAAGAGCAGATTTCTAGGAACTATATTAGAGAATTCTAGGTACCTCACCAAACTACAAATCCAACCATTCTGTAGGACGGAGCTGTTGCAGGATCAAGTTGCTATTGTACAGTGTAGTTACACCCCAGACCTGTAGCATGGTCTCTGCCCTGTGACAACCGTACTTTAATGCTATCTTGTTTTATAAACTATTTTGGATTGTTGTTGTTTTTAAGCTGGGCTCTAAATACATACAAGAGACAGGCAAAATGCACCAGTTTCGGATTTTTCATTTGTAGTTTGATTTTTCATTTGTAGTTTGAACTGTACCATATCTCTAAATTTATGGAATCGTTGTCTCATGGTTTTCTTTGAAATTGAAGATCTTTATGGACAATCATCTGCACTCTCTCTCTAAGGAGAAGGTATTTTCTACTGCTTCAGTACTTGTATATCATTTGATTAACGGAGGTAGTGGCCTCTGTTTATGCAGCAGAAAGACTGGAGCCATTGTTTCTGCTCAAGAGTGATAGGAAAAGTAATAACGAAAGTAGCATAAGGAACCTTCTCCTGGCATGTATCTAAAAAAACAAACACCTGTATTCCACTGGGTAGCTCCATACCATTGGGCAGCCTAGGATTGTATTTACACTCCGCATTCACAATAGTTTGATACCACTTTAACTGTCATGACTTCATCCTGTGGAATCCTGTGATTTGCAGTTTCATGAGAGTTAAAAAAAATGCTGCCATAAATCATTATGATACTCCAGTGGCAGAACTCTGTATCATCACCTATCTATATCTTAAACAGAACAAAAGTAAATCAAATATTTCTAACCAGGAATGAAACCTAAATCAACAAAAAATGACTATAAAGTAACTAAATGTTACAATTACATTACAAAAAGAGTTATAACTACACAAAATAATAAATTATCCATTGTGTTACAGTCATAACATAGTATCTCTCTATCTGCTTGGCAAGAAGGAATGAATTACAACTAAGTAGTTATTTATAAAGAGTTATGGACAAGCCGTGCCCATGAAATAAAGCAGTATTGCTCCCATCTGAATTCAGTCATAGAGCTATTTCAACTTTCAGCCACCCTAGAAGGATTTCATGAGATCAATTTAAATTTGAAAAGCTGTTCTGAAATTCAGGAGAATTAGCAAGGTTGTGCTCCCACTATCATCAATACACACAGATGGTTGACCAGGGCCTCTTAGATGGTCTGTGACCCAAACCCTAGCCTGAACCTTGATGGGTTTTGTTTCTGCCCTGGATTTTTTCCTATCCCCTTAAAAAGTCTACTAATTTAGTATGCTGGAGACCAAAATCAAATGCTAGACCTTTCAGTCTGAATGAGCTTTAACTTCATTATCGGAGTCTGGAGTAATTAGTTGAAAACTGGAATTCAATTTCATCTAAAGGATAGCTATTATAATGCTTTACCTCACCTATAGCTTTCCAAGGCTTTTAGCCTCTTGACAAGCAATCTGTCAAAGGAGGAATGTTGAGTGCATTCATTTCTGACTTCCATTCTTCTCTTACAGCAGCTCAAGTGACTCCAGTCGAACTCTGGCATTTATCACAGACAAAATTAGGTCAGCAGAGAATACAGAGGTACAGAACTAAAAGGGGGATAACTTTGTCCCGTAAAGAAATAGAGAGAGTGGTACTCAGGTTGTTGTTTAATTCAGCGACTGCTCTCGAGGTAAGGGTTCTCTAAGTGTATTTCCAGCTGGGATTTACAATACAGTATGTGCTCTTGAAGGGTGGTTTAAAAGGTTCTGTGAAGAGATATTGGCATGCTTTGTATCAAACCTTCTAATCTGAGATGTCTCTAACATTGCCTTTTGTGTGTGTGTGTTATAAATATCTCTAATGCTGTGGCAATTTAAGATCCCTCTTTTCTCAGTGTTTAAACCCACTACTGCATTTAAGTGGCAAGAAGTAAAGCAGTTGGTGAGCATAGCAGTTTTGATGTTTTACAGTTATAACTATCCTTTTCAGTTAAAATTGTATATCCTTCAGTTATAATTTTAAACATTCTGACCTAGTGCTTATTTTCTGTGTTTCAGTCTCTGAGGGCACTATGTGTCTTGTGAAACAGGACTACCTATGGGATCAACTATATTTTATTTTATTTTATTTTTTTAAGTAACCAGCCATTCATCAACAAGAACTGGGTGTGTTAAGGGATATATTTCAAATTTAAGAATGTCAGTCTCAGCAATTTGTTTTTGAGTACTAGAACTAGAATGGAACTTGTAGTCTGTTCACTTAAAAGCCCATCCCTAGTACAAGAAGCTTATCATTTCAGCAGTGCAATTTAGGGTGGTGATGTGTCACATCATCATTTCCCTTTGTAAACAATTTATTTATATTGTTGAAAAAACAGAAGGTTAGAAATCCTTGTTGATATACTGCTCATACAATAAGATTTGTGTTGGTGACAGTATATATCACTGAATTTTTGATATCCTTACAATGTGGAGAGGTGGAAATGCAAATTTGCATTTCCACATCTGTCTAGAGATTGGTAAGTTTGTTATCTGAATTATATTTAACACATTCTCACCCTCACTCAGGAGGGGATGGATAAACAGGTACAGAATCTTATGCATGTATCATGTCACAATTTTTTTTATAAAATGTTTAACTTTTCTGAGTATTTCTTTAGATGAACACATCTTAGACAAATAACCTAAGATGGTGGTATAGTGCTAAACTGAAAAAAAAAACAAACAACAAAATCCCTCTCGCCAATTTGCAGGAGTACATCAGCCCTGGTGGCGCAGTGGTTAAATGCCTGTACTGCAGCCACTCACTCAAAACCAGAAGGTGGCGAGTTCAAGACCAGCAAAGGGCTGAAGCTCGACTCAGGCTTGCATCCTTCCGAGGTCGCTAAAATGAGTACCCAGATTGTTGGGGGGCAAATAGCTTACAATTGTAAACCGCTTAGACACTCCTTAAGGGTATGAAGCGGTATATAAATGAAGCTGTTTGTTGTTTGTTGTTTTTGTTTTGAGTATTTCATCCATTTTTGCAGGGCCTATCTAAAGAGCACTGGAGTTCTTCTTAGAATCCAGAGGCCTATGTCCACCATTTTATTCTTCTTCCCCATCCCACCCCATGTTCCTCGAATGAGACTACATTGGACACAGTGTAGAGAGCTTTATTGCAGGTTTTTGGTGGAGTTGGAACAGTAGTTATAATCCCTTCATATAGATACTTCAATGGAATATTACTAGGTCACAATACAGTTGTGCTCTGGGAATATGCTGAAGTAGGAAAGAAGAGGAGGAAGGATGGATGGCATCTTCCCAGAAGAGTACTGATGCTGCTGTTGATTCCTGCTCCCTTTCATAAAAAAAGGAAAAGATCTGCCATAAAATAATAATAATAATAATAATAATAATAATAATAATAAATTTTATTTCTATACCGCCCTTCCAAAAAGATCAGGGCGGTGTACAAGATAAAGGACGTTAAAACATCAAGCATAGTTTAAAATCTAAATAACACAATAAAAACAAGTAAAACAATACAACGATAAAACAATAAAAACAATACCTCCCAGCGTAAAACTATGATAGAAAAACAATATATACAAATGATATAGAGGAGGGGCTCTGAAAAGTTCAGAGAAGATTTGATGCAGCACTAAGATGCACATGTAATGGAATGGAATAAGGTCCTTATCACAGTACACTGTCATAGTGCAATATTGCACTTTAACTGCTGTGGCAACATCCTGTGGAGTTCTAGGGTTTGCATATTAGCAGAGCCCAAGAGCTCTCTGGCATAGAATTCTAAATGCCCCTCCCTAAATTGCAAAGCCTAGGATGTCCATAAAATGTTAACATAGAAGTTAAAGTGGAATAATAGTTCTATAACCACATAGTATGTAAAGGCTTGCAGTGTTTTCAAAATTTCCTGGAATTCAACCAAGAACTGATTATGTTTCCTGACAGTAAGTAAAATAAAATAAAATAAAATAAAATAAAAATGAAGATGATGCATGCATCTTTTTAAAACACCTTCTGGGTATGTGCAAAAGACCACACACACACATATATCCTCATGCACAATTCTTTCAGGAGATCGATAATTGTGTATAGAATATATCTGAATAACTTGCACATATTTTTGATTACTCCTAATTCATCTGAAAAGGTACACCCAGTCAACAGGAGACAAAAAGGTGAAAAGGAAAGCTTGAGAACACACAGTAAATGTGAATCCAATAGATAACAGAAGTTAATTAAAATAAGTTGTATGTAATAACAGTTCTCAACCCCAGGGCTCTTGGAGCACTTGAAAATTGCTGGCAGTTACCAAAAATTGCTAACCACTTAAAAAAAATAATAATTGACTCTATTGCAAATCAAATCACACGTATTACTTAATTTTTTAAAACCTTATCTTTGCTTTTCTAAAATGATGGTCAATCTTGTTTTTATGAGCAAAGTTCTAAACTGTGTGCAGTGCAGTATCTGCTAGTTTTAACTCTAGGTAAAGTTCAGCATTCAGCCTGGTTTTGTTTCATTTTAATTGTATTAGATTAGAGCAGGACTAGGCAAACTTGAGGAGTCTAGGACCATTTTTCCAACCTCAGAACCTTGTGGGGTGCCATCTCATCTCACAACATGTCTGGGTTTTTTAAACAAACTTTTTTGCTAAAACAATGGGTAATGAGCCAATGAGGAAAATCCAGGGGTCTGAAAAAGCTTACTCCAGATGAAACATGTTAGTCCTTACCTAGCCATGAGGCTGAGGTATTTTTTGCTGTAATTGACAAAAATAGGTACTCACCCTTGGAATTAATTTTTGAAGGATTCTGTGATGGTTGATCTCAGCCTACAAGTTGTTGCTATTGATTGGTTACCATTTAAATGCCGTTTTACAAATGACATACAGAGTTGCTGTTGGTTGCTTTGGATACTTTTGAGAACGGAATCTGATGTTTCTCCTGTCTTTTTCTCATCATAAGTATATTTATGGAAAAACTTCAAAAATAAGAATAATGGCTTTAGTATCTGTGTAAAACATTGCCCCCCCCCATAGATATTTATTTGGTTGACCAAACATTTTAATTCTGATTTGTTTATATTTATCTGCTCTCACCATTTGCATCATTCAAACTCATGAAAATGAGCCATTGCATTTTGTTACTTTGTGGTGGAATCACAGTCCCTAATGTTATCACAGCAGTTTTGATAGAAAACATGGTGGGAAGCCTGGACACATCTATGTGTAGATATTTTCTGTAGTAGTTGCAAAAAGATGACTAATAAAATGAGCTCAAGGTAGTATTCATGACTCTCATCTCAAGATCCTTACAAAACTCTGGCAAGGAAAGTCAGGCTGAGACAGGGTGACTGGTCAAAGGTCACCCTATGAGTTGCATTGCTTAGGAGGAGGTGGACCCAAACATCTCATTATAATCCCACACTCCAAACTGGGCTGTTCAACTGCAGAGGTATGCTCCCCCCACAACAACACTGTTAGTGCTCAAGTGGTTAGAAAGCTGGGTCAAAACTAACAAAATGAATTTCAACAGGGAGAAATATAAGTTACTATACTTAGGCAGAAAAAATTGAAATGCACAGCTATAGGATGGAGGACACCTTGCTTGACAACAGTACATTGGAAAGGGATCTAGGAGTCCTAGTAGACCACACATTGAACATGAGTCAACAGTGTGATGTAACAGCTAAAAAGCCAACATGGTTCAATAGAGGTATAGTGTCTAGATCAAAGGAAGTAACAATATCACTCTATTCTGCTTTGGTCAAGCCTCACCTAGAATACTGTGTCTAGTTTCTAGGTGCCGCAGTTCAAAAAGAATGTGGATAAGTTGGGGCATATCCAAAATGATGAAAGGTTTGGAATTTATTTTAATAAAACTATTCTGATTTTAACAATGTTATTTCCTGATAAAATTGTGAATGAAAGTATGCACACTAAAGAAACAAAATATTTTTATTAATATGCTACATTTCACAAAAGGATATGGTAGAATCCTACAAACTGCCAGCAATAACACTTCAAAAACTTACTTAAACATTGCACATGTACAGAGAAGCGTTTCCATGCATGTATACTAATACTACCACTACTACTACTACTTATTCTTATATTTATTTATATCTTGCCTTTTTCTGAGATTGGGACTCAAAGTGGTTTACAATTGAAAACATTGCAAAAAATCCACAAAATGAAAAATTAAAAAAGCAATCAGAAAAAATGTTAAAATATATATTAAATCACACATATACAGCAGCACAATGATTAGCCGTATCCAGCACATTGTGTAAGTTGGGGCTTATATCATTACTCATTAAATCACTATTGAAATAGAAATACTTTCTTCGCTGCAGGACTCTGCTTCATCTACCACTGTGTGTCCAAATTTATTTTCAACACTGACTTTTCCCCCATAGAGATCTCTTTTTAGTGTCAAATGTCCAAACCACCTGTCTGCCATTTTTTGGCTCTGCTGTTTCCCCAGAGAAAAGTGTCTTGCTGCACCCCTGTGTAAATTTAAATTCTGCTTGTTGCTAAATTGTCTATCTTGCAGTTGTTGAATTTATGAGAACTAACTTCTGTATGCTGATTTAGTGCTGCATTCAAGTTCCATATGCAGTTGACAGACATAACAAGGCTGGTGCGGCATGATGGCAGTAATTTCATAATGCAACAATATTATATAGAGGTCTAAAAGAGATGAAATGTTTTTTCAAACAGATTCCCCCCACCAAAAAAAAAAAAATGCATATTTTTGGTAAGGCATGTAGTCTCTTCCTCAATCAGCAAAGTTAGTGAAAATTACAATGGCCATGGAACAGTGAGTGAGTAATTGTTTCTCCATGATGTTGGTTGATTCAATTGATCAGTAGCTAATCTCATTTGAAGCCCCCAACCCCATCTTTGAAGGGCTGCCTGAGATTAGTTTAAAGAGAAGCAACTATAATAATAAAAGTATCAATGGTCTTGAAGTGGCCATCAGCATTAGCACCCGCACTGTGCAAGAAAACTGGGGACTTGGTCACAGTTTTCCCCAGGAGGGTGAAATGCATTGTATTTCTGTTAAAATAATTATATTTATACTTACTTTGTAAATTAGCATATACAACTCTGTATCCTTTTCTTTTCTTTTTAGGTGATGCTTTATGGCTGATGCTATCCTACAGTTTATTGTAGGATGCTTTAGATACCTTTTTTTAAAAAATCCCTCAAAATATTTAACTTTCTAGGCTTCTGTCTAAGAACAGAAAATACTGTCATTAGTATTGACTGATTTTTTTTTAAAAAAAAGTTCTATCTCCAATGTAAACATGGCGGCTAACATGGTTATGCTGCCCCAAACAGTTTCACGGACTGCTTTACAATAACATTGTTCTTTCTACCAGCGATAGCCAATAGCTCCCATGTCAATGGGGTGGTGAATCCAGTTCCAGGTTTTAATCCATGCTCTTCTAAGTGCTGAACCCTATGCCTGTAGAGGTCTTTATAGTAACTTGGAGAATTCTTTTAAAAGCTGTCTGAAACCCAGAGCAGATTCACCAACCCATTCACATTAAAACACCAGTTATGACTGTTAGACATGCAGGCAGTGCGAGAGAATCCCAGTTGCAACACCAAATGTGAACATCCTGAATCTGCTGATATATTTGTGCATATGATATGATCAGAAGTTGGCTCGTATTATAGGTGTGCTGAAGTAGATATTCAGCACACATGACAATGTATGCAAGAGGATTCCTTCCTGCCTGCCTGCCTTCCTACATATTCAGATAAATAGCATCATATGTGAAGTAGATGTACCTCTTGCCATGCTTATCAGTGACAAACCATTATTGCTCATTGGTTCACTGTCTTCTGTTATTTAGTGCTCTCCTCCCTGGCCTTATCAAGCAGCACTGAGCAACTTCAGTCTATGGCCTCTTCTTGAACTCTGTAAAATTGTGACTTTTCTTTGAACTCTGCTTTCAGTTGCTCTGACCTTGTTGCTCAGTTATAACTCATGTGCCATTTATCATTCCCAGCCTTACAAATATTGTTGGGTGGGGGGAGACTTGAGTGCTATCATTCATACTACAGCCTCTTTGTATTTGAGCTTCACGGCTTCCATATCGTGTAACCGATAGGGAGAGATTAGTTAGAAAGCTGTAATTCTTTTGAGGGATTGTGATGATACTGTACCATAAACTGTGAAATGATGCTCAAGAGGTTTGAGATCATCAAAACTGTGAGATTATATTACAGCATCTCCAATCCATCTCTGTCAATATCCATTTTATAATAGTTTTTCTGTAACCTAGGTGTGAAATATTGGTTATTCTATAGGCTATGAAACTCCCAGTTGTATCAAACCGTTCATTGCCATGCTTGTCAACCAGGCTATGATGGAAACCAGATGTGACATAAATGGGGATGAATGTTTGCAAGCTAATGCTGTATGGAAATGTTCTGTTCTTTCAAGCATACCAAGGTACATTGTCATAGGTTGATCCTGCAATTGCCTTTCATAAAACATGGGCAAATCATATGGCCAGAATTTTTGGTGATATGTCAGTAATGTACAGGAGCCAGGCTAATATAAGAACAGACACTAGACCTATGCAGGTATTAAAGATGAACACATAGAAGGCAATAGCAAAACTAAACAAGTGGCATCCTGTTTTCAATGTCCTGCTTCATTTTTCTCCTGGGCCAAAACAATTTTGGCTTTCAAGATATGTTAGGCTAGAATTGCCATAATCATTTATTGGCCATGCAATCTGAGGCTTTCAGAAAATGATGTTCAAAACATATGAAAGGCAAAGGTTCCCCAGCCTTACTGCAATCCAATGTGACAGCATAATGATTTTATTTGTTCCTGTTTTACTCTTGTTACAAGTTGTTTTACCCAATATATAAGATATAGGCAAAGGCTGTCACAAACTAGCAGACCCCATTCTTTCTAGTCTTCATTTTGTTTTTATCTTTACCCATTACAATTACCCCAGGACTAAGACCCAAAGCAGCTTATGAAAATGTTAAGAAAACAACCCACACAGATAGATTAAAGCATACAAAAAGTTACTTTTAAAATATTATTAAACTAGGTATAGTTTGGATTTTTTAAAATTAAAATGAGTGGGAAGCACATGGCACTCCAAATCTTGTCAGACTGCAAGTCCCAGCATGTTTAGTCAGTACAGCCAATAGTGAGAAGTGATGGGAGCTGCAGTCCAATAATACTAGGATAACCACATGATTACCATCCCAATTTAAAAGACTTCAGTTGAAAGGAGGAAAAAACCACAATGATGCAGAAGGTCTAAAATTTAATTTCTGGGCATCACCAGGTGTGGCTGGGGAATGCTCCCTCTATGAAAATCATTTTAAAAATGAATTTAACTAATCATGTAACTGCTAGTGAAAGTGTGTACATATCTTTCTCCTTCCCATCCCTGGGCAAAAGACTGGATTTTTTTTTCATTTTCCAAATTACATGCAATTATATGTATATGCCTCAGAATGTGTTATCTTTGAAAACTGTGCCCAAACACATTTCAGTCAATAGTACACAGAATGTACATAATGAACACAAAATGTGAACATTAAGAAAAATGTGTTTAAAGAAAATACCCACCAATAAACACACATCACTATGCAAGTAAATGAATAAATTAACAAACTGTCTAATATAAAATGAGAATAAGAAAATCCAGGTGGGCTTGAGTAAAACCCAACAAAATTGGAATGGAGAGATTTTCATATTCTTGAAAATTTCTGGTGAGCAAAGTAGCCCCAGTTAACGTTGCAGATGAACTGGGGAAGTGGCATCGCCTGCCTGTTGTCCCATCCTTTGGCACGTTCATTGGTCTGAGACACACTTGCCAATAAGAATATCATGCTGCTCAGAAATATATGCTCCCTTTTGCAATTAACATAGGAAGTGAAGACATAGAAACACATGCAAAGTCTTAAAAGTGTACAGAGTATGCTTTTTTTAAAACTTATTTGATCATTACAAAAACCATCCTCCAGGGTGCACTTACTTCTGGGCATTCTATGAGCTGAGCAGCATCATCCTACAGCAACCTAATATGTGTCTCACACTTTGGACAACAGCTCTTGTGAGTCCCAGCTAGTCCAAAGATCAGGACTGAGGGAACAATGATGTTGTGATCAACAACTCTTCTCAGTCCCAGATAGCATGGCTAAAGATCCTGGGATACTGGAGCTGCAGTGCACATTGGACCTGGAGAGGAAACCTTGGGGATACTAGTGTGGTTAGTCATGAGACTTTCTGAACCCCTCTCATGCTCTCAGGGTTCCTTGTAAGTATTATCGTACATGAATTCCTTCATGCTATACAAAGATAACAGCTTAGTGGTTGTGATTGCTCTTCCAGGTGAGGACAGAGAGAATGGGTGCCAAACTAGATCAAGAACCAGATTCCTACAATTTAAATCTTCAGCAGATCTTGAAGTCCAATGAATTACTGGTGGCAAGAACAGAGCTAGGTGCTCCTCTGCACTTCTTCTTCCATTGAAGAAGCAATAGCCATGTTGGGAGAGGATGGCTGTGGCTGAAAGTTGAGGTTTGAAAAGTGAGGGACAACATGTACCTTCATCCTGCTTGATGCTGCTTTCTAGTAACTCATTATCCTCCAAAATCTGTTAATGATTAAAGCAACTCTAACAGGACATTATTGAGCAAGCCCTGTTCTCACCATAATCCCATCGATTTTTTTTTTAATGGAAACATATTGTTTTCAGCACAGCCATTGTGACATGTTTTCACAATAGCATGGCTGTTTCTGCCATCATGTTTTCTTCTGCACTCCACCTTAACCCTACCACCCTGACCTATGTGCTACCAAGCATGCCTGTTGAGTTATTTTATTTTGTTTTATTTGTATTTTTTCTCACAGTTCTGGAGCTCTGCTACAGTGATTTAATTTTTTGAAAACAAACAAAGAAAAAAACTTAGGGGGAAAAAAGGCAATTGGCCTGCTTGGGTATAGTAAAGCAGAGGTGGGGAGAGAGGGAGATACTGATGCCACATGACTGCCAGTATCACAGCTGGCCCAGGCAGTGACATTTCACAGCTGAGGAATAGGATGATTGTGAGTTCATTGATGGGTTTCCTCTGTCATGAAAAGGATGCCCTAACCAAACTTCAGGGACACAGCAGCTATGGGTCAGATGCAGAATCATGTGATTAATGCCAAGCCCATTTTTTTTCTGGATGTAATCATGGTTTAAAAGCCATGTGTAGTAATCTCCAGAATCGCAGTAGTGTTCCCTAGATACAACATATTAGAAGAGCTTTGAATTAGCATTAAGGAGTGTGGTAAACCTTTATCCTTTTTTAAAATATCATAATATGTTTTTAAACTATTTTGGTGTTTTTAATAGAATAGATTAATAATAGTTGATTGATAATTTTAAGTTGCCTTGGGCCCTTAATTGGGAGAAAGGTAGGCAATGTATTAAATAAGAAAGATAAGCAAGTGAGCAGGCTTGCTGAGAACTCTGTTAGTATAAGCCTCACCCTATGGGTCTTACCTATAAATATTATAGTACCTTTTTGTTTTCAAATGCATAAAATTTGGTGGTGGGGGTGGGAGCAAGCACAGTACTTTTTTCTGAATAGCAATTAGAGCAGGATGAACAACTACATTCTCATTTTCTAAAGTAAAATGCTATTTCCTAATTTCCAAATTAAAATGCAAAAATTTCAGTTTCCCAATAGAAAGCTGGAAGAAAGCTACAGACATTTAAACTGGATCTGCACTGCAGAAATAATCCAGTTTAGGCCGGTACAGATGGGGTGGCTTGATGCCGTTCCTTTGAGCATTAAATTGGGGGCACGACAACTGCATGTCATGGCCCCAATCTGGCATTTTTCTGCCCCCAAAAGAAGCAGCAAAATGCCACTCCTTTTTAGAGTGGAAAAAGCTGGGGTTTTTTGCTTTGGTGTCAGCAATTTGCACCTGCAGTGTGCTGCATCTGAATGCTGCTCTGCTGGAGCGCTGCAATGCTGCCCACCATATGGGCAGATGGGCAGTGTGATGTCAGATGGGGAAGGCTTGGGGTAGCATCAGGGCATTTATCATCTAAACACCACACCCCATGTCAACCCAAGGTGGCACTTACTGCTGGTCCATTTTACCCCTTAGACACCACTTTAACTGTCATTCAGTGTGATGGAATTCTGGCGTTTTGGTACCACAACAAACTACCATTCCCTGAATTCCATTGCATTGAGCCATGGCAGTTAAGATGGTGTCAACACAGATTATTCCTGAAGTATGGATACATCCCTGGACATGCACCACTTCATACCATCATGAACATGCCCAATCTAAGGCTTGGTCGGTACTTAGATTGGATGTCATCTGGAAATACTGTGGATTTCAAGGCAAGGATAGGAAAGCCTAGCACCTGAAAACCTGGAGAGCCTCTGCCACTCAGGGATTGGCATTAATGGCTTAGATGGTTCATTAATCTGACTCTGTATAGCAGAGCTCCCCATGTTCCTCAGCTTGATATCACTTTTGTAATAGTACTAAGATATTAAAATTACATAGTACAATTTAATGTCTATCTCTTAGTCATTTTGGGTACTAATTCCTGAGAGAGCAAACCTGCTATTTGATATCAATAAATTTTAAACACATTTAATGTAGTTTTGCATGGATTTTTTAAAAGATGTTATTTTGGCATGTACATAAAGTAGCCAGTAGAGGGCAGGGTAGCATCAGTGCATGACTATAATTATGGGCTGTTAAGGAAAACCTGCAACATTTTCCATTAGAGCTGCATGCAAAACATCTGAGCCTTTTCTTTAAAACACAGCCAGGCCATTGTATAATTCTTGTCCCTGTCAAGTTTTATCAGTTGCTTTGCAAAATCCGACGACAGAGCTGTCAGGTTTCTTACTTGAGAAACTGTGTGATGTCTGCAAAAGGGGGAAAGGGTGACCCTGAAGAAAATAGTGGTGTCATGGATTGGTATGTCTCTTGTATAGTTCTATATGTCAGTGCTGCATATTTGTGTCTCTACCATTCAAGGAGTTTGGAAAGCTTATTTGGATTTTTCTGCACTTACATTTTCACTTGCTGGAATACTTACAGATCTAGTAAGGATGTAGTTCTGAAAAGGTGAGAGATGTTTTGGAAGGCTGTAAAGGTGATGTGCATATTAGTGGTACATTGCACCAAAAGATGTACTCTACTCAGATATACATTATCAATTTTAAGCCCCAATGATTTCCACATGAAGAATAAAAGATATGCTTAAATTTCTACATTTAAATAAGTGATCACTATAATATAGCCTATAATAGGGAATTTATAGGCTGCATATCTCACCAAATATAAATGTCAGAATTCCATTGTAAAAAGCCTTAACAGTCAAATGGTAGCAAAATGCTATAAGTGTGTTTTATAGATACACTCGTAGAAAACTCTTTGAACAGACCAGGCATTTTCTGGAGATTGCAGGCAACACAGGGAGCACATTGCTAAGTATAACTACACTATTGAACAGCTAATCTGTAGCTTCTACTATCAGGTTTGTGTAAACAGAGCTGTGGCTTTTCATCCTGTGTTTTTATAGTTTGTGTCTTACTGATAAAGAGAAACTCTATCTTAAAGTCTTCACATAGTGAGGGGTATCCAAACAGTTAACATAAAGATGAGCTAGTTTTTATATGATCACATCAGCAGCAAATGGAACCTTAAAGCCAAGTTCAGGCACAGAGGCCTCCACTGCATTCTGAAAGTCAGCTGGTTTAAGTTACTTTCACTTATGTAAGAGAAAAGCCATTCCAGCTATTAAAATTGTTTTGTGGTGTTTATGAGAAATATAATCTTAATTGCCGCCATGGAATATGTTTGATTATATTTCAAGCGATGAGCCGTTTGTGCTTTCATTTCTAAAGCCAATGCTGACTTTAATGCATCTTTGTTTGCTATGCAAAATTGCTCTTTAGTATTAATAGATATTAAGGTCAGGTCAAAAACATGGACACTAGTAATGCATTCCACATTCAAGAGGATCCCAGGAAGCATTGTCATTGGGACCTCCAGTGTATCCACTGGCAGCTTGCACTTTGGAAAATATTACTAAAATGTCTTCAGTCAGTTTTGGCATTAACCGTTCTCCTATTCAAAAAAGGTCAATGAAAAATGAAACTTTTAAAAAGACTTTTGATATGACTTTGACATTAATATGGCTATAGACGCATCACCATCAGATATTGTGGAAGAAAGCTGTTGATCAAAGCAACTCTGAAGTTTAAAATATGGTGTTATCACCATTGCTTTCACTGGAGCAATAAAAAACAGCATTTCTGCATAATTTTCTAGTTGTCACTTAACAGCTGCAGCTTATATAGTATAAAATGCTCTCTGCCATGTGACTATGCAGAAACATTGGCCTAGTAGAATTACTTGCCTATAGAACCAATGTGATGTAGTAGTTTGAGTGCTTAATTAATACTCTAGGAGACATGGGTTTGAATCCATGCTTGATTATCACATTCCCGTGCACTTCTCCCATCCTTCTCCCTGTGTAAACAAACAAACAAACAGCTTCATTTATATACCACTTCATACCGCCTAAGCAGTGTCTAAGCGGTTTACAACTGCAAGCTACTTGTCCCCAACAATCTGGGTACTATTTTAGCGACCTCAGAAGGATGCAAGCCTGAGTCGAGCTTGAGCCCTTTTGCTGGTATTGAACTTGCCACCTTATTGTTTTGAGTGAATGGCTGCAGTACAGGCATTTAACCACTGCGCCACCAGGTGTAATGTGTAATGGAGCCATAATTTGAAGGCCCTTGCTTTCAGCTTGATGCTCCTTGAAGGTAGGCACACTTCCCAGATCCTCCTCTATGTCCACAGCCTCAGCCCTAGGCAAACTTGGCTTCTGAACCCCTGGAGGGGCCATAGAGGTGGATGTCTGTCTATTTAATTAGCAATCCATTGTCACTGGGGAAACCCCCTGACCCTGGGTGGTGTTCATTTACATGAAATTTGAGTCTTGATTTTAGTGTTCTTCAGGATTGGTAGCCAAACTTTGTTGACTTTCAATATTTCTTCTTTCTTGTTAAAGTTGTCCAGGTGTTTGTGGATTTCAATGGCGTCCCTGTGCCGTCTGACCTGGTAGTTGCTGGCATAGTCCAGAATTTCAGTGTTTTCAAATATGCCCATTTTATGCCCAGGTTGGTTTGTGACATGTTCTGCTATAGCCGATTTTTCTGGCTGGCTCAGTCTGCAGTGTCTCTCATGTCCTTTAATTTGTCTTTGGATACTGTGTTTAGTGGTCCCTATGCAGACCTGCCCACAGCTGCATGGTATACAGTAAATTCCTGTAGCAGTGAGAGGGTCTCTCCTGTTCTTTGCTGAGTATATTTATGTTTCAGATAAGGATTTTGCCAGCTTCTGCTTGGACCTGCACAAAGGGGCACGTGAGGAATTACTAAGCTGGTAGAACAGCTATACTCCATTACTTTAATCTCCTTCCACTCAGCAGCCTTCCCTATTGTGTTGGACTACAACTCTCCTCATCCTTATCCAACATGAAGTCCCATGTTTTCGGATGGCACCAGTTTGAGAAGGCCACCACCAAGCCTCCCTGCAGTTCTCCATTTCAAGTAGCTGCATGAGAGTGTCACATGCTAGCAGATGGCAAGTGATGGAGAGGGACTGACTGTGACAGGCAGCTTGTGCCTTTGTCCTGGGGACTTAGACCCATGTGCTTTTCTTTCAACTTCTTATTAACCTTACATGTGCCCTGGGTGGAGGCTTAGGTAGAATATCAAATGCATTGTGTCTTACCACGAACAGTAAGGTGTACATTGCTAAGCAACTAAATCTTTTAACATCTCCTGCTGGTTCTTATGGACCTCACGCAGCTAAATCCTCCCATGATATTTTTAATGTATATTCATCAGGATTGTCCTCTCTTCTGCCTTTCTCCAGCTGCTACTATGAATATTGTGACTGGAAAGAAGTAAGAAGTCATTATACAATCTGTCATTATACAATCAGGGTGCCCTTAAGTGACTTTCAAGTTTCCAGTTAATGAGGTAGTGTTAGGATATGATGCTACTAATTTAGCCAATAAGGGCAGCATATCATACATTAAATGCTGCTGTTCTGTTAGAAAAACCAGACAAGTTAAAGTTGTCTTGGGAAGCGTCTGCTTGGTAATCCTTGGATTTATTCCACCAAGCAAACTTTATCTTAACATTTACTTTATATATTATGTCACTCTGACTTATCTAAGTAGTGCATTTTCACAGGCTGGCAGCATTTTAGATCAAGCCATGTATAGGGATTTGGAATTCGTATCTAAAGCTGATCAGCCATTTCCTGTTCTTGTCTATCCCTGCACACCTTCTCCTCCCATTGGTGTTTGTACAGGAAAATGTGGCTTTAAATATTTATATGTGGATTCATTGAAAATGAAAATACCTTTAATGTAAATCATTGCCTTACCATTCAAGAAGAACTTTCATTACCATCTCTTTTGAGCAACAGTACAAAATATCTAGGAAGTTCCATGATACAAGAAGGGTTAGAAATGTATTACATGTTTGTAGTTCTTTAAAAAACATTGTTCCAAGGACTCATGCACTTTTTAGCAAGCTTCTCAATCTGTTGTAAGATACCCAGACAGCAGATGGGTTTCATTAAACACAATATTTTCCCCTACTCTACTAGAGTCATCCATCCATCCATCCATTCAAGTTATACCCTGCCTTTCTCCTAGGATGGGACCCAAGTTGACTCTCCAAAAAACTGAAGATAAAATTTGAGCTAAGTTATCTTTTTATAAAAATCAAATAAAATAATTATATTAAAAGGACATATGTAAAATAACTTAAAATATATTTAAAACATAATTTAAAAATTATATGGAAAAATCAGAGCACACTACTTTTAAGCACCGTACTACCATCTGATTATAAGTCAAGGCCTGCCTCAAAGGCCTGCTGATAGAAAGAGAGCAGGGAAAGGGCTAACAGGACATCCAATGGAAGGACCTTCCACAGCCTGGGAATAGCCATTGAGAAGGCTTTCTTTTGTGTCCTCATTAGATGTTACCTCTGTCTCATTGTCATTGTTGTGATTGTTTGTTGTTGCCATAAATTTACCTAATTCTTTCAAAGCTCTCTCTCTAGACATATTGAAGAATGGGATAGTCAACATCAGTGAGATCATAATAGACACTGTACAAGACAGACACTGTACAAGAAGAAAAAGGAATTTGGTTCACATGAAAAGCCAAAATGTCCTGTATGAGATCTAGTAACTCTGAAACAAGATATTTGGCCACAGGAATCAAAACATTACAGGCCTAAATACCATTACTAGTCCCAATTATAGTACACCCATTGATTCAATTGTTCAGTGGCAAACTGACACATATATAAAATCATTGGTTCAACGGATCTCCTCTAGTTGGTCTAGCAACTGGATTTAGATCACAGTGATACCTCATTGTATTTCAATGGCATATAAATGATTTTTAAAGGCACTTGCTCCATTCACATTGTTTAATTTCTGCACATATAAGCCCAATACTAATTGTTTTCCTTTAGGAAACTTTTTCTGGTCAGAGTATGTGTACTTAAAACTCTGGTCAATTTGTTTTCTAACAAAACAGTAAATATCTTGTAATCCAGATTTTAAAGATATTGGTCTATATCAATGTGTTTGGGCTGGTCTTTAATGGGCATTTGTAGAAGTGTAATCTTTGTTTTATTCATGTATCCAGAATTTGATTGTTTATGAAGCTGCTAATTAAATGGACTAATTAGTGTAAGGATTAGTGGATCTAAATAGACTTTTAAAAAAATCCTCAGATAATCCATTTGGATCAGGAATTTATTCTGTTTGAGACTTCCCCCCTCTTTACAGCTCTTCATTTTTCTGTTACTGGAGATTTCAATGGTTGTCTATCTTCTTTCAGTAATCTTGGCTGCTAATTTTAAAATATCTGTTCCTTATTACTGGACAAACTATATTATTAGACTGATACTTTTAAAGTAGCATTTAATAGTGTATTAAAATAAACATGAGAACCAGGTGGTATAGTGGTCTGAGTGTAGAAGTAGAACTCCCGAGATCAGGGTTCAATTGGCCATGAAAACCCATTGAGTGATCTTGGGTGAGTCACACACTCTGAGCCTCCGAAACCCCAGAGATAGGGTCATCTTAGAGTCACTTTAAGTCAGAAACTATTTGAAGGCACACAACAAAGTATGTTTATACATATACGGTATATGTATAAAGTATACATATAAAGGTTTGGGGTAATACACCAAATTAGTATTAAAATTCATAGAATCATAGAGCTGGAAGAGACCACATTGGCCATCCAGTCCAACCCCCTGCCATGCAGGAACTCACAATCAAAGCATCCCTGACAGATGGTTATCCAACCTCTGCTTAAAGACCTCCAAAGGAGGAAACTCCACCACTCTCCAAGGAAGTGTGTTCCACTGTCGAACAGCCCTGTCAGGAAGTTCATCCTAATGTTGAGGTGGAGACTCTTTTCCTGTAGCTTGCATCCGTTATTCTGGGTCCTATTCTCTGGAGCAGTAGAAAACAAGCTTGCTCCATCCTCAATATGACACCCCTTTAAATACTTAAACAGGGCTATCATGTTGCCTCTTAACCATCTCTTCTCCAAGCTAAACATACCCAACTTCCTAAGTCTTTCCTCATAAGGTATGGTTTCCAGACCCTTCACCATTTTGGTGGCCCTCCTATGGACACTCTCCAACTTTTCAACATCCTTTTTGAATTGTAGTGCCCATAACTGGTGTCCCGGACTGCGGCCAGCACACACCAACAAAAGCTGATAAGGCAGTTCCACAAACCTAAATGTTGATCTTAAGAATAGTCCAAAAGCCAGAGCCAAGGTCAGGGTTGGGAAAATCACAGAAGTCAGTCCGGTCTGAGGTCAGGGCAAATAAAAAGCAGCAAAAGTCCAAATCGTTCCAAGGTCAAGGCAAACCAGAGTTCCAAAGACACGAAGCCAGCACAGTCACATCAAGAGACTTTCAATAAGTCCTGGCAAAGGGATGGCGTCCCATAGGTGCTTAAGTAGGAGACACCCTCCCTGTTGACAGCTGTGCTTTATTACCAGCTTGCTTTTCAGCAAGCCTGTAGGACCGACGTACACAAGCACTCTCGGCCTTCCTTTCCTTAAAGGAGGGAACCACCAAACTGGATTCTTCATTTGAAATCTCACTCAGCAGCTTAGCCTCTGAAGGGAACTCCACAGTACTAGAACCTGGCTGGGCTCCCACTCCTGGGGCTGAAATGTCAGGACTGGGGTCTGGCATGGCAGAACTGGGACCTGGTCTAGCCTCCAACTCCTCTTGCTCCTGAGGAGCCATGTCCTCCTCCTCATCCTCTGACTCCATCTCTTGGCTGGCCATGACATCTGGTCACAGTATTCCAGGTGAGGCCTGACCAAAGCAGAATAGATGGCACTAATACTTCACTTGATCTAGACTCTAGACTTCAACTGATGCAGCCAAAATTGCATTGGCCTTTTTAGCTGCTGCATCACACTGTTGAATCATGTTCAACTTGTGGTCTACTAGGATTCCTTGATTCCTTTCACACTTCGTCTTGTTAAGCCAGGTGTTCCCCATCCTATATCTGTGCATTTCATTTTTCCACCCTAAGTACCTTACATTTCTCTGTGTTAAAATTCATTTTCCTAGCTTTGGCCCAGATTTCTAATCTCTTAAGGTGATCTTGAATTTTGATCCTGTCCTCTGGGGTATTAGCTACTCCTAATTTGGTATCAGCTGCTAATTTGATGTCATTCTTGGGTCAAAGCAGATGGTCCAAAAGGTCCACACCAGGACCACACGACCACTGTTCACCCCAGCACTGTGACAGCCACATGCACCTGGCCTCAATCCAGGCCACTGTCACAGTCCTGAACTGGGTGTCAAAAAGGAATGGTATTTTAATGCTTTTTGGAGCAGTTCTTTGGGAGAGAGCTGCACCTGGGGTGGCTTCTTGCTGCGTTTGGGGTATGCATAATCTGAACCCCATGCCCCCAAAGTAGCCTGATGGTGGCCCTTTGGGCCTATCTGTTTGAGGCCCTAGCTAACATTTTTGTGATGGGAAATAAAATAATTATTAATATTTTTTTAAAAAAAATAGAATTTGATATATGCTATCAGTGATGAGGCAGTTATAGATGTAGTAATTTTATTTTAAGCTAAGTAATAAGGTTGTTTAGCAAAATGAAAAGACTGAGAGTTTTCCCACTTTTCTCTAAGGAGTTTATCACACGAAGGGAATTGGAAGTATAATCCAATGGCAATCTGAATGCAATCATGGGGTTTCGCGTGATTGCGTGAAAGCTGATCACACACATTTTCGGGCAAAGGGAAGTCCTTCCGAACGCAATCATGGTGTGATTGCATGAGAAACGATCACATGCAATTTCAGGCATGGGGAGGCAATTTCGGGCAATTCTGAACGCAATGCTGTGTCAATACGCAATTAAGTAAATTCGCTGAACTAGCGAATTTACTCAATTCCAAACTGGCCTCACTTCCATTTCTTTCGAAATTGAGAGAAATTCCTCCCATGTGATAAACTCCTGAGATTGAGATTCAGAATCCCACTGGGTGGGAAGTCAATTCATAATGCTTTTTACATGGAGAAAGGAGATGTAGCTTGAGGTAGTATAACAGTGTATTTATTTTGTGTATTTTGTGTTCCTGAATTAATAAAGATTATTGCAAACAAAAGTTACATTTTTTTAGGTGTGAAGATATTTTAAAAAAAAAAAAATCTCTGTTAACTTTGGGAAGTCTGTATGTGCCTTGAATAATGCCAGTGGACTTTTCTTTCTTTGCAAGTAGTGAACCAATGGTTTAATGACTTCATTGTTCCCATCTTTAAAATATAATCCCCATCCAAATAGTAAGACATTTAATGATGGGACTATTTAGGAGGGATGTAAGTCTTCGTTAATTTTGTTTTTGTATGGAATGATTTACTCACAGTTTATCCAGTGGAAGAACATCTTCAAAAATAGTGCAGTTTTCATATATGCTCTTGCAGTTCAGGACTTATTCCAACAATTTAAGAACTCAAAACCTCTTACCCAAGGAGTTATAATGTTAAATTCTGTCTTGTTTCTTTTGAGGGAGTCATTAAGATAAGGTTAAGCAAGCTGTTTATGAAGATAAGGTCAACCAAGTGCTATCTTCACCTCATTGTTCCTGCTTCCCCCACTTTCCTTCATCTGGGATTCATTGCTGCATAGAAAGCCCTGTGTTCCCACACATT
This sequence comes from Urosaurus nigricauda, assembly GCA_034509955.1. Classification (NCBI taxonomy): domain Eukaryota; kingdom Metazoa; phylum Chordata; class Lepidosauria; order Squamata; family Phrynosomatidae; genus Urosaurus; species Urosaurus nigricauda. Next base: position 62,428,595 of record JAOEGL010000003.1, read on the forward strand.
GAATTGCTGAAGTGCTGCCTCCCTCAAAGTCCACAAAAAGCATGGGTTTTCCAGAGCCCTATCATCAAGCAAAACCATCGGCCCAGTAAGTTGAGACAGGGACTTTGAAGAGGATTCCCCGCTTTGTTTGTTTGTTTGTTTGTTTTTTAAAGTATTCTTTCTATCCCAGTCACTTTTTGTTTCAGAACTAGAGCTACACAATAGGCACTATTAGGCACTGTCACCTCAACAGTTTTAAACACCATTCCTGAGCTTCAGGTGTTTGCCTTCAGGTTTTTTTTAAATTATTATTATTAAACAGAAAAGAGCTAGGAGAAAAATTGTTCCAACAAATCTACTGAATTTTGCTACTGAGGAACAATTTTATCCTACATAATATAATGTATTGGGACAGTAAATGCCTTTTTATGGTTGAAGCATGATGCAGAAAAACTGAGTGTTTGGATGAAAAACAACCTTGACAGCATGCACAAACTCATTTGATCCTGTCTAGGATGAACCAAGGAGATAAAACAAAACAAACAAACAGCTTCATTTATATACCGCTTCATACCCTTAAGGAGTGTCTAAGCGGTTTACAATTGTAAGCTATTTGCCCCCCAACAATCTGGGTCCTCATTTTAGCGACCTCGGAAGGATGCAAGCCTGAGTCGAGCTTCAGCCCTTTGCTGGTCTTGAACTCGCCACCTTATGGTGTGAGATAGGATTGAATACCTGGTGCAGACATCCATGGGCAATTCACTGTACATCTACTAGAGACATTGTTTGAAATAGCAAGGACTAAAAACAAAGAAAAAAATAGTACTAGAAACCTTTTAACTGAAACAATGTATTCTTCACTATATTATCTGTGTATAAAGATACAGTGTGTATTTAGGTTATGGAAGAAGAGGAACCCTTGTCAAAGTCAAAGTATGGGAGCCTTTTAGAATCACTGAAGATCACTGAAGACCTATGGTTCCTGGCCAGACAGTATCTTGGATAATATTGGCTTACTATTCTTGGCACGAAAGTAACATGGCCAACATGAAGCCTTGCGGGATGGGACTGTGGAAACTAGTCTCAGGGTGTTGCGACTTCAAAGCAATGATGAAGTCACAGTTACTTGAGATTTGACTACAATCTGTAGAGTAGTGTAGAATAATGATAAACTAGATGTCTTTCAGAATATGTGGACAATGTTTTCTGAGCAGCTTCAAATGTGGTACACAGAGAGGCAGAGAAGTTTCTAATTTCACTGTTCTAGGCATTATGCACACTTTCCCAGCAAAACAATATTCTTATCCAAATAGAACTGATTACAAATGATGGTAGGTACAGCTGGCCAAGCATGTTGAACTGAGGACTGATACAATACAGCCAGCTACAGAATTCCCACTGTCCTTGATTTACTGGCTAAGGGGTGTTATAGTTCAAAACATCTGAAAGGGATATGCTTGGGCATAGGGAATTCTGTCACTTCTCCTTTGTCTTGTACTTGAATTTTTTAAAACTCTGAGCTCTTGTCATCATGTTTAGCAGAAAGTGAATCAGAATAGAACCAAGCAATGTAGTGTATAGACCGTGTTGGTGTAGAGAAGAGACTGTAGAAGAAATGAGCTAGAGATTGTCCCATCTCCCATTCCCAGAGAACTGAAAACAATTAAAAACCAAAACAAGGGCAAGGATTTGACAATGATGCCTATTCCAAGAGGACTATTGGACCATACATTAAAAATGTACTCTTTCTCCATTGCATGAACAGATGTTACAATGATTGTAACTTTGACCTTTCAGTTGAAGTGTGAGAAGAAAGTAACTGATATACAAATGCACAGGATCTAGCTATAGGAAGTAATGGGGGAGGAGATATGCCAGCAAGGCTGTATTATCAATGGTGTAACTGGAGCAAATGTTCCATGGCCCGTGGTGGCTATGCTTTTGCCATCATTGGTCACACAGAACACAGATCTCTTGTATCACAATGCTGTCAATGGAGAAATGCTGTCAAGGGCAGGCTGTAAATTCCATTCCTACTATCCTCAAGAGTTGGTGGTCTTTACCATCCATTCTCAACCCATTCCACAGGTGTGGAACAAGTGAAGTATCCGGTGACATGTTGGGTTTGCTTCACTTGAATGTTCAGCTGTGGATACAAATTGGAGGTGTACTAACACTTGACCAGTGGGAGTTTCTCTTGGCTTGGCAGCTCTGCTGCAGCAGAAAGCTGCCACTCTATCAAGGTTGCTGACACACTTGCAGAACTGTACCCCTGCTCCAAGGCCTCCGCTAGGTTAATCCAGCTTTGGATATAGGATGCAGTCAACCAGCTTTAGTTAGTAATGCAGAACATGTGGCTCTTCAGCTATTGTTCAACTGTAAATTCCATGACTCTTTGCCATCAGTGATGGTTGCTAGAGCTAGTGGGAGCTGTAGTTATTACATTTGGAAAGACATATCCATGCTTCCTTGTGCTCTGTTGCGGATGCTAAGTGGATGCTTTGCACTAAAGGCTAACGGCTTGCAGCAATTTGGTTCCTCTTTTATGCCTTTTGATGAACAAGGAGGGAAAGTGCTCTAAAATTGCCTCTAATAGTAACTTTCTAATTTATTTGTCAAGCTCTAGGTTTGTATTATATATTGAAAAAAAAACATTAATATGTGTTGTGGGCCTTCCAGTCATTTCTGACTTACAGCAACCTGGAGGCAAACTTGTCATTGGGTTGTCTTGACAAGTTTATTCAGGCGAGTTTGCCATCGACTTCCTTTGAGGCTGAGAGAATTTGACTTGTCCAATGTCACCCAGTGGGTTCACATGGTTGAGCTGGGATTTGGAACCTGGTCTCCAGAATCCTAGTCCAGTACACCAGCCACTACACTGTGCTGGCTCAGGGATCAGATAGGGAATTAAATCATAGCTATGACATCATGGATATGAGTTTGATACAGGATTTTGATATAGGAGGGTGACATTTTTTTTAATGTGCTATCAGTTTTTAGCATAAATAAATAAGGATGAGTGATTTTGTACAGCTTAGTTTCACTCACCTCCTCATTTTCCCCCAGTTCATTCCATCCTGTGAGTTTCCATTCATTTTAGCCTACATGAACATCTGGCCAAAAATTCATGTATGGTTTCAAAAACCTTTTCAAATGTACATAGTTTTGCATGCAATGTTTAAATATATTCATTTCAGTGCATATTTTCTCCAATTTATGCAGTTTGTGAACCTTCTGTTTCTTCTTCTCTTAATTTTTGATTCCAAATTTTGAAAATGCATGAATTCAATAGCCAGATATTTTCCAGATGTTTCAGGCAAGACACTTTTTAGGTTTTTGACAATACAGTTTTGTAAATTAACACTGAAATAGGAACCAAATTAATTGTTCCTCTTTCCTTACTCGTAAATAAAATAAATCCCACCATATTCAATGAAGTACATTCCCAGATTTGTGTATAGCAGGGGTAGGAATCATCCAACTGTCCTAAAGCTGCTGGACTGCAACTCCCAGGATTTTTCACCATTGTCTATACTAGCTATGATTAATGGGAGTGGCAGTTGAGTATCAACAGAAGAGTTCCATTTCTCCCATCACATGTATGTATAATTATAGGATGAGGGTTCTAAACAAAATTTCAACCAGATTATGTCTAAGCCTTTATAGAGATATATTAATCAATTAGAATTCCATACCCATAAAATTTTGATCTATCCAGATATTTCTGCCCCATGAAGTATGTTTAATTTGGGTGTTCCATGTGACTCAGCAGAAAAATTTCTTGGAACCCAGCAAGTTAGATTTTCTGTAACACCCAGTGTTGCTAAGCCTGTAAGAGGCCTTTAATCATGCTAACTTTTACTACTGCATTTTATATGGCAATAAAATAAAAAAAAAATCAGATCAACATTCTATGCATCATGTGCTAGGGAGAACAGGGCCAAAACAATGCTGGCTCTCACTCTCTTCATATCAAGGCAGATTGGAAACTGCTTGGAATCAGTTCAGCTGTTCCCTGCCTCTCATAGGCATGTGGCTAGTTGCTGATCTGATCTTCCTCTATGTGGCTGACCTCAGCTCACATTTTGGGAATTCTGTACTCTTAGTGGGGACAGGAAGAAAAAGTCTTTCCTTGGAGCTAAAGGCCCTGCACTGGTACTGACTCTGGCACATATGTCCTCAAATGGCTTCTTTTAGAGCTCCATTTTCTACAGGATTAAGACACATTAATCATTATGCTTATATGTATTCACTGACCTATCTAGGATTTTTTTCAGAGCTTGACCTTACATTTTATTGGCCTCTCTACTTCTTGTATTTTTTCTTGTTATTATTTGGGCTATTTAGACTGACTGGTTCATCAAATTATTTTAAAGTGGTTGCTTTAAAAATACATAGGTGGCATTTTGTCCGTGAATTACTATGCATCAGTCGGACTTGCCTCATTGCAATTCACCTTTTTGGTCATTGCAGAGGTTGGAATTCTGTTCTGACCATTGTTAATGTTGTGTGCCTTCAGGTTGTTTCTGATGTATGGAGACCCTAAGAGAAATCTATAATTGGTTTTCTTGGCATGTTTCTTCAGAGTGGGTCTGCAGAGTGGCCATTGCCATCCTCTAACTCTTAGAGAGTGTGACTTATCCAAGGTCACCCAGTGGGTTTCGATGGCCGAGCTGGGATTCATACCCTAGTCTCCCAGTGTCCCAATCCAATGCCTAAACTATTACACTACCATGCAATGACCAAAATTCCCTGTAATCCACATTGTAAGATTCCTCACAATATGTCCATTTCCATGTTGATGGATAACAGGGGGATCAGAAAGGGACACAAACCCCGCCCCGATTACTCGTTCAGAGGGGCGGGCTAGAAATCATCATCATCATCATCATCATCATCATCATCATCATCATTATTTTCCTGTAGCTGGAAATGCTGCAGGAATGTTTTCAGCAAAAACCTCCTGAGAACCCCTGCAGATGCATGTCACAATATCCAGCTGCAGGAAAATAGTTGGATATGTCTCTTCTGATCCCTCTGCCACTCCAACAGCATAGGAATTACCATGTTGAGTGGCCTGCATTGCTTACAGGGTGGATCCTCCCCACCAGTGGGACATCATCAGAGGATACATGATAGAGTTAGCTCTCCCATGCTTTATCTTAGCTACACGTTTTCCTTTTAAGTCAATTTCTACTTCATTAATTCTACAGTTAGTGTAGGCAAGTAGAAAGCAGCTCTAAAAAATTAGCAACAAGGCTCATATCACCAAGAATGCATTCAACAACATGGGACAGAGAAATGTCTAGAAGTGATTAGACCACTGGAAAAATGATATTAACTAATAACAGGAGCTAAGCTACAATTTTTCATGTGCAGAGCATTTTGGAAATGGTGTAAAATGTCTCTGTTTTAATGATCCATGTAAAACCCTTGCCTATTAATTTGCTTTTCTCTAACTATCTTCTAACACTCACCTATCCTAGCTTCACATTTCTCCTTACCTTGCTGAATATGAGGTTAATTAAGAAATTCTTGTTATTTGTTGTTAACTGTCCTCAAGTTGACCATGATGCATGGCAGCCCTGTGGATAAGGCATCTCCAAACCTCCTGCCTTCAACTCTAAATTCAGGGCCATGACCTTTCTAATTCAGTCTTTTCATCTGGAGTGCAGTCTTCCTCTCTTTTTTTCCTACCTTCTATCTCACTAAGTATTATTGTCTTTTGTGAGTTATGCATTCTCATGATATGGCCAAAGTACAACAGCCTCAGTTTGTCATCTTGGCTTCCAGAGAGAGTTCAGGCTTGATTTTTCCTAGAACCCATTTGTTTGTATTTTTAAACATCCACAATATTCTCAACACTTTTCTCTAGTACCATATCTCAAATGAGTTGATTTTTCTTCTGTTAGCTTTCTTCACTGTCCAGCTCTCACATCCATACATGGTGATGGGGAATACAATGGACAATTCTAATCTTAGTTTTCAGTTGTATATCTTTACAACTTTTAAGAAATTCCACAAAGCTAGTATAAGATGTCCTGCTGGCTTTCATTATCCATGTAACTGATAAAATTGATAAAAGTGGTAAAAATAATGTTAAAGCCACAAATACCAAGCAAACAATAATTCCAAATGGAATAGTTATAAAAGGTAAAGGTTTTCCCTTGACATGATTGTATATTTGTGACAAACAGTAGGAGGCAGTGTTCATCTCCATTACTAAGCTAAAGAACCAGTGTTGTCAAAAATAACTGTGATCATGTGGCCAGCATGACTGCACAAAATGCTGTTACCTTCCAGCCGAAGTGTTACCTATTTATCTACATGCACTTTCACATGCTTTTGAACTGCTAGGTTGGCAGAAGCTGGGACTAATGATACAAGCTCACTCTGTCATGGGCACTTGGGCCTTGAACTGCTGACCTTCCAGTCTTGCAATCTTCAGAGCTAATGTCTTAACTATTGAGCCACCACATCTCTTCAAAATAGTTTCATCATGTGTTTTATAACATTTCTACCCTTTGTAAAACAGGCTGGGAAATCTGGCCTGGCCCACGGAAGTACTCATTAAACTGAATGGCTACTTACACTATTAGCTTAGTATGTTTCAGCTGTCCAAATGACTAATATCATAGTTAGGAAGCAATGCCAAGCTTCTGCTGGAGGAAGTGCAGCATCTAGGGCAATATGAGAACATGATCCCAATCAAATCAAAGATACAATCTACCTAAGCCTGGAGATGGTAGCCTTTCAAATCAGTGACTGTCCTAATTCAGCATCACTCCAATTCGGCATTAGCATAATCACTGAACATGTAACGAATTAAATCCACAATTACTGGTGCCATGGATTCATAGCCTTGCAGTTGGTCTAATGAATCAGTCCGTTTCTTTCTGATTTTTTCCCATTAAAAGTACTCTCAAGTTCATTACACATCACATAGATAATCCCAATTTATAAATTTATAAATTTTAGAAAATTTGTATCACAAACTGAGATAAAATTTTCACCTATCCCAACCACTGAAATTTCTAAGAGTTTTGATAAGACGTGATCAATAGAATTATACTCTGCCTTCCTCTAAAAGTGTGTGTGATTTTCTGGGATTTCAGGGGAATTTACTAGAATCATAGGCTTTGGGGCAATGATGGCCTATCATTCAGATGATACAACTGAGTTGTTGGGGTTTTTTTTCTCCCCATAATAAAATCAATGCTTTGGTTCAAGTTGCATATAAGCAGCCTGGCTGTTTTCCATCTTCATTTTCAACAAAATGCCTAAATGTTTATGATGATATGATGCAATGTGCTCCAAGGTGTCTATCTAGTTAAAATTAAAATGGAAATTTCTAGGGTTGTTCTGGTACTGCTTGAAGCATTGGCAGTGTTTTTATTGGCTGTCTCAGAATGGTAGCTCCTATTTCCACTGCAAGCAATACAAATGTGAAACCACTAAAGGACCTTTGTTGTATCTGCAGGGTTGCAAGACATTGTTCTTGTTGTTGTGTCCTTTCAAGCTGTTTCCAACTTATGGTGATCCTAGGGCAATCCTATCCTGGGGTTTATTCTGCAAGACTGGTTCAGAGGGGGTTTGCCTATGCTTTCTCATGAGGCTGAGAGAATGTGACTTGCCCAAGGTCACTCAGTAGGTTTCCATGGCTGAGTGGGGATTCAAACTTTGTTCTCCAAAGTCCTACTCTAATGTTCAAACCACTACACCATGCTGATTGGCTTCCTACTAGAGTATTAAGTAAACAAAAATGGGAAGTTTTTGTTTTGTTTTGTTTTGTTTTTTGGAGTGGATGAACTTTAATTGGTTTTTTTTTTTTTCATTTCTTCAGGAACTACATATTCTTTATAGCTTCTGCTATGCAAGAATCAGGGTGCCATTATGCATCCATATACATAATACAATATTCAAATGGGGAGCAAATTAATATATTTTTAATCAGCTGAATCACATATCTTGAAAGAAGGATGAAATAGAATTTATTATTTACATATATCGATAATTGCATATGTGAAAATAATAAATAATAAATCATTATTATTATTTTCACATACACTTTTACAGATATATGTAACACATACTCTTCAGTAAATGTTCCAGAATTAACCCAATGTGTATGGCCAGTGTATGCAGTGCAAACTGTTTCTTAAAATGGTTTATTATTCAAAGAGTCAAATAATATGTTGATCTATTCTTAGCATGAAATGCATTTCTATTGCCTAGTAATCCAGGTTTCGGACCATTTGTAAATGAAATAAATGTGAAGAAAATGGGTCAAAGTAATCATTTCTCCCTTTCTTTTGGCACAAATGTGATTAATGATATAAATGTACCTTCCTACTATTTTCAATATACTAATCCAGGTTTTAAAACCACTGAAAATTTGATATTGAAAATAAAATAAAATAAAAACAGAAGACTTCCTCTTCTTGTTTCCATATGCTGCATCAATTTCTTTTTTTTCCAGTGTGTGTCTGTCTGCATATGTACAAATAATTTATATTCTGGAGAATCATGGCCTTTCTTTTCATTCTGTTCTGCATTGTTCAGAATAGCTATTCTCTTCATGAATATGTAAATCCCACAAAATATCTGAGACCACAATATGTAAAACTGTGAAAATTAGCACGACAGCAATCCCCCCTATCTGCCTCCCCTGGACACGACCAATCATCTTCAGCTAATATATGTGAAAAGTGATGTTTTAATCTTTGAGCCAGATAAGTGATTTAAGGGTCTACAACAAGAGACGCTATGCAATCATCAGATCATTAAACACATATAGTGGTAATACATATGTACATTTCTGAGAACTGTCAGACCTTTGTGGGTTTGCAATGTTGCAAATGTAAATACGATGTTTAGTGTCTAGTTAGGGAAAGGTAAGGAGCAAAAGACTTTGGGTCTGCCCTACTGACTCTTCCTTTTGTGAGCATGAAGCATGTTTAGTTTCTACTTTCTCAGTGACTATAATTCAAAATGGGGGAAGACACAGAAAGAATGGACTGAAAGAAAGCTTGGTGAAATATATAAATAAATAAATAGCTCTGGAAAGGCGATCTAGCATATTCCTAATGTGTTCTTAATTCATTTGTGTAACAGAAGGCAGCTCAGAGGGAGCAACAATGGGGCAATGCAGGTGTGTGTTTGTGTGTGCTCCAGCAAGTGAAGGATTTTATTATTTAAATAAGCATACATGTTTATGCCCATTTATATTATGTGGCATCAATGTGTTATTTTCTGAATGGCGGTCTGCAGCTCATACACAGTAATGAGACCGATGTAATTATTATAGTAAAAACAAAGAAATGTATGTGTGCGGGGGGAAGGAACGCCAGTGCTCATGTGCTTTTGGGATTGAAATATGAAAGGCGGACACATATTGCAGTGCACAGTAAATGAAGCTGAACTGCTGTCAGGGCGAGGAGGACAGTGTGGCCAGTTGCACCTATTGTGTCACTGCTGTGGAAAAGAACTTACTGATTGGCCACTGTCTGCAGCACATAACACTGACTGGTTATAAAAGGCATGTCTAAGGGAAAGCTTGTAGGTAGTCCATTGTCTCGCAAAAGTTGATATCACTGCATTCTCCTCCACGCCCCCCTTCTTCTTCCCAGAGACTCAGACAGCTGAGCTGTAAAGCTGCACAGGTTTCCCCCCTCCTTTTTCTTGCTACACAGATTTTTTTTTTTTAATGGGGAGGGGGAGTATTGGAATCATAGCTCTGCTTTAGTTTGTATACTTGGAGAGAATACTAATTAAGATCCCTTGTCTTAAATAAAAAATTACACAGAATTAAATAAAAGGTGTGGGGGGGGGGTGGAACCCTGGTGCTTGACACTTTTAAATAAATGTACGTGTAAATAATGATGATGAAAAGGTTTGGGTCGGGGCCAACAAATCAGTCACAGTTCTTAAGGGCAAAATGAAAAATTTGGTAATCAAGGTAAACAAAGAAGCAGCTCTTTCACTCCCTTCCTTTTCCTTCTAGCCTTCCTTTCTAAGAGAGCCAATGTTGTTCTCCTTTACTGTAGGTCATCTCATGTATTTTTTGAAAGTTTGCAATGATCAAGATTTCAAAATTCACAAACCAGCTGCAATCAGGGGGTTATTAATCCTTTTTAGGAAGTAATTTGGGGGAAAGATGTTCTCTCTCTATATTTTTTTTCAAAAATGTCTTTTCTGTATTATAGACGGATCTAACAACGTATTCTGGGCTCTGTGCCAAAGGCTGGTATTTCACAGCAGCGACCGCCTTACGGATGAGCTGTGGGAAGCAGGAGGGAGAATCTCTTAGGGTGCCACTACTATGGAGACACAGCTGAGCTGAACAAGATTTGCTTCATACGACAACAAGAGAGGCAGAAAAGTGTCTGGTTCAAGCGCTGCCCAAGCAGGCAGTAACCAGAAGAGCTAGCAGCCAATCCGGCCATGCTGCACTGTTCGAAACCAGCTCCACATCTCAGCCAATCAGTGACATCATTGGTGAGAAACTCATTTACATCATGCAGTAATGAACTTTATTTAATGTATCCTTTTTCTTCCCCCTCCCTGAGATTAGGTTGCTCAATTAATTATTCTACCAGCATAATTTGAATCACTATGCAAAATGGTGGCTTCATTCTCCCAGATGCTGTGGGCTTTTCTTTTCTTTTCTTTAAAAAAAATCTCTGTTGGCTCAGGAGGAGGGAAGTGTTGATAATGGTGGGCACAATTTCACCCCCCCCCCTCTTCCTTATGAATCTTTTAAAATAGCTTTTTCTTCGCATCTAATTAAATAGGCATATAATTTTAAAAAATGCTTCTCCTTGTTTGCATCCCCCTTTCACCCTTATCCTTGCTCAGCTGCCTGCATTATAACATTCTGTCAAGGCTTCGGAAGGTAATGTAAGGTAAAGAGGATGCTGCAGCACAAGATTTCTGCATCTTCAGAGCTCGGCACTTCCAGCATATCTTTGAATGCTCCCCAGACTTTGCCGTGCTGCAAAACCTCTTGAATGTGCTCTGCTTTCTCTTATGAGCATCTGTCACATCTGAACCAAGTTTGGTGCGATGTTTCATTTTGTGCCACTTTTCAGCCAAGATGTCATTTTATTAATGAATAGGATTGAGGTCATTTCTGACTAAATTTTATTCCCACTCTGCCTAGCCCTCACACAATGCACCTGATTAGCATCCCTTTGCCAGAATAACTGAATACAAGAGCCTGCATGAAAAGAAGTTAAGATGAGAGAGAGAGAATGAGAGAGAGAGGGAGAGAGAGATGGCTGCAGGCTATTTTGAGCAAAGCCATATATAGACTCGGTAGAGTTAGTTATATTTTTTTGTCTGTGTGTTTAACACTTGCGTATTAATCCTTTAAATAATACCTCTTCCTTAATTTTTTCAAAGCAAATAAACAATGGTACGAAATGATCCACTTCTTTCTGCCCCCCCTTTCATTTTTAATGCATTGTTTAATGAACAGTGCTTCTTTATAAAAAGGAAATGCTTGGCAAGCCAACAATGTGTTGAACATGTGGGCTTAATTCTTTGTGGGTAAAGCAATTTGTTGTGTAACTGACTTTTTAAAAAATAGCCCCAAATACTGTGGAATGCAGAGATTTTAGACCAAAGCATTGAATTGAAGCAAGTCCCCCCCCCCCCAAGTACCCTAAGAGTTGGTACTGGATCAGATAGGAGGCAAATTTACTATTCTCTTATTGAATTATATCTCATGGGTTCAAGTGCTCAGTTAGAGGTATAGCTTTAGTTCAAAATAGTAAAAAAAGAATTCAGGAATGAGGTTTGGATACATTTTATTGTTATTGTTGGGCTTTTTTTTTAAAAAAATTAATTCATAAATAGCCATGATGAGTATATGATATTTGGTGGTAATAATTGCCCGTATAGTCACACTGAAAAGAATGTGGAGGATTTAAATGCTAAAAGGATGGCTTTTTCAATGCATGATGGATTCCATCATGCCATCATCAGTATTCCTTGTGTGCCTGTCCTTATTCAGCCGCTAGCTCCCCTGCTGCAGATCCTGTAATTTGAATCATGCGTAATAATATATTATCCTACTGGGGGCCTTCTTTCAGTAGGAGAGTAGTTTTATACATTCAGCTATGAGAGAACACTTGGCACCATGCCAGCTCTGAGCCATTATTCACACAGGCAATCAAGACAGTCTTCCTTAAGGAATAACATCTGCACAACTGCATGTGCCAGAAATCTGCAACCTCCCCCATGTTATAAATTAGGCTTTCTTGGAACCTTGAATACTTGCAAATATGAAAAGGATGAAGAATTTGTCAAAAGTGGATTGGGTGTGCCACGTGATGGAAGCCGGGAAACAGAGTGGATAATGGTGGCAGAGGGACTGGCATAAAAAACAAGAGAGTTGTTCCTCAGCTTGCTCTTAGCATTTCATCCTTAAGCCCCGTGTATGCCAAATGTTTATATATATTTTTTGAAGTGAAGAAGTATTTCCTGCTGACAGAGAGATTTTCCAGATAATATGGCTGTAGAATATTGTCCATTGAGAATTGTGGGCATATTTCAGAAGTCTGAAAGCACCAATAGCAAACCCACAGCATTCAGTTTATAGTCCATAAAATGAAGTGGGAGGAGAAAATGAAGGAACCAAAGACAGAATGTACTAAAAAGCTCAACCGGTGTGTGTGTGTGTTAAACTGATAATTTAACTATTAAATACATGTAAAGACTTTTTAAAAATGATTTTGGGGTTTTTAGTAAGCCCATTTGATCTACATGATGTTTTTGAATACTCCTTCTCCTCCTCCTCTTCCTCTTCGTACTTCTACTCCTCTTCCTGATCTGCTCTGGTTTAGCTGCTGGATGGCAAATAATACTGGATATTAAACTGGTGACTGGATATAAAAACAGCTTGCAAAGGAATCTTTGGAAAATCTGGTCTACTTTTCATTGTATGCTCCACCCCATAATTGTTACATACAGAGTGGAAAAACGAAGCCCCCTTAAAAAAGTATTATTGTTTCCATAGTTTACATTTTCCAAAAGGTCTGAATTCCTATTTCCATTTTTAAAATATCAGTGGATTTTATTCAGTGGGGAGATAAAATACTGATTGAAAAAATGTTTATTGTATAGGCAATATTTAGCCTATAGCAATTAAACAAACATGAAGTGACTGCATTTGTTTCCATATGTGCAACATAGTTTCTTAGTGACTTTGCTTTAAAGTTTACCTGGAAAAAAAATGCTCTTTATGTGTATTGATTCTGTTTTATGAGACAGACAGTCATAAAACACCTCCTACTTCTCTAACTTTTTTGATTCAGGGTTGACAGTACATTGTCTTTTCCTGAATAAACAAGTGTTCATGTAGAACCTGCTTGAAATATATATTTATTTTTATGTAATGTCCAGTGTAAAGTGAAACTTTCTTGGGGGGGGGGGGAGTGGTGGAACAGATACTGGTGTAGTAATTTTTGAGTGTTGCACTACAACTTTAGAGTTCAGTTCAAATCCCTCCTTGCCCATGGAAACCCACCTTAGGCAAGTCACACACTCTCAGCCTCACAGGAAGGGAAAGGCAAACCCCTTCTGAACAAACATTGCCAAGAAAACCATATGATAGGTTCTCCTTAGGGTAGCCATAAGTCAGAAATTACTTGTAGGCAAACAACAACAATAACAACAATGGGTGTTTCAACTCTAGGCAGGTTTGAATGAGACTGGTCATTCCTGAATCTATTCCTGTCTAACATCTGGCCTGGAAATGACTTGATTGCCCTGATGAATGAGAGGCTGAGAGAATAGCAACCCCAGTGGTTTTCTCGTCTCTCTTCCCAGCTGTTCATACCATGAGTTAGCAATAGCAATAGCAAGTACATTCCTATACCATTTATCAGTGAACTAGCATTCCCTAAGCAGTTTACAACATGTAAGCCAATGGCCCCCAACAGGCTGGGTACTCATTTTATCGACCTACAAAATGATGGAAGGCTGAGTGGACCTTGGAGCCCTTCTTTACGATCAAACTTACAATATTATGGCTGCAATACCAGCATTTAACCACTGAGCCACCAGGGCTTGTTTGTAGTATTCTTCTATATCACCTTGTCAGAAAGATACTTGGTGCCATATTGTAGGGGGAGGTAACATTGCTAGACTAATCTCTCCTGTGGCCTTTCAGGGGTTGTCTTGGGATCATTTCTCAGCCTTTTGGCTCAGATCAATGTAGTATCTGTTCTTATCTTATTTCAAACAAAAAAACAAACAGCTTCATTTATATACCGCTTCATACTGCCTAAGGAGTGTCTAAGCGGTTTACAACTGTACTTGCCCCCAACAATCTGGGTACTCATTTTAGCGACCTTGGAAGGATGCAAGCCTGAGTCGAGCTTGAGCCCTTTTGCTGGTCTTGAACACACAACCTAATGGTTTTGAGTGAGTGGCAGCGGTACAGGCATTTAACCACTGCGCCACCAGGGCTCCTACCTCAATCTCAATCTACCTGACATGGCTAATTATATCTGTAGAACTGAGTTTTGGCTGAGGTGTCACTAGTATGCCAGTGTGAGACAGCTCTACTTCTTAGTTCCATCTATGAAAATATGGAAACTGACAAAAGTTTAAACAGGTCAAACTGCATTATTTCTGCAGTGCAGATGCAACCCTAGGCTCAATTACATACAAGCCTGGTTACACCCAGATTTTTTATTGTTATGTGCCTACAAGATGATCCTGACTTAATGGTGTTTCTATTCTTGGCAGGATTTACATGAAAAGAGATGCTACCTAAATATTAGGAAGAACCTCCTTACAATAAGAGCTGTTTGACAGTAGAAGACACTTCCTTGAAGTGCAGTAGATTCTCCTTTGGAGGTTTTTCAGCAGAGGCTGGATGGTGTGTTGATTGTGTTTTCTTGCATGGCAAGGGGTTGGACTTGAGGTATCTTCCAACTCTATGTTTCTGTGGTTCCATGATTTTAGTCAGTGAAGGTTTGTCATTGCTTTCATCTAAGGCTAAGGGAGTGTGGCTCACTCTAGGTCACTCTGTGGGTTTCTATGCCTAAGTAGGTGTTTGAACCCTGGTCTTCTGGAGCTCTAGCTACTCAGACCACTGCACCACATCTACTATACTACTATAATGCACTCTGTGTAGTACTTTCTGGAAACTTCAGCTGATGCAAAATTCAAAACTTATTTGGGGGGGGGGGATAAGGGGAGAGCTACACAGTTTGTCCGTATCACACAAGTTTTACATCAATTGTATTGAAATCAAAGATATAGCCGTGTTAGTATGTAGAATAGAAAGATCTTGTAGCACCTTTGAGACTAACTGAAAGAAAAAAAATGGCAGCATGAGCTTTCGTAGACTAATGTTGCCAATTGCTTTCTTTCAATTAGTCTCAAAGGTGCTAGAACATCTCTCTACATATCACTTGCATTGGTTATCCATTTGTCTGGGGGCTCAGTTTAAATTGCTAATACTAACATTGCTAATCCTAATCCTAAATGGTTTAGAGCATTTTATCCGAAGGACTCCTTATATAAATACATAATGGCCAAACACTGTTCTCTGGTGCTTACAACTGTCATCTGTATGCCAATGACACTGAGCTGTATCTCTCCACCCCTGACCTTTCGCCGGGGCTTGAACAGCAAGTCTCCTCTTGTCTGGCTGCCATCTCTCAGTGGATGCGACATTGGCGCTTGAAGCTCAATATGTCTTAAGACAGAGCTTCTCATCTTCCCACCTAAACCCACCCTTCAATACTCCTTTTCTGTTTCTGTTGACGGCACTTCTATTCATCCGGTTCAGCAAGCCCGCAGTCTTGGTTTCATCTTTGACTCCTCTCTGTCATTTATCCCCCAGATTCAGGCCACTGCCAAGACCTGTAGATTCTCTCTCTACAACATTGCTAAAATCTGTCCTTTCCTCTCAGCCTCCACTGCCAAGACTCTGGTTCATGCCCTGGTGGTCTCGTGACTAGATTACTGCAATCTTCTTCTGACAGGGCTTCCTCTTTCTCACCTCCATCCTTTAATCTCTGTCCAGAACTCAGCTGCACGTATTATCACATCTGCTCGCCGCTTTGACCATGTTTCTCCTCTCTTATCCTCCCTTCACTGCCTCCCCTTCCCCTTCCGCATCCAGTACAAGCTTTTGTTACTGACTTTCAAAGCCCTCCACGGACTGGCCCCTCCTTACTTCTCTGAACTTCTTTCTCCTCACACTCCTTCTCGTACCCTCCGTTCTGGTAGTCAAGGTCTCCTGTCCCAGCCGAGGATTTCCACTGCCCTGTCCTGGATTCGTCCCTTTTCACTTGCTGCCCCTCACTTCTGGAACTTTCTTCCCCCACATGTGTGCCTCATCACTTCTCTATCCAGGTTCAAAAGTAAGTTAAAGACTATATTGTTTAGGGAACCGTTCCCAGGACTGTGCCATCTGCCCCAGGATGCCTCCTCTTAACTATGTTTTAAGAACCCAAGCCCTCCTTCCAGTCCATCTGCCTTAGTCCAGGCCCCAGAGGGAAAGAAGAACCACAGGACCTCATCCCCCTTTCCCACCACCTTCCCATTTTCCTTTTGTGTTGTCTTTTAGACTGTAAGCCTGTGGGCAGGGATCTGTCTAACTATAAGATTGTATGTACAGCACTGTGTAAACTTACAGTGCTATATAAATAAAATTAATAATAATAATAAGAATTAACATATTTAGGGATACCTGGGACACAGTTTTTCATTGGTAGCCCAACATTCTTTGAAAACCTCCATTTGGCACCCCTCTTAAGAAGACCCATTTTTCCCTTTCTTCAAAGAAATTATTTTCCTAGTATTTTATTCACACACACACACACACACCGCCCGGCCAGCTTTCATATATCAATTTATTAGATGCGGTGTTTGTTAGGCCAGGATCCAATAAGGTACTTAGGTGGGATGCCACCTCTTCCAACAGAATCAGCCATCTCCCATTTTCCCTGCAGTCTTTTGTGCATGCTAAAAACTTGTCCTTGGATTTTCCAAGCTGTTTGGATACACAGAGGGCTATAGAAGGGAAGCAAGCACTTATTCTGCCTGAAGTAGATAGACATAATGGAATCCTGGCTTATGTTATTTGTCACTTGGGCTAATAAGCATTTCTATTCTAAGGCCCTTGGTTAAAGTTCAACATAAAAGTAAACAGAAATGTATTTAAATAGATAGAAATATAACTTGGAAAAATACCTTTTTATTGATCAAGATTTTGAGAGAGATGGCTGGTCTACTTTCCTGTCTTTTACCCTTGGAACAAATTACCCAGAGGCCCTTTCACACTACCTAAGTATAGCATAATGATTCAACTTCAAGTGCACAACAACATCCTATGAATTCTTGGATTTGCAGTTTAGGGATGGCTACTTAGAATTTCCAGCCAGAGAGCTCCAGTGCCTCATCCAGCTACAAAATAATTCCAGCACAAGTGAAAGGCAGGCCCAACTCCATCAGGGCTTGCCAGAGCAAGAAGAAGGGCCCTTCCTCCAGCCCATGGTCCTGGCCTCAGAGGGAGAGCAGAACCACTGGACCTGATCCCCTTACCCACTATCATTCCCTTCTCCTTTTGTCTCATGTCTTTTTAGATTGTAAGCCTGAGGACAGTGTACTATCTAAATAACTTATCTGTAAACTGCTCTGAGAGCCTTTAGGGCTGAAGAGCAGGGTATAAATACAATAAACAAGCAAACAAATAAATAAATCCATGAGACAAGCAAAGGTTAAAGGCATTTGCAGGGCCCTTGTTTGCTTCAGTTACATTCCACACTCCCTCTTTTATCCTTTCTGCTCTTTGGTAGATCACACATGCACACTTGAACCTCAGTGTCATTTCCAAATTTCCCAGTAATCTCTCTGTGCTGACCTTTAGGCTTCCTAATCTGGTGTCATTACAGTCTGAGTTTCCCCTGTTGCATCTGGATCTCTGGTACCACCTGCCAAATATCTAACACTACTCTTGTTCTGTTCTTTGGCAATCATAACTTTCCTACATTTCTTTCTTTATCTGCCTTCTAGTTCTATATTTATCTATTTCAGTAGTTCTCAACCTGGAATACATGAACTTTGTGGGTTTTTTTTTATAGTAATGGCAGAATAATCAATAACGGAGGAGACTTGTAGCACCTTTGAACCTAATTGAAAGAAAGAGGTTGGCAGCATGAGCTTTCATAGATTAAAGTCCACTTTCTCAGATGCATCTGAGGAAGTAGACTTTAGTCTATGAAAGACTAAAGGGGGAAGAGGGGACAGTGATACCACATGAATTCCAATCATGCAGGTGCCGTAGGAATGGATCTTTGCACCCGTAGCATTGTGTGATTGGTAGTTTCCCCTGTGAATGAAACTGGGCAGGTGCAGGGTAGAGCAGCTATGGGAGGGAAGTGGCATTGTGCAGCCAGCATCACCAATGCTGCTTCCCTCTCAATGAAACTGTGGTTTAAAAACCACATGTAATAATCTCCTGAAATAGTACTTTGAATTGTGCCTGGAAACTAGGGATACAAAGGATATTTGAATTTTTTAAAGTAACAATTTGGCCAGAAAATGGGTTTTTCAAGTGTCAGGAAACCCTGATGAAGACAACCCCATCGGTGAATATCTTTGTAGTGTGGGATTTATGCTGTGTAAAAAAATTATACAGGGTTATTTAGCATTTGATGTGCAGAAAACCACTTTCCTGTACAGAAAATAGTATTTTATGTGCAGAAAATAAGTTTCTTGTACAAACCACTATTTTCTCCATAGAAGAGAATATTTCTGCCCTGAAAATAGTGTTTCTCCATGGAAAACAGCATTTTCTGCACAGAAAAAACATTTTTTCTGGACAAGAATTGCTGTTTTCCCTGGACGAGACTTGTTTTCCCTGCAGAAAATTCAGTTTTCTATGTAAGAGCAGCAACAACAAACTATGTATGTCTTTCCATAGAGTAAGTCCATAATCCACATTACAGCAAAGATACCTCCAAATGTGCTATTTTTCTTTTATTTAAAGGAGCACATTTGGGAGAGGATGCAACAAAGGGCATAATTAAAGAGTGCAACACAAATTGCTCAAAATGACTCTAGTCTTGTGTGCTTGCACAATAAGTTAGAGGGTGTAAAGACCAGCATCTTTGGCCGGCCTGGGGCCTGGCATGGCATCTACATGACACATGGCCTGACTCCACTCCCAGGATAGTGTTACACTGCACACTGAATCACATGGTGAGTGGTATCACAGCACTCTTCTGCTGCTGTGTATACATGATGCAGTGTCAAAGGAGCATTGAAAAGCAGTGGCACAAGTGGCTATAGTGCCCTTTCTGCAGCAGAAAAAGGAACTGCTATTTGTTTCTCTTTTTTTGCGCCATGGAAAGGTGGTAATGGGGCCTTGGTGTGTGCTTGCTGCAGCCCCGATCTGGCTCTAAAAGGGGCAGCTGCAGGTAACCTCTTAAGGGTGGTCTGTACAGCCCCTTAGTTAGTTTTAAGATAATTTTAAATTTTAAGAAATTGCTTCAAATTATGTTTAATACTGAAAATGAATTACTCAAATTAGTTTGGAATGTTCTATTTAGCTGCTATATATCATGATGGCAGTGTGTTAAGCTGTAAATCTAACATTTATGTTGTCAATGACACTTTTGACCGTGTTAGTGGTAGAAACAGAAATTCATGACTTCAACAATATGTTGCTGTTTAGTAACATAATTTATTTCCATGTGGAGAATTGCATGGTCTATCAATCAGCTCTATATTTTTTCATAAAACATTCTCTTTAAATGTGCAATGCAATCAATTAATATCAGACTCTGTCTTTCCATACAATTTTTATTTAAATAGAATGTTAAAATTGGAACTTCACTGAGAAACTAGCTCTAAAATAAAAATAATATTAATAACCCTGCCTGCATCAAATTCAAATAGTCTGAAATATGTAAATGAATATTTTTGTTAGCCAAATATTATCTGTAGCAAAAAGAAAGTCAGCATTTTGGCTATAACTTCAGTTTTAGTGATAAGGGTGATGTATCTGGCTGACAGATTACACATCAACAAAAGCTGGAAAAAGTAGTTTTCCATTATAAGAATACACACAGAGAAGTACACATCCACACCTTGATTTAATTTTTTATAAAGTTGCCTCTGAAACCACATTGGTTATTAGTTTCAGGAGCTTTGGCTTCACATACAGATGAAGGTTTGATCAAGTGGTCTGATTAAGGTATGTTTAACAGAATGCCAAAGCCTTTAATTACTGAAAAGGCAGATAACACATGTTCACACAGACATTAACTAGTCATTTGGATCTGTTCATCCATTCTTTTTTGTTGCTGAGGTATCATGAAATGCTAAGTCAGTGGACTATCAGCCCAAAAAACTTGGAAACAGCAAGGGCTGTATGCAGCTGAGGGTGTGGTGTTGTGGGAAAAAAGGTGTGAAAGTGAAAATCCAATTCTATAATGGTAACAGTGAACCATTGGGCTGTTTCAACTGTGTGTGTACATTTGTAAAGGGAGGAATATGTGGATTGTGTACGAATGGTGTATATCAAGTTTTCCAACCCAGCATCCTCACTGTTAAAATACAGTTCCTGCCATCATCAGTTGTGCCAATGTGGTATGGTGGGAATTGAATTCAGCACAGGATGGGGAATTATGGCGTTTATGAATGGAAAATGAAGGCAGTACAAACAAAAAACACATCTAAGGATTGACATGTATGCTCACTTGCAATATCACTATGACACCTTGTACTATCTTTCTAATTTGAGTGTACCAGTCATTATAGCAAGACAAAAATGGATGAGGGGGCCACAGATGGAATAGGTAAAGAGTAGGGATGCCTGGTGTTGAAATACATCAGTGATTTCAAGATATAAAGGATATCTAAGGGGCTTTAAGGGGAGAGAGGTGTCCAGTCACTCCATGGACTATGTTAGACTGGATCAATTTGAGTTTGTAAGTACTGATGAAGTGGATAAGCTCCTTGGATGTGTAAGGAGGATGACTTGCCCCCTCGATCCCTGCCCATCCAGACTGACTGCACAGGGAGGGGATGTGGTAACAAATTTGTTAGAAACTATAATCAACAAGTCTCTTAGGGAGGGGAGATTTAAACAAGCAGTGGTTGTGCCACTCTTGAAAAAACCCTCCCTGGACCCCCTGTTAAGAAACAACTACAGCCAGTCTCTTTATTGCCATTGTTGGCTAAGGTGATCAAGAGGGCAGTTGCCTCTCAACTCCAGTGTCTTGGATGAAGCCGATTATCTAGACCCAATTCAAACCAGGTTTAGGGCAGGATACAGGGTGGAGACTGCCATGGTCGCCTTGGTCAATGACCTTCGTCTGGGCTCTGACAGAGAAAGTGTGACCTTGTTGGTGCTCTTGGACATCTAAGCGGTATTTGATACCGTTGACCACAGTATCCTTTTGGAATGCCTGAGGGAGTTGGTTATTGGGGGCACTGTACTCCAGTGGTTCTGTTACTACCTCTCGGCAGATTCCAGATAGTGAAGCTAGGGGACAGCTGCTCTAGTAAAAGAGAGCTGACATCTGGTGTCCCTCAGGGTGCCATTCTGTCCCCCATGCTATTTAACATTTACATGAAGCCACTGGGAGAGATCATCTGGAGACATGGGGCGCGGTGTTATCAGTACGCTGATGACACCCAAATTTATTTCCCTATGTCTCTGACTGCTGCAGTGACTAAGGATGGCATCCGTCCTCTTAATGCCTGCCTTGAGTCAGTAATGGGCTGAATGAGGGAAAGCAAACTCAAGCTGAATCCAGAGAAAATGGAGGTACTCGCGTTAGGTACCCCTGGCCAGTAGAGGGAGATTTGTCAACCAGTCCTGGATGGGGTAACACTTCCCCTAAAGGACGAAGTTCGCAGTTTGGGATTACTTCTGGATTCATTTCTACAATTGACATCTCAGGTGGAGGTGATAGCCAGGAGTGCTTGGTACCAACTTCGGTTGATACGCCAGCTGCGCCCTACCTAGACAAAAATGACCTTGAAGCAGTGGTACATGCACTGGTAACCTCTCGTTTAGATATCTGTAATGTGCTCTACATGGGACTACCTTTGTACCAAGTTCGGAAACTTCAGTTGATCCATAAATGCAACAGCCAGATTGGTCACGGGGACACCTAGAATGGACCACATCACCTCAATAGTAAAATCTTTGCACTGGCTGCTGATCAGCTTGCAAGTGCAATACAAAGTGTTGGTCATTACCTTTAAAGCTCTATATGGCTTGGGCCCGAGTTACTTGACGGAACGCCTCACACTCCACTCGCACTCTCAGTACCTCTGGAAAAAAACTACTAGAGTGTCCAAAAATAAAGCAAAAGTCTACCTTTGATAGATCGTTTACTGTTGTTGCCCCCAGACTCTGTAATGGCCTCCCGGAAGAGATCCGTCTTATTAACACTCTAGACGCCTTTAAGAAAGCACTTAAGATGGATCTCTTCCGGCGGGCTTATCCATTTGATCCTCCATGAACAACCCCACAGAATATTTTTTTTAGATGACTAGAGTACCAAAGTGACAATGGCAATTGGATCTGTTTTGATATAGCGAGATGTTGTTATGTTGTTTTTCAATTGTTCTTATATTGTATTGTGTTTTTAAACTGTTGTACTCCCACCTCGATCCATGGGGAGCAGCACAAAAAATAGATACTTCCTCTTCTTCTTCTTCTTCTTCTTCTTCTTCTTCTTCTTCTTCTTCTTCTTCTTATCAGAGGTGCCCCTTTCCATGCCGGATTGGGGCCAGGGCAGCCTCACTGGCAGCCCCAGAGGCCCCAATCTGCCACTTTTCCAGGCCTCAGAGAAGTGGCAAAATGCCACTTCCCCGTGGCCTGGAAAGGGGTGTCCTTGGGGGCTCATGCCCCAAGGGCACCTCAACAGGCGGGGGTAGGCAAGAAAGGGGCTGCTTGGCCCGTTTCTCTTCCGCATTGCTGGAGTGACCGTGTAAAGACTGAGCCAGCGATGCATGCCTTGAAAAGGAGCTCCATTTTGGATCTCCTTTTCACGATGCTGAAAGGGTGCCCCAAGCACCCTGCAGTGTTGCAATGACGTCAGGCATGCACCGGTCCATGTGGATGTGGTACGTGCCATGACACCATCATCGCACTCACGTATGGATGACACGATTTCAAAATGATAACATCCATACACGCTAGGTCTGGGGAGCATGCGGATGCTGCGATCTCCCCAGCTGTACTTACGGCACGGGGACAGCCCTTTTGTACAGGGCCTAAGATACCTTATGAGATGGGAGTGGTAATCATCCTCCCCTATTAGACACTCTGTGTCGGGGGTCTGTAGGCCAAAACAACAGAAGTCTGTCACAGAGCGTTTAGTTCTGGGACTTCTGGTTAAGCCGGGATCTTTGTCCTCACTTCCCCCGGCAGAGCAGGGGGCCCTGCCGTTACCAGTAACCAAATAACAGTTAACCACAGCAACCATTATCTACTGTTCTGGGGTGTCATGGATTTCTAATCCATCATTATTGAGATAAGTGATATAAACTATAAAAATAAGTGATTTAAACCATAAATATTACAAAATAATGGTTTTTTCCTCAAAGTGGCACACCACCCAAGTTATGGTCAGTTTTTTTTGGCAAAGTTTGACACACCAAGCTCAAAAGGTTGCCCCTCACTGATCTAGATAGTGACTACATAGAGATAAGTTAACAAATCAAATCAAAACAAACTTTCTGTCAAATTTTTTAAAAGGTGATCCTTAAAACATTTGGATACCCCCTCGTAGCTAGACCAAGTTGACAGATGTTACCATCCAAGGTATTACTCTTAGGGGACAAGAGGAAAGCATTGGCTTACTTAATACTAAGGAAAAAAAGTTGCTTGTGTTCTTGAGTCTTTACTGAGTATGATGCAATTGACCATGTTGTTTATTACTTGGCAGGGATTACACACTGGCTGCTTTCTGTCTTAAAGTTCATATGAAGGACAGAACAAAAATGCCAAGTCCTGGAACTGTACAACTGCAATTGTCAATATTTGTGCCTCAGAAACTGAAAGGGTGAGACTGTGGTTGAGTGTGTGAATCACAGATTGTTACATACGCACAAGACACAGCAGTATTGGGTTTCTATAACCCTCATTCTCCATTTTGTTAGTTTTATCTTTCTTTGTATAAGTTCCAGTGCATATCCTATCTGCAGCTAATAGCTAGACTGCTGAAGTTGCAGTAAAGTTTCATCTAAGATGTTTTGCAAAAACATAGTTGACAGCTTCCAATAAATTAATAATTATAAGTATGGCAACCATGCTGGCTTTCATGATAGTTGAGCTGGCAAAGCAATCTTCTCCTTTTATCTGTCACAAAGTGGGCTTCTTGAATTATATGTGATGTTCTTTTTATGCCTATGGAAGCATACCGACATGCCACTTGCCTATGGGAATTCAGATTCTGAGTGTACTGTTATATTCTCACTGCTGGTCAAACACTCTTTCCTCTTTTTCAAAAGCAAAGGGCAAGTGGAAGCAATGCTTCTTGGCACCTGGATAGGTTTATGTTTTGCTGATTATTTTACACTCTCCCTTATTTTAAAATCTCCCTTTTAAAAGACTAAGTAAACAAGTGGAAAAAGTAAAATTCCATATTATGCATTGCATTAAATTTCTATTTCAAATGGCTAAAACTATATTAATGAATTATTGCTAGAGATTATAGATGTATAACAGACATATGCACATATAAAGACAAGTTTTTAAAAATGTACAGATTTAATGTGTTGCAGACCATAAGTCAAACACCAATGTAAATCAAGTAGATGTGTGACAATGTAAGGGTTTATAATAAGGTTCTTTCTATTAATCATTTATATCAAAAAACCTACAAATCTGAACCTGTAATATTATTTTTAAAAAGGAGCTAGTTACTATAGTCTTTATACTATCATAAAGCAGGTCATTATTTGCTATTTTTGTTCCACACCAGGAAGGTCACTAACCATATTGATCATGACTAACTAATTATCATTACTGTTACTGTTATGTAGGGGTGAAAATCCTTGTAAATTTCATTCCCACAGTCAACAACAAATAATTGTGTTGTTATTTTTCTCCCCTCCATATGAGAGCCCTTGAAAACTATGTAGGTTTTGTGGATTATTCATGGTTTGTGAATCACAATAAAAATAAAACAAAAACAAAACAGAAACCCTTACACATACATTTCTTTTTCTAGAAATGCATGTTTCCTGTGCTAGAATGTTGTTTTCTGTAGAGAAAATGCTATATTCTCTATGGGAAAATCCTATGCAGCAAAGTGCCAATCAACCTCCTCTGAACAATTCTTGCCAAGAAAACCCCATGATGGGTTCACCTTATAGTCTTTAAGGCACGCAACAACAACAACAACAACAACAACAACAACAGTCCTAATCTGTGAAGCTTCTTGCCATGGACAATTCTTTCCACCCTTATTACCGTCCCATCAGAAAATATAGGATAATGCTCTCTGGTTTTCACAAGTGGCCAAATTAGATGTGGTACCATAGACAGTCTAAGAAAAATGCCAGAGACATTACAATGCAATTCTTGTGACCCTTCCTCCTTGCCTTCTTGTTGTTCAGACTGAGTAGTACACACAAAGAGAATAATGAGTAATAGGCAAAGTTATTCCCATTCCACCAAAAAGTAGTGGTCATGGTCAAAAAAATAAAATAAGTCATCTAATTCCGTCTTTTTCCCATGAAAAAAAATACTGTAATATGAAATGCAGATCAAGTAAAAGAAAAGGCCATTTTACAAATGGAGCTGGAGAAGTTCCTTTAGAAGCAAGAGACTAGCTTAAAATTATGAATTGATTCAAAATGGCTACCTTGGTATATGAAGAGCTTTCTAACTGTCTGAACCTTGTCAAAGCTACAATGTAATGAAACTCTATCTTATTTACTCATGTGAACAAAAAGTTGAGCTGTTGAGCTGTAACAAACACTGTGATATAGGAAAATTTCATTTCATTTCATGCTGTTTATTTAAGGCTTTTCTTACCCAGCCATTCTGTCAGAAGAATTTCCAGAATAATGTTCACAGATCAGAATTAAGGCAGTCCCTGTTTACAGTTTTGCAAACTAGAAGTAATTTTTAAAAAATAATAATAAAAGGAAACAATAGGGAGGGAAGAGAAAATTAAGCAAATTGAAACACTAGATGCTTAATTATTGGGAATGATTAATAATTATTTTCTATTAGAAAAAAAACTTCTCTCTGAAGTAGTCTAGGTTACAAATTGACTTAAGTTATTTTTAAAGAACCAACTTGGGTTTTTAATGAAGAATATTGGACAGGGGACTCTTATCACATGGGAGGCAAGTGTCATGAAAACATGATTAAAATGTGGTAATAGTGCAATTAGGGGGAAGATTATTCCACCCCCTCATACTTATCCTGTTTGTGTTCCATGCGTAAACTGTAATGGATGTGTCTTTGGGTAATAATGGAAAATCCTGTTATTACCCAAAGATGAGTCCATTAGAGTTTGTGCACAGGACACGAACAGGAGAAGCACATGGGGGTTTTGTGATCTTTCCCCCAACCTCACTATTACCATGTTTTAATCACATTTTTATGACGCTTGCCTTCTCCATGTGATAACGTCCTAAGATACATGCTACTATAGGAAGAAGCAGTGTCAGCTGTGTGTAGCAAGTGGTTCAAGCTTCAGGATACGTTTTAGTCACAACGCGCAGAACAAGCTTTCTGTTGCAATGGTTTGCAAAAGCCACATTGTCATGTTGCATTGATCACTGCTCACCCAACCACAAAGACAGCTTTCTGGCTAGTGAAAGCAGTTGTGCTCTGGAAAACTGAAAAGAACAACTGAATGTCAGAAAGCAAATTCAACTTCATGGGACCGACACTGACATGCTTTTTCCTAATCATGCAAAGACTTTTATTTTGCAATGGTGCTAGAGCCAAGAGAATTGTTGCCAACAGAAATTTGCCCACAATCACATGTTTTAACTTTATTTGACATATATACTTGTGTGCCTTTTCAGAATACAAAATATTATTTCAAGAATAAAAGGAGGAGACACAGATGAGATGGAGGAGTTTATCACACGAAGGGAATTGGAAGTATAATCCAATGGCAATCTGAATGCAATCATTGGGTTCCGCGTGATTGCGTGAAAGCTGATCACACACATTTTTGGGCAAAGTGAAGTCCTTCTGAACGCAATTGTGGGGTTTCGCATGATTGCGTGAGAAACATGCAATTTCGGGCACTAGGAGGCAATTTTGGGCAGTTCTGAACGCAATGCAGTGTCAATACGCAATCATGTAAATTCGCTGAACTAGTGAATTTACTCAATTCCGAACTGGCCTCACTTCCATTTCTTTCAAAATTGAGAGAAATTCCTCCCATGTGATAAACTCTGGAGTTACTTTCATAAACCTGAAAATAAACAGTGGATTGTAAAGGATTATGATCTGTCGAGGACTTAATTGATTTCACTAGTTATCATTCTGTACGATTTGCTCCATCCCAAAATGGAAACCATTGGGAGAACTAAAAGAGTTCCTGCAGTTTTTTCTGTTTTAAGAAACCATAAAATTGTCTTCTGTTATCTTTATGAAAAGAACAATCAGAAGGAAGTGAGGAATAATGTATACACACAACACAGTATTTATGATGTGGTTCCACACAGCTAATACTGACTTCTTTTTAAAAAAGAAAATTAAACTTTCCCTTCCATCCCCATCTGTTAAGCAAATGTAGGAAAGAGCCTTTTCTTTCCCCTCTTATTCCTTTACAAGCAGCATCAGGATCAGGAGAGGTCTTCTTATCTTCTCACCTTTTTTAAAAAAAGCCGCTTCAGAGCATGGTAGGCATACTATTCATTGAATTATCTGCACAGCTATATGTGCCTGGCTTAGCTAAGCAGCATGTGTTGGTATTCAGTGCAACTGTTTGATGATTTTTTTAAAGATTCAGAGAAAGGAACTACTTATCTAGCTATGCAGGAAATGAAGTACCATGGCCCTTTAACACTTAGCACCACCAATGCCAATTAATGTTGCAATGAGTAGTGCGAGTTAATTGCTTTTTACAGGTAACTTTTGCAACATTATTTTGATGTGGTCCCTGAACATATGGCAAATGAAGGAGAGTTGGGGAAGTAAAAGGAGAAATTTGGGATAGGTGGTTTTCCCTTTTCTATCTTCCATCGCATGCTTTCCTTGAGAAAAATGAAATTGCAAATCACTGAAGAACCATAATTACAGAAACCTTGAAAGCTAGTTTTTGTTTCACAGCATGTGAAGCACTGGTCTTAGTTTCAAAATGTGAATCAGTTCAGAAAAAGCTGTCAACCACAGTAATATGGCTAAGTGAGAAGAATCCAGTTTCACAAACTGAAAACGTTCATTTAAAAAGTCAGGCTCAGACTTCAAGTACACTAATATTTCTAATATTACTTTACATCAATAGTAAAAAATGCTTGTCTATGTCAACCTTTATGGAATATGGATAAACATTTTAAATGCAGTATTGTATAACTTTCTGAAGTGCTATGAGTCACTGTGAGCTTGTGAACGGAAAGAAAGAAATGATTTAAGTAAACAATCAGAAGAAATGACCTCAGAGGTTGAAGTGCAGTGATCTTATGTGGAGAGATCATTATCAGGTGAAGGTTCAAAACCCAGCTTGTTAATAATATTATTACTTCAAACCTATAAAATATGTGGACTGCTATGGTAATCCACTGCATCCAATTCTTGCCTCTTCAGGATTGACTTTGATGGTAGCCCGATCTAGACACGCCAAAAGAGGCACGTCTAGGGCCAAAAAAGGAGTGACTAGGGTTAGGGAGGGTGCAGCTTCTACACCCTCCCTAACCCTAGCACGTATGGGCGCCGCCATTTTTAAGTGGCGGCATCCACATGGGCACGCCATGATGGTGTCATGGCATGTGCAGCTGCTAGATGCGCTGTGCGCGCCATGACACCGTTGTGCCGTGGGAGGGCGCAAATTGCGCCCTTTCCGTGGCACAAAAAAGGAACTCCAAACGGAGCTCCTTTTTGTGGGCGGGTCTTTGCTGCGGCTTTTAGACAGCCGCGGCAAAGACCCAGGGAGGAAGGGGCCGTGGAAGGGCCCTTCCTCCCTTCCGTCCTGCCTCCACAAGCGAGGTGCAGCGGGCGCCCAGGGCCCCTCACCCCACTTAGAGATTGCAGGGAACCGGCAGTTTGCCGCTTCCCTGTGGCCTCTGGAAGCACTGGGAATGAGGTTGTCTGTTAAGGATATGATACAAGAAGCTTCAGCGCCACAGATCTAGCAGAAGGGATAGAAACTAGAGGCCCTTTCACACAACATATTTATAGCACTGTAATTCCACTTCAACTGCCATATGCATCCTATGGAAAGCTGGGTTTTCTATTTTGTCTGGCTGAGAATTCTAAATATGCCACCTTAAATAGTACACCCCAGGTTTCCATAGTATGGAACCATGGCAGTTAAATTGGAATCATAGTGCTATAATTTTGTACTGTGAAAGGGTCCCCCACATGTAACAGGGGAAAGGAGAAAGTCCTGAGAAAGGGAAGAGGAGCTCTCAGAGCAGCTGCTTTTGGTCAGCCTAATTGTGAAAAAAAAAAAAAAAATCAAGTGCTATATGGATTTACCCTCTTCATCTGGCAGGGATTGGGCATATAAGCAATACTTTCTAATTTTCTTTAATCAGTGAGAAATATATTGATGCACCATGGCCTTATTTTGTGTATTCACAATGATTTTGTGTAACAAAAGGACTAGTGAGATCCTGAGGCCAGTTTAATGTCTTGAACTAGGTGCAAGCCTGTGGGCGTGTTGATTCTTACTATCATAAGTGGTAAGAGGAACAAGAGAATTAAACTTACGCAAAGTGAACAATAAATTACTGGAAACATTTCTTGGCCTCACTGACTGTGATTTTAGTACACAGTAGAGGTAGGCAGTCTGAGGTGCCCCTCCTAATGAAAGTCTCCACTAGTGTCCTTCACTTACCAAATCGAATGCTACCTATTAGGTACACATTATGACATGCCAAGTAAATCTTCATTCTTAAATAGCTGGCAAACCTCATGAGGGGTAAGTTGTGCAGATCCAATATATTTGAAACCTCTGGGAAGGAAACCACAGCAGTGGCATACAATAGCTGGAATTTTGTTAGGGACATCTCTCTGTGTACATGCCCTTGTTCAGGTCCTAATAATAAGTAATAATTCCCCTAAGAGAATAGGTATTTCCTTCCTTCCTATACAAAACCCAATCCTCCCAATTTAGAAGATTACCACACCTGGAAATCCCAGTGGGATAGATGTGGGATTGAAAAGCCAAAACCAGATTTTATTGCACACAGCCACAGCCGGATGAGTGCAACCCATATGCAGCCAGACCCCAGCCATGCTTATCCAGTGGCTTTTCAAAAATGGCAAGCTCTCATTTTTGAAAAGTGACGGGAAAGCATCTGGTTGTATCTCCCATAGACAGATGCAAAATGATGTCATCAACACTGTGATCCTCCACAGTGCTGTGATTATTGGGCATCTGGCCATCTGGAGACTTTTCTAGCCTGCCTGCTCACTGTGAAGAACTGAATGGCTGTGCAGGGCAGTGTCAAGGGCTTATCAGTAAGGGTTTTTTTTTTAAAAAAAAAAAAAAATTTGGGGGGGGGGATATTTTGCTCAGTTCAGCATAGATCCACATGCAGGTATTCAGACTACACTGAGGGTATGTTGGATTGTGGCTTGTTGTCAATCACTGTAGATGCTTTTAAAATAAATATTATTATCCAAGATTGATTACGGTAATGCATTTAATATATCATCGTCAAAGAGTGTTTGGAAGCTACACTTATTAACCCATCTCTTATTACATAAAATCTACATTTTTTTTTGTATCAGTTGCATTTTCTTACTCCTTGCTTCAGGCCACTATTTAAGATATTGGTCGCTACATATGATTTAGACCCATTGTGCCTAATAAGGTGTCTATTCCCCAAAGTTGCCATGAAATGAAATAATGAAATTCTTTTTTAAAAAATTAATGAAAGGAAATTGATTAAAGCACAGAGCTCCAGTTAAAAGTGGTCTCCCCAGAGAGATTTGCCACATCTTACATATTTTTATCAAGATGGTGTAGATCTGGTTATTTCAGGAGAATGACCTTTGTTCTACCTTAGATAATGACTTTTATTTCATTGGAATTGTATTCCTTTTAAAACTGTAGATTGGTGTCAGAAAGAAATATATATGAATGCATATGCAGAAACACACACTACACAAGCAGTATTCTTTGATTGCTTTCTACCAGTTCCTTTGTCCATATTATGCCTGCAGGCAGGCATGTCTTTTCCTTTAATGGAACAACCTCATGCCTGTCCTATGGAATCCATTTAGAACCATAACTGAGTTTCTGAAAGCTTTTGTTGCTAAGAATGGCTATTTTGAAACTTGATGAACTGGTAATCAGAGCTGGACAGGTACATTTCCACTTCCACTCAAGGCAAGTTAGGCTTCTCTGGTGCCTCCTTGTGTTTTAGTATACAGCTTAGCTTTTTTCAAATACCACCAGTTCTTTTCAATGCTTTTACTTTCTTTCAAAAGACATTTTAATTGAGACTCCCTTTTTCATAGCTTGATTCCTCTCTGTGCCAGCTTTAAAAATAATAAATACATAAATAAGTTAGGGTTTTAAATATTTGGAATAGGCAATGCTGCCATTCATATGGCAGTGCTGTTATGAATTGCTATTGTAGTGGAAAGAATATTGAAAGAACTTGTTGCTTTGATTTGATGATGATGTAAACAACATCTACTTGAATATGTATTATGGAATGCTGAACATCTTTTTGAATCCTATTTTAATTAGCACATTGTTTGCAGAATCTGGTCCCATCTAAAATTTCTTGGACTAGACAGAATACACTAATTCAACAAGGTTGCTTTTTAATAGCAGGAAACAATCAAGCCAAGATTTAACTAAAAGTAAAAGATTAGAAAGTGTATTGAAGAGTTCCAACAATGCATGACCCTAGATAATCCTATCCATATTCAAAGTACATGTCTTTGTTCTTAATTTTTAGTTTGACTTTGTTTAGACAATAAAATTTCAGGTAAAATATGTAAGATGTGTGCAATCTTTATGAATCATTTGTGCAGCTCTGTTGTTTTCACTTTACCCATCTATTTCCCGTAGCAGAGGAAAAACACACCAGGCACCTATAATTAGTTTCTCTTTACCAGGAAACCATAGTTAATGGATTCCAAACAAACTATGACATAAAACCATGGTTTAACATTGACTTCCTGATCCTGGTTTGTCTTGAATGTTATTAAGCACAGTTTCTGGCTTGGATGCCACAGGAAAGTATGCTTAAACTGTGACTGCATAGCTTTTTTGTTGCCCTGAAAGCAGGATTAAGGTGGTAGCAAACAGGCTGCAAATGGGTATGTGGATATCTTGGCTTATTAATCAAATATCTGAGTGTACACATGCATTATTTATAACAAGAATTGGAGAGAACTTAATGGATTATTAGCAGTGCAAGCATAAACCTGTTCTCTTTATGGGAGAAAAGTGAATTAAGATCAATAGGTTTATTCTCTATAGCAGTACTTAGGATTGTACTCTGAGACAGTATATTCTATGTCTAAAAATTCTTTAACAGATGCCTACCCAACTCCATGATAGTTTATAATGTAGCTTCCACCTCATCCAGAAGCTATTTATACCACTAAATAGAATGTATTTTAGGAAGCATTATGACAGATCAGAATTGCAGAGAATATTTGCAAGTGTTCTTGCCTTTCAAACCAAATGAAAAAAATGTGTCCTGGTGCATTAACAGATTTTACTGAAATGACTGGAAGTCTCTGCAAGACTTTTTGGCCCAGAACAAGAGGCGGGGGGCGGGATGACACTTTTTCCTGTTTTTTTCCTGTCTTTTCTTCATTTTTGCACAGAAACAACTTGCATAAATTCTCACAATTTTGCCCAAAAGGGAGAAAACCTAAAAGATTTGTTGTAGACATTGATGTTTTGGCACAATTATCTGATATGGGGGTCTTGGCCTGACATGTTAGGGATACATTTAACATTAATCTAACATTTTATATCTAACACTTGAGAGGAGTGCAGTGCTGGCAAATAAGTCAGCATTCTGCACTCATCTAGTAATCTTATAAAACTTTTTTGGAAATATTATTGCTTTGATTGTATTTCCATTGTTAATAGCAAACTCAAGGATCTAAAGAACTATGGAACTCTTTCCATTGCCAGAATCAAATGGTGCCATTCATCTAGTACAAAAGATGATGATGATGATGATGATGATGATCATCATCATCATCATCATCAATCATCAATCATCATCATCATCATCCCACCTTCCTCCTGGTACAGGGCCTCAAGGTGGCTAACAAAATTTAAAATAGGCCAAGTTAAAAAGAGTACCAAACAATAAACTTACAAAGTTTACAAAACAATTAAAAGATTTCAAAAAGTTAAATATATTACCTGTTCAAATTTAAAATTAATTTTTTTTACAGCACCCATGTCAGTGTGCTTATCTACCACCAAAATGAAAACAGGGATGGAGCCTTTCTTGGGGGGGAGGAAGTTCCAGAGCTTGGGAGCAGCCACTGAGAAGACCCTCTCTCTAGTTCCCACTAAATGCATCTGAGAGGGTGGTGGGACAAAGAAAAGGACCTCTCTGGATGATCTCAACATCCTAGTGGGTTCGTAAAGGGAGGTGCAACCCTTCAAATAGCTTTGACCCAAGCCATATAACACTTTATAGGTCAAAACCAGCAATTTAAATTGTGTCCAGAAATGGACTGGCAGGCAAAGGAGCTGTTGCAGCAAGGGAGTTGTATGCTCCCTGGAGCCAGCTCCAGTTAACAACCTGGATGCAGCTCTTTGGGTCAAGTGACGTTTCTGAGCACATTTCAAAGGCAGCCCCACATAGAACACAGTACAAAAATCCAAACAGGATGTAACCAAGGCATGTACCACCTTGGCCAGATCTGACTTCTCCAGGAATGGGCACAATTGATGCACTAGTTTTAGCTGTGCAAAAGCACTCCTGGTCACTGGGCCTCCAGGCTTAGCACTCCCAAACTGCAAAACTGTGTTTTCAGGAGGAGTGTAACCCCATCTAACACAGGCTGAATCCCTGTTCCCAGACCTCTGTCTTGCCTGGATTAAGCTTCAATTTGTTTGCCCTCATCCAATCCAAACACCAGTTTAGGACAAGAACAGCTTCCTTGGAATTAGGTAGAAAGGACTGATAGAACTAGGTATCATCAGCATACTGATGACGCCTTACTCCAAAACTCCAGACCACCTCTCCCATTGGTTTCATGTAGATGATAAAAAGCATAGGGGACTGAGCCCTGAACCCTGAGGGACCCCACAGGCCAATGGCCAAAGAGGCAAGAATGGAGCCACTGGAACAGTACCTCCCAGCCACATTTCAGAGGGGCAACTCAGAAGACTACCTTGGTCAATGGTATTGAAAGCTGCTGAGAGGTCCAGTAGAACCAACAGGGACACACTCCTCTTGTCTAGTTTCATGTGTAGGCCATCTACCAAGGTGACCAAAACTGTTTGTGTCCCATAGCCAGGCCTAAAACCAGACTGACAGGGATCTAGATAATCTTATCACATCCAGGAACCCCTGGAGTTGAGAAGTCACCACATGCTCCAGCACCTTGCCGCAAAATGGGACTGGCCTATAGGAGCCAGGGAAGGTTTTATTTGTTTTGTTTTGGAAGAGTTCTTACCACAGTTTCCTTCAGGGATATAGGGACCCTACCTTGAGGGGCTAGTCATCCTCTGGCTTGTTTAATTAGCCAGAAAGGGCAAGTGTCCAGAACACATATGGTTTCACCTTTCCAAGGATCCTGTCCACATCCTTGGGCTGCACAAATTGAAAAGTATCAATCAACACTGGACAAGCAGGAGCCATGGTTATATCCAAAATTATATCCAATATTGCTTTCACAAATACCTAGTACAAAGAGGGATGAGGGGTGGGATCCATCATATGTTCAAGGGAGAAATCCATCACAGTTTCCATTTGTGCAACCAGGTAGTGGTTGCAAAACAAATTGTACAAATGGCAGTTAACTTAAGCATGATAAGGACAAAAATACTACTGCCTGAGTAACTGGAAGAAACAATAGAATTCTGCTGATGTACTGTTTTCCACCATGAGCCTGAACAACAGGCATTGCAATGGATGGCAACTGCTTTTTGTATCTCATGCTATGGCAAATAATGAATTTTCAGAGATTTTTTTTTAAAGTATGATCTAGTTCCAATGTTTGGTGCAAGCCTAAATATCTTCTCATAAGTTCCTAGTCAATAAGTAGAAGCATTCTTTTACAGATAAAGCAGACAACTTGCACATTATTTCTTCATTTATACTGCTCTTGTTGTGAAAATTATCCAGTTATCCAGCGGTACAATGGTCTTTTTCATCATGATGATGATCACCATCACTTATAGCTCACATTTCCATTCTTCCAAGTGCTTCTTGTAAAATGTTTAGCACTTCAGCCCCTGCAAGGAAGGACAGACTTATTATTATACCCTTGTTACAGAGCAGAGGCTCAAGCTGAGAGAATAATACCTTGGGAACTGAACATTTTTAAATGATCCATTAAAAAAGAGTTGGCTTTCCTTACTAAAGTATTTTAAAATGAACAGTTCGATGTCTTATTCTTATCTATGAAGAGGTAGTGGCAGCTATAAAATAACAGATCCATAGTGGGATTTGTGTGCCTCATTTAGCTCTTTAGTTTATTTTAATTAATTTGTAAAGACTTCAGATATCTTAAGTAGTTGTACACCTATATGCACATGCAGGAGCCTGACAGAGGGAGGCTTTGGGGCAATTGCAGACGTTCTTGTGAATTTTAGGCTGAGAATGTCTCTGGGGAGTCCTGCTTTCTGTCATTTAAAAAGCTTTTATAATCACTTAGTCCAAAACAGTGATGTAGGCCAGAGCTTGAATCCCTGGCATATTGCTTATAATGCTGCATTAGCTTAATCCTTCATTTTCTTGTCAATTAAAGACTTATCTTTATTCACAGATTTGCTTATCTCATATTCTTAGTGTATTTTAATGCTTGTAGTTAAAATCCCTTTGTTTATGGCAATAAGGCACTATTCAGTTTGTGAACTTTATAAAACCAACCTCTGCCAATTTCACTGTTTGAGAAGAGCTGTAAAGAAGTGTTCCCACAGTAATTACTTATTCCAGAGATGTTCACAAAAGAATGAAGTAAGCGGAAAGTGTATAAAACAATTGTACGCTGACTGAGGCAACCTTTGCAGAGCACCTTCTCAGCATTTATTTTAAAGAGAGGGTGATCCTTGGAAAACAGCAGACAGAAATCTGTTGTCCTTTAATGCAGTTCCATATAGTGACTTTACAAATATTGGCAATTGTTGAACGTATTCAAATTTAAATGAGAACTTATCCAAAAGTTTGAGAAACAACCAGGAAAGCTTTAGAATATGGGTCTTAACTGCCGATCATTACCTGCTATGAATAGCACAGGTCATGATGAGTGTCAGTCATTTCATATACCCACTTAGCCAGATTGAAAAGGGCACTGGGGCAGTGATATAAAGGGAGGAGGCAACCAAAGAAAGTGAACATTTGCTAACATCCAGGGTGGTTGTCACTGTATTGTATATGTGAAACTTCCTTTGTATATGTGAAACTTGGGGTATGAAGAGAGGGTTTAGAGATGGATGTTGATTTCCTGCCCTCCCCCCCCCCCCTATTTTAACTGTTAGATAAGGAAGAAGATTATTATTTTTTATATTTACTGTAATGGCATCCTCCATCCAATACAAAATCATGACTTCATTTTCCAGAACACTTTATAGTAGCTGAGGTAGGATCTTTCCTCTTTTAGACTTGTCCTAGATGAGGATCAGGGCTGGCTTTACAACTGGGCAGAGTCAGGTGTTCATCACTGATACATACTGGTAGCAATGGGGTATTAAAGAAGAGAGTTGTGTGCTAAACTTTTTGCCCTGTGCTTAGTTTTTTCCTGAGATGTGCTGTATATAACCAGAATGGAAGAAACACTGAGCTGCCAGTTCAGTTGGCTTTTGTATGTGGAATGGCAAAGGGTGCGATTTTTTCTTCTCTCTCTCTAAGCACATAATATTATATTGGCTCTGGCTAGAATAGTTTATTCATACAGTTCTAGGCAACTAGAATAGCCAAAAGGAATATCATCTGTCGTATGATCTACCAACACACATAATGTGGCAATATGCAATATACCAAAAATCAAGTAACAAAACAACTCCCACACCTGAGTTTGAGCATTGTTAGTTTTGAAAGGCTGTGGGAATAGACATCTAATTTAGGATGCCTCCGGAAGTGCATTTCATCTTGTTAAACAAAATTTCACAAAATATCATTGCAGAAATTGCAGAAACAACAAAATGAAGAAATGATTGGGCAATGCCACATTCCCTCCTTTTTTGACTGCACTAGCTAGATTACATCAGTAATATATTTCAGGAACACCTAATGTAAAAGGTTTTTTCCCATGAAGCTTTTGTGTAATTTTAAGTGCTAAATGGATCAAACCTTGGATCAAACAAATTCCATCTGGTTCAGCATGATAATTTTAGACTATGGTAGTTTCTGTTTGCCTTGAATTCTTGCACCTAGTTTAAATATTGTCAGTCTGAGTAACTATTAAATGTTCTTCTGATACTCATGAAATCAGGGGTCCCAGAACTGTTTTTAAGGTGGAGTGGGACTTAGCACTTGTAGGTAGGCATAATTAAGATTGACTACTTTCAACTTTCAGGAACATTTTTACAAAACAATGGACACACAGAATACTTTGCAGCATAATGATAATGACCATATCTACATATGCATAAGGGCTGTATTTATAATGACTGTGCTATGCAGTGAAACTCCCCCCCCTCCCACTTACTGAGAAGGTGCTGGTATCAGTGGGGAGTCTGTTCTCAGCAAACAGCTGACTGCCATTCACCCCTTTCCAAAAATGATCTTTGGGTGCAACCAGCATAATCAGAGTCCCTGTCACAATTCCTTCTTACACTAGAGATCACTGATACAAGAGGTAGTTGGGAATATTGGTCAGCTCCCTTCTGATTAACAAGGGAACAGACCCATATTGATTGCATTAACTGCTGCCCAGTAAATGGTGGAAGGACTTTCATGGTCCAAGGCCTATGTAGGGATTGTGAATACATTACACAAATGTGTAACTCCAGGTCTTCTAATATACTCACCACTCCAGTAATCTATTTTAAGAGGAAAAGCTGTCATGATACGTGAATCAATATGGGATTGTGAAGAAAATATTCTTAGAATAAAAGGCAATCTATACAACTTGAAGTGTTGAGAATTTCTTAATGCAAAATCTAGAAATAGGACTATAAGATAATGTGGTTAAAATTGCTGAATATCACAGAATATTTAGAATAAAAAGAGACTGTAAGCAGTTCCAAAAGGAACTCTTGGAGAATAGACTTTAAAATGTTAGGTTACAATTCAGTTTTTTTTTAAAAAGTGTAAAAGTGATACTTATTAAGGCAAATGATCCCATTTTCATTGATGGCAGCAACTAACCAATAAGGCAAATTCAAAGTTGGGCATAGAAAAGGAATAAAAAATAACACTGACGATATAATACTGCTTGGTGATCCTTGTTAAGATAAAAAGCACCTCTATTCCAGTGGTAGGAGAGTGCACCCTCTCATTTCTCCCACCCCAATTGGCATGCTTCCCCTGCCATCACTTCATGTTAGAAAAACATGGGCTTACATATGGCACAAGTGGAGGCAGGTACCTGGGGCAAAAAAATCCCTTTGTTAAGGAGGTTCAGCACAGGGCCCTCCAAGGACCCTGTGGGGGGCAATGGGGCTCCCTAACTACTGATAGTTGTTCACCCTCCTTTATACCATTCACATTTTTATTGCAATTCCTTTGGTTCTTCTACTGGTGTAGTTAGGAATTTGTCCCAGTTAAAAACTGCTTCTGTGTTTGTGATCAGGTTATAGCGACGAGTACAAGAAAAAAAAAAAGAAAAAAGAAAAGAAAAATTAATTTTATTTCTATGTTAGAGAAACTTGCAGCTTATGTATTCAATATGAAAATACAAAGCAGTCTTCTTTTGCCTATATTATGCATAAAAAGGACTCTCAGAGGATTGTTTTGGAAGATGATATGATCACCTGTGTTGGAAAAAGGAGACTGGAGATGTTTGAGCAGAGGCTGAATGGTCACTTTCCAGGAGTACTTTAGTTGTGGATTCCTGCTCAACAGAGGTTTGTGATACATCAGTGCTACTCAAAGCAGTGGCTCATGAACTAGTGCTGATCTTCAGATTATTGGCTGCCAATCCACAGCAAGTTTCCAGGGGAAAAAAAGACACAGTTGTCAATGGGCACAAATATGGTTCCTGACACATTCAGAAGGAAACTCTCCTGAGCTTCCACACCTGATAGCTTAAAAGATGCTGGGAAATGTGACCCCTTGGGGTCCTATTCAGCTCTATCACTCTATGACTCAATTTCTCATCAATTTCTCAAAGCCCTAGAATATTGAAACTAGCTCCAGAGCAAATGCAGAGTACAAAAAATTACAGAAATAAATTCATACTTTATGAATGTTACTTTAAGATGCTTATGAGTCACAATAGTAGTTTCTCTTGCATACAAAATAAGAATGGCTGCTGCATGTTCTTCTTCCCCATTCTCCTATTCCATGCACTAAGCTCACCTTTGCCTCAAACAACTAAAAAGCATAAATAGGCAACTGAGAGCAGGACAGTTTACCTTCTGTTGTGATTTGGAATCTCCAGCCAGGCCATCAGAACAGTTATCATAATGCCTGAGTATACAGTCAGGGGAAAGGCAAATTATTTTCCCATTCATTTTTATTCAATTATCTTTAACTATGAATGTCCTTACAAGCACACTGTTTACTTAGAGGTTTCTTCCATCTAGTCAGTGTAGCTTACTCCCAACTGTGCACATAGCAGAAATAGCATGAGCCCTTTGCTATTCCTAGGAGAGCTCAGCTACAAGAAATGTCTTAATTGTGTTGTGATCATTTAGTACACTTCTGATCAGAAATTCTTCAGGGCACAGAACTGTGTAGGAGTCTTAGTGGCCCAATTTTGACTGATCATTTCAAAAAGAGCTCAGCAACCCCTAGCTTAGTCTTGAGAAGGCTGGAGCCCTCTGATCCTTCTTCTGAGGTCCATACAAGATACTCTTAGCCTTTCTGGATTTGTTAAAATAATCTTCATTTGGAGTAGAGTGTCCTTGTGGTCTGGGCCAATCATCTTTCCCTAGAAATTATGAATACAGTTTACCCTCCACATTCACAGGGAGTAAGGTATGAAAATATTGGGAGAATACTTGAAGCACCCATTTGAATGACATAACATTTAGATGTTGACTGATATTTATTATCTTTATTATTTTAACATATTGTTATTATTTCTTGATCTAGTTCAGATCATGTAGACTTAGATAAATTATATGGGAGTAAACCAATAAATGTAAAATTGAATTGTCAGATAGTATTGTTGTTGTTAACTGCCATCAAGTCAATTTCAAGTTATGGCAACCTTATAAATGAGAGACCTCCATGTTAATCTGTTATCAACAGCTCTGCTCAGGTCTTGCAGACACAGGGCCATGGTTTCCTTGATTGAGTCGATCCATATGGAATGTGTCCAACTTATAGTGACCTTCAGGTGATTTTATCATTTATTCTTGGCAAGATTTGTCTAGAGGAGGTTTGCCAATGCCTTCACCTGAGGTAGGGAGCATGTGACTCTTTCAAGGTCACCTAGTGGGTTTTATGGCTGAGCAGGGAATCAAACCATGGTCTCCAAAGTCATAGTCCAACACTCTGTCTATGACATGCTGCCTTATACCTTACCAAGCAAGCATTATTTCTTTTCTAGTGAGTCATGTTTTCTCATGGTGTAGCCAGAGTGCAACAGTCTCAGTTTAGTCATCTTGATTTCTAGGTTTGCTTTGCTCCATGACATTTATTTGTGTTTTTAGCAGCTTATGTAGGACTCTTATCCAGCCCCACATTTCAAATGAACTGATTTTCTTTCTTTCAGCTTTCTTCACTATCCAGCCTCTACAACCACACATTGAAACTGAAAATATGATGGCAAGGACAATTCTAATTATAGTATTCAATGTTAAATCCTTATTCTCAGGATCTCATCTAGTTCCTTCGTAGTTGCCCTTCCAAGTCTTAGTCTTTTTCTGATTTTTTGACTACAATCTCTATTTCGATTAATGACTGTAGCAAGGTGTGAATGTCTTCATAATCTACTTCAAAATTATGTAAATCATCTGTGGTCATTATGGAGTGAAACAGATGGCTGCCTTGCACTGCATTCTGAGCACTTCGTGACATGGCATTTTGATGCCGCATGCTCTGAAGCTGCCTGAATACCCTTTGCACCACCCAACTGTCAATATATGGGCCTGCTTCTGGATGCTCCGACAGCATGGCGTTTACAAGCTGTATGCTGCTGGAGCACCTGAAAGCAGGCTTCCATCAGTGGTGGGGTGGAAAAGTCAGCTTTTTGCCAGCACAAAAAGGAATGGCTATTTGCCACTTCTTTGGGGGTTGGCAAAAAGACAGATTGGGGCCATGGATGCTGCGGCTTCTATCCAGCTTTCTCAGTGGTGGCTTCCAGCCACTCTTTCGGGGTGGTCTGTTTCACCCCCATGTTTGTTTTCTTAAGATTTAACTGTAAACATGCCTATGCACTTTCTTCCTTTACTTTCTTCAGTAATTGCTCTGAGTCTTTGCTATTTTATGCTAGTAGTTTGATACCTTCTGTATATCGTAAATGGTTGATTTTCCTTCCTCCAAATTTTTATGCCTCCTTGCTCTGACTCTAGTCCTGCTTTATGTATGATACATTCAGACTACAGGTGCAGCAAATAGGGTAATAAAACAGCCTTGTCCATGTATCCAGTTGCCTCTTGAGTTGCTTGAAGAATGTGTTTGCAGTGACCAAACTTTTGGTCTCACAAAATTCAGTCAGGTGCTCTCCTGTTTCATTTCTTGATCCTAGGACAAATTTTCCTGCAATCTTTGGTTCAGTTCTGTTTCCTGCTTCCAATAATCTATGATTAATAAATAAAAAATAAAAATAAAAATTAACAAAAGTCATGTTTTGGTGTGTAGTCAGTTTTCAGTTTCTTCCTCTTCTTTTGCCTCTGGAGTTGAAGCACAAACTTGGATGGTGGTTATATTGAAAATTTTCCTTGAAACCTTATTGATATGATCTGTGCAAACTTTGTATTATATCCTTAAATTGCTTTTGCCATATCTTTCCTCACTATAAGTGCCATCTCATTTTGTCTTAGATTTTCATTTCCTGAGCAAAAACTGTGTAATCATATGACAGAAAAAGTCCCATTCTTGTCCATTTTTGTTCACTCACCCCAAGTATTACAATGTTGATATTTCCATTTCTTTGTTTTACTATGTTGAGTTTCCTCTGATTCATGCTCCTCACATTCCATGTTCCTATATTAAGTGTTCTGAAATTTCAGACTTTCTTTTCACTTCTGAATAGATCAGCTGAATGTCCTTTCAGCTTGAGTCCAATTGCATCATTAGACACAGTGCTACTTCTAGTTGTCTTCTGTTGTGCTCCATCCAACTAGAATGCCATCTGACTTGGAAATTTTATTTTTGACACTGTTTTGGATTGTCTCATTGTAAGCCTTTCATGGTAAAAGACAGTCAAAAGGGGTTTACTATTCCTCCCTCTGTGCAGCACTAACAGGTGGTAGCTAGGGTGCCACTGCCATTGTCTCTGAGCGATCCTCCACTAGTTTTACCTTCCACTACTGCTGCTGTCCAGTACCTGTTTGACACATTTGGTCTGGCTCCTTAGCAAAAGCCTGTCTGACAGGGAAACTTCTACCAGCAGTACTGCTGCCATCAGCATAACCTCATCCCTCACAGGATCATTCAATTCCACCATCATGGAAATGTAGTGCTATTGGTGGGACAGTCTTGTTACCCAAGTACAATTGGGCTTTGATTGCTCCTGTCCATCAAGTTCAGGCCCAGAGGTTGGCAACTTGGTGCTCTCAAGATGCAATGCACAGAATTTCCGAATCTGTAAAACTGTTAGATGAAATATAACATGCACCCATTTTTTTTTTATCTTTCTGTTGCTAAAACAGTATTGAGGATACTTTTTGTATAGAATATATAAACAGTTGTTTTAATTTTTTTCCACCACAGCTGGCTTTCAGAGCTTGTCTGTTTTACCATATCTAATTAAATACATCATACAGTCCATAGTCTGAAGCCAATGGCTTCGCTATTACAATCAGCCCCCTAATTGTAAGGCAAAGCTCATTCTATAAGGAATTCTATAATACTTTTATAGCTGTCTCCACTTTCTAAGCAATATCATATATTAAACAGTGTGACTTCTTGTCGTGTCAAAATATTGTGATAACAAGATGATCATATGATTGCAGTCGTTAGCACTAGCTTCTCATGCTATGGCATGTTTCATGCCAGCATCTATCTTGATGTTGCCTTTATTTAGCTGTCACTAAGTTTACAAATATTTCTAGCCATGGAGCATCCAGAAAATTGCACTTATATGAAGATAGAATATATTTTGAAATAGACTTGTGATGAAACATTTCTGTCATGAAAAAATACGGACATTCTC
This sequence comes from Urosaurus nigricauda, assembly GCA_034509955.1. NCBI lineage: Eukaryota > Metazoa > Chordata > Lepidosauria > Squamata > Phrynosomatidae > Urosaurus > Urosaurus nigricauda. The sequence continues at coordinate 62,472,354 of JAOEGL010000003.1, forward strand.
TTTTGATGTTAACTCCCCACCTCCTATTTTCAGTGATGTTTAAATCAACAGATCACACAACATGTAACTAACTTGGGTACTTTAGTCCAGTAATAACAATTTTTAAAATAAAAACAAAAACCCCTATCCTATTGAAAACACTACTAATTTCAAAGTTTGAAAGTATTTCATACATAACAATGGATATGAAAATACAGCACACACCTGCCTCTTTGTAAAATACTGTACTGCAACAATATATAATTAGCAAACTAGAGAAGTATTCTATGGTTAATTCTACTTTTTAATATAAGTAATATGAATAGTATTTTATGATTACATTGAGGAGAAAAAAAGGACACCTTGTCACATGATGAGGGAACAGCCAGGGCATAAGTTTTAAACTTTAAATGTGCCCTTGTTATTTGGTCACATTTGCAAACCTGTGCTCACTAACTGTTGAGGGGGGAGGAATTGTCAGTTTCATTTTCTTACATATTAGGACCCCTCCCCCATTCTAATGAAAAAGGAATTGAATGGAAATCCACACTCATCCCTACTGTTCAGTGGTTCATTCTCCTCAAAACTATGCAGGACTTTTCAACTGTTTCTTTTAATTTTTCATTTCCTAGGATCAGTTTTATTGTGTATTTCATTATAAATATTTTAAAACACAGGAAAATGATTCATAGCTTCTAAAACATTTGTAAAGTTATATGTCTGCACTGACAATTCTTTCATAACAATAGGTTTGAATTATCACAGTTGGTAAAATTATAAAGTTAAATGTATGATTTTAAAAACAAATTATGTCCTGTGACTGAATGGACAGTTCCCTTTGGGTAGATGCTTTACTATCTCAGATATCTGGCATATTAATATAGTGACATCACTGTTCATACTGGCTGATTTTATATTATTTCTTATGGGTGGAATCTGACATGGTCCTTTATTCATTTATTGCTAAAAGCCAATGATCCCTTAATGTTTGAGAGCAGAAGGCATTTGCAAATGTAATCTGTAAAACTATCTACATCTCATATATTCAGAGGGATTACTTGTATGATAAGATAATATTGTGGAGCTTGTTAAGAAATAGGACAATTGTGAAAGAGGAAGGAAAGTGATCTCATACAGTTAAACATTTAAATGTAATGCATGGGCACAAGGGGGCAGAAGAGGCAAACTCAGGATTCAGCAAATGTAAAAATGGATTGTTTTTGCATTCCTGAATGCAGCTGTATTCACATTTGGATCAAAGCACACTGCACATAATACCGTTCTGCAGCCTAAGCCCATGGTTCTTAACACCAGGATAGCTAACCTAATACCAGAGTTTTGAAAGAAATAATTACCATAGAATCTAGTTACTGTTAATTAATGCAAGGTTAATGAAGGTATAACTTAAGTTATAATAGGATTACTCCCTTTACTGTCTTTTGTGTTGTGACTGTAATTTTCAGTTGCTTTTATGGTTACTGGAGTGTGGGCTCACTAAATGGTGGAGGAAAAATATCACATGATTAAAGGCTGATTTGTGCTACTACCTTGTACTCTCTTATGGATGCTGAGGCAATGAGGAGGAAGATGGTAGCAGAGTATTTTGTAGTATTGGCCAGTGGCTTGTTGCAATTTTTTTAAGTATGTAAAGTAAAGGAGTGCTTTTGTACATTTAAAACTTGTGCACCAGCTGCACCTGTTCCTTGAGAAGCCAGATCAGGCCACGGTGGTACATGCCTTGGTTACATCCCATTTGTACTACAGTAATGGGTTCTACATGGGGCTGCCTTTGAAAAGTGTTTGGAAAATTCAGCTGGTTCAAAGAGCTGCTGCCAGGCTGTTAACAGGGGCAGATTACAGAGACCATACAACGTTCCTGTTGAAACAGCTTCATTGGCTGCCAGTTTGTTTCCAGATACAGTTCAAGATGCTAGTTGTCACCTATAAAGCCCTACATGATTTAAGTCCACACTATTTGGCAGACCGTTTCTCCTGGTATGAACCGGCTCCGACTCCGAGATCCTCTGGAGAAGCCCTTCTCTCCATCCCAACACCATCACAAGCACGGTTGGTGAGAATTCGAGAGAGAGCCTTCTCAGTGGCTGCCCCTAAACTCTGGAACTCCTTGCCTAGGGAGATCAGAATGGCTCCCTCCTTGATGGCCTTGCGCCGGCAGGTGAAGACCTACCTGTTCACACAGGCCTTTAAGGAATTGTTATAAGGACAGGATGGGATGTTGGACCATTTTAAAAAATGTTTTAATTGTACTGTTTTTAATGCTGTGAAACCACTCTGAGTGTCAGTCCTGGGAAAAGAGCGGGATACAAATAAATATAATAAATAAATAATAAAGTACCCCAAAGTAACCAATTTAGTTATACAGTGGTCCCCCAGGTTACGAAAGTAATCCGTTCCGGATTACCTTTCATAACCTGGAAATATTCGCAACCCGGGGGACCGCTTTGTTTGCCGGACCGCGCGGCAAATTTAAAGGAGCCGCACGGTTTTTTTCTTCGTACCCCGGGGTTTTTTTCATAAGCCGGGGCCGTTTTTGCGGCCCCGACTCTTTCGTACCCCGGGGTTTTCGTACCCTGGGGGATTCGTAACCCGGGGTACCACTGTAATTGGTTAAAATAGGAATTTATCATATGATGGAATTTGGGGGTATAATGCAATGGCAATCCGAACACAATCATGGGGTTTCATGTTATTGTGAATGAGTGTATCTCACGCAATTTCGGGCAATAGGAAGTCATTCCAAACGCAATCATGGGGTTTCATGTAATTGTGTATTAGAGTATCTCACGCAATTTTGGGCAATGGGGGGTCATTTTTGGGAAATGGGAAGTCATTTTGAACGCATTCCAAATGCAATCAGATTTCACGTAAATTCGCTAAACTAGCGAATTCACGTAATTGCAAATTGGCTCCATTCGCAATTGAGAGAAATTCCTCCCATGTGATAAACTCCATAGAGAAGTTCATATATATATATATATATATATATATATAAAGCAAACATAGGAGTGTTCAAAAATGTACACATTTTCTTTTAAAGACTTGCAGCTATAGTGGTAGCTACTTTCAGGATGCCTTGAAATTATAACTTTAACTGTTTATACACATATAAGTTAACTGCTTTTATATCTTTACTGAACCCCACTCTTTTGGCTGATTAATTTTCTGGTCTGCTATCTAACCTCTCTGCATGCTTTCTGGAAATGAAGATTCATTACAACCCAGGTTTTTCAGGGAATTCTTGCCCTTTTTGGAATAACCTCCAGCTGTAGTAACAGTACATCAACTAATGTCAGGACTTCTCAGGGATTGGATTTCTAATATTCAGTTTATCATGTCTAGTCTATCATGTCTAGTCTATCATGTCTAGTCAACTCAGTCTAATTGGACCAGAGGTTAGCAGGGTAGCCAGGGCTAAATTCCAAAAACATTAAAGGTTAGAAGGGCTAGAAGAAGGGAGTATCAACCAAGGCAGGCATGAGGTCAAATTTCCAGGGAGTGAGTTCATCCTGTCACAGTCCTCCCACAAAAAGATAAAGTTGTTGAAACTGAAGGTCCAAGTTTCAGAGCTGAACTGATAGTTATGTGAGTGCTGAATCTGGTGACAGGGTATGGTATTGTAGCTCAAGAAATTCCTTTGAGGAACATAGTTCATCCTGCAGGACTAGTGGCAGAAATTTATCTTGGCAGTGCAGGGCAAGCCTGGCTGCAGGAGCCTTGGATTTTAACACATATAGTAAGATACAAACTTATTACAATTATGCTGAGTGATGGTCTATAAATTTCTTAGTATTGAGATAGAATACCAAATGCATTGAAACATGTAAGGAAGTGGACTGTAGCCTGTGAAAGTGCATGTGTCTTAATTATTTTAGTTGGTGTGGGACTTCTGAGGCAGGAGAAATTTCTGGCCCTGGACTTCTGGTGGGCTTTCTGGATGTCCAGGGCTGGAAGGACGTTTGTGAGTGCTTCAGCCACTCCCCCACAAGCTGTGCCCCTGTGGGCCTGGGGTGCACCTGCACAGCCTGAGGAGTGCCTGTGCAGCCCCAGAGAGAGCCCGGGAGGGCCTAGGGAGCACCTGCACATCCCAAGGAGTGCTCATGCAGAGAAGCCCACATGGAGTGGAGAATTACCTATGTGGGCCAAAACGATGCTTGAGGGGCACAGGGAGATGACCAGGTGTCGCACACACCCCATTCTAGGGTGTCATCTGGTGTAGCTGGTACCCCCCCCCCTACAGTGATGCTACTGTACACAACTATGTTGCTTTAGTGCAATAGACTAACCCTTTTGAAATTGCAACATATTATTCTGTTGTAATAGAGGTGGCAACTCTCCGGCTTACGGGGCCTACTCTTTCTTTTTGTGTTTAGCTGCAATGTTTTTTTTGGGGGGGGCAGGGCGGTGGGGTTAAAGTGAAAATAATCTTCAGATGAAGACCATTGCCTTCCTCTAAGGCTGAGAGAATATGATTTGCTCAAAGACATTCAGTTGGTTTGCATTGTTAAACAGGGATATTAACTCTAGTCTCCTGGATTCCTAGTGGCACAGTGAAATCCCTGTACCAGGATTTTTATAAAATAGAGTTGGTTCTTCATAGCCACAGATTCTGCATCCACAGATTCAACCATCCAAGGCTTGAAAATATTCATCCACCCCCTCCCCCCCCGAAAAAAACAAGCCTTGATTTTTCTATTTATTATAAGAAACCACATTTCACTATAGCAATGTATATAGTGGGTCTTGAGTATCTATAGATTATAGTCCTGGAACCAAGCTCCAGTGGATACTAAGAGCCTACATTTTAGTTGTGGCAGCTAAAGTAGTATGAAACTGTTCTAACTGTGCAGTGTGAAAGGGGCCTTGACTGACAGGCTGTACAGACCAACATTATACACTAGCCTGGGGACAGAGTGGGGGTGTGGGGTCCACACACTGGCCACCCTGAATTCGCCTCCACGCTGCCCGCCTGACCAGATGGTGAGTGACATTACACCACATCTTTGGTGCAGCTCTTACATGTACTGCACCAAAGAAGCAGCAAAAAGCCATCGCCACAGCAGCTAGGGCACCTCTTCCATGATGCAAAAATGTGCTGCTTTTTGCAGCTTCATTTTGCACTGTGGAAAGGTCAGATCAGGGCCGTGGCCTGTCGTTGTCATGGCCCCGATTTGGCAAGAAAAGCGGTGGCTGCAGCCCGCTCCAAAGGGGTGGTCTGTTGAGCCCGAGTATTCAAGACTTTGAGGAATGTAAATGATCATGCTTGGCATTAATTTATTGTAAATGATTACCAAATCATTATAAGCACTTGATTAAACTAATGTGGCTTTCCAGAACCCATTCATATGAAGTTTATACTGTAAGCCATCCCCAGTTTCAGACTGAATTGTAGAAACCTTTCATTTGAAATGATATATAAACACATGGATTGGCAAAGACAGGTGTGACCAAACAAAATTCTCTATGGACCTTCATTCTAACCAGCTCACAGTGTTCAGCCATCGCAGCATTAATGGATCATATAGTTTTTGCTGATGCATATCACAAAGGAAACATCTTTGGTTTGAAACAGTCCAAAGTCACATGTAGATTTCTTTGGAAAGAGTACTCTTGGTTCTCAGAGGGCAGCAAAAACTGAAGTGTGGCCATCCTACAAATACAGCATTACAATAAAAAGCCAAAGAGGAGCTTAGAATAATAAGAAACAGAACATTAGAGACAAGCACCAGATGTTGTTTAGTAAGACCATCTTTGCCAATTGTCTTTTCTAAATTTCTTTTAATATGATCACTGTCACTTACAACAAATAATTAAATGATCATTTTTGCCCATGACAGATGATGATGCCCTTTTTCTTGTTTGGATTTAAATGACACAATCTAACTTCTTTCACCATATCTAGCTAATAATGCATTTGTTCACACACTTTCTTTCATAACCTCACTTGCAAGGCTTCTAGAAGCGGGGTCAGATTATAAGTATTCCAGCATAAAAAATACTGGCTCTTGTTGGATGTTTTGCTGGGTGATCACTGACTAAAGCAATATTGAATTCTCCCTTCATTACTAGTTCCCTTTCCTTGTGTCCCATTACTAAATAGTAATGAAGGGAGAAGGAAAGAAGTGGCCTTCCAGTTATTGTGGGACTTTAGCTCCCAGCCTCCCTCTGTCCTATACTGATTAGGAAACTAGAACTTGCAGTCCACCAATATCTGAAGGGCCACTTCTTTCCTGCAACTTTCCTGCTACTACATACATGAAACACCCATCAGTCATTCTAGTAGTACCACTACCCATATTTTTAGGGCATGGAAAGGAGGAAGAGAGAAATTAAAGAAATTTTATCTGCAGGTGACTACGCTAATACATGGCTGTTTTAAAGAAGGGCCAGTTAGCATCCATGCTACTACAGGCATGGCTAAGAATGCATCTATATATTTTGGAATATACATAGTCTTAACAGATTTTTAATATAAGCAATAAATGCAACAATGAGGTAGGAGGTCCAGTTTCCCTTCCTTCTCCCACCATGGCAGTAAAATATTCCCTTTTCTTGATGGGTAATTTTGGTAAGTGTTGCTGAATAGTAATGCATTGGAAATGACCTAGGGCCCCCTGTTCTATTCTTAGTGAGAGATATGATTCAAGAAAGCATCTAGCTGGCACTAATTGGCACCTTCTGTAGTAGTCTTAACAGACCGGTTTCCAACTGCTTGAGTGGAAATAGAACCCAAGCTACCCTCACCACCTTAGGGGGTTATTTCCAGGTCAGCATCAAGGTCATTTCAGTGGAGGCACTGTGGACATTCTCTATACAGGCAACCTTGTTAGGCTTACTTAAGAGCCAGAAACCTTCACCTTCTAAACTTGCCCTCTGACATCTCTCATAATCAGAACTTTTTTCTTTTTTTCTTTCTTCTTTTTCCCTTCTAAATCACATTTTGTGGTAACACTTGTGCATCAAGTCAATACACTAAGCACTTAGTTATTGACAACTTTGAAAATTATGGTTTTAAAACAAGTGTTCTAAATTATGTAGGAGCTAGCCAGGAAAGTTTCTAAACCAGGGGAGGGGTAATTATCATTTACCAATTAAGAGAGATTTTTACATGGTTTGTTTTGCTATAATTTTTTTTTTTTTTTTGCTATCATAATATAATGGAAATATTTTTTTTAATATGAGTTTGGCATTTTGTACTTTAATCTGGCTAGTTAAAACAAAAAGTGTTGAATTTACTATTTGTGAAGCAACTAAAATATTAATATCCTAATATTACAATGTACTAAGAGGTTCCACTCCCTAAACCTGATATCTAGGGACAGTCTTGGAAGAAGAAGCTGGGAGTGTTTTGGCTTTATACCTATACCTCTTAAGGAGTTGGCATACTAAATGCTTCTGGGGAATCAAGATTTAATACTCATTGTATGACTTCCATGTGAAATTTTCTTGAAATGTTCTCTTCCTGACAGTCATTGCCTGATCTTGGTATATCTTGTTGTTTATATAAGCTGTGGTTTCCTAAGTTTGGATAAAGAAAATTGCAAATAGGCATAGTAACTTTAAATGCCAGTGTCGTGTCCATGTGTGATCCTGTAACTCATGCTATCTTGAATTTAGAATATTAAACCATGGTTTATTTTTACATCCAAATAAGCCTTCATAAGCCACACATTTTGACACATTTGATACATTTTTTCCCGTAACCTTCATGGGTATGTTGCTAGTACCCATGAGGAATGTGTGGTAGCATATGTTCTGATGTCCTGAGCCTCTGGCCTTAAGTGCTGTTCTTCCTTCAGTAAACCGTGAATTGCAGGTATTGTCTTCTCAGTACACATTTTCTGATTATTCTCAGGTTGTAAAGTTTTGCTCTCTATGTTGACAAATGGAGTAGGAAACAGTTCTTGTTCCCTAGTTCATATTTTTACAGTGTGGTTTCTATTAAGATGATTCATGCAGCCATTATGCATTCTTCTCTCCTCCCCACCCCCCACTCTTTTTTGCCACTCACAATGCAGTGAAGAAGATTCAGTGCTGTACTTCCATAGTAGAAGTCAGTGGTGCCTTCTCCTGGTGAAACTACTCCAGGTTTTATCTAGCTCTAAAGGGGTCATTCAAAGTGCTGGACAGATTTAGGAAAAAGATTCAGCACTTTGGACCATGGAAACACTGTACTGGATACACTGCCCAATTTATATGGGAGCCACCAGACATAATGATGGAAGTAGGAGAGGGAAAGCTCTTGACTGACATCATCCTCTCATGTACCCTCAAAACATGCTCAGGAGACCTGAGAACCCCATTGTAGCCAATTTGTGGGCAATTTGAAGGCTGCAGAGGGGAGAGGATGTTCTGCTGTGTTAGTTCTACAGTGCCAGGGTCACAGTGGATCAAGAGTACCAATTCCAACTCCATATTGTTTTAGTTCCCTCCATGACTGAATTGTGTGAAGGGACATCATCATGAATAAAACTGTAGGCCCCACACTGCTGCATTTCCCCTAGGATTCTCTAGACTGCAGTCCTGATATCCATGGGTTATGCATTAATATTCTGTGTTACATCTTAAGTATTCCTTAGAAACATTAGTAACCCATTAAGGCATCTGCCAGACTCTGATACAGTCTGCATGCTTCATATCAAGTTAAATTAGTTTGGCAGGCACAAGAGACAGCTTTTCATTGGTGGGTCTACATCTATAGAACACCTCTGAAGAATGTTTAGCTGCTTTAAATTGATGTTTTAAGAGTGGGGCTGCTCTCCATTTTATTTTTGCTAGTCTATACTTGTTTAATACTTCTACTTATGACTAATGCATTTTAATGGAATGAAACCTGGTTTTGCACTACATTGGCATAACTATACCAACATAGGCACCATGAAGAAAGAAGGCAATGGAGAAATAGGCTGCACAGAGCTAGCAGGCTTTTGTTTGTCTTCCCTGACCATTTCTGCACAACCCTGTGGAATGTGTAACTACTAATGGAGTGTATTAACAGTATTCCTGCCTATGCATTCTATATTTTATATTTTAAACTTTGTTTATGATGTTGTTTTAAGATGTATTTGTATTAGTTATATAGTAAGCCAGTTTATGGAGATTACAAGGAAAATGGGCTCAAACCAGAGTTTGTGAATGCTTTAGAAATCTATTTAATTGTGACTAATTTCTATTCCCAGTGATGAAGGCATAATTACATTCCATGAATAATGTACCATAAGGAATAACTTTATTCCTTATGGTGTGTTTTGTGCATAAAAAAACTATTTCCTACACAAAAAAATTACTGTTTTCTGTGCAAATCAACAAAATGTGAATTTTGCATCAAATAAGCCCAAAATTGCAAAAAACTTCAAAAACTGTCTAGTTTTCAAAGACTTTCTTGTATCATGAAGAAAATTGCTATAATTACTCATTGTTTCTTTAAAGAAAACAATTACCGTAGTGAAGAGTTACGTCCTTAGGCTGAAGAAAAGATTAAAGAGGTGATGTTATATATTTAAGGGGATGTCATAGAGCAAACTTGTTTTCTGCTACTCCAGAGGTGAGAACACAACCAAAGAAATCAAATTACAGAAGAAGAGATTTTTACCTAAATATCAGAGAAAACTTCTTAACTAGAAGAGGTTTTGACAATGGAATGCACTGCCTTAGATGGTGAGGGACTATCCTGAAGGTTTTTTTAAACAGAGGGCTATTTCTTGTGATGGCTTTACTTTATTCCTGCATGGCAGGGGTTTGGGCTGGACAGCCTTTGTGATGCCTTCCAGCTCTATGATTCCATGGTGCATTCCTTTATCCTTGGCTTATGTTATGCTTTGTGTTGCTACCTCGTGCTGTGTAGTCAGGGTGGTGACAAATAATGAACTCAGATCTAGGAGAGCTCATTTTGTACCACATGACAGTGGAACCATTCAGATGACTTTTAAAAAAGAAAATAAAACATTTGAGAAAAGGGAAAGTAAAGAGTTATCTTTTTCAAAAAGTAACATCAACACTAATTAACTACATTTTGAGATTGGTAACTGCAGCTTTCCAAGATGTAGATATAATCTGTGCTCTAATTCAAGTATTTTGCTTGTCTTTTGTTCTATTCAAATCCAGAGTCACTAAACTTGGTTTTCTAATGAGACCAATCTAAAGACCATAGCAAGATCTTGGACCTGATGAAACAACTGCTTTTGGCATGTCCCAAACAAATACTTTGCATTTCTGCATTCTGAGTGAGAATGACATACTGTTATGAGTATAGGGTTAGGACGCCAGTAGAACAGGGTTTCAAATCCTGCTCATACATGGGAACCCAGTAGGTGACATTGGACAAGAAATACTCTTTCTGTCTTACAAGGAAGCAATGACAAATCTCCTCTGACTAAATCTTGCCCAGGACACCCTAGGATAGGGTTATGATAAGTTTGAATTTACTTGAAGGCACGTAGCAACAATAGATTATAGTGTGTTTTTATGAACCAGTTTTGAGCAAACTTGATGTTTATACTTAGGCTGATATTACAAACATTTTCATTCAAGTTTGGGATCAGTTGCCAATCTTTCTTGCCCTCCAATTTGCTACAATTAGGTAGTACCAAAATCATCAGTGTCAACCTTGGAAACTCCAAGAACTCCAATTTCCTAGTGACATCAGTAGTCCTACAATATTCTGGATTTATATAAAAAGAAATCAAATTTAAATGATAGTCCTTTTAAAAAATAACTTCCTTGGCAGCAATAATGCTAGGAATGTTCCTATTATTCACTTTCATCTACATCTAGGCAAGAAGAAAGCATCTTGTACAAGGGACAATGTTTCATCTTTGTTGACATGGCCATTTTTTTAAATTTTGATTTGCAGTAATTCAGGTAAGAGATAGATACATATCATACGTGACTATTGCAGGTACATATTAGAACATGATATCCAACTGATATTCTAATGTTTTGTGTGATAGGATGAATTGCAATGTTGATATGCTATTCTTAATCATTTCACCTTCATATAAAATATACAGTAAAAAAGATGTGAAAGGGTTGGTGGGGGAAAAAATAAAATCCATAGTTAAGACAATAATTGTTGTCTTGAAAGGAAAAAAACAATGAAGATTTGCAGCACTAGATCCACTAGATCTACTAGGCCTACTAGTAGGTGGGAAAGGGTAAAATTCAACATTCCTCTTCAATAGCCATGTCTTTTAAAACAAGGGAAACCATAGTGTTTTAAAAACTTCAGAAGGAAACTGTAACTCTTCACTGAAGAGCAAAGAGGTCTTGTATAGAAATTGCAGCTGTGTTGTCTTTGAAAGATTTATAAAAGGAAATTTGAAATATTTTACTTCCTGTTAAATATTATTGTGTAGAGCTCTGATTACTCAGAACTGCCCCATACAGTCCAGTAGGACTTATATGACTGGATTTGTATCTTGTGACATTGGCTTTTTTCCCTTGCTTTTCCCTCTTTCTTGCTTAAATTAAAATGAAATTGATTGCATTTGTTTACATTAAGCCAATATATGACAGAAAGAGTAGACTGAAGAAAGCTAAACCTGCTCTGCAGGAATCAGGTGTGTTACCTACAAAAGAAAAGAGTAGACCCAAGGGACAACAGAACAATTCAGGCAACTGAACAAGAAAATGGTAGAACATCATTTGCAAAAATGTCTGGCTGACCACTTACGTGTGCAGCTGAATCTGTTCCAACTTGCTGTAGAATGACTTAACGTGGGGCTCAAATCCAGACAGCGACACAGAAACAGAAAAATAGCTAGGACTTCCATTGTGAACTGTAACCTAAAGGAAGCTAATTCTGCCTCCATTTTTTAAAGCAGATTATCCAACTACATAAATTCCCTATGAGAAAGAAGTTCAAACACAAACTGTGCCTTGCTTCTGAGTTGCATGCTGTATCCATGAAGGGCTTTCTTGGGAAGACTTTATTTGATATCTACCCTACAACCACAATTCATTTATAAATCTGCTTCAGGTCAGTTACAAAATTATCTGTCTATTCCTGTTGCATCCTCAGGCTTGAGCTGCCAAAGCTAGTGCCTCAAAATTAAATTCTGTTTTTTAAAGGTAACAGTGAAATGTTTTCAAAAGCCTCTGCACAGGTGTAATGTTTTCTCCTTTTCCAACTGCCACTACCATCTCATTCTTATGTTAAATTTCATGCTACTGAATCTAGACATCTGTCTCTTTCATATTCTTTCTCCTCAGTGTTTAACAATGAAACAAGTAATCCTAATATTTGGTAAAATATATAGCCTTCAACATACAAAATTAAAGTAGCTTCAGAGGAAATTTGCCATTGCCTTCCCATGAGGCTGAGGGCATACAACTTAGCCAAGGTCATCCACTGGATTTTATGGCTGAGCCAGGAATCGAACCTTGCTCTCCAGAGACATAGTCCAACACTCAAACTGCTATGCCACACTGGCTCTCAGTCTGCAGGTTAGCGAGGGGCATTTAGAATTCTCTGCCATAGAGATTTATGCCAGGTCACAAACCTCTGATTTCCAGAGGATGTTTCTATCGCAGGTAAAGTAGACTCATAGTACTATAACTGTGTAGCGGGAAAAGGCCCTGGAGATTGTGAAAAGCACAGCCCAACTATGTAACCTAATGGTCAATGCAGGCCAACACAAACCCTACTGCAATGTGTCATAGCAAAAAGTGATTTTGTGTTACTGTTTACACTCACATTTTACATATGTAAAAAGCAAGAATGAATAATGGGCCTTTAACCTAAGGTGGGAGTTAGGTTACTGAAATGAGTGATCACAAATAACAAATGTAGAAATAGCTCACTTAAGAAGACATTCCTGGAGTACAGTATACACTTCATTTTTACCAATTTTTGTTCTAAAAACACATGTGTTACATGAGAAAATGAAATGTCTTTGGTGGAAAACCAACCCTATGGTATAGGGCTGGGCAACTTTTGGGGCTATGAGACCACATTGACCCTTGCAGGAGACTTTTGAGGGCAATACACCCCATTGCCCATCCAAATCATTTATTTCTTTTAAATATTCCTGAAATGATCTAGGAGGATTTTCACCACATTTTTGCCTCCCCATGCAGTTTTAGGTCTAGAAGAGGCCCTTTCTTGCAAGAGGAGGACATTTTTAAAGAAGATCCCTCCTGGACCTAGTCCAGGTTGCGAAAAGGAGATAAATGTTCACCTCCTGTGGCCATCAGGGTGTTTGCGACCATTGAAGGGATGTTTTGAATCCTGGGTGCAGCTGAGGGTGTTAGAAATAATTTTCAGGGGTGCAATTTCTCCATTCAGGCCCAACATATAGGTAACTAAGCTGACTCTAAACAAGCCCAGCTAATTGATGGAAAAGGAAGACTGGGAAAATTAGTAACAGTCCATTTATGAGATGAAGACATCACTAGGGAAATGGTGGAGCAAGGCGATTCAGATGCAGGATTACAACTTGACTGCTAGTGAAATGGTGAATCAGTGTGGCAGAAACTGATAGATTTATAAAGAAATGAAACAACTTATATTTAATTGAAGTAGAGAAACGGAATCTTCCCAACTCTACCTCACCCAGTCTTATTATAGGTGTGATAGCTAAGGCCAGGAACAGACAGACCAATATATGTGGCTTCAGCCACTTTGGGGGCATGACAGTTAGATGACGCATGCCTCCGAAGCAGCCCAAAGCCATTCTGATGCCACACTCTGGTCCTTTGGATCAGAGCAAAAAGGAGCCAGGATAATCTGACTTCTGGCAGTGCAGGTTGGGGCCAGCAGCAGCAGCAGCAGCCTGCTTTTGTAGTGGTCCATGTGGTTGTTGCTGTCTCGGTCCACTTGCAGCCAGAGCAGCCTTGGGCCACTCTTTCCCACCCATCTGTTCTGGGCCTAAGAATCTGTTTTAAATGGTAGAGTTGGCTGACAGAGCTTTTTCCTATCTTTATTTTTCCCAATCTCAAGAGGAAAACCTGAAAAGGATAATTATAATATACAGTTCTTGTAAAATTAGTTTTAGAAGGCTCTACAGAAGTTGTTCATTACCATATTGTTACAATTTCCAAAAGTAATAATTTACTTCTCTGTTTCAAAAAATAAAAATAAATGCCCTGCAGAAATTACCATTTTATAATTACAGTTTCTAAAAGTAATGATTTACTTCTGTCTTTTTGAAAATAAAAAAGCTAGGCTGGTGGGTACATGTGGCAGAGCTTTCTGTAGCAATATTCTGACCGTGGACCTCCCTCTGATGAGAGGTCAGGTTGCCTCCATTTGTTTTGAATTTCAGAGGGCAAATAAGATTATTTTGCTTCAGGCCTTAAAATTAAGGGTGACTATTCTGGCTGTTTTTAAACTATTCTAAAGAGGAGTTTTATTCTGTTTTAAAATGTTTTTATTGGTGTACTTACATTATTAAATGTTTTGACCCATTGTTTTCCCCCAAAGGGGCCTTGGTGAGTTGAGTGGTGGTAGATAAATGTCTTTAAAAAAACAAAAAACAAATAAGAATATCCCTAGGTAACTCATTTAAGCCTGAAAGCTACTAGCTATCAGCTTGTAATACAAAGAATACTCTCTTCCACTCAGTCCCATTAGTGGTATTTCCACACTGGGTGACATCCAGTGTGTGTGGAGGCTTCAGGGAATGGGCTTCCAGGGTTGGCATATGCTCCCTCCTTCCCCTAGTGCTGCCCTGTCTTTTTCCTAATAAGAAAAAGGATGGGACAAACACGCAAGGGGACAGTGCAGGGGGGAAATATATATGAGGAAGCACAGGTGTAGGAGCATGTATGGAGCAGTGTGGGCATGGAATGGAGTGGGATTGTGCAGAAGGGAGCAATTACCAGCTTGGTAGATGAAGGGAATGCTGTGGATATAGTATACCTCGATTTCAGTAAGGCCTTTGACAAGGTTCCCCATGATATTCTTGCAAACAAGCTTGCAAAATGTGGGATAGACAAGTTAACTGTTACATGGATTTGTAATTGGTTGACTGGCCGAACTCAAAGGGTGCTCAACAATGGTTCCTTTTTCATCCTGGAGAGAAGTGACCAGTGGGGTGCCACAGGGTTCTGTCCTGGGCCCAGTGCTATTCAATGTCTTTATTAATAATTTGGATGACAGAATTGGGGGCATACTTATCAAATTTGCAGATGACACTAAACTGGGAGGAGTAGCTAATACCCCAGAGGACAGGATCAACATTCAAAATGACCTGAATAAACTAGATAGCTGGGTCGATGCTAACAAGATGAAATTCAATGCAGAGAAATGTAAGGTTCTGCACTTAGGGCGGAAAAATGAAATGCACAGATATAGGATGGGGGACACCTGGCTGAATGAGACCACATGTGAAAGGGATCTAGGAGTCCAAGTAGACCATAAGCTGAACATGAGTCAACAGTGCGATGCGGCAGCTAAAAAAGCCAATGCAATTTTAGGCTGCATCAATAGAAGTATAGTTTCTAGATCAAGGGAAGTTATAGTGCCACTCTATTCTGCTTTGGTCAGGTCCCACCTGGAATACTGTGTCCAGTTCTGGGCACCACAATTCAAAAAGGATGTGGAGAAACTGGAGCATGTCCAAAGGAGGGCAACTAAGATGGTGAAGGGTCTGGAAACCATGCCCTATGAGGAACGCCTCAGGGAACTGGGGATGTTTAGCCTGGAGAAGCGAAGGTTAAGAGGTGATATGATAGCCCTGTTTAAATATTTGAAGGGATGTCATATTGAGGAGGGAGCAAGCTTGTTTTCTGCTGCTGCAGAGACTAGAACGCGGAACAATGGATGCAAACTGCAGGAAAAGAGATTCCACCTCAACATTAGGAGGAACTTCCTGACAGTAAGGGCTATTCGACAGTGGAACACACTCCCTCGGAGTGTGGTGGAGTCTCCTTCCTTAGGGGTCTTTAAGCAGAGGCTGGATGGCCATCTCTCAGGGATGCTTTGATTTGGAGTTCCTGCACGGCAGGGGGTTGGACTGGATGGCCCTTGTGGTCTCTTCCAACTCTATGATTCTATGATGGAGATGGCACAGGGTGGGAGAATGCATGGGGTAGCATGGAGTAGTACATGGATGGTGCAAGGGACTGCAGGGGGAGTGTGGGGACAATGCATTGGGGAGCATTTGGGGAGGGCCTGACTGGGTGTCATCCCCCTGACTGGGTGTCATTACTGCACCACCACCACCCCAGTGATGACACTGCACTTCACTGTCACCTTAATACTTACTAGTACCAAAAAGAAGAAGTAGACACAACCCAAGGCAACATTTGAACCATATCTTTCTGCCTCCTCTGAGAATTCAGGGCATAAGAGCCAGTGTGGTATAGTAGAGCATTGGACTATGGCTCTGGTGACCAGGGTTTGAATCCCCACTCGAAGTGCCAAGAGAAACCCATGATAGGTTCATTTTAGGGTCAGAAATGACTTGAAGGCACACAACTACAACATAACGGGATTTGGGCTGTTAACAGACTACTCTGTAGCATTGTGGCACATAAATACAGTTCTGTACTTAAGCATTTTAGAAATATAGCATAGCATAATAATGGAAGTGAGCAGTCAACTGAGCAGATGGTAAGACAGTGAGAAACAGAAAGGAAGGGAGGAATCTAGCATTTGGGCGGTGTATCTTGTCTAAAACACCTATTAGCAAGGGCAGATATATAATTATTTCCAGAATATGAGCACTATTTTATATTAAAACCATTCCCTAAATCTGTGGCTGGCTTTATAATATATTTCCCACAATATTATTTTCATCAGTTGAAAGACAGGCTTGTAGCTTGTAGCCTTCTGGGTACTTGTGGAAAATGCAAGATCAGAGGCAGTTCATCAAAATTAGGATGCCCACAAAAGAGCAACAGGAAAAAAAATAGTTGCTTCAGAAGGGAGCATTTGTAAAGATGAGAAAACAAATTTTGCAAAGATGTCAGGCTTTTGCCACTGATTTCTGCCCTCTGCTGGCTAAGCAGTGAGTAACTATTTATTGATTCCTTAATGATAGTCATTTCTAGCCCACCTCATTTTATGGATTCATTGTATGGAATAGTAATGGTGTTTGTAACACAAACACAACCAGTTCATCATCTCTGGTGTGTGTGTGTGTAAATATATAAAAAGTTAAAATATAAAGTTAAAAGCAAGACGTTGATGTAGGGAAGCCAAGTGTGACAGCCAGATGTAGACTGTTATGGATTCAGCTTCAATGTGATTTCTTCATTCATCTGCCTTGCATGTAGGCAGAATGAGAGATCTGCTTGTAAGGTTGTTCTACATGATGTTTATGCATGCTATATCCAAAGGAACTGAGAGGTTAAGAGTAGCTTTTTAAATGGTTCTGTATACATAGATCCATTTAAAAAGATGAAACATTTTTTTTAAATAATCAGCTCCTTGGCTGATTCCCTTCTAGACAATGGTGACCCACAACTTCCATGTCAGTGGGGTGGTGAATCTACAACATGGTACATTCCATACTTCAAAGAAGTTATCCATAGGTTGGACCTGATTTGGAGATAGGGTCTGGCACCATGGATTATTTAAAGTGTAGCGTAGATTAAAACCCACTTATTTGCCTCCTCACTGATATGGAACCCACCAGGTCCCATTGCCTGTAGAACAGTGCTTCTCAACGTGCTGATCCCTAGAGCAGTGCTGAGTTTATTGTAGCCATTTGTCACAAATATTGACAAATATTGCCACATTGAAGCAATAATAGTTGGACCTCCAATTCAGATAGCTGGGGAAAGCACTGTTCTAGAATGCCTCAGCTACAGGCTTTTATCCCTTTTGTAATGTGGCAGAACTTGGGAACTACGCCCACAGTACTTAAGTACACATGTAGTTTCCCCATTCATATTGCACACAAGGTGCTGCTAGCTGGACTGGAAAATAATTGGGACATCTATAATTTTTTTTTCTTTCCATGCAAACATTTAGGGAGCTGATATGGAAGATGGGTACTCATGGAAGAGCCGAGCACCAATATTGTCCTTGATTTCTTTGAAATATGCTCAGGCCTCTAGCCATGAATTTCTTCCTCATCTTTGGTTTAGATGGGGTGGAAGCTCGCAAGTGCTGTGAAATGAAGCAGAGCCAAGGCCAAGATTAAAAGCAGCTTCAAAGATTTGGTTAGATCAGTAACTTACCTAATGTTAGATTCAAGCATTTGGCATTTTTTTAATACTGGGAAGAATGATGCTACCAAGCAAGCAACTGAATGGGGTAAATAGGTCAATGTTTTAAAACCTTTCCCTGGTGTAAATAGCCTTTTTATACTATACTCTTATTTCTATTCCTGCAAGTAATAGTAGCCTGTAGTAAATTAGTTACAGTAATTAGTGTGATAGATTTTCTTCTGTAATTTACCAGATTTCTGTATACTTGAGGCATTGCCAGAGATTTGATTCTATGCAAATTTGGTTGCCTGCATCTCAATATTTGAACTAAGGTTTTATATTGATGGGATGGAAGCTTGACAAAGGCACAGGGATTCTTCACATTTAGGGATATTAAAGAAGTACTGTTAAATTCAAGCTCTTTTCTTTTATGGCACTACTTTTGATTCTTCTAAAGGAAGTGATCTGAATTTCGTAGAGGAAACCACTTCCTTTGCAACTGGTTGATTTAGTGTTATGCATCTGGAGGGCTGTATGATTTCCATCTGTGACCTGTACAGAAATAGCTTTAGAGCTGGTCTTCTGCAGCATGGATTACCCTGGTTGTAGTGCAGAGATCCACTTCTCCCCTTGTTATGGCACCCCCTGTAGGCAATGATATCCTCATGAAGATTGAGCAGGTTTCCAGTATTTTATGTTTCCATCATCACTTAAAAACCTATTTATTTACTCAGGATTTTACTGATTATCATCCTGCTTGTTAATGTCATCCCTAGTTTTAATGGATGTCATGTTTAAAATTATTTTTATATATAGCAATAACAGCTTTTATTTGCTTTTATTCTAAATTCTTCATTCTAAAATTAAAAGTGGTATTAAAAGTTTTAAAAGAAGATTTAAACGAATCTTCTGCTGCTACCAGAAGCATGTCAAACCCATTTGCATCAATCCCTTGTAAAGTTTTGATGAAATACATGTTCTTTCTTTGCTTCAACATATTTTATGAGTTTAGTAATGCAGAAATAAGCTTCTAGGCTTAGGTTTTTGACTATCCATGTATTCTGAAAATTGTGTGCAGTCTTCTTTGGTTGCTTTTACCCTTAAAAGCAGATGTACGTTTCGAGACCATCCTGAACTTGAAATTCTCTCTTTCTTGAATTTTATTCAGTTAACTTACCTCATAATTCAAGCCACTGAAGTTCTCAACTGTGGCGAATAACATTCAGATTCCAGTGTGTGAGAAAAGTGTATGACTGGGAGGGGAGAATAGCATCCTTTGCTTCAGGTAGCAAAAAGCCTTGGGTCAGCATTTTGGTCTGCAGACACTAGACACAAGGGTCACTTGGTTAGGCCAAATCAGATGTTCCCCTTCATGCATACACCTGCTGCTGTACTTGTACAAGGGAACATGACATTGTGTTCTGAAGACTCAGGATTATGATCTGTTATACCAGGAATGAATAGAGGGAGATCTGGTGGGTACCTGCGATTGTAGATATAAGATAAATTTATAATATGGTTCTCTTTGAAGCCTGCTTTTTCAGAACCTTGCAATATTTAAAGCAGGATTGGACAAAGTGCTGCCTCAAAGTGAAGATGTTTGACTGCATATCCCGACATTTCTTACCATTGGCTGTACTGGCTAGAGCTGACATAAACTACAACCCAAAAATAGCTGAAGGGCTACATTTGTTCACCATTGACCATTGCAATCAGATTCTGAATCTTCTTGTATAGAGTTAACATGTTATGATGCAGTTATGTATACAAACATGAACTCCAGCAACACTTTTAGAAATTATGTGTTGAATAACTGGCATATCACAAAATTTTTACTAGCTGACAATTTTTTATCTTCTAAAATCTTAAGACTTAAATCTTAAAAAGTAGCATTTGAAAGTGCACAAGTGCCTTGTGGCTTTTTCTTTCATGATTTCATAGGAAGCAGGAGCTTTTATCTCTGCCCTGTGGAGACAATGAAAATTTCTGTGTAGTGTCAGAATTTGCAAGCATCTTTCTACTGAATCCCAGGCTTTTATGGTTCCTACACCAACTTCCTTGCCCTTGGTATCTTGGGAGCATGCAGATAAGGTAAAAGTATAAAATTATGTTTAAATATGGATACTGATTCACTTCAATTTCAACCTTGCGTAGTTTGTAGCTTCATATATAGGCTTGCTACCTGAAGACCAATTAATAAATAAGCAAACCAATCAAATGTCAGGAATAAACTTTTCAAGAACATGGCCACATAGCCTGAATAACCCACAAAAACAAACATTATTTATAAATTCATTTATGGCTAATAGGCCAGTGTTGCTGTACTTCTTAAAAGAACAAGTAGATACCAGTGGAAAAGCTTCAAATAATTTTGAAAATTTTGCGGTGGTGATGCATTCAAGAACATACTGTGTGCATTTTTGCACATATATGCTAGTAGCATATTTTTTTGGGGGGGGAGGGTAAAGGGAATAAATTATGAATGGGTAGAAATACACTTCTTCTTTGGCATAAACAGTAAACTTGTTTTACTACTACTACTCCTCTTCGAGGCATGGAGTTGGAGACGATCTCTTCAAAAATTATTCTAAAATGGAAGACTTGGTACAATGTTTTATTGATGATTTCTAAAGACCCCAGACTGGCTTTTTCTTGCTGCTACCACAGCAGGAGTGGTGATCTAACATTGGTAGCTTTGATGATTGTCAAAACACACTTGGTTGGGCTCTGGGAAGTTTGAAGGCTTGTATATTCAATTTTCCTGTTCTCAATTCCTAAGAGAGAGAGCTTGTCCAATCCCATCTGTATCAATAGGGTGGTGAAACTGCGTGGAAGCAACTTCTGGTTTGAACACTTTCCCCCAAAATGGCACTAAACTTTACCTGTTCTTATTTTGCACACAAGGCACATGGCAGAAATGCACTCTGCACAAGCGATGTATCATTTCCCTGATGGCTTGCTAGTTGCTCGTTCTCCAGTGAATGTTCTCCAGTGAAACTTCAACTGAATTTGTATCCTTTCCTCACAAACATCACATCCATCCCAGTCAATCAGGGATCACATTTTGAGCATGATGTCATTGTGACACCTTGCAGCAAACTGATTTTCATCCTGGGGCAATGTCTTGAACGTCTACTCTGAGGAGCTCTCTTATCACTTTTCATAAAAATAATGCCTATCCATTACTTCTGCCCTTCTTTCAGCCTTAAGAAATTCTTGGAAAAGATGATCTTCAATGATGGTAGGCCATTCCTGGGAGACAGAATTGTGGCACATCCCTATAGATGTTTATTTACAAGTAAATCTCAGTTTGTTCAATTGTGTTTACAAAAGATCATAATATTCCTTCTGAGGCATTAAATAGATACTCCTATCTATCATCTATCTATCTGTCTGTCTGTCTATCTATCTATCTATCTATCTTTGGTAGGCCAAAGATAATGATTGGGCACAAAAGTGTAAAAGCACAGATAAGTAGACAAAAGGATAAGTGCTAAATAATAGAAAAAATATGTTTGCATTTTGCCATGGTTCTGGTGGAATTTTAAGCCTCACACGAAGCACAGGGGGAGGTAAGTCAAGGATTTCTCCCAAACAATCAACAGAGGGATTACCTTTGTGCTTTACATTTGTGTTGTCACTGTGTTTTCCAAGTTCTGATTTCTAAAATCTTGCATTCACCCATCTTTTGCATTGGAGAAGCTTACCTTTGGTTCTCTCATTCATTCATTCATTCATTCATTCATTCATTCGTGTGTGTGTGTGTGTGTGTATCCCCCGAATTTGGAACAAATCCTGACTAGTTGAACTGAAGGCTCATCTGGTGGCTGAGATAAATGCACACGGCCCCCATGGTGCATTGATCTTCTCTTCCCCTGCAAAAGGAGCCACAGATCTGCTTTTGAAATCAGGGCGCTCTCATGGTTTTTCCAGTGCAACATCTCCCTGTCACTGGTCTAGCAGGATATGAAGTTGAAGCTCTTTTTGAAGTCATCTTTTCACACCAAGGGGTGTATTTTTGATGTGTGGGAACCTCTGTAAGTAATACCCCCTCCTCCAATATATATTAACTACATAGAGAATGCCATACCTCTTAAGTATTGAAAGGGTTATTATTTTTCTCCTTATAATGTGCATTTATGTTTGCAGGGGCCATGGTAGCATAAGGAAATAAAACACTAAATTCTTGGAATGGAGAGGGTTTGTAAAAAAAAACAAAACAAAACAGAACTGCTTTTAGCCTGCACATTTTGAGATAATGAAAGAAACAGAAGTCTCACTGAAAAAAAAATCCTCTTTGCAAGGAGAAATAGAATTTACTACTTTAATTCATGATTGTACTAAATTATTACCATATCGCTGGCAAAATAAATATTGAATTAGGTTTACAGAATTACTTGTAGAAGAAAACTACTTGAAAATGATGACCCCAAATAACTAAGACCACCACTACCACCACTACTTATCATTTATTTCCTCATTTGGATTTCTAATTGCAGTATCAACTCAAAAGTTTTTATCCAGGCTATTGTGTGTCTTTCTCTGTGTGTGCGTCTGTGAACTTCCTGTGAAACTGCAGGACTGGGAAATAATCCCCTTCTCCGTTTCCAAGTTTGCAAGTTGTGTTTGATTTTCTCTTTTTGAACCCTTTGGGTTATGTAAGTTTTAATAAGCAGCTTTGGCCCTCCTCAAGGCACACCCCACACACTTATGCTGCTGTGACCTTAGGTCACAAGTAATGGTTGCAAGCTAATTGATTGAGAAAGGTTTGTCTGACTGGGCCTCTTGGAGTCCTCCCTTTACATTCCTAAATTCTATGAAGGAGCAGAGCCAGCTTAGCTTAGCTAGGCAGGAGGGGAGAGCAGGGAAGAAGGGAGGAAGTTCTCCAAGTTCTGATTATGCGCAGTTTCCTTGTTCTTCTGAGCTGAGTTCTCTCCACCCACTATTTACTAAAGGACTTTTGAAAAAAGAAAAAAAAACTAGGAGGCTAATATTTTAAACCTTTTATCCTTGAAATAGAAAAAGGGAACCCATGTTCAAGGAGCTGTTGCGAGAGGCAGTTCTGTACTCTAGGCAAACTGCAGATGTTTTATGGAAAGGATATCAGGAGTATACCAAAGTGCACTCCTGCACAGGGCAGAAACTTTGGATCCAAGCTGACAGGCAAATAAGCCGTCTCACTGAAGGGGCCTCTATGTGGCAGCTCTGAGCTATTCAGCTTTGGACTGCCTTAGGGGAAAAGTGCAATGGAGCAGGGCAGAAAGGAAAGGACCACAAATTTCAGGCAACTGTTGCTTTCTGACGGTGAGTGGAGATTTGAAAACAGGATTTTGAATGTACCAGATTTTCATTCTGTGCATGTGGGAAAAGCTTTTGTGGGGAGAGAATCTTCATGCAGTTTTGGATTCTGAAGTGCACAATATTTGTCTTCATTCTTGCACATTACTTTCCATGCACACCACAGGGAAGGCAATATGATTCCTGTATGATCAGCATTTGGCTCCTGATCTAGATCCAACAGAAGTATTGGGGATGGGGGGAATAGGAAAAAACTGCATAAACACTCCCAGGTGTGCATCTATATATACTATTTATATATGGAGGGGGAGGGAGTAATAGTACAAAGAAGTTTGTGGAGTCTCTTCTTTGTCAACTTCTCTGCTAGTTCTTATTTTGCAGCCTTATCTTGGGAATGTATAGGATAGTCACTATGAAAAGAGCTTTGTGTGTGAATTCCTGGTGAGTTGAAGGGTCAGGGCCTGCAAGCTATCTGCCTGCCAAGGAGACTCATTTCTGTTCCCTTTATTTTTAAAGCTAAAACATGGGAAAGGGGAATGTCCTTCCTCTGCCGCCTTTGAATTGTATCTGAATCCAAGTTTTATGCTCTTTGTTCCACATGTGCTTTGTACTCTTGACAGTTGGCTTTTTGTTTTCTTTTGTTATGACTAACTCTAAGAACTCAAGTAAATAAACAGAACTTGTTGAGTTTCTTTGTTCTGAGTTGCTTGCCTTTACCTTTTTGTGAAAAAAAAAATGAAATGGTTATGATTCTGCATTTTTATTTATGGGATTTCCTCAATCTCCTGGTAGGTGTGTGCATATGTATGTATGTATCTAGTGTAAATCTAATTTGACAGATGCAGAAGAGGTGCTTCCTAAATATTTGTGCATATTTTCATTTAATATGTGGTAATAAATAATATCAGACATTAACCTGAGTGTGTGGCTGGTTTGGAAACAAAGTCACGTTTATTAAAAAGACAACTATATTAAATGTTAGGAGATGACAGGGAGCTAAGAAATATGCTTGCAAAATCTGCTGAGTGGGTGAAATTGTGAGTAATAAATCATCCATGCATGCCAAAATTACTGCATGTGTAATATTCATTTAACATCCTTGCTGTTTTAAAAGCAAATGAGCCCAAAATGTTTAACTGAGTTAAATGCTGCTCCTTTTATTTAAATTTATAGGCTTTTACTCTTCAATTTTGGAGAACTTTTTAAAAAATATGAAAGGTCCAAAACATACTGCAGAAATAATCCAATTTGAAACTGCTTTAACTGTAGAGCTCTCTGACAGAGCAGGCTAACAAACGTCTCTCAAAACTACAGTTCCCCAAATTCCCTAGTATTGAGCCAGGGCAGTTAAAGCAGTCTCAAACTGGATTATTTCTACAGTGCGTTTTGGACCAAATAAATACGGAAGCTATAAAATGTTTCTGGCTTTGTTAGAAAACACACACACAAATGAAAAAAAGCCAGTATGATGTTTCCATTGATTTAAAGAAGTTGGTTGGATGGGTTTTTTTTTTTTTTTTAAATGATTTTGGAAGAGAAATTTTGCTTTGCAACTTTTTCTGGGGAAATACTGTTTTCCAAAATATACCTATACACCAGCAGAAAGCAAATTTTACCAAACAGCAGGGAGAAAAAGTTCTTCAAACATACCGTTTCTCATTGTTCACCTACTGTACCTATTCCTATAATTCTTGCTTAACTTTAAAAGTTTCTTGTCCTTTCCACAGCTTGTGTGTGTATATGTGTGTGTGTGTGTGTGTGTGTGTGTGTAGAGCATGGATATCACCCAGAATGGACTGTGGGGAAGTTTTAAAATATATTGAATTTTTTAAAAAGCAATTAATTGCTAAATTAATAAAAGTAATAATTTGTTCCAGACTTGACATTATTAACCTTTATTTATATAGGTTTACACAGTGCTGTACATATAAACTTATATAATCACATGGGAGGAATTTCTCTCAATTGCGAATGGAGCCAATTCGCAATTACATGAATTCGCCCAAATTCCGTTGTATCATAAACTTCTCATTTTTAATTCAAAAATACAACAGTGTTAGTTGGGAAAATCAGCATGCACCTTTGAGACTAACTGAAAGAGAAAAGTTGTTAGCATGAGCTTTTGTAGACTTGGGCCTACTTCTTCAGATGAATGTGATAGCATGCATCTGCTACCACATTGCTACCACATGCATCTGAGGACATAGGCTCAAGTCTAGAAAAACTCATACTACTAACTTTTCTCTTTCAGTGTCAAATGTGATACAAGATCCCTGTGCATATTTATTATTTTAATGGTCCTTTCATTAGCATAAATTCTTCCACCCTTTGTGGGTTCAAACATAAGGAGACTTTTCAGAAAGAGAGAGAGAGAGCACATGAACTTCTACACTGGGGCTTTCTAGATTGGCAGGAAAGTGTGACATGAAGTTGCCTTTTCCTTAAAGGCTTGCAGCCTTTAGATGGAGCTGCGCTGGTCCGCAGTTTTTAAAAAAGAAGCTGAGAAAACCAGCACCTTTTTAAAGGCGCTTCTTCTCCCCTGAAATGCAAAAAAAGTGTTTTCATGGCACACTTTCCCTTTTTCTCATCTAAAGGCTAGAGTTTCATGCAGCCATGAACACACTTTTTGCCAATCTAGAATAGGCCACTATGTCCCTTATGAGCTATTTTCTTTGGGTTTTTGATTGAAAGCATGTTGGATTGAGAGACTGAGAAGGGAAATGTGGATGGAAGAATATGAGCAACCACTTCAAGTCCTGCTCTGCCAACAAGCATTTTCCTGCTTCATGGTGGCAAAGTGGGGAGCAAGTATTTCTGAAGTGTTTCCCTTCCCATTATGGAGCATCACTGAGTGGAAAATTTCAGCCATGAAAACTTCTTGGGGCCCAGTAGAAAAAAAGAGATATGTAATACTTAGAAATAATGAACTGAGTATTCTGTAAATTTGTATATGGTGCCAAATGTTAATTAAGACATCTGTTATTCAAAATCTCTTAAACTTACACTTGAGTGCCATTGTCTTTGGACTCTCAGTCACCTAATAATGGGGGAGATGCTTCCATAACATGACATTACACTACCCAGGAGGACATGTGTTAGGAACACAACTGTGTGAGCATGGACCACCATGTCCCAAATACAAAGGAAGGATCCATGTGATGGTGGATATTGACTGGCCTTGCAAAATAGTAGGACAATATAAGGAAGAAGTCTAACACTTCTTTTTATAACAGTTCAGATAAAATCAATTGTATATTACTCAACAACCAAAATATAGGATCTGCACAGCAGACCAACACATTTTCTTATGTCATCATCAGTGGTCAGACAATTGTATCATCCCAAGGGCACTGTTGATTATGAATCCAATGATTAGTTGAAAGTTTTCTCATCTTTCACTTGACTGAAAAACGGGCAATTGCTGTGACTGTTATTGCATTTCAAGTTGTTGGGGTTTTTTAAAACTAAAATTGCACTTGCACAAAACTCTCCATAAATTTTAGTGCACTCCCCATTTTTGTTTTTTGGTTGTTGTTTTTTGTTGTTGTTGTTGTTCTGTTTTTTAAAGTCCAGAAATGAGAAAAATCATGGAAAAATGAGGGAGGAAACTGCTCTTGTAATCTAACCCAGCAGGAAGAAATATTCTAAAATGTTTCATTCCTTTGTGCAAGAAAAAAATAAGCAAAGGTTTATATTGCTACTTGACACTGGCTTATTCCATACTCTTCCTTTTCAGATTTTAAAGATTTGTTCTTGAAATAGGGCATCCTATATTTCCTGAGATATGTGCAGTTTGTACAGTTGGTACCAATAAAGTCTAAATTTTGTCCAGAATAATGATAAGT
Organism: Urosaurus nigricauda; assembly: GCA_034509955.1. NCBI lineage: Eukaryota > Metazoa > Chordata > Lepidosauria > Squamata > Phrynosomatidae > Urosaurus > Urosaurus nigricauda. The sequence continues at coordinate 62,499,593 of JAOEGL010000003.1, forward strand.
TTGTGTACTATTGCTGTCATGTGGTAAAGACTACATCTATCTTTAGATTAAATTAAATTAAATATGTGAAAGATCTGTCATAAAAGAATAGAGTATTCCCTCAGCAACTTGGGAGGTGTTAACATTTCTCATATTTGTTATCATATAGACCAATGATAATAATATTCATAGTTTAACTTTCCTGTGGCATGAGAGGAATTGTGTTAGGGTCTTTATGGGTATGGCATTTTAAACTATAAAGCACTCATCTGTAATGCTTTTCTAGGTGTCCTTGGGCCTGAGCAGATGGAAAGTAAAAACTGAGTTGATCCCACTTTTTCCCAAACAGGTTGGAAACCATGCTGTCCACATGGTTTGCTCCCTATGTGAACACCCACAGGCAGTGTGCACCATGTGGCATCAAGCCACATTTTCATTTTTTCCCTGCCTCCCCAACATGCATGTGCACCATAGCACATGATGTTGGAATTGCCTTCCTCTTCCCACCTAGCTCCCATCCCATTGGATGCCCTGTATGACCGGCCACACAGTCGCACAAGTGATACACAGTCTGTACAGTGAACTGGTGTGCCCAGTGACTCATTGCCAAAGCACAGTCATGAAGGCCCTCCCATACATCTCCACTCAACCCTCTTTACACCACACACCCCTGTTGGACTGTCTGGTTTGTGTATGTTTTAATTACATCCACTGCATTATTGGTGACCTGCTGTATTTGTCACACTTTTCATCATGATATGTGTGATACAGCTCGATAGTGTGATGGGTCAATGATGCAGCTGGCCACTTGTGCCCATGTATGTTCATCTGAAAAAAAGTATGGTGAGTGATGTTGCTGGCAGCTGCATCTCACTGGTCCCAGTGTGCGTGCTCCAGACTGCTGGCATATGCTGCCTGGGGTTTCCTGCACTCGTACCATACCAATGTAAAGCTACACTCCAGAGCTAAAATATGGAGCAAAAAGAAGCCCTGATACTCCACTTTAATAATTGCACTGGCATATACTGTTTATATGCCAGTGCAATTATTAAAGTGGAGTATCAGGGCTTCTTTTTGCTCCATATTTTAGCTCTGGAGTGTAGCTTTACATTGGTTTCCTCCCAGTTTGGCCCCGTGCCTCATATAAACAGGTAGGCCTCAAGTCAGTTTGATTCTGCTTTATTTTGTCAGTGTGGACTACTTGCTTGTCATTCCCATTACAGGTGGTTTACACAATGTGTTCTCAAAAATACTGAAACTTTAGAGGTGGTAGTGGGAAACACACCTCTCAAGTATGTGCAACATAATTGCACAGCATATGGGATGCACGTGATTCGGCTATTAGCTCAGAAATATGTTGTTTCCATGTGCCTTTAAATTGTTTCTGACTTATGGTGACCCTAAGTCAAACCTGTCATGGGGTTTTCTTGGCAATTCTCTTTAGACATAGTTTGCCATGGCCAACCTCTGAGGCTGAAAGAGTGTGACTTGCCCAAGGTCATCTAGTGTGTTTACATGGCTGAACCAGGATTCAAACCCTGGTCTCCAGAGTCATAGTCCAGTGATCAAATCACTATACCACACTGGCTTTACTCTTTTCAGATACTTGTACAGAAAAGATTGAAGTGGACACTCATATACATGGTAATATCCTACTCTGTGACTCATAAGGAAACCTTTAAGTCAGAACACTAGACAGACATAAACACACCAGTCCAATATCTTGAGGGTGTTGATTCCTCCAAAATTTACTAACACAACCTTTACCATGAATGTAGGTTCAAATTGTATCATCCAGGTGTTCAAAAGGGTAACCAGTTCTCTAACTACTTACACACAAAGTGCTAAAACAAACACTTTGAGCCAGATATGAAAGTGAAATATTGGCACAATCCCCCATAGTCAATGGCAGTTAGATTTCAAACCTCAAACCTTAACCATGCTCACATTTAACCATGCTCACATCTAATTTAACTATGCCCAGTTTACAGTTTCTGAAGGTGCAGTTGTCAACCAATGTCTAATGCCTTTTCTAACCAAAAGTTGAAAATTGAAAGACTATATGAATGGAACAATGAATGAATGAATGTGGAGCACCACATCAGTGTTGATCATAATAGTTCAGCAGGCAAAAATTTAACTCAGAAATGACAGCAGAAGCCATCTAAAGAGGACAGCAGTGTCCACGCCATTCATCAGAACTCACATTCTTATAATCTACATGGGGTAAAAAAAAGGCATAGCAATCCAGTTCTGGGTACTGGATAGTTACACATATAAGCATTTGTTATTTCAACAGCAACCAACATTAGTTTGATGTGTGGTACCAGTACATTACATTTTTCATCTGTCATGTCTGAATCAAAGATGTCAGTATTTTAACATAGTTCTCTCATTCTGCTCTTCTGTTTCCTGATTTTTAGAAACTTAATGCACTATACATTTAGAGTGGTTTGATATCATTTGAACTATTGTCTTACAGAATCTTGCATTTCATAGCTTTATCACATGGGGAAAATTGGGGGTTTAAACTGTAATTATCCCGGGAAAGTAACACGATCGCTAGGGGATTTTCACACGCATCGCGATTAAAGAGAACTTATCTCGGGAATAACCAGGAAATAACCAGCAACAACTCATTCATGGGATTACTCAGATATATCTCTCCATGACCAGATCGTCGGCTCAGACTTCAGATGGCGTCTCTCCTCTTAATGACTGCCTTGCAGCGGTAATGGACTGGATGAGGGAAAACAGATTGAAGCTAAATCCAGACAAAACGGAGGTACTAACAGTTACCGGTCTGAAACCAGGCTTGAGAATACACCTTCCAGTCCTAGGTGGAGTCACACTCTCCTCTAAGGACTCTGTTCGCAGTCTGGGGGTACTCCTTGACTCATCGCTTCACATGACTAGTCAGGTGAACGCGGTAGTCAGGAGCGCCTGCTATCAGCTTCGGCTGATACGCCAGCTGCGCCCTTTCCTGGATACGAAAGACCTGGAATCTGTGGTACATGCCCTAGTAACCTCACGTCTGGATTTTTGTAATGCGCTCTACATGGGGCTACCCTTGTGCCTAACCCGGAAACTTCAATTAGTTCAGAACATAGCAGCCAGGCTTATCACAGGAACATCAAGGAGAGAGCACATAACACCTGTGCTTAAAGCTCTCCACTGACTTCCCATTAGTTTCCGGGCACAGTACAAGGTGTTGGTATTAACCTTCAAAGCCCTACATGGCTCAGGCCCATCTTACCTTAGGGACCACCTCTTCCCATACGAACCGCCCCGCACACTTTGGTCCTCTGGGAGGAATCTGCTGAAGCCTATGAAAACCAGGCTGTCGCAAACCTTCCAGAGGACTTTCTCAGCTACCGCCCCTAAACTTTGGAATGACCTGCCGGACGAGATGCGTCTCATTACATCTTTGACCAGTTTTAAAAAGGCTTTAAAGACGCATCTCTTCCGGCAGGCCTTCCCCTGAAGAGGGAATAATATATCATCAACCCCCGACCCTAATAATACAAATGAAAATGTAAATGGCATCGGGGGATTAACTCTAGCTGTCCCTCTGTTCAAACCTTCTGATCTTACCCACTGGGATTGCACTTGTACTGCCCATCAACTGCACTTTATTTTTATTATTTTAAAATGTTTTAACTAATGTCAATTTTAACTAGTTTTGATTTAATCTAGTCTTAAGGGGGGGAGGTTGGGAAGGGATTTGACTGCTGTTTTATTCTTGTATTTTTTAATTTGCTGTACCCCGCTCCGAGTATTCTATTAGAGGAACAGGTTATAAATAAACATTATTGTTGTTGTTGTTGTTGTTGTTGTTGTGAATTTGAAGGCTTTCATGGCCAGCATCCATAGTTTTTTGTAAGGTTTTTTGGGCTATGTGGCCATGTTCTAGAAGAGTTTATTCCTGACATTTTTCCAGCATCTGTGGCTGGCATCTTCAGAGAATGCTGTCATGCAAGAGAGGTGGGTATGTGTATATATAAATATATATATATAAATATATATGGTGTGACCCTAGGTAGGGAGGAGTGATCTCAATGTTAATCTGTGTATTGTTCTGTTGTTGATGGCCAGGTCTCAGGATGGGAGGATATGCAAAGAGGATTAGTGTCTGCTTGTCCTGTTGTGCAGTGGCGTATACCAAAGGAAAAGAAATATACATCAGAACACTCTTATAAGTGTCCTATTACACATTTCTGCTATTCGCTAACAGGATTTGTTAGCCTCTCTGCTCCGTAGCTATGTTTATGTAAATTAATGTAACATATATTGTGGTAGAGGATTCCAGTCAATGTTATAATGATTCATTATCTGTTAGATTTATCACCTTCCTTTCTCCCAAGTTACTGTACATGTTTCTTCTACATGTTTCTTCTTGTCTTCAGAATTATCTGAAAAAAGATGATCCTCAAAAATAACTATATACTTGTTTACAAAGTAAGTTAAATCAACATGCAAAGGAACATGTTTATCCCATCCTCTTTGACTTTAATTCTGCTGCTGTCCTCATAATGAGATAGATGGATATGAACTGGAGAGCTTCTCCTACACAAGATCATTCTCTATGGATTAGAAACCCTAAGCTTCTCAATTTCATGTTTAGGGTAAATTGTCATGTTTAGACTACTATAGTTACTTTCTTTGTGAAGAGAGAGATAACTAGAGATGGTGTGAGGACTAGTGAACTTTTCTTGTTGATCCAGCACTCTTTGAGAACAGGGCAAGGGTGATTGGGCCCCTAGGAAACCATATGACTAAGCTGGCATTTGACCTTGGGTTTCTCCAGGGACTTTTCACATGAATCAGTCATCATGGTTGCCTATACTTCCATTCTTCTTTCTTTCTATAGTGACTAGGGATGTAAAATCTTTGCTTATTTCATCCTTGTGTGCAAGGACAAATGAGAGCCAATGTGGCAAAATGGTATGAATGTTGGACTAACTGCTTTATCACACTAGGGGGCAAACAGGATTTAAACTAGAGTTAAGCAAGAGCTAAACAGGAAATACCCTATGTTTATCACAGGACATTTCCTCTTTAATTCTCGTTTAACTCTTGTTTAAATCCTGTTTGCCCCCAAGTGTGATAAGACCCCCAGGAGACAAGAGTTAGAATCCACTGTCAGCCATGGAGTCCCATTCTGAGCATGTCACAGCCTCTACAGCTTTGTCTTGTGTGTGTGCTTTTGACTATCATCTTATGGTGCACCCATGAATTTCATAGGGTTTCTTAAGCAAGGAATACTCAGAGGTGGTTTTTGCCAGTTCCTTCCTCTGAAATATAGCCCCCACCACAAGGAAAGCAGGTCTAATCTCCTCCTTGCCAAGAAAAACCTATGACAGGGTCAGCATAAGTCATAACACACAACAACAGCGCACAACAACAACAACACAAGAAAAAGATTTTGAAAGTTTTTCCTTCTGGACAAGATTAGAATTCCCAATGGATCTTGGTCACTTTGCTGGCTCCCCTTCCTAGTAATGTAATAGCAGCACTTTACTGGATATGGACCTTATGGAACTACCTGGTTCCAATTCCCACAGATGTAGGTCCACAACAGGATTTCAGCCATTATTGTTGATATAATAATAATAATAATAATAATAATAATTTACCAAATACTATTTGCAAGCAGCTGACTAATAAATAGCAAATGAACATTTTCAACATTTATTTTCTATCCTGCCTATCTACCAACATGAGGTCACAGGATAAATTAAAACAAAACACAGCTAAAACATGATTATAACAAAAGATTTTTTTTAAAAAAATAAATAAACTAAGTAATCAGAATTAATTAAATTAACTTATTTAGTAAAAGCTGCCATAAATTTATCTTTGTAGTAAAATAACCCACAACTGGTTTCAGAACTGGTGTCAGAAATCTTACTTTTCTCTGTCTACCTATAAATAGTATCCCTCTAGTATCTGTCCAAATGAAGAATGTCCCAACAGTGTTAGATAGCATAAGCTAATGAATTTGAAAGACAATTTTCTAAGATTTAAGACCTGAATTTTAACCCATGAGAAATTATCTCATCTGCGATTATTTGCCATTGACAATTTTATGTTTTGTTGTTGTCAGACTGTTATATCTTTCTTTGCCTTTCTATGCCTGTTGTTGGATTTATTTCCACAGTGATGAATTATGTCAAATAATGGGTTGCTTAGAGCTTGGAAAAGTTACTCTTTTTGTTGACAACTCCCAGAATCTTTGGCTCTGAGAGTTGAAGTAAAAAAAAAAAATTGGAGTAGTTACATGTTGTTATTTCCTTTGTTGTTTTCATAATTTGTATTTCACTTTCCTGTTAAAAACTCTTGAAATAACTAATGAAAAAAAAGAAAACAACCATGCACAAAGTAAAGACAATCCAAAGAACAAAGCATAAGAAATTTGCCACAGAAAAATGGCTCATCAGTTAAAAGTAGAACAGACCCTAAAACTAGCAGATTTTTTTAAAATGACAGTTCATTAAATGAAAGGATTACACCAAAGGAATCTGGTGGATTTCCACAAGGAAACAATTTCAGAGTCTGAGCTACAACTTATAAAAATTTCCTTATTTTACAGAGTTGTCTAATATTATGTGGCAATGCAAAGCTGATCTTAAAAGTTGCACTGAGGTTTTATGCTGCTTATTATTTTCTTCAAATAATCCTTGCTAAATCGGCAATAATGAATGTATTGTAATTATTGCCTGCTATAGATATTAAACCAAATGTATGTGTAACTGAAGCATTGTAACTGAACAATATTTAAATAAATATAAACACTAATAACACTAAACATTATGTATAAGCAAAGAATATGGTATAGCAGGTGCGAATCCTGTGTCTTTAAGAAGTCTCCAAACTATGGGATTTCCCATTTCAATCTCATCATTTTCTTCCTTCTTCCTTACAAGTCTGGGGCTCAATTTCCTTGCTGTCTGTTGAGTCAGAATTGTTTGGGATTGTTAGAATGAAAACTGGAGAGGGTCCCTGTACCTATAATAGTTGTGTAGAAGAGGGGGTTTCTGCAAATGTTGACTGTTATGTAAGCAGATATATTCCATTTTATACACATTTATTTAAAATACAGAGTCCTCTCTAGTTTTCACTTTGGCAACTCTGAGCTAAAATAGATGGCCCTTTTACACTGCCTTCCAGGTGTCTTGGGAGCAGGCTTCCCAGATGCCACCCAGCTGTTTGCATGGGGCCTGGCTTCTGGATGCTCCAGTGGCATGGTGTTTATATGCTGCACACTGCCAGAACTTGGGCTGGAAAAACTGGCTTTTTGCCGGCCCAAAAAGGAGCAGCTCTTTGCTGCTCTTTTTTCAGCTGGCAAGAAGATGGATGGTTGCTGCAGCCCCAATCCCTCTTTGGAAGGGCCATCCTGAAGCCACCCCTTTGTGGCCATCTGTTTTGCCTTTTCTGTCTCTCTAAATTAGGGATGCGAACTTTAGCGTGTCCTATGTTATTTAATTCTAGTTTGGAGAAGTCACTGAAACCATTTTTGTTGGTTCAGATATCATGGCCAACTGTGGGTTGATCCAAACAGGAAGAAAGGAACTAATCAATGTCTCAAGGGAAAGAGACTTCTTCTATGTGGCTCCAAACTATGGCTTACAGGGTATTTCAAAATTAGCCATTCATTAGGATTTAAATGGAGTCTTATATCTGAACTCGTGTCCATTTATTATATCAGGAAGTCTTAACCTGATGAGTTCTTATCAAAATGTAAACCAAATGAAATGATCCCCCAATTGCAGCTAAAGTAGCTACATATATAAAGGCAGGTTACTGTCTTCTTAAACTGAAAACAGCTTTTAGTAGTTTAGATAGGATTAGAAAAATTCTTAGTCATTTTTCCACATCAGGAAATGCCAAACAGGGAGTTGAACAATACCTCCACATTCAGCAGCAGTCTCCTACCTCTGAATACCATATGGTGGTAGCAACCAACAAGGCAGTATGGTTGCCTTCATGTATTGGTTTAAATCTTCTTTAAAATGTCTGACTGGTTCTGTACAGAAACAAAGGTAAAGTAATATTACCTCACAGGTCAGGCGCCAAAAAGGACAGACAACTGGCTGGATGAAAAATGGCAACAACTTTATTAGCTGGAACATAACAAGAACATATCTATAGGGTTGGCCGAAAGCATAAGGTCTGGATCTGGAAATCAACAACACCATGGTTGCTTGATGTATGGTTGCTTGTAGATCCAAGCATTGGGATGACTTAGGTGCCAAGCCCTGCCCTATTGTGCAGTTACGCAACTGTGCTGCTTCAATTCGATTTGCAAGGCACTCTAGTCACCGAGTGTTAATCAACTGTGGCCCCCTCACTGGCCACACCAAATCGCTCCTTACACCCGGGTCACAAGGACTCCCGATCCAGTGCTAGAATGCCCTGGAAACCCCTCACACCAGATCCAGGCCTATGCTGCCACCCTGCACAAGTTGTGACAATCAACACCCTGTACGGAGGGAGGGTGGGAGAGCTGAACTAGCAATGACGCAGAGGGTAGCCCTGCACGGCCTTATAAAGGCTCAACTGACACTAGGAGGCCAAGGAGGACAGAGGCACCACCCTCCTCGGATCCTCCAACCAATAGGGAGTTGAGGTGGATGGCCGCCAGCCAATCACAGGCCCAGCCTTCAGCCCAATGAAGCCTGGAACATGAAGTCCCTGTAAAATGGCGGGCTCCCTTCCCGCTCACCCCGGCAGCCAATAACATGTGAGCCCGCCCTTGCAATGACCGCTGGGGCAACTCCACCATGGGAGAGTGGGAATTGGTGCTTCCCACACGCAGTAACCATGCCGACCCGTTTAATTGGGTGGCGCCACTTCTGCAAGGAATGCCCTGTGCTATCTTCTATGCTAGGTTTCATCAGGGTAAGGGAAAAGATTAAATTTCCATCCAGATTGAACTCCCAGTGCTATTTAATTTTTTAAAAAAACAACAATACACCTGTGTAATATGCTTCACAACATTTCCATAGCATTTAGCTTGGTTTTCAGAAAAACATTTGTTGGGTGTGATAGCCATTAGAAAGTGACTGAGCTGCAGATCAGAAAGTGTAAAGCTCTCCTCTTCAATGAATTCTTTAGGTGTCTTTAGATCAGTCACATTCTCGCAGCCTCATCATGGAGACAATAATACTTACAAAGTTGTGATTTGAATTGTATACTGTGTGTATGTATGTGTTTTCAACAGCACCTGTTATTTCTTGGCAGTCTCCCATCCAAGTACTGACACTGGTAAAAAATTATTAGAAGAGATGAACACCAGACTGATAACATCATCTAATAGAGCATTCTCCGCCATGGCTCCCAAACTATGGAATGATCTGCCAGAAGAGATCCGTCATATTATTACCTTAGATGCTTTTTAAAAAGCACTAAAGATGGATCTCTTCCTGCGAGGCTATCCTCCTGACTTCCTGTGATGATTTAAATTGACAACTGGAGACCTAACTGATGATAGATATGGAACGTTCTTTATGAAGTATACATATTTTAATTGTTTTATATTGCACCGTACGTTTTTAACTGTATGATATTGTAATGGATGTGTATTTTAAGTTGTTGGAATCCTGCCTCGATCCAGGGGGAGAGGTGGGAAATACAAATAAAAATTGTTGTTATTATTATTATTATTATTATTACAAAATCAGGCACGATCTGGTGCCTTTAGGGTATTTAGGCTCCCTGTGATTTGAATTACAGTGGTCCCCCGGGTTACGAATCCCCCGGGGAACGAAAATCCTGGGATACGAAAGAGCCGGGGCCGGAAAAATGGCCCCGGCTTACGAATGTATCCCCGGGTTACGAAGGCCTCTGCTGGCTGAGAGGAAGGGACGGCCCGATCCGCCGGATCGGGCCGTCCCTTCCTCTCCGAGGAGGCCTCCGCCGGCTGAGAGGAAGGGACGGCCCGATCCGGCGGATCGGGCCTTCCCTTTCTCTCCGAGGCCTCCGGAGGTCTCTTTTTTTTTCTCTCTTTCCCCCGGCTTACGAAAATTTTCGGGTTACGAAAGGTAACCCGGAACGGATTACTTTCGTAACTCGGGGGACCACTGTAACATACAATAACTCCAAAGCTCTTTGAACATTTCAAAACACCCTAAAAAAGCCTCATCACCAACACCAGTTTATTTAAATGTTTCTTTTCTGTGGTAATATTCAGTGCAGTTTACAGCAACATCAGAAGAAGAAAAAAATCATACAATCAAATGCAACATTTCTAGATAATTCAATAACAATTACAGGCCAAAATTTATTTAGTCATAAATAGGCTAAATAGTTCACATTAATAAACAATGCAAAGATGTTGCCTAACCCATACCTCCTAAAGAAGATTAGATCATTACAATATTTGGACACCTTTACTAGAATAACCTCCTAACTTCCAATTTGGTAATGATAGACCCTATTAATACTCTGTCATCTCACTTTTCTGTCTGTTTTTTAAATGTTCCCATTCTTATCCCCTCTTCCTGTTTCTCCACTTTGGTCTTGGCTTAATTCAGTTGGTGAAAATTGAAATCAAAATGCAAAAGTAGTTTTGCACACAGCTTAGCATCAGGGCAAGCAGAGAAGTGGTGGAATCTTGCTCTTCCTAGGAGGCCCAAGCAATAGGAAATTCTCCTAGTTTGATCATTCTTCCTTATTAATAGCGTTTGCCATCTTGGCCATATTCTTATATTGATTGGCCATATGTATTGTGGTTTTCATCTGTGAAATGTTGGATGGTATGAAATAGCAGCTGTCACCTGTATGTGTTTGTTTGGGTGTGGGTGCCTTCAAGTTGTTCATGGGGCCACCCCATGAATTCCATAGGGTTTTTTTAGACAAGGAATACTCAGAGGTGGTTTTGCCAGTTCCTTCCTCTGATAATCTACAACACCTGGTATTTATTAGAAGTCTCCCATCCAAGCACTATCTAGGGCTAATCCTGCTTAGCTTCAAAGACCAGACAGAATCTGTTGCTTTTAGGATATTTAGGACACTAGAGTCAAATCATTGTTATACGCTTCGAGGCCCTGTGAAAACGGACTAGACAAAGGGGAACGAACTTGGGTCTTAGCGAACTCACAGCTAGATAGTCTCCATGCAGCTTTTGAAACAATATCAGTCTTGAGTAACTCAGGGCTCTACCCTTCTAGATTTTAAGGGGACAGGGAAGAAAAAGCAATAGGTACCTAGGCCTTGCAGGACTCCCAGGCATTGCTGGAGCTGAAACTCACTTTGGTCATCAAGAACCTGGTACTGTTACTTCTTTGGAATGTTATCATCTAATACTATTTTGAAAAAAATGTACACAGTTTGTTTCAATTATGTTACTTCTCATTTGACAAGAGAACAGTATTACTGGACTGAATCTGGCCCTGCCTGAGTACCTTAATTTTCTGTTGAGCTCAAAGAATTATATACCACGTGGGCAGCATGGTAGCAACATCCAATTACAGAGCAACAAAGATATTTCAAAACCAGAATAGTCAACCGTAATACTTTAGATTTCAGCCCAACACACATTTTTAAATCACTAGTGTCAGAAAATAAGTGGGTGGGCAAAACTAGCAGTTTGTAGCTGAAGGACAATTGCTGAAGAAAAATATTTACCTTGTCCTCTATATCCAATTACAGGTATTGTACTTTAACATTTGTTTGAGTAAGCCAGCTTCAGTTATCTTCTGCTTTGATTGTCTATATCTACTTGACCAGACATTTTCATTATTAGATTGCAGAACAGGGTATCTTTTCCTGAAATTGTGTTTAGAGATATCACATCTTATCTAATATATTGTGTAGCATCAGGCTGATAAATACTTGATACTAATAGGTGCTGGTTTTTACAATATTTATAATAACTACAAACTCCTAGAAGTGCTGAAGAAGGATGTTTTATCTTGTACAGTTTCAGGAAGTCCTGCTACACAATTGTGAGAATCACAGTGTTCATCCTGGCTAAAATTCAGGACTTCATATGTGTGAGAGAAAACATTTGGAATGTAAAAGAGGTTTTCCTGTAGCATTTAAAGATTTGGGCATGCACTTTATGAAAAATTAAATTTCCCCACAAAGCAGAACTCCTAGTAGAAAAAAACCCCTAAGTGGTACATGCATTCCTTCTGGATGTTCTTTCTAATCTCAGCAAAGAAGCCTCTGCACAGATGTGCATGGGCTTTGTCTATGCAATGCCGCAAACTAGAGCTCCCCAAATCCTAATCTTCATCATAAGCAGAGTCTGCATATAAAAGAGTTCTTTCTAACCCTGCAAATGAATCTCAATCTCTTAGCAGTTGGCCAAATTCTACTGCAGCAGCACATGTGGCCATAGGGTTAGGTTGAAGCCTTATCTAACACAGTAGTGGGAGCATTTCACCTTACAGATGTTCTGAATTTCACTTCCCAGACAATGGTAAGAAATTGTAGAACCTGTAGCTGCTTGGAGGTTTCTGCCCTTCATATTTTATCTTGCCAACATCCTAGGAGACAAGTCAGATTAAGGACCTTATCACATTGCCTCTGGTGCCCAAGTTACCTCTTCCGAATTTGAGCCAAATTTGGAACTTACGCTGATTTTACTACACAGACATTGCCTTGCAGGTCGAGTGCCAATAAGCACAGGAGACATGGCTGTAGGAAAAATGGCCACAACTTTAATGAACAAGCCACAAATGGAACACAGTAGATAGATCATAAAATATATAGGGTTGGCTCAAAGCATAAGGTATGGATCTGGACATCTGCAACCCCAATGGTTGTATGATGTATGGTTGCTTGTAAGCCCAAGCATCAGGATGATGTAGGTTCCAACCCCCTCCCTATGGCGCAGTTAATCAACTGCTCTGCCTCAAATCGAATTGCAAGGCACTCTAGTCACCGGGTGTACAATGACTGTGGCCCCCGCACTGGCCACCCATTCCGCTCCTTCCACCTGGGTTACGATGACTCCCAATCCAGTGCCAGAGAGCCTTGAAAACCCCTCGCCCCAGATCCAGCCCTATGCTGCCGCCCCTCAAGAGTTGTGACAAACAACTCCCGAAAGGGAGGGAGGGTGGGAGAGCCGAAGCTAACAATGGCGCTGACGTGCGCCCACCGCGGCCTTAAATAGGCCCGACAACCAATGGCAGGTCCAGGAGGACAGAGGCACTGCCCACCTGCAGGCCTCCACCAATCAGGGGGCGAGGAGGGTCCCCAGCAGCCAATCAGGTGGTGCCACCTCACCCCAAGTGAGCCTGGGACATGTAGTCCCAAAAGAAAAGGCGGGCTCCCTTCCCGCATGAAGCAGCAGCCAATGGGAGGCGAGTCTGCTCTCCTACTGGCAGCTAGGACGGGGACACCACGGGAAGCCAGCTTGTGGCGCCCCGGACCACGCAGCAACCGCACTGGCCTGCTGAGTCAGGAGGATCCAATTTCCCTCAAAATGGCTTCCTGTTGCCTTCACGGTTGAATTCAGGCCCTGTAAGTTGCTTCAGTGGCCATTTTTTTCCAAATCAGAAGCTTTGAAATTGGAAAAAATGGCTGCTGAAGCAACTTACAGGGCCCAAATTCAACAGTGGAGGCAACAGGAAGCCGTTTTGAGGGAAAAGTCCATGTGATAAAATCAGTGTAAATTCGAAGATGTAAGTCAGGCACCAGAGGCGGTGCAATAAAGTCCTAAGCCAGAAAGAGCCTGAATGACCTGTTAATGCTGAGTGAGCATTGTGGATGAGTCGGAATTTAAATTTTAGTCTTCCTAGAGTTACTAGGGGAATTTTATTTAGCGCTTTGGATGTTGGAAGCCTAACTTATTCTAAGCATTGTGCTGGAACAAACTGGGCTTAATTATTTTACAAACAGAATAACTTTTTAATATCAAGAACAGTTACCAGGAATTTACATTCAGCATTATTGTAAATGTCAGTTTGTATGTTTTCTTCATAAATTCAGAATCAGTTTGTTCTTTTCACTTTGAAAGACTGTCACATGCCTCTCTATTTCTTGTTTCTATTAAAATGACTGGAGTTCTACCTTCTTTCTGCAGAGTTGTAGAATTTTTGTAACTTAGTATCAACTTTATTTACCGCATGTTGCTCAGGTATTTTCTGCTATATCACCTCTTCAAGAATCATTTTTTTTTTAAAAAAAAAGGCAAATACTATCCCCAGTGGCCTTCAAATACCAAGACCACCTGCTTTATTAATTGATGACATTGGCACTCCCACCCCCCTCCACACTGGAGGTTGTGGAGCTGGGATTGGCTGTTTGCTGACCTCCCACTGGTGGAGACCAGGATTTAAATCATGACATGGCAGTGTTGCCATCGTGTTTGGGCTTCTGGGAGTGTGACCATGGACTGAATGTCACATTGCCCCCAGACAGTCTCATTCTGGAGCAATTTCGCAACCCGCCCTCCCACACTGTGATAGTATGAAGCTTGCTTGGCTGCTTAGGTGCTGGGTAGGAATTTTTCCTTCTTTTCCATGGGTTTATCGCCTACCCCATACTGTGAACAGCGGCATGTGGGAAATTGGCTTGGATGGTGTCTTAATAATAATTGATCTGGCCTAAAATATATTTAATTCTAATTGGATTCATTTAATAATATGTTGCATGAATTCTTTGAATTTGATCTCAGTGAGCATCTTGGACACCCTACTGGGTGTTAGGAAAATTTCTCAAAACATCCCTACTGGCCTTGTGACCTGAGGGGTGGGTGAAAGAAATGGACCTTGGGACTGGCTTGAAGGTATACCCCGACTTTAATCTTTGCAGATTGGGAAGGGGGGCTTCTTGCTGGGCTTCCTTATGTTGGCTGCTCAATGGCAACCCAACTTATGGACTGTCGTTGAGGGCCCAGGTGTTATCAGCCTTGATAAGCTGTAGAGGTAGTCTGTGGCAAGACACGGGTATGCAGCTTTCCCTGTCTCCCACATTCGTTTGATTATGAGTTTAGTTGCAGTTTCGTTAAGAACTTAATAAATAGGTCAATAAATGGTCCTGTTTTAAACCATATAATTTGTGTCTGGTCTCTTTATTCCAGGGGTAGGATAGCAAACAGATGGTTGCATGTGAAGATGGTGTTTTAATGCTGCACATCTGCTTACATAAAGGTGTTAATAAACCCAGGTGTTGGGTGTAGGACACCATATAATGACACCTCCTATAATGACACCTCCTATAATGCGAAGAGGAAGCTTTTGCTAGTGGAGTGGCTTAGTAGATTTGATTTGGGCCATAGGCTGTCTGTTAGAGAGCATGGCTCTTGTTTGCTTACCTATGATATTGGTAGCAATGGAAGTATTCAAAATAAAAGCTGGCCTCATGTAGGAAAGCAATTTCAATTTGTTTCAGTGCTTTCAGCATTAGTCTATGATTCCAGGAGACCAGGATTCAAATGCCTGCTCGGGCATGGAAAGCCACTAGGAAAGCCACCTTGGGGGCAAGTCACATTCCCTTCGTTTCAGAGAAGAGCAAAGGCAAACCCACTCTGAACAAATCTTGCCAAGAACACCATGTGATAGAAATGCCTTATGGTCACCATAAATGGGAAAAGACTTGAACACAACAACAACATTACAGGATCAGCAAATTTACTAAAGCATATTTGAGTTTGAAAATTAAGGAGCCCCTCTGTTGAATTCTATTCTAGGAGAGATATTCCAGCTCATGCTCATAGAACTGAGGTAGTGGATCTGAAAATCAGAAAAGCCTGTTCCTGAATTTGGAAGAAAGTGTGAAGTATCAAGCTGGGGACAATGGTATCTCCAACATCCTGCTGTGTTCTGTATCCACATTTCAGATGTCCCTCTATTGAATATGAAATCCTGAAGGAGAATTCTGCTTGTAGTCAAGCAAATGTGAGCAAAATGTTCTGTGCTACCTGGGATCTGTTGAATAAATATGGCTCTAAATCACAGTATGCAGAAATGAGGAGGCAGCCAAGTTCCTGATATATTACTATGTGGTTCAAGAAATAATAATAATAATAATAATAATAATAATAATAGGTTTTAGTTATATCCTGCTCCTCTGTGCAAATAATTGGAGCGGGGTATAACAATGATAAAAAAATCACAGCTAAAAACAATACAAATTACCCGTTCCCAACCTCCCACCCTTTAAAATTAAATTAAACTGAAATAAATTAAAACCAAGCAAGCAGATTAAGAACATTGTGCAACATCATAAAAAACAGAAAACTAGCCGTTCCATGGACAACATGGGCTCTGGTGTCAAAGGTCATAATGTTGGAGACTGGGAGGGAGGTCGCAAAACCTAGTTTCGGAGCTGGGGGATTAAGGAGTTTCTTTGAAGGCCTGCCAGAAAAGATGCATCTTTACAGCGTTTTTTAAATGGTGAAGAGACATGATAAGACGCATCTCGTCTTGCAGGTCATTCCATAGCCAGGGAGCAGTGGCAGAGAAAGTCCTCTGGGAGGTCTGCAACAGCTTAGTTTTCAGAGACTGTAGCAGGTTCCTCTCAGAGGGCCAAAGCATGCGGGGTCGATCATACAGGAAGAGGCGGTCCCTGAGATAAGATGGGCCCAAGCCATGTAGGGCTTTAAAGGTTAAAACCAACACCTTGTACTGTGCCCGGAAACTAATCGGCAGCCAGTGGAGAGATTTGAGAACAGGTGTTATGTGCTCTCTCCTAGATGTTCCACTGAGAAGCCTGGCTGCCATATTTTGGACCAATTTGAAGTTTCTGGGTTAAGCAAAAGGGTAGCCCCATGTAGAGCACATTACAGAAGTCCAGACGTGAGTTTACCAGAGCATGTACCACAGGTTCCAGGTCTTTTGTGTCCAGGAAAGGGTGCAGCTGGCATATCAGCTGAAGCTGATAACAGGCGCTCCTGATCGTCGCATTCACCTGACAAGTCATGTGAATCGGCAAATGTAGGAGAACTGCCAGACTGTGTACAGGGTCCTTCGAGGAGAGTGTGACTCCATCTAGGGCCGGGAGCTGTATTCCCAAACCTGGTTTCGGGCCTGTGACTGGATTTAGTTTCAACCTGTTTTTCCTCATCCAGTCCATTACTGCTCCAAGACAGTCATTGATAGGAGAGACACCATCTGAAATCTGAGCCGACGATCTAGTCATGGAGAGGTATATCTGAGTGTCATCAGCATACTGAAGACACTGGGCTCCATGCCTACAAATGATCTCTCCTAGCAGCTTCATATAAATATTGAATAGCATTGTGGACATGATGGCACCTTGAGGGACGCCACAATTAAGCTCTATTTTGGAAGAGCAACCATCCTGAGCCTCACCCTTTGGGATCTTTCAGAGAGAAAGGACTGGAACCACCTCAACGCAGTGCCTCCAATCCCCAACTCCTCTAGTCGGTCCAAACGGATGGAGTGATCTATAGTATCAAAAGCTGCTAAGAGGTCCAAGAGCACCAGCAAGGTCACACTACCCCTGTCGATACTCAGGTGGAGGTCATCAGTCAGAGCGACCATGGCAGTCTCAACTCCATATCCCGTCCTGAAGCTGGTTTGAAATGGATCGAGATAATTCAGCCCAGAGTTGGGAGGTGACTGCTCTCTCGATCATGTTGCTCAGAAACGGGAGCAAGGACACTGGCCTATAGTTGTTCCTGTCCAGGGGGTCCAGGGAAGGTTTTTTCAGGAGGGGCTTCACAGCCGCCTCCTTCAAACAAGATGGTATAGTTTCTTCCCTGAGTGATGCATTGATTGTATCTTGAAGGAACACCCTCAATGAGCCTCCCCCCTGGACGACCAGCCAAGATGGACATGGATCGAGAGGGCACATCATCTTCCTCATACTTCCAAGGAGCTTGTCCACGTCATTGGTACTTGCAGATTGAAATTCATCCAGTAAAGTGACAGTAACGGAGTTGCTGGACACCTCATCTGTGGGTTCTGATAAAACATTGGCATCCAAGTCGGTCCTTATCTGAGAGATTTTATCTGCAAAGTAGGTGTTAAAGGCATCACAGCAGGCCGTTGTTGGGTCAAGAAGGGGGTTCAGCGCAGGGGGAACCTGTGTCAATTCCCCCATCACCTTGAACAGCTCTGCTGGATGAGACTCTGCAGACGCACTGTGTGCAGAACAGAAGGATCTCCGCGGTGCATGCAAAGCCTCCCGATAGATGCAGCCTATGGTGAGTTCTGTTGGATAAGAGCCGAGTTTTCCACCATTTGTGCTCTAGTCGTTGTCCAGTCCGCTTCATCTCCCTGAGTTCCTCTGTGAACTAGGGTTTCCGGTTAGAAGCGGGCTGGAAAGGATGCTCAGGGGCGATTCCGTCATTAGCCTTGGGAAGGTCGGTGTTCCAGGTATCAACCAAGATTTCAATGGAATCACTGGCACTACCAACCATTAAACCCTCCAAGGCCTTCTGGAAACCAATTGGTTCCATTAGCCTTTGAGGGCGGACCATTCTAATGGGTCCGCCACCCCCAGGAGGACAGAGCGTGGCTTTGAGTTCCATCTTGATCAGAAAGTGGTCCGTCCATGACAATGCAGAGGTTTTGGTTATCTCCACCCATTGATACTCCTGTACTAAAAATCCCATTGAGTATATGACCCACGCAATGGGTAGGCCCATTGACCAGTTGGGATAGGTTCATGCCTGTCATGGATTCCATGAACTCCCAAGATGCTCCAGATAGATCAGACAGGCTGGTCTCAAGAGGAATGTTGAAGTCGCCCAAAACCAGAAGCCTGGGCAACTCCAACAGCAACTCAGAGACCAGCTGAGTCAGCTCAGTTAGGGAGTCTGTTAGGCAATGGGGTAGCCGGTATAACAACAGAATCCCCAAACTATCCTTGGTTTTCAGGCTAAGGTACACACACTTGATGTGGGTTGTTTTCTGGACAGGTTTCCTGATCAAGGCCAAGTTGGTTTTATGGACTATTGCCAGCCCCCCCCCCTTTCCCTTATCTGCTCATTTACTTTATAACCAGCTGGGAGAGCCTGCGCCCAAGAAAAAAGTATCTTTGTGTCTCCAGCAATATCTAAGACTAAAGCATGCTAGATATTTCTAGATAACCAGATAACACCAAAGGGACAAACACAATGTTGGCTTTATTTACCTTTCTGCTTCAACTAGGTGGGTCATTTCATGTCTTTAGCAAGTTTATATGACCTTTAATTAACTTGTGTTCTGCTTCGGAGATCCAAAAAGAAGATAGTTTTTCAAATTCCAGATTCCCTGCAGTCCTTATAATTTACAAGGAGTTGCCTGCATAAAAGATTATTTTCTTTTGGATGGGTTCATTTTTGAATACCAACAACATTTTTTTTAAAAAAAGATACTGAAATATTAGAAGACTGCATTCAGTTTAAAAAAGTAGGTTCAGACTGGATTAGCCAACTCTCTTTGTGTTTATTTTGACTCATGGGCCGCATGGTTATTTTTGTATAAGCACATTAATGTTATCCAACTTTCTCTACTACAATAATAATTCACAGTTTGTTTTTATAAGCCATTTTCCTTGTGACTGGAATTCTTTGTATTGGAATTGGAACTCTTGTATTGGAATTCTATGTTGGGGTCAGACTAGGGAGATTTATTGCTTGGGCAAATAAGCCGGCTTAACTCTTCTGGCTTCACTTCTGGATCCGGGATGCCTACAAATGTTATCGTACCTAAATCGTCACCAACCTAGGTGGGATGCTGCCACCCGGATGCATCCTGGGTTGAAGCCTCACTCAATCAGACAATTTTTGAAGTCGGAAACTCTCCGACTTCAAAAAAGTGCTGGCTGAGCAAGGCTTCAACCTGGGATACATGTGGGTGGTGACATTCCACCTAGATCAGTGGCAATTTAGGTATGAAAACATCGGGGGGCATCCTGGATCCAGAACTGAAGATGGGAGAGGTAATCTGGTTTATTTGCCCAAGTGATAAGCTCCTACGGCTCTTTCCATCCTCACAGCAAAACTGATTTCATGTGGAGTTTCCCTGTGGGTGGAGGCTCCAGCCCCCTTGCAATATTCTTATATCTCAATATTCTAGTATCTAGGGTTGCAATGTTCTAATATCTCAACTCTGGATGTCTAATTTGCATAACATGCTAATTCAGTTAGTAAATTAAGTAAATGACTTATCTTTCTACCACTGTTTCAGCCTTGATACCATGTATGTACTATGCACTGATCCGAGAGACAGCCAGTTTAGTTTAGTTTAGTTTAGTGGTAAGAATGCTGGACTTGGAAAGGGAAATTCAACTTTAAATTTCTCATTTTCAAATAACCTTGGGCCACAGTCACTAACTCTCAACTACACTATCTTGTAGGTGAATTATAAAGATTAATGGAGAAAGCAGGAACATGTAGAGCAAATGTTTATATTGTTTAATGTGGTATAAATAATGATAATAATGACAATGTTATTTTCTCATCTACAGAGACTTCCAGTTGTTTTCTTATCAGTGTAGGTTTTGGCATCAGAAAGCCACTGAGTGCCACTGTGATCCCAAACACAAGAAAAATAGATAAGTAAATATGAGTACAGTTGTCCCTCAACTTTTACACAGTTTAACAGTGCAGGATCCTTGGAATAGTGCAAAAAACACAACTATAGGCTCACTGTATTTTTTTTTTAACCTGAGAAAATATCTGTAGATATTTTTAGGTCTTCCACTACAATTATATGGTCACTTTGGACAATTTTGAAAAGCCTAAAGAAGTGTTCTATCTAGCCATGTTTAGACTTTAACATGGTTCTATAGTCAATTTCTTGACTATAGACTTGGACTAGATGATTTTTTCCCCCATCACATATAGAGCAGCTGTGGATGTGGCAGTAAATACAGCAACCCATGAAAATAAAATCCACAAATACCTCAGGAAAATCACAGTCTCTGGCAAACTCCTTCTGAAGAAACTTCCTAAGAAAACCCTGTGATAGCTTGCCTTACGGTCGCCGTAAGCTAGAAATTACTTGAAGGCAAACAACACACACAGAAATTAACCTGCAAATGTGGAGCAATTACTGTAATTGCAGAGGAATAGTAAGGTGTTGTTTTCATCAAATATAACAAATTAAATTCTTGTTGTTGTTGTTGTTATGTGCTGCTGTGTGTCTTTAAGTTGTTTATGACTTAGGGTACACCTAAGGTTTTCACAGGGTTTTCTTGGCAAGATTTGTTCAAAGGTGGTTTGCCTTCTCCTGAGGCTGAGAGTGTGTGACTTGCCCAAGATCATCCAGTGGGTTATCACAGCTGAGTGGGGATTTGAACCCTGGTCTCCAGAGTCATAGTTGAAGACTTAGATCACTACAGCACACTGGTTTTAATAAATTTAATATTTAATCATAATTAAAAATATTTTGACTTCATTTATTCTGATCAGAATATTTGTTTATTCTGATTCATTTATTCTTCATCAAATATGTGCATTCATCAGCTCATCCATGCCCTGATCTATTTGTTAATAACCAACAACTGTTTGTTAATGACCCCACGTAAGGTAATGAACAGTACTAGTTTTACCCAAAGAAAGGTCGGGGGAGGAGTGGGAAGTCCCCACCAAGTGTGTCATCTTCTCTTGAAAACTGGGGAATTTGTTGAATTCAAGGATGCTTTGCAAGAGGCTGGGCAATTTAAGAATCATTTACATCTATGCATACCAGTACTAACTGATGGAGTACTCCAGGATGGGTGAATAAAGGAAGTGTTATTTAGAAATATGAAAGAGTGCAACCGAACACATGATGGAAATTCAGATAGACACAGCATTTAGAGCTTACTGAAATGAAAGTTTGGAAACTGGATAGCAGAGTTTTAGGGGTGTAAAGGGGTGATATTTACTTTTTTTGTGACCATGGAAAGTAGGATGTAGTTTAGATAATGTCTGAGAGTGATACAGTCACTACACAGAGCACAGACTGGGGGCCAACTGCGTGCATGAATAGGTTTTTGGACTTATATCTGGATTTATATCTGAGCCTCAAGGGGTGTGCTATCCTGCAATCCAACAAAGATCAGATGGTTTTGCCAGTAATTGACAATGGGTATCCAGAGTGACTGGTGAACTTAACAAAAAATGAAGTTACAAAAACAGCAATTGGTTTCAGGGCAACCCTAGGATAGCTGAGCAGGGAAGTTGGCTAGAAACACAGCAAGGAGTAGGCAGGAGATACTGGCTTACTGGTCTTGGTATAATATAACTTCTTTTGTCTACAGTTTGAGAGGATATGAAGAAGGCATGGGGAAAAACAGAGCAATTAGTAAACCCATTCAACTTTAATTGCATGAGAAAATTCTGTTTTTGAAAAGCTGCCAGAGAAGCCCAAGTTGTATATGGCCTGCCTCCTGTCCGGGCATAGGACAGTGCAGTAAGGTCCATTTGAGATGGATACAAACTGCATGTAAACCGTGCTTGTTTTCACATGTGATAATCTCCTTAATTTCATCCTCCTATCCAACAATGTGTTGAATAATCTGCCTAACATTCCCATGCATCTGACTGGGCTGCAGTCCACAAAAGCTTATGCCAAATTAAACTTCACAGTGTCACAAGATTGTTGTTTTTTCTGCAAAAGAATAACACAGCTATTTTCCTGATAATCTTTAAGGTTATTTGTGCATGTAAGTAAACAAAATATATCTTTCCCATACTTTAGTACCACTTCTCTTTGATTTAAGTTTTAACTACATCTCCATGACTTGGATGACAGAATTGGGGGCATACTTATCAAATTTGCAGATGACAACAAATTAGGAGGAGTAGCTAATACCCAGAGGACAGGATCAAAATTCAAAATGACCTGAATAGACTAGAAAGCTGGGCCAACGCTAACAAAATGAAATTCAATGTAGAGAAATCTAGGGTACTGCACTTAGGGTGGAAAAATGAAATGCACAGATATAGGATGGGGAACATCTGGCTGAATGAAACTATGTGTGAAAGGGATCTAGGAGTCCAAGTAGACCATAAGTTGAACATGAATCAACAGTGCGATGCAGCAACCAAAAGGCCAATGCAATTATAGGCTTCATCAATAGAAGTATAGTGTCTAGATCAAGGGAAGTAATAGTGCCACTCTATTCTGCTTTGGTCAGGCCCCACCTGGAATATTGCGTCCAGTTCTGGGCACCACAATTCAAAAAGGATGTGGAGAAACTGGAGCGTGTCCAAAGGAGGGCAACTAAGATGGTGAAGGGTCTGGAAACTGTGCCCTATGAGCAACGCCTTAGGGAGCTGGAGATGTTTAGGTTGGGGAAGAGAAGATAAAGAGGTGGTATGATAGCCCTGTTTAAATACTTGAAGGGATGTCATATTGAGGAGGGAGCAAGCTTGTTTTCTGCTGCTACAGAGACGAGAATGCAGAACAATGGATGCAAACTGCAGGAAAAGAGATTTCACCTCAACATTAGGAGGAACCTCTTGATGGTAAGGGCTGTTCGACAGTGGAACACACTCCCTCGGAGTGTAGTGGAGTCTCCTTCCTTGGAGGTCTTTAAGCAGAGGCTGTATGGCCATCTGTCAGGGATGCTTTGACTGGGAGTTCCTGCATGGCAGGGGATTGGACTGGATGGCCCTTGTGATTCTATGATTCACCCTCATAACTGTTAATTTATATTTTATTATATGTTAAATTTAAGAAGAAAATGGGATTAATACATCTTTGTACTTATGCAGTGAGGTTTACGACTCATTTAACTTAGTAAGTCATTTATGTAAATTAATAGATGAAATACCCATACAACTTCACAAGGCAAATAAATCTAAATATTTATCTTTATAATTGTTCAAATGCACTTTCCAAAAAGATTCTCATCAAGCATATTATATCAATAAGATTCTGTCTGTTGTCTATTCTCTCCTTTTCTTGCCTGCTCATTTCTTCAGGGTGGCATGCTTATTATCTCCCATATATAAAAAAGAAAACACAAACCCAGCCTGTAATGTCCTCTGCCCCCTCCTTTGAGCACTAACCTTTGGCCATTCCAACATCTGCCAGTGAAGACGGCTGAATGAGTGTTTGCTTGCCCTCCTTCTACCTGGACTCCTCCCATGCCTTGGCTTCTGGACTTAAGGAGGAAGAATTGCCCTCTTTCCCTCCTTTCCAACATCTGCCAGTGAAGACTGGCTGAGTGAGTGTTTGTTTGCCCTCCTTCTACCTGGGCTCCTCCCATGCCTTGGCTCCTGGACTTAAAGAGGAGGAGTGGCCCTCTTTCCCTCCTTTCCAACATCTGCCAGTGAAGACAGGCTGAGAGTGTGGTTTTTTTGCCCTCTTTCTACCTGGGCTCCTCCCATGCCTCGGCTCCTGGACTTAAGGAGGAGTCTTGTCTTTTTTTTTTTTTTAAAAAAAAATTGTGTATAGTTCACATTGTTTCTAGGATTGGGATGGAGGTTGAGAATGGGGATTATATTCTTATTACTTGTTTTGGTATGTTAATTTTTATGTATTTTGCTTTGTAAATTTTATTTTTTTGTTATAATTACTATGTATTTTGTTGTTGTTACTATAGCTGCTATGTATTTTTGCTTTGTTAATTGTTATGTATTTTGTTTTGCTAATTTTACTGCTGTTACTATAATTGTTATGTATTTGGCTAGTTATTGTTATTGTTAATTGATATCTGATTTTATTGTTATTGCTTAATACATTGTCATTTGTTTTTTAATTCATGTATATTGTTATTGTGTGTATAATCCCCGCTGTTGTAACTCACCCTGATTGCTTGCTCAGAGGGGCGGGCTACAAATAATAATAATAATAATTATTATTATTATTATTATTATTATTTCTGATGTTGCTTCAATCCCTCCCTTGTTCTCTTACTATATTACTTCCTTTCCCCATCCCTTCATTTATTCTCTTAGCAACCTGAGAGTGTTTAAGGATCCATTTAGTATTCTAAGTTTTCTCATCTACAATTAGATACAGGTAATCCATAGAGGATATTTGTCACCTGGAAACCAACCCTTTGGCATCCTAAATGGGATCACTGGCAATCAGCCACCAACCCTTCTTGTCTGAGTAATAAAACTGAATAACAAAGTATAGTTAAATCAACTATATCTGTATGCCTGTCATGGCTCTGAAGCTTGTGAGCCAGAGACTCTTTCATTGTCATTCTGTTTTGGCAAACATTGTCTTTCAAAAGAAAGGAATATAAGTAGTAGGAGTAGGGAGTTAAAATATAATCATTTCTTTTAGGGATAATTCAAGGATCTATGTAAGCTGATCTACATACTGAAGTTTATTGAACAGTAGCTTCCATATTTGAAGCAATTTGTTTGCAGCTTGCTGTGGAATGTATATGCAGCGGGGAATCATATTTCTTTTCCTATAAATATGAAACAACCTTTGTGTATATGTGTTTGTGTGTATACAGAAAGTGAGAGTGCTAATTTCTTGGCCTTTACATGGCAGTAGAAGCATGTTTGGAAAAATCAGTGAATAATAATAAACTTTGTTGAACCACAATTATAAATATTTTAAGGATATATGCCTCACAAGAGAGTCCAGTAGGACACGGACACTTCAACCTAGAGTTCCCTTGGGATTTCTCAGCAATGTCTGTGAATGTATGATCTGGGAATGCAAAGTAGGGATTTTCTCTTGAGTTATCTTGAGTTTTGAGCTTAAAATCTTCTGTAAACAACAGGAGAAACCAAACACATGTGCAATTTTTACTCTACAGTCAATACCAGCATTCATGTTTGGAAACTTTATCAATTGTGGTAACTAATTAGGGAAATGTTATTGTATTGTAAATATACACCTGGGTATTCTTAACACCCAGTGACTCTTTCATTATGGGCTTTCTGTAAATTTGTTCTAGAACTTGTAATTCTCTATTTCACCTTTGAGCCAGGTTTCCAGAAAACCATATGGGATGAACAGCACAATTCCTTATGAAATAGTTTTAAAACATTAAGACAGGTTGCCACAGTATATTGCAACAAAATTTAGCATAGTCTACTTATTTTAAAGCACATGATCAGAAGTGGAGTTTGCCATATTGTGAAAGAAGCAGGCTGAACATGTGTGATACCATTATAACCTCCTGCTATCAGATATTAATGCCATGTTTTGTTATTTCAATAGTTCTACATGCTCATTACAGGATGCAGAGGCTCAACTGGTTAAAACACTGCAAGATCGGCAGTTTGGCAGTTTGAGGCCTGGGTACTGGATGATGGGGTGAGCTCCTATCACTAGTCCTAGCTTTTGACAACCTAGCAGTTCGAAAGCGTGCAAATGCAAGTAGATAAATAGATACCACTTCTCAGTGGGAAAGGTAACAGCGTTCAGTGCAGTCATGCTGGCCACATGACTGCCAGAGCAGTCCTCGGACAACACTGGTTCTTTAGCTTAGAAATGGAGAGGAGCACTGCTGCCTACAGTCAGTTACAACTAGACATTCATGTCAAGGGACTGCCTTTACCTTTACCTTTACATGCTCATTAGTTAGGCCAATGTGGCAGAAATAATCACAGATTTCTAATATTGCTGTTGCTGCTGCTGCTGCTGCTACTACTACTACTACTACTACTACTATGGCTCAAGTTAGAACCTGTGGGCTAGCCAAACTCAAATATACAGGCTTGGAGGAAGGGAGTCATAAGCAAAATGTGTGCTATTCCAGTCAGCTTTGAGTTGAATGCCTTATCTGTTATGACTATGAACCTCTGCATTGCAAAATTGACACAACCCTTTGCTGTATCACATTCCCTCACTATAATTGCCATTTTCCTCACTACCAGATGTTAATGGAGTCCAAACTTTAGTTTTATATCTTCTTTTTTTGCTCTCTACATCCTTAAGATCCTCACTTTATGTATCCACTTTAAATCATCCCAGAACTGAATGGAATAATAAAACATCTTATCCTCGTTGAAGGGCAAAAAAGAGGGGGCTGGACATATTTTCCTGAGGAGGGGAGGATATTACAGAAATGTGCACTATCAAAGGAAAGATCATGTGCCTGCTATAGTTTATGGTGATGGATTAGAGAGCAGGTTATCAGATTCTGATCTTTGGGCTTGAGAGATACATCTGTTGTATTATACATAACACACTTAACATAGGCTTGCCATATTTCGGCTTCTGAAATGCAAACCATCTAATAGGCATATTATACAGAATATTATAATTATACATATTATTAATTTGCATTATAATATGCAAATCCAATACTGTAATAGCTGCCTTTTTATACCACTATGTTTTAGCCCTTGTATAATTTTTCATAATTACTACTCTTCTTAGCAGACTAGTAATACAATATAGAACAGACAGATCCCAATTGAAATTGCTGCTTGATCATGGAATTTACCAAGTGACCTTGGATCATCACTATCTTCAAGATAGTCTGCCTTACAGGGTTGTTGTAGAAATTATAGTGAACATGAAATTTTCAAAAACAGTAAGTGGGTACATACATCCTTTGTGTGGTGGTGGTAAAAACAAAAACAACAATAATAAATGACATTTATACTGGCATAAGTACTGCTAAGGCTACATATCTCATATTCTCATAATGCTACATATTCTCATAAGATCACTATAATATCCAGTTGTTTTGTTTTTTCATAGAAAAAAGATTGATATCCAGAAACTATCACAGGAAACTCCTGATTCCCTTGGTAAAATGCAGAAGAAGAAAAAACATGTAGAAATTATTCCTCTTTTCCTTTAACCTTGCCTCACTTTATATTTATTCCTCCCATTCCTTGGGCCCTCTTACACTCTTTTCCTTCTTTTCTCTCCTTTCCTCTCTCTTGCTTCATGCCTCCACGAAGCTTCTGTGTTTTACTGCATGGTGGCACTCCCCCCACCACCTTGTATTATATTATTCTATCAACATGCTCCTGTCCCTTGGTACTTGCATGCCACCACTTGTGGAGGGAAATATGGATGAGAGTGAGGACAAATTTACAAACCATGTCTCTTTCCTTGTGGGAAATGAGCAAGAAGGAGGGTAATAAAACATGGTGGGTGGGAAATGTTAGTGGGGCAGCAGTAGTGGAGAAGTGAATTGGAGTGGAGAGAAGGAGGGCAAAAATGAGGATGGCATTTTTCTTCCCACATCAGGCAAGGAGAGAACTTTAAGTGCTCTCATAAAATGGAAATAGAATTCCCATCGGTTATCTAATAAAGATGCTTAATATTGATATATCAAGCTTAATATTGATATCTCAAGCAAGGCAAGATAAAAAGCAGGGACCATAAATTCTAGCTGTTGCCAGCTGCACACTTTCCTGGAAATGAGGGACTTGGAAACTGTGGTACACACTTTGGTAACCTCATGCTTGGATTACTGCAACACACTCTACATGGGGCTGTCCTTGTGCTTAACCCGGAAACTCCAACTGGTCCAAAATATGGCAGCCAGGCTTGTTACCGTAACACCCAGGAGAGAGCACATAACACCTGTGCTCAAATCTCTCCACTGGCTGCCGATCAGTTTCAGGGCACAGTACAAGGTGTTGGTTTTAACCTTTAAAGCCCTACATTGCTTGGGTCCATTCTATCTTAGGGACTACTTCTCCCCATATGAGCCCCCTCACATGCTCCGGTCCTCTATGAGGAACCTGCTACAGCCCATGAAGACCAGGCTGTCGCAGACCTCTCAGAGGGCCTTTTCAGCTATCGCTCCCAGGCTGTGGAATGACCTGCCGGATGAGATGTGTCTTATTATGACCCTGGACGTCTTTTAAAAAGCTGCAAAGACGCATCTCTTCCAGCAGGCCTTCCCAGATGGCTAATCTCTCCCGGTCTCCAATGACACCTATCCAGCTCTCCCAGCCACACATCAGATGCCACCTTCAGGTTGCCCAAGAATGTTGATTTTAATACATTGTATTGCTTTATTGCTATTTATTTTAATTCTGTGTTAGTTTAATTCCATTTTAAGGGGTGGGAGGTAGGGATCAGGTTGCAACTTTTTAATTGTACTTGCTTTTTAACTTGTTGTACCCCACCCCGATTGATCATTCAGAGGGGCGGGATATAAATAAAAATTTATTATTATTATTATTATTATTATTATTATTATTATTTGTTGTTGTTGTTGTTGTTGTTGTGTGCCTTCAAATCATTTCCAACTCATGGTGACCCTAAGGTGATTCTTATCATGGGGTTTTCTTGGGAAATTTCTTCAGAGGGGACTAGTTGGTGTTTATTCTGATTTGTCAATCCATCCTCCTTCACAACAGTGGCTCCATTGCTTTTTGTTCAATTTTTGTAAGGAACTCTGTAAAATAGACTTCCACTAGATTTTCTTCCAAAAGGTAACCTTTCCACTAGAATTATGACATCAAGCTAAGAGACTGGAAACTGGAATTGAGAGAGGGGATACATCACTAATGAAATTTTTAGCTGGGTGATTTTGACTGAACACTCTCAAAGTCAGGGAGGGGGAGACTTGTTTCTATGGGGATTATCACACGGAGGCACTTACCATTGCTAAAATTCTGGCAAAACATTCCTGAAGCATTCCTGAAGTGTGAAGGTGTGATAGCCATTCACGCTTCTAAATGGTCATTGAGGCATCCCATTTCTCACCTGTTGTCAAAGTGTTCATGGAGCAGCCATTTCTCAAATAATGGAAGTTCCTGTTATTCAAGAAATGGCTGCTTCATGAACTCTTTGACAATGGTTGAGAAGCGGGATGCCTCAATGACAATTTAGAAATGCGACCAACTATCACACCTTTGTGCTTCAGGAATGTTTTGCCAACAGTAAGCCTCTGTGTAGTAAGGGCCTTACAAAACAGTTGGAGGAAAATTGCACATTGTGTCTCATTGCTCCATCCGTACAATGGTGACACGTGTGTATGCGTTTAAAGGAATGCTTGGAATCTGTTCAGATGGACACTGGATGGCTAACCAACAAACTGGATGTAACCTGGCCAATTCTAAATTGACATAAATATTGATATAACCCAACTCTGCAAGGAGCCAATGAAGACTGAACTGGGCCTTCTTCAGAAATGTTCTTTCTTGTGCTGTACTGGTTAGCTAGCTCCTGATCACATCAGTTTTTTTCTGAGTCTTTGAAAAAACTGCATTGGAATGAGGTGTTGAATAGACTGTTCTGTATTCTCACTTTTGTGTGTTATTTGTGTCTATTGTGCCTGTTTATAGAATTTTCAGGTATAGTGTTGGTTTCCCCAGAAATCTAACAAACGATCTAATTAATGAAGGGCAATCTGTTTCACCAGCACTAAACACCAGTTCTTGAAACAGCTGGCCTTCCAGTTATATGAACTATTATGTTCAACTATTGATTTTCCATCAATTAATATCAGACTTTGTTAATCAGTTTCTTCTCTCCCCTCATGTGACTTTCGTACAGTTGAAAGTAATTTATTATCAGCAACTTCAAGGCATTAATTCTCCCCTCCCCCTGAGTAATTTACACATTCATCTTGCAAAAAAATATTTTAATCAAAATGATTATCTGAATCTATTGCTATCTTGGATTCATATCTTTACCACTTAGTTCAGTTCAAAATTACTAAGCTGAAATATTTATTTGAACAGCTTTCTTCTACTGAACCATATGTGTCAGAAGAATCTATTGTCTATGCAATAGATCTATCTTTTAGTAAGTAAAAGAATGTTATAAAAGATCAGTTAACACAGAAGAAGAAGCAAAACACACATGTAAAAAGTAAAATAGATATGCCATAAGGAGGAAAAAAAGGGGAATTGCCTTCATACCATGATATGAACATCTAGAAATGTTGCATGTGAACAAACCAACTGTAGATGTATTCTAGAGGGGCAAACTATCACTAGACCTACTGAGGATGCACTCGTGTACTATTTACCTATGAGTGAGCCACACTGAATTCAGTGGGTCTTAATTCTGCCTTATCATAGTTTTGTGTTTTAAATGTACTAAAATGTGACATAATACAGATCATTAGAGAGAAGCATGCAATTATTGTATAAATTGGGTTCTTCCTCTGCCACTTGGAGGTGGTGTTCTTTGTAATTGTTTCATTGTTATACTTATTACGTATCTAATAGGTGGCATGTATTTTTGCTATTATTTTTTACATGGTGAAATGGGTGTACACATTTGAAAATGTAAATGCACTTAAGAGTGATTGCTTCTCTGCCTCTTTAATAATGTGCTAAACTATGAAGGTTATAGGAAAATGGGTGTGGTTTTTCCTTGCATGAACCTTCCTTCTTCTCATTCAGAGCAAGTAGCAGACTGATTCATGGATGTGTCATGTAGCATCTATTGGAATTCTGATGACTAGCCATTGCTCTACTGTCTACTGATATTTGCTTTCAGAAAAGGATAGTTCTTAAGAACAGTTTTGAATTGCTAACAAGTTTATGGACTTGCTTTTTATGTTTCGGAAATTAACTACTTTAATTACTTGCCTTGTCTGCAAGACTATTACTTGCCTTGTCTGCTGTGTTTATGGCCTTGCCTTTTTCCTTCTATGGACCACTTTAATTATCTTTGTTAGCTCAAGAAGGAGAGTAAGATTTACAACGGATGGCCACTATAATTTCCATTATGGGGGGATTCCATGAGAGAAGCTAATGCCAAAAACATTCAGGGATTTAATTGCACAAAAGTATATTTCTGCATGTTGATATGCTGTATATTAGTTGCGTGGAAACTATAGTTAGTCCTACTACATTATAGTTGCTTTAGTATATGGATAATCTCCCTCTTTCCAGCCCCATTTTGTTAGCTCTCATGTTGTTGTTGTTGTTCTTCCCCCTCTTTTTTCCTGGTGAGATGGGTGCAAGAGTTTAACAAAGCACTTTATTGACAGGATAAGTAAAATGAAGAATCAAAGAGACACCCTTAATGACCTTCTGTGGATATAAATCATTAATGCTATGTGTTTTTGTTAACATCCTGTAAGGGTCATTTAAAAAAGAAAAGAAAAACTGCCCAGCCTTGCACAATGCAAGCAGAGGTGTTGGTTCTGAATAAAAATTTCCATTGCACACAGAAATGTTTTCCCACCTTTGATTTTTCTTCCTCTCTGGATTTTCATATGTCCACTCTGCCAAATTTCCCCTTGAGTGTGAACCAAAACAAACAAACCAAGCATTTTGTTTTCAGAGATCCTTTAAAAACAAATGGTCATGAATCACATTGCTTATTTTGATTTCTTCATGTCTTCTAAGGCTTAATTTTATTTTAATTTTGGGGAAATGGTTAGGTGCATTTTATTTCACTGAGTGCTATAATTGGAGATTTGTAGATCAAGTGAATACAATTTAAAGCCTGTGTGGCTGCATGTCTAGTCTACCAACATTTCCTCCCACCCTCCCACCTCCCAGTCTATGCAGCTCACAGTATCTTTGTATGATGACTCAGGCATGATCTGGTTTTCAGGGATAAATGCCTGGGAATATCTTAGTGTCTTATGACAACTGTATCAGGATGTCTGACAAAACTGATTCATTCCTCTTCTGAGCTGTTTTCCAAGGGATCTTTATACTATCCTTATCTGTTCAGATTCCCCAAATCTCTGAATTTTACAAATTCTGGTGATCTGGGAGAAATAAGGTGGTCTGAGGACTGCCTTAAAAACACACATAGAGGCTGTACAGACCACATGACAAATGTCTTGACACTGCCCTGATGCCGCCATCATGCTTTGCACCCAACTGCTTTGCGGGCAGCATCAGTGTGCTCCTTTGGTGTTACGTCCAGATGACACAGCACCAAAAGAAGCACCAGAAGGTGCTGCCACAGCAGCAAAGGCACCCTTTCCACAGTGCAAAAAAGGAGCTGCTCCTTTTTGTGCTGTGGAAATGCCAGATCAGGGCTGCAACATGTAGTTGCCACAGCCCTGATCTGGCACTGAAAGGGACAGCAGCACGCTGCTCCAAAGGGGTGGTCTGTTTAGCCCTACAGTCTTCATTTACAGTTAAAGGACACTTTCTAGTGGAGACAAGCAGACCTATTATTTATTGCTCCCACCATGTATACACTCGAAATAGGTCCATAAAAGACCCTTGTCTAAGATAGGACATGGTAGTGTAATGCTCAGGGGGAAAAGATGACTTCCCTTCATTTGTTTATGTCTCATCCTCCTAAAGAATTTGGAATTTTTACTTGCTTAGATCAGCTATTTTTAAACAAGACTGGATTTCTTTTTAAAACGATATATTAAAACTGTTCTCATAACAGTCTAAATTTGTATGCCTTTACACACTTTTCTACAGATTTTTTTTAAAAAATTGCACACTCAAAACAGAAAATGGACACAATGGTCTTAGGAAGTAAGACACATAGAATTTACAAATATTGGGAATGTACAGACTTGTCCATTCCTAGCTGAACCTGGTTAACTCCTGTTGTGTATTTGTACAAAATTTTAAAGAATCAATGTAATAATAAAAAGAAGAACATTACTGGATCAAACCAATATATCCTGCAATCCACCATGTTGGAACAGGATGCCCAAACAGATGTCCAGAACTTAACAAGCATGGAAATATCCCTTGCATAGTTTGCCACCAGTATTGGATATTGAACAGACTGTTGCTTCTTACCATACAGCTTTGATTTTGATCTTGTTGAATATGTCAACTCTAGCAATATGAAGTAAGTAGGAATAAACAGAACTGGGGCAGGGAAGTTATCAAAATACATGGATTAGGGTTCAGATAGTAAGTTGTGACAGAACTGATTTATCCAAAGCTGCTGTTAGCCCCAAGGTGGCACCAATTCATCTCATGATGCCAACAGAATAACTGAAAATGTATAGTCCTTGATTGTCTAGCAATAAAGTACCTGTGGTCTGCTAAATGTTATTGGATTACAACTTCATAAACTTCAGCAAGCATAGCATTGATGGGACGTCTTCCTCCTCTTCCAATCCTTTTCAAATTCTAGTGAGGCAAGTGTCTTATGGCAATGTACACAACATAAAAACATAATAACCTCAAGCTTGAATTCCAGCAGTCATAATTATAATCACACAGAATAAAACATATCTAAATTCATATTTCAAGTAATGCTCCCATCAGTTTATTTCATACTCCAAATTTATAATTATGGATATAGCTGTTATTAGTTTGCCCTAGATTAAATTATATGCTATTTTTTATTTCTGTAAATTCTACTTCAGTTTTGTTTATTTGTGAGGTCTTATGAGGTCTTCATTTTGGTTTTGTGTCAGAAGAAGGGTTTTTTTTTATTTTTTAGAAAGGCTAAATGAGAAGAATTGTGTAATAACTATAAAATTATCAGCTGATCATATAAAGTTGGAGCACAAGAAAAGCAAGCCTTTACTGTGGATAATCTTTGTTCAGAAGGCAGGCCTAAGAACAGACAAGAGTAAGGAATGAATTACTCTTTACACAATGATTAGGTCAGGTTTGAGGTTGAGAGCAGGGAGGATGCTTATGAACACCAAGCATGGCATATGAACAAATAAAGAACTTAACATTTAAACAAACAAAACAAACAGCTTCATTTATATACCGCTTCATACTGCTTAAGGAGTGTCTAAGTGGTTTACAACTGTAAGCTACTTGCCCCCAACAATCTGGGTACTCATTTTAGCAACCTCAGAAGGATGCAAGCATGAGTTGAGCTTGAGCCCTTTCGCTGGTCTTGAACTCACAACCTTATAGTTTTGAGTGAATGGCTGCAGTACAGGCATTTAACCACTGCACCACCAGGGCTCCTGAAGTATGTTGGCTTTTACAGGAATACTCTTTCTGATATTTCTAAAGGAAATAATCCTTCGTGTATTTAAACCATTCTTGAAAATAGTATCCAAATAAAACTCCGGTAAAATTACTGGTAGTGGCATTTGAATGATGCTTAGACACATGCATGGATTTTGAACCCCCTTTTTATTGCCTTCATTTTCTAGGTCTTCAGGGATTTTCACCAGGTAGCTGGCATCATAAAGTTAACCATCAGATTTACAGGACAAAAAGTAAGTTGTTTT
Source organism: Urosaurus nigricauda (assembly GCA_034509955.1). Lineage (NCBI taxonomy): Eukaryota > Metazoa > Chordata > Lepidosauria > Squamata > Phrynosomatidae > Urosaurus > Urosaurus nigricauda. Next base: position 62,534,453 of record JAOEGL010000003.1, read on the forward strand.
GGAATCACTCTGTTATTACTCTGCCGTTCAAGACATGTTTGCAATCCTTATGTATATTGTCCAGCATTTTCACATGAGATAGGTAGAAAAATTCAAAGTTCCCTATCTGGTGTATTAATTTATTCATTGTTTCTATGCCTATACAGCCCTTCCTGTAATGGGTTCTATATGAGGATATTGTAGAATATCACATTAACAGTGAGGTAGATTAGAACAAGGGAGAAGGTTATTTGCTCAGTGTCAACAAGGCCACATGAGCAGGGATCTGAACCCAAATTTTCATGTACAACACTTCCCCCATGTAGCATAACTATTGATTTTTAGAGTGTAACTCAAGCAAACCAGCAAACCAAATCTCCGAGTTTATGTATCCCTTTCAGAAACCTTTTGCAACTAAAATCTGGCAGGCTCACTCCCTCAGAAGGATTTATTGAATTCTGCCAGGAAATTTAAAAAGAGTCATAAACAACTGTAGGGGGCAGTGTTCATCTCCATTACTAAGCCAAAGAGCCAGAGTTGACCAAAGATTACTCTGGTGGTCATGTGGCCAGCATGACTGCACTGAACACTGTTACCTTCCCACTGAAGTGGTGCCTATATATCTACTTGCACTTTTACATGCTTTTGAATTGCTAGGTTGGCAGAAGCTGAAACAAGTGATGGGAGATCACCCCATCATGCAGTACTTGGGCTTCAAACTGCCAAACTTCCAATCTTACAGTTGTCAGAATTGGAATCTTAACCACTAAGCCACTGCATTCCTATATACTCGTGTATAAGTTGAATTTTTTTTTACAAAAAATTGACTCCAAAACCCCTCCTAAGGTAACAGCTGGGGTGGGAAGATGGAGGGAGCATGAGCATTGATCCCCTGAGTTTCTTCCCAGAACAGTTGCCTCCTGAGGACACAGCTGGGCTGGGAAGATGGAGGAAGGGTAAACATTCACTCCCCAAGCCTCTTACCAGCCTAGTTGCCTCCCAAGGGGATAATTGGGCAGGAAGATGGTGGAAGGGTGTGCGTTCACCCCTGAGCTTCTTCCCAGCCCAGTTGCCTCCTGAAGGTATAGCTGGGATGGGAAGGAGGAGGAAGGGTGAGCATACACCCCCAAGCCTCTTTCCAGAGTGGCTGTCTCCCAAGGTTGAAGCTGGGCTGGGAAGGAGAGGGAAGAGTGAGCACTCGCCCCCGAGCCTCTTCCCAGCCTGTCTGCCTCCTATGCATCCTTTGTTACATGGCTTTAAATTCTAGCCTCAACATACCCACGAATCACATAAAAATCCATAATTTTAGCCCCAAAACCTACCCTTGACTTATACATGAGACCGACATATAGTTCAGTATGTATGGCAGGTATATAGATAGACAGAGACATAAATAGATAGTTGTAGATTTCCCAATTGCACTAAAAGCAAGGGTACATCGAGCTCCAACAAATGTAATTAAACCTTCTATATCTTGGACTTAAATGCCACTCGTTCTGAAGGATTTGTTTCAGATAACTTTCTCCCTTTCTGTTCTTGATGCACTATGATACTGACATCTTTTTATTATTATTTTGAAAATGTTTGCATATTTATGCAGTTATATCTTTTACTGTGACCAGAGGCAACTCATGGCTTGAATAGGGGAGGGCTGCCTCATGCTGAAATGAGGCCTCCACCCCACTTTACTGCACAGTTTGTGAATATTTGTGAACATTTGCTGTTCATTTTCCCTAATTTTGAATAATGCAGCCTAGGGTCCACTCACACTATAAAATTATACTGTTGTTATACCACCTTAACCGTCATGCCACCAACTGTTATACCACCTTAACTAGTTACATCATATGGAATCCAGGGACTTGTAGTTTGGTGAGAGCCCTTGCTGAGAATCCTAAATGCCCTGCCCGAAAATGCAAATTTCAGGATCCATAGGGTGGAACCATAACAGCTGAAGTGGAATTATAGCACCATAATTCTGTTGAGTAAATAAGCCACTAAATGTTCCTATGTAATCTGAGGGATAGATGAAACATTTCAAACTACACCCCAGTTGAAAAGTCAACTCATTTGCAACTCACCCTTTGTTTTTACTTTTCTATGAGATATGAAAACAAAACCTATTTTAAAAGATATTCAAGTTTCCACTGGGTATCTCAAGGAATTCTTATGACTTTCTAAGGCAAAGCTTCACATTCATCTTTGTTTATAACAGTGGTACTGTTGAGGCAAAGATAAGGCTGCAGGAAATACCTCTCAAGTGTCAAGAGGCTTCAGCGTGTTTTTGTTTGTTTGTTTGTTTTTGCATTTGTGTCCAACATTTGAAGTAATAAAATTCTTATTGTCAGCCTTAGGCTGATACTAAAGTCAAGCCATTCTTTGCTACTCATTATCACACTGAGTGCTCTTAAGGGAGTTTGGTTTCCCTCCACTTGTTGGGTAGATCAATTGAGATAATCTTGGATTAATCCCACTGCACTTGGGGTTTGTTTATTGCTTCCTTTGTTATGAAATGTATACAAGTTGTAAGAAGGAAATTATTCTATACTCTTACTATTGTTTTCTGAAACATACATAACTAAAATAAAACTGAATATTGAATCTTGGGTGCCATACAATAGACAAAGAGATTTCTTTATCAACATACCAATAGCTGTCTTTTCCTCTCTAAAATCTATCATAATATAGTGGTGTAATGTAGCATAGCATACACTGTACTTCTTTTAGGAGTTTAAAACATGCACATAGTGATTTTTAAATTATATATATGCTTCTTAATTGATACATTAAAATTAGAATTTAACAGAGTGTTGTAAAACAGAAACATGTAGAAGTAGGATCTTAGGATTTTGGAAGTGAATCCTATATATCCCCTTTTCCTATTTCATCATCATCATCAGTTAGACAAAATTCATTGCTGGTACTACAACTATTACTTAGTTGCTTATTTAAAAAGTCATTAGCTAAATCCTCCTGATCATCTCAAATACAGTCGGATCATTAAATGGAAATACAATATTTACACAAATCTCATTGGTTACATTGGTAGATGGAATTGCCAAAAGTAATTAAGCTCATGGGTAGTTTTCAAAGAAGTAGCCATGTTAGTATCTTGCAGCATAAAAGGAGGAATGGGAGGACAGAACAGGAGTGTGACAAACAAACACTCTCTCAGCCGGTCTTCACTGGCAGATGTTGGAAAGGAGGGAAAGAGGGCCATTCCTCCTCCTTAAGTCCAGGAGCCGAGGCATGGGAGGAGCCCAGGTAGAAGGAGGGCAAGCAAACACTCTCTCAGCCGGTCTTCACTGGCAGATGTTGGAAATATTAAATGCATTTCTGAGGAAACTACACACTTGGTTATTTTTACATATATTCAGAAATACTTTCAACTTTCTGTGCTAATATGAATGAGAAAGCTAAAGAGAACTATTGTTTAAAGGTTTAAAGGTTTGAGTCTCATTTGTGATTCACTAATATAAAACCCCACAGCATTTGCAAAAATGCACTGTGTGACTTTGGAAATGTGCTCTTCTTGTGTATCATGCTTATGAAAGAATTATTTATTTCATCTGCTTTATTTCATTAGTATGTGGAAAGGCCTGAGATAATTTACTCTTGTTGCATGCCAATGCTTGGAAGTTATATTAACTTCAATTAGGTTTGCATGTAGGACAAAAATAGGTAGGCCATTCCACTTGGATGTGCCACCTCAACTGGTGTCTGTCTTTAGAAGTCACAGCAACTCTTGTACAACCCTCATTGAGGCCTGGGACCTACTGTGATGTTGCAGGGTCCCAAGGACAGCCCTTGCTCAGCCTTTTGGAGAAACACAATGTCTTGAATCAGCTTTAGTGTAACATTCTGGATCATTCAACAATGGATTAGCAAAAGGAAAATAAAATAGCTGAATGGAAGTACTTTTGCTAAATATTTCATAATTTTCATTTACATATCATGCATCTAATGCTTCCTCTCTCTTTGCAATAATAACCCACCAACTCATAATCTTTGTATTGAAAAACAATAGTGCTTGCAAAAGTGGAAAGCAGTATGAAAAAAGGAAGAGCACATTACAGAAAGATGGATTCAATGACAAACCCATGGTCTGGAGTTTTAAAGACCTGAATAGGGCTGTTGATGCCTAGTGTTCATGGAGATCTCTCGTTCATAGGGTCACAATTGGTTGAAGCTGTTTTGATGGCAAATAACAAGAAATGTTCATTCTTCCCCCAGCAGTTAGTGATTCCATTGGTTGGTTGCTTTTCTCCTCTTCCCATATCCTGTACTTTTGGATCTGCCAGAGATAACTTATTTCCTGTCACTTACCAGCAGGGGGGGCCTCATGTTTCCTTGTTTTAGAGCCTGCATAACATTTGTTCTTCCCTGTTTAAAACCCAAAGGGGCTGGCTTCTTTCCCTCTTCATTACCTGTCTTCATTCCCCCCTCCCCAACTTTGCCCACAAGAGCTGCAAAATCGGCAATGATCTTAATTAAATGTTTTCTCTGCAGAAACAACAGGCTCTTTCTGTGGGTAAAATAAAGGCAGCCAAGGCTATCACAAAAGACAAAGGCAAATATTTATCAAGGAACAAAAGATGTCTGGCTGCTTACATCTTGTTTGATTACCTCCCCTCCCTGGCCTTTGAGAAGATGTTTATCAGGGCTGGATTGAAATTCTGATTGGCCATATTATCTACCAATATGTCTATTTTATGGAAGTATACAGCTCTCCTTGCTATTAATTAAACAGAAATGTTCTTCTTCTTGATACAAGCTCATACTCTGTTATGTGGTGAAAGTGCTTCAACGAGTAGCTCTTGGGACATCTGAACATTTTGTAGATGTTTGAAATGGCAGCAGAGCTGATTATGCAGCACTCCTAAAACAACTGTACTTTTTTTAAAAAAAAGAATACTGTGTATCTAATTATATTAGATCCTTTCCCGAAAAAAGGGCTGAGCGTAACTGGTTGATGACAAGGGACCACTTTGAAACCTACATATGTTTTTATTTTTATGACTTATGTTCTCTAGCAATTGAAGTACCAATTGAGAGCTAACGTAGTGGTATGGTTTGAATGGTGGGCTAGGACTCTGCAAAGCCAGGGTTTGAATCCCTGATAGATCATGAAAACCCACTGGATGACCTTGAACCTGTCACACTTTCTTAGCCTCAGAGGAAGTCAAAGGCAAACCCTCTCTGAATAAATCTTGGCAGAAAACCCCCAAGATACCATTAATTGAAAATGACTTGAAGGCACGCAACAGCAACAGTATGTAGCACAGACTAAAGTAATACAAGGTTTTAAAAATAATTTTATTTTATTACCTGTTTTTCCCCAGAAGGCACAGATGGGTGTGTTTTGATTTAAACCACACACACACACACAAACACACATCCCATAGCATCCTATCTTTTAAACAATTGTAAATCTTTAGCCTTTTAGGTGTCTCATTTTTTAAAAAAAACTAAGTTTACAGGTATTATAGAACATTATCAATTAATCTGACAATATAGAATCATAGAATCATAGTTGAAAGAGACCCTAAGGGGCATCCAGTCCAACCCCATTCTGACATGCAAGATACAATCAAAGCACTCTGAACAGATGGTCATCCAACCTCTTGTTTAAAAACTTCCAAAGAAGAAGACTCACTCAAGGCAGCTTATTTAAGTAAGATTCACTTATTGGTAAACTGATAAACAGCAGTGTGTCATCATAAACCAGGAAGGAATGTAGGGAAATCATAGCTGCCTTGAATTCCATTTTGGGAGAAAGGTAGAATGTAATTCCAATAAATAAATAAATAAATAAATAAATAAATAAGAAAGCTAGTATATAATATATCAATGGATGCTCCCAAGCTTTTGAACTCCCTCCCTAGAGAGGCCAGGATGGCTCCATTCCTGTTGTCTTTCTAATGCCAGGTAAAGACATTTTTGTGCAGTCAGGCATTTTAATTTAATAAGCACTGGGTTTTTAATGTTTTGCTATATAAATTTTATTGGTTTGTATTTTTAACATGTTATATTTCAACTTATAACTGTTTTAACTCCTATAATTGTTTACTAAATTTTATATTTATATATTTTAATAGTGTTGTACTGTTTTTAAATTGTATTGTATATAATACTATATATACACAGTATATAATACTATATATTTGCTCCTTGAGTCCCTATATTAGGAGAAAGATGGGATATAAAATAATAATAATAATAATAATAATAATAATAATAATAATAGCATAACTGTGAAACACCTCTTACTGATAGTTCCTCCTAATGTTAAGGTAGAAACTCTTTTCCTTAGTTTGCATCCATTGTTCCTTATCTCTGGAGCAGCAGAAAACAAGCTCGCTCCATCCTCAATATGAAAACACTGCAAATATTTAGCCCTCTCTTCTTCAGGCTAAACATACCCAGTTTCCTGAGAAGCTACTTTTAGAACATGATTTCCAGACTTTTTCACCATTTTTATAGCTAAAAGGATGAAATATGGATGGCATATGCCTGGTTCTAACTGGGCTTTCCTAAGCAGTCTAGGCACGCTGCCATCAACACTGGCAAATAGGCATAAAGTTCATCATATCTAATATTAGAGTACTGTTGTAATACGTATTTCCCTTCTCTTACTGAATTGTTTCTAGGCATATAACAAGTATGTATATAGAACACTTCATCCTGAAATGTGCTATAAAATAATAAATAGTAATAAAATGTGCACATTTTCTTTGTAGCCAAAGGCAGCCTTGGCAAAGCATTTAATTAATGAGCTATATTAATCATATTATTAAAGTAAAAAAGCACTTAACCAGTCTCATTTATTCTTGTAGCCATTTATAGATTATTGCTATTGAGCATCAAAATGCTTTCTGTCATTAAGACATTCCATTAGGTTAAATATTTATTCATGCCTGTTTTTGTGCATAATCATATATATTCACATGAAAATTTTAAAGAAAGTTAAAAGAACAACCGTCTCTTTCTTAGTGCAGCACCATTTAAACTCATTAAGAGTACAATGTAAAGGATTCAGATTGTGCATTTTTTAAGGCTAGTATTGAACCTAATCTTTCTAATTGTCTATATGATTAGTATTATCAAACTGAAGGGAGAGCTAGCATTGTTTAGTGGTTTGAGTGTTGGACTTTCACTCTGTAATCCAGGGTTCAAATCCCTTCTCACCTGCGGAAACCCACTGTGTTACCTTGGACAAGTCACACCTTTTCAGCCTCAAAGGAAGGCAAAGGCAAACTCTTACTGAACAAACTTTGCTAAGAAAACCATGGAGTTTATCACACAAGCAAGACTGGAAGTTTATTCCAGGGTTAATGTGGAGGCAATGTGGAAGCAATCGTGCGGTTTCACAGTTTTACGCAAAAGAATATCACACGACACCGAACACAATCGGGAGGCAATCCAAAGGCAATAGTGGGTCACTCCAGGTTTAGGTAAATTCAGGGAACCAGCGAATTAATAAATCCTGTCCACCTCCAAATTCGCAGTCAATTTGCCTGGTATGGAATGCATCTTTACATCAGTGTTGGATTGCCTTCAGTTAGAAACACACTACAGCTCCCGTGACCCTTTGTTGTGATTTCCCCTCCCTGGCTGCAGAGAAGAAAACAGTTGTTTGGCAGGAAAGGGGAGGGGGGTGTGAAGGAAGTGCCCCAGGAGAGGAAGGCAGGAGAAGGGAACCTATGCCAGGCTGACCCTGGTTCCCTCTTGCCCAAGGAAGACCCAAGGTTCCAGCAGCAAAGGCCTCTCTGACAAAGGCGACATCCCTTCATTCATGATGGGGGGGACAAGGCTTTTTGCCTTTGCAGCAGAAGCAGCAGCAGGAGTGGAAGCACTTCTTGAGTGGGCATGAGGGTGGCACATACAGGCAGCCTGCAAGAGGAGGCGAGCCAGGGAGAGTGCTCTGACCATGCCAGCCTCAACCCTCAGCCAAGCAGCCAAGTGGATCTAGGAGCTTGAGGAGGAGAGAGACTGGGCGGCCCAGACACAGGAGGTGGAATGGGGAAATTAAATAAAATCAAGGGGAGGGGAAGAGACTTGGATGCATCTGCACAGGAGCAATGATCCAGGTTGATCCCGCTTTTCCCTGCCATGGCTCAAAGCTCTGGAGCATGTGGTGTTCCCCTCCCCTCCCCTCCTCCTCCCACTCCCCGCTTGCCTACCAGCTCTGGGCAGTCCTGGAGGAACTATGAATCCCATCATACTCTAGACCAGCCTGCCAGCCAAACAGCCATCTCTCCACCCCTGCATCCATCCAGGCACAACTCCTTCACTTCCCAGGCACCAGCTGGTAGGTCTTCCAGTGACACCTTCATCAGAGAAGGAGCCCCATCAATAGGAAGAGAAGGTGGGCACAAGGGCAGCTGAGAGATGAGGAAGAGCTCTGAGCAAAGGGGCAAATGGTCCCAGCATCCCCTCCCTCCCTCTTTCTTTCCCTCCTCCTCTCCTTCCTGATGGAGGAGCTAGGAGGAGCAGGAGCAGGGCACTTATGGAAATGACAAATTGGAGCATGCACATAAAAGGTATTTCATAAGCTAGCGATGGGGATTTGTCCTCCGTTTGATACCCGAATTTGCATTGGGCTCTAAGTAATGTGCTTTTAACCGTTTGTTGTGCTCTGTGTGTGATAAGCATTAGCAAATGGGCTTGCTTTGGGATGGAGGCACATAGGTCATTGTGTGAAAAAGTCCCATGATAGGTTCACTTTAGTGTTACCATAAGTCAGAAAATATTCGAAGGCACATACTAACAAAGCCTTCATTTTAGCCCCCATATATTGTTTTTTTTTTTTTTAAATGGAACATATGTTACAGTGGAATGTTGGATGAGTTAACCCATATTTTTGAATGATGCAAAAGTTTATGTTATGATACGTGTCTATAGCCAATTTGATTCCTCACCCCCCTCCCCGACTTGTAATTTGTCTTTTTATATTTAACACAAAGCTGGACATTCTGCTTGTTAGCCCCAACTAGAATACAGACATTCAATTAATTGTTGAATGGTAAGACAACATGTAGGTAAATCACACTGATTCATTGTGTCAACTCTAGTCAGAACTAACAATGGAATTTAGACAAAATGTGTCTAGGGCACGTTTCAATTGGACTGTTAACATAGGTTTAGAAATTCTCTGTTTTATCCACTGTTAATGTGAATAACTTTTACTCTATGTTCTGAATATCTTCAGCCCTTATTCATCATGAATGAAAGAAGGGAACCCTTTCTCAGATGTTATGGGGAAGGGGAGTTGCTGTCTTGCACATTAGAAAAATTACCAGTTTTAAAAAACTAAATCCATATGTGGAATATTTTTGGTATCTTAATTTTAACACAATATGGAATTACTTGTTACTGTTGGCCCTCTGTATCCACAGATTTTTACATCCATGGAGTGAACCATCAATGGCTTGAAAATATTCAAACAAACAAACAAAAAATCCAAAAAAACTTTGATTTTTGCCATTGTAGATAAGGAACACCATTTTACTAATGGTAAAAGGAAAAGGTTTCCCCTTTGACAAGGTTGTCAAGTCATGTCTGACTGTAGGGGATGTTCTCATCTATGTTACTAAGCTGAGGGAGCCAGCGTTGTCAAAGACAACTCTGTGATCATGTGGCCAGCATGACTGTACAGAATGCTGTGCACCAAAGTGGTACCTATTTATCTATAGTGGGACCTTGGTATCCACGGACTTGCCATCCGTGGATTTGAGCATCCGCAGATGACAAGCCTGTGTTGGTCCCAATGATGGTCCATGCACACAGCTGTGCTGCCATTGGGGACAATGAGATTGAAAGCCTCCCTCCCTCCCTCCCTCCCTCTCCCTCCCTCCCTCCCTCTCCCTCCTTTATTCCTTCCTTCCTTGTCAGAGTCATACTACCCCATTGTATAGGGACTTGACCGATCATGGATTGTGGTATCCACATAGGGTCCTGGACCCAAACCTCAGCAGATAACAAAGCCCACTATATCAGAAGCCCAGTATCTTGGTTTCTTTCATTCTGCCATCTTTCTCAAGGAAGGAAAAATAATACCAAGAGAGTCACTGCAATATCATAATATATTTCACTTACTCATGATCATTATATTTTTAAAAAAATATTTAAGCTTTTGCATGCTTTGCAAGCAATATTTTTAACAAGAGTTGTTTTTTTTTAAATACCATAGCTCCTCAGCCTAAATTAAATCTTCTTTCATAGGAAACTCTTTAATAAATGGTGTTTCTTCTGACTGTATTTAGGACTTATATTTAAACATTAAACAACTCTAATATTTTACAACATTGATGAACCTTCAGGTGGTTGTTGCTTGATGGATACAGATAAATATAGCTAAAATGTCTTATCTGAAAGTGTAAATAATTTTTTTAAAAAAATAATGATCATGAGTAAGTGAACAAAAATGAAGCATGTTATAAGTGTGAATTGTTAAACCAGTAAGGGTTGGGGACAAGCAACAAATAAATTATGCAATATTTATATGTAAGGGCTTTGCTGATCTGTTGCTTTCTAGAGTGTGTTCTGCATATAAAATACATGGTCATAATAAGTGATGGGTTGGAGATAACAAATATTTGAGGATATTGTAGTGACTTTCTTATTATCATTTTCTAATGTACATTTATTATATCTCTCAACATATTTTTATATAAAATTTTAATTATTGAATTTAATTACTACTTGCATTTGGCAGGTTCTTCCATGGTATTGTATGGGCAAAAGCTAGTTTTCCCCAACCTAGTGAAATTTCCTATTTCTGCAACTGTGCTTTTAGAGTGTAATGGATCAGGCACCAAGTTAGGAAAGTCCACTGTAGAGTAACATTTTACCGATTCTGTATGCATTTTCCAGAAAAGAAGTTACAAATATTTGATTCAAAATTAAAGTGAGAAATGACATTACCCCACCCATATTCCGAGACTAGGAATGTTTTCTTTTTGGATGACAACTCCCAACATCCCAGACAGCATGACCACTACTAGCTAACAAATCCTGGGAAATGTAGCCCAACAAGTGAAATTTTCCAAAACCAAACCAAAAACAATACAAAAGTATCTGTCTTTGCATGTGTTGAAATAACCCTTTATTTGGTATGATGAAGAATTCAAACAAAAACAAAAACAAAAGGTTGTCAGTGTTGGACATATTGCCTCCATTCTTCTAAATGAAGTTAGCAGAAAAAATGAATGTTTCAATGTTTCATATACAGAAAAATGTTCTGCATATGGACAGAGACTGTCAAGAATTTCATATTAAGAATTCTCTATTCTTGACTCACTGACTGTAAGGGTGTGGCAACTATCCCACCAGCTTCCACCAATTATGTGAGGAGACCTTGAACTCGGATCTTTCACAAAAGACTCCCACACTAAAACTCTCTTCCAGTGCCAGCACTTTAGAGTTTTAAAATACTAACAGCTTGGCACGAATTGGCCAATTATAGCTATACATCCACTATCTGAAGTGTCCTAAATAACAAAATGCCTTTTATCTCTTGGTAGTATTTTAAACATGTTTGGCAGCATATATGATGTTATCTTTAAGCACAACTCAGGCAACTACTTGTTGAAAAGAAACAAACAAACTTTATTTACAAGCAAAGATGATTACAGTATCTTTTTTGTAGGATGTTATTCAAGCTTGATACAGTGAATAATTGCTTCAGTAGTTACAATGTTTATCGGATTTTTTCACTTCATTTTATAAACGTTTCCTTGTGGGCTTAGTTCCCACAGAACCTTTATCTAGCCTCTGTCACTCTTAACCATTCTGGTTATCTGTTACACCAACAGCTACTTTAACTGAACTTGGGTAACTAACCCCTTCTAACTGTACCTCACTGCAATCTCCCTCAGCATCCTTGGTTGCTAACCCTCAGGGTACAATGACACACTCTCCCTAACTCCCTTCAAACATGGCTCTGCCTCTCTATTTATAACTGCTCCTGGGAGCAGCCCCCATCTTTTTCTAGCTTCACTCCCATAGGCGGTTCACAACATTGTAAACTGCCTGTGTTCTCTACACTGACCAATCTTTGTAGTTATTAACTGTACTTGTGATGGATGATGCTTTCTAACGCATGTAAGATGCACCTTATTGATCTTTAGCAAATAAAGCATTTGCAGAATGAATGAAGTGTGTGTGCTGGTGAGGGTTTAAGGAAAAGAGAGGTGCAGATGATAACAATACTGTCTCAATTTGATCATTTCAAGGCATTTTGATTCCCATTCCCAGTCAGCAATCATATTATGGATTTTGTAGTCAATGTGGAGGAAATGCTAGTCTAGAGTAAGGCAACTTCAAAAGAACAAAAAGAGTCTTTTTGAAGGAACAAATAGCAACAAGAAAAAGGTACTCCCCTGAGGTCAATATCCCATTCTCTGCAAATCTCACTGTCTAGCTGAATACTAAAACTTTAAATTATGATTAAATTAATGTTCTTTAAACAAGAAATAAATTAAACAGTGTTCTGTGCAGTCAGCTGGCCAAATGATCACAGAGTAGTTTCTGACAACACTGCCTTTTCAGCTTTGTAACGGAGATGAGCATTGCCCCCCATGGTCGGACGCGACTTGACAACCTTTTCAGTGGGCAATACCTTTACTTTTACCTAAATTAATGATAACCCAAGTAATTAAATAATTTCAATTATTAATTTTTGTAGCGGTAAATTACCTTTCCAATTTCTAACATTTCACATTATTGAATTAATTTTCATGCCTGGCGTTCCAAGCTCTGAGCAGCAACAATTCACTTGCTAATTGTTTCTCTTGCTGCTGCCATGCCAAAATGATGCACTTACTGTGTGTGTGTGTGTGTGTGTGTGTGTGTATAATAGGATTGAAAATATTATTATTTTAGATGATTCCTCCTCCTCCTTTTGCACACTACAAATCCATACTACAAAATATTTGCATTTTTCTTTTCTTTTCTCAGTTTTCCTTGTCCTCGTTTCCATTTCCTGGTCCCCACTACAGGCCTCCACTATTCAATGCATTTATGCTGTCCTGAGTTACAATCTCATCTACCATTTCTGCCTGTAGTATATTTGCTAATCAATTACATTGATTTTCAGGTTTAAGGACAAAGTCTAATGGCATAACTCTGCACATGAACCTCACTGCTGCTACTCACTTTTTATATCAGTCTTTTGGAGTCCAGTTGCCTTTGTGAAACATCAGTTTTAAAACATTTGTTATGCCAATTTGAAACCTCTCTGAGTTGTCACAATTCTGAATGAATTCTATGAACTCATTTTGTATGTGTTTTACAGCTATAAGCCCTCTGTGTTATAGTTACAGAGTTTATCAAAAAGATAACTTCTTATGTGAAAACTACTTGAATCTTAACCTGTTCTTTCCAGACACTTTTGCAAAATGTACAGTCAAATTTACATTATTTCATTTTTTTTCTGCTATAACTCCCCCTGATTAACTTAAAGAGACAAATGAACCTAGCTGGATCAGCCAAGGGCTTACACTACAATTTATGGTGTGGTGAGAATAATGGGAACCTATAAATGTTGTTCAAAAGCAAATCTCAAAAGACCAAGCCAGCATAACCAGTGGTGAGAAAAGCTGGAAGTTTCAGGTCAACAGCATCTGAAGAGCCATAGAATTTCCATTCATTTTTTATGACCAGTTATGGAATCTCTTTTTGCAGGGATCTGTTCCAGACACCCCCCCCCCCAAAAAAAGATAGAAACTCAACAATATTCAGACTTGATTGGCTTGAATGGCAGTGCATGCCCACAAATGGGCATGGGCGTGCCCCCATAGTCACACTCCCCATTTAGTCCCCCTCCATTTGCCCCCCTCAGAAATGCAAGGGGCACAGATTTAAAATCCATAAAAGCAGGGGAGGTGGGGAAGGGAATTGTATGTTTCATAATTTAACTGTGTGCTAGGGATGTATATAAAGATTATCCACAATTTTCCATAGCCGAAGTGACCAAGGTCCACTGGGGGAAAAGTTTAAGTGCTGTAAGATTTTTTATTATTATTATTTTGTCTCTTTAGTGAGAAAAAAGGACAACCACTTATTTTCAGTGTTGGTGGAGTGTGATCAAAAATAAAATGAAATAAAGAAAAAAAAGGAGTTTTCATTTTTCTTTTTTCTAAAAAGTTAACACTGTCATGATTCCCTCTTGATTCTTTCTCCATCCTGCTGTCGTAATAAAAGTAGTGGGTGCCCCTCTATGATATTTCTTAGGCATGGAATTTGATAATTTTTCTCCAGAAGGAACACACAAGTAATTGGAGCCATTTTCCTCTTGCTGTCATTGTAGATTATTTGCAGTTCTGGACTTATTCTGTACAACATTTTTACATGGCATTTTTGAAAGAAACATCATTTTCTGTGAGGGAAATAATATATTTTTTCTTCAGAAATATTTTCTGTACAGAAAACAACACATGTTTTCTCCACAGATTTTTCCCCTGTACATAAAATGGACATTTTTCATGATTAAGATCCAAAACACACTGAAGAAATAATCCAGTCTGAGACCTCTTTAACTGTCCTGGCTCAATGCTAGGGAATTCTGAGAACTAATTTTGTCAGACATTTAGCCTACTCTGTCTGGTGCCACAGAAAACTACAGTTTCCAAAATTCCCATAGCATTGAGCCAAGGCAATTAAAGCTGTCTCAGTCTCAATTGCCATTGACTGAGAGGCGGGATATAAACGAAGTTTTATTATTTATTTATTTATTTATTATTATTATTATTATTTCTACAGTGTGTTTGGACCTAAGTCTCAGACTGAAAAGACTCTTGTATGTCCAGGATTTTTCTAGTCAGGATTTCTTGACACCCAAGAACCATGCCTTCCACCCATTTTTGAGTATTTTTGAATGTTGTTCCCATCCCTAGTATTCCTGCTGCTGGTCAGGGTACAGTTTTCACAACTGGTGTTTGTGAGTGAGCCTCCCAGGGGCACCATATTATATTCTTATAGAACCATTGAGAACATGGTTACATTGAAAAATGAAAAAAAATTATTTTTGTTTTTGCTATTAAATTCCTATATTTACCATTAAATATGAATAACTTTCTGGTTATAATAGCTAAAAGCCTGGTTGTAGGCTGATAAAAAGCAAACTTCACAGATTCTTTTTCTAGCTAGCAAAGAATTGCAAATTGAATTGCTGAGGATGTAACCAATCTTTACATAATAATAAAGCTTAATAGTAAAAAAGAGCAGTATGCTATTGGTTGGACCTGTTTCCTGATTGATACTAGGACCTCATCAGTTATACACTGTTCATTTTTAATTAAACATTTTATCTTCATGCAGTCCATTATTGACATTCTTCATAATCAAAGTGATAAGATCTTGACCTAGACATCAGTGAAGAACATATAACTCAATATGCTAGTGCTCAGGTCCCTTTAGAATTATGAATAGAGTTTTGAATTTAATTTTAAAAGTGATGTACTTTAATACCAATATATTTGGCTTGTGTTCTGTTTGCATTACCTTCAGATGTCACAAAATCCTTTCTCAAAACTTTGCATACATGTTCCATTTCTTCAGCATCCTCCTTCCCACTGGGCTAAACCAATTAGTCCATCGGGGTTACACAAGCACTTCCTTTGAGCTCTCCATCTGTTCATAAGGATTGTTCCCAAAGCTAAAATTAACATTGTTTTAAGATTTTCTCTCTTCTCCCCAACCATTTTTTATTCCAAACATTTTCTCTGAAGTTGTGCATACCATTTCTCATCAAAGAAGGTTAGGCTTATTCATATGAGCCAAACTACACAATCAGCAGTCTCTTGGGATGTACCTCTTCAGATTGCAGGTGGACTAGGAGTGGGTGGGATCAGCTATCTGAATATTTCTCTGTGTTAAAAGCAAACAAAATAAGTGCACCAAACTTGCATATTAAATGAAAGACAGGCCAGCTGAAGTCATACAATATGGCACAGTATGCTAAGTTAGGTATGTGTGTTGCTTATATTCAGTGAATAAACATGATGCAGACTAAAGTTTTTTGGTGGCTTAACATGCAAGTCTAGTTTCTTCTTAAGCTTCATTCCAGGATCTTGTTCACATAAAGACTGTTATCTCCCCATACGGAGCTATTGGAGTCTTAAGATCTTCCGGAGAAAGCTTTATCTTGGTCCTACCACCATCACTGGCTTTCCTGGTGAGGACACGAGAGAGCCTTCTCGGTGTCTACTCTTGCCTTCTGGAATGCCCTTCCGTGAGAAACAAGGCTGGCCTCCTCTTTGGTTGCCTTTCGTCTGCAGGCTAAAGCAGCTCTATCCAAGCAAGCTTTTGATGTATAATCATGGGGTGGCTTGGGTTTTTGTCATATAGGCTGGATACCATGGTTTTAGTATGGTTTTAATGTCTATAGTTTTATACTGGTTTTAGATTATATTTTAATTGTTTTATAGTATTAAATTTTTTAGATTTTATTTGTGAGCCACCTTGGGTCCCTTCAGGGGAAAAGGTGGGATAGAAATCAAAGAAATAAAATAAAAATTAATAAAGAACTGATTGCCTGTCATTGATAGATATTGTTGTGTGAGAATGTTCTATCCATAATAACAGAACCATAAAAGCTCGTTTAAAGAACTAAGTTATTTTCCCAGTTCCAGTGCTAAAGAGATAAAGCAGTGACACCATTAGCAAATGGAAGGAGGTTGAATTCTTTCTCACTTTGTTTTGTATATTTTACTTAAAAATATATATTAGTCACATTGTTATTGAAAAAATAAACATTTGAAAAACAGTTCACATAACCCCTGTTTCGTTTTCCAACATTTTGGAAACAAAAGCTTGACTGTGATGGTAAAGAACTAACTGCTTTAACTACAGTTTTATTGTTCTACAACAATCTTCATAGCTGAAACTCGAAGAGAGACAAGCCATCACTTTGTCCTACACACTGATGGGGCCCTATGGTGCAGGAACACTTTCTGGCACCTTGCTTCGCTACTCAGTCATCACAGTTGGCTTTGAATATGGGTAGCAGCAAATCAGATGCTACTGATCAGTTTCAGAAATCCTGGAAAGTTCTAGGGAAGTAGGAAGGAGAATACTGAAGAAATGGGTATTCAACCAGAAGTTGTCCATCACTGTGCTAGGTGGAATTCAAGTTAAAGATTGTTTCAATGGGATCCAGTCGAATGTGAACATATTTTACTAATTTTGCATTCTAAAACACAATTTCTTGATTTATTTGATATCTCACTTATTTCCCGGTGCAGCATCCAAGATGGTTTGCCATAAGGTAGAACCTTTAACTCGCTGCTCAACAGTCTCCACTCCTGAGTAGCCGGTGTGGTCTTGGGGTGGTATTTGAGTCCACATGACTTGTGATGCTTGGGGACTTGCAGCACCAAACTGAGGCTATCCTGTCAGGAGTGGCTGAGGACTTCATGTCTACCATAGCAACCATGGACCCCACTCATGTTGCTGGGCATACTCTAGGCATTGTGTTGTGCATGGGAAGGAATGATGGAGTGGCTTTTTACTATTCTGATGTCATGGACAAATCACTTCTTGGTCAGGACTTGCTAACACTCAGAACCTCTTCGGGGTTGGCATTAAGATGGTCTGTCCCAGAAGGCTTATGGATCCAAATGGATTCCTGATACTTCTTGTTGTGTATTCTGCTTGAAGCTCACTTGATCTCTGGAGTGGAGAAATGACCAGAATAGTGGATACAGTGTCTCCTAACCTTCTCCTCTCACAGAGAGGAGCTAAACCATCCTCCAGGTTTTCTGAGAAGCTAAGAACAATGAAACTAGTGAGACAAAGACTGGAGTGACACTGGCAGAAAACTCAAAGTAAGTATGACTGAAAATGGACTAAAGTCTATCTGAAGCCTGTGGTGGAACTGGGATATCAAAAAAGACTCTTTTTTCCCCTACAATTGCACCATCAGAGCTGTTTCAAGTGGTCAGTGAACTGTAACAATCTGACCCAAAGCAGAATTTTAGCCATTCCGCAGCCCATTATGAAGAATATGCCCACCACTTTGCAGATAAAATTGCTTGGGTTCACTCTGACATGTACACCACAGTTTATACAGGTTTGATGAATGTAACTTTGGCTCTGCTTGTTCAGTGTTGATGGATACTTTTCTATTTGTGTAGTGTGAAAATATGGAGAGGATCCTTGGAGAAATGAAAACTACCACATGCTTTTTAGATCCTTGACCTTCCTGGCTTATTAAACAGGCCAGGGGGAGACTGAGTGGACAAGGGGAATGACTAATGCTTCTTTACAATTGGCAGGGTTCCAACATGGCCTAAAGGAGGCAGTTGTAAGATATCTTCTGAACAAAACCTTCTCTCATCCTACTATGCTGGATAATTATAGGCCAGTATCCAACATCTCATTCATGGACAAGGTACAAGAGCGTATGATAGCTTCCCATCTCCAGAGGTTCCTGGATGAGGTGGATTATCTTGATCAATTTCAGACCTGGTCATGAGCCATGCAGCAAAATACAATAAAATTGTAACTCAACAAAGGAGTACAATCTTTATTGGTCAAAATTTATTTTGCTGCATGGCCAATGTGGCTACCCCTGAATATGTTTCCTAGATTTGAAGATACTGGTTATGCTGCAAAGGGTGAAGCTTTAAGAAAAAGGAACTAATGGACTGTCATTTAACTCTTTGAAGTTTTTACCTCCAGCAAAAGTAAAACACTTTCATTTGGGCTTTTGTTGCAAGAGTTGCCTATATAGCACCTAAACTTTTTTTCCCCAGATGTAAAAGTACAGAGACTTCTTTGAGAATTCAGAGTTTTTTGCCTAAGAAAGGAGCAGTTAGCTTTGCACAATACAGTGACAATCTGGGTCTTAAGGGAAGTTACTTTTCTGTTACTAATAGAGTTGAAATTTTATCACCTGTCTTTTATTGCCCTTTGTCCCTGGTCCTCACATGGCCACAAGAAGAGTGGCCTAATTTCAGTTTTTGGTTAGCTTTAAAGAAACTATTCAAGATACTTGAAGAAAGAGGTTCCTCAAATAGTTCTTTTAAACCCTGTATTAAAACCTGAAATAGATTCACCACCTCAGTAACATAGGAGCCACTAGCCAGCAATAGTGAGGAGTGCCAACTCAACTTCCTGTTTGCTAATCTTACCACAGTCCTCTCCCCAAGATGACCTCAAATGGAAGAAATGGCTCTATCTTGAACACGTCATGCTTATACAGAGGATTACAGGAAGACCAAGTGGGAAGACTTTTGCACTCTTTACATATGCACTTCTTTTGCTAGTCCTTCAGTGTTTTTGTTTACAGCATTTATCTGCTATCAGAGACTACTTGTTCACCTTAAAGTCCTGGTTCAGGAGTGTATAACATGCCCCACTGACTTTCTTGCATTTTTTTCAGGGAGATTGTTGTTGTTGTTGTTGTTGTTATAATTTTGGACATGGGAAAAGTCTATCTCTATTGTCCATGTTTTTGTAGTCCAGTGTAATTTCTGAGATTGTTACATAGGAATCTATGAGGTGGGATAATTTGTGCTTCAAATCTCATGATTTCTACCTGATGGAATTTATTCCAAAAGTATATGGGTAATTGCCATGGTATTGGTAATGGTAGCAGGGAGGCCATTGTGCTCCAATATTTAATTAGATCAAATTGCTTACAATAAAAAAATATTTTTCATGAATATTACACATTTCTCAAAGAATTAGAAAGTCAACGTTCAGGGTGCCTCTTCTCTTTCCACCTCTGTCTTGTTCTGCCATTTTGTTCTCTCCATAATTACCACTCAGCTCAGCAAGGAAGACAGGGGAATAATTTCTCTCAATTTCGAATGGAGCCAATTTGCAATTATGTGAATTCGCTAGTTTAGTGAATTCACGTGAATTCTAATTGCGTTCAGAATGCATTCAGAATGACTTTCCATTGCCCGAAAATGACTCCCCATCGCCCAAAATTGCATGAGATACTCTAGTATGCAATAACGTGAAACCCCATGATTGCGTTCGGAATGACTTCCCGTTGCCCGAAATTGCGTGAGATACACTCATACACAATAATGTGAAACCCCATAATTGCATTCGGATTGTTATTGTATTATACAACCAAATTCCATCGTATAATAAACTCCACTGTAATCAATCTGCATCTCTCCCCCAGCCCTTTATGAATTAGTCTTGAATGCAGCCATGGTCCTTTGTCCTAATAAACCAATTTTGGGAGTGGGAAAAGTTAGCCTCATTAGCACTCCTGTTTTATGTATCTCTCTCTAAGGCAGGGATGGGGAAAATATTACTTGTCACATGTGGTTGGACTGCAGCTCCCTTCACCCCTGGCTGAAATAGAAAGTACTAATGGGTATTGAAATCCATTAATATCTAGTGACATGTCTCCATCCTGGCTTTTAATACTTTAGGCTGAGATCTTCCCCATCATCTAACAAAGCTAACAAAATGAAATTCAATACAGAGAAGTGTAAGGTTCTGCACTTAGGGAGGAAAAATGAAATGCACAGATACAGGATGGGAGACACCTGGCTGAATGAGACCACATGTGAAAGGGATCTAGGAGTCCAAGTAGACCACAAGGTGAACATGAGTCAACAGTGCGATGCAGCGGCTAAAAAGGCCAATGCAATTTTAGGCTTCATCAATAGAAGTATAGTATCTAGATCAGTGGAAGTAATAGTTCCACTGTATTCTGCTTTGGTCAGGCCCCACCTGGAATACTGTGTCCAGTTCTGGGCACCACAATTCAAAAAAGATGTGGAAAAACTGGAGTGTATCCAAGGAGGGCAACTAAAATGCTGAAGGTTCTGGAAACCATGCCCTATGAAGAACGACTTAGGGAGCTGGGGATGTGTAGCCTGGAGAAGAGACGGTTAAGAGGTGATTTGATAGCCCTGTTTAAAAACTTGAAAGGATGTCACATTAAGGAGAGAGGAAGCTTGTTTTCTGCTGCTCCAGAGAACAGGACCCAGAACAATGGATGCAAGCTCCAGGAAAAGAGTTTCCATCTCAACATCAGGAAGAACTTCCTGACAGTAAGGGCTGTTCAATAGTGGAACACACTCCCTCGGAGAGTGGTGGAGTCTCCTTCCTTGGAGGTCTTTAAGCAGAGGCTGGATGGCCATCTGTCGGGTATGCTTTGATTGGGAGTTCCTGCGTGGTAGGGGGTTGGGCTGGATGGCCCTTGTGGTCTCTTCCAACTCTGTGATTCTATGGAGTTTATCACACGAAGGGAATTGGAAGTATAATCCAATGGCAATCTGAATGCCATTATGGGGTTTCGTGTGATTGCGTGAAAGCTGATCACACACATTTTCGGGCAAAGGGAAGTCCTTCCAAACACAATTGTGAAGTTTCGCGTGATTGCGTGAGAAACTATCACATGCCATTTCGGGCAATGGGAGGCAATTTCGGGCAGTTTGGGACGCAATTTGGTGTCAATACGCAATCACGTAAATTCGCTGAACTAGTGAATTTACTCAATTCTGAACTGGCCTTACTTCCATTTCTTTCGAAATTGAGAGAAATTCCTCCCGTGTGATAAACTCCCAAGATTCTATGATCTGTTACTTGATTCTCTTTTTTGAAAAAGAACCTGGAACTACCAGAAATTGAGCCTTGAACCATATCCATGCCAAGCATGTAGTCTGCCCCTGAGCTAAAGTCTTTAAGTGCCTTACAAATTTGGGTTATATTCTTGATCCATACCATACAGTCCCCAGATGAATATCCATATCAGTCCAGCATCTCATTTGGAGAGCCATGCTGGCTGAATACAAACTAGTTTAACTAGCAGACTTTATTTTTGCATTTTTGTTTGCTTGTTTCATTGTGCTTATTTGATTGCTTTGATACTAGTATTTATTTACATGCTGCAAGTTCATTTATTACCACAGCTTTTTATCTTGTCTGCTGCTTTTGATAAGTGACTTTTTAATGACTGGTTTTTACACCAGCATTAGTTACAGAAAGACAGTGTACAGTTTCTTCTAAACAAAACAAAAAACTCACCCCCAAATACTGGCTGTTACTGCACAATTATATAAACATAAAAATTGATGCTGTTGATTTTAGCCACAGCTGGGGCCAATGCCATGGTTTCAGAACATGGATGAAGCTGGGAGCGAATCAGCCCATGTGGGACCTTGGAGCAGTATAACAAAGAAAAATACAAGAAAATCAGTATACTAATTTATTATTAATATTAGTCATTATTAATCATTATATGTTATTAATGAATGGCTACAGGAGGACAATTACTTGTTGAAAGTACTCAAGTCATGCTTATTGATTAGGACATTTTTTGTTCTGGGTGCAGCAAGACTTCCACCACTTAGCGTCTTTGACATGCATTGTGTTTGAGGGGACAAACTTTTATTTGCTTGTTTACAGAGATGGCTGGGAAGCAGTAAAACTGAAGCTGTCTCCTTTGCTGTCTCCTGTAATAATTTTCACTGAAGATAAGCAGAAACCTACAAATGCAGGTTGTTAGGTGTGGCCCAAATCCTATATTAGGCAAAATTCTTCCCCTCCTTCTTTTCACTTCCAGTCCTCAGTGCATTAGATTACTGTATATACTCAACTACAAGTTGACCATATTTATAAGTTGAGGGCAGGTTTTGAGGCCCAAATTATGGATTTTGATATGACATGTGGAAAAATAGAAGGTAAAATATAGAGGCATGAAACAAAGAATGTAAAGGAAGAAGCAAAGGGCAATGATATCAAAGAACATACAGCATTCTGACAGGCCTAACTGTTTTTGCTCACCCTAAAGGCTGGATGGATAAGGAGAGAACCTATGGTAAATCATGGTTGTGTAATATGTGGGGGAGATTACCAGATACATGTGAAGCTAAGAAAATGCACATGGCAAAAAGGATGAAAAGGCAAAAGAAAGCAAATGGTGACTATGAGGCAAAGCAGACAAACAGGAAAAAATGACTTGACAGGCCAAAAGTTGTGGCTTCTGGCTCTTTGGGGGGCATGGCATGCAGACAACACACACCCTCGATGTTGCTCTGAGGCTTCCTAAAGTAGTCCGAAGCCACTGGAAAATGGAGCATTGAAATGCCACTTCTTGCCGGTGGCCTGTTTGGGACCATGGCAGTAGCCTGCTTTCAGAGCAGACTGTCCAGCCATCGTGATCCCTGGCAGATCAAGGGCTAATTAAAGCTGGAGTGGCCAGAGGCTGCTTCAAGCTGCTGTTCTACTTCATCCTTTAGCACTTTCTAAACCCACTGTTGTAATTCTAATATATGATCAAAGCCGTATAATTTTATTTTACATCAGACATTCATCTTATCAGGAATAAACTGAAAGAGTTTACTTGGTTTGTTTACTAGGCTTGTCTGTTCTCTGTCAAAAACTTTATTCACACAATGAAATATATCCATTGTAATTCTAGAGCTCCTAAATGCTGTATGTTTAATGCTAGTGTACTTACACATGTTTAAAGATCTGATATCAGATAATATAGCCACTATATATGATACACATTATCTTGATTCATTCTTAGAACACAGATAAAAGGATAATTATTCAGAAGCCAGTGGGCTGATCTAGACCGGCAAAAAGGGGTGTGTTCATGCCTGCATGAAAGTGTAGCCTTTAGATGACCCACACTGAAAGTTTGGCATGAACGCACTTCTTTTGCATTTTAGTGGGGAAAAAGCAGCTTTAAAAAGGACCTGCTTTTCCCAGCTTCTTTTTAAAAGGGGTGTAACAGCACAACTGTGTCTAAATGCTGCAGTGCAATTGTGCAGTTTTTTAAAGCTCCCAAACCCTAGCTCCAGCTCTAATCCGAACCCTAGACATGTGCAGTAGGGACTCTGGGATGCTGTAACTGTTATGCAACTGTGCACAAAATGTCAATTCATTCATAAAATAAAGAAGTTTATTCATAAACTTAAATCATAACAGATTTAATATCTTTTTAAGGGGGGAGGGATGCAGTTTGTTTTATTGATGTAATAGTATTTTAATGTGTAAGCCACCTCAATTCATCTCAAAGGGGTGGGGTAATAATAATAATAACTATTATTATAAAATAAAGGGGTTCATTCATGGTGCACCAATGCAACTGCACACTTAAAAAAGGGAAGCAAAACCACAATGGTAAATTGACAGATCTCCATAACTGCACAGTTCATGTGTGATGTACCTGCACAACTGCGCAGTTCGCAGCTGGCAATACAATTGCCTGTATGATGTAGTGGTGCAACTGCGCAGTTCGCAGCCAGCAAAATAAATAAATAAATAAATAAAAAATTAAAGGTTCAGTGCGGCCAAAAGCCCCGTTCATTGCCACCCATGCAGCTGCTCCACCTGTGTTTCTAGCACCCTGACAGCTTCCAATGTAGTTGCTGAGCAACAGAAAAGACTTCAGATAAGTTGTCCCACACCTCCTCAGTGTAGCAGCCCTATGCCTTTTTATTACACACCTGGGGCTTGCAGTGTAGCTGCTAAGCATTAAGGAAAAGGCAACTTCATGTCTCCCTTTCCTGCCAATCTAGAAAGCCCCTTTAATTATTTATATGCTCTTTCCTTACTTTCAACTTTCACTCTTAATTTCTATAAATAAATCAGAGGTCAAAGTTACATTTAAGGGGATGTGTCTTCAAGATAAAGGAATGTGTGCATAATGCCTTGATTTTTGTGATTCCTACTGCTATTTACAATTTTCCTGAAATAAAAGAGAAGCAAGATCCCTTAACTATCAGAACCAGTGCTCTTTCAGTTCTCCTTCATCTTTGATCAACTTCTTGATTTTTCAGAAATCAACTAAGAATTGAAACACATGATTGGACTATAATTTTCAGAGCTTCCAATAATTTTAAACTGACAAATTTTCAGAGCTTCCAATAATTTTAAACTGACAAAATAATAGCAACAACGTCTGCTTTATATAGTTATATGGAACACATAACTTCTGCATCTCTATTCCCTAACTCTATTCCTTTCCATTTTAAAACAGCACACACATTTTAAATGCAATAGACCTTTAATACTATGCAATTATAGCGTTATCATTCCAGTTTCATGGCCACATCCTATGGAATCATGGGATATGTAGTTTAGTGAGGCACTAATGTTCCATATCTAAACTGCAAATCCCAGGACTTAATAGAATGTTGACATGGCTGTTAAAGTGGAAATATAGTGCTATAATTGTGCAGTGTGAATGGAACCAAGGACAGGATTTCAATAGCATTTATTACTCAGAATTAAAGAAATCTTGGAGAATGTACAGACTATGAAGCAGAGTATGTAGTGCTACAGATGTTCTGTGAGGAAGGGCCCTATGAGATCTGCTATGGAAACACAGATTAGGAGGAAATTTCTCTATTGTCACTTACAAGAACAGGTGTGTTGTATCTATTTATGGGCACTGATCATTTCAGTCTTCTTTCTTGATTTAACTCCATAGAGAAAGGCATGGATTGTCCTCTTATTTTTGTGTTCCTTTAATAGCTCCAGGACTGAGACAAAGATTTTTATCTGTTTGGCTGCTGCATTTGCTAAGGTGATTTTAATAAACAAGTGAGTCAACCTCCACATCTCCCTTTCTTTTAGAAAGTACATGAGGGGCTCCTTTGATGTTGTTTGACTGGAGCATCCAAGCTAGCAACAGAAGGACTTTTGTTACAAAGTTCTCCAAAGCGACATTAAGGGTTCCAAATAATCATTCTCCAGTATATTTACAACTCTGCCACAGTTCTAGGTCTTCATTGTTTTGATCCACCAAACCAAATACAGAATAGCCTTGAATGTATGTATGTTAGGCCGTAAAGAGACTGGCATTTTGTTCTAGCCTGGGGCCAAAAGTAGGGCTAGATAGGGCTGGGCGTCCACATGCGCCCAGCCCTACTTTTGCCATCTGTGTGCCATGTTGGTACATGCCTGTCCACAAGGGGTGTGTCATGATAATGCACAGGCATCAGAGCGCCCAAACAGCACTCCGCACAAGGGGTGTCATCATGGCGAGCAAGCACCATTATGGCACCCCTTCCAAGAAGCTGCTTTTGGCAGCTTCTTTTTGCTCCCGAGAGGGAGTGGATCATTGCTGTGGTGTCTGGTCACCATGGCAACAATCTTGGGCAATAAGGGGCTGCTGCAGGCCACCCGTCTGTCGAGCCCCTTTGTCTTCTGGATTCTTGACAAAGTTCCTGGTTTTGCATTCCCAGGTAAAATCCAAAGTGTCTTCAGTATACATACATACATACATACATACATACATACAGGGCCTCCATACATGGTAGTAGCTTGTGCTGATTTGAATTGTCACAGTTTTATTACTAGCCACTTTTTAGGATCGTTTAGTTCAGATGCCAACTTACCAAAGATGGAGCACTGTGAACATTTCCATTTCTGTTGCATGGTGTATGGCTTACTGATTCTCTCTCTCCCTCCCAACACACACACAATCTTTGGTTGCCATGTTCAGGTTTCATAAACTAGTTTGAAAACTTCCATATTTCACATATACCAAAGCAGATTTTGAATATTCATCCCACTGTGTTTTCCTCAAACATCCAAAACCTAAGATCTATATCTGACTCCCTTTGCAAGTTTTATGCAAGTGACTATTAAAGGCAGATTTAAACAGAGAGAATATATGTGTGACATGCATAGTTGCACCTAGAAATCTATATAATAACTATTTCATAATTTTGAGATAATCCTTCTGGATTCTATTTATTTTTGTGGACTAGTTACTTGAGTTACATTTTATTCTTAAAGTGAGAGCTATTTTGGGAGAGAAAGAGAGAGAGAGAGAGAGGGAATACAATTAAGGGAAACAAGATCAAAATATATAGTTTGAAATCTTCAGTCACAATCCTTTTGTTCTGCAATTGATCACTGGCAACCTCCCCATCCCTTATTAAGGAATTAGCAGGAAATTCATGTTTTAGTTCATCAGCCCATCCCTCTGAAAAACATTCAATACATTCAAACAGTTTGCAAGTAGCAAAGCCAGAAGAAATAAGAGGCCCAGTTAGTTAGTGCAAGGTTAGGAAGAGTCCGAGGATATTCTGATGGCTGAACAGGCAGGCTTTCGGCCTGGACGATCCACTATTGACCATGCAATGATATTGCAATATCTTGTTGAAAAATACCTCTATTATGGTCAACCACTATATGCGGCATTTATAGATTTTAAGTCCGCCTTTGATTCAGTTAACAGATCTAGATTGTGGGGAAAACTTTCGTGCACTAATATAGACAAACGTCTCCTTTTGCTTCTCATTAAGATTCATGAGAACTCTAATATCAAGGTTAGATGCAGTCCCCAAGGACATATTTCTAAGACAATTCCTGTTAAGACGGGTGTAAGGCAAGGATGTGTCCTGGCCCCCACTTTATTTAATTTTTATATTAATACTCTTGTTTCCACTTTGAATAACCTTTCTTTTCATCCTCCAAAGTTGGCTAATAAGCATATCAACTCATTGCTCTATGCAGATGATGTTGTTATTCTTTCGTTATCCCCCATTGGACTTAAAAGAGCCCTAAACTCTCTTGCTTTGTTTTGCAAAGAGGAGAAATTAATAATTAACTCCTCTAAGACTAAGATCCTTACTTTCGCTCATCACCCTAAATTGACAAAATGGACACTTGATAGACAACACATAGAGCAGGTTAAGACTTTTAAATACCTAGGAATTGTTTTTCATAACTCTGGTAGGAGAACAGCCCACTCAGAACTTGTCACCAGTAATGCTCAAAGAACCACAATGGCTATTCTAAGATTTTTTTTCACTAAAGGTGCTCAGTTCATCCCGGCTGCGATCAAATTGTTCAATGCCAAGGTTCGTCCTCAACTTCTATATGGAGCCCAATTGGGACCATATTGTAACATCAATGTAATCGAACGTGTGCAAACTAAGTTTCTTAGGAGAATCTTTCAGGTCGCCCCTTGTGTTCCGAATGCTGTTCTTAGAAGGGAGGCTGGGTCTATTAAAATAGAATCTAGCCTGTGGATCAGTATACTCACCTACTGGCAAAAACTGCATAAAATCCCTAGAGGCTTGACGAATTTAATTTTTCTGGACCCTTATAAATCCTCATGGGAAATTTCCATTCATAAGAAACTAAGTGAGCTAGATCTCAATAAAAATGAAATCCTAAAGCTTGATGCTGATAGAGCTAAATCTATTATTAAACAAAAAATTATAGAAGCAGAAAGACACATGGATTCTGCTTCCCTTTCAAAATATGTTTTGTTCAGTTCTCAAGTCTTGGTCCCCTCCCCAGCTCCGTATCTATTCCATGTCACTCTCCCGAAGTTTAGAAGGGCTCTAACTCTGGCACGGTTCAATGTGTTGCCCACGGCCGTGTTGGAAGGTAGATTTAAAAAAATACCTTTTGAATTTCGTTTTTGTCCATGTGGTTCGGGTGTTGTTGAAACCAATGAGCATGTTCTCCTGTATTGTCAATTCTATAGGGACATTCGTTACCAACTGATTAGTCCACTACTGAGTAAATTCCCAGGTAAAACTGACTCTTTTTACTTACACCTCCTACTGGATAACAACGATCCTACAGTATCCCACAGGGTGGCTAAATTTTGTTACATTGTTTGTAAACTGCGCCCTCAACTGACAAATGGACATTTTATTACCGTGTAGTAAGATTTGTTTGGATACTGTATGTATATATATAGTTTATTATTAGTTTATATTTTAATCTGTTATTGTTATACTGTTATGCTATTTCTGTGATTTGGTTTTTTATACTGGTCAAAGACCGAATAAATATTGACATGTTAGGAAGAAGCATGTCCGATCAGGGAAGCTAAGAATGGCTCTTGTTCCTCTACAATATCTGCCCTGGGTGACCAAGTTAATTAGGGTATGGCTCTGTTCTGTGCTTTATATGTGACCTTGTATTATCTCTGTGGACCTACAGTTCATGCAGTGGGAAAGTCTTCTAAACAGTACTATTAGCTGTTCAAAATTCATTTAAAATATGAAGAGTCAATTTGCATTTGATGTTTGGTGGATGAAATCTGAACTTAAAGCAGCAATATTAAGATGGTGCAATGTTTGTGGTGCTAGGTTTTTGGGGGGCAGAGTGCTTTCTAAATGTTTTCTTTTGTGTCTGTGGCTTTCTTTTCTTTTTTCTTTCTTTTCTGGCAAGCTCCTCACTGGCTATCAGGTGTTATGATGGGGTTGGAAGGCTAATTTTAGGAGGGGTTAGATGGCACAATTCCCATGAATGCAGGAGAAGGATGGCTTTAAAAAGTAGAAGGGAGGGGAAAAGATAAAGAAATTTTGTTTTTCCGAGCTGGAGGATTCTCTGCATGACTTCTCTACTGATGGGATCATGTGCTTTTCAGGCTGAGATTTTATTAACAATTCAAATGGAAATTGAGGGCACAGGAGGAGCAGATTCTCACATAAACTTGATCTGTCCATGAATGCTGCTCTCTGTTTGCACTGACCCTGCCTGGCTTAAGACACTGCCTGTGAGGCCTGCAAGCCAGACACAAAGAAAGAAATGAAAAGCAAGCACATTCCAGTAGTCTGCACAAAGGCAATGGAGCAGTTTCGAGCAGTCTCCCCAGAGAGAGATCTTATCTCTTTGTGGCTAAAAGCCTTTAGAATGTTTATTTGTGCTTCAGGCATTCAAAGTTTATAATTTGATATGGAAATTTCAAAGTTGCTTGCTGCTGTGGTAGACTTTGGCAGCACTCTTCAAATATTTTACTCAGTCAAGTAGCTTTAGTGATATATGCCTTCAAACTATGATTAAAACACACCCCTTTAAAGGACACATGCACATCCTATATAAACTATTATGATGTGTTTTTTTTAATCACAATGTTTTTGTATTTCCATAATGTGGCCAGTGAGTGCCTGAAGGGCTAGGATTTAAAACCTGGAGGCACAAAGGTGGTGGCTGCCTTTGACAGCCTTGTGGAGAGGTTGTGATCATTTTGTGTGTTCAGCTCATATTGGTTTGAGAGGAGGAACGCTAGTGCTTTACTGAAGGTTTGCTGCTGAGTAGCTGTACTAAATTACAACACAGAGAGAGCTCAAGCGACCTTGTGCTACTAAGCCAGAAGCATTCAAAGCTATGGCATAAAGAGCATATGAGGCAATGTTGTGGTGGAGACATCTGGGTTGACATTGCTTCCCACCACTGACAATTGGTGAGGCTGCATTTAATTAGTGTGAAGAAAATTGGTTAGAATCAGAGGAAGAAGTGTGTGTGTGCGCCTTTTTTTGCTGTGATCAAGTAAATAAATAATAATTAGGTATGAAGTTTGTTAAGGTTTTTATGTATCTAATTTGATTTCAGCATAATGATTGATCAGATTTTCTGCAGTTATGCGTTGTCCTTTTAAAGAAATGATGTCATATTCCAAATTTTCCCACTAGAAACAATAATTAAATTATTTAATCAAATGACTTTGAGTCTTCTGCAAACTATTGTGTGTTTTTATTCATTTCTTTCTCATGTATAATTTTGAATCTTTAAAAAAGCCAACATTTATTTAATCTAATACATTTATCATGTCATGAATAATACAGTCTTCTAGTAATATCCTTAAAATTTTTACTTTTAATCCAGGTGACCACATTGTGACCCACTGTTGCAGATTGCATCTATGCATCTGTTTGCACTTCCATTTGTTCCCCTGAAGAGACTTCACTTTCAGCATCATTATTTAATATATATTGGTCTTCACCATCTGCCCTCTGACCTTCTCACTTTACCTCCTCACTCTTATCTGTTTTGCATATATATGGTTTACAGGATACATATTTCCCTTCACGTTTATTTCTATTTAATAGCATGTCATTCATATCTTTGTCTAGTGATGGTAACTCTACAGGTTTTGGGGAACATCTGTTGGTTTAGCAGGAGAATAAGTTGCATCACAATATATTATGGTGTTGGGTTTGTTTTTGTTTTTTGTTTTGTTTTGTTTTGTCTTGTCATAATATCCTGTGAAATTGAAATATTCCTGACTCCACCACCCCCTAAGTGACACCAATGCTTATATCCAATATCTCCAAGTCTCTTGAAATTTATTCCATTTATAATACCTGTTTCTTTGCTGTCTTCCTGTCCAACTTTTCCTGGAGGATTATCAATGGATTATGGTCTGGAGTTGAGTGCATCTTCAGCGGTGAGATGAGATGATGGGCAGAGTTTGTAATTTTATGGTGCAACTAAATACAATTATGACAAATTTAAGGAATGACTCTTTTCCAGCTTTAATAGAAGATTGTCCCTCCTTTGTCCATTCTCTTCTTAATTTTACTCTCTTGGGCTCTTGTAACACCTAGATTAACTGTCCAAAAGCAGTTGTTGCATAAGTTACATTGGTCATGTCACTAGGGATGTGTGTACACTGAGCCAGGTGATACCCACTGCTCCTGCTCCTACTGACACTGGTGCCTTAACTCTTTCCTGGAAGGGGATGGAGGAAGGGCCAGTAGAAAGTGCCCAGACCACAACCTTTCCATATAAATATCCACTTGAGCTTTTTTCCACAAACAAGATGTCCTACTCCTGTCTAACCACTCCTTGCCACCACTACCCTCCAACATCAATGGCAATGAAATAAGGATGAATTGTCCTCCTTGACTCCAGGTCTTGCTTTCCATGGATCAGTGGCACTTTCTCCTTTATTTAATATATGCTGATTTTCCCATGCCCTGCCCACAACTCTTCATGTCTCTCTTTTCCATTTTCCCTCAGGCTGGGCAGCAAAGCAGAACTGCAGGGAAAGCTGCCACTATTTGCCATGTCCTCTTTATAGCAGTTTGGCTATTATATCCAGCACTAGGTGAACTTCTGCCCTCCAGAATACTGTTTCCTTCCCCCCTCATAACTCAGTTTAAAACTCTCCTGATCAAATTTTTGGGACTGCTAGCAAAAAAGTTTCTGCCAACTGGTGTGAGGTGCAACCCATCTGTTGCCAGAAGTTCCCTCTCCTGAAACCACAGACCATTGTCCACAGATCCAAATCGTTCTCAGCAGCACCATCTGCACAACCAGTTGTTCACACCTGCTATTTTTCTCATCCTTCCTGGACCATGCCCTTCAACTGGGTGAAGAGATAAGATGACAACCTGTGCATCCAGCTCTTTCAATTTCCTAACCAAAGCCTCATAATTGCTTATTATATTCTGAAGGCTGTGCCTTGAATTGTCATTGCTATCCACATGGACCAAAAGGATGGAGCAGTGATCAGTTAGTCTAAAAAATCTTGTCAGCCTGTCTGTTGCATCACAGATTTTTGCCCCAGGGAGACACAACACACCTCATGAGGCATCTTGTCAGGCCTGCAAACTACTGCTTCTGTATCCCTCAGCAAGGAGTCCCCTGCACCACCACACCTCTTCTCTGAGACTTGGGAGCAGACATTCTATGTGCTGATTCTACCAAGGCTCCCTGCACATTCCCTGAAGACTAGCTGTGCTGCTCTTTTTCATCACTGATAAGGGAAAGAGATTCAAATTGATTCTGTAGCTGCAAGCTTGCATAACAATTTCTGCTTTACCTACTTCTGTGTGTCACATTCTTGTAAATGTCTATCTTCTGTGCATGGTGTTTATCATATGACAGAATTTGGGGGTATAATGCAATGGCAATCAATCATGGGGTTTCACGTAATTGCGTTTTAGAGTATCTCACGTAATTTCAGGCAAAAGGGAAGTCATTCCGAATGTAATCATGGGGTTTCACGTAATCACGTATTAGAGTATCTCACACAATTTCAGGCAATGTGGGGTCATTTTCAGGAAATGAGAAGTAATTCTGAACACATTCTGAACGCAATTAGAATTCATGTAAATTCACTAAACTAGCAATTTACATGAATTTGAATTGACTCCATTCGAAATATAGAGATATTTCTCCCATGTGATAAACTCCTATGAGAACTGACCTTCTCATCCGACAGAGTTACCAAGTTGCATATGGTGCAGGTACAGCTAACCACAACCTCTGGAAGAAACACAAATATACCACAGCAGTTGACCTGACTGCAGCAACTCCCTCATTAATCCTGTTCAGTAGTTTTAAATAAGCACTGAAGAGAACTATGGGCCTCCCACTTTAAATTCCCCTGTTAGAAGTAAAAGTAACTAATGATCCCCATGAAACACAGCTCATCTTCTGCTCTTTATTGCAAGACTGAACTCGGAGGACAGAGGCATCAGGTATGTATAGAACTAGTTATTGGTGGCTCCTCTTCCAATCAGGTCAGGTCAGCAGAAGCTCTGCCCACTTAGGAGGAGCACAAGGCCAAAAATAAGCAAAAGCCCCTTAAATAAACAGGGGATAAGTAACAGACAAGTCCCTCAAACATAGCTCACCTTCTGCTCTGTACTCTACCCCTCGCTTTTTTTTTATCTGTGACATTTTCCTTTCTTGAGGAAGTCCATGGGAGTGACACCATGAGTTACCAATTGAGATGACAGCAACCCTAGTGACGCCACTGCCTCAGATAACTTTAACTGGTAGGTAGAACCCAAATAAAAGCCTCTGAGGAAGACTTTAATAAATAGATATAAAATATTGAGGAAATTTGGCGTTTGGGTGGGATTAATCCTCTTTAAACTTATTTCTCAAGATTTTTGGTTCATTAGTTTCTAATTATCCTAGAGAAGAGGAGTTGCAGGTGCAACAGAATGATTTGGTTCCATTAAATGATAAAAGCATAATAATCTACACATTGTTTCTGATCAGAGGTTTTGGGGTAACAATAGTTTAGGCTTGGGAACATTTCACTGGATTTGGCAATCTTGACAAAAGTATCTCTCAGGACCTCTGAGAAGAACCACCTCTTCTGAGAAGAGTAGACATTTCAAAGAAATAAAGTACACACAAAGCAATGCACACATTTTTAAAGCAAAATGGCTAAAATATGCATATTTGCAAAAAAAACAAAAACAAAAAAAGAGGTTTTAATATACTTCACTCTGGGCCAGCATAGCATAGTGGTTTGAGGTTGGACTATGACTCTAGAGTCCAAGGTTCAATTCCCAGGACTCTTTCAGACGTGGGAAATTGGAAGTATAATCCAAGGGCAATCCAAGGGCAATCCAAACGTAATCCTGGGGTTTCACGTTATTGCGAATTAATTCTTCTCACGCAAATTCGGGCAAAAGGGAAGTCACTCCGAATGCAATCATGGGTTTAACATTATTGCGAATTTAAGCTTCTCACGCGATTTTGGGCAAGGGGGGGGGGTTATTTTCAGGTAATGGGAAGTCATTCCGAATGCCTTCCAAACCGAGCAGGGGTTCAGGTAAATTCACTAAACAAGCGAATTTACATGACTCCGCATTGGCTCCATTCGGAATTGGGAGAAATTCCTCCCATTTGAAAGAGTCCCCAGCTCAGCAATGAAACCCACTGGGTGAAATTGGGCAAGAGACATGCTCTCAGCCTCAAGGGAAGGCAATAGCAAATTTAATCTGAAGAAATCTCATCAAGAAAACCCCATATTAGGTTCACCTTAAGGTCACCATAAGCTGACAGCAACACCAAAACTTTAGTTTAT
This sequence comes from Urosaurus nigricauda, assembly GCA_034509955.1. Classification (NCBI taxonomy): domain Eukaryota; kingdom Metazoa; phylum Chordata; class Lepidosauria; order Squamata; family Phrynosomatidae; genus Urosaurus; species Urosaurus nigricauda. Next base: position 62,568,951 of record JAOEGL010000003.1, read on the forward strand.
AGGGAGAATGTGTACATGTAGTAAAATGCATGAATAAATGCACACATTAGGAGAAATGCACACACATAAAGCCCTGAAATATATGTAAATTTGTGGGACACTGCCCCTTCCCCCCAAAAAATATTAGAACCTGATGTGAAATAAAGATGGGTAGATCATGCAGGTGAAATTTGGAGAAACAGAACTAAATTAATACTGAGAGCTTGTTCACATTACCAGTTTAGGCTGAAGTAAATGGCACACTGAGATGTGAATGACTGCTTGGAGTTGCTGCTTAATTTCAGTTCTAAGGCCACAAAGGAAGTGAATGCTAAAAAGTGGAGAGAAAGGAACTTTTTTTGCAATAGTCAGATTGCACTGAATATTATGGAGTGGCGAAGTTCTCATATTTTACAAAAGAAAAATTCAGTTTTGGAAATTACAATCACTATGTTGTACAGAAGAATGTATTCTATGGAAAACAAAACTTGGGGGGGGGGGTCATTTCTGGTTTGGTTTAAACATGCTGGCAACCCCCACCCCCAACACACGCACACTTATTTGTCTTTACAAAAAGGATTGGACAAGAAATTTGCATCTGCCTTCTATTCACATTCTGTTTTTCTCTTTGTGAAAAATGTCCTTGAATAACCAATGCTAAAGTTATTCAGAACTTGGAAAGCTGCAAGCAGCTTTTGTAAGAATTCTATTAAGATAAGGGAGAAATAAAGACTGCCACATACTAATCAGAATGTTCAGATGGGATGTGGGGAAATAATTTGATGTATTTCTCTTTTTTTGAATACATTATTAAAGCAGGAACCTCTTTTCTAAAACTTACTGTCTAATATTAGTGTATAGTGGTGTGTGGAGAGGCACTATGATGTTGATACTATATGCCTTCTCTTCTCTGAGCTTGTGATGGAACAAAAATGGCTATATTATCAAGTGTAATGCTAACTCCTCCTATTTGTCCCTATCCTTGCCTCTTTATCTCCAGGAACTCTAAGGGGGAGAAAACCCACTCTGATACAGGAATGGTACATTGTGCCATATCAACCCATTTTAAAAGGTCCACCAAACTATTCAGGCACTACAAATACAAACCCATCACCAGTAGTGCAGTAGTTATACAGTTGTGACCAAGGAACAATAAATGTTGCACAATATGAATATTAGCCATTAAAAGTAATTGAAAATCTTATGTTCAGAATGAGAGAAGTCAGTCCATATTTTTAAGCAAACGGAGCTAGGACAAAGAGGCAGATCAGAACTCCCATAGATTTAAATATGAATAGGGCAGAATTTCACTGGGTTCATGTTTGCAGATAGAAATTGACATTTTGTATTTCCTAAGAATACCCTGGAATGGAACACAATGTACACTGAAAAGTCATATCTCTGAGAGAACAGAGTAAAGAAAACAATGCATACATTTAAGAAATATACACTTTTAAAATGCATAGATTTGAAAAATGTGCACAAACACTCTTTCATCAGTGCAAAATATGAGTACAAGTGTGTGTACATTGAAAAAAGCATACAGACATGTGTACATCTTGAAAAAAATAATATAACAAAGGCACAAAGTTCTTTGCAGAGGGAAAAGTGTCTCACAGTGGGAATGGAGTGAGAACATGCATAGAAAATTGAAAATTCTAATGAGAATGGGACTGACAAGATTTTCACATCCCTTTCCTGTACTTCTTTTCTCCTGTAAATTTTGCTGTCTTTTTCTGTATTCAAAAAAGTGTGCAAAAATGCATGTAAAGTGTGTATTTAGGGAAAATTCCTTCCTTTAAAGTAATATTTATTGTGGAAACCAACATTCAAAAATAATGTCAATTTTTGAGCATTAAAAAAAGCAACACCCTTTACAGATTGGTATGGAAATGAGATGATTCAGACATAAGCACACATACAAAGCTGACATGGGCTAAAAATAGACTGCTTTGTTTTTCCTTAGGTCAGAGGTAGGATAAAACAGAGGTGGCAGTGGGGTCATTTTTCATAAGCATTCTAGTCACATGCTGACTAAGGTTTGCTTTGGCCATACTAGAGAAGGAAGAAATAAGCATACATTTCCCACATGCTTTGTTTCCTCTAAAGACACACACTCAGGTCATCTGCATGTAATTAGGTAAGAAAAAAATACGGATGCGTAACTGCATGCTACATATGAACAGAGTCTCTAGATTGACCCTCAGAAAGGAAATGGAATTCACTCCCTTCACAAACTTCTTAGTGAGATAGGTGGCTGGCCCCTTTGGGAAATAGCTTGCTTAGTAAACAGCAACCCTAGGGTGTGAACCTAGGCAAGATACAGTTAATAAAAACAAAACACATACACACACACACTCACAACACAAATGAATTCTAAAATTTCAATATTGCAGTGATATTTCATCTGACCAAGATTTGGACTGATCCAAGATAACCTACTGTTATTTTAGCTTCTTTAACAAAAATTAAATATATACTTTAAGTCTGTGGTCAATCCATTCTTTTGTCTAGACTGGGGTTTATGAATATCTTTGGCTTATCACAGGAGAGAAGTAATGGGAATTTGGGAAGACCAATAGTGTGTGTGTTGCCATATGAAAAGCTGGAACAATGAAATTGAAGTCTGTATGTATTAATCTGAATCTGAAATCTTGAATCAAGGACTACTAGGCAAATTTTGGTAAATTCTGATCAAAATTGAACTAATAAAATTACATGTGTCTACCTGTTTCCAACAGCTATGATCTCTGGGCAATAAGACAAATGTTTTATTTTATGGGCTTGAAGTAAAAGTAAAAAAAAAATTCCAACATGGAGATAGAATTCAGAGATGTAACCCTGTTAGTCTGTACTAAACTCCCTCCACTGTTCATATGGTCATCCACCCACCAACTCTGAAGTTTATCACACTCCTGGCCCCTGGAACGAAATACAAATGGAATGGAAAGGGCCAGGAATGAGTGTGGAACAAATGGGGGGGGGGGGGGCAAATTTTGCTGCACACAAGTCCCTCACTCATTCTGTTCCATTCCCCTTCTGTTCCAGGTCCATTCCAGAGCGGGCAGTTTTTGAGAACTGTTCTGAACAGTTCTCAAAAATCGCCTCCCTCTGGAATGGATCTGAAATAGAAGGGGAATGGAAAGGAATGAGTGACAGCCTTGTGTGCAGTAATATGCATCCCCCACTTGGTCCGTTTTGTTCCTGGCCCCATTCTCAGACTGGGCTGGAGCCCGGTGCGATAAACCCCTCTGACTTTAAGAAACATGTTTCCTCCTGCCTTTGTCCTTCAATGACAATAGTTAAAAACTGAAGTTTTCACCTCATCACCATCTCCACATTTTTTTTTCTTCCTATGGTTATTTATACAGTCAAGATTCTAAAGATCATCCCTGGGCACCAGTTCACTCCATGCATCTGATGAAGTAGACCAAGTTTATGGAAGCTTATGCTACAATATCTTTCACTCAGTCTTAAATGTACTACAAGATCCCTTTTCATTTCTAACATGAATAAAAACAGTGTTCAAGGTGTCAATTTGTCTACAAAAATGATTTATTCATGTGTCAATATACTGGTGCTCAAAAATGGAAAAAATATTATCCCACCTTGATCTATAGTACTTGTCGACAGATTGTTATTGTACTAGAAAGATTAATAATTTATATTAACAGAGAAACTTCTTTAATATGTTTCTCTCTGTGTGTGATAAACTGCTACAGTATGTTAGGTGTGACAACTAGTTTGTCCTTTTGAAAAACTCCAAAAACTAGTACTCTTTCATTTCTCTACATCCAGTTAAACAAATTATATTTATTTTGTGTTAAGAAAATATATCCTAATATATCCTAAATAAAAGTATCCTAATTGAGATACCTGCTAAAAGGTCATTTACAACTTCAACTTCATTTTGCTCCTGGGAAATAACTAGTTCCGACGGATCAACACCTAATCTCCATATTTGGGAACGTTATCTATCAAAGTGCTTACCTTTTATAAATGCCAAGTGATGGAAGAGTGATAACGCTCCTGCCATGGCTGCTAATGGTACCTCAAGCGTGCATTGAACAGAGACACTAATAGCAGATCACTTTTTAAGAGTCAGAACCTGGTATGCTAAGATAAAAGAAAGATACAAACTAGTTGCCTCAGAAGCATCAAGAAATGAATAAACATGTAAAAAGGGGTCTGAATTTTGGAAGTGCTATACACACACACACACACACACACACATACATATCAAGAGAGAGAGAGTTTTCTGTCTGAGAGCCAATAAAAAACATATACTAGGTATGGCACTTATCCTAGACAGGGAATACTTGCAAATTGAAAGAAAGCTAGGTTTATCCTTCCTCCTTTTCTTTCAAGATACTAAAATTCTTAACAAAATCTGAGCAAGTTTCCTTGCAGTTTCTTTGGTTAATGTTATTGACTTTTTAAACTCTGAAAAAATTACTAGATTAAATGTTAATGCCTGGATAATCTTTTAATTTCTACAAAGATGTATTTTAGTTGTGAATTATTGCTTGTAAATACTGTGATATTTTAAAAAAATTCTATAACAAGTGGGTGAGAACATGTTAAATAAAGAAAAACAGGATAAAAATACAGTGCATTATATAGGCAAGATGAAGAGAGAGAGAGAGAGAGACAAACATTTTCAACTGTCCAAAATGTCCAGTTTTAACTTTCAGCTCTCCACCCCCATTGATAGCTTGGCAAACTAAGAACTTTTCAGGAAAGGCCTGGGATTATAACTGTGTCAGCCTTCACATTTTGTACAGTGATGAGGTTATCAATAATGCATTGGAGAGCTTAGAAACCTTGCATACAAGGGAAATCACAGCTGGTCTGGGTTTATTGTGAAACTTACAGAATTGAGCAAAGAGGTCAACTCATTGGGTTGTCACACAATCAGACACAGCTGGAAAAAATGGAAAAGGGAGGGTAGAAAGGGGTGGAGTTTCATTGGAAGCAATGGAACAAATAATTTGTAGATTTGTTCTTTTGTCAGTAACATATCCCTTCAGAATGGGCATGGCTAATGTTATTTGCATTGACTTCTTGGCCTCTTCCAGTGCAAAAATTTTCTTGTTTTCCTGACAATTTTATTCATACAAAAACAACTTGTCTGCCATTCAGCAATGCTCAAATGCCATAGTGAATGTTTCTGGTAGTAATGATGGCTGAGGGTTATACAGAAGGGAGAATAAAAGTGTGTAAATGCAACGGTGTCTCATGTTTCATTTTATCGATTGAAATCTGGTGTCATTCAATTAAAAGAAAAAGTGATGGATAGGCTACATAGATTCCCACTTTGCTAACCAGTCACTCCAGATAAAGCAGTTTTCAAGTGATGAGTATGGGGAGGGGATGACACAGGATGACAAATCAAAGATACTGTGTGATCTGAATTACAGATTAAAGATAACTAAAAACAATCCTGAGAATATCTGCTGAGATTGCATTTGTCTTTGTCTTGCCAGTGCTCATCAACAGTATAAGCTAACACAGTGTGGTCAATGAAGTTTTAATTAAACAGGTTCGCTATTTGACCACATAGACATAGCCTCTGGCTAAAAGATATCTGTGTGTGTGTGTGTGTGTGTGTGTGCTGCACATTGGTCACCTGTCATCTTAAGGCCTCCCTATGAATTTCATAGGTTTTCTTAGGCAAGGAATACTCTGGCCTAGTAACAATGTAGTTGTTTGCATATGTACTTATCAATTGTTGCCCATATACTATTTTTCCTGTTCTTGCTATTGCTTTAAATGTCATTTTTTCAGTGTAATAGAGCTATGAATATCTAACATGAATTTCTGGAGATGAAGAACCAATGACATCTGCTTGATCCAATGTCACAGGGGAATACATTTGCTCTGAATTTTAGTCTGGACTTTGAAGGAGCCATTCATGGAGCAGAACCTATTATGTGGATAATATTCATCCCCTTTGATAGATCCTTAAAAAAATTAGACTCAAACCCAGAGTGGATTTGCTGCCCCTTGCCCACCACAGAATCCATTAGGCACCACTGCATATAAATTATATGTAGATAAGGATGAACAGCATTGTGCCTTTCCTCCAACACTGGCACTCCCCATGACACATGCCCAACCTTTCAATATCTGTAAATTTGATCCACAGGCTGGCAAACAGATGCCTAGAAGAGCTGGACAAACAAGCTTATTTTGGGGCTGTGTTTCTGTGTCATAGTTCACTATCACTTTCCATATTTGTTCACTCAGGAAAAATAGTTTATGGGCAACTCTGTATCCTTTTTAATCTGTTGTACCCCGCTCCGAGTATTTTATTAGAGGAGCGGGCTATAAATAAATATTATTATTATTATTATTAAACTTTATTATTATTGAGTTGGTGACCCAGAACGAGTACCCCTAAAATTTCATATGGGACAACAAAGATTTGCAGTACAGCTTGAAGATACAATTCTTAACCCTAATATTTTGAGTTGCATAGTTCTCACAAAATAGTAAGCCTTTGAGCATATTTATGAAGCATTATATAAAGGTAAAAATATAAAACAAAAGGTCTGAATCCTATATATAATCCCAACTACAGTAGACAGTAGACCAATATAACATCTTAAGTAAAACCCACAATATGTCAGTGCTACTTTGGACTAACAAGAGGGTCTACGCCTTAATCTCTCGTTTGAATAAGTAAGCACCAGTGTGTTAGTGCATGTGTGACCTGAAGTCAACGCACAGAAGTACAGTATTGTGCCAGGAACAAATGCTACAGAAAGCTCTGCTGTGCAGTTTGTGCAAGCTGGAGAATTCCTTATCCCATAGAGAAGCTGCAGACTGCTGAGTTCTCTTTGAGAGGCTTTTAATCTTCATTGCAATAAATACAGGTACTTACACCAATTGACATAATGCTCCACCACCATCCACTATACACCACTCATAGTATTGGAACTCCTCTACTATATACATAATCTCTACCTGTTGTGTTACACAGTTTCCTGTATCACATGTGCCATGACTGTGCAGTATTGAATCTTGAAGACTTCTTGTCCTGCCTTTGTGTCATCATCTTCCTTTGACTCAATATCCTTCAGTGTACTTACTCATCATGGCTTCCTGTTGAATTCAGGTTACCTTTAACCCATATCCTATACTGCAGCATTTACGACATTTTCCTTCTGAATTTATCCACCCTGACACAGTTACCCTTAGGACAGAGTCACTGTGGTGTCATGATTTGAGCATTGGACTATGATTCTGGAAACCAAAGTAGCACTTTCTCAGCCTCAGAAGAAGGAAAAGGCAAACCCTCTCTTAACAAATCTTGCCTTAGGGTTGCCATAAATGAGAAATGATGTGAATAAGCACAGCAACAATAACAACAACAACAACAACAACAACAACAGTGACCTTTGTGATGGAGATTGGAACCTAAAGTGAAAAAAGATAAGAAAGTATTAGCTAGATGGTAGAAGATTTGGGAAGCTGCAGAAAGGGGAGACTAAATATTCTCTGTATTCTGAGATTAGAGGTTAGGTGTATTAGGAATTAGATGTGTACAGAAAAGAGGATCTTCTAGTCCCACAGTTGCTACACAACACAATAGCAACCTCTCCATAAGAAAAAAAGAATCCAAATTCCACCATCAGGCAACATCTTTATTAGGGCCACTGAGATACTTCTCATTGCCCACTCCCACACATTTATGACAAATTTTTCAAAATATCTTGATCAAGTGAGATGTTAGAAAAGCCAAGTGGATTGAGGAACAGTGGACAGCAGGAGGCTGCCTTGATGTTGAAGGTATAGTGATGGTCATAGCAGGTTGCAGGTTGCTGGGGGACTATGCAGATAAAATGGATTGGGTTGGAGATTAGAGAAGAAAGAGATGAAGGGAGGATGGGTATGGTTGTGTGCTGGATGAATATAGTAGAAGATTGCATGGCTGTGAATTGTCTGTGCATCGGTGTGTAAGAGAGAAGAATGAAGAGGTCATTGAGAGGGAAGAAAAGCATTCTGAACCATGCCAACAACTATCAGGTCAGAATGCACAGGGAAGCCATTGAAATCCCCAAACACCTAAACAACTTCAACAGGAAAGAAGAAAATTTTTAAAGTAATCAAAGTTTGGCTACCAGTCCAGTCCTGAACACACACACACACACACACACACACAAAGACCCAGCAAGTCCAAATGAAAACCACCAAGGGTCAGGGGAGTTTCCCAGCAGACCATGAATTGCTTATTAGATAGACATACTGAGGCCTTGCCATTCAACAACAGACCAACACAGAGATTAACATGTAAATCATTTCCTCTCAACCAACAGTATATATACCCCACTCTCTTCCATGCCAGCATTCTCTGAAGATGACAACCACAGATGCTGGTGAAGTGTCAGAAATAAACTCTTCCAGAACACAGCCACATAGCCCTAAAAACCCACAAAAAACTATGGATGCCAGCCATTAAAGCTTTTGATGTCGCATTGAAATGTTCAGTTTTTGTAATGTGGATGAAAAGAGAGAGAGCTTGTGGAAAATGGTAGTGAAAGAGATGGAGTTCAAAGTAGTAGTATGTGTGTTGATGACCAGTTCCCAACTGTGCCTTGTACTCAGAATAGACTCGTCTCCTCTGTGTAGCTTCTGTAAAAATGATGTCTTGTGACAAACAACCATTTTTGTGAATGTAAAAACAATACAATACAAAAATACAATACGACCCCCACACAAGATGGCTATGACACAATATGACTATGAATGACAATCTACAAAATATCTGGGCCCCTAAAGTGGCTCCTTTACTAATTTTTCTGACTTTAGGTTTGTCAGTATATCCACAGAATACAGTCAGAACTGATAAAGTAGTTGCCCTATCCTTATGCACTTACCAGTCCTCAGAATTTGCAGCTATTCTAACAGAGGAGAGAGGGGGGGGGGAGTAAACAGAGATACAACATTTCCTATCTTTGACTGAAAATTGATCAGAGCTTGGAAAGTTACTTTTAGAATGTAATTGTTGGCTGGGATCCTGCATTGGGAAACATAGGGGCGGTCTGTAGGCACCCAGAGAAGCGGCAGAATGGGGCCAGGGCTGCCTCACCAGCAGCCCCAGAGGCCCCATTCTGCCACTTCTCCATGCCATGGAGAAGCAGCAAACTGTCACTTCTCTGTGGCCTGAAGTGGGGTGCAGCGAGTGCCTTGGGCGCCCGCTGCACCCTGCCATCCCCAGCCTTCCTGAGGGGAGAAAGGGGCTACCACCGTGGCCCCTTTCCCCTCGAGCTCCTTGGCACGGCTATGTAAAATTGAGCCAAGGACAAGCAGCAAAAAGGAGCTCCATTTTGGAGCTCCTTTTGGTGCCGCAGAATGGTGCCATGATGTCAGGCACGTGCCAAGTTGTATAAATGTGGCGCATGTCATGATGCCATCATGGCATGCATGTATGGACAGCGCCATTTTAAAATGGCACCATCCATACATGCTAGGGTTAGGGAACGTGCAGATGCTGCACACTCCCTAACCCTAATTACGCCCCATGGATGGCCCTTTTGAGCCATCTGTATCAGGCCATAGATGTCCTTCCCCCTTCATTCATTCTTCATTGGTAAGGAACAGTAGCAGCAGCCCTTCTGTAGCTTGGAGCTGTAGATGGTGAGGTTTTAGATGGTGTGCAAGCAGCAAGAGAACAGCCTCCTGTGCACCAGCCAAATACTGATATAGGCTCAAATATGGTAGCATTTATGCCCAAGTAAACAGGCTTCACATGAGAGTTCCCACTCAAAAAGCCTGTGAGTTTTAAGCCTGTATGCTTAAAAACTCACTTTATTGGAAAGTCAGGATATAAATGAAAGAAAGATGTCACAAACTTTATCCATTCTACACAGCAATCACAACAGAAATTGATACATTATGTAAGAAAATCTTTAGTTATTCACTTGTCAATCCACAAGGCGCTCCGCAGAATTCAGAACTTACAATCTGTAATTAGACTGAGAAAAGATGAGACAATAGAGTAAGAGAGTTGTAAGTAAAGGGTCGAAGATTATCTGTAACTGAAGTAAAACATACTTCCCTCTGAAATAGTACATATCAGAGGCAACTTGGGTGTAGAAGTCTTCAGATTGTGCCTGACAAGGATTTTACAACTTAGTCACTTCTGGCAGAGCCAGTCACAAAAATAAAGGACACAATGGGGCTTTCTAGATTGGCAGGAAAGGGAGACATGAAGTTGCCTTTTCCTTAATGCTTAGCAGCTACACTGCAAGCCCCAGGTGTGTAATAAAAAGGCATAGGGCAGCTACACTGAGGAGGTGTGAAGACAACTTATCTGAAGTCTTTTCTGTTGCTCAGCAACTATATTGGAAGTTGTCAGGATGCTAGAAACACAGGCGGAGCAGATGCACAGGTGGCAATGAACGGGGCTTTTGGCCGCACTGAACCTTTAATTTTTTTTATTTTTTATTTTGTTGCCGACGGCAAACCGCGCAGTTGCACCACTACATCATACAGGCAATTGTATTGCCAGCTGCAAACTGCACAGTTGTGCAGGTACATCACACATGAACTGTACAGTTATGAAGATCTATCAAATTACCATTGTGGTTTTGCTTTTTTTTTTTTAAGTGCGCAATTCCATCAGTGCACCATGAATGAACCCCTTTACTTTACAATAATAGTTATTATTATTATTATTACTCCACCCCTTTGAGATCCATTGAGGTGGCTTACACATTAAAATACTATTACATCAATAAAACAAACTGCATCCTTCCCCCCTTAAAAATATATCAAATCCGTTACAATCTAAGTTTATGAATAAACTTCTTTATTTTATGAATGAATTGACATTTTGTGCACAGTTGCATAACAGTTACAGCATCCCAGAGTCCCTACTCTGCATGTCTAGGATTTGGATTAGAGCTGGAGCTAGGGTTTGGGAGCTTTAAAAAACTGCACAGTTGCACTGCAGCATTTAGACGCAGCTGTGCTGTTACCCCCTTTTTAAAAAGAAGCTGGGAAAACCAAGTCCTTTTTAAAGCTGCTTTTCCCCCACTAAAATGCAAAAGAAGTGCGTTCATGCCAAACTTTCAGTGTGGGTCATCTAAAGGCTACACTTTCATGAAGGCATGAACACACCCCTTTTTGCCAGTCTAGATCAGCCCAATGAGTTGATTTTCTCAACAATGTGCACTTAGGGACCAATGATGACACTGACAAAATTTCATCAATATGGCATAATAATTTCTGGGTGATAATTATTACTTAACAATAGCCCCTCATAAGGTGCAATCTGCAGACTTCTACGATATCAGGTATTTGGAGGGTCATGATACACTGGGAAAAATGTATAAATCTAGATAGTGACTACATAGAGAAAAGTTAAAAACTACAAATCAATTTTGTTTAAAGGGGATCATTAAAACTTTTGGATGCCCCCTCATACTAGAAGCATTTATATATGATAAAAGCATTTATAAAATTCCTGTGTTTGCCTCTTTGTTTGAAAAGATGTTTCTCTAAAAAGTGAAATGCAAAACATCTTCTTGGCCTTCCTTCTGTGAAAATTGGTAAAGAATATATGATTAAGCTTCTTACTTTTATCCTGATGGGAAATTCTGCATATTTTTGGCCAACACAGAAACACTACTAATAGTGAGCAGATGAGCTCAAGATCTGATGACAAAACAACAACAACAACAACAACAAAACAACAATAAAACTGTACAAGAACTTTTGCCCACAGATGAACTGTGAGATATTTCATATATACATGAAAAAAGACAAACTGTATAAAATCTTTCTCCTGTAGCTGGATTATTGATGAAAGGTGGTGGTGGTGGTGGTGGTGGTGGGGGAGATGGCATAGGAAAAAATGTTCTCTGGTAGGTTATATATTATAAATATATAGCTATTTGCAGAGCTACAAATTAGTGATGTAGATCCTAAATAGACATCATTGTATGATATTTAGAGATTAGTTTCTTAAATCCATATTATACAAAAGATAAAAAAATAACCCTTATTATGTGGCATTCTAAATAGTAAGTAATTCACTATGGCTTGGAACTTTAAAAATTGTCATCTCTTAACTTATATTTAATAATTTTCACTTTTCTCTGAATTATATTCTAGCCATACATTCTACAACATGTATAGAATCATAGAAGTTTGCATGACCCCAAGAGACACGCAGTAGTCCATTGCTTTAGTCCATCTAACTTCTGTTTACACACCTCCAAGGAAAGGGTATCATCCATTATCTAAGACTGGCTATTACACTATGAAACAGCTCTTGCTATCAAAATTTCTTCCTAATGTTTAGTTGGAGTATTTAACTTTAATTTTAATCCATTGAATACTTCTCTCTAGAGTACCAGAAAACATTTTTTTTCATCTACTACATGATGGTTTTTACCTTTTACCATCTTGGTCACCCTCCATTAGACACATTCCAGCATCTCAATATCGTTCTTCAGATTGTGGAGCTTAAAAGTGTGATGTAGCCAGATAATACCTCAGGGAACACCAATTATCTGCAAAATGGAAGCAAGCAGTGGTTTCTTCCATTGTCAGTACTGCTACTGAAGTCATTGTCAGTAACAGAAGGACAGATCAGCAATTGCTTCCTCTTTCATCAGCGTGCATAGAAAATTGTAGTGCCATCCTGGGGCCAAAAACACTAAAAGCAGAGGGCTAAGTCTAAAAGTCATTGCCAAGTACAGTGGATCTATTGAATACAATGGGAATTTATGGGCTGTACAGACGGACAGCAGGACTCCACCCCTTTTCACCCCAGATTGAGGTCATGACAACCACATGCCACAGCCTCCACAGGGAGCAAAAAGAAGCCATGAAAAGGGGCTTCTTTTTAGCTCCCTCAAAGGGGAGTCATAGCTGTGACAGGGCAGCATGATGACTCTCTTCCGTGCTGCGCTGTTTGGGCGCAGCGCTGGAGTTGTACCATGATGCCATGTACCATCTAGAATAGCACATGTCCTCATGATGTGATGGGGCAGAGTCATGGCGTCCAGCATGCAGATGCTGCGCTGTGCCTCTGCCCATAGGCCGGCACAAAGTACCAGTTTGTATTGGACCTTGGTAAGTGAATAGTTATGACATTTCCAGTGATTCAATGTGTCTACAGTAATTAGACCTAAAAATCTAAATATACTGTGTGTATTATCACTGGTATGAGGTGCATTACCTCATTTTCCAATGGTGAAAGGGTAAAAGACCTTCTTCTGCTGGCAGAATATGGCAGAAAAGTGTTTGTAACTTTCACCTTGCTCTCTCTGTGTTGAAGCATTGAATGTCACATTTATAACATTACTGTGAGATGAGGTATGATACCACAGTTGGCTGTTTGGCTACTAAAACAATATAATTGTGGAATGGACAGACTTCTGTAAAATTTGAAAATGGAATACACAGCCCTGGTGGCGCAGTGGTTAAATGCCTGTACTGCAGCCACTCACTCAAAACCAGAAGGTGGCGAGTTCAAGACCAGCAAAGGGCTGAAGCTTGACTCAGGCTTGCATCCTTCCGAGGTCGCTAAAATGAGTACCCAGATTGTTGGGGGCAAATAGCTTACAATTGTAAATGAAGCTGTTTGTTTAACAAATTGTAAGCCGCTCTGATAGTCTTGGCTGAAGAGCGGGGTATAAATAAAAAATTAAAGAAATGAAAGTAGTTGTTAAAATTCAACCCTAAGCTCTTAGATTCTAGAAGGGAAGCACATATATTCCCTTAATATCAGCCTCTAGGCCCAGATATAACATTAGATACAGTAAGGGAATTTCTTCAGATAGAATATACTGGCAAGCAGGAAGCAGCAAGAAGTTCTGTATTGAACTAAGGAGACCTGGTGGTGCAGAGGTTAAATGCCGGTACTGAAGCTAATGAAGATTTTCACACCTTGGCTGCATTGCTGCTAAAACGTCCTCCAAAGATCCCTAAAAGGTGGGAGAAGCACCTGTGTCTGAATGCCAGGAGAACGTCCTGAATTGCCATGGAAATGTGGCTTCCTCTTAGTGTCCCTGAATCGTTCCTGGGGAGCAGATTTCCTATGAATGCAAAGTTTGTGTTCATAGGAAATCTGTTCTCCTTGGGACGTTTCATTGTTGATGCTTAATATATCATGCTTAATGGAGCCACTGGTGACACCATTAAGCATGATATATTAATCATAAGTAATAGTTACATACCATTTACATTTAAAATACCAGCTCTAATAACTGAGTAAAATACCGGTGAAGATATTTTCTAGGCAGAACTCTCACTGTGAGATTCTTCCCCTTGCCCTGAGAAGAGGGGCTAGGCCCAAAGATCTGAAAATCTTGTTTTGAATCATGGCTCCCATGGATTAGTAATATGAGTGCTTAGTTGCATAACGGTAGTTAATGAAGGGTAGCCTTATCACTTCAGACCTCTACCCACCATTGCTGTCCCATTATTAAAAACAATCTCATTAATACAGACAACAATGTATATACAGTTATATTATACTGAAGGAGCTGAGTTGAGAGATCAAAATGAAACTTTCTGATTTTATTGCTACTGCTGCCACACTGGAGGTAGGAAAATAAATAGGCTCAGGAGCTCTGAAAAAACACCCAGACAGGGCTGCTGCAGGCAAGGGAAGCAGTGGCATATAAACACAGCTGAAAGGAAGGGAAAGGCTGTTTACATTTGCTTATTTAAGATTTGCACTCAGGGTACAGTTGGTGTTGCTTTCCACTCATACAGTGCACAATACCTGTGCATTTCTAAGCAGGGTATATGGATTCCTGTATTCATGTATATCATATCTGTCTCTCTATTAACTTCTTAAGGGAAACGGCAAAGGCTATCTGGCCTTGGTTTATAAATTTGTGTAGATGATTTTAGCCAACTATGAGAGTCTCACTTTGATTTACCCTAAATTAATCTAGTTGGTAATTGGAAACTTAACTAATCAATTGTATCTGATATAACAAAGAATTAACCAAGCTAGTATTGTTGCAGCATTGGTGGTAGAGATACAGAATCTGCATCTGCATTTCTTTTCTTTGCTGTTTTGATGGATGGGATTCTTAACCAGGAAGCAATTCATGGGGAGAGGTTTATGCACTTGCTCCCCTTGCATCATTGTTCCAATCAAATTTGAAAGCTTCTTCACCTATTTTAATCTTTAAAAAAATAAAAATAAAAATGTACATAACCATTTCAGACTTCTGATCTCACATATCTTTTGTGCTCAGTTGAGTCACTATATAACAGGGCACCATATTTGGTGTTGTTAACTGTTAGAACTGTTAGTTCAATATTTTGTTGCAGTGAGTGTACACATAAGTGAGAGATGTTTCTACCATTGATACAAATACAAATTCAGAAGTGACAGTTTTGTGTCCTCAGTTCAGGAAAGAAATGTTAGCATTTACTCTGTTAATGGCTTCCCAAATATATTCCTGCAAATAAAATGTTCAAGGATTATAAGAAATAGTCTAAAAACTATAATATTAAAAACTTCATACCTATGTGATGAAACTCAATATCATAGTCAGACCCAGAGTGCTGTTTATATGATCCTGGAATGACTTCCATATTAGATATGTGAAAAGATTATGGCTTCAAATGAGAAATACTGAGATGTGATAATGTTTTATAAAACCAGACTGGAACTATTGTTTTGTACAGTACTAAATCTCCAGAGCATTGCATATAATTAAAATACAACAAATGGATACACACATGCATATTTATATACAATATCCCCTATCTATTTTAGGACTCCTACATTGTCATGTACAAGAGTGTGGTGTCATGGTTTGAGTGTTGAACTAGGACAGTGGAAAACCAGTGTTCAAATCCCTGCTTAGCCATGGAAACCCAATGGGCGATCCAGGGCAAATTGCACTCTCTAAGCTTCAGAAGAGGGCAATGGCAACCCCCTTCGGAACAAATATTTCCAAGAAAAACCCATGAAAGATTTGCCTGAGGGTTGCAGTAAGTCAGAAATGACTTAAAGACATGGATCTTTAACACATGTAATTGCATAATCCTACATATTCACTGTTTGCTACCCTTTTCTTTCTCGTACTCACACTGGCAAGTTTGATCTTATTCTTTTAGAAGTCAAATAGATTTGACAATGATTATTCTTGTTTTTGATTATGGTGGTGGTTCTGGTGGTGGAAGTGGTGATGATGTTGGTGGTGATGGTTTACAATGTGCCACCTTTCCCCCCCACCCACACTGCCTACCACTGTTATGAGTGATATTTTTTTTCATTGTGGAAATTGCTTGGAGTGTAAAATTCTTGTTTGTTGTCATGAAAATGAGTGAGAACTTAAGGAGTGAATTATTGGAGATTAGAAGAGACTGGAAGACGAAAAAACAGAAACTGAAAAATTGGGCTATGTGCTATGAGGAAGGAGAAAAATTGGGTTATTATAGATGCAGTTCATTGGAGTGCAACATTTGGGTACACAACCTAGAAAATGGGGAAATAGTGACAAAGGGGAGCAATTGGTAAAGATGCTTCTGTGATGATGAGAAGAAATGAATGCTATAGGATACAAGAAAGGAAAGAAAGGGTTCAAAGGGGAAGGTATTATGAGAAGGAAATGGAAATCTACTTTAGGGCAGAGACACAAGATAACATAAGTTATATCATAAAGAGAGAAGGATAAAGGGTTAAAAAAGAGATCTCAAAGAAGTTGCTACCCTGCAGAGAGAAAAGAGAAGCATTAGGATAGTGCAAACTAAGAAAATATATTTAACAGAGAATCAATTATAAAGAGCCAAAATCACATTAAACCTTTAGCAGAAATGTTTTTCCAGGTTTAATGCAGTCTTTCTGACTTCATAAAAATGAGTGGGAAAAAGGAGAAGCTTTCAGGGAAATTTCTTTTGTGTTCTCTTGCACAAAACTGATTACTGGAACTCAGAGCTGCAATTTGGTAATAACCAAAATAATAATTTAAATAAAAATTTAGACTGTCAGTGAAAATGATCACATACTAGCCATTAAACAAGGCAATTTGGCTGCAACCCTCTTATGCAGATGGGTTAATCTCTCAGTTTTATTTTCTCATACATTAAAGTTTTGTAAGAAATAGTATTTTCTGCTCAAAAACAAACTGATACAATATTCTCATTTATCTCTGCTTGCTGAACCAGGCACTGTAACTGTGTGTCTGGAACCTTGCTGGTGTATTTAATATTGAACTGTGACACAACAAAATGTTCCTCTTTGAAAGGGAACAGTCCTGAGCAGGAAAACCCAGTTGACATACTCACCTCCTAAAATGTACCCATTGGCTACATATGATAGACTGGATTGTTTATGTTCTCAGATCAGTTCAATCTGTTTCTCTTTTTCATAGAAAGGAAATTTGTGTGTAGTCTCTCGCACACATGCACGCATACACACACACCCCTGAAATAACAGAACAATATGAAATATGGCATCATTTAAAGGTGTGCTCTATTTTTAATAGTATAATGTGGCTTGAATGTTTATAGGATTTTAGGAATCCAGAGATTTGGTATTTGTTTTTCTGACAGTTTCCCTTGTGAATATGCAACCACAATTTGTTAAAACCTAAACAGCATTTGTTTTTAAGCTATGGTGTTCTAATTACAAGTAATATATAATGCATGAAAAAGTCATCTTAGTGGAGAGATTTTAAAGAAATCTATATTGTCCTTGGACTTGGGTGTTGTGCTGTGCTTTAAATGGAATTGATTGAATGAATGTAATGAAAGTTAACAGATTGATCTTTATTCAGAAAGATGTGCCTCTGTAGAATTCATTATGCAGAATGAAAACATACTTAGATATTCTTTCTTTATAGTCGGTATATTTGTTTTTAAAAAGTTCTATAACTCTTTGAAAATGCCTGAATGTGATTAGAGTAATTTTGATTAGATTAGCGGAAATTCATTCTAAAACACAGCATACAAAATTGACATTTAATCCTTTCCCACTTCACTTGATACATAATGTGTTGAAATAATGTCTTCAGAGTAAGGTACATGTTGATTTATGCAGTCACTTAAGGTAATTGTGAACAGGAATACATTCTTTTATAAAAAGCAATGTGCCAAGAGTTGATTTCGGAACACGATATGAAGTTTTGCTGTTGCCAAGCAAAGAGCAAAAGTTGCTTGATTTTTCTTCAAATGTTGGGACAGGGAGAAGTTGACCTATAAGAGGGAAGTTGCCAACACAGCATTAAATTCTCAATTGAAAACCAACATAATGAGGGGAAATATATAAAGCTGGGAAGACTGGATGTTTCCCACAATCTCACATGTGTTTTTTCAGGAAGAGTTCAGAGAGCTTCCCCCTCCTTTTTTTCTAAGGGCAAGTAGTACAGTTTATATTTTTATTATTTTTCCATAATAAGCCCCATGTCATGCGTTATCTCATTTGTAAATTCTGCCACCTTGTTCCAGACTGAGGGGAGATAATATAGCACAAAGCATGGGTTCTTCAATCAGTCTCAGACTTCTATTTGTGTCTTGAATTTAGTTTCTGTTTTGGGTAAAACAGTTTGCCGTAATGAAGCGCAAAACAAAAGAGGCTCCCTCACAGATTGGATTGCCAGTGTTTCTCTGTCGCAGCTTCCAAGAGCTGCCTATTCTTCCCAGCCCACTTGATATCCTGCAGGTTGTGGTAGAACAATTCACAGGAAAAGCTTAGACATTGAGCTTGCACGCTTCTTGACTCCATTCTAAACCCTTTGTTCACACCAGGGTGGCATTTTTTCACACAGCATGTGGCAGATTTGACTCTTCTCCAGCTTGTCTTATAAAATCAAAGCCTTTAAAAAGAAAAGATTCAGAGTGCTGCTTCTAGTCCCATTGAATCACAACATTTTTAATTAAATATATTTCAGCTGCAATGTGGGGTGTATAAAAATTATATAACAACTGAAGGTCTAACAAAATAAAATGCAAAGACGCTTTAAAGAAAATGCTCACTGTTTGATAATGAATTAAAATTTAGTTACGTATGTACTAATGGATATTACAATTTATTGCAAAATATATATATGCCAAACAATAAATTGTATGGCAATTTATTATTATATAATTTATTATCATTATTATGTCACATGCCTGCTTCCCTCTTTCTAATTTTTTTAAATAATTGAAATGCTGATCTATAATATTTTTAAACACCCTAGATTTTGCATGCTCTATAATATTTTGAACATCCTAGACAGATATAGATATAATATTTTACTATACAGTTTCACTAAGAAATTCGATGATTAGTGAACTAGTGTATATAATAAAAATTTATTAATGAAAGAATTATTTTTGTTTTTGTTTTGTTCTTTCAGTTTGTGTTTGTTCTTTCACTTTGCTGGTTTTACTGTGGTTGTTCATTAAGCATACCTTGCTATAAATAGTTCAGCAGTGATCAACAATCATAAAAAATATATTTGTTCAAAAGCTAATTAGGTCTATTTTGTTTTAACATCATGATAGATATTAAACACCAATATTTTCAGAAGGATTAAGTGGAACATATTGTGAGTAAAATGATGAATTTTGTATCTTAATATCTAATATATCCAAGTGAATATATTTACTCACTAGAAATAGACATAGATATAGACAGTTGCTTTAAAAAACACTTTAAATTTCAATACCAATTAGTCTTCTTTCCTGATTATAAAATATCAACCTTTATTTCTCTTTACCTTTTCATCATTAAGTATTCTCTGAGAATGGGCTACAGAAGAGATGATGTATGTCTTGATTATTTTAAAAAGAGAGAAACCATGTGATTAAGCAAATACTTTAAAAGATGCTAGAATAATTTTCTAAAGTGACAACTTATGTAATGGTTTGAGGGGGTCTGTTATAAAATTATATAATGAAACTCAATAGACAGCTTCTGCCCTTAGTGTTCTGCATCACGGTAGTTTATTTGTTTCTGAAATAGTTTCTGAAGTATGCAGTCAATTGTTCAAGAAGCTAAATTTCCTAAAACAACATGAAAGTGAAGATAAAACCTGAACATTGATAATGAAATCCTATGCACATCTATTCAAAAGTAAGAGTTCTGTGGCACTTCTGTGAAAGTGTGTATCAGATTAACCTTATTTAAATCATTTCATTTTTTTTATTAAGAAACCATTTCTCTGACATAAAATAATTGAAATGAACATTAGAAAGCATTCAATAAGACTGAACAGTTGTGTGAACAAAAATCTTGTGTGTTTCACACAGCCCACTTCAAAAAAAAAAAAAAAAAAAGGAGGGAAAAAAAGTATTACAATTTAAGCCTTTTCAATTTCTGAAGAAACCTTAACTTTCACCTATTTTGCAGTGAAACTGTTATTTCAATGAATAAAACTAGCATTTAAAAGAAACATATTTGTCAAAAGCTGAATATTTTTATAGGTTAGAAAATGAAATGAAATCAAGGATTTTACGTTTTTGTGTTAAATAGCCATGATCACATTAAAACATTTGTTATTTTAAAAATGCACTTTGAAAAGAAGCAAATGAAATGAATAAAAGACAACTTTCCTGAATCATTATAGTTCAACCCTTTTCTTTCTGGATATCAAAAACATGAAAGTAAAATTAATATGCCATTATATGGAATAGTGTGTTGTTGAAGTTTACCGTATGTTTTTATATCTGATAAATCAATTAGTAGTTTCTTCTAACATGAAAATTTCCAACATTTAATTAAGAAAAGTATAGCAGAAAGATTAACATATGAAGTTCTATGAAACAGGATAAGTTTAATAAGTGTATGAAAATTAGGTACCTACTTTCACAGAATAAATTTAGTGAAGAAACAGCATGATGTCATTTCATTAAAATTCTCGCAAAAAGAAGGAACACAATACATTCATCATTATCCATTCTGAAATTCCAGTTGATATAAATTTACATTGGCTATTTTTCTCCAGATTTTCTTCAGGTTAGTATCCCTTGTAGTTCAGAACAATCCAAAATCTTCAACAAAATCCTGTTTACATATATAGTGATTCCCCATTTCATGGCCTTGTTATTGGAATAGGAATATAGACACTCTTCTAAAATGCTGTGTAGAGTAATCCTCTTCTACTTACTCAAGATGAAAAGAGTATTCAGTGTGAATTATGTTTCATCTGTCACAATAACCTCCTTTATTCTTTAGTGCACCTCCCCTTTGCCTTTGTCAATTAGAGAAAATAGGTATGTCTTCAAGTAGAGACAAACTGGTAACTCAAATCATATATAGATACTGATGTCATATATAGATAATTCTTTCTAAGAAACACCCTGAAGAAAATCTAATCCTTTTCTGAATCCGAATTTTATTAGACCAGAGAAGAGGCAGGCATACTTTACAATGAGCAGTTCCTGAGAGTTGTCAGTAGGTTAACTCCCCCCCTCCCCGAGAGCCAGTGGTCATAGAGATTTGGTCATAGTACTTGAGGATGAGCAAAACAAGAATGTCAATGGGTTACACAATACGTCATTTTATGTGCTTTAGGGAACTCACTTATTTGCTTGGGATGATAAAATAACATTTTTACTTATTTTTCTTAGAAGTGTTGGGCTCCTAAAAGATATATGCTTCTTATTTGTTTCAGATCCCCCCTTTAGATAGCAATACTTGTATGAGACAGACTTGCTTTTTCTTTTCTTTTCTTTTTCTTCTTTTTTCTTTTTTGCATCTTTTTGTTCCCTTTTAACAAAGCTGCGAAAAGAACCCAGCAGCAACATACTGTTTTCTCTAATGAGCTGTTACCTCTTCCCTCTTCATGTGAAATGCATTTAATTTTTGTCTTTATTAATTTTCCTTAATTACTTTTTGTAATAAAAACATTGGCAATGTGGTTTTAAAATACTCTTGAATGTTTATGATCAGTCAAAATTTTCACCCTTAAATCAGCAAACTGCAAGTGTCTTGCTGAAGTGAACCTTGAATATTATTGTACAAAATGTAATTTCAAACACAGAGAAGAAAAAGGAAAGGGCAGATGCAGACTGAGCATAATGAATACAGTTGCACAGGAGTAACTGGAATATATAAATGAGAAACAGACTTCTAATGAAGAACACTACTTGGGAGTAAAAGAAAACAGTTTGGCCCTTTGCACAGGTTTGGGCTCAAAAGTGCTTGCTAAGCTATCTATTTCACACATGCAACGACAGAAGGTTCGATATTCATTCGATCGATGAGTGAAAAGGCACAATGGCAAAATCAGACGGACTTCTTTTCAAATACAGATCTCCAATGTCCCCCCACAGTCTGCAGTTGCACGGCTGGTGGTGTGGCACAGACGGAGCAAGGGTTACATCAAGGCTGTTCTCTGGACCGTGCAAACAGTCTAGACCGATGACCTGCAGCATCATGCCCTTTGAAGAAGAGACAAGTTCGGTCACGATGAAGAAAAACCAAGGCGTACCCCTTTTAACAATAGGGAGCAGCTCGTGGCTGCAAAGAGGTAAGCAGGGGTAAGCCAAAACCCAAAAACAAAAAACAAGGCATCTGCTTCCATGGTTACGGGCCAACTATGGGAACCTTGCTTTTAAGAGAGATGGTTCTCATGCTCTCTCACAGCCTATGTCATGCATTATAAGTAAAGGCAGGGTGAGCTGAAATCCGCATAGATATTTCAGAGAAAAATGATACGTGAGCACATGGCTGTTAGCAAAAAAAAGTCACATGACTGTTGAGGAGCAGCCTTGTGCTGTAACTGAATAGAACACTTTACTCTTATCTATGAGTAGAGAGAGAAGAAAAGTCTTTGTACAAAATGAACATTCATATGATATGCAACATTTTCAATGTTCTTCTTCTGTTAACTGAGAAAAGGTCAAGGGTTAAGGGTGGTTTTTTGTGTCTATGAAAGGGCCACAGGCCCCTTTGTTAGGAAAGCTTTGCTGAATGCCTAATAAGATTTTGTTTTTCTTTCAATCTGAACTATTATTATAAATTTGATGAGCATGAAAATACTTAATCTCTTCCATTCTGAATCATTTTTCCCTAAGAGTTTGTTAATATTTTTATCGACAATTGCATTTAATTTTTTTACTTAGAGACAGAGCATCTGAATTCCAAAGAATATTTGACAAGATTCTTACCAAATTCTTTTTTTGTTGCATAGTTGAAAGAAAACAGCAACCTTCCCAGTGTTTTTGTCTACTTGACTTTAAATTTACTATTGATTGTCTTCTCATTTGAAAATTATAAAGAACAATTTACATCACTGTGATACAAACTTGTTGGCAGGGATGTACATGTTGACACTATGGTCATATTAAAAAATATTAGCTATTTTTATGCTTGTCAAGTTATGTGTATTGAAGCTGCAGTCTCATACCTACCTACCTAGCAGTAAACATAACGGAACTCAGTAACACTAATGGTTGAGGAGAAATGCTTAGATATGCATGGTTAGAATTGTGTGTTGTGACATCGTTACTTGTAGACTTAACGGTGACATTATGAATTTCATAGGGCTTTCTTAGGCAAGGAATATTCAGAAGTGGTTTTACCAGTTCCTTAAGAGTACCAAACCATTATCAGAAAGAAAATCCTTTTGATTAACGATCTCGTTGCTTTTGTAGGATTCTGCGATTAGGAAAACTAAGTTTTGTTTACTCAGCAAACTTTCTAAATCCATGATTCTATTACTGAAATATTTACGTTGAAGAACATTGCTTCTTAAAATATAGATAATTTCTGAATGTCAGTGACATTTACCATAGTATCGTGACTTAACTAACTTATACTTTTGTATAGTTAGTATATTTGCGGACAAAGTGAATGTAATTAATAGTAAAGCAGCATCATTTCTTAAGGTAATTCATCAAGTGTATAAGAATATTTATTATGGTGTGCTCCATAATGTGTATTTGACATTAAGTATATTCAGGTGAAGTACATGGTACTAATCCTCTGCTTTGGTGGGGGAGAAACATTTTTAATAGTATTATTAGTAAAAGCGTGGGGGGGGGAGAACTGGAGCAAATCAAATAGATATAAAAACTTTGATAGAGAACTAGATATAACAAACATGTTCATTTTTTTAAATGAACCATTCCTATCCATTTCATAATTTATGGCCCTATGTATTAATTAATCGATTCTCAACATGATTGCAGATTGCATAGACTTTTCAAGGTGATTAATTAGCTTAAGAGAGAGTCCTTAGGCTTAAAAAATAATAATAGTGGGATCTCATGGCACTGCTACAGTGGGTCATCCATTACATGGCTTATACGTATATTTAGTATTCATAGTAAAGCACAAATAAATAAATGACTGATATGAAGATGCAGCTTTCTTTTTTTTTCTTCCCAATAATTAAGTATAAAATAACTGTGTAGACTTTAACAATTGTGGTACTATTAAAATTTAAACAGTGATTTATTGACACATTTGTAATGTTAGTTCTCTATCCAAATCTTGTATGGTTATCTAGCTATTTATTCAAGGAAGGAAGGAAGGAAAAAGAACAAACAAAAGAAAGAGTAGATTATTATTGGTGTCACAAGTATTAGCAGTGATTTAGGACTACATATAAAGACTGTATCATCAACAGCACTAAAAACGCACATATGAATCAAACATATGCATACCTTCTTTAAATACTCCCCCCCCCCTTTTGAATCTGTATCGCTTTTGTGTAAGAAGCAATTTCCACTGCATATGCTCCATCCATCTATTCACGCATTTGCCTGCCTTACTAGTTTCTTTGATTATTAAATCCAAGCATAATAGCTTTTAAAGGATTTTTTTTTAAAAAAGGTTTATTTGTACCTCATGATTCTCCCACACAGACTGACCCCACTGCAGAAATAATCCAGTTTAAAGCCACTTTAATTGCCATGGCTCAGTACTATGGAATCCTGGGAATTGTAGTTTATTGAAGGATCAGCGCTCTCTGACAGAGAAGGTGAAATGTTTCATAAGACAAAACAGTTCCCAGAATTCCATGGTACTGAGACGTGGCAGTTAATTTGGTGTCAAACTGAATTATTTCTGCAGAGCGGATGCAGCCTCAGTGCCCCTTTCTAAGTTCCAGTCCTATCAGCACACACCACCTAAATTAACTATTTCAGAGAGAGATGTGTTTTGCCTCTCAGTTCCTGGAAGGAATATGGAAGTATGTTAGTGGTTGCCTAGCAACTCTTGGCATTCCTCCTGTCCTTCTCAAAAAAAGGACTAAAGTTAACTATTTCAGGGAGCAATGTGTCTAACCCTTCAGTTCCTAGAAATGGTATGGAAATATTTTAGTGGCTGCCTAAGAATTGTTAGCATGATCCTCTAGTATTCAGCTGTTTTCAGAAATACTTATGTTCTCCAGCCAGGAGAAGGTGGCAGAGGTGCTCAGCAAGACTGACACATCAAGTCTGTCAACATTCTTTTGTACATTTGACAGTTGCATAGCAAATGATGATGGACAATGCAGGACAAACTTTTCAGAGTCTCCAGTGCTTCAGTCCATTCCTAGGTTTGAGCAAGCAATATTCTTGCTGCTATTGTTCTACATCAAAGAAGTAATCCACATTTACTCTTAAGGGTTGTCCATAATGTTGTTGTTAACTTCATCAAGTTGACTTCAGGCTATGCAACCTAAGGAGTGAGAGACCTCCAAGTCTGCCTATCATCAAGCCTCCTGACCAGATCTTGTAGACTCTCAGCCTTGATTGACTCTATCCATCTGGAATGTGGTCTTCCTCTTTTCCTGCTGCCTTCTACCTTACCAAGCATTATTGTTTTTTCTAGTGAGTCATGCCTTCTCATGGTATGGCCAAAGCATGACAACTCTTCTAGGGAGAGTTCAGGTTGATTTGCTCTAGGATCCATATGTTTGCCTGTTTAGCAACCAATGGTATCCACCAAACTTTTCTAGCACTACATCTCAAATGAACTGATTTTCTTCCTGTCAGGTTTCTTTACTGTCCACCTTTCAAAACAATACATAAAAATGGGAAATGCAATAGCATGGACAGTCCTAAATTTAGTATTCAATTATATATCAGGTCAAGCAGATGGTTGGGAAGGAGCATTCTCTGGCTGGTCCAGCCAAGATCAGGCCAGGACCACGGCAATGACACAGCCTGTCCCCAAAATGGCTTGCCACTTGCTGTCTCAAACCAGCACCACCAGGAGTCAGTTTGACCCAGTCCTTTCAACCAGAGTACGGCCTCAGCCTGGCTTCCAGCCACTTTGGGGGTGTGCATCATTTAAATGCCATGCCTCCAAAGCAGCCGGAAACCACTTCTTTTGCCCATGTGTTTCAGACCTACCTTGACATTATAGGATCTGGTTCCTTCATAGCTGCCCTTTCAAGTCCTAGTCTTTTTATGATTTCTTGACTGCTGTCTCCATTCTGCTTAACGAGTGAGCCAAGATATGGAATGCTTCTCTCCAACCTTGTGGTCTGGGGTGCAGTTTTTGCTGGCCTCTCCTTGGAGAGACCAGCATTTTAAATGTAAATGGTGTGCTCTGTGGGTTGTTGGGAAGGGGGGGGCATGGCTTTGGCCTGCTTGAGGCACCCCCACCTGGCTCTTCTCAGTCTGTCACAAATGCCAGCCCAACCTCCCGTCCCGACATTGTGAGATTTTAATCTGGTTGCTTTGGGGCCAGGTAGGAATTTTCTCCCCTTTCCAAAGTGTGTGTGTTTTGTTTTTTGTTTTTTGCCTACACTACACTGTTAGATGGGGACTTGGACAATTGGCATGGGTGTGGTCATAAATAGGTCCCACACATAGGCGGGGAGAGATAGAGGTTTAGGCGAACACCTCAGCACCCTCATAAAGGGTGGAGGTAGGTCTCTGGAACTGACATTTAGGTCTTATGACTAAACAGGAAGGGAAAGAAACTTGCTTTGGGGTTGGCCTGAGATTTAAACCCTAACTTAAGTCTTGCGAGTTAAGTGGGAGAGTCTTGAGTTGGCTTTCTGGATGCAGGCTGGCCCTTGGAGCTCAGGTGTTTTAGCCCAAGGAAAGCTGGGGAATTGGTCAAGTAGCAAACCATCTGCCAGCTGCTCCCACATGAGGTTCTCACACCTGGTTTTGCAGTTCTCGAAGAAATAAGTTTAAATAAGTTGAGTTAAATAAATTTGCCATTTTATAACCCAGGTCTCATTATTCAATGAATTGGTCAGCAAAATATTGTAATATTTCAATGTCTTCATCGTTATGTAAGTCAAATGTGGTTATAATTTTTGTTTACTTAATGTTCATAATATTTGTTTTCTTAACTATAAATCTACTTTTGATCGTATTTCCTTTACTTTTTTCAGTAATTGTTCTCAATCTTTGCTATTTTCTGCTAGTAGTATCTTTGTTTCTCAGATTTCCATACCTCTTTCCTCTGAATTTAATCCTCCTTTATGTATGATATTTTTGGCATCCAAGTTGAATAACTAGGGTGATAGCTATTGCCAATGAGAAACCATTTTCTCTCTATTCTGTCCGTACAGTACCGAACAGTCCAGAGTACAAGTTACACATCAGAACAATCAAATATTGTGGCATATACATTTCTTTAAGAGCAATCCATATTTCTTCAAATAATCTGGACCTAAGCCATATAGGGCTTTATGGGTCATGATCAGCACTTTGACACCACTTTTCCCCCCACTATAAATGCCACCCCATTTCTTCTTAGATTTTCATTCCCTTAGTAAAGAACTGTGTAATTATCTGACTCAAAGTATCCCATTCCTGTCTATTTTAGCTCACTCAACCCAAACACTGCAATGTTTATACATTCAGTTTCTTGTTTTGCCATGTCTACCTTCTTGATTCATGCTTCTCACATTCTGTGCTCCTATAATATGTGATCCGCAGTTTCCGACTTTCCTTTGGCCTCCTTTTAGTCTGAGTACAACACTACTCATAGTTGTCCTCTGCTCTGTTCCAGTAGCTTGCTGAAAAGCTCTTGGCATTATCATTTGTTTCATGTTGGAGTGTCTCATTGTAGGTTTTCTGTGGTAAATGGTCTTCAAAAGGGGCGTTACCAAGTCTCCTTCTCTGCATTACTAACAGACATCTGCTATGGTGCCGCTGGCATTGTCTCTGAGAGATCTTCTGTCAGTGTCATCCTCTGTTATAGCTGCTGCCTAGTAGCTGTTTCACTTATATTTCAGTTAATATGGTAGCAATGAGAGGGTTGCTTATTCTCCATGACTGCTGCACAGCAACTGTTTCACTTATATTACAGTCAATATGGTAGCAGCAAAACGTTTCTGGAAACATTAAAAAACTTACAAGGTTTTGGATTAAAGTATAAATTTTAGACAAGCAACTTTTTCCCTTATTGCAAGTCCACCACATATGAAAAAATAGTTCTCCTTATTTTGACATCCCTATCATTGGTTTGAAACATTCTGAGGTTAAATTTACTGTCTGAAGAAAACTAACACAGTGACTTGTGTGACCTTCAGATGGACGTATCAGGAAATATTCTAGAGCAGATTCTAGAGCACATAATTAAACAGTATGTAAGCAGTTAAAAAGGAATGTTATGATTATTATACGTCACCATGGGTTTTCCAAAACAAGTCAGGCCAGACTAATCTTCTCTCTCTCTCTCTCTCTCTCTCTCTCTCTCTCTCGTCATAAGCTTGGTAGATTAAGGGAATGTTGTGGATGTAACATATCTTGATTTCAGTAAGACCTTTTACAATGTCCCCCTTGATAGCCTCACAAAAAACTAGTAAAGTGTTGATTAGACATTGTGACTGTTAGGTGGATTTGGTAATTGGTTGATTGACCAAGCCCAAAGGGTATTCAACAATGGCTCCTGCTTTTCCTGGAGAGGTGACTAGCAGGGTGCCACAAGGTTCTGTCCTAGAATAGAGTGCATTCTGATCTGCAATTTGCAGAAAACACTAAATTGGGAAGATTAGCTAATTCCTCATAGGGCAGGATCCAAATTCAAAATGACCCTAACAGATTAGAAAGCTGGGCCAAAACAAATGAATTTCAACAGGTTTAAATGTAGGATATTACAAAAATGAAATGCGCAGGATTTGGCATAATGGCAATACATACAGATCTCTTCTGATCCAACTCTGTGATTCTATGATTCTGTGATCCAACATACACTTGTTGTGAGCTCCCTTGTAGAGTCAAAGTGAAAACAAAAAAACTGGTTAATAATACCTGAAAGCATTTGCACATCTTTTCATTGGAGCTTCTTGAAAATGTCCTGTGTGTTAACATAATTTAAAAGAATGCAAGATAATCATCCTCTTCTCTACCATATCCTGCTTGGGGACCGGCTTTGTGTGTTGCATGAAATAATGCCTGAGTCCCTAAAGTCTGTGAGTTCTTTTCTGATATCAGACCCATTCACCCTTAAGCTTTCAAAACTGCCTTCATAACTGAGCATCTTGTTCCACCACATTTCTTCAGAAACCATTTATAAATATTTTTGTCCATGTCTTTTAAAATTCATGTGGAGTATGTTGTTAGAAGAGAGTCAGCATGGTATTTATTTATTTTTTCTTACCTGCCTTTCCCCATGTATTAAGGCAGGGATCAGCAACAGATTAATATAGAACACATAAGATCAGTTAAAAACAAGTAAGATCAGTTAAAACACATAGCATCAGTTTAAAAGAACTTATATGACCTATACATATTAAAATTATCAGGCCATAGTTTAAAATTCATTATTTAATATTCATAATTTAAAAATAATCTGGATAGGCCTTCTGGAAGAAAGTGATCTTTAAATCTGATTTAAATTCTGACAGCATATTCAGCTGTCAAAACTCTTCCAACAGGTCATTGCAAAGTCTAGGGGCAGTTGATGAAAATGCCTCTGGATGACAGTCACCAACCTAGTCTTGGCTGACCAGAGTCCTCCAGAGAACCTGAGTTTATGAGACAGATTATATGGGAGGAGGCAATCCCGCAAGTAACCTGGACCCAAACCATATAGGGCTTTAAAGGTAATAATCAATACTTTGTACATTGCCTGGAAACTAATTGGCAGCCAGTGATTTCAATATTGGTGTAATAAATTAAGCATTGAACTAGGACTCTGGAGACCACAGTTTGAATCCCAGTTCATGTAAAGCCACTGAGTGACCTTGGCCAACTCATACTTTCTTAGCCTCTGCAGAAGGCAAAGGCAAACCTCTTGTGAACAAATCTTGCCAAGAAAAATCCAAGACAGGGTTGCTTTACAATCACACTAAGTCAGAAATGACTTGAAGGTACACAACAATAACGATGTTATTAGAACCCACCCAAAATAGAATGTTAATAACAGAGCCTATCAGAAAGCCCCTTAACATTGTATGGTTCTTTTATGCAACTTCATATATGAAAATCCACTAGTTTTAGTCACACAGTCATGTGCAAGAATAGACAGCTTTACATCAGCTGGTCCCATAAATGACTCTCTCTAAACCGTGAGCAATTTTTAGTCCCAGTTCTGAGGGGAAAGTGGGATATAAATAAATATAAAAACAAAAACAGCAGCAACAACAATGCCTTGTTAGCAGAAAAATTGGTTTCAAAGGCAGAAATAACAGGAAAAGAATAGGCATAGATTCCTGCAGCCTCATCACTCACAAAAAGTTCAACATGTTTCAACAATCAAAACTAACAACATGCACATGTGAAATGAAACAACCATGTCAGGCTAATGTTGCAGAAGTAAACAAAAACATTCTGAGCCTTGTAGAGAACATTTGAAAGCTTCTTCCAAAATCCAGGGATCTTTTTCTTTATTTCACAAGCCTCCACTTTTTAATGATTTCCATTTTAGTGGCCAAATGTATAGATCAAAACTTTTTATTATGCTGGAGTTAGTGGTGAGGCAGACTTATCTGTTCTCCCTTTTCTTCCAGTTTGGCTGTTCACACATGCTTGAATAAGGGATTCTAAACACACCTGCTTTTTGCCTTGGCCCTTTTACGGTAGGATCAACTAGAGATCCAGTTGAAACTTTATTGCATTGTTTATCGCAGACACATTGGTGCAGCCAAATATTAAATGTTTATTTCCTATTCACAAAATTTCCAGTGCCTATACTACCAAAAAGCATCCAGCTACACAGAAGAAAAGGTGGGAGGGCATCAAAAGGCTGTAAAAAGACCTTATTTGTCATAGTCAATTATTAGATGTTTGTTGCTTCTCTGTGCCTTTTTATGTCTCTTTCCTGAAATCGTCCACCGTTCCCTCATATGGACATTTCCCAGTTTATACCTACATTCTTTCTTCATGTAACTTGTCTCTGAGATTGGTACCACATAAGATTCCTGCCTCCTAGAACTTTTATCTTTGTAAGCCGCTTTGATTGTTCCCACAAGTAGCAGGGTAGAAATTAAAGTTTTATTATTATTTATTATTATTATATTGCTTGTACTTCGCTCATGTGACTAAGTGATTGTTTTTTTTCTTGCCTAGTGACTATATCATGTAATCAACCTGATACCTTTATCATCCTTCATAGAAAATGGACTGTGCTACAAACATTCTGACAATGTTTGGACCAAACTATATTCACATACAGGCCTGTATCCTAATGTCAGCCCAAATTAATTAAGATTAACTGAATCAGTGGGATTTATTGTTTCACTAGGTCTGCTCTAAAAACAAACAAACAAAGAGCTTCATTTATATACCGCTTCATACCGCCTAAGCAATGTCTAAGAGGTTTACAACTGTAAGCTACTTGCCCCCAACAATCTGGGT
The DNA here is from genome assembly GCA_034509955.1 of Urosaurus nigricauda. Lineage (NCBI taxonomy): Eukaryota > Metazoa > Chordata > Lepidosauria > Squamata > Phrynosomatidae > Urosaurus > Urosaurus nigricauda. The sequence continues at coordinate 62,600,598 of JAOEGL010000003.1, forward strand.
ACTCATTTTAGCGACCTCAGAAGGATGCAAGCCTGAGTCAAGCTTGAGCCCTTTTTCTGGTATTGAACTCGCCACCTTATGGTTTTGAGTGCAGGCATTTAACCACTGTACTGCCAGGGCTCTATAGTTTGGATTAACCAATATGATTTAGGCCTAAACATGTTTTTTTGTAAAACTAGTTCTACATTTAAAAGAGAAAGAGAGAGAGAGCTTTTAAATACAAAAGTTAGATGAACAACAAAACATTTCAGAGAAAAACTCTGAGATGTTTCTTTTTTAATCTGAAGAGAAGATGAGACTTCCTCCATGTGACCAGGACCATGGCAGGCATGTAGAAATTATAATATTTGCATGTGTACTCCATCCTGCTGTTCTCCTGGTAAAATGCCAAAAGAAACTTTCCTGCCAATGTTCTGGATGAGATTAAGAATTTTTATTGGGATCAAAGCATGGCAAAGTTTCAGTTTTGGACTGTAGCTCCTCGAATTTTTTTTCATCAGTATGGACATTTTAATGCAATTGCCAAGTTAGTTTAGGGATTCTGGGAGCTGTAGTGGAAAAAGTAGCCTTAACAAAGGAAAATAGTTAAATGATCCCTACCAACCACAGTCCAGACCCCGACTTGGCTACCCACACCCATTACTTTGTTTTTTTTAAAAATTCAGGCTAAGTGGGGGGAAACACCCTTTCCACAAAGCACACAATTGTTTTTCCTTTTCTTGAAAAGTTCAAAAGTTCATAAACATTTCAAGAAATCATACAAGCTCAAGTAACTGGGACCGGAAGAACAATGCTTCTCAACTGTATACTGTATAATGATTTCATTGTTGTTGTGTGTCTTCAAGTCATTTGTGATTTAAGTCAACACTAAAGTGAACATACCATGTGGTTTTCTGAGGCTGAGAGTATATGACTTGCCTAAGGTCAACCAGTGGTTTTCCATGGCTGGAATTCAAATTCTCGTCTCCAAAGTCATAGTCCAACGCTCAAACCGCTATGTCATGTTGGACTCTAATGTATAAAATACAGTTTCAGTCAAGCTCTTCACTGCCAATTTTAAATTAGTATTCATGTCCCATGTTTTAAAAATAAAAGTGCATTAAGTTGGGATATTTTCATAAGAATTCTAATATATTTAGCATCTGATTATCTAGGGGCAACCAGAGTATGTCACTTCTGCTTCTCAGCCTTATGATTAGTCAAAAATACCATGGAACAACGACAACAACACAGTATCCCAAGAAACAATAGGTTTATTTAAAATGGTGGCGTCCATACGCTTTAGGACTAGGGAGGCTCTAAAAGCTGCGTCCTCCCTAGCCCTAAAATTGGTGCAAAGCTACACATCATTATTTTGGAAACTATAAAGCTACTAGCATGCAAACACATTGAAACCAGCAAAGGCTGCAGTGTCTGTCAGCTCAGGTTTCTTTTCCTGCTACGTAACATTTACGTTGAGCAAAATGGGCTGCCACTTCAGATGGCCTGAGTTTCTTTTGCTTATCAACTAGAGAGTTTATCACACATGGGCCATATGTACCTGCATCCTGATAATGATTAAAATGTCTGCATCCTGCAAAAACATGCAAACACATGAATGATTTTCACATGCAGAACACAATAACATGTTAAAGGCTCATTACTAAAGTGAGAAAGAGGGTAGAACATGCATTTGGTTTTCACACAGATGTGTGTAAACCCCGTTGATGGTTTGGGAATCATGTTTTTGTGCGTGTGCACAGAAGAATTAGTTGCATCACCAGAAGTCACCAGAGCACACATGGCAGCAAACAAAATCACCCAGAGAAATATTTTATTTACACAATTTTATTTATGAAAATATACTTTCCCAGAAATGGTATCTAACCTCAGTAAAAAGAACAAAACATTTCCCAAAATATATGAATTTTTTTTTCCAAAAAAAAAAGCATAAAAGGGTGCTTTCTTCTTGGCAACTGGGCACGACAAAGCAGCACTGGAAGTAAACTCACCCCAAAGAACCATGGGAAATTTGGCAACAACTATGGGAATCCTGTGAATAAACTGCAAATAGCTTTCACACTACAGCAATTGAGCAAAAAAAGAAAAAAAGAAGAAAAAAAGAAGTGATAACATGAATGAAATGGAAATGAATTCACAATATTTTCTTGAAAATCACTAATAGCTCATTCATGTCTCTTTCTGTTTAGATTCTTAGCAGTTTGCACGCAACTTTGTGTGAAAACCAATTGTGCAATTGCACCTAATACATTGGATAATCATGGGTTCTTACCCTTTTAAGCTTCCAATTTTCCCTGTGTGATGATAAACTCCTAGAACATGACAAGACTAGATGACAAAACTGGATACTAAAGGGCCACTTTACTAACTATATAAATCTTTAACTATGAACTTTAATGACCGTCAAGGGGGAGGAGCCCAAAGTGGTTCCAGGTGAGTTGGACCCGATCGCCTCCTCAGGTACCCTGGATAAATACAGGAAACTTTCCTGTCATATCCAATGACATAAAGCGAAAACGTGCTCCAGGATGGCCCCAAGTATAATCTCCTTTACCACCCCTAGGCCCCATAATCCATAGGAGCAAGTCTGGTATGTCCTGTTCACCAAATTGACACCTAAGGTGCTCATCATCATGCCCTTAATTCTCCATACACACCCCTTGACTATCTGCCAGTGATGTACTATCACACCCAGTGCCACTTATTCCATACAGCCATATACAGATGCAATATAAGATAGACAAAACACCCCCTGGAAAGGGACCAAAAATTCTTACCTGTTCCCAAAAGGTTACCAGCAATTTCCTGCACTGCTTGGAAGGTAGTTGGGTGGGCAAATGGAGATGACAAGAGGAAAGTTTGAGAGGCATGCTCCATTTCTCACTCTATGTGCTTGGTGTCAACAGTTGTAGGACTTTTGATGGGTCATTGTTCTTCCTGCACATGCTTCGTGGGGGATTGGGCACTCCATATTCAATCCCAATTGGGAAACTGATAAATCCCTAACCTCTATCACCACACAAAATTTGTGGGGAGGAGCTTTCACTAACCTTAGAGTTTCCCAATCCTAATCAGAAAATGGGGTTTGAGCAGCTTGGAAGAACTTGTAAGGTTAGTAGAAGTCTTCTTCCCCCCACCCCCACCCCAAATGTACTTCATGGAATGCTGTCTTATTGTTCTGGATAATCAAAATGGGATGAGGGAACAGAATGCAATATTTTAGGAAAACACAAAGCTTTTTAGGTAGTGCTTCAAAAGAGAGACTATTGTTAGCGTGATTGTGTGACCCACAGTGCACCACACTGAAGCTTTGTACCTGGCTAGCCACCAAAGAAACCACATGGAGTTTGGTGCAGGCTGAAGAACTACTTCTTCTGCTTCCAGAGGCAGCAAACAAGACAGCATGCTGAGTTCTCACAAGAAGGCTTTTACTTATTGTTGCAATGTATACAAATCTTGTTCTCACCGACGGAATTTCTTGCTGTGCACACAACACCAACCACCCACATTACCCACTGAGGCTCCTCCCTTTTATATATGTGCCATCCTCAGGCATTTACTCCAGCCTCTTTCCAGTGTGTAACCTCTGTACATGTCCCCCAAGAAGTATGACTGCACTGTCTGCCATACAATGATGTCACATTGTATGTGACTCAGCATGGTCCAAATGCTAATTCATCATGACTTTCTTGTGACTTCTGGTAACTTTGTCACCTCTGTCCCACGTCTGTGCATTTTGCTAAGATTCAATATCCTAACAACTATTTTTTACAGGCTCTACATCCTTTTTTTCCTAGCCAAGAGATGATCAGCTTGATTGTTCCTTTCCTAATTTAGCTTCAAGTGTACAGCCTTGGCATCTCCATATGCATACAAATAAATCATTATTGTTGACTTTACTGGAATTGATTTCAAAGTTAGTGTGTAAAGCAGAGTTGGGCAATCTGAACATTCCTTATGTGACCAGCGATTCTGGGAACTGTAGTACAACACTTACAGTTAAGGCTCATAACTTATTGTGTATGCAACAAAAGACTGAATTATATTCACTGAGCTTTGTAGGATACTATTTTTATATCTGTGCTTACCTTGGTTCATTTCATCTCTTTAGATGCCTGATTACCTTGAAGATGTTTTTCAAAAGAGAGAGATTTCTGCCATTTCACAAATAGAGGTATGTTTTCTAATAATTTATTTGAAAATATGATCAACAGTTCTGGTATCTGAGGAGAACTTGGGGAAGAAGCCCTTTTGTAAATGAATGGAGCCCCAAATAGGTTGAGAGATGGCAGTGATATTTGATGGATCTAGATCCTAGAAGAGGCTAATAGTTTTTCTCAGGTCTAGGCTTTAATTTTGCACTGATGGCTGGTCTGTGCAAAATATGTTGTTCATTTTAACATCCCCCTTTGTTTCTCTAGCAACTACTTCCTGAATGATGTAGTAAGATCAACATATAGCATTCAGACAGATTATGCTAGTGAGATTGAGATGGTCAGGTCTACGGGCAGCATTGGGACACAGTAAGGGTTCAATTTTTTCACACTCTACTGGGAATATTGAAAGCTGTTTCATATATCATAATTATAGAACTGATAAAGACATATGCAAGTATTATATTCAAACAAGAAAATATTTTATTATTAATTTATAAGGAACCAGATTGGACAACACTCTCAGTAACAATTGCTGTAATTTAGGATGTTTGCTTTCACAAATAATGTAAATATAACATATATCTCATACTCTACTTTAAAATGAAAAGTTTCGCATGCAAGAAGTCTTGATTATGCCTTTGTGGCCTGGGATGTGTTACATTCAAGTTTCCTAAACTCATTAGGATGATCAAAGATTTCTGCATGTAGCTGATAATTAATATTTAATGCAATAAAAGAAAAGAATGCAAATGTTCAAATGCTGCTAAATGTTTGCCTGGATCTACATTAGCTAGTCAAGTTCTAGAAAAGCACTGGAGGTTAAAAACAATGTTTTCCTGCTACATTTCCAAAAACAAAGAATGCCATTGTTTGCTTCACATGTGGCAACCATTTACATGTATATTAAGTTGAAGTGAGTGCCACCTAGTGGGAAAAGAGAAATTACATTATTCCATTTTAAAAACAGCAGTAAGACCTCACAGACAGCAGCTGACAAGCAGTATGTGTGAGTAATATGTATTACCTGACACATTTTGACAGAGAAGTGCTGTATCCTAATAACTGTTTGTTATTTGATTAGTTATATTTATAAGATTGTCCCTCGATATCTTCTGTAGTGTGGCTCTGAAGACAAGAATTCTCAGGGAGGATAATTCAGAGGCCAGTGTTTGGTGGTTTGTTTGTTTTTTCCTCTTTGACAAAGAGGTAACTCAGTAGAGGGCAAAAAACCAGAATTTCCTATAAAGCAGAGATTTTTTTCAATAAACAACTAGTAGTTAGCAACCTGTTCCTAATTATTTGAAATTATCTTTCTTTCTTTGATACAGTGATTCCTGTAACCATGCGCATGTTCACAAACTTGAATGACCAACATTTCTGCTGTAACAGAGGAATAAGCTAGAATACTTATCACTCATCTGGTGGTGGGGAAAATTAGAGGCACATGAAAGTCGAATGACCCAGCTCTCGCACATACACACACAAACAAAATATGGAATAAAAAGAAATGAGAAGATGGGCATGAGGTTTGATCACTCCCAGTCACTTTTTTTAGAGTTATTGCTGTTCTAGGGTGCAGCCCCCTGAAATAGGATTATTTAGCTTTATTCAGGATTTATTTGATGCAGCATAGTGTACTGGTTTAAGAGTTTGATAAAAACTCTAGAAGACAAGGGACAAGAGTTTACGGCACAAAAGAGCAGCCCGATTCTGTTCCAGCCACAAGTGAGGCAGGACCTCACCAACTCCATGGCCTACTCTCAGCATGGATGGTGGCCACAGGACTCGGCTTGCACCACCAGGAGGCAGATTGTCCTGCCTCCTTTTTGCTCTGGTTCAAATGACGTGAGCTCAGCTTCAGCATGGCTTCAGGCTTTGGAGGTGTGTGTTGTTTGAACGTCACACCTCCAAAGAGGCTGGAAGTTGCTACATTTGGTGGGTCTGTTCTGGGCCAAGGGTTTGAATCCCCACTTAGACAAGGAAACACACTTGGCCAAGTCATTCTCTCTCAGCATCAGTGGAAGGCAATAGAAAGCCTTCGCTGTACAAATCTTGCCTAATATAATAAATATAAGTGTTTTTTTCAGCATGAGGATGGGGTTTTGGGGGTCCTCACTGGACCCCCCAAGAACAGTATATGACTATGGACTGCACAGTTCCCAAGCCTGGTGTTTAGGGTTTCAGACTTACATGCAGGGTTTTTTAAAAAAATAACTATTAAAAAACCATTTACATGGACATAGAATCATAGAATCATAGAGTTGGAAGAGACCACAAGGGCTATCCAGTCTAACCCCCTGCCATGTAGAAACTCCCAATCAAAGCATCCCTGACAGATGGCCATCCAGCCTCTGCTTAAACACCTCTAAGGACGGAGAGTCCACTACACTTCGAGGGAGTGTGTTCCACTGTTGAGGTGTCTCAAGATTATCGTAATTATGATTTCAACTTATGATAACTTCAGAACTGTAGCTCAGTGGTAGGAGAATAGTTTGCATTGAAAACATCACAGTGTTCAATTCCTCAGAAAGAGATGGGATAGTGGCCTGTCTTGTCAGTCAGTGTTGACCTCCTTAACTAAATGGATCCATAGTTTGGCTTCCTATAAAGAAGTTTCTTGTATCAATACGTTGGGATTCAAGCTGTAAATTAAGGAATAACTTTTCTTTATTTAAACTAACATGTTAAATCTCTAATGGTGAATTGTACAACAGATACAGAGTTTTGTTTGTTTGTTTGTTTTAAAAAAAATTAAAAAACAACTTTTATTAGTTTTCAGTACAACAGTCCAATTTACATTCAAAATAATACTCAAAGGTACAAAGCACATTGCTAAAACAATCCAGTTTGAGACCACTTTAACTCCCCAGTTACAATGCTAAGGAATTCTGGGAACTGTAATTTTGTGAGACATTTAGCCCACTTTATCAGAGAGTTCAGGTGCTACAATAAATTGTAATTCCAAGGATTGCATAGCACTGAATCAGGGCAGTTAAAGCAGTTTAAACTGGATTATTTCTGCAGTGTGTTTTGGACCAATATCCTATTATCTCTGTCCACAGGATTGCCACCTAGCCTCTGACTAGAGTAAATGAATCTCAGTTCCCCCTGGACTAACTCAGATACATACTTCTGCCTTTATACATTCTATTTCTTCTGCAGCCTCCCCTTCCTGAACTGTAATTGACTTCCAGGAAGCCAAGTCTGCCTAGCTACTCTGTCACAATGTCCAAAATACATGAGCAAAAAAGAGCAGCTTCCAGCTATTTTGGGGGCATGGCATGCTGATGACACATGCCCCTCGGCTGAAAAGCCATTCTGGGGCTCCCTAAGGTGGCTTCACCGAAAAAAGGAGAGCAGATAAAGCTTACCACTTTTAGAGCAGGCTGTCCAGTCGTTGTGGTCCTGCCACAATCAGGGTCCAACTGGGGCTGGAGCGGCCAGAGACTGGTCTGCTTAACCCCTATATCTATACTAGAAATGGATTCATGATGCTCTGGGCTAGAATATAATCTGTAGAGTTTGACTGTAAATCTCTCCAATTATCTAGTAGTTCAAACTATTTGTATATATTTTTAAAAGGCCTGGGTAGTCTCCTTTGATCTTCCTTAATGCCTTTAATGGGACATTTATGTTCATTAGAATCAACAACCCCATCCCCATCATCCATGCACATCAGGTTTTGTATGTCTAGTTCAGATGCTTTTCTTAACAAATTTCCATAAAAATTATTTCTCATATTAGGGACACAAATCATCATTAAATACATGATCTTGCTTTTCCAATTGATTTCCACAAGTACACACCAGCCTTGTCCATCTTCAAAAATCAGTTACAATCAATTTCAACATTTGATTTATATAAGAGATTGCTTCATTTGTTTTGTTCTTGTTTGCAGTCACAAATGCTAAATCAATATTTCTAGTCCACAAAAATCTCTTTCTTATATAAGTTCCTTGAAGACAAAATTTTAAGGCCATTTTTTTCCATTTCCTGGGATGAATTCCATTTACATTCTATGAAATTATTTTCAAATTCATTTTAGTTGTTTTATTAAAATAATGTATTTTTGTATTTCCTTCTTAACAACTTGTTATCCATTTAAATGTGTCCTTCTGGGGGCCCTTCCTTCAACAATTTGACTAGATCTCTCACTCTCTGCTAAGAGTTTATTGTATATATATTTTTACCTACATAAGTATTTATCAAACCCTATTGGATTGTCCAGTGAAAGGCCATATCATTTTTTTTCCTGAGCACCTCCACCAAGAATTTAAACTCTCCACATATTTTCAGCATTCTTTCAGGGATTTCTTTAAACTTAATTTCTTTGTTCCCATTTAAATGTGGTCTCCATATTTCCTCTCTGAAAATTAATTATGAGCTAAAATGAATTAGCACATCTTTTTTCCTCTGTGCAGAAAAAGGTTTACCTATATATTTCTTCTATCTTTTTAAATCAAATTCTCCATCAGATCTGTTAAAAATAAATATTTATTTATAACCTGCACCTCTGAATGAACAATTTATGAGACCCACTAAAACTTTTTTTTAAAGTGAGTCAGGTCTTTTGGAATGGCTCTTAACCTAACTCCATCACCATAACTGTATTTTATGCCTTTTCCAAATCCTGCCATAAAATGTCAATTCCCTTCAAATTACAGTGGTCCCCCGGGTTACGAATCCCCCGGGATACATAAATCCCGGGATACGAAAGAGCCGGGGCCGGAAAAACGGCCCCGGTCTCCGAAAAAAACCCCGAGTTGCGGAAAAAAAAACACAACCCAGCCCCTTTAAATTGCTGCGCTGCGCAAAAAATAAAGCGGTCCCCCGGGTTAAGAAGACTTCCAGGTTACGAAAGGGATCCTGGAACGGATTACCTTCGTAACCCGGGGGACCACTGTATCAGAGATCTCCCTTTCATGTTTTTGTGCAAATGTTGTGAGATTCTGAACTTCCACCATGATCTGTTTGAACTGTTTTTCAGCAAGCTCTTTAAAATGATTTACTTGTCCTGTGATCTCTAATTTTAATGATTCCAGTTTCTTCTCTAAATTCCCATTACTTTCTGTTACACATTTTTTTACATCTAAAATCTGGTTAGACATCTCAAATGTTGAGGCTTGAATTTTAGTGAGATACAGATTCAGCTACATCTAACCCAGCTCTGGACATTTTTCTGGCTACCATGTTCTGATATCATGTAAATCACTTTCTGATTAAATTCTGGTGCTAGAGGAAATATTTCTTTCCCCTTTACTAAAATATGGCTTCCATCTATACATTTTGAATGTTTAAGACATGGAGACACTGATTTTATTTCTTCTTTCCACTCCAATTGCCACTTTGAGCTTCTATTTTTGTGTACTGTGTTATAAGTTTTTCTCAGCTCTTCATTTTCAAATATTTCTTAATGAAGACTACGCTTTGAGTATTTATGGTGCAAATTGTTTGTACTCACTGTATTTTAATAAATCACCAACTGATTTACCTGTTCAGCATAAGCCATTCAATAATATTGAAATTTTTTGTTTGAAGGAACTTCAGCCAACCTTAACAAATCCATACTCCCACCACCATTCATATAGTTATCTATTCATCTTGGCTTCAGGCAACTTCCTTTCTCCTGCCTTTGTCCCCCAATGACCATTGTTAAAACTGAACTTGTCACCTTATCTCCATACCCACAGCTTTTGCATTTCTATTGCTATTCTCTCTCTCACACACAGCTAGTTTATATAGGTATGTCCCTGGACCTCTGTTCCATGCACCTTTTGGAAGTAGACTCAAGTCTACTAAAGCTCATGCCACCAGCTTCTTTCTTTCATTTAGTCAAAGAAGCTGCAGGACCCCTCTGCATACTGATTTTTCAGACTAACATGGCGTTGTCTTCAAATTAATGAATCCTGGTGAATCTTCAGCTTTGCAGTGTGGAATGTTGTAAATTTAGGGTCTCTGTCCTCAGTTCTTCAATCCACTCGTGTGTGTGTGTGTATTATCCAAGACACTGTGTTTATGCTGTTTTGGAATTTGTCTGTATGGTTTACCCTTAAAGATAATAATAAATCCTGCAAAGCTAGGAACAGCTCTCAATGCTACTAATGGTTGGCCATCATGGCCAGAGCCTCTGGTTAGAAACAATATTGAAATAGCTGTTAAAGCAGGTTGAGATATGCTGGTAAGAATGCAACTGGGTATTTACTCTCATGGGAGAAGTCCCTCCACAGCATCCAGGGAGACGTTATTTTCCTTCCCATACAGTGCTTGAAACAAAACACTCCCTTGTCTCCCCTCCCTCTCCCCTTGTCAGCCTTCACAATTCTGCTTCATGTGATTTGCTGGAGAGTTACAGAAGGCAGCTTGTGTGGGGATGCAGATCAAATTGTCTCTTGTCTAGACCTTTTCACACTACAAAATTTTGGCACAACAGTACGATTCCATTTCAACTACAATGGCTGCCATGTATGATACATTGGGGTTTGTAGTCTGGAGAGTGACTAGAGCTCAGTGTTTGAGAATTCTAAACACACTTCTCTAAACTGCAAATGTCAAGATTGCATACATTGTTGCCATGGAATTTAAGTGTAATCATACTGGTATAATTCTGGCCCCTGAAGCAATGTTCCGTAGGCATTGGTACCCAACTGGATTCTAGCCAGTAACATGTTGTACTGAATTTCTTGTTTAAAAAAAGCCTTAGTGTTGTGGTAAATATGAGACACAGTGGCTCATTGGTTAATACACTGAAACTGATGATTGCAAGATCAGAAGATTGTTAATTCGAGGCCCAAGTGCCTCATGATGGAACGAGCTTTCATGACTAGTCCCAGCTTCTGCCAACCTAGAAGTTCAAAAGCATGTAAAAGTGCAAGTAGATAAATAGGTACCACTTTGGTGGGAAGGTAAAAGTGTTCTGTGCAGTCATGCTGGCCACATGATCATGGAATTGTCTTTGACAACGCTGCCTCTTCAGCTTAGTAATGGAGATGAGCACCACCCTCTAGGGTTGGACATGACTTGACAATCTTGTCAAAGGGCAAACATTTAACCTTTTCCTTTTACTGTGGTAAATGTGTAATTACATTTTGTAGTTTTTAAAACTATTTGCAACACTACAATATTACCAAAACATGAATGCAGTTTCCCCTATAGGATCATGTATTAAAGTCCTTTTGGAGGAAATTCTACTGAACAAATTCACAAAGTTGAAAGATTTATCTATAAAATAGATGGTCGAGTCCCATCTGTAGTGGACTGTTCTCTAGTTTATAAATCGACTAACTGAGTTGCTGGGTTGGACAGCTACACCACTCTGGACAACAACATCTAGTGGTCTATTTTATGAATCTTGTTCAAATGAAGTGTGAAAGATTAATATTATTTTTTCCAAGAAGTTAAACAAAATAAACGGAGAAGGAAAATTACTTATCTGTCCTCCGTCCAAGTCATTTTCAGCAGAAGCAAAAATAAAATAAGAATTAAAAAATAAAGAAATACAAAATACCACCAGTTTTGTAGTGGAAGAATGCACCACATATCATCCACCTGAAGATAAATGTCATGCCTTTAGCCAAATACCTGAAATGGGCACAATTTGTCATCTGACTATATTGACCTGAAAGTAGTTTAAGGTTGTGAAATGAATAGCTTTATTGGGGCTACATTTGGATAGCAAAAGTCATATGGATATAAAGTTTACTTTTTAAGTATACTGAACCTTTTAATAATTCCAAGAATATTTGTTCTGGCAGAAATGAAAGTATATCTGCCAGTTTTATAATTCATTCATCATTGAGCTTCATTTCTACCATAGTAGCTGAAGAAGTTCATGAACCAATTGCTCCAGAAATACCTATGCCTACAGACATATGTACAGTGCGGCTGCATCATACGTGGCTTTCAACATATGCTGAAAGCCATGCGGAAAGAAGATTCGATGCACCCCAGAAGGGGTAATGGTGCGTGCACCATGCCGAGCCACAGACACGAGTCCATTATTTAACAGGGCTTGAGCATATGTGGAATTCCCCTTACACGGGGCAGTCCAGAACAGATCACTCACTTAAGGGAAGTGGCCACTTTATAGAGCCATACACACACACATACACACACATGCATGTGTGTGTGCATAAACATATGCAAGAACAAGTCATAGGTCTAGAACACACTGCAGAAAAAAAAATCCATTTTGAGACCGTTTTACTTTCCTGGTTCAATGCTAGGGGATTCTGAAATTTGTAGTTTGTTGTGGCACCAGGGCTTTCTGACAGAGAAGACTAAATGCCTCACAAAACTACAGTTCCCAGAATTCCCTAGCATTTATCCAGAGCAGTTAAAACCGTCTCAAGCTGGATTATTTCTGCAGTGTGTTTTGGACCATAGTCTCCCACCCTAAGATAAAGGCAATAGCAAACTAACTGTGGCCAGGAAAACTATATGATAGGATTACCAAAAATTGGAGTTGACATCCAAATAACATCGAGATCATGGAAGCTATGTTACCTGAAGTCACGTGCACACACACACACACACTTTGCAATCTCTGCAGCATCTGGAGTTTATGATGTAAGAGGGCACCAAAAAGCACTAGGCAAGCTAGACCACAGAAACCCACTGGGTGACTTTAGGCAAGTCACGCTCTCACAGACTCAGAGGAAGGTAATGACAAATCCCCTCTAAACAAATCTTGCCAAGAAAACCCTGTTTGCCTTAAGGTAACCATAATTCAGGGTCACCATAAATCAGAAATTACTTGAAGGGACACAATAACAACAATAAAGCTAGAGACATGTGAGAGACAGACTCAATATATAATCTTCAAAACAACAACAACAAAAACCATTCAGAACATCAACATTCATATGGACATTCATATGCCCATTAATTCATTTGCAAATGAACATCTCTTGATTCTTACACTTGGCCCACAGGCAAACAAAAATCCAAACTGTAACAACAATTCATCACATCGCTACTTATCCCTATCACTTCTGCTCTCTCTAAGTTGTCTTTAACTCTCTAAACCTTGAGTAATGTTGTATTTCCAACTCCAGATAGAAGTATGTTTGCATATAGTCACTTTAATGTTATGTAATTCTTTGCACTTTATGCCTTTTAATGCTGTTTTAACTTGTGTTTAAAATTAGTTTTATTGTATTTAAACTTTTTATTAGGAGTTTTAAAACTGTACTATTTTTATGATGTTGTGTATTTCCTTGGGCCCCTCACTGGGAGAAAGATGGGGTATAAAATAAATAAATAAATAAATAAATATTATTATTCCACTTTCCAAATATCTAAAATTTACAATTCTAGTTTCAAAGTAAACATGACGTGAACAGAGATAGAGGACAAAGAAGGAGCCAGGGTATGTCATATCAATATATCAAATTGGCATTTGCTAGATGCATCTGAAGTCACTTTAACTAGTTTTTCTCTTAAACAAATAGGTTTACTATTTGCTTTGCACACAAAAACAAAAATTCTGAAATCAGAAAAATATCAGATAGATGCACAATGTCCATTGACATTATATTTCCTTCTCTTCACTGCAATTGACTTTCCATATTCCAAACACCAGTTGGGGATATACTGGGCATGATGTTTCTTTAAAAACCACAGCTGCCTTCCATACTTCTCCCTAGTCCTCTGAAACTTTTCCTTCCAAATAAATGCTGTTTTGATCTGCTTTGTAGCTAAGGCAGTGACTACATTCACTGAAGGAGCCAAGATACCTAACCATAGCCCACTGTTCTGGAGGTTTCATGAGTTCAAAATTGTTTAAAGATACAGATTTGATTTAGAATAGTTTAAAGGTATGGTCAGAAAGAGCAGATTAGACTCATTTGTGTTAGATACAGGCCTGTAGATACAGGTGTGTTACATACACTCCATGTGGTGATAGTTCTAAATTGTGCAGGATCCCCTCTTCAGACTTTCTGTATCCAACATATGCACTACTTTCAAGGATCTGATAGAAAGTACATAATGGCTGAATAACCCAATTAGGATCTCTCATTGTGACATGCAAGAACAAAATACATATAGAAAGCTTCCCACCAACTGGCCATACAAATCTAAGTAATATGGGACAAAGACGGAGGAAGATGAATAGGAGGGGAAAAAATCTATCCACCAGATAAATGGAAAGAAGTGGTTGTGGTGGTAGTGGTGGGGGGTTGGCTAGTTGCCAGCAGGATAGGACTGGTATTTTCTTTCAGGATTTGTAGGAAAAGAAACAATTTGTGTGACAGAGGGAGAAAGAAAGATTTCTATTCAGTGAAGAAACATAGAATAATCTGTGAAATTAAAAGTAGGGAGAGAGAAAGGCAAGAGCCACCCATTCCGCACCCTAATATTTCCAAACATGGAATTATCCTTGAGCTAAGAATGGTTTGAATTATTTGCCGTGCCAGCAATCCACGTGCATCTTTAACTTGTTAACGGGGAAAAAGTGAATTAGTTACACACACAAAACTTGCATATGCATTGTATATTTCTAAACCACTTTCCACTTGACCTTCCATTACAAATATTCTCTAGATTCATGAAATGACTTGATTGTATAATAGCTAAAGACATTTTCTCTTTTATAAAATATGTGAATGTAGGATGCATGCGTCAGACATGCAACACTGTGAAAGAGCAAATAATTTAAAGTAGCATAATGTTTTCATGAAATATGTCTCTCCCTATTTGTAATACTGTATTCCAAACAATGTCTTTTCCCCCTGCTGCAGAGAGACAAGCAGACATAATAGGACATGATACAATGTATTAGTAACATTGCTCTAAATACTCAGCTTGGGTGCTCTCCAGAAGAGCAGGGAAAAGCCAATTTTATAATCATAATGCCAAAACTGAAAGACCAAATGTTAGGGCCAATGTCTATTTCTCATAATTCTTCATAGTTTCTCACTGTGAAATTATCTTTCAACTATGAAGCCATTTGTCTGTGTGAGTCCCACAAAATAATCCAAGCACAGAGTGTCACCAGAGATCTTGTACCATATTCATCCATAAGCCATGACAGGCTTTCTTGATCTTGGACAGGTACAAACTTCACATTGCCACATGTCTAGATTTGCTCTGTAAATAGAACAATCACAATTGCATTTTTAGATCCTTCTGACTTAATGTAGTGAGTTATGCCTACAGTATGAAGAAATATATTTGAACACTAGTTTTCACCGTTTCTGTCATCTGAACATGTCCAGGTTCTTGTACTGTGTCGAAAAAGTGCATGCAGTGGCTACTTCCACTTTGATGATTAGATGTTGGTTGTTTATTTAATATCCAATCTTGAATTAATTAAAATATGAATTAAAGGAGCTTTGTTTATTTATTTGAAATAGAAGATGATTTGTGTCAGAATTCCAAAATCCAAAGCTGGGGATTGCCCATCCATGGACTTTAGATTCTTATGAATCAACATGATCACTTTTGGGAATTTCCATTGGAAATGATAAAAAAACGAACAACTTATGTCTCCCCCCAGTGGACATTTTAGCTGAAAACAGACAATACCATATTAGATTCATCAACAAAAACTTAATGAAAATTCATGTATATGTTACTGGCAGTGGGTTAGGTTTACACTCATACTATAGCAGAGATGGAGTCACATTGTGGGGGCAGAGCAGAGATGGGAACATGCAGCCCCTCAATATCATTTTTGAAGCCTCCAAGAACATCTGTTCCCCCACTCCCTTTTAAAATACTTTTTACCTGAATGTTAATTTACAAAATTTCCGTGACATATGCTGGGAATCTATGAGGCTATCCACATAATGCCTCACATTGTCCTGTTTGGATAATACAGGCTATTAATACTGGGGTATGGATTAGGCCAGGATTGGTCAAACTGGATGCATATTCAGTGGATCTGGCTTGATCCTATGTCAAAGAATATTAGCACAGGTCAAAATGACCCACCATTTGCAGCAGAGTTTCATAGAAACTCCATGGCAAACGCTGGCAGACCGCACAGCCCTTTGTGTCCCTTTCCTCCCTCCACCATTGCTGCTAATGAGAAGACCCCTTTTGTTGCATCTGACATGGAAATGGGGCACCTGGCTGCATTGTGCAGTTAGGCACCCTGTTTCCACATCAGATAAGGTGATAGGGGTCTTCTCACTAGCAACAATGGCAGAGGGAGGTAAGGGGCATGACACAGTGGCACATTTGTGGCATGGCAACAGGTGACAAGGTAAACATCTACCCACCCACCTCTACACCAACCCATGGACCAGTCTCGCCCATCTGCTCAGGCCCCGTGTGTGTTGTGTGTGTTGGAGGGGAGGATGGTATTTCACCAGGAAGTAAACCAGAAGTCAAAATGACTAATTTTGCAGCCAACTTCAAAGCTGTCTTAAGAATGAAGACTTCATAACTGTATTTTATGCCAAGAGCAAACTTTTATTTTATTTTACTTTATTTTTTGTGGACCAATGATATTCACTGGTTAAGGCTATTACATCTTAACAATTTATGATTAGCACACATATCTTTAGATGTATGGAACAAATCAGTATAATTGTGGGATTCAGAAAAGAATACTTGCCATAATGAAGATGGCAGCTGAATACAAATGTGTACCTGGAATACATGGTCCATCTGAGGGTGGTCTGGTGCCACCTTTTTTTACTGTGCACCTTCGCCACAGCAACTAGAAACAGCAGTAAATGTGCGCAGTAAAAAAGGAGCACGCACACCCAGCTCCTTTTTTGTGTCACAGTTGCAACACAACCCCCCCCCCCTTTCGGATGTCACAACTGTGCAGCACCATATGGACGCTGCACAGCTGCGAAGGCATCACTATGTATACCATTTAAATGGCACTATGTAGCGATGATGCCCCCGTCATGTGCTAGGGTTGTGGGGCATGTATATGCTCTGCCCCAAGGCAACCCTAGCACGTGATGGGGCACCTCATAGTGCCAGTCTGTTTTGGGCCAGAGTGTTCTTTCTCCTTGCTCTGCAGGCAAAGGCCATTGTGTTTAAGCACCCTTTGAGGACTGATTGTTCAAAGGAAAGAAGCCTTTCATAACATGCTATATTATTTATATTTCTTCTTTTTAACAGTCATGATTTTAATTGCTTTTAATTCTACTGAAGTTTAATTATATATATTTTAACAATTGTGTGATCTGAATTTTTTACTTTTTTTTTTAACTTTTGCAAGTTGAGTCCCAGATATAAACATCATTATCAACAACAATCCTGATTTGCTGTATTAAGTCATGTAAGAGAATCAGTTGCATTGTTTCTACCCACAAAGAACTGGGAATTACAAGATGGTAACAGTTTGTTTGTTTTTTAAGTTGCACATACACCTAAAATGTCCAGAATGCTTGCAGTGTCTGGGGGATCTGTTTGTCCATTTAATAGTTATCCATTTAATATCCATTTAATATATTTTTAATCTTTTAAAATTTTATAACTATTTATTGATTTAAGTTGATTTTACTATAAGCCATCCTGGGATCTTCAGAAAAAGGGTAGAATACTGGTTTGAGCATTGGACTATGACTCTAGAGACCAAGGCTGGAATTCCTGCTTGTCTATGGAAATCCATTGAGTGACACAGTCAGAAGAAGGCAATGGCAATCCCCAATCAATCATATCTTGCCACAGAAATCTTGTGATAGTTTGTCTTAGGCAGGCACACAACAATACCAACAATAAATATTTTAATTAATAAATAAATATTCCTCCATCCCTAATTGTAAATGTATACTGTATCTTTCATTCACAGAGTGTATATGGATACACTGTATCTTTTTTCAGTCCTGTAAAGAAACAAATCCCAGGGTACCATAGATTAAAAAAAAATAATAATTAAAAAAAAGTTGTGAAAAAGTAAAATTGTGAAGTTTACCATAATTGGCAGCCAGGTTAATATTATATATTATAACTATTGTAATTATAGTAACAAGAGTAATATAGGACATTACCCCTACAGTTAATCTCAAAATTGAATAAGTTCTTTGCACTGTAAGATATGTTTGTAGTTGGACAATTTCTCAGACTTTAATATTTTACATTTTTATTTTCAACTACAACTATTTTGTGTTTCCCTCTCAAAAATAAAATGTTCTAGTCTGTCCAGCAGCTCTTTCTTTGACTTATCAGTTGTGAGCCTTCCATTTTTCATTACTATTTGACCTTTATAGGGATGGGACTGTGTGGAAACAGAGCAAAGCAGGAAGAAGAAAGAATGTAATATTGTGTGTGACATTCAGGTTCCTATATATCCAAACTTAACTTCACATTCTATCATGCCTGTCAATTGTAAAAAATGCTATGTCACAGACTATTTTAAAGACATTCTCTCAACAGGTTAAAGGGAATAAAGAAAACCTGCAAAATATCTGTACTTCATTATTTTGTTACACAAAGTTTTGGTTTTTTTAAGTATAAAAGACCATAACAGTTATGCATGTAATACCGGACTACCAGGCCGGACTACCTGGACTCTGTAGGCCCCAAAGCCATCCCTCCCCCCCGGCAAAGCTCCGCAACATTTTGTACTGGTCTATTTTTACGATCGTTTGCACAGCAGTTATGGGAGCGTGGGGGTTGATTATACCAGCTCATAACTCATTTTTCATTTACCACCACATACTTATGTCCTCTACTAGAGCTATGACTGGACTGAGTTTAACTGGCTTGTTTTCAACCCTCTTCTGAGCATGGAGCCAGGACTAGCCTGGGGGCTATCATCAAGGTTGTGCGGGGGAAGGGAAGGTATGGCAGCAACAGAGTGAACAGATGTTACAAAAGAAGTAGGGATAGATGTCTGGTATCTATTCTTCAGTTCACTCTGTTTCCCAAGATAAGACGGAGAGCGCACCATCCATTCCACAATCCCTTAACCTGCTCCTTTGCAATGTCAGGTCGGCCAAGAGCAAGACCCATATCATCCACGACCTCCTTGTGGATGAACAGGCCGACCTGGCATGTTTTACCGAGACCTGGCTGGGTGATGCCAGTGCTGCTACATGGGTGCAGGCTCTCCCAGCGGGTTACACGGTCAGTGAGCAGGTAAGGGAAAGTGGGCGGGGGGGGCGGAGTGGCTATAGTCCATAAAACCAACCTAACCTTGATCAGGAAACCTGTCCAGAAAACAATCCACATCGAGTGCATGTACCTCAGCTTGAAGTCCAGGGATAGTTTGGGGATTCTATTAGTCTACTGGCCACCCCGTTGTCTAGCAGACTCCCTATCTGAGCTGACTCAGCTGGTCTCTGAGTTGTTGTTGGAGACACCCAGACTTTTGGTCTTGGGTGACTTCAACATCCCTCTCAAGACCAGCCCTTCTGATCTATCTGGAGCAGCTCGGGAGTTCATGGATACCATGACAAGCATGAACCTATTCCAATTGGTCAACGAGCCGACTCATTGTGCTGGTCATACACTCGATGGGATTTTTAGTACGGAACAGCAACATCCGTGGGCAGAGGTAACTAAAACCTCTGGCTTGTCATGGACGGACCATTTCCTGATCAAGCTGGAGCTAAAAGCCGCTATCCGTTCCCCCGGGGGTGACGGACCCATTAGATCGGTCCGCCCTCGAAGGCTGATGGAACCAATCAGTTTCCAGAAGGCCTTAGAGGGTTTAATGGTTGGCAGTGCCGGTGATCCCGTCAAAGCCTTGGTCACCACCTGGAACACCGATCTTCCCAAGGCTCTCAACGCGATTGCCCCCGAGCGTCCTCTCCAACCCGCTCCTAACCGTAAGCCCTGGTTCACAGAGGAACTTAGGGAGATGAAGCTGGTTGGACAACGACTAGAGCGCAAGTGGCGGAAAACTCGGCTCTTATTCAACAGAACTCGCCATAGGCAGCATCTTCACGCCTATCGGGAGGCTTTGCATGCAGCACGAAGAGCCTTCTGCTCTGCATGCATTGCGTCTGCAGAGTCCCGTGCAGCAGAGCTATTTAGGGTGGTGGGGGAGCTAACACAGGTCCCTCCTGCGTCAAATCCCCTACTTGACCCTACAACGGCCTGCTGTGACGCGTTTAATACCTACTTTGCAGATAAAATCTCTCGCATAAGGGCCGACTTAGATGTCAATTTTCCACCAGAACCAATAGATGAGGTGTCCAACAACTCAGTTGATGTCATTTTGCTGGATGAATTCCAGCCTGTGAGTACCGATGATGTGGACAAGCTTCTTGGAAGTATGAAAAAGACGACCTGCTCCCTCGATCCCTGTCCATCTTGGCTGGTCGTCCAGGGAGGGGAAACACTGAGGGTATTCCTTAGGGATACAATCAATGCGTCCTTCAGAGAAGGCTGTTTACCATCCTGTCTGAAGGAGGCAGCTGTTAAGCCCCTCCTGAAGAAGCCTTCTCTTGACCCCCTGGACAGGAACAACTATAGACCAGTGTCCTTGCTCCCTTTTTTGAGCAAGGTGATCGAGAGAGCAGTTGCCTCTCAACTCCAGGTTGTCTTGGATGAAACCGATTATCTTGATCCATTTCAAACCGGCTTCAGGACAGGACATGCAGTGGAGACTGCCATGGTCGCTCTGACCGACGACCTCTGCCTGAGTATCGACAAGGGTAGTGTGACCCTGCTGGTGCTCTTGGATCTCTCGGCGGCTTTTGATACTGTAGATCACTCCATCCTCTTGAGTCGACTGAGGGAGTTGGGGATTGGGGGCACCACACTCCGGTGGCTCTGGTCCCTTCTCTCTGGGAGATCTCAAAGGGTGAGGCTTTGGGACAGTTGCTCCTCCAAGATTGAGCTTAACTGTGGTGTCCCTCAGGGCGCCATCCTGTCCCCGATGCTATTTAATGTCTACATGAAGCCGCTGGGTGAGATCATTCGGAGGCATGGAGCTCAGTGTCTTCAGTACGCTGATGACACTCAGATATACCTTTCCATGACCAGATCGTCGGTTCGGACTTCAGATGGCGTCTCTCCTCTTAATGACTGCTTTGCAGCGGTAATGGATTGGATGAGGAAAAACAGGCTGAAACTCAATCCAGACAAAACGGAGGTACTAGCTGTTACAGGCCCAAAACCAGGTTCGGGAATACATCTTCCGGTCCTAGATGGAGTCACACTCTCCTCGAAGGACCCTGTTCGCAGTCTGGGGGTGCTCCTTGACTCGTCGCTTCACATGACTAGACGGGTGAATGCGGCAGTCAGGAGTGCCTGTTATCAGCTTCGGCTGATACGCCAGCTGCGCCCCTACTTGGATCAGAGGGACCTGGAAACAGTGGTGCACGCTTTGGTAACCTCACGTTTGGATTTCTGTAACACGCTCTACATGGGGCTACCCTTGTGCCTAACCCGGAAACTCCAACTAGTTCAAAATATGGCAGCCAGGCTTGTTAGTGGAACACCTAGGAGACAGCACATTACACCTGTGCTTAAAGCTCTCCACTGGCTGCCAATTAGTTTCCGGGCGCAGTACAAGGTGTTGGTTTTAACCTTTAAAGCCCTACATGGCTTGGATCCATTTTATCTCAGGGACTGCCTCTCCCCATATGAACCCCCCCCCCCCCCGGCATGCTTCGGTCCTCTGGGAGAAATCTGTTGCAGCCCATGAAGACTAGGTTAGCGTAGACCTCCCAGAGAGCCTTTTCTGCTTCTTCTCCCAGGCTATGGAATGGCCTGCCGGACGAGATGCGTCTCATTACATCACTAGACTGTTTCAAATCAGCCTTAAAGACACATCTCTTCCGGCAGGCCTTCCCTGAAACTGTATAATCTACCCAGCTCCTAAAATCTTTCAGCCAATTCCCAACTCCTTATCCCCCCCCCCTCTGTATTTTGTTGCTACCCATGCTGTGGCCAGCATTGTGGTTTTTGTGTATTATGTTGTATTGTCTTTTTATTGTTAGTAATTTAATTTTAAACTTAACTAGTTTAATCCTATTTTAAGGGGGGGGGGGAGGTTGACATGGAATTCTTGAATTATTTTAATCTGTAATCTGTTTTTTAACCTTGTTGTACCCCGCCTCGATTGTTTTACAGAGGGGCGGGTAAGAAATAAATATTATTATTATTATTATTATTATTATTATTATTACTATTACACATTTCAGTGGTCAGATTTCCACCATCCCTTATGTGGTCAACATATGAGAAAGTATCAGTGAGAAACTTGATGTAGATCAGTGATTTAAAAGGAAATCTTTTTCTCTTACTGATTCTCTGCCTCCTTTTCAGATTTGGTTCCAGCACAGACTAAATTCATGCTACAAAGAAAGCCTTCACCTGCTTCCAGCTATCCCAGACAGCAACCTAGTTAGATGAGAGTTATCCATAAGTCAACACCTTCCACACCTTATCCTTTCCCTTTCAAAGTCAAATACCAGAAGAGCTGCTCCAAAAGATATAACACCTTCATTTCTGTTTTAGGCAGCTGGAGGAACAATTCTGAGATTACTAGAAGAGGTTAGCACTTTGCCAGTCTTCAATACCTAGTAAAATGTAAGGCACACTACCCAGAAGGGTACCATCCTTCAAATGCATTCAATACACCTCAGGTACAATCCAGGAATTCAATCTGTAAATTAAGTCCTGGCATAAAGTTTCAAAAGTAGCTAACTAACCCACAGGGGATCTAGCAGACAGTTCCTTCAATTTAAGCTTAATAAAAACTGAGGATGCAAATATTTAAGGGATTATTTTTGTTATGGCTTGGGAGATTGACCATGATGACCCCACAGGATTCTTTTCTGCTTTTTAATTCTTGTCTCTAAGATATTCTAATAGAACTCTCACTGTGGGTATCCTGGAACATTAAATAATAATAATAATAATAATAATAATAATAATAATAATAATAATTCATTTTATTTATATCCTACCTTTTCCCAAAGATTTGGACTCAAAGTAATTTATGCATTTTACAAACTACAGTTAAAAACAATTAAAAACTGAGTAGGGGGATGCAGTGGCTTAGTGGTTAAGATGCCAGTTCTGACAATTGGAAGATCAGAAGGTTGGCAGTTCAAGGCCCGAGCGCTGCATGATGGGGTGAGCTCTTGTCACTAGTCCCAGCTTCTGCTAACCTAGCAGTTTGAAAGCATGCAAATGCAAGAAGATAAATAGGTACCACTTTGGTGGATAAGTAACAGCATTTGGTGCAGTCATGCTGGCCACGTGACCAACAGAGTAGTCCTCGGAAATGGCTGGCTCTTTGGCTCAGTAATAGAAGTGAGCACCCAGTTATGACTAGATATTCATGTCAAGAGACTACCTTTACCTATTTTAAAAAACTGAATTAAACTAAAAACCATATTAATTCTAAACTTCAAGACTTTTAAAACAATACAGTTAAAACAATATGGCACTTACAGTACTTTTCCAGTTCTAAAATCCAGTCAGAATAAAAAAAATTTGGCCTGTTGATGGAAGGACAGCAAGGAATGGACTGTTCTAGCCTCCTTACAGTCAGAGTTCCAAAATGTAGGGGCAGCCACTGAGAAAACCTTCTCCCATGTTCCTATCAGCCATATCTGTGAAAGTGGCAGGACCAAGAGAAGGGCCTCTTATGTGGATCTGAGAGTCTGGGCAGGTTTATATCGAGAGATATGGATTGTTCGATAGCCTGGACCAGAGCCATATAAGGCTTTATGAGTCATAACAAACCCTTGAATTGTGTTTGGAAATAAACTAGCAGCCAATGGAGTTTTTGTAACAGGGGAGTTGTATGATGCCTGTAAATAACCAGCCCGAGTTAACAGTCTAGCTGCGGTTCTTTTTACCAGCTGAAGTTTCTGAACACTCTTCAAAGGCAACCCCATGTAGCGCACATTACCGTAATATTTCAGATATTCTGAAAAAGATAGTTTTCAGTTTCCAATGTGTTTTAGTGAGAGGTGGGATGGCCTAGGAAGGCACAGAGGAAATGATTAATTGTTCTCCTCACATTAGATGAGGGAAGGCAATAACTGAGCTGTGGGTGTCTAGTGCAAAGTTAGTCAATGCTGGAACTGGGTCAGAAAAGAAAACAGATGAGTTTGCTCTCTGCAGGAAATCCTATTGCCCTATGGGATCCTCTAGAAGGCTAGTGGGGAACAGGAATCTATCAGATTATGGCCAGAGGGATTTTTGGGTGTAGAATCTGTCTTGATGGTGATAGCTTTACATCATAGGTATGTATGGAGAAGTTTTTGGATGGAAGAGAACAATGCCATATTTTGCTTACAAAACAAATGGAAAGGGGTTTATTAATTGGACAGAGTTTCCACTGATAGTAGTTAGAATCACCTTTGATTATAGGCTGTTTTAAAAGTCTTCTAGCCAGTATGCAAATATTCACTTATTTTGCTTCCATACCCAAGAAAGTGTACTTTAGAAGTGGCCTCTCTTGAGCAGGATTATGGGAGTTTATGTGTATCTGTACATTTTTGAATGACTTTTCATGTTGAAGGAGTTTTTAGCAAAAAAATTCATTTGAGCAAAACACATTGCTCAAAAGCTCCTTTTTGTTGCAGTTGCTCCCTGGCTTCTATAAGAACCTTAGCTACCTCCTTTGGGTAAGCACAGAGCAGTTGCCTCTGTGGAAAATGCTGTGAATCCCATTACAAATATGGCATTCCATCTCAGAGGTTTTCCCATCATTCCTCTCTCTTTTTAAATCTCTCTCTCCTCCCCCCCCTTTCCTTTTTCATAACCTGAGCTACACTTCCTCCTTACTGAATCCAAAGTCCCACAGAGTTTCATTAATCCATCTCTATTCAGTTCTTCTTTGTGGTCTCTGCAAATCACACAAACGAGTTATTCTGCACCTGCACAGCAATTTTGGATCCTACTAGAATCGCTAGGAAAGAATTTCCCGCCCTTTCTCAATTTCTTTTGTCCGCCACATGAGCAGCACAGAGAACCTAGCTTGGAATTTACTCCTTCCTTTCACTTTTACTTTTGACCATGTTTTGGTTCTGACTTCTCTTTTGGATAGTGATTTGGCTTGTCTTGCATTCGGATTAACAGTAATGCTTGGCCTGTTTGACCATTCTTCTGTCTTTGGCTTGTTTTTTTCCACAATGTCCTCGCACTCCTTCAAGAAGTGCACTGAGTGAAGAGGGAAAATGTCCAGCCAGGATGGCCACTCTTTATGCCTGCTTTGTCTGGGTGAGGACCATGTTACTTCGACCTGCCCTCAATGCAAGGCCTTCACTCCACTGGCCAGGAAAAACAGGGAAATGCATCTTCATTCTCTTTTATATGTGCAGATTCTTAAGCCTCCCTTTGCCTTTACAGTCCCTGCCAAGGCTCTTCTCACCGAGGGCAAACCTTCATCTGAAGTTCCTGGGTCTCCAATCCAAGAGAAATGCAAGAGGATGACCAAAATGTGGCTGGCCAGCCATCATCTCCCAAACGAAAAAAGTTTTTCAGCTCACTTCAATCTTGTGCCCCCCTTTGGGGATCATCTCACCCATTTTTACCACTGTTGGGCCACCATAACATCTGACTCCTGGATCTTACAAATTGTCTGGAGGGGTTACTCCCTGGAGCTCAAACCATCTTGACCACCCCCCTTCAGACACCCTTCTCGATGAAGTGTGCTTTCTACTTGACAAAGGGGCCATCAAACCCGTGTGCCCCTCTCGAACCCGAGACTCCCCCCTTGATACTTTATTATTTCAAAATCCAATGGAGGTCTGTGTCCCATCTTGGACTTAAGCTTTCTGAACTCTTTCGTCTTTTATAAGCACTTCCATATGGTAACCCTTCCTTCCATCTTACCCCTGCTACAAGAGTCAGTTTGGTTTCCAACTTTGGATCTTCAGGATGACTAGTTCCACATCAGCATCCAAGAGGACCATCAAGATCTCCCTGCTTTTGCTGTCGGTCCTGACTGCTTTAGCTACCGTGTTTTGCCCTTTGGACTCTCCATGGCACCGAGGGTGTTCACCAAATACATGGCAGTTGTGGCAGCCTACCTCCATTAACAAAACAACATTGTTTTTCCATACCTTGACAATTGGTTATTCCTCTCCCCAACCAGACTTATGCTCTCCTCTCATCTCGAGTCCTCTCTTTCTCTCCTTCGAGCCCTAGGACTGATGGCCAATGTGGAAAAATCCACTCTTCATCCAACTCAAAAAGTGCAGTTCATAGGCGCCATGTTAGATTCCACAATGTCATGAGCATCTCCTCCTCAGGACAGGTCTGTGAACCTCAAATCCTCCATCCATCAGAGCTCGAACAGTTCAAGTCACCTTAGGCCACATGGCATCCACGACCTACATTACTCCATCGGCCTGACTCTTCATGTGTCCCTTCCAGTCCTGGTTCCTCTCCATTTTCAACCCAGCTCTCGACCATCCACAGATGTTGATAACCATCCTGAAACCAGTGGCTTGCTCCCTTTATTGGTGGCTCAATCCATGCAACATCTGCGTGGGCATTCCTTTTCTTCCTCTGCAACCCCAGATCACACTCACCACAGATGCCTCCACCACCAGCTGGGGAGTCCACTGCAACGACCTCTCCATCAACGGGAGATTGTCGCCTGAAGACTGCCAACTTCACATCAACACGCTGGAGATGTTGGCTGTTCTGAAGGCCCTGAAGTCCTTCGAAACCACACTTTCAGACTAGGTTGTTCTCCTCACCGACAACACGATGGTGATGTACTATATCAACAAGCAGGGAGGCACAAGATCTTCTACCCTGCTCGATCTTACACTAAAGATCTGGAACTGATGTATCCCCAGGCACATCACCTTGCAGGCCATTTACTTTCCAGGGGAGGAAAATGATCTTGCAGACAAATCGAGCAAAGCTCCAGACTCCTGCTATGAGTTGAAGCTCAATCCGCAAGTTGTCCACTGCCTCTTCTCCCTGTGGAGAACTCCAGACATCAGCCTTTTTGTCTCCCATCTCAACTTCCAATGCAGTCAATACTGTTCCATGATCCCATTTATTCAGTGCCAAGGGAACACCATCCTCTTCCACTGATTGGGCAAAAAGTTTGTTGTGTTTCCTCCTTTTCCTCTGATCACCATCTCAACCAAGACATCATTCTGCTAACGCTTGCCCCAAACCCGATTAATGACACCGAGCCCTGACCCCACATCCTTGATGTGAGGCGGGCTCTGGCCTTCTACCTTGATTGGCCCTCATCCTCTAGGCATTCTTACAGACTGTTTGTCTGCTACTCTGTTCCTAAACTTGGACTCCCTGTTACTCCACAATGTTTCTCCAAGTGGATAACCTCCACTATCCATCTTCCTTATGAACTCCTTGGGAAGACTCCCCCTGCTCAAATTTGAGCAGATTCTACCAGGGCGGTAGCTACCTCCTCTGCCTTTTTGTCCAGAATATCTTTGGAGGACATTTGCAAGACTGTGGTTTGGTCATAACCTCTGACCTTTATCAAGCGTTACAGGCTTGATACCAGACACCAACAAGAGGCAGCCTTTGGCAATGCTGTTCATTCTGGAATTCACTAAAGTTAGTTGACACCTGTTAATAATTGACACTCATGCTGTTTTTTTCTGGTTTATTTGTCTTTATTGCCATGAGTGAAAAGAGATCTCTCAGCCAATCATGAAGCAGCATGTGACCAACCAATGGAAAGCTGGCTGGGCAGGGCTATAAAAGGACCTTTCAGGGAGTGAAAAGGGGGTTAGTTTTGGGAAAGAGTTACATTGAAGGGAGGGTGTGCTCTTAGAGTTCCTGAGGGAACATTATTAAAAAAGCCCTCCCTCGACCCCCTGGTTCATAATAATTATCGGCCAGTTTCGCTACTGCCATTTTTGGGGAAGGTGATTGAGAGGGCGGTTGCATTCCAGCTTCAATCGATCTTGGAGGATACGGATTTTCTAGATCCATTTCAAACCGGTTTTCGGGCAGGCCATGGGGTTGAGACTGCTATGGTCGCCCTGGTCGATGATCTCCGTCTGGGCATCGACAGGGGTAGCGTGTCCCTGTTGGTGCTTTTGGACATCTCAGCGGCTTTCGATACCATCGACCATGGTATCCTTCTGGAACGCCTGGCGGAGGTGGGAATCGGGGGCACTGCACTTCAGTGGTTCCGGTCCTACCTCTCTGGGAGGTTCCAGATGGTGCAGCTGGGGGACGTGTGCTCCGATAAGAGGGCCCTCACTTCCGGGGTCCCTCAAGGAGCCATTCTGTCCCCCATGCTCTTTAACATTTACATGAAACCGCTGGGAGAGATCATCCGGAGGCATGGGGCGCGGTGTTATCAGTACGCTGATGACACCCAAATAGTCTTCTCTATGTCTCCGACTGATGCAGTGACCAGGGATGGCGTCGCTCCTCTCGTGGCCTGTCTGGAATCGGTAATGGACTGGATGAGGGAAAACAGACTCAGCCTGAATC
The DNA here is from genome assembly GCA_034509955.1 of Urosaurus nigricauda. NCBI lineage: Eukaryota > Metazoa > Chordata > Lepidosauria > Squamata > Phrynosomatidae > Urosaurus > Urosaurus nigricauda. The sequence goes on from JAOEGL010000003.1 coordinate 62,629,073, forward strand.
CAGAGAAAACGGAAGTACTCGTGATAGGTTCCCCTGGCCCAGGGATGGAGGTGGTTCCACCTGTCCTGAACGGGGTCACGCTCCCCGTGAAGGACTCTGTACGCAGTCTGGGGGTGCTCCTTGATTCGTCGCTCCATCTGACTTCTCAGGTGGATGCGACGGTCAGGAGCACCTGTTATCAGCTTCGGCTGATACGCCAGCTGCGTCCCTACCTGGACCGGAGGGACCTTGAAACAGTAGTACATGCCCTGGTAACCTCTCGATTGGACTTCTGCAATGCGCTCTACATGGGGCAGCCTTTGTATCACACTCGGAAGCTTCAACTAGTGCAAAATATGGCAGCACGGGTGGTCACTGGTGCTCCCAGGACCACCCATATAACACCAATTTTGAAAGATCTACATTGGCTGCCTATCCGCTTCCGGGCTCAGTACAAAGTGCTGGTTATTACCTATAAAGCCCTAAATGGCTTGGGCCCAGAGCACCTGAAGGACCGTCTCTCCTCACACAATCCGCCCCGCACACTTCGATCGACTGGGCAACAACTTCTAAGAGTTCCAGAGGCTAGATTATCGTCAACAGCAAAAAGGGCATTTTCCGTTTCGCTCCCTAGCCTCTGGAACTCACTGCCCACGGAGCTTCGTTTAGCCGCCTCTCTTAATTTGTTTAAGAAAGGGCTAAAGACATTTTTGTTTGAGCAACCCTACCAATGATTTCCTCTCCTATGTTATCTTATTATTCCCTCATCATGATCGGACTGGATGTTCCATTAAGCCCTGGCGGACATTGTACCCTACCTTCTATTTTTACTGTGTTTGAATGTTTTAATTTTTATATATATGCTTTTAACTGTTTAACTGTACACCGCCCTGATCTTTGGAAGGGCGGTATAAAAATAAAATTTATTATTATTATTATTAACATTTTAGTTTTGTTTGGTGACCACAAAAGGGTCTTGAGAGTCCAGAGAGGGACTATGTAGGTGTGGGGAGTCTAGTAAGGAGAGGCTCAGAACAAGTCAGTTGTTGAAACAAAGATTACGGTCCATGTACCTGAGATAAGATTGCCTGTGTGGCTGTAGTAATATTATTATTTTGAAAGGACTTCCTGTATCTAATTAATAAGTCAATAGTAACAACTTTGCAATTAATTTAAAGTTTATTTTTATATTTTTCAATAAATTTTTGTTATTGTTTAGACAACTGCTTGGCTTCCGTTTGAATCAAACCACACTATCTAATATTAGTGACAGAGGAGCCGTGCCTTCTCAAAGAGCAGTGTAAGGGTGAAGGTTGGCAGGAGTCCTTCACAGAATTTGGTGACAAGGGTGGGATTAAAATTCCCATAGGGCTGTCACACTGGAGAATAGGTTGTGGGTGGACCATGTGTGTCTGAGAGGGTTCACCACAACTTCCTCCTCCACACAAATCCCACCAATCCTCCCCTCTGTCATGTCCTACACTTTCTTCCTTGTCTGCTCTTTATGGCAGACAAAAGGAACTGAGAAAGTGCAGGAAGACACCGAGCTTATATAGAGAGTTGGTGGAGCTACCACCAAAAAGTCTTCCTTAGTGATTCCAGTAGGAACCGAAATTGCTGCGCAGGTGCAGAATAACCCATTTGTGTGGATTCACAGATGACTACTCGAAGAACTACAGTTACAGGTAAGCAACCTGTCCTTTAACTAATTGTGGCTATATCCATAAGGGTTGTCATTCATTCTTCTTCTTCTTCTTCTTCTTCTTCATCATCATCATCATCATCATCATCATCTTTATTTATGTCCTGCTTTTTTAAAAAAAAAATGGACTCAAAGTGGTTTACAATAAGAACAATACAATTTAAATATATAAAAAGTCAGCATTACCGTGTTTTCCCGAAAATAAGACAGTGTCTTATATTAATTTTTGCTCCCAAAGATGCACTAGGTCTTATTTTCAGGGGATGTCTTATTTTATCCCTGAAGAAGAATTCACAAATGAACATTTTTTATATACTGTATATATATTTATATACAAAAACTTTACTAGGTCTTAGTTTCGGGGAATGCCTTATATTTAGCAATTCAGCAAAACCTCTAACTAGGTCTTATTTTATGGGGATGTCTTATTTTCAGGGAAACAGGGTAAAATAGGTTTACAGTACCCTGTAACCTATTCTTTAAAACCTTTCAGTTTTAAAAGCCTTTTTGAATGAAAATGTTTTAGCCTGCTGACAGAAGGATACAAGGAGGGGGCCATTCTAGGGACCTCTCTCGTGTCCCCACCAACTGTACTTGTGATGGTGCCGAGACTCCGAAAAGAGACTCTCCTGATGATCTCAGGGTCCAGGTAGACCCATACATTCTGCCAAATAGATCAGGTCAGCAGCAGCACTCTGAAATGGGCCCAGAAGAAAACTGACAACCAGTGGAGCTGTTTCAATAGGGGCATTGTATGGTCTCTGTAACTTTCCTCAGTTAACAATCTGGTTGCAATCCTTTCATACCTTGCTTTTTCTCATATCTGTCCAATAGGTGCATCCCAGTTTTTGAACCTCCTTGTGGGGAACGTAAAACAAGGGCATATGCAACAACTGTCTTTATTGCCATTTGTTTCAGTGTAGTAAGCCTAAAAGAATGTTTGCAAGTTAATCATTTTTTTAAAAATAAAAGAAACAATGGCTTATTAGGACAATATTGAATACTAAATCAGAGCTGATCATCTAGGACTCATAGTATAAGGTTGTCTCTTCCCATTTGTACTTCCACAAACATTCAGGACCACTTTAGAGACCAAGATCTTTATCTGTGTGTGAAACAAATTGTGATAGACAAAACAGCATCCTTTTCATTGTCCTTGAATTGTCCAAAACAGGATTCTTTCATTCACCTAGGGATGAAAAGACTATTCATTTCTTGAGAGTTAACAAACCCTTACAAAAAGAATTCTAGACTGATAATTTTCACAGTTTGACACTTAGGCTATGCAAAAATTATATTCAGTATTTTATTTTGTGCATAAAACAGCATTTTCTGAACAGGAAACAAGATTTTTCTCTACAGAAAATATTTCTGTTCAGAAATGTTAATGAGAGAGGATGCTGTTTCCTGTGCAGAAAATATTTTCTTTGTATAAAATGCTGTTTCCTGCGCAGAAAAAAAATACTGTTTTCTGCACAGATACTGTGTGTGAATTTTGTGCAGAATGAGTTCCAAAATGGAAATAGCCCTTGAAAACTGGGCATTACTTCTCTCTATGAAACATGTAGCAATTATATCTGTAGCAAATAATATATTGCTGTTTCAAAAGGCTTTAGATGCACATGAGTGCTGCTTAGGATATATTATTGTCCTTTTCTTAATACTGTTGATCGTCTTTCGTATCTTATGCAGATGTTTCTTTTAACATATAGATATAAAGACATATGCACCAGTATCCAGTGGTTTAATTCGATTAGTGAAAGTATTGTAGCACTAGCAGGAGTCTAGTTCTAATTGATGTTCAAGGGGAGAGTCTAATATAATTCACTTTTTCATTCTGAAGACTGTCTTTTTTCTTTCTTTTCTCTACCAAGCAAATGCTCTGTAATTGGGATACAATTAATTACAATGCATTGGGTGATTGAGTAAATATCCATTAAAATTTGAATCTAAAATTCACTGAATACATTTCAACTTCTTCAGTAGTTTAAACGTATTCTATAAGAGAATGGTCTCAACATTTGGAAGATCATTCCTTCAAAGAAATATATCATGTAAACTGCCAATAATCTTATATATGTATTCACTGACATGAAATTTTAGTTTTTAATTTTAAGTTAAATGACACCATGTTAACTCTATCATGTAAACTTTTTGAAACAAATAGGTCCAACAATATAGTTCTTTATTAAATTCCACATCTTAAAAGTATTTTTCTGTTAAATTTGCTTTTACAAATACTCTGTATTAATATACAAATAATGAAAATTATTTTTGGTAGCTGTTTCAAAAGATTAAACTAGAGGAAAGGCATAAACTTGGGGATTCCTTTCTATGTTGGTCATGAAGATTTCTCATCCTCAAAAATAGTGTGTGTGTGTGCTCGTGCACACACACACAAATTGAAATGTTTACATTACCAAGTAAAAATATTTAAAAACTCAATATAACACACACCAAAGGCATATGTTGGCAGACTTATGGGTTATTTTAAACTTTTCAAGGAAAGCATTTCATTTTTAAGTTCACAGGCTACCTCTGTGTGACAAATACTGAAAGACATAATTTGAGCTACAATCTTTAACTCCCTTATTCCTATTAAATTTAGTGGGCCTTATTTCTGAATAAACATGATCAGGGTTTTTCCATTTATCATTCAGTCTCCCTCCTTCCAGATTGTATAAAACTGAAACACAAGTTAAAGCCTGCAATCTTCTGCAAAGTGAAGACCCCATGAGCCTGAGAGAGACTTGTCTGCACAACTCTGATTTAGTGTTATGTCCATATTGAGCCACACAATAATGCAAGTAATAAGTAATATTTGGACTACATTTGTTTAGTCCTTGACTCTGTGGGACATTATTTTATATGACTTAAATGCTCCTCTGGGTGTTTCTTCAGGACTGTCATGACCAACCTCTGAATATATTGTGGGAAATACTATTATTTATGGTAATTCCATGGCACTTATGGGAAATTCTTCTTTTTGATTCCATTCCTCCTTCTCCACTTCCTCCACCATCCCACCTCCTCGATTTAATTCATATCTTGCCTGTTCCCCAAAATTGTGACTCAAAGTGCCTTGCAATTTAAAAGTATGATGTAGTGAAAACCTTACAAAGGTCAATGTTAAGAAAGAACTAAACTATTTACGATATTAAAACAATTCAAAACATACACAATTAATAAAAACAGTTAAATCAGCTCAATTAAAATAATATAGCAATCCCTTGAAATATCTTTTCCTAAAAACCTTGAGTAGTAGAAGCTTGTCTGTTTTGTTTTGTGTTTTGTGGTTTTTTTTTTTTTGTTTTGTTTTTTTTTGTAAATGTGCCTACCAACAGTAGGAAGCAAGAAGGCAGAAGGCTTTTACAAACCTCCTGAGAGTAATTTCTTTGGGGCAGTTTCTGGGAGGGTCCTGTCTTGAGTCCCCATGAACTGTTCTATGAAGGTAGTAGAACAATAAGAAGACTGGGGCTCTGAACAGATGGGTGCAAAGCTCCATCCTGGGGGTCGATTTTAGGGCTCAGGAGAGTGGAGCATCTGCATGCTCCTGAGACTTACTGTCCCGTCTGTGCGACACCATGGCTTGCCCCCAACCACAAGGGGGGTGCCATGATGACATATGCACAGCGCAGCATCCAAACGACGGCATACCACGCGTACGTCATCCGTGTGCATGAGGGCGTCAATGATGCTGTTGATCTAACTTTTGCTGGGATACTCATATAGTTCTAGGAAACAGGTGGTTCGAATGGAAGAGCTGTTGAATAATTAATTCAGACCAGGTCCAGGTCAGTCACAGGGTATCCAGCAGGATGGAAGGAGAAGCAAAAGTGTGATTCTAAATCAGGAATCATTCAGCAAGTCAGTAGTCCATAAAAACTAAGGGGGTGTGCAGACCGCCCATTAAGGCCTGCCTGCAGGTGGAGTCAGGGTGGGGCATCAGCTTTTTCCACTTTGGAAAGGTGTAGTTGCCATGGCCCCAATCCAGCGCTAAACGGAGTGGCTGCAGACCACCCCTTAGGGGCAGTCTGTACAGCCCCAAAGTCAGCAAAAAGTAGAGTCCTAAAAGCATATCCAGCCCAAGGCCAAGTAAACAGGAATGTCAAAAGTACTGTCAGTCACACAGATAAGACAGTTGTAAGTCAGAGAGATGCTAGGGAGCTGCTGAGAGATTTATGGGCTACTGTCTCCAAACCACCAGGTGCCTAATTAGTTTCCTTCTTAACAACACTGGAAAGGATGCAATCTCTCTTTGTTTCTTCATCATTCCATGAATGATAACATTAGGTCCCCAATGTTTGCAACCTCTTACTGGAGAGTAGTCTTCTGTCTCAATCCCTGGCTGTATGGACTCACAAAGATCATTGTTATCAGGAAGGCAGATTCTTGGCTATCTGCTTTCTCCTCTCCATCTCAATCCTCTGGTTCCAGGGGTTGAGTTATGACAGTGACACACACAGGTGCATTATACTATTAACATTTGTAACTTCCAAGATGATCCATAAGGGAAAGCTAGCTGGAAATTCAGCAGGTGTTCCCTCCCCAAAAACTCACAAATCTCAAGAGATTGAGATTTTAGATCTTCATGGGGACAACAATTACATAGAATCTCACAAGAAAATATAGACACAATTGTTTCAAATAGAGAAAACCTTTACCTTTACCAAGACAAAGTAGATGCATGGCACCATAAGGGCTCTCACCAGCATTCAGGTTTTATGCTTTGTGCCATTGGAGCAGCTCTCAGGAGCAGGAGAGCTGTACCAGTCCTGGAACCCTACCATTTTTTACTGTGATACTCAGATAGTGCCCAGAAAAATGTGAAGTAGCCTAAATATTCTAAAGGCACCAGATATCATCTGATCCAGGAAGCTAAGTAGATCAGCTTTGGTCAGCACTTGGATGGGAGACCACCAAAAATACCAAGTGCTGTAGGCTTTATCTCAAAGAAAGGAATTGGAAAACCAAATATTCCTTGCATAAGAACCCTATGAAATTCACGGGCTTGCCATGAGTCAACAGGAGACTTGATGGCACAAACACACAGTGCAAATGTACAGTGCTTCATAAATAAAATTTAATAATAATAATAATAAGTTCATCATAAGCTTGAGAACCTACAGGGTCCTCTACATAGTTATAGCATTTTGATGCTCTATTTACACCATGACTCCGTCATCTGGAATCTTGGGATTTGCAGTTTTTTGAGGTTTTTTAAATTCTGTGTCAGAGAGCTTTAGTGACCTTGAGCTCTTTGCAAAAGCATCTAGATCAGCAATAACAACAACCATCAAGGATTCTGTAGAATGCAACTATGGCAATTAAAGCAGTATGAAAGTTATATAATTGTGTATCATAAAAGATACCTAAGCAATTTACTATCAAAGTATCTGCTTTGCCTTGTCTTGTCTCATCACCCTTTCCTGGCCTGCTGCCTTCTTGAGGCCTGCCTGGACTGGATTGTGTCTTTTTGCCTTCACAAATCAGATTTCCAAATTTATCCCTTCATGACTGACCCTGCTTATTGGCCCGATCTAGACGGGCACTAAGAGCCGCCATCGTGGCACCATTAGGGTTCAGGAGGGTGTATCGTTTACACACTCCTGAATCCTAGTACGTAATGGCACCAGCGCCATTACATAATGCCATTTAGACAGTGTACGTAACGGCACCACCACAACTGCACAGCTTCCACACAGAGTTGCGCAGTTGTGGTGGCACAAGTGGTGCCTTTTTCTGAAATCACACCGCAACTGTGCACCTAAAAAGGAGAGCAGTTCCCCCCTCCTTTTTAGGTGCGCAACTGCTCTGCAGCATCTAGCAGCACATGCACTGGGGAGTCCTGCTACCAGACAACCACCTCTCCTTTTCTTACTTCTTCAGGAAGCCTGTGCTTGTTGTAGGACTCCCTGGGAGGAAAAATCTTCTGGGTGCAGAAAATGACAGTTCCTTTCCTTCTCTCCTGTAGCCAACAAAGTAGAATTTGTGGTAATACTGGAACCTGGTACATGGTGATGCAATGAAGATATTGTCCCTATATCTTTTTACAAGGTGGTGAGTCAGAACACATTTCCGGGGAATGACTTATAGCTTCAGCTGGTTAAATTAAAAGAATGATTATAGGCTGTGAAAGGAATTAAGTTATGCTGTCTACCTGAAAGAAGAGATTTGGGCCAGATGCTGGGTTATGTTTTGAGTTGGAGAGGCAAAGTTGGGGGTTTATGTAGATGGAGATTTTGTGGATATCTGGATGATGAACTGCATTGCCCAGTATTCCTCACTATTGACTATGCTGATGAGGGCACTTAAGAGTTATATTTCAACAGTATCTGAAGGGCAATCTCATTATATAAAATGGCATAGTAAAACAGGGTATCTTATATAAAACAGAAAAATAAAGGTTTAGTGTTTGGAATTTTTGTGTATAGATATTTTAACCATGGTTGGTTGAATCTGTGAGTGTGGAATCTGTGGATACAGAGGGCCAACGTTACAAATTGATCCCAGACATTCTCTCGCTTAGTAATTTATAAATTACAGTGTGCCTGTGTCATACACGAGTGCACCATAAGCAGCTTTCAGCATACGCTGAAAGCCATGACAGAAGTAAAGCCAGTGCATCCTGGAAGGGGTAATGGCCTGTGTGCTCATGACGTGCATGCCACTGCACAGCCATGTGCACAAGCCCCATTCATTTCAATGGGGCTCGAGCATACACAGAATTCCCCTTACACAGGGATGTGGAATAGATCCCCTGCATAAGGGGAGGGCCCACTGTATGTTACAGCAATCTTGGGGTTCAGTAGTTTACTGGAGTTTGAAACATCAATAATGGTGGAATAGTTTTCCTGAAATTTTATTTACCTTCTACCAACAATAGTATGGCATGTATCTTTCAGGGAAAATGTGTGTATGTTCATGGTTGAGTGAAACTTCCTTTGATTAGTCACCATAAGTGACAGGAAACATGAAGGTGCAAGTGGGCCCACACTGAAGTTAGGTAACCAGTACACTCTTATAACTTAACCATATACATGTATTTATGTAGGTATATGCATGTGTATGTGCGTATTTTGAGATGGATTAGGATGTGTAATATTTGATACCCAGCATTAGATTTTGGTTGTCCAGCACCCATTGTGTGCCAGGCTCTGCCACTTGTTTTCCATTCCTTTAACCCATTACTTATCTCCAGCATTCAATGGGCACCTCTCTTCTTCTTCTTTCAACAATCACACATGCTCATCTTTCTTTTATTGCACCAGGAGAGAGGAAGTGGTTAAATATAATGACGGCTATATGACAAAAGCAAACAAGGAACATATTTTAACATGATAGAGTGCGTTGGAGAGTCATCACAGCCCTGGTGCATAGCTCAGAGCCGGAAAGCAAACAGCTGCTGTAGCCTGATTTGAGTTAAAATAGTGTCAGTGTTTAGTCTGGCGCAGTGCTTCAGGAGAGATTGGCAGCTGGGTCAAACAAAGTCATTCCATTGGCTCCTTTCCCAGTAAGCTTCTGCTAGCATTTAGGTACTAGTGCAGCCTAGGCCCTTTTCTCAGGGATAGCCTAAGATATAACCGCACCCTCCTTACTCATTTTGTTTTGTTTTATTTTATTTTAAAAAGCCCTGTTCTTTAAGATAAATTCAGTGTTCTGCAGTCTCCTGGCCTGTGTGTATTAAGAAAGCGTTCTGCCTTGAAAACTGATGCATCGTCCTCCCAACATGGTGTAGAAAGAAGTTTGTTACCGTGCTGGATTAATAAAAGAGGCCTTTATGGGTTGTGAAAGAATATCTGTGTGCTTAGGCAGGAAACTTTTTGATCCACAGAAAAGCCAGACGACAACTAGGTAAGTCTGAATATCAAATCTGCTTTTATGAGAAACTGTGCAGTGAGTTCTCAGTTAATTGCAAATTCTTAAAACTATCCTGCTTGCATGAACCTTTCCTTATAGTCTGAATGAGAGTGGTTATCACACAGTAAATGTGTTTCTTGATTTTAAAAGCTAGTAGGAAGCAGAACTGTTCTGGTTAGCTTTCAAGTTATCATAAAAATAAAATATGTTGTGGCGAGTTGTTTTTATTTAGTAGAACTCATAGGAAAGAAAATGTTTAGCTATTTCTCTCATCTACATATATACATACATACATGTATATGTATATTCACCCTATGATTAGGGAAGAGTTACAAAGAGTGCTTTACAGCTTTTAAAGAATATCGGCACAATAATTTAAAAGCAGTTGGAAATGGCTTTGGACTAATAGGGTTTGAATGACTAAAAAGTTTAATGTAGCTCTGGAGAGAATATTAAGTAAGTTGTCTTTGTCTCCTAGTTTCTAATTTTTGTTGTTGCTTTAGCCTGTTGGGTCACATTTTTTGTTAGTGCTGAAGGCTGCCATGAATTGGTAATGAGGGCCCCTTTTGCACATGATTTTGGCACTTGGCCAAAATCAACTTCCCAACGGAGCGCTTTCTCTAAAAGAACCTGGAGCATTTTTCTTTCTTTTTTGTGACGAGGAATCACTCTGAAAGCTGCCATAACCAGTTGTGTAGGCATGTCAAAATGACTTTATACAGTGGATGTGAAACATTCCTTTTCATTCTGGTCTCTCTCTCTCTCTCTTTTTTTGTAGTATGCAAAAATGGTTTGTATTATCATTTTACATTTCTTTTAGCCTGTTCACCATTCAGAATAGGTTTCAGTGAACTAATTCGTACAGAAGGTTTATACTCAGAGAAGCTTTCCTTGGAACATCAATATAAGCGTTAACTGTCTCATTTTAGTAAGTTTACAATGATGAGCTATACTCTTAAAAGCAGCAAGATAAAGAACAGAAGAATTCTTTAAACTGTTCAGTTCATTAAAGCTATATGAAGAGTAAGTAAATACCTTTTCTAGAAGTTTCTCTATACAAGACTAGGAAATCTTTAAGACAAAACTTTTCTTAAAGTTATAAATATATTATTGGGTATTTCCTAGAAAAGAGCATTTAGGATTCTTTATGAAGGGGAGATTAATATTCTTTGAATGTATCTGCAGTGTTGGACTTTTCAAACAATATGCAAAATCTATGCATTTTATATTAATAATAGAAAGGGATGAAATACTGTAAGACTGGCATCTCCAGACTGCTTTAGATTTGTTCCTGTTGTACTTCTCTGCCAGTAATTGCTTACAGAATTCAGCATTAGCACTGATAACAAATTTGGAAACTCTCACCTTTTTCCCCACAGATCTGAGAGTGGAAAGATTTGTTTTGTATACCCTCATAGTGATCATAGTGTATTTGGATTCATTGTATACTTGTATTTGTGAGTGTGTGTTCATATGTTTCTAATAATGCAATCTAGTGGTTGAAAACTAAGCACCTGGAACAGCTTGAAATGTTTTATAAAACCTCAAGGGTTTGCAAATTCCTGTCAGTTCACTATGAGTGGCGGTTGTTCAATATTATATAGCTGTGGTCCGAATTATGATACTGTAAACTATTTCCTAAGTGCAATATTTAAAGTGTAGTACATGAATTTTACAGCGATGAAAACATCTTGCATTAAACTATGTTGAAGTAATAGATTTGTGGTGTTAATAAAGCATATAAAATATATAGGCTTTAGTAGATTTCACTGGGGATTTTTTTTTAAAGTTGCTAAGTGGAAAAAAATATATTGCTGTTCAGCTTTCTGGTTTTTAACCAGAAATCTGTACTTCTAATAACCAGAGTAAGATTATAAAATAAAATGTTAGCAGGAATTCAGAAATGCTTGTGAACATGAGAAAAAAAATTTCCTGGATACTATATGCATATAAAGATCAACTTATAAATTCCATTCAGAGAACCATCCAATATGATCAGTTATGAACTTCAGGTTCTTAACTAAAACTTTGTATACAGCTTAAACCAGAGAGGGGTATTCTGTTTAGATAAAAATCAAGAAGTTCTTCTCTGTAGGCAAATTAATTTTAAAACTTGAAATTTAAGAGACAGGTTTAGGCTACAAAATTACTGGGCTTGATTATTCAGAGTTTTGATCTTTGCTAAATAATGGTCCAGTTTTTGTTTGGCAAAGGAAAACATTTAACATGGAAAAGTTTGACAATTTCAGTGTCAGGCTATGGAACAATATATTGATGACAATATTACCCTCATTGCCAATTCCAAAATTATTTATTCTAGAGTAGTAACATTATTTTCAAAGAGAATATCACTTCAGCCTCTTAACCCAAACTGTGTTCTTGCACTGTGTTTTGCAAGTGCATGTAAATGAGGACAACATTTCTATTACTGGTCAGATTTCCATGAAATTAAAAATACTATGAGGATGAATATTCCTTTAAAAACCCCTCCAAAGAAGCACTTTGAGAGGTTTATGGCTGACTTGTATTCAGTGTACTTTTGGATGTATACTTACAATAAATTATTCTAAGTAGTTTTTTGCCATGCCTTCTTTAGACTTGCAAACTCAACATACTGAAGCCATGCTGTAACCAGTGGAACTTGTTTCCACAAAATGAGTGCAGGACTTCCATAAAACCATAAATGAGTTTGTATCCTCACCCCTGTGTATCCTCACTACAAAACAGTGTATAGTTTTAGGTAGTTTGGTTCTTTCATAGTTTTGGAAGATGATGTTTTGAGACATTTGATAGCAAAAACAAAACTTTCACATTGCTAGCAAAATTTTCCTGAGATCTTAACATCTGTAAAGCATTTAATAACATCCCTCTGAGCACTTTCAGTTTCTATAATGGCAAAAGTTTATATCTCAGTCAAAGACTTCAAAGAACTGAGATGATAACTTTTAAAAAGCTGATATGATTTTTTTACAAATGAAGTACTCAGTTGAATATGAGCTGAGCTCCAATAAATAGATAAACACATCACTACATGAAACGACACATATTTATTGAACTTGGACAGAATTTCAGTGATCCATGCCATGAAAGATTAATGTACAGATTTATCTAATGTTCTAAAGTAACAAGACTTTGGTAAAGGGAGTACGGAACAATTTTGCCATTGTGATAAAAAGGGAAGAAGGGAGAGTGAGAACAAGAAAGGGGGAGGGAGAGTGATAATATAAATCATGTTTTCAATTCAAGTTGCCCACACTACAGTTTTAGTGATACAGATACTCTGAAACATGTTAATGTTTAGTTCACTGTGAATTTGGCAGCAGTCCTAAACATACATAACTAGAGAATAATTCTAATTAATCTCAGTGGGACATACTTCTGAATGAACATGCTTAGATTCATGCAACAGAAATCATGATTTCTTACTTTATTTAACTTAAGTATGATTGCTAGTCTTTGTTGTTGTTTGAATATAATATAATATAATTTTAATTTAATATAAAATGAAATGGAAGAATAGTGTTAAGGAGCTGCTTGAGATGAAGAAATTCATGTTACCAAAGTTTGCTTACTATTGCTTTAATTTGTAAATGTTATGTAACAGGTTGGCTAAACTTGTTGCACAGAGACTGTATCTACATCTTTGGCTGATTTTTATTTCTGTGTTGATCACTGAGTTCCTATTGTGTTGGTTGCTTGTTAGCAGGAGTTTATCTGTGTTAACTGGATAAAAGAATAATTCCAAAAGTATTTATCTTCAGAAGTTAACTTGCTTAAACAATTCTTTTTTAAAAAAAAATATTTAAGAGTCATTCTTTTGCTTATTCTGTTTTTCCAGGTGGGAAAGAGTAGAATTAAAAAGTAATTGTATTTACAATTCCATATGGAAAGAACTGAGGAAATGTATGTACTAAAAGTCATATACTTTTAAACTATTACTGTTCTTAGTTTTGTAACTTGGCTGTTTCATAGCTATTTAATTTTTTTTCTGTGTTTTTAAAATAATGTTTACAAGCATGCTTTGGAAAGCTTTCCCCTGCATAGGCAGCATATACATTTTTAAAGTATGCGCGCGCGCACACACACACACACACACACACATATACACACACACAGAGAGAGAGAGAGAGAGAGAGAGAGAGAGGTGGTATGATGAAAAACTCTGGACATTTATTTATTTATTTATTTCAAAAACAACAATAACAATAACAGCAATGTTTATTGATTAGTCAGCTGACCATATCAACAATAAAATACAAAATACAAAGATATATATGCAGATAAACATAATCACTATCCTAAAACTTGTGTAAAAATTAACTAGGTAAATTAAAACACATGAAACTGAAATAAATATTAAATTTGATAAAAATAGACAAAACAGGAGGAGTGAGGTAACATTTAATTTTTAAAAAATCAATTGGAATATTTAAATAAGCTCATTACCATGACAGTGGACCCCATTTTGTTATTTATTTCATTTATATGCTGCCTTTCTCCCAGAAGGAACCCAAGGCAGCTCATAGATAAAAACATCTTCCTAGATACCATATTGTTGATTTTTAATTATTATTTTCTTTTAAGAATCTCAATTTGAAATCAAACAGGTAGGATTCCCCCCACCCCATATATTTTTTAATCACAATGCTCCCATTTTGCTGCCATTTGTCCTATCGCATAATGAATACAAAGGTTAATGCATGCTTGAGCAATACGAACAGTGAGGGGGAAAGACCTTTATACATGTTTACATTTCTTAAAAACTGCTGTAAAAGAGTAGGTTCTTGTTGATATTAGGGATGCAATCAGTGTCTTGGAAAACAAAATGTCTCCATTGGAATATTTTTTTTTAAAAAAAATCATGTTTTAAATATAATTTGCATAGTAAACACAATGTAAGATAACAACTAGTACATTGTCATACTTGTGTTCTGTTTGCTGTGGTGAATATTTGATCCTCCAGATGTTGAATTCCACCTCCCTACCCACCCCCATGAGAAATAGGTTAGGAGTTGTATTGAAATAATATGTGAGCTTTTAGATATACACAAATTCATCATCCCTGATATAAATCTCAAATGCTAACTGACTTTTTTTAAAAAAAGGAATATTACACATGTACCTGACAGAATATAAAACTTAAGGAAACTCAAGGAGCAAGATCATGTGAAAGGTTTTGGACCAAAGTTACAAAAACATATAGTTATGTGAAGTGGTTGGTATCTATAGGAATACAGATTTTATCTACCTCTGCATTCTGCCTTTGTGTTAAGAAAAAGTGTGTGCTGCATTGTGGTCTGTCTTCAAGTCATTTTCAGCCTATGGTATCCCTAAGATGAACCTGTCACAGAGTTTTATTGGCAAGATTTATTCATAGCAGATTTACCCTTGCTTTCCTACACAAGGCTGAGAGAGTGTGACTTGCCCAAGGTCACCTAGTGGGTTTCTATGGGTAAGCACACATTTGAATTCTGGTCACCAGAGTCCTAGTCCAACAACCAAGTTGCTATGCCATGCTGGCTCAGAAAAATCAGGAGTTGTTTCTAAATAATAGTTCAGATGTGCTGTCATCAGATTTGCTAGAATCACTCTTAGTCTTATAGTTTAATGCTTGTTTGTCTTTTGGGGGACATTTTTCCAGAGAAAGGGAGGAAGTTTGAGGTATATAGGATATTGTGCTCTGACATTATCCCATTCACTGCACAATCCAAGATGTGCTAATATCACACAGCACAGAAAGAGTCCTTAAAATACTTCCACTAGCAGCTGGGTAGCCCTTAAAACTAGTTCTGTTGTTTCAAGTATATATGTCCATTTGTAAGGTTCAGGCAGTTATTTTCAAATAATAATGACAGTATCATTATGCCACATTCATTCCCATTGACTATTACCAAGTTTAACATGGAGACACTTCTACACAGCCTTTCATATTGAAAAGGGTGTGCAAGTATTTGCAGAGACATGAGGAACAGAAGGAAGGTGGGATATTTTTGATATTGCAACTAGACTGATGTTTTGTTTCCCAGTCAAGTTACACATAATGAACAACTATATAATATACATCTGAATACACATCACAATCCAAGTAGTTGACTGCAGATTATAGTCATATACACCTGAATACTCATTTGCTCATGGAGGTTCTCCCTTGGATGGCCATCTGTCAGGGATGCTTTGATTGGGAGTTCCTGCATGGCAGGGAGTTGGACTGGATGGCCCTTATGGTGTCTCCCAACTCTATGATTCTATGATTCTTTCTGTACCACTTTAAATTATATGTATTATATCTTAATTTGAAGCTACAACCCCCCCCCCACTACATTAGAACTGATTACATCCAACTAAACATCACAAGGGCAAAAACCTTTCCATTAACAGATGGGTAATTGGGTTGCTTTGCCAATGTGGGAACCTGTTCTAATCAGTAACATGACACTATGAAAGTTTTATTTATCAGAGATATCATAATGCACCCTGACCTGAATGCTGTGTGATGCCAAGATTTCATCCTATTTAATATGTGGTCCCTGACTGACCAGGTTTAAGAATGGGGGGGGGGTGGTCAAACAGTGAGAAAAAGCAATGCTATGTTGGAGTTAGTAGTATTTTTTTTAATTATTAAAACATGTGACAAGAGGAAGGGTAGTATCAAAGGGTATTTGGCACCTCCATTATGTTTCTGTTTTTTGGGCCTGGAAATATTTAATCATGACGGTTCAGAACGAGCTATTGATCACTATCATGAGGACACATTTTTGCATATGGACAAAAGTTTGGCTTTTTTTTTTAAAGGATTTTTAGCCATGTCTAGTGTAAGCTATTGGATAAAATGTATCACACACTTCTCCCAAAATATTGATTGACATGATGATTGTTTTCCCCAGAATTCCATGCTATTTTCTGATTCTGACTGCTCCCTGCACTTGACATATTTTTCTGACAGTTTATGAAGTGTAGTGGCCAGGAAACTGAGCTGTGAGTCAGGAAGTCCTGTGCTCAAATCTCAGTTCTGCCATGAATTTACAAAGTGGTGTCAGGTAGCACAGAGTCATTTATCTCAGTCTCAGCCACACACTATCCCCTGTGTAGAATGGGAATAATAATACTCACCTACTTTTCTAAATAATCTTAACTTCAATGTGTATGATGTGTTTTAAACACTAAAATGAAATATAAATATTATTGTTCTTCCTATTACGGTATGATAGTACTTTCTCTCACTTTAATCTTTGAGATATAATGAAAACAGTGCCTGAAATGTATATGTAGCATTTTAGTTGTGCCATCAGATAGAAAGACTACAACTACAACAAAAAGCTAATAATTTGTTATAGATACTCCTGTTCATGATGACTTCTATGTATCCAAATGTACTGGTGCAAAATCATTTTTCTAAAGTAATTAGAAATATAATTACAATATAAACCGTATTGTATTTTCATTAAATAACAGTATCACAGTAGTGAAGTCAAGCTTATTAATGTAGATTTAAATTCTATTTGTCTGGTCTCTTTTCAATATTTTCTTACCAAAATGTTAACGTGTTATGGCAATCCTAGGTGACAAAAAAGATCAATATTATTTGTTAACACAAGACACAATATCTTGAACATATGAAGGACCAGAAATGTAAAAAGTGATAACGTAAGCACTTTGACCAGCTTTACTCCTAATCAAATTGTCATTTGGCACATCTTCACAGTGCTATAGCAAAATAAAGTATGTTAATATGTAGCATAGCTCCTGGAAGCAGTTGACTCAAGCTGTCTCAGTGCATTCATTAATGTTCCTTACTTATCTTTTATCACATTTTTTAAATCCAATGACCAGCTAAAATGATCTCACCAAAATACCAGACTGAGGTGTAGGAGCACAAAATAATTATATGTATTATTCAGGTGTGTACACTATGCGCCACAGTTGTTTGGAGGGTTCCTAGATATTCTTCTCTTTGGCCACACAAAAAGAAAGGATCTATTACATTTGTCTTCTGTGTTTCTTCTGTCTCTGGGAAAGTCTCAAAATATCTGTCCTCTTTGGCATTTTCCTTCTTTCTTATGCACACCTGCCTAATCTGTATCCATTTCCTGTTCAATTTGCACTTTCATATTCATGAATAGACCTCAGTTCCAAGCAGGCCTTTGTTGCAAAGAAGACTATAATGCACAGCCCTGGCTGGAAGAGCATTTGGGGCCACAGCACTGGTAGACTTATCAGTCTGCTAAGAAGACATGGCTGTCTGCCACCACAGGCTTGCTGTTCTATGTCCAATTTATCTGTCAATTCAACCATTCATCTTCTCTCAGGGCCTTGTTTTTGCATTCTGAGACACAGTCCAGGGTCATACCTGACCACTACTAGCATTTTGATTTAATAAGCATAATTCAAACAGCCAAAGTAGTTTTCCTTACATCCTAAGTTTGCTGCTGGCATTAATCAAAAGTATAGGTATTCAAGGGAAGCTATTACTTTTCTAGATAAGCCACTGTGACTATTTAAATTTAGATTCATGATGATTTAACTGCTTTTTCATGCTATAATGGTTTTTCAAAATTGTGATGTGTTACATAGAATGTATTTATGTTTTGTTTAGTACCTAGACAATCAATGGAATTTAAGTTTCACTGAAGATTATATACATCAGTTAATTCACCCTTATTTCAATGAGTCTTTGCCGACATACCGGTGTCTGCTCTCAGAGCTATCTCTCACAGGATTCTGGCAGTTCAATAAGGAAACACAATCTGTAAATAGAAGTATAAAAAGAATTAGTTTGTGTAAAACAAAACCTGGAACCTATTTATTGCTTTGTTTATAAGAATGGGTTTCTTTTCAGCTCAGATAGATCCACAAGGCAATATATAATGTTATGAACATAGTTTAGGAATAGTCTAACTATAGTCTAGTCCTGTCTATCCTGTCAATAAGGGAAATCCATGTGGTTTGAGGGAATGTTTCCTTTAGGAAACTGAAGGTCGAACTACATGTTACACATATATTACAACTGGGTAGCTGACTTGCATGTTCCCAGTAATGATCTCTGCATGCAAAGGAGAGAGGTGTGAAACTAACTTGTTTTATCAAAATTTGCAGGAGTTCACAACTGGAGTTTTCACAATCAAGAAAAATACTCAACTGGTGAAATTAGAATCTCCAGATACGCAAATGTCATACTAGATTTATATATGGTCATTTGTTCCATGCAAGATTGTATCCCTTCATCCAGTTATGGAAGTTTACAAATAAAACAATTCAATTTACCCTTTAATTCAGTGTGTTGTATCTAAAGAACAAATGAATAATTATGTGTGATGAAGAAAAGGGGATGAAAATTTGTGAAGTTTATTCATGGGTGAATCAGTACCTTTACATACAGAAGTTAAGACTAGCACATTTTTGAACAGCATTTCAGTGTTCCAAAAATCTAAACTGGCCCTCTTGGTTTCCAGTTCTGTTTGAACAGTATTATAAATGCGTATCGAGTCTTAAATCTAGACCAAGATGTTTGTGGAAATCTAAATTACTTTTGTATTGTGTGCAAGTTAAGCAAGATATTGAAGGAACACACACACACACACTGACAAACTGGAACATGCACATATATAGTAAGAAGGACACCATGTCCTCTAAAGAAATGTTGAAGAGCTTGGATATGCTCAAGCTAACTGGGTAATGGTTAATATACAACATAACTGCAATCCTCACTTATCTGAAGGGATGCCACCTAAATGATGGAACAAAGTTTTTTGTGTTCCAGAAGGTAGAACCCAAACCTATAATGGGATTATATTTCAACTGTATTTTTTAAAGCCATCATTAGTCTTATAATTAGATGAAAGCATCCAAGAGAGCGTTCATAAGAGGTTGTCTCAGAATGTTTGTCCGTCTAGCTCTGTGATGTCGTCATTGTTTTACAGTGGCCCACTAGGATTTCAGGGAGATGTCTTTCATATCACTTGTTGTTTGATCCATTCAAATTGAAACCTAAGACATTTTGTACACAGAATATAAGAATTTTTAGGGATGGAATGGAAATTTATTTAATTTTGATTGCATTTTAATGCAAGTTTCCCAAATCGCATGTATTTTCCAAACCAATATACAAACTGGATTTGTATATTGAATATAGCTTTATCACTAAGCAATGTTCATTCCTTCGTAATACAGAAGGATATGTTTTGTAACAACAACATTAAAAATGAACATAATAGGAATGAGGGAAAATAACAGGTTTTTAAGATGCACTTTGGGGAACTAATACCTAACAAAACTTCATGCAGTTGAAGTAATATATTTGTTTTATATTGGACAATAAAGATTATTGTACAGATAGCATCAGTTTGTAAAACCCATTACACTCTGAATTAGTAGGGAATATTGAGCAGAACATTCCAGCATATAGCCTAATGTGTCCACCAGAAGTCTTGTTGGAACCCTCAGTAGTTTATTTTTATTTCAGTCTACAGTTATATAATAACATTGGGGAAAAAATATTAGGAACATACTGAAATGCACCATTCATCAGTACTATAACATACTCAAACATCATCTCTTTTTGTGGGAGATATGCTTATTTTCTGTCCATTTTGATTAGGCCTAATTACCTGGATCCTTATAAGATGCAAGTAATGTAGGTAGATGTTTCTTATGCCCAGGAATTAAGTGTGCTGCCTTTTAGGGATGCTGGTGAAATTGCAACAAAATTTTCTGGCACAAGACTTTCTTTTTTCTGGAGGGATGGCATTCTTGTAATACCAGACTGCCTTGTCTCAATGGAATTTGTGGCTGGGTGGGAAGGATCTGTTGCCATTCAAACTGAAGAAATTTTTAAGATATATGCCTCTGGAGAATTTTGAAAGTGTGGGATGATGATGGAGGTCATGCAAATAAAAGAGAAGGATGAAGGAGCACATTTTTTAAAAATAAAATACAGATATTGTATATACTTGACTATAACTTGACCTCATATATAAGTCGAGGGTAGATTTTGGGGCAAAATTAGGGATTTTGATATGACCCCATGGATAAGTCGAGGGTGAAACTTAGGGGCATGCTAAGGATCTAAAGGATGAAGCAGAGGAAAATAATGATAAAGACCTTACAAAATTCCAGCAGGACTAACTGTTTTTCTCACCTTTAAGGCTGGTGTTTCCAGGGCTGTATATGCTCTTGTCTTTCACAAAGCAATCGTTCCTTTTTATATATAAGAGTTTAAGTACATCATTTACCTTGACCGTAGATAAGTCGACTCAGGTTTTTCTGGCCCTTTTTTTTTAACTAAAATTTCTAGACTTATACATTAGTATATACAGTAAGTGGATTCATATTAGCATGACTTGTAGGAAAAAGAGTATTATTTTGAGTTTAATTTCCCAAAATTCTATACTGTGTTGGGGGGTGGGGATCAGAATCAGTGCTCAGTAGACAAGGGCACTTGACCTGCTGAAACATATGTGGGATTGACTATATTTGATTTGTACTTCATTACAGCCTTTTATAGATGGGCATACACTCCTCTAGAAAGAACACGGCTGTTGCTTGTGCATTCGTTAAGCCAACATTGTCACTTGAAGCTCAGGTGGACTTGGTAGAATGTCTTTTACTTGCCTGGGTCATTCATTCACTACTTCCATTCCTGGGGAATGGAAGGGTAATCTGGCTATGATGTTTCATGCTGTGATAACCGCTTGAATGTAATAGGGTAGTCCTTGAGGATGATCTAGAAGATCCAGGCAGTGTAGAACATAGTGTGCAGATATGTAATTGTTACAGCTGGGGAAAATCTTGTGACAGCCATTTTGAAAGTGCTGCAATGTATTCCTTTCCAAAAGCAATTCATGGTGGTGGTGCTTACTTCAAATGTCTTGGTGCCCAATAGCAAAAGGAGGATATCTTCTTCTACTGGCCATTCTGTGCTTTAAGGTGGCCAGAGGATCTTCTGCAGTTATCTGAGGTTCAACATGTGGCAACAAGGGAGATTACCTTAACTTTGTGGTCCTCCAATTATGAATTGTCCTCCCCGTGAAAGTGTAGCGGGCCCTACATGGCAATCTTTTCAGTGCTAGCTCATACCATAGCTGTTTTACAGACTAATTATTTAACCTGTCTGCTTGGACATTTTTTGGACTAAATCTCTTAGATTTCCTCATCCAGTATGGTCAGTGATTTGATTAAAAAAAAAAAAAAACAGTTCCAATCTCTCATTTGCTCATTTTATTTGTTGCCATCCCTATTATGTTATGATGACATGGTTGTATTGTGTTCCTTCTCCTTCTGTTTCTTCTCCCATATTATTTCTCTTTTAAGAACTGTGACACTTCTTGTTATGTTGTTTGACACCCTCCATCAAGTATGAAGATCAGTTTAAAAATATTTTAATTAACTGATTGATTGTATTGTTATGTCTTTCTCACATCCTTGAGTGACAAGACTTCCAGGAATTAGGGTTCATCTCATTAGGTGGAAAAAGAGAGAAGAATAGTTATATTTGTCATATACTATAAATCAATGGTTCCAAAACTTTGGTCCTCCACCTATTCTCAGTTCTGAGAAACCTCAGCCATCTTGGCCAGTGGCCAGGGATTCTGGTAGTTGAAGTCCAAAACACTTGGAAGACCAGTGTTTGGAAATCATTGCTATAAATCATTTAGTCATAATACTTACAATTATGTAGGGTATGGCCAACCGTACCATTAGGCAGAGTTAGCAGCTGCGTCAGGTAGCAGATTTTGTCATGAAAGGGGTACAAATAGTTATGGTATTTTTACAGTAACTTTTACTCTTTTTACTGTCTCCTGAGTCAAAAAAATAATCCTAGCTTTGGGTCCTTTGCACCTTGGTTTGTTTGAGTAGATCATACAATGTACTGTTCTGCTTCAGTGAGGTAAATATATTCAGTCATTCGTGCTGTAAGGTAAGTATTATTAACCCCTATAAAGAAGATGGGGGGACCAAGGCTGAGAGGATGGGCTTGCTATCAGTTAACAAATTAATGACAGGGTTGATATTTCAGCTGGTTTGTAGCTCGGTGTCTTATTCATTACGCTGCACTAATAATATTTGTTTTTTTAAACACTTGTGCATTCAGAATATAGGAAATCAACTAAGATGCACACAAGCAGGTGGAAACTTCTCTGATCTTTCCTCAGACATCAAGACAGCAAGTATTTCACCAAACGAAAGTTGTACTCAGTTTTAGCAAACTCCAGGCAAAGATTTCAATTTTTCTCTCTTTTAAGTGAAAAGGGCAAATAGGCTCCAAACCATTTATCTTTCCCTCATTTATCTATCCTTGAGGCCACCTTCCCGAACATTAATAGGAGTAGCATTTCAAAGGTTGGAGAAGTTCTCATGGAACATGAGTGTTCTTTTTCTTTACATAATTTAGTTGCCTGGTGATAGGCAAATTTACAGTAAACAGCATGGCCAGAATCACATTAGTATTGTCATGGCCATGTTGCTGTCGTGCAAAATGAAGAGCTGCCAATATCCTCCAGCTTATTTAAACAGTTGTTTATTTGATCCTTCTTGAATAATGGGGTATTTGGATCCTCTTGTCCAAAGTTAGATTGGAATATGGGTCACACCCACTGGTTGGAGACTAAAATTAATTTAGTCAAATGAAATCATATTAAAAGAAACTTGGTAAGATGCAACTTGAAGGTGGCTGGCAGAAATGATGATAAGAATAGATATAGAGTTTCTGCATGTTCCAGAAAGGGATTTCTGACAGTTTGAAGGCACACTGCTGATGCTTCTATGAATCGGGAACTGTTTAGTTTCTTGCTTGCTTGCTTTTGTTTAACCATTAAATTGTCATACCATAACTTACATTTTATAAGTAATCAATATGCTTCAGAGACCACAGACATTCAATTTTCTCTCTTCCATAGAAAACTGACAAATAATGGCTAATTCAATGTAAAGTAGTGTTTTGCAGAAAATCTGAGATTCATCACCAGGTAAGCCTAGGAAAGACCCTTGACTTGGATGCTGCAAAACACTGCCAAAGCAGGAAAAAATTGACTTGGATGAAATAAGTCTCAAGTAACAATTTTACCTGTAATGGGTTATTTGGGAAAGTAAGGAGGGCAGAATGGCATTCCTTCTCCTCACCTTTTTTTCCCAACAAAAACAACAAAAACCCTAAAAAAAATAAAGAATTTCATTCTTTCTTCATGTAACATTTACTCAGCACTTTCCCCCCATTACTTTCAATTGAACTAAAAATGTTTGGTGCATTTTGAGTGAGTTTTCTCCAGTTGGGTCACTTTATTGGCTTTTAAAATGTATGCTTTAAAAAATTTGATACTAAATAACTTTAAAACAGTAACAAGAAACACAGCAAACAACGAGTCAGTACCTCTCCTCTTTTAACATTTCTTTTGGAGGGGTGCTCCAAAATAGTTAAATAATAAATTGTTTTTAAAATTAACATTTCAAGTTCTGGTCATGGACTTGGAATAATTTTCTATCTTCCAAAGGATCATGAGCTGTTCCCACTAAGTACACTCAATCACAAGCAATTGTTAAGAAGCAATCAGCAAATGTTACATGTACACTGGACTACTCAGTATGCAAAGACTGAGTATGTAGCACTTTTGAGAATAACTGAGCAAAAGAAGTTGTACCATAACCTTTATGGACATTATCACACAGAGGAAATTGGGCTAAATTTGGGGTTTGAACAGTGATTATCCCATGCAAAATGTGATATTGCAATTAAGATTTGCACATGACATTGCTATCAAACAGGCAATAAACAGCAACAAATCATTCACAGGGAAATCCCAAAAATGAGTTGTTGCTGTTTATTGCCTGTTTAATAGCAATGAGTGTGAAAATCTTTTTTGCAATATCACGTTTTGCACAGGGTAATCATTGTTTAAACCACTTATTTCCCCCGATTTTCCCAGTGTGATAAGGTCCATAATAGACTTGATCTACTTCATCAGATTCATGGAATTAACTAGTACCCAGGATCTTTATACTACGACTGCATGAATAGCTATAGAAATGCAAACGTTATTGGTATTGTAATGAGGTGACAAGTTCAGTTTTAACTATGGATTTTAAGGGACTGGACTGCTGAGATCTGTTTTACTAAGGGCTTTCCCATTCATAATCATGTAGGAAAATGTTCTCTATGGGCGAAGCAGACATCTCCATAGGAGCAGCCTTTGGCCGTTCTGGGCACAATCTGGCTAGGATTGTGGCGACATCATGCCCCACTTCCAAAGAAGGCTGCCATCACAGGTCCCAAGCCACACGGCTAGGAACTGGATTTTTCCTGTCTTTTTTGCTCCAGTCCTTTGGACTGAACTGAGGCATCAGAGTGGCTTCTAGATGCTTTGGGGGCATGCATCATTTGAATGCCACATGCCCAAAGTGGTCGGAAGCCACTTTATTTGGCCCATTTGTTCCAGGTCTATGTCTGAGGATTTGTTCCGAGGTCTATGTCTGATGTAAGCAGCCCTAGAGTTTCTGATTACAAGAATTTGAAAGAATAGGGAGGAAAAAGTTGTGTACAAAAGAAGACATTATTGAGAAGGACAAAATATTGCAAATAAGAAATCCATATTTATAAGTTTAAAGCAAAACAATCTAATTCAACAAAGACAAGTGTGTTTTTTTAAAAAAAAAATACACCAGAAGAGAAAGAAATAACAAACACTGAGCTACACATTGAGAGGAGGACTGGCTATGCTGCAGTTATTTAAAAAGCTATCTTTCATAAACTAAGCCTCACTGGGAAATGTAATAATACTACAAAAGGGCTGGTTTCAGTTTGCATTGAATTAACAGAATTATCATAGCTATGTTTAACAAATAACTGTTTGACACTAATCAACACTATTTCATGTCTCAGCGGGAATATGCCATACAATTTAGAAATCCACACTGCAAAAAATAAAAAAGTGCAGATAGAATGGATAACAAGAGAGATTGTTTAACCATAATGTTTGGTCCCACTTTGTATCCTAAGGCTTCATTTTATATATTTTGATTTTAAGATAAAACTTCTATTGGGTTCCTTCCAACAAGAGGTGTGGGCAAGTAAAACTGATGCTGTTTAGGGTCTGAAGACAGCTTGAATCTGAAGACAGATTCAAGATAGAAACAACCCTGTTTGTTTAAATGTCTGCAACTGAATTATTTTTAAAAAAAAATCAGTGGAAATGTAACAAGCTTGAATTTGTTTGTAGCATGCCCTTTGTCTCTTAGATTTGGACCTGCCACAATATTGGCTGAATGTGAATTGTTTTGGTTTTAAAACCATTTAGCTCTGGTGTGTTACAGAGAATATTCAGAAATTCAAATTTCAGACTGATGAAAATGAATATACTCTAGATGCTTGATCTTTCTTATAGTGACTAGTAAAATAAGTCTAATATTTAGGAGACATATTTTTGTCAGGCTCTTCATAATGATAGTGTAAAGAATACTCACAGGGTTTTCTCATCCTCAGTTGGAAAGTTGTCTAGATACTTCAAGACACTTTGTGGACCACCACAAAATTTTTGGCCTTCAAGCAAAGCCAAAAGACCAGAAACCTTTTCAACAACATTTACAGCCGTAGCAATTCAAGGGAGGCTCCACAAGAAAGTTTGAAATTACAGAAAGTTTGAAATTAAATAACAAATTGAAAAATGTAGAAAAACTGACAATGTAAAAAAAAAAAGTGCAATGATCTCCCTCAGTGGGGAGAAAAGGTTTGAAACTGTTCATGCTTGAGTGCACGATTAAAATAAAGGTGTACCTGTTACCTTAAAATGGTATATATTGATATGTTGTAATCTGCACATTTAAAAAAATCTAGTTGATTTCTAGTTCATTTGTAAGTCCTAATTTATGCATAGTTTTCATTATGAGTATGTGCATTTTGTAAGATCAGTGCTGAAGTAGACACAAGTATAAGGCATTACACACAGATTCACCATCATTACATACATCCACATTGTCATATAAGAAACCTATTCTCCTAGGAGAGGAGAAGTAAAGCCTCTCCTGAAGAAACCCTCCCTTGATCCCCTGGACAGAAACAACTACAGACCAGTTTCCTTGCTGCCATTTCTAAGCAAGTTGATAGAGAGAGCTGTCGCCTCCAAACTCCAAGCCGTCTTGGATGAAACCGATTATCTCAATCCATTTCAAACCAGCTTCTGGGCAGGATAGGGAGTTGAGACTATCATGGTTGCTCTGACAGACAACCTCTACCTAAGCATCGACAGGGGTAGTGTGACCCTGCTGGTGCTCTTGGGTCTTTTGACACAATTGACCATTCCATCCTTTTAGATCGGCTGAGAGTTGGGGGTTGGGGGCACTGCACTTCAGTGGTTCCACTCCTTTCTCTCTGGGAGATCTCAAAGGGTGAGACTCGGGGACAGTTGCTCCTCCAAAATCGAACTTAATTGTGGCATCTCTCAGAGTGCCATTGTGTCCCCGATGCTATTCAATATTGATATGAAGCCACTAGGTGAGATCATTCGGAGGCATGGAGCTCAGTGTCATCAGTAAGCTGATGATACTCAAATATATTTCTACATGACCAGATCATCAGCTCATACTTCAGATGGTGTCTCTCCTCTCAATGACTGCCTTGCAGCGGTAACTCATTGGATGAGGGAAAACAGATTGAGGCTAAATCCAGACAAAATGGAAGTACTGACAGTCACCGGCCCGAAACCAGGTCTGGGAATACAACTTCCAGTCCTAGATGGAGTCACACTCTCCTTGAAGGACTCTGTTCGCAGTCTATGTGGTGCGAACCAAACGAACATGATAACTCTCTCTCTTGTTCGCCCACCACCTATCTCCTCAGAGGCACTGATATCTTTGGGAGCATGTTTCAGTAGTTCAACAGAGGCCAAGTGGTATTTCAAAACAAGAATAAAGTTTATTTGTAAAATATAAAATAAATTATAAAATATAATTAAAGCTTTGTTTGTCTTATTTCTTTAGTTACCAAAGTTCCTTAAACAATATTACTACAGCCACACAGGCAACCTTATCTCCAATATTAAGGCCAAAATCTTCCTTAGAACCTATAGGCTTATTCTGAGCCTCTCTTCTCTAGACTCCCTCAAGCCTATCTAGTCCCTATTGGACTTCTCAGACCCTTCCCTGGTCTATAACTAACCTACAAATGTTCCCACAGTAACCCTAAGATCACACCCTCCCTCCGAGGTGTCCCTTCCCTTCAAAACTCCGACAACAAAAACCCACTTTCGCTCCCTGTCGAGGCTCTTTTATAGCCCTGCCCAGCCAGCTTCTCATTGCTTGGACTCCTGGTGCTCTGTGATTGGCTGTTTCCTCGGCCTGCTCACTACAGTCTGGGAGTACTTCTAGACTCGTCGCTTCACATGACTAGTCAGGTGAATGCGACGGTCAGGAGTGCTTGTTATCAGCTTCGGCTGATACGCCAGCTGCGCCCTTTCCTGGAGATGAGGAACTTGGAAATTGTGGTAAATGTTTTGGTCACTTCACGTCTAGATTAATGCAATGCGCTCTACATGGGGCTGCCCTTGTGCTTAACCCGGAAACTTCAGTTGGTCTAAAATATGTTAGCCAGGTTAGTTACTGGGACATCTAAGAGAGGGCACAGAACACCTGTGCTTAAATCTCTTCACTGGCTGCTGATTAGTTTCCGGGCACAATACAAGGTGCCGGTTTTGACCTTTAAGTCTTACATGGCTTGGGTCCATCCTATCTCAGTTAATTGTAACTGTTTTTAAATGCTGTACTCCACCCCAATTGCTTACCCAGAGGGGCAGGATAGAAATAAATTATTATTATTATTATTATTATTATTATTATTATTATTTATAAGCATAACTCCTAGTATAGTTGACTTTTATTCCATAACTTTTATTGCATTTTTTCTTGAACATATATACATTCACATTAGTTCTCTCAATAACAAAATAGAAATGCTTTACAATGATGTTGTATACACCCAATTATCCTCCCCCCTTTCTTGCTTTTCCCTTAAGTTTCGAGTGTCCTGTAGATACCTATCACTTCCTATTTTCCCCCAAAAAGCCGGAACGATGTTTACAGAAAATATTTACATGCATATAAATTGTGACTCTTACAAATATTTAAAGAAAGCTTATTTCAAAACTTTATTATTTCATATTCTATATTACATTTTAACATAAAACTCCAAAGTATGTAGCCAAATTCATCATTAACTAATTTTAGTAATTTATTATATATTTCACTGATTCTAACATACATAGACAACCCCTTATATTATATGCTTATTTCTCTTGGTTTTCTATTCCCTTATTCTGGCTAGATAGTTACTGTTTTCTGGATGGTTACTGTTTTCTTAAACCAAATGTATTCCACTTAATACTTTGTCTTCTAAGTTTAATACAAATTCCCTTTATCAAGCTTTGTTTTCAGACAATTTGATCCATATTTGATGCCCAATCAGCCAATCCCCCGCCATTTCCCCCCCCCATGAATTGTATATCTTTTTTCCAGTTTCCCCTCCAATTTGGAGCTATCCTGATTTTAAACTTTATATGATAACAGATCACATTCCATCATATGATACAACTCTCCATTCATCAATATCTATTATTTTTTTAGATTTCCAGAATTTTGCAAAGACAAGCCTTGTTGCCGTTAACGTATAAAATGTAATTTCCCCATATTTCATGTCTATCTCATCATCCAATATACATAATAACATTGTCTCAGCATTAAACTTTATGTTGACTCCCAACATTTCCTGAATTTCATCTTGAACTTGTTTCCAGTATAGTTGACTTTCTAAAGAGATTTGTATAAGCATCCCTACCTACAAATACTTAAAGGAAATGGCCTGGTCCCATCCTGAATGTTCCTCCTCTCCAGGGTCTACTACTTCAGAACATATTGCAGGCATCTACATATACAGCAACTTGTGCATGTAGACAATGTTGGCTGATTGTTCCATTACTCTGAGATGATGAATCCATACTGGGTATTACAGGAACTATTCCTGGGATTTATAGGAGCTAAGAAAAATAGGAGCTAACCCCCCCCCCCCCCAAAAAAAACCTGGATTATTCCAGTGAAATCAGAAGTGGCTCTTATAAAACTTAGAGGCAGGCCCAGCTCCATCAGGGCTTGCCTGAAGGAAAGAACCCTCCCTCCATACCAACTGCCATCCTCCGGCTTGGGAGGGAGAGAAGAGGCAGGCCCAGCTCCATCAGGGTTTGCCTGAAGAAAGAGAGCCCTCCCTCCGTACCAACTGCCATCCTCCGGCTTGGGAGGGAGTGAAGAGGCAGGCCCAGCTCCATCAGGGCTTGCCTGAAGGAAAGAACCCTCCCTCCATTCCATCTAAATATTATTTAGATATTTAATTTATTTGCTTATGTAAATCATTTATGTATTTTGTGTATTTGTTTATCCACTTTTGTAAACCGCTTTGATCTTTTTTGGAAAGGCGGTATATAAGTTATTATTATTATTATTAGTTTTGATTGATCATCCCAAAAAAGCAAGACTTACTGGTCACTTCTGCATGTAGCCCTCCAAGTGAAGCAGGACTTTGACCTAATTAGATCCTCCTGTACAGTTGCCTCATGTGGTGGAGCTTTATGTCTGTACAACAACTTTGGATGTGTTTTGAATGAACGAAAGTAGTAGTGGGTGGAACTAGCTGCTGTAATCCTGGGATCCCTTGTGTGTCCTTTCAAGATCTGGGGATGGCCAGGTAAACTTCCTGATTGACAAATCCAAATAAATTCTGACTAGGAAATTAAAGGAATATATATAGTAGAACATACTGCTTTAATTGTGGAAAGAGAAAAAATAATGTCCTCATATCTTCACCAATTTGCTGGTGGTGAGCTTAAGTGACCTCCTGTCTTTCTCCAAAGTGGATGAAGCCAACATAGATTCTTTTATGAGTAAGTGAAAGCACTTAAAGGCGTCATAATTTTCTTAGTTTTGAATACAGCCAAAGAAGGCTGTAGCTGTAAGATAGCTTTACTGAGTCCAAGCAAATGCCGCAATGATTGGGAGGAGTAAAATAGAAGGATTTGTTTAGTGCTTCAAGAACATACAGTTTTGTTGTTGTCATTTCCACTGAAGGAAAGCACATTAGCCAGACTGACTTTTTTTTTTTTTTTTAACAGTAAAGGAAAAGTAGAGAAATGGATTCATAACTATGCTATATTTAAGGTTTTGGAAAATTCAACATATTTAGGTATGGGGGAAATGTGGAGATATTTTGTAGGGAGGTAACAGGAAATTATCCTCTCATTTCTTTCCATCAGGAAGATAATATTTATCTTCTGAAACCTGGAACTCTCATCCATGGTTATTCTCACACCGCAGTACTACCAGCATAGTGTACTGGTCTGAGTGCTGGACTAGGACTCTGGAAGTCAGGGTTCAATTCCCCACTCAGACAAAGGAAATCAAAGGCAATAACCATGTGAAGAAATTCTGTCAAGAAAAATCTGTGGTAGATTAGGATCTCCATAAATTGTAAATGACTAACTAGAATGAAAAGCAGGCATACAGAATAGCATAAAATTCTACAGAGAAAAACAAAATTCAAGGCCCACATGATTTCTATGCTCTTTCTACTTTTGTTGTTGTTGTGTGACTTCAAATTGTTTTCAGTTTATGGCAACCCTAAGGTGAACCTATCATGAGGTTTTCTTGGCAAGATTTGTTCAGAGGACATTTGTCTTTGCCTTCCCCTGAGGCTGTGAGCATGTGATTTGCCAAAGTCACTCAACGGGTTTCATGGTGAAGCTGGGAAACGAACCCTGGTCTCCAGGGTCATAGTCCAACACTCAAACCACAATGCCATACTGGCTTGGTTGTGGGAATGCAAAATATTTCTGTCCTAGCGAGGGTATGGATGTAACATACCAGATTATAGAAGTAACAGCATGATGAAGTTGCTTTTCAATAAATAAATAAATAAAACCAACAAAAGTAATGAGGAGAAACAAATTTATTTAACTGATGAAAAAAAAAGCAACAATTTCTAGTTAATTTTCAAAGTTACTTAAAATGTCATTTTAGAAACAATTTGACAAAAGCTTTTCAGGTCCCATGCTTTATTGTCCCTAAGAGGCAGCAAGATGCCACCCCTTTCCTAGCTGGATCAGGGCCACAGGAACTGCATACCACAGCCCTGATCTGGCTTTTCTGCAGTGCAAAAAGGAGCTGTGGAAAGGGAACCATAGCTGCTGGTGCCGTGGCTTTTTGGCACTCCTTTGGCACAACAGGTGTACACACTATGCCAAGGGAATGCCATGATGGCTCCCGCCAAACGATGGGGTGCACAACTTCATGCCAGCATGAGGGTGGAGTTGGGACACATGCTGTGTGGTCACCATGCTCCCACTCTGCCATGATGCCATTGTTCATCACCAGTCTGTACAGCCTCAGAGTTACCAACCCTGTTGAGTTACCCAGGAAATGATCCTTAAATACACTCATTTCAAAATCCTATTTAACAGTTGGACTAAAAGTACTTGGGCTAAAGTAATAAACATTCCAGAATCAGCATTTTTTTAAATGCTTTAGAAACTAGGTCTTTTAAGACTACCATAAGTATATCCACAGTGCACAATGGTAACACTTTAACTGCTATGGCTCCATACTATGGAACACTAGGATTTGTTATTTGGTAATGCAGTTATGTAGTTAGAGTTCCCTACTAAAGACTAGTGCTATATTTCTGAGGTATCCACTACCGAATTTTGGGTACCTCTAGAGATGTGACAAGAACTTGTTGCTATTTGTTAATCATACAGGATTTTGGGATTTCTCAATGTTCAACTTAATTTTTTACGAGCTATGAAATTTATCAGCTGCTCAACTGAGTGTGAGACTATGCAGATACTACATTTGCAAAAGAAGTAACAAGGTGGGCATTTCAGTGAGAAGTTCTATGTTGAGGACTTTTGTTTTGTTTTTTGCTTCAGTAGTAAAAGAAGTATTATTATTATTATTATTATTATTAACATTTATTTATATAGCGCTGTAAATTTACACAGTGCTGTATATACAATCTTATAATTAGATGGTTCCCTGCACTCAGGCTTACAATCTAAAAGAGACAACACAAAAGGAGAAGGGAAAGGTGGTGGGAAAGGGGTGAGGTCCAGTGGTTCTTCTCTCCCTCTGGGGCCTGGACCAAGACAGATGGGCTGTAGGGAGGGCTCAGCTTCTTAATACATAGTTAAAAGGAGGCATGCTGGGGCAGACGGCACAATCCTGGGAATGCCTCCCTAAACAATACAGTCTTTAACTTAATTTGAAACTGGTTAGAGAAGTGATGAGGCACACATGTGGGGGAAGAAGGTTCCAGGAGTGCAGGGCAGCAAGTGAGAAGGGACGAATCCAGGACAGGGCAGTGGAAATCTTCGGCTGGGACAGGAGACCTTGACTATTAGAGCAGAGGGTACAAGAAGGAGTATGAGGAGAAAGAAGTTCAGACAAGAAAGGAGGGGCCAGTCCATGGAGGGCTTTGAAAGTCAACAATAAAAATGTACTGGATGTGGAAGGGGAAGGGGAGCCAGTGAAGGGAGGATAAAAGGGGAGAAACATGGTCAAAGCAGCGATCGGATGTGATAATACATGCAGCTGAATTCTGGACAGAGATTAAAGGATGGAGGTGAGAGAGAGGAAGCCCTGTCAGAAGAAGGTTACAATAATCTAGTTGCAAGACCACTAGGGCATGGACCAGAGTCTTGGCAGTGGAGGCTGAGAGGAATGGATGGATTTTAGCAATGTTGTAGAGAGAGAATCTACAGGTCTTGGCGGTGGCCTGAATCTGGGGAATAAACGACAGAGAGGAATCAAAGATGAAGCCAAGACTGCTTCATGAAGCCAATAGTGCTTCAGACATTCATTTTAATTGTGTAAGTCTGAATCAATGCAATTTGAATTGCAAGGCCAGGTTGCAGGAGGACAGGAAGGAATTCCATGTTAAACACAGGCCATCCTTCCTTGTCAGACACTACCAATGAAGTTTTATGGTTCACACCACTGAGTGTAAGAACAGTTAGGGAGGGAAAGTCAGTTGAGTTTTACATTGCCCTCATTCTTCAGGAATTTGTCAGCAATTTGTCTGGTTCTCTGTGAGGGGTGACCAAATTGAAATATCTCTCCACATAGGAGCAAGAATAATAAAATTCCCTTCCCTCTTTGTGTATGGCAAGAATAAAGAGGGAAATTAACAACACCAGGTGCCTCATTATACTACATATATCCCAGGATTTCATACAATGGAGCCATGACAGTGGTATCAAGCTACTACAATTGTACTGTTCTAATAAATCCAGATACTGACATTATCATACACTGAATTTCTATGTATATTTGGATTGTCCAACACACTAATGACATATCTCTGATACTCTGTGTCATCACTGACCATTGAAATCTGAGGCTGATGGAAGTTGTATTCTGAAACATCTAAAGAGCATCAGATTTGGGAAGACTGCTGTAATGCACTCCTTGTGTATCTCAGTGGGAAAAAGATAAACTACAGATTCAAATGGAAAGAGGACTCACCAGAAAAGCAGTAGCAGCAGAGGGATTTTTTAAAATTATAAATAAAAACAGGCCAGACACCATCATGTTGCACATACCCATGGAATTAATCAATTAACATGAACAGTTCTGGGATGAAGGACAGCAATGAACATCATACAGATAAGAAGACAGGTGATAGATACATTTGCCCTTGGCTATGGAAGGAAGAGGTGCTTCTAGCTTGGCATTTATCAGTTGCTGAAGTGCAGTACTGGCTATTAAACTGGCTATTTATGGTATGGTATCTCTAATAATAAAAACTTAGTATAATTGCTGAGTATAGATAAATCCTTGATACATGGAAATGAAAGGAGTACCTCAGAAATTATTTGGCATGGTAAATAATATTGTGCTTTTTTCCTTTTTGTGATTGTGTTTGTCCACTAAATGGTCAGCTTTGCTTTCACTGCTCTAATGTTAAGGTTTCTTTTTCTTTCTTAGTTACCATTTTAAAATGGAGAGCAGTGAATCTGTTTGCTAAATGCATAAACATAACTCTCAACGTTTAAATCCATATGAACACATTTAATCTAAACACAAATAACAAAATACAGTACTGAAATCTCATGTGGAGCTCTGCTTAAACTTTCAAAATTCAATCCATCATTCCAAAACCCAGGGGGCCTAGATTTGACTCTCAGCCTAGAAACCTTCCATCAGATTGGTTGGAACCATGCCATCTTGTGTTCAGGTCAAAGGAGCAGCAGCAATTTGTCTGGCTAGCAGTTTAACCATGTATTGCATAGCATAAATACTATCCTAATAATAAACTTAAAAGCAAATCTATAGTCATTCACTTTATTTGTTAATTCAGATTAGATCCTCATCAACTTTAATGTACTGTTTTAAAGAGCCAGATACAATTACATTGAATTTTGAGACATACTTTCATATGAAGCCAAGAGTATGTTAGAAGAATTTGTTCTCAGCAGTAGATGTTTTGGTTTTCTGATAGTACCTCAGGACTGGGAGCAAAAGAGAAGAAAATTGATCTCACAATTGAGTGTTTTAAATATGTGGTTATTGCAATAAAAATAACCTGATTTTAGACTAGTATTGATTTTAAAGAGCATTAATCTGCCTACCCTTTCCTAATTCTTCTAGCCAATTGTGTACCTAAACAACCAAGTGAATAATATATTGCATTTATTTAAGACACATTTGTGACTTCCATGTGCTCTACATGACTTACAAAGGATTTAAAAGGACAAAACATAAAACACCAGATTCAACAAAACAAGCTTAGATCAAGAAAGAAACTAGTATCAGAAAAAGATGTAAATCACCATTGTCATACATTCTTCCTAAAAGCAGCCAGGAAGATAAAATCAATCCAGCTTGTCAAAAGACTTGCTTCAATCCAAAGGAGAAGGTACACACCACAATAGAAATGTGAAATCCAATTAAAGTTACAGGATGTATACTACTTTAGACCATGATGCAGGAGATGTCTCAGACTGTGAAAGTCCTTAAAGGTTAACACCAGGTCACAGTAATACTAGAGTGTCAGCATTATGTAGTGAAATGGTCCCTGAACTGTGCTCTTTCAGGGATTTTTTATTTCAGCTCCCAGAATACCAGACTATTGTCCAAAATGTCTGAGACTTCTGGGAGCTGAAGTCCAAAATCTCTTAAAGGGCACAGTTTGGACCACTGATGTAGTGGTTTGAGTGTTGGATTGAGACTCCAGGAGACCAGGGTTTGAGTCACTGCTTGGCCATGGAAACCTATCGCTTGACCTTGTATTAGGTCAAAATAGCTGAAGAGCATCTGTTTGGGGAAGACTGCTGTAATCCTCTGTGAATCTTAATGAGAAAATGATAAACTACAGGTTCAAAGGGAAAGAGGGATTACCAAATGTATCTCGATGGCAAGTCACATTCTCTCAGCCTCAGGGAAAGGCAATGACAATTCCCTCAAAGAAAATTGGTCCAGAAAACCCAGTGATAGATTCACCTTAGAGTTGTCATAAGTCAAAAGCAATTTCAAGGTATAGCACAAGAACACTACTATATTTATTATATGCAGTCCACATAATATATAGCATATTTACACTATATTATTGAGTATATTATAATAGAAAAGAAGTGAGTAATGGATTTTCCCATTACAGAACTAATACCGGTATTATGTAAAAGCAAACCATATACCTGTTGATTTCATCTTACATCTTGCAGATAAATCTGTGGTAACATACGGCTGTACATGTATTCTAACATCTCATCATACAAAAAGATTTTTTGACAGCATTTAAATCTTCAGCAGGAAGGAAGGGTTGCAATATACAAGCAAATTTCAACTTGTATGCAGTTGGATGCCACTCATTGGCTTTAAAATCTTTTTGAGAGTTTTGGGAAAGCTATATCCATATACTGAAAACCCATTCATTAACCCTATGTTTCATATAGTTCAGCTCTAGCTATAATGAAGGCTACAGTTCACCTTGTGAACTAACATGGATTATGAACCAATTCCATAGACCCCTGTCATTGGTGGAGACCATAATGCCATATAAACAAGTTTTTACTTTTAATCCACTTTCCTAATGCTCTTGGGAATGGAATTTACATTTTTCACAGCTTCTGACTACATGTTAACATTTTCATTGTGCTATCACCACTACCTGAACATCTTTTATCTGGTTAATCATAACTGTGTATTTTTACCTCACTTTGCACCAATTTACACTTACTGATATTGGATTTCATCATTTTGAATATGTCCATTCATCCATTTCTCATACATACTTTTGGAGCTCTCTATAATATATTTGATTTTGTAATCCACCAACTTGGGACTATATTAGTGTCACCTAAAGTAGATCATTTTTAATGAATTGGACATATTTGTCATAATGAAATAAACTTTCATTTCACTGAGGATAGCCTAGGCACCGCTAATGTTGTATTTATGCCTTTGCCACCACATTATCCCCATATTATTTACATGTATAAGTGTCAGTCTTAGTACAGATTTTAATATGGACCTTACTTCTTAGATTTATTCATAATGATAACAACTAGGGATACATTAATCACTAAGTTTCTTCTTCAAGGAATCAACAAGTAATTCTAGCAATTTTCTTTCTGCTGTGAAGAAGTCTTTTTTAAAAAGCATGCTGTTTTCAAAACCTTTCCACACTGCAGGACAAATCATGTGCAAAATTCACGTGTGATTGTTTTGTACATAAAACACCATTTTCAGTGAAAAAACTAATATTCCTGTGTAGAAATATTATTTCTTATGCAGAAAAATCTGTTTCCTGTGAGATTTTTTTCCTGTGCAAATCACCCACATGATCATTATTGTGGAGTAAGTCCCTAGTTGCAGCATTTTCTGCACAAAAAACAGGGGTTTTAAGCACAGGAAATAATATTTCTACATACAAATATTTGTGCATATACATATTATTTCTTATGCAGAAAAACCTATTTCCTATACGAAACACCCACATACAGAATAAGCCCTGAAATATAAAGAGTCTTGCCACTCCTGTGTTCTTGGTATGGTTTTTTGATGCTTGAAAAATATATTATTGTTGTTGTTGTTTTTTAAAAAAATAATGAAATTTCCTTTAGAGTACATTTATTCCTATTCTCTGCTTCTGACTCTAAATTACTACTCTGGGAACCTGTATCCTTATCCCATGGCTTCCAGATTTGTTCAGGAGTCTTTGGCAAGCCTTATGAAAGTCTAGATCTATATACCTCTTCCAAAATTTCGTTATAATGTTGAAGAAATATGATAATATTACCAAATTCTTTGAGAAACTATGTTGATTCTTTCAGCAAGACCTAATATTCTATATATTTGACAGCATATAATGCAGATTAATATAGACAGTGTAAAACATATTGAAATGAAATAATCTTACGTAGTATAAGTTTTCATTAAAGTGTCTCAGAGTGCACTGAACTAAACAGCTGAACTGGTGTCTATTCCAATTCAAGCTTTTTCTTTTAAAAACTGTATTGAAAACTTAAGCTGTTCCAGCACTGCTTACATAAAA
This sequence comes from Urosaurus nigricauda, assembly GCA_034509955.1. Classification (NCBI taxonomy): domain Eukaryota; kingdom Metazoa; phylum Chordata; class Lepidosauria; order Squamata; family Phrynosomatidae; genus Urosaurus; species Urosaurus nigricauda. The sequence continues at coordinate 62,667,184 of JAOEGL010000003.1, forward strand.
AGCTAAATCTACACTTTTTACAAAGTTTGAAGGAGTACTTTTTTGGACGGTGACTTTAGAATCCCTGAATCCACATGGTCTTACTTTTTAAAGTATGTCCCTCCAAAAAGCTAAGTGCTGCCATTTTATTTAAAGACTGAAATCTCTCTTAAATAAGTCTATAATGTAGCCATTGTCTAAAGTTCTAAATGGGAATTCACTGGCCACACGAATAGACTAAAACTGGGAGAATGATATGGTTTTGCCCCTCTCTATTTCTAACTGACATGTATATCTGTTCATGTTCAACATGAAGATCTGGAAATGGTTTTGTATGTAGATTCAACATGATAATGCTGTCCTGATCAGGAACTCTTCAGGCTTTCTGCTGCAGGAGTTTTGTACCCAAATTTAGGCGTATGTGCTTACAAAATTCTTTTTAGATCTTTGCAGTAAATATGTGGCTCTCTATAATACAGGCAGGAACACAAGGATATTGGAAGACAGAGCTTAGCTGAGGAAACACAACTTCCTTTTTGTGTATAATGTTGCAAGCAAACACCTCCATAGTCATGGTTTAGAACAATATATTGTTGTTGGTTTGTTTAATGCCCTTTCAAAAATAAATTTAGTGTATGTTTCTGACTGAGGCTACCCAAACTTCCTTGCTAGAGCCAAAATTGACACCAAGCTCTATGTGGAATGGAAGGAGATAGGTATGTTTAGTTTTGAGATAAGGATTTTTATAAGTGATATGATAACATCTTTTTTCTGATGGTAAGAGCTGTTTGGCAGTGTAACAAGGTGCTTGGAAATTGGGATCTATCCTATTAGTCATTGTAAAGGAGAAAGACTATCAGTCAGAAATGCTTAGCTTTCATGCCTTGGCATGGGGAGACACTAGATGAGCTTTCATATCCTTCCAACTTCTACAATTGTATGATTCCATGCATGAACTTTATGTTACTTTACAGAATTATCTTCCCTAAGAAGAGTCGGTTTCTGTAGGACGTTGTCCTCTCCAAATAAACGTTAGTTGAAAAAGCAGTATCCAGTTACTGGAAACTCCCTTTGATGTCTACATTTAAATATGCACATCTGGATAGATTTGTAATTGTACATCATCAGTGATGGTGGTAATCCCGTAAAGGCACTGCAGATCAATAGGCATTCTACTCAACTGTTAAGTCTGTTTGCCTGAAACCAGACAAAATAGCTCAATAAAGCTCAGTAGGAGTTCAAGTAAGTGATATGATCTTGGTTTATCTCAGAATCTGCATGGTTCCTGACTATGGAATTCAGCATTAGGATATGGTGAGGATGCAATCCTGTGCGCACTCACCTAGTGTGGGACAAACCAGGGTTATAATAATCAAATGTTAGTGTGTGTATTACCTCCCCTTAGAATCCTTCCAAAGAATTCTGCTTCTAATATAAAGCAGGTGTAAGAATATAACAAAATAACCTCAGTGGGTCAAGCCAAAAACCTGAATAGTCCATCTCTAACTAAAAATAACAGTTTGGGCTTGTAATCAATTGATTGATTTTTCAGAAATCTGTGTACAAATTCTTAAATATATAGATAGACAGACAGATGCACAATTTGACACTCTCATTTGCTAGTCATATCACCTATTTATCCTTAGGCATGTTTTCCAGTTTTCATTCTTTGGCATTGTCCATGATTTTGGTTATTTCATTGCTCATCTTGTTTTCAGATCATATATCAGAAGTTAAATGGCATGACTCCCAACCAAGCACCCCACTTCTGTTGTGACAACTATTTACTACTGTTAACTAATTGTGATTTATTCTTACCACAAAATCACAAATCAGTCCTGGAAAGCATATCTAGGATCCACAAGCAAAAGAAGAAACAAGTCTTTGTGTGCTCATTAGTAATTATATTTATTCTATAAAAATATTTTTTAATTTTTTAAAATATTTTTTTTAACATATAAAATTTAAAATTACAAAAATATACCTCACACATTACAACACATAAACCTTTCCCCACAGTCAAACCACACAACTGAACCCCAAGAATTCCTTCCTCATCTATTTGCCTCTTCTGTCTTTAATTATAATCTTTTTTGTTCATCAGATATTGATCATTTTTTAAAAACCATTTTCCCTTTTCTTAAACAGACTTCATGTTTAATATTGTCTTTTGAATATACAATCCTCTTTTGATGTCTTATTTTCCTCATTTCAGTCCTATTGTAAATGTTGGACTCCATTCCTTGTTCATAAATTTTATAAGTGGGTCCCAGTCGTGCTTAAATTTATCAATCTTGTTTTTTCCTCAAACCTTGTGTCAATTTATCTATCTCCATATAATTATACATTTTCCATAACCAATTGAATTTCTGGACATTCCTTCTTCTTCTACTGCTCTCACTGCAGTTATCAAATAAAATAACAGTATTCCATATTTTTGTTCTAGAGCTTCATCAGTTACCATATTTAATAAGTATAGTCTAGGATACGCATGTCTTTCAATATTTAATTTTTTCATTACCTGAATACGTATCCCATTCCAAAAATATTTTGCTTTGCAGTACAACACCAAATATGGTAAAATGTTCCATTATCTGACTCACATTTCCAAGATTTATTCAAATTTTAAAATATTTTTGCCAATTTATATGGAGCCATATATTTATATATACATTTTAATTTATATATATACATTTCAACTGATGGTTAGAAAAGGGACACACACGCACAAAATATAAACCCTGCCTCTCATCTCATAATGTCTACTTTTCCTCAGCCTTCAGTGAGAAAAAAGCACTGGGACAAGGGAGGTTGGATACTGTTTTCTTGAGTCTCATGATGAGTATCACTACAACTTTAATGCATAGTACAGGTATAATAAATCAATCATAAATTGGCCATAAATCAATCATAATTCCATGATAAATCAACCATAATTCTGCAATAAATCAATCATAATCCCATCATAAATCAATCATAATCAGTAAATCAATCATAATACTATCACTCTTCCGGCTCATATGGAGACCATCCATGCACAGAAAAGTCTTTTTTAAAAAATCCAGAACATTTGCTTTAAGTACAATCACCAGCAAAGGAGGAATATGTGATGAACTGCTCATTTCTTCACTTATTATTTTAACTTGGTTTTGCATGCTTGAAGAAGGCTCCACTTTGAAAATTGAATGCATTATTGGAAGTATGCATAGGGAGTTTATCACACTAGGGGCCAATTTCGATGTTAAAATGACATTGAAATGGTGTTAAAGCAAACTTGAGTCGTCGTGAATTTAAAGCAAATTTAAAGCAAGTTTAAAGTGGAAATAATGTTATTTTGCAATCGTTCATGTGTGACTTCTCAATTAAAGCAATTTCGAATTTACACTTTCTGTAGAGATCCGAACTTGAAAAGATGTGGATTAATCCTCCTTTAAATCTAGTTTAACTGCAGGTTTTTGTGATGTCACATGAAATCCTGGGATATCGTTGGAAATTTTGTGATTTCTCTGGGATATCATTGGATTAATCCCTTGATCTCCCTTGTGTGATAAAGCTCATAGGTGATAGAAGAGAACTTCAAAGCAAAGTACACCTATTAGAAGGTGACAAGATAGCATCATTTTGTTATAATATGCAACGGGATCTTGTAGCATCTTTGTGACTAACTGAAACATAGAAGTTGGTAGCAGCTTTTGTAGACCTGAGCTCATGTATTTAGATTTATATTAACTTTCTTCCAAGACTTTCCACAATACAGGCTTAAAACTACCATGTTTCTTGATATGTCACACAGTATTGTAGCTTCTGCACAAACATCTGAGGATCTTAATCACTAGTAAAATGTCCTCTGCTTATTCATGTCTGAAATAAATCCTTTGTGGTTTAGTAGTAGTGGTAATTTATATAAAAATATACCAGAGTTGTAGTGTTACAGTTCCTGTAGGATGTACCTGCTTCATTGAGTAAATCTGTTTCCTCCTTATTAGTGTATGCTACTGAGTAAAAGATGAAGTTTAGTGTTTGCAAAGACACCTTACAGGCATGAAAGGCAGCACATAAACCAACAAATGGTGTGCTGCCTTTCCACACAAATTAAGGCAAGTGTATTTCAAACTGTTGAAATCTGGGCAATGGCCCTACAGATCTAGGTACAGCCCGTTAGCTTTTAGCTAGGAAACCATTTTTTAGAATTCATTTTGTTTTACCAGTCTGGAAATTTTACTTTTAGAGATTGTAATTTATAGTATCTCCCAGATGGTATGATCAGCAGACATAGGAACTGTGCTGGGAAAATTAAGTCTTTCCAAGCTCTGAATCTTATTAACAACTTAATAAATGGGGTAAATCTGGTAAGATCTGTGCACTAAAGTTACATGTTCACAACAACAGTCATTGCAAAGATATTGGGGAGCCACTTCTTTGATGAACAGTGTTGAAAATGCAGTGTCATTGATTTAACAACAGTCCATTTAATCTTCAACTTCATTTATTTCTGTAGAGAGATCCAACTGCTGAGCAGAGATTTCTAAGGAAAATAACATACCAGTGAATGGATGAGACAATTTGAAGGTTTCAGTATGTATAAAATGCAGCATCAGGCATTTTATCAGAGGCTAGAGGGGCCACACTGGAAACCCTGGAAGTCCACCCCAATGTATACCCCTGAAAAATTCAACTTTGTGTCTTCAAATGCCAGCTAGCACCAGAACATGTTCCAGAACAGTGGCATTCAAGTCTGGGGTGTCACCTGGAGGGCAGGGCTTTAGGAGGTGAGGCTCCAGGCAGCAGGGCCAAAAGATCACACTCTCTCCTGCCCTGCCTGGCACTGTTTTACTCACAAGTAAAATGGTGCCAGGCAGGGAGGCGGGGTATGCTGGTCTGAATGTCACCCTTCTGGGGTGTCACCCAGAATGGTCTGCATCCCCCACACCCCCGTAGTGATCCAGAATCTACTTCCTGTTTTTGGAAAGGTCTCTCTTGGGCCTAAAATGGCACTACTCTCCCTTAAAATGGTAAAAATGCCACCTACACACACTTGTGGCCATCTGGTAGCAAAACGAATTCAAAAATTTGAAAGAAATTTGACTCAGTGGGCATGGAGAGCCACAGAAATGCAGCCTATGGGTCACAATTTGCTCATCCCTAGTATAGATAAAGTACACTGGAAGCTTGCAGCTACCACTCAAAACTCTGTTTTTAGCTCCACAGAACCCTCACCCCTCCTCCCATTCTTACACTTGAAATTTGCAAGACATAATCTTGGTCCACATGGGTCCTCCTCCTCCAGCTCAGACATAGGAAAACCACCAGGACCACTGAGAGGCATCCTTTGTCCAGCTCTTCTTTATCCTAACTTGACCTTTCCAGAAACCAGGACAAAGATTTCAGGAGACATATTGAAGCTTGTAGCACCTTGCATTTTTCTTGGCAGAGTGGTGAGCAGCCAGGATGCTGTTGTCTCTGCACTGCCTTCACAATGTAGGAAAGGGCCTAGTTCAACAAACATAAAATGTCTATTCTAATGTTAGTAATTCCATGATTCTATTGTATTTTCAGAGTCATTGACTTAATCTGTAAACTGCACTAGCCAAGATGTAGTATGAAGATCTATATTCCATTATTTCAAAATAAATACTTGCACAGCTGCTCCACTATATTTTAATTACTCATAAAGAAGTGTATGGGTTGGATTTGGACTAGCATGCAGGAAAAGGAGAAATTTTTAACACACACACGCACACAAACACAGCATGGTGATGTAAAAAAATGGTGCTAATAGTAGGTGTTTTTTTCACTATAAAAAGATGAAGAAGAAAGAAATCCAACTCAGAGGTGAGGGTTCAATACTGAGGACAAAGCAGAACTGAAGGAATGCTTAAACCTCAGCTCATTGTATGCAATGACCATGATACAGATCCGACTGTGGGTAATTAAAATGTAGGGGGCAGCAGTCCCCCTATGTCTTTAACATCATGGATATTACTGCCCTCAGGGTAAGACAGGATTAGTGTTTCATATATATTGTTATGTACAAAGTTTCATATATATTATGCAGAATACCAAAAATTAATTATCTGAGACCACCCATAGAATGAAATGTGGCCTTGAAATTCAACCCAAGCCTCAAATAATATTCCATCCAAAAATCATTCAGTGGCATAATAAATATCATGACAATCAAAAGTGAAATATAAATCTTACAGAAATGTATTCCTTAATTGGCTTAGGACCTCTCTAAGGTTGTGCTGTGCTGTTGGAACCTTTCCCACTGTAGTACTAAGATTTTTAAAAACTTTATGGACATTGGGGGGAAAGTGCTTTCTTCTGATCAGTAGCATTGTAACTACTTAAACAAATCACTTGGGGGAAAATGAAAGCATACCTCTGCTAAGGGCAGGGTGTTAAAAGTATTTTCCATCTGTTTGTAAAACTGGTTATTTGAAATCACCCACGGCTATCATACATTTAAAAAACTAAATTACATAGCATTCTGTGCCAAGCCTCGCTGTTAAGACGTTAAAACATTATAAATGTGTGTGCTCAGCCAAAAGATTTATTCACAAAGAATCTCTAATAGCTTTCATCCCTTCAAATGTTATAGAGAAGAGGGACAAGCAATAGCTAGAGTGAGCTGCATATGGGCTTTTTTCATTCTTCTGTGGGAACATGTGAAATGGGGACTGCAGCTCTCTCAAAGGAAGTTAATCATTTGGGGCTAATCCTTCAGCCCCCCCTTAGCACAAAAAGCACAGCACTACTTACAAGTCTTTCACAACTTTGGTGAGCCCCCCCCCCCGACACACACAAACGTACACATTTATAGTGTTTTAGCATTCCATATTGTTCTATGTGAGTGAATTTACATTGCAGGGTTATATTAGTTTGATGGCACTTTAACTGCCATGGCTCCATCCTATAGAATCCTGGGAGATGTAGTTTCACAATAGAAAATTCCCTGCTACAGGTATACATCTGTTAATGAAATCCATGTGTGCAATACTTCTTCAATAGAAAAGGCAGGAATAACATGGGACCTAATTACACTAGCGAAATTCTGCTCAAAAACAAGAGTTTAAAGTAGATTTAAATTAGACAAAAACTAACAAATGCTGGAAGTTTTTCACACGACGTTCCTGAAATCGTGAAATAATGCAAAAATAAAGTGAATGTAAAAGAGACAAAAATGGCAGCTTTTTACTTTCGGAACTTCCCAAAAGTAAAAAGCTGCCATTTCTGTCCCAAATGCATCTAAGGATTATTTTCTCCCTTTCACCAGCATCCACTTTTCTTAAGATTTCCATTTTGGTAACTGAACTTTCATCTGTATTCTTTATTATCCTGGCTGTAGCTGGTGAAGGAGGCTTATCTGCTTTCCCCTTTTAGGTCTGTTTTGTTGTCTGCGCAGGCTCAACAAAGGATTCTGCATGTTGCTCCTGTTTACCTTGCCTCTTCTAGGCAGGAACAGTGCTACAGTCAGATTAGTTACAACAGACTCCCATTCCTTTCCAGTTATGGTTTATTGATCTGTGTACTGCAGATGTGCTGTTGGAACCTGGCTCCAAAAGGCTGTTTCTTCAGCCCTCCATCACCGTCCTCCCAATGATAAAGCTGCTTTAAAAAAAAAACCCTTCCAGCTAGGCAGGTATAAAATGTTTTGTAAAAAGTTTGTTTAAAAAAGATATATGTTTGTAATTTAGAGGATAAACTGGAGTTCTTAATAAAAAAAAAATCAGAGCCCCCCCCCCAAGACTCTAAAAACAATGGCTTAATTTTCAATTTTCAATCCCAAACAGCACAAAAAGCCCTCAGATATGTAAAAGCACACAAAACAGCTCCCCAGACCATCCTGCAACCCCCCCCCCCCGTTTTCATTAGGATTTCCTCTCAAAAGGTTACTAGGAAATGATAAATGCATTTTCCATACCTATTCTGAGGGAGAAGAAAAAAAAAAATAAGGCATTTTAGTGTTTAGGGGAGGTTCAGTCAGTGGGGAGGGATCTAGAGGAAAATCACAGCCAACCATTCAGCCTAATTTGCTTACCCACTATGGGAATATTGAGACCAAACACAGATATTTGAGTTGAATAGGCCACTTTATTAACCCATTTAATCTAGAACCAGTTTGAACATGTGATCTGCAAAAGTGGGGAGCAACTTAGTATGGGATCACTGACCCTAGGGATCAGGTCCTTTGACTGCTTCCTTAGTTCCTGGGTAAACATCTGAGCCCCAGAGGAAACCTGATTCCCTGTGTGCTGCCCGGCTAGCCTCACTTAGGTCATACTTTAAGTGGGAGCCCTGGTGGTGCAGTGGTTAAATGACGGTACTACACCCATTCATAGCCACAAGGTTGTGAGTCTGATCCCAGGGTCAACTCCAAGTGGTATCGTTCCGTAGGTCGTAAAAATGAGTATCCAGCTTATTGGGGGCATTTGGCTTACACACTGTAAACTGTTTAGGGAGTGCTTAATTGTGGTATAAAAATGCTTGATTGCTATTGTTATTGCCTTGAAGGCAATCTTGATCTGGAGACTTCTAAATTGTTCATATTGTCTTTTAGACATAAATTGCCTTTTGGCGTGATAAATTGCCTCTTTGGATGATAAACTAACAGCAAATGCCATCTCTGGTAGTATGTATTACAAAGCACCAATATCATTTTCTAGTATTGGCAAGAAAGTAAAAAGTAACAAACTTAAAAAGAAAACAAGTATAATGTTAAATATTTATGTGGATGATGTAAATTTCAATAGAAAATAAAGGTGGAGAATTCTGACCTTACCCTTACTACCTTCAGAACACGATCAGCTTTGTTTCTCAGAGTGTTCACAAGTGTGCCTGTTCAGGTAATAATATTTATTAAAAATCTAAAAACAGAATGCTGATATTGATTGATTTGATTTGATTTTCTATAAAAATTTTCACAGTTAGTCTCAAAAGTGCTACAAAATCCCCTTGTATGCTGATATTCCAGACTAACATGGCTATGTCTCTGACTACTCTCTGGCAGAGATACTGATGTTCATTTAGTTAATCCCTTTACAGTACAAAGTTTATACTATGCAACATATCTGCTATATTTACCTACAGCAAGAAAAAGAAGTGACTATGTTAAGCATGCAGTTAGTTACAGAAACCAAGCCCCCGGCACTTTTTGCAAGCCTGTATTTATTGTAGCTGTGAGTCATTTGTCTTGGCAAATAGATAGCAACTTCCAGAAGGTGGTAATTATTTTACATATTCTTCATGTTTAGAACTAATTACATTTTTAACAATGACAGTGATATTATTTTTTCATCCAGTTGCTGGAGCATTCTCAAAAAAGTTATATCAGTCTTTTTTGTGCTTCTGAAATAGCTCTGCAGTTTTTAGAGAAGTATTATCACTCACAATTTGAAAAGTGATCAAAGCAAGTAAGAAATTTAAACTCTTTTTATATAGCCCCAGGATATTGGTTACTCCTCTCCCCCCCCCAAGCTTTTCCCCACCTCAAATAGGCTATATTGCCTTGGCAGCAGACCTCCGAGGTTGAAAATGCTGCTGTTCAATGCCAGGTTGGGGAAAACATACTTGATCCAGGATTTGATCCTGGAAGAGCAGACTGTCCTGGCTTGTATTACAGAGACCTGGCTGGATAAAGTTTGGGGGGTGGATGGGAATTCTCTGTACAGCAGCAGGTGAGGCCTGAGGGGCAGGGAGGCAGAGTGGCAGTGGTCTGTTGGGATTCTATCTTCCTCACCAGGTGCCCTGTACCACACCCTGCTGGGTTCGAGTATTGTTTTTGAAGGAGGGTGGCCAGGATAGAATAGAGGTTCTGTTGGTGAACCACCCATGCTGCTGCCCAACAATCTTCCTTTCTGACCTGGCTGAGTCTTGGTCACATGGTGGGAGTCCGGCAGTGGTGTTGTACTCGGGGACTTTAACGTCTATATGGAGACTATGGTACTTTGTCAGAAGCAGCCGCTGAGGAGTCCATGTCTATCATGACAACCATGAGGCTGTTCCAAGTCATATCTGGTGCCACCCATGGTGTAGGACACACTCTGAAATGGTGTTCTTTTCTGGATGGGATGATGGTGATTTGGGTTTGGAGGAACTTTCTGTAGATCACTGATCACTATCAGGTAGGGTTAGTCTCATGGGACTGAGAACCTCTGAAGCAGTGGCAGGCCACCCCAAGAGACTTATGGACAAGATGGATTCCTGACAGTTCTTGGGCAGTTTCTTGATGCCTTGGCAGTGATCCTGCCAAAGCTCTGGCTGATCTCTAGAACAGGGAAATGACCAGGGCAGTAGGCACAATTGCTCCTAAGCATCACCTCCCAGGAAGTGGAACCAAGTGAGCCCCTGGTTCACTAGGGAGCTAGTGGTGATGAAGGAAGTGGCAAGGAGATTAGAGTGACAATAGCAGAAGACTCAAAGCAACACTGACCAACTGTGGGCTACAACCTATTGGAAAGCCTACATCATGGCAGCAAAGAAATTATGGTTCTCCGGCACCATTGCATCTGAACAGTGTCATCTAATAGAGGTGTATTGAGTAGTCGAAGGCCTTTTACATTCTTACCCACAAGAACAAAGACCATTCTTTATTTTATGAAGAATTATCAAGGTACATTGCAGACAATATTGTTTGAATTTGCTCTTGCTTGAATGATGTAGTTGAGATAGGTCCATTGGATGTAAACTTGGCCCTGGAGTTGTTTTGATAGTGAACCAAGGTCTGTTGTCAGTAGTGGACTAGGAGAGGCAAACAAACTGAAATATTATCCAGATAGAACATGCTCCTAGTCAGTCATAAGACAGATCAGGAAACAGTGACTCCACTTGTGCTGGATGGGATTACTTTCCCACGGAAATCTCAGGCTCATAGCTTGGGTGTTCTTCTGGACTCAGCTCTGAGCCAGGATGCCCAGGTTTCAGCACTAACCAGGAGTGCATTTGCACACCTAAAACTAGTGCACTATCAGTGCCTGTTCCTTGAGACATCAGATCTGGCTACAATGACACATGCCTTGATTGATGCCCAGTTGAACTGCTGTAACACACTCTATGTGGGGCTGCCTTTGGAAACTGTTCAAAAGCTTCAGTGGCTCCAAAATACTATGGCCAGAATGCTGACTGGGACCAGTTATAGGAAGGATATAGCTCCCTTGTAAAGTAGCTTCACTGACTACTGGTTAATTTCCAGGCAAAATGTGAAGTACTGGTCATAACTTATAAAGCCATATACAGCTTAGGTCCACACTATCTGGACCAGACCTGCAATATAAGACCTGCAATAATGCTAAGATCTACAGGGGAAATCTTTATCTTGATCATGCTACCATTGCAGGAGTGCTTGGTGAGGAACAAGAGAGAAAATTCTCAGTTGTTTATCCCATCCCTTGGAACTCCATTCTGTGGGAGATTCGGCTGGCCCCCTCACTGCTTTCCTTTTGTTGGCAGGCAAATAACTTTCTCTTTAAACAGGGTTTTAACATGTACTTGCTCTCAGGGAGGCTTTTATTGAGGAGTATGCTTTGTTTATTTTTTAAAACTTTTATATTGTTTTAATATAATTTACAATGTTTTAAATGTGACAATTTTAATTGTATTAGATTTTAACTGATTTATTGTATAAGACGGTTTGGGTCCCACTCCGAGAGAAAGGTGGCAAATAAAATAAAATAACTGGTTAGAGATGTCCTGTTTTCTGCAGCAGATGTGAAATTTTGAATACACACACACACCCCTCCATATTTACAGATTTGCTATTTGTGGATTTGATTATTCACAGATTTGATTAATATGTTCTTTCTAGGAATATCTAGGTCCTCCAGTCCAACTCTATGGTCTACTTTAACTAAAAGTTGCACTGAAAGATCTAGAGATTCCTAGAGAGAATACTCTACTAGGCATTTGTAGCTCCTCCAGTGCAGTTCTATGGTCAGTATCTGTTGGACATTGACCACAGAGTTGCACTGGAGGACTTAAGATTCCTAGAGAGGTGTCCTTTCAAGTAAAAACATGATATTTTTGTTATTTGTGGTATATTCACAGGGGTCTTGTGCCCCTATATATATATGCAGGGGCCCCCTCTTAAAGTGCCCATATTTCAGCACTGTACAATTATTTCTTTATTTATATTCTGTCCTTTTTTCCCATTATGGGACCAAAGCAGCTCACAATATATCCTAAAACAAAATAAAGTGACAAGGGATAGTGCAAAAGTAAAATAACAACAACAACAACAATGCAATCATATTAAATATGATTTTTAAAGATCATTATAATATAGCAATGATGATAAAAGTATAGCACACCACAGTTTAAAAGAACTTCTGTAACAGAGAAGTAACAGCCCAAACCCTGGATAAACAGAAAGGTCTTCACTGCCAGCAGAAAGAGGGCAGAGAGGGGACCAATCTAGATTCCCATGGCAGGAAATTCTATAGCTTGGAAGCAGCCACCAAGCTCTTTTTTGGGTCATCAACAAACTGTGTCATCAACAAACTGTGACCAAGAAAAAGTTCTTCCCCAAAAATCTTATAATGGAGGCAGGCTCACATCAAGAGACACGATCTTTCAGATACTTACTCTTAGGAGTAAACTTCCATGAACTAAAGCACTCTCTCTCTCTCCAACAAAGAATTCTAAGTGTTTCAGTGGACTAGAAATGCAAGAATTTGGTAGGCCATAGTTTTGCTAGACCTATGTACTGTAAAAAGTCTCTTATGTCCAGTGCAAAATTTTAAAATGTGTTGCTTAAACTGAGGTTGCAAACAGTGGAACACTTGTTATTCCTATATTGAGGAATGGAAGTGCTGCAATTGTTGCTGGTCCTTTCACAGCCACTTAGGCTCTTCCTGTTTTTCAATCTGCTCCCAAGCAGGAGGGTGTTTAAGAAACAACAGGGAAGGAAGAATTCATGAAAATCACCTTCTGTTCATGGAAGTCCCCACAGGATCAAAAGCCTTTCAGTTCAGAACAGAATTCTGGGAGACTGAAACCATTGTTTGCAAGATATAGCTCCTCCCCCCTTTTCCCCCTTTTAAACAGAAGAGTGTAGAGGAAATGTAGACTAAGTTCTACACTGTTGTAAAACAATCCATTTAGTAGTTTCTAATTCTGGTCATATCTCTAAAGCTTCAGAAAATTTATTCCAAACGGCCCAGAATTTCTCTTCAAAGAGGAGTGAGCATTATGCAAACATAATAAACATTTATTGGGGGATTTTATTGTTTTTGTTACTTTGTTCTTTCAAGTAAGCTTCTGTTGTATCAGTTTTTATTGTGAGCCACTGTAGGATTTTTAAAAAAGATTTAAACCAGTATAGAAATCTAAATAAATAATTAAAAAGTCAGCACCCATGCCTAAACATGGATACAAAAACCTTTCTGTGTTGTTAGCAAATATGGCTAGTTTTTTCATTGTTTTCATCAATGAGACACCAAGGTCAAGACCATATACAGTGAGCTCTTGTTATATGATGGGCTTTGGTTCCAGGACCCCCCATGGATAACAAAATCCATGGATGCTCAAGTCTCATTCCATCCAATGACATATCAAAATGATGTATCAAATATAAAATGAAAAATCAAGATTTGCTATTTGGAATTTATGCTTTTTCTGAATATTTTCAAGTTGTGTATGCTTGAATCCATATATTTAAAAAATCCGTGGATAAGGAGGGCTGGCTGACTGTATTGCTTTCACTATAATTTCAAACTGTAGTGGACAAATGAATGTATTTCACAATATATTATACAGTGGTCCCCCGGGTTACGAAAGTAATCCGTTCCGAATTACTTCACAACAGTGTAGAACTTAGTCTACATTTCCTCTACACTCTTCTGTTTAAAAGGGGGAAAAGGGAAGAGGAGCTTTTCGTAACCCAGAAATTTTCGTTTCCCGGGGGACCACTTTCTTTGACGGACCGCGCGGCAAATTTAAAGGGGCCGCACGGTTTTTCCGTATCGGATCCCGGGGTTTTATTCGGATCCCGGGGGCTTTTTTTCACCCCCAGCGGTTTCGGGTCCCGGGGATTTCGTTCCCCGGGGGATTCGGATCCCGGGGGACCACTGTACTTAAAATAAAATAAAATAGTTGGTCGCTCATCCAAAAGTTGTTTTGCATCAAGATTTATTAATCCTTTTCCTTTTAAAAAATGGGCAGTGATTTTTTTAATATAAGCAACTTTGTGTGGTTCATATATTTTTGAACTACCATAAACCCTAGCCAGCATGTCCAGTGGTCAGGGATTAAACTGAAGTGTAAAATATCACCAGGCTGGCATTCTCTGATCTAAGCTATTCAGAAAGCATTCAACAGGAATCTCTGCTATCCTCCATCTTTTTAATTTTAAAATTATTATTGTGCCCTTGAGACTTTAGAACTGGTTAAAGCAAAAACATCCTATATACTTTATTGCTAAGAGAAATGGAATAAACTGCATTCGAAATCAGTTTGTAGTACAGATGGTAAAATGATTGCTATGATGTATAAACAGTCTGGGAACTGAGAGGCCACTAAAAATAATCAGAGAGAAGTTGTCTAGGTAAGTATGTTTTCATTTCTTAAGAACATATTAAAGGGCCAGTTCAGGGAGGGGAAAGACTCCTACTGTTTGACAACTGATAGTAATACTAATGCAGAACAGGAAATAAGTTACTGTTGTGACAATTTTAAAAATGTAAGACCATTTGGAAGTATTTATGTGGAAAATACCAAAAGTATAAAACAACCTATAAATATTTCTTGTGTATGCACACACAGGTGCACTTTTTGTGGTTCCAGAACTAAGATGGAGCTCTGTTTTGAGCTTTCAGTAAAAGAAAACACCACCTCATCAATTTTTTTTCAGAAAGCCATAACTGAGTTGTATGCTGTGCACATATAACAATCAACATGAGTCTTAAAAATTGTTTACCAACTCATAAAGCACTGAAAGAATGCACATAAATCAGAAATTGTGTGTATTTTCTAGTTAGTAGCTTCCAGCCAATGTGGGAGAATGTCTATAGCTTCATTGCATGCACAGGGAATCATGCATTTTCTGTGTTTCCCACACACAATTTACACTTACTATTTGGAATTTTTGTATATTAACTTGCCAAGATATGAAATTCAAGGAGTTGGTATACATCTTATTGTGTAGTCAATCTCCAAAATTGCTCTCATATTTTTATATCTCCAACACTTTCAGTGCTTCTTTATGTGAAACAGGTTATGTGTATAGTTCTAGTCAATCTGTACATATTTGTAACTGTTTATGAACATTCACTTTCTGACTTATGAACATTTGCCTTTCAAATTATATTAATATCAATACTATTTCTTCTGATTCCAATATTCAGGGAATTAGCATCAATGCTTATCTTGCAACAACAACCACAAAAACAACAACAACAACAAAATGCACCACCCATTCATTAGATGACAGGATTTGGAAGATTCAAGTAACACCATATACACATTCTTTTAAAATTCTTTAAGAAAATTATCCTTTCTCAGTCATCCACAGGAAGCTTCTGAGCAAACTCCCACCTGAGAGGAACACATTTGAGGAGGGTTTTTTTTGGGGGGGGGGGGGGTTTGGGGGGGGGGGTCAGGCTGCCAGAACTGTGCCTATAACGCTGTTTATTCTCAAGAATCTTCCATTGTCTGAGAAGACAGAATTTTGAAATGTGACAGGTTATTTAATGGCCCACTTCTATATATGATATATAACAATGATAAGCTTTACATTAGCAAAGAGTATAATAAACACAGATAAGATAGCTGTAATTACAATCATACAATTGTGACCCAGCATGATGTATTTGTTTAAGCACCGAACTAGAATGCCAGGAGTTGTTGTTAGCTGCCCTCAAGTCGGTTCTGACTCATAGTGACCCTATGGATGAGACATCTCCAAGAATCCCTATCCTCCATATTGTCCAGATCCTGCAATCCCTTGCCCAGAACCCCCTTGATGAAGTCTACCCATCTGGTTTGTGTTCTTCGTCTCTTTCTTCTACCTTCTACCTTTACTGGCATTAGTAGAAGCCACTCTTAGTCCCAGTTCTGGGAAAAGAGTGGGATACTACTACTACTACTACTACTACTACTACTAATAACATTATTTTTTTTCCCTCCGATCCGTGCCTTCTCATTATGTGGCCAAAGTACAATAGTCTTAACTTGATCATCTTGGCTTCCAAGGAAAGCCCTGGTCTGATCTGTTCAAGAACCCATTTGTTTGTTTTCTTGGCTGTCCATGGTATCCTTAGTACTCTTCTCCAGCACCACATTTCAGTTGAGTTTCTTTCTGTCTTCTTTCTTCACTGTCCAGCTCTCACATCCATATATGGTAATTGGAAATACAATGACCTGAACAATTCTGACTTTAGTGCTCAGTTGTATGTCTTTGCAGTTCAGTATCTTTTCCAGTTCTTTCATAGCTGCCCTTCCCATAACTAGTCTTCTTCTCATTTCTTGACTGCAATCTCCATTCTGATTGATGTTTGATCCTAGATATGGATTTTAAATTTCCTCATTGTCTAGATTGAATTTGAGGTAGTGGCTCAAGTGGTTAAGATGATGACACTGTTGACTGCAAGATCGGCAGCAGTTCAAGGCCAGGTGCTGCCTGATGGGGTGCAATTCCATCACTAGTCCCAGCTTCTGCCAACGTAGCAGTGCAAAAGCATACAAATGCAAGTAGATAAATAAGTACCACTCCAGTGGGAAGATAAATAGGCCACATGATCACAGAGCACTCTTTGACAATGCTGTCTCTTCAGCTTAGTAATGGAGATGAGCACCACTCCTTACGGTCAGACATAACTTGACAACTTTGTGAATGGGAAATACCTTTACCTTTACTTATTTCTTCTGTGGTCATTATTTTTGTTTTCTTTATGTTCAGCATCAGACTTGCCTTTGCACTTTCATCTTTGACCTTCCTTATTAACTGTTCAAATTCCTGAATGTCTTCTGCTAATGTTATGGTATCGTCCACATATCTTAGGTTGTTAATGTTGCTTACTCCTATCTTCACTCCTCCTTTTTCTGATTCTAATTCTGCTTTTCTTATGATATTTTCAGCATATAAGTTAAACAAGTATGGTGATAGGATGCAGCCTTACCTGACCCCTTTTCCTATTGGGAACTACTCTGTTTCCCCAAATTATGTTCTGATGGTGGCCTCTTGTCCTTTGTCCTTTTGACTCCTCATCAGAACTATCAGATATAGTGGTATGCCCATGCATTCCATAGGTTTTCATGATTTATACAATCAAATACTTTGCTGTAGTCTATGAAACACAGGCTGATTCTTTTTTGGAATTCTTTGGTGTACTCCATTAGCCATCTCATGTTTGCAATGTGGTCCCTAATGCTCCTTCATTTTCTGTATCCTGCTTGCATATCTGAAATTTCTCCATGTATGTTTGGAGTATGTTTGGATGCTGCAGAATTTTGAGCATTAATTTTGCTTGCATGTGAGATTAGTGCTATTGTCCTATAGTTGCTGCAGTCTTTTGTATCTCCTTTCTTGTGTATTGTACAGCAGATAGTTAAACAGATCATCTGTAAGCACTTGGGAATATCGTGATCACTAAAAGTCAACATGGATTTCTCAGAAACACATCATGCCAGACTAATTGTATCTCTTTTTTATAGCATTGCAAGCTTGGTAGATTAAGGCTGTTAGGAACGTTTGTAATTGGTTGGCCAACTAAACCCAAAGGGTGCTCATCAGTGGCTTTTCTTCATCCTGGAGGGAAGCAACTTGAGGGGTGCTACAGAGTGCAGTCCTGGCCTAATGCTATTCAATATCTTTATCAACAACTTAGATGATGATGGAATAATGAAATGCTTATCAAATTAGCAGATGACACCAAATTAGGAGGGGGGACTAAAACCAAAGAGGACAAAATCAGATTTCAAAATGACATTAACAGATTAGCAAACTGGACCAAAACAAAATGAATTTCAACGGGGAGAAATGCAAAATAATTTTCAGTTGTCCTGTTTTCATGGGGGATCTGTTCTGGACACACACACACACACCTGTGAAAATGGAAATTTGTAAATATTGAAGCCCCATTGGCTTGAATGGCTGTGCGCTCTTGCATGCAGCTCTACATGTGTGCTGCAGGTGCACATGCCATTTTAACCCTGAGATTGCAGACTAGAAGTCCATGAAAATGGAGGGACAACTGCACTTAGCAAGTAAAAATTAAATGCACATACATAGGAAGGAAGACACGTGGTTTGACAACAGTTCATGTGAAAGGAATCTAGGGAGTTTATCACACGGGAGGAATTTCTCTGTTTCAAAAAAAAAAAAAAAAATGAAAGTGGGGCCAGTTCAGAAATGAGTGAATTCACTAGTTCAGTGAATTTATGTGATTGCATATTGATGCTGCATTGCATTTGGAATGACTTCCCATTGCCTGAAATTGCTTGAAATTGCATGTGATAGTTTCTCACGCAATAAGGTGAAACCACACGATTGCATTCGGAAGGACTTCCCATTGCCCGAAAATGCATGTGGTAGTCTTTCACGCAATAACGTGAAACCCCATGATGACATTTGGACTGCCATTGGATTATGCTTCCAATTTCTGTCTGATAAACTCCTAGGAATCTTAGTAGACCACAAACTGAACATGAGTCAGCACTGTAATACAGAAGCTAAAAAAGCCAATTCAGTTTTAGGCTGCATCAACAGGAGAATATCATCTAAACTGAGGGAAGTAATAGTATCACTCTATTCTGCTTTGGTGAGACCTCTCCTAGAAAGCTGTGTCCATTTCTGGGTACTATAATATAAGAAAGATGTTGGCAAGCTGGACTGTGTCCAGAGGACAGTGACCAAAAAGCTGAAAGGTCTGGAAAACATGCCCTAGTATGAGTGGCTTAGGGAACTGGGGGAAGAGTAGGTTAAGAGGCAACATGATAGCCATGTTTAAATATTTGAAGGAATGTCATATTGAGCATGGAGCAAGCTTGTTTTCTGCTCCAGAGATTAGCACATGGGGCAGTGGAATCAAACTATAGATCTTCAACCTAAACATTAGGAAGAATTTCCTAATGGAATTTCCTAATGGCAAGCATTGTTTGACAGTGGAATACTCTGCCTCTGGATATGAAGGAGTATCCTTCTTTGGAGGTTTTTCAGCAGAGGCTGGATGGCCATCTCTCAGGAGTGCTTTCATTGTGACTTCCTTCACTGGGTTGCCATTGTGGTATCTTCCATTCTATAAATTCTGTGGTTCTATGATTTCCTATGTACCACTTGAGAAACCTCAGCACCACCTGAAATTAGTTCTCCGCCTTTCAGAGTAGGTTTGGTGGGCTGCATCAGTGAAGGGGGATTGCTCCTATTCCAGTTCTGCTAATGGAAGATCAGCCAGACTAACCACTCTTATATTCTAGGAAATTGTTCTAATAATCTGGAATACTGTGTCCAGTTCTGGGCACCACAATTCAAAAAAGATGTGGAGAAACTGGAGCATGTCCAAAGGAGGGCAACTAAGATGGTGAAGGGTCTGGAAACCATGCCCTATGAGGACCGCCTTAGGGAACTGGGGATGTTTAGCTTCGAAAAGAGAAGGTTAAGAGGTGATATGATAGCCCTGTTTAAATATTTGAAGGGATGTCATATTGAGGAGGGAGCAAGCTTGGTTTCTGCTGCTGCAGAGACTAGAAAGCAGAACAATGGATGCAAACTGCAGGAAAAGAGATTCCACCTCAATATTAGGAGGATCTTCCTGACAGTAAGGGCTGTTCGACAGTGGAACACACTCCCTCGGAGTGTAGTGGAGTCTCCATCCTTGGAGGTCTTTAAGCAGAGGCTGGATGGCCATCTGTCGGGGATGCTTTGATTTGGAGTTCCTGCATGGCAGGGGGTTGGACTGGATGGCCCTTGTGGTCTCTTCCAACTCTCTGATTCTATTATTCTAAGCTAACATGACATGTCTAGTGTATGTCATCCAACCCAAAATTTCACTCACTCCTCATCCTCTTTTCTAATCAATTAACAGTGTAAAGAAGCTCCCAATTATTCTTGTTGTTAACTTCGATCAGGTCATCTTTATGGGAACACTATCAATGAGAGCCTTTCAAGTCACCCTATCATTAACAGCCCTACTCAGGACCTTGCAGACTCAGGACCTTGGCTTCCTTAATTAGATCTATCCAGATGCAATTGTGTCTTTCTCTTTTCCTACTCCTTCTAACTCACTTTTTTTTAGTTACCCATGTCTTCTCATGATATGTCAAAAGCATGATAGTCACAGTCTAGGGAGAGTTCAAGCTTCATTTGCTCAAGGACCCATTTATTTGTTATGTTGGCAGTCCAGGTTTGCTAATCCCCTTTGCATATCCTCCCAGCCTGAAGCCCTGCCATCAACAACAGAACAATACACAGATTAACATGGGAACGACTCCTCAACTATCTGTCTGCTTCAACCCTTAATCTTCCATCCATTCTTTTGTTCTATCAGGTCCTATCTGAACTGAGAAAGCTACAGGTTGAATCACCCTTATTTGGAATGTCAAAAACCAAAATACTCTGAAATCCAAAACATTTTCATGGGTGGTTAAGATAGTGACACCTTTGCTTTTGGATGGTTCAATGCAGAAATTATTAAAAATATTAATATAAAAGTACCCTGTGTTTAGACCTGAGCCCCATCCCCAAGATATCCCATTAAGTATATGCAAATATTCCAAAATCTGAAAAAGCCTGAAATCCAGAACACTTCTGGTCCCAAGCATTTTGGGTAAGAGGGATTCAATCTGTATTATTTAGAATTGTTTGTCTGCAAACCCAGAACTGTAAACTGTATTTTGAATGTTTTAGAATATTTTATTTTATTAAAATATTAAAAATATTAAAAATATTAAAAATATTTTTAGAATATTTTAGAAGATAAGTAGAAGAGAAATAAAAAGAAGCTGAAGGGGAGGAGCTTCTGTGAGTCACATCTGTGAGTCACAAGGGGCGGAGCTAGCAGACTAGCTTTATATACCACCTTCCAGAGCCTTCCAGAACAGTCTGGCCAGAGAGAGGAGAAGAAGAGGAGCTGCTTGGCAGCCATTTTTGGGACCGTGTGCTTGGGACCGTGTGCTCGTGGCTGAAGGGGAGGAGCTTCTGTGAGTCACATCTGTGAGTCACAAGGGGCGGAGCTAGCAGACTAGCTTTATATACCACTTCCAGAGCCTTCCAGAACAGTCCGGCCAGAGAGAGGAGAAGGAGAGGAGCTGCTTGGCAGCCATTTTTGGGACCGTGTGCTTGAGACCGTGTGCTCGTGGCTGAAGGGGAGGAGCTTCTGTGAGTCACATCTGTGAGTCACAAGGGGCGGAGCTAGCAGACTAGCTTTATATACCACCTTCCAGAGCCTTCCAGAACAGTCCGGCCAGAGAGAGGAGAAGGAGAGGAGCTGCTTGGCAGCCATTTTTGGGACCGTGTGCTTGAGACCGTGTGCTCGTGGCTGAAGGGGAGGAGCTTCTGTGAGTCACATCTGTGAGTCACAAGGGGCGGAGCTAGCAGACTAGCTTTATATACCACCTTCCAGAGCCTTCCAGAACAGTCCGGCCAGAGAGAGGAGAAGGAGAGGAGCTGCTTGGCAGCCATTTTTGGGACCGTGTGCTTGAGACCGTGTGCTCGTGGCTGAAGGGGAGGAGCTTCTGTGAGTCACATCTGTGAGTCACAAGGGGCGGAGCTAGCAGACTAGCTTTATATACCACCTTCCAGAGCCTTCCAGAACAGTCCGGCCAGAGAGAGGAGAAGGAGAGGAGCTGCTTGGCAGCCATTTTTGGGACCGTGTGCTTGAGACCGTGTGCTCGTGGCTGAAGGGGAGGAGCTTCTGTGAGTCACATCTGTGAGTCACAAGGGGCGGAGCTAGCAGACTAGCTTTATATACCACTTCCAGAGCCTTCCAGAACAGTCCGGCCAGAGAGAGGAGAAGGAGAGGAGCTGCTTGGCAGCCATTTTTGGGACCGTGTGCTTGAGACCGTGTGCTCGTGGCTGAAGGGGAGGAGCTTCTGTGAGTCACATCTGTGAGTCACAAGGGGCGGAGCTAGCAGACTAGCTTTATATACCACCTTCCAGAGCCTTCCAGAACAGTCCGGCCAGAGAGAGGAGAAGGAGAGGAGCTGCTTGGCAGCCATTTTTGGGACCGTGTGCTTGAGACCGTGTGCTCGTGGCTGAAGGGGAGGAGCTTCTGTGAGTCACATCTGTGAGTCACAAGGGGCGGAGCTAGCAGACTAGCTTTATATACCACTTCCAGAGCCTTCCAGAACAGTCCGGCCAGAGAGAGGAGAAGGAGAGGAGCTGCTTGGCAGCCATTTTTGGGACCGTGTGCTTGAGACCGTGTGCTCGTGGCTGAAGGGGAGGAGCTTCTGTGAGTCACATCTGTGAGTCACAAGGGGCGGAGCTAGCAGACTAGCTTTATATACCACCTTCCAGAGCCTTCCAGAACAGTCAGGCCAGAGAGAGGAGAAGGAGAGGAGCTGCTTGGCAGCCATTTTTGGGACCGTGTGCTTGAGACCGTGTGCTCGTGGCTGAAGGGGAGGAGCTTCTGTGAGTCACATCTGTGAGTCACAAGGGGCGGAGCTAGCAGACTAGCTTTATATACCACCTTCCAGAGCCTTCCAGAACAGTCCGGCCAGAGAGAGGAGAAGGAGAGGAGCTGCTTGGCAGCCATTTTTGGGACCGTGTGCTTGAGACCGTGTGCTCGTGGCTGAAGGGGAGGAGCTTCTGTGAGTCACATCTGTGAGTCACAAGGGGCGGAGCTAGCAGACTAGCTTTATATACCACCTTCCAGAGCCTTCCAGAACAGTCCGGCCAGAGAGAGGAGAAGGAGAGGAGCTGCTTGGCAGCCATTTTTGGGACCGTGTGCTTGAGACCGTGTGCTCGTGGCTGAAGGGGAGGAGCTTCTGTGAGTCACATCTGTGAGTCACAAGGGGCGGAGCTAGCAGACTAGCTTTATATACCACCTTCCAGAGCCTTCCAGAACAGTCCGGCCAGAGAGAGGAGAAGGAGAGGAGCTGCTTGGCAGCCATTTTTGGGACCGTGTGCTTGAGACCGTGTGCTCGTGGCTGAAGGGGAGGAGCTTCTGTGAGTCACATCTGTGAGTCACAAGGGGCGGAGCTAGCAGACTAGCTTTATATACCACTTCCAGAGCCTTCCAGAACAGTCCGGCCAGAGAGAGGAGAAGGAGAGGAGCTGCTTGGCAGCCATTTTTGGGACCGTGTGCTTGAGACCGTGTGCTCGTGGCTGAAGGGCAGGAGCTTCTGTGAGTCACATCTGTGAGTCACAAGGGGCGGAGCTAGCAGACTAGCTTTATATACCACCTTCCAGAGCCTTCCAGAACAGTCCGGCCAGAGAGAGGAGAAGGAGAGGAGCTGCTTGGCAGCCATTTTTGGGACCGTGTGCTTGAGACCGTGTGCTCGTGGCTGAAGGGGAGGAGCTTCTGTGAGTCACATCTGTGAGTCACAAGGGGCGGAGCTAGCAGACTAGATTTATATACCACTTCCAGAGCCTTCCAGAACAGTCCGGCCAGAGAGAGGAGAAGGAGAGGAGCTGCTTGGCAGCCATTTTTGGGACCGTGTGCTTGGGACCGTGTGCTCGTGGCTGAAGGGGAGGAGCTTCTGTGAGTCACATCTGTGAGTCACAAGGGGCGGAGCTAGCAGACTAGCTTTATATACCACCTTCCAGAGCCTTCCAGAACAGTCCGGCCAGAGAGAGGAGAAGGAGAGGAGCTGCTTGGCAGCCATTTTTGGGACCGTGTGCTTGAGACCGTGTGCTCGTGGCTGAAGGGGAGGAGCTTCTGTGAGTCACATCTGTGAGTCACAAGGGGCGGAGCTAGCAGACTAGCTTTATATACCACTTCCAGAGCCTTCCAGAACAGTCCGGCCAGAGAGAGGAGAAGGAGAGGAGCTGCTTGGCAGCCATTTTTGGGACCGTGTGCTTGAGACCGTGTGCTCGTGGCTGAAGGGGAGGAGCTTCTGTGAGTCACATCTGTGAGTCACAAGGGGCGGAGCTAGCAGACTAGCTTTATATACCACTTCCAGAGCCGCGCGCCGTTAGTTTTCTCTAACTGAACAACTCTGCTCAAGTGGCATTAGACTTTGCAGTATGGACAACGAGGGATCTGCCGCGGTCACCTGCAACTCTTGTGGGATGTTTCTCTTCTTGCCTACAGAAGTGGAGAACTTCACATGCACCAAGTGCAAGTTGGTGGCACTCTTGGAGGAGAAAGTGCAGCAGCTGGAGTCCAGAGTAGCTACATTTCAGCAGATTAGGGAACAAGAGGATTTCCTGGACACAATAGAACTAACCATCTTGGATGAGTACCATGCAGAGGAAGATGCTAGGGTGGAAGAGGTCACTTGCCAAACAGAGGAGGCAGACAGCTGGAGGAATGTCACAAAGAGAAGTAAACCAAGAAGGAATTGTTCGGGGAGCTTGCAGCTAGAGAATCGATTCGAAGCGCTTTCCCTTATCAAGGAGGATGAAGAAGAGCAGCATGGACAGACTTCAGGGACGGAGCAGGGGAGCCTGAGAGTCCCACCCGAGGGAACAGTCACTGCTAAGCCTCGGAGGAGGCGTGTGGTCGTAGTGGGGGACTCCTTGCTGAGGGGTACAGAAGCAGTGATTTGTAGGCCTGACAAGATGTCTCGAGAGGTGTGTTGTCTTCCAGGTGCAAAGATCCGGGATGTGACAGAGAGGCTGACAAGACTGGTCAAGCCTACTGACCAATACCCCTTCCTTTTGGTCCACGTGGGAACTAATGATACTGCAAGACACAGCATTCAGAACATCAAAAGGGATTACGAGGCGCTTGGTATGAAGCTGAAAGGAATGGATGTACAGGTTGTCATCTCGTCTCTTCTGCCAGTAGAAGGGCATGGTCCAGGAAGGGAGAGGAAAATAGCAGATGTGAATAACTGGCTTCACAGATGGTGCCGCCGAGAGGGATTTGGATTCTTGGATCATGGGCTGCGGTTCCATGAGGAGGGACTTCTTGCAACAGACGGGTTGCATCTCACGCCAGTTGGAAGAAATGTTTTTGCCAACAGTCTCAAGAACTTGATCAGGAGAGCTTTAAACTGAGTTCCAAGGGGAAGGGAGACAGTAAGGAAGGCAAAAGGGATGGCGAAAATAGTCAAACTGACATAGAGGAAACAAGGCAAACAATGCAAGGACCCAACAGTGGGAGGCAAAAAAACTTGCACAGGCAGCAAGTAGAAGGGAACCATGGTCTGCGATGTCTCTACACTAATGCACAGAGCATGGGAAATAAGCAAGATGAACTCGAACTCCTAGTACAACAAAGCAAATATGATATAATAGGCATCACTGAAACCTGGTGGGATGAGTCTCATGATTGGAATGTGGAAATAGAGGGGTATAACCTTATTAAGAGAAATAGGCCAAACAGGAAAGGAGGAGGAATAGCACTATATGTCAGAGATATTTACACCAGTGAAGAGATCCTGGACATCAATCATGGAAGCCAGGTGGAGAGCATCTGGATAAGAATCAAAGGGGAGGGAAACAACAAGGGTGTTACGGTGGGAGTCTACTACAGACCCCCAAGTCAGACTGAGGAATTGGATGATATCTTTCTAGAACAGATGACCACACAGTCAGAAAAGAGAGATGTAGTAGTGATAGGCGACTTCAACTATCCTGATATTTGCTGGAAGTCAAACTCAGCAAAATCCTCAAGGTCTAGCAAATTCCTCACTTGCCTGGAAGACAATTTCATGGTCCAAAAGGTGGAAGAGGCAACAAGGGGGTCAGCTATTTTAGATCTGATCCTAACCAACAAGGATGACTTGGTTAATGGGGTGCAAGTGGTGGGATCATTAGGTGGAAGTGACCATGTTCTCCTGGAGTTTGTAATACAGTGGAAAGGAGAAGCCAGGCAGAGTCAGACACGCATCCTAGACTTTAGGAGAGCGGATTTCAGTAAACTTAGAGAAGTATTGAGGGCGATTCCATGGTCAGAAATACTAAAAGATAAAGGAATTCAGGACGGATGGGACTTTCTCAAAAGGGAGATACTGAAGGCACAATTTCAAACAGTTCCAGTGAGAAAGAAAAACGGGAGGTGTCTCAAGAAACCAGGATGGATGACTAAGGAACTTTCAACTGAGCTAAGTTTGAAACGGAACATGTATAAGAAATGGAAAAAGGGGGAAATCACGAAAAAGGAATTCAAAGAAATAGCAGGCATGTGTAGGGGTAAAGTCAGAAAAGCTAAAGCGCAGAATGAACTCAGGCTTGCTAGAGAGGTTAAGAACAATAAAAAGGGCTTTTTTGGATATGTCCGCAGCAAAAGGAAGAAGAAGGAAACAGTAGGGCCACTGCGTGGAGAAGATGGCAAAATGCTAACAGGAGATAGAGAAAAGGCAGAATTACTCAACACCTTCTTTGCCTCAGTCTTCTCAGAAAAGGCAAAGGGTGCTCAACCTGAGGATAATGGAGCAGAGAACAGAATAGGGGAATTTCAGCACAGAATAAGTAAAGAGATAGTAGAGGAACACCTTGTTAATCTAAATGAATTTAAGTCTCCGGGACCAGATGAACTCCATCCAAGGGTATTAAAAGAACTGGCAAAAGTAATATCGGAGCCATTGGCAATCATATTTGAAAACTCCTGGAGAACAGGAGAGATCCCGGCGGACTGGCGAAGGGCAAACGTTGTCCCCATCTTCAAAAAGGGGAAAAAAGAGGATCCCAACAATTATCGTCCAGTTAGTCTGACATCAGTTCTAGGAAAGATTCTGGAGCAGATCATTAAACAGAGAGTCTGTGAACATCTAGAAGGCAATGCCATAATCACAAAAACTCAACATGGGTTTCAGAGAAACAAGTCATGCCAGACAAATCTAATCTCTTTCTTTGATAAAATTACCAGTTTGGTAGATGAAGGGAATGCTGTGGATATAGTATATCTTGATTTCAGTAAGGCCTTTGACAAGGTTTCCCATGACATTCTTGCAAACAAGCTTGTAAAATGTGGGCTAGACAAAGGAACTGTTAAATGGATCTGTAATTGGTTGACTGGCCGAACCCAAAGGGTGCTCAACAATGGCTCCTTTTCATCCTGGAGAGAAGTGACCAGTGGGGTCCCACAGGGCTCTGTCCTGGGCCCAGTGCTATTCAACATCTTTATCAATGACCTGGATGACAGAATTGGGAGCATACTAATCAAATTTGCAGATGACACCAAATTAGGGGGAATAGCTAATACCCCAGAGGACAGGATCAAGATTCAAAATGACCTGAATAGACTAGAAAGCTGGGCCAAAGCTAACAAAATGAAATTCAACACAGAGAAATGTAAGGTATTGCACTTAGGGCGGAAAAATAAAATGCACAGATATAGGATGGGTGACACCTGGCTGAATGAAACTACATGTGAAAGGGATCTAGGAGTCCAAGTAGACCACAAGTTGAACATGAGTGAACAGTGTGATGCGGCAGCTAAAAAGGCCAATGCTATTTTGGGCTGCATTAATAGAAGTATAGTGTCTAGATCAAGAGAAGTAATAGTGCCACTGTATTCTGCTTTGGTCAGGCCCCACCTAGAATATTGTGTCCAGTTCTGGGCGCCACAATTCAGAAAGGACATTGAGAAACTGGAGCGTGTCCAAAGGAGGGCGACAAAAATGGTGAAGGGTCTGGAAACCATGCCCTATGAGGAACGACTTAGGGAGCTGGGGATGTTTAGCCTGGAGAAAAGAAGGTTAAGAGGTGATATGATAGCCCTGTTTAAATATTTGAAAGGATGTCATTGAGGAGGGAGCAAGCTTGTTTTCTGCTGCTCCAGAGAACAGGACCCGGAACAATGGATGCAAGATACAGGAAAAGAGATTCCACCTCAACATTAGGAAGAACTTCCTGACAGTAAGGGCTGTTCGACAGTGGAACGCACTTCCTCGGAAGGTGATTGAGTCTCCTTCCTTGGAGGTCTTTAAGCAGAGGCTGGATGGCCATCTGTCGGGGATGCTTTGATTTGGATTTCCTGCATGGCAGGGGGTTGGACTGGATGGCCCTAGTGGTCTCTTCCAACTCTACGATTCTATGATTCTATGATTCTATGATTTAGGAATGGAATCAGCAAGAAATTCTTAGTAGCTGCTCAAAGAGAGACTTCCATATTTGAGTCCTATTGGTGTTGACAATATTGGTTTGAATTCTTTATCAAAATCAAAATTTAAATCTTAAAAATGTTTAAGGTTTTAAGGGCTCAAAGACATTTCATTGAGATCTTGGGATTTCCAAGAATTTTTCTTTTTTTCTTTTTTCTTTTTAAACAGCCCTATCCAGCTAAACAGAAGAAATAGGTTATGCTTCAGGCCTCAATGTTTATCAAGTCCTTAAAATTTGGGCAGGAAAAAGGAGATCCTACTGGAAGGAAGATCCTACCACTTTGCCTTGAGCTACAGATGATAAGGAATTGAAAGAGCACATCTTTCACAGCTACTTCTTCCATGTTGACTTCAGTATTTAAAGACTTTCAGTATTTAATGTACTTTGTTCTTAAGTCGATGTGAGCAGTCCTGGTTCCTATTCTGGAAGAAAGGCAGAATAAAAATAAATATATATTTTTTTAAAATTAACACCTGTATATAAAATATCACCTATAGGCTAGATCAAGGGTGGGAAACAGTGGGAGATGACAGAGGGCAAAGTCCTTCATTCCTCTGCCCTTGGGCCCCAAGGCTGCTCCTGGCACAAATGACGGCATCATGTCCAATTTGGGGATTTCATCAAAATATATCTGATTCCCATATTTTGCGGATAGTGTGGGACAGTCAATCTTCCACATTTTTGTGGGGTTTCATTATTTTTGTTCATTATTTGATGTTTGTTTGCAATGGAAAAAAGATTTTCTTGGGGAAAAAGGGGGGAATGAAAACATTGAAAATGAGGGAGCTTTGAGGTCTTCAAGGAGGAATCATGGGTCACAAATCAGGCCTCAGAGGCCACATGTTCACCATCCCTGATTAACATTATTAGATAGGTAACAGGCAGATTGCTGAATTAACAGCTCTGTAGCTTAAATGTAATGCACAAAACAAAATAAAAACAAACAGCTTCATTTATATACCGCTTCATACCCTTAAGGAGTGTCTAAGCGGTTTATAATTGTAAGCTATTTGCCCCTCAACAATCTGGGTACTCATTTTAGCGACCTCGGAAGGATGCAAGCCTGAGTCGAGCTTCAGCCCTTTGCTGGTCTTGAACTCGCCACCTTATGGTTTTGAGTGAGTGGCTGCAGTACAGGCATTTAACTACTGCGCCACCAGGGCACATCTAATAATAATAATAATAATAATAATAATAATTTTTTATTTATATTTCCCGCCTCTCCCTACAGATTGAGGCGGGATTACAGACTATAAAACAACAATACAATGTATTCAATACAATATTACAATACAGCAAATTGAAATTATCCAAGTAA
Organism: Urosaurus nigricauda; assembly: GCA_034509955.1. Lineage (NCBI taxonomy): Eukaryota > Metazoa > Chordata > Lepidosauria > Squamata > Phrynosomatidae > Urosaurus > Urosaurus nigricauda. The sequence continues at coordinate 62,696,625 of JAOEGL010000003.1, forward strand.
AATCAATTAAAATCAACTATATGGTCTGTCAGAGGGGTTCACCAAGCAGGGGTTCGATGAAATCTTATACACTATCTGGTGGATATGCCCGCTGGAAGAGCTCCGTTTTTAGCACCTTTCTGAACGCTTCTAGAGTGTTCATCAAGCGGAGCTCTTCTGGAAGGTCATTCCAGAGTTTCGGAGCCACTGCTGAAAATGCCATGAGAGAAATTAGTGTTAGTCTCGTATAAACAGAATCTAGTAATTTTTTATCTGATGTTCTGAGGGTGCGGGGCGGATTGTATAGGGAGAGGCATTCCCTCAAGTAACCTGGACCCAAGCCATGTAGGGCTTTAAAGGTAACAACCAACACTTTGTATTGCACCCGTAAGCTGATCGGCAGCCAGTGCAGAGATTTTAGCACGGGGGTAATATGCTCCATTTTGGAGGCCCCCATAATTAATCTGGCTGCTGCATTATGGATCAATTGAAGCTTCTGAACTTGGTACAAAGGTAGCCCTGTGTAGAGCGCATTACAGAAATATAACCAAGAGGTTATCAATGCATGTACTACTACTTCTAGGTCCTTCCTGTCCAGGTAGGGGTGCAGTTGGCGTATCAAACAAAGCTGATACCGTGCACTCCTGGCAGTCGCTTCCACCTGCGATGTTAATTGTAGAGACGAGTCCAGGAGTACACCCAAGCTGCAAACCTTGTCCTTTAGGGGACGTGTGACCCTGTCCAGGATCAGTTGATGAATCTCCATCCCTGGACTAGGAAAACCCATTGCGAGCACCTCCGTTTTCTCTGGATTCAACCTAAGCTTGTTTTCCCTCATCCAGCCCATTACCAAGTCCAGGCAGGCGTTCAGAGGAGAGATGCCATCCTTAGTTACTGCATCAGTTGAGACATAGAGAAATGCATTTGGGTGTCATCAGCATACTGATAACACTGCACCCCATGTCTCTGGATGACCTCTCCCAGCAGTTTCATGTAAATGTTAAATAGCATGGGAGACAGAATGGCGCCTTGAGGAACGTCAGATGTCAGCTCTCTTTTACGAGAGCAGCTGTCTCCCAGCTTCATCATCTGGAACCTGCCCGAGAGACAGGACCGGAACCACTGAAGTACAGTGCCTCCAATGCCCAATTCTCTCAGGCGTTCCAGATGGATACCATGGTCAGTGGTATCAGAGGCCGCTGAGATGTCCAAGAGCACTAACAGGGTCACACTTCCCCTGTCAGTGCCCAGACAGAGGTCATTGACTAAGGCAACCATGGCCGTCTCAATTCTGTAGTCCGCCCTTAACCCAGTTTGAAATGGGTCTAGATAATTGGCTTCCTCCAAGACTGCCTGGAGCTGGAGGGCAACTGCCCTCTCGATCACCTTGCCCAAGAATGGTAATAAAGAGGCCGGTCTATAGTTGTTCCTTACTAGGGGGTCTAGGGAGGGTTTTTTCAAAAGAGGCTTAACTACAGCCTGCTTAAGCTGAGATGGAAATTTACCCTCCCTAAGGGATGCATTGATGACATGTTGGAGTAAACATGGTCATTGCAACCCATCAATGGGAAGACATGGCCATAAATCTTGTTCCCTGTGGTATGGTTATAGAAAACTATAATTTGTGCCCATGTGTCAGAATCAGAATCAGAATCTAATAAAGACAGAAGGAAGAAGTTGATAAGTAGCTGGAGAACACCTAATTAATACACACACACATGGGAGGAGGGGGGTTAAGAAAGGAAGCATCTAGAGAGTGTTGCATTTGCTCCAGAAAATACAAAGCAATCACGTATTTCAAGCACAATGCATCTTATAAAAACATTTTCACTTCTGTATGCATTTAGGCGTGATTGGCACACATTTTAAGATACGGCTTATTTACCAGGCTTTTAGCTGACACATTTAGAAGAATACCCTGCCTTGTCTACTTACTTCTTTCCTCACCCCACCCCACCCCTAACAAAAAGACAGAGTTGTGCAAATGAACAATCTTCCCAAGAATCAGATTCACTTTGGGTGACTCTTCCCTTTCCCATTTATCATTGCATTTAGGCAGCACAATTTTGTCTCTGCTTGATGGGCAGACAAAGTGGGCAACTTGCCAGGTAGACATTACCATGACTCCCAGCCCCCAAAAGTGATGCCTTTTTTAATTAATTCAATGAAGAGTGGGCTGAATTTTGGGTATAAAATAGACAATACTTGCCTTCGCCGTATCAGCAGAATGGTTTATGGAAATGCACTCCACATTTGTCTGGAAAAAGAATCATGTGACCTTATAGATAAGATTTAGCAATGGTGCCAATGGAGAGTTAGAAAGCACCCCACCCACCCATTTCTTTTCTTTCATTTTTTACATGGCTCAGAAAATAGTGTATCTTAATAATTGACTCTAACCAGACTCGGCAAGCAATTGAGCCTGAAACGCAACTTTGCCTTTATGCTTCTTTATTTTTGGCAGGCCCCCAAGTGGCTGCCCCCTTTCATGCCTGATACAGTCTGTTGCTTATCTTTCCTAATAGACATGAGGGAAAGTTAGGAAAACCTAAACAGAGGGTGTAAAGTTTAGCAAACGCATTAGGAAAGTACAAGTACTAAAGAGGGTGGCAGTTTTGTTTCCAAGCAGTTTGGAGCTTTTGGAAGTATAGGACAACCGTTCTGAATGCCTGAAGAATAAAAGTTTCTAGTGCTTTGACAAACAGGCATTTGAGCTAGGCAAACTCAGCAACGACACTGAATATGAGATCATTGCAAGCAGACTGTAACCAACTGGCACCCTGCCTTTTTGCCCCTTTGCTTCAGCAGATTTGTGCAATCTTCATGTATGAAATCAACACAGGAGCTCAAGGACTTTTTTCTTAGTTTCTCCTACTTCTAGTTCTACACAGGCATTTGGCACAAGGATTGGTGCAGATTTTATGTGTCCTTAGAATTCAGAGAAGAACAAAAAAGATGAGACTCTCTAGTCTCTATTCCTGGCTGTAGCAGAAGGCTAGGAAGATACAAGGTCTAAGTTTGCAAAGAAAGGCAGTTGATTTGTTCACAAAAAATAATAAGCAGCTGGCAGGTTGGACAACAAGGAGCATCAAGAGATCTTAAGACATCTTAGGACACAACTAAATAAGATAAAATGATTGATTTATACCACAAAATTGTGATTTAAATAATGTGTTGCAGTGGGTGATAAAATATTTTAAAGTTATAACATATAATTGTTTTTTTTAAGGTTTTACTTTCTTTCTTTGTAAGCTGAAATTCTTGTGTATTCACCTTTGCCTGATCATAATGCTTAAAAGAATTTTTCTGTACAGCCATGTATGAATACTTCTAAAAATACAAAAGTAAACAGAGGTTCAAGAATGTTATGCTTAACTGTGGGCCATATTTATTCTTAGCAAAGGGCTGAAGTAGTATGAAGACCTCTTGTCTTACATGTGTTCAGTAAAAACCTTGGCTCTCTGTATGTCACTTGTTATATATCCTAGCTGCTAAAGAAAAAAGGTAATTTTCTTAGATATCTATTTGTGACCCAAGAAAATGATAGAACTGATAAGTATTCCAGTCAGTACCTAAAAACAAAGTTATAAGGCCGTTGGTACACATGAAAGTTTCTCACATAATTAGAACTTTCCAGTTAGTAACAGTGTTTATTTTTGGGTGTTTGGGAAAGGAGCACTCATCCAAGAATAGTTAGAGAGAGAAATGTGAGCAACACATTCTATGTTTGTTTACAAAGAGACTATGCAAAGTTACTGCTTGCATTAAAGGCTGAAGCCACTCCAGCAATAAGTTTCTTTTAAACTGTTTTGTCACTACACACCTTAAATATTTCTAATTAAAATTCATTTTGGCTGCAAGACTGGAAAATGGTTTCTAAAATCAATGCAAAATTTCCTAAAGTATTTCCATACTAATGAGGCTTGTTTGTTTTTGAGCAAAGAACTTCAGTCTGCCTTCATGGTGTGAAATATATAATAATTTGAACTTTTTCAAATGATATGTGTAGACGTTATAGTTGTACAGGCAGCATGCTCCAGGTAGAAGAAGAAGAAGAAATATTTCCAACAGTGTTTTTCATAAAAAAATTCAGGTATTGATTTCAGTGTACTGACTTGAACTTTGCATTCTTTGTTCTTTGCAAAGAACTGTGGGAAGCTCTCAATTGAAAATCCTTCACATTTGACAAATATACATCTTTAACTTGGATTTATACTAAATCATTAATTAGGAGTATTGTGCATTCTCTTCCTAAGTGTTCCAGTAAAATAATTGTATAGTAACATTACAACAAATATGCCAATAGTTCACATTATTGTAATTGAAAAACAGTTGTTTCATAGGCTAAGGAATAACTGTTTTTGTAAACAGATAAATCAATACATTTAAATGGTTTATAGTTTCAAGAGTAATCTTGAGACACATTTCTGAAAAATACACTATCATCATCATTCCTAAGCAGCACATATTTCCCTTTTATTACACATGAAAAAATCAATGTTTTGTCCATTTTTTAAAAAGCATCTTTGTTGATGTTTATTTTTTTAAACAGAATTTTTGTTTAGGTTGCCATCTCATTAAACCATCCTGGAAAAAAGCTCGTGGGCAGCATCAGAGCTATAATGTCAGATTGCTTTATTTTTACTTATATATACTTATATTTATAATGTTGTGATGATCACATAAAAGGCTATTCTCTTGTATCTCATATTGTACACAGTTTTGATCTTGACTTTCTTAATATTGTTGCAGTGCTATGAAAACTTAAAATGGAAAAAAAATGAAGAATGTGGCATTGAAAGAACTGAATGAAGGTAACAAAATAACGACTGCATAGTTTAATTGTGTTATTAAATTTTTAAATCATAAAACTTTAAATTCAATGGATGCATAAATTACAGTAGAAAATATACAGCTACTGGTAGTTTTGGTTTTCCTCAGTGTATTCATTTAATTAACCTGGTTTCATTCATGTTGGAAAACAAGATCTATCAAATTAGAACTGCACTCTTAAAGCATGATACTTTCACAACAGTTGTAACATACAGTGCATTTTGCAAAATCCACAAGAATATTCCACCATGTCAACCATAGCAAGTGAGGTGGATGTTTGTTGAAACTTTGACTATCTGTATGACAGATATCTCTATGACCTACTTACATATGTGCTACTATAATCTTGTATGCAGTTGTCCACTGGGGCTGCTTCTGAATAGGCATGTTTAAAATTGCGCTGTAAAAGCATCAGATTAAATCCATAATCCATAAATTTTATCAAAATATTTTTAAAACCATTATACCAAAAAATTGTTAAAAAATCATTTCTGGGGAAAAGACTGAATCAAATAGAATTTTTTTTAAAAAAAATAATCAACAACATTACAACGCTCTTTTCTGAAGTAGAAACATAGAATCATAGAATCATAGAGTTGGAAGAGACCACAAGAGCCATCCAGTCCAATCCCCTGCCATGCAGGAACTCCAAATCAAAGCATCCCTGACAGATGGCTATCCAGCCTCTGCTTAAAGACCTCTAAGGAAGGAGACTCCACCACCCTCCGAGGGAGTGTGCTCCACTGTCGAACAGCCCTTACTGCCAGGAAGTTCCTCCTAATATTGAGGTGGAATCTCTTTTCCTGCAATTTATATCCATTGTTCAGTGTCCTAGTCTCTGGAGCAGCAGAAAACAAGCTTGCTCCCTCCTCTATATGACAGCCCTTCAAATATTTAAACAGAGCTATCATATCTCCTCTTAACCTTCTCTTCTCCAGGCTAAACATCCCCAGTTCCCTAAAGCGGTCCTCATAGGGCATAGTTTCCAGACCCTTCACCATCTTAGTTGCCCTCCTTTGGACATGCTCCAGTTTCTCCACATCTTTTTTGAATTGTGGTGCCCAGAACTGGACACAGTATTCCAGGTGAGGCTTGACCAAAGCAGAATAGAGTGGCACTATTACTTCCCTTGATCTAGACACTATACTTATATTGATGCAGCCTAAAATTGCATTGGCCTTTTTAGCTGTTGCATCGCACTGTTGACTCATGTTCAGCTTATAGTCTACTTGGACTCCTAGATCCCTTTCACATGTAAGTAGGAAACATTTAAAATGCAATGTACATTAAATAATTATTGGCATGGCAAAGAGCCTCATCACTGGCTTGTATTACTTGAAAAAAAGGTCTAAGTCCAGTTACAAGTCCCATCTAGAGTAGATCTATTAGGTCAATTACTGAATGATAAGCCAAGACTTATGTACAACCTCTTGATTCTATGGGTTTCCTCTAATTAAGTGTAGCAGTTGGATTTAGACCTAAAATGAAGAACAAAAACACATTTCCAGCCATTTGCCCAAAGATGATCCTAAACATGTAACAGTAGACCACTTTTCTTACTGAATTTCCCAACTGGAAAAAAAAATTGAGCCTGATTCATTAATATGTAAACTAATAAAGTTAATTAGTCATATAGTAATGATCTGATCAGTTAATATCCATAAAACTAGAATGTTATAAAACAGTAAAGGATATATCTTTACTAATAATGTAGATTTTTTTTCAAGTGTGTCTTACATATCACTATTTAAGTTTTTACAAATAGGATTGTTCATTCACTGCCTGTGTCTTCTCCTCCTATTAGTACTGAAGGCTGTTATTTGCTCCATGTAGCTTTTGAACATATTTAACATCTAAATAACCTAAATGGAATTCTTATCATTTCCCTTACATGTATTTCAAAGTTGTTGTTTTTTATGAACAGAAATGCATAGCAATGGCTTGTTCTAACTTATTTTCATGCTGTTTCATCTTAAAGACGATGCTAAACTCTGATGCCAATTGGCATAAACCCGTAGATCCGATCTTGTGGTGAAGTATAATGCACAAGCTCGCTTCTATGGGTCTGTGTCACTATGGTGATCTGACCAAAGTTTACATAGCAAATTTATTTAGGGTAACTATTCTCAAGTTCTCTCCTGCCCCCACTACCATTCCCATATATGAGTTTTTACCTTATCTTCATCATTATGCATGCATGGAACATATTTTCCTGTAATTTTATTTTGTCTATTCAGTGCCTTTTGTTTTGAAAGCACAATACAACATGTTTACATTTTTCCCACAAGTCTTTTCCATACTTAGGAAATGGAGATGGATTAAAAGACACTGACTGTAACCTGTCAAAAGAGAGCTGCACAGATGATTTGATTTTCCTGTTATCAACTATGGAAGGTAACCTCTATGGCAATTCCATGGCTGACAGCAGGAAGCCATATGTGTGTCTAGGTCTCTGGAGTGTAGCCCTTGGCTACAATCCTGCAAATATTTATTTACAAGTTCTTATATGTCAGTGGCTTTATCAACACAAAGAAGGGATATAATTTCACATCATATAGAAAAAGAAATGTTTGCTGCATATCCATGTGTGACCCATCAGACAAATCTTATTAATTGTTTCAAAAAGGCAAGAATTTTTAACATAAAAATGTGAATGGATTACTGGGAAGTAAATGGCTGGCACCTTTGTGAATATTGCATCTCAGTCAGGAATCTGGAAAGCTGTCTAATTCCAGGCCAGGTCAGACTTATGAAGGAAAGTACCAGCTTGGTTTGGCAGCAGCTCTCTCAGGGCATAGGGAAAGATCTGTACTATTGCCTTGAACTTTTTTTTAATGAAAAAAGAGAGATTAAACTTGGATGATGTGTATGATAGGTACTCCATTCTGCTATGCCTCCTTCTCCGCAGTCTAACTGTTGTGGTGTGCATTGTGGGGATATGTGTGGCAAACACCTCTTTTCTCTGTAGTGTGAAGTGGCCCTGCAGTTTTGTCAGGTATGCAACTTGGTACTGTTTAAATCAGAGCTGGGCAAAGGGCAGAGGTGGTACTTGGGGCTTCACAGCTAATTTATTTGCTTTAAAGTTTAAATTTAAATTTGCCAAAATTATCTCTAGGGCCATTTGTGTGGAAAGCATTTTAACCATGTTTGGAGTCACCAAAGGGCTCCTGAAAGGGGGAGGGGGTTCTTTCTTTCTTTTCCTTTCTTTTCCTTTTTCTTTTTTTGCCCAGAATGCCCTCTAGGTAACATACTGGGCATTTCTCATTATGGGGAATTTAGATCAATTTAGGCCTTTCTTGAAACAAGAAGTGAGTAGAAATAGAATTCTGCTCATTTTCTGTTGGCGGGAAAAAAACGTTTCCTGAACCTAAGTTGACCCAGAATGGCCCCAAAATATGGTGAAAATGCCCCCATACCATCTGGAGGGTGTTTGGGGCCAAAACATACATTGATTGATTGATTGATTGATTGATTTTTACAAAGCTAGGTATGATGGGGCAAGATACTCCAAGACCTCCTGGGAGGTGAATGTGACCCTCTAAAATTTTGCAGTTGCTCTCTCCTAATTTAAATATATTGTACACCTTTTAAAATGTGCATTTAGCATGCCCTCTTCTCAAAGACCTGCCTAGCACCAACACTAGAATCATTCCAATGTCAAGTCAAAAACATGGCTGTTTAAAGCCTTTGGTGTATAACTGATTTTATCCAATTTGTACATGTGCTATGCTTGACATAATTTTAAATTGTCTGGTCTTAAGTGATAAGCGACTTAATATATTTTAGTCTTTTAAATTATTTTATAGTTATTTCTTGTTTTAAATTAATTTTATTGCATGTTGTCCTGTAAGATTTGGATATTGGGGGAGATATAAAAATTTTAATTAATAAATAAATATCCGCATAATCTGAAAAAGGCTCGATTATTTTTTGGAACATACCCCAACATCTTCACTGATCCTGTCATGTCTATACCACACATAATGGAATCTGATGAATGGTAAGTTTCTGCCATATTTCAGAGAGGTGCAGAAGATAAGAAGAAGACTTTGCAAGCTGTGTGCATCCGGGTTGAGGTAGTAGGTTGTATGGTTTAGAGTTACACCCTGGGAGTTAACTGTACAACCTTCTAGCTTTCCTTGGAGCACACTTGAACCATCAAGGAATTCATCATCTTTCTAATCCAATAAAACAAACTCTGTATTGTAAATGTACATAAATTATCATCTCAAGCTTTTTGATGCTCAAATAGTCCCTATTACATGGCTATTTCATTTCATGTGGTTATCCTGATGGACTGAGACTACATGTCAAGATATTTGAGATAGAATGATAAGTGTCTTTAATTATATTATAATAATTTAATTATAACAACCAAGCTTGTTGTCCTATACACATTTAAATGTGGATCTTACTTCTGAGTATAGATGCACAGAACTCCATTGGTAAACTATACATTTCCCTTTCAGGTTTATCTGGTTCAGTCGGTGTTTTTGTTGTATTCTATACCTATAATACTTTGAAAACATTTTCATGGATAATATATGGTCCTGTCTGAACAGAGAAAAAGCTAGTACCTCTACAATACAACATCAGAATGTAAATCCCAGAATAGTGGCAACAAAAATCCCATCAGAGTTTACTCACATAGGTTGACAGGTGCCTTTCCAGCTTTGTGGGAGCTATTCTCCTACAAAAATTTCTTATATGGCTAGGGGAACATTCAAATAACCCAAATGATTGGGGTTCTGTATAGTTGGTTGATTCCCCCAGCCACTTAGGAATTCCTTATGTGGACAAAGGATTTGAACATGGGTGGAAGAACTTTAGAAAGCTATCTTATTGTTCTTCATTTGATACATCTTGGAGTCAACCTACCTCATAAATATTGGCTGTATATTGCTGTTATATAGTGATTTAAAACGCTGTCTTTTTCTTCAGTAGCACATCAAGAAGGAATTAACTTCCCTTCTGAAATGGCAATTTTCAGTGTGCGAAATTTTGTTTATTTGCTTGCTTGTGTAAAATTATTCAGTCTATCATTTCCCATGTGAGGTGCTACAGTCCCATGTGAAGTAGTACAGTCATGCATCACATGATGCTTAATCTATATAACATTATCTGTCTTCACTGGGCTTTGGACTCTTTTAAACAGAAGCTGTCTAAAAGACAACTTTGATGGCATTTAATTTTGAATGGTATATTCTAAGCCATTTCTTTCAGAGACTTACTAATATTGCCAGCCATTCCCAGCTAGTCTGTGACAATACTTTAAATTATTATTGTTGATTATGTAATCTATTTGTGCCCCCATTTTCCCTAACTGGGATTTACAATGGTGTATAAAATCAAAACAGATACAGATAAAAAGTTCTCTATCAATCATCTGATATGCTGCTAGGGATGTTTAGACTGTGTCCAATTCAATCTCTACCCCCAGTAAATTTCTGCTTTGCATTCTCTTATCTCTTTTGTAATTTCCTTATTTTCTTCACGAGATTCAGTTCAAATATTTGGGAGTAGGAGAAAGCATATGCTTCTGTTTTCTGAGAAATATGAATGGGGTGGTCAGTAATTTTCTTTGGATGCTCTTCTTGTTGAAATGCCCCTTTAAATTGAATGTTAGTACACTGAGGAGAGAGGAGACTAAGAATTCTATTTCTGATATGCTAGCTTTTCAGATGCAGATGTTTGGGTGTCTTTATAATTAAAATTTTATTGTCTTACCATACTCAATACTTATTGGATAATTAACACTCGTTTATATATTCACTTTGTATAGGCCACCACATGACATTGCGAACAAAATTTCCTCTTGTTTTTTGCTTCTCTCCCATTTATTTTTAGAACTGAAAAGCTCCAGCTGGTGGCATCACTAGAGTAATGCAGGGGGTGCAGACCGCACCGGGTGACACACCAGAAGATGGGGGATACCCTATAGGGCCCTCGTCCTGCTGTGGGTGGTGTGGTGCTGCTCCTTCTCCTTTGATACTATTGCTCTCTCCCTGAGGAGGAAGCCAAGGCAGTGGAAGAGGAGGAGGGACAAGCACCCCCCCTTCCTGGTTTCTCCTTCATGCAGGTTTCTTGTGAGGAGAAAGCTGCATGGAGGCTAAGGAGGGGCGAACCTGTGGTTCTGCTGTAGGGCTTCTAAAACCCACCACCAGCCTTTTACAAGCTCTTCCTGCATGAGAGGAACTCACTTGGGGGAGGGCACACCCATGCAAGAGTGCAGAATCCTTCCAACACCAGGGCTATCCAGAGGCTGCCACCTCACCAGCCACCTCCTCTTCAGTGTCCCCTCTAGCCTAGCAGTCGAAATAGGCACCTCTCAGGGGGAACAGAGTGGGCAGCCCCAAGATGAGCGGCCCTGGGCCTGAGGCAAGTCCTAGGGCACCTCCCAAGCCCAGCTCTCCATTCAGCCACTGTCTAAAGCTTTGGGCGGAGGTGGGTGGGCAGGCAGGTTGTTTTGTCTTCCAGCAGGGAGAGAAAGGAAGCTTTGGCTGGCAGAGGTGGTGGAAGGAAGAGATTGGCTCTGAAGCAAAGGCCGAGGGGTGGGTTGCTCATGCTTGAGCCTGGCCAACCTGCCTTAGCATTCTTTTTGAGCAAGCCTTGCAGAGGGGAAGGAGGGGTGAGCTCAGTCCTCTTGGTTTTCCCTCTGTGCAGCTTCCTCATGAGGAAGAAACCGTGTGGAGGTGAAGGAGGGATGAGTCTCTCTCTCTCTCACCCAACTGCGTCCCATTTTTTTCCTAATAGCTTGACATGACAGCAAACAGTAGGCACACTAAGAGTATTTTATTCCAGCCTTTTTTTTCCTCTAGGGAAGAAATATTCCCTTTTCCAATCAGCTCCACTTGCAAGTTCACACTTTGCATTGGGGCTGCATCCACACTGCAAAAATAATTCAGTTTGACACCACTTTAAATGTCATGGCTCAGTGCTATGGAATTCTGGTATCTATGGTTTTGTGAGCCATTTAGCCTTCTCTGAGATCCCTAGTGCCATAACAAATTACACATCCCAGGATTTCAAGCACTGAGGCAGTTAAAGTGGTGTCAAACTGGAATATTTCTGTAGTGTAGATGCAACATAGGTGGCTTAATCACTCTTTCTTCATTGTGGAACACACTCAGTTTTTGATTAATCATGGTTGACTGTAACATCACTGGCAGTGTACGAAAACCATATGTAGGGTTATGCCCACTTCATTGAAAATTAGGTCCAGTTGCTTCTGGTTCCAGAATACAACAGAAGGCATCCAGAACAGTAAAAGTGGTATAACAGCACTATAAGAGTGTAATGTGGAAATTAAAAAGTGACTTGGAATAAATGAGACACATACTCAGACGCCTTCTAATCTGACCTAAAGAAGCAGCAGCACTTGATATCACTGTCTAAGGATGTTTTGCTTTGCCCCTGCAATCAGGTATCTCTCCTTCTTGCCAATGGACAAGCAATTCTTGGATTTATGGTTCTTGACATAGACAGTAGGAGTGTGTCTTTACTATAGATGGACAGATTTATTTTGTAGTTTCCAGTACAGTTTGATATCAGTTTAACTGCCATGGCTCCATCCTACAGAATCCTGACAATTGTAGCTTTATGAGGCACCAACACTCTTTGACAGAGAAGGCTAAAGACTTTGTAAAACTTCAATTGGAAATACAGCACTTAAAATGGTATCAAACTGCATTATTTCTACAGTGTAGATGCACCCTAAGCAAAATAAATCTGTCCATCTCTCAGTCTCAGAAAAATCTAGAAAAGGGTTTTCTGCTGAAGCCATACCAGGAGGACTAAAAAATCAAAATGTGTTGCTAGTGACAGTGCCTTTAATTGACTGTAGCAACACTTAAAAGTTTTGAATAATCTTGCATAAGTGCAAGAAATTCTGTTTACATCAATGTCCTGAAATATGAGTTATAACACAAGAAAGTGTGGATGCCTTCTTTTAATGTTGGCCCTCCACATTTGAAACATTGTAGAGCTGATTACTTGCAGTTTTGATGAATATGTTCTCTCTAGCAATCTCCTAAGTCCTGTAGTGCAATGGAAGTGCAATGGAAGCTAGAGAAACTAGAAGTTCCTAAAGAAAACACTTCTCTAGGCATTTGCAGGTCCTCCGTCATGATTCTATTAACCACGTCTGGCAGATGTTGGCCCTAGAGTTGCACCGGAGGACCTGGAGGTTCCTAGAGAGGTCTTCTCTCAGGCAAAAAGAATAGTATTTTTTTTAATTTGCATTGTTTCCACATTCACAGGGGGTCCTTCACCCCACCCCAGCAAATGTGGAGGAACCACTGTAGAAAACCAACACAAAAAGCAAAGGAGTGCTTCCAAATCTTTCTCCTTAATGTTCTAGTTTCCCTTCTCCAAGGATTTTGGCAAAGGTGTTAGGAATGAACTCCACATTCTACTGTCTTATTTGGCCTCTGAATAGTAATGCTGATTGGATTATTGAATATCAATATTATATTTCTGAAGTCATAGAATCATAGAATCACAAAGTTGGAAGAGACCACAAGGGCCATCCAGTCCAACCCCCTGCCATGCAGGAACTCCCAATTAAAGCATCCCCGGAAGATGGCCATCCAGCTTCTGTTTAAAGACCCCCAAGGAAGAAGACTTCACCACCCTCTGAATGAGTGTGTTCCACTGTTGAACAGCCCTTACTGTCAGGAAGTTCTTCCTAATGTTGAGGTGGACTCTCTTTTCCTGGAGTTTGCATCCATTGTTTCTCCACATTCTTTTTGAATTGTGGTGCCCAGAACTGGACACAGTATTCCAGGTGGGGCCTGACCAAAGCAGTATAGAGTGACACTATTACTTCCCTTGATCTAGACACTATACTTCTATTGATGCAGCCTAAAATTGCATTGGCCTTTTTAGCTGCTGCATCACACTGTTGACTCATGTTCAACTTGTGGTCTACTTGGACTCCTAGATCCCTTTCACATGTGGTCTCATTCAGCCAGGTGTCCCTCATCCTATATGTGTGCATTTCATTTTTCCGCCCTAAGTGCAGAACCTTACATTTCTCCGTGTTGAATATCATTTTAATAATATATATCCCGCCCCTCTGGGTGAGCAATCGGGGTGGGGTACAACATATAAAATACAGATACAATTAAAATATAGCAACCCAATCCCTCCTCCCACCCCTTAAGATAGAATTAAACTGAGGTAAGATTAAAAACAGTAGATAAAACCATAGAACATTAATGTGGCTCTCATTAAAATGATAGGCGGCCTCGAAATGACTGTCTCTGAGGGTGAGTCTAGATGGACAATAGCGGTATAGATTTAATCATTGTCGGGGAAGGCCTGCTGGAAGAGATGTGTCTTGACAGATCTCTTGAAACTGTCCAAAGTTGTAATAAGGCACATCTCATCCAGCAGGCCATTCCACAGCCTGGGAACAACAGCAGAAAAGGACCTCTGGGAGATTTTGTTAGCTTTGGCTTTCTAATCTATTCAGGTCATTTTGAATTTTGATCATGTCCTCTGGAGTATTAGCTACTCCTCCTAATTTGGTGTCATCTGCAAATTTCATAAGTATGCCCCCAATTCTGTCATCCAAGTCATTAATAAAAATGTTGAATAGCACTGGGCCCAGGACAGAGCCCTGTGGGACCCCACTGGTCATTTCTTTCCAAGATGAAAAGGACTCATTGTCAAGCACCCTTTGGGTGCAGCCAGTCATCCAGTTACAAATCCATGTAATGGTTACCTTATCTAGTCCACATTTTGCAACCTTGTTTGCATGAATGTCATGGGGAACCTTGTCAAAGGCCTTACTGAAATCAAGATATGATATATCCACAGCATTCCCTTCATCTACCAAGTCTCATAGAAAACACATATAATTTCTTCAGCTCTGTGCAGACTTCCATTTAATATAATAATAATAATAATAATAATAATAACCCGCCCCATCAGCACTCAGGCAATTGGAGCAGCTTACAGCATTAAAATTATACATACTATATTCCCCATTAAAATACAATTAATCATTTTACAATTAAAACAAGTTAAAATGACAATTTGAACAATAAAACACAACAATGGGCAGGCAACAGCAAACAGGATCAGTCCATTTCTTTCTCTCTTTTGTGGTTGGGCCTCTATTCAGGAAAGGCCTGCCAGAAGAGATCCATCATATAACCACCTTAGACAGCTTTAAAAAGCTGTTAAGACGGATTTTTAAAGCTGTCTAAGGTGGTTATATGACGGATCTCATCCAGCAGGCCCTTCCACAGTCTGGGAGTGATACCCGAAAAGATCCTCTGGGCAGTTGTAGACAATCTGGTTTTTACTGGTTGTAGCATGTTTCTCCCAGAGGACCTAAGTGTGAGGGGTGGATTGTATGGAAGGAGGTGATCCCGAAGCTGATAACAGGCACTCCTAACCGTCACATTCACCTGATTAGTCATCTGAAGTGATGGATCTAGGAGCATCCTCAGACTGCAAACACAGTCCTTGAAGGAAAGTGTGACCCCATCCAGGACTGGAGGTTGTACCCCAATGCCTGGCTTTGGGGCTGCTACCATAAGTATCTCCGTTCTGTCTGGATTCAGTTTTTTTTCCCCATCCAGTCCACTATCTCTTTAAGACAGTCATTGAGAGAGGAGACACCATCTGAAGTCAAAGCTGAAGACCAAGACATGGAGAAATATATCTGGGTGTCATCAGAGTACTGATAACACCCCGCCCCATGTCTCTGGATAATGTCACCCAGTGGCTTCATATATATGTTGAAAAGCATCAGGGACAGGATGGTGCCTTGAGGGATGCTGCACTTAAGCTCTATCTTAATAGAGCAGCTGTCCCTGAGCACCACCCTCTGGAACCTGCCTGAGAGGAAGGAATGGAACCACTGCAATGCAGTTCCTCCAATCCCTAGCCTTCCCAGGTGATTCAAGAGGATGTCGTGGTCTATTTATAAGTTGTTTGGCTTTTTAAAAAGTTAGTATTGAAGAAAATTAATTCAACTGACAGAAGTCTTGGTACTCAGCCACACACAACTCATTTTAAATTGAAAAATATTAATAATTCAGTGCCAACACTGATATGCAGAAGATTCCCTTAGTGCTGAGAGGGTGTAGTTTTCTCCAGAGCATGAAAAAAAAATTCCAAAGATGCCCCAGTCAGCATGAGGTGCTGCACAAATGGGGAGCTAGACTGTATACCAATTTTTAAATATACGTGAATCTTGTGTTACTGTATTTCATGCTCTTTCTACAGTGAACTGAGAAAGATCAGATGCAGACAAGGCAAATGAATGGCAGCATTTTTTCCATGAAATAATAATAATAATAATAATAGACTGCCTTTCCCCAAAGGAATCAGTTAAGAAGGATAAGTAACAAGTCTCTATACAGATACTGCGAATTACCCATATTTAGCTATTGCACTGTGACCAAGTGTTGTATATTGTATTTTTAGTGCTGGACTGAAGACCAGACTTTAAATCCTTGCTCAGCTATGGATCCCTTGGGCAAGTCACACTCTCCCAGCCTAAAATGGAGGCAAATACAAACATCCTCTGAACAAACAAAACAGAACAGAATCATGGAGTTGGAGAAAACCACAAGAGTAATCCAATCCAACCCCCTGCCATGCAGGAAGACACAATCAAAGCACTCCCAACAAATGGCCATCCAGTGTCTATTTTAAAACCTCTAAAGAAGGGGGTGCTATCACACTCCAAGTAGCTGAGTGTATTCCACTACTGAACAGCTCTTACTGTCAGGAGGTTCTTCCTAATGTTTAGATGCAATCTCCTTTTTTGCCATTTGAATCCACTTTCCCATATCCTAGGTCCTAGGATATTTTCAGACAGGGAGAAAAGCTGGAAGTAAAAGGCATACTCCTGGCATAATTGTGCAAACCACACTGAAGTTTTTCAGATGACATCATGTTCATCCAGGATTTATCTGGCAAAGATCCAGGAATGCTCCAGCAAGAAACAATTCATGTGATTTCCCCATGAATGGTTTGGTGCTGGAGCATTCCTGGAACTTCACCAGATAAATCCTGGATGAGTGCAATGTATCTGTAAAGCTTCAGTGCAATTGAGCAATTATGCTGAGTATGGCTTTTACATCTGGCTGTCTTCCTTGTCTGAAAATTTCCCTACTCTCTGGAGCAGAAGAAAACAAGCTTTCTCCTTCCTTAATATGACATCTTTTCAAATGCTTACACATGGCTGTCATGTCACACCTTAATCTTCTCTTCTCCAGACTAAACATACCCAACTCCCTAAGCTACTCCTCATAGGTCATGGTTTCCAGATCTTTCATCATTTTAGTCACCCTCCTCTGGGCACTCTCCAGCTTCTCAGCCTCCTTCTTGCATTACGGTGTTCAGAACTGTATTCCAGATGAGGTCTGGCCAAAGCAGACTAGAGTAGCATTACTACTTCCTTCGATCTAGACACTACATTTCTACTTATGAGCTAGTGTGGAGTATTGGTTTGAGTGTTGGACTATGACTCTGGAAATCAAGGTTCAGTTCTCAACTTGGCCATGGAACCCAATGGGTGACCTTGGGCAAGTCATGTGCTCTCAGCCTCAGGGGAAGGCAATGGCAAACCTCCTCTGTCAAGAAAACTTCATGATAGGTTTGTCTTAGGGGAGACAACACACAACAACAACAACAACAACAACAATCATAGAATCTTTTTAGCTGCTGCATCACACTGTTGACTCATGTTCAGCTTGTGGTCTACCAAGACTGCCAGGACCCTTTTCCATGTACTGTTGTCAAACCATGTGTCTCCCAACCTATATATGTGCCTTTTATTTTTATTTTTTCCTGCCTGAGTGTAGTACTTTACATTGCTCCCTGTTGAAATAATAATAATAATAATAATAATAATAATAATAATAATAATCCCTCCTCCTCCTCCTCCTCCTCCTCCTCCTCCTCCTCCTTTAGTTTTGGCCCAGCTTTCTAATCTGTTAAGGTTATTTTGAATTCTGGTCCTGTCCTCTGGAGTATTAGCTACCTCTCCTAATTTGGTGTCATCTGTATATTTGATAAGCATGTCCTCTATTCCTTCATCCAAGTCATTGATATAGCACCGGGCCCAGGACAGAACCCTGTGGCACCCCACTAGTCACTTCTCTCCAAGAAGAGGAGGAGCCATTGGTGAGCACACTTTGGGTTTGTTCTGTCAAACAACTACAGATCCACCTAGCATTGTCTAGTTTTTTTTGTAAGGATATCATGGAGACATTGTCAAAAATCTCACTGAAGTCAGTACATGCTACATTGACAACATTTCATTCATTAGCAACCTTGTAGCACTGAGAGAGAGAGAGAGAGAGAGAGAGAGAGAGAGAGAATTAATCTGACATGACTTGTTTTTGGGAAGCCCATGCTGACTTTTAGTGATCACAACATTCCTTTCTAAGCAAATAAATCTTACCAAGAAAACCCTATGACAGGATCATATAACTGTTTAGTATTCATGATCACTACTTAGCCACTATTATGACATTATTGCCACAATTATAACTTTGCCACTCAACCTACTTTACCAGAAAACAGCTGAGATGGAAGAAGGAGGTCCAATCTGCTTACAGTCAGAACTCAATTGAATTATGTTTCCATCAGGTTTGGTTGGGTTGGGCTAGGAGAAAGTTATTTATTTAAGAACCTAGGAGCTGCATAGACCACCTCTAAGGGGTGGCCTGCAGCCACTTCTTTCTTTGCCAGATCAGGGCTGCAGCAACTACAGCCCTGACCTGGCCTTTCCACAGAGCAAAAAGGAGCCACAAATAGCAGCTCCTTTTTTGCACAGTGGAAAGGGCACCATCGCTACTCATGCCACAGTTTTTCGGCACTCCTTTGGTGCCGAATCATCTGAATGCAGAGCCAGAAGAGTGTCATGATGCCACCCACTGTGTGGTCAGGTGCATAGTGTGACGGAAGTATCAGGGCACCATTGGGGTATGCATCATGTGAATGCCATGCCCCCACTCTGCCCTGAGTGGCATTTATCTCTGGTCTGTCAAGGCTGTTAGTTAAGTATAAACTGATACAGGTTTCTAGCTAGGGCTCCTTTTGTTTCCTTGGTAGATCATACTGTGCAGTGCAAGGAAACAGTGTGTATTTCTGTAGATGCATTTGCTCTAATATGGGGTATATATATATATATATATATACACACATACAAATAAATAAATGCTTCTGCCTTTTTTAAAGAAAAGATAATGGTTATGCATTATAGTTTCCTTAACAATTCAATCCTGTCTTTTCAATATTTATATGTAGGAAAATGTCTGTTTTAACAGGAGGTTTTACTTCAGTAGGCTGCTCAGTATTTTATGCAAATTATTTAATTGTAATTTATGAGGAAGTATGTGTTTTCTTTAATTGTATCCCCTACTGTTCCTGTTACCATAGATGCTTTTTTTTTTTTTTTTAAAAAAAGAAGCTTCTGTAGAACACAAGAGTTTTTGTTATTGTTTTAACTGTAAGTCTACCACAGAGAATGGAAGAGAATGAATGCCTGGAATATTTTAGTTAATTGCTTAGTTACTTTGGGGCTAAATAGACTGCTCCTTTGGAGCAGCCTGCTGCAACCCCTTTCAACACTGGATTGGGGCCACAGCAACTACATGCCGTGGCCCCAATCTGGCATTTCCATGGTGCAAAAAGTAGCCACAAAAAATGGCTCCTTTTTGCACCATGGAAAGGGTACCTTTGCCACCTTCTGGTGCTCCTTTTGGCACTGCGTCATCTGGATGCAGTGCCAAAGGAGCACCATGACACCAACATCCAGAGTGAAGAAATGATACAAAAGAAGCAGGGATTGATGTCTGATATCTATCCCTTCTTCAGTTCACTCTGTTTACCAGGATAATGTGGAGAGTGTACCAACCCCTTAATCTGCTCCTTTGCAATGTCAGGTTGGACAAAGGAAAGACCCACATCATCCATGATCTTCTGGTGGATGAACAGGCCGACCTGGCATGGTTTACTGAGACCTGGCTGGGAGATGCCAGCACTGCAACATGGGCGCAGGCTCTCCCAGCCAGTTACACGGTCAGTGAGCAGATAAGGGAAAGTGAGCAAGAAACAACTTGACCTTGATCAGGAAACCTGTCTGGAAAACAACCCACATTGAGTTTATATACCTCAGCCTGAAGACCAAGGATAGTTTGGGGATTCTGCTGGTATACTGACCACCCCGTTGCCTAACAGACTCCCTGACTGAGGTGACTCAGCTGGTTTCAGAGTTGCTGATAGAGTTGCCCAGACTTTTGGTCTTGGGCAACTTTAACATCCCTCTGGAGACCAGCCTGTCTGATCTATCTGGAGTGGCTCGGGAGTTCTTGGAATCCATGACAAGCATGAACCTATCCCAATTGGTCAGTGGTCCTACCCATTGTGCGGGTCACACACTTGATGGGATTTTTAGTACAGGAGTATCCATGGGTGGAGGTAACCAAAACCTCCACATTGTCATGGACAGATCACTTCTTGATCAAGATGGAGCTAAAAGCTGCTTTTTGTCCCCCTGGGGGTGGCAGACCCTGTAGAATGGTCCACCCTCGAAGGCTAATGGAACCAATTGGTTTCCAGAAAGCCTTAGAGGGTTTAATGTTTGGAAACGCTGGCAGTTCTGTTGAAGTCTTGGTTGATACTTGGAACACTGACATTACCAAGGCTATCAATACAATCACCCCCAAGCGTCCTTTCCAGCCAACATCTAACCACAAACCCTGGTTCACTGATGAGCTCAGGAGGATGAAGCAGGCTGGACAGTGACTAGAGTGCAAATGGCGGAAGACTTGGCTCTTGTCCGACAGAACTCACCATAGGCAGCACATTGGCACCTATCGGGAGGCATTGAGTGCAGCATGGAGATCCTTCTGCTCTGCACGCATTGCTTCTGCAGAGTCCCATCCAACAGAGCTGTTTAAAGTGATGGGGGAGTTGATGCAGGTTTCTCCTGTGCCGAATCCCCTTCTTGACCCTACGACGGCCTGCTGTGATGCATTTAACACCTACTTTGCAGATAAAATCTCTTGGATAAGGACTGACTTGGATGCCATTGTTCTACCAGTATCCGCAGATGAGGTGTCCAGCAACTCTGTTATTGCCACTTCACTGGATGAGTTTCAATCTGTGAGTACCGAGGATGTGGACAAGCTCCTTAGAAGTGTAAGGAAGACGACTTGCCCTCTCGTGTCCATCTTGGCTGGTCATCCAGGGAGGAGACACATTGAGGATATTCCTTCGGGATACAATCAATACATTCCTTAGCGAAGGCACCATATCATCTTGCCTAAATGAGGTGGCTGTGAAGTCTCTCCTGAAGAAACCTTCCCTTAACCCCCTGGACATGAACAACTATAGACTGGTTTCCTTGCTGCCGTTTTTAAGGCGATCGAGAGAGAAGTTGCCTCCCAACTGCAAGCCATCTTGGATGAAACCGATTATATCAATCCATTTCAAACCGGTTTCAGGACAGGATATGGAGTTGAGACTGCCATGGTCACTCTGGAAGACAACCTCTGCTTGAACATCGACAGGGGTAGTGTGACCCTGCTGGTGCTCTTGGATCTAACAGCTCTTGATACAATAGACCACTCTTTCCTTTTGGATCAGCTGAGAGAGCTGGGTATTGGAGGCACTGCTTTGTGGTGGTTCCATTCCTTTCTCTCTGGCAGATCCCAAAGTGTGAGGCTTGGGCACAGTTGCTCCTCCAAAATCGAGCTTAATTGAGGCGTCCCTCAGGGTGCCACCCTATATGAAGCCGCTGGGTGAGATCATTCGGAGTCATGGAGTGCAGTGTCACCAGTAAGTTGATGACACTCACATATATTTCTACATGACCAGATCATCAGCTCAGACTTCAGATGGCATCTCTCCTCTCAATGACTGTCTTGCGGCGGTAATGGATTGGATGAGGAAAAACAGATTGAAGCTAAATCCAGACAAAACAGAGGTACTGACAGTCAAAGGCTCGAAACCAGGTCTGGGAATACAACTCCCAGTCACACTCTCCTCGAAGGATTCTGTTTGCAGTCTAGGGGTATGTCTAGATTCATCGCTTCACATGACTAGTCAGGTGAATGCGACGGTCAGGAGTGCCTGTTATGAGCTTCGGCTGATATGCCAGCTGCGCCCTTTCCTGGACACAGTACAAGGTGTTGGTTTTAACCTTTAAAGCCCTACATGGCTTGAGTCCATCCTATCTTAGGGACCGCCTCTTCCCATATGAGGCCCCCCCCCGGCATGCTCCGGTCCTCTGGGAGGAACCTGCTACAGTCCATGAAGACCAGGCTATCGCAGACCTCCCAGAGGGCCTTCTCTGCTACTGCTCCCAGGCTATGGAGTGGCCTGCCAGACGTGATACATCTTATTACAACTTTTGACGGCTTTAAAAAAGCTGTAAAGACATATCTTTTCCAGCTGGCCTTCCCGGACAGTGGCTAACTCTTCCCAGCTCCAAAGCTATACTCAGTCTCTCCAGCTTTTCCCAGCCATACATCAGATGCCACTATCAATGTTGACAAAGAATAAATAGTTTTAGATATTGTATTGTTATATTTTTATTCTGTTTTTAATCCGTGTTAATTTAATCCTATTTTAAGGGGTGGGAGGTAGGGACTGGGTTGTAATAATTTTTAACTGTAATCATTTTTAACTCTGTTGTACCCCGTCCCAGTTGCTTGTTCAGAGGGGCGGGTTATAAATAATAATAATAATAATAATAATAATTACTATTATTATTATTATTATTATTATTATTATTATCATCATCCATGCCATCAGGTGCACTGCAGGATGGCAGTGTCAGGGCAGTTTAGGGGAGTGAGTTGTGTGGATGCAACACCTCCACTTCCCTGAGGCTGGCGTATAACACTGGTCTGTGCAGCTTTTTAGTTACTGAGGTACATATTTTTCTGTGTACTGTTAGAAATGGTGTGATCAAAAATATCAATTTTCACTGGCCTTTTGATTATCCCCCAAAATAAAGTAAATAACTATATAAAGAAAAAGTAAATAGTAAAAATAAATATTTTTATTTATTTTATATAAAATAAATTATATATCACTTAAATATATATTAGGAAGCATTTTTTAATGCTTGCCTTGTGCAGAATTCTTCTTAAATGCAATAAATATCACATTACTTTGTTATAGCACTTTAATTGCTAACAGTCTCCTGTGGAATTCTGGATTCTGTAGTTTAGTGAGGCATAAGAGCTCTCTGGATGAGAATTCTAAATGCGCCTCTGTAAAACTGCAAATCCCAGAATTCCAGAGAAGGCTACCATAGCAATAAAAGTGGAATAATAGTGCTATAACGGTGTAGTGTGGTATTATGAATCCATTTAGTTCTTTAGGCTCATGACACAGTTTGTACTAGCCCAGATTTTTTAAAAAATAAAATTGACAGCATACATTCAAGCTGCATCCCAAGTACTTTTTTAAAAGTTGTATTAAATATAAAACTATCATTTCTTCATTTTTAAAACCAGTTTTCACTGTGTTGAGGAATAAAGATTGCATATGACTATTATTAGTGGTTTTTTATTGGTCCTTAAACTTTCCTTAAGATTTCTTATTTCCTTGTTTTCTTAAGGAAAGTTTAAGGACCACCTAAGGACCACTAATAATAGTCATATGCACTGAAAAATAACTAAATGTGTTTAACAAAAAAGAAAAACCTAAACCTTCCTTCAGCTCACTGGCTTAAATTGGCTCATGTGAAGGGGTCATCTCCGGCCGCCAAAGAAGAGCACTCCCTGCCACATATTCTATGCTTGCTGCACATAATCACTTCACTCTGGCTTGATTCTTTATAACATTTATTGCAAGAGTTACATTACATCACACATTTCTTGTCCAAGGCAAACAGAATAGTTCCCTCTTCTTCATCACTAACTGCAGGCTGGACTCACTAAGACAAATAAACATGTTCTTCCCCAAAACCAAACAAGAAAGGACTTCTGGATGACACCACATTAAAACTGAGGGAGGGAATGGAGAAAATGAAAAGGCAACCTTACATCTACCTTCCCTGGTATCTACACAGATCCTGACCAATATTTGTTATTGTTAACAATGAGTGAACCTAATGGAACCAGAAAGACTTTTGGTAAACATACTGAACCAAAGGTGGTAGAATTCAAAGACAAGGCCATTTTAGTCTGGAAATCAGTAGGCAAAGGAATCTTGCAGCACTTTTGAGACTAAGGGCCTTTACAGACTGGCCTGAAAAGCTGGCCTGGAGGCACAGTCAGAGCACAGCATCCTGATAATGCTGCCCCCCTCCCCCAGGCACCCTGATGCCACATACTGCTCCAGACAGTCCATGGCATCATGGTGTGCCTCCGGCACTGCGTCCAGATGATGCAGTGCCAAAGGGGTGCAATATAGTTGCATGGCTGCAGCTATGGTGCCCTTCCGAGGGTGCAAAAAGGAGCCACTTTTTGAGGCTTCTTTTTGCACCCTCAAAAGGCCAGATTGGAGCCACAGTGTGAGATTGCCGTGGCCCCATTCCTTTCAGGACAGTCTGTAGAGCTCCTAACTGAAAGACAGAAGTTGGTAACATCAGCTTTTGTAGATTTGACCTTCAGATGCACTTGGTGGAATGGAAAGCTCCTAGGAAAGCCCAAATGCATTTTATGAAGTAGGCTCAAGTCTATGAAAACTCATACTATGAATTTCTATCTTTTTTCCCCCTTTTGGAAGATAAGGACAATGTTTGCCCTCCTCCAGTCTGCTGGGACTACTCCTGTTCTCCAGGAGTTCTCAAAATTATTGCCAATGGCTCTGAGATTACATCTGCCAATTCTTTTAATACCCTTGGATGTAGGTCACCTGGTCCTGGGGACTTAAATTCGTTTAGATTAACTAGGCATTCCTTTATTTCCTCCTGTGGTGTCCAGAATCCACACAAGAATCTTGTCCAACATGTGGGCTTCTTGTAGGAAAATGGTTGGCTTTGTAAACAGATGCAGAACTATGTATTACTTTCGATTCATCCAAAATTATGCCATTCAGGTATTATTATTATTATTATTATTATTGACAAGAAAGGGAGGGAAGGGGATCTCAATTTGATTGTAATTTTAACTGTACCCCGTTTTAGTACTTGTTGTAATTCCGCTTTGATTCCCACCCGGAAAAGGTGGAATAGAAATAAATATTACTATTATTATGATAATGATAAATTATTATTATTATTATTATTATTATTATTGCTACTACTACTACTACTACTATGCAAAAAGTGGCATATTCATACTGTCCATTCCATAATTTGAGTACTCGTATAAACCTTTCTCAGATTTTTTTTTTTAAATGTAACTTTCTTTGGTTGTCATCTTGGTTATTTGTTAGATAATGCCTACTGTCACAGAGATTATCATCAGGTTTCCCATAATTCTATTCAGTGAACATACATTACTCAAACAGTGCAATTTCTTTGTATAAAAATGAAGAGCTATTCATTGCTACAAAGTGAAAGAGGTTATAACAGATATTCCATAAAACATGGTTGATAGTAGATGTAATTGCAGTTATCACTAACAATGCTGACATTTCAAACTAAACCCCAGAAATAATAGTGTACAACCTAGAAGCTTATATTGGATAGGCAGTATGATAATGCCCTTCCCAACTAATTAAAATTTAGCATGTGTGCTTGAGTTGAAATCTCAGACTTTTTTGTTTGGTTTTATTTAATTAATATGAAAACATGCTTCAGAAATGCAGACTATGTTATGACCAGTGATAGGGAAAATACTGTTATGGAAGCCACCTTGCGTCCTGACCTGGGACAAAGGTGGCAAATAAATAAATAAATGTTTGGGTAAAACCTGGGAATTTAATTTTTGCTTTGTTTGCCTTTTATACTAAACATGAATATAATTTAAACATTGCTTGAAAGTGCTTGTGATGAATCCCTTCTCCACGTTGTCTTCCAATCTGTTCAATCCAACCATTGGGCTCCTGTCACCACTGCCTCAGGATCTAGAATTTATGTCCCAAGATTATCATTAAATTGCACCAGCAGAGATATATATTGATGGGTTCAATTTAGTGGAATATGACCCAGTTCTCTTCATAAATAAGAAATAAAATATATCCAGGCTCAGAAGTTAAAAAAATTCCCCAGGCAAAGTTGTATAACACACAAGTTATTGTGTGACACACAAATTAAATATCTAGCATGGTGCTAGTTCCATACACAATACAATGCAACATTTTAGTTAAAAACAAATTATACTCCCCACACTTTTCCAGACTCCACATTCTCTGCTCTCATCAAACCAAATTTCCATCTCTCACTTTTTGTTCCTATCTACCTGTAACCCTAATCATTTCTCTGCTCTGGACAGGCACATCTGTCTTAGTGACCAACAAGTCTCTGGATTTATATTTCTAGCTTCTCCACCATCCCCTTAGAGCTGCTAAAAAACCCCAGGACTGCCACTTTAGAAGACATGGGACTCTCCTGTGTAATATGTAGCAGGACTAAGAGAAGGGTTGCTAGGAGAAGAACAAAATGTCCCAAATTGGCTTTCAATCTTCAATTAGTAAGTTAAAGAAAGTTAATCAAAAGGAAAAAAATTGAACTTTCTTACCCTGTGGCCTATTCCCATGATACAGGAGTGCTGTTCATCCTTGAGAAATTCCTGAGGCAAGGGAGTTATATGGAAAGTAACTGGACATGAAACTTTATTTTTATGAACCTATCATCTGTTAGAATCAAAGCCATTGGGTTTGAATCATTTGGGTCATGAATACAGACTTCTACATAAATATTCATACTTTATTTGGGCAGACCAAAGACTTCTAATAATCAATGTTTTGGTTTGTGTCTTGGATGCAAATAAAAACTGCAAGCAGTTTTTCCTCCCAAAAAATTTAAAATGTATATATTCATTAAATTTATACCCCATGTTTGTACTTAATATGTGTCAGATGTACATAATCACAAAATACAAGGTGACTACAAGATATTGGTCAAAACATTAAAATGGTTGTGTAGAACATCAATAAAATGGCCTCCCAGTTATGATTATTCCCCCAACTAATATCAGCCAGACTGTATCTTTTCCCCAGACTAAGGAATATTTTATCTTGCCAACTTCTTTCTTATCTCCTGCTCTTGAAAAAAAAACTTTCCTATTGCAACAAGAGTATCTCACTAGTCGGAAAATATTTTTACATGATGAAGTTTGTTTTTATCTACTCAGAGTATCTCCATCCTGTTTTTAAGATTGTAGTTGATGTTGGTTTATTGACTCTTGAAAGTCAATAGACAGAGCCTCTGTAAAACTGTATGAAACTTTTAGAAAGGTAAAAGTCATAAACTGAGCATCTTTGGATTGAAATGGAACATGAAAAAGGAGGCTGCTGTGATTCAAGATAGACAATGAATTGGCTTCCTGATCATGTCTGGGGCCAAAACAGACTAAGGATAACAGTTCTATCCTTACATGTCTGTCTTATGGGTAAAGGAGGGAGTGGAAGAAAGCAGCCAAGAGAAGGGTGCAGTTGCTACCAATGAGATGTCCTGTGAAGAATTCCTAGCAATTTAATTAAAGATGTGTTAGAAAACTGCCCCCTCCCCACATTTGCCCTCTCATCCAAATGACAATGCTAAACAGAAGATCTGGATAAAATAATGCCACAACTTTATTAACCTCAAGAATTTGCTGTTTGGCCCTCAATGGGACCTGTGAGCCCAAATTTTCATATGGGAAGCTGGTTAATCTAGATCCCCATCCAGAGATTTCTGATGGGAGATCCCTCAAAACCCAAGGTATATAAGGTTTATTCTAGTCTGATTCCCTGAAAGGATCAGAGAGTCCCAATGGATTCCCCCAGGCAGCACAGGAAGGGAAATGGTGAATTCTTTCTCCTTGGGGTGCCACTGGAAGCCTTCAGAAACAGCCAATTGAAGCTATGTGCCCATACCCTGACAGATTTGACATAAAATCAACACTTAACCAATTAAGCCAAATATGAAATAGTGGCCAACAGCCTCAAACATTACATAACATGAAGTAGATGTGTAAAAATGTGTCACCAGGCAAATGTGACACAATAAAAAATTCTTAGCCCAAAAAAGGTTACTGGAAATTCCCATCCTATATAAATGCAGGTGAGTGGAAAACAGAAATGGTGAGGAGTCCTGAATCAAGGCAACAGTGCCTTAAATAACCCAGTGCAGCTCTGTACAACACCAGTATGACTGCAAAACCTAGTGTGCCATTTGGCCAATGGCTGGAGGAAGGTAAAACCACTCCCCTTAGAAAGCCAGGAGAGTGAACTTGTTGAAAGAGCTGATGTGCTATTATGACTACCTAAAGTTGCATATGTATGTATTATGTAAATCTAAAATATGTTGGTTAGCTAAACAGAGTACAGCAGTAGCTTTAAGACTCAACCAGAATTGTCTTTTTTTCCCCAGCAAAATTGTTTTCATTTTCATTCATTCATTTATTTTACAGCACATAAGTTGACCTGTCCAGGGATATATTTGTAAATATCCTCATCCTCGTTGATAAGAATGGCAACCACTGTAAAAATATGGTCCCAATAACACCCACTCATTCAGAGTTATTTCAAAGGGGAAATTTTATTGAAGTCACTTATGAACTTATGAACCCACAAAAATTAAAATATACATGCAGAGTCTTCAAAATTGTCAATTATAAATGTATTAACTATTCAGAAGAAGGATTTTTTTTTTAAAAAAGCACAGTTACAAAGGCTGAGATAGCAAGGCCTACATAGTATATGGACAATTGAGGATATCACAGGTAGTGGGATGA
The DNA here is from genome assembly GCA_034509955.1 of Urosaurus nigricauda. Lineage (NCBI taxonomy): Eukaryota > Metazoa > Chordata > Lepidosauria > Squamata > Phrynosomatidae > Urosaurus > Urosaurus nigricauda. Next base: position 62,725,250 of record JAOEGL010000003.1, read on the forward strand.
AACAATATCAGAAGTTGGTGGGAAAGAAGCAAGAACAACAGAGGCTAAAAGACGCGAATACACAGAAAGAAGGGAAAACATGGAAATCTTATCACACTTTGTTGTTGTTAGAATCATAGAATCATTGAGTTGGAAGAGACCACAAGGGCCATCCAGTCCAACCCCCTGCCATGCAGGACCTCCAAATCAAAGCATCCCTGACAGATGGCCATCCAGACTCCACTACGCTCCGAGGGAGTGTGTTCCACTGTCGAACAGCCCTTACTGTCAGGAAGTTCCTCCTAATATTGAGGTGGAATCTCTTTTCCTGCAATTTATATCCATTGTTCCGCGTCCTAGTCTCTGCAGCAGCAGAAAACAAGCTTGCTCCCTCCTCAATATGACATCCCTTCAAATATTTAAACAGGGCTATCATATCACCTCTTAACCTTCTCTTCTCCAGGCTGAACATCCCCAGTTCCCTAAGGCGTTCTTCATAGGGCATGGTTTCCAGACCCTTCACCATCTTAGTTGCCCTCCTTTGGACCCGCTCCAGTTTCTCCACATCCTTTTTGAATTGTTGTGCCCAGAACTGGACACAGTATTCCAGGTGGGGCCTGACCAAAGCAGAATAGAGTGGCACCATTACTTCCCTTGATCTAGACACTATACTTATATTGATGCAGCCTAAAATTGCATTGGCCTTTTTAGCTGCTGCATCGCACTGTTGACTCATGTTCAGCTTATGGTCTACTTGGACTCCTAGATCCCTTTCACATGTGGTCTCATTCAGCCAGGTGTCCCCCATTTTATATCTGTGCATTTCATTTTTCCTCCCTAAGTGCAGAACCTTACATTTCTCTGTGTTGAATTTCATCTTGTTAGCATTGGCCCAGCTTTCTAGTATATTCAGGTCATTTTGAATTTTGATCCTGTCCTCTGGGGTATTAGCTACTCCTCCTAGTTTAGTGTCATCTGCAAATTTGATAAGTATGCCCCCAATTCTGTCATCCAAATCATTAATAAAGATGTTGAACAGCACTGGGCCCAGGACAGAACCCTGTGGGACCCCACTGGTCGCTTTTCTCCAGGATGAAAAAGGAACCATTGTTGAGCACCCTTTGAGTTCGGCCACTCAACCAATTACAAATCCATGTAACAGTTAACTTGTCTATCCCACATTTTGCAAGCTTGTTTGCAAGAATGTCATGGGGAACCTTGTCAAAGGCCTTACTGAAATCGAGGTAAACTATATCCACAGCATTCCCTTCATCTACCAAGCTGGTAATTTTATCAAAAAAAGAGATCAGGTTCGTTTGGCATGACTTCTTTTTCTGAAACCCATGTTGGCTTTTTGTGATTATGGCATTGGCTTCTAAATGTTCACAGACTCTCTGCTTAATGATCTGCTCTAGAATCTTTCCTGGTATTGATGTCAGACTAACTGGAAGATAATTGTTGGGATCCTCTTTTTTTCCTGCTGCTGTTTTTAATTGCCAACATGTTGGCTTTGATTTATGGCGACTGTATGATTCAAAGATATCCCAGAGCCCTGGTCATCAATAGCTCTGCTCAAGTCTTGCAAACTCAGGTTGGGCTTTCCATTATTAAGTCTAATGCAGTCTTCCTCTTTCCTACTGCCTGCTATCTTACCAAGTATTATTTTATTTTCCAGTGAGTTATGTTGTCTCACGATATGATAGCCTCAGATTAGTTATTTTGGCTTCTAGTGAGCATCAAAACTTGACTTTATCTATTTAATCATATTTTTAGTGGTCCATGGTTTTTTTCTTGTTACTACACTTCAAATGGATTTATTTCCTCCCTGTCAGCTTTCTTCACTGTCCAGTTCACACCAATAAACAGAAATCAGAATGACGTTGGTATTCAGACATTACACAGTCTCATCTAGTTTGTTCAAAGCTGCCCCTTCAAGTAATAGCTTTTCTTCTGCTTTCTTGACTACTATCTTCCTTTTGGTTTATGGCTGAGACAAAGTATAGAAATTCTTTCAACTACTTCAGTGTCTTCATCCTCCTCCTTTAAATTATGTAAATCATCTGTTGTCATGTTTATTTTCTGTTATTCATCTGTAACCTTCTTTTGTACTTTCTTCCTTTATTTTCACCAGCAGATAATCAAATTATTTGCTCTTTTTTGCTAATAGTGTCCTGTCTTCTGCATATCTTAAACTGTTGATATTCCTTCTTCCAAATTTCAGGCCTGCTTCTTCTGAGTTTAATCCTGCTTTCCATAGGATATATTCTGCGTATAAATTAAACAGGGTGATAAATGCAGCCTTGTATGATCCCTTGCCAATGGGAAACTGTTCTGTTTCTCCATATTCTGTCCTGATAGTGACATCTTGTCCAGAGTATAGGTCATACAGTAAGATAACCAAATGTTACAGTGCACCCATTTCTTACAGTAATCAATAGTTTTTCACGATGTACACAAACACTTTGCTATTATCTGTAAAGCACATGTTGATTTTCATCTGAAATTCTTCAATGTATTTTATTGGCCAACATAAGTTTGTAATATGCTCTCTAGTGCTTCTTCCTTTTCTCCATTCAGTTTTGATTTCCGATACTTCTCATTCCATATATGGAATTTGTTGTAAAAAAATTTGACTATTACATTGGTTGTGGTTGTTGTTATATGCCTCCCTGTTTTTTCCAATTTATGGCTATCCTCAGGTAAACCTATCATGGGGTTTTCTTGGCAAAATTTGTTCAGAGGAGGTTTCATTGCTTTTCCCTGAGGCTGAGAGCATGTGACTTGCCCAAGGTCACCCAGTGGGTTTCATGGCTGAGCAGTAATCAAACCCTGGTCTCCACAATTAAAGACTAACACTCAATGTACTATGCCACAGTGGCTCTCATGTCTGTACGTGAAAATTAATGCAATAGTCTAGTAATTACTACATTCTCTGGTGTCACCTTTCTTGGGGATTTTGTTATGTACAGAGTATTTCCACTCTTTGCCAATTGTTTGCTTTCCATATTTGTTAGCAGACGTTTAGTAAGAATTTGCTAAGGTTCTGTCTATTTAACTTAAAACAGTTCTATTGGTATATCATGTGTTCTTGCTGACTTACCTCTCCCAAGTGCTTTGAAAATAGCTTCCACTTCATTTTCTAAAATTCATAGTTAAAACTTTCTTCTTCAAGGGAATATGTCACCCTTTCATTTCTTTTATATAGTCCTTCAACATCTTGTTTCCACCATCTTGTCCTCCCTGCCCCCTTGATCATATAGTGTGTTTCACTGTTGGTCATACAACATCTCACTCTTGATTTAAGTTGCCCTTTGATTTCCCAGGTCTTGTGGGAGAGAACTCTTATTCTACTGTTTTTGTTGTCTTTTTCTTTGCACTGACTATTTTAACATTACTTTTTATCCCAATGCACAAATTGGGATAAACACAGTTGTGTTCAGAATGCTGAACCTATTGTTGTTACCTTTTATTTTTGCTTCTCACCTGTTCTTAACTGTCACCCAATGATGATTTTGCTTCTCACCTGTCCTTCATCTGTCATCCAATGATGGTTTCTTTTCTTTTTGGCTACCAATAATCTTCTTTTTCATTATTCCTTGACAATACTATCTGAAATATTGTATCTATCCAATTGAGCCTGCTGTAGAGGCCCAGGATGTGCCCAGACACCAGTGGAGGTGTCTCAGGAATGAATTTATATGCCCCCTATAACCACTCCTTTGCTGTTTGCAATTTTTGGACTTGCTGGAGTTTCCAAATGTTTTCCAAAGGCACCCCCCCCCAATACAGTGTTTCCCTAATCGAAATAAAATGTAATCAAGGTATGTGTTACTATGGCCAGATCTGATATCTCAGGGATATTCCTTGACTTCTTTGCTACATTTCTGTCACTATTAATGCTATCCCATTCCAAAAACACTGTGAAATTATCTGATTTCAAAATATTCCATTCCTGTCCACTTTAGCTTGTTTTTCCCAACTATTGTAATGTTTATAAGCTCATTTTCTTGTTCTACAATTTCTAGCTTTCTCTGATTCTGATTTTTCACATTCCATTCTCCTGTTTTGTATATTGTACAGCTTTGGACTTTATTTTCATATCTATGTATGTTAGCTTGCTGGATATCCTTTTGGCTTAAATCCATTTGCATTATTGTCCTCTGTTCAGTCCCAGTGGCTGGTTAACTGTCTTTTGATGCAGAAGTCCCATCTTCTGGCACTACCTTTGCATCATTTTGGATTGTTTCATTCCAGAATTTTCACAGTAACTTTTTCCAGAAATGGCTACCTCATTCTCCATGTACCAACCAGAATTAGCTAAAATGTCACTGCAAGTGTCTCTGAGAGATCCACAGTCACCCCATCCACCACCAATATTGTAACTAGTTGGCACCCCTAATCTGGTTCCTCAGCAAAAGCTGTTTTATGCAAAAGAATCTCCAAGCAGCATAGCCTGTTGCCTCAGAGGAGCATGCAGCCCCACGACAATGGACAGAAACAGCTGTGAAGGGCTTACATTGCATAGAAAACATATTCTCCAAAAATGGTTAAGGAATACAAAATTTGCTTTCTCTTGGGGTCCTCCTGGATTTACCTGAAAATACAGAGAATGTTGAAACTCAAGTGCCTCATTTTACAAAATGGGCATTTTAGCTATATGGTCAGGACAAACAAAGGTGCAGTACAGATGGGCCATTTGTGCTGATATTAGGCCTCAATAAGGCACAGCATCCATATGTGCCAAGCCCTAATATCAGTGTCCTTACATCACAAGGCTGCAGCCCTGTCCACACAGGGCACAGCCTCGTGATGTAAGGGCGCCCAAGCGGCCACATGCCTCTGGGCAGAAGAGTCATCATAGGGCTGTGTTGCAGCCCTTATGATGCCTCAAAAAAGGAGCCGGCTAGAGTGGCTCCTTTTGGAGAGTGGATGCTGCATCACAGATGCGGGGCAAAAATGGTTGACACAGAACCGGCTGTCTGTACTGCCCCTAAGTTACTGAGAGTCAGAACCTGGGCTTAGAAAAGAGAATTCCAAATGCCTAGTTAAAGCTTGAGTTGAGATAGGCCATGTGCTTGACTTGTGGTTGAGATGAGATTGGCCAAGCTTCACAGTAGCAAACACAATACTGAATTCTGAAAATCCAGAATCATTTATAAGGATTTGGGGCGAGAAACCCTGACTTTTACCTGCCACTTTTACTTTCTTTACTGTATGGCAGACACCAGATGCACAGTACTAAGACTTGGCCTAAAGGTCAGAAAAGAAGATAAAAATGCCTAGGGGATCAGCCTGGCAGAACAGGGGAGGCATCCTGGAAGTGCTTTCCTAAGAAAAGGAATGGTTCAGACAACACTTTCCTTGCCAACTGCAAAATGTCTGAAAGTAGATGCCTCTTTTCCTCAGTGTACTCATGCTGAATGTCTGATTCACTGTTCCCAACAACACTCGTGCTGCTATATTTCCAATGGGTGTTTGCTTAGTGATTTTCTGTAACTGCTTTATTTGGTGCTAGTTGTGCTCTACCTAGCTGAACTCATACAGTCAATGCCTCGCTCTTCTAGCTTTACCTTCAATTTCTATGTAAGACAGTCATAGAAGCCTACATGTCCTTGTAAGATTAAATAACAGTTCAAAATAAGAAGCAGCCAATGAACAGAACCTATTTATGTAATCTGATACAAAAGGACAAGGTATTAGGGAAAAACACAGGGGCTAAGCAGATGGAAAGAAAAAAACTCCACATGGCTCACTCCCAAAGTGGACTGAACATCCACAGGCAGTGTACACCACATGTCATCAAGCCACACTGCTCAATTATAATAATAATTATTTTTTGCCTCACTCCATGCATGTGCATGATCACACAAACACACTGCCTGTGACTGCCAGATACCTCCTTTGTCATACTTAGCTGCCATCCCATTGGACACCGCCAATACAGTCCTTTAGTGAACCCAATGACACATTGGCAAAGCACAATTATGGAGGCTCCACCGCCCCCATACATGCATCATTTTCCCCACTTCATCTGATGAACCTCTGTTGGACTGGCCAGTTTGTGCATGTTTTTATTACAAGCTTTGCATTACTGGCAACCTGCTATGTTTGTTGTCATTTCACTTCATGGGGTATGTAATAGCTTGCTAGTGCAATGGGTCAATAGTGCATCTGACCAATTGTTATGATGAGCAAACATTATGACAAGCAATGGCACCAGTGACAGCATCTGACTGGGCCCACTCATATTGTGATGTTTATATACCAGTGCAATAATGTGCATTTTCCACATTAGAGCAGAGCAAAAGAGCATTTTGTTGTTTTGTTTTGTTTTTGTTTTTTTGCCCTGGAGCATGGCATCATCCCGGTTTCACCCCATTTCAGCCCCATGCATTGTATAAATAGCTGAGGCTTGAAACAGGATCCAATGAAAATATTCTGTTTAAAGGTAGTATAATATAATAAATACAATATAATACAATGGTATATTACATAATATTTATGTAAAGGTACTATTATATCAGAATATTTTTTTAAAAAGTTCTCAGAATATATCTATTACAATCAAATATTTGTTTATAAAAACAGATAGGCATTCAGTACTGCAGGTTCACATCTGTAACATAGATTTATGGATCTGTAACTGCTCTGTATTTAAAAAGACTACATAGTCTAACCATAAAATTGCATCAGTGCCATCCTGCTAACCTGAAGAGCCAGCAGCAAGACTGGGCAAAGGAGAGCTGAAGCTTCCATTCAGGGCACAAGAAGGCTTATATTTCAACCTCCTCTGACCAGCAAGTAAAGCTGTGACAATCCTTTCTCCTGACAGCATCCTGCAGCACCCTCAGTACCAGTATGTATACAGATTGCTTTCCATCCACAGCAGTCTACATAAAAACTACCCAAGTATTTCAATCATAGTGCAAGACCTGTTCCACAAAAGTCCTTGCCTGCTTGAATCTTTTGATTTAAAATAAAAGGGGTTAATATTGGGAATAAAACTCGATTTGTGGTTAAACTGCTCTCATATCAGCACTGGAAAATGTGGTATCTATCTCAGCCATACTGTGGCTAATGACATTATTTTAAGGACCTTTGTGAAATGAAATACATGATTATAAAAACATTATGTCATGAATATTGTGTATATGGAAGATACAGTAGGTGGAAAAGGCCTACTGGAAATATGTGTTTGAAATTGAAAACATGATTGTCTTCTTCTTTTTAAAAAAAAACAATTAAGTTTTAAATTATTTCAAGAGATTCCAAAACTGGTAAAGCAAGGACTGATGTATGGTATTGAATGTAGATTGTGCAGGTACTGAGGCTGATCTTCACTGTTGGTTGAGTTTATTTAGAGAGCTTTTCTATTCACCTTTGATCCCTAGTGATTTCTCCAGATGCACAGAAGTGAACAATGTAAAAAATCTTGCTGCTTCAGCAGAACAAAATCCAGCTGGCAGGGAAGTGAATCTGCAAGTCATTGGTTACAGCTGTGTTTCGATTTATGTGATGGTTGAAAAAATAAATTACTAGATTAAATGGCTAAAAGAAGACTCTTTGTTTAGCCTGTGTGTAGGGAATGAAAGTGTTTATGGTGCTATTTCATACACAGCCTTTGCAATGTAAGCTGGACAAATAGTCTCATTCAAAACTTTTTCAAAATGTTGTTCAGTTTTTCTTCACAAAGGACTATATGCTTGCGGATATGTTCTTGTCAGCCTGAAAATGTGTTAAAAGCCTTCAATCTTTAAGAGCATCTAGATAGAATTTCTGGCTCAATGAACAGTGTAGTTTAGCACTGAGCAGTTGTTTCCTTCAGTTCATTTCTTAAGAGTGATAAAATGCATGTTTTGGCATACTTGGAATTGCATATAAAATCTACATTACACTGCTAGCTTTTCAGTGACTTCGAATTACAGAATTTTGTATTTGCTTGTTTTGTACAGAAATGTTCTGCTAGGTTGATATACACAAGGTGCAGGTTGGTGTACACAGATAACTCTAAATGTACCAAACCTATGTCTGGAAATAACTCTATATAGAATCATAGAATCATAGAGTTGGCAGAGACCACAAGGGCCATCCAGTCCAACCCCTGCCATGCAAGAACTCCCAATCAAAGCATCCCCAACAGATGGCCATCCAGCCTCTGTTCCACATCGAACAGCCCTTATTATCAGAAAGTTTCTCTTAAAGTTGAGGTGGAATCTCTTTTCCTGGAGCTTGCATCCATTGTTCCGAGTCCTAGTCTCTGGAGCAGCAGAAAACAAGTTTGCTCCCTCCTCAATATGACATCCCTTCAAATATTTAAATAAAGCTATCATATCACCTCTTATGGTTGAAAATATTGGAAAATATGGTTTGTATGGTGGGTGGGGTTATAGTTTTTTATTTCAAATGTTTGGCATGTATGTAGGACACCACAACATGGGGGGGGGGGGCTTACTGGAGTCACTAGAGTGGAATAGGCCTTGTGTTCTGACTATGATTTCTTGTTTCTAAATGATCTGAGGTCATTTTGAATTATATCAACTGAGCCAGGACTTTATTTGTACAGTCATGCCTACTCATCATATTAATTTGAAAGATACATTCCTCCAAATTTTTTTGTTAAGCAACATATTCCCAGAATATGATGCTACGTAGGCATGGGATATTCCTCCCAACTGCAAAATGCTTAAACTCTGCATGCACTATCGACCAAATTTAACTTCTTCATAGTGTTGGGGATATGCATTTAACCTAACTGTGCACGTAGAAAAATTTAAATGTATGAAATTTTTTTACATAGTTTGCAGCATTGTTTTCATTGCAACAGATGTGGAATACAACAGATTTTTAATTCACTAATAATCTGTTTGGTGCTATTTTATTTTTTAAAAATATTTCATTTAGTCAGTTTCATTTCACAGTGATAAAAATGTCACTGCCTGAGGATTGGTTTGATTTACATTTTGATCATGATGGCATATTTCAAAAATAAGTGCCCAAATAAATATTGAAAACAATGGCTGTAATTATATGTTGAAACTGTTATTCTATCAAGCCTAATTACTTTTGAAAATACATTTTGTGCAGCTGTTTTCCAAAGGCTGCCCATTATCCTTGATTAACTTCTACAAAATGCTGGCAATAAAGAGAGTTTCATACCAGTGTAAAGAGTTCTCTTCCAAGTCAAAAATGAAATCCAGAGAGTTGGTCAAGTTCCATTGTAAACCACCCACAGAAAGACCAGAGAAACACTTAAGATATTGTTAATGAAAAATTTCCCCTTTTATTTTTCTCAGTAGCATTATTACATTAAAAACCATGTGACAGAAAGCCAGGGAGATGCAGAATAAATAACTATAATGTATCGAAAGCAGACAAAGGTGTGATTGATCTGTCTGGAATTGGTAGACTCTTTCGCTGTATCAGGCTGTTTCTTTGATCAATGAAGGTACAGCCTCTGACCTTAAAATCAATGGAATTGATTGAAAGGGGAAGGAGAGTAAACCATGAGAATGCAGGATGGGCTTTAACCTTTACTGTGTATAAGGGTTTGAAATATTAATTTTACGCTTATACTTGATAACTAAAGCTTTATTTAAAGCACTTCCTTCATCTTAGGCAATGAACCAACCTCCAAAACAAAGCCATCCATTATCATTACAAATGTTTCTATGCAGTTCTGGCTTCACAAAGAATTATTCACAAAGTATCTATGTTTATACCCCACAAATAAGATTGCATGTTGCTGCTTTTGAAAATGAATAATGCAGATTTTTTTAAATTAAAAATAAACAAATACATTATAAACTCTTAATGTTTTTTTGTGGAAGCAGCTACTGAGCATACCTGCTTACCTGAAGCTGCAATCAGACCAAATGGTTCCGATACAACATCAGCCCTGTAAGTATTCAAAGTAAATGGGAATACATATATAGATATAGATATATTTGAAGAAGTCAGGAAGAAATTTCAAGCATGACAAGGACTGTCCTCTCTGCCTGAAAGTTTTCTGCATGATTACTGAATGTACTTAGAAGGTTCTGTAAAAGATCGACTAACAGGATAAATTTAGAGCTGAAAGGAGACAAAAGAAGAGTAACACATTATATACACACACACACACACACACACACACACATACACACTGTGTGTTCAACAAGAGAAATCTCTATTGCAGTTAATGTTATTGCATGTTATATCCCTGCCCATTAACTCTTAATGGACCTTAAAATCTTTTGTAACATGTTGTATTTTTAATCTCACAAAAATCATTATTTTTGCATTATTAAACTGAAAAAAATCATGCACATTTTTTAAAAAAGAAAATAAAAGACAAGACATATGAATACTCAATACTAGCACATTTCAAAGCAGATTGTTTTTAAATGCAAGGTTTTTAATCACTCAAGGCTCAGGGGAAAGGAAGCATGGTGTCTGTAAATAACAAATATTTTAATCTGCATATACTTCATTCAAACATGAGTGAAAATGATAATGTTTAAAGCAAATTTAAACAGAAGTATTTCATCTGTTTTAACTGAGAGAAAAGAGAAAGAGAGCAAGACAGATACCTTCATCTTGTGTGAATTCATCTATCTGTCTGCCTATCTATCTATCTATCATTTATCTATCTCTCACACAGAGATATGAAGTGTGAAAACATTGCTATTCCAGTCCGAATAAATGTCTGTTGTCTCTAATCTATATGATCTCACATTGCTAAAGGGAATGTCTAGTATTTACTGTAGCTTGGCATGCCTAAGGTTACCAAAATAAGATAAAATATGGGAGAGGGGGAACCTCAACAATCCAGCAAAAAATAGAAAGGATAGTAATAGACACATCAAACAATCTTTACCTCTCTCCGATCAAGCTGTAATTCTTTCAAGCATTTTTTGCCTTGTTCTTTTAATAGTAACAGATTTTAGGAAGATTTTACCAGGCAACAAATTAACAGAAAACATCAGCGTACATACTCTGACTCATTTTATGTTCACTTACCTGGGAGTAAGCCTCATTGAACTCAGTGGGACTTACTACTGAGCAGGCCTGTGTAAGATTTTTCTGTAATTCTTTCTAAATTCTTTTGACACTTAGAAAAGTATTAAGAGTCTACATTGTTTCACATATAAGCTTAAAAGCAAACTATAAATGGGAAATACCGAGTGCTTAAAGTGGCTTGCACTACCAATTTATTTGTACTGTGCCTGAATTATTCTTAATGTGCTGTGTCTTTCTAAGCAGACACATTTATCAAAATCCACAGATCTTGCATTTGTTGTAATTTATTTTATTCCATTAAAAAAGGAGCAAAACAAATCTTTATCTCCTAAAATAATGCATTTCTCACAGGTTTTCTTTTCATTGCTATAGTCTTTATTTCTTCAGAACCAAAAAAGAAAGAAAAAGAAGAAAATGCATTGCATATAAACTTGGAATTTAAAGCCTATCCTATCATTGCATGCATCCTGCAATCTGACAACCTTCTGCCTCTTAAATTTTCACTATTGCTGCTTTTTCCTGGACTCCACAGCCAAAGAATAGCTTGAATATCACCTCTGTTTTGGGAGCTGCAGCAATGGCTGCTTCTCATTTTGCTTCTTCATGTAGAAACTGTGTATTTCTAGTCTGGAAGCAAGTGCTGTCCCCTTGTGGGTGATGAGAACAATGTTAAGCCTTGCATGTATTACATTCACAAGAAGCTGAGTAGTGCCCCTCTTAAATTCTTCCACATCTACAGTATCTGAAATTCATACTTGGCTTTCTGAAAAGTTGTTTTTCTCCCTTTAAAAAGAAGCAAAAGGATAGCAGCAAAAGTTTGTTCTACGTTTCATGCCACTCTCAACAGAACTCTACTTTGAGAGGATATGAAACAAATCTATTTGGAAACTACATTCTAGTTGTCATCTTGCCAGGAACATGAATTTCCATTTGAGAAATCAATGTCTTACAAGGTAAAGAAATATTTTCTAAAACTGAATTTTCTCATTAGCATGCTTAAAAGCCCAGAGATAACTACTCCAGATATATTATCTTGTATAGTCCTATTTTCTGTTAATGAAGCCATAAATCTGCTGTTTCCCAGCCCAGCTATGTTTATAAAAAAAAAGTTCTGTGAAAATCAACAGAACTTTTACAGCCTGTTTGAAGCAGAGTAATACATATAGAAGGCACAGTTCAAGAGTATTACTCATATGTAAAAAATGTTATACCCAATATCATTAAATCCTGTTTTCCAACAAAATTTATTTCACTTAGGCCCCATTCCTCTGCACACAAAACTAAAAGTGAGCCAGCCGCTGGACACAGTGGCTTCAATGATGTTTTGATAGTGGACCAGTATAAGAGGACTTTCTTCCCCTTTTCCACCAATAGCCATCTGTGTTACTTGAAAATCTGCTCCAGAGGATTTTTTAAAAGCTGTTTAGGGTATATTTTGAGGGCACAGAGTGGCTGAAGGGGGTAGTTTAAACCCCGCTCTGTTTTTTCTTTTCTTTTAGTAGAAGCCATTTCCTCAGCAAGACAACAGAGTTCAAATTAAGACACTTCCAAGTAAACATGAACAGGACTGTACAGTTTTGCATGGGCCTTAACAACTTTAGCCACAAAAGTTAAATACACCAAAGGCTCATTGAAATAATCCATATTATTAAGTCTTTTTGTGTGTGCTTTCAACTCGCCTTTCAACTTATGGTGACCCCATGAACCATGAATTTCAAAGGGTTTAGCTTACATTTGTAAACCGCTTAGACACTGCTTAGACGGTATGAAGCGGTATTTAAATTAAGCTGTTTGTTTTTGTTTTGTTTTCTTAGGCAAGTAACTCAGAAGTGGTTTTGCCAGTTCCTTTCTCTGAAATAGAGCCTACATCACCTGGTATTTGTTGGAAGGACCCCATCCAACTACTGACCAGGGCTGACTCTGGTTAGCTTCCAAGATCAGATGGGATCTGGTGCCTTGGGGTATTTAGGCCCTAATCCATATTATAGGATAATAATCATACAATGCAGTGCCAATGTCCAATTTCTTTTTAATGGCTTTCAGTCATAACCTGATTTTTTTTTTTTACTGATTATGCCCAACTGCTATTTTCTATCTCACTCTGGCATCTCTACTCTCTGCCAAATAAAAATGTGTTGCATTTAGCTGAGTTTCAGCCTCCAAGGCAGAGAGGTTCAAAAACTGTTTCTAGTACATTATGGCTATGTATTGCCCATCACATCCTTTCATCTTCAGTTTCTTGGGGAAAATTTAGTTCATAGACTTGTGATAGATAAAATGCAGAGATGGAGAGACTTGTGGCTTCATAAGAAAGCAGGGATAATGGTAACCTATTATTTCTAAGTAGTCTAGCTGTATATACTTTCAATAATACTGTTTGAGATTTGTTCCCCCCCCCCCATGTGACAGTAGTTATATAACAAAAGCAAAAAGATTCACACTGCTTTCTGTCAACTAATAATGCCTCAAATTATTTCTCATAGCATTAAACTTGAATAGGAAATAGGGAGATAATGTGTTAGGGCTTCTGTAATATCTAAAACATTTTCTTTCCCCCCTAGAGAATGGTAAATATGCAATATACACTAAGGGAATTGTGGGTTCTTTTAACTTTATCAAAAAAGGTGTATCTAATTTTAAAAACCTCCAGTTATTTACTGTGTGGAGTCAAAGGTTTTCATGGCCTGCATCCACAGTTTTTTTGTGGGTTTTTCGGGCTTTCTGGCCATGTTCTAGAAGAGTTTATTTCTGATGTTTTGCCTGCATCTGTGGCTAGCATATTCAGAGGATGCATTCTCTGAAGATGCCAGCCACAGATGCAGGCAAAACATCAGAAATAAATTCTTCTAGAACATGGCCACATAACCCGAAAAACCCACAAAAAGCTATTCACTGTGTTCTTCATACCCTTTAACAGAGAAAATATGATTTAGGAACTGAAAGTATTATCCCTAAGGTCAAGAGTTTTTAATAGATTGAAAAGAGGTTTTATAAATGGGTTGCACACCTAAATATTTCTGAATAGACTATTTTTTAAAAATATATATTTATCATTGCATTGTTTTAATTTAATTTATTTGTTCATTACCTCGGGAGCCCTTGTAGACTCTGGACTCTTTCACACGGGAGGAGTTTCTCCCAACTTCGAATGGAGCCAATGCGGATTCATGTAAATTCGCTTGTTTAGCGAATTTACATGAACCCCTGCTCCGTTCGGATGAACCCCTGCTCCGTTCGGAATTACTTCCCATTACCCGAAAATAACCCCCTCCTGCCCGAATTTGCGTGCGAAGCTTTAATTCGCAATAACGTAAAACCCATGATTGCATTCGAATTGGCTTCCCTCTTGCCCGAATTTGCGTGCGAAGAGTTAATTCGCAATAACGTAAAACCCATGATTGCATTCGAATTGACCTTAAATTATACTTCCAATTTAGCCTCGTATGAAAGAGTCCTAAGAGGCAATACAGAACTACTTTAGATCATAGATGCCTGTGTGTGCAAACTGCTACAAAAAATGTGATAAGTATTTTATCCACATTTAACAGGCAGCAGTGACTGGCTCCAGTCTAATGCTGCAGTTCCCTTCATATATCCAGTCTTCTAAAAACTGCTATGTTAGACATTATTCTTGTTCCACAGGCATCGTAATAGTCATATATATAAAAGAGACAGGGAGAATATAATCACACATGAGAAAGAAAATATCCACCCTAGTCTTATTTATTATTTCTTAAGCCATACTGTAACAGAACACACACACACACCAGTCTCCATGCTTATAGTTCTCTTTATGAAGTAAGGTGACTGGAGCATTTAAGGATGTTCAAGGGTTAATGATTAGAAAAGTGGAATCAAGAAGGACCTTAAACCTAGGTCTATGACAGTTGTAATTGAGCTGATTGATTACGACATCTCAGCTATTGATTTAATCTAGTCTGTCTTTCCCACTGGGCCCAGTGTTTCTCCCACATGAAGCCTTGGCACTTGAACCTTGTTCACCCAGTCACCTCCTGGGGATAAAATCACAAGACCTTCAGCCACATTTCACATTGTTCCTTTCCTACCTCATGTTGTTGTTGTTGTTGTTGTTCAAATGCTCCTAAGTGTCACCAGGTTACTGTTTTAACTACAGAGGAAACAAAATCAGAATGATAGAAAGAATTTAATAATAACAGGCTCAGAAAAGAAAGAGAAATATCTGGCTAGTATTTACACTTCTGTTTCTAGTTTGCAAAGTTGATATAACCCCTTTTGGAGATAATTAGTCCAAAAACTTGGGATAACTGGCAAACCATCCACAGTATACCCAAGTTCATTTATATAGCTTTATATAGTTCAACATATAGGCAACAACTCCTAAGAGTTCCAGAGGCTAGATTATCGTCAACAGCAAAAAGGGCGTTCTCTGTTTCGGCCCCTAGCCTCTGGAACTCACTGCCCACGGAGCTTCGCTTAGCTGCCTCGCTTAATTTGTTTAAAAAAGGGCTAAAGACATTTTTGTTTGAGCAAGCCTACCACTGACTATGACTTCCTCTCTTGTGTCCCCCTATTATCCCCTCATTATGATTAGATTTGATGTTCCATGAACCCCTGGCTGTCATTGCATTTTTACTGTGTATTTTTACCGTGTTTTTGAATGTTTTAATATATGTTTTAACTGTTTAACTGTACACCGCCCTGATCTTGGGAAGGGCGGTATAAAAATAAAATTTATTATTATTATTATTATTATTATTATTATTTATATAGTTCATTAAAAGGCTTTTCTCTCCTTTTCAAGCAATATTGCTTATTTATTTGTCTTTTTGATGTCCTCATTGTCTTCCTTCAGGGATACAAGGTGATGTAGAACAAGCCAAAAAACAAGATGAAGCTAAAACCTGATTATTAAAAAATTAAAACACAACTAATCAAACTATCATGTTAAAACACCATTCATTTTTAAAAGTGTAAAATTGTTGTTGTTGTTGTTGTTGTTTTAAAAAACAATAATAAACCCAACACACCTATAGAAAGGCACTGATAAACTTATGCAGGGCATTGTGGCAGCTCTGTAGGAAAATAGCACAGATAGGACACCAAAACGATAAAGACATAGGAAAGAGTAAATGAATATTGCAGGCTTCTCCTATGTGTGATTTTTTAAAGCATTAAATCCCATTTTCTCCAGTAGGGCTTAGTTCCTCCTAAGTTTGTTTAAGTGTGATTCAGCCCAGGACAGGACAGGACTACCAAGTAACAGGTGATGGATGACTCCTTTAATATGTGTGAAGCTGTGAGGAATCAGAATTTGTCACAGACAGTTGATAGCAATAAGTTCAAGCCAAGCAGTATTTGTGTTTTAATTTTTTTTAAAAAGATATAAAGCAGTATGCAGCACTTAATGTCATCATCTTTTAACTGTTAATATTTTCTGAAGATAATTTCAACCCTGTTTTTGTTGTGTTTATGCCTCTGGTCATTTTTGGGACTGGTTATGCCTGCTTTGTTTTTTGCATTTTTTGAGATAACACACTAAACCCCTTCTAACTCTATACCTTGGGGAAGGGTTAGAAGTTATGTTTGTACTCATGGATGAGGAACATTTTTTTCTGTTCAAATTAGTACTGTTTTCTTTAGAATACATATCTTTGGTTCTTTCAATTGTGTATGGTATTTTTATTTTGTATACATAGGTGCCCTTCATGCTGGCTGTCCCCTTAAGTTACCAAGTGCAGCACCTTCATGCAATGTTGCCTTGAACTTAGGATCTCTCTGTACAAGAGTTTATCACATTGGGGCAAATTTCAACATTAAAGAGAGATTAAGGTGCATTTAAAGCATCCTGCAAATGAAGCGGAAATGGCAAGCAATTGTGTAAATGATTATCATATGCAATTGTGCAAATAAAGTGATATCAGAAATGCATTGTCGCTGAAATCCTGAAAGTAAAAAGATCTGCACTAATGCTTCTTTGTGACCACTTTAATGGCGGGTTTTGTGTGACCTCATGTGAAATTGTTAGACGTAATGACGCTATTTTCCTGAGATATACACAGGATAAACTCCCGATCTACTTCGTGTGATAAGCTCCTGTATGTTGAAAAAGGGCAGGGAAGGTGGTGATTTTGGTCTTGAGAACAGCATAGCATTCAGAAAAACCCTATGCTCCAAACCACTATGACATAACATCCCTTTGCTATTGAACTGTGTCATACCTGTATCTATACAGAGATATATTATGTTAATCCTCTTTATAATTTAGTACATCTGCCAAGATTTATCCTTTGTTGACAATGGTCCAAGTTAAACTGTATTAAATTATCATGCTTTATGGGACTGGTATAGCATGGGCAATTCCGGCATTTTGGCTGGCAAAGAGCTTGGCTGAGTTTTACATGATAGACCGTATATCTGGGCCAAATGACTCAATATTTATGTGGTTGGGTGGATGGATAGACAAACAAATAGATATAGTGATAAATACTTGTTAAAGGATGAGAAGAATTGGGGGGAGGGGTGACACACCTATGGCCAGATGTCCTGCTATGGTACAATATAGCTGGCATCCTTTTGTTCTGACACAGACATTGCACTTTACACCCATCCGTACCCACACAAAACACACACACACACTTTGCTTTGCTGTGGTGAAGGGATGCCAAACCGAGCCTTTTGCTGCTGCTTCACAGTCACCTGAGGGACTCCAAAACAGCCCAGGCAGACCCCTCCTTTCCTTGAAGGGACTGAGTGGCCCAGCCAGCAGAGAAAGAGAGAGGGAAGGAAGAGAACTAAGAAAGAGGCAACCCAATGGGTCTCATTACCATTCCAATAACTAATTTGGGTTTTTCCAGGAGGTGGCTTTACAAATACCCGCCTAAAAGGAGGGGGGGGGGGACCTGGCAAGCTCAGCTGAGAGAGTGAGAAATGGCTGGTGGGTGGGTGTGTTTGAGAGAGAGAGAGAGAGCCCGAAGGGAAGGAGCCTTTCCCCTCAGGGATTGATGAAAATGGAAAAAAAAGGAGTTAGAGAGAGGAGGAGGAGGAGGAGGAGGAGGAGGAGGAAGGCGTAGAATAAACTGGAAGTCTGTGGAAAGAATTGCTGGCATTATTTCTCCCCCCATCCTGTGTCTGTCTGTCTGTCTGTGAGAGAGAGTGGCTGCTGAGCTGGTCTCCTTTTCCTGAGGCAGAAGCTGGAGGATGCCTTCTTGCTGCTGTGTGTTTTTCCCTTCTTCTTCTTCTTCTTCTTCTTCTTCTTCTCCTTCTCCCCCCACCCCTCTCCGTTTGGCGATCTGTCTTATTGATCAGGGGGAGAGGGAGACAAGGGGGTGGGAGGAAGGAAGAGCCGGGAGGGAAAGGGAGAAGGAGAAGAGGAGGCTTCTACCAGCTCTCCAACCACCTTTTCCTCCGGGAAGATGTCCGAAAGGACCGAGCCAAAGGGGAGCCCAAAGCAGACCAGGGAGGCTGAGGAGGAGGAGGAAGGCATTCCTTAGGAGGCTCCGGGGGAAGGGGGGGCTCTCTTGACTCTATCTCCCCCCCTCCCCTCTATTCCTCTTTTCCCTTCCTTTCCTCCCTTCTTCTTCTCCCAACCTCAGAGCTGCCCAGAAGCACCAGGCAAAGGCTGCAGCCTCTCAGTAGGTCTCCCAGAGGTTGGGGTGGGATGGGGAGAAAGGGAGAAGGAGGAAGAGAAAGAGAGGGAGGGCGGGAGAGAGAGGGGGAAAGAGAGGGAGGGAGGGAAAGAGAAAGAGAGAGAGAGAGAGGGTGTTGTTCCTGCCACTTGAGGAGGAGCTGCTGAGGGAGCCTAGTTGCAGCCGGTGCCCCAGGAGCCATCCCACCCCCTCCCCTCCCCTCCCCATGCAACTGAGTCAGCAGCATCCCTCCCTTATTGCTCTGCCTTTCTGTGTGTGTGTGTGTGTGTGTGTGTGTGTGTCTCCCTCTGCCTGTGGGAATGCCTGGACGCGTGTCTGCCAGGGAGCCTGCCTGGAGTCTGTGTGGATGCCTTAATATGGCGGGGGGGGGATGTTTGTGGGCGCCCATCTTCCTGGGAGGTAAAGCCCAGTCAGTCAGTCAGTGAGAGGAGCCAAGGTACGTTGGAGACCAGCTGGAGGGGGAAAGGGGGGGTCAAACAAACCCCCATCTCTGACTCATGTCCATCTCCTGAGCATCTGATGATGGATTCCCTGAGGAGGAGGAGGAGGGAGGGAGGGGGGTAATTATGTTAATGTCATTTTTGGAGAGAAGATTGTCTTTCCTCCCTTAATGATCTGTTTTTGGAAAGAGGAGGATCCCCCCCCCCAAATTGTTTTGGAAAACCTACATTTTTGACAGAAAGTGTGATCTATATATATGTGTGTGTGTATATATGTGTGTGTGTGTGTGTGTGTGAAGAAGAGGCAGATTTAGAAATCATAGTGATGATTTGCAGGAACTGTTGCCTGCCTGAGGCATGCCAGTTTGAACTGTACTGCAGAGCACAATGACAAAGGAAAGGTTTGACGGTTTGCCTTTCCTGAATCCAAATGTTGAAAAGGGATCCTATCTGTCCAACTGGGTCCAGAGGTAACCTTGGATTGAATAGATGGGTCTTGGAGTTAAGGGAACCAACTAGGAGTGGATCATTTAGCAAATATTGTCTCTCTGCTTTCATTGCTGTATCACTTTGCCAAGTTGTCCTAAAACGAATTATTTTGATTGTTATTTTTCTCTCTCCACTTCTTTTCTTCTTCTTCTTCTCTTTCTCCTTTAAAGACGAACTGCACCACGAAGAAAAGCACGCATGAGCTATGTACACCAGACACTACTTCAGTGGCCAGGACGTTTATGGCTGCTGATTCTTTGGCTTTTTGGTTCTTCTGCCGAACATCGTGGATCTGTTCCTAAAGTAGACATTTTCTGTTCCGTTCCACAAATGAAACTCAATGCCGAAGGAAAGGGAATGTGAATCTTTTCACACCAACAAAACAAAAGTGATGGAAGAAGCAGGGAGATCGGGGTTTCTTTTTTTCTTCTAATTGTACAAAGAATGTTTTTATGAAAGATGAAATGTGGTTCCAGGAACCTGGCACAACGAAGGACAAGTTAATAAAAATCCCTGGACAGATTAGGAAGTGAAAAGCAGCTCTGCGTTCAGA
Organism: Urosaurus nigricauda; assembly: GCA_034509955.1. NCBI lineage: Eukaryota > Metazoa > Chordata > Lepidosauria > Squamata > Phrynosomatidae > Urosaurus > Urosaurus nigricauda. The sequence goes on from JAOEGL010000003.1 coordinate 62,745,337, forward strand.
AGGAAGACGCTTTTTTTGTCGACAGATAAAATATTTGATATGGGACCAAGAGTGAAGAAAAATACCCGTTAAATTGTGCCCAAAGGGCATTCTTGCTCTGGAATGGCTTTAAGATACAGAATGGGTCAGGGCCCACTATAACAATGATACTGGAGATATAATATGGAACTGTTTGATCTGTGTCTAAGCCAATGGAAGAAATGGAAGAAAATTGTATCAAAGTCTGCTTCACACAGATTTTAACCTGTATTTAGCTGCTGCTGCTGCTGCTGCTGCTTTATTTCTTTTGCGTGCACAACTTTGAAAACCTTACTTGCTCATGTAATATAAAACCTATTTTGACAATTTTACTGCTGCCTATTCATATTGCATCTTCCAAACCTACTGAAAGAGATATTTTATAAAAACAACAACCAAACCCAATCTGATTAATTGAAGAAGAATTCGACTGGACCTTATCAGACTTTTCCTAGTCCCTGAGACCCTAACTTGTGAGGTTTTTAGTAACAATCACAAGTCAGGCTCTTGGGACCTAGGCGGAGGGGAACCAGCAACTTTGGACTTTATTGATTAACTTATCTGCAATATTAATAACACCAAAATATTTGCCTGGGGCTAGTGGTACATGAAATGGCAATTGGATGTTTTGGCCTATTGAGAAAGGCATTGTGCAAAATACAGATGATAACATGTGTTGCATAGATTTCTGTATTTATATGCCAGCATTGTATTCCTATAGTGCAATCCTATATGTGTCTATTCAAATGTAAGTCACATTGAGTTCAGTAGGCTTGACTCCCATGTTTATATTATTGAATATTTTGTGTTAATGAAAGGTGTCGATCCAGGTTTAGAAGAATAAAGCCACACAAATATTTGATAATGAAAGTATTGTTGATTTGTATATTATTTTCATTCTGGGGCCTAGCAAACAGCTTTCTTCTTTAATTTCTCCTTTAGAGTTTCAGTTCAAGTGCATATGAGCATTTCTCTTTTTTGTAGTTTTGTTCCAATATTTTTCATGTTTAGGTCTTATAACAAGCCTTCTAAGTTTATTACAGCACTTCTACACTTAACTGTAATATAAAACTAATGTCAAAAGTACTGTGTTTTCTTGCAGTTATTTTGATCAGATATTTTCTCCAACTGTCACCCAGTCCAGCTATGCTCTACTTTTTCATGCATCATTTAGCATACCTGAGTTGTCATGCATTAAAATAACTTGGCTTATAAATCATGATACTGCTGTGGTGAACTATTAAACAACCTGCTGACAAAAAGCTATAAAGAGATACAGACTTTTCACAATTTGTATTACCTATAATAGTGCTTAAAAATATCTAAAATATTCTGAATGTATTACTTTACATATATCTATAAAGTCCACAGGTCTTTCTCAACTGCCAGTGTGCTGTATTACCCATCATCCTCTCCAGTGAAAAATTCAAACTTTGCAAACAGAAACAAAGGCTTTGCATATCACAAGCATTCAAACAATTTTCTATTCTGAATGATATTTAGCATCAGCTGGCTTTTCCCCCACTTGTGTGGGAGGAATTGTTGTAATGTCAGCATCAGCAGTGTCATAATAATACATTGTTCATATACTACAGAATGATTCACTGGTTTGTTTTTAAACAATTTCTCCACTAAACTGTTACAAATAAATAGGATGTAAAGGTATAGCACATTATAAAACAATAATTAGCTTTCTGGTAAATCCATTCTAGCTGCAGATTTATAGTCTTGCTCTAACTTTAATCTCACAAATTACAGGACAATGAAAAGTATATCAAAATCTATAGTACTGTACTGTAAGCAAAAATGGGTGTAATCTATACTGATTAGAAACTGCAATAATATATACGTACTGCTTGAATGAGTGATAACTCTCCAGATGCATTCATATGAATAGAAAGGCAGAAATGTATGGCCTAAATTGATCTACTAGTGCAAACCAGGATAGACCAATTCAATCAATTGCTGAATAATACACCAACACGTATGCAAACCCTGCTGGCCCACTTGCAATTGGATTTAGACTTCTGTGTGTGTGTGTGTGTGTGTATTTACATTTGTCTTGCCAACTTGCCTTCTGGACAACTGCTAATCATTTGATCAGACCCTCCATAATAGATTTCTGTTGAAATAATCCTGAAATTTGTTTATACCAAAAAAAAAAACACAAAAAACCCTATTCTTATCATTTTTGAAGGAATATAGCTGTATACATTGAATAAATCCACAATTTTATTGAAATTAATATGCCAAATACATTCAAATGTAGTATCCTAGAAGTGCAGGCCTAATTTATCAATTGTTGGGTAGCAAACACTATCTTATATCAGGTCAAATACCAAATACTATCTTATATCAGGTCAGAATATTGTCCATCTAGTCTAATATTTCATTGGCAGAGATTTATTGCTGTATTTACCAGTATTTATTTGATTTATATCTTTTTGTTCTCCAGAATGAGACTCTCTCTCTTGCCAATACCTCTTTGAACTGAAAATGTCAGAGTTTGAACCTTTTGCTTATAATGTATACATTATATAAGTAAACTAGAGATAGAAGTGACCTGATTTTGAAAGGCAGATAATTGATTTGTTTGTGTGTGTGCTAAAAACTCTGTAATGATACTTTGCCATCCTGTTCCATTGATAACAGTATCCAATAGCCACACTTGGAATCACCCTGTCCATAGAGGTTACTGAGTTTCTTTCAATGAGTAAGAAAGATCCATATGTATCTCCATTTTGAGACAGTATATACACCATAGAGTGTAAAATATCCTATGTAGGTATTAGGATTGTTATTACATTATTAAAGAAAAAAAAAGAGGAGATCTCCAAGGCTCACTGACTCTTATGATCAATTGCTCCTTGTGATGGTTGCATGGAACATTCCAGTTTCAGAAACTGTGTGCCTCTAGCTTCAGTGTCAAGTGTCAGGGAGTGAAAATGGGAGGGGACCGTTATTTCTAAGCCCTGCCTGTGAGTTAATCAATAATATATCATGTGAGCCAGCATGAGTCTTCATAAGACATTTCTTTTCATTTTTAAACTGGCAAGACTGACCCTGCCATTAGATATAGTGAAGAAGTTTCTTCATGAAGCTGATTTTGATGCAAAGGGAGAAACCACATGGCCTATGAGACGTCCTCTAAAGCCAGCTTAAATCATGTGGTAGAGAAAACCTGGATGCTATCTTATATTTTTGCCTCAGGAGGAATAAGTAAAGAGATAGTACAGGAATACCTGGTTAATCTAAATGAATAGAAGTCTCCAAGACCAAATGAACTACATCAAAGGGTACTAAAAGAAATGGCAAATGTAATATCAGAACCATTGGCAATAATCTTTGGGAACTCCTAGAGAACAAGAGAAGTCCCAGCAAACGTTGTTCCCATCTTCAAAAGGGGGGAAAAAAGAGGATCCCAACAATTATCGTCCAGTTAGTCTGACATCAATTCCAGGAAAGATTCTGGAGCAGATCATTAAACAGAGAGTCTGTGAACATTTAGAAGATAATTCCATAATCACAAAAAGTCAACATGGGTTTCAGAGAAACAAGTCATGTCAGACAAATCTGATCTCTCTCTCTCTCTCTCTCTCTCTTTTGTTTTTTTTTTTTTTTGTTGTTGTTGTTGATAAAATTACTACCTTGGTAGATGAAGGGAATACTGTGGATATAGTATATCTTGACTTCAGTAAGGCCTTTGACAAGGTTCCCCATGACATTCTTGCAAACAAGCTTGCAAAATGTGGACTAGACAAGGTAACCATTACATGGATTTGTAACTGGTTGACAGGCTACACCCAAAGGCTGCTCAACAATGGTTCTTTTTCATCCTGGAGAGAAGTGACCAGTGGGGTGCCACAGGGTTCTGTCCTGGGCCCAGTGTTATTCAATATCTTTATTAATGACTTGGATGACAGTATTGGGGGCCTAGTAATCAAAATTGCAGATGACACCAAATTAGGAGGAGTAGCTAATACCCCAGAGGGCAGGATCAAAATTCAAAATGACCTGAATAGATTAGAAAGCTGGGCCAAAGCTAACAAAATGAAATTCAACACAGAGAAATGTAAGGTACTGCACTTAGGACGGAAAAATGAAATGCACAGATCTATCATGGGGGACACTTGGCTGAACGAGACCACATGTGAAAGGGATCTAGGAGTCCAAGTAGACCACAAGTTGAACATGAGTCAACAGTGCGATGCAGCAGCTAAAAAGGCCAATGCAATTTTAGGTTGCATCAATAGAAGTATAGTGTCTAGATCAAGGGAAGTAATAGTGCCACTCTATACAGCTTTGGTCAGGCCCCACCTGGAATATTGTGACCAGTTCTGGGCACCCCAATTTAAAAAAAAGATGTGGAGAAACTGGAGCGTGTCCAAAGAAGGGCGACTAAAACGGTGAAGGGTCTGGAAACCATGCCCTATGAGGAATGACTTAGGGAGCTGGGGATGTTTAGCCTGGAGAAGAGAAGGCTAAAAGGAGGGAGCAAGCTTGTTTTCTACTGCTCCAGAGACTAGGACCAGGAACAATAGATGCAAGTTCCAGGAAATGTTATACATACAGCAAAGTACAATAACTTCCAAAATTCACACAACAGCAATACCTTTATTTGGACCAACCAAAATGCACAAAATACAAGACGCAAAATTTTGAGGTTCCACTGGCTTCTTCATCAGGCAAAAGTGTTAAAAATAAACAGAAGAAAGAAAGAAATGATGATGTTAGAGCCATAGGCCTACATTTTGTACAGACATTGTTATAGTTGTTCTTAGTTAAGATGGTAGAGAGGGATATCCATGTCGGCAGAGGCCATTTTTCCCTTCCGGCCATGTGGGCTCTGGGAGACAAACAGTCATATAGTCCAGGAACTATAATTTAAACTTCATTAGCAACACAAAAAGAACACTGAATTTCTCAAGAATCTCTGTGTTGTTGCATTTGGAAAACATTTAGCTACTGTTTAGGTAAAACAAGCCAAATATAGTCCCAATTCAGTTATACATTCATAACTGATCCATATTCATAATCTCTATATATTCAAGGTGTAGGGAATAGATAGGGTTCATAAAAGTCCCCCCACAGGTATTGTACAAGTTCCCAGGCAATGAAGGTTACTGTATATACTCGACTATAAGTCGACCTCGTGTATAAGTTGAGGTTAGCTTTTGTAGTTTTTCATATGATGCATGGATAAGTTGAGGGTCAGCTGGGGCGAAGCTCCAGGGGTGGTGGATCAGGCTTCCCAGCTTTTTCCCCACTGGGCTGTCTGTTGAGGAAGCTTAGTTGGGGAGAGGCATTGGGGGAAATCCATCAACTTTCCCAGTTTTTCCCTGGCTGGGCTGTCCCTACAGAGGCAGCTCAGTTGGGGAGAGGCTTCAGGGGTGATCCATTGCCCTTCCCATCTTCTCCCCAGTTGGACTATCCCCAGAAGCAGCCCGGCTGGGAAGAGGCTCACGAGGACTAACCATAACAACCTGTGTATAAGTCAAGCTAAATTTTTGCGGTCAATTCTTTGACCTAAATTTCTTTACTTATAGGAGATTTTCAGGCCTAGGAAATTGCCTCATAGGAAATTGCCTCTCCTTGAATGATTCAGGGATGCTGGAGGGGAGCTGACGATTCCCTGCAATTTAGGGAGCATGTCAGACTCAGACACATGCGCTTCCTAAACATTTTAGCTGCATTTTACCAGTGCTTAAAGTATTCCCTTGAGGTAAAAAGAATAGTATTTTTATTTTATTTGCACTTCCTGAATGTTTTAGCTGTGTTTTACCAGTGCTTACCCCATGGTAAGCACTAGTCTGAAAATCTTCATAGACAAGTACATACGGTCTTCTCCTATGGATTAGGACAGAGCAGGCTAACGTTTCCATCCCATTCTGACCAGCAATCTCCAGTATGAGAAGGAATTTTGACAGGCATCCTGCTTCTATTGTTTCACCAGAAACCACTGTTGGGAGGGAGATGGAAACATCTTCTACAGTCTGATCAACAGGAGAATGGATTCCTGTTTGTCAGAATAAATCAGGATGGTAGGGGGGTGTTTGAGGTCAGTGTCCTGTCCTGTCCTGTCTTGTCATACCAGAGATGGGTTAATCTATTAATCTGAACACTGGAAGAAACAGGGAATAACTACTATATATACTCAACTATAAGTCGACCTCATGTATAAATTGAGGGCAGGTTTTGGGAACAAAATTATGGGTTTTGGTATGACCCATAGATAAGTCAAGGGTAAAATTTAGGGGCCCATAACAAAGGATAGCAAGGATGATGGATAGGAAAATGATGCCAAAGAACTTATAAAACTCTGGCACTGTATGTACTCATCCTAAAGGATGGGTGGATGAATGAGAGATTAGAAGGGATCCATGCTTTTCTGTGTGTGTGTGTGTGTGTGTGTGTGCTCCCAGGATGGACTAAGCTCTTGCCTTTTATCACTCTATTCAGAGAATGGAGATGGTTCTTTTGTAATATATAACCTGTTTCCCCGAAAATAAGACATCCCCTGAAAATAAGACCTAGTAGAGGTTTTGCTGAATTGCTAAATATAAGGCCTCCCCCGAAAGTAAGACCTAGCAAAGTTTTTGTATATAAATATATATACAGTATATAATAAATGTACTTTTTTTTTTGTTCAACAATAAATGTGAATTCTTCTTCATGAAAAAATAAGACATCCCCTGAAAATAAGACCTAGCGCATCTTTGGGAGCAAAAATTAATATAAGACACTGTCTTATATTTTTGGGGAAACACAGTATAAGAAAGTAAGAAAGTATAGTACTTACATTGACCCATGGATAAGTTGGTCCAGTTTTTTTTTGGGGGGGGGGGGTTCAATTTTTTGACTAAAATTTCTAGATTTATACATGAGTATATACAGTATATATAGTTGGCCCTCAACTTTCACAGGGGTTAGTGTTGCAGAACCCCTGCAAAAGTTTTTTTAAAAAGAACATCGTAGGGCCACCCAAACCATATTTTGCACAGAGAGAGAGAGAGAGAGAGAGAGAGAGAGAGAATGCCTGTACTGATAGGATGGCTGCATAGGCATTCCCTTGCTTGCTCACTCAAGTGGGGGGGGGGGAAGAGAGGAGATGGGTGTATCCTTTCTTCCTACTCCCACTCCACCCTATCTTCTTCCCTCACCCACCCACATGAGTGCACAAAGGAATCCATGTACCTTTCCTCCTCACACTAATGAACTAGGAAGCATTCTTCCAACATTTGTACACCAAGCTGCTCCTGATGAGTGCTGCCACCTGCTTATCATTGCAGAAGAATTTTCCTTTTTTATTGTGATGGTAGAAAAAAAGAAAGAAGGAATGCATCATTCCAGCTGTTTGTTTCTCTTGCTTTCTTTCATGGCAGTTGCTTGTTTCTACTAATTATCTGCAGGAATAGTTACCACCAGCAAGAATATGTCCAATAGATTTGAGGAGGTGCTTTCCCCTTACTCAGTTTGCAAGCCACCCATGGTGCACTTGGTCCTTATTAAGTTAAGAAGATAACCATCCATAAGAAGTGTTCTAATAGATTAATTTGATATCTATACCTCATTTGAAGTGTTGTTAGCAGGTAGAAGTACTGAAATTTCTTTGCATGTCTTCCTGCTCAGGAACACATTTACACTGTTCTGTTCCCTCACACTAACAGAAAAAATAAGAAATGAAGACCACACAAGGAACACATGTTTAATCACATTCTGCCTAATATTTGTTGTTGTTGTGTGCCTTCAAATAATTTCTGATTTATGACAGCCCAAACCTATCCCATGGTTTTCTTGGCAAGATTTAATCAGAAGGAGGTTTGCCTTTGTCTCTCTCTAAAGCTCAGAGTGTGACTTGCCCAAGGTTACCCAGTGGGTTTCTATGGATGAGCAGGGATTTGAACCCTGATCTCCAGAGTCTTAGGATTTGTCTATACTGGCTGAAAGTCTGCCATTATGTTCTTGGTTGGCCCCAGATCAATCATAACTCGCTCTTTACAGGCCTCAGATTCAACCACATGCACCAGGCCAAACCTGGTGATATGGCACAGGGGCTTCTACATGGGCCAGCCGTGCTGACAATGCATTGGCTTTACTTAATCTGAAACAAAGCCAAGTATACAATGAAAACTCACAGTATTTCCTCGGAAACCACTGTGTGTCATGGAGACAGACAGTATTTGCTTCAGGGTGAGTTTAGGGTTTTTCGTCCATGTAGACAAAGCCTTAATCCAATGTTCAAACCACTACACCATGCTGGCTCTCTTAGGTACTATCTTCTGAATACAGCATGAAGTCTTTTTCTAACTGAATGCTGCAGGGAGGGGGAAAAAATGGAGAGAGATCTTGATTTGCTGATAAGCAGCAGGTTAGTATTTTTCTTGATGAATGACAAGTAAGCATGTGTAAGTGCATGTCCATGACTCTATCCATGCTACATTTTCAAAAAATCACAGTATATTGTTTTAATATGCAATATGTATTGTAATCAGCTCATGCTACTGCTAGCAGGTCTTATAAAGGTAACCTGTAGTAACAGTAAGAGAGAGTGTGTGGAGAATGCAAGAGGGAAAATGTGTGATGCATACAAAAAAGGAGTGATATTCACTATTCGATGAATTCCTAGTTGGTAGAGCAGATTGAGCCAGACGCATACATTAGTGGCTGTCTGCTGCTGATGTGAGCCATGCTCACTGCAGTGGAAATGAAAGATCACCTAGTCTCTGACACAAGCTTATTTGTACATTTTAATTTTCAAAAGGGAAACCATTGTGTTACATATGTGTCTTAACCCTTCTGTGACTTTCTTTTCACTCCCATGCCTTTATGTTGTTTACTAATTAACTGTCATCCTGAAATGCTATTTAGCAGCTTCCTGAAAAATGTCTACCCCCCCCCCCCCCAAAAAAAAAAGAGAACATGAATCCCATGTTCTTGGGATTCATCATTATCACAGTAATCATATTGCAATTCTGAATTGTCATGGGAAGATTACTATTTCTTAAAATTTCTTCAAATGTAATTTTTCACTTTCAGTCAAAGCAGCACTTCTTATTTCTTCCAACCTACATATATATGTTTCAGATCATTCCAAGGAGAATTTTGTCAAAAGCCTTTTGTTAGCCCTACAGAATTAGCATATTTATACAATAATATTACCTGTAATTCCAGTTATTCTCTTTTGGTGGTTATAAAACAAAAGGATCAGATACAGCTGCTTAGTTCAATATTGCATACAAATGAAACAGTGTCACCATAAATATTAACAAATATTAGACACATCCACTCAAAGTGAAGTACCTCTAAGTCCCATTAATTTCAATTTCTAACCAACCCTCTGTTTCTCTGATTTAAAGCAACATACAGTAATTTAAAAGTGTCTTATGTGGCTTGATTATGCTGATATGCCAGATTTATATATGAACCACCTTTGCACACCTTCTTCCTACATTACTCCAGTAATTTGTACAACTAGCAATGGTGGGAAAGGACAAAATACTTACTCACAATATTTACCACTATAGCACAAGAGAAAATTTCAAATGAAAACTGGCTCATACTGTATAAGTCACATATATGGTGTCATATTCTCATTCACCTGTTGAGATTAATTGACGAGGAAGATAACTTTAGTCTACTTTTCACAACATATTTCCCTCTAGATGTGTTAGTCTACAATCTCAATGATTCCTAGAAAATGGGAACTGTATCCCCCCAAAAAACTGGATGTCACCAGTTTGTGAAAGACACTGTAGATAATAAAGACTATAGGTAATAATTAGAACCAGGAAGATGAGGAGATGGTTAGATGGTTAATATATGCAGAAAAGAAATTAAAGCAGTTTTGAATGTGCAGGAACTAAATAGGTGAAATTTCATTGCTATTATTTCATTGTGCAAAGTCAGGAAGGTCTCTGCTGAAATTAAATTTATTTAGTATATTTTACTTATTCAAATTATGTCTCCAATGTTTATTGGTTCATTTATTTAAAGCATGTGCAACTTCTGCTATTATTGACATCTTGCATAGTGTGCTTTCTTTAACATCTATGATCCAGTAGTTCTGTAATAGTGCAGTTACCTGGATGAAGCATATTAATATCCAAGATCACTAATATGCTATTTTTACTTTTCTAGATACTAAATGCTGTAATATCAAGTAGTTATCAAATTGGTACATCTGATTTTTTTGTCTCTGTATTCCCTTATCTAATAACATATTTAAAATTTAACACAGAATGCAGTTTATTAATTATATTGTGAAGTTTTTCTCAGTTGACTTTCCTGCTTGTGTTAATGCTTATTTGGGAATATGTACAACACTGTGTAAATTTACAGTGCTATATAAATAAAGGTTAATAATGAAAGATTATTGTCTAATAACATGCAACCTGATGTAGCTTTTAATGACTCCTATTGTGTATGAAATATATCCTTTTTATTTCCTCCTTTTCTTTCACATCCAATTTTATGTATACAATAATTTCTTTGAAAGCAACTCGATAGCTTAGAGTTTAAGCTAAAAATGAATATTCATTTGAACCAAACCACTCCCACTGATATTAAAAAGATTAATTTTGTTTTATTTTTAAGAGACAGACCTAGTAGTGCTAAATAACACTGTATCTTGCTGTGGTGTCTATATACAGTAATATTGTTCCAGCTCTGCTGTATTACAAAGGCTTATTAAATTGTGCTGACAATTGGTTGGCATAATGATGGTTTGACATAACATTTGTATTCAAGGCTATCAATATATGCAGTTGAAGCGTTTGCTGTTCTTATTGCTACTTCCACCTTCTGTGTAATCCGAGAGACTGGCCAAGGAGACGAAACTTCAAAAAGTTTGCCGGTCCCTTTAAACTAAGCTCAGCCTATGAAAAAGTGCTAACAATGTACAAATCTCATTTGTTTAGTGACTTTCATGGATTTTCTATCATAATACAATGCTTTGATGGACGAATATAACAAAATAGTTCCTTTAATCAAACACTGAGTACTGAAGGAATTGGAGGGTGTTGGTTCAAAGAGTGAACAGGAAGAGAGGTTCTATTATTATGATTTAATTCCACTTGCCTAGTGGGATCCCTAGTGTTAGTCAAAACCCAGTATGGGTCTAAATATATTGGCTCTAGTCTTCCCCACAGGAGAAAAAAAAGTAGTCTTAGCATTTCTAAATTTTCTTCAGGGAGGTTTCTTATACAGACAGCATTTTGTTGGGGAATTACACCACAATCTGTTCCACATCCCCTCCTCCCTCACATGTAGCCTTTTCAACTTCTTCAAAGAAGTGGAAGAAAGTAGATTCTTTTATTAATGGCAGAAAACAAACCGACTGCTGGACTTCCGTGCCAGGACTCACATAATGCAGCAGGGTGGGAACTGTAACAAAGAAATCCTGAATGCACTAAAACATATAGTGAAACCCTATTTGAATTCACTGGTGGAGCTTAGAGTACACAATGAAAGGAAAGTCTGAAGTAGGATTTAAAGAGGGAGATAAAAGGGGAGTATACCTCATTTTAAAAAAAGCATTTCCTTTAAAAAGTCAGTTCAGAAAAAGTCATTTCAAACATCTACAGTATCACCTGCTTGTGATGGATTTTTTAAAACAAAACAAAAAACAAAAAAATCAATAATCAAGAAAAAAATAACTATTGACATGAAGGTAATGAGATTGAATGACACTGGAATGCAAAACATATGTTTTACTATTTGGGTTAATTTTCATATCACTCATGCAGCTAGCTTGAATATACATGAAAATCCCATGAAATAAATGTTATTGACATTCAAACACTTCTGGGATGAGAAAGCCCTTTAAATATACACATAGGCATGGTTGTATTGCATTATCAATCCTTCTCTTTGATTCCCAGGGTAGTTTTCTCTTTACATATTTGGAACAATCTTGATGGGTGAGAGGTATTTATTATCCTGGATTCGGTGTTGGCTCCATACTTGCTAAGAGTGAAAATCAATGGGACAAAAGTTAGTCATGACTCAATGAATCCTTATTGGCTTCAGGGGTTCTAATCTAAGAACTAAGTATGGATCTTTACATGAATGATTAATAGATCATTTTGTATAAATAATTATATAAATGCATACATCATTTTGTATATAGTGTATGATATATAAATATACTACACTGATAAACCCCTTGCTTGGGTTTCTCTTATTTTTCTTTCGTAATGTAATTTTTGCATCTACAGTTTCACATGTGTGTATGTGTGTGTGTGTGTGTGCCTTCAAAGATCAGACATGATCTCATGGCTTTAGGGTATTTAGCCCCCACAAAATCTTTGTGTGTGTGTGTGTATGTGGCTGCTTTGAAAACCAGTCAAATTATATAGCTTTTTGGATAAATTCCAATGTAATTGTTGTTGCCAAGATGAATTAATTTTCACAGTAGCCACATGATGAAAACCTCCACAAGCATCCTGGTTAAAAAACAAAAACAAAAACAAAAAAAAACAACAACTCAGGAGCTCCACTTTACCTACCTCTAGCCACATATAATATTGATACTGCATGATCAGCAGCTACCACTGACTCTTTCATATCTCTCTCTCTCTTTTTTTTTCACTTTGGCACAATGTTTTCTTCATAATAATGCAAAGTGAATGAGTTGCCCTTGGCTTTGGCACTGGAATGAAGGGAGTAGGATGCAACCTAGTCAGATGAAGTTACCCAGAAATGTCTGACTGAAATCACTTATTCACTAAGAGTTAGGATTTGCTGTGGGATTTTTAGAGTGTTAGGGAAGTAATAGGAATTGCTGCTTTCATTTTCATTGGTATAGAAGAATAGATAAAAGAGGAAGATGTATTCAACCTTATTGGACAGAGTATTCCGTCAATTGTGGGTGTTGCAGATAGCAGTGTTTTTATCAAGGTATCTAACATGGCCCTAAGATTGCTTTTCTTTCTAGTAACTACTATCTCAGATCTCACAAGTGTACACCTTAAATTAGGTTGGGTTTTTTGGGGGGCATGGGTGGGTCCCAAGATAAACTACATGTACATTTCCACTGAAATTCACAACACCCCACCCCTCTGGCCACTTAATTTGGGGAGATCCTTATTGAGCTCTTTTTATCATTGAACAATTTGGTGTAAAATACCTAATTGAATCATATGAATTCAACTGGATGTCTGAGGGCCTTTTGGATAGTAGATAAATGATGCAATAGCTGCTGCTGCTGCTTCTTCTTCTTCTTCTTCTTCTTCTTCTTCTTCTTCTTCTTCTTCTTCTTCTTGGGATTCCTTTATTGAAGTACTTGCCAAATAAATTTTTATATAGATTCCCAATTTTTCTCTTTACTGCTGTTTTAGAAGTTTGTTTGGGAGACTTGAAAATATCTCAGCCAGCATGGCCTATGCCAAGAATTCTGGGTATTAAAGTCCCAAACATCTGGAGGAACTGCTATACATAACTTCATTGCCATGTACTATTGCATATGCTTATTCTTTATTCCACACAATGTGGATGATAACATGTATTTTATCATATTGTTTTGATGCGTAACAATGAATGTGGTCTGCCCTTCATACTCAGATCCAGGTCTCAGGCTACACAGTGGAAAGAAGATTGAAAATACTGTTCTTATTTATAGCTTTGTGATTTTCCAAAGAAAGTTTTTGCATGGGAGACACTGCTACAAAAAGGACATTCTCCTCCTGTTCTTCTTATCTCTGCCTGGATGGAAGAGCACATCCTTCATCTTCTGAGTGAAGAGACACTATCAGTTTTTTTTCCCTGCACACTACTGCTAGACCCAAATACCCTCATTGCCTACACACGATGAGTACCTTTATCCTTCCTTCTTTTGAACCTCACTCAATCTCTCACCAGTGTGTGGTTCTACGTGCTACCAGTCATGAAGAAAACCCACAGGTATATTGGAGTTCACAAGGCAACTTTTGAATCACAAGGATTCAAGAGGCAGCATTTGGCCTAATCTATTTATTTCTCTGTTGGGGATGATGGGAGGTGATGCACATTACCCAGGCTCAGGTCCTCACCATCTGTTCAAACTGGGCTGATCAGAACTGATCAATGGTGTGATGTGTTGCAGGTAGCAGAGTTGCCCATGAAGCGGCTCAGGAACAAAACATCAGCTCTGGAACTTCTGGAATCACTGTTGATGCTTCCCCTTTCTTGCAGTCAACAAACCACGCGAGCTGTGCACTAAACTATCTTTATTGACTACTTGAATAATACAAACTCTATAGTAAAACAATAAACATCTTTGCAACACATTTCTTGCTTTTGCTAAACACACTCTGGCTATGCTAATCAAGCTATATACATACTCATCTCCTCCTGCACAAAAGCTTAGTTACAAGTTCAGGTTCACCTTATAGTTCACATTGTTGTTGATGGTGTGGTGTGGAGGATGGTGCAGGGATGGGGGGCTCACCGGAACAATACTGAAATAGTTCAACTTTTGGTTACCACCCACTGGGTGTGCACTGGGTGTGTACAATCAATACTATTGGTTATTTTCACACTTTCCCATACTATAGTCCAACCTCTTACTATGACCTAAACATTCATGTGATGTTTTCAATGATGTCGTTGTTTACCTTTTCCATGACCTTCCTTTCCGGAACTTGTGTTGCTATTCCGTGTGTGTTATGGCTATACCCACATCTGTTGTTGTTGTGTACGTGTCTGACTACACTATCTCACCTTGTGCTGGAAATTTACAGACTTTGGTTCTCACATACAACATTTCTATGACTATAATTCCCATGCTCCTTGCCTTAACATTCTCCTTTGCTTCTTTACAAAGTACTGTGCAGGTTCAGATGACCAAATGTTGGTGCTGCTGCTACTACTACTGCTGCTTGCATCCATAACATAATGTTATTTTCAGTTCAAAAAGAGGGCAACAGACAATGACTAAACACATTGTTATGTGCTGCTGGCTCACCATATCTTTTGTTGGACAGATTGCTTAATAGCAATGAGTAGATGGATATTTCTTCAATGGGACCTAATCGTTAGATATTTTAGTATTATAAAGATGTAAATCTTCATTTATTTCATTTTCACACCAAAGAATGGAGGGTTTCAAAGTGTTCTCTGTGCCGGGTGAAAGTACAGATATTTTTCCCCATTTTGGGGGGGAGTCTTTTGTACAAAAATAGTTTACACCAAAAACACTTCTTTCTGTGCAATTTTTTTTAAAATGAAAAACAATGTATTTTTTTTCATGTATACATTTTTCAAAAAGTCCAAAAACATCTTGTGAAGTTCAACCATTTTCTTGAGGAAGTGTCCTGATGTTTCAGAATACCCTTTTTCATTAAGGATGAGAATATAGGGATGTAAAGTAGCAAGACATTTTTGGAAGCAAACTCACAGAATAATTTTAAAAAATACAAATTAAATAAGAATACAAACCCGAGATATTTTTCTTAAATATGGTAGACGAGTACTTAGGGGGGAGGAACCATGGTTGTGTGTTGTTTTATATGATATCCTCTGCCAGAATGGTTTTTTGCTACAATACAAGATTGGTATCTGAAACTTTATGAAATTTTGAATCTTGGTAAAATGACAAGGAAGTTAGGGGATGAAATGTCAGACAAATTCTTAAAAGACTGGAATAATGTCCATAGTTATTTGAAACGTAAGTGGGGCAACATGTCTACTAATTGGAGAAAGATATGGTATATTCAGATTTAAGAATTTAAGAAGAATTGGAACAGAAAAATTGGGTAGTTGCTAGTAAAAAAGAAAAAAAAAAGCTAAGAGTAAGACAAGACTTTTTTTCTTTTTTTCTTTTCTTGCTGATATGGGGGATAGTATTAAAAGATTAATAGATGAAAAAAATCTAGAATAACTTCTGTAATAAAAAAAATTATCAGAGAAATGTGAGATATTGTTGGAAAAAATTTGCTTAATACCTGACAAATCTGTTAGAGAACAGTTGATTGAAACTGGGTTGTTGAAGTAACAGGAAGTTAAATGTAAATATGTTTTGTTGGAGAATGTAATATTGTACATGTGTTGGCAATGTTATTTGTGCTTATATGTTTATAGGTTTATAGCTTTGTATGTTTTATACAAATATTTTAAAAATAATAAAAATCAGTTTTGAAAAAAAGAATAAGAAAGTTGATAAGTACACCAAGATCCTGAATCACACTGGTTGACCATAAAGTTCTGCCTGGTGTAGATATACTTTCTCCACTTCCTATAATGTTTGACTGTTTTCTACCTGGGTGCCCCTCTCCATAGTAATTCAGTTACTAGGGAAGGACCATGGGAGAAAGAGAGTCATTGACAGGATAAGTTTACACTGGCAAGCATACTCTGAGTTGCTCTCAGAGTATTCTGGCCCTAAAGCTGCCCTGGATTCCCCCCATTAACTCTGGTGTGATGCCGGGGAGCTGTCTACATATGTGCACCACTGTGTTGGCTAGGGCCACCACCGTTGGTGGGACTCACTCCCTCTGAGGTAAAAAATGAGGCACACAGCACTAATCTGGGTGTTTTGTTGTGACGTCAGAGGAAGTGACTGGTGCCAGAGGCAGCAGCATTTGATAGCACAGTGGGATGCATGTGAAAATCCAAATTTTCCTGGAAAATCCAGAGCAAATAGTAAGGGCTTTTTAAAAAAAGTGGTTTAAGGCAGGGATGGCCCAGAGTCGATGTGCAACTGGCCTTAAGCCAGGAATACAGTCTACAGTCGAATCAGGGCTTTGGTTTTGCATCAGTAGCAATAGCAAGTACATTTCTGTGCCACTTACCAATGTACTATGTGGTATACAAAGTGTAAGCTAATTGCCCCCAACAAGCTGAGTACTCATTTTAGCGACTTATGGAAGGATGCCAGGCTGAGTTGACCCAGAGCTCCTGGCTGGTATTGAACTCACAGCCTTGTGGTTTGTGAGTGAGTGGCTGCAGTCATACATTTAACCACTGTGCCTCCATCCCGATGTTTGCCCCTGCTACCAAGGGTACATCAACCAACCAGGGTGTTGCTGATGGCCAGATCCAGACCTTATGCTTTGGGCCAACCCTATGGTTTTGTGTTGTTCTGCATGTGTGGAACAGTTAATAAAGTTGTGGCCTTTTTTCCTCCAACCAGGTTTCTGTATTTATTGGGGGGGGGGGCCTGACCTGCGCGGCAAATGGCGCCGCCCGAATTAACGGGCCGGTGCTGTTGCCGCGTGAAGGAAGGCCTCTCCCCTTCCCGCGCGCCAGGCTTGGGCGCCCCAGCGGCCGGTGCGAGCTCGATGCTGATTGGGCATCGGGAGGAGCAGGAAAGGAACCTGTCTGATTGGCCACAGCAGGGTATGGCGTGCCCTCCTATTGGTGGAGAGCTCGGAGAAGGTGGTGCCTCCATCGTTCCTGAGCCCTCATTGGCTGTTGGGCCTATTTAAGGCCATGTAAGGTGAGCGTTGGCACCATTGCTAGTTCTGCTCTCCCACCCTCCCTCCCTGTTTAGGGAGTTGATTGTCACAACTTCTGTTCTGGGTGGCAGCATAGCCTGGATCTGGGGTAGGGTTTTCCAGGCCCGCTGGCACTGGATCGGGAGTCCTCATGACCCGGGTAAGGAGCGGTTCGCTGTGGCCTTTGCGGGGGCCACAGTCAATTAATATCCGGTGACTAGGATGTCTCGCAATTCGATGTGAAGCAGCGCAGTTGCCTAACTGCGCAACAGGGCGGAGCTTGGCACCTACGTCATCCCGATGTTTGCCCCTGCTACCAAGGGTACATCAACCAACTAGGGTGTTGCTGATGGCCAGATCCAGACCTTATGCTTTGGGCCAACCCTATGGTTTTGTGTTGTTCTGCATGTGTAGAACAGTTAATAAAGTTGTGGCCTTTTTTCCTCCAACCAGGTTTCTGTATTTATTGGGGGGGGGGCCTGACCTGCGCGGCAAATACATTTAACCACTGTGCCTCCAGGCTTCATTATGAACATAGGTTGCTGTGAGGGCTGGGGAAAACCATTGGCCAATGTAGACATGGCTATAGCCAACCAGCTGAAGGAAGATGATGTCATTTACCTAGACCTCTGGACAACAACCAGGAGGTGTGGGAGGAGACCTTTTTCTTCCTAAAGGCACTGCAGGAAGAGAGCCAGCTCATCCTCTGTCTATTCTTCCCTGGCAACTAAATGTTCATAAAGAGGTAGAAAACAGGTAAGTTGGTTAGGGGGTCATAGAAGATGCAGATGCAGTTGCTGAATTCCTCCTTCCACCATAACCAATAATATTAGATATGCAACATTCAGTTGTGATCGCAGAGCTAGTGTCTTAAAATAGGATATCTACTAGAACTTGACAAAGATATCCAACCGAGAGAGCAGTGGGTAAAAGGGAGGTGCAATTTGGCTGGAGGCACCTTGGTAGAGTAAGCAAGTTGTCTGCCTTATAGGAATAGCTTTTTTCTTTTATTTATGTTTGTCCTTTTTGGTTTGTAAACAGCTAGTGTCACTCCATTGACACAATGCTTTCCCAGAAGAAAGAGAAGGGTGGTGGAGGAAGTTGTGGTGGTTTCTGGTGATTCTTGTTGTCTCTAAAGCCCCTGTATCTCCCTCAATTTATTCTATACGTTTCTGAATGTGGCATTATGAATAAGGAAAGTGCGGGGGGGGGGGGGGATTGGTGGAAATTGGTGGAAATCTCTCACTATTCCAGTGGTAGCAGCCTCCACTGGATCAAAGAATAGATCAATGAAGTGAGAGCAGATGGATAAGATTTTTTAAAAAAACAAAACAAAAACAAAACAACTATTGTAAAAAACACATTCAAAGCCTGACAGATGTATTACTTAAACTTCTAACTTCTTTAATATGTCACAACAGCATACAAGGCTCAGCTAGCAATCTCAGATTTCTGATGTTAACTCTCTGTCAAAAAAAAATCATTTAGAATGGGGGTAACAGTGAAAAAGAGGAAAACTTGGTTATGGAATGTGGCTAAAAAGCCAGATCAGATCATTCATTCACAATGGTTGCATCTGTAGTATCAGTTTACTCACCTTTTGATATAAATGGGAAAGAATTACTCATTGGTTCTTATACTCAGTCAATATCTCCTTCAACCAATCTTGAGCAAATCTTCATTATTTTGTGAAGATCTTTAACAACCATTGGTTGGTTGCTGATATCTAATTTCTAGGCATGGAGGTTGAATGAATAGTGGCTGATCAGCTTCAGGTATTGTGATATGGACTAATCTGGATTTTGGCCCAAAAGCAGGCCTGAAGCAGTCTTCATGATCTGCTAGATGACTTAGGTCAGGAAAGGTAAGTAAATATACAAACCTATTTCTTCTTATCTCTCAGCGGCTTTTAATATCAGTGACTATGACATTATTTTCCTTAATATATGCTATTTAATACAATTAATATCAACATACAAAAGGTCTAGGTAAGATTTTTCAGAGATTTGCATCAGCTTACTAATGGCATGTATCTCTCTCTCTCTCTCTCTCTCTCTCTCTTTCTCTCTTTCTCTCTCTCTCCCTCCCTCCCTCCCTCCCTCCCTCTCCTCCCACATTATCTTTCCCAGTCACCCTTTCCCCTCTAATATTTAATGCAACACACGTATTAAACATATACACGCAAACACAAAGATAATCTTAAAGTACTAGAATGATTACTCTGGACTATGTTGCACTACATTTATTATTTCCTCTCTTTTAATTACTATAATTCAGTTGTTTTCAAATGAAATTGTTGATAAGAGTAAAAGACTATGTGAAAACAGAATAAAAATAATTTTATTCAGGCTTCACATATGTAAACAATGTGGTAGTGCCTCTTTAAATAAGGTAAGGATCTGAAAAGGCCACCCCTTTCAGTGCTAGATCAGGGCTGCAGCCTTTTGTGCCTTTCCAAGATGCAAAAAAAAAAAAAAAAAAAAAAAAAAAAGAGCCACAAAGAGTGGCTCTTTTTTGTGCCATGGAAAGGGTGCCATAACCACTGGTGCCATGGCTTTTCAGCACTTCTTTGGCACTGTGTCATTTGGATGCAGTGCCAGAGGAGCTCTGTGATGCTGGCCACTATGTAGTGGGGTGTGGGGTGTCACACCAGCATGGGGGACAGAGTCAGGGTGTGCATCA
This sequence comes from Urosaurus nigricauda, assembly GCA_034509955.1. NCBI lineage: Eukaryota > Metazoa > Chordata > Lepidosauria > Squamata > Phrynosomatidae > Urosaurus > Urosaurus nigricauda. The sequence continues at coordinate 62,765,448 of JAOEGL010000003.1, forward strand.
TGCAGATGCCATGCACCTACTCCGCCCTAATGCTGGCTTTTGACGCTGGTCTGTAGAGGCTCTAAGTCACCAAAATAAGGTCTATTAGTAACGAGCCTCAGAAGTCCAACAAAAGTCTTATAAACATTTGGGATCTCCTCTGACAGGAATGTTGTGGGAGGATGGTAATTGGGCTGGGATTAATAATAATTAATAATAATAATAATAACTGGCAATAATGTAGTTTGATAGTTTTTCCCATCATGAAATCACTGATCCTGATATACTCAATTTTATAAACTACTACACTAATTCATGGGTTGGTTCTTTTAGGTAACGGCTGAGAGCCAAGTGGTTTGATGGTGGTTCCACTCAACCATGGAAATCCATTGAGGGACCTTTGGCAAGTCACACTCTCACAGCCTCAAAGGAAGGCAGAGGCAAACCCACTGATCAAATCTTATTCAGACAACCTCATGGTGGTGGGGCTTTACAGACCGCCCAAAAGGGGTCGTCTGTAGGAACCCAGAAAAGTGCTGGAATGGGGCCAGGGCTGCCTCACTGGCAGCCCCAGAGGCCCAATTCCACTGCTTTGCAATTCCTCCTGGCCCCTTTCTCCCTGTCTTCATTCCTGTTGCAATCCCGCAGCAATCTCCTGAAAAGGAGCTTCATGTAACAGAGAGATTCTAGATTCCAAACAATAGGAGCAGCAGTTTAAAACATTTTTTTAAAAAATAAAGCCAATAAAATTGTCAGACCTTTCTAAAAGGAGGGTCTTTATACTGCAGGTAGATGACCATCATGTAAAAGGAGAGATAGATTATGCTAGGCAAAGAGTTACAGACCTTGGATGAATCCATAGAAAATGTTTCTAAATTTCTAGAATTTAGAACAGCGTAGCTTTGAGAATACAGCCTGTGAATGAAAAAGATAGAGTCACTGCCATCTCAACCATTTAATTTCAAAAGTCCACTTCCTCAACTTTGAACTGATATGGACAGCTAAAAATGCCCAACATGCCCAACTTCTTCCTTAGGCAACTTGAAGATAAATAGGACACCACCAGGATGTCATTCATGATTTTATCCAGCTGGGCTTCAACATCTTTGAATAAATCCTCTGTCCTTTCAGGACAAAACTAGGTGGTGAATAACTGAAGTACCTGTCAAAGCTATTCATTCTTGAACTTTGGCTGAGTTTCAGGGGAAAAGACACTGTGTAACCTTTTCCCATGCTTCACATGCCCTTGCAGTCAGAATCCACACTTTGTATATACCCATATACATCTCTAGCAGTGCAAAATGTGCTTAAATGGATGAAATGCTCTCCAGTGCAGCCAATACCATATCAAAGCCACATGATTCTTGAATGAAATAGGGGGAGGGGGAGATGGTTTGAAGTAGCATCTGAAGATTTGTGAAATGAAATTGATTTCCATTCCAATCAGGTCTTTTACTCTTCTTGAAAATGTCAAGGTGTCAGCCTTGGCCATTACCCGCCTGTGATTTATAGTTGAGACAAAGCAATAATACTCAGGTGACTGTCTGGAGCTCTGCTGCAGTGTCTGGAAAGGCTGCAGATGGGAGCCATTTCTTTTCTTAACCAACTCCTACTGTTTATCTAAGATCATAGCTCTTTGTCTTTAACATTGATAAGAAGATAATGAAATATGGGCCTTGTTATTTAGCTAAGCATAGAGGAAAGAAACAAACAATGGGATGAAAAGATCCCAGTATTTCTGAGAGGTTTTTTTTTTAAAAAAAGAATACCCTTTATGATAAAGCCTTTATGGATTTTGAAAAAACTACATTTACAGCATTCAGTTATGATGTTCTGAATTGGAAAACTCACCTGCACAAAAAACAGTACAGTTGAAGAATTCTTCCATTTTTTGTATTTTGTCAGAAAACAGGCTTCAAATATTAATGGACTAGTTTATAATCATAAGCCATTTAAGGGAGAAAAAATAAAGATGGAACTACATATTCAGCCACTAATGTGGCATGTGTGTGTATGTGTGCATGTGTGTGTGTGTGTGTGTGTGTGTGTATACACACACATAATACATTTTTTCAATTTGCTAATTTTAAACTAATTTGATCTTATATATCTTAGAAATCTCATCAAAAGATATGCTGAGGATTGATTATTCTGTCACATTTGAACACATATTTTCAAGGAATACTCCACAGTTCAACAGTGGGAAAGACCTCCCACTTCATGGATAGATAAATCAAATTGGGTGGTATCACATAAGAAGCCATTGTCAGTCTTAATTGTAGCATGAGTTTCTTAGATACAGAAGATGGATATTCATTAACAGTTATATATGCAACAGTTACATTATTGGGGTTTGAAGGCAAGGATAAAACATTATAAATGTGGTGTCCATATATTAACATCTTTTATATTATTCTAGACAAAAAAAATATTTCAGTCTTATGATTGCTAGTTCAGAAATAAGGTCCACTGAGTTTAATAAAGACTCATACTCCAGTAAATGTTCACAGGGCTGCAGATTAAAACAGACAAAGCTGCTACCTTCTTTAACTAGTAGACTTGAACAAAGTGTTACAAGAAAAAAATTCACAGCTTAATTTACCAGTTTTAAAAACTGTTTAAAAGATATAATCTATACCCAAATATGAAAATAAATATAATGTGGCTGAACTTAGATACTAAAGTGGTATTAATGGCTGAAGAATTAAGGTAATATTCCCAATGTTTAACATGATGTATTGTCCATTGAGATGCCCAGGACATGGGCATCTAAATTGAGATGTGATACAACCGAGTCCACTCCTAAGGTATACTTGATGAAATGTCATCTGCTCCACCATGACAGAGCTTGAAATTAAATGCATTATAAATAAAAACTTTGCTCATCTTGTACATAGGTTTTGAGTAATGAGGTTTAGCATTTTTAAAAGCTCTAACAATTCTTAAATGTTCTTCTTTTGGCATAATTATGTTTATTTATGTCACAAATGTTGGTGGTGGGGGTGGGTTTCTTGTGGGTAACCAAAAACAAAAACAAAAACAAAAAAACTGCACAACCACTGAAATTCTGCTTTCTTTAACAAAACTGTTCTGGGACCTGGAAGCACAAGAATGGCCCTTTGGCTGTTGAAAACATATTTGAAAAATATTTGAAAATGGTCAAAAATGGGTTTCTGAAGTAGTGGGAAAGCCTGTTGAGTTGAATCCTAGATGGGTAAGAATCTTCACAATTTGGGATGTATTCGGGGGGGGGGGGGGGGAGGTGTTGGTGGTGTCATTTTGGGGAGGGGGAGTGGTCAAGAAATAACATTCTCTATGCAGAAACAAAGCTTCCTATATAGAAAACAACTTTTTGTGTGAAAAGAATAACCTTTTTATCCATAATTGTCTGGCCAGAATTATTATTTTCTGTGCAGAAAATAACAAACACACCTGGGAATGTTCTTCAAAAACTGTCCCTTTTGTCCCTCAGTAGATCAGCAAATTTTGAGAAGCCCAATAAAGTTTTAGTGCTAGAGCTCCATACAGTGACCCTAGAGCCTTTGCTGTAAGGATAACATCAAGGAATTTACACTTTGTGTGTGTGTGAGAGAGAGAGAGAGAGAGAGAGAGAGAGAGAGAGTAGGGGGAATCAGGTTTTGGCTCCTCTCTTGTTCTGTCATATTTGGACATTAAGGAAGGAGCCATTCTTCTGGGTGCACAACAAGAGCTGTTGGATTTGCAGGTCCATTTCCATCTCCTCAGGCACTAATCCAGGAGCATACAAATATGTTTGCAGACACAAACATGTTCCAAGTACTCTGAGCATCTGAGGATGTTTTCCCTATAGAATGAAAGATGTTCCCTTGTCAGAACAGTTCAAACAAAACAGCTTAGGCACACTACCACCTTTGAATGGTGGGTAGCAAGATGGAATTACACCTGCAAACCCCATTTGATGCTGCATAGCCAGGCTAAGCAGAAATGGAAAGGAAGCAGCATCTGTCTCCAATATCGATGACCTAGGTTCACAGATACAGGATGTAGCAGATTTTTAGCCAAAAGTGGCCACATAAAATAATAACAACGGTAGTGAAGAAGCCAAAATATCTGTAAAAGACAAAGCCATACCTTATATTATTCAATGGATTGAGAACTTCACAAACCTTTCAGAATTTGAATACACGGCATAAAATTGTCAAAGGGTATGTCCATACCATAGAAATAAAGCAGTGTGACACTACTTTAGCTGACATAACTCTATTCTACAGAATCCGAGGATTTGTAGTTTCATGAAGCACCAGATCTCGCTGACAGACCAGGCTGAATACCTCACCAAACTACATATCACAGGATTCCACAGGATGAGCTAAGACAGTGGTTAAAAGAATTGCTTTTATTTCTGTAGTTTGGCTTCTAGGAAAATCATATGGATTTCTATCTGGCTATTTAGTCATCTTTTTACTGAAAACTGACCATAGACGTGTTGCCAATTGTGCTTCTCTTTCCCACCTCCCCTTTTTGGTTGTCATATTTTAATCTTTCTCTTTCTTACTTTTTCTCTCTCTCTTTTCCCTATTTATCCCCATAAGCCTGATAATAGATGTACCTGATTTAACAAGAGATAAGAATATCCAAATGTCTACGAAAAGGGGGACTTAAAGGAAAATAGGCTAGCCTAACAACCAATCAGAAAAATCCATCCTAGACGTGAATCCCAAAGAGTGTTCACCATTCAACTAACCATTTCTCAAGAAGTATACTTCTGCTCCAGCCCAGTAGCAGCTTCATCTCAATGGGCCAGTGGATTTCTCCAGGTTTTCATCAGAATCTTTAAGGAGTTTCATTCTTGAAGGAAGCAATAAGTAATTCTAAGAATTTTGTTTCCACTATTAGAAAGTCTTCACAAACAGCATTTTCTGGACAAAAAATAATATTTCTGCACAAATACTATTTTCTACTCAAAATGTGCACATTTGGCACATAATAAGTCCAAAAATGTGAAGATTCTTATTAGTCCAGGATTCTCCACATGACGGTTTTGTTTTCATTTATTTTTTATTTATTTATTTATTTATTTATTTATTATACTTGAACATTCTCTCAGTTACTAAAAAATGCTACTGAAGGTATTGAACCTGCCTTGAGGATAAGGATCAGCACCTTGGACAGTTCTTTTAAGAGTAGATTTACCACCCCAGTGACAGGGAAGCCATGAGTCACTTCTGCTCTAGCCTGAAATCTCAGAAGGATCCAGTTCTGAAGTGTACCTAAAGTTTTACTATCAAAAAACAGTCAGATGCCTTTTTCCTCCACCCCTAGCAATTTCCTCCCTGAAGACTTACATGGAGTAGATATGAGGCACTTGAAGGAACAGTCCCAGGATGTGTTTTTTTCTTTCACGTTTTTTACAAGTTTCTTCCTATTCCAGGCTAATGTGACAGACATGGATCTTTATAGTAAGAATGAATGGAAAGCACAGAATATCTCCTATCACCTCAGATGCTTTTTAAAAAAGTTTAATATACAGTATTTTAGTTATTTCAGATTTACAAGAGTCTTTTACAATTCATATGGAATTAAATCAAGAGGTTTACCACCACAAAAACAAAAATGATCCAAAGACATTACAATATACATCTCAATATGATATAGATGGTATCCGTTTCTGCTATAACCACAGCAGTTTTTTTTTAAACAGAAAATAATGCATCAAAAATTATTTTTCTAATGACAGCTAATGACTGTAATTCTCAGTGTCAAATCACAAAACAAGGGGGCTTTTTACATTGGCAAGAAAGTGTGACATGAAGTTGCACTTTCCTTAATGCTTAGCAGCTAGACAGCAAGCCCCAGGTGTGCATTTAAAAAGTACAGGGCAGCTAGACTGAGGTTTTTTCTGTGGCTCAGCAACTACATGGGAAGCTGTCAAAACGCTACAAACACAGGTGGAGCAGCTACATGGGCGGCAAGGAACGTGGCTTTTAGCCGCGCTTTAAACATTTTTTTCCCTTGCTGGCTGCGAATTGCGCAATTGCGCAGGTACACCATACAGTCGGAGCTTATCACATGGGGGAGTACAGGACCATTCCGAAAGAGGGAGAAAGTGAGGTCAGTTCGGAAATGCACATGATTACGCACAAGCTCATCACACACAAAACAAGAGAGCATCTACACAAAAAGAAAATGCAGAGTCAATACGAAAGAATTCATCACATGTGAACATACTGGTCGGCTTTCTGTTGCAAATTAAGGCATCTTGGGAAATGGTAGCAAAGGCTCATGGGAGTTGTAGTCTGTGTTCTGTCAGAGCATTATATTGAGTTGTCTTGAGGTTTCAGCCCTCTGTCCAGGAGGGATTCCCATATGTCCTCCATTCTTGAGCAGAGGCCCCCCTTTTCCAAGTTGACCAGGCACGTCCTCCTTTGCCAGGACACGTCCTATTTTTCCAGCCTTCTTTTTGAAGAGGAAGCAGGAGGGCCAGGCGTGCTCTGGCCAGGCTCTGGGGGTCTCTTCCTGGCTCCTTCCCTCCCTCCCTCCTTCCCCACTGCCTTCCTCCTCCCTTTGGCTGAGAGAGTGTGACTTGCAGGGAAGAAGGGCAGCGGAGGTGCTCCAGGTCCTCCTGATGCTGGGCCAGGGCAAGCTGGAAACAGGAGGAGGAGGAGGAGGAGAGGGACATGGGGCCCCTCTGCTGCCCTGCCTCCCTGCAAGTCACACTCTCTCAGCCAAAGGGAGGAGGAAGGCAGCCAGGAGAGAGCCATGGAGCCTGGCCAGAGTGTGCCTGGGCCTGCCTTCTCCTCCCCCCTTCGGCTGAGAGAGTGTGACTTGCAGGGAAGCAGGGCAGCGGAGGTGCTCCAGGTCCCTCCCCTTCTCCTCCTCCTCTTGCCAGCTTGCCCTGGTCTGGCTGAGCGCCTCCAGTGCCCTGCTGTCTCCCTAGAAGTCACACTCTCTCAACCAAAGGGAGGAGGTGAAGGAAGGTGCAGGCACACTCTGGCCGGGCTCTGAAGGTCTCTTCTTGTCTTGGCACCTTCCCTCCCTCCGCACTTGTATCGCTACCTTTAAATGGGCGCTTTAAAGATACAGAGCCCCATTTAACCGTTCAACTACACCTTAGCCTTTAGATGCAATAGGGGTGCTTTTTACATTGGCTAAAAGGGGCGGTCCAAACTCGCCCCTTCTAGCGGCGAGATGAGGCCTAGGCTGCCACACGGGCAGCCCCAGAGGCCTCATCCCGCCGCAATGACCCGCCGCAAAAAAGAGCTCCGGGATCGAGCTCTTTTTTTGCGGCGCGGGAAGGGCATGATTGGCGCCCTCCCGCGCCGCCAGAGCGTCAAAACGTGCGCAGCGCATCAAAACACTGCGCACGTGATGACGCTTGTACGGCGCCACCGTGTAGACGCCGCCATCTTTCAATGGCGGCCTCCATGCGTTTTAGGCTTAGGGAGGGTGTAAAGGCTACGCCCTCCCTAACCCTAAATGCGGGCTTTTTAGCCCTAAAAGCGCCTTTTTTTGCCCGTGTAAAACGGGCCAGCAATGCTGCACCCTTTTTAAAAAAGTAGTGGGGAAATCAAACTACTTTTTAAAGGCACTTCTTCTCCCTTAAAACTCCAAAATAGTGTTTTCATGGCACACTTTCCATTTTTCTCATCTAAAGGCTGGGTTTTCATGCAGCCTTCAACACACCTCTTTTTGCCAATGTAAAATGGGCCAGCTCCTTTTTAAAGCACTTCTTCTCCCTTAAAACTCCAAAATAGTGTTTTCATGGCACACTTTCCCTTTTTCTCATCTAAAGGCTGGGTTTTCAAGCAGCCTTCACAACACCTCTTTTTGCCAATGTAAAACGGACCAAGGTGTTCTCTTTAGTGCTTGTATCAAGAGGCATAATTTCATTTTATCAAGTGAATAGACACAGCCCACAATCTAGTGAGCCTCTAATGAGCCCACTAGAGAATGTGTCCTTGCACAATTCTCTTCTTATATTCAACTGTTGAGACTAGGGAGAATGATGAAGATAGTTGAGGTAAAATAATGTACATGTATTCATGATTTTGTGGGTGGATGAGTGAGAGGGAGTGCAGATATTAATCACATACTGTAGTCTGAAAGTGTTAAGACTAAAAAATGACCCATCCTCAAGAAAAGGGAAATTGGATATCATTTCACCCTCATCATGGTCTGAGTATTGAGGGCAAGAAAGATGGTTGCAGTATGGTAACTCAAGGGGTTTAGGTCTTTTGGTAACAAAAAAACCTGAAACATGTCCCATACCAGGAGAAGGACTCATGCAGCCCTCCAAATGTTTTTGGACTACAACTTCAAACAGTTGTAGCCAGTAGCAAGCAATGATAGGAGCTGCAGTCCAACAAGACTTGGGGCACAACATGATTCCCACCCTTGATCTGAAACTTCATGCCCTCTACTTTCTGTGGTATCTTGTCTCTCCTAGTTCCCAACCCCTGGTAAAAATGGACTTTTTAAAAAAAAGATGAAAAAGTAAATGCTAATGGAGTGGGAGGAAATAAAAACAATTGTCTCACACAATTAGCAGTAAAATAAAATATAGCATGCAGATTATGTTATATTAAAATGGCAACTTACCTCTCGCTGTCCCATATCCTTACTGAAGAAGTCAAGCATCTCCTCATTCACAAATTGACCCTATCGCAGTAATTTTTCACAACTGGGAATTTTCTCAGAAGCATCTTTTCCCTTTCCATACAAGAAAATAGCAACATTCTTGTTAGAACAACACCAATCTCAATATATGGAAAAAGTATGAAGGAGCAAGTGTGGTGTTGTCTGAAGATGCCAGCCACAGATGCTGGGGGATCGTCAGGACTAAATTCAGGCCATTTAGCCCAAAAACTCCACAAAAACCTGAGTGAGACAAGAGTTCAAATCCCAATCAGCTATAGAAACTCACTCTGTGATCTTGGGCAATTCACATTTCAGACTTAAGGTAATGACAAATCCCATCTAAACAAATCTTGCCAAGAAAAAAAACAAAACATGATAGGTTTGCCTGAAGGTCCCCATAAGTTAGAAATTACCTGAAGGCACACAACTAGCAACAGCAACACAACATAGAAAGGGTCTAACTTCATCTTCTTCCTGACATACTTCTTTTTGATCTGTAGAGAACTGGAGTGCAGTGTACATGGAAGGAGTGCCAGCATGGTGTATAGTTTGAGTATTGTACTACAGCTCTGAAGACCAGGTTCAAATTTTCCCATGGCCATGGTAACCCACTGAGTGACCTTGTGCAAGTCATCCTCACTCAATCTTAGAAGGAGAAAAAGGCAAAATGCAAAGAAAATGTTGCAATAGGTTTGACTTAGGGTCATCATAACTTGGAAATGTATTGAAGGCATGCAACAACAATACGTACAAGGAAGGCCACAAGCTGCACCATCCCCCTTCCCTACAGCAGCACAGGAAAAGTGCAAACTTTACAGCGGTCTATAAATAAATGTTAATAATAATAATAATAATAATAATGAAAATAAGGAAATGGGGATGCCTGTTTATGGAGCTTTTGCTGGTGTTTCCTCGTGAGCAGGAGCTCTATGTAAAGCCTGCACAGCATGATGCTGCTTATGCTGAGGACAGAAAGAAGTGTCCAGATATGTGATCAACAAGGATGGGGTCACTCTACCCTTCTCACTGATCTCATGGGTACCGCATTTTGTAAACACATTAGACCTCTTCAGATCTTTGCATTCAGTGAGCAAAGGTCTAATTTACTTCTGGGTGCACATTGACTAGGGTCTTAGGTACATGCTCACATCCCTCTCCTCAGTTTTAGTCCTACACATGTTCAGGTGAATGTCCGAGATATGGCAAAGCCAAGTCACTGAACCAAAATTCTTATTTCCTGTGTATCACATATGATGTCTGTAATGTATTGCCCTCTCCCTTTTGCACATAAATAATAATAAACAAAGATAAGATAAATAATAATAAACAAAGAAATGAGCCACCACTGTCATTGATTTATTACAGTTGCTTTGTTTAATATGAGATTATTTATAAAAACCTTGATATATATGTCACATGATGGACGTCTGCTATAGAAGTGAATAGTCCTCTCTCACTGATAGCTTTAAAACCATAAAATAGCAGGTTGCCATCCTAAGTCACACTGTTGTTCCTTTTATTCCACTGGCGTCCTAAGTGATACTTTTATTCATCAGAAATACCTCTTCAGTTTGGGAAAAGAGGGCCAAAGTGAAACCAAAGTCTTAACTGGCCTGAAGTCAGTCATTTTCCAATTGAATGGAATTTGACCCTTCCTGTTTCAGTCTCCACTTTGAAGACCTATTGGGAGAGAAGGTCCCTGGGAATGTTCACTAAAATATATATTTTTCAAAAAAATCCTAGCTACCTGGCTGTGTCTGGATTTTAACTCTGAAACCCTAATAATTACATTTTCTTTCATTTCAATAATGACAGAGGATATTAAACTGGATGGACACTTGCTTCGGTCTGGGTCCTTAAACATACCATCTTGCCGAAGATCAAACAGCTGCAGCACTTTTAGGGTTACAGTCTCCTTTTTCTCCTCCTTTTCTGCAGCAGTGGGATTTTTTTTCTCCCTCTTCTTCTCCTTCAGCGTTGTCATGACAACCCTATATCTGGCTGCCAGCTCTGTCGTAAGTTATTGAACTGAGACTGGCTTTCGGTTTAGCAGATAATTAGGTTCTGTCTCACAGGTTCATTTTCCTGTGGCAGGGACATGAATATGACCTACAGCTGGCCTCAATTTCAGTGTCACAGACAAAACTTTTAACCCTTCTGTGGCTCAGTATGGCTCTAAGCCTATTGGCAGCTGCTGGTGGTCATTACCAGCCCTTTCTCCACCGTCTCCGGCACAGCGCATTTTAGTTAATTGTAGAGGAGCATTTCCCAGTCCATTTGTTAGACTAATCCTGATCTTGGAGGGAGACAAGCCACCATAGTATTCCCAGGGTAGAGTACATAAAGAGAGGCTGTTTGGGCACCAGACAGCAGCTCCGTGATGGGCGACCTGTCAATAAGGTAAAAAATAAGAAAAGCAAATAGACATCTGTCCTTGAATCAAGATGATTATGGAACTATGCCAATAGACAACAGCTGAGCAACCAGCCACAGTTGACAATATTAAATTATTGTCCGTCCCCACCACTATCAGTGCCCCTTCCCGCTTCCTTAGGAACTGAGGACGATGCTCACTATCAATCCAATTGTCTTTACTTAGGTTTCCAAAGTGGTGTTTCTCCAGTTGTGCACATGAAAACAAAGACTGCACCATTTTAGTAACTTCTAGCAGGAACAAGCTATCCCCTCACCTTAAAAGCAGGAGGATATACAGGCCAAAACAAGCTGAGTGGAGTTCATCTGGTCTTCATTCCCAAATAACCAACCATCAGTCAGAACAAAGGCCCAAATTTCTTTAGTGTCATGTGAAATTAAAGAGGATAAAAAAGTGCACATAGGAAAAGGCATCAGTCCTATCTGCACTATAACATTCACTCCTTTTGACTATTTGGCCTAGTAGTGACCAATACAGGTAGAGCCAAGTCCTTATGTGAACTTGTAGATGTTACTAATTTTCATACACAAGCAATACTCCACATGGAAGGTTCTAGAAAGCATTCATATTTATTCACATTGGGAATATTTGCTTATTACAGCTAACACTAAAGGGGAAAAGAGATTTCAGTATCTGATGTTCACTTTTTGCAACAATAAAACATTGGATTTGGGTTGACTTCATGAGGTTTGGTGTGTTTGTTCCGTCTGCAAATGTTTACACCAATTTTTCATGCAATCCTGAAGGAAGATTTGTATTTGACATACACTTGCCTAGATCAGAATAACCATTTTTTTCACATTAATCTTAACAACCATAACTGGTACTCTGAAACACTATTATCTTACATAACACCAGTCACATTCCCCCCCCCCCCTAAAGCCAAGGGTTTTAAGCCAAGCTTGTATCATGCCTCTTTAGCACACATATTTATATAATTTCCTGTCTGTGTATTATAATTTTTGTTATCAATAACACAGTAAAAGAAAGAATAATACAAGTGTACAATGAGTTCAGAAAGGTTAATTCACTATCATGTTCAATTGTTTCTATAAGTATCAACAGTTCAAAGTTATTTCACTGAAGAAGAAGAGCTCCCAAGTTTGTGTTGTCTTGTCCAAATCAGTCAGCAATAGCCTGGTTGCACAAATAGTTGTGTTTTAGACTTAGATGATGCCATTCCAAAGATGTTTGTTTTAGCAGGAGAACTTCTAAGTTACTACACAGTGTGCAGAACCAATCAACTGGTCAGAAGCATAAATGCTCGACATGTTTAATGAGATCTAAAACAAGACAAACATGTGTCTCTTTTGTTCCCTTAATAGTATCTACTAATAGTCTTCAATGAAAGTACCAGTCATTGTATTCAATAGAAGTGTGTACATGCATTTGTGCCTTAAATGCAAAAATACTGACATCAGTAGTTTAAGTAACAAAGATTTCCCCAAAACCAGCTAGTCAACATGGCTTAGCAAGGTTGTTTATCTGACTAGCTAGTGTGCATATCTGGATTTGGTTGCATGGCATCTTATCAAAGAATTTGAAAATTAGCTAGAACAAAGAATTATTGGTACATTGTTTATTAGTAATACTTTAGTCTGCAGTAACTTAAATCAATTATCCAGGACATAATAATCCCCAACCAAGTAGATTGGATACAGTGATTACAACCAAACTTCAATCCACTATTATATATTTAAGAATATTTGTGGATTTATATTTCCAGCACCAGTGGTTTGTTTGTTCACTTTCAATTAAGGATTAGTCATAATCTCTTTTTTTTTATAACTTGTGTCAATTGTGGTTGCCATGTTGTGGTGTAGTAATGAGATGCTTGAGATTCAGTTGTGCTGATGTCATATTTTATCTCCAAACAAAACCAGTGTTGTGTTAATATAAAGTGAATAAAAAAGATGATGAAGCAGGGAAGTTCAAAGAAAAAGCAGTAATATGTTTGAAGAATTTATTTTATCTTGGAGCTTATCGCATGTACTTTAAAACCATCTCAAGCCTCCCAGGCTGCAGCCGGGATGCAGGATGGAGGTGGGGATTATCACATGCTAAATTGCCACCTAATCACTGCTTGCCATCAGTCTGGGTTCCAGTTGGGTCCCAGCCATGCTCCATCAGCACTTTTTCAGTCAGAAACTTTCCAGCTTCTAAAAAGTGCTGGCAGAGTGCAGCTGGGTCCCAGGCTGATGGTGGATGGTGATTTAGTATGTGATAATCCCCACCTCCATCCCATGTCTCAGCTGCAGCCTGGGAGGTTTGAGATGGTTTTAAAGTTCATGTGATAAGCTCCCGAGTTTCTGGAGAGACATCACAGATACCACTGGAAGAAATTCCATTTCCGTTCTTGTCAGCTGGAAAACTTTTTTCAATGGAATAAGTTGATAAATTCAGCAAGCATAGTTGGTCTTGAATGAAGCCCTCAGTCATTCTGTGGGGGCTATGGATTACGGGAGCCAGGACCAGACACTTTGGTCTTGGCAAAGATAAACCACATTCCCTTATGGAACCTTTTTCATGGTTCTTCAAACAATCCACCTGTGATTACTATCAAGTGTAGCATGTGACTTATATGAATATATAAACCAGATATAAGAGACCATACAGATAAGCAGATGAATTATTTGACCCATGAGTGCTTGAATACTTACAGCCTGCCAAGTGGTAAGGCTAATTTTAGTACACATTAGACACAGATGTAAAGTAAAAAAAACCTGTTGTCTGTAGCCCTCTCTCTCTGACCACTGTGTTGTAATGTCTGTCCAAGGTGACTGTGCCTTTGTTATGTAATATTTAGTGGACTGAGGCTACTGTGTTTGCCAGACCTCATCTAGAACATGTGGCTGGGGTTTGTGAAAGGAATATATCTTTTCTCTGATGTTGAGGTATTATCAGATTGTGAGTTAGTGTTATTGCAACAGAACACAATACATGGTGTCAGATGGTGGTGTGGACTCATTCCAGCCTCCACCTCCTCTTGTTTTGCAAGGTAATATGGCTGAGAACTGGAGGTGTTGGGAACAAGCTTGACAATTATATCTCATTATATTATTATTATTATTATTATTATTATTACTATATCTCACTGCAGATGAACTTTAAAATGTTGCAAAGAGAAGGCAAATAGCTCTCTTGTTACATTGTATTGGGGAAGAAGGAATTTCTTTATATAATACTATTATTTTCCCTGAGGAAGATCCAAGGCAAATCTCAAAAACTTAAAAAGAAGAAGAAGCCATTTCCTACTCCATAAAATTATTGTTTTTGAAAGATTTTGTTTCTGGAACCGTATGCAGAGTCCAAGAGTCACCACTGAGCAATATGTTGCTGAGCTTAAAATGAAAGCAGCTAGTTGTGAATTCAGTACAACAATGAATGACATACTGAGAGATTAAATCGTTTAAAATTGAGATAAGAACTCAGCAGCAGACCATGGTAACAGTGTCCAAGTAATTAAAGGGCTGTACAGACTGCTCCTAAGAGGCAGCCTGCAGCTGCCCCTTTTAATGCCAGATCAGGGCCACGGCAACTGCTGTTGCCCTGAACTCACCTTTCTGTGCTGCAAAAAGGAGCTGCAAAAAGTGGCTCCTTTCTGGACAGTGGAAAGGGTGCCATAGCCACCTGTGCTGCAGCTTTTCCACACTCCTTTGGCACTGCATCATCTAGATGCAGTGCCAGAGGAGTGCAGTGATGCCGCCCGCCATGTGGTGTGGTGCACAGTGTCACACCAGCCTGGGGGCAGAATCAGAGAATGCACTGTATAAACACCACGCTCTGACTCTGCCCCCAGGCCAGCCAAAGATGCCAGTAATTACACCCTCTATATAAGCTAAAATAAGCTCTTAAACATAACACGGGGATTTCAGTTCAAGCTCTTGGAGCTGAAGACATACAGCAGGTGCACAGACGTGACTGTATGAAAGATAATGCATATCTTTATTGTGGTAAGTTCAAAAACCTTGAACATGCCCAGAATTTGGGAAGATTTCTAACAAGTGTGGAAAGAAAATCATTATGCCAAATTATGTAAACTAACAGTGTTAAATTTTGAAAGTGTACAACACAAACAACAGATTCTTGACCTTAACGTAAGCAGTCTACTGATAGGATAGTTGGCATAGGAGGTGAGTGGTGCAGCTATAAGTAAATGTGGCGGGTGGTATACTAATATTACTATAGAGGATGATCGGTTAACTTTTAAGTTAGATATGGGAACTGAAGCAAACATTTTGCCATTTAATATATTTTGTAAGATACCAGACAAGAAGGTCTGAGAGCAGCCCGCTTTGGAGGTGACGCCACCAGCTCTCCTGCAGAGAAAACCATCACCCTTGCAAGGACAACACCACCAACAATCTGTAGAGAAGAGAGAGAGCAATTTCCATCATCTACTTCATGGCCATCTTCTCCGAGGCTGCTGCCTGTCTGCCTGCTTCCTGCTGAGGAGGACGTCCAGCTACTAGCAGGAGCATGTTCCAGGTTCCCCCTGGAATAATGTTCCCCTCCCTAATACCTGCTCCCCTCCCTAATGCAAGAGGCTGTCTGGGTGGTGGGGCAACAACAAAAGGGGTCACCACTTTGGGGAGGTGTGAGGGCAAGGGCCAGTTACTTTGCTGGGGAATGGAAAGAAGGTGTTATTTTCTCCCTCTTTTTCTATTTAATTTGTCTTTAGCTGCCCTATTGACAATAATTTTAGAGTATTCAGAGAGGCTAGGAGGAGGAGCTGCCAAGGGAGCAGCCATTGGAATACTTAACAGGTAAAGGGAGCTATAGTATTGGTAGACAAAGTTAACAACAAAGAGGGAGAGACATAGACTGTTGGTTGTCCTAAGTGGTCCCCCACTTCAAATAGGCTGGGTAGCCTTGGCAAAATGCCTCCCAGGCTGAAAATACTGCTGCTTAATGTCAGATTGGTAAATGGATGAGCATGCCAACCTGGATTGTATCACGATGCCAGGTTGGATGAAGCTTGGAGAGGGAATAAATATCTTCCAGCTTTGTCCACCTGGGTTTTATGTGGAGCAGCAGGCAAGGCCTGGGAGGGGGGAGGCAGAGTTGCTGTAATCTATTGGGATTCCATCTCCCTCACTAGGTGTCCAGCCCCACAGTCTGCTGAATAGGAGTGTGTCTATTTTTTTTAAAAAAAAAAATTAAAATAGTGTGTGGCTGGGACAGAACAGGGATTCTGTCCCACTCCACTGCTCAACAGACTCCCTTCCTGAGCTGGCTGTGCTGGTGATGGTGTTAGAGTCTCCTTGGCTGGTTCTGCAGTGGGACTTCAACATCCATGCAGACACTGCTCTTTTAGGAGCAGCTCAGATGGACATAGTTTTCTAGCAGGGCAGAATGTTGATGAACTGGGTGTAGAAGAATTTTCAGTAATTTTGTTGTCATGGACAGATCACTGCTTAGAGACTCTGCAAGGGTCTGAAACAGCTACACTGGCTACCAGTCCATTTCCAGGCAGAACTGAAGATGCTGGTTTTGTCCTTTAAAACCCTAAACAGCTTGGGTCCAGACTATCTGAAGGACCGTATCTCCCTATGCAAGCCAGCCCAAGCACTAAGATTGGTGGAGGGAGGGGGCTTTCTCTTAGTCCCACCAACTTCACAGGGGCTGTTGGTGATGACTTGGGAGGATGCCTTCTTTGTGGCTGCTCCTAGACTATGGAAGACACTTCCATGGGAGTTCAGGTTGGCCCCCTCCCTGCTGTCTTTTTGCTGGCAACTGAGAACATTTTTATTTAGGCAAGCATTTGGTGGATGAAATTAACTTCTGTTGTATGTTGCAGATGCTTTATGGTTTTTACTGGTTTTAACTATGTATTTTTAATTTATGTTTTAATATTAATAATATTTAATTATTTTTAATTTTTGAAATTTATGTTTTTACTTCTGTCTTTTTCAATTATTGTAGCCCACCATGAATCCCTTTGTGGAAGAAAGATGGGATAGATATCAATTGTGGCACCTGAGCTCTCTGACAGAGAAGGCTAAATGTCTCATAGAACTACATTTCCCAGAATTCCCTCTCATTGAGGTAGAGTATTAGTATGGATGGAATCTAAGGATTGTAAGGAAGGATGGCTCCGTTCTCTTGTTAAAGAAAATTAAGCAACCATGTTTGTATCAAATGAGGACATCAGAAGGCTGGATATATCAGTACAATAACCTTCAGTTAAGACCACAAAGGCAGGCATGTGAAAGTCCTAGTGGTGGTCAGTTTGCTGAGTTTCTTGGGGCTCCCTTGAGTGATGTAGGAGAGGCCAATGAGGAATGTGATTAACTTTATGAGACATGTGTAACTCTGGCAATAGACAGGCATCCAGTATATGTAACAATTCAAGGCAGACCTGTGTTTTTGCCAGATATGTTCCTTGAGGAAGGATGATGGTAAAGACTATCCTCAATGGTGGGCCAAGTACTAGTGACCTCTGGATCCATAATAGCTGTTTTAATTCTTTGTAATGTTTTTTTTTAAATAACTGTTATTAACATTAATTTGTATGAAATTGATATATATGAGAAATACAGTATTTTAAAATGTGTTATGATACATATATATTGACCTGTTTCTTTTTTCTGTTCTATGAAAGGGAAATTACGTTTAATATCTCTTTTAGGTGACTGTGCTTTTGATCCAGCTGGGTAATATTTAGTGGGCTGAGGCTCCTGTGTTGGCCAGACCTCTAGAATGCTTGGCGGGAGTTTGTAAAAGGAATAAATCTTGTCTCTGATGTCATGGAGCCTTATCAACTTGTTAGTTTGCCTTATTGCAACAGCAGACATCACACCATTCAAATGTTAGTTCCATCCTGAGCTTGGAAAAGTTACTTTTTGGACTATAGATCCCAGAATTTCCAGATTTTGTTAATCTTCCCTTAATCCACATAAATGTCCATGGGGTTGCATATGAGACTTACTTCACAGACTATCTGGCTTCATAACACCCTTATGTGAGACCCTTTGCATTGTATATGATTGCAAACATCCTTTGTAATGCAAAGATCATCAGGAATCTACAGAAGATGGAATATGTCTCACATTTTCAAAACATTTTGTTTTAAAAAAGAAGTAATTGATAGTGGGAACTTTACCTCTGTTGTACATTAGGGAACAAAATCAATCTATGCATGAAAAACTACGAGCAATTTTGGCACAGCACTGTTTCTAGGATGAAATTGTAAGAATCCCCCCCCCCCCAAAAAAAAGACTTCTGCTCCAGAGCCAATTGTTACTTAACTTAGCCACTCAGTAAAATACTGGAGAGAAAGCCAGCACATTCTTTGACCCAATCAGGAGTAGTGCTAAACCATATTTGCCCACAGGGGAGCATTTTAAGACTAAAGAGTTTTTGACATAGGTCAGATACATTTTATTTTAGGTTAAGGGGGACCTATGGAGAATTCCTTTCCCAACCAGTGCTCATGTATCATCTGAGCAGTGTGGCTCAAAGGGAGTTCGGAAGAGTTATTGTTACATGATCAGTAGCTATTTATTGAGAACAAGACCAATGCTAGTAGTAGTCTGAGTGTAGTCTGAGTGTTTTTTTTTTGGGGGGGGGGGGGCGCAAAGGAAAAATAAAGTTTTCAACAAAGATACATTTCTGCTGTATTGCGTTATTTAAAAATAACAAGACGACGCTCACAGAAGAGAGAGGTTGTCTCATAATCTTCTATTTTGGAATCAGATGGAAAGATTATGATAAAGCAAAGACAGAGCAAAAGGAATATCCAGTAGTCCCTTTGTCATGCAAAAGGTCATATCTATAAAGGTAAGGGTGGTGTTTTCCCCATTTACCTGTGTTATTTTATGATTGACTCTTTCTGAAACAAAGTTGTTACAACCCCAGTTTAATAGGTATATTATTATATATTTTAAAATAATTAAACAAATGCCACACGAAGGCCACAGTAGCTGCCAGGACAGAAAGTTTCATCATGTATCAGCACTGAATAAATTCCTTGGGGGGGAAATACAGTATTTTCAGGCCAGAATTATACACTAACTCTAGTGTTGCTTTCCCAGAATGTAGTACCAGCATGATGTAGTACCAGAATCTGGCACCAGTATGAAAAAACAAATAGAAATGGATCTCAGAGATTCACTAGAAGTAAATCAAGGATGCTGAAATAATGTAGTTAAATGTTCCTACCAGAAAGATTAGTCAGACACATAATCACAGAAGTCCTTCCATTTACTGATGAAGTGAAAGGGAGAGGATTGAGGAGAGTTATTGCTTTTCATGCAACTGGATTGCACCCACTGTTTTATAGCTTTTAATATTATATTCCTACATCCCTGTCTGCATCCCCATTTTTGCTTGTACTTGTACAAAGAACATAGGTGTATTTGGGAAGAGGAATTGTGGTGGTGGTGGTGGTGGTGGTGGTAACCAAAATAGCCTAAAGGCACCAGATCCTGCCTGATCTTGGAAGCTAAACAGGATCAGCCCTGGTTAGTACTTGGGTGGAAGGCTGTCAACAAATATCAGGTGCTGTAGGCTCTATTTCAGAGAAAGAAACTGGCAAAAACACCTCTGAGTATTCCTTGCCTAAAAAAACTGTATGAAATTCATGGGACACGATATGTCAATAGCTGACTCGAAGGCACATAGACAAATGTTGTTGTGTGCTGTCATGTCACTTCCAGTTTATGGTGCCTCTAAGACAAACCTATCATGAAGTTTTCTTGGCAAGATTTGTTCATATGGGGTTTGCCTTTGCAAAGAGAGTGTGACTTTGATGAGAGAATGTGACTTGCCCAAGGTCACTGAGCAGGTCTCCAAGTCTGAGCAGGAATTCAAACCCTGATCTCCAGAGTCATAGTCCAATGCTCAAACTACTACATTATGCTGGCTCCTGGGAAGAAGTATAGCATAGATCTATTTGGAAGGAAATGTCAACTTTGTGTATCAGTGAATTCCCACACATTTTGTTATTTTTTAAAATGTGGTTTATATTCCACATTTAAATATTATAGCCATCTTTAAAAATTTGAAGGGATGCCATATTGAGAATGGTGTGATCTCATTTGCTGCTGCTTCAAAGACTAAGACATGAAGGAATGGATTGAAACTACAGGAAAAAAGATTCCACTTATACTTTAAGAAGAACCTCCTGATGGTAAGAGCTGTTCAACAGTGGAACACACTACCTTAGAGAATGGTGGAGTCTTCTTTGGAGGTTTTTAAACAGAGGCTGGATGACCATTTGTCAGGTGTGCTTTGATTGTGTATCAAGCATAGCAAGGGAGTGGACTGGATGATCCTTGTAGTCTCTTCCAACTGATATGTTCTTATGATTCTGTGGTTTCCTTCCCTCCCTGACTGCAATTTATGCAAACTATCACATCAGATAAATTCAAAAATTTTGACGATTTTGTTGCCAGGTTCTACAGTAATTGGAATCCACATCCACATTGTACCTTCCAGTGATGCTGCAAAAGGCCAATACATTCCCACTGAGTGTGTTACTTGTTAAATTTAGTGCATTACATTGAGGGTAATGAATAAAAGCATTGGGCCGTTACTGTCTAGTTGGCTGAAGAAGAGTAAGAGCAGCCAGACTCCCCTGAGGCCCCAAGCAGGCTTAAAACTGTGACAGACCAAATCAAGGGACTCCCTAAGCACCACAGTTCAGCTTGTCTCCCTTAATTTCCTCTTTCACCAAGACTTCAGAGGAATGGAGGGAGATGAGGTAATGCTTGGCATTAAAAGAAACATCACACATTTATAGCAACATCCCCCACTCTCAAAGCCAAAGTTTGTTGTCAAGCAGTACAAGTATATTAGGATATTGGTCATTATGTTCATGACAAATTGGGGGGAAATTTGTCTAAGTATAGTATTTAACATAGCTAGCTCTCACACACAAACACATGTTCCTGCCTTTCTGTAGATGTCAGCTCTCTGGCAAGAAAAAGGCAATTTGACCAAAAAGTTGTGAAATTGATCCAGAAATCTGAGGAGAACTAGTTCCCTGAAAGGCCACCCACCCCCTTTGTTGTGCTGATTCTATACGCCAATTAATCAGCAGATTTACTTGAAAATAATTCCCATTGAACTAACTTGGACTTCCTTCTATATATACAAGTATAGGCTTGCATTGTTAATTTCCCTCTCCTCTCTCAGTACAGCATGTAAACCTTTGGGGTCTTTTTCTTTTTCTTTTCTTTTTCTTTTTTTAACAAACTGTGTTGGGTTTTTGAAATGCAACCTTGTTTATTTCATCCTTTTCCAAAAACATTGACAAATAAACACTCTCAGTTTCTAAGTGAGTGAAACAGTTTCAGAATAATCTTTTCCATTTCTCTCTCTTCTGCCTTTGTTTCTCTCTCTCCCCCTATCCCACCCAGCTCTGAAATTCTGTCCAGAGAAGCTTATCATGATCCTTCTTTGATGGCCTTTTCATTTTGTTAAAAACATTTTCTTCTGGCCATTACTTCTATAGCTTCTTTCCAGGCATGTAAATTAGAGAGAGAGAGAGAGAGAGAGAGAGAGATTGATTCTTGTCCTTTTTTGTATGCATTTTACCTTGTCGTTTTATTTTGTAGGGTTTTTTTTTAAAAAAAAAATATGACATAAGCGTGCTACACCTCTTAATAGTGATATAGACTCAAGTCAATTGACTCAGACTCAAATAGGACTCAAGTCACTTCAATAACTCAACTTGGACTTGAGTCAGCAATAAATGCCATACTGACTGTACTCAACTTGTGACTTTTTATATTAGGAACTGAGTTGCTGCCCTTGGTTCAGTAACATAACACATTCATTCCATTTCTTGGTGGGGAACACCAAATGTGTTAGGCAATGGGCTTGAGGTGAAGTTCCTTCTAAAGCTTTTCCAAAGCTTTAGGCCCAAAACAGATGGACAAAATAAAGCACCTTCAAGGGATTTGAGGGGCATGGCGTTCAAACAAAGCATACTCCCAAACCACCCAGAAGCCACTCTGAGGCCGCCTAAGGCTGCCCAAACCCTGATGCAAAAGGAGTGGCCAAAAGCCTCTCTTGTCAGCAGTCTGTTTGGCACCAAAGCAGTGACTGGCCTCAGGACCGCTGCATCTGGTTGCCCCAGATCAGGGTGGGAGCAGCCTCTGGCCACTCCTTTTGTCCTGTCTGCTTGACCTCTTAGAAGGCTTCTCCAACATAACAGCAGGGGCAGCCTGCAAAATAGACCTCATTTTTCTCAAATGCAGTCTTTTAACATTGTCTATGATAATTTATTTTTATAATTAACTTTGTGTATGTCTTGTTGATTTTCACTCTACCACACACACACCCATCACCATTTTTTATTTCTGTTAAAGTTAGCTTCCAGACTTGAGACAGCTTGAGATCTGAGGTAGAGGCTTGAGACTTAAGACTTGAAATAAAATACTTGAACACATCACTCTCTCCTTATACAGGATCTCAGCCAGTATTTGCAGATCTATAATCATATCAGTAAAGTATGTGTTTGAGACATCTCATTTCAGATATTACATTTCAGCCTACATTGTTTTTCCTCATATCCACAGGCTTTCCAGTTGGTTGTTGTTGTTTTTGTGAGATTCAGGAAATTTCCTACATGTGAGTCTTCAAGCGAGATATCAGACCTCTCACACCACCACTTTAGAAACTAGAAATGGGTATCAGGATGAAATTGATAATCAGACTTGAACCATAAAGTTGTGTTGCAATTCTGCATACTGCATTTCCTTGTGATACCCAGATGCCTAAGTCAGTAATCAATATGCAAACAGAATTTGAAATGGAATCCCAAATGTGGCCATTGTTAAACAGAAGGTTTCACTTTGTTCAACCAGCAAACAAAAAAGTCATTATTATCCATTATCCCCACTGGAGAACTGTGTTCAGTGGATTCCCTACTGAATATATTAAGTAGTTAAACCCCAGTGGAATACTAATTTCAGGCATAAGGTCAAGAGGAACATGACATTTCTAAAAGCAAGAACATGTAGTGCTGATCAGTTCTCATTCCCACTGTTTAGTACAATAGCCAATTTTCAGTATAGACATGGGGTCTGCAATGGAAAAATGGTAGCAGTAACCAGGCCCAAGTAATTCATGTACTGCTCACCTCATTTAAGTTTGTCTCACAAAACCAATATGAAATGAAGTCACAATATTGTATCCAGAGCTGCACAAGCAGAACTCTGCTTATACAAGCATGCTTTCTTGGCCCTCTCCTCCACTGCAACCCTCTCTGCTCCCCCAAATGTCTTTCTGTGCTCTCTAAAAAGGCTCAGGAAACACTCAAAAAAGCCTTCAGATGTAGCATGTTTGGGAGCTGCAATCAGAGATAGGGAATGACCCTTATTAGGCTGAAGCAGCTCATGAGATCTAGTTTTCATTCCTGCAAATTGTTTCTGACCAACTTTGAATGCTTTCCCCCCCCCTCCCACTGCGGTCCCTTGTGTCATATCCCACACCTTTCAGGGTGGTCCCCTTTTCACAGAGGAAGCAGGTTGTATCAAGTGAAGGGGTAGAAAAAAGCCTTCCATAAGCAGCTTTCCGCTAGTGCGGCACTGAATAACACTGGACCTAGCCAGACCTTATAGGAATGAAAAGCCTACAGCCTTCATTTCAAAATCCCTTCTCTCACCAGCAAATATTTAATGCTTCGGATATGGCTCCATTAGTAACTACATATCTAATTCTCAAGCATCCTCTGAATGAACTCAGGATAATAGAGTTTAGAGCTTACAAAGCCTGTGGCAATGACTGGTAACTGATGTCCTGTTGCAATGCAAAGTCTGAGATTAGGGGAGAGTTGTTCTGAAGGAACAGAGTTAGTCTTATCATTTGGCACTTGTGAACTGTTGGAAATTAAAGGACCCAAATTATTAAAGAAAATTTATTAGATTCATGGGGACAAGACTAGGGGTGGAAATACTATTTCATTCCTGGGGCAAAAACAAACAAACAAACATAAAACACACACACACACACATACACACACACACACACACACAACCAAACAAACAAACAAAAACAGGTTCTCCAACAGTCAGTAAACCCTCTGTGAAGAATAATAGATCAGCAAGACTTTTGTGCAATTTTCTGATAATATTCAAATTCCCCAAGTGTTTTGGAGGAATTATTTTACAAAGAAAGGCATTTGGAAGGGAGGGGGCTTGGTTTCGATGCAGGAAATGGGTTTTCTGTAGAAAAAAGTTTCCTGCACAGGAAACCTATTGTCAGGAAACACTTTTTTAAAAACTGTTACATGGAATATTTATTTCTTTTAACTTTTCTTTGAAATCACTTCCTCTTCCTTTTCTCACCTCAAGTCTAAGCATTGTGTGGCCTTCCAGATGCTACTGGACTTCAGTTTCCAGCAGCCCCAGCCAGTATAGGCAACAGTGAGGAGTGCTGGGAGTTTAACAACTTCTGAAGGCCCTCCCAATTTCCACCCATGTTCCAGCTAGAGAGAAGCAAGCAGCATGTGGAATCTAAAGAATGGCTGCCTGAGCTAACTTGCATTCAGGGAAATGACCTGTAATATTAATTGGCTATGATCCTGCATCAGAAGCTACAACTTGTAATTTTACAACAACAGAGCAGTGTCTTTGATATGATGCACAACTCTTCTAGTAAACTGTGATAATCCATACTGGAGTGCCCTGTGCTGTGTCCTGTTGTACAATGATAGTCCTTGTTGTGCAATGGGTCACTGCTCAAAACACCCTTACAGGTAATGAATGCTGTGTTGCATGATGGGACCCATGGTGCTATGTGGCTCCACTCTGAGAAGAAGAAGAAGAAGAAGAAGAAGAAGAAGAAGAAGAAGAAGAAGAAGAAGAAGAAGATGATGATGATTTGGAATGGCATTGTAGAGATATCATTTGATCTCACAGATGCCACCACAATGTGTCTCTCCAATTCCACTACTTAGCACCTATTAAAATGTGACTATGCTCCGCTGTGGGGTACAGTGGCTCAGTGGTTAAGATGCCAATTCTGATGATCAGAAGATTGGAAGGTTTGCAGTTCAAGGCCCGAGTGCTGCATGATGGAGTGAGCTCCTGTCACTAGTCCCAGCTTTTGCCAGCCTAGCAGTTTGAAAGCATGCAAATGCAAGAAGATAAATAGATACCACTTTAGTGGGAAGGTAACAACATTCCTTGCAATTATGCTGGCCACATGACCACTGAGTCATCTTTGGAAAAAATGGGCTCTTCAGCTTAGTACACTCCCTTCAGCTCTGTCAGCTCAGCTCCTTTTATATCGGCTCCTGAGGCCAGCCTCCACCTTTTCCTAGCCAGATCCTGACCGGCTACTTTGAAAATTCTATTCTGCCAGTGCTTCTCCACAGCATCATAAACTAACTTTATATCACACTTCAAGTTGGTTTATGATGCTGTAACTACCTAACAGGATACCAGCCATCATTTTAGGAAAAAACATTCAAAAATACTACAGAATCCTTATATTCCTGTAACCAAGTTAGAGACTCCATACTATCATCCAAGTCGATTTCTGTAAACATAACACTAAGATTTTTTTTGTCTTCCTTTTTATATGTGAAAATTCAGTAGAGTTAATCTTGTTTTATAGCTCTACATTCGCAACACTAACCACTTTTCTAGCATCAAATATTCTTACATGGAGAAAATACAGAAAGAAGACAGGCAAGTTTCTTGTTGCCCTCAAGGCTACTATCTAGAATATTCTTTCTGTGGCAAATGGATTTGATTTTTCCATTTTCAAATCCCATTGATTGGTTGATATTGTAGGTCTGAGAGTCAGAGTGGTGTAGTGCTTTGAGTAATGGACTACAACTTTGGAGATTGGAATCCCCAATCAGCCATGGTAATCCACTGGGTGACCTTGGGCAAGTCACATACTCTTTCAGCCTCAGAGATAAGCAAAGAATCTCAACAAATCTTGCCAAGAAAACCCCATGATAGGTTTGGAAATGACTGGAAAGAACACAACAGCAACACTGTTGCTCCATCTATGGTGTAGTGATACTTCTTGAAATACATCCGCTTGGACATCATGACCAGTCCCATGACACGCCACAAGAGACAGTACAAAAATTCAGGCAGTTGTGTTAAGCCATGAAACCAAATCAGTCTTTGCCATTTTTGTCTCTTTCAGAGCCAGGTCTTTTGTAATGTAAATGGCTCTTAACTTGCCCATGCAAGACCAAGACTACATTCACATTACATCAAAAATCCAATTTGACTGCTGTGGCTCAGTACTATGGAATTCTGGGAATAGTAGTTTGATGTGGCACTAGAGCTCTCTGATAGAAAAGGTTACATATCTCACAAAACTACAGTTTCCAGAATTCCATAGCCTTGAGCCATAACAGTTAAACTGGATTATTTCTGCAGTGCAGATGCAGCCCAAGTCACACCAAAATTATATTTTCTTACAACAGGACTATGTGAAAACAAGATATTACTTGGAAAATGCATACTTGTCTTTCCACACCCAATCCACTATTGTGTGGTGTGCAGATAAGCACAGTGAGAACAGGAAAGCTTATGAGTGTGAGGGTGGGGATGACTCTGTTAATTAAAACATATTGGAAGTTCAATCCAGTAGACCCCACTATGCTGGATGCAGAGCAGATGGGCTTGACACAACCATTAATAAAAGTAACAAGTGCACAGAGCTTGGAAATTTCCCTTTTAACTAGAATTTCCCATAATCCTAACAGTTTGGCATGCACTAAAATATTACGGAATATTAGCAGTAATGCACTGGCCTTGGGAAAATTATCATTTGGGACTACAACTGCTACCAGTAGAGAAAATACTGAGAGCTGTAGAGCAAAAAAGTAACTTTCCTAAGCTCTTTTTGGTGAATGCTGACATATAGTATTTAAGCTTTGAGTACATAGCAATTAAGCAAACATTCTTCAGGCTTTCTACATGCAAAGAAAACACATGTTACAACATAATGAACAGTGGATTTAAAACTAATCCTTTCACTGTCCATGATTATTGTTATTATTACATTTTATATAATGGACGTCTTTGCAATGGTTGCAATGGTCATTTCCAAAAGACTGTTGCCAAGTCACATCTCTCCGGTTAAGCCTCCCCAGCAGTTTTGCATTTCAAAATAAATTCCCAGTGTGAATCCAGACATCAGGATCCAAATTCACTTCATGATGAAAGCAGATGTGCAACTTAAAGAAAAATCATAATGGGAGATGTGGGGAGGGGATATGTGTCTTTCAGTGCAGGGGATACATCTTGATTTCAGACTGTATTTAGACAGAAAGAGAAGCCTTAAGAAAAAAGAAAATTATTAATTATAAAAAAATTCTGCTCAGCAATAGTTTTATTATTTATTAACCAAGAATGACATATGGAGCAACTGGTAAAAAGCAGTAGCAAAGAAGTATCTAATATGCCCCTTGTAGAAGCCAAATGATGATGATGAAATCTCTGTGTGTGGTCCTTATCTTTTCAAATAAGCTCCTGGGGAGGATGAGTGGTGAGTGTGCTGTATTAGGACAAGAAGGACATGGAAGACCTGGAGCTCAGTGCTAAGTCAGGCAGTCTTTCATTGCCTCTCTGTGCACACAACTTTACAGGGTAGTTATGAAGATGAAATGGGGATAAAATGAGGATAAAATGCCCCTTTTCTCCTTTGAAGAGGGGCACGATATAAATGTAATACAGGCATTCTTCAGTTAGCACAACCTCTGACAAAGCAGCTCCTTTTTCAAAAGTTTTTGACTGCCCAGCCCTGTCTTGTCCTCTAGCTAGCTGGAAGATTTTTTTAGTGGCATTGATGTTAAGAGGGTGGTGCAGGGGGGCTACAGAAACAGACTTTCACTGCTGGAGTGCAGCAATGTGTATGAGGTAAACAATGCACTAAAGCTTCAGCTGGGATAGAATGGGATTTAATTCTGGTTGGTCCTAATGTAGCTATGTATGTGTGCTCCTCTTCAAAGAGCAAGGTAAACAGTAGCTGTCTCCAGACTTCCTTACCTGTATGCACAAATAGCAAAACACAGAGAAAAAGGGAAAGCAGATAAACCTGTTTCACCACCTACTCACAGGATGTGAAAAAAAAGTATAGGTCTGTACATCTGGCACCAAAATGGAAATCATAAGAAAAGTGGAGTCTGGCAAAAGAAACAATCATCCCTAGATGCAACTTGGAAGAAACTTTCATATGATGTCTGGATGATTCAAAATGTTCTTTTTCACTTATACAAGGCTCATCTGACCAGGTTGCTTCTTTTCACATGTTCATAGTGTTAGTTCTGGATGAAAGAGTTCCCCAAATATGTTAAGCTGCTTGTCTTTCTTGCTGTCTAAGCATCTATTCCTGTTCTTTCCATGACAGCAACCTGACATGGACTCAGGCTTTCCCAGCAAGGTATTGTGTTAGTAAGCAGGTGAGGGAAAGTGGAGGAGGTGAAGTAGCTGTGGCTTATAAAAACTATCTTAACATCACCAGATTACTTGTGTCATGTCCCATAACTGTTATGGTCCATGCCATGGATCAGATTTAGAGAACTCTGTAAAAATAATTGGGAGTGCATAGATTGTATACATTGCAGCAGGGTTGTTGTTCAGATGGGGTGGGGGTATGTTTTTGGTTGGTGTTCACATGTTAACAGCTGCCATACCTGTTATGTCTTACCTGTTACCATAGTATCCATCTGATAGGATGCCCAGTGTCCAACCCAGTTGCTGTATAGTGTGCTTGGGAACTTACTGTCATAAGGATATTATTTGCTTTGGTGGATTGCTATAGGCAATGGTGAATTGACGTTAAAATGGACTGGTAGGTTAAATGACTTTTAAATGCTAGATCAAAATGAATGCCTATTTATGTAACAAGAAATTGATTGTATATATGGAAAACAGTCAACCCCATATTATGAATGGGGATGAGGATATATGAAAGAGATAAGTTTATCACACAGGTCATGAGGAACGAAAATGGAGTGGAACAGAAGGGAGCGGAAATGGGACGGAATGGGAAAATCACTCATATGGTTGCATGGGAGAACACTGCAGTTGCTGACAGGAGTCCCCAGTCTGTTCCGCATCTCTCCCACAGCAGCCGATTTTGAAGAACTGTTCAGAACAGTTCTCAGAAATCGGCTGCTGTGGGATGGATGTGGAATGGGTTGCGGACGCCCGGCTGCAACTGCAGCATTCTCCCGTACAATAATCTGTGTGATTTTCCTGTTCCATTCCATTTCCGCTCCCTTCTGTTCCACTCCATTTTCATTCCCCAAGGCTCATGCGATAAGCTTAAGATATATGTTATGATAAAGTTCATTAGCAGCTCAATGTTAGATCATTTTATAGAGTCTGCTAAAAGGATTATTGTGTGTGCTATGACAATATAATGGTCAACCCAGGGCAGGTTGAAAACAGTAAGACAGCCGGGGTGCTGTCGCTGTGAGAAAAGAGACATGTTGGAGTTTATCACATGACCAATTTTTTACTGAAAAACCGAACGCAATTATGGAGTTTTGCACAATTGTGTGATTTCTCATTACATGCAATTGCTGGTTTTGCGAATGCAATCATGAGGTTTCGCCCGATTCCATGATGTCTCATTACATGCAATTCCTGGTTTTTGCAAACAAAATGGGAGTTTTCACGTAATTGCGTGAAAGGTTATTATATGCTTTTGCTTAATGTGCGAATGTGGTCCGAACACAATCAGAACATAGGCAAATTCGGTGAACTAGCGGACTTACAATTCCTATTCCCTGGCAATTTCGTATTCATTTCGCTTTTTGGGGGGGTGTGATAGGCATTTCTGTTCATCTCCAATTTCGCCATCTTTACTACAATTCCCATGATCCCTCATGGCACTGGCTTTTCCTTTTTACTTCCTGTAGTCCCCAAAATGTTTTGCCATGCATGAACAGGTGGTCAGAGGAGGGAGCACTTTTATGCTCATCTAGTGCCAGCTTTCCCCTCATCTTTTTGCGTGATTCCTGCCTTCCAACAGTTGCCATAGCAATGCCTCCTTCACTTGCCCAGTTAAGATGAGGTCCCCAAGGGCTATCCAAACAGACCCCCCATCTGCCCTGGTTCTCATTCATTCCATAGAATTCGTGCATGGCACCACTTGTCCAGGTAGATAAGAATTGGCACTGTTACAGTGATTTCAAGATGACACTCACGTCATGGGGCATGGGGTCCTGAGAGTCTTCTATTCTGACCCATAACATGCAGCATGCTTTGATGGGGAATTCCTGCATGGCACACCAACATCTCAGCGCACATGGGGCTTTGGGCACTGGTCCAACATGGAGGATGCTTTGATGGGGAATTCCTCCATGGCACACCAACATCTCAGCGCGCATGCAACTTAGGACGCGGGGCCAACATGGAGGATGCTTTGATGGGGAATTCCTGCATGGCACACCAACATCTCAGCGCTCATGGGGCTTTGGGCACCAGTCCAACATGGAGGATGCTTTGATGGGGAATTCCTGCATGGCACACCAACATCTCAGCGCACATGCGACTTAGGACGCGGGGCCAACATGGAGGATGCTTTGATGGGGAATAGCCACTATGCCTAGCATAAGGTTTGGGACTCTGCCAGGAGGGCAGATGAGGGGTCTCTCCCTTCCTTCCCATTCCTGGTCGCAGTGGCACCCAAGATCCCAACAGATGTGGGAGATCCTGTTGCAGTCTGGGAATCACATGGTGGTGTTGCCAGGGCTCTTGCACATTCCCTTTGAATTCTTATAATGAAATGTATGGAAGGAGGCAGAGGACTCCTCGGGCAAATAATAATGATGATAATAATAATAATAATAATAATATTTATTTATTTATTTATTTGTATCCCGTCTCTGCCTGTGTTGGATATACAACCGCCATCTTGGCTGCATGGCTTTAAGGTAAGCTAGGTAGGGGCCAGCAGGAGCTGAGGCTTGCAACTCTAAAATGGGCTTTTTTGGCTGCCACAGAGCATCCCACAATGAAAGCAGAAAATGGCCTCTTGCCCTCGCCAGAGGGAACATGGCCCTGCCACCCACCACTAAACAGAGGCTGGATGGCCATATGTTGGGTGTGCTTTGATTGAGAGTTCCTGCATGGCAGGGGGTTGGACTAGATGCCCCTTGAGGTCCCTTCCAAATCTAGGATTCTATGAATAGCATTGGCCTTTTTAGCTGTCACATCGCACTATAGACTCATGTTCAGCTTATGGTCTACTTGGATTCCTAGATCCCTTTCACACATACTTTCATTCATCCAGGTGTCCCCCATCCTATATCTGTGCATTTCACGTGAAAAGGAGCAAGAAGTAAGTACAGCAAGTAGAAGCTTTCAGCTGGTCGCAGGCTTTCACGTGAAAAGGAGCAAAATAAAAGTACAGCAAGTAGAAGCTTTCGCACGATTGCGTGAAAACTACCAGCAAAAGGCTAGTACTGCAAGTAAAAGCTGCAAGTAAAAGCTTTCATGTGATCATGTTATAGCTACTTTTACATTTAAGGGAGGAACCGGAAATTGCAGAGGGAATACCCAAAATCAATGACCTGGAAGTACATGAGGTCACCATTGCATCGGTTGAGAAGTGGGCATGCGCAGGAGAGCAATTTCGCATTTAGAAATCCACTGGTGTAATAAGATATTCCTGAATGCTTTTGTATAAATGTATAATAATGTATAATAAGCTTTCGCGCAATCGCGTGAATTTAGAATCCATAGCGCAAATTACTTTCGCGAAATAACCTAGGCATGTCATTGTGTGATGCACTTTCACGCAATCACGCGAAATTCCGAATTGAATACGAAAATTACTATTGTGAAATTGAGATAAATTCCTCACATGTGATAAACTCCGTTTACAGTTCTGGCCATCTGGATGCTACCCTATCTGGAAGGGATGAGAAAAGGGAAAGAATGTAAAGTTTTGGAATTATAGTACAAACAATGTAGTGGGGGGAATTAAATTAAACTGACCAATGATAGCTGTTGCTTGAATTCATGGGCGGGATCCACAAAAGAACTGTATAAAGGTGTGTGTTACCAAATGTACTACAGAGTTGACAATATTCCAAAGTCATTAGTGCTTGTTATTCTATGTCTTCTTTTCTTCAACAAATCCGTACTGAGAAATACTCCAGAGCTTGGTTATTTGTGAAAGAATAGTTTGTTTAGCAGAGTCATGACAACTTGTTAGGGAGCTGAACCACACTAAGTGTGTATACCTGATCCTGAAGAAATGGGATAGACTGGAGATTCTATCAATATATCATCCAGTCCAGTGCCTATCAGATTCCTGTGCCAAGGTCACAGAACTGGTATTGGAGTTGGTGTGGAAGTCACTCAGAAATTTGTGCTTGGTAGATTTCCTCATCCCATTTGAGAATAGTCTGTCATGTTTACATGGCAGCCACATAAAACATAAGCCTATCCCAACTGGTTTTAGTGTCCACACTTTCAGCAGACCACTTCCTTTATGCTTTCAGCTTGGAGCACATGGATCTCTGTGTTGAGGTGATCAATACCTCTGAGTTGTCATGAACAGATCATTTTCTGGTCAGAGTTAGCATCATGGCTATTATCTGTCCATGCAGCAGTGGTGCATTTATTATAATGGTCTGCCCTTGAAGACTATCTCTTTCATCAGAATTCCAGAAAACTTTAGAGGTTTTTATGGCTGGTATCACCAAAAATCCTGTTGAAGCCTTGACCAGTAGATGGAATCAAGAACTAACTCAGGCTGTTGACATGATCACCATTAAATGTCTTATCTGACTTGTTACTAACAGGGTTCCTTGGTACACAGAAGTTCTCAGGGAGCTGAAGTGGGAAGGATGATGACTGGAGTGCAGATGATGGAAAACTCATATTCTCTATTCATACTGTGTTTGTGAAATTGCATCCTGCTGAATTATTTAGGGTGGTGAGAAATCTAACTCAGACACCTGTCACCCATATTGGCAGTGAAAATTAACATCTATAGAGCTGCAAAGTCATCATGTGTGTTTGTGTGGTGTGTGTGACAAGGCTAGGACATGTAGAAAAATGTCCTCAAGGCCAGACACCAAGATGCGGATTCTGTACTTACAACCTGTGGGCACAACTCAGCACAATGAGGTAGTGGCTTATGCCATGTGCTGGGAAAGTCACATCAGCCCAGGATATATAAGGCTGTGTCTTAATGTAAACAAATGGGGGTTACAGTTGTGGGTTACAGCAGTGGATTTCAGAGTAGTTGCTGAGTTGTTGTGTGAGAGCTATTGAGAGTCAGAGAGGAACTTTGTTTTGTTTGTACAGTTCCTACTTCTGTATATAAGTTCTGCTTAGCACCTTGTAAATAAATCTCTTCACCTTTGAGCTGTCTGGTCCAGCTTCTTCATTGTTTATTCCACACTGGTATCTAAGTGCCTGAGTGTAGATACTGAAATCTCATTCAAGCCTTTTTATCAGAATGACAACATCTTTCCCCCAAATCTAATTGCAGAGCCGGCAACAGTTCATTGTGTTGACTTAAATTATAATTTCACAGGTAAAGTCTCTTGCCTAAAAACTGACCTAGATGTCATTATTATAGAAGTTGTCAATAGAGGATTAGGACTTAGAATGGCAGATATGAAGGAACTAGACTGAAGGCACCCAAGATGATAATCGTCACTTTAGGAATTTTTTTAAAGAGCAGACTTCTGGGTCTCCAAATTTGGATTTCATTGTTTGTATTTTGGTTGTAGAAAATAATCACCTGAGTACTTGCATTGAGGTTAACAAATTTGATCCAGTTTGAGTAATTTTTTCCCCACCTCCAATGAATAAAGTCATTAAATATTTCCAATATTTTGGTTCTGACACATCTTTAGGGCAAATCCAAGACATTTTATTGTCTGAGGTGAAAGGCAAGATGTCCCTTTCCCCATTTTGATTAACTGTTTTTATATAGAATCATAGAATCATAGAGTTGGAAGAGACCACAAGGGCCATCCAGTCCAAACCCCCTGCCATGCAGGAACTCCCAATCAAAGCATCCCTGACAGATGACCATCCAGCCTCTGCTTAAAGACCTCTAAGGAAGGAGACTCCAATACACTCCGAGGAAGTGTGTTCCACTGTCAAACAGCCCTTACTGTCAGGAAATTCCTCCTAATATTGAGGTGGAATCTCTTTTCCTGCAGTTTGCATCCATTGTTCCGCATTCTAGTCTCTGGAGCAGAAGAAAACAAGCTTGCTCCTTCCTCAATATGGCATCCCTTCAAATATTTAAACATGACTATCATATCACCTCTTAACCTTCTCTTCTCCAGGCTAAACATCCCCAAATCCCTAAGGCGTTCCTCATAGGGCACAGTTTCCAGACCCTTCACCATCTTAGTTGCCCTCCTTTGGACACGCTCCACTTTCTCCACATCTTTTTTGAATTGTGGTGCCCAGAACTGGACACAGTATTCCAGGTGAGGCCTGACCAAAGCAGAATAAAAATGTTATTTATAAATGTTTTATATAAAATGAAATACTGGCAAAAATACAGTAAGCACCAATACACTTGGGGACAACAGGATAGCTCTGGTTTATGAGACACAGATACTTCTCTTGCCCAAACGTTTCTGCTACCTCTTGCCACTCAACATCAGCAACCTGAAGTAACCTCCTCAGTCTGATGGAAGATCTGATCCTGCTCAGCCTATTTTACTTGCGGATGCTTGTGATGTTATCAAAAGCATACCAGATTCTGCAGCAGTGAGATCAGATGAGGTTTCAAACCTCAACAACAGAGAAAAGACAAGGCTGGCAAGGAAAGAAATAGGCTCCAAACCAAAACAACAAACTTTTGACAAATGTGGAATACTGGGTAAAAATGTAACATAATGAGTGAAATACTATTCTAAACATAACAAACAAGAGTAAGAATGTGCCCAGTTTTATGACTAAAAACCATTATTTCACCTAAGTCCCACAAGGTTTTGGTCTACCATTTCCATTTTCAGGTGCAGTGAGAGCTCCCTCTTCTGTTGTAATCTGCTTTGACACCTTCTCAGGGTTCTTTTTAGGGGCAGACACAACAGTCTATTTCTGTTTCATGTCAGTTTTACATGTGTTCATAAATCCATTATATCTAGTTCCTGTATTAATCTGTGATGATGATGATGATGATGATGATGATGATGATGATGAGAAAAATTAGGAAATATATCCTTAAATGGGTGGTTTTGGAACATTTACTCACAAAATGTGTGTGTGTGAATCCTAACGTATCTATTTTACAGGTATGTTTGGTATCTTGGCTCTTTTGAGCCAAGAAATAATTTCATCACAAAATTCAGTGACAAGTGAAATCCAGATGCTAAATATATTCTAATCTGGACATCAATCCAGGAAATACAAATCAGTTTATTTCTTATAAAATATGGACCAATAAAAGCTGTGGTCATCCTGTAAATATAAATAAATTATGCTTTTTTTATTGGGAACAGAGACCACCTTATGATGAAATGTACTTTCAAGACTCATTGCTAACTCCTAGGTATATAAGACAATGAGACACTGATAATTTCAAAGTAATGGGGGGAAACCCTATAATAACAATGGTTCAAAATCCTTGCTTGGATGGATTTAAATTTCAGAAGCAGAGCAATGGTAATCTACGTTGCTCATATGAAAAGCAATAAATCTATCCATATTGTAAACCATAATGTTGGAGAATCAGGATTACTTGGAGAAAAGGGCTCTTCTCTTAAGACACATTGCTTAGCAGTGATAGAGGAGCTGGGGCCATTCTTCTGAATTTTGTTAACCCTATAGGAGAATGCCTGAACATTGTGACATAAGTTATTTTAATTTCAGTGTGATTTAATTTTAACTTACTTAGGCTAGGGGTGTGCTGTCTTAAATGATTTTTTCCTTCAGAGGAGAATGAATAATGGAATTAATTTTCTACCTGTTGTCAAACTATTTAAAAGAATGTGAAGAAAGTCCTGGCAGCAAGGTAGTGGGGAAAATAATTGATGGCTGGCAAGGGTATAGCTTTCCACAATCATCTGTCAGCCCCGCTCGTCCCCCCCCCCAAATGCCCACCCAGCCATACAATATTAGGAGGGTGGAAGGCAGGTGAGGATCAGGCAGACTATAAGCTTTCATGATCATGACTAGGCTCCTTCCCCCTTACCCCAACTGATATCAGGAGGATGGACATGGAGATGAAAATGGGTCAAGAGTCAATAGCTTTCCAGAATTAGCTCAGCCTTCCCCCATCCACATGTTCCAGAAGAACACCCAAGCAAGCAGATTTGTCCTTGTAATATATGTTCTGATAGTGCTGGATCATGATACAGATATTACCATCATGCTCTGGATATCAGAAAGTAGCCCACAATGATTTTCCTTACTTAGCTGCCACTCCCTTTCCTATTTTAGACATAGGGAGAAGGTGAGTCTGTGCAGGTGAGTGTGCCACAAGTAATTTTTGAGTCCATTTGAGGCCTGGGACAAAAGCAAGAAAGAAGCCTGAGGACAAGTCTCCTTGTCAAGATGTTCAAGAAGCCCCTTTCTCATTTTTTCCTTACAGTCTTCACATATTCTTCCCATCCCTAATTTAGGCTGACATCGTGTATCAAATGCAGTGTGTATAGCTTCACATGAGTGTGTGTCCTTTTTTAAAAAAAATGTATAAGAAGCTATAACTAGCACAAAAATAAGAGATATAAATATATGTACATATGCAAACATATATTTTACTAATTTATTGTTCAATATCCAAATTAGAACACCATACTCCAATAGTGGCTGTATATCATATTATTATGGGGTACTCACCAATGGCTTCTCTTCATCATGGAGTGAGGTAACTAGTGGAATGCCACATGGATCTATACTAGGCTCTGTGCTTTTCAACATCTTTATCATTGACTTGGATAAAGGAAAAAAACAAGCATGCTGATTAAATTTGCAGATGATACCAACCTGGGTGAGATAGCTAATTCCCCAGATGACCTTGACAGAAGAGAGGGCTGAGCTAAAACAAACAAGATGAATTTCATCAGGGAGAAATGTAGGGTACTACACTTGAGTAGAAAAACTGAAATGCATAGATATAGGGTGGGAGACACCTGGTTCATGTGAATGGGATCTAGGAGTCTTACTAGACCACAAGCTGAACATGAGTCAGCAGTGTGATGTGGCAGCCTGGAAAGCCAATGTGATTCTTGGTTGCATCAACAGGAGTCTAATATCTAGATCAAGGGAAGTGACGACTGGTCAGGCCTCACCTGGAATACTGTGTCCAGTACTGGGCACCTCAATTCAAGAAGGATGTTGACAATCTGGAACATGTCCAGAGGAATGTGACCAAAATGGTGAAAGGTCTGGAAGCCATGCCCTATGAGGAGTGGCTTAGGAAATGTATAGCCAGATGAAAAGAAGGTTACGAGGGGACATGACAGTCATGTTTAAATATTTGAAGGGGTGTCATATCAAAGAGGAAATACATTTGTTTTCCATGACTCCAGAAACCAAGTCAAGGACCAATAGATTCAAACTACAGGAAAAGAGATTCTACCTAAATCTCAGCAGAAACTTCCTGATGGTCAGAGCTGCTTGACAGTGAAATATGCTCCCTTGTGGTAGAGTCTCCTTCTGTGGAGGTTCTTAGACAGAGGCTGGATGGCCAGTGCTATGATTGTGCCTTCTTTCATGGCAGGGGGTTGGACTGGATGGCCCTTGTGGTCTCTTCCAATTCTATGATCTTATGATTCCATGATCCTGTGAAGAGGTCAAGCTCACATTTGTGCACATTTGTAGTGTTTGGATGGCAGACCACCAACAATTACGAAGTGCTGTAAGCTATATTTCAGAGGAAGGAACTGACAAAACCACTTTGGGGTATTCCTTTCATAAGAATACTATAAAATTTATGGGGTCACCATAAGTTGACAAGTGAATTGAAGGCACAGTTACACATGATAGATAGACGAAGAATATAACATTCTGAATGGGAATTTTTATTGCACCAAATCATTAATACTGGAAATATTTAAGTTTTGATAATAATTTTGAAGTTAAAGAAAGAGCTTTAGTGAGCAGAAACAAGGTTCCACAATGACTTTATTATCTCTGAGTTTATGGAGAACTGCCACACAACTGTGATTGTTCAAGGTAACCGCTCAATCAAAAAGAGAGGAGTGGAGCAAATCAGCTAACTCAGGTCATCCTTCTCTTCTCTTCATTACTCTTACCAATTGAAGGTTTTTATGCTGGCATTATCAAATGTACGAGGATATTTTTCTTTCCTGATACTAATCCTATGGGCCACAATACTGCTGCCTGGCACACTGGACATTGTATTGGATCATTTTTCTAGTTGCTGTTTGGGGATGATTTTTGGCTGAAGAAACAGTTTGCAGGATTCTATGTGAGAGGGCAAACGGCTACATTTCTGCATAATTTGGGGCATTTTTTTAAAAAAAATGGGGCAGGCTTGGGGGACTTTAGGGGACTGGTAGAAGATTAATTTTAGGGGCTAAAATATGGAATTTGAATTCTGCTTGTTCCAAATAGGGTGCATTTTCCTCATCTATGCTTAATCCCCTGGATGCTACCAATAAATTGTTCTTTAGTCTCAAGAGCATAATTAAATGCTCTGCCATCTTTCTGACTCATGTAGTCTTTGGTGGGTAAATGGATAGCTGTGGGCTGCATGCAACCCCCAATGCTGTTTCCATAGGCCCCCAGGGATTGATAATTGTTTCACAAAATTTTAAAAAATTGTTCCCAAATTCCCCTAAACACCATCTGGGGGCATGGCAAAATGGCTGGGGAGGAATAAATGAAAGGTATTTGGGAGCATTGAGGTGATCGTTTTTTGTGAGGTATGTGTGGTGATGGTTCAGACCTTTAAAATATTCTGAGCAGTGATAATCTCTCCCCAGCCTTCCATATATATATATATATATATATATATATATAAAAAAATTCTGTATGGTGGGTGATATTCATTGAGAAAGCAGCTGGAGAGGGAAGGGTAAATTGGGGCCTGCCCAGTTTACAGATTACTGTTTAAGCTCCTTTGTAAATGTATATTTCTATACTTATACATTGAACCAGAAAGTCCTGTCTGCAATTGAGTTTAGAATGAGGGCTTTCAGGACCCCTATTTTCTTTGTAACTACATTTGAAAAACATGTGGAAATCATTTCAAAATGGCTTTCCTCATTTCCTAAATAAACTCATTAGCAATGTAAGGATAAGTAGGTGAATCTTGCCTGTCTCTTCTGTGAACAATTACAGGCTATAAAACCTAAGAGGCCCAGCAAAGCTTTGCTGCCTGTCTTTCTGAAATGAACGAAATCATGCAGATAGTGTCATTAAACATTACTGATTTGATACAGTAATCTAAATGCTAAAGCATTTGCATCTAGGTTGGCAGGAATGGCTAGGATACAAAGAAACATTAGAAGCAGGAGATAATATATCAGCACTTTCTTTCAACGTTTGCACAAGCTAACAGACTTCTTATGCTGAAGCACCACAGTGTGTTAAATGTTGGCTTACTGTAGTTTTGTGTGAATATAAAGTGTAGCCAAAAGTCTTTCTAGGGCAATTTTATTTAGCTCAATTTATTGAGTCAGCTATAAGGACCATCAAGATTGCTTCCCTTATGAGAAGAGAGCAAATGAATTAGTGTAACAAATGATAAGCAAGAATCCCCAAGAATCCCAGTTTATTGCTTAACAACAACAAAAATGCAACCTGATAGTTACTTTGGTTACTTCTGCCCATGGGAGGAGCCAAGGGGACAAAATCAGGCAACATGCATGCTACTTGTGAATGATATGCCCGGATTTTCCAGATTCAGAATTATTATTATCTGTGAGCACACCCACTATGAGTAACACAATGAATAAGAGACATACCACAGCACAGAGTCTCTCATAACCCATCAAAAACTTTTTTGAAAAGCTGTACAAAGATTTTCATGGCAGCCTGTGTGAATGGAAGAACTTATTTTGATCTGAGATTAGCCCTTTATACCAGTGAGATAGGTTTCCACTAGCACAGAACTGGGGAACCTTTGGCTTTCCAGATGTTTTAGATGACAGGTTCCCATATTCCTTACCTTTGCCCATGCTGCCTACGATTCCTCAAAGTGAAAACCAAAACACTTGGAAGCACAAAGGTTTCTGATGCCTGCACAAATAAAAGGATACCTCTGGAGCCAAGATTATATCTTGAGACTGTCAGAAATCTTTTATGCTCCCAACTTGCCAAAGGTTTCTGATGCCTGCACAAATAAAAGGATACCTCTGGAGCCAAGATTATATCTTGAGACTGTCAGAAATCTTTTATGCTCCCAACTTGCCAAACATATAGATGATTGCAGACATTTAGAGTTTTGTTCTAGTGTCAGACCAGGTGGGAAATGGGAAAAACATGGCTAGGACTTCCCACAATCTTGCTGTCTTATGCATGTGTAAGTGCCCTTATGCAAACAGGTGGGCATTTTTGGTTGATGCATAATAAAAGTATTTAGGTGAAGGTGATAAAGGTAGAGTTATTCAAAGGGTGTCATTACACAGTGTGCATTAACGACATAGATGTGCATTGTTTGTGCAGTGATTCAGTTCTGTACATCTGGGTGAATCAGATTGGATCATCTCAATGTGTGCAAGCAGGTTTACAGCTTACCAACTGTGCCACTTTCCCAGGTAAATTCCCTGGAGCACTACAATTTGGTTTCTTGGCAAAACCTTGCAGCAGGGGTGGACAATTTGTGGCTCTGTGTGATCTCTAAGTTGCATGGCAGCCTATAAACACCCTAA
The DNA here is from genome assembly GCA_034509955.1 of Urosaurus nigricauda. Classification (NCBI taxonomy): domain Eukaryota; kingdom Metazoa; phylum Chordata; class Lepidosauria; order Squamata; family Phrynosomatidae; genus Urosaurus; species Urosaurus nigricauda. The sequence goes on from JAOEGL010000003.1 coordinate 62,806,235, forward strand.
ATAAATATAAACAAATAAATTGGGAGGCAGCTGGCATACATCCCAGAAAAAAGATGCTTTCATTCAAATATATTGATGTTTCAGAGCTTCAAAAGTAATAAACTTTCTTTTTAAAATCCTTTTATCCCCTAGATGTACTGTAACACTTAGACTTTCTCACAAACTCTGGAGATTATCAGTTGCGGGGGGGGGGGGGGGGAGAAGAAAAAGGGAAAATCCCAGGATAATTGTGTGATTATGCATCACATTTTCAGATGATGTCGCACAAAATCAGGATTTCTCCTGGGAAGAACCAGCAATTAAACAGGAACAAACTTTTCATGGGACATCTTGTGAATAGCTTTGTCAATATCGTGATTGAAGCACAATTGCCAGGGTGCAAAAGGCAATCATGCTTCATTTATGGTATTGGGGAAGCAATACAGGCATTTTGAAGGGGCAGCACCGAAAGGGGATCGTTCCCTTTAGAAGTGGCTGCGGGCAGCTGCCAGGGCTATTTAAATTTTAAAGGGCTTTTGGCAGCACTGGCTGGGGATCTTTTTATTTAGAAGTGGCTATGGGCAGAAACCAGGGCTATTTAACAGTTAAAGGGCTTCTGATAGCACTGGCCAAGGAATTCTTCCATTTAGTAGTGGCTGTGGGTAACAGCCAAGGCTTTTTAAAATTTAAAGGGCTGCAGGAAGCAGCCCAGGAAATTTAAAATGGAAATGGTGCATGCATAAAACGGTAAATTACAATGTAACATTGAATCAATCGCAGATATGTGTAGAAATCAATAGTGCAATTCTAGGGGGTTTGACATGTGTTTTCATGTGAGAGCGTGACTGTATGAAAACACTGAGCTCTATAGCTCAATTGTGTGTGTGTGTGTGTGTGTGTGTGTTGGGGGTTTTTTGTTTGTTTTTTGTTTTTTGTTTTCACTACCATGATTATTTTTGAATTGGCCCTGGTATGATAATCTCCTCTACACACACAATTAGAAAATGTTTCATTTGAAATAATCAAACTAACTTCAACTAATTTGTGTCTCAGGATTATTTAACAAGAACAAATCAGTGCTGTAAATTCACTCATTTTCTAAGCATCTATGTAAAATTAGGGATAAATGTTGGAAATAAATGTTGAGTGAGCCATATATCTGCTGTTTATCAGCTGTAGTTATCCTTAACTTTAATGTTCTTGAAAACTAGACCACCCTAGTGTACAGGTATTACAGCTGGCCATGCACAATCCCTTTCTATATAATGTAATTTAACTTTTATTTAGCATCTGAGTTATTTATTTATTTTAGCTAAGAGAAGATTCACATAACCTGAAGTTCACACATCTCTGTTACATTATTTGGCTTATGGATAATCCATTCAGCAACCCACTTGCAAACCAATGACAGTTTATATTAATTTTCATGATCCTGTACAGAAAAAGGTAGCTAAACATTTCTAACTCTTAAAAAAAGTAAAACCATTTATTGAGTTTTATGCTCCACTCTCAAAGTGAAGCTGACACTTTGCCTTTTTCAGAGATCTTTTTTTTTTTCATTTTTATGAGTAATAGTAAAAATCATACCACCCTTCTAAGGATTATCTTAATCACCAAATTGCTGATGCCCACTTTGCAAAGAGCTATCTTGGATTATATTGTGTGTGTGTGTGTGTGTGTGTGTGTGTGCTAAAGCAAACTATCCTGTGACATCTTTGCCCTTGACTCAAGCATTTACAATCCTAACTAGTAGACAAAATCTACCTAGTTGGGATATCATCTTGCTTAATAGAAGATTTATTGCTTTTTTCTATGCCTGTTGAGCAATGTACAGTTTTTATGCATCTTTTCCCCAAACAAATATTCCTGGCTAAGCAGTTCACCCTGGCTACACACTTCCACTCAAAGCCAGCTTTCAACCAGGGATATGTTTGGTGAGTTAATTCATGTTGATCTGTCTGATTTTTGCACATTGAAGGAACTTCCATTACATTTCATAGTTTTATTGTGGAGTATCACTTGCAGCAATACACAATGAAAGGAGAGGAAGGAAAGGAAAGTTGTCCTTGGCAGGAACTGTGGGGTTTTGTTATATGGCTGGCTCTTGGATATGGTTACAGCACAGAGAAACAGACCTGTTCTGTTTTATGACCCATGAGAAGAATGCTGAACTTCACTAAAGAATATATTTCTGAAATTGTAGCCAAGACTCTAAAACTCCACATCTGATGTTATACACTGATTGTGATACACAACCCTTGTGTTTCATGGCAATGTTGCACAAGTAAATGCACAAACCAATGAGAAACCTAATGCGCAAAATGATGGATGTTTGCAACAACACCACACTCTATTTCCACAGCCTCAAACTGAATGTAGATGTTCTACATCAAACAAAAGTGTCCAACATCTTCTGTAAGGGAATTGATACCTTCATAAGACACCAGCAGGACTCTAGTCAATGTCTTTATGGCAGTATGCAAATGTGAGAATCTCACCTGTTGTCAGCTTGAGGAATCCATAGAAAAACAGAGGGCTCAAATCAGTTCCCTCATCAGATGATCAAAGTTTTCAGAAGTGAGTTTTCTACCTTGTGTTTATCTTTTATAGAAATTACAAGAAAATGTTATGAATGCATTTTTGGACCACACCCTTCATAGCTTTCTTTGTAAGTTAAGAAGGATAGTCCATGTATGACAGCATACTGGGTCTACATTTACTAATTAGGACTGAAACAATGGTGGCCTGTGATTCCCATGTCAGTAGGGCAGTGAATCCACCCTAGTCTTATATTGCTTAAAGAGCTATGTAAGGTACTGAATCACTGGCCCGTTTTACACGGGCAAAAAAAGGCGCTTTTAGGGCTAAAAAGCCCGCATTTAGGGTTAGGGAGGGCGTAGCCTTTACACCCTCCCTAAGCCTAAAACGCATGGACGCCGCCATTTAAAGATGGCGGTGTCTACATGGAGGCGCCATACAAGCGTCATCACGTGCGCAGCGTTTTGACGCGCTGCGCACGTTTTGACGCTCTGGCGGTGCGGGAGGGCGCCAATCGCGCCCTTCCCGCGCCGCAAAAAAAGAGCTCGATCCCGGAGCTCTTTTTTGCGGCGGGTCGTTGCGGCGGGATGAGGCCTCTGGGGCTGCCCGTGTGGCAGCCTAGGCCTCATCTCGCCGCTAGAAGGGGCGAGTTTGGACCGCCCCTTTTAGCCAATCTAAAAAGCCCCCTTTTTCCCCAAAATAAGTTCAGCATCTTGAATAATTAATTTAAGTCTATCCAAAATCCAAAGTTGCTCCAGCATCCCATTGACATGGAAGCCATCAACTGCCACTGGGCCTAAATTTAATTATCACTTCCAAGCCAAGTAGACCCCACTGGGAAAATACATTACTAAATGGTATATGAACATGCATACATAATATAAACATGTATATACATTCCACTTATTCTTGGTCCACTCTAACGGAAGATAGTAAATTGATACAAGCCAAAGTAACAGGGAAATCAGTTGCCTTATCATAAAGTGTGAGTTACAGACAAATCTTATTCTAATGGCACATACTTTAAAGAGTGTTAATAAGCAGGAAGAAATTGGGTAAAAATTGTAAAAGAAAATGTAACTTACAGAAGAAGTAGATTTGCTATGCGTTCCAGCGATGAATAGATTCTGCAGCAAAAGATGTTGAATTCTGTCTTGGATAAAGTTGTGGTCCAAAACATCTGGAAGGGCAAATGTTCTTCACCCTTGGAATAGAACAATGTTTTTTTGATAAGGAAGTCTTGTTGGTTCCAAGGACCTTTTGTCTCACTAAGAAACACAAATAAGATGAGGCTCTCTGGTTGATGCAGCTGCATAAGGCTCTTGTTATATGATATGACATAATGTCAGTCTAAGAAGTTACACCATCTGGCAGACGTATAGGTAGGCTAGTCAATGGTCTAGGCCAAGACCTGTGGCCCTCCACGTTCTGACAACCTACCATTCCCACCATGACTCACCACCAGCCAAGCTGAAGGAAATTTTAACCAGGCTCATGAGAGCTTGGTTGTAGCTCCTCCCTTTGTGGTGATGCTACTGGTAGCTACAACAAAGCTCATGTGAGCCGGGCTAAAACTTCCTTCAGCTTGGCTGGTGGTGAGCCATGATAGAAATGGTAGTTTGTCAGAACCTGTAGGACCGTAGGTTCCCCATCTCTGGTCTAGGCCCTAAGTTAAATAGCCTCATACTGGCTCTGCCAGTGTTGGAGAAGAACAGATAGTAACACACATTCCTTAAGAAGCAAGTGTTGCCTCACTTGGAAATCCAATGATTTCACTATGGAGTTTATCACATGGGAGGAATTTCTCTCAATTTCAAAAGAAATGGAAGTCAGGCCAGTTCGGAATTGAGTAAATTTGCTAGTTCAGCGAATTTACTTGATTGCGTATTGACACTGTATTGCGTTCAGAACTGCCCGAAATTGCTTCCCAGTGCCTGAAGTTGTGTGTGATAGTTTCTCATGCAATCACGCGAAACCCCATGATTGCGTTCGGAAGGACTTCCCTTTGCCCAAAAATGTGTGTAATCAGCTTTCAGACAATCACGCAAAACCCCATGATTGCATTCAGTTTGCCATTGGATTATACTTCCAATTCCCTTCGTGTGATAAACTCCTAAGTCTCATCATCCAGCAGCAGCACTCTTATTAGCTAATCCACACCAACAGCATGTGAAAAAGAGAGTTGCCTTTTCTCAAGTCTGACAAAGTAAAAGGTGGGGTGCTTTTTTCTAATTTCTTTTTTAATAATGTTATTTTAAAGCTATTTTCATCTGGAAATTGCATAGAAAGCCTTCTCCCCAAATGTGCATGAAACATCCCCACTCCATGATCCCTCTCAGAATCACCACTATCCCAAATACCTCCATTTTTGTTGCAGTCCTTCTCAAAATGCCAACTGGAAGGGATGCAATGTCATTTCTGGTTGCTATTTTGAGAGAAAAATTGAGGCACTTTGGCATAGTGTGATGTGTACAACTCACAGGAGGTCACTGTGGAATTTATCCTCAGCCCTTATGCAGTTATCAACTTTTGCTTTAAACAGAGTTATGGTAATAATCTTATGATGCTTCATCTGGAAATAAAGAAAGAAGTAAAGATCCAAGTGAAAATTTGAAGACAGGAGAAAGATTGAAGAAAATTTGAGATCCCTGATGGCACAGTGATTAAATCCCAGGACTGCAGACACTCACTCTACAACTGTGAGTGTCTGCATATGAGTTCAATACCAGCCAGGGGCTCCATGGTCGACACAGCTTGGCATCCTTCTGTAGGTCACTAAAATGAGTACCCAGCTTGTTGGGGGCAATTAGCTTACACATTGTTAACCGCTTAGGGAGTGCTTAAGTGCACTGATAAGTGATATGTAAATTTACTTGCTACTTGCTATTTCTTGTTCTGCCGGATTTCAATATGCTATTCCCATTTGAAAATTAAGAATAGTAATGCTCTCTTACAAGAATTCCAGAGTGATAACCTGATAATAGTCCTCATTATATTTTTAGCATCCTGGCCAACTTGGTAAAGCCACTCTGACAGTACAGCAGATTTATTTCCTTCTAAACTGTATGACATCCACCTGATTCTCTTTGTTCATGTGTGTGTGCCATATTAATGTTTCATCAGGGGTGCATGTGTGTCTAATCTTATGGATGTTTATTCAAAAGTAAATCCCACTGTATTCAGTAGCAACTATGTCATATTGCAAAAAGAAAATTCAGTCCTATCCTCCATATTTCCTATACATTTGCACCATTTTGAGTGTAATATTTGTACATAGTTCAAAGGTGAGCAAGAGATAGCAGGAAGACGTTATAATCTCTTCTGACATCCTTTTATTGATAGAGTGAACCAAACAAAACCTCATCGCTGCATTATGGTTTTTCAGCTCTCTCACTTGTGAGGGAGAGCAATTGCAGACTATAATATATAGTGAAACCTATAATACAGTGAAAGCCTATATTCATATAGCTTCCACAGTTAGGGAGTTAATGGCCTTGATAAAGAATTTTTCCCTGCCACAGCACATTTAAAAATAAAACTTCAAAATCTGTTTCAGATATTCATGGCATGTAAAACCTTGTAAGAGCATAATTAACTTTGTTGCAAATTAAGCAGATATTGAATTTTGTTGAGCAGAGCATCCAGATGTATTGACTCAAGTGGTAAATATTGATTTGTGCCAAAGTGGAGATTAATATTTACCTCAAGGATCAATGGATTTTGATGTCCTCTGAAATGTGGAGTCAATACATGTTTTGTGGGTACATTTTGAATACATCCAAGAAGAAATACCCATAGTCATCATTCTGACAATGAATAGATTAAGAGAATTCCCCCCATTATCCCTTAAGCTGATGTCAGAAATTCAAAAACAATTAATTTTGTATGTGAACTTGTCAAGATTCTGTTATGCAGAATCAGATCCCAAAGCAGTCCAAAGCAAAGCACCCTCTCCCAATTTCCATTTCCTGCTTCCTAAGACATTGAGAAGAAGGTGAATGTTTTGTTTAACTTTCCAGTTCAGAAATGGCAGTCTCTGAGAAATCAGAAATGTAGCTTTAGAGGAAAGAAAATGAAGGCACTGCCTCTCCAAATAAGAATTCTCCCTCTCCCTGAAAACGCTCATTCAGGCTCCAAAATCCCAGCACTGTAGAGAATGAGCCATTGAAAATGTATTGATATGTTTGCACAGGAAATTTGATGTATCTGCACAAGAATATTTGCTTGCCCCCATTTTTTTGATGCCTAAACTATTTTTAAATGTTCAACTGACATTTTAAGTTCATGCCATGCTAGAAATTTGGGGCCTGAAGGAAAATTTCTTGGAGGGGGGAGGTAGGAACAGAATTCTTATTGCTCTTATTCTTTTTCCTTGGCCAACAAACCAAATCTACCTATCAGTTTTGGTGTGCTCCCCACCCCCACCCCCCACCAGCTTTCATGCCATAGGAGGGACTGATGTTTACCAATGGATAGGAGAGTGAAGGAGCAGATTATCCAGACCATGAAATAGCAGCTGGTCTGAGGTCGAGGTTGGGGAGAAAGTGCACTCAGAGATAGGTCTTCCTTTTCTTTCCATTTATTTAGGAGTATTTATGCCCTGCTCTTGAGCCACAAAGGCTCTCAGAGCAGATTGCAAGTGGTTAATTAGTTGGTTCCATGCCCTCAGGCTTACAATCTAAAAAGACATGACACAAAAGGAGAGGGAATTGCAGTGGGGAAGGGAACAGGGTCCAATAGTTCTTCTCTCCCTCTGAGGCCTAGACCATGGCAGATGGACTGGAGGGAGGGCTCTCTTTCTTAAACTAGACTAGGCCCAATGGAGCTGGCCTGCCTCTCCCTCTGAGGTCAAGGAGGTAATGCAGGTAACAGACCCTTGCTTCTGTCCAGCAAATGGACAAACCCTCTATACTCAGTGCAAGAATAAAGTGCAAGTGTAAAGAGCAGTGCCTGCTGAATCAGGGCTTCCATCCTGCAAAGTGCTAGACCACTGAGAAAAGCATATCTTCATAGTCTGAAACCCCCCCCCCCTTCCAATTCCCACTGGTCAGAAGCAGAATCTACTGCATCCCCCAGGATATGAAAGCTGCTGGGGGTATTATTTGGCAAGAGAATAGGCCTCTATATCACATTTAAAAAGAGAGAAGTCTGTGCATAAGGTACATTTACATGCATGCACAGCACCAACAGGATGCTAACTTCTCTCTGGAACAGAATATAGCAGTTATGATCAGAAGGTTATGCATCTAGCTAATACAAAAGAGAATATCAAGAAGTTACGGATTTCATTCTTGACAGTTTCTTTCCCTTTTTAAAAGGATAATCCAAACAGTACCCAGCTTTGTGCCTGGACAGGCACATACTAACTGTGATCAGGAAAGTATTGATTCACTTATGTGTTGTTTTCATTACAGATTTTTTCTGGAGAGACCTGGCAGATATTTTCTGGGAATGAAGGCAGCAACTTTGCAATGCAAGAACTACAGCCGTTACAAGTAATGAAATTTCAAACTATAGATAAAATGGTGTTATGAAACTTCACTCCATGTCTTGCTACTATTGAATTGGCAATGACTAAATTAAGTGCTTATAACTTTCTTCATGGGAATGTGGAGCTCTATAGTTGTATTGGCTAGACAAGTGTTAGTCATGGTTTTCATGCATACAAATTTTACAGCATATTTTTTTCCTCTTTTTAATAATAGTTGTCTTATGATGTGTAATATGAAAGAGCAATTGCTGTACTCAATGTATAACATCCCCTACTTTGTTTGCTCAAACTAGCCAGGGGCCACTTTCCAATGGTCCTCATAGCAGCTTACAGAGGAATCTTTCAACAGAGTTTTGGGGATAAAGAAAGCTTAATATTGTTGGGTGAATGTGAGCATTATTATTATTATTATTATTATTATTATTATTATCCTTTATTTATATAGCACACATTAATGGCACACTGAATGACAAGCATTAAACAACAGAACAATACACAGATTAACATGTAAGTCACTCTTCCCAGCCTAGAGTCACACAGTATATATATATATATACATATATATATATGTGTGTGTGTGTATATATATATATATATATATACATATACATATACATATATATATATACCCCACTCAGCTCCATGCCAGCATTCTCTGAAGATGCCAGCCAAAGATGCCAGCAAAATGTCAGGAATAAACTCTTCTATAACATGGCCACGTAGCCCCCCCCCCCAAAAAAAAAACCCACAAAAAAACTATGGATGCCAGCCATGAAAGCCTTTGACTTCACATCCATTTCTCATTTTGAAAGATAAGTAACTGGGAATGCTAAACAGAGCAGTACAGCCCTACAAGCTCTTTAAAAGATAATTTGCAGCCTCAGGACTTTGCCTACCCTGGTTCTAATCAATCAGTCACTGAATTTCTATTCCACTTTTCCACATACTCATAACAGTATATAACAGTATACAACATATATAACAGTATGTAACAAAGCAAAATCAAATAACAGCAACAATGATGCATTCTTATTTATATGGAAGTCAGAACAATTTCTTCACAAATATATAAAACATTGGTAACAAAAGAAGCTGAGGAAGAAATGGCAAGCTTTTTACGATAATAATCATGAAAGGGTGGTTTTTAGATAGGGTGTGTGTTTTGATTATGTTTTTAAGTTTTTGAATATTTTAATGTTAATAAGTGTTTTATTTAAATTTTTGATCTTAACTGCTTTTTTAAATTCTTATTGTAAAGTTTTAAAAATGTTTTTATCTTGTGAGCCACATTGGATCCCTCTGTGAGAGAAAGGAGACATAAGAATGAAATAAATAAAAATAAAAGAAATAAATATGTTTGCAAAAGATTAGCCTACAACTTGCTCACCTAGTCACAAAGGTGCTACAAGATACCATTGCACACTGATATTCCAGACTCTCACAGCTTTGTCTCTGAATGAAAAAAAAGAGTTAGTTAATATCTTCATTACCAATTAAAACAAAATGAAATGATGATGATGATGATGATGATGATGATGATGATGATGTTTATTTCTTACCCGCCCCTCTGTAAAACAATCGAGGTGGGGTACAACAAGGTTAAAAAACAGATAACAGATTAAAATAATTCAAGAATTCCATCCCAACCTCTCCCCCACCCCCCCCAAAAAAATAGGATTAAACTAGTTAAGTTTAAAATTAAATTACTAACAATCAAAATACAATACAACATAATGCACAAATAAAAACCACAATGCTGGCCACAGCATGGGTAGCAACAAAATACAGAGAGGGGGATAGGGAGTTGGGAATTGGCTGAAAGATTTTAGGAGCCAGGTAGATTTTACAGTTTCAGGGAAGGCCTGCCAGAAGAGATGCGTCTTTAAGGATGTTTTGAAACAGTCTAGCGATGTAATGAGACGCATCTCGTCCGGCAGGCCATTCCATAGCCTGGGAGCAGAAGCAGAAAAGGCCTCTGGGAGGTCTGCACTAACCTAGTCTTCATGGGCTGCAACAGATTCCTCCCAGAGGACTGAAGTGTGCCGGGGGGGGGTCATATGGGGAGAGGTGGTCCCTGAGATAAGATGGACCCAAGCCATGTAGGGCTTTAAAGGTTAAAACCAACACCTTGTACTGCACCTGGAAACTAATCGGCAGCCAGTGGAGAGCTTTAAGCACAGGTGTAATGTGCTCTCTCCTAGGTGTTCCACTAACAAGCCTGTAAATAGTCATTGGCCCTTACATCTACCAATTCAACTTGCTACCAGTCGCATTTTTTAAAAATATATGCTTTTAAATTGTGTTTTTAACTATTCCCCTCATTATATGTATATACAAGTTGACTTTATGTATAAATCAAGAGAAGGTTTTAGGGCCAAAATCATGGATTTTGATATGTCCCCCATCGAAGGGCCATTCTGCATGTCAAAATCCTACAAACAAGCAGAGCATCTAACTTTTATGCATCACAGACCTAAGAAAATGTCTTACATGGGATACACCCTCTGTTGATTTTCTCATTACTTTACTTATGTTGAAGTAACAAAGGATGGTACACATGGCTTATTCTGTCATGTAGAGGCAATGGGTCTTTGGTTAGCAAATTGTCTGCCAGTCCTTAGTTGTTGGTTGTTGTTTTTAAAGCATTGCCCACCAAATTTGTCTTCAGCTCAGTAATGTCAAGGCATTTCAACAATTTGATTTTGATAGGGTTCCCCTCATTCCAAGCCTCTCTATTTTTTTCTGACAGATTGTGTGGTAAAGAAGGGTGTTTGTTTGTTTGTTTGTTTGTTTTAGGAACACTTCCTTGTTTTACCTCTTTATTTGCAGTTTTCTTTGGCTGTGGCTGTCACAAAGGATGCATCTGCAGGAAAATATCTGCAGATGTCTTCTCTAGCTCCTTCCATCCCTGGCTCTTATGATATCTATTTGTTTATATCTATTTGTTCCTTCATGGACAGGATCAGGTGCATTTGCTACTGTCTCTCTCCTATACAACTACAGAAACAATCTCTCCAATATGTACCTGGAGATATTTCCAGAGGTTGCTCTTCAGCTATGCTGGCACTTGTTGCTATGAGTTATGATCAATAAAAATTAATGTGACACTGATGCATTTGGCAGGAAGCTTTGTGTTGCCAGAATCTGCATGAATTAAGAAGGCATGCTGGACAGGTAAGTCTGGTAACCTGGACCATGTCCATCTTGGAAAAAAGTCAAGTCTTATTTCAAAAGTGCAAACTCAAATTTCCCTCTAACCCCCTCCGCTATCTGCAAACAAGGAAATGGTTTTGTTGATGAGAGAAATCAAGGCTTAATTGTCTTGTTTACATCCACTGAATGCAGACCTGCCAAATGGGTTCAGACTGATACACACACACACACACACACACACCAATTGTGAGGTATTGTACAGTTTCCAGAAATTTTTGGCAACCCTATCTGGATTTGAAAGAAGGCAAAAATCTATAATTAATTGGCTTTGTCCTGTGTATGTAGCTTCATTGTTCTCTACTACCCAAACCAACTAAGAGTCATTATTAGTGCCTGAAGGGCATGTTCACATCTGCCTTTTGCATAAAGGCTTGAGATTTGCAGTCATCACTTTAAGCATATGCTTTTGGTTTTTTGAACCCTCCATAGAACAGCATTGAGGTCAGGTTTTGACCACCCAGAGGCATTCCTTTCACCCAGAGGCATTCCTTTGAGAGAGAGAGAGAGAGAGAGAGAGAGAGAGAGAGTCTAAGACATGCCGCCCTGACTTCTGCTGCTCTGATATCCAGTCATCCAGACTCCGCTTTATTGCTGAGGGTAAGAAAACCCACGTATTCCCTTAAGCTTCACTATACCCATCTTCTCCCCTCTTTGATTGGTCAAGAGTGGAGTTTTCACTTCCATGCCATTTCCCTCTCTTTTACTATGAGAAACAGCTTGTGTTGTATAGTCTGTTATGTTGGTTTCTACTGCTATCTTTTTCTTTCTTTTTAATAAAGAAATAATTGATTTTGCTGCAACATCAGCTGTCCTTGAGCAGATTTATTTCCTTTTCCTTCTCTCTTGAAGTCACTCTGGCTAATTGTCCATTTTTAAAACCTCAACATTGCCTCCAGGTTCTGAGCAGCTTCCAGAAGGTAGTACCATGTATTTATCTTCTGATATTGAGGATCAATCTCAGATTAACTATATAAGAGCTGTTCTGGAGTTTTCTCCATAATACTTTATTTTTTGTAATTGCATTTCCAAATTACAGACACATAGGCATGACAGGTGTATTGAGCTACCACTTTTCCTTGTCTCAGCTGGTATTAGTGGGAACAAACTTCTCTCACCTACCTGTTCTGCACTGTGGACTCATAGTTACCATGCTCACCCACCATATTCAAAGCATGGCAAAATAATTTGGAAATCTATAGCAGATATGAACCCTTGATGGAAGAGTCATAGATGTAGTTTCTAAAATCCTGAATGGTTACACTGTCCTACCTGCAAAGCAACTGCGTGAATATTTTCACATTCATAAATAGGCACTCATCCAAACACTGCGACAAGCTACTCTGCATTATGTTTCAACTAAAAACATCATGTGGCATATTTGGGTCCCAATACATTACAGTAGCTAAATTATATCTCAGTGACAAAATGTAATAAATGCATTGGGACAATGGCAGGGGAGCTACTACGAGGTATGTGATCTAAGCTTGTAGACATTTATTTATATTTATACTTATATATAGTATTTATGTCCGATTCTTCAGCCACAAAGGCTGTTACAACCACAAAGAGCTGCTTGCAGATTGTTAATTTGACAGTTCCCTGCCCTCAGGTTTACAGTCTAAAAAAACATGGCACAAAAAGAGAAGGGAATGGTAGTGGGGAAGGGGACATTGGTTTAAACCAGCGATGGCGAACCAATGCCACGCATGCCAGAAGTAGCACTTGACGCCATTTCCCCAGGCACGCGTGAGGGAGAAGGAGGAACAGGCACACTGGTGCCCGTTCCTCATCCTCCCAGCCTTTTCTTGGCCTCCAGCTGTCTCTCCGAGACAGATGGAAACCAGAAAATGGCACTGTGGAGTGCAGAGAAGGAGTCAGAGGTTCTGGCTCCTCCTCCCAGCCCTCTCCCAGCCTCTCAGAGAGAGTTGGAGGCTGGGATAAGGGTGGGGAGGGGGAGGGGGAGCAACTGGCATGTGCCAGTTCCTCCCTCCCAGAAACCTTTTCCAGCCACCAGAAGGGAGAGCTGGGGGCAAGAAAAGGTCCGTGGAGAAGAGGGACAGGCCTGTGTCCATCCCTCTTCCTCCCCACTTACCCTTTCTGACCTCCAAGTGTCTCCAGGGTGGCACTTGGAGGGCAGGCTGGGTCCGTGGGGAGGAAGGCAGGGACCCTGCCCAGTCCTCTTCTTCACCTTTTGCCTTTCCTTGACCCCAAAGGGCTCCGCAGAGCTCTTTGTTGGTGAGGAAATGTCCGGGAAGAGGAGGACTGGGCCCATGCCCATGGCTCCACCCTCCCATAGGCCATTGCTGAGCCACAGCTGTATCTTAGAGACAGCTGGGGGCTGAGACAAGGGCGAGAGTGGGATAAGCCCTGCCCATGGAAGCCCTGCCCAGAGGGTGGAAACCACAGCCCCTGGGCCGGAGGTCCGACCCTGGCACACAGTCCCATCCTGGGGGCAGAAGCACTGCCCCCAGCATACAAACCTGAAAAGGTTCACCATCACTGGTCTAAACTCTATTGATAGTCTGTCCTGATTAAACCAGATCCATTAAATCTATCAGATTTTCCTATGTGCTTATTTACCATTCAGTAACTAATTCAGTGAGTCTACTGTAGTTGGGACTAGCCAAAAGAATTCCAATGTCTTTTTAATTGTTGTTGTTGAAGTGGCAAAATCATAATTCTAGTTCTGTATGAATCAAAATATGAGTGTGGGGAAATAAAATGTCCTCCCAACTAACTGAATGAGGATTAATACTGTATTTTATTTGGTGTTTTAATTATATGGTTTCTTATCTTTGATGATCCAGAAATCAGGACCAAAGCGCAAGCAGATCAAACTAAAAGGCAGGAGCAGGGAACAAAAGAAGGAATCATGAGTAAAAAGAAGACCAGAAATGCAAGAAACAACATGCAGCAGGAAAAGACTCCTGTTCAAGAGCCAATGTCTAGAAGCAACATTCAGAAAGTTATTTCCTGAGAGTTAAACCCTCACCACACCAAGGTAGACAGGAGGCATTCATTCATGTGCCAGCATTTATTATAGGTGCACCTTTCCTATCTGCTCAGGCGAATCATGGCTTTAAAGGATCATGATTCAGGAACAGAGGAACAGATAGATGCCTGAGGTCAAGATTGTGTATGGACTGTCTGACATTTAAGACAGTTTCTTGAAGGGAAAGGGTATCTCATTCCTGGAAATGGAATTTCACATTAAGGTGTGACATACAGCTTAGCTAAATCTTGTTTGGGGTACTGTAACACATTCTCTAAGGGAATGCCTTTGAAGAGTGTTCAATTAGTACAAAAAAAGTGAAGTCAGAGTGTTAACTGGGTCTGGTTACATGGATCTTACAATTCCCCTTCTCCAAAAGTTTCACAGGCTTGTGGTTTGTTTCCAGGAATAATTGAAAGTGCTGGTCATGACTTATAAAGCCCTATTCAAATAAGGCCCAGGCTATCTGACAGATAGTATCTCTCTGTATGAGCCTGTCTGGACACTGAGAGGACCAGGAGAGGCCATTCTTTCAGTCCCATGTCCTGCTCAGGTATGGCTGGTGGATACACAAAATAAGGCCTTCTCAATGGCCCTTCTAGAAAGGCTGTAATGTCTTTCTCCTTGCTGCTTGCTTCTGATGTCACACCTAAACTTTTAAAAAACAAATATATATTAAAAAGGCTTATTTAATTGAAGGTTTTTGAGGGAAGGGTTTTTAAGTAAATGCTTATTATGTGCAGCCCTTTTATTATTTTTAATCATTTTAAAGTCTATGTTTTCAATTGTTTTAACATTGTTAACAGTTTAATTCTATTTTAATGCCACATTGTTATGTCTTTTTAACTATAATTTTAATCTCTAAGCCTTCTCAAGTCCCAATCTGGGATAAAGACAGTGTATAAAAATGATCATGATAGTCCTTTAATTTTTGTGTGTAAAACTGTGAGAAAATAAGGCTGAAGAAGCACATTCAAATGTACCTATGACTGGTCATCTCATTTTCAGCCAATACAATACAGATAGAGTGAATCCTCATTTCACTAAGCATCTGGATGTGCATCCAATATGTGCCTGTTGTTTCTTGTCCAGAAAATGGACGTGTTGGCTAGGAATGTATAAATGCCTGCTAACAAGTATTGATCTCCTTAGTTATATTAAGACTATAGTTTGTTAAAGAAGCACTTAGGGCAGAGGTCTATTATTGCTGTTAACTGTTGTCACATTGACTTCGACTTATGGCACCCCTATGAATCAGAGACCTCTGTGTCACCTATCCTCAATGGCCCTGCTCACGTCTTGCAGATGCAGGGCTGTGGCTTCCTTGAATGAGCCTATTCATCTAGAATGTGGGCTTCCTCTTTTCCTGCTGCCTTCTACCTTACCAAGCATTATTGTCTTTTTTAGTGAGCCATGTTTTTCCATATTTGCTTGAAGAATTTGTTTACAATGAACAAACTGTTGTCCTCACAAAATCCAGTCAGGTGCTTCCCTGTTTCATTTCTTGAACCTAGGTCAAATTTCCCTACAGGCATGTATTCTGTTCTGTTTCCTACTTTTACATTCCAATCACTTCTGATTAATAAGAAGTCCTATTTTGGTGTGTTAACAATACTTACTGGATGCTAACAAATACTCTTTCCATTTTCCTTCTTTTGCTTCTGGAGTTGAAGCATAAACTTGGATTAGGGTTATACTGATGGATTTTCCCTGCAGTCTTATCGATATGATTTGGTCAGACTTTGTATTAAATCCTTTGACTGCTTTTGATATATCTCTCCTCAAAAATAATTCCACCCCATTTTTTCTTAGATTTTCATTTCCTGAGTAAAACTCTGTAATTATCTGACTTAAAATATCCCTTTTCTGTCAATTTTAGCTCTCTCACTCCAAGTATGTCTAGCTCCCTGATTCATGCTTCTTATATTCCATGTTCCTATAAGATGTGTTGTGCAGCTTCAGACTTTCCTTTAGCCTCTGAGCACATTAACAGATGAACATCCTTTCATCTTGATTCAATTGCATTATAAGCCACAGCACTACTCATAATTGTCCTCTGCTATAGTCCAGTAGCTCATTGAGTGCTATCTAACATGGGAGTGTTCTGGCACTATCCCTTGTTTCATTTGTATTGTCTCATCATAGGGTTTTTAAGGTAAAAAAAAAAAATCCACAAATGGGGTTTACGATGCCCTTTTCTGCACAGTACTAACAAGTGTTAGCTATGATGTCATTGCCATTGTCTCTGAGAGATCTCTTGCCAATGTCATGCTCACTATTTCTGCTGCCCAAAAGCTGTATGGCACATTTAGGGCCCAAACAAACAGGCCAAATGAATTGCTATTTAAACTACGTGTTTAAATAAACGAAGAGGCCAGAAGCTGCACCAACACAGCACTCCAGTCCCGGAGGGCAGCTTTGGCATGACTTCAAGCTTCTTGGGACATGTACATATTGTAAACAGCACACCTCCAAAGTGGCTCGAAGCTGCTTTATTTGGCCTGTCTGTTCAGGCCCTTAGTCTGGCTCCTCAGCAAAAGCCTCTCTGGCATGGGAGATCTTACCACTAGCACTGCTGCCATAACCATAGCCTCTTTCGTCACAGGAGCATGCAATCCAATCACTGCAGAAAGGTACGCCCATAAAGGTGCCTGGGCGGCATGGTAAGGGCTTTGAGTGTGTGAACGCTCAGCTCTCACCACGTTTACAGGCTGGCACAAAGTGTCGGTCTGTACAGCCCCTCAGTATTCCTAATTCCTACTATATTTCTCAGTATTGCTATAGTCTTACAAACAGGCTGAAGGTAGGTAAATCAGTGAACAGCCTTTTGAAATAACTGTAACAGAAACAACTTTTGGTCTCCAAAACCTATACAGCTAATTTTCCACAATTTGGTGCATTCCAGATAGTCTGAATAACAGTAGCTATCATTTTGAACCAACATCATCAAGCATCAGTGAAATTAGTGGAACTTACCCAAACCTGATGGTAGGCAGTATTTAAGCCATACAAAGTAATGCTCACTTTTCTTCTGGGATGTACCAGGAATCTGATTCTTTTTAGTAGTGTAACTATCTCTTATGCAACCTTATGTAAACTCTTTGAAATAATCTTTGTGAGGGGGTGTTTGCCAATAATGCATACTTGGTTCTCTTTTGTTTGGGAATGTGAAGCTAAATTAAAAGAAAAAGAAAAAAATAAACTAAATAGCAGGCAGCTGCAATATAGCCTAGATTTTTCTCAATTTGCATAAAGCACCGGAGGTTAACTGAGATGAAGCTATTATATGCTACCTGTCAGAAACCTATATGCACTTATTCAGCATTATAAACACTATAGTTTTTTATACTGTTTGTCTAAAATGATGACACAAAATCCAGCAGTCTGAAGTGAGCAAAAGCATGTAGAGTGGAAATTCAGACATTGCAGATATAATCCATCTCCCTGACACATCCCATGCCTTATTGTGAGACAGCCAACCACAAGCTGCTGAGATGAGAATGTCACAGAATATCAAAATAGGCAAAGATGCTGTCGTGTTCATCATTGCATTTATCTGCAATGATCTAGCTAAAGATATTGGGGGGGGGGGGGAGGAGAGAAAAAGAAAGGGTTTATTCCAGCAATGCTGGTAAAATGGAACATTCTGAATAAAGAGCAAGATTGAGAGAGATTGAGAGAAAAGAGAGAGACTAGTAGTTCAATCACACCTTAAACTACTTCATATGGGCACAAAGGGAATTCCTTTTTTATTGTGACTAGGTGTAACCTTCTTGGAGTAGAAATATGTCTTCTTGTATTTTGAAAAAGACAATTTACACAGATAGTATGCTACAAATAAATAACACAGTTGCAGGAGTTTACTACATACGATCCAGCTGTGAACAAGTCTAAATAGGGACCACCAAATGCAGTGTTCAAACATGAAACAAGGAACATGAGAGACACTGCAGACTGAGTCAGACAGACAAATCAGCAGTAGCAGAACACATTATAAACCATCCTGCACATAAAATTCTGTTTGAGAACACTGAAATACTGGACCATGCCAACAACTATCAGGTCAGAATACACAGGGAAGCCATTGAAATCAACAAATACCTCGACAACTTCAATAGGAAAGAAGAAACCCTTAAAGTGAACAAAATTTGGCTACCATTCTGGAAAAACAGCAAAATCAGGACTCAGCAAATGCAAATGGAAAACCACCCAGGGTCAGGATTTTTCCCAGCAGACAATGATCATCAATTAAACAGACACTAATCCCATTGCATATCCTCCCACCCTGAGGCCTTGCCATCAACAATACACAGATTAACATGAAAACCACTCCTCCCTACCCAGGGTCACACAGTATATAAATACGCACACACACACACACACACACATATTCACCCAATTGTCTTCCATGCCAGCATTCTCTGAAGATGCCAGCCACAGATGCAGGTGAAATGTCAGGAATAAACTCTTCTAGAACATGGCCACATAGCCTGAAAAACCTACAAAAAACAACATATCAGGTACTATTGATGACTAGAGATTATGGCTGGAATTCCCTTCCTGACTTGCATTGGTGTAACTAGTGGTTCTGCCAACATAAGTACATTTGGGGTCACTACACAAAGTACAGTACCTCCTTCCACCATGTTTTTCCCCCAGGCTGCTTAGTGCCCTTTCCCCAAACAGTCAATGACTAACCATAGGGGCACCAGGCTAACTTTGGCCCCGTACACATTGCCAGGATGTGATGTCCTGGTGGCATATGCAGGGGAAAAAAGGTTTGGGTGTCCAGACACGTGATGTTGCAGTGACATCACAGCTGTGACGGACCACCCACACAGTGGACATCACAGCTGTGCAGTTGCGCCACAGCATCCAGATGGCGCTGCACAGAAGGAAAATCATAAGGGCTGTGCCACAGCCCTTATGACATCACAAAAAGGAGCTGCACTAGGCAGCTCATTTTTTGCTGTGCAGCGGTGCAGCTCCGTCTGGTTGCTGTTGCGAAAAAGGGACATCTGCAGACTGCCCTTTTCAGCTGTTCTGTATAACCCCTGCGTTACACTGCCACTCTCCCGCAAGTACTTCCTGTGTCATCCTTCCCAGACCACCTGTGAACAATGCTTTTTTAAATACACCTCCAGTGTTCAAAAAGATCTCAGTATGTTATAATCTAGTGGATCTTGGATGAACCAGGTTGGGGAATACCAGGTCCTTCCATACTAACTGCCTAGCAGAGAAAGGAACTTCATGTCTATCCTTGGTACTCATCAGAGAATTCTGGCCTAAATAGGACCAAGGGTGGTTCTGGAGTATGCTTACATCACTTAGAATGAATCACAAGCAGAGCCACTCCCCTTTGCCCTGTCTCCCCATGGTCAAGGATCAAGTGGTCTCTACCTGCATTGATAACCCAACCATCTTAACTGACATCTGAGACTTAGAGGCTGTACAAACAGCCTGTTCAGGGGTGGCTCTGTGCTGACCCTGGAAGCACTGGGTTGGGGATGTGTCAGCTGCATGCCATGCCCCAATCTGGTGCAAACAGAAGCCATGAAATGCAGCTCTTGGAGATGTCTCATCCGCAGGGTCGTCATGGGTCAAAATTGACTCGACTGCAGTTAGCAACAATAACATCACTGATTCTAGCACACCTTATAGCAAAAATATTGAGACTACAGTGTTTCAGAATTTTAAACCATTTTAGATAATTTAAACAATTAAAAATACCATACATGATTTAATGTATCATTAAATATGTGAATATAGAAATAGATAGCAGTCTGCATTTTAGTATCTAGTACAACTAAAGGAGAGCCTTTGAATCGATTGTGGAACAGTGAGTAAACTCAGAGGTAATTTCCCCTGACTAAATGAGTCTGCTTTGGTTGGAACTAATAACAGCATTCAGCTCTTTGTGTAAATATAAACACAGATGTGTGCATACACCAGGATCCAGCCCTCAATCACCCGTATTTGACCTTTGATATGAAATTAATATCAAAAAGAGAGGTTGCTGGCAGGTAGCCACAAGGGGGCTTCCCAGTGAAGAAAACCATATGAGGACATCTGAATGGTTCGGCATGGGAGAAGCCAAAGACACCTGGCTGTGATCACTGAAGAAACATATTTTCTTTACTGAGGAGAGTAATGACAGAGAGCTGGATTTTGAAATTGTCTGCATACAACAGACAAGGGGAGTTTTCTTCTTGGAATGATTTTTTTGTCTGAGGATATTCATGTCAATTCTCCAATTGTTCTTGCATACCTCATTCTTCTCCCTTGGGAAAGTCATTTAACTCTTAGAAAAGCCATGCAACCCTGAAACACTGCTCTTGGGACCCATTTCTTGCTGTAAATACATATGCCTAGACAGTAGCACACAGATCAAGTCTGAGTGGGCAGAATATTTCCATTCAGCTAGACACCTTAGTAGCTGGCCATCCCATGTGGTTGCAGTCAACTACTGAGCCATTCTCATTCCTGTAATCCTGTAACTGAAGCTATGCTTGAGGATCATTACAGTAGTGTCTCCTTACAACTCCTGCAACTCAACATATGTTACTTCTTTTGCATCATTAGTTCCTGTGTGTGTGTGAGAGAGAGTGTGCATATGTAGTGATTACCCCTTTTATTTGTTAAACTAAATTGATTCGGAACTTCCCTCCCCATATACACAGGCCTAGATCCCAACTTTACATTACTAAAGACTTCTAACTGCCTATTGAGCTCAACTAATTTACCCACTGAATTCAGTTTGTGGGCACCCTCTCACACCCCCCACCTGCAATTTAGGTAACAGTTTCCTATGTTTGTTCCATGGATCATATGCTTATTAAAATTTAATTTGCTTTAATATTTTGGTGACAACATGATGGTTTGGTGTACCACTCAGGTAAACAAACACTTCTCAAATTATCATGCAAATCATGTTTTGGCCAATTGAGAACTTGTTTGTGGAGAATCAAGATGTTTACATTTGGTTTATACTGCATTGGTCCTTCCCATGATTGCAATATCTCTTGTGAGCTATAGCACAGAGACAAGCATGTGAATTATCAAGCAGCATCACATGTTGGATGGCATCAGTCTATTTCTCATCCCAAAAGCAAAAGAGATGCAAAGATTTTGACTAGCATGCAGCTATCAGGAAGGGAGGATACTTTCTTATTTAGATTGAATAACGAGGTCAACTAATCATATTCTTTAGTTCTGAGTTGTATGGCCAGTATATAGCATACAGTGCACCTGCATCATATTCTGCTGCCCCATACACAGCTTTCAGCTTACCCTGAAAGCTGTGCAACATAAAGGAAAGGGTGTGTAGCCCCATTATTTTGAATGGGGCTCAAGCATATGCAGAACTTATCTTATGTGAGAGGGTCCAGAATGGATCCCCCATGTAAGGGAAGGGGCCCCTGTACGGGCCCTGGGAGTATTGAGATAATCTGGAGAGCCCCTTCTCTCTGTCCCACCATCTTCTCAGGTGTGTTTGGTGGGAACAAGAGAGAGAGCCTTCTCAGTGGCTGGTCCCAAGCTTTGGGACTCCATTCCTAGAGAGGCCAGGCCTCTCCCTGCTGTTCTTCCAGTAGCAAGTAAAGATGTTCTTGTGCTGGCAGGCTTTTGCAAACTGCTGAGGGCTGGGAATGGTGTGCTAATTCAGTTTTAAGGTTTGTGTTTTTAACATATTCTGTTTTAACTTTTAAAATGGTTTTTTTAATTTATATTTATACATTTTAATGTTGTATTGATTTTAAAATTGTATTGTTTTAAACCTGCTGTTCACCAGCTTGAGTCCCTATATTGGGAGAAAGGCAGGCTATAATGAAATAAAATAATAAAAAATAATAATAGTAGAAGACTGCATTTTTTTCTGCTATTCCCTTTTATTAGCTGTTTAATAAACCTCTTCCTCTTTACTAATTTGTTGGTGGTAATGCTAGCTTTTGTAGAGATTAACATTTTAAACCCTAGATGGTTGCATGTCTTAAATCATGGGGCTATATAATAAATTTCCCAAAAGAATGAGATGAAAGTTACAAAATGGTGTAAAATGTACGTAAGAATAATGTTAATGATTCGGTGACCATTCATCCAATATTTTGGAATTGTGTTTGGCAACTGTGGAGAAAACAGATTAGAACCCTGGCAACAGCCAATGGGAGTGAAGCCAAGAAAAGGTGGGGCTGCTCCCAGGAGCGAATATAAAAAGAGGGCTAGATCAGTGTTTGGTGAGTGAGGTGAAGCAGACCACCCCATAGAAGCAGCTTGCTGCCACTCCTTTGAGTGCTGGATTGGGGCTGTGGCCACTGCATGCCACAGCCCCGATCTGGCATTTTTCCAGGCCCAAAAGAAGTGGCAAAATGCCACTTCTCTTTGGCCTGGAAAAAGGGTGCCCTTGCCAATGCCATCACACTTTTCAGTGCTCCTTTTGATATGTGGTGTGTAACCCCCATGCCAAAGGAGTGCTGCAATGCCACCTGCTATGCAATCATACAGAAGGTGTTATGCCAGCATAAGGGTGGCATCAGGTCACACATCATCCAAATGCCACACTCCCATGCCACCCTGCTGGTATGTACTCTTAGTTAGGTTTGATGTTTATTATGCCCTGAGGGGTTAATAGCCATTGAGACTAGGATAGGCTGCTGTGAGAGGCATTTAGAAAGGGTTTTAGGTACCCAAGATAGAGACGAGAAATGTCCTTAATTAAATTGTGGTAGTATCCTGTGGGAGATTGGTGACTAGTGGATTCACAGTTAATGTGAAGGTTTAAAAGATACAAAAGAACAATAAAGGTTTTGAGAGACTTATGTCTGTATGGGGACATAACATAAAGTCATAAGGAAACAATTGCAAAGACAAAGTCTCTGCCCACTGTTAATGTTAATGTATGATTGACTCTTTAGAGCTTTTATTAATGTTTGTAATTTTAATTTTGAAAATGTTTAATTCTTTTGGGGGGGGGATACTGTATATAATTTTATTATTTTAATTGCTGTTAAGCCGCTTTGATTGTTTTTACAAAAAGCGAGATAGAAATAAAAGTTTTATTATATTATTATTTATTTTACAAGTTAAAGTGTAATTAATAAAGTGTTTATATACCATATCCATTCTAAATACCATACACTAAGAGCAATACTATGTTCAGCCTGAGTTGCAAATAGATTCATTAGTTTGTTTCAACAAGTAATTGTCTGACGTGATTTCAGAAACATATTAAAAATTCTACAAACATTGATAAAAGTCTTTCGGGTCTGGGACACAATAGATAGTGGGTGTGTGGCTGTGAAAGAATAGTTGCTGCCAAACTGGGGGAAAAATTGAAGTCCAGAGTGCTGGCATCTAAAGAGAGTTACAGTGCAGAAGACACCTAAGAAAATCCTGAGTCTGAGTCACCTTCACAGAACTGGTAGCAATGGTGGAATAAAAAGACGTATTGTGCTGCCATCAGAGAAATGTAGTTGGGTGGTGACTTTAAAGTGCAAAATGTGCATAAGAATAACAGTAATGATTCAACAACCATTAAACCAATATCTTGGAATTAAGTTTGGCAACTATCCTTACTATGTCTTCCAAAATAAATCTGTACTTTGGGCCTTTGCATCTAAATGTCACTGGTTCAGTCATGACATCTGCATGCAGGACTTGGAAAGCATCATGTCTGAAACCCTGGAGAGCTGCTATCATTTGGTATAACTTTTTTAGCTGAGGGGGATGTATTCCAATATGGGAAGAATTTCAGGGACTGCATTACAGTTGTGGTTTTACTAAGGGTCAAGGACAGAGTAAATGTGCCCAAAATATGGATAATTATTCCCCAAGTAAGTATGCCAATAATTGCTCAATTCTATGCATATCTTCTCAGGAATAAGGCCCAGTGCAAATCTTAGTGCAACCATATTCCTGCCTGCTAAATTCATGTACTGTACTGTAATAGGTTTCTAACCTGCAAAGCACAGTTTCAGCCCCAAAGTACAGCTCAGTTCCCTAACCTAGCTTTCTTGCCTGAAAAGTACCACTCTGTAGAGAGGAGCCTTATGCACTCTCTTTAGCAATAACAGCAAAAGACCCTTGCAGACTTGTCAGGAACTCCTATCAGCTTTATACATACCAGAAGACAGAAGTTCCCAATCTCTGCTATAAGCTATATTGAGCTAGATGGACTAAGGGTCTAACTTAGCATAAGGGTTATAAAGATGGTTGAGATCAGGATATTTATCTTAGTGACTTCAGTGGAATTAGACAAGCTTAGATTCAAATACAGCAACATAAATGGTTTAGGGATCATTCTGACTGGAAGAAACCTTTTATAATGCTTTGCATGCTGGCAAATAATTCAGGCCTTTCATAGAATATAAAATAAATATGACTCTCATGCATATGTAAGCCATATGGAGGAAGGGCAAGATAAAAATATGCCAGAATAAAATAACATTGAAAGATCTAATATGATGTGCTGTCATGGTAGTTCAGTTAGTAGCCAATGATAGTAACATTATAATTGATGACACCTATATGACCCACAGCTGCAGTGAAATATCAAAAAACTAGTCCCAAAAAGTCATAATTCAACTTTTAACTAAAGACTTCTGTCTTATTCTACTGAGCCAGGTGTTACATGCCAGTACTGCTTCCTTTTTCAACCAGTCAAGCTAAGTATTGAGGTAAAGGCCTCAGATTCCCACTCCAGATTAGTTTTACATTACACAAATCATAACCATGTGATAGAAGAATTTTATTACCACCTCTGAAAATAAATAATTCACAAAGAAGTGAAATTTATCCAAGATCAGCTTTCTGAAATCAGGAGACTAAAATCCAACCAGAATGGGTTTGTTTGCTTTGAATTACCTTGACTAGCATCTGTGTTTGGGGTCTTTCTTGATTGGTTTTCCTTGACAGGTTAGTTTGGCTTGAAGCCATGCATTTCTCTGGAAAGAGCTTCCATTAACCTTGAGTGTGAGGGGTAAAAGAGCAGTAGTAGTTTATATGATTCTCTGAGCTTTTAAAAACATTTAGCAAAAAAGTGATTGATAGTGACTTGTTGAAAGTGGGAGAGAAGCTAATGGAAAATAAATGTGGCAGATAAAAAGATGACTTTGAAACATCTTATTTTACTATCATCACTCTTGTTTTTGTTCCATCTTAGAGAATTTTGAAGCATTTGGCTAAAATAGGTCTTTTAGATTTTAAATAGTGTGTACATATATTTTTATACATGTATTTAGAAATTGCTGTTATGTTCTGTCTATATGACAGACATATCTACAGTTCATTTAACTTATAGATGATGTTTTCCATAAGGCAGAAATATTGAGGCTTGTTTCAGACAAAAAAGGAATTCTCCAGTGTATTTACAAGAATGAATGCTAAGCTTGTGGAAAGTGGAGTCATTGAAGTTTAATTTAAAATTACTGAGGCAGTTTTAAAAGAATGCATTTTAGAAAATCTTTCACATCTATTGCCACTGTTTTTAAACACTGTATGTGGGGAGAAATATAGAGGTAAAGTGTCACATGTTTACATGTAAGTCCCATTGAACTCAGTGAGAGTTGCTTCTAAGTAATACTCAGGACTGTTTTGTTGTCATTTGAACTGAACCTACAATGAAGTTATGGGCAGGTTTATTTGCCTACCTTTAGAAGACATGGCAAGGCTATTTTGGTTTTGGCAGTGTACCAGAAATTCCACTGCTGACATATAGATCTAAACTGTTACCATACTCTGTAATTCAAGATTTATATGCTAATTTCACAAGTTTAAGCCCTTTAACACAAGGCAAACTGAATTTTCCACAGGAAAAGTGACCATATGGAATATTAAAATTATAATAGATTTGAAGTGTATCATGGTTTAAGAAGCTCTAAGGGAATTTGCTCATTTTGTAACTTTATAGGACATAACATGGATTTCCAATTATTTATAAAATCATTCTTAAGATCATTGTTTGAATGAATATGAATTATGATTGCCATATCATTAAAAAAAGCTCCAGTTCTTCATTTAAAACAAATCTTAATCTGAAAAAAAATGCTTTCTACTCTAGAAAAACATACTTTGAAATCCTTCATTTTACTCCTTAGCCAAGATAAAATCTATCAATCTTTTAAATCTATCAATCTCTTCCAGTCCAGTCAGTGTAAAGTGCATGTTCTAAGCAACATTTGTTTTCCCATAAAGATTCTGATAGTCTAGGTCTGGAGCAGCTTGTATCCTTAGTGGAAAGTTTAAAGGGATGTTTGAACTATATGGCCCTTTCTGTTTTTACAGTGAATAGATGGGACAGTTTTCTATCCCAAGGGGTATATAATGTAAAATAGTCACAGGTAAACAGAGGAAAGTGGAAATGGGTAACAAATATATGGTTGCTATAGATGTACAGAGCTAGTGAGGTGCAGTGGTTAGAACATTGGACTGTGTCTCTGGAGACCAGGATTTGATTCCTAGATTAGTCATTAAACCCACTAGGTGACTTTGGGCTAGTGTAGTGACTGGAGCCACCATTCACTTGAGGGCTTCTCTCAGACAACAAAGGGTTAAGCTGGGGGGAGGAACATGCTAATGAGAGCTTACATCACATGCTAATAAGATTTACATCACAGCTGATCTAAGGCCCAACTGGACAATCAGGTGAGCAGGAGTGGGATTTTTGAAGAACCTTCCATCAGATGTCTTTAAAAAGGCCTTTATGACCATGTGATCTGTCTCTCTTTCCTTTGTGTGGCCTGGCCTGGCCACTGGCCCAAGGGCCTGCCCTTGCGTCTTCTCTGAGAGGCCATGTGGTCTTTTGTCTTCTTTGTTTTAGAAGTCCAGCTGTTGGGTCCTGTGCCAACAGAACAGGCTAAGGGATGCAGGCTGAGCTCTGGGATCCAGCCTTGCATCCAAATGCCATCCAGGACTGCAAATCCCGTCTCTGTGTGAGTAGCTAGGAAATGTGATAGTGCGCTTAGGCCTTTTTGTTATGTTTCTCTTTGACTTGCCTGAAATGAATATCTTGTAACGATGCTTCTGTACCTGCAAGGCAAGAAGGCCTTGCAGGAATGATACCTACATCGCCCTATTCTGTCTAGTTAGAATAAACCCTTTCTTTAAAAGCATCTGCTGACTCCTTACTCCTATACATGTGCCTTTAGCTTGGTTGTTGCTTGCTTAGGATAGCAAGGGAAGAAACGATAAGTCCTTAGCATGCCCCAGTGTGTGCTAGGGGGAGAAGTTCAGTGTAATTCACTGGGTGGTGGCAGCTTGACTAGAGGATCTCAAGGGGCCTCATTCAGCTTAGCAGAAAGTGGGAACAGAGACCCAGGAGACTCTAGCGGAAATAAAAGAGGATTTGCAGGGTCTAAGAGACAAAAGCCAGGTGCTGTTTGACTGCTTGGACCCCGGGGATCATCACAGCTAACCACACACTAGGGGAAGGCAATGGCAAACCTCCTCTGAACAAATTTTACCAAGAAAACCCCATCATAGGTTCTCCTTAGGGTTGCCATAAGTCAGAAACAACTTGAAGGCACACAATGGGGCTTTCTAGATTGGCAAAAAGAAGTGTGCTTACACTTGTTTACACAGTTTTGCATTTATGGATAGAAGTGTTCCTAGCGGTGTGATACATTAAACAAAACAGAATTGAAATTCCACGATACCACTCCAAAGGTACCAATTGTCCTTTGATTTTGGAAGTTAAGCAAGGTAGCATCTGGTCAGTCTTTGGACAGAAGACCACTAGGGAATATGGGGGAACCCTAGGTAGGCTAGGAAAGAATCCTGCTTGAATCTTGAAGCTCGACTATCACGTAGTCAGTGAAAGTGAATTAGATGGACCAGTGGACCAATGATGTATAAGGCAGTTTCCTATGTTGTTCTAGTTCCCTGCACCAAAGAGACAACTTTAAAAAGGAAAGGAAAAAGACCATAATTTAAAGAAAAGAAACAAAATTATTTATGAAGTGAGGAGAAAATAAGGTGTTAAGAAACAGTACCAGTGATCTTTGCAAACTAGAATGTCTTGGAATATTTATATATTTTCCTCTGAGATTTAGTATTAGGCCTTCTTTTAAAACAAATAGCCACTTTTGCATATTCCTTCTGTAGCTGTAGCTGGGCTTTTAGCCAGAACTAAATACTTCTACAGATCAGTGACAGAGGAAAGGACTGTATTTGCAGGGTTTTGACCACATAAACTCCAAAGTCCTGGAAATTTTACAAGACCATTAATATATAAACTATTCACCCTCATTGTCAAACCGAATAACTTAGGCTAAGCATCAAGCCTTTTGAACACATGTCAAAAAATACTGAGTTTCTTGTCTTTCAGCCTTGCTTATTTGCTTGTGGCTCCATTTCTGCAGCAGCATTCCTAGTGGTTTCACAGCTGCAGAGGTTATTATGTGCCACATGTTAAAAGCAAGAGTCCAGATCTTCCACATAAATTTTTTCACAGTAAAAAAAGCTATCTCAGAAATACAGGAGAGAAAAATCTAAAGAACAATTTACCCCTATCTTATCAGAAAGTCTATGGATAGTCAACATTGATCTACATTACCTGTACTACACAGGAAGTAACAGACCCTGAAAAAATATGATTTTGGATGACAGCTCCCCCCCCCCCTTTCAATGGGTAATCCTAAACTTAAACAAAACGTTTTCCAACCTCTGGAAAAGGGAAATAAACTGAAGGGATGGCTGCAGTAGTAGGCCTGGGCATAAAAGAAGAAGAAACAGAACAATGTTGTCAGATTATCAGTCTGAATTTCAGTTTGAAATTCTTTTTATCAAAACCTCTGTTTTCTTGAGTTCTTGAACAAAAATTTCCCATAAATGAAAAGCAGTGCTAAAATTACTCTTTATTCATGGGATAATGCCATGATTATGGCAACATCATGCAACATCATCTGATAATCTCCAAGCAATTGTATGATAGTGACGGGTGCATCCCACTATGCTCCCCTCACTTTTCTCCATGTGAAAGAGTCCTAGGTGTACAAGCAAGTATAAAATAAGCACGTATTGTAAAATTCTGTTTAGCATGCTATTGTCTGATACAATTATAGATGTAAGTTGTTGCTACTTTTCATATTGAAGGAAGGAGTGAGTAATTTTTTCCAATTTTCTTCTTGGTATGAGAAAATCTTCAAAGAGTTTCTAATATTATTTGCTGTTCATGGTCTGTTCTGCACAAAATTTGCATGTAATATTTTTTAGCATTCTTTGTGCAGAAAAACATATTTTCCATAGAAATATTATTGAAGAAATATTTTATCTGCAGAAACTACTCTTTTTTTACATTAAACAACCACATACAATGAGTCCCGAACTGAACAGATCCTGATTTCTTCTCATCAGGCTTTCTTAATCCTCAAGAAACATAGTTTTCAATCATTTTTTTAAAAAATTCAACTTTTCTTCCCAACCCTAGATAAAACCTGCATGATAAATGGCTGTTAACAAACCCATATGGTTCCAGAGAAAAAATAAGCATTAACTTAAAGAACAGACAACTTCCACTAGTCTTGTGTTGAAGGATGTATAGCAAAAGCTCAGCTTCACACATATACTTGGTCATGATGTCCCCAAGGGAAGTTTAGGCACAGTCTATCTCATAGGGAAAAAATGAGGATTATTATCCATGCTCTTTGTAGGAAGGACAAGACCACTTCATTGGTTGCTTGGAATAGAATTGTATGGATTCTAGAATAGTTATAAGAGTATACAATATTTTTGAGGTTGCAACAAATAGGACAGTAAAGATGTTTTCTGCCATAGTCCTGTCTTTTTTTTAGCATTCAGATGTTTTTTTTAAAGAAGTGACTAAAATTTTAGTAAGTTTGTAACTTTTGAGAAATGATAAAGGAAAGTGTTTTTGTTTTTTGTTTTTTGTTTTTAAATTATAATGGCAATGGGTTAACTTTTTGGACCTTAGCTCCATGATTGTAATAAATTACTTCTGAATTTCACTGTTCAAACTCTAAATACTTTTGCTATTTCCCATCATCACTGGAATATATTTACAACCACTATTAATTCTGTTTTATTAGATTTTTAACAATTGTGTATAAACAGAACATGGGGAAGAAACCAGGAAAACAGGTGATCTTTCTGAATGGCAGGTCTAATCAGTGTAGTGAATAATTCAGGGTGTGATTTTATGCATTCAAAGTAAATGTTTTCCCTTACTCTGGATTACCATTAGTGCGGTCTGCAAATGTGACTCTTCTACCTGTATTTCACAACTACACACTGGAGTAAAAGCACAGTCTCTGCTGTACATGCATATTGCAGAAAGCTTCATTTAGTGACAAGTAGCCACTTTGGATCCCATGCCACAACAAAAGGTGGGGTGTAAATTGGTTAAATAAAATAAACATAAGTAAGTAAATCATCATAATTTACACAAGCAATTATAGCATGATTAACAAGTATGTTAATGCCAATATGTCTTTAGTTATTTGTTCATTGCTCTGTGGCAAAGTTAGGTACCAACTGCAACAACAAAACCTAGCACATTAATAGCAAACAACGTTAATCAATACAGCTGCAGCAGGAATTGGTTATCTGCAAAGTTCAATGCTTTCCAGTGATTGAGTCAAGGGAAACTGATAACACCAAGTATAAGGAATCATATAAACAGAATGAAACCAGGAACCACTTTTAAATCAGCAGATTGGCTGAGTCTGGCAATGACTTCAATTACTTCTGTCCAAGAGCACTTGAAGTATCAATTAATCTCCCCCACTTAGAATGTACACATTTCCCACTTATCAAATTAAGATTTAAGCTAAATCAATGCATGCAATGATAGTTTAATTATATTAAACCACATAAAAAACACAATGAGGAAGTCTGTTTATGCAGATAACCACTTGGGTGCCAGGGACTGAACAAATTGCAAGAACTATTAATTTACTTTTCAAATCGCTTTTTTGCATAAAATCATATTGTTTCTGCTATCAACAATGCAGGCGCCAGTCTTGGTATTTAGTACCAATCTTGGAAGAAAAGGATTTAAAAATACAGTCTCAAATGGGCCCATTGCCCCCTTACCCCATCTCTTTAGGGCACCAGGTGTTTTAAATGCCACCAGGAGGGTGCTCCAGGCAAAACTATGCTGTCCAGGTTAGCTTGGAATAGATTAGTGGAAGCTTTTGTGTCCTTGGCAAATTTTGATTAAGGGCCAAATGCTATAAATCCAGTGGGTTTTCATGAGATACAGTGTAGCTCATATTTATTTTAATTGCTACTGGCAGTTGGGATAATTACATTTTAATTTAAATTGGTAATTTTATGCTAATAGACATGGCATGCTACAATGTAGCTCAGATTTTCTTTCCCTGAACAGTAATCCTTGTGCTCTTAATAGAAAGATACAATCCAGAAGAATGAGACATATTCATCAAAATATGACATATGACAAAATATGAAGGTGAAAGTACCATGCATGAAAATAAACAGTAGATGTAGCATCCTCCCACCCCTACTCTCTGCAGCTGATAAACAGCACTACAGGAGTCGAAGGCTTTCATGGCCGGCATCCATAGTTTTTTGTGGAGCTTTTGGGCTATGTGGCCATGTTCTAGAAGAGTTCCTTCCTTAGCAAAGGAACTCTTCTTGAACATGGCCACATAGCCCGAAAGCTCCACAAAAAACTATAGCACTACAGGAGTTCATAAGCCTACTGACCTAAACAGGAGTAAGGTTGGTTTAAGGGGCGGTGGCCCCTTTCTCCCCTTGGGAGCGTCACCCATGGCAGGGTGCAGCGGGTGCCCAGGGCCCCTGCTGCACCCCGCTTCAGGCCACGGAGAAGAGGCAATTTTCTTCTTTTCCATGGCCTGGAGAAGCAGTGGATTGGGGCCACAAGGACTGCTGGTGAGACTCTCTTTGGGGCGGTCTGTAAAGCTCCTAAGTTACACTTGTAACTACCATGGTAACTTTGTATGATATCCTGGGTTTAGTAGTTTGAAAACTAAGCTTTCTGACAAATCTTTTCCTAGGCTGCAAATCCCATGATTACCTAGGGTGGCAGTTAAAATGGAACTAGCACTATAGTTGTGTATGTAGAGAGTTCTTGTAGCGCTTTTGATACTAAATGAAAGAAAGAAGTTGGCAGCATGAGCTTTTGTAGACTATTTCCTCAGATGCATAGTTGTGTAGTTTGGAAGGGCGTAGCACTGCATTCCAAGGGCCAGTTCTTCTCATTTTTTATCATCCATCTTTCATCACATTTTTCATTTAAAAGAAAGAGCGAGATTGAGAGAGAATGTGGCAAGATAATAATTCATGCACAAAGTTCTGGGTTGTCACCTCTGAGTGGTGTTAACCACAAGCTCTTAAAATCTATGGAAGCAGTGTGCAAGCTGTCTTTGCCTTTCTGAGGAAGAAACACATGCAAATTGCATATCCCAGTAGTGAAGCATTTGTGCAGACTGCCTGTGTCACATATGAATTGAACACTGGAGGGGAAGGGCATCTATATTCAACCACCATAGAAAGAACCTCATTGGTTGCATAAATCTTTTGTCTGAGCCAATGACTGAGTAATATAAATAGGTAGTTATTTTTGTTCTCTCTGAGACCCACAAATGTGCAGAGAAATGTTAATACAAACTTAAGAGAAGTATAAGAAGACAGATTCAACCCTATGTGTAACTACACATGCCATTGTGTACCATGTAATTAATGACATTTCAGTACAGGGGTGTACTGAAATGTTCCTTCAGTCCCCATATTTGTAGTGTTTCAGAAACTTCAAACTTCAGTTGAACATTTAGAAATATAATATGAGTAGCTAAAGGACAGGGTTACCAAGGGACCGTAGACACAGCTAATATAGAAGTCCTAAATTGAAGAATATTCAATAGCTCACTCTCTACAATGCTAGAAATTTGGGAACTGAAGAAAAAATTATGGGGAGGCAGAACCCTCTCCCCATAATTCTACCTTTGATTCAGTAGACTATGGGGTGAAACAGACTGTCCCAAAGGGGTGATTTTAAGCCACTCCTGTCAAAGCCAGATTAGGGTTGTGGCAACCGTACATTGTGGCCTCAATCCACCTTTTTTCACTCCTTTTTTCACCAGCAAAAAGTCAGCTTTTCTGTCTTGCTGCAGTAAGCAGCTGGCTTTAAGGCACTAAACTGGCATGCGGCCTATAAACAAGGAGCACCCAGAAGCCAGCCCACATCCAGGCGGCTGGGTGGCTTAACACTGGCCTCCAGACATCTTGGGGACATGCTTTGTCTGTACACCATGCCTCTATGACACCCGGAAGTCAGCTTTTTATGCTGGTGTTTCACACCTATAGCAAGATAGTGTTGTATATGTTTGATTATACCCAGTCTTTTCACAACTGCATGTCACTTTCTTTTTCACTCTCAAGGCTTATGAGGAACATTAATAAGAAATAGATACACTAAAATTTACAAAGCCTCCCCCCTCCCCCCTCCCTTTTCACCAGTAGGAGTGTGAATAGCAGGATGAAGGAAAGCCAAGATTTTCTGTCTGCCACTTTGGTGGGGAGGGGAGCATCATGGCATGGAGACATGTCTGGCACTGCAACAACATGCTGCTAGAGAAGCAGTTTCTCTTTGTTTAGACAGCAATGTGTGTGCACATTTACATAATAAAATTGTCACACAAGTAACAGATGGCAAAGAGGCACTTACTTTGCCACATTTTGAAGACATGCTACACTTCCTTGATGAACTCATTTTTCTTACTTTCGCCTGTAGACATCTACTGATTATTAATCCTCAGGGGTTATTTGACTTGTTAAAGCTTTGAGGACTGGAGCTTGGCAGCAAAAAATAAAAATAAAAAATCTCTCTATGGATTTTTTTAAAATCTTAAATCAAGAGCAAATGTTCTCCTTTAATGACGACTTTGCAATTTATCCAAATTGCTCTCTTTACTCTCTACCTCTCCCTCTTCTGAAAACTGTCAGAAAAAGCAAATATTAATCCCTTTTTCTAGTGACACTTCCTGGGTTGAAATTCTGATAAAAGAAGATAAATCCCACCATTGCCCCAGGTCTTAAATCTCTTTCCCTCTGGGCTTTCTTTTATTTTCTTTTTTAAGGAGGGGGAAAATGAGAACCAGAAAGAGCTAAGTGTACTAATGTTGCTTATTAAAAATATCAGTACCCTGATGAATGCCATTAATTTTCTTTATGAATTAAATGCCAGTAAATAAATCTCCATTAGAAGGAATGGCAGTTTCATAATCTGTGCAAAATAAACCTGCAGTTCAACTATTAGGGGAAAACAGCTTGACTCAAAACTGTATTCCACTAATTACAGCTACAGGCATGCGCATATTCTTGCATCCTTTTGTGGGTAAGGAAAAAGGCTTGAACATGGATGGCCAGTTTCTGTTTACCTTTATTAATCCAAAAAGGATTAAGTAAACTACATCAGCAGTAAACATATGAACAATTCTTTAAAATCATAAGGAGTGGAAGGTCAACTGATATCAATGTCAGTCAATCCTATGTATGTTTCTCTCTGGGGGGAAATGTCAGTGAATCTAACTGCATTATGAAAATCATTCTAGTTCAAGGAGATGCAGTACAACTCTCTAGCATAGAAATCCAAGTGTTGCATCAAACTACAAATCACTGGCATCCATAGCAAGGACCCATGGCATTTAAAATACAGTGGTCCCCCGGGTTACGAAGGTAATCTGTTCCAGGATCCCTTTCGTAACCCGAAAAACTTCGTAACCCGGGGGACCACTGTAAGTATAGGAAAGTGCTTGGCGCGATTTGAATTTCACACCGCTTTCCTTTCGGAGCCCGGGTTTTTTTTCGCAAGCCGGGGCCGTTTTTCCGGCCCCGGCTCTTTCGTACCCCGGGGTTTTTGTATCCCTGGGGATTCGTAACCCGGGGGACCACTGTAATATCAAACTTTTGTAAATCCATAATTCAGTATCCAACAGGATTTATTTTCATCTCAAGTTAAGCATACAAAGATTTCATCTTTGACCTGAAGAAGACCAGGAATTGCATCATCATCATTATTATTATTATTCCTTATTCTTATTATTTTGTCTTTTGTGACAAGTTGTTTTCCAAGTGTTGCAGTTTTTTCACTGAAGACCATAAAATGATAAAAATAGTGATCAGTCATTTAAAAATATGGGCCAGGCTATGAATTTGAAAAGCAATTTCTGAAATTAAAGCCTGAGTCTTTGTTCTAAATAATAATAATAATAATAATTTCATTCCGCCCCTCTGAACACGCAATCAGGGCAGAGTACAGCAGAGGTTAAAACAATATCAAGTTAAAATACCCCTTCCTTACCTTTACCACCCTCCCTTAAAAAAGAATTAAATCACAATAGAGTTTAAAAACATAATAGATTAAAATAACAATGTGCAATAGTAGGGAGCGGACTCAGCTTAGGTTGTATGGAGAAAAATACAGGAAAAGATTTAAAAAGCCCTTAAAACTTAGGTATGGAGCTGGGCATATTCACATTCTCTGGGAAGGCCTGCCAGAAGAGATGCGTCTTTAGGGCTCTTTTAAAGCCTTCTAAAGATGGAATGAGATGCATCTTATCCGGCAGGTTGTTCCACAACTTGGGGGCGATAGCCGAAAAAGCCCTCTGGGAGGTCTGTACCAGCTTGGTCTTCATAGGTTGAAGCAGGTTCCTCCCAGAGGACAGAAGTGTGCGGGGGGGGGCGGTCATATGGGAGGAGGTGGTCCCTTAGATAAGATGGGCCCAAGCCATGACGGGCTTTGAAGGTTAAAACCAACACCTTGTAATGTGCCTGGAAACTGATCAGCAGCCAGTGGAGGGCTTTTAGCACAGGAGTGATATGTTCTCTCCTGGATGTTCCAGCCAGAAGCCTGGCTGCCATATTTTGGACCATTTGTAGTTTCCGGGTTAGGCACAAGGGTAGCCCCACGTAGAGTGCATTACAGTAGTCCAAACGTGAGGTTACCAACGCGTGTATCACAGTTTCCAGATCCCTCCTCTCCAGGAAAGGGCGCAGCTGGCGTATCAGTCAAAGCTAGTAACAAGCGCTCCTGACCATCGCATTCACCTGACTTGTCATGTGAAGCGACGGATCAAGGAGTACCCCCAGACTGCAAACAGTCCTTCGAGGAGAGTGTGACTCCATTGAGGACTGGAATCTGTATTCCCAAACCTGGTTTCGGGCCTGTGACTGTGAGCACCTCCGTTTTGTCTGGATTAAGCTTCAATCGGTTTTTCCTCATCCAATCCATTACCGCCGCAAGGCAGTCATTGAGACGGGAGACGCCATCTGAGGTCTGAGCAGATGATCTAGTCATGGAGAAATAGATCTGAGTGTCATCAGCGTACTGATGACACTGAGCTCCGTGCCTCCGAATGATCTCACCCAACGGCTTCATATAAATATTGAATAACATCGGGGACAGAATAGCGCCCTGTGGAACGCCACAGCTAAGCTCGATTTTAGAAGAGCAGCTGTCCCTGAGTCTCACCCTTTGAGATCTGCCGGAGAGGAAGGAACGGAACCACCGGAGCGCGGTGCCACCAATCCCCAACTCTCTCAGCTGATCTAAAAGGATGGAATGATCAATTGTATCAAAAGCCGCGGAGAGATCGAAGAGCACCAACAGGGTCACACTACACCTGTCGATGCTCAGGCGGAGGTCGTCAGTCAGAGCAACCCTGGCTGTCTCCACTCCATAACCTGCCCTGAAGCTGGTTTGAAATGGATCAAGATAATCGGTTTCATCCAAGACAGCTTGGAGTTGGGAGGCAACTGCTTTCTCGACTACCTTGCTTAGAAAAGGCAGCAAGGAAACTGGTCTGTAGTTGTTCCTGTCCAGGGGATCAAGGGAAGGCTTCTTAAGGAGGGGCTTAACAGCCGCCTCCTTCAGCCTAGATGGACCATTGCCTTCCCTGAGAGACGCATTGATCACATCCCAAAGGAATGTTCTCAATGCATCCCCTCCCTGGACAACCAGCCAGGATGGACCTGGGTCAAGAGAGCAGGTTGTCTTCCTCACGCTTCCAAGGAGCTTGTTCACGTCATCGGTACTCACCGATTGGAACTCATCCAGTAAACTGACAGCAACGGAGTTGCTGGATACCTCACTCATGGACTCTGAACGAAGGTTGGCGTCCAGGTCAGCTCTTATCCGAGAGATTTTATCTGCAAAGTGGATATTAAATGCCTCACAGCAGGCTGTTGTAGGATCCAGCAAGGGGTTTGGCGCAGGGGGGACCTGCGTCAACTCCCTCACCACCTTAAACAGCTCTGCCGGGCGGGACTCTGCAGACGCAATGCGTGCAGAGCAGCGAGATCTCCGCGCTGCACGCAAAGCCTCTCCATAGATGCGAAGATGCAATCTATAGAGAGTTCTGTCGGATGAGAGCCGAGTCCTTCGCCATTCACACTCTAGTCGTTGTCCAGCCCGCTTCATTTCCCTGAGCTCTTCCGTATACCAGGGCTTCCTGTTGGGGGTGGTCTGGAAAGGACGCTCAGGAGCGATTGTGTTAATGGCCCTGGCGACATCGGTATTCCAAGTGTCTACCAGGGTCTCAACAGAATCGCCGGCATTCCCAACCAATAAACCCTCTAGGGCTTTCTGGAAACCAATTGGTTCCATGAGCCTTCGAGGGCGGACCATTTGAATGGGTCCGCCACCCCTGGGGGGACGGAACGTGGTCTTTAGCTCCAGCTTGATCAGGAAGTGGTCCATCCACGCCAGTGCGGAGGTCTTGGTTACCTCCTCCCACGGATACTCCTGTTCTGTACTGAAAACCCCATCGAGTGCATGGCCCGCACAATGAGTGGACCCGTTGACCAATTGGGATAGGTTCATGCCTGTCATGGATTCCATGAACTCCCGAGCTGCTCCAGGTAAATCCAAAAAGCTGGCCTCAAGAGGCATGTTGAAGTCACCTAAGACAAGAAGTCTAGGGGACTCCAACAATAGCTCAGAGACCAGCTGGGTCAGCTCGGCTAGAGAGTCTGTTAGACAACGGGGTGGCCTGTATACTAACAGAATCCCCAGACTATCCCTGGTTTTCAGGGTGAGGTACATACACTCTATGTGGGCTGTTTTCCGGACAGGTTTCCTGATCAAGGTCAGGTTGGTTCTATGAACTATAGCCACGCCGCCCCCCGTCCACTTTCCCTTATCTGCTCACTGACCGTGTACCCAGCTGGAAGAGTCTGCGCCCAAGTAGCAGAGCTGGTATCTCCCAGCCAGGTCT
Organism: Urosaurus nigricauda; assembly: GCA_034509955.1. Taxonomy (NCBI): domain Eukaryota; kingdom Metazoa; phylum Chordata; class Lepidosauria; order Squamata; family Phrynosomatidae; genus Urosaurus; species Urosaurus nigricauda. Next base: position 62,844,657 of record JAOEGL010000003.1, read on the forward strand.
CAGTGAAGCAAGCCAGGCCGGCTAGTTCATCCACGAGGAGATCATGGATGATGTGAGTCTTACCTTTGGCTGACCTGACATTGCAAAGGAGCAGATTAAGGGATTGTGGAATGGTTGGTATGCTCTCCAAGTTATCCCGGGCAACAGAGTGAACTGAAGAAGGGATAGATACTAGACATCGATCCCTACTTCTTTTGTAACATGTGTTCACTCTGTTTCCGCCATACCTTCCCCACCCCCACACAACCTCAATCGCCGCCCCCGGATTGTTCCCAGCTCCATTATCTGCAAGTAAGGGCAAGCAATCCAGCTAAAATTCTCATCTCAGAGAACTTGGGGAAACTATTGTTCCTTCTAGCAGTTATAATGCAATTGACATATATCTCTACAGATAGTGAACTCTGTTGCTCACTACCTAAAATAGAAGCAAAAGTTGCTCTGTGTTTCTGAAATGGAGAACAGATGCACAGGGGGTGTATATTTTCAAATCCCAGCATCCACATATACAGACTTAGGAATGATAAACACTTGTAACTGTGAATAATGGATGAAATGGCTATGGCTGAGGGCTGGTTCATTGCATGAACCAAGAAATGTTGTCATGAATAAGCCTATAGAGACCTATCTTTTATGAGATCATGCAGGCATGAGATGGCAGAAACACCAGCATACAGCCATAAAAATTATTATATGTATTGGCTGGGAACCAAAAAAGAAAAAGAAAGAAAAGAAGAAAAGAAAGATAAATTAGTTCTCCATGCCCAGGAGAGCTTGGTATTCTTTCTCAAATAGCAGTTCTCCATATTGCATAGTTATAGTTTGTGATACAGCAGGAGGGTCTGACTTTCAAATCCCACCAGACACAGTTAAATCCTTGGGTATAGCTGAAGTAGCTCTTACAATTCCAGTCATTTAAGACAGAAAAGCATGCAGAAGTTGAATGTGATGGTGCTATCAACAGTCAACAAGCCAGAGTGACTGAAGCTGCAATCTAGTACAATGTAAAAATCTTTCACTTTCTAGTTTGTTGCAATTGCAAACTCACCTGCATTTTCTCCCCATCCACTCTCTGCATCAACTGACAAAACTTTGTTTCTTTCTTTTACATGGAGCTGTATACACATTTCTACACATTTCCCCTTATACATGCATTTATTTAATGACTTTTGCCTAAGCTACCTATTTTCTCCCAAAGAATGAACAAATGGTTGTGCATTTTTTCAACTGTTCAGAAGGAAAGTCTCCATTATTTAAATAATTCATTTTTTTTAATCCATAGTGGCAAATTAACATCAATAAATGATGAACAGTATGGTATCCCTGCATTACCAGTAGAGAGAGAGGCAAGGAAGGAACTGCTTGTTCCATTGGCAAATGCTAGGAGCTTCTGCAGTGAACAGCATTTCTAAGAGGGCCAGTGAACATCCAGTCTACAATGTGTTGAGGTGCACTCCCCCTGAAATTTCAGGTTCACAGCTTGGTCTATTGCTAGATTTAGTCCTGAACCTGGATCAGCATGTTTCCATGGTGCTGAAAATTTGCAGAATTAAAGGGAAGACTTTTCTCCAGCCTTGTCCTACTGTGGCTGGAACAGATTGGACAGCAATGTGCAGGGCCAGCCAGCCTATGCCTTGGATCCTATTACATGAGCACTTCTCTATGAAGAGGAGGCAGGCAGAGCAGCTGAGTGACAGTGAACGGTTGCATCCCCACCCCTGGTGTCACCCAATGAGGGAGAAGCTGGGGGGCGTGTGGCAGCCAGAAGGACATACTCAGCCCTCCCATTTGCCATGATGGTTGATGTCTTCTCTACACCACCATGGCAAGTCAGCAGAGGCCTCCCCGTGAGGAGGCCTCCACCCCTCTTCTAGGATGTCACACCCTGCACCTGCCTAGTGATGCCACTGGCAGTGGAGCAGCCACATAACAAGAGCCAAAGCAAAGGTTGGTTGACAGGCTGGGCCTACATGTTGCTGTTCAATCCACTCTGAGGCTGATCAGGGGCCAACAGATTGGACTCTGCTCCACAGAAGCAGGGGATCACAAACCACATGGAAGTCTATAACTCTGCAAGGTGTGAAAGACAGGTATTGAGCAATTCATGAGAAAGGTGAGAGAAAGAAGAGGGCAAGGAGGACACAGGGTGTGCAGGTGGTGGCATAGAGTTGAATCATCTGTAAATGTCTTGGTTAATGCTGTATAGCTAAGTGTTAGTGCTGAGGAAGGTTGCCAGGCCCTTTGCTTACTTGCTTGTCCACCCTTCCTGCCTGCCTGCCTTCCTTTTCCTACCTAGATCTCCTCCCCTGCTGGTGAAGAAGGCAAAAAAAGGGGGTTAAAGAATTTTTGAGAGGAGATTGGGTTGGTTTCAGCAGGAAAGGAAGGGAAGAAAGAGGCAAATGCTGTCTGGCTGTCACCTCTGCTGTTTCTCAGCTGCTCAGCTCACCTCCTTCCTGACACGGAGTAGCCACATGACAAGCAACATGCAGACTCAGCCAGCTAGCCTTTGAGTTTTGGATCTGTGATATGGCTGCTCCACAGTATGGATGATGTGGCAGAGCAGCCTTCAAGCCTTCATGGACACCCCCCCCCTTTGAGGGTATAGTGGCCCCTTGGGGGTGGGGTCCCAGACCACAGGTTAAAACCAAATTTCTGCACACACACAAAAATACATGTTTATTTGACATTACCTGCCATTGTTAATAGTGATCAAATCTTGAGCTGCTCCTATTTTCCAGTCCCTTTGTCTTTATATTCTTTTGAAAACATAGGCCTGGCTCTGCTAGTTCTGTGCAGAGAGAAGAAGCACTAGTTGTTACATGAGCAGGTAATGGGGAAATGGAGTACAAAGAAGGGAAACAGCAGGAAATGAAGTGGGAAGAAATCACATACAGCTGCAATGAGGAGCAGTAGCAGCAACAATTGTTTTGTGGGTGAACAAGTGGGCAAGATAAGGACAGTAAGGGCTAATAGAAGGGCATTGGACAGGGAGTAAATGAAGAAGAAAGCCATTACCATGTAAGGGCAACTGGAGATAGAGTGTGAGAGAGATAGAGGAGTGGCAGGTAGATGTCATAGCACTGGGAGGTCAAGTAGGCTGGGAAGGCATTGAATTTAGATACCAGTAGCAAGATTTTCCCAGTATGCCTCACACTGTTCTGGTCTCCTGCTGCCTGAAGCAGTTGCCTCACTCTGCTTAATGTTGGCGCAGGCCAATTTGAGGTCTGCAAGCCACGTCATCAAGTCCTTGCCTGAGTTGGCAAATTGTTGTACATACATTTGAGCAGGACTGTAATCCGTGGGATGAGTAAGAATTAATATGTAAAAAGTATATTAGAACCCACTGTCATGGGATGGTAGTAGTAACATCCTAACATAGATATGTCGGTTAACACATGCTAGCCTAATTTCTTTTGTTCGTCCTGACTAGAATAAATCCATTCAGTCAATTGCATTTACACATGTGTTGACTCACCATTGAACCATAAGTCTTCTCTAGTTGCAATTGATCAACAGGATGCCAGCTAACACATGAAGAAAATCAAGAAAAGCATGTGACCTTGATAAAATGAACTATTTCTTCTGTATCACTGAAATAAATCACATCTTGCTTTCACCCTGTGAATCTTGCTATTTGCCTTCACTTTAATCTGCATTTTTTTCTGTGAATCATATGGCAGTGTGTCATTGTCTTGCAGAGCTTCCTGAACTATCCTCATAAATATGTTTTGCTGTCATCATTTAAAAAACAAAACCAATCAAAAACCTGATGGCAACAAAACAAAACAAAGCAAACATATCATAGGGAGCATTCTGACTGATTTAATAAACAGAAAGTTCCAGATTTTGTTCCCGTTCTTTCCTATTTTATTTTGGAGATCTATATAGGTATTATTAATCCCAGAATATTTTCTGTTACCTCCTGGTACACTCAGGCCTGAAACAGACAGGTCAAAATGTGTGGCTTCCAGCCACTTTGGGGGTATGTTGTATAGATGACGCACGTCCCATGATGCAGCTGGAAGCCTCTCTGAGGCCACTTAAGGTGGCCTGAAGCTGGCCAGAAAATGTCCCATATGCATACTCCATAATGTTTGTTATAGGCCGAATTACCACAACTCCAGTGGTGATGGCATAGCGCAGGCCAGAAACAAAAGTGTCAAGAGCTGTAAAGGTCTAACATGCTGAGGTACATAAAGGAGGTCTTTGACCTTGAACTCGGTAGCCTTTATTTCTGAATTTATATTCTTAGAAACAGACTGAAAATCAAATTATATCCACTTACTCAAGATCAAATTAATTCCACTAAAGACCAAAACATACTGGCAATAAGCACCAGTATGGAGGCATGGCACTTAGATGATGCACACGCTGATGCCACCCCCAAGATGGCATCATGCTGAGCACCTGCCCAGATGGTGGGCAGTGTTGCGGTGCTTCAGTGGTGCATCGTTGAAATACTGCATGTTGCAGGAGTGCAGAAGAGCCATGACAGAAAGCAGTTTTTTTCCACCTTCAAAAGGAGTGACATTTTGTTGCTCCTTTTTGGGCTGGAAAAATGCTGGATCAGGGCCACAGTATGTGGCTGCTGTGGTCCCGATCATGTGCTCAAAGGGGCAGCACCAAACCACCCCTTAAGGCTATAGCAACCTAAATTCTTTTTCAACCAATTTGTAGGTCTTACAGCCCAGTGAAAACAATATAGGGGTTGTTTTCTATGATGCTTTCAGATTCTCCTCAAGCTGTAATGAAAAGTAAATCTTGACCCTGTTAGTGTGATGGTGACCAAAGCCTGGTGTTGTTAGGGTGCATATTTATTACATGTGTAATTTAGTGGCACATCAGATTTTCTGAAACATGCTTTTTGCTTCAAAGGAGTAAATTTCTTGAAAAGTAACACAAGAAACTTTCAATGATTCAGTATGCTCTTAAGAGTCCAATACCTTTTCACTTGAGAGAGCTCTAATCTGTTATGGTGAGCAATAGGAATAGAAAAAGATTTGTTGGTGTAGAGAAAAGGCAGATGTGGGTTAGGCTAGCCACAGTCAATCACAGAATCATAGAGTTGGAAGAGACCACAAGGGCCTTCCAGTCCAACCTCCTGCCATGCAGGAACTCCAAATCAAAGCATCCCTAACAGATGGCCATCCAGCCTCTTTTTAATGACCTCTAAGTAAGGAGACTCCACCACACTCTGAGGGAGTGTATTGCACTGTCGAACAGCCTTTACTGTCAGGATATTCCTCCTAATGTTGAGGTGGAATCTCTTTTTCCTGCAATTTTCATCCATTGTTCTACATTCTAGTCTCTAAAGCAGCAGAAAACAAGCTTGCTCCCTCCTCATGACATTCCTTCAAATATTTAAACAGGGCTATCATATCACCTCTTAACCTTCTCTTCTCCATGCAAAACATACCCTGCTTCCTAAGCTGGTCCTGATAGGGCATGGTTTCCAGACTCTTCACCATCTTAGTTGCCCTCCTTTGGACATGCTCCAGTTTCTCCACATTCTTTTTGAATTGTGGTGCCCAGAATTGCACACAATTTTCCAGGGGGGGGGGGCTGACCAAAGCAGAATAGAGTGGCGTCCTTTGATCTAGACACTATAATTTTATTGATGCAGCCTAAAATTACATTGGCCTTTTTAGCTGCTACATTGCACTGTTGACTCATGTTCAACTTATGGTCTACTTGGACTCCTAGATCCCTTTCCCATGTAGTCTTCTTCAGCCAGGTGTCCCTCATCCTATATCTGTGCATATAGCCTGAAAGCTCAACAAAAAACTTTGCATTTTATTTTTCCACCCTAAGTGCCATCATGAGCCAGCTGATAGTAGCCAATAAAATGCTGGCTGGGAGAAGTTGGAAGGTTAGATAGGGATTGATTTTCAGAGTGCGAGAGTCTTGTTGTGTCCAGAGAGGGACAGATTTTTGAGGGTTCCAGGGAGGGTCTCTTAGGGCTATAGTCTAGAGAAGAAGGACTTAGTTCCTGTGTAGAACTCTAAGTGAAGGAGTTTTATTGAAGAAGGATTCTGAGTGATAGAGTTAGCCTGAGTGGCAGAAATAGTAGTTGGGCTTAGGAAAAGTATTCTATATAAGGACAGTGTGAGTGTTCTTAAAGACTGGAGATTATTCTGTGGAGATTTACATAAGAAGCACAAGTGCCTGTAACAACAATTATTTATTTATATTTATTCAAGTAACTCTTGTTAGAAACCTCTGTACAATAAAGTTCTGATCTTGTTTTAGAAGAAGCTTGTCTGCATTTTGAATTATATCCACGTTACCATTACAAAGCCCTTTTTAACAGAGATTTTATAAGGGTCTGTTTTATTTTGGGGAAAGAAGGCCCAGGGTGTTGTCATCCAGAAAGAATATAGCAGTTAGAAGAGGAGTGTGTGTCATAGTTGGATCATATTTCTTTTTAGAAACAACCAGCTTTCGACAGATTGAATTGGGTGTTTCATACGGAAGTCTTGAAGAAAATTAGTTTGGGTTATAAATTAACTAATTGGATTGAAGCTATATATAGTGAGCAAAATGCAAGAATTTTGGTTAATGATGAAAGAACGGAATCCTTCCCCATTACGCGTGGTACGAGACAGGGATGTCCCCTTTCTCCACTACTATTTATCGTTGCTTTTGAAGTTTTATTAAATAAGATAAGAATGAACTCAGAAGTGAGTAGCATTAAAATTAAAAAGCAAAAATATTGTGTAAGAGCTTTTGCAGACGACCTTATATGTTTTCTGGATGACCCCTTAAGCAAAATAGAAGTATTGAATAAAATCTTAAAAGAGTTTGCAGAATTATCAGGCCTAAAGATAAACCAGGATAAGACTGCAATAATCACAAAAAATCTCTCCGCAAAGGAAAATCTGGAACTTACTATTAAAACAGGTTATAAGGTGGTAAATAAAGCTAAATATTTGGGTGTCTATCTGACTAATAGTAACATAGACCTATATCAGAATAACTATGGGAAGGTTTGGAAGGAGATCCAATCAGATTTAATATCTTGGACCAAATTGCATTTATCTTTTTCAGGTAGAGTTGCCACTATAAAAACAAATGTACTTCCCCGTTTAATGTATCTGTTTAATAATCTTCCAATTATATCTGGAGAAAAATGTTTTCTTTTATGGCAGAAAGAGCGTTCTAAGTTTCTCTGGGAGGGTAAACGTGCCCGGGTGAAATGGAAAGTTTTAACGGAGAACTGTGATAAAGGTGGTTGTGCCCTCCCTAATCTCAAATTATATTTCTATGCTTCTTGTATGTGCTGGCTTGATGATTGGTTTAAACTTTATAATGAGGAATTATTATCTGTTGAACATTCTGGGATTAAATTTGGCATACATGGATATTTGTGGTACAATAAAGTTAAACAGGATAGAGGGTTCGAAAACCATGTTATAAGAAGAGCATTATTACGTGCTTGGCTTAAAATCCAAAGGGCCTTATATAGGCATCTCCCTTTATGGGTCTCTCCTCAAGAGGCTTTTTTTGGGAGGACTAAGGATAATGTGCTTAAATGGGTAACTTATAGAGAGTTATTGACGTGGGATAGAAATGTAAACGTACAGTTTAAATCTAGAGAGCAGCTTGGATGTGATAATAACTCAATAGATTGGTATTTATATCGTCAATTATTGGAGAGATATAAAATAGATGCAAAAGATCCAGGGATCTCCAATACACGTAATGAGGTTGATAACATTATTTTTGATAATGGAAGTAAGCATTTATCAAAATATTATAAAGTTTTGTTAAGTAGAGACCTGGAGGATGAAATAGTAAAGCAGCCGATGATAGTCTGGGCTAAGGATATTGGGAAGCCTATTCAATTAGAAGATTGGGAGTATTCATGGAAAATAACAAAAAGATTTACAGTATGTCAAACATATAAAGAAAACTATACCAAGATGTTTTTCAGATGGTATATGATGCCTGTAAAGATTAATAAAATATATAATGCGGGTGATTCTAAATGTTGGAAATGTTTAACATATGAAGGGAACTTCTTTCACATTTGGTGGAAATGTAATAAGGCAAAGGAATTCTGGAATGTTATATGTACATTAATGTCTGAGTTGTTAAATGTAACTATTCTTCTAAATCCATTATTATTTCTTCTAAATATGACCTGTATGTTTGATAAATCTGTTGAAAAAAAATATTCCAGATGATTCTTTATATGGTGACTTTAGCGAGAATCCTGTATGCTCAATACTGGAAAAGCAAATCAATTCCAACAAAAGAAGAATGGCTATGTAGACTATGGGAAACTAAGAGATTGGATATCTTAACTTCCTCCATCAGGAATGTTCCTATTGATATAGTTGAAGAAGAATGGAAATGTGTAGAAAAATATTGTTGGGACATGCTAAGAAAAGGGAGTGATGTCTGGGATGAACCCAAGGTTTAATTTTTTATATATAGATATATACCACAGAACCTGACTGAAATTTGGTATTAAGGATACTTACGTTACCTGGGAAGTGTGGTAATAGTTTGTATTCTGTTTTTTGGTATAAATATCTAATTATATATGTTCTTGGTGTTGATTTTGTATTTGTATTGTATTTGTATATGTACTGAATGTGTATGTAGTGTATGGACTGTACTTGTGTTTTTGTATTGTATTTTTTGTAGTAATATTAATAATAAAAACTAAAAAAAAAATTAAAAAAGAAAAGAAAAAAAGAAACAACCATCTTGCACACCACAGGACTGGCTATGGACAAAGAGCATCTTGCCCGGGATGTATTTGGGAAGAGGAAAATACACATAAAATTATATATGTAAATAAACATTGTGCAGAACTAGAAATGTATGTATTAGAAAAATTTGCACAAGCATGCTGTAATCATTAGAGAAATGCTGACAAAAATGAAAAAGTTTTAAGAGGAAACAACATTTAAAATGGATACACATTTCTAGACAGGGACTACTGCAGCCCAGTACCAAAATAGCATTGCAACAGGCTTCTGAAAAAATGGAATGAATATTTCTTAGATTTTCATATTTTTAGTTGGTAGTCATGAATGAATTCAGCATGTAAAAGAAAAATCAGCACCAATATGTACATCATCTAGTTGAAAAACAGTACTGCTTGCAATATTTATGAGCTTGTTCTACTTTCAAATGCAATCAGTGAAGTAGGCCTGAAACACATGGGCTAAAATAAGTGACTTCCATATGCATTGGGGGCATGGAGTTTAGATGACACATGCCTCCAGAGCAGCCGAAAGCACCTCTGGTACCACCAAAAGGAGTCCAAGGCCACTGCATGACATGGGATCTGTGGTGGCAACCTGCTTTGGGAGAAGACTGTACACAGTTACCACAGTCCTGGCCTGATTGCAGCTGCTCCTTCCCAGCTGTCTGCTTCACCCCTATGTTAGTCTTCAGTCTCTGAGCTCCCTTTTGGGAGGTCACCTTCTGCAAAACTTTTCAACTTTCCAGCAGTCTGTATCTGTAGCATAAAACCAGAATGCTCTAGTGCTGCATCAAACCAGGATTCCATAGGATGCAGCTATGCCAGTTAAAGGTAGAATCATTAGATTCATAGGTATTTTTTGTAGTGTGAAAGGGCCCTTAATTCCAAAGTTGCAGTGGCTGTGGAGGAACTGATGTTTCACACATTTGGAGGCCCTGTAGAGCTCACTCTCTCATGATCCTAAAAAAGTATTACTCCAAAACATTACTGGTAAGTGGGTCATCAGTGCCAGGGAGCTCTGTTCTGCTTGTCAACCACAGGATTAAGTTTTAGAGCAGATCACTGATTCTGTCAAGTATAGCTGGAGCCGATCTAATAAGCTCTACCTTATATAAAGAAGTTTACAATGGCTGAAGTGAAGCCATGCACAGTTATTATGTGAACATTCTGGCAATGCTGAAAAATGCCTCCTTCCTTTTTCTCTTTGCACTTTATTTTATTGCATTTGTATTTTTATCTTTCTCCAAAAATTTGGATTCAATATGGTCTACAACAAGATTAAATGAAAATGTTACATTTGGGGGGGGGGACTATATAATAGTAGAACATGCTTAATCAAGAGAGGGAAGATTCAGTCAAATTATCTGGATAAACTTTTTGTATTGTTTTAATTATGTGATTTTTTTAAAAAAAATTAAAAAATCTTTTCTTCCCATTTTTAAAAATGTTTTTATCGGTTGTACATCACTCTGGGAGCCATGGCAGGCTGACAAACATTTCACAAAATGTACAATTTCAAATTTAAATACAATTCTTAAGGGTCGTCTTTTCCCATTTAGGACCACTCACCAACTGGACCGATTACCATGGTTTATTGTCCATTCCATCTTTGATACATGTTTGGACACCTATTTGGACACAGGACTGGGCCAAGACATTTTATGGCTGGAGGCAAGCAACTAGATAGCTCCTCTTCTTCAATTCTGTGTATCTTAGCTCAATTGGCAGTAGAATCTTTGTTTGAAACTGGTTATGATAAAACACATCCCACTACATCTTAGGCAACTAGTGATGATAAAGCATTTGCCTCTGCATCTTATGCAGTTGGTGGCTCCAACGTCAACCCAATGAAGAAATTGAAATGGTTAAATAGTTCCCATACTTTGGATCAATGCCAAATTCCAAAGCTTCCTCCATCTTGAAAGAGCATCTACTCCCTCCTCATTCTCAATGTGCATGACTATTCTCACAATTTTTCCTATGGAAACCTTGACTGTAACACTTTGTTGATGTCACAGCACTAGAATCTGAAGGTTATCTGTCACTGTGTATGCAATATAATTCTAAGCAACTTAGCCTGAATGAGTGCACACACAATGAAATGTGGAGCCTCTTTTGAGAAGGGTATTCTCTATATGTGGATTACAACCACTTGCCACTCTGTGTTTCTTCCTTTCCCTTTTAAAAAGCTCTACTGTGTAGCATGAAAGATGGGTTGGTGCAGTGGTACATTTACTGTGAAAGGCCTTTGGTACATTAAATTTCTGAGATCTTATGAAACACACCTCCATTACAGCTCAATGAATGAATCTGCATGCACATTCATCTTGTTCAAAAACACCATACTCCAGCATTTCTAGGGCATCATCAGGATTTCTTTCTGAAAACAGTTTACTACACACTCAAAGAACTATTCAATCAAAGAGACACCAGCATATGACACGAGAAATGAATGTGCACATCTTATATCTTATATATATGTATCTTATATCAGAAAGATAGAATATAACTTTACACTTACTGGCTTAAATCCTGTTGCTCATCTTGACTAGATTAGATCCACTGACTCATTGGGACTGACCAATGTGTTGACTTGCCATTCTACAATTGATTCACTGAGTCTACTCTAACTGACACTAACAAACCAGATTCTGGCCACTTTTGCGATCACTGTGCATTATTGAAATGCAGCACTGAATGTACAACCAAACATGAAATGCACAATTACAATGGGCATTCAAGCCACATTTTTTCAGCCTCAGGGAATGGCAATAGCAAATTCCTTCGGAAAAAACTTGCCCAGAAAACCTCATGATAAGGACACCTTAGGGACACCATAATTCAGAAATGTCTTGAAGGCACAGAACACACAAACAAACAAACAAACAAACAACATCTTCATGTCCAATGCACAATGTATATTTTCATGTTCAACAAACAAAGCACATCTGCACATACAATGCACAATAGTGATATATGTGCCATGGCACAACATATTCAACTCTGCTGCCTACGTCTTCATGATTACACCATGGCCTAATGGGTACAACCACATGTATAAGAAAGCTTAGCTTATGTAAGTCACTAACACTATGAGATGAAATGATTGCATTATTTAAATACCAGAAAGGTTGTCACAAAGAGCAGAGGACAGGCCTGTTCTCTGATGCCCCAAAGAATAGGACAAGACCTAATGGTTTTAAGTTACAGAAGAATAGATTTTGATTGAACATTAGAAGGAAATTCTTGACAGTAAGAGTGGTGTGGCAATGGAACAAATTGCCTAGATAGGTGGTAGGAGTTTCCTTTCATGAATGTGTTCAAAAAGAGTCTATATAGCTATCTGCTAGAGATGCTTTAGCTGGAGTTCTGCACTGAGCAAAGGATTGGACTCAATAGCCCATGAGGCCCCTTCCAAATCTTTGTTTCTATGATTTCATGGTTCTATTATGATGCCAGCCAGTGCCTCATTTGTCTGTCAAATCCTCTCCCATTAGTGCTATCTCTGATGCACTGAGAAAGCCTGACAAAAGTAAACAAGGAAAGAAAGTCTTGCTGCCACCACTATTCTCTGCCTGAGATAGCTATCACACTCTGCCCAATATTACTTTTTTTTTAAAAAAATGCACATAGTTGTGAAAGGTTAATGTTATAGAGTTTTCTCTGATTATTTTTCAGAGCATATGCAAGATATATCTGTAAGATCTAGTAGAATATTGTATCTTTGGTTTGTTCAGATACAAAGATTGTTGTTATAATGTGTACATTACTTCAGTGTTTACCTCTACTGATGACAGCACAGCAAGGGACTATACAAAGGAGTAGTCCAGAGTCTGGTCCAAAGATCACACTGTAACAGTCAGTCACAGCAAAGGGCAGAGGCAGGAGCATAGTCACAAGGCAAAACCAGAGGTCGGATAACCAAAGTTGTAAATCTGATAGCAAGGAATACATGAATATACAAGCTGCAAGATGGATTGTTGGTTGCAAAGAATCTCAGCAGCTGGAGTCTTTTCAAAGGTCTCTTTATCTCTCAGCTGAAACCTATGATTTCTAGCCTAGAAGAATGCCTCAAAGACTCCTTGATCTGTCTTCACTCCACATGTCCTAGCACCTACAGCCTGGAGTCTATAGAGTCAGTTTCTCCTGCAGCTTCCTGAACTGCAACTTCCTGAGCCTTTTCTGGGACTGCAGATCCAGACAACCCCAGATCTGCCCCATCTCAGCCACCTCCATGTCTTCAGAATATGAGTCTTCTGACTGTGCCTCTAAGTCAGACCCAGGGCATTCCATGACACTTGTTACTTCACTTATTAACTTTGTTCCAGTTCACTCACTGACTTGATTTCACCTGAAATTGTGTTTTATTTCTTTAAATACAAGTTACACTAAAGCCTCTTCATTAGGAGTATAAATCCTATGAAAGTCTAGCTCTGCTCACAAGTCACAATCCCACAGAACAAGGCAGTTATGAGCCCCTCTGAGCTGGCTCTTCACTTCTCAGAGAACATAACACCCTAAACTAATTTCACTGGGCTTCTTTTGTCCTTTTAAATCTCCCTTCCTTATACAGAAGTCTGAATCCCATTAGGGCTTTGTACTGAAACTTCTTTTCTGTTTAACAGTAAATGACACACTCTTCTTCTCTCCATGGCTCCTCCACCTTTTAATAACTCTTCATCAGGCAGGCCCCCACCTTTTGGCCAGCCTTCTCCAATTGACTGTTGTGAACATTCTACTTTGCCAGTGTCTCTCCACAGTTAGTGATGCAACTACTCTTATATGGTGATGGTGTTGTATCAACATTATGTTATTTGTTTTTCGGTTCCATTTTCTTTTGTGTTGCAGATTTATTTAAAACTTTTGGAGGATGAGTTGCATACAAATATTTGAATAAACTATGACACATAGCAAGTATGATACACAAAAATGTAGTATGGAGGTAATTGAAGGCTTGACATTACCTAATGGTGACTGAAGTTTATCAGATCGATTTATTAGAATTTATTCTGTGTGCAGAGGTTTCCAATTTTCAATTCATCATCTTTTTTCAGAGGCAAAAATATCATTTTTAAAACAGTGACAGCTAGAAATGAAAATGAAAGGTGGAGGGGAATAAAAGTATGGCATCATTTTGTCCTCAATAACTGAGACACAAAGTAAAGCAATTGTAGAATATATAATCTGGAAAAAGTGTCTCAGAGAACTTGGCATCTATCTGTCAGTACAGTTGCCAGCTTTCAAATCCAACAAAGGTTGACAGTGAATTACATGAGTTTTAGTGGCCAGCTCCCTGATGTTTTATGCCTTCTACTCCTTTATGAGAAGAAATAAAACTGTAGTTGGAGAAGGAACTAAAAGTTGCATGGGCCATTCTATAGGTAAATTTGCAAACTAGGCTAATTTAAACCAGACATTCAAACATGTAACATCCAAAATGGGTTGGGAATCCCTTTTGCTTGTTTTATAACCAAGCACAGTCCTACAACTGTGTGTGTGAAGTCAAAACTCTTTATCAAATATGAAACAAATTAAATTAAACTGTATCTCATGAATAATAAAATAAAACAAAACAAAAAACAAAAGCCCTGGTGATTCTTTACAGCAAAGATGAGCAAACTTTTTTCTGTCAAGGGTTGCATCCCTTAGAGGTTAATTTTCTGAGACCTCATGCTAGTGGTGGAAAGGGCTGAAGCTACTGCTGAGTGCAGCTGGAGCCAAAAGTAAGTGAACCCATCATTTTCTCTCTCCCTCCCTCCCTCACACCCTCCAACACTCTCACACATACTCACTGCCAGCCTCCTTTTGCTCACTCTTTACTGCCTAGAAGGCTGCTGGAGTTGGAATGGATCATTTTTGCAGAGACCTGAATTGATCCCTTGCAGGGAGCTTTTGAAATTAGGCCATGGACTGTCACAGATGTTTTTGACTTGATTAAGCACATATTTAACCTGAACCCTTGGCTGAAATCCCATTGGCTGGGTATCACTACACCAGTACACAGCTGTGCCTGTGACACTAATGCCACAGGTGGTCATAGAGATGGCAGCAGAAGGGTAGAAGGCAGAAAAAGATACTGATGTCAGGGCAACAAGCTCAGGAGCTGCCTGGACAGTTTTTCTCGAGAAGGCAACCACTTTCTGTGCTTCCATTGTGACAGTGTTAGCAGGATTCTGATGTTAGAGTTGAAATTAGCCTTGAGTCATAAAGAAAAGGTAACTTTGGCAGTGGTTCTCCTAGCAAGTATTTCATCTATATCAGTTATTTAAGGTTCACAAGGCTGTATGAAAATGTGTCATCTTAAATATTAGTGTAATAAACATAAATAAAAACGTTTTTGCCAATAGTCTCAAAAATCTGATCAGGAGGGCTTTAAACTGGGTTGTATGGGGGAGGGAGACATTATTCTGGAAGGCAAAAGGGCTGGAGAAAATAGTAAAATGACATAGAGGGAACAAGGCAAACAGTGCAAGGACCCAACACTGGGAAGCAAAAAAATTTGCACAGGCAGCAAGTAAAGGGAACACATGTTCTTAGATGTCTCTACACTAATGCACAGAGTATGGGAAATAAACAGGATGAACTGGAACTCCTAGCACAACAAAGCAAATATGATATAATAGGCATCACTGAAACCTGGTGGGATGAGTCTCATGATTGGAATGTAGAAATAGAGGGATATAACCTTTTTAAGAGAAACAGGCCAAACAGGAAAGGAGGAGGAATAGCATTATATGTCATGGATATTTACACCAGTGAAGAGATCCAGGACATCAGTACTGGAAGCCAGGTGGAGAGCAGGTGGATAAAAATTAAAGGAGAGGAAAACAACAGGGATGTTACTGTGGGAGTCTACTACAGACCCCCGACTCAGGCAGAGGAATTGGATGATGCCTTTCTAGAACAGATGACCACACACTCAGAAAGGAGAGATGTAGTAGTGATGGGGGACTTCAACTATCCGGATATTTGCTGGAAGTCAAACTCAGCCAAATCCTCAAGGTCTAGCAAATTCCTCACTTGCCTGGAAGACAATTTCATTGTCCAAAAGGTGGAAGAGGCAACAAGGGGATCAGCTATTTTAGATCTGATCTTAACCAACAGGGATGACCTAGTCAATGGAGTGCAAGTGGTGGGATCCTTAGGTGGAAGTGACCATGTTCTTCTGGAGTTTGTTATACAGGGGAAAGGAGAAGCCAGGCTTGGGACTCTTTCATACAAGGCTAAATTGGAAGTATAATTTAAGGTCAATTCGAATGCAATCATGGGTTTTATGTTATTGCAAATTAACTCTTCACATGCAAATTCGGGCAAGAGGGAAGCCAATTCGAATGCAATCATGGATTTTACCTTATTCCGAATTAAAGCTTCGCATGCAAATTCGGGCAGGAGGGGGTTAATTTCGGGTAATGGGAAGTAATTCCGAATGGAGCAGGGGTTCATGTAAATTCGCTAAACAAGCGAATTTACATAAATCCGCATTGGCTCCATTCGGAGTTGGGAGAAATTCCTCCCCGTTTGAAAGAGTCCATAGTCAGACATGCACTCTGGACTTTAGGAGAGCTGACTTCAATAAACTTAGAGAAATACTGGGGGTGATCCCATGGTCAGGAATACTAAAAGAGAAGGGAGTTCAAGACGGATGGGAGTTTCTCAAAAAGGAGATATTGAAGGCGCAATTTCAAACAGTTCCAATGAGGAAGAAAAATGGAAGATATCTCAAGAAGCCAGGATGGATAATAATAATAATAATAATAATGATTTATTTATATACCGCCTTTCCAAAAAGATCAAAGCGGTTTACAAAGTTATATAAGATCACATAAAATACATAAAAGATTTATAAAGCAAATATATTTAAACATATATTGAAATATAAATCCCAGGAACACTGCTGTCAAACTGCTTCAGCTGATGGAGTTGCTGGAAGGGGCAGGGCAGATGTTTTCAAGGCCCCAGAGTCTCAGGAAAGCTGCTGCCAGGCTGCCTCAGCTGATACCTTCCTCTGCTGCCGATGGTGTGGGCCTGCAAGGAATGCTGGGAGCCTCTTAAAGGCTTCAGGCTCCTCCCTTACTCTGCTGCCGATGGTGTGGGCCTGCAGGGGATGCTGGGAGCCTCTGGAAGTCTTCAGGCTCCTCCCTTCCTCTGCTGCCGATGGTGTGGATGACTAAGGAACTTTCAAATGAGCTAAGTTTTAAACGGAACATGTATAAGAAATGGAAAAGTGGGGAAATCACAAAAGAGGAATTCAAACAAATAGCAAGCATGTGTAGGGATAAAGTCAGAAAAGCTAAAGCGCAGAATGAACTCAGGCTGGCTAGAGAGGTTAAGAACAATAAAAAGGGTTTTTTTGGGTATGTCCGAAGCAAAAGGAAGAAGAAGGAAACAGTAGGGGCACTGCATGCAGAAGATGGCAAAATGCTAACAGAGGACAGAGAAAAGGCAGAATTACTCAACACCTTCTTTGCTTCAGTCTTCTCAGAAAAGGCAAAGGGTGCCCAACCTAAGGATAATGGAGCAGAAGACAGAATAGAGGAATTTCATCACAGAATAAGTAAAGAGATAGTACAGGAATACTTGGTTTACCTAAATGAATATAAGTCTCCAGGACCAGATGAACTACATCCTAGAGTATTAAAAGAACTGGCAAATGTAATATCAGAGCCATTAGCAATAATTTTTGAGAACTCCTAGAGAACAGGAGAAGTCCCAGCAGACTGGAGGAGGGCAAACGTTGTCCCCATCTTCAAAAAGGGAAAAAAAGAAGATCCCAACAATTATCGTCCAGTTAGTCTGACATCAATTCCAGGAAAGATTCTAGAGCAGATCATTAAGCAGAGAGTCTGTGAACATTTAGCAGGGAATGCCATAATCACAAAAAGCCAACACGGGTTTCAGAGAAACAAGTCTTGCCAGACAAATCTGATCTCTTTTTTTGATAAAATTACCAGTTTGGTAGATGAAGGGAATGCTGTGGATATAGTATATCTTGATTTCAGTAAGGCCTTTGACAAGGTTCCCCATGACATTCTTGCAAACAAGCTTGCAAAATGCGAGCTAGACAAGGTAACCTTTACATGGATTTGTAATTGGTTGACTGGCCGAACTCAAAGGGTGCTCAACAATGGCTCCTTTTCAACCTGGAGAGAAGTGACCAGTGGGGTCCCACAGGGCTCTGTACTGGGCCCAGTGCTATTCAATATCTTTATTAATGACTTGGATGACAGAATTGGGGGCATACTTATCAAATTTGCAGATGACACCAAATTAGGAGGAGTAGCCAATACTCCAGAAGATAGGATTGAAATTCAGAATGACCTGAATAGACTAGAAAGCTGGGCCAACTCTAACAAAATGAAATTCAATGCGGAGAAATGTAAGGTACTGCACTTAGGACGCAAAAATGAAATGCACAGATATAGGATGGGGGACATCTGGCTGAATGAAACTATGTGTGAAAGGGATCTAGGAGTCCAAGTAGACCATAAATTGAACATGAGTCAACAGTGCGATGCAGCAGCTAAAAGGCCAATGCAATTTTAGGCTGCATCAATAGAAGTGTAGCGTCTAGGTCAAGGGAAGTAATAGTGCCGCTCTATTCTGCTTTGGTCAGGCCCCACCTGGAATACTGTGTCCAGTTCTGGGCACCACAATTCAAAAAGGATGTGGAGAAACTGGAGCGGGTCCAAAGGAGGGCAACTAAGATGGTGAAGGGTCTGGAAACCAGGCCCTATGAGGAACGACTTAGAGAGCTGGGGATGTTTAGCCTGGAGAAGAGAAGGTTAAGAGGTGATATGATAGCCCTGTTCAAATATTTGAAGGGATGTCATATTGAAGAGGGAGCAAGCTTGTTTTCTGCTGCTGCAGAGACTAGAACGCGGAACAATGGATGCAAACTGCAGGAAAAGAGATTCCACCTCAACATTAGGAGGAACTTCCTGACAGTAAGGGCTGATCGACAGTGGAACACACTCCCTCGAAGGGTAGTGGAGTCTCCATCCTTGGAGGTCTTTAAGCAGAGGCTGGATGGCCATCTGTCGGGGATGCTATGATTGGGAGTTCCTGCATGGCAGGGGGTTGGACTGGATGGCCCTTGTGGTCTCTTCCAACTCTATGATTCTATGATTCTATGAAATCCTGTTTATGGAACTTAGACAGCCCTGGTGGGTCCTTGGAAGCTAGCTGACTTGGTGATGACACTGGCAAATGGTCATCTGAATTTCTTACAGTGCTACAGAGGGATACAGTGAATAGCATACCCTCCAAATGTCCTGAACTGGTTGAGACAGTGCCAATTAATCATAGAATCATAGAATCATAGAGTTGGAAAAGACCACATGGGCCATCCAGTCCAACCTCCTGCCATGCAGGAAGTCTCAATCAAAGTATCCCCAACAGGTGGCCATCCAACCTCTGCTTAAAGACCTCCAAGGAAGGAGATTCCACTACAATCCAAAGGAGTGTTTTCCACTGTTGAGCAGTCGTACTGTCAGGAAGTTACTCCTAATGTTAAGGTGGAATCTCCTTTCCTGTAGCTTTGTCAACCATTTATTTTCACTGTTTTTAAAATGTCACAGTTTCCCTCTTGTCCTTCCACTTTCTGCCTTTGTTTTCAGCTTGCTTTAATTGCTCCAAAGTGAATTCAAAGTACAAAAGCAGTTTGCACTCAAATAAATAAGCTGGAAGGTGGGGTGAAGATGAAGCAGAATCTTGACTTTCCCAGTAGACTCAGGTAAAAGCAAATTGCTGCACTATCTCCTAGTTTATCTGTTCTCCTTCACTGATATCTTCTGCATTCTTAAACATACTCTAATGTTGCTTGGCTGCACATGACTACCTTTCATCTGTGAAATGCTGGGGGATATAGTGTAGGTATCATGAGAACTTTAAAATGGGGCTTGCAAGCACAAGGTTGGCATCAGAGGCAGCAGAACCTCAAAATGACAGTATTGAGTCCTGATTATTTCCTCAGCGGTATCACAGCCAAGGAACTTACATCTGTATCTGCTTAGCTTCAGCAACAGCATCAGAGAATAAGATTTTCACTGAGTGTAACAAAGTGTAACCAGGGGATTTTTAGCTTTCTGGTTTATTGTGCCTGGTGACCCAGGTTTAGACAGCAACTGAAAATCCCTCCTTGGGGCATGTTCTTTACCAGTAGAGTTCTTCTCTTCTGGAAGTTCATGAAAAGCTGGTATTGATGGTTTTTTGGAATAAAGATGTTTCTTTTAGGTCCAGCTTTTGATAGGGAGGATTGATTGGGTGAGGTTTTCTGTTTTAGTTTGCCTGATTTTATTTTGATATTTTATATCTATGTTTATATCTTGTAATCCAGCATAAGCTTTCCAGATGGGGCCTACTAACTCCCTGAATAACTAAGAATATACATGAGATATTTAGTAGAATAGGTACTTCTTATTTCCAGTAATATGGTATACACCCAGTTTGTGCATTACTCATACACATTTTGCTTCCAGCAAAAATGATAAATAATCTTGTGTTGCTACTCCTTAAATACTTAATATAGCATAAACATTCATGGAAAAGAGTCCACTTCATAAAAGGAACCAAGTGTTGCCCTCATCTGGCACATATGGACACATATTTAAAAAATAATCTAATCAGTGGAGTCAAATGCCATGAAACTGAGACTTTACAGTCTAATACCATTTTAAAAAGAACTTGAATATATACAAATTGAGAACTACCACACTCTTCCAGACTAATATTAAAATATATATTCTGAGTTCTTTCAGGACATGACCAGTAAAGGCTCACAGTTAAATGTTCACTTGATTCATCTCATTTAACTTATGGTTTTATTTCCAATATGCATACACACACACCAAGATCCTACTACAGAAGAGTTATCATGTTACAGACCACCCAAAAAGGGCAGTCTGGTGCCACCTTTTTTTACTGTGCACCTTCGCCGCATCAGTTAGACAGAACGGTGAAGGTGCACTGTAAAAAAAGAGCACCCCTTCCCTGCTCCTTTTTTGCATCACAGCTGAGACGCAAAAAAGGGAAAAGGCGCCATTGGGCACCTCTAGTGTGTCGCAACTGTGCAGCTCCATCTAAAAGCTGCGCAGCTGCGATGGCATAGTTACATACACCATTTAAACAGCATTATGTAATGCCGATGCCCTCGTCACATGCTAGTGTTGTGGGGCATGTGAAAGCCCCTCCCTGAGGCAACCCTAGCACATGACGGGGGTGCCTTAAAGGGCAAGTCTGTACCAGCCCATTGAATCATAGAGTTGGAAGAGATCTCAAGGGCCACTGATTCCACCCCCTGCCATGCAGGAATACACAGTCAAAGTCCTCCAAAAGATAGCCATCCAGCCTCTATTTTAAAAAAAACCAAAGACGGCTGCATATTCCACTGCAGAACAGCTCTTACTGTCTGAAAGTTATTCCTAATTTTCAGGTGGAATCACTTTTCCTGCAGGTTGAATCCACTGGTCTGCGTCCTAGTCTCTGGAGCAACAAAAACAAGGTTGCTCCATCTTCAGTATGATATCCCTTCAGATATTTAAACTCTTAACCTTCTCTTATCCAGGCTAATCATACCCAGCTCCCTAAATCACTCCTCATGGGGCATGGTTTCCAGATCTTTCATCATTTTGGTTGCTTTCCTCTGGACACGCTCCAGTTTCTCCACATTATTTTTGAATTGTGGTGCCCAGAACTGTATACAGTATTCCGGTGAGGCCTGACCAAAGCAGAACAGAGTGATACTATTACTTCCCTTGATCTAGACACTATCAAGGTTGCAGCGTAGAATTGCATTGGCTTTTTTAAAAAATGGTGCATCTCACTGTTGACTCATGTTCAATTTGTGGTCTCCTAGGACTCTTAGATCTTGTTCAGATGTACCGTTGTCAAGCCAGGTGTCCCTCAGCTTATATCTGTGCATTTTATTTTTTATGTCTATTGTATATATTCGTCTATAAGTCTAAAACTTTATACCTGAAAATTGACACCAAAATCCCAGGTCAACTTATTTACGGGTCACTATGGTAATGTGATAGCAGCTATTTCCGATTTCGCCATGCTGTGCAGAGAGGAGTTTACTTCTCTCTAGAGCCAAGCAGAAAGAATCCTGGGTGACTGACTGATATTGTTGTTTGTTTAAGAGTCCTCTCCCACCCATGCATCTGACTGAAATGAAAGCTGAAACAATGAAGCAAAAAGCCTCATTGAGAGTCTCTCTTGCCATATGCACACATACACACACTGAAGGAACTTCTAAGTTTTATCCTCGACCTATCCATGGATCATGGCAAAATCCATAATTTTGGTCCCAATACCTGACCTCGACTTATACCTAAGGTTGACTTATAGCTGGGTATATACAGTAAGTATAGCACCTTCTATTTCTCCCTGTTGAAATTCATTTTGTTAGTTTTGGCCCAGCTTTCTAATCTTTTAAAGTTATGAATTTTGATCCTGTCCTCTGGAGTATTAGCTACTCCTTCTAATTTGGTACAATCTGGAAATTTGATAAGCAGGCCCTCTATTCCATTATCCAAGTCATTAATAAAGATGTTGAGTAGAACTGGGCCCAGGACAGAATGCTGGTCACTTCTCTCCAAGATGAAGAGGAGCTATTGGTGAGCACCCTTTGGGTTTGGTCAGTCAGCTATGTACAAATCAATCTAACAGTTGCATTGTCTAACTTTTTTTTACTACCACATTTTACTAACTTTCCTACAAGAATATCATGGGGAACCTTGTCAAAGTCATTACTGTAATCAAGATATGCTACATTCACAGCATTCCTTTCATCTACCAAGCTGGCAATTTTACCAAAAAAAGAGATAAGTTTAGTCTGGCATGACTTGTTTTTGAGAAACCCATGCTGACTTTTTGTGATTATGGCATTTCTTTCTAAATAGTTACAGAATCTCTGCCTAATGATCTCCTTTAAAATCTTTCCTGATATTGATGTCAGGTTAACTGGGAAGTAATTGTTTGGGTCTTCTTCTTTTTTCTCTCTCTCTTTTTGCTGGGTTCTCCAGGAATTCTCAAAGAGAACTACTTTTGCCCGTCCTTTTAATAACCTTGGATGTGGTTTATCTGGCCCTGGACTTTTGCATGTAGAAATCTGCTGTGGATGCCCTGGATTCACTTTGTCACTGTGGCCCAAAATGCAAGGGCCAAATTAGGTAATTTCCAGCCACTCTGGGGCTGTAGCATTTACAGAGAGAAAGCCCTGGGCAGAGCAGGCTACAAGGGTGCACGTTCACCTGTCCTCACCCAAAGGGGGAGGTGTCACCCAGTGCGCTGTGCACCCCCATTGATGCTACTGGTTGGCAGTTGAGTTTCAGACAGGAGCCTCTTCCAATCTTTCCTTGAAATGCAGGAACTGAAGCTGGGGAAACATTTGTGTGGTAGTAGTGAACTAAAGGCTTTCCTTTAAAGGGAAAGGGAAGGGAAGGGAAATGGAAATGCTTGGGTTGGTGGAAGCTTTCCAATCTTCCAGTAAAATGATTACTGAGTATTCAGGTTTTGGCAAAACAAAAATGCCTGCTGACGCATTTTCAGTTTGCAATACCATAATATGTGGCAATGTCAAGAACTACACAGTCTATGGTCTGCAAATCAACTTTGCTAGAACACTGGTTTTGACAATTCAATCCCAATGTACTGAATGGACCAAGTTCACTATTTTACAGCTTTGGAAATTGGGATGCTTCTACTTAGTTTTCAAGTGATAGGAAGCAAGCTGAGAAAGGCCTTGTTTGTGTTTCTATTCCTCTCTCCCTTTAACAATGTATTACAGTGGACCCTGGTTATTTGCTGGGACTTGGTTCCAGGAACCCACTCCCCACCCCTCGTCGATGATAACAAAATCTGTGGATGCTGAAGTTCCATTAAATACTCTCTCTGGCTTTTCTTCGCTAACAAAGATTCAGAAAGGACTCATCCGATTCTTTCTACAAGTGCGATGATGACTAAAAAGGTTGATCCAAGATAAACAAGTCCAGTTGCAAAGAGCACAGCAAAAAGTCTCCTTGGGCGATGTTTCCAAGTTGTGGTTCTTTCTGCATTGTCGTTTCTCTTCGAGACTTGTTCGGCATGAGTTCTCGAAAGAGGCTGCAACATTGCGCATAGTGCGTCTCCATGCCTCCTGGTGAGGCCAGGGTAGACCATTGTTGATGATCAGTTTGGCTCAGCCTGAGATGTTGTTTCAGGGAGTCCTTGTATCTCTTCTTTGGGGTGCCCTTCTTACACTGACCCGTGGTGAGTTCACCGTAGAGTACTATTTTGGGGAGGTGGTTGTCCTCCATCCTAGAAATGTGCCCTGCCCAGCACAGCTGCCTTCTCAGTATTATGGCCTCAATGCTGGTGATCTCTGCTTGCTCAAGAACAGCAACATTTGTCACATAGTCGGTCCAGTATATATTTAGGATTGTGCATATACAGCGCTGATGAAAGCTTTCGAGGACCTGTTAAATACAATGGCATAGCAAAATGGTGTCCCTTATATAAAATGGCAAAAGGAAGGTTTGTTATTTATAATTTATACTTTTAAAAAAATATTTTCAAGTTGTGGATGATTGATTCCATGGATAGAAAAGCTGTGGATAAGGAGGGATGGTGGTACTTTTCTTCATAGTGCATTTGCGTATTACACAAACATCTTATGGTACTACTGTGTTTCCCTGAAAATAAGACAGTGGGGCTTTCCAGACCGCCCAAAAGGGGCAGTCCATACTCGCCCCAGGAAGTGGCGAGATGGAGCCAAGGCTGCCATGCCGGAAGCCTCCGCGACCCCATCCTGCAGCTTCTGGAGGCCACGGGGAAGTGGCAAACTGCCACTTCCCCACAGCCTCAAAGCAGGGTGCAGCAGGCACCCTGGGCGCCTGCTGCACCCCACTTCCCTCAGGGGGGCTGAGGGGAGAAAGTGGCTACTGCTGCACCCCTTTCTCCCCGAGTCTTTGCCGCAGCCGTTTAAAGGCGGCAACAAAGACTCGCCACAAAAAAGGAGCTCCGTTTTGGAGCTCCTTTTTGCACCATGGAAAGGGCGTGCTTGGCGCCCTCCTGTGGCGCAAACTTGTAATGGCGGGCGCAGCATATCTAAATGCTGCATGTGCCATGACGACATTGTAGCACGTCCGTATGGATGCCGCCATTTAAAAATGGCCGTGCCCATACGCTTTAGGGCTAGGGAGGGACTAAACACTGTGCCCTCCTTAACCCTACAGGCAGCACAAAGAGCCCTTATCGCGGCTCTTTGCACCAATCTAGATTGGGGCAGTGTCTTATATTAATTTTTGCTCCCAAACATACACTAGGTCTTATTTTAAGGGATGTATTATTTTTCCATGAAGAAGAATTCACATTTATTGTTGAACAAAAAATGGGCATGCTTCCAAACAAAAACTTTGCTAGGTCTTACTTTCAGGGGAGGCTTTATAGTTAGCAATTCAGCAAAACCTCTACTAGGTCTTATTTTCAGGGGATGTCTTATTTTAGGGGAAACAGGGTAGATACCATTACATCAAATGATGCAAATGTTGTACAAAATTGAGATACTTTGAAATATTCATTTGTGCAATCTGACAGACTGATTAAAAATGACTAAATGTTACATTGGTACTACTGATACAGAGTAAGACAAAAATCTATAATAATACAAGAGAATGCCTACATGTATGTGGCAGACTCATAAGACTAGATGTCTCCAAATATGACACAGTATTCTTGGTTCTTATTCAAGCTACAATACTAAGTTTCAAGATAAAAGTTTAAACAGGGACCATGCTAAAAGCAAAGGGAGGGGGGCATTTGGACATGATAGTAGGCACCTTAGAACCTGAAGGGATATTCTTCATCATAATGTAAAGATTCATAGGTACAGTGGGGAAAATCAGCATGAAGCAGTGGTTTGAGTATTGGACTACAGTTCAAATCTCAAGTCAGCCATGGAACTATTGTGTGATCTTGGCAAGTCACACCAAGCTTCAGATAAAGGCAATGACAAATATCTATTGAACAAATCTTGTCAAGAAAAAGCCTTTGACCGGTTTGTGTTAGGGTCACCATAAGTCAGAAACAACCTAGAAAGCTGCACAACAACAACTGGGCACAGTGGGTACCAAACATTTGTTTCATGTTTACTGGAAGGAAGTGGTTTGTTTGTTTGTTTGTTTTTTAAAAAATGGAATGGGTAATATTCCATGTGTTCTCTGAACATATGTGTCTGTACATGTGAGATTCTCTTATAAATGAACAGAAAACAGATGTTTTCCAGGGAGTGTATGGTTAGTAGCATTGTGTGGAACTAGTCCATATGGCCTCAAAACTTATTCTCTGCCTTCATTCAACACACAGAGAAGTGATGTGTGTACTATAAACCCCTGCTGTTGTATCCATTATCCAGTTCCCTTCATATAAGTAGAGTATTGTTTTATTTAAAAATAAAATATGGGCAGATTGACTAATTGTTGACATAGCTTTGATGACCAGCTCTTTAAAAAAAAAAAAAAACTTCTGACTGTTTTTTCTTCCTTGAATAATTGACCTAGTATGATGACAACAAAATCTTTTATTAATATCTTGCTTAGGCAATGACCTTACTGTGGAGGCTACCACTGCTATCCACAGTGTATAGCTGCCCTGCTGTTGAAGTTGAAAGATAGTCTACGTTCTTGATGGAATCATGCAAAGAATCTGTAAACAAAATATATTTAAAGTGTTTATCTGAGGTGCTTCAGATACCTGATTTTGTGTACTCTCGGACAGGAGTTTTAAAAACTGTGTCTTGAGGGGTTATGTTGTGATTCCTTAATATTCTGCAAGGTGACTTTCCTTATTCAAGTCCCCACTGTTAGTAATGACTGATATTATTCGAAGTTCTACAAGCATATACAAAGGAGTGATTTAAAATTTGATGTACATTAAAAATGAGTAGGTATTATTCTGAAAAAGGATCAGAAAGAATTGCATATATCAATTATTGTCCAGAATATTAATCCAATCTGACATATTCTTCACTCCAGGAAAGAAAATAATTTTGGGTCTGGATAAACTTGATCTCCTGTTAATTTACAGAGAGGTCAAATATTTCAGGCATTGAAACAAATCAGAAACAGCAGGGAAATAGTTTGGAACAAAGTTGAAAACCACAGTAATGATAAATGGCCCAAAATACTTTATCCCTTGTTCTAAATAGTTGGCTACCTACAGACACTCTATTGTTATTTCTTTAGTTATTGCATTTTTGTAAGCAGTCATTCTATGCACAGCTGCATTTGGGGAAATCTTATTAAAAATGAAGATAAAGTACTTTTGACTGTAGAAACAATGCACATTTGCCCATCTCAGGAAAAATATAGCAAAAGTTTAAACCCATTTGTTAGACCCAACTAGAACAGATCTTTGATTTTGTGGGTCTACTCCAGTTAAGATGAACATTTAGACTTAACATTTTTTCTCCCTTTGCATGAAAATGTCATGGATTCACTGAATAAAGGCAGCAAAGCCTTATCACTTTGAGATTTTGAGATGCACACAGCTCACCATTCAAACAGAGAGTTGCCCAGTTCTCTTCAGTATTAGAATTTATCTGTGTATGAAAGAAATCCTGGAGTGTTACAACCTGCATTGAACTTTCCTTCACATTTAAGTAAAAGGTGTGGTTTCTGAATTTACTGAATAGATCATATGTACCTAAGTCACTGAGAGGAGTCCAATTAGTTCTCATACACTAGGTGAAAATGTTTAGTATCCTAGAGTAATGGTTAGTTGTAGAATCCACAAAAAACTAGACCAAGGACTGATGCAGACTGATGCAAAGCCTGGAGCCAATTTTAGAGCTTGGAAATGCAGAGCATCCACATGCTCCTGAGCCCTACTGCGCACCCCCTGTGCCATCATGGCTCGCTCCCATCCACATGGGGGCCGCTATGATGATGTATGCATGGCACAGCCTCCAAATGGCACCACGCACATGCCATTGGTGCATGTGAGGGTGCCGATGGAGGCCTGGATGCATCCCAGAAAGAGCCCACTGGAAGCAGGTTCTTTTTATGCCTCCCGGAGGCTGCACCATTTGGTTGGTGTGGCCTCTGTTTGGGGCAAAAACGAGCAGCTGTAGACCACCCTTTCAGAGTGGTCTGTACAGCCCCCAAGTCTGCTGTACTCTAGTCTAGTGCATGGCATTGTCATTAGAAGAGCTGCAAAGGATATCCGTTCTCTTTTTGTGTGACATATGCAGCTGTAACTAGATTTATGCTTGAATATGTAATTTATGACCCTTGTAGAAGGAGGTATCCAATACCTCCTTTTCCCCAGCCTTCACTTTAGCATGTAATAACAGCTGCAGGGCTATGAGATACAGTATCCTCTCCTCACCTGGGCTCATTCTTATTATTCTGGCTGCTGTTGAGCACCATGGTAAGGAGGGCCAGACTTGCACTAGGGGAATAAACTGGTCCTACTCCCTCCATGCCCAAGAGCAGCATGAACATGCCTATGTGCACCCCTACAGCCCACTAGAAAGCCAGAGGGATGGAGACTGTCCTGGTAGCCCTGAAGCTGTTGCTGACTGAAAAAGCAGCCTGGTACAGAAAGCAGCCATCACTAACTCTACTAACTCCTCTAGGGACTCTTTCAGACGTGGGAAATTGGAAGTATAATCCAAGGGCAATCCAAACGCAATCCTGGGGTTTCACGTTATTGCGAATTAATTCTTCTCATGCAAAGTCACTCCCAATGCAATCATGGGTTTAACGTTATTGCGAATTTAAGCTTCTCACACGATTTCGGGCAAGGGGGGATTATTTTCGGGTAATGGGAAGTAATTCCGAATGCCTTCCGAATGGAGCAGGGGTTCAGGTAAATTCACTAAACAAGCGAATTTACATGAATCTGCATTGGCTCCATTCGGAATTGGGAGAAATTCCTCCTGTTTGAAAGAGTCCTAAGTGTATTGGTGTGCAATACAGTGTGATAAAAATCTCTTTCATTGAGTCCTTATTCAGCACTTAGCAGACAAAAATAAACAATTAAAAATTGTCCTCCATATCTCCTCTCTTCAATGTATTGTTTTCTGCCATTGGGGCATGCTTTCCTAACCAATGTAATGTTTTCTGGCAAATCATGATGCCAAGAAAGCCAAAATGATACATCTAGAGGTTTGCCTGTTTTTTTTGGGGGGGGGGGGGAGGGAGAGAAAACTGGAAGTCTCAGCTGGTTAGGAAATACAAGAAATGTATATTGAATATAATTGTTACTCCTAACTGTCAAACTAATGCAATTGGTCCATAACACCAATGTGAATTCCTATTGCTAACCCTCAAAACAATAGACTTCAATTGGAGTCATAAAATAACCTCAAATCATTTTTTTTTTAATTATTCTTGTGAAACATGAGCCTTGGTACTTCAGTTGACAAATCTGCTTCTGTCAATGACATGGGAAAGGGGCAATCTGCTACAGATGGTTATGGAATCCTCCAAACAGGTGGACTTCAGGAGGAAGAAGAAAAAAGAAGAAGAGAAAAGGATTTCACATGAGTGTATGAAGATTTTCATACCTGGCTGCATTGCTAGTAAAACGTGGTTCAAACATCCATCAAAGGTGGAGGAGGCATGTGTGTCTGGGAGCCAGAAATGTTACCTCAATTGTCATGCAATTGTCACTCCCACTTAGCATTCCTGAATCGTTCCAGGGGAGCAGATTTCCTATGAACCCAAACTTTGCATTCATAGGAAATTTTCTCCCCTTGAGACAATTCAGGGATGCCAGAGGGAACAATGATTGCATGACAATTGAGGTAGTGTGCCTGGCTTCCAGACACACATGCTTCCTCCACCTTTGAAGGACGTTTGAGCCACATTTTACCAGCTATGCAGCCAGGTATGAAAATCTTCCAT
Organism: Urosaurus nigricauda; assembly: GCA_034509955.1. Classification (NCBI taxonomy): domain Eukaryota; kingdom Metazoa; phylum Chordata; class Lepidosauria; order Squamata; family Phrynosomatidae; genus Urosaurus; species Urosaurus nigricauda. The sequence continues at coordinate 62,874,261 of JAOEGL010000003.1, forward strand.
GTCTGTTTGTGCAACTTTGGATTCCATCTCCTCTAGGGAGAAGTTTTGTTTTTTTTCCCCCAAATCATTTCCCAGAACCTTGTTAGTTCGGTAAAATTTAAATACTTCAAACAAAGCAAAATTTTAATTCTAGCTTTGATTATTTTATGTTCTATTTTTATTAACTACCCATATCTTTTAGACAAATGTGAAATTTGAAAATTAGATAAAACTACATTACTTCTTTGGAAGTTGAATGCTTTCAATAGATTCTCAGTGAAATATTGGCCATGTCTTTCCACTTCTTTTAATTCTAAAATGATAGCAAGCATATTATCAACAATTCTTAGCTTTTGTCTTTCTAAATTTCAGTATGGGTTTAGATTTATGATCATTTGTTGATAAACTTAGCAAATGTCTCTGCTCTTCCAAGATTCTTTCCAGAAGCAGTTAGAATGAGAAGCTTTGGGCTTTTCTTTTTTTTAACCAAGAAAAATATCTTTGCCTACCATAGAAGAAAATGCTTTGAAGCTCAAAGTAATCCTAGGAAAGAAAAACATGGAGCCCAGCTGGAACCAGTTTGGTCAGAACAAACTCTTCACTCTCATCCAGTGATACATACCAGGGCAGTGGCCTTTTGCATGCAGAAAAGGTGTTTTGTTGGCCACTGACTTGGCATGAATGATTGACAATTTCTGAATGTGGATTTCACTGAGACGATATATCATCATAAATTTGGTAGGCTGGAATCCTCTAGGGGAATTATGGATACAAATAACCTAGAATTACAAATAATATTCACAATCCCTATGTATTGCCTACTTTAGTGGATATGTAGAGACTGTGAAAGTCCCCCAAGTCCCACTTATCAGAAAGAAATTGTTGTGATATTCCCTATCACTTGGAAAGCTGCAGGCAGTCACCTGCTTCCTAGTAAGTAGAGATGGTAGGGGAAATATAGCCAAGAGACACTCCATAGCCCTGGTGGCACAGTAGTTAAATGCCTTTACTGCAAGGGACAAGGTTTTGAGTTTAATCCCAGGGGCTCCAAGGTCCATTCAGCCTTGCATCCTTTCTTATGTTGCTACAATGAGTACCCAGATTGTTAGGGGAAATTAGTTGACAGATTGAAAACCACTTAGGGAGTGCTTAGTTCACTTAGGGAGTTTACTTAATGGTATTACTTAGTGGTATAGAAATGTACTTGATATTGCTATCACCATTGCCATGTAACTACACATTTTATAATTATATTGGCACATTTATAACTCCCCACTAGGATTCTGGCTGTAGTCTTTAACATGCCACAAGACTTTGCTGGTTTTGCTTCACAACAAGGACATCCTCCCTCAAATGTTGTTGCATACCAAAAGTGAGAAGGAGGGAGCATCCTTCCTCCAGATGGTGATGTAAATACATTACGCATTCCCAACATGATTATCTCAGCCACAGCAATAGCCACCCATGGTTTATCAGAGTCTCTAAATGTTGTGTACACATATTGATACTATATGTTTAAGGATTTTCTTTAACATAATGTATTAATTTTCTGCACAGAAAAGGTTGTTTCCTGCACAGAAAACAGTATTTTCAGCCAAAAACTTCCATGTGCATATTTTGCAACGAGTAAGTCCATAACATATTCTTATTGCAGTGAGAAAAATATTGCTAAAATTACTTGTGACTTCCTTCGAGAGTGTTTGGAGAGTGCTGCAGTAATCAATCCCAGTATCCACATCTTCAGCACCTTGGAAATACTTTACTTTGGGTGCTGTGTGGCTTAAGAAGTAGGTCTTTGAGGGGAGAGTAGCATTTGACAAAGTAGCTATGACAATGGAGTTCCATCATCATAGCAGAGTTCATTGTTTTATTTGTATCTCAAGTAAAAGCATGATATAAATGTTTTCATAATAATTAAAGATTTTTTTTTTCTTGCTCTTGTTGAATGAGAGAGGGACATTGGAGGAATAGGGTAAAGAAGGAAGTTGCTCTTGCCACTTTCTGTCCTGACATAAGCCACCAGGGTTTTGGGCTGTAAATAGGACTTGCAGCCCATTTTGGATTCTTCTTGAACAATGCAGTCTACACACCAGTGAGTTCTAACAACTTCAGTGACATTTATTTCCATAGACATGTATGGAGTGTAGAGGAAGCAACATTACTTTGAAAATATTATGATTGGTCTGGAGGCCTTCCCCAGGGAGATTTTTAAACTATGGGGCTGTTCAGACTACCATATGAACTGGTTTGTAAACCGGTTTAAAATTGAGAAGTTCATACTGAAACCAGTTTTAACACTATCAAATCCAGGTCTTGCACACCCGTAATGGGGCAAATCGCCCTAAACCCAATTTTTCCCAAAGCAGTGTATTTACCGTTTCTTTTGGGAAAAAACGGTTGGAGGGAATGTGAACTTGGCTCCGATCATGATCGGGTCAAGTTCAGGGGAAGGGACAAGGCCAGGGGGCAGAACATGCCTTCTCTCCTGGCAAAATCGGGCACTCCTGCATTTTTTTAATATTTATTATTTATTATTTATTTTAATTTAATTTATTCTACTTAGTGTATATTTTATTTCATTTCATTTTATTTATTATGTATTTTATTTTATATTATTATTATTATTATTATTATTATTATTAATTTGACAGCTCATGCACATTTTACACAAGGCCCTTTAAATCGGAGGCTCCCTTTCCATTCATTAAAGAGCCCCATTCATGGTGAGCTTATGAATGGGGATTTTCAAACCGGAGGGGAAACTATCCATATATGGATTGGGGGTTTCCCCTCCAGTTTAAATAGCCCCATTGAGTGAATGGGCCTCCGAATGGATAGGGAACCTCCGGTTTGAAGTGTAGAGTGCGCATGAGCTGTCAAATTGTAATAATAATAATAATAATAATAATAATAATAATAATAATAATAAATACAATAAATAATACATAAAATACAATACAATAAAAATAATAATAAATAAAATAAAATAAATAATAACTAAAATAAAATAAAATAAATAATAAATACTGAAAATATAATAAATGATAATTAATAAACAATGAATAATAAATAAAAATAAAATAAAAAATGCAAGAGTGCCCGAGGAAGCACCAGGTGCTGATAAAAACAGAGGAGGAGGAGGAGGAGGAGGGGAGGTGGGGAAAGGATCCCCACAAGCTGCACCGCTCCATGCCCATAAGCTGTCAAATATAAAAAAGTATTAAAAAACCAAGCAGCTCGCGGGGACAATGGCTGCATCAGACGTCACCATGACATCATTTGATTGACAACCAAGAGGCGGCATTTTGAATCGTTACTTTTTCATGTATGAACTTAAGTGAGGTAAAATGCACTGGGAAGCATCGATGGTAGTATGAACTTCTTTCCTGAGAGATTCAGTAATGGCATGCATGATCTCATCCGTATCTGACCAGGGCAAATGGGCTAGTATGGATGGGGCCATGGAAAAGAACCAAGTGGTTAAAATACAAATTGCTCTTATCTATATAAGGGCTACATGTTTTAAAAATGTGACACCCACTGGTGCTTATAGTCAAACATTTTGCCAAAATATACTTTTAAAACTCTATTTTATAGGTTCTGGTTGAGCTGTAAAATATACCTTGTGCTAAAATGTGAAATATGAAACTAAGGTTTTGTTTTTAAAGCCCTCTCAATTAAAAAAGCTCCTCCGTTTTCTAGATTTAATTTTTATTTTTAACCTAAAATGTATTGTATAAATCTATTTTTGTGTGTGATTTTTCCATATTTCTTTCTCCTGAATCCCTCTCCCAGTATTTAAATTTAAAACCAGGAAACACAGAAAGCTATCATGTATAGAACTGATCCATGTCAGTCCCTTGATAGAACAGTGCCATGTTCATAAGTAACAAGTACAAACAGCAACAACATTACTGATCTCTGTGAGGAATAGTTACATTGGGTCAGGATAAAGAAACAGGCATGTGAAAACATGGGAAGTCCACTGAATTAATGGGACTTCGTAACACAATATACATTTATTATATAATTGATCCAATGTATCTATATTAATTTAAGACACTATGACTTGGGCTTGGACTTTCTTACCTTAGTTTGATTAAAAAGGTTAACCTATTTTGAATTTCATCATTAGATGGAGTGAGTCATTCACTTCAGGAAGCAAATCTGGAAAACCATGAAAGGACAGTAAAATAATAATAGTAATAATAACAACAACAACAACAAAAATAACTACTACTACTACTACTACTACTACTATTACTATTACTACTACTGCTTCTATTTTCATGCCAGGAATGAAAAGTGATGTTTATGGAACGTGTTTTGTTTTGGATTTTTTAGAAGTTTGTGTGTGTGTGTGTTTGTGTTTGTGTGTCTGGGTGTGTATTTTGCCTTATAAATGCCAGAATGATTGGTTGCTGTAGGGTCCATTCCCTTTAAATCTGAGTGAGAAGGGAAGTGAACTCAGTGGTAGCTTGTGGCTTCCCTGTCACTGGGACAGTAAATGTGTTCTGGGTTGTAGTCTGACCTTTAAGAGATCAAAATAGGCCAAGGCTGCTGCAACTGCAGAATTAATGCAGTTTGACACCACTTTAACTGGCATGTGTTAGGAAGGATCTAATTATGGGAATTTTAATTAGTTCAATATTGCAAGAGGGGGCCCTAACAACACCCCTTGAGACCGTGTCCCATAGTGTATACCAAAGGGCCAAAGAATCCCTTGAGAGAGGACACAGTAATGGTCTTGTTAATATCAAAAGTTTATTAAAGGGGAAAACACACAGCAAAAGGGCGCACACATACACTCACACATTTAATGCTTGTGGCAAGTAAAGGAGGGAAATAGGGAGATAAATTGAGAGAGACACCACTATGGAAATATCTACCTTTGAAGGCTTCTCTGAGAGTCTGATGTAGGCTTGGATGATGGAAGAGACACAGCTGCCGAAATGTAGGGAAAGGAATGGCTGAGGGAGCTAAGACTGGAGTTCAGTCCTGCGTGGACCAGGCTGTGGTTTCTGTTAATAGAACGACAAGTGGTCCAATCTTGGAGTTCTTATAGGAAAAATCTAGTCTCTACCCATGAGCTTAATGGTCAAGACAAAGGTGTTCGATTACCTAGGCTTTGTTAAGCCAAGGCAAGGAAGCTTGTTGCAATGCAACTGGGTCTGGACACAATTGAAGAGGACAGAGTGATGGGTGGGTCATTAAGCTGATCACTGACCCATTAAATGTGAGGCCAAAAACAAGGCCGAAAACAAACAGCCAACATTATCTAAGTATTGGAGGTGATGAGATTCCCTTTGTCCAACTTCCAAATCTTCCTGTGGGGAATTTCCAGTGTTTCTAAGGGTGCCATGAGGCTGATGTCATAGCAGCCAGGATGGCTACCTGACCTTCTCGCCTAACCATAATGGCGGACCTACTATCTCAAGTAAAAAGTAAAAAGTGACCCTGAGAGAGATCTTGTCCAACTCCCTGCTATGCAGGAAGACTCAGCCAAAGTATTCCCAAAAGATGGTCATTCAACTTCTGTTTAAAGACTTCCAAAGTAGGAGAGTTTCCCTTCTCAAAAAGCAGTCTATTTCATGGATGGACAGCCCATGTGACCAAGACATTGTTCCTAATTCCTAAATCAGTGGTTCTCAGCCTTTGGCCCTTGAGATTTTTGAGACTTCAACTTCCTGAATTCCTGAACAATGAACATACTGACTGGGACTTGTGGGATTTGAAGTCCAAAATATCTGGAGGCCCAAAGGCTGAAAACCACTGTCCTAGGTGGAATCTCTTTTCTTGTAATTTGAATCCATTGAAGTCTGTTCTAATCTCTAGAGCAGCACAAAACAAGATCATTCCACCTTCTACAAGACATTCCTTCAGGTTTTTAAATATACCCTTCTGATCCTGTTAGTGGTTCTTCTTCCTGTTACTCTTAGCAGGGTTTAAAACTTACCTTTTATTCTCTCTGAGCCAAAACCAAGAAAACTGGATATCCTGGCATTTTTGCAATAGGGACAGTTTCTCTGCTCTAGCTTTCTGCTTCCCCCACTCCCTTAAGAGACCTTATAATTAGTCCTTGGAGATGGATTTGCTTAACTGAGATTCATGACCAGTGTACTGCCACAAAAATGCAACCCACAAACAGGCAATTTGTTAATGTCACTTTTCTCCCTTAACTGCAATATATTGGGGGCCCCTCTCTGCTCCTAACATGTCTGCCACAATGTTTAATGTTGTTTTTAAAGTTTAAAAGTATAATTATTCTGCCAATCTTTCACAAGTGTAACAGACTGTAACACTGTATTTTTGTAGGAAGAGGGGAAATGCAACAAAAAGACTCCTTCGAAAAGAAAATATAACAAAGGGAGTGTCAGTGTCACTTTCTAGCTGCTAATAAAAGCATTTCTTCAGCTTATGAAACATAAGAAGTAGGCCAAGTACAAAAACATCAGCAGGAAAAAATGTTTTGAAATTGCTGTTATAAATTCATGTTACCGGTAGTTGTTCACAAACATCATGAACAAGAAGAATATTTAGAAGCATATCTTTTTTCACTTCCTATACACTGATACTAAAGACTTCTCTCTAATTATTAATATTTTTGGTAAATGACTATTGGCTAAAGAAAATGCAGGTCTGAAATCTGTCTTTTTTAGAAAAAATACTCAAAGTTATGCTTTAGTTGCCTTAATGTACTCCTGATTGAACATAACATATAAACATAACACATGCCAACAGTAATATGAAGGTGATTACCATAAGCTGCTTTGGGTCCCAGTAAACCTGGCTGAATGAGACAACTTGTGAAAAGGATCTAGGAGTCCAAGTAGACCACAAGTTGAATATGAGTCAACAGTGCGATGCAGCAGCTAAAAAGGCCAATGCAATTTAAGGCTGTATTAATAGAAGTATAGTGTCTAGATCAAGGGAAGTAACAGTGCCACTCTACTCTGCTTTGGTCAGGCCCCACCTGGAATACTGTGTCCAGTTCTGGGCACCACAATGCAAAAAAGATGTGGAGAAACTGGAGCATGTCCAAAGAAGGGCAACTAAGATGGTGAAAGGTCTGGAAACCATGCCCTATGAGGAACGCCTTAGGGAGCTAGGGATGTTTAGCCTGGAGAAGAGAAGATTAAGAGGTGATATGATAGCCATGTTTAAATATTTGAAGGGATGTCATATAGAGGAGGGAGCAAGCTTGTTTTCTGCTGCTCCAGAGACTAGGACCCAGAACAATGGATGCAAACTGCAGGAAAAGAGATTCCACCTCAATATTAGGAGGAACTTCCTGACAGTAAGGGCTGTTCGACAGTGGAACATACTCCCTCGGAGGGTGGTGGGGTCTCCTTCCTTAGAGGTCTTTAAGCAGAGGCTGGATGGCCATATGTCAGGGATGCTTTGATGGGGAGTTCCTGCATGGCAGGGAGTTGGACTGGATGGCTCTTGTGGTCTCTTCCAACTCTATGATTCTATGATTCTATGATTCCCCACTGACAATGGATTGCTAATTAAGTAAACACACATCTACCCTGAGGCCTTGACATTCAACAACAGACCAACACACAGATTAATATGTAAATCACTTTCTCCCAACCAAGGGTCATACAAGTATATGTACCCCACATACTTCCATGCCACCACCCTCTGAAGATGCCAGCCACAGATACAGGTGAAAAGTCAAGAATAAATTCTTCCAGAACATGACCACATAGCCCAGAAAACCCACAGAAAACTATGAATTCTGGCCATAAAAGCCTTCAACTTCACATCAAACATATCCATTTGGCTATTTTGCCTTTCCGTTTTTTAAAATAAAATAATGCATAGTATTTCTAATGTTAATTGTATGATATCAAACAACTTAAGCACAAGGGCTCTTTCATATTTTGCTGTTATACCACTATGATTCCATTTTAATTGCTATGGTTGCACCTTATGGAATCCTGGTATTTGTAGTTTATTGAGCCTATTTAAAACTACCTGGTAGAGAGCAGTAGTGCACAATGCTTTGCACTTTACTCTCAAATATGGGTTTGTTTGTTTTTTACAAATTCTGACCTGTCTTACATGATACAGTATTGTTGAAAGGAAAAGGCTAATATACAATGTAGGTGCAGTGCACTGAACCTTTTGGAAGTACCTGAAATGTCAACCACTACTGATGATGATGATGATGAAGATGAAAATGATGGCAGCAATGATTATCTAGACCCAGTGGCAGCTAATGGCCATGGTTTATCCATTCTTACTATAAAGCATCAGCCAAAAGAATGATGAATACATTCATATTGGTTCATTTGAATTGTTGGACTATGCAATAACAAGTCCTTCCAGGTAGAACTCATATTTAAAACTAAATATTCTTAACACTGCTGTGATTACAAAACAAGAAAGGGATTATTTAGTTTCTTTACAAACAAGTACAATGAAGTGCAAAATGACAAAAAAGGAACAGTTTCATTTTCTTAAAAACATTAAGTGTAGTTCAATATTCCACAGAGACAGACAACAAACTTTGTCTTGTCTTCATGTGTGGAGTACACAGTCGAGTGTTAAAATTGGGTGTGTGGGATGCAGCCTAAATGATTGTTCAGTTACATCTTAAATTACTTTGTTCATTCAGGAGCAAGAAAAGCAAGTTGACTGGCAGCATGGGGTTGCCTGAGGAGAAAATAGGTGAATGCACATAATAATAATACAAAGACTTTAATCTTCCAACAAATCTCTTTCCTGAGCTAAAATAAAATTAAGTTGCTGCTGTATCTTAAACAAATCAATCAGGCAAGGTTTGTGGACAAATGTTAAAAAGTGCACAAAAAAGGATACTATTTAACATCAAGCTTCAACAACAGCAACAATATCCTTGTGAACTAAACCATATGTCAGAAAGAATCAGAACTTTTATGCATTTTTAAACTATGATTGGGGCATTATTAGTTTCAGAAATCTTTTTTCTCATCAGACTCACTTCATGAGTTTCATGTTTCTGAGAATCTAAATGAAAAGACTTTGTCTTCCCAGTGCGAAGATAGTGGGAATGTGCACAGGTTACATATTATATTTTTAATCAATTCAAATATTTGTTGACAATTTGGCTGCAAAACCTGTTTGATGCTGAGGGTCCCTAAATTCAGGAATGGCAGCAGTGACTAAGGGGTGGAGTTGATGGGTACCTGAAAAAGAGCTTAGAAGTAAGTCATCACAAATGTTGCATTAGTTATAGATAATTATTCATTAAAAATAATAATAATAAAATTCTAACCAGTAGTTAGGTTATATTCCATAGTTCAAAGCTGCTATTCATGGTGGTGGTGGTTGTTCCTGGGTGCCTTCAAGTCATTTCTGACTTATGTGACCCTAAGGCTACTCTATCATGAGGTTTTATTCAAGGGGGGGGGGTACCATTGCCATTCTCTGAGGCTGACAGAGTGTAACTTGCCCAAGGTTACCCAGTGGGGAGTTAAAGGCTTTCGTGGCCGGCATCCATAGTTTTTTGTGGGGCTTTCAGGCTATGTGGCCATGTTCTAGAAGAGTTCCTTTCTGATTTTTCACCAGCATCTTCAGAGAAAGATGCCAGCCACAAATGCCAGCCACAGATGCTGGCGAAATGTCAGAAAGGAACTCTTCTAGAACAGGCCACATAGCCCGAAAGCCCCACAAAAAAACTATGTTACCCAGTGGGTTTACATGGCCAGGCCAGGATCTGAACCCTGATCTCCAGAATCATAGTCCAGTATTCAAACAACCACACCTCACTGGCTCTTGTGCTAAGCTATATCTCCTACAAGACTGCAGCATCTCCCTATGTATCTATGTGTTTTCCATTGTCTTCTCATTTATATAGACTCCATGAATTTCATAGATATTTCTTAGGCAAAGAATACTCAGGTATTGTTTGCCATTGCCTTCCTCTGAAACAAAGCCCACAGCACCTGCTATTCCTTGGTGCTCCACATGCAAGTACTAACCAGGCCCGACCTCACTTATCTTCCAAGATCATATGGGATCTGATGCCATCAGCATATTTAGGCCATTCAGCTCCTGGACTCATCTCTACAATTGACATCTCAGGTGGAGGCGATAGCCAGGAGTGCTTGGTACCAACTTCAGTTGATATGCCAGCTGTGCCCCTAGCTGGACAGAAAGGACCTTGAAGCAGTGGTACATGCACTGATAACCTCTCGTTTAGACTTCTGTAACATGCTCTACATAGGACGACCTTTGTACCAAGTTCGGAAAATTCAGTTAATCCAAAATGCAGCAGCCAGACTGCTTTCAGGGACATCTAGCATGGATCACATCATCCCTGTACTAAAATCCTTACACTGGCTGCCGATCAGCTTCCAGGCGCAATACAAGGTGTTGGTCATTACCTTTAAAGCCCGACATGGCTTGGGTCCGAGTTACTTGAGGGAGCGCCCCTCCCTACATAGTCCGCCCTGCACTCTCAGAACATCATGGAAGAACTTGCTGGATTACACTCACACAAGACTGATTACGACTTCCCACAAGGCATTCTCAGCTGTGGCCCCTAAATTATGGAACAACTTGCCGGAAGAGATCTGTCTTATTTCCACCTTAGAGGCCTTTAAGAAGGCACTTAAGACAGATCTCTTCCAGCAGGCCTATCCGCCAGACCTTTTATAAACTGATCTCCATCAATACTTTTTTCCTCTGATGCTGTTTTTGCCAGGGCTTGAACAGCAAGTTTCATTTTGTCTGGCTGCCATCTCTCAGTGGATGCGGCATCGGCACTTGAAGCTCAACATGTCTAAGACAGAGCTTCTCATCTTCTCACCTAAGCCCACCCTTCAATACTCCTTTTCTGTTTCTGTTGACAGCACTTCTATTAAACTGGTTCAGCAAACTCACAGTCTTGGTTTCATCTTTGATTCCTCTCTGTCATTCATTCCCCAGATTCAGGCCACCGCCAAGACCTGTAGATTCTCTCTCTACAGCATTGCTAACATCCATCCATTCCTCTCAGCCTCCACTGCCAAGACTCTGCCATTGCCTTCCTCTTAGGCTGAAAAAGTATGAATTGCCCAAGTGAATCAGTGGGTTTCCATGGCTGAGCAGGAATTCAAACCTTGGTCTCCCAGAATCCTAGTTCAAAACAAGGCTGATGGATACTAGTGTGCAAGTGGTCATCTCAGCTCTTGTGGTAGTACTGAAGATCATTCTGAAGGCCATTGAAATGTTCCAGCACTTCCTTTCTTTAGTTAGATGATCCTCGTGATCAATTGCTATGGCTAAGGGTGGGAATAGTGGATCCCTCTAGATGGTAAAATTATCAGTGTTTCTCACCATTTGAATATGCTGGATAGTGCTGTTGGGATTTGAAATCCAACAATATCTAGATGAATGGCTTCCATATCAAATCTAGTTCAATAGATGAGTTAAAGAGGGAAAGTAGAAAGAAGGAATGAATGGTGAATGTTGGTAATCCCAGAGAAGATGGTTCTCCCTTAAAAATAGAAATGAGTGGTGTGGTCCAAAAATCAAGGAATGACATACTAAGCAGTGTTTGGAGCCAATATGTGAACCTGAAGGAAAAGGTCATTTCTGAGGGCCTACTTTCTGTTGGTGATGAATGTGAAGGTGACCCAGAAAAAAATGGTAGGTAGAAATGAGAGATGAGGAAGAAGGGGGCACTCCTTCTCAAATGAGAAGAAGATTTAGCCAGCAACAGTAATCCAAGTGCCTGCATGGGCAATGTTTGGTGCAATTGATAGACAGTAACTCACTCCCCATCAGGATAACACCAAGCCACTGAGTATTTAACCTAGCATAATAGGCAGAGGATTGCTACTCTCACTGCTATCCACTGGAGTACTGGGTAGTTCATATCCACTTTTAGCAGGATCTAGCAACAGTTGCCATGCAGGTGCTCTCTTGCCAACCATTCAATATACAAGGGATTAAATTTTATATAAAAGTATATAAAGTTGGATACTAAGCTTGCAAACCTGATAAACATTCTTATTAAAACTCACTGAGACCTACTTCTAAGCAACATGTATTGGATTGTATCATGTTTTAAACAATGTTTTGAATCTCACAGGAACAAATTTTTGAGTTGATTGGGTTTAACCCTTAGGTGTTTTTGAAGTTCACAATTTTAAAAAGGGAAAAATGTGAAAATATAATACAAATCAGAAATGCTATGTAATATTTTCAGAATAACACGATGCGTAATGCCATAGAAATGTACCATGATATGCTATTTAATTTTGCTGCAATAACAAAGGTTATCATCTCTTTCTTATGCTTTTTTCCCCTTCCTAAAATTATGTCTCTGCTGCTAGATGTTGTGTCCTCTGGCTATCTTCCTGAGTTGCATTAATAATATTTCTTTTGGCACTGAGCACTTTTGAAAGTGACATGAGGTGAATACAAAACATATAGAAATGTCTACCTGATCTACACTCTTATGTAAGAATATATTATTAATGGAAAAATGTGTTGTATGTTTTTGTCTCTAATTCAAATCCACACTGACTCATAAGTATTTCCATGAAAGTGTTTTTTGGGATACCTCAGCTTTCCACTTTCTTATACAGATATGAACCTCTCAAATCTGTATTTCGAATAATAAACAAGCATTCTTTAATAGTGTTAGGTATTTGTGTAGGGTTTAAGAAGTGGTGATAATGGATGCAGTTATTTAATAAGGCTTTTTCTACCATTCTCCACATACCATTGTATGTGCTACTCTTTCCATAATATACAGTTAGCAGGAGAACTGCAACAAAGCAATTCCAGACATTCGTGGAGCTTTTAAGTCAGGTACACTTAATGCTACACAATGCCTGGTCTGCCAGAGACAATTATGACAAAACCCCTATCCATGTTGGCCTCACAGTTTCAATCCTTAGGCTTTATTTATTTATTTATTTATTTATGGATTTATATCCTGCCTTTCTCCCAAAATGGGATGGCTTCTATAACTCACTTGTTTTTTTACCCTCGAGATCCCTATCTGGATCTGGTATTCATATGTGCTAAAGATATAATAATTCCTTTTCTTCTATATACTAGAAGTACAAGTAGCATTGGATGTGTGTGCAACTTCTTATATCTTGTACAGATGTGGAAAAGTCAAGTAGACAATATTTAACTGTTCATATTTAACCCTACCCTTCTATTCACTTCACTACTTTTCTCTGGGTGTTTAAACAGTTGCATCAGTTCATTGATTCTTCTTCCCAACTCCGAGAGATCTTTTTGCATTCAGTTTTTGTGCATGCTTGTTTGCAGTTTTCAATTAGCAGGAATGTTCTTATATGAGAATGTGTGTGTGTGTGTGTATGTGTTTGTGCTTATGTGAGTGAATGTGTATGTGTGGGGGTGTATTTCTGATAATGTTGGGATTTTAAAAGTTAAATTTCAGGGTTGTTGTTGTTGTTTTTTTAACTAAGTACATCAGGGATGCAGTGGCTTAGTGGTTAAGACGCCAGTTCTGATAATCAGAAGATTGGAAGGTTGGCAGTTTGAGGCCCGAGTGCTGCATGATGGAGTGAGTTCCTGTCCCTAGTCCCAGCATCTGTCAGCCTAGCAATTCAAAAGGATGCAAATGCAAGCAGATAAATAGGTACCACTTTGGTAGGAAGGTAATAATGTTTGGCGCAGTCTTACTGGCCACATGACACCAGAGTAGTCCTCGGACAACGCTGGCTCTTCTGCTTAGTAACGGAGATTTGCTCTGTCCCCTACAGTTGGACATGACTAGACATTTATGTCAAGGGACTACCTTTACCTAAGTACTTGTAGCATGGAAAAAGAGGGCTACAGCCTTAAACCTAGAATTTATTCAGGCAAGTGAGAAATGGCTAGGGAGAGAGGAAATTTCCTGTATTGTAATGAGGAATTACATGATGTGTTTCTTCTTTACCTATGCCCAAGAAGCTAGAGTTATTCACATATGTTTTGCAAGTATTGTTAGTTAATGGAAAGATACAAGCCTGAGATATTAAGGAGGAATCTTTCGTTTATCAGGTTTCAGTTGATATGAACATCTGCACCTGGGGAGATGTCAAGTACAGTTGATAAGAGTTGGGAACAAAACATTTAAAGACAAGTGTGATGGATGATCTGTCATAAGATCTAGATGCCCAGTTGCACGAATTAGAACAGAAGTGTAAAAGCACATATAGACCAAGGGGCTTTTCATGTATAAACAATACTTCTTGAGCTATGCCTAGTGAATCTTAACACAGATCTTGAGTCACAGTTGTCCTGTGTATTTGTGGGCCAGTCAGGCAAGCTCGCTACTGTTTTACTGGGGTCCCCAGTAGCTGAACAGAGAATGTGAGGCTGCCCCAATGCTTTTTCTGTATCCTTACCATATATCCTTTTCGGAGCAAATTGGAAATGAAGCTCTATATCTTTCCCACAGGTGTTGTTATTGTTCTTGATCCCAGAAGAACCTCTTGCCTTTGGCAAAAAAGGTGGGCTTATTCTAGATAGAAAAATTTGAAGAGGGAAAAAGAGGGCTGAGAACTAAGGAGCCCTGGTGGTTAAATACTAGTACTGCCCTAATTCACAGCCACAAGGTTGTGAGTTTCATCCCAGGCAGGACTCAAATAAATCTTGCTATTTTATGTCTCAGGCTGGATTTACGCAAGGCCTGTATCCAGCTCTACTGCAGAGTACCCTGCTGCAGTCTGACTCCTTTAGTGCCACACATATCTATTCCAAATCAATTTGGAAAGCTACATGCCCCCTCAACATGTAGTCACAGTGGTACAAGGGGATGCATCTCCTGTGTGTACATGCTCCCTGTATCAGTTGATGTCTGATCACACAATAATAGGGTGTTTTCTATTGTGTGTCCCCACCATGCATGCACATGTTCACATTATCAAATAGCTTTTCTCTGTTTTCCATAGTTCTGACAACCCATCTGTACTTCCATGGAATTGGGTACTTTCCCAGGAAAGTGGGTGTAGGATTGAAGTCATACGATGTAATCTTATCCAGGTCTACTCAGATGTAAGAGATTAGTGCTTCTTCCCAGGAAAGTGTTTTATAGTGTTTGCTCCATGTGATCTCCCCCCCCCCCACCATTACCTCAGTCATAAATATAGCTAAAAGCAAGCAAAAATTCAAAGATCAAAGATCAAATATTCAAATCTTCACATAAGTCCAGAATGCAAAGAAAAAAATGGAGCTGACACTTCCAGCCCTTTGCAGGAAAGTAGGACCTCAGGAACCATACAGCCACCAACCAATCAACACTCACCAACCTGTTGTTATTGTTAACTGCCTCAGTGTTGATCTATATGTTGATCTCAATGCATGGATGAGATGTCTTCAAGACTTCCTGTCCTCCGCTGTTCAGCTTAGTTCCTGCAAAATCATACCCATGACGTCCTTAATAGGATCTGTCCATCCAGCATGGAGACTTCTTCTTTTTCTACTTCCCTCCACCTTTCCTAGCATTATTGTTTGTTTTTTCCAGTGAGTCATGCCTTCTCATGATGTGTCCAAAATATGGCAGCCTCAGTTTGGTCATCTTGGCTTCCAGGGAGATTTCTGGTTTGATATGCTGGTTTTGGCTGTCCATGGAATAGACTCTTTTCCAGAACCACATCTTAAATAAATTGACCTTCTTCCTATCTTCTTTCTTAACTCTCGAGCTCTCAGATAGAAAAAGAGGAAGTCTGCATGCTAACAGGAAACATGGTAACAGAAAATACAATGGCTTGTATGATTCTAACTTTTGTGCTCAGTTGTTTATCTTTCCATTTTGGGATCCTTTCTAGTTCTTGCACAGCAGCTCTTCCCATTCTTAATCTTCTTCTGATTTCTTGGCTGCAGTCCCTGTTCCTATCAGTTTTTGATCCTAGGTAAGAAAATTCTTTTCCTATATCTATTTCATTATCTAGGATGAATTTATGTAGATTTTCCATGGTCATTATTTTTTCTTTATTTTTCTTTATTTTAGTTTTCTTTATTTCCAACAGTAAAGCCTTTATATTTTCTTCTTTCTTTCTTTGCACCACAAACTTTTGCCACTCTACAAATGAGTGCAGTGAAAATAAAGGTGAAATGTCAACCTGTGAATGTGTACATACAAGGAACACATCCAAATTTAAAAGGCAACACTGCCTTTTCCAGAGGCCAGTACATACCAGGAAGTTACCCTTCTGCCGTTGGAACAATCAAATGACCTAGGTGACTACCCTCCAACCTGGGCCTAGCATGCTCTCACTCCTGACTCCATAATTCAAAGGTCAAACCACAAATTTTAAAAGCCTAGTTCTTCCCCCAAACTGTAATTAAATTGGAGGATTTTTTTAATTGCCTTAAGGTCCTCAGGCATTGAAAAAGAAGTGTTTTCACATTGGAAGGAGAAGAAAAATTAATATTACATTTAAATCATAGAATCATAGAGTTGGAAGAGACCACAAGGGCCATCCAGTCCAACCCCCTGCCAAGCAGGAACTCCAAATCAAAGCATCCCCGACAGATGGCCATCCAGCCTCTGCTTAAAGACCTCTAAGGAAGGAGACTCCACCACCCTCCAAGGGAGTGTATTCCACTGTCAAACAGCCCTTACTGTCAGGAAGTTCCTCCTAATGTTAAGGTGGAATCTCTTTTCCTGGAGTTTGCATCCATTATTCTGGGTCCTAGTCTCTGGAGCAGCAGAAAACAAGCTTGCTCCCTCCTCAATGTGACATCCTTTCAAGTAGAAAATTAAGCAAGGGCACTTTTGATGGGGGTGGGGGAGAACTGATCACTGACAAGGGATAACAGCCTGCCTTTCCTCTTTCTATGATCAAATCTTTAGCCTCCTTTTCTGTGCAGCTTTATTTAGCTTTTGTAAAAAGAAAGGAAAACTGCTCATAGAATCATAGAATCATAGAATCATAGAGTTGGAAGAGACCACAAGGGCCATCCAGTCCAACCCCCTGCCATGCAGGAACTCCAAGTCAAAGCATCCCTGACAGATGGCCATCCAGCCTCTGCTTAAAGACCCCTAAGGAAGGAGACTCCACCACACTCCGAGGGAGTGTGTTCCACTGTCGAACAGCCCTTACTGTCAGGAAGTTCCTCCTAATGTTGAGGTGGAATCTCTTTTCCTGCAGTTTGCATCCATTGTTCCGCATTCTAGTCTCTGCAGCAGCAGAAAACAAGCTTGCTCCCTCCTCAATATGACATCCCTTCAAATATTTAAACAGGGCTATCATATCACCTCTTAACCTTCTCTTCTCCAGGCTAAACATCCCCAGCTCCCTAAGGCGTTCTTCATAGGGCAAGGTTTCCAGACCCTTCACCATCTTAGTTGCCCTCCTTTGGACATGCTCCAGTTTCTCCACATCCTTTTTGAATTGTGGTGCCCAGAACTGGACACAGTATTCCAGGTGGGGCCTGACCAAAGCAGAATAGAGTGGCACTATAACTTCCCTTGATCTAGAAACTATACTTCTATTGATGCAGCCTAAAATTGCATTGGCTTTTTTAGCTGCCGCATCACACTGTTGACTCATGTTCAGCTTATGGTCTACTTGGACTCCTAGATCCCTTTCACATGTGGTCTCGTTCAGCCAGGTGTCCCCCATCCTATATCTGTGCATTTCATTTTTCCGCCCTAAGTGCAGAACCTTACATTTCTCCGTATTGAATTTCATTTTGTTAGCACTGGCCCAGCTTTCTAGTCTATTCAGGTCATTTTGAATTTTGATCCTATCCTCTGGGGTATTAGCTACTCCTCCCAGTTTAGTGTCATCTGCAAATTTGATAAGTATGCCCCCAATTCTGTCATCCAAATCGTTAATAAAGATGTTGAATAGCACTGGGCCCAGGACAGAACCCTGTGGCACCCCACTGGTCACTTCTCTCCAGGATGAAAAGGAGCCATTGTTGAGCACCCTTTGAGTTCGGCCACTCAACCAATTATGTCTTCTATGTCTCATTTAATGTAACCCTTAGACAGATGCAAAAAGAAAGTGTTAAATCACCTTCAAAACATTCAGACTTTGTAAAATGTTTCCTTCTTTACTAATCTAGAAAAGTCTCCACAGTGCAATTAAGAGCAGCTGAAGTGAAAATACAAGTTTTATAAAAACAACATTGGATAATTTCTCATGATCATTCTAAGTCACCTCCATGGAGAGGGTAAAAACCTTCACAGCCTGGAATTCAAGGCAACCTCCAAAGAATATTGATCTTCTTGTTACTGAGAAGTGCATCTCACATATTAGGAGTGAAAGCTGCAGACACAACATAATGACCTTCCCTTCTTTGGTTTCTATTTCCTAACATACACAGAGCCATTTTCATTGCTTGACTGGATATTAAACTGTAAATCTTGTAACTGTGCATTCCTAAAGTTTGCTTTATCCAGTTAGCATATTGCAAGAGCAAAAATGAAAAGACATATCCTTTAATTTATCAAAGTATTTGTTCCATTTGCTCTGTATTAGCTCTGTCCATATATAACAAGTGGGTGCTCTAATTTGTTCTCATGCTGAGTGAAGCAGCATTCTCCTTGCATTTTAACACTGATACATTACTTGAAATCTGGTCATTAATTTCACTAAGGGTGTAAGACCTTGGCTGCCCTCTGTTTTATATTTAGCCCTTCTAAAAAGCACAGTCTAGCATATCCATATCAATTAGATTTTTTTGGGGGGGGGGAGTTAACATGCATGCCAGGATTATATTTTTTTATATTATGTAAAGTCGGTGACATCTTACCTCAAGGGGGCATATCCTGACCATAGAGGCAACATGGAAACTATGTTAAACATAATCATAGTGAAATATTACCTCAGAGGGACACATCCTGATCATAAAAGCAGAATGGAAAGTATGTTAAAACAAAAGCTTCACTTTCCAGCAATGTCATTCAGGTCAAACATTGTTTTTACAACTGCCAGATTTCAGCCTAATCAATCACCTTTGGAGATACTTTTTCCCCTTCAGAACAATAGGCTATCTTTCCCATTAACTGGGTGTTCCTTTCCTCTGGGTTTAAATAATAAATAGTAGGAGATTTCCCCCAGATATTATAATATGATCTGTTCCTGAGTCCCAATTCTTTGTGTGAATTGTTTGCTCTTTCTATCCCAGATTGCTTTTCAGAGATGCAGGGAGGAAATTGTTTCTGACAACAAATAGTGGGAAAGCAAGCAAACCTAGACAAACATTTAATGCAGACTATGCCAGGATATATGAAAAATATTGTCATAAGCATCTATCAGAAACAGAAACAGGTGATCAATTTTCCTTTCTCTCATGTTAGAAGTTTATTACCTCTCTTTTTCTATCTCAAGTATCAGGAGGAAAGGAACCCATGCATTTAGACAAATCTGTACGAAAACCAGACTGAAATGACATTCTTAGCCATCTTCACTGGCCTAATTTAATAGTTATCACTTTCGCCAGTATAAGGACAGCCATGTTGCACCTCCCTGCCATATAGGTTTTAAAGACAAGGAGTGACCTTAAAGTTTGGACTAAAGCCCAGAGCAAACTCACCACCTCACTGGTTACTTTACCAGTCCAATAGTGTCTAGTCCCAATTTCTTTTTATGCACAGTATCTCTGCATAGAAGAAGGTTAGCTGAGATGGTTCTTGCAGTCCCTCCCATTCTTTTGATTCTATAAATTCTGCCTGAATCCCTGGAAAGCTGCTTCCATTTACAGTTATCAGTACTGGACTAGCCAGACCAATGGTTCAGCTCAGTATAAGGTGGCTTCTTATGTATTGAAAGGGGTTTTCTTGTCAAAGAGGTTTTTTTTTAAAAGAGGGGGATGCATCACCCATGTATCCACATGCCTTGCCCATAATAAGGATCGAAGTTCTTAATTTATCTTATGTTATAGCAATACCCTGATGTAAGCACCGATTCTTCACAGAAAAGTAAGTGGTCAGGCTTTCAAGAAAAGGGGAAGGGAGTAAATGGGACATCATTCATTATTCTATTCATACTACAAGGGAATAGGAAAGAGTGTTTGATTACATAGTCTCGTTTCATGACCAAACTAGCTTCAGCATGCAAGGCCTTTGCTATTCAATTTATGAGGCAAAAAGATTTCCTCTTCAAGTGCCTACAGAAATTCTAGCTATTTAATTCTCATCAGAACGGTGTATTTCTTCACAAATGGTGGGTCAAAGACTAATGCATTCTGTCAGCCTCTCTTCTGCTCTGTTGTATAAACCTATCTGGATATGAGGTGCAATGCAATTAAAGTAATAAAATAAAATCATGGATATATTAAAAACCCATGCAATCAAGAAATTTTGCAGATCCAAAAACTGTTTGATTTTATATTTTGCTGGGTATTCAGCTTGTTGCTGTATTGAGAAGCAATTATAAATTACCAATCAAAATATTTGTGTGTGGAGAGGCAAATGATCTTTACTTGTTAAATAAAAATGTTTGGGTTTGGATTGATTAGTTTTCAATTAACCCTATTTCAAGGACCTTAAGGATGGTTTAAAAATGCTTTCAAATGAACAGTATAAAACAACAAAGTACACAAATTCTATACATATGCTGCCTCCATTTGTTTTGGGTTGTCATGGCATTTATAATTTTTCATCTATCCAATGAAAGAAAATGCCATTTTTCATAGAAGTTCAATTGCTTTCATTATAAGATAATTCTGTACTCTAAATCATCTCAGTCTTTACTTAGTAATATGAAAAATTTTGTAAAACTGAGAAATAACCTACTTCTACTGTTTTCTTGTTCTTCATTACAAATTGTTGGCATTTGTGTATTTCCTTTGTGGTTTAAATTTTTTCCCGTTTGATACTAAAGATTTGACAAATTAATAACCTCAAATTGTTTAAAAATCTTCTATTTTTTCCTTTAAAAAAATAGTCGCCAGCTGTAATGTAATCTTTGATATTCAGTATACACTTGAGACTTTGTAAGGGCATGTTCAGCTGTGAATCATTCACAATAAATTCTCATATGCCAGTGAACTGAACAGATATTTTTCCACTCCAGAGAATTGTAACCTCATTGAATTTCTACACTGAGAAATTATGTATATTATTTATTTATTTTCTATGAAGCAAAATAGTACATAATGTACCATATTCAAATACAATCCATTTTATTTGACCTGAGAATTAAGGGCTAAAAGAATGCTGATCATTCACGCATCCTGTCAGATGAATCAGGATTCTCTGCACTTAAGGATTTACAATAGTTTGGGGAAGAGATAATAGAAGATGGGGAATGAATGGAGAATATGTTCCTAGCTCTGGGTTTGGGTTGCTATGCGTTTTATGATACAGAGGACAGGCTGCTGTTTGAAGACATTCCTTGACAAAAGTAGGTGAAGTGTGGACCTCTGGATGTTGATGGACCACATCTTGAGGATTTCTAGGAGCTGCAGTGAAATAACATTTTGCCCATTCCTGCTGTACCTGAAAGGTTGGCCAATGTGATTTAAGGAGGAGGAGCTATTATAAAAAAGGACACAAGAGCCCACCAAGAGTTGCCATCTGAGTGACATACTAAGCAGGTTCATTAGGCACCATTTCCAGTCTCCTTATTGTTGTGAACGGCAGTGATTTAAAAATAAATAAATAAATAAATAAATAAGAAAGAATTATTATTTCATTAGATTTTGGGAAACTGTACCTTCTTTTGCCCTCCTTTTAGATGACACATTGAATATTGTTGCCTTTGCTAACTAGACAAAGTCCTCAGTACTCATTAATGCCTAACAAAGCCTATAAAATTAAAAACATTACAGTAATTGTCTTAAATCCAAGCAGTCTAAAGCAGGGGGAAACCCTCCTGAGGACAATAATCTTCAATATTTTAAATATATGAAACAACGCATTTTAAAAGGAAAATAGTTCTGATATGCATACCCACAGGATCTCTTCAATATGCACAAGTTTCAGGTGTCTCAGTTTTATGGTCTTGGGGCTATGGCAGAGTTAGTCTCCTCTCTTCTCCCTCTCTCTTATTATTAAAGATTTGCATCTTGCCATTCCAGCAAATAATGTTCAAAGTAGCTGTGGTGCTCAGGGCTGTAGAGTCCGTAAGATTAATTATATTATACACCTTGCATGTAGACTGTCAAAAAATATGAGCACAATGTTTAAAATATTTGATTAAATTGTTCCACAGCTGGACTGGAATGCTTAATTCCTTTCAGTTACACAAACATTTAAATAATCTATTTAGTCACCCTTGTTACATGCTAATTCGCTGTTGGTTGAACCTTAAGTAGGCGATTGCACTGCAGTCATTTGAAATGCTGTTTCCATTAGTTCTTCTTCTATGTCAGCTTGCCGTATATGCAAATGAAGATTTGTATGAATTTGTCAGAATTATCTTAAGTTTATTTCTTCCGTCAGGCATAAGACCTCTTTATTCCTTTCATTGTTTTCCTTCATTGCCTTTTTTCACTTGTCTTCCTACTATGCCATAACCAAGATTTTCAATGTTAGCTTTGCTTTCTTTTAATGGATTGAATTATATTTCCATTATGTATTACTACGACATTAAACAGTAGAATCATTTACATCAATATACTATGAAAACTGCATAGATATAAGAGGCTGGTTTCCTTTGCACACCGACCCATAACACAAACAGACAAACAGAAAAGGTATTTGCAATTTAATCCAAACAAAGAAATTGCACAATATGAACCAAAAAAAATTATTCACTTCAATTAACTATTGTAAAGATATTAAGTTTTTGGCAAATAACTTAAATCTCCACACTCAAGCATGTGGAAATCAAACGTTAAGCATCAGTAAGGCTCCAGAGAAGGCCCAGCTGTGCTTGTTTGTGCCTTCAAGTCACCTGTTCACTTATGGTGACCTCATGAATTTCATAAAGTGTTCTTAGGCAAGAAATCTTCAGAGGTCGTTTTGCCAGTTCCTTCCTCTGAAATATAGCCTATGGCACCTGTCATTCATTGGCAGTCTCCCATCCAAGTACTAACCAGGGTTCACTTTGCTTGGCTCCCAAGATCAGACAGGATCTTGAGTATTTTAGGGTATTTAGAGTATTTCAGCCCCTCCTACCTAGAAGATATTTACTACTGAACAAACTTACATGAAAATGAAATTTTTGTAACTCTCCTATACCCAACAGAACTGCCTATGTCCAATGGAATGTATTTCTTAGTAGATATGTACACGCTTGAGAGTCAGCATGGTGTAGAGGTTTGAGGTTTGGACTATGACTCTGGAGACCAAGGTTTGAATCCCCACTTGACCATGAAATCTACTGGGTGACCTTGGGCAAGTCACACTCTCTCATCTTCAGAGGATGGCAATGGTAAAGCCCCCTGAAGAAACTTGCCAAGTAAACTCCATCTTAGGGTTGTCATATGTCAGAAACAATTTGGAGGCACACAATAACAAATGTACAAGCTCACATTGTTACTGTCTTACTAAAATCAATGGTATTTATGAACAACATCCTGGTGAATTGTGCTTTGTGTTCTGAAATTTAAGCAGGAATTGTCTGCACATTTTTGAACATTATCTCTGTGACTACATGGTTTAGATATTTGAAATCACTTTCCAGATTTATTTTGAGGTGTTTGATTTCCACATGATTTTCATAGACTTTAAATCAGGACAGACCAGTGTTTTGCACCAGGCTGGGGCTGAACATGGGGCTCAGAAGAGTGGAGCATCCATATGCTCCTGAGCCCTACCATGTTGTCTGGGCGCCATCTTGGCTCACCCATTCAGATGGTGCGCTTGATGATGACATGCCTTGTGTACCATGTCCAAAGGGTGCCACACACGAGGAACATCACCGCACTGCTCCAGGGTGCTAATGGTGCCTCAGCAGCAGTGAAGAAAGGAGCCACATTTCGTGGCTCCTTTTTCCAGGTGCATCGTGGCCACACCATTTGGTTGGTGCAGCCATGATCCAGGGGAGAAAGGGGCAGCCTCTGTCCATCCCTTTCCCCCAGTCTGTACAGGCGTTAAATTTTACTGCCTTGTGATAAAATAATATATCATGAATATGCATTTCAATATAAAGGGAACCACACTGATATTAAATAAACCATAAAACAAACATAATGATTTCTAGGATGTTGAATCTGTACCAAATGATGGACTTTGTATTCATTAGAAGATTCTGTCTCACAATGATTTACTCTTGTGCATTGTTAAATGTTCATGCATCAATTCTGGGGACTGAGATGTGACGGTCCAGCAAATTTCTGTGAAGAGTTTATTGCTTGTTTATCCTGAATCTTGAAATCAAATCTTCTAAAGCCTAACAGGTCTAGCTTTCATAATCAAGTAAGAACTAAAAAGGCACATTAATGCAAAGTTTCACAATTTGTAAAACTGTCCTTATACAGAGGCTCAAAATGATCTGTATCTGACTTATTGGAGAAGGGAGAGAGTCTTGAAGCAAATAACCAAACACCAAGATGGTAATGGTGCACAGATAATTTCTTCTGTTAAAATTACAACTAATCAATAGTGTTATAGATAATTCAAAAGAATATTTTGAACTGGCACTTCTATAGGGGAAATACCAAAGACATCAGCACTATAAAAATTGTGACCTGGCTACTAGAAAAAGTCCGTGGCATGCCTTTATGATCTAATTTCTGGTTTCTTACACTGGTAACTGTGAAACACTTAGCACTGGGAGATAGTTATGCCTTTCAAAATAACTTTGTCTAGTCAATTCCTTCTCCTGGACCCATATTCTGGAGTGTAGTTTCCCTACACACACACACACACACACACACACACACGTGACCACATGCAGATAAAAGAAAGCAACAACCTCTATATTTATTTATTTAATTAATTAATATGTCACCTTTTTCCAGGAGTGGAACCCAAGGCTATATATTGTGCTGGTTGTTTACATTTCAACTTCACACACAGAGTCAGGGGGAAAATGGTACCAGGGCTCAGCTTTTCCTAGTCACTGTCATCTCCTCCTTCACTTAGCTTTAGTCACAATGTGGAGAGGGAAGCAAGGCTTTCCTATATACGATTTTATTTTTCAAGGACTGCTTTATGAGTACTTCAGCATCCACAAGTGTACTAGAAGCTGTTTATGAACCACTGCACTAGAGAAACACAAAGGAAAGCATTACTTTTCAACTCAAGAGCTAACAGTGTAATTAGAGGGTAGCTTTGTAAAGAGCTTGACATAAACTTGGCACTAGCAGGCATTTATAGCACATAGCAAGCATATTTTATTCATTTGATGAGAGCCAAAAAGATTGTTGCTGCATACCATCTACTGACAAAATATGAATAACCTGCTCATGTGCATACAAAATAGAACTAGAAATTAAAGCAAGAGCAATACTGTTCAATTTATTGTAAAGGTGAACAAATTTATTTAAAATAGTAATTATGTAATGTTGTCTAACTTTGGGCTTTGTCTTCCCACTGTTTGCTTTCCAGGTTATATTTAATTTTTTTTGTTTTGTTTTACTTAGCTATCTAGCAATAAACTTCAGAACAGTTCTGTTACTAGCCTTGGTGAACACTTCTTTAAATATGATGGTCTTCCAAATAAATCTCAAAGCAAATTTTCCATTCAAAGTGAAATTGATGAAGACTGGGGCCCTTTCTTGTGAATAAACTGAACAAAAAGCTGCATTTTAAACCTGTGTTTGCCTTTCATACTAGTACAGTGTGTTTGCTATCTATACCAATGTATACAAAATCCAAAATTAGGAAGCCACCAGAGTTGGGTGGTTACTCTTCCAATATGTTATTTAAAAGACACTTAGGTGGTACTTATAGACTTATTTTTCATTGTCAGTATCTGCAGGGTCAACCTCCTTTAAGGAGGAGAAAGAAAAGGAGGAGGTTCTAGTCCATGTGCTTGGGTGAGATCTAATCTAATTTACACTTGAGCCATTGCATTCTGGGAGCCAGTGCTGGGAGGCTACTTAAGGCTACTCAAGGCTAGCAGAAGCGCGCGCCTAACGGCGTGCGAATTTTGATTTTTTTATCTAGTCAAGGAGGTGTTTAGAGAATAGAAGAGGAGCCGGCCTGAAGCATCAGAGGAAGTGAATCAAAGACTTGCCTTTGGAAGGAGCTTTTAGCCAGGAGCTCTCTACATAACTATAGGCCCCGTGACTTGAACTCAGTGACAGAGCTTGGGAATAAAGGCCAAGTCTAGCAAGGGAAGCCCGCAGTCTTGTTTCAGTGCCTCCTTAAGACTTCTCAGTATGGACACTGAAGGCCCTGCAGCAGTCACCTGCAACACCTGTGGGATGTTTGTCTTCTTGCCTACAGAGGTGGCGAACTACACCTGCCACAAGTGCAAGTTGGTAGCCCTCTTGGAAGAGAAAGTACAGCAGCTAGAGGAGCAGATATCTGCACTCCAGCCTCATAGAGAGCAGGAGATTCTCCTGAACAGATCAGACCAGAATGTCTTGGGTGGGAAACAGACAGAGGAAGTTGTTGGGGCGGAGGAGGTCACTCCACATACAACAGAGGTAGATGCTTGGAGGAAGGTCACACACAGAAGTAAGGAAACCAGGGAACGTTCTGTGAGCGGCTTGCAGCTACAGAATCGCTTTGAATCTCTCTCTGTTGTCAGAGATGATGAGGAAAAGCAGCAGGGACAGACATCAGGGACAGAGCAGGAGAGCCTGAGAGTATCACAAAAAGGAACAGCCACTGCTAAGCCTCGGAGGAGGCGCGTGGTCGTGGTGGGGGACTCCTTGCTGAGGGGTACAGAAGCAGTGGTTTGTGGGCCTGACAAGATGTCTCGGGAGGTGTGTTGTCTCCCTGGGGCAAAGATCCATCATGTGACGGAGAGGCTGACAAGACTTGTCAAGCCTACTGATCAATACCCCCTTCTTTTGGTTCATGTGGGAACCAATGATACTGCAAGGCACAGCCTTCAGAATATCGAAAGGGATTATGAGGCTCTGGGAAGGAAGCTGAAAGAGATGGATGCACAGGTTGTCATCTCATCTCTACTCCCGGTAGAAGGGCATGGTCCAGGAAGGGAGAAGAAAATAGCAGAGGTGAATAACTGGCTCCGTAGATGGTGCCGCCAAGAACAGTTTGGATTCTTGGATCATGGGCTGCGGTTCCATGAGGAGGGACTTCTGGCAAGGGATGGACTGCATCTCACGCCAGTTGGCAAAAACGTTTTTGCCAACAGTCTGAAGAATCTGATCAGGAGGGCTTTAAACTGAGTTATGTGGGGGAGGGAGACATTATACTGGTAGGCAAAAGGAATGGAGAGAATAGTCCAAGTGGCATAGAGGGAACAAGGCAAACAGTGCAAGGACCCAACAGTAGGAGGCAAAAAAATGAGCAAAAGCAGCAAGTAAAGAGGACACATGGTCTTAAATGCCTCTCCACTAATGCACAGAGTATGGGAAATAAGCAGGATGAACTTGAACTCCTAGCACAACAAGGGAAATATGATATAATAGGCATCACTGAAACCTGGTGGGATGAGTCTCATGATTGGAATGTAGAAATAGAGGGGTATAACCTTTTTAAGAGAAACAGGCCAAGCAGGAAAGGAGAAGGAATAGCATTATATGTCAGGGATATTTACACCAGTGAAGAGATGCAGGAAGTCAATACTGGAAGCCAGGTGGAGAGCATCTGGATAAAAATTAAAGGAGAGGGAAATAACAGGGATGTTACTGTGGGAGTCTACTACAGACCCCCGACTCAGGCAGAGGAATTGGATGATGCCTTTCTAGAACAGATAATCACATACTCAGAAAAGAGAGATGTAGTAGTGATGGGTGACTTCAACTATCCTGATATTTGCTGGAAGTCAAACTCAGCCAAATCCTCAAAGTCTAGCAAATTCCTCACTTGCCTGGAAGACAATTTCATTGTCCAAAAGGTGGAAGAGGCAACAAGAGGATCAGCCATTTTAGATCTTATCTTAACCAACAGGGAAGACCTAGTTGATGGGGTGCAAGTGGTGGGATCCTTAGGTGGAAGTGACCATGTTCTCCTGGAGTTTGTAATACAGTGGAAGGGAGAAGCTAGGCATAGTCAGACACGCACTCTAGACTTTAGGAGAGCTAATTTCAATAAACTTAGAGAAATACTGGGAGTGATCCCATGGTCAGGAATACTAAAAGAAAAGGGAGTTCAAGACGGATGGGAGTTTCTCAAAAGGGAGATATTGAAGGCACAATTTCAAACAGTTCCAATGAGGAAGAAAAATGGAAGATGTCTCAAGAAGCCAGGATGGATGACTAAGGAACTTTCAACTGAGCTAAGTTTTAAACGGAACATGTATAAGAAATGGAAAAATGGAGAAATCACGAAAGAGGAATTCAAACAAATAGCCAGCACATGTAGGGGTAAAGTCAGAAAAGCTAAAGCGCAGAATGAACTCAGGCTTGCTAGAGAGGTTAAGAACAATAAAAAGGGCTTTTTTGGATATGTCCGCAGCAAAAGGAAGAAGAAGGAAACAGTGGGGCCACTGCGTGCAGAAGATGGCAAAATGCTAACAGGGGACAGAGAAAAGGCAGAATTACTCAACACCTTCTTTGCTTCAGTCTTCTCAGAAAAGGCAAAGGGTGCTCAACCTAAGGATAATGGAACAGGAGACAGAATAGAGGAAATTCAGCACAGAATAAGTAAAGAGGTAGTACAGGAAAACCTGGTTAACCTAAATGAATATAAATCTCCAGGACCAGATGAACTACATCCTAGAGTATTAAAAGAACTGGCAAATGTAATATCAGAGCCATTGGCAATAATCTTTGAGAACTCTTGGAGAACAGGAGAAGTCCCAGCAGACTGGAGGAGGGCAAACGTTGTCCCCATCTTCAAAAAGGGAAAAAAAGAGGATCCCAACAATTATCGTCCAGTTAGTCTGACATCAATTCCAGGAAAGGTTCTAGAGCAGATCATTAAGCAGAGAGTCTGTGAACACTTAGAGGCCAATGCCATAATCACAAAAAGCCAAAATGGGTTTCAGAGAAACAAGTCATGCCAAACGAACCTGATCTCTTTTTTTGATAAAATTACCAGTTTGGTAGATGAAGGGAATGCTGTGGATATAGTTTACCTCGATTTCAGTAAGGCCTTTGACAAGGTTCCCCATGACATTCTTGCAAACAAGCTTGCAAAATGTGGGATAGACAAGTTAACTGTTACATGGATTTGTAATTGGTTGACTGGCCGAACTCAAAGGGTGCTCAATAATGGCTCCTTTTCATCCTGGAGAGAAGTGACCAGTGGGGTCCCACAGGGTTCTGTCCTGGGCCCAGTGCTATTCAACATCTTTATTAACGATTTGGATGACAGAATTGGGGGCATACTTATCAAATTTGCAGATGACACTAAACTGGGAGGAGTAGCTAATACCCCAGAGGACAGGATCAAAATTCAAAATGACCTGAATAGACTAGAAAGCTGGGCCAGTGCTAACAAAATGAAATTCAATGCGGAGAAATGTAAGGTTCTGCACTTAGGGCGGAAAAATGAAATGCACAGATATAGGATGGGGGACACCTGGCTGAATGAGACCACATGTGAAAGGGATCTAGGAGTCCAAGTAGACCATAAGCTGAACATGAGTCAACAGTGTGATGCGGCAGCCAAAAAAGCCAATGCAATTTTAGGCTGCATCAATAGAAGTATAGTTTCTAGATCAAGGGAAGTTATAGTGCCACTCTATTCTGCTTTGGTCAGGTCCCACCTGGAGTACTGTGTCCAGTTCTGGACACCACAATTCAAAAAAGATGTGGAGAAACTGGAGCATGTCCAAAGGAGGGCAACTAAGATGGTGAAGGGTCTGGAAACCTTGCCCTATGAAGAACGCCTTAGGGAGCTGGGGATGTTTAGCCTGGAGAAGAGAAGGTTAAGAGGTGATATGATAGCCCTGTTTAAATATTTGAAGGGATGTCATATTGAGGAGGGAGCAAGCTTGTTTTCTGCTGCTGCAGAGACTAGAACGCGGAACAATGGATGCAAACTGCAGGAAAAGAGATTCCACCTCAATATTAGGAGGAACTTCCTGACAGTAAGGGCTGTTCGACAGTGGAACACACTCCCTCGGAGTGTAGTGGAGTCTCCTTCCTTAGGGGTCTTTAAGCAGAGGCTGGATGGCCATCTGTCAGGGATGCTTTGACTTGGAATTCCTGCATGGCAGGGGGTTGGACTGGATGGCCCTTGTGGTCTCTTCCAACTCTATGATTCTATGATTCTATGATTCTAACTCTTTTTTCAGTTGGAAATAAATTTTCCTGTTGGGCCATGTTAGTATTCAAAATATTTTGCTTCTCCTGCAGTATGCAGCTTGGGTCATCGTCTATGCCTTCTCTTGCATAGGCAGCTTTATCTGATGTATTAGTAGTATACCGTATAAACTTCAGAGAAGGGAGGGATTTCCAAAATCAGAAATTGGAACGTGTACTGATGTATATAGTACATGCTAACAACCACCACTGACCATATTGATTGAGGAAATTTGAAAGTTGTCATCCAAAGAAAATAGCATGTCCGAACACTAAGCTTCATAACCTCTCACATGAAGAGTGTCTTAGATGGGTTAATGGATAAAATTCCTTCAAGCCTAGGGAGACACTGATGTAGTAAGATGTCTAATCTGCACTGCAGAAACAATGCCATTTGACACTGCTCTAACTGTCAGGCTCAATGCTATGGAACTCTAGGGTTTGTAGTTGTGTGAAATATTTTACCTTCTCTGTCAGAGAGCTCTGTCACAACAAACTACAAAGCCCAGAATTCCATAGCATTGAGCCATGCCAGTTAAAATGGTGTCAATCTTTCTTATTTCTACAGGGCAGATTAAACCAGAGCTTCCTCCTGCATTTCATAAAAGAGCTTGCTAGGTGTATTTGAATGTGTCTTCTGTGATGTTCCAGATTAAAGGACAAGTGTATGCCCACAAATCCTATCCATTGGGCTAGGTGGACTAGCCCACACAATTTACGTCTACATGAAAACTGCAGTTCATTGGCAAATATACTCTCCCTAATAGAGTCATTAGATTTCTCATAAAGTGTACACGTCCTCTTATCTCTTTGTACACCTTTTCTTGTCATTTCAACATTAATTCAGATTACTTAAATAATTCATTTTGGCTGGGCTTAAATTTTGAGCTACAGCAAGAGTATTTCACTAATATTTATATTTATATAACAAAAACATATATATTTAAGTTCACTAACAGCTCCTTTGCAAATATAAATTAATAACTAAAAGGCTTTCTTTTTCTTACATGTTTTATTTGACTTTAGCAGCAACTTTCCTCTTCTCTCTCCCTCCTCAGTAACCACTTTGAAATGAAACCAAGTAGGTTCATTGATTTGCTAAGTTATATGAAGCAACCCAATATATACCTACTCAGAATCAAGTATCATTGTGTTCAGCGGAGTTCACTTCTAAGTAAGAAGGTATAGGATTGCATCTTAAGACTTCAGTGCTTGAAAGAATTCCATCAAATTTATGTCAGTATAAGTAGCACATGATTTTATTTTAAATCTTCAACACCTGTAATAAAACAAAGTTAAGATTTCAAAGATGTCTTTGTTTACCAGGAGAAAATTTCAGATAATTTGCCTCCTCTTGCATGTTGTTAGCTTTAAAAAAAATCATAGCCTCACATTACTTGGACACTGTCACCCTTGGATGAACTTCACCAAACTATAAATGACTTGGTACTGTACAGAATAACAAGCCTATTGTGAACTGGGGATGCAAGCAGCTGAATGGATCTTTTGTAGCTGTAAATACAGGTAGCATTACAATATTACATTTAATTTGACTTCCACAGATGTTTCTGATGAAAATGTGATAATGTAACCATGCTAACAGTAAATAACATATCAAAGAGACAGAAAAGGCTTCGAAAGTATTTAGTGCAATTTTCTACCCTCCTCCTACAGCTATCATTTATAACAGAAATCCCTAAAATATCAATGCTTATTTAATACAAAAAAGTTGTTTTATGGCTCAGATTCAGAGTTTTGAAGGAACATGTCATAAATAACACATTGTTTATAATTAACTCTATTCCCACATAATGAGGACATAACTAAGTTACACAACATTTGTAAAGTAATGAGGAATACCATCACTCCTTTTAAAGTGAAAATGGTAAGTTTTAATGACTTTTATAGTTATAGTGGTGTGGTCTCACTAAATGGGTAAGAACAAATATTACTTGGTTAAAAAGCTGGCTTGTACTATGACTTTTGCTGCTGTCTCATGATCTATTGTGGATGTTGTGGTGACAGTGAGGTAGACTGGAGGAGAGACTGAGGCTTGGAACATTCAGCTATGTTATTCAAAGTGATTTAAAAGTGGCTGTTTTATTTACTGTATACCCGCCAGGTGTCCTAATGTGGCAAAAACAATTACAGTTAATCCTCTGTTGCCCCATTTTTTCAGCTGTTTATAAAATGTTCCAGCTTTTCTCTCTTCCTCTACTTTTCTCTTTGTTTACACCAGCTGCCACAATTGAAGTGGTATCTGGACTGGGTGAAATCCTGCAGGAGCACCCTGTACACCTATATGAAAATTAAATTATATGAATTATTACTCATTTGAATGGAACATGGAGCAAGAGGTGAAAAGGAGTAAATGATTAAATGTGCCTTGAACATAGCACTCCCTCTGCAATTACAACATAGGGAACAGACCTGGAAGAAAAACCTGAAGTTTACACTATGCTATGACCTAAATAAAAACTTCCATAAAATGATTCATAGGTGATATATGGCACCCAAGAAGCTATTGAATATACATACGAAATGGGTATAACAGTTGGAAATGCAAGAACAGCCCGGTCGTTTTACCACATGTGGTGGCAATGCCATGAAGCAACAAAATATTGGTGAAAATACATATACTAATTTCTAAATTATTGAATATCATGTTTCCAGTGGAACCTGAACTCTTCTTCTATAGGTGACATGCTGGAATATTAAAGTTAGAAAACAATATTGATGACACTGATATACATGGTAATGGTGGTGAGAATAATATATGCAAAAAATTGGAAAGTCAAAGAAGAACCAATTTCAGAAGAATGGTTATAAAATTGTATTATGGATGACTTACTGCTTCATCACACTACGGGGCAAACAGGATTTAAACGAGAGTTAAACAAGAAATTCCTTATGTTTATCATAGGGCATTTCCTGTTTAACTCTTGTTTAACTCTCATTTAAATCCTGTTTGCCCCCTAGTGTGATAAAGCATTATGAGAAAGTAACAGTGCTGATGAAAGACAAGAAACTAAAGAGATATGGAGAAGATTGGAAATAATAATGTTTGGCAAAAACAACAAACAAACAAACCTGGGGTTGTTTGTCACTTTTGTGTTTTGATGATATAACTGTTCTAGAATAAGACTCTTCTACTTAACCTAAACCAAATAGTAGTATGTATAAACATATGAACAAGTTACGGTTCTTAGTAGTGATTTGGGGACTAGTTACTTGTTATTAATACTTTGATTCTTTGGCCCTAGTAGGACTAGGGTTATTTTTTGATATTATATTGTATCAAGGAGCAACATTACCATAGATTGATTTACTTATTGGTTTTACCCATACAGACTCACAAAACTTTAAGTTGATATCCAAATATCCAAATATATACAGACAGACAGACAGACAGATGTTTGTGATACTTATTGATGCTTATGGGTATAATTGGATTTATCATTATTAAAGTTCAGGTACCAAATGGAACAAACATAGGAAACACTGTGTCAGAAACTATAGAATATTAGAAGGATGACCCAGATATAGGTGTGGAATTATAAAGGTCAAGAAACAACCAACACTGAGATGGAAGTCAATAGAAATTCAATGTTTTGAAGGGAATACATCTAAGAAACTGAATGGATGTTTATTGTTTATATCTTGTATTTTAATAATAATAATAATAATAATAATAATAATAATAATAAAAAACAATGTTTTATTCATACCCCACTCTTCAGCCAAGGCTATTTGTTAATTAGACATTTCCCTGCCCTCAAAATATCACAGTATTTCTAATATTGGCAGTTATATGATGCCAGTGTCTTCTCCTGTGTCCCTGTGCTTCTTTCCCCTCACTATTTCCAAGCAGGTTGTTTTCTTTTCCTTTTTCTATTTCTTTTCTCTTTTTTAAATTAAATCATACTTGCAGAACTTCAAAATTGCATTAAAAATAAAAATAAAAAAAACCCAAAGGCACATTGGGCAGGGCATAGGGCAGGAAGGTGTGGTTAAAGAGAAATGCAGAAGAAAGAATGAGGGACTGACAATGGCAAAAATAGCATCTTCACACTATTAAAGAAATGTGTGATAATCAATGCTCCCAAAACAATATGTTTATGTTTTCTTTTACTAAAGTGATTTCAGAAAGACAGAGCGTGATGTGATTATGTCCTAAGTCTAACAAATAAAGAAACACACAAATACACACAGTGGGGCTTTCTAGATTGGCAAAAAGAAGTGTGTTCATGGCTGCATGAAACTCTAGCCTTTAGATGAGAAAAAGGGAAAGTGTGCCATGAAAACGCCTTTTTTGCATTTTAGGGGAGAAGAAGCGCCTTTAAAAAGGTGCTGGTTTTCCCAGCTTCTTTTTTAAAAACTGCGGAACAGCGCAGCTCCATCTAAAGGCTGTGCTGCAGCTGCTAAGCATTAAGGAAAAGGCAACTTCATGTCACACTTTCCTGCCAATCTAGAAAGCCCCACACACTTTTGAAGGCAGAGCTTTCACCCTTAGATTCTTCCTGCTCTCCTTAAGGACTGAAGAAGAAGGACACCAAACCTGAGACTCAGGGCCAGGCCCTGTAGTCTGAGAATGCTACTTGTGGAAAGTAAAGCAAAACACTGGCCCCTGATCTGTGATTGTGCTGCAACTGTGTCTTGATCTTCAGAATTCAGTTGGCAAAGCTTTACACAGGAAGGCAATCAATGATATTACTAATGCAGAACAAAGTGCTCCAGTGCAACAGCAGTGACTAGTGCAAGAGTTGGCAATCTCAGTTTCATGCTGGAAGTTCTGACAGCTATATGATATTTTGGATTAGAGCATTGAAAATCAATGTGCCCCTCGACATACTTGATGGCCTTCCCTCATTAGACATTCTAGACCAGCAGCAGAACCAGGAGGTTTATCAAGCACTTCATGGGTAAGCAGACATGATTGGTGGGCTGTATTCAGCTTGAAGCCACAACCTCTGCTTATTCATTCTAAAATAAATGTGCACAGGATTGTTGTAGACCTCATTGGTCATTGGTCATACAACATAAAGACAAATAACTAAACCTCAGGCTCCACGATAACATTGTTGAGGCCAAATGGTGCCTCCCGCCCTTAGCGGGCAGGCGCAGATACTGTGGGGCTTGGAGCCCCAAGATGGCAGCTGTGCTGCTCTTCCTGCCGGAAGAGTCACAAGGCGCACTCTCGTGCACACGCTCACCTGGCTCCCGGGCTCCTGGGGTCCGGGCGGGCGCTGCACTGATTGGGCGTCTCTTCCCACCTCCTCTCCTCATTGGCTATCCAGCCTGGAGGGGAGGGGCTTCAGATTGCTTCCATGCCCTGGAGGCTTTATATAGCAGAGGCTTTGCCATTTGCTTGGCTCCCCACCCTCCCTCCCTTGGTTTGGGTGTTGCTTGTCACAACTTTCATTGTAGGCGGCAGCACAGGTTCTGGATCTGGTGGGCTGGTTTCCAGTGCTCGGTAGCACTGGATCGGGAGTCCTTTGGGCCCGGGAAACATCAGGTGCAATGTGGCCAACGGTGGGTCACATGGAGTATATCCCGGTGACGAGAGGCCTTCCTCTGGTAGCTGCGCAATTGCATAATTGCGCAGGGGTGTGGTGTTGCCTCAAGTCATCCCGATGCTTGGCGTACAAGCAACTTCACATCAGTCCAACCTCGGTGTTGGTGATGTGCAGATCCAGATGTCGTGCTTTTGGGCCAATCCTACCTTGTGTTTGCTGTTAATAAAGTTGTGGCCTTTTTTCCTGCCAATCTGTTTCCTGTCTTTCTTGGGGTAAAATGCCTCCACTGCAATGAGCATCATTTGTTAGTAGTGGTTTC
Organism: Urosaurus nigricauda; assembly: GCA_034509955.1. Classification (NCBI taxonomy): domain Eukaryota; kingdom Metazoa; phylum Chordata; class Lepidosauria; order Squamata; family Phrynosomatidae; genus Urosaurus; species Urosaurus nigricauda. Next base: position 62,910,252 of record JAOEGL010000003.1, read on the forward strand.
TTCTTGTGCCATTTTGTTGTTCACCATATTAGCTACTTGGTGCATATAAAGGTTGCAATGCTACATGATGATTGGGAAGAAGAAGCAGACATTACTGAAAACTACCATGTTCATTATTACTAACTCCATTAGCGCAGGCAGAATGGTATAATGCTATAATGTTGGACTAGGACTCTGGGAAATCAAGGTTAAAATCCTTACTCAGCCATGGAGATACAATGTGAGACCTTTGGTAAGTCACATTCTCTCAGTCTTAGAAGAAGGCAATGGCAAACCTCTTCTCAAGAAATCTTGCCAAAAAGAAAAACCTAGGATACATTTGTCATAGGTCAGAGCTGACTTAAAACAACAAGAAAGATAAGCAGCTCCATTGTTATTTTGACTGTTATGGCTCCCTTCTAAATGAGAAAGTGGATATTTGACAGAAATCAGCACATTGCCATCTGACCCAGAAGTAACAGGATTCATAAAATCAATTATTATATTGTCAGTGGTATAATATTCAACATCTTAGCAAATATATTTCATCCAGAAATAGAGAAGAGGGATTTTTTTTTTTTTTTTTAAAAAACAACTTGTGTATTGAAAGAGTTTAAGTTAAAGTTTGGAGCACTTGGAATAAAACTCAGCTGAGACTAATTTGAAGAGGCTGCTGAGAAGCCTTTTGCCAACTCCTTTCCAAAGAATTTCTCTGTTTCCTAAATGTGTGCCTTCTTATTTCCCTCCTGTGGGCCAGCAAAATCAGTAACATTTTACTGCCAAGAGTGGCACTTTTCCCCATCTTCATCTTATGCTGACAAATATAGCATCCTTGTATTATCTGGCTGGCTGCTGGGAGAAACTGGATGTTTGAGTTAACCCTAAGGTGACTTTGGTTCTGGATGTCCTTCAAGTCTAAATTAATTGTTTTTCAGTGTTATGAAACAGTACCAAGGGCAACAAAATGCTTCATTGTGCATCCTCCATCTTTAAAAGAGAGAACTTGTGTTCATTGAAGTAGCCAAACATTGTTTTCCAGGACTGTATTCAACTCCTCTTTTGCTCTGGATACTTTTAATTCCTTTCAATTCACCACTCTACATTTCATGTGCAAAGGGATATTATAGCACCTTTGAGTCTCACTGAATGAAAGAAGTTGTAGCATAAGCTTTCACAGACTTGGTTTACTGTCTATTTCCTCAGATACATCAGATGCAAGTTGTGCACCTGAAGAAGTAGACCAAGTCTATGAAAGCTTATAGTACAACTTCTTTCATACTGTTATTCCAGACTAAGACACAGTACAGACAGCCCAAAAGGGCCATCCTCACACTATGATTAGGACTGGGGAGCATGCAGCATTTGCACGCTCCCCAACCCTAGCAAGTAATGATACCTGCATCATTACATAATGCCATTTAGATGGCATGCGTAATGACAACACCACAACTGTGCAGCTTCTAGACAGAGCTGCGCAGTTGCGGCGGTGTAAATGCACCCAATGGCGCCTTTTCGGTTTATTGCACCACAACTGTAATGCTATAAAGGAGTGGGATTTCCCCGCTCCTTTTTTGCTGCATAACTTTGGCACAGTATCTAGCTGCTGTGGCAAAGTTCTGCTGCAAAAAAGGGTGACTACAGAGCACCCTTTTTGGGCAGTCTGTAAAGCCCCTATGGATCTTATTGCATGCCCATTTAACCCAACTGCACGCTGAGATGCAGCCAGGAGGCAGGGTGTAGGCAGGAATTATTGCATGTAATTTGCTGCCAATTCCGCCAGCTGAGTGCAGCCTGGCTGGAGCCTGGGTCCCAGAAATGCTTCAGAGGCCACTTTTCAAAGCCAGGAGGTTTCTGACTTGAAAAAGCAACTGCCGAAGCATAGCTGGGACCCGGGATGCAGCCGGGCTGCACTAGGCTGGCAGAATCAGCAATTAATTATGTGCATAATTCCCGCCTACATCCCACATCCCAGCTACATCCTATTAGGTTGCAGTCATGTTAAATGTGTGTAAGATAAGCCCCCAAGATGATTATGTAACTGAATTCTACAGTCCATGCTTAGTTTCTAATGAACTGAGGGGAAAAGGAATTGATATTTGGTTTTGTTATTATTTCTTGTAATATTAGAGATCATTGGGTATCTTACTTAGCTGGTCCACTGAGCCCAGACTTCTCCTAATATTCCCCAGAATAACATTTCACTGCCACTTATGGAATTTACAGGCAGCAGTAGGACAGACCCTTTTATATCTCATCTCATCTCGTTTCGTCTCATCTCTTCTCTTCTGCCAGATGAAGGGCATGGTCCAGGAAGAGAGAGGAAAATCGCAGATGTCAACAAATGGCTCCACAGATGGTGTCGCCGAGAACAATTTGGATTCTTAGATCATAGGCTGCAGTTCCATGAGGGGGGACCTCCGGCAAGGGATGGGCTGCATCTCACACCAGTTGGCAGAAAAGTTTTTGCCCTTGACAAGGGTAATTTTTACCCTTGGCAAGGGTAATTTATTAAGAAACCTAAAATACAAAAGGCATGGGTGTGGGAAGGCACAAAATCAGATGAAGCACATATGACTTTATTCTGAGTAATAGAGGAATGAAAAGGTTCCTACAGGGGGAAAAAGCTGTTATGGACTATTAAATCCTGTGTGACAAGGCCAATGCTCCTGATAGTTCAGCCCATCTAGATGGCTCTGTATTTGGCTTGCCGAGAGACCAAACTGCTGAATCAACATAGTTCTTTTGAGAACAACCTTCTGTGGCTACTTTGAAATTTATTGAATGTTCGGGAGTTTGATTCCTCAAATACCAATTAGAGAAAGGTCAGGAGAGAAGTTTACCACATACCATGCAGCTGTGGGCAGGTCTATATAGGGGGCACTAAATATAGCATTCAAACATGAATCAAAGAACCCAAGAGACACTGCAGACTGAGCCAGCCAGAAAAATCAGTAGTAGCAGAACATGTCATAAACCAACCTGGGCATAGAATGCTATTTGAAAACACTGAAATATTGGACCATGCCAACAACTATCGGGTCAGAATGCACAGGGAGGCCATCGAAAACCACAAACACTTGGACACCTTCAATAGGAAAGAAAAAATGCTGAAAGTAAATAATGTTTGGCTACCAGTCCTGAAAAACACCAAAATCAAGACTCATTCCATGCCAATGAACACCAGCCATGATCTGGGGATTTCCCTGCAGACAATGGATTGCTAATTCTATAGACACAAATATACTCTTGCATATCCTCCCACCCTGAGGCCTTGCCATTCAACAACAGACCAACAACACACAGATTAACATAACAAATCACTTCTTCCCAACCAAACATCAAAGAAGTATCCCACACACTTCCATGAGACCACCCTGTGAAGATGCCAGCCACAGATGCAGGTGAAATGTCAGGAATAAATTCTTCCAGAGCACAGCTCCATAGCCCAGAAAGCCAGCTGTAAAAGCCCTTGCCGTCACAAATTTTAATATATTTAAAAGGGGGTTGTGCTAAAGTCATAGGAGAAGGGGTTTGAGGTAAAGTACAGCAATGTAATAATAATAATAATAATAATAATAATAATCCCAACCTTTTCCCATTCCAGGATTCAAAGTAGCTTTAAATTCATTGTTGTTGATGTTGTTGTTGTTAATTGCCATCAAGTCAACTTCAGCTGAGAGAGATCTCCAAGTCAACTTCTTATCAAAAGTCCTGCTCAGGTCTTGTAAACTCAGAGCTGGGACTTCCATGATTGAGTCCCTCTACCTGTACAAGCTGAGTCTTCCTTATCTGAAATTCTGAAATCCAAAATGCTCCAAAATCCATATATTTTGGTGCTACAACATAAGTAGCATAGTATGTACATTTGAGAGCCTTGAGAGGGATGCAAGGCTGGAGATAGAATTAGCCAAATGACCAGGAATGGTCTCTCCAATCTCATCTCTCTGCAGCCCACAAATACAGTGCCATTTTAATTTAAATAAGGGATCTTATGACTGTACAGGAAATCTCAGGGGAGACTTCCAGCCACCTGCTTCCACCTTCAAGCAGTGGTGGTGCTCATGGTAATTTCATTTGCAAGACAGAAGCAGGTAGCTGGCAAATATTCCAAAATCCAAAAATAGCCAAAATCTCAAACAGTTCTTGTCCCAAGCATTATAGATAAGGCACACTCAGCCTTTACTACGGTGTTCTTTTTTCCATCTTACCAATTATTTTTGTCTTTTCTGATAAAGTCTTATGAAATTTCTATCATACAAAACTTAAAACTATATTTAAAATAACAATAGAATCAAATGAATTAAAATAAAGGTTATTGAAACAAAAACAACATATAAACTATACAGCACATTTTGAAAGCCCCCCCCCCCAGGACAATCAACCATCAAAGACCTACCAATGCAAAAGCGTTTTTACTTGCTTATGAAAGGATAGCCAACAACAACAACAACAACAACAACAACAACTTCTCCTTTTAAATCCACTTGCTTCCAAGCCCTGGTTTCCTTTAAAAAAAAAAACCCTCTCCATTTAAATCCGCCTGCTTCTGCTCTCTGGTCCCTTTTGCAAGAACTGGCTTCCTATGGGGAAAAAACCCTCTCAATTTAAAACCATCTCTCCAGTCCCTTTTGCAAGGCCTTGTTTCCTATGGAAAAAACTCTCCATTTAAAACCACTTGCTTCTGTCTCTAGTCCACTTTGCAAGACTTTGCTTCCTATAAAAACAACTCTTCATTTAAATCCACTCGTTTCATTTCTCAATCCTATATTAAAACCTCTGCTCCAGTGCCTGGGAATCAGTTGGGAGAGGTCCAGAGAAGGAGAAGGAGGGGCAGAAGTGGTATTTCCCCTTTTCATCCTTTCAGCAGCAGCGGCAACGGCGGCGCAGAGGAGAGGGAGACCAGGACCATCTGGGCCTCCCATAGGCCCCAGCATTTGTCCCCTCGGCCCAGCGGCGCAGCAGCAGTGAGAGGGAGGAGGCCAAGTCACCTGGGCCTACTTAAGACCCTCAGACAGACTCCCCAGCCCAGCGGCAGTGGCGGTGAAGAGGAGAGGGAGACCTTTCCCCACAGCAGCACAGCACAGGGAGGAGCCGAGACATCGTCAAGCTTTATATAGGTCCCAATGCTTCCTCCCACTCCCTACCCCTCTGCAGTGGCCAGCAGCGGCGCTCAGGCTGCAAAAGGACTCTTGCTTCCTCACTTTAGCCCCCACCATCTGGGCCTCAGGAGTGACGACCGGGGGATTAAAGCCCCCAGAACACTTCAGCCCCTCCCTTTCCCTTCATGGTGGCCGACGGCAACCCCCAAGTCACGTAAAGACTCTTGTCTTAGCCTCTATTTTATTTGGTTTGGTCGCAAATAAGGGCGTGACTGGACATCATTTGGAACCTAGCTTCCTTTGATATTTAAGAGCTGTATCCCCACTTGAACCCTTTCATGACTATTGAAACCATTGATTGGTTGCTCCACCTGACAACCTGCTGTTTTCATCGGGTAATGGAGCCGGGAGTGAGTCCTGTGCGGGTACTGAAGTTGTGTGGGGCCAGGGAAGGTACGGCGGCAACAGAGTGAAAAAATGTTGCAAAAGAAGTAGGGATCGATGGTTGACATCTATCCCCTCTTCAGTCCACTCTTTTTCCCAGGTTAAGGCGGAGAGCATACCAACCGTTCCACAATCCCTTAATCTGCTCATCTACGACCTCTTGGAGGACGAACAGGCCAATCTGGCATGATTTACCGAGACCTAGCTCGGAGACACCAGCGCTGCAACATGGGTGCAGGCTCTCCCAGCTGGTTATACGGTCAGTGAGCAGATAAGGGAAAGTGGGCGGGAGGGCGGTGTTGCTATAGTCCATAAAACCAACCTAACCTTGATCAGGAAGCCTGTCTGGAAAACAGCCCACATCGAGTGTGTGCATCTTAGCCTGAAGACCAGGAATATTTTGGGGATTCTGTTAGTATACTGGCCACCCTGTTGCCTAACAAACTACCTAACCAAACTGACTAAGCTGGTCTCTGAGCTGCTGTTGGAGACACCCAGGTTTTTGGTCCTGGGTGACTTCAACATCCCTCTCGAGACCAGCCCTTCCGATCTATCTGGAGCAGCTCGGGAGTTCATGGAATCTATGACAGCCATGAGCCTATCCCGACTGGTCAACAGGCCGACCCATTGTGCAGGTCACACACTCGACGGGGTTTTTAGTACGGAACAGGAGTATCCGTGGGCGAAGGTCATGGATGGATCACTTTCTGATCAAGGTGGAACTAAAAGCAGTATTTCGTCCCCCCGGGGGTGGCGGACCCATTAGAATGGTCCACCCTCGAAGGCTCATGGAATCAATCGGTTTCCAGAAGGCCCTAGAAGGTTTAATGGTTGGCAATGCTGGTGATTGCGTTGAAGCCTTGCTAAACACCTGGAACACCGACATCCCCAAGGCTATTGATGCGATCGCCCCTGAGCGTCCTCTCCAACCCGCTCCTAACCATAAACCCTGGTACATAGAAGAACTCAGGGAGATGAAGCAGGTTGGACGACTAGAGCGCAAGTGGCGGAAGACTCGACTCCTATCCGACAAGACTCGCCATAGGCAGCATCTTCGCACCTATCAAGAGGCTTTGCGTGCAGCGTGGAAATCTTTCTGCTCTGCACGCATTTGTCAGCAGAGTCTCACCCCGCAGAACTGTTCAGGGTGGTGGGGGAGCTGATGCAGGTTCCCCCTGCGCCAAATCCCCTTCTTAACCCTACGATGGCCTTCTGAGATGCATTTAACAAGTTCTTCACCAATATAATCTCTTGGATGAGAGCCAACTTGGACGCCACCTTTTCTCCAGATCCTATAAGTGAGGTGTCTAGCGACTCCGTTGCTGTCACATTACTGGATAAGTTTCAATCTGTAAGTACCGATGACATGGACAAGCTACTTGGAAGTATGCAGAAGATGACTTGCCCTCTCAATCCTTGTCCATCTTGGCTGGTCGTCCAGGGACGGGACGCACTGAGAGCGTTTCTTCGGAACACGATCAATGCGTCCCTCAGGGAGGGCATCTTACCATCTTGCCTCAAGGAGGTAGCGGTTAAGCCCCTCCTGAAAAGCCCCCCTGGATAGAAACAACTACAGACCAGTGTCCTTGCTCCCATTTTTAAGCAAGGTGATCGAGAGGGTGGTTGCCACCCAACTCCAGGCAGTCTTGGACAAAGCCGATTATCTTGATCCATTCCAAACCGGCTTCAGGACAGGACATGGAGTGGAGATTGCCATGGTTGCTCTGACCGATGACCTCCGCTTGAGCATTGACAGGGGTAGTGTGACCCTGTTAGTGCTCTTGGATCTCTCAGCGGCCTTTGATACTGTATATCACTCCATCCTTTTGGGTCGGTTGAGGGAGTTGGAAATCGGAGGCACTGCTCTTCAGTGGTTCTGATCCTTTCTCTCTGACAGATCCCAAAGGGTGAGGCTCGGGTGCAGTTGCTCTTCCAAAACTGAGCTTAATTGTGGCGTCCCTCAGGGTGCCATCCTGTCCCCGATGCTATTTAATATCTACATGAAGCCGCTGGGTGAGATCATTCGGAGGCATGGAGCTCAGTGTCTTCAGTACGCTGATGACACTCAGTTAAATCTCTCCATGACCAGATTGTTGGCTCAGACTTCAGATGGCGTCTCTCCTCTTAATGACTGTCTTGCAGCAGTAATGGATTGGATGAGGGAAAACAGATTGAAGCTAAATCCAGACAAAACGGAGATACTAACAGTTACCGGTCTGAAACCAGGCTTGGGAATACAGTCTCCAGTCCTAGGTGGAGTCACATTCTCCTCTAAGGACTCTGTTCCCAGTCTGGGGTACTTCTTGACTCATTGCTCCACATGACCAGTCAGGTGAATGCGGTAGTCAGGAGCGCCTGCTATCAGCTTCGGCTGATATGCCAGCTGCACCCTTTCCTGGATAAGAAAGACCTGGAATCTGTGGTACACGCTCTAGTAACCTCACATCTGGATTTCTGTAACGCGCTCTACATGGGGCTACCCTTGTGCCTAACCCGGAAACTTCAATTAGTTCAGAACATGGCAGCCAGGCTTATTACAGGAACATCAAGGAGAGAGCACATAACACCAGTGCCTAAAGCTCTCCACTGGCTGCCCATTAGTTTCCGGGCACAGTACAAGGTGTTGGTACTAACCTTTAAAGCCCTACATGGCCCAGGCCCGTCTTACCTTAGGGACCGCCTCTTCCCATATGAACCGCCCCGCACACTTTGGTCCTCTGGGAGGAATCTGCTGAAGCCTATGAAAACTAGGCTGTAGCAGACCTCCCAGAGGACATTTTCAGCTACCGCACCCAAGCTTTGGAACGGCCTGCTGGACGAGATGCGTCTCATTATATCTTTGACCAGCTTCAAAAAGGCCTTAAAGATGCATCTCTTCCAGCAGGCCTTCCCCTGAAGAGGGAATAAATGAAATACCAACTCCCGGCCCTGAAAATGCAAATGGAACTGGGGAATTAACCTCAGTTGTCCCCCTGCTTAAATCTCTTGATTTCATCCATTGGGGATTTGCACTCGCACTGTCCATGACTCTGCACCTTGTTTTTACTGTTCTTGACGAAATTTAACTGATGTCAATTTTAACAAGCTTTGGTTTAATCTAGTTTTAAGGGGGGGGGGGTGGAAAGGGATATGACTGTTGTTTTCCTTTGTACTTTTTAACCTTGTTATACCCCGCTCAGAGTATTTCATTAGAGGAGCGGGTTATAAATAAACATTATTATTATTATTATTATTATTATTATTATTATTATTATTATTATTGCCCCCTAGGTTTTATCCTCGACTTATCCACGGCTTATATCAAAATCCAGAATTTTGACCCTGAAACTTTCCCTCGACTTATACATGAGGTCGACTTGCACATGAGTATATATGGTAAACTAACATCTCTAGGCCATGTTATAGACACCTAGCCTCTTGCTCCGTGCAGTGTCTTGAAGTTTACTCAGTAACAGAGGAAAAAATAGATGCTTGGGGCACAGTTACACATCACAATTCCAATGAATAGCAATTGAGTTTCTTGGGGCTGGGGGATGAATTTAAATGTTTTGATTTCACGAATGCATCCCAAATGCAAACTTTTCTATTTGGACTATAAATATAATATTGTAGCATAATATTTTCAAAATACACCAAAATCCTGTTGGGGCCTTATGTCTTCGTAAGATGACTCATGTCTGTGCGAATTAGACATAATCACATCTGTGGGACATAATTAGAATTGATACTTGTGAAACATCCATATCTAGTAGAGACCATGTTCATTGTGCACTCATGCATATTGCACACTGACACACACTGATCACTAATGCATTTTTGTTCCGAGGGGAATCGGGGGCTCTTGCTTGTGTCCCATTACACATCTTTGCAATTAATTAAAGAGGATTCACCATGGTGTAGTGGTTTGAGTCTTGGGCTATGACTCTGGAAACAAGGATTTAAATCCCAGTTAGGCAATGTAAACCCACTGGGTGACCTTGGCCATGTCACACTCTCTTGGCCTCAAAGGATGGCAATGGCAAACACCTTCTAAAGAAACTTGCTAAGAAAACCCCATGATAGGTTCACCTTAGGGTTCCCATAAGTTGGAAGTGACTTGAAGGCAAACAACAACAACAACAAGAGATTTTATAGCACCTCCACTATATAGCAAGGTATACACAAAGTTATATAATATAACAGGTCATACAGGATTCCAGGAATTATATTGTTGTGTTGTAGCTTCTTCAAACATTGACTGTAGTCAGTGAGACTATAGTTGTTGCATTTTATGTGAAGCTGCTATTTTAGCTTCTTAAACATTGACTGTAGACAATGAGAGAGCATGTGAGTTTAAAGTAGTGAAAAAATCTGTCTATCTCTCCCTCTCTCTCTCAATTGCCATAATCTAGTTCCATACATCTAAACAGCCAGATCTGAATGTTTGCTTGGGTATTAGTATGGTATCCCATTCTTAAGGATGCCTTGTAGAGTTGGTTCTTACAGACATATGGAATTTTTATCCAAAAATGATGTCTGTGATCCTTTTTGTAAAAACTGTTTTACAGAGTTCATGTGTCTTTAACAACTACAAGAAGCAGTCCAGTACAAGAACCAGGAGTATTCATCTGAGCTGCTTGTTGGTCCACTACATCAGTACAGAAAGGTCAAATCTAGCAGCCATACTCTCAGTAGGATGGTCTCAACAAGCATTTTAAACATTGCTCCACGTTTATTTATTATATTAAATAAATGTAGTATTTGGGGCGATAGATACCCATGTAAAAGAAATGGTGCATTTATTTATTTATAGCAATTTGTTTTACCTCTCGACTCACCAGGGCCTCTTTATCTACTGTTTAGGTGCTGAATCTATACAATAATTTAATTATATGTTTAAGATGAGCATACTGTATAGCAAATATTCAGGACTTTAAACTTCCCATTTCACTGCCGGTTCTGTACTTCATATGGGTTAAATTAATGCAAAACTTTGTTCTCCCTCCCCAACCATCTCTTTTTCTGTAATTTAAATCAGCCTTCTGGAAAGTTGGCTTAAGCAACAGTGATCCTCTGTTAAAATTAACAAAACTCTAGAATATCCTACCAGATTTTGTTCTTTTATTTCAAATTCTTTCCATCTGGTTCAAAGATTCCGTTTTTTTTAAAAAAAGCATTAAGGGCACTCTCCTTCATCCATTTTTACTTCCAAACACTGGAAACCAATCTTATTCAATTAATTGATTACTAGATTAACTTGCTGGCCTAAATCTATTGTTCTTCAAAGAAGACCTCCCAAAGAATATGTGCAAACTCAAATATGGCAATTGAGAAATCCCCCCCCCCCCCATTGCCATACCACCAAGCCCCATTACCCCAATCCTCTTTTAGGCTCCATGCCACAACTCAGCTTGATTTTTAAGAGACCTTTTTTGAGACTTTCCCTTTCAATAGTTCAAGAATCTCATTGAACACACCTATGTTTATAGGCTTATCTTATGTGTGTGGTCCTTACTTATTTAGTAGGAAAATTTCAATACGTGAAGATCTGGCCCAGATAATGTCTTGGAAAATACTTGAGGGGGATATGGAAAGCTCACCTCCATCATGTTGGCTGTCAGAGCATGAATGGTGCTTCATGAGTGCTGCCATATTTTTTAATTTTTAAAAATCGTTTAGCACTTTTTCGCTTAGTAGTTTAAGCCATTTCTCTATGCCTAGAGGCAATCCATGGTGCAAGCAGAGAGGGTGCTTTCAGTCCATGAGTTGCCAGTGTAAAAAGCAATACCTCCTCACTTTTTATTTGGGGAGATGTTCCTTTCTTTTATATACAGTTAGTCCTCTGTATATATGGATTCTGCATCCACAGACTCAACCATCCATGGCTTGAAAATGATTTTTTTTTTAATTAAATTCCAAAAATCAAACCTTGATTTTGCCCCTTTATATAAGGGACACCATTTTACTGTGCCATTGTATTTAATGGGACTTGGGCATCCACAGATTTTAATATCCATGGTGTGTGGATGTGTGTGTGTGTCTCAGACCCAAAACACAAAGTACCAAAGGCTCACTGTTCTGGGGTTGTTGTTTTTTTTTAATATTTCCGTATTTCCTCTCTAAGATGCCTAAAGTCTATTATGGAATGATCTCCCGGAAGAGATCCGTCTTATTACCACCTTAGAAGCCTGTAAGAAAGCACTAAAGATGGATCTCTTCCGGAGAGCCTTTCCACCGGATTTGCTGTGACTGTCTACCTGATAACAAGACTGACGATGGACAGAGGTACTTGACGAATGCCAATTTAAGGATTATCTGTTTTACTGTCTTTATGATTGTAATTGATTTTAATAATTATACTTGGACTCTGTAGTTTTATCCATTGACCATTTTATTCTGTACACCGCTTTGATCTAATTGGAAAGGTGGTATATAAATAAAATTATTATTATTATTATTATTATTATTATTATTCAAAAAAGCCACCCAACATGATGATGAGGAGCTACATAAGATACTAATGATGATGACATTGACTACTTCTGGGATTTTTCCTCCCTCCCCCCCCCCCCTTCTTGTGAGCACTTAGTCAAGCTTTATGCATAGAATCATAGAATCATAGAAATTTAGAGTTGGAAGAGACCACAAGGGCCATCCAGTCCAACCCCCTGCCGCGCAGGAACTCCCAATCAAAGCATACCCGACAGATGGCCATCCAGCCTCTGCTTAAAAACCTCCAAGGAAGGAGACTCCACCACCCTCCGAGGGAGTGTGTTCCACTGTCGAACAGCTCTTACTGTCAGGAAGTTCCTCCTAATGTTGAGGTGGAATCTTTTTTCCTGCAGTTTGCATCCATTGTTCCGAGTTCTGTTCTCTGGAGCAGCAGAAAACAAGCTTGCTCCCTCCTCAATGTGACATCCCTTCAAGTATTTAAACAGGGCGATCATATCACCTCTTAACCTTCTCTTCTCCAGGCTAAACATTCCCAGCTCCCTAAGGTGTTCTTCATAGGGCAAGGTCTCCAGACCCTTCACCATTTTAGTCGCCCTCCTTTGGACCCGCTCCAGTTTCTCCACATCCTTTTTGAATTGTGGTGCCCAGAACTGGACACAGTATTCCAGGTGGGGCCTGACCAAAGCAGAATAGAGTGGCACTATTACTTCCCTTGATCTAGACACTATACTTCTATTGATGCAACCTAAAATTGCATTGGCCTTTTTAGCTGCTGCATCACACTGTTGACTCATGTTCAACTTGTGGTCTACTTGGACTCCTAGATCCCTTTCACATGTTGTCTCATTCAGCCAGGTGTCCCCCATCCTATATTTGTGCATTTCATTTGTGCATATCTGCTAGTACAAAATATGAAGGCTCAGATCCATATATGCCTCATTAATACTTGCACCAAGTGTGCAGTTCCATAAACATGTCACAAGCAGAAAAGCCAGTAATGTGATATATTGTACAGTGTTGCACTATTTTATATTAAAAAAAAAAATCCAGCTTTTTGGAGAGCTTTTACAATATCTGCAGAACACTATGAAATAGTAACATAAATCTTAACGCTTGTGCAAGATGCATTCTGCAAGTATAAAATAGATTCTGCATCCAGTCCAATATTCCAAGAATTGCAGCTTCAGGAACTCATTCCATGAAGATTTAGCAACACAGTATAACTCAGTGTGTCCTTGTGGATACCGTTATGTGATTATTATTATTATTATTTTTTAAGTGAGATGGATTTTTCTTTAAAGTTCCATACACCAGGAAAGTAAACAACCAATAAGTATAGTCAGCCCTCTGCATCCACAGAGTCAACCATCCACAGCTTGAAAATGTTTGAAATAAATTCTAAAAAATAAATCGTGATTTTGTCATTTAATATACTGGACACCATTTTAATTTCCTATTCTATTTCATGGGATTTGAGCATCCACTGATTTTGGTATCCTGGGGGAGTCCTGGAACGAAGATGCAATGGATATCAAGAGCCCACTGTACTATACTTGAAACATTACTAACAATATTTTTTTTAAAAAGAAACAGAGGTTGGATGGCCATCTGTCAGGAGTGGTTTGATTGTGGTTTGATTATCACTCTTAACCAACTATTCTTTCTTTTAGCCCCATAAAGAGCAGAATGGCAGTGATAATTTTTTCCTGCCATTTTAGCTACAAAAGAAATATAAGCCACAATTTTCTCAAGGTATTAATCAATGGGATTGCAGGAAATAATTCACTGCACCCTATGATGTGCACCATACCAGTTGATCTGTACAGCATCCGTGGATAGTCTGTCCCATTCTCCCCAATGGCAGCAAGTGCAAATGGCCGCACTAACATGGTCACATGTATCGCACCACCACTGGAGAGAATGGGACTTGAGGTTGGAATGGAACCCCTATGGATACAAAGAACAGACCCTATTGCATTAAACACAGCAAATTCTCCTAAATTTCCAATCACCATTTGTTTGTGGTATTACCAAATTGAAAGCCATGGTAGTCCTTTGATCAGAACAAAGCTCTCAAACAAATAAATATTTTAGTATTAATTCATTTATTTACAATGATCATATCTTCCCATACAAAATTTCCAGAATTTCCAGAATCCTAAGATCTACAGAAGAATGCTTTCTCTCAGTCCTGCCACTATCACAGACTTGCCCGGTGAAGACACAAGAGAGAGCCTTCTCAGTGGCTGCTCCCACCCTCTGGAACTCCCCTCCACAGTAGTCTAGGCTGGCCTCCTTCCTGTTGTCATTCTATCAGCAGGTAAAATTTCTGTTGAAACAGGCTTTTAATAAGTGATTGCTTGCAGGGAGACTTCTTATGGGAGTACTTCTTTTAACTTTTGTACGCTTTTTAATTATTGTAAATTGTTTTTAACATGTTCTTTTAATGTGATAATTTTAATTGTGTTTTAAAATGGCATTGCTTTTGGCTTATTATTTTGTGAGCCACCTTGGGTCCATATAAACCAAATAAATAAATAAATAAATTCCACCCAATCTCTGAATGGTTTACAGGTAAAAATTAAAACCCTACATACAGTATCACAACATGAAAATATAATCTAAAAAAAAAAAAACCCTAGAAAAAATCTCAATATGTCTAAAACCTCGAAACTGTGTTTTGTTCTTATCACTTACTAAAAGTCAATACTCCACTTAGGCTGTAAGTCTTTTTTTACTTTTTGAACTGCGTGCACAATGAATGTAAAATATATATCATATATTTTATGAAGCCTTATATTTTTCTGAATAAAACAGTACAAGAAGAATAATTGCTAGGAAAATGTCACATTTTCAATTTGCTTAGTCATTTGCAAACACAGGTGCTTGAGGATTAGGCTGTTTGGGGAAAAAAGCTGTAAAATCAAGTACTTATGAAGTTTCTCCTGCAAATTAGAGTAATTTGAAAGCTGACCTTTGCTATGAGAGACCAAAAATCTCTGCATTTTCAGAAGACAAGGTTTGCAATGAAAATTAGACAGGAGAAGTTTAAGATTCAAAGAAGCAGTTCTTCAAATGGAAAAAAAGAGTTTTTTTGAAATTTATGGCAAATTTGGGGAAACCTGTTTTAATATGTCATTATGCAAGAGTGTTTTTGTTCAGAAGATATGGGACACCACGATTTTCCACTATCCAAATGAACCTGCACAAATTTCAGGCTTGCATACTTCTTTTGTCTTTTACATACCACAGGCCAATTTGAAAAATATTTACTTTAAATTTAAGCTAATGATGTTTCCCCACGACACTCAAATTCTGTCACAGAATCTTAGAGTTGGAAAGGACCACAATAACCATCTAGTTTAACCCCGTGCCATGTAAAAATACACAACTAAAGCACTCCTGAAACATGCTTAACCAATCTCTATTTAAAGAGATTAAACAGGAGAGTGCACCAATTTCTGAGGCGCCCCCACTCCACTGCTGAACAGTTCTTTCCATCAAATAGTTTTTTCCTAGTGTTTAGATAGAATCTCTTTTCTTATAATGTTTATCTATTGGTTTGTCTTCTAGTCTCTAGAGCAGCAGTAAACAAACTTGTTCCATCTTCTACTTGGCATTCATTCAGATATTTAAACATGACTATCATATTGCCTCTAAGTCCTTTCTTCTCCGGCATACTCAGCTCCCTAAATCATTCCTCATAAGTTATAGTTTCCAGACCTTTGATCATTTTGGTTGCCCTTCTCTGGTCACATACCAGTTATCAATATCCATCTTGAACTATGGTGCCCAGAATTGCACACAATATTCCAAGTGAGTTTTGAGCAAAGCAAAATACAGTGGCACTCCCACTTACCTCAGTCTGGACACTACTCCTGTGGATGCAGCCTAGATTTGCATTCCCATTTTTGGCCACTATCTCACACTGTGAGGTTTATCACACAAGGGGGGCAAACAGGATTTAAACAAGAGTTAAACAGGAATTAAACAGGAAATGCCTTATGTTTAACATAAGACATTTCCTGTTTAATTCCTGTTTAAATCCTGTTTGCCCCCTAGTGTGATAAACCGATGTTTACCCTGTGATCAACTGTGGTTTCTTTATACTATGGATGAAGCATGTTTTTTCTTTCATTTCCTCCCTTTCCCACACCCCTCTGTGACCCTCAGTTGGCTGGCCCATCATATTTTCAATTGAAAATTGGCCAAAAAAGAGCCGAAACAGACAGCTGCATGCTACAAAGCAAACCAGAAGCTGCTCCGCTGCCCAGATGTGGGCAGCTTCAACACACTCTGGTGGCACACTATTTACACATTTCTGGAGCATCCTGAAGCTGCCCTGGGGCTGAGGCAAGACTCGGTTTGGGCCAGCTCCAGGGCAAATTGAGCCTGCAGCATGTGGTTGCTGTGGCTCTGGAGCGACCGGTTCCAAGGCTCCCCCAATCCATCCCTTTTTGGGTGGTCCATTCCACACCATAATTCGATTTTGAACCATTAAAAGATGGAGATGAATAATGGATAATACTAAACTGCTATTTTCAGTCACTTGTAATGTTTGGGACTATTTTATGAGCTTCATCCAAAATTGGGCATTCCAGAGGCTTGGGAAGGGGGTAAGGCCATACATGGCCAAACAACTGCAATTTTTCCATTCTTCATTTAAAATCAGTTTCATAAACAGGCTTGGATCAAAGCAGTGGTATTCCCAGCCTGGGTGTCACCTAGTGCAGAGGGTGGGGTTTCCACAGATTATGAGGGTGGGGACAAAAAGGCAGCCACCTCCTCCCCATGCCTTCCGAAGCCATGCTGGACTCAGAAAGCAGCCTCCCTTCCCCCTCCCATGCCTTGAGTCCATGTTGGACTGGGAAGACAGCTTCCCTTCCTTCCCAAGTGTGCCACTGGGGCAGGAAGGGCATAAGCGTGCCCTTGCAGGCTGTTCTGTCCAGGGCTTCCTCTCCAAGGAGAAAGCCCAGGATGAATAAGGGGGCAGTGTGCCACTGTCACACCCCCTCCCAGCAGGCTTCTGGATCCAGCATAGACTCAGAAGGCATGGGGGGAGGAGGAAGGCTGCCTTTCAATGTGGAGTCAAAGGCTTTCATGGCCGGCATCCATAGTTTTTTGTGGAGCTTTCGGGCTATGTGTTCTGAGTCCATAGACTCAGAAAGCAGCTTGGGGAGGGGGGACAGCAGCACGCTGGCTGTCCTCCTCCATCCTGGACTTTCTCCCTGGAAAGGAAGCCCTGGATGGAGCAGACTGCAAGGGCAGGCATGTGCTCCTCCTGCCCCAAAGGGGGAAGAGGACCCAATCAAGTGCCCCCCCTTCTGAACCTCACACACACACACTCAGTGGCATCATTGGATCAAACAATGGTTTGAAATCATGGTGTACTATCAAATTACATTTAATTAAATTAGCCAAATTACAGAGGCTTCAAATTACTATCAAATTAAAATTAACTTAACTTTAAATTAATTAAAGTAACCAAATTACAGAGGCAGCCTTACAGCCACTCACTCACAAACCATAAGGTGAATTCAATACCAGCCCAGGGGCTCAAGCTTGACTCAGGCTTGCATCCTTCAAAGGTTGCTAAAATTAGTACCCACAGATTGTTGGGAGCCATTAACTTACACTCTGTAACCTGTGGTATAGAAATATACTTGCTATTGCTATTGCTATCTTCTAAATAAAATCACTGGAAGAGATCACCCAGAGGCATTGGAGGGATGCTATTGTTATGCTAATGACAGATAGTCATCAAATATACTTCTCCATGCCTTCCCAAACAGCCTCAGCTAAGGGCAGTGTGTCCTTAGAGATAATGGGTTGGATGAAGAAAAATAAATTGAAATTGAATCCAAACAAGAGAGGGGTGCTTATTGTCAAGGGTCCTAATCTGGATTTGGAGGTGTGTCAGCTAATTGTGGATGGAATCACACACACTCTTGAAAAACTGTGTTCACAGTTTGGGAGTGCTCTTGGAACCCATCTCTCCAAATATCAGATAAATCTTACAGTTAGGAGTGAATATTAGCAGCTTCAGCTGATATGCCAACTGATCCCCTTCCTAGAACCGGAGGACCTTAAGATGATAGTACACATGCTGGTAACTGGTACATCCAAGAAGGTGACATTACACCAATCTTAAAATCACTCCACTGGCTGTCAGTGAGTTTCTGGGCAAAGTGCAAAAAGCTGGTTATTACCTTTAAAGCCCTACATGGTTTGGGTCCAGGTTACCTACAGGATCAGTTTGTCCTGTACAATCTACCCTATACATTCAGGTCTTCTGGGAAATGTTTAAACTGAGTATGATGTTTATATGTGATTTCTTTTCTGAACAGTGAACTGGTTCTTTTCATTATGAACTTTTATAAAAAGTGCACTGTAAACCACAAATGGCCCAGGCGAACTATCCCAAGGTAATGCTGGAACAGCAACAGAATTAAAAAAACAAAGCAAAACATGGAAACAGTTGCTAGAAAATTATACTTTAAAATGTTTTCAATTATCTTACAGGTCACTGGAGAACTTATAAAGAAGATTTGTTTCTTCAAAATAGGCCAATGTAATCTTAATACTATAGCCAAATTTTGAAACCCTCTCTACCCATACAAGCAATAAACAAATTGGGTTCATTTTCACCCATTTAGTAAGCTCACATTTATTGTCCTCATTGTTTTAATTATCACAAGTTTAGATGTACTAGAAATAAAACACATGGAGATTTTTCCACTAAGAACCAGAACTTTTGGTATCAATATGGTCAAATGTGTGAATCTTACTAGACAGTGAGCAATTAAGACCGTTGTTCCTCAGTCTTAGAATACTTTTAGCTCCTAAGCAAATGATCAAAGAAGCACTCTCAGAATCACTAATAAATGTCAAGCCTACTCATGGTCAACTTCATATCTCACCTATAGGACATTGGCACTATGGGTCAGTCAGTTAAAATAGAATACATGTAATTTCCTGAATCTATTTGCATGGGCATACATAATTTAAATAATAAATTGTGAAAATCAATTAAAATGAGCCATCCATCTCAGTGGATGTAGATAGAGGGAAATGTAATGCATCTTCTGAGGCCCCTGACTTTATTTACTTCTGAGTCCAAATGTATTGAAGCTCCCTTGTACTGAGCCATTGGTCCATCTAGCCCAGTATTGTCAACTCTGGTTGCAAGCAGTTCTTGTTTTTCAGGAAGGCTTCTTTGTCACTCCTACTGGAAATCTCCGGTTATTTTTTGGAGGCCTCCCATCCAAGTACTAACTGGTCCTCTTTGACTTCACCTAGTTATTGAAACTAGACAAAATGAGGTGTGTACCAGGTAGCACAATGCTGAATGCATTGGAAGGAGTACAATAATTTGCCTCAACCTCTTAGATGTTTGAAAAACATAGGCTTTACAAGCAAGAACGAGAAGAAGAAGAAGGAGAAGAAGCAGAAGCAGAAGCAGCAGCGGCGGTGGCAGCAGCGTGGCAGCATGTACACTAGTTCTGTCCCCCTTCAACACAATTCTTGTTGCCACCATTTGCCTATAATCCAACCAGGAAGTTGTCTCATCCTCCCATGGTGTGATGAGGGGTGCCTTCCCCAACATAATTATCTGAAAAAATGTATTCCTAATGTGAGCTGGCCCAAGTTTTAAGTTTAGGGGAGGGCTTTCTCTCAGTTCTACAACCATCACAGGCATGTTTGATGAGGACAAAGGTGAGAGAGCCTTCTAAGGAATTTATCGCACAGGGCTCCAGCATGTCCTGAGAACAGGTTGGGAAGGGATTGGAATGGAATGAATGGGGGACACATTTTACTGCACACAAGGAAGTCCCTCACTCATTCCGTTCCTTGACCTTCCATTCCCAGTCTGTCCCAGAAAAGGAGATTTTTGAAAACTGTTCTGAACAGTTCTCAAAAATCTCCTCCTCTGGAACAGATAGGGAACAGAACGGAAGGAGTGAGAGACTTGTTTGTGCAGTAAAATGTGTCCCCCACTCTTCCCACACTACTTCCTAATACTTCAGAAGACAAAACAAGAATTTTTGGAGCAATGGCCCAAAAACAAACAAAATGAATTCCAGTAGCAAAAAAAAAAAAAAAAAAAGGACATAAAAATACAGGACAGGAAACACCTGATATGATAGTATAATAGCTAGCAGCTCAGTTTGCTTATTTCCATATCCATCTTGACTTTCCTTTTACATTGCATCTATTAGATTAGGACTTAATATGGTGAAAATATGTTTATTCTATTCTTTGTTTGGTGTTTACTATTAGTTCAAATGCTTTATGTTGAATATTTATTTCCCATTCACCCTCTTTTTAAAAAATGTTCCATTTTGAAATGCACAGACTTACTTTATACTGATCAGGATAAATGGAAGCCATAAGTGAAGTAGAATTTGAAATGGGATTACATCACTGACAACTATAAAGGATAGCATAAAACATATACATAGATACTATAAGCAGGTAGGTGTCAAGGTAGCATACTTTCATACTTCAAAACAACAAAAAATTCTGTTCAGGCTAATGGATATTCAGCCTACCATATCCAATATATGCCCACAAAAGGCTATGCCATGATAAACATATTAGTCACAATAAACATATTTAAAATGCCACGGATTTCCTTGTTTCATCTGCTGCAATCTACTTCATCTATAATAGTCTCCTCTGCACATACATCCATTTTAATGCAGCTTAATACTCTCTGTTTTATGTCTACTGAGGAGTATCTTCATTAAGTTCAACAGGACATTCTTCCAAGTAGGTTTTTATAGAACTGCAACATCAACCATGTCTAGAATATCTGAATTAAAGATTCTGATCATCTTGATCCACAGCCTTCCCAGGCAAGCATCTATCCCCTCTGCAGATTCAAAGCCAAAACTAATCTATTGTTGTTTCAGTACAATGTATATATCACATACTTTTACTCTTTCATAACAAATACACTGTGTAGAAAGTGCTCGTGTAAAAGACTAAACAGTCAAAAACAGAAGAATGGACAACAGAGACTAGTGTTACTCTGTTTAGTTACAAGAAAAATGTGTGTGTTGGTGGAGATGATATCTGGTGGTTTAGTGCACCTTTGTGGACATGAGTAGTATTGCTGCATGAAATAAAAATCAGAACAAAGACAACATATTTTATGCACATGTAATAAACACACTAATAAATTTAGTAATTTGATTTAGTTTTACTTCTACTATGTGTACATAACAGAAATCCAAATATTCCCTGTACATATTTGTCATTAGGACAAATCCTTTATTCACAGAGAATACTTAAGAGCTTCTATTGGTCCATGATATACTGAGATCAAGTGTTGCACCAACAGAAGACCTTCAGAATAAATACCTTTTCATGGGTCTGATCTCACACTCATCCCATAATTCTCATGGGCATGAACTCATGGGTATTTTAACCATTTTTCTCCTTACTGCAAAACTTTTTGCAATTCAGAATTTACTCTTTTAAAAATCCGTATGTGGAAGATTTGTGAAAATCTCCAGTCTTCAAGATTTTCTGAGTAGAAACACTGCTTTCTGTTTAGGTTACTTGCTGTCTCTGTAGAAAATAATAGTTCTGTGAAGAAATTGCTTTTTCTACATAAAAACCATATATTTTTTCCTTAGAGAACGAGCCCCAAAATGTATGGTTTCTAATCAATCAATGATTCCCTTTGTAAAGGTTTCCCAGCAGTCTAGAAACTCCCTTTTCCATCTGAGATTCAAATATTTATGAATATTTTCTCCATGTTCCTTCCAATGTTCACTTGGAATCTAATCTCCTGTAACTTTCAACCTGGAAACATTCAACTTTCACCCTCTGGGGTGGCAGAGTATAGGCCTGCACCCTTCTCTCTGACATCCCTTGAGGTGTTCAAAATGTGTGATCATGTCAATCCTTCTCTTCCCCAAGCTGAATGTGCCTGCCCAGCTCTTTCAGCCTTTCCGCATACATTCTCCATACCTTTAAACATCTTCCTTGCCCCTCTCTGAACCTGCTCCAACTTGTCTCAGGATGCATTAATGCTGTAAAAATAATGCAGTTTGACACCACTGTAAATGCTATAGCTCCATCCTATGGAATTCTGGGGTTTATTGTTTTACAACTTCTTTAGTCTTCTTTGCCAAACAGTGCTTGTGCCTCACAAAAATATAAATCCCAGGATTCTTTAGGATAGAAACATGGTAGTTAAAGTGGTGTCATTGTTTCTACAGTGTAGTTGCACCCTCTATCCTTATTAAAAGGAGGCACCCAGAACTGAAGTCACTATTCCAGAGATAAGAGGCATGTATTGGATTTAAATGACCAAAATGTTTACTAATATTAATGAATTGTAGGAGGAGACCTTTCCAAATTGTGAAGAGGAATCTTCAAGTCCAAAACACATTGTAGTTAACTGACATCAAGTCAGTTTTGACTTATGGCAACCCTATGAATGAAAGATCTTTCAGCTTATTCTATCATCAACAGCCCTGCTTATTTCTTGCAGTTTCAGTATTGTGGCTTTCTTGAACTATTTTGATGTCTTCACCATATACTTTAAAGTTATGTAAATCATTTGTGGTCATTATTTTTGTTTTCTTGATGTTCAACTGTAACCCTGCTTTTAACTTTCTTCCTTGACTTCCTTTCTTCCTTGACACTAGTTGTTCTAAGGCTTTGCTGTTTTTTGCTATTAGTTTATATATATAAAAGAACAATATATCCTTTTGAGCAGTATTAACAAGTGTTAGCTATGGTTCCACTG
Source organism: Urosaurus nigricauda (assembly GCA_034509955.1). Classification (NCBI taxonomy): domain Eukaryota; kingdom Metazoa; phylum Chordata; class Lepidosauria; order Squamata; family Phrynosomatidae; genus Urosaurus; species Urosaurus nigricauda. Next base: position 62,932,971 of record JAOEGL010000003.1, read on the forward strand.
CCACTGTCTCTGAGAAATCCTCCACCAGTATCTCCGCCACCATTACAGGCCAGGAGCTGTTTGGCACATTTTAGTCTGGCTCCTTAGTAAAAGTCTGTCAGACATGGATGATCCTACCAGCAGCATTGCTGTGAGCAGCATAGCCTCTTGCTTCACGGGAGCATGCAATCTCACTGACACATTTAATTAACATGTACTCTTCAATGTAGGCCTCCATCTGAATGAAGAAGGGAAATGAAAGTGTCATCAGCCTAATACGCAAGCTGCTTCCACTTAGAGACAAAGGCTAGCCATGTTTCATAGCCCACACATGATAAAGCCCCATTTGCATTGCTGCCATACTGGCGCTATGGCTCTGTATAGAGGATCTCAGGTAAGCATATCAATATATACTATATTCACAGCATTCCCATAATCTCCTGAACTAATAGATCTGTCCAAAAAGAAGAGACAAAAATAAGATTGGGCTGGCATGAATTGTTCTGAATAAACTTCTGCTGGTCCCTAATCATCAATTTTCTAGATGCTCAGAGACCAATCAAGCATTGTTAATATATTTCACGGGACCACTCAGAGCATTCCAGAGTCTCATGAAGAAATGTAAATGCTAAAACACATATATCATATAGGCTGTAGAGCACAAGTAAGAAAGGATATGCTTTGCAAGCTTAAGTCCCCATGATCAATCTCTGTCACCACCACAACAAGCAATCCCTCAGCAGGTAATGGGCTTTTCCCATTACTCTGGAGAGTTCCTGCCAGCGAAAGTAGACAATTCTAGGAAAGATGGACAAAAAAACTTACAGTGTATAAGATATCTTTCTGTGTTGCACTATTATTGCTGCAGATGTGAGAGTAGGGTATGGAATGGCTGCCCTTCTGATTCCTAGATATGCAAAGCTATTCACTTGCCCACTTATGTGGATGGTTCCAAACTTAATTGCAAGAATAGCAATTGAAGCCACACTAACTTTATCAAGTTAGCACATTTTTAGCAGAGAAGATGGCCAAAGTAGGGGGAAACCTCTGTATATCTGGCATTTATCATATCTTGTTTTCAGTCTGGCATTGGAACATAAACATAGGTTTCATTTACAAATCTGATTGCTAAGACCCATATCTCTGAGGTAATCCTGTTGTGGGGAGGGAAAACAGGCTAATCACAGGAAATTGTCTTTCCCTTTAACGTCTAGTTTGACCCCAAGCCCATCAATCTCCTGTTTCAAAAGTATGCAAAAGCAACTGGTCAGCATTATGTTGTCAATGTAGCTAGGATTCTGTTACCAACATCTGTTGATCTTGCATCTTTCTTTGACTGTTATAAATAATAATAATCAATGATGCCAAACATGGGATACCCTGGGACAGGAAGCACAAGACTAAGATTAATCTGCAAAATCCATAATAAATTTATAGCTCTGTCTACTGTGTTATTGCATTCTCCCTCTATGATCAATGCTATTAAATGCTAGTAGAAAACCTAAAGATTTCTTCTCATAAAAGCATGAAAGTCTCTCTTTTTTTGAATTTGTTATTTCACTGAATTATGCCTATTTTTTTTCTAATTATGTTGTGGCATTGCATTGCAAGATTTTGGGGTTCTTTTTTTCTGCTCACATTTAACTTACTGAATGCATATTCTCGAATCACTAAAACATGTTTGTGGAAATATATTGCTTCAATTGTACACATGTGAGTCATTCAGATTTTAAATGTATGCATTGCACACATTGTTTACTGAAATGCCCTGAAATGTCCTGTGATTACATTTTCAAGGATAAATTCATTTCTTTTTTGCAATGGGTCTTGGGTAATGTGAAATGGCTACTTTTGTCAAAACTGTTGCATCCAAACGTCGTTGGGCCCCTAGCTGGTCCGGGGAGGCCAGGTCCGCCAGCGGCATTCATGATATCAAAGGAAGGTCAACATGATGATGTAGATGCTGTTTAACTTTATTAACTTTCCCAACTTCAACAAGTCACAACACCCAGGTAGCACGTTATGTCACCCACTACAACACTTAAGGGAGAGGTGCATGTCTCAAGCCACCACCTTCTTCCAGCCCCGTAGGGATTGGTGGAGGTCCAATGGGCCAACACTTTCCCCTTATGTGCCAGCAAAGTCTCAGCCCCGGCCCAATTACTGGGTGCACTCACAGGGGCTCCCCTTCTGCCTCAAACATCACAGGGTGCACCTGTTCTGCCAGGAACACTTCCTCCCTGGGGTCCTTTAATCCGTCCCTTTCTCGGCTACCTCAGCATTCTCGCAGGTGCCTCCGGGCTAAGGTTGCAGATCAGCCCTCTCGGTGCTCCTTTGGGTTGCTCTCTCCACCTCCCTCCTCTGGTTCGCCTCTTCCTCCTTCACCTTTCTCTCTTCAGGTTCCACTCCCCTGTCTTTTATAGGTAGCTCCTCAGCCCCACCTAAAGAGCCCTCCCCAGCTGCAGCTGCATCCCATCTTCCACCTCGCCCGGAGTCCTCCAGGTCCTGTTGCCCAACAATTTCCCATGCGGGACCCCAACCCTCCTCCTCCTCAACCTCTGTCCTCTGACACCAACAAAGTATTTTAAATGTACGAAAGTGTGGTACGTATCCATATAAAGGACATTGCCTTAATGTAAGATAGAACATTATTGTCTACTGTAACTGTCTTCAACTCTCTGGGTTGTAGAGTTAATCTCCTATACATTATGTCCACATTACAAACACAACATGAAGGCATATATTTAATCCTTTCTTCTATCATGCAATCCAGAAAAATATCTCCCCACTCAATGTATTAATTAGTCTTAGGAACTGAAATGGCCGGTTTCTTTCTTGAAGGGCATAAATAACTTAAAAACAAAGGGCACCAGATCTTAGAAGCTAAGCAGAGTCAGCTCTGATTAGTACTTGGATGGAAGACAGCCAATTAATATGAAGTGCCATAGGCAATATTTCAGAGGAAGCAATTTAGTTACCTCACTGGTTCCAATGAAGAGTTGGTGCCATATTGGCATAATGTAATTAGGATCTTGTTTTGCTACCAGCAAAAAAGTCAACAGGTAAACAAAATCATTTTATATTGGTGAACAGATAAATCTGAGACTCTGCCATTGACAGCCATCCAGCTCCAAGGCATCAATGAAACTCAAACTAACCACATGTTAGGACACCATCTCAAAATTAAGGTTGTGGCTTTTAACAGCTTCAGCCTTCTGGCATTTTGGAACTTAAGTGAATATGTATAGTCCATAAGTGAAATAATAAACAATGGTTTTAATTTAAGTGGATTACATTTAGTGAAGAGTATGTGATTTCCAGCAACTGCAGAGAACTGTGGTACTTTTCAGCAAAATCACCATTGTAATTTGTCACTATCTTTGGAGGTTTTCCATACCATCAGCTCTTGCCTGAAATTATTCCTGTGATTATTAGAGGATTGGGGAAAGGGTTGTTGGAAGGTGATTTATACCTCTTCTATCCATATATGGTGCTTATTTGGGAGGGGGGGGAGGAAACTCTGCATTAGGTAATATGTAATTTAGGTAAGTAATTTAACCCTAAAAAGCAGTGATGAATTGGACTAAACCTGGCCCAGACTACAGGAGCACTGACCAACAGAAGCCAAGATCCTGTTGAGGGCTGCTATAACTCCTTCAGTGTGCCTGCACATCTTTATAGGACATTGACTTGTTGCACAACCAAAGTGAATATTTTTATGAAAAGTTATCAAAGATCTTATACAACCAGTTAAAAAATTCAGCCACTGTCATAATTAGCTGGTTATGCATGTATGAAACACCAATAGGATTCTGGTGAGAGTCTTCACCTTATTGGTCATAAAATATCTGGATCTTAATGAAAGATCAGAAGTTATATTCTCAGTTTTAGACATTATTCTGATTGGTCATATTTTATTTAGAGAGCCACCTGTCTTCTCCCTCTTTCCCTTTTCTTTTCATATTAAGTTGAGGAGGAAAACTAATTTTATTAAAGATACTCTGTTAAAACAGCAACATGTTGTCAGCCAAAACACATAAAAATTATGCAGTCAACACAAGACAAAACAGAACATAAAATAAACAGAATTTGATCCACTACTGGTTCCCATAATTTGGAGCTGGTCTCTGACTATTTGAAATAGTCAGAGATACCCATAATAGATGTGATTTCTGAGATCTTTTATATGGTTATCCCCCTCCCTCAAAAACTATACGGTTTCCATGGATGCTGCCGTATAATCTAATTATTCCTGATGGGTTGTCTATTATAGCACCAGATTCTTCAAAGGAAAGGAAAACAGCAAGGTAGATCATTTCAGCAAAATTCTTTTCTTTATTTGGGACAATGTGTCACAAAAGCTCTAGCTGGGAGAGGACAGAAATCTTTTTTGAGCTGCTTTCCTTTGAGAGCCTAAGTTTCTATCATCATGGAAAGCAGCCCTGTGTACTGTATACTTTATGCCTTTTATTTCCTTAGACAACCAAAGACATTTCAGCCCCATGTTTCTCTTTTCTTTCTTCTTACTTTTTCTTTTGGCCGTGAAAAATGAAAACACTTGCATTGTAAGCTTTACTGTAGACAAGAAGGAATAAAACAATTTGTGGTAGCCAAAGAATGCCGCTTAGAGCCTACACCTGCAGCTTCTGAATGGGGTAATTCCATTAATCCTGGCAGGGAATCTTTCCTTGATAAGACATGTGGCAGTTGAAAAGGAACTGATATATATATATCCACCTCATTAAAGTTAATCAGCTTTCTGTTATTAACACTGGGGTCTTCAATGGTCGGATGAAGTTCAGTGAGGAAATCTTCCTGATCTAAGACTTACCCCACTGCACTGTTGTTGACCTCTGCCATTGTCCTAGCCAGTTTCTTAATACTAGCTGGATGCATAAGGCAGCCCCTGGCAACAGCTAAATATACATCCTCCTGTCTCATGTCTGTCAAGCACACTGGATGTAACCAGAGATGACATCTGGCAACACGCTGTTTATGGCAATATGGAATTATCAAATCCACATTTTCACACATTGTGATGCCTGGAATCTTGGGTGTATATGAATACATTGAAAAATCTATGTTCTTTTGTAATGTTAGCCATCTGGATATCTTAACTTTTAAACACCTGACTTCCTGAACATATACTAACTTTTTGTTGTTGTTGTAAAGGTCATGTTATCTACAAATAATCATGGATTCTCTAATCACACATGATTTCACACAATCTCTTCCACAATGCCTACCCAATATATATATATATATATATATATATAATTTGCAGAATTAGTTTGCACAAAAAAGATAAAATTTGACACAAGACAACAATAACATCAACAAAAGTGAAAGAGAAAAATTACTGAAGAAAAGAAAGAAGAAGAGAAAAGTGCTCATTGACAAAATAGATATATCAGATATGAATTGTAGATATGTATGGGGTTTTGTTTTGTTTTTTGGAACATCTGTCTTCAAATATCTTTCACAAATAATACGATACACATTTCACTTTACTAGTGCTTTCTGCAATAAATAAATAAATAAATCTGATACTGTACATAAAAGCAGAGTTTTCACAAGGTTTGTTTTTCCTGGCAGCTTGTAGGTTATAGAGATATATCGCTTCTAGGAGAGAAATAGAAAAAACTGGAATACAAGGAGATATAAATTTGGTGGTTCATTTCTAAAAGTATTGCAGTAGCTCTGAGAGATAATAATATGCATAGTTTTACTGGCCAGAGGGTTGATCAAAGGAATTATTTATGGAAAAATGTGTTCTCTGTTCATCAGACATTATCATTCATAGCATTTTCAGCTGTCCCTGCAAACCAGATCTCTGAAAAATTCTGGCTTTTGAATAAGCCACCACAGTGGTGGATGCTCCCCAAACATTCTTGTTGCAAGTAGGAGTGGTGAAACAAAGCATGAGCCATTGGTTAGTTTTGGTTAGGGTGACATCTGCAGGAGTCAGCAAGAAACAACAATGTCTCATCTAGAATTTAGACCATATCCAGTGGTCTCTGATTTGCTTAGCTGTCCCTGGTTGCAGTTTGAGATCATACACAGTAAGTACCAGCACATGATCATGAACAATATGCCACAGTCCCCACTCCCAATCCTGGAGGCTGCCAGGTTTCTCAGTCTCTGAGATTTCAGCACCCAAACGTGAGACCTGATTATGAACTGTTGTTTCACATGGGGTGGGTCCCAGTCATGTTACAAGGGGGTAGTGATGGTAATGCATGACCATAATTATACAAATATGCCATTCAAATTAAAAAATACCAGATTAACAACAACAACAACAACAACAATGTTTTATTTATACCCCGCTCTTCAGCCAAGGCTATCAGAGCGGCAAATGAGAAATATAAATACACATACAAACATCCTTTTTCAAGACAGTGCTCTCACTCAGATTCCTTTCATTGACTGAGACCTGAAGAAGAAGGGTCAGGCCCTAAAACTTGGGAACTCTACTCTGATTTGTTGTTATATAAAAACCAGAGAATAGGATTCCTAGAACAGGAATGCCCACTCTCATTTTTTGAAAGACACCATAGTCTACAGTGGTTTTTTTAAGTCATCATTTATCACCTGATTATTGTATTAACAAATATAACAATGTTAAAATATACCCTAATCCCCTTATCCTTTCCTCCATCAAATAAAAATACAATAAAACATCAAACTATAAAACAATTTCAATATCACATATGACACACAGTGACAAAATGTGTCACTAAAATTTAGAATAAAAGCATTTTATCCACAAATAACCATCAGGAAAGTCAGTGGGTAGGTGAATAACACTGAGTAATTCTAGTTCTTATAGAGATTAGTCTGGGAAGGCCCACTGAAAGAGATCCATCTTTACCACCCTTTTAAAGGCCTCCAAGGATGTAATATGGTGAATTGCTTCTGGCAGGTCATTTCATATTTTTGTAGCAGCAGCTGAAAAGGTCCTCTGGGAAGTCACCACCAGTTTGGTTTTCTTTGGCTGGAGTAGGTTCTTCCCAAAGGACCTGAGTGTGCGGGAAGGATTGTATGGGAGGAATCGTTCCCTCAAGTATGCTGGACCCAAGCCATGTAGGGCTTTATAGTTAATAACCAACACCTTTTACTGTGCCCAGAAGCTAATAGGCAGCCAATGTAAAGATTTCAAAATAGGTATAATACGGTCAAATTTAGAACCAACCTGGCTGCCATATTTTGAATCAGTTGCAGCTTCCAAATGTGGCACAAGGGTTGCCCCATGTAGAATGCATTACAGAAATCAAGATAAGAGGTTACCAGAGAATGTACAACTGTTTCTAGCACACACACACCCCATTCCAGGTAGGGTTGCACCTGGTGTATCAGCCAAAGCTGGTAACAGACACTCCTGGCCGTCACATCAATCTGAGAAGACAGCTGAAGCAGCGAATCCAGAAGTACCCCCAAGCTGCAAATACAGTCCTTTAGGGGAAGTGTGACCCCATCGAGGACTGGTGAACATATCTCCATTCCCAGTTTAGGGCTACCTATAACAAGTACCTCCATTTTATGTGGATTCCGCTTAAGTCTATTTTGCCTCATCCAATCCATTATTGACCTCAGACAATCATTCAGAGGAGAGATGCCTTCCTTGGACACTGAAGCTGTCTGAGACATAGAGAAACAAATTTGGGTGTCATCAGCATACTGATAACACCGTGCCCCATGTCTCTGGATGATCTCACCCAGCGGCTTCATGTAAATGTTAAACAGCATTGAGGACAGATTAGCACCCTGAGGGATGCCAAGCAGCACCACTGGAACCTACCCAAGAGATAGGACCAGAACCACTGCAAAGCAATGCCTCCGATTCCTAACTCTCTCGGGCGCTCCAGAAGGATAGTGTGGTCAACAGTATCAAAAGCCTCTGAGAAGTCCAAGAGCACTTCCCCTGTCACTGCCCATGTCAACATGGCATATCAACAGTTATTTAAATCCTAATAATTTACTCTTGATCTATTCTAATTGAATCTAACAATTGGCTTTAGAACTATATAGCTGCACTGATGTTTCTGAAATTACAATAAGTTTAGATTTTAAAAAGAGGCATGACGTTCAATAGTCAACTTTATTTCTTATTATCAAGCAGGATTCCTTCTGGGAAGGCACTTAAAAATGAATATCCGCTTACTATTAAACCTAATTGAATACTATGACCTCCAAAAAGACCATAAATTTGCTATGGTCTTTCTAGATTTAGAAAAAGCTTTTGATAACATCATATGGGATTATTTGTGGATACTACTCAAGAAATGTGGAATATCAGGTAAATTCTTAGATAGGGTTCAGAATATTTACAAATACCAAACCCCACAGATCTTGGTAAATGGACAAAAAACAAGAAATTGTACAATTCTTAAGGGCACCCACCAAGAATGCCCTCTATCGCCTCTCCTCTTTATTATGTTCATGGAGATTCTGATAAGAAGAATCCATAAAGATAAAGATCTTGTGGTGCCCAGAGTAAATCAACATAAATATCATCTTTGCACGTATGCTGATGATGTTGTAATATTTCTAGAAGACCCCTTAAATAGCATTAAAAAATAAAATTTTGAAGGAATTTGAAACTACAGCGGGGATTAAAATCAATAAACATAAGAGTACAATAATGGTTAAAAATTTAACACATAAAAAGAAAAATTCTCTCCAAAGTAATACTAATTTTCAAATTGTCCAGAAAACTAAATATCTGGGGATTGTAGTCTCAAGTAATAATGCAGATCTGTATAAAAACAACTATGAAATCCTATGGAAAAACATTAAAAGTGACCTTCAAAGTTGGGAGAAAAAGCATATCTATCTGGAAGAATAGCCACCATTCAAATGAATGTGCTTCCCAGACTAATGTTTCTATTTCAATCTCTCCCTATCTTCACCAACAAGACACTGTTCAAATTATGGAGGTACAATTTAGCAAAATTCATTTGGCAGGGGGAAAAACCCAGAATCAAATTTACAGTTATGGTAGACTTTAAAATTAAAGGAGGATTGGGCTTACCGAATCTTGAACTATATTACAAAGTCGCTGCACTAACCTGGATTAGAAGTTGGATCTGATTAGATAACATTAAAATAATAGACTTGGAAAGAGTTGGATTGGAGAAGGGATGGCATGGGTATTTAAGCTATTGTGATTCTGGGATGCAAAAAGAGATAAATAAACGTACCATTCAGAAAGCCCTTCATAAAATCTGGAATTATTATAGAGGCTTCTTCTATGATAAAATACCTAGGTGGACATCAGTCCAGGAAGCTTTTCATAGAAAAGAACTCCCACATCAACATAACTGGATTAAATATCAAGATTTCCTCATTTCAACAAATCAGGGTTTAAAAGTAAAATTAAGAGAACAATTAATAGAAGAAGGCAGGCCAATTAATTGGTATCAATACTTACAAATAAAACAAAAATTTAATAAAGATATAGTTGAAAGAGGAATAGATATAGAGGCTAAATCTTTTGATAAAATCCTAATGGGAGGAGAAAAAGGTTTTATTTTTTAAAAAAAACATATAAAATTCTTCTTGAAATAGAATTGAAAGAAGAAACCATCAAAGAAAACATGTTGAAGTGGATGAAAAATATTGGCAAAACAATCCCGTTAGAAAGATGGGAATGCTCCTGGAAAAATACCCAGAGTTTCACTAGATGTAATAATTTAAAAGAGAATGCATTAAATAAATTTCACAGATGGTATCTAAGCCCATCTAGGTTAGCTAAAATGAATACCCAATGCTCTAACAAATGTTGGAAATGTAAAGAGAAAATTGGAACATTATATCATGTTTGGTGGCTTTGCCCAAAAATCAAAAATTTCTGGATCAAGATTCATAACAAAATACAAATAGTTGTAGGTTTCAAATTTCCTTTACACCCCGAAATCTTTTTGTTAAACATATTAGATCCGATACCAAGAAAATTAACACAGAATCAAAGAAGTGTTATATTATACTTAATCACAGCTGTACATATAATTTTGGCAAAATACTAGAAATTAGACACGATTCCTTCTCTGCAGAAATGGAAAATAAAAATTTACGATTTTATTAATATGGAAAAATTAATTATGTTATCCTCAGGAAAATCGATACAAGAATTTGATCATAAATGGGGAAAAATTGTGCAAACCTGGTTTATAATGTAAGTGAAAGACTGTATAACCCCTTTAGGGGAAATTTAGAATACAGTATGGAACAAGATAATGATTTATATTATTATTTTATGCAAATTTATCCTCAGATACCAAACCCACTTTGAAATGATAGGAGTTCTTGAAGATTTTGTACAAATGTTAACAGTTGTTATTTTACGCTTTTTTTCCTTCTCTTTTTTATCCCATCACACCCTTTTCTTTTCTCTTCCTACACCTTTACTTTTCACACTTTAAATATCTAAACTGTCAGCATACGGACATTCCCCCCCCCCCCTCACCGAGATGGGATATTCTTACCTATTATCTTTTTCTCTCTAATTTCCTTATGATGCTATATTGTAGGATTTTTGGGGACCTCTATGCTCTGTATATTTTCTTATATAATGTACAGTTGCAATACTTTGCTATGTAATGCACTCCTTTTTTTAATCAAATCAAATTAAAAAAAACCAGTTTACCTTATTTATTTGTGGTGTCTAATCACTGGATAAAATTAGCCTGATTTCAGAGTATGTAGAACAAAACAGATATATTAGACTCAAAGCATCCTTGATTCTAACAAAAGCACAAAATGGTTAAGTGAATCAGTTGTTAATTGATTCCATTAGTTTGGCAGACTTTGAAGCACAAGCTCAGAGTACAAAAGGAAACTCTGGGAAAACCATTTTGTAACTATTTGATTTGCAGATTATATAGCCAATGCTATAATAATTATGGGATGTGCATCCCAAGCTTTGTATGGAGAACAGTATCTGGAAACTTTCCAAACCATTACTAGCAGTGACATGTTTGGTAGCTATTCCTTTGATAATGTACAACAAAATATTATGTAATCCTTTAGCCAATATCAAATATATAAACCATTAACTAATAATACACTTTTTCTGCCAAACCACTCATCACATGCTTAGAACTGCTTATTTTAATATAATTTAATTATTCTGATTCTTTTTCCAAGAATGCCTGTATTTGAAATGGGTTTTCTTTGTGTAACTGGCACAGACTTTTATATGTACAACATATTACAGATAATGTATAATTTTTGAAAATACATTTGTAGAATTTTTGAAAATACATTTGTATCTCATCATCTTATTTCCTCTATCATTATAACTGAAATGCCTTGTATCTCAATATAATGAATTATACCATCTCCAAGACAAAAGGTCTCCAATCTATCCATATCAAAGGCCCAATACAGACGGGCACTAAGCAGCGTGTGGGTGGCACCATTAGGGCTCATGAGCACGCAGCATTCGCACGGTCATGAACCCTAACGTATAATGGTGCCACCGCCATTATGCAACACCATTTACACAGCATTCGTAATGGAGGCGCCGAAGCTGCGCAGCTGCTAGATGCAGCTGCGCAGTTGCGGCGGCAAAAAGGTGCCCAATGGCACCTTTTCCTGCACTTGCACCACAACTGCAGAACTAAAAAGGAGCACGGTTTCCCCGCTCCTTTTTTGTGCCACAACTGTGCTGCAGTATCTGGCTGCTGCAGCTCAGCTGCTCCGCAAAAAGGGGTGGTGCCAGACTGCCCCTTTTGGGCAGTCTGTATCGCCCCAAAGGTAACCATCTGGCCTAGGCCCGGGAGAGAGTGAAGGAGAGGCCTAGCTACACCATCAGTTCAAGTTGAAGAGCCCTGCCTGATCCCCTTCCCCACCACCATTCCCTTCTCCTTTTGTGTCATGTCTTTTTAGATTGTAAGCCTGAGAGGCAGGGAACTATCTCATTAAAATAATAATTGTAAGCCACTCTGATAGCCTTTAGGGCTGAAGAGCGGGGTATAAATAAATAAATAAATAAATAATGACTGTTTTGAACAGTAGCAAATGCAAAATGTATCTGGCACAGAGGAAACAAACAAAAAAGTGGTAGGCAATATATTTATTCCCTCCTAAAGTAACAACAATGATTTTGGTTCAAAAACTTGAGGCCAATCTTACTGGACCAGACTGTTAATAAATATTAGCTAATTAAAAGAATTACTTCATGAATTGAAGTCATTTAGTTAATAGCAATGTTGAAAAGTTTTCAACATACATTAGTAAGTGCAATTGGGAGTGGAGAGGGGTTGCATCTATGCAGTCTTCTGTGTTTTACAGCAGACACCATACAAAGGGGCTTTATAGACTGGCCAAAAAGGGCAGTCTGGAGCCACTTCTTTTTTCATCTCCATCATCGCCACAACAACCAAACGGAGCAGCAAAGGTGCAGATTAAAAAGGAGCCCAAAAAAACTGGTGCCATAGGGCACATCTATGACATCGCAGGTGCACAGTGCCATTTGGTGGCTGCCATCTGTGACGACATCGCTTCACAAGCCATCTGTATGGCACTGCAGAGCGATGACGTCCTGACCACATGCTAGGGTTGCAGAGTATCTAATTGCTCTGCCCCGGGCAACCCCAGCACATCGCCAGGGGGCCAAAAAGCACCCATCTATATAGGACCATAGATTCCTTGTTTGTTTCTGGAAACTACATTATAAAATCATAGTATGAAAGAGTTAGAAAAGACCACAAGGGCCATACAGTCCAATCCCCTGTCATGTAGGAGTATACAGTCAAATCACTCCCAAAAGATGCCCATCCAGTCTATTAGGTTTACCACACAGGGCTCCTGGCATGGAAGGAGAATGGTCCAAAAGGGGCTGGGATGGGGATGGAACAAGTGAGGGACACACTTTACTGCACACAAGAAATCCCTCACCCATTCCATTCCTTTCCCTTCTGTTCCCAATCCATCCCAGAGGAGGCAATGTTTGAGAACTGTTTTGAATGGCATCTGATGTCCATAGGGATGATTAACTAACTAACTAATCTAGTGAAAAGAAATTGGGTGGGTTTGTTTGTTTAAAATGCCTATAAAATATACCACAAATGAAACACAACAGCAAATCCATTCCATGTGATGCTGCACAGGGGTAAGGAACTACTCCCTTTGGTTCTAACTAAGTTCAAACATATTTTTACTAGACACAGATATCTGCATAAAACAGAGCTAAACTAGTATAAAACAGAGCTAAACTAGCTGGGAATAGAGAATTCTAAAAAGGGATTGGAGTACATTTCTACAAAGCTAAGAGACAAATAAAGTTGGTAGTTTACTTATGTATGGTAACAATTAGGCCTTGCAACAGCCATTAACTTAAAAGCATGTATTTAGGTGTGCCTAAAGCATATATCACCTGCATATCATAATCCCTTATTATTCAGTACCCATACTCTGCTCTGAGCATCTATAACAAGGCATGACAAGCTATCCTTTCCCTGGTTTCTTCATCATTTTTCCAAATGGCAACCTAGAGTCCTCACTGGAGTATCTTCAGGTGGTCATTTCACTCCCTTAGGTTTTCCAACTAAAACATTTCTGGATGTCTGCAGACCTCATGCTGATCTCTCTGTCTCTGCATATTGGGTTGATTTCAGTTGGCACTCACAAGCTGAGTTCGTTCTTAAATCACCAGCTGAGTTCATTCTTAAACAGTATGATGAGAAAACCAAATGGTTTACAAATGTAACTTTCTAAGCCTGCTACACAGTCTAATCTTTTTCCACTAGAGTTACAGAACATAATGTTCAACAACAACTATTGAAGAAAGAGGGATAAGTGAGAATATAAATTATTCTTGAAGATATTCATAACTTGTAATATCTTCCCTTAAACATTTGCATCTACCTATGCATCTACCTATATCTATCCATCTCCATCATGACTGATGAATATGAGGCCCTCCCTATCCTGTCAGACTGCAGGCCTCATTCATCCTAGCCAATTGTGAAGTATGATGGTCATTACACTTCAACATTTCAAATACCACAACTTGTCCATCCTTTTGCAGATGCAAAAAAAAACCTGATCATCTAATAAAGCAAAGAGTATAAACTTTGTTTTGCTTACAGATAAATGTATAGGTGATGCTAAGAGGTTGACAGAGGCCCGATACAGACAGGCAAAAAGGGGTGCCCTTGTCATGTGCTAGGGGTGCCCGGGAGAGGAGCCAATAGACGGTCCACAACCCTAGCATGTGACGAGGGTGTCCTGGCTCCGCAGCACCATATACAGTACACGGCACATGGAGCGATGACGTTGCAGCTGCGCAGCTGCACAGCAACCAAATGAAGCTATGCAACTGTGACATCATAGGGGTGCCCTATGGTTTTTTGTTTTTTTGTTTTTTTTTTTTGTTTTTTTTTCTTTTGCATCGCAAGTGCAACACAAAAAGGAACTGCTTTTTCAGGCTTCTTTTCCTGCCGCACCTACTCCACTTCATTTGGTTGCTGCGGCAAAGGTGTGTCAGAAAAGGACACTCTGGACTATACAAATGCTTGATACTTGAATACAGCATTGGCAAAAAGGTTTATCAGTGAAGCTTCAGACATTGTGGCAGGGGCCCCACATTCTCTTTGTTCTGCTTGCTGTGAGTAAATGTGGCTGTCAGTGAAGGGTTTATTTGTCTCCTGTATTGGTTGTAAGGTAGGAAATAGAATCTCGGCGGAGATCAGCTCCCACTTCTCAGCAATGTCTTACAGATACTTCCTAGTAGCAATTTTTTTGTCCCCCCCCCCCCCCCCCCCATTTGTGACTTCCCATTTCAGCTTGTCATTTTAGATTTCATCAGCTTGCTCTCAGGTGATCCATCAGCCTGGGAAAATGGGTGGTAGATATGGGTAGATACTGACAGAAATAAATCAAGAGACAGAAGAAATCACAATAAATATCCTGGAAAGCTGCTGAGATTGCGATTATATTTGGTACCCTAACATCTGTCTCTGTTTTCTAGGGGGTCACATCACAATTTTAATCACCCCAAAGTTCCAAGCATCCAATGAGGTGTCAGTGTAGGGTGTGACTACCTCTTCTGCCTGTGCTGCTTAGTTGTACACTAATATTTGGCTGCAAATCTTAAAGCCCTATTTTTTTAAAAACAAAAACAAAATAGAAGCAAATGCAATATAAAAATCACATTACCAGGAAGTTATCCTTTTGTTTTCTTCCTAAATAAAAACTGAAAATACCATTACCTTATTCAAAGTGCAAAGGGCCTACACCTTAACCCTGGCAAGTACAGTTCATCTCCAGCTCCAGCTTTCCCTTTCCTTCTGAATTCAGCCAGCCAGTACAGGCCCTTCCTTATGGTTTCCCTATCTACTGGTCCAAGCTAGTACTCACAGGGGTTATTGTTTTGGTGGTGGTAGTGGTGGTGATGTGTGTGTTCAAATCATTTCCAACTATGTTGAAACTTCCATGGGGTTTTCTTGGCAAGTTTCTTTAGAGGGGGTATGCCATTTCCATCCTTTGAGGCTGAGAGCATGTGACTTAGGATTTTATCACACACATACATACACCCAAAAAAGTGACTTGCCCCTGGCAGGATAGATTCACTCATGGGATGCAGTCAGGTATCACAGGAAAAATGCCACCAATGCTGTCAGGTGACTGCATCCCAACTAAATCCTGGCTCCCATCCCCACTCAGCTGGCCATTTGCAAAGTCAGGTATACAGCCCCTGTGAAATCAGTGACTACACAGTTACAGCAATTGGGATCCTACACTTTGGTAAAGCATTACAGCTTTATGATTTAAAACTCTAAATTCACAGGATTCCATAGCATGTTGCAAGGGCAGTTAAAGTGGAATCATAGTGGTATAATTGTGTAGTGAAGAATAACTCTAAATCTAGACCAGCTTATCTACAGTAAAAGGGCTGCACCATGTAGCATCACACTATATTCCAGTACTGTTTTGAAACATGTAAGCCTGATTATGGGACATATCTTGCAATCTTATAGAGTCTGGCTTGATCATGCAAATAGCTTTTCTGGAGGTACCTCCTACACTACACAATACATAATATATTGTACTTGCCACCATCTTTCTGGACTTCATTCCCTTTCTGTAAAATACCACAAAAAAGTGTCAGTCTCAAATATGGTTTCTTCTTCATTTATGCTGCCATGATAGCCGCAGGACCCTGATTCAACCTTTGGCTGCCTCTATTAGTTCTTCTGCAGCTTATGAAAATGTTTCTAGGATTGCTCCATGCAGAGTGCAGAAAATACTGAGCTAGATCAAAATATAGACAGACAGTAAATCCACTGAAGTCAGTGGGACTTAAATTAGCCATGACTGATTTCCATTTATCCCAGTCAGTCTATTTGGAGTACAACAAAATGTGAATATAAACCTACATTAATTTATAGCTTTTGATGACCTGAACTATTTTTATTCTATCTACCTAATTAGAAGAATGAATGCATTAATGTGTATGGCTTTGTTTGCTCTGTGTCTCTTTGTAGGACCTTTCTGGAAAACTAGAGCTTTACCGCCCCCCCCCCCACCCCAAAAAAAAGGCTCTGTTAAACAATCAGCTTTCCAGGAGTCTTTCTGTATTGCCTAGAAATTCGTTGCTGCTGCTGCTGCTGTTGTGTGCCTTTAAGTCATTTCTGACACATGGCAACCCTAAGGCAAACCTGTCATGGCAAGATTTGTTCAGAAGAGGCTGAGAGCATATGATTTGCCCAAAGCCATCCAGTGGGTTTCATGGTCAAGCTGGGAATCAAACACTGGTTTCCAGAGTCGTAATCCAACACTCAAAACACTATGCCATACTGGTAGTTCTCTATTCCTTAACATATTAGACAACACATTGACACAATTCAGTCATGTAGTACAGTATTACTGATATCTATGTTATATTAAAGACAGCCAGTAGGTGGCAATACTTTCCTAAACATTTTTTAGCTCCATTGGTGACAGAAAAAGAGAATGAATGTATTTATTTGCATCAACAATCAGCACTAGTGTATACTTTGGCTTCACATTCAAATGCTGCTAATGCTTAGCTCTTTTGTCTAGCCATTTCTCTGGTTCTAATTAAAACCATGCAAATATTCAAATGTACAAAAATAGCTATGGCAACTATACTAGTGTTTTGACAAGTTCTCCAAATGCACCTGGACTATAACATCCTTGAAAGTTTTTGGCTCTTTTCCTCTGCCTTTCACCTCTAGGGAATGCTGTACCAGAGGAAGAACTGAATTCTGTGAATTTCACAATGGGTGTCCTTCTGTTTGAAAAGGATTATATAAAAAGGTCGTCTGACTTCTCCCTTGGCCTCCATCTCCACCACACCTGTGTTTTTATCTTCTCCATTTTATTTTCATTTGAATGGACAGTTGCCTTAACTAGGTTTTCACCTTCCAGGGTCTTACCTGCTGTATACATCTTAACACCTATCAAGGCAAAGCTAAAGGCAGTTATCAGATATAAATCATGAACTAAGGAACAGGAACCAGAAGAAGACACAACAATAAACAGGGTCAATGAGAAGACCATGAAGCTGATGTCATTTGAGCTTCCTAGGAAAGAGATATGGCTGTTTCCACCACAGAAGAGGCTGGAGAAACATTTATTTTATTTCCTCCTGCAATTCCCAGGAGGGGAATCTTCCATGCTCTTCCAAAGTGTCCTCAAGCCTTCATAACAGATTGGGGGGGGGGGGAGGCGTTCTCTCTCTATTTCTCTCATACTAGAGCATTATTCCTATGTATATCAGTTGCTAGAAAACATGAGGAGGAGGCTACAATTGCATTCGTGTTCTCTGGTAAGCCTCCCATGAGCGAACTGCTGTATGAATGGAAAATATGATGAGATAACCCTGTAAGCCAATCTTATGTTTCTCTATTTTATCATCAGCATCATTCCAGAATCTTATGATCTAAGCCATTATTCCCAGAAGAATAGACAAGTTAATCATTGTTAAGGTCATACATCATTATGAACATATCACTAAAGACTACTGTTGCTCTATAAGTGCCATTATTTGGTTCAGTTGGAAAGCATAAAACATTAATTCACTCATAAGTAATGCCTATGGTCTTGCATCATAAACAAATGCCCTTCTCTTGAGCATGCTAGTATGCAAGCATGCAATAGATATGAAGAAATATAACCATAGTACAACACATGTTTCTTCATTGTGTGAAATATATTCGAAAGTCTCACATACCACTAAGGATAGGAGGGTGGTTTATTAAATGGACAATCATTTATTTGTTTGTTTGTTTTTGCAAAATTGCAGAGACTGAAGTGTTTTGTGTCTGAGAGTGTCCTTGAAGGAAAAGTCCCCCCCCCCCCATAATGTCCTTGGAGTTAAACAGACTGCCCCTTTGGAGCAGCCTGCCACCTCCCCTTTCCTTGTCGGATAAGATCAGGGCTGTGGTAAATACATGCTGCAGCCTCAATCTGGTGTTTATCCAGCCCTAAATAGAACGACAAAATGTTGCTCCTTTTGGAGCCAGAAAAAGGGCACCTTTGTCATCATGACGGCACTTTCCAGTGCTCCTTTTGGCATGTGTCATCGGACGCCAAACCAAAGGACAGCCACCATGTGGTCAGGCCGATGGTGTGTCACCAGCATAAGGGCAGCGTCGGGGCATGTGTCATGTGGACACCACGCCCCCAAGCTGCACCAAGGCCGGCACATAATACCAATCTATTCAGCCCCATTCTCTACCTTTTTTCTTTCATTATCTGATGTTTAATTGTCTTCCTCTCCTTCCTTCCTTCCTTCCTTCCTTCCTTCCTTTTCTCATGTCTGGAAATTATCTAGACTTCCTAAAAGGTGATAGCTTTACTAGGACATGAGCTGTTTGGTTATAGATATTCAAAAGGTGGTTGAACTGATGCTGCCTAAGTAATAGCATCGCCCTATACAAGAGGTCACTAAAAACTTGTGACTGGGGCATATATTTGAAATTGAAAGAAAGGGAACGAGCTTGGAAAAACATTCCAAAAAAGCATTTTTACCTGATCTCTAAACAGGCCTCCTCTTTCAAAATTGCTCTGGAAGGGAAAGGTAAGTATGGTGACACTTCAGCTAGAAATGCTTCCTTTTGTTCTCCTGCAATAACAAAATTTAGCAGCAGCAGCAGCAGAAGTAGTAGTAGTAGTAGTCATAAATGATTTGAAGCTCTTGTTCTCCAGTATCAAGATACTAATACTATCTTAAAGAGGTTGGCATGGGGAGGAGAGAGTGGAGGGAAATATTCAGCAGTTATAATTCTCATTCTTTCTTTCTGATTCTTGTAATTTGTTGGTCTACTCACTCTGGATTTGATCTTGCCCAGAAGAAACTTCCTAGCCTATCAAAAACATTTCATGTGCATCAAAAAGGAGAGATGAGCCATGAAGTCTGCTGGCAGGGGAATGATGTGTCAGGGTACTCCATTTTCAACCATCTGTCAATCTAAATTGCTTATCTCCATCTGTGCCCATGGGCATCAAGGGTGAGCATTCAGGCAGATAGCAATAGTTGGCTGCATTGAGAGCATGCCACTACATAACACTGCAGCTTCACTGGCTTGCTAAAGCTAACAGCATTAGGCATGTTATTGCCACACCATTTGGCATTTTCTATTGCACATAAATGCTCCAACTGGTATTGGATACTGCGAGCATCTAGCTCCTACTGCTGATGTTTTTGTGGGCAGAGAGAGAATGAGACTAAACAAGAATAGCTGGTGTGCTGTATTATCTCATGTTTCTGTTTGCAAAACATCCCAGAAGAAGGATGCAAATGAGTATATTTGCACACTGACAGAATGCAGCTATTTGCTTTATTGATCTGTTTCCAAAAGTATATTCCATCACGATTTCAAGAGCAGCTTAAGAATTTTTATGCCATTTTATCCCTGATATGAAAAAAAAAATCAAATATTTCTCTTAAGTTCTCGCCAAGTATTTGAACTTTCCAAAGGTTTTTTTAGAAATTATTCTGCATGGTAAAATGCACAGGGGAAGGGTGTATTAAAGTGACTTGTAATTAAAAAAACAAAACAAAAACAAAACACCTCCCCATATCCAGATAGCCACATTGGGGGGGGGGGGGAGTGCAAGTCATAATTTTGGTTCAAGATTGTTTGGGGGGTTTGTACAAAAACCCATTTAGTCAGTTCCTGTAATACTTTGGGATGTGTAACCGCTAGCCAGAAACTATGCAAAATTCATGCTTATATCTTGTTCTACCCACCACCTGAGTTTCCTGAATGTTGGGATACATTTTTCTGCAAGAAAATAAGTAACTGTGATTTTCCCCCATCACTAGAACAAATTAAATATAATTATTACAAAACAAAGAAAGTAATAAAATAGAAGGATTAAAAACTGCAGTCAACAGCAGCCCTATTGACTATGGCCTGAACAAACTGGAATTTACCTACAAGTTCACTTACCATTCAATGGGTCTATTCCAAGATGAACAAACAAGTATGGTTCTGGCCCTAAGAAGAAACAAGGAAATGAATTAGACCCAAACGTATAGGAAATCATTGGCACTTGATGGATCCAAGTAATCTTTAAATATGTAAAATATGATTCGTATGTTACTGCTTGTATGGCTGCAAGAAAACACTTCAGCACTGTGAGAGTGCCCAGTTGCAGTGCTCTTACACGGTAGTTACTGTATTGCTGAAAAGCTTGGGCATGTTGGTTTTCACAGAGTCCTATTCAAGTGCAGTGAACCAAGTGAACACATAAGGGTGTCTGTGTATGTGTGTGCTGGCTCTAACCCCATCACTGTCACTCACTGAAGATCCAGGCGATTGCAACAGTGGAGAAATAAAGCAGTTTGACACCATCTGGTGGAATCTTGTGAGATATTCAGCCAGGTCTGTCAGAGAGTTCTGGTGATACACCAGATTACAAATTCCACCATAGGCTGGAGCCATGACAGTAAAATTGGTGTCAAACTGTTTTATTTTTGCAGCATGGATTCACCTATAGATTGACATTTTTAACAGGTGCTTGGAGAGTATCCATATGTAGAAGAGGATCTTATCTTCAAAATGTCTCTCTCTAAATCAGAAGGACAATGATTTCCCAACATGTTTCCTGTAATTCACTTAACCTGAAAACATGTATAGCTTATATGGAATGTGTGGTTACATGGTAGAGTAATGCTAGGGGGCCTTCATGGAGGTGTAGCACTAGGATTAGATATCACTGTATGACCTGGGTACCCTACATTTCTACTAAATGTAGTTGTCCATCAATAATTAAAGGTTTCAGTGACAGCCAGACAATGGTATTGGTCTATAAATTGCTCTAGAGATGATAATCTGATGTTTCTTTTATTTATGTTAGAGTTATTGTGTCTTAAACAAAAGAAAAATATTTTGAGTGACAGGTGACATGGAGTGATATGTATTCTATGTTACAAGACACAGACAGTTGAGTCATGGGCACATGGCATGAGAAGTTTCATCATGCTTGCATCATGCTGTGTGTTGCAGAGTAATGACCCAGAACCACCCTCCTATATAAGTGCGCCAAGAAATTGGTCATGTGTGGGTTAGCGTGGCATTATACTTGGAGTTGCAATTGGAGTAACAATGTATAGTGGTTGTTGGAAGTTGATGGAGAGGAGTATATATGCTATATTGTACACACTGTAACTAAGATAAAGCCTCCAGAACTTTGGATGAACCACTAGGTCTGTGAGTCTTATTTTGTGTATGAAAAATGTGTCAGAGCATTGCCGATACTGACAACTGGTATTTTGCTTTTGTGGGTTTTTTCCCCTCTGCTACAATATTGTTTGGTTGCATCTGGGTTGGTTTGTTCTCAAACTGCACTGTTAGTTAACTTTTCCCTTTACCAACAATTTATTTATTTAATATGCTGCTTTTCTCCTGGCACAGGACCCCAAACAGCCAACAACAAATTTAAAACAAAGTAGAGTTAAAACCTATTTGATACAAAAGTTTTGTTATCCTGGGACCAGGCTCCCAACCACCTGTCTCATATTTGATATAAATCTAATATTAAAAGGGACACTGATGTGAGTGACTGGTGAATAAGCTGGAAAGGCAACCCCAAGGCAGAAACCTGGCCATATCATTTTTGGAAATCTAGTTGGCTCTAGCAAGGGAGTAAGCAAGGCACCCACCACAATGAGATCACCCAAAGACATCAGCATAATTCTCATTGTCTATAGAGGGCGGTGATGAGATTCTGACCAAAGGAGATAGTTGTACATACATAAAGGATGTTTCTTCAGCAGTTTTCTCTTGTCTGAGAAGTTCACACCAATTTTCTGAACATTTACTACAGCTCCCAACCATTCTTATCCCCTGGAAAACCATTCAACAGTGAGGTAAGTCATTAATACTGAAGATTACTACCCTGGGACATGGTCTTCAGTATGTATACCACCACTCAGACTATAGTTTGTAACTGGCAGACACTCTGTCGGGTCTACTAGACTCTTCTATAAACTGGCCACTCCACTTGACAAGGCAGCTATTGAGCTTTCTCCATTTCATATTCTCATTTGAACAATGCTTCAAGATTGGTAATGTATCAATGTTAGTATGGTCTCTACTAATCAACTTCTCCAATCTCTGCTTTGTTAATTCTTTTGCATGTGCAAGTGTGTGTTTGTGTGTGTGTAGGAGTATTTCAGCACAGAATAAGTAAAAAGATAGTACAGGAACACCTGGTTAACCTAGATGAATATAAGTCTCCAGGACCAGATGAACTAGATCCAAGGGTATTAAAAGAACTGGCAAAAGTAATATCGGAAGCATTGGCAATAATCTTTGAGAACTCCTGGAGAACAGAAGAAGTCCCAGCAGACTGGAGGAGGGCAAACGTTGTCCCCATCTTCAAAAAGGGGAAAAAAGAGGATCCCAACAATTACAGTCCAGTTAGTCTGCAATCAATTCCAGGAAAGATTCTGGAACAGATCATTAAACAGAGAGTCTGCAGATATCTAGAAGATAATTCCATCATCACAAAAAGTCAGCATGGGTTTCAGAGAAACAAGTCATGTCAGACAAATCTGATCACTTTTTTTATATAAAATTACCAGCTTGGTAGATGAAGGGAATGCTGTGGATACAATGTATCTTGATTTCAGTAAGGCCTTTGATAAGGTTCCCCATGACATTATTTGAGACAAGCTTGTAAAATGTGGACTAGACAAGGAAACTGTTACATTGATTTGTAATTGGTTGACTGGCTTCACCCAAAGGGTGCTCAACAATGGTTCCTTTTCATCCTGGAGAGAGGTGACCAGTGGGGTGCCACAGGGTTCTGTCCTGGGCCCAGCACTATTCAATATCTTTATTAATGACTTAGATGACAGTATTGGGGGCCTAGTTATCAAATTTGCAGATGATACCAAATTAGGAGGAGTAGCTAATACCCCAGAGGACAGGTTTAAAATTCAAAATGATCTGAACAGACTAGAAAGCTGGGCTAAAGCTAACAAAATGAAATTCAACACAGAGAAATGTAAGGTACTGCACTTAGGACGGAAAAATGAAATGTACAGATATAAGATGGGGGACACCTGGCTGAATGAGACCACATGTGAAAGGGATCTTGGAGTCCAAGTGGACCACAAGTTGAACATGAGTCAACAGTGCGATGAAGCAGCTAAAAAGGCCAATGCAATTTTAGGCTGTATCAATAGAACTATAGTGTCTAGATCAAGAGAATTAATAGTGCCACTCTATACTGCTTTGGTCAGGCCCCACCTGGAATATTGCGTCCAGTTCTGGGCACCACAATTTAAAAAGGATGCGGAGAAACTGGAGCGGGTCCAAAGGAGGGCGACTAAAATGGTGAAGGGTCTGGAAACCATGCCCTATGAGGAACGACTTAGGGAGCTGGGGATGTTTAGCCTGAAGAAGAGAAGGTTAAGAGGTGATATGATAGCCTTGTTTAAATATTTGAAGGGATGTCATATTGAGGAGGGAGCAAGTTTGTTTTCTGCTGCTCTAGAGACTAGGACCCGGAACAATGGATGCAAGCTACAGGAAAAGAGATTCCACCTCAACATTAGGAGAAACTTCCTGACAGTAAGGGCTGTTCGACAGTGGAACACACTCCCTCAGAGAGTGGTGGAGTCTCCTTCTTTGGAGGTCTTTAAGCAGAGGTTGGATGGCCATCTGTCAGGGATGCTTTGATTTGGAGTTCCTGCATGGCAGGGGGTTGGTCTGGATGGACCTTGTGGTCTCTTCCAACTCTATGATTCTATGATTCTATGAAAGTAATGTTGGCTGATAGTTTCAGGAAGTTTCTGTCCAAAAAAACCTGTGCCTTTCCTAGCTCTGCCTTTTGAAAAATCCAGCTTGTTACAAACTTTTATGTATCTTATGAGAAAAGTGGGACTTGGATTTGTCAACCGTCTCTGTACTGTTTGCTAAATTTAGAACCCAGCCTAGTCACACCAGAGCAAGCCATTGTTTGTCCTACAGGCTCTGTTTGCTAAAGGTGATGAATACAATTATGCTTCCCAGTATCTTCCTTACTACTTTACAAACTATTCCTTTCTTTGTTCACTACATAATACAAAGAAAATTCCTTCTAGGCCACTGATCTATCTTGTTCAATATTGTTTGTTTTAACTGGAAAGAAATCTTTCCAAGCTTCATCAGATTGTTTCACAGCCCTACCTGGAGCTGCATCTTGAATTGAACTGGCATCTTCTGTGGGTAAATCATGTGCTCTGCCACTGGGCTATAGGACTTCCTGAGTGTATAAATGCTTGTTATAATGGAATATGTGGTTACTGGAAGAAAAACCAGATTCTACAGACAGGTCTGTCATAAATGACAAGTAATACAGGGCATACAGGTGTATTGTTCATTTTCTGATGGCTTCTTTGGACTTACTCTGGGTATTAGTTTACATTCAGGCTGGATTACTAGGGTAAGCCATGCAGGCCATATGTTCTTAAATCTCAGCAGTTGTCCATTTTAATCTCACAACAGTGATGTGAGGAGAAGATAAAATCTTTCCATTCTGCCTCTCTTTTATTGTAGGATACCTTTAGACCTCAAAGCAAAGGCAAATATATTCCAGATGGTTGGACAGAATAAGGAAGTGCACATATGCATACCCTCCTACTGGAAGAATTAACATTTGTACAGTGTCAGCATTATGCTAGGCGTGGCACTGAATAGCAAAGCAACATATTTGCATCTCATTGATTGCATGAAGGCAATTAGAAATTGGCCAGTAACACAGATTTTGTAGGGAAGAAATGAACTTGCAAAGCAAATAGAACTTGGGTGGCTCAAATACATAAAAGTGGGCCCCTCCTATTAATTTTACCCAATGATAACAGTGCCAACAATGATCAATAATTATTACAGCACCAATAGTTACTTAGTCGTTCTATAATACCAATTGCTAATAAACATATTCAGGGATAGCTGGGTTGGCCTTTCAGCAAAATGCAACAGACTCCAAAATCCAAAAAACATTGATACTTTTATGGGACTAACTAAAAAAACACAAAATACATTGAGCAAGCTTTCGAGGATTCACTATGATGATGTTAGAGTCACAGGCCTACATCTTGTTTCAAAAGTGACAGTGGTCCCCCCGGGTTACGAAGGTAATCCGTTCCGGATTACCTTTCGTAACCCGGAAATCTTCGTTTCCCGGGGGACCGCTTTAGGAGACAGACCGCGCGGCAAATTTAAAGGGGCCGCGCGGTTTTTCATCTTCGGATCCCAGGTTTTTTTTCGGATCCCAGGGGCTGTTTTGCGGTCCCGGCGGTTTCGGGTCCCGGGGATTTCGTTCCCCGGGGGGTTCTTAACCCGGGGGACCACTGTATTTCCAAATTCCAAAATTCCTTAATGGCTGGTCTGGGAGTCTGAGAGCTGTGACCAAAAGTGTATATTCTGCATGCACTTTAGACTGAGATCCTAAGATCCATGAGTGTCAACTCTAACCTTAGAAGTCCCTTCTCCTTCTGTGTCATGTCTTTTTAGATTGTAAGCTTGAGGGCAGGGTGCCGTCTAATTAAAAACATTGTACGTACAGCGCTGTGTGAATTTACAGCACTATATAAATAAAGGTTAATAATAATAATAATAATAGGACTGCATTCAGATTTATGCAACACATTTTGACCAATCTGGTCCATTCTGGATTAAGTCAAAGCCACCCAAAGGCATTTTGTACCCTGAGAAAAACCTTTGTGCTATTACTACTTTCTTCACACCTTGTCCTTTACTATTCCTTCTCTGAACACTCCCCATCTGTAGTAAACATCCATGGAAGTGATATTCTTCCCCCAATACACACACAGAACACATACACAAAATAGAAGGTGGGGACAGCAACGCCTCTATAGCTAAACCCAGCACCTCATTCTACAATACTTTTTTTTTTGGGGGGGGGGGGTGTAACAGGATATGGATGTTCCTCAATGAGCAAGATATTATGTGTTGAGATCTCATGTTGTTCATAACTAGATTGGGGAGCACCATCACTATCATTGCTTTGTCACAATGAAATTTAATTCATTGGACATCTAATTTGCAGTTTAAATCCTCTAGTTAATCCTAAACAGAATTTATTCACTGATTCAATGGATTTATTTAAATATCATCTCACTATACAATAACTGATGGAAATGAACTCTTGGTAAGATTTAGCCTTGAATGTCTGGAATTCTACCTTTTCCAGCTGACACTTACATACACTATATATTGTGCAGATCTGAGCCCTTCCACACTTTCACTTTGTGGAATTTTTAGGCTTTCATTTTGATGTGGTGTTAGATGACTTTGGTAGAGAATTCAAAATGCTCTTTCCTAAAATGTAAATCCCAGGATTCTACAGAATGGAAACATAGCAGTAAAAGAGAAATCATAGTATTATAATTGTGTAGTGTGAAAGGGCCTCTGCTGTCAACTCTATGCAAGAGTACATTTAGGTGAGAAGTCTAAATGGACTACCCATCTGTTCTGCCCCAAAAATTGACCCAGAGCCATCACACACTTGTTTTATCCACAGCAGTTGCTGCACTATGGATGTTCTCATGATCGACTGCCAGCTTCCACTCCCACAGCCCTTCCCACAGCTCTAGGACAGATCACTGCTGGCCACCATTTAGTTTCCCCATGCAAAAAAATAATAAAATAAAGATTTTTCCTGTTTACAAGGCACCTGAAACTTTGTTGTGACCTCAACATGCACTGCCATTCTGGGCAGTTTTTCCCTCCTTAATGCCACTACATTGAGGTTAGACACTAGGTGCCTCACAAGCAGGGAAAAATCTCTATTTTAATGTTGTTATGGGCAGGGAAGGTAAATGGCAGCTTTCATCTATCTGTCCTTGAGCTGGGGGAAAGGCAATCTGCCCTTACCACCCCCCATTCTCCCAATGTAGCACAAACTGATGGAACATGTTTTCTGGAAACTCTGCAGTAAATTGCATTTTTATCTTACACAAATTATCCTGAAACTGATAGTTACATTGTAACATGGCATAAAGCTCTTAACATTTGTTTTCTTTTCTGCGTTTAACTTCACGTTTTAGAATAAACATCACTTTCTGCCCAACAACAGTGAAACCTTATCTGATTGTAATGATCTACTATCCATTTCAATGTTATCAATTAACATATAATGTCATCTTGATCCTGTCCATTTGAAAATAATTGCATTGATGATTTAACGTTGTGTATATATTGGCTAGGTGTAACATGCCAACATCACTGTGGGGTATGCCATGGGTGCTCAGCTTGATTGCAGATCCCATGTCAGCAATGGAACACAGTCAGCAAAAACAGTGGAAACTTTTATACGGAGATGGAAGATATCCTTTATACTGAGGAGTTACACTGATTTTTTGTTCATGAAATCAACAGTGAATAGGCATTAGTTAAGGTATCAAGTCAAAACACTAATGGAGGAATCTGTGCTGCTTCCTTCTCTTTTTAGCTGTTTTCATTTTGATGGGGACATCACATGAAATAAAAACAGAACTGCATGCCTATGCACAGTTTCCTATGAGTAAGCCCAACTGGCCATTTGTCAGGGATGCTTTGATTGGGAGTTACTGCATGGCAGGGGGTTGGACTGGATGGCCCTTGTGGTCTCTTCCAACTCTATGATTCTATGATTCTATGAAGTTACTTCCATACAAACATATATAAGATTGTGCACTAGTTATTTCCAGGTTTCATAAAGGGTAACATGTAGGTTATACACCAATTCTTCATTTAGTGTTAAATCAATATACTGCCTAAGGGAATCTTCCAAATCATTTACAAATAATGGCTCAAATTCTCCTGTCAGAAATATTGAATGAAACTGAATTGACGTTATTGATTTCAGGAGTGTTCGTGCACTTTACTGAAAGATAGAATTTACCCTCTCTTGCTTCAATTGCTTACTTTGGAAATTAATGCTTAATATAGATAAACTGGATTCTAATTGTTGTTCATATGCTCCAACAATTTGTATTAGATTTTAATCCCATAATATTAACATTGCAGCTGGAATTTAAACTGAATATACCAAAGCAGCTACACTAAACATGTGAGATGACAAATTATCTCCAGCTTGTTTTGTCAGGAAAAAAATGGCTTGTGGTCATCAAACTGGGTGACATAATGAAGATTTTCACACTTGCCTGAATCACTGGTAAATCATTCCCCAAAAGTCCTCCAAAGGTGGCTGAAAAAGCAAAAAAGCCTCTGTGTGTGAAGGCTGGAAGCACTCCTCAATAGTCATGGAAACGGATCTGACTGCAGCGTTTGTCAAACATTGCAAGAAAAGCAGGGAAGGAGGTAGATTTCTTTTTCCCTCTCTTAACACTAAGTTAGCATTAATAGGAATCTGCTCAAATGTTTTCCTGCTAGTTTATTATTGCTTTTAGGTTCTTTCTTGATTTATAATAATTTTATAATAATAATAATAATAATATTAATTATAATATAATAATATAATATAATTATAATAATAATAAATATAATAAATTTATAATAATTTTTGATACTTAGCATGGTCTTATTCAATAGATACACTTGGCATAACAATTTCTCATCCTATGGTTAAGATGACTCATAAAAGCTGCAAGTAAACACTAGGAATCATGCTAAGGAACTGAAATAGCTGAAATAATATTAATCAAAATATTTTCAGTGATGATTGGGGGAGGGAAAGAGAGAGAAAGATAACACAAATATTTATATAATTTTAAAGAATTATCTTACTATTTTTTATGCTTCATTTATGTCCCAGTAAACATGTTAATATTGTTCAAAGCCATGTAATGTAATCCAAACAGTAGCTGTTTGACATCTGTTCCTGATTCATGCTGCAGAAAAAGGCTTGTGGCAATAAGTAGATTTTGTAAAAGCCACAATGATCCTGAAACAAAACAGAACATTAGTCATCATTGTAATCAGTTCATCTCTTTTCTAGAACCGGAGTAATATATATGGTTCTCACAAAGAACTTCACATTGCATTAAGCTTATAAAATAAAGGCTCCGTAGGCAAATGAGAATGAAACTAAAACTTCATTAAAAGAGATTAATTCAGAGTGGACAAGCACAGTAGCAGTGCTGGAAAGCTGTCAAAGCAGAAAATGAATTACTATGTTGTCAGCAAAAACTGTGTTGTCAGTTGTCAGATCTCCATCTTTTGAGAATAACCGTAAACAGACAAAAGCATACCTAAATGCTTTCTCCACACAGCTGACAGTGAGGTCTGATGTATGCTGTAATATACTTTAAATCCCTGAGCTTAACATATGCATACCCAAACAGAGGTTGATTAACATCTGCAATCCTTAGAAAGGATATATTTAACAGTATGGACAAACATGCAGTAATAGAGACAAAAAAGGACTTCTGCAGCCCCATCACTGTTTGTGATGGGTTCCAAAATAAACTGAATACAAGCTGTTGAATGCAAGCTTAAAAACTAAATTTAACACTTGAATTAAAAACAGTGGAAGGACACACAGGGCTTGCCTCATGGAACAGATGATAGTAGACAGAAATGGCAGCTTTCCAGCTGCTCCTGTTCTCTGCAGGAAGAGAGATGCCTCACAACCTGTCTTGGGTCCCCTAAAGCAGTCCCAAGTAAGGAGGAGGACATGATCCCATTAAAAGTATGGAAGGAAATTTCCAGTGGCAGTCCCAGGCAGCATCTGTACATCAGATGAGGGTTTCCAGTTTGTCCTTCACCATAGGCAGCAAAATGGGATGGCCCTGAGAGGTTATAAGGGACATATATGTGTGTCACAAGCTGCATAAGTCAACAGTAAGAACCTCTTGTTTTGTGTATGGTAGCCCCAGCTGCAAGTGTGGTGAAATGGTTTGAGTGTTTTGATGATGGGAAACTAGGGTTCAAATACGTATTTGGCCACATAATCCTAGTGGGCAAGTCAAAGTCTCTTTGCTTCCATGGAAGGGAATGACATCCCACCCCCACCCCCAACAAATCTTGCCAAGAAAGTCCTGTGATATGTTTACCATAAGTCAGAAATGACTTGAAGGCACACAACAACATCAAATAGTAACACCATATGGCAAGCTTGGACCATTGTTGTTCTTGTTTTCAGATTCTAGATGGGCCCTACCTCTCCATTGGATTTTTCCTATAAAAAGCTTCCTGATTGGTCCAACACCTTTCTTAAGCAGCACAGTATTTCTAGGTCTGATGTACTGATGTATATTCCTGTTCGTCCAAAACTAATTTCCTGGTTCCCAGTTACCAGCTAACCTCTTAGCATCAACACTATGCACTCTAGATCAGTGTTTGTTTGGCATATTTCCTAATTTTGCAAATGTCCATGTTCTGTGGAAACTACTGGGGAAACATCTGTAATTAAAACTGAAACATAATTAAAGGTGCATACAAATGTACAGTACTGTAGAGAAAAGCAGGTCACGGCATGATTATCTTTACAATGTATTTTATTATAGTTCGAAATATAATATATATTATAAATAAATATAACATTAAAACAAAACTGTGTGTGTGTGTTGGGGAACAGGACTAAAACAATTAAACAACAGAGACAATGATGACAATTTTTACATATTAATCTAACTATGATAAAGAACAACTTGTGTATCTCTTAATATCTATGTTATATTTAGTACTTAGAAAATAAATTTTAAAAATACTAGGCATTAGCAAGAAAGACCAGCTTTTATATCTATTATCTTAGGTCAAATACAGATGGCCGGAAAGGGATGGGTCTCTGCTGTCCCTTTCAGCGACAGAGCAGGGCCAGATCAGCCTCACCAGCAGCCCCAGAGGCCCCAATCCACTGCTTTTCCAGGCAACAGAGAAGTGACAAAACACCCCTTCTCCATGGCCTGGAAAGGGGTCTCCTTGGGGCTTCATGCCCTGACCAGCGGAGCCATGGGAGAAAGGGGCCACCTGGCTCCTTTCTCCCTCACTTCATTCCCATGGCAATCTGGTTGCCATGGAATGAAGCGCTCATGAGAAAGGAGCCCCATTTTAGAGCTCCTTTTCATGATGCTAAAAGGGCGCCCAAAAACTGGCTTAACTTTGCTAGTTTTAAAAAGAGGCTGGCTGAGCATGCCTTCTAGCCAAAAGTTACCCGAGATGCACCTGCCAGAGACATTGGCAACATTTTGAGTATAATAATATCCAGATGTAGCCTGAATTAGGATTTAAACCGGCAAAATTAAGCCAGCTTTTTTAGCTGTGTGCTAAACTCCTAAGAAATTAAGTTGCACAAAGGTTAGAAGATTACAGAGAGAACTAAGGGGCTATACAGACTGGCACTTTGCGCCATCTTCAGCTCAAAACTAGGGCTGGGGAGCGCACAGCAACTGCATGCTCCCCAGCCCTAGTTTGTATGTACGCCACCCAGGCGTGGCATCAGTAGCATTTTGAGTATGATAATATCTGGATGCAGCCTGAATTAGGATTCAAACCAGCAAAGGTAAGCCATGTTTTTTTTAGCTGTGCACTAAAATCCTTAGTGTCTTTGTGTAGTGAGATTGTCTTTCTTCCATCTTAGCTTTTCAAGCCCTGCAGATACCTGACTCTGCAGCAAATGTGGATATCTTCATTTCCCAAAATAAATAGCTCATGTATTTTGATATGGATAAAGTAGAGATGTAACCAATTAGATGGTCTGTCATGTGTAGGGTATTCATAAATTCCATAATCTAATGGGCTCTAACATAGAGGCTGTGCACACTGCCCCTAAGGGACAGCTTGCAGCCACCTCCAGCTGCGCCGGATCAGGGCTGCGGCAACCACATGCTGCCATCTGTCCTTTCCAGGGTGTGATTGCCGCAGCACTGTGACTTTAAGGTGCTCCTTTGGCACTGTGTCATGTGGACACCGCACCAGAGGAGTGCTGTGATGCGTCGCACCGGCCTGGGGGCAGAGCTGGATCATGTGTCATATGAATGCAACACCCTGACTCCGCCCCAGGCCGGCTTTTTCTGTCGGTCTGCACAGCCTCTTAGTGCTCAAATTGCAACATGCTTGTAATTAAACATGAGATTTACTACAACTTAATGCCTCTTTTTGCAGCAGTACAGTTAGCACAGTTGGCATGACTAAGCAGCAAAAGCTGGACATGTATCCACTATTGTTATGTGTGCTCAATGTTGCTTACTTTAAACTTTTAGTTATTTTGGGTCTAACTAGCCAGTTTATAAGCTAAATATATTTGATATTAGAGAATAGGTTTGCTGGGTCCCAGGACTTAGACCCTCTTTTCCAATCCTCAGGCAAGGCTAAGGAAACTCAAGGCAAGAGCATGGTCTTGAAATGTGTGTGTGTGTTTGTATGGTTGATGCTGAAGATGTGCCTAATGAGATCACCTAGACTACATTTTGCAATATCACCCTTTAGACCTCACCAGGGGGCTTTCCCTGCAACATCACAAGGGATCATGCCTAGGCCCTGAAATTCCAGAACATGGGATACTCCTGACTTGACTATCCTGTCAGAGTATGATGTGATATGACAAGTGACACCCATGGGCAGAAAAAATGTGGGGCAAAAAAAGAAAAAGAATGATGGACTTTATATATCATGTTCTACTTCATGGTCTACTTCAGTGCCAGATACATGCTAAAATCTAACTGAATCTAAATAAATGTAATCTATCATCTATTGATTTTATTGGTAGAGTTAGCAGTTGTCTCCCTGGAAGAATGGAAATACCCTTATTATTACTATTCTACTGCAGATAGATTGGCTGTTCTTCCATCTTTGCAGTCAACCTGATATCATTGTCTCCTATGTGTGTTATCTTTTAGATTTGTCATTCTAAGAGCAGAACCCATGCTTATTGTTGGTCCTGGATATGAGTTGGGTTGGGAGGAATTTATTTGAAAAATACTGTAATGACATAATCTACTATACAAAAATGCAATCCAAACTGGCCAGTGATATGACACACCTGTTTTCTCTCTCTCCCTTCCTCTCCCTCTGTGGGTAGGAAGATAAAACAATATTCCTACCTCCTTCCCACAACAGGTTGATGGCAATTACTTCATCCAGAAACAGATAGTGAAAATTAGCCTTCCTTCCAACCTACCAGCCAACCTTCCTACCTTCCTTCCTTCCTTCTTCTGACTTACAGGTTCTTCTGCATATCACATAAATATACATGATTCTCAGTTTGAAAAGAAGAAAAGAAAAATCTCTTTTTCCTCTTAAAACAATACCTATGGCCCATAACACAGTAATAAAAGCAGGGCTTTCTTTTTTAAATTGATTTCTTTGTTTGAACACCCCTGCAGTCTCTGTTATTCAAGTCAGGACTATTAACACTAGAAGACCTTAGAGTGCATTGGACAAGGCCTTTCAGTGTTGGCCAAGGACACTTGACATTCCCTTCTCAGGAAAGGAAGTGCAGCCATGCTGCTTCCAGTTTTGAAGAAAACTTTGAAGATATTTTCATTCCAGTCTCGAGACATTCCTGTTCCTAGCTCTTTTAAGTCCATAACACATTTTTTCTGTATAGTGTGGGATGACTATGTCAGTATTCATTTTGATAAGTACATATTATCACCAAACCAAGCAACACATAAACACACACACATCTGAAAATTTTAGTGGTGTCAATTTAAACAACAAAGCTCAGAACTTCTAATATATATTTTCTTTGGATTTGAGTTTTCTAATAAAATAAGACATGCAGCTTAGATAAGAGAAGCCTATCCCTCTTATATTGACTTACTAATTTTTCTCCTATTTTCATTTCTCTCCTAGATTGTAATAAGATATGCTGTATATTTTAAAAATACATTATAATTTATAATCCTTCAGTGCATAACAATGTGTCATTGATGCTTAATAACAATGGAAATGAAACGATGCATCAAAGCATTCAACAAGGCAATTAAAATGTTTCTACCACAGGGAGTCTTTCCTACTTGCTGCTCTGACCATTTGTTCTTCTTGCTCCCTTCCTCCCTCTCCCCTTGGCCTCTCTGCTGACAGGCCTGTTTTCTCTCATATGTTTGAGTGCTGCTGCTGGTATGCCTGGTAGGTAGAGGAGGGAACAAACATAAGCCACATCTGACAAAAGGCAAGAGCAAGAGAGATGCAGTGCTGGCCTTTTTGAAAGAGCAAAATGTCGTTCATGTTTTCCAAGTGCTCCCTATGCAGTCTGTTTCAGGCGAAGGCAGCCTCATGCTGCCATTTGTGGAAGAAACATTTCTCAGGGCGATATGGTGACTGGAAATAGGAATGAGGTTTCTGGAAAAGAGGTGAGAAAGTGGGTTGCAGGATTGTTACAGACAGGATTGCTACAGTTATGCCATTGTTAAAGGAAACAGTACTGTTCAGCAAGGCTATGCAGAGTTCAGAGACCTCAGTCACTGCTTTAGGTCATTGTTAGTATCACAGTCTCCAGCTGAGGACAACACTCGGCTAAATTCCAGCACTATGGTGGAGAAGACCAGTATTATTACTTTATTTATTTATATCCTGTTTTTTAATCCCAGTACTCAAGGCAACAGTACCAGAATATATCTTGTAGTTTCTTTAGGTATGATATCTCAAACCTATGTGCTGCTGGTACACATTCTTGGTCATAACACTCAGAGTTTGGAAAGTCAGTTTCAAAAATTAGTCAGTTGTACAGTAGTTTCAGAGAGATCCAAAAATAGTTACTCATCATTATTCACCATAAGTTTTTTAAAAAGTAACACTTAGTTTTCTCCTTTCACATTTAGTAACTTTAAAAGTGGGTTTGAGTTATTTTTTATATTACAAATCTAAGTGTTATAAGGTGTTGGCTTTGGCCATAAAACACCCAGTCTTCTTGTCCTCTGCATTGTGTCTCAGAGGTCCATAATACACTGTAGAAATAATCCAGTTTGAGACTACTTTAACTACCCTGGTTCAATGCTAGGAATTCCGGGGACTGTAGTTTTGTGAGACATTTAGCCACCTCTGTCAAAGAGCTCTGATGCCACAATAAACTACAGTTCTCAGGATTCCCTAGCATAGAGCCAGGACAGTTAAAGTAAACTGGATTATTTCTGCAGTGTTTTTTGGACCTTGATCTACAACAAAAAAAGATGCTCAAGCCAATATTAAATCATGTGACTTTCCTTTTCTGTTGATAGGAATTGTGCCACCCTCCAGATGTTATTGGAGTATAACTCCCAGCAACTCTAGCCAGAATTCTAAT
The DNA here is from genome assembly GCA_034509955.1 of Urosaurus nigricauda. NCBI lineage: Eukaryota > Metazoa > Chordata > Lepidosauria > Squamata > Phrynosomatidae > Urosaurus > Urosaurus nigricauda. Next base: position 62,968,611 of record JAOEGL010000003.1, read on the forward strand.
GGTCACAAGTGCTGGGAGTTGCAGCCCAACAATATCTGGAGGACCATATAATTCCCCCCCCCCCCCGTGCATGTAACTATACAGGTATCATTCAGAACTTGCAATTATCATGAAAAGAGTTGATCCTTTGACAAAATACAGTTGTAATATAACGTAGCTATACTGTATTTTTGTTACTGGAAGAATAAACAAATTACAAGCAAATTAATACTACTGTAGTTATTTATAACTAATTACTTCCGAGGTCTGTTTCATTAATGAGCAGACACTAATCCTTTTTTGCATATCCTCCCACCCGAAGGCCTGCAATTAGCAACATAACAACACACATGCAAATCACTCCTCTCTCCCAGGGTGACACAGTATATATATCTACCCAACTCTTTTCCAGGTATGCATTCTCTGTAGATGCCAGTCACAGATGCTGGCAAAACATCAGGAAGAAACTCTTCTAGAACATGGCCACATAGCCCGAAAACCCTACAAAAAACTATGGATGCCGGACACGAAAGCCTTCGACTCCACACTTGAAAGACAGTTTCAAAGAAGGGCAGCATGTTCCATCCTCAAAGGGTATTATTCAATCAGAGGGGTGGATTATAAAATTATTATTATTATTATGTGCCTCCATGGCCTGTTCTAGATGGGCACAAAGTGGTGTTTTAAGGGCTAAAAAGCCTGCCTTTATGGTTAGGGAGGGCATAGCTTTTACACCCTCCCTAGGCCTAAAGCGTATGGACGCCGCCATTTTAAAATAAGTTTACCGCTTCCCTGCGGCCTCTGGAAGCGGCGGGATGGGGCCCCGGAGGCTGCCGGTGCAGCAGCCTCGGCTCCATCCCGGCACTTAAAGGGGCGGTCACAGACCACCCCTTTTGGGCGGTCTAGATCGCCCCCAAGAGTTCGAAATAGTTTACATCCATTTGAAAAGAGTATCTGAAACACCACCACTATGTAATCATTCTTTCTTTTCTTCTTCATCATCACTGGAATATCACATCCTTTGCTGGTGTGGATTGGTCTCCTGATGACTACTTGCAGTTGTTGATACTTGGAAAGCAAATAAGTTGGCCTTGGCTGATCTTTGATTTTCATTTCTTAATTATTGTAAGTAGGAAGGTGATAATACTAACAAAATATATTCATCTAACTGCTGACCTCTCAGCACAGTTGAATAACAATATAGGGACAAAACAGCAAATTTATAGTATTTACATTATCATATTTATAGTATCAATTAAAGTGAGCTTCAAAGCCAAATTTCTTTTGGTATCCTGGTAAGCATTTTATGCAGACAAGCCCTTTGTATACATACTGGATTATTCAGTGTTCTGGATTTCACTCTGTACCAGTTGTTTTACCAGATAATAAAACTGTTGGCAGGCAACAGCCATGGTGTTTTTTGATATTTTTCTTTTCTTTTTTAGTCTGGTCAGCTTTATCTCAACATGCCATATATGGAGCTATCACAGACTGGTTCTGCAGGGTTTTTTTTTTCTGATAGTGTGTGATAAGGCCTCCCCAAGAGAAGATTGGGAAATGATTCAAAGACAGCATACAAATGTGGCCTTGTTCTAAATTGGATCTTTTGAAATTACTGTCTTTGGAGACTCTTTTTCTCCAGGACTCTGCTTTTACAGCTTGTTTCCAGTGTTCCCATTTCAGTTATTTAGTATGTGACAAGCGTGTGATAAGAATATGTCAAGGGTCATTTTGCTAAGTGTTTGTCCTTTGACCATACCACACAGACACAAGTGAAACTGCAGATCTTTTGCCAGTGTTGGGTTTCATTATTAAACTGGCCACTCCTGGGGTATGTTTTCTTTGGAGATGAGTTTCCTAGCGGGAACAAAAAATACAGATAACCCACACTCCCCTCCCCCCATTAATCCTCCCTTTGAATTCTTTTCAGTTATTGTTGGGGAGGCACATTTTGGGCTTATTAGAAGGTCTGAGATTGATCAACTTCACTGTGATATTTTGAGTCTTAAACAAAAGAAGTGTATGAAAACATTTCCTAGGAGTTTTTTTTAATCACTTATGATAACTATAGAAGACAAACAGAAACACTTTAAAAATCCAAAAGCAATGGAATTTGTGCTTTTGGCAGGCATTTCTAGCAATAGTTGCTTATTGAGATGGTTAACAAAATGATTTAGAGATAAACACTCTCTTCTGCCTTCCAGAAACTCTATAAATGGAACCCCCACCATGATGGTGAATTGAATATAAGTGTTAATTGCCCTCCACCCTTCTCTGTTTGAAAATATTCCAGGATTAGACAAAGGAAAAGCCCACAGAAGGCACTTGACCTGCCAAGACCTACACAATTCCGTGATGCCACCATTTAGCTGCTTTTCTTAAGGAACACAGTAGATGGTGATAGGTGGGCAGCACCTGACAATTTTCTGCCACAGCTAGCAGACAAGATTATTATTAACCTTTATTTATATAGCACTGTAAATTTACACAGCACTGTACATACAATCATTTAATTAGACGGTTCCCTGCCTTCATGCTTACAATCTAAAGAGACACAACACAGAAGGAGAAGGGAATGGTAGTGAGGAAGGGGATCAAATCCAGCAGTTCTTCACTCCCTCTGAGGCCTGGACCAAGGCAGATGGACTGGAGGGAGAGCACAGCTTCTTAATACATAATTAGGGCACAGCATCCTGGGGCAGAGAAGGGCACTTGCCTGGGAACACTTCCCTAAACAATATAGTCTCAATTTTGAAAGTGGTTAGAGAAGTGATGAGGCACACATGTGGGGGAAGAGGGTTCCAGGAGTCAGGGGCAACAAGTGAGAAGGGATGAATCTGGGACAGGGCAGTGGAAATCCTAGGCTGGGACAGGAGACCTTGACTACCAGAACGGAGGGTACGAGAAGGAGTGTGAGGGGAAAGAAGTTCAGACAAGTAAGGAGGGGCCAGTCCGTGGAGGGCTTTGAAAGTCTATAACAAAAGCTTGTACTGAATGTGGAAGGGGAAGGGGAGCCAATGAAGGGAGAATGAAAGAGGAGAAACATGGTCAAAATGGCGAGCAGATGTGATAATACGTGCAGCTGAGTTCTGGACAGAGATTAAAGGTTGGAGGTGAGAGAGAGGAAGCCCTGTCAGAAGAAGGTTACAATAATCTAGTCGTGAGACCACTAGGGCATGGACCAGAGTCTTGGCAGTAGAGGCTGAGAGGAATGGATGGATTTTAGCAATGTTGTAAAGAAAGAATCTACAGGTCTTGGCGGTGGTCTGAATCTGGGGAATAAACGACAAAGAGGAATAAAAAATGAAACCAAGACTGCAGGGTTGCTGAACCAGTTGAATAGAAGTGTCGTCAACAGAGACAGAGAAGGAGTATTGAAGGGTGGGCATTGAAGGATGGTACCTTCTCCTTCATTTCATGTACAGAAATGGATTGGACTTCAGTTGAATATTGGCAATGGGACAGCATTGTCCAGCATACAGGAGGGCAATAGTTCAGTTTAGGGTAATGCTTCCCAGGCTATTTGAAATGAGAGACTGACCATCATCATCAACAATATCATCATCCAGTGTACTGGCAGCCAATGGCTCATCAACTGTTACAGGAACAGTATAGGCCAAGGAGTAAATATAGAGATGTGCTTCAGTAGAGAAAAATAGCCAGTGAGTTCAGGAAAAACAGCCAGAGAATTGCTCTTGCTGCTCCATAGCATCTGCCACCTAGAGCAGTTGAAGCTTTGGTGGCAACACAGTTGGGAGGAAACTTTTGTGCACCAGACACAGCTGTTAACTGGCCCTGCCCTCATAATGAAAAATGGCTTCTTTAATTTTGTGTGTTTGAAGACAAACTTCCCAAAAGATATGTTTATGAGGCAGTCTGAAGCTTTCTCAGTGAACTGAATATTTACTCATGCATAAGCCCCATTGAGTTTGATATGGTCTTCTCACAAAGAAATGTACATTGGCTTTGAGCTTTAATAGCTGGTTTAATGGAACTCTTGCAGAGGGGAAATCAACAAATATACAAAGAGGCAATTGATATAGCAATGCAAAGGTTGTTAATTCTAACAATTGTTCCAAGGAATGGTAGAATATCTGTGAATAAGCTCTCACAGCTTCTTGTGCTCAAGAAAAGCTCTGTTTTATAACCTATGCAAGGAAGAAGGGAACCTTTAGAGAAGGGCATGCCTTAAATAAACCAATCTGAATATTTAAAAACAGAATTCTTAGTGCTCAGCATTCCACCAACTACTTAAAACAACTGAGCTGGTATCCATTTTGACTTGAATATAAATAGTCCCTGGAGGGTATTTAAGTTAATGAGCTATTTATTTTATTCAATTGCACTTTGAATTGTTATTAGCTTCTCCTCAGGAGATAATTCATTCTGGGCTGATGCATGCTTATTTCTCAGTTTATTATATCTGGTTATCATATATTCACTAATCCTTATGTTTTAATTAGTAACTGTTGAACTCAGGATAATTTATTTTTATGGGATTTTTCAAATTATTGGAACACTTCCCTAAGTTACATTTTCTTGAGGGAAAATACTTTTGAAAGTAGGAGACGGAACTTGATGACTCTGATTCTAAGCACATCTGCAGACAGAGCTCCTAAATCCATTATTTTGCACACAGAGGAATTTTTCTTTGCAGATTTTCATAGTCCACAAACACTGCCACTGTCTGAATATAGGCTGTGTCCGTACTAAGCTGAGCTCTCCTTGTATGTACAAGCTACTGCTTCTACCAAGAGTTTTGCAGAAACTAGCTACAGATCACTAGGTTTGTTTGTTTTGGTTTGGTTTTTTGTAAGTAAATATTGTTCAGTACTGACAGTTCAACTAAGTTGTATTACATTTGTAACTCCGTAAAGTATAACGTTGTTACCTTTGCAGCAGCTTCTGTAGATCTCACTTACTTTTATAATTATGGAGCTATAGCCTCACTAAATGAGGAAAAAGGAATATTGCATAGTTCAAGCACTAGATGCTACTGCACCTCATTCTAATGCCTCATGTTCTATGATTTCTGTTTAGCTGATAATAAAAATGTGCTTTGCAAAAAAGAGCTCTGGCTTCTAGCATTAACAATGGTGTTAAAAACAATTATTTCACTTACTTTTGGGAAACAAGAAAGAGAAATGTGCTTTTTAATCATTATAATTTTAACAGTAGCCATCCACTGTTTATGTCTTTGAACTAGAACTGTAACAAATTTATTACTTTCTAAACTCTGTCTATAATGCCTGGAAAGGGCTAGTTAAAGACACAAAGCTAGTTCAGCTCTGCAATAGTAACCTGAGAGGCTGTCTACTTTCATGGAGATCTGATGTGGGTTATCTGTCTGTGTTTAAACTGTGGAGTTTATCACACAGGAGGGAAGTGCCCAAATCCTATGGATAAATGGGGATTAAACCCGGGAATATCATGCAAGAGTGGGATTGTTTTCAGATAATGTCACACAACTTGGACATTAACCTATACAGAAAGCCACAAAATCACACCACTTTCTAACTTCAGGAAAACCCTGAAGTTAAAAAGCAGCATGATTTTGCAGCTTTCTGAATGGGTTAGTGCTGGGTTAATGTCAAAATCACCCAACATGTCTGAAAACAATCCTGCTCTTGTGGGATATTCCCAGGATTTAAACCTTGTTTATCCACTGGATTTGGTGATTTGCCTCCCACGCCATAAATTCATGTGACTTCATATATGCATGCCCTTTATATTGGTAAAGAAAGAAAGTACACTCAGCCCTCTACATTTGCAACTTTGACTTTTGTGGATTTGATTATTCATGGATGAATATGTTACCTCTAGGAATCTCTAGTTATTCCAGAGTGATTCTATGGGCAATATCTGCCAGAAGTCATGCTGAGGGACCTAGAAATTCCTAAAGAGAATATTTCTCTAGGCATTGGTAGGTCCTCCAGAACAATTCTATGCTCAACTTTTGGCAGAGGTTGACCATGAAGTTGTAATGAAGGACCTAGAGATTCCTAGAAAGATATTTGCTCACATTTAAAAAGAAAACAGTGGGGTTTTTTATTTATTTATAGTTTTTCCACTTGCACAAGAGTCTTGTCTCCATAATACCAGTGAATGTGGATAGCCCACTTTATAGCAAAATGACAATAAACTTCTCATGACCTTCCACAAGTAACAAAATTTGTGTAATACCACCATGCCTGGAACTTTTCACTGAAGGAGGATATGTGTCCCAGTGTCAGTAATGTGTTAACTGAATTTGTTTCAAACTTCCATTCATTTTTGTCTTTATGACACTGGAAGTCTGGCATACTCTGTTCATCTATATTTTCTTCTCCCAACAGTCATTTTATTATATGTATTCAAACTTTCATCGTAAGATCTAAGGTAGTGTAAAAGCTGATATCAACTTTTTAAACAGTATGATTTTTGACACAATAAAATAATTTGAATATGTACTGAAACTCTGAATTTAGACCACGGATTTTAGATCTTGTTACCTTTGATCTGTAACAGCAAAAGACTGGAAACAGCATCCTTCATCAGTAGTATTATTCTGTGGGCTTTTTCCCACCACTTGAAAGATTTTGAAATTTTGCATGTAATTTAGAAGTAGTTATGGTTATGAGCATGGGTTATGATATTTTACAGTACCATAAATCCAAGAAAGAATGGTCTACAGATTATTTTGAATTCTTTGGAAGGTGTGACATTAAAAGGTCATATTGACATAGCTTTATATGGTTTGTGAAACTCTATGCACTGCTTTTATAAGCTGTAAGCAATTCTCAATCTATCTATATTTTAGTGTAATTAGATAATGTTCTTTAGGGGTGTAGCCACACTGCAGAATTAAAGCAGTAAATCCAGCTGCATGGAATCCTGGGATTTGTAGTTTGGCGAGGCACTAGAGCTCTGAAAAAACAGACTGAATACCTCAGCATACTTCAAATCCCAGGATTCTTTAGGCTAGAATCATGGCAGTTAAAGTGGTATCAGAGTGTTTTAATTCTGCAGTGTTGCTACACTCTAGGTCCTAGGGCCTAGGAGAAGTGCCTAGGAACTTTGTACATATTCTGTAGTGCTGGGAAAAAAATTTCAGACTGAACAGCCATTTCACTGCATGATACTATCTTCTGATCATAATTACACTGCTAAATATAGAGAGCTTGTCATTTTAAGGCTTTTGAACAAATAACTGATGACACTAAAATCTATTACAACTCTAAGGTCTTAGGAAATGTTGGAGTGGATCTATCATCGTCAGGAAATTGAGAGATGTGTGTGTGTCATTACACATTCCATCGAATTGAAGGATCAATAATTTCCTCCTTAGTTTTCAGAGCAACAATGCCAAAAAGCAGGCTTCCTTTGTCTTTACCATAAGAAAAAAGAAAGAAAATAGATGCTTTCATTCTGGATGATCCAAGGGATTTGGAAGGTCCAAAAATCATTTAGCCAAGTTCCCTGCCCTCAATCAGGATATATACGCCTAAACAATTCCTGTTAGTGACTGTCCAACTGGTTTTTGAAAGCATCTGATCTCCTGCACATAATAAATTGCTACAAGCATCTTAAGTAGATTTCACCATAAGAAAACTAATCTTATGGATGAGACATTTCTCCAATGTTTAATCCACATGCACCAGAATTAAACTTTGAACTGTTATGGAGTATTTTTCTGATCTGAATGAGAATTCCAATGTATTATGGGTTAGCAATAAAGTTGTGTTGTGGCTGGGGTTAGGCTTGGTGGTAGGGTTCTATTTTTTACTTCTTGTATTTCCTGAAGCCAGTGAGAATTCCAGTGTCTCCTTTTGGAATGGGGCAAACCAGAGTATGATACATCTACATTTAATCATCAGGGTTTGTCAAAAAAACTTATGTGCCAAGTGGCTGGAACTCGGGGATATTGTTTAGAATTCTTCAGCTGACCATATGAAGAATGTCTACATTGTAGGTCTAGTTCTCTGTGGATTCTTCAACAAAATATGACTCTAGAGGATTAGACTGTCCCATCCTTGAGACATAAGGTTAAGCTTAAAACAGTCTAACACACGTGTGTGTATCTGTGTCCCGGACTGTGGCCAGCACACACCAACAAAGCTGATAAGGCTGTTTGACAAACCTGAATCTTGTTCCAAAGAGTAGTCCAAAAGCCAGAGCTGAGGTAAGGATTGGAGAAAGCAACAAAGTCAGTCCATTCCAAGGTCAGGGCAAGGCGAAAACAGCAAAGGTCCAAAAACGTTCCAAGGTCAAGGCAAGACTAGAAATCCAAATGCACAAAGCCAGCACACAGTCACACCAAGAGACTTACAATAAGTTCTGGTAAAGGGATGGCATCCCACAGGTGTTTTAGTAGCCGACACCCTGCCTGGTATCAGATGAGCCTTATTAAGAGCTTGTTTCTCAGCCAGCCTGCGAGATTGACGGACACAAGCACTTTCAGCCCTTTGCTCCTTAAAGGAGGGAACCTCCAAGCCAGATTCCTCCCTGGAGCCCACACTCATCTGCTGAGCCCCTGAAGGGAGCTCCACAGTGCCAGAGCCTGGCTGTGCTTCCATTCCTGGAGCTGGATTGTCAGGGCTATGGTCTGGCATGGCAGAACTGGGACCTGGCCTAGCCTCCAATTCCTCTTGCTCCTGAGGAGCCATGTCCTCCTCCTCATCTTCTGACTCCAACTCTTGGCTGGCCATGACAATCTGTGTCTGTGTGTTTGTTTACTACTACATATTGAAACTTCTTGTCCTACGGTATACTATATATACACTTGTATAAATCTAGAAATCTAGGTCAAATATTGACCCCAAAACCATGAGTAAACTTCCCCATGGGTCAATGTGAGTACTGTAAGTTTGCAAGTTCTTAGGCATTGTTTTCCTTTGCTTTGTCATTTACATCATTTCTTAGATGCCCCTAAGTTTTACCCTCAACTTATCCATGGGTCATATTAAATTCCATAATTTTGGTCCAAAAAACTGCCTTTGACTTATACATGACGTTACCTTATAGTCGAGTATATACGATAATCAGCAGATCTGGCAATTAAAAGTTCACCTTTTTGCTAATATTCTTTTCTATATTTTAAATTTTAAAATAATTTTTCACATTCTGTCCCAAATATATAATTGAGTGAATTATTATTGAGTTTCACATCATATACTTTGTTTGGTATCTCAGTTGGACTGAGGCACATCCAATTTGTTAAAACTGATATTTAAAAGCCATTTGTGGTTGACAATTGACAATTAAATATAAGTAAACTTTATAAAGAAACTTTAAATTCCAGTGAATTTCTGGTCCCAGTTCTGTCTGTCAAGTTCTGTCAATTGTGTTAAGATCCAAATACATTGGCATAGCTTTTCTTCACCTCGGCTTAACAAAGCCCCAGCAATCCTACACTTTTTTCTTAAACATTAAGCTCATTGCTAGAGGATAGATTTTGCCTATAAAAACCCTAAGATTTGACCACTTGGTGTGCTATTACCAGAATACAGCCCAGTCCATGCCAGACTGAACTCTGATCTTAGCTTCCTTTGCCATTCCTTGGTATCCAACTCCCAGAGAAGCCTTTGGAGGCACGTATTTTCCGTAGTGGTGCCTCTCTCAACCTATCTCCTGATTTTCCTCCTTTACTTTCTGCAAGCATTGAGTGTGTGCGGGTGAGCATGTGCCCTGTTGCTGTGTGTGTGTTCCCCCATTAATGAACTTTAGATATTAATTGGAAATAGTCTGTTTCGGTGTCATCTCTCAAGGGATTCTTTGGCCCTTTGATATGCACAATAGGATGTGATCTCAAGGGGTGTTGTTAAGGGCCCACTCTCACAATATACAGCTAATTAAAATTCCCCAAATTAGATCCTTCCTAACAATCACTTCATGTCATTCAGCAAAGCCATGGTTCCAGCTTTTGCTATCCTGGGACTTGTAGCCTGGTGAAATATTTTAGTTTCTCATGTCCACTTCTCATAATGACAGCAGTAAAGCACTCTAGAAGAACATTCTAAGTAACTCACACAACTACAGATCTCAGGATTCCATATGATGCAGCCATTGCAATTCAAGTGCAATGCTACCTTGTGCAGTGTGGATACATCCTCATTTCTGGTCCTGAGCAGCATGAAGAAAGAGAGAAAGCAACACATTTGCAGAATCAATGACACATTCATTTAACATTTATTTGGAACTGTGAAGTAGTATCACTTCCTTATCTGCATTTTCCTGGAAAAGATTGTTTACATGTAAAGTCAGAAAATGGCACACGTAAGGAATCTCAAAGGGGTGGGATATAAATAAATTTTATTATTATTATTACCATATGCTTTGCCTTTCAGCTTTTTGCTATATGAAAACCCAAACCAAATATCTGAGCAGAATATTTCTTTTCTCATTACCTACCTCATAACTGCTTAAACAGAGATTCACTGTAAAGGTTTAACAAACGTGTTGTCTATGAGGAAAAGATATTGCTTAACTTTGTAGTTCATTTTCCAGAGTTAGCATAAACACAGTCATATATTGAAACCTGTCCAACCTGTTTTACAGTGTTTGGGTAGCACATGTTTAAATGTACGTGTTGTAAGAGGTTTGAAAGGCTTTACTAGGGCTGCTGCTGTTATTATTGTTGTTTTAGCAGAGACAGGTGCAGGAGTTTAAAAGTTTTGTCTCCAATTCTGCACTCACATACCTGGGAGTAAACACCATTGATTTCAATATAGCTTACTTCTAAGTAGATGCACATGGGGTTGTGTTGTTATAACCTGTCTCAGAGGAAGTCAAACTACTGAAATAAAACATTTGAAAGAAAATTGCTTGATCACATTTGTTTTTAAGTTATATGGGTTGTAAGTATTATTTATTAACTGCTTCAAGGTTTTTCCTGTTCCTTTAGATTTTAACCCAGTTGTACACATTATTTACGCTTTGATTCTGGCATATTAGAAACAAGCCCTCGACCATTTAGTGAAACTCACTTCCTCTTAAGTGTTTACAGGATTGTAGCCTTAGGTTAGATTGTCATTGCCTTCCTTTTTCTTACCTCTGCCTTGGGTTCCCAATGGGGTCCCATCTTTACCCATCATTTTTCCTCCATTGAGATGTATGTTTCTAGGCATACTCTGATACTTCTTCACATACCAGTGATTAGCAGATTTCATGGATACAAGATCTGGCCCAATTTTTCATCTTCACTTTTCAACATCCCACTTAAGAAAAGCTTGGGGTACGGAAAGCTTGCACACTTTGTATTGTGTTCATCATTTCAACTCCCTGTGCATTTTGTTTTGCATTTGCTTTGTTATTAGTAGTTTTACTGCTGACCTTGTCATCCATAGACAATAGTGTAGTCTTCCCGGCTGGTTGGTTTAATTCTACTTTTCTGCATCCATGCAACTGGCAAAGCACTTTACTTTCTTAATTAGACCATTTGTCTTTTGTATAGTGCAATTTTGTGCAATGCAGTGGGTGAGGCAATTTACAGACATTATTTCATTAATTTCACGCAACATTTTGGTGAGATAAGGTAAATAACCAACTTTACAGATTGGAAGCTAGGATTGAAAGATGCTGAAGATGCTTCACTTTGATGGGACCGGAACCAAATCTTTTTCATCCTATAATCCCTTGACCACATTGGCCTAAATCCAGTTGTATGAACTAGAGTAGAGCCACTAGATCTATGAGAACTTGGTAAAAAAAAAAAAAGCACCTATGTAATTGTCAATAATTCAATAACTCAAATTTATTTTGCAAATTTGTTTTAAGGCACAATTTGTTTTAGGGCATAATCACTTTTTATTTGTCTACTAACTGAGATTTTTGTTGTTGTTGTGTGCCTTCAAGTCATTTCCGACTTATCCAGACCCTAAGGCGAACCTATCATAGCATTTTCTGGGAAAATATTTGGATAACTATATTTATTTATAGGAACAGTGTCATATTAAATTAATTAATGCTCACTCCATTGTGATTATCAATGTACCTGCCTGTGTAGACAATGTACTGCATATGTACTACCTGGCTGTGTAGACATATACTGCTTCCTCTCTCTGTCACTCTCTTTCTTCCTGCCCCACATTTCATGAGAAAGCAGATTTCTTCTTCATAAAGCCAAATCATGCTCTTTTTTTCTTATGGTATGTCCACATAGCTTCCATTCTGGCTGTAGAGCACACAGCCCTGAATAAGAAATGGAATTTTCCTTTCCAAGACATCCATGGTCTTAAAGAGAAAATGGAAAAGAAAAAAAAAAGAATGTCATATCTCTGCACAGTTTCTGTCACTCCTCATGACAGCTAAGACTGAGAAACTGAGCAAAGGACCAGAATAGGGTAAAACTAACCTGCTTGTTAGGCAGTTTGAGCACATCAAATTCCCCCCCCCCCCCCAAATATGTAGAGTATAGATGTGACTTTATCTGTTCACATAATCCCGTTAAAATTACTGTTGCCAAAAATGCTCAGAGTGCATTCCCTCAGCTAAAAAGCATGGGAAGTCAGGAGAGAATAATACCTCTTCCCCACACTTAATATCAGACATGTTGCTCATAACAGGCTGTGATTACATACAGCCCATGTAACACTATTCTTATTTTCTCTTTTCTTGAGTATGATGAATAAATAATCACAGTCAATGTAATAAAGTATGTACAGATTGGAATAAAGAAGGATAAAACTGACGTTCAGTTTCATATTCCATTTTTGAATCCCCCAGTGACATGGCAATGACAGCACAGTTCAGTAATGCATCTTGTGTGCAGTACATGGTTTCATAAACAAGGCAAGACTGTACCAAATTTAAGTGCATATCTTGTTGTTTCCCACGTATAATAATCTTAGGAAAACTTTTGCATTTGGAGAATTGTTGAATCTTGAAATATTATAGGTTTCAAAAACTGAGTAGATTGTCTCTAAAACCAGCAGGAATATCACCATACATTCTTGGAAGTTGATCCATAGAGCCAAGATGAGTTTCTGTTTCTAAAATGCTGTTTGGCATTTTATAAAATTACTAGGTGGAGCTATGCTGCATAAACATGAAAACCACTAATCTAACAAAGATGTAGCGCCCACCCCACCCCACTCGCACTGGGTACAATTACCTCATTTACTATTGCATCATGTTCAGTGTATGTCAAAATGAGGATGCCCAGCTATGTTTTTCACTTATCTAGGCCATGAAATACAATGTGAACTGAATTTAGGCTTTTGCCTTTTACTGCTCCCAAGAAGCAATACAGAATTCAAAATACAAGGGATAGAATTCTATTAATTAGTACTAACTAGAGTAGACCCATTCAATCAATTGTTGAATGGTAAGTCAAGTCAACATATAGGTAAGTTCAAATGATTCAATTGGTCTATTCTAGTTGGAACGAAGAATAGGATTTGGTGTTAAGATGAAATTTTATTGACTCATTTAGTACATTTATATCTCACTATGTACCAGTGTGATTTATTATATGTGTACCCTACCATCATGACACTCTTCTGGGCACCCCTCTGAAGTCTTGTGGCATTATAAATACTAATAAATGTATCTTCTAAGGTGGTAGTTCCCAAACTTTGGCCCTCCAGATGTTTTGGACTTTGCCTCCCAGAATTCCTAACTCTTGGCCAAGCTGGCTGGGGCGTATCGGAGTTTAAACCCAAACACCTAGACAACCAGAGTTTGGGAACCACTGTTAAGATATCTAAGATATAAAAACTTAGTCCATGCCAAATTTGTTAGTTTTTATGGAACTCTTTGTTTATGGAAACTAGAGATTGATGTCAGATTACAAAATGCTGAAGATACACATCTGCTTTACTTTTTGCTTAGTAACTAAAATTCATCATCAGTCTAATTTGGAAAACCACAAGCTCTTATTGTAATGTACTGAGCTTTTCTTTCTGAAGACCTTAGAAAAAAGTAACACTAAATATAAAACCCTTAACAACTGTTTGTTTTGTCTGGTGCAGAAGAAGAGCTAAAGAAGGGCTTAAGCACAGTGCATGTCTTTGTAAAGGGTAAACAGTACTTTCAATTGTACTTTCGGGGTGGGAGGGGAGGAGATGACATGTATCTACCATTTCCCCTGTAATTTTATCAAGAAAACAGCTCAGAGTTGGCAGGTAAAAGTTGCAGGTTTATTTACAGTAACCAATGATTTCAAAAGATGCCAGATCTCATTCACATAGGAGTTATCACTGATTCAACAGAAATGGAAGCATTTTAGCTCTCATCAGTAGAAGCCATCTACCACAACAAGTGACTATTATTACCTTTTTGTTAACAGGGAGAGAAAAAATACACAGCCTTGTAAATTACAACCAAATCCATTGACTGAAGTAAAGAGGCAGAAAGAATTTTGGTTTTATTGTGTAAGGCTGAGACTAGGAAACAATAGACTTTGCCAAGTCAGTAAACCCATTAGTAATCATGAGACATTTTCTCTCCAGATCAATGATTACCAAACTTTGGTCCTCTAAGAGTTTTGGACTTCATGTCCCAGAAGCCCCAGCCAGCTTGGCTAAGAGTCAGACATTCTAGGACCTAAAGTCCAAAACATCTGGATGACCAAAATTAGGGAACCACTGCTTCAGAGGGATGTTTTTCATCAACATATTTTAAACAGAATCTCATCCTGCAAGAATTCTGTTCCTATCTGCATACTTGGATTAGGCAAACTCCTAACCCTTCCAGGACAAATATAATCATGTAAATCATGTAAACATATGTAAGATCATGTAAATATATGATTTTGTTGTTAACTGCCCTTGAGTCGATCTCAGCTCATGGCAACCCTATGGATGAGACATCTCCAAGAACCTCTGTCCACATACTCATGACCTCATTAATAGAGTCCATCCATCTGGCATTGGCCTTCCTCTCTTTCTACTTCTCTCCACCTTTCCCAACATTATTGACTTTTCCAATGAGTCCATACTTCTCATGATGTGTTCAAAGTACAACAGCCTTGGTTTGGTCATCTTGTCTTCCAGGGAGTTTTCTGGCTTGATCTGCTCTAGGACCCATTTGTCTGCATATCTCAGATTGTTGATATTCCTTCCTCCTGTTTTCACTCCTCCTTCTTTTGTGTCCAAGCCTGTTTTTCTTATAACATGTTTGTCCTTTTAGCTGTCCGTGAAATCCTCAGCACTCTTCTCCTGCACCACATTTCAAATGGATTTACGTCCTATCTTCGTTCTTAACTGTCCAGCTCTCACATCCATACATGGTAATAGGGAATACAATGTACGATTGTATGATTCTAACTTTTGTGCTGAGTTGTATATCTTTGCATTTTAGGCCCCATCCCAGTGCTTCTCTAGGCCATGGAGAAGCGGCAAAATGCAGCTTCTCTGTGTCCTGGCAGTGGGGTGCAGCAGGTGGCCTGGGTGCCCTCTGCACCCCTCTATCCCAGGCAGTTCTGAGGGGAGAAAGGGGTCACCGTCCTTGGCGTGGCCATGTAAAAGACCAGCCTCGAAAAGGAGCTCCATTTTGGAGCTCCTTTTGGTGCCACCAAAAGGGTGCCCAAGGCGCCCTCCAGCGGGACCATGACGCCAGGCATGTGCTGCGTTGTTCTGTTGTCCTTAGCAGGTATTCCAGGTCTGTGAGGTTTTCTACTAGTACTGTGGTGTCATCTGCATATCTTAGATTGTTGATATTCCTTCCTCCTATTTTCACTCCTTCTTTTGTGTCCAAGCCTGTTTTTCTTATAATATGTTCTGCATACAAGTTGAACAGATAGGGTGAGAGGATACAGCTTTGCCTGACCCCTTTGCCAATTGGGAACCTTTCTATTTCTTCTTGTTCTGTTCTGACAGTAGCCTCTTGTCCTGAGTACAGATTCCTCACCAGGACTATCAGAGTGCTGGCACTCCTATATCTTTAAGGGCATTCCATATTGCTAATTAATTGTGAAATCCATTCAGATTTTTTTCAGGCTTCAGTTCTCATTTTACAGATTGTATCCAGTTATGGATATCGGGAAATCTAGGTTTTAGAGCAGAAGTGTGGCGGGATGGCTGATGCTATTGGTTCTCTTTCTAAATCACAGAGTGGAAAGAGGTTCCATAAAGCAGATTTGTTATTTCCAGTCTATGAAAATGTAATAAAAGCTCGTGTGTCTAGCACAGCTCCAAGATCAAGAAGCCTAGACACTGGGAACTTGACATGGATATTAAGAGAACCCGAAGGTATGCATTTTAAGTCTATTTTGTTTTTAAGTGGTTTGATGCATTTTAGTTAATTAAAATGTGTCTGTAGCCTGCAGTACCATTTTTAAGCAGTAGGCATCTTTAATCCTCCAAAAAGAACCAAGGGCTGGCAGATTAATTTCTTCTACAGGCTTCTATGTAATGCCAATTTATCCTTCCCTTTGCAGGGTCCAGAACTCTTCAAATAGTTGAAAACAGGATGTGAGAGACAATTCCTGCTGCCTGTTACCTGGGGAAGCAGGAGGAGAGAGAAAATCAGGCTGAATAAGCAGGGAGGGAGAAGCAATTATTTAAAAACCTAGAAAAAAAAGGCAAGGAAAGAACAGAAGGAAAGGGAACTCACAGCACCAGGTGAGAATAAGGACAAAAGGATTTCTTGTTCAGATGAGGCTATTTCTTCAGCTAAATAATATAAAAGAAATGAATAAATATAGAACAAGACCTGTGTCACAAGAAAAACGTAATTGTCGTTTATAGAGAATAACTCCAGATGAAGTGGGAAATCCACTCACACAAGTTTTTTATTTTACTTTTTTCTGCCAGTCTGCATTTCAGCATTTACCTAGAAAAGTGTGATACCTTTAAGAATATGTCATAGGATCACAGCATTGGAAGAGACCACAAGGGCCATCCAATCCAACCTCCTGCCATGCAGGAAGACACAATCATAGCAATGTGACATAGGTTGTTGTTGCTGCTGCTGCTGCTGCTGTGTGCCTTCAAGTCGTTTCCCATTTATGGCTACCCATAAGATTTTCTTGGCAAGTTTCTTCAGAGTGGGTTTGCCACTGCCATTCTTTGAGACTGAGAGAGTGTGACTTGCCCAAGATCATCCACCAACTTCCCATGGCTGAGTGGAATTTCTCCACAGTTGTAGCTCAAGGCTCAAACCACTACACCATGGTGACTCTCATACTGAACTTTACTGATAACAAATATTATTGCAGGGCTTTCTTGGCAAGATACGTTCAGAAGGGACATATCTTTTATACGATAACGTTTTACAAATGTTATACTGTAAAAAAGCCAGAGGGAGGCAAGAGCAACCTTCTTCCCCGCCCCTCTGAACGCATCTTGCCAAGAAAATCCTGTGACCTTAGGATCGCCATAAGTCAGAAACAACTTGAAGGCACATAACAAATTATGCTCTAAGCCTTGTTCATGACTTAGTTAATTGTGTCATCAACTATTTCAGTCTACTTATCAGCAAAATTATTTTTGCCAGCCAGTGTCTGCTCTGATCAACACATGAAAGCACATCCCAGTCACCTCCTTAGCTGAACAAGCACTCGTTTAAAACAAACAAAAAACAAAAATCTTGGTGCAGTACTGTTGACCTTGAACTACTGTTCATTTGATGATTTTGGACAAACTGATAGTCTTCTTGTTTTATGTTGTTATTTTTATTCATTTACATAAATAAATTCCTTTTCCTTCTACCTGAAAGTTGCTCAGGCTAGCCTACCCAGCTGGCAACCAGTGTGTTTGTAGCTTAGCTTTGAAACCTAAAATATCACACACACACACAAAGTGCTAAGTTCTTTTGACTATGGCTGCATCCACACTTGTGAAATAATCCGGTTTGACACCACTTTAACTGCCATGGCTTAATGCTATGGAATTCTTGGGACTGTAGTTGGTTGTGCCACCAGAGCTCCATGTGCCAAGAAACAACCAATTACAGTTCCCAGAATTCCATAGCTTTGAGCCGTGGCAGTTATAGTGGTGTCAAACCGGATTATTTCTGCATTGTGGATGGGTGGTACGTGTTAAGTACCATCCCCATGTTCAAAGACTGGCAGACCTACATGTAGCTTAGCCATGAAACCGTGTGTGTGTGTGTGCATGAATAAATGTGTGTGTGTGTATGAATAAATATAAATATATAAAATATAAAAGTGCTCATTTGCTTTGACCATGTGTTAAGTGACATCCCCATGTTCAAAAGCTACCAGCTGTACATTTGCAGGGACTGATGGATGTAATTATGATTCTTGCAGTGACCATTGAATCCTGGCACACTCCTCTTCAAAATTTAAAACTGTGCATGAGACTAACTGTGTGTAAAGTGAGATGGTTGCTTACTGCCTGTCTTTGTTATACATGCTGGGAGTATTCCTTCTTCCTTCCCAGGCTAGATCTCTCTTGTTCCTAGGGGCCTGTGTTGGGAGAGATGAGAGCCTCCCTTTTGGCTGACAGAGTGTGGCTCTGGGGGGTGTAAGTTGTGCATGCGCATTAAGCCACAGAGCCAGGGGATGCTTATCTCCACTGATTGCGCTTGCTGTCAGGGAAGAAAAGAGAGGAGTGGCTGAATGTGCCTCACCACATTTCTTTTTTGATAAAGGCTACATGCAATAATAATACTTAAAGACACTTAGGACTTTATCACACAACGGGAATTAGAAGTATAACCCAGCGGCATTCCGAACGCAATCATGGGGTTTCACGTTATTGTGTGATAGGCTATCACATACGATCGCTGGCAGTCAGCAATCCAAAAGTAAGCAAATTTGGTGAACTAGTGGATTCACAAATGTTTTCCTGGGCTATCTTTTCTTTTCAATCTTTTCAAAATTGAGTGGAACTCCTCCCATATGATAACCTTTCACATAAATGCATTCATTTCTGAATTGACCTCACAATCTTTTCTTTTCAAAATTGAGGGGAATCCCTCCCATGCGATAAGGTCCTTAGGCTGTATAAATAATCCAGTTTGACACCATTTTAACTGCCATAGCTCCATGCTGTGGAATTCTGGGAACTGTAGTTGGTTGTGGCATCAGAGCTCCCTGACAGGGAAGGCAAAATGTCTTACAAAACTACAGTTCCCAGAATCCCATGGCATGGAAACATGGCCGTTAAAAGTGGTGTCAAACCAGACTACTTATGCAGTGCGCATGTACACTGGAGAGAAGACAACCCGGTTTGGCCCAGATTTAAATCTTTTCTGGCTCTCAAAGCTATATGTAATCCTGGGAGCTGAAGTTTGTTGTGTGTGTGTGTGTGTGTGTGTGGCAAACTCCAGCTCCCAGAATTCCACAGCCTTGAGCCAGAAAAAGAGTTAAAGCCAGGCCAAACTGGGTTATTAACCCTCTAAACTCTCCGGCTTAACGGACCCCTGTTGCCACTGCCTACGCTGCCCAAAGAAAAATTTGGATTTATTGTATTTTGCTGCTTAAATTGCTATTTTTAATTCTGTGTTAGTTTAATTTAATTTTAACGGGTGGGACGGTTAGGGGGATTGGGTTGAAGGAATGTTTTTAACTGTTTAAAATCCTGTGGTACACCGCCCTGGGTTGCTTTGCAGAGGGGTGGTTTAGAAATAATTAATAATAATAATAATAATAATAATAATTTATTCTCTCTCCAGTGTGGCTGCAGCCAAAGATGCCCTTAAGTGGGCCTGTTTTAGTTAATTGTGTGTGTGTGTGTGTGTGTGTGTGTGGTGTGTTTTTTTAGTGAGGGAACTAAAGCTGTGTAACCTAACCAAGCTCTGGGCTGGGTCAGGGATGACTGGAGTTTCTGTGCCAGTGAAGGAGGAGGGAGGGAATGAGTAAATAAAGTCAGTGAAGGTGGAGAAGAGAAGACTGAGAGAGATAAGGCAGAGGGAGGCCCAAGAGACCAGCAGCAGCAGCAGCTCCTCTTTCTCTCTGTTGGAGAAGAAGAAGAAGAGTACCATTGAGGGGAGGAACAACAACTAGGGAGGCAGCAGGCGGAAGTGACGGCCACTTCACCTGCTGGGCTCTTCTGAGGAGAATAAGGAGGAGGAGGACTCAGCAGGGGGGATCATTGCAAAGCAAGGACGACGCCTCCATCTGAGGGGAATTATTTCAGCCAGGAGTGACTTGTGTGAGTCTTCTCTTCCCCGCCATGGAGTCGCCCTGGACTCTCCTCCTTCCCCTCCTGCTCTTCATCTGGGCAGCAGCAGGTAAAAGAAAATAATAACAATAATAATAAAGGGGGGGGGGATCAAATAAAAGAGAGGGAAGGAAGAGGGAGGGGGAAAAGGGGGAGTAGAGTGGAAAAGGAGACTACTCCAGCCCTGCTCCCCCTTCCCTTTTGACCCCGGGGGGTAGTAAGGTAGGAGTTGTGGGGGAGCAATACAGTTGGTGGGGGTGGTGGAGGAGTGGGAGTAGTTGTAATGTTTTCTTTGCTTTATCTTTCTTTCTTTGTTCCCTCACTTTTTCTGTCCTCATTTCTTTCTTTCCTTCTTTCTCTTTCTCCCGTCATTTCCCATCTCTTTCCTTCCCTCCCTTTCTTTCTCACTTCATTGTCTCTCTTTCTTTCCTTCTCCCTCCTCTCTTGCTTTTTCTTTCCTTCACTTTCTTTCTCCCTTGGTTTTCTCTCTTTCTTTCCTTCTCTTTCTTTTTCCCTTCATTTCCTCTCTTCTTTCCTTTCCTTTCCTTTCCCCTTCATTTTCTCTTTCTTTCCTTCTTTTTCTTTCTCCATTTTCTCTTTTTTCTTTCCTTCTCTTTCTTTCCTCCTCTTTCTTTCTTCTTTTCTCTCCTCCCTAATAATAATAATAATAATGATACAGTATATCCCACTTCCCTCCCAAATTGATTTACCTGTTTTCCATCCTCTCTCCCTTTTTCCTTCCCATTATATTATATTTATTTATATCCCGCTTCCCCCCCCCCCGAAGAAAAATTAGGACTTTATTTTTCCCCTTTTCTTCCTTCTTATTATATTCATTTGTATCTTGTTTCCCCTTTCCCCCAAATTGGGACTTTCCCCCAATTCCTATTATTATTATATTTATTTATATACCCCAGATTGGGTCTTTTCTTTTTTCCCCTTCCATGTTATTATATTAATGTCCTCTCCTTCCTTCCTTCTATTTATATCCCACCCCCCCACCCCCCAAATGGGTCTTTCTTTCTTTTATATCCCGCCCTCAAAATGGGTCTTTCTTTCTTCTTCCCTCCTTTCTTTCTTTCTTTCTTTCTTTCTCTTTTCCCAGAGGAGGAGGAGGAGGAGGAGGGAACAAAAGAGGGAGGCTTGGCTGGCTGATAGTCCTCCTCCTTTATATATTACTTATTAAAAGGAGTGGGGAGTAATAGTCCAAAAAGTAACGCAGTTACTTAAATAAAGTGTGTAATTCCCAGGATTGGGACAGGGAAGGTGGTGAGGAGCCAAAGGAGCGTGGGGCCGACTGATTTCTTCCGTTGGCGGTTTTTACACACAACAACAACCACAACCATCATCCCCATGTTTTGAGGGGCGCCTTGGTTCCTCCTCTCTCTGTTTCCATCCCTGCTGTGTGCAGCCCTTCCCCTGCTGGGAATGCCAGGAGGGGTTTTGAACTGTCTTTTCTTCTTTCTCTCTTTCTAGAGCCTTCTTTCTTTCTTTCTTTCTTTCTTTCTTTCTTTTATTCCTCTGGTGGTGATTCACCCAGGCAGAGGTGGAGGGCTTTATGGCGTTGCCTTTCTTCCCCATAACAAAGTCCTCAGGGGACATTTTGACCTTACTCCTACTACTCCCCAGCCCTGTTTTTTTGCAAGGAGTAAAGGAGTAAGAGGTTTGTGCAGGAGTAGGAATAAGGAGTAACAAAATATGTTCGTTACTCCTTATTCCTGTTATTATATTGTACATGCAAACGCACACACACACACACAAAACACCACCCCCAACAACCCAATTTTATTATATTGCACTGGGGAGGCAAAGGGAGACACACACACTCACAGCAACAGCAATGTTCATTGATTAGTCACTTGACCATATCAACAATAAAATACAAAATACATACGCCGATAAACATAATCACTATCTTAAAACTTGTGTAAAAATTGTATATATACATATATATATATATATATATATATTTCCCCAGGGCTGGGGAGTAGGAGTAAAGGAGTGAGAGGTTTTTACAGGAGAAGGAGTAACATTAAGGAGGGGAAAACAATCTTATTCCAGAATAAGGCAAGGAGTAATCCCAAAATCAGCCCTGCCAAAGCAAACAAACAAACACCCCCAAAAATGGGTGTTAGTTTCAAATCCCTTGGAGAAAGAAAAAGGGTTCCTTAAGCCTCAGCATGTAATCTACCCAATAAAACCATCTTAACACAGGCTGCAGCCCCTTAACCCTAACCCCATTGAAAGAGAGGGAGGAAATGTGCTGCAAAAAGACTAAAAATGTGTTGTTGTTTAGGGTGGGTCCAGACAACAACAGATAGAGATAGTAGTAAAGCCGGTAGTGCCAGAAGGGCTGCAAAAAGGGTGGGAGGAAGGGCAGCTTGTGGGATCGTGGCAGCAGCAAGCGTGGTCCTTTCTTTCTTTCTTTCTTTCTTTCTTTCTCCTCTTCCCTCCTTCAAGGTTTCAGTAATTGGATGGGTGGGGGATTTGCAGGGCTTATTTTGTGCTTTTCAGTTTAGGGCTCTTCTTAGGTTTGCTACAGAACTTTTTTTTCCCTCCCAAAGAAAGGCTGGAGAAATTAGCTGAGAGATCATCAGCAAGGTGGGAGGATTAAAAGCTGCAGTTTCATGCCTACTTCTATGTAGAAATGCATAAAGTTATTATTACAATATTGCTAGCGGAAAACATCATGGGCTTGGAACAGTTACTAAGGAAGGTCAAGAAAGAAAGTACAAAGGCAGGCTTGCTGTTGAACAAAAAGAAACCATGGAGGACCTACATCAACCTAGACAGTGAGGGAATTGACGTAGTTAAAGGCTTCTCATATCTCAGATCAAACATTGTAAAGAATGGACTACAGTCAATAGATAAGAAGATGAGGAATGGGAAGAGTCAGAGAAGATCTAAAGAATAAAGATATACAGTTGAGCACTAAAGTTAGAATCATCCAAGCCATGGTATTTCCAATCACTGTGATTGGATGGGAAAGCTGGAGAGTGAAGAAAGTGGATAGAACGAAAATCAACTCATTTGAGATGGAGAAGAGTGCTGGAGAAGAGTGCTGAAGATACTGTAGACAGCCGGAGAAGGACAAATGGGTCCTTGAACAGATGAAGCCTGAAATGCCCCTAGAAGCCAAGATGATCAAATTGAGACTGCTGTACTTTGGCCACATCATGGGAAGGCATGACTCATTTAAAAAGACAATAATTTTGGGAAAGGTTGAAGGTAGAAGAAAGGAAAACTGTACACCAGATCGCTAGATTCAGTTAGGGGGGTCATAGGCTTGAGTCTACAATACTTAAGCAGAGCAGTAAAAGACAGGGAGTCTTGAAGATGTTCATCTACAGGTTCGCCATGAGTCAAAGTTAATGAATATTACTGTTATTACTGTTAAAACAGCTCTGAAAGCTAAGTCTGATATACATTTTCACCCTATAAAGCCACATGTACTGTGTACACATTAAGTTTCCTTGTCTGGAATGCTTGGGACCAGAAATGTTTTGGATTTCTGATTTCCCCCCAGATTTTGGAATATATATCTTGGAGATGGGACCAAACATGAAATTCATTTATATTTCATACACACCTCTTAAATATAGCCTGAAGCTAATTTCATACATACTAATTTTTAAAATAATTTTGTGCATGAAACAATGTTTGCGTACATTGAACCATCAGAAGGTAAAAATGTCACTATGTTAAGCTACTCATGTGGACAATTTTGAATTTTGGAAAATTTTGGATTTTGGAATTCTAGATAAGGGATACTCAACCTGTAATAGAAAATTACTTCTTGTGTATTATTTCTAGATAGGAAGACACTGGATGCCAAACAGTTAAGACCAAGCACCATGCAGTTGAAATGTACCTTGATACACTTGGCAAGACTGGCAGGAAATATGTTGTGGTTGTTGTTAACTGTCCACAACTCATGGTGACCCTGTGGGCAAGCCATCTCCAAGACTCCCTGTCCTCCACTGCTCGCTTAACTCCTGTAACTTCATAACCTTGATCTCCCTATCTATCCAGCATGCAGTTTATCTCTCTTTCTACTTTACTTCACCTGCCCTGCCATTAGTGTCTTTTCTAATGAATCATGCCCTCTCATGATGTGCCCAAGGTACGATAGCCTCAGTTTGATCATCTTGGCTTCTAGAGAGATTACAGGCTTGATCTGTTCAAGGACCTATTTATTTGTCTTTTTGGCTGTCCATGGCATCCTCAGCATTCTCCAGCACCATATCTCAGATGAATTGATTTTCTTCCTGTCTGCTTTCTTCACTGTCCAGGTCTTGCATCTGTACATGGTAATGGACTTGGATAATTCTAAGTTTAGTGCTCAGTTATAAATTTTTACTGTTTAGGATTTTTTCTAGTTCTTTCATAGTATAGCCCTTCTCAT
This sequence comes from Urosaurus nigricauda, assembly GCA_034509955.1. Taxonomy (NCBI): domain Eukaryota; kingdom Metazoa; phylum Chordata; class Lepidosauria; order Squamata; family Phrynosomatidae; genus Urosaurus; species Urosaurus nigricauda. The sequence goes on from JAOEGL010000003.1 coordinate 62,993,043, forward strand.
TCCTAGTCGTCTTCAGATTTCTTGATGGATGTTTGAACAGGAGCTCTTTTACAGTTTCAATTTCCTCATTGTCTAGATTGAATGTATTTTTGCTCCCCATAGTCATTTTTATTTTCTTTACGTAACCCTGTCATAGGGTCACCATAAGTCAGAAACAACATTACGCCTGCACTTTCTTTTTTAATAATGGTTCCATCTGTAATGTTTTCTGCTAGTACTGTAGTATGGTGTATCTTATATTGTTGATATTCCTTCCTCCTTCTTTTTCTGAGTCTAAGCCTGTTCTTTGTATGATATTTTCCGCATACAAGTTGAACAAATAAGATACAGTGGTCCCCCGGGTTGCGAAAGTAATCCGTTCCGGGATTACTTTCGTAACCCGGAAGTGTTTCGCAACCCAGGGGACCGCTTTAGTTAATGCACAGCGCGCCAGAAGCGCGCTGTTTTAAAGGGCCTGGGTTGCTTTTTTCTTTCGCAACCTGGGGATTTCTTCGTAGGCCGGGGGCTTTTTTTCAGCCCCGGCTGTTTCGGGTCCCGGGGATTTCGCAACCCGGGGGACCACTGTAATAGAATGCAGCCTTGCCTGGCCTTTTCCAATTGTGAACCATTCTGTTTTTACATCTTCTGTTCTGCCAGTAGTCTCTTGTCTTAAGTACAGATTTTTCATCAAGACTATCAAATTTGGTGTCACTCCCATGTCCTTAAGAACCATCTGTCATTTTTCTTGATCTATTCAGCAGAAAGCTTTCCTGTGGTTTATGAAGCATATGATAATTTTTTTTCTGGAATTTTTTGTGCTCTCCATTAGCCATTGCATATTTGCAGTGTGGTCCATAATGCCTCTTCCTTTCCTGAACCCTGCTTGCACCTTTGGGATATCTCTCTTCATGTGTGATCGGAATCTATATTGCATAGTTTTGGGCATAATTTTGCTTGTATGAGAAAATTATTCAATGACAAATATATAAGCATTACAGGTGCAAGGTTCAGGTTCTGGAGTCTTGAGTTACAGACTGGGAAAGTCTTTTGCTTCCTGGTTGAAGAGATAATATGGACTATGTGAACAAAATATCTAAAATACTGTAATCATTTCTTGTTTTATTTGTTTGTCTCAAAATACATCAGAATTTGCATTATGGTGCATAGATCATGCTGTACATGTGCAATTTTATAAATGAAAAATATATGTGCATTTGTGCTAAATGGCCTTGTTGTCGAATTGCCTAGAAATATGGCTGACATATTGGAAGATTAGGTTGGTCTGTGTTTTGTGCAATTCTTACAGTGGCTAACAAGTACTGAGAGTAGGGTGTTCAAATGTTTTCTTGTGTGGTGTGAAATTACACCTGTAGCTGTACTCAAAGATGTATGTAGCTCCTTGGGCAGCTAACTTCCTAACAACAGGACAAATTATGTCTTGGTTTTGCTGCCTTGACAGCTGTCCTGTTGGAAAGATTATGGTGACGATTCTTTCTTCTTCTTCTTTTTAATCCTTTTTTAAAAACAAAAAAAAATCCTGTAAGAGTTCAATTCATTTAATGTTGGAAGCTGTTTCTCTTGTTTAGTAACTAATTTCTCTTTAAAAATATAGATGTCAAAATGCATACAATCAAGATTCAGTCTCTTTAACACCTGTGGGGTTTAAAAGTTATGCAAAATAAAAGCTTTTCAGCACCTTTCAGCTTTTTGTTTCCTGTTGAAATACCTTATGCCATTGTTGATGTCACACTTATTCTGGAATGTTACTCATGGGATAAAAATCTGTTTAGTCATCAAATAGCATTTTCTTTAGAGTGCAATGAACTGGAAAACTACGATTGTTAAACGACAAATTAGAATCTGGTGCTAGTATTTAACTGTTTGTAGGAATAAAATAATGATTAAAATCTTTTGTAAGGGAATACGTACGCCAATACTGTGTTTTCATTTTCACTACAAATGGGGATGTCTAATTTCCCTTCAAAATGCAACAGAATAGGTCTTGCATTGTCAGGGCCATGGCTTCTTTGATTGAACTGATCCATTTATAATGTGGTATTCCTCTTTTGCTGCTGCTTTCAACTTTACCAAGCATTAATTGCCTTTTTTAATTAATCATGTCATTTCATGATATGGCTAACGTATAATAGCCTCTGCTTAGTTGTTTTGTCTTTGTCTTTTGTTGTTGTTGTTGTCCTGGAGTCCAGGGTACCTGTAAAACTCTCTTCCAGTAACACTTTTCAAATGAGTTGATTATACCAACTCATTAGTTTGGAATTATATAAAAAGGTAGATAACAAATATCGCTCGACAAGTGCTACACTGAATTTTACAGCACAAATCACAGTCCCTGCCCCAACAATGAATGCAAATAACTGTGAGCACAGTTTATTGGTTTATTATCTCTCACTCAGAAATGGAAGAATACATATCTACAAGTTTGATTTGGTTTACTAGCTTAAACTGGCATGTGCAGAGAATTTGGACAAGTGTGGGTGGTAGTACTTGTGCTGAGTTTTTATTTATTTAATACATTTTATCCCACTCTTTATTTATTGCATTTAAGCCTATATTTCTTGCAAAACGGAATTCAAGGAGGCTTTACTGAAGCACTCTTTACCCAAATAGTTCCCCATAGTTGTACAAGTATTATAAATGAGACTATCCAAGTACATAGGCTTATAATTTAAAATAAATTAGACACAAGTAAAAAGGATTGGAAGACAGAAGAAAAGTTTGGAAAAGTATTTCTCCTTTCTATGAGTGAGGATTTTTGCTTCTGCTAGCTACTTGTTCAAGTTACATGCCGAAAACATCATGCTTAGAAGGAGTGAAGATAGGAGGAAGGAATATCAACAATCGTAAGATTTGTGAATGACGCCATATTACTAGTGTAAAATGTCATGGACTTGGAACAGTTATCGAGAAAGCTCAAGGTGGTCAAGTGCCAGTGATGTGTTGAGTTTCTCCAAATGTCAAGTCGGATATCACATTTCTACCTTCAAGTCTCGTCGAATTTTAGGTCCTTGCAAGATACAGTTGGCCCTCCTTATCCACAGATTTTTTATCCACGGATTTTAGCATACACGACTTGAAAATATTCCCCAAAAGTATAAATTCCAAATAGCAAACCTTGATTTTCCATTTTATATATGGGACACCATTTTTGGGCCATTATATTTAATGGGACTTGAGCATCCACGGATTTTGTTATCCACGGAGGGTCCTGGAACCAAACCCCAGTGGATATTAAAGGCCCACTGTACTTTCAAGTCAGGTCTCAAGTTGATTCTCAAGTCCTGGAGCCAACTTTTAACAGAAAAAAAGGAGGCAGGACTCATTTCTCAGAAGGGAACAGCAAGATTGTTAAGCAGTGCGTTTGAAGCGAGGGTTGACTGCTGCTTGGCAGCTTGCCCTTGCTGCACATCAGAGGATTCTTCCACCTGAAGCCCATTGTCTAACGCATTTGTTGTTCTTCTCCAAAAAATTAGCCCTGCATTCTGGCAGTAGGTCTTGTGAATGATGCCAGTAAGTTGGTCGCTGAAAATATACTGATTACGAGTCGAGTTGAGTCAAGTCAGTGCATCATTTATTGTTGACTTGAATCCAAGTCAAGTCACTGAGGCAACTTGAGTCGGACTCAATCAACTCAGTTGACATCACTGGAAAGTGAAAAGGCAGGATTTCTGCTGAACAAAAAGAAAACAAAAATAATGACTACAGAAGACCTGCATAAATTCAACCTAGACAATGAGGAAATTGAAAAAAATTAAATATTTCTCATACCTTGGATCAAATATTGATCAAAATGGAGACTGTAGACAAGAGATAAGAAGACTAGGAATGGAAGCGAAGCCATGAAAGAACTAGACAAGAGCTTAAAGAGCAAAAAATATACAATTGAGCACTTAAGTTAGAATCATCTGAGCCATGGTATTCCCTGTCACTATGTATAGATGTGAGAGCTGTACAGTGAAGAAAGCAGGTATAAAGAAAATCAACTCATTTGAGATGTGGTGCTGGAGAAGAGTGCTGAGGATCCCGTAGACAAAAAAAAAAAAAAAAAAAAAAAGACAAACAGAATGGGTCCTTTGAACAAATGAAGCCTGAAATATTCCTAGAAGCCAGGATGATCAAATGAAGCTGTCATACTTTGGTTACATCGGGCAAAGGCACAACTCATTAGAAAAGAACAATAATGATAGGAAAGGTAGAGGGTAGTAGAGAGAAAGGAAGACCACTATGCCAAATGTCTAGACTCAGGAAGGGAGATCATGGGCATGAATCTATCAGAATTAGGCTGAGCAGCGGAGGACAGGGTCTTGGAGATGTATCATCCACAGGGTTTCCATGAGTTGAGGTCCACTTGAGGGCAGTTAACAACAGCAAAGCTATTGTGAAGTTCTGCTGCAGAACCCTCCACTCACCTCCCTGAGATGAGTAAGAAACAAGCAGTGTATTTTTCAAACTAAATGAGTATCGGCTCAGAAGCAAGGAATGTAGAAGCATGTCATTGTAACTTCTGTTCCACTTCTTTATTTGACCGCAGTAGATATCAGTTACAGGTAGATTTGTGTAAAGTCTGATTGGTAAAGAACATTCTTTCTAAGGGAGGGAGGGAAGTTCATTGTTAATTTGCGGTGACAGATAAGATTTGTGAACTATTAAATTGAATGGTTGTTGATCTCATTTTGGAAGTATGCAGATATTGTAGTGTGATCAGAACTGTATGATTAATCTTGGTGGTGGTGGTGGGATTTCAAACTAAAAAACTAATATATACATAGATTTCTGATAGAAAATAGATTTGCCTCAGTGTCAGTAATAGTGGATCTCATAGGAAGTTTCGTTTTGCATTGCTTATGGACTTTACATTTTATTTCCTGAACTTCACAATGTTTTGTCTCCCAAAGCCCACATGTCCAAAAGGGAGGAGTGGGCTCTGCCTACTTGGATATCCCTCCCTACCATCTTAACAGAAAACAGCAGAAACAACATCTTGACAAAATGTAGTCCTGTGACCCTAACATGGCCTTCCCTCCCCCCCCCCCCACTTTCTCCTGTCTTACTTTTAACACCTTTGGTTGATGAAGAGGTCAGTGGAGCTTTGAAATCTTGCATCATGTATTTTGTATACTTTGGTTGGTCCAATAATGATATCACTGTTTTGTGTATTGCTTCCTCCTTTAAGATTCTGGATTTTGAATAATAGTACAATTTTTATTCAAATATATAATAATGGTCCAAAACACACTGCAGAAATAATCCAGTTTGAGCCCGGTTTAGATGCCCAGGCTAAGTAATGGGGAATTCTGGGAACTGTAGTTTTGTGAGACATTGAGTCTTCTCTGTCAGTGAGCTCTAGTGCCACAATAAACTACAATTCCCAGGATTCCCTAGCACTGAGCCAGGGCAGTTAAAGTGGTCTCAAACTGGCTTATTTCTGCAGTGTGTTTTGGACCAGTGATGAACTGAATGATGTCCTACTGAAGTGGGGAATATTATTTCCTTCAATTCCATCTTAATTTTGTCCATAATTAATTGTTAAAAATAGTGTTTTACTACATAGTAATTTTAAAATTTTATTTGCTAGATAGAAATTGCCATTTAACAAAATGAAATGAGATGAGAGATGGTTGTATTAATCAGACTGGTTGTACAGTGGTCCCCCAGGTTACGAAGGTAATCCGTTCCGGATTACCTTTCGTAACCCGGAAATCTTCGTTTCCCGGGGGACCGCTTTAAGGGACGGACCGCGTGGCCGATTTAAAGGGGCTGCGTGGTTTTCCCCTTTCGTACCCCGGGATTTTGTTCGGATCCCGGGGGCTGTTTTGCGGTCCCGCTGGTTTCGGTTCCTAGGGATTTCATTCCCCGGGGGCTTCGTATCCCGGGGGACCACTGTATCAGTCTCCCTAACCAGCTGAGGAAACATGTGTGAAAATTCTGAAAATTTTGAAACCATGGGGGTAAACCTTTTTTTTCTCCCAGGCCAAAAAGGGGAAATTGAAATATATAAAATATTTATTTTTGTATGAAACCAAACTTATTTTACTGAGAAAGGAACTTGGAATTTTCCATTTATGTTACCATATGAAATGGGATATTCACCATATTTAAAAGACAGATGCAAAGTGCTGTTTTTTGTGCTGTCCAAGTCCATGTGTTTTGTTTTATTTTTTACCGTTTAAGATTAGGAAAATAAATGAAAACAAAACCCACAAATTTTGTAACAAACAAAACAAAGGGTGTTATTTAGAAATAGAAGCCCTGGTGGCACAGTGGCTTAATGCCTGTACTGCCGCCACTTACTCAGAAACCAGAAGGTTGTGAGTTTAGTCCCGGCCATGGGCTCAGGGTCCACTCAGCCTGGCTTCCTTCTGAGTACCCAGCTTGTTGGAGTAATTAGCTTACACATTGTAAACTGCTTTGAGGGCTTAAGTGCACTGATAAGCGGTATAGAAATGTACTTGCTGTTGCTAAATACAGTCCTAAGCACTAGTATAGCAGCATATTTGGGTATAATGTTTGATAAATATTATTGAAGTCTTCAATTGTTTATACTTACTAGCAGCTGAGGCGCCAATATGCTGTTCTCATGAGGATGGCAACATTAACTAGGTGCATAAATTCATCTTGGATTTGTACAATCTAATTTATGCATGGGAATGATCATTCTCTAATTATGTAGGTTGTCTTGCATTTGGAAAAAAATCATATTACATAGCTGCTGGCATTCTGAGTGAGTCAAACCTTGTCTTAAAAAAGTTTCAGTAATTAAAAAGGTCAAGCTATTCTACCCACCCACCCACCCACCCTGGTATTTCCAAACTTCCTAATTTTAACCACTTAAAAAACTGAAAATGTGTGTGTGGTGGTGATGGTAGTAGTGGTAGTGCCTCTTCTTTCTCCAGTGTTTTTTCCAGGCTTTCTACAGGGGGAAAGTGCTGCAATGTTTCAGCACATATGCTGGACATGGAAAGAGACTTTCTGTTGGACATCTTAACAACAGCTAGGCTTATTGCTGTATTTTTGCAGTGCATTCAAGAAGACAGATGGCCTACCTTGTATTCAGGAAGTGCTGTTCTGTTAAGAATGAAGAAACCTTGGTTGACCCAGTATTAGGTCAAGAAGGATAAGAATGCAGTAGAGTTTTTTCTCAGGGCTGTTGTCTAACTGAGAGACTGTGCAGCATATTATAAGCCTTCAGTGTAAGACATTTCTGCTTCTCCTGTGAGGAACTCTTCATCAAACTGTAGGAAGTATTGAATTAATAGTTTTAGAGCATTTGGGCAACATATGACATAAACTATATTGGTAACTCCAGTGTAAATGCAATGATTAAAAAAGAATGGTGCAAAAGTAAGGCTGTTCTTAATCAGTTTTGCACCATTCTTTTTGAATCACCTGTACCATTGAATACCAAAGTCAGGGTCATCCATGCCATGGTATTTCCAATTTGTATTATTGTGAAGGCTGTGGATAGTGAAGAAAGCTAACAGGAAGGAACGAAAATCATCTCATTTGAACTGTGCTGCAGGAAGCTTCTATGGAGATCATGGACTATTAAAACATACACACAAATGGGTTCTAGAAGAGATAAAGGCTGTATTTCCCCTAGACCTAGAATGACTGAACTGAGACTATCATACATTGAACATATCATGAGATGGCATGACTCTTTAGAAAAGGTAATTATGCTCAGCAAGAAAGCCACATCTTGAGTTTGCATGATCTTAAATGATGTTAAGATAACAGGGTTGCCATAAGTCAAAGCTAATCAGATGGCATTTAACACCAGTAATAATTGTGCCACTGCCACCAGTAGCGAGTTGTGGAGAGGGATGTCCATATAAAGCAGATGGGTCTGTCTGCAGGCTTAAATAGCAGTGAAAAGGTTTTCCTCTTCCTGGCAAGGCACCTTATAGATCCTTATTAGTGTTGATTAAATTACTGTATATACTCTTGTACAAGTCAGCCTCATATGTAAGTTGAGGGAAGGTTCCAGGGTCAAAATCATGGATTTTGATATGACCTGTGGATAAGTTGAGGGAAAAGTTAGGGAGCTATAACAAAGGATGGAAAGAGGGAAATACCACTTCTATTCCTCCTCCTCCTTCTCTCGACTTCTCCCAACTACCTAACACTGATTCCCAGGTGCTGGAGGAGAGATTTTAACATTGAATTGAGAAGGGAAGCAAGTGATGTTGATTGAAGTGTTCTTTCCACGAAAAGAGGAGTCAATAAATAATGGAATCTAATTAATAACAGAATCCTAGAGTTGGAAGAGACCTCAAGGGCCATGCCCCCTGCCATGTCCAACCCCCCTGCCATGCAGGAACTCTCGATCAAAGCATAACCGACAGATGGCCATCCAGCCTCTGTTTAAAGACCTCCAAGGAAGGAGACACCACCACTCTCCGAGGGAGTGTGTTCCACTGTCAAACAGCCCTTACTGTCAGGAAGTTCCTCCTAATGTTGAGGTGGAATCTCTTTTCCTGGACTAGACTGGACTGGAGAGGGAAGCAAGTAGTGTTAAATGAGGTGTTTATCAAAGGGAAGAGGAGGCTTGCAAATGGGACTGGGGAGGGAAGCAAGTGGTGTTAAGTGGAGAGTTTCTTCCCTGGGAGGAAAAGGCTTGCAAATTGGACTGGGAACTTCTTACACACACACACACACACACACACTCTCACACACACACACGGAAAGAGAGAGAGGGAGGGAGGGAGAAACATGGGCCTCAAGGCAGCAAGAGTGGGGCATCAGATTTGCTTGTTTTAGAACCTTTTTAACAGTACTAGTTATTGACCCATATATAAGCCAATCCAAGATTTTAGGGTCAATTTGGAGGCATGAATTTCTCAACTTACAGTCAAGTATGTACAGTAGTATTTTTCTGTGGGTAGAGTATTTAACTCCATTTAACATGTTACATGATTCAGTTGGACATCTGCTATTTGTTATATTTTGGCCAAATTTACATTAAAAATTAGCACCCATCCAGAGTTTGTATGATTGAGCTATATTATTCCTCCCAGTAATGTTTATATTCCTGCTTCTAAACTAAAGTATCCTAAAGGTAGTACTATGTGTGGTAGGTTCATGATTTGTAGGTTTTCAGTTATGAGTAAATGCAGACTAAATTACTGCCAGGATTGCTATGCTAATCAAATTTCCACCTTCCTGCTTATTTCCCTGCCTTCTATACACAAGAAGCAGTATGACAGGATTCTTGGAAAACCTTACCATGTTTTACTGTTATTACCAAGATGTTCCTTGGCAGAGGGCAGTATCTATTTGAGTAGATGGTGTCAGGAATACCTCAGTCTTTTTTTTTTTTTTTTTTTTTTGTCTTCTTCCCTTTGGGGAATATTTTTTTACAAGAAGCAAGGGTTTCTGATACTAGTTTGAAGTAAACTATGGTAAGCTAAACGTTTAGTTGGATCCCTTTCCCTCTGTAAAGCATTTTCAAAAATGATTGAATTTCAAACATTTTTCTCCCATGCCAGCTACCTATTTCAGGATTACTGTGTATGTTATTACTCTCATATGGAATTTGGCTAAAAGGTTTGGCCCCGCATGGTGGTTGATATGTATTGGTATGAAATTCTTGCCTAGATAAATGTAACTTCATGTTAGACACTGCAGTATTATTATTGAAGGATAAACAGTATACATACATGGAAATAAGTCTCCAGTGCCTATTCTTGCTGGCTCTCATACCAGCATGCAGACTGCCCATGAAATTGAGTGCATATTCTAAAGGTCTTGCTAAGTTGCTGAATACGGTTGAAACGTGTTGTAGTGGCCTTTAAGTTGCAACTGTAATGTTTTGAGCTGATTGTGCTGTTAATTGACTTTTTAAAAGGAAAGTAAAAATGTCTGTGATGAGAAGCCTTTTCTCATTTTCATGCCCAGGTTCATTTTTGAAAACAAACTGGTTCTTTCTCCGAAGACAAGTGTTTTGGAAAGGCATTTCTGTTACTGGTATTATAGTATGATTGTTAAGGGTGACCTTGGACAAGTCACATTCTCTCAGCCTCAGAGGAAGGTAATTATGTTACAAAGAAGGTGCTGTTGTTGTTGTTGTTGTTGTTGTTTCATGAACACTGATTTTTCTCTTGATTAATCTCTTGGAGGGAGCTGCATACTGCCAGTGGGTAGCTATCAAACCACTGTTTGTGTAACCAGAACCCAGCTGGTCAGGTCTATCTCCTTTCCCTTTCCAGAAGATTGTCAGGGGAAGATCCAGATTGCTCTTTCTTGCCAGATGTCTGAAGAACTGATCATTTCAGAAGACTTTTAAAATTAGGCTGAAGCCTGCATGAAATTAGGTCAAAGGCCACAAATGGCCTGAAGGCAGTTGTTTGCCAAACATTGTTTTATCTTAACAGCTTCACACACACTCCAAACTAAAAAGGGTTTCCTTATAATAAAGGTGATTTCCCCCCCCCATCCCCACCACATACATTTTGATTACCGCTTTCTCTCTCTTTTTTCAGCTTTACAACCACTTCTGCAATGAGGTAATCAGAATTGTGGAGTCGAAGGCTTTTATGGCTGGCATCCATAGTTTTTTGTGGAGCTTTCGGGCTATGTGGCCATGTTCTAGAAGAGTTCCTTTCTGATGTTTCGCCAGCATCTGTGGCTGGCACCTTCTCTGAAGATGCCAGCCACAGATGCTGGCGAAACGACAGAAAGGAACTCTTCTAGAACATGGCCACATAGCCCGAAAGCTCCACAAAAAACTATAGTAATCGGAACTATACACGAAATTTCACATGTAACTGCTCCTCAGGTTTATAACTATAAAGTATTACAATACTGGAAGATGAATGTTTGAATTTATCTACTTCAACTTGGCATCTTCACAGCTGTCACACAAGAGGTCAGTATTTTTAATCAGTTTTTTTTTCCTTTCCTGGTGAGTCATCATTAGTCCGAAGCCTATTTGTGTGTATGTAAAGTTACGAATCCCCCCCCACCCCATAAATATCATGTTATGCTTATTTGCACTTGCAATTTTGTTACTTATTATCCAAGTTTGGAGAGATTCTTTTGGAGCTCTCTTCTCTTCTCTGGTTTTTTTGTCACCTTAACTTTACCACTCATCATTCCACAGTTAACACATAACTAAACAAAAGTTCCTATTTGACATCTATGTAGTTGTCACTGTTATGTGTTTTATCATCTACAGACTGTCAAAGCTATTCTGGATTCATCTCATAACACCACTTATGCCAGGTCTGACTTAATTTCAGTGCACTAATAGTATGGGAACAGCTCAGTTAATAAAACCTCTGCCAAAGAAGCTCTTTTTATGCCCACTGAGCCCGCATTTCTCCCTTCATCCTCTGTGTACTGGGAAGTTTTTATCAGCATTGGCATTGGAAAGATAGCAATCTAGGGCTAAAGAAGCACAGGCTTTTGGTGCTGGGTTGCAGTAGCATGTCTGTAACAGACAATGCAAAGCTCCAGGTGGGAAGGAATGGGCTTCTACTCTAGCTGATCTTACTGTAGCTCTGTGTGCCTGCCTACAACAAGCAAGATAAACAGCAGCTGTCTCCAAGAGAAAGCAAAGAGAAAAGCTAGGCTGCCTCACTAGCTACCTCTATCATCTACAGTATTTGACCACCAAAAAGGAAATAATTAAAAAATTGAAACTAGTAAAAGAACAAGTCCTCCATGGACACATTCTGAAGAAGTTTTCTAGTGGCCTCTAGGGGAAGGAAGGCAGGAAGGAAGGGGAGAGGAACTTTTGTCCCCAATGGTGGTGTAGCTGCATGAGCACCGTCAAGTCATCCATGGATGCTTAAATCCACAGATGGCAAATCCGCATATAAGGAGGGCCCACTGTATTAGCAATCATGTGCCTTCATGTCTTTTCTGACATATGGAGACCCTAAAGCTCTATAATGGGGTTTCATGGGGTTTTCTTGGCAAGATTTGTTCAGAGGATGTTTGCCATTATAGAATTAAACATAGTGTGAAATACACTGACAGAACAGAATTCACATTCTCTCTCATAATATTAGAGCTTGGGATGAGGGTTTGGGATGATCTAATGGAACTGATTGATAGGAGATTCAGGACAGTCACAAGGATTTTCAGAGTATTTCTGATAATTTGCTATTCCACTGTATTTCTATAATACATTGTTTTAAACAGGAGTAGTTTATAGGTTTTCAGTTACTACAGTTTGTCGGATGTTTATATTTAGCCCACAGATTCTGCTGTACTCTCTAGGAAGGAGAACATGCATACAGTGTATAATTCAATAATTATATATTACAGGAATGGTGTTTTTGTTTTTGTTTTGTTTAATGACTACCATTTCTCATGAGTAATCTGTTGGGGGTCTACATACTGGCAGTGGGTAGCTATCAAATGATGGCTGAATTGTGTTCATAAACAAGACTGGCCAAAACATTTTGCAGCCTGATATGGAGGGGGAAAAGTGTCCCCACCCCAAAACCACAATAGGCAATATTACCTTAGGCCCACCAGACTATTTTTCTCCTGAAGAAGAAAATTCCACAAGCAAGTGCCAATGTCTGGTAATAAAAATAGAATAATAGGAAATAAATAACTGACAATTCACTGTCCTTTAGTACCTTCAATCTGGTGTCTGAGGCAGTTGTGACCCTTTGCTTCATTATTAGGACTACCTTGGCTTCTTCTTGCATATTTTTCTTGACTGCAAACTCTGCTCGTGCCACCCCTCAAAATATAAATAAAGAACATTTTACTTCAGATTAAGGTTCATTATTTTATGTTAAAATACTTCCTTTTATCCTACCTGGGTACACTTTAATCCAACCCATCCCAGTAAAACTATATTAAATATTCCATTATCCTGATACAAATTGAATACTTACTCTTGATGTATGTTGCTTGAGTGATTTTTTAAAAGTAGAAAATGGATCCATGTATTTTAATATTATAAATAAAAAAACAGTGTCATTATAGATACCATCTCATCATGGAGGTTAAGCAGGACCAGTCCTGGTTAGTAATTGGATGAGTGACAGCAAACAGATACCAGGTGCTGTAGGCCGGGTTTCAGAGGAAGGAACTAGCAAAACCACCTATGAGTATTCCTTCTCTAAGAAAACCCCATGCATTTTATGGGGTTGCCATAAGTTGATGGGTAACCTGAAGACACAAACATGCATACAATATATAAAACAACCAGCAGTAAGATAAATAAACCTAACATAGCCAGAGAAATGGTGTGGTAGTAGTTAGACTATGAGATACGGATTTTAGTGAACCCTGTTTTAGTCCCCAGTGAGCCATGAAATATGCAACGTGACCTTGGGGCAGTTTCTCTTCCTTCTCTATCTTATCTCCCTCATAAGGCTGTTTTAACAATAAAGCAGGGAGAAGTAGAGTCATGTACACAGCCTTGAACTAAGTGGAAGGATGGTGGCATATAAATAAAAATAAACAAATACGAACTGCTGTCTTCTCTTCCTCTTCTACATGGTTGCCCTGTTTGACGAAGGTAGTTGGTCAGTGTAGGCTGCAGCATCAGGACTGTGAGTCTGTCATTGGGTTTTTTCTTTCCCTAGAATTCTGGCAGAGAGCCAGTGTGAGCATAAAAAGAGAAAGAAAGGGGAGTAGGGGCTGGAGGAGGAGGGCAGACACTACAGAGGGGGAGGATTATTGGTGGGCTGGTGGCCCCAAATTGCATCATCCTCAGATGGGTGCTTCTCCCCTGTTTTAGTGAAAGCATCCTGGGGGGGGGGGGATACAGGAGAAAATGGCAAACTGGGGGAGCAATGTGGATGACCACCACAGTCTGGAGGAACACTGGGAGGAGTGCAATGACATCAGAGTGTCCTGGCTTCTGCCTTGGAAGGAAGGGAAACTCATGTGCACAACACATACCTCTGCCTGCAGACCACAAATTACCTTTTACATTGTCCCACTCACCGGCTGCTCTCTCTGGCAATAACAGGAGGAGTGGTCCATCTCTTGCCACCTGCACCCTGTCTTAAGTGATTGTTTAAAATTACACTTATCTTCCTTCATCAGTTTAATTTTTTTTCTGGATCTGTATCAAAGGTCTTGAAATGTCATGTAGTATTCCATGCACTCTAATTTAAAATATAACCGTATAAAAAGCAGAAAATCTTTAATATCTCATTACATAGTATCACAAGATTGTGTTCCCTCCATAAGTATCTATTTGAAGTCTTTGTGATCTCCAGAAGTTAGCAAGTTTGACTGATGAGGAAAGATGATGTTATACATCAGAATGTTTTCCAGTATCTTATGTACATACTAGAAATATCTAGTAGAATGCATGTAGAATGCTAAATAGACCAAATAATTTGTAATTTTAATTATATGATAGCTGAGCTAGTACAATCAAATCTTGAAATAAGCTAATAAGCTTCTGCTTTGATCATCCTCTGCATTAGGCAGAAAAAGCATTTTGCACACCGTTGGGCAAAATGTAAATGGTTGATACTGTAGTCTGTTGACAAGACAGCAGCCAACAGATATTCATACTTTGCATTTATTATGTTGAAATATACTCCGTTATAATACAGTATCAGCTAAATATGTAAATGATTCTGTATTTTTCCATGTATTTTTAGTGGCTTAGTGGAGTCAGGCACAGCTACAGAAGTTTCAAAGTGAAGACATTTATGAATCATGTAGCTGTGGGATAGTTGTTTAATGCTCTCAAAATGTCTTGTGAGAATATTCTCAAAGAAGCAAATTAAAGTTAATTCCTAAAGAAAGCTATATCTTCTGGAATAATATTTCATGATGTTTCCCCTCCAAAATTATATTAAAAAGTAAACATTTAACTCTTGGATTTTATTTAATAAGACTTCAGCTCCTGATGTAATGGTTTGAGCATTGGACTGTGACTGGAGATCAGGGTTCATTGCCCATGGAAACCCAGTGGGTGATCTTGAGCAAGTCACACTCTGTCAGCCTTAGAAGAAGGCAAACACTAACCCCTTCCGAACAAATCTTGCCAATAATAATAATCCCTGATATGTTCACATTAGGGATGCCATAAGTCAGAAATTACTTGGTGGTATACAACAACAGCAGTTTAACAAAATCCCGAAATATGAAGTATAGTACTTCAATAATACTGCATGGAAGCTGACACTGAGGTATATTTATTACAGTCAACCCTCCATATCCACAGATTCAAGCATCCATGGCTTGAATACACACACACACCAATGCAAACCTTAATTTAGCCATTTTGTATAAGAGGCACCATTATATTTAAAAAGATGAACATCCACAAATTTTGGTATCCACAGGGGAGGGGAGAGAACCCAAACTCCAACAGATGGCTTTCAGGACAGAATTGTAAAAATGAATATATTATTAAATTTGTATGTTATACAGCTTATGTATGACTACTGTACCAGACTCTATAGGGGAAAACAGCCAGCTTTCAATGAATAACCTGTTACTAGAAGGAGGCTAGAAGGCCTCATGAAGTGTGGAAGTACCGTGGAAGTGTGGAAGTACTGAACATCTGGAGACATTAGTTAAAAAGTACTGTCATTCATGTTGACCTTCAGTTGTATGAATTTAACTAGTACTTTTCCTTTTTTAAAATATGAGATGTTTGCATTTGGATGATTCTTAAGCTGGTCCAGCAGTAAAACATACATGGAAGCTACAAATGTGCCCAGCTTTCCATCAGTAGTTCTCTTGCTTGTACATACTTCTTTTTTCTTATTATTGGTCTTTCAGCTTGTATAGTGAAAGGACAAGTGTCTAGAGCACAAGAAATGAGTTGCGATCAGGTGCTTTTCATGGTCCTACTATAGCCATCTTATGTCATTGTTTTTCAACTTCCATCTCTTTGTGTTCTCACCTCTCTGTCTTCTCCTTGGTGGAAAAAGTTAGTTTTAGGGTAGAAAATGACATGCAAGTAAACATAACAGTTTCATGCTTGAAATGGTATAGTGTTTGTTTGTTTGTTTGTTTGGCTTTTTGAATACCTTTATACACATGATATAGTTGCTGAAATGGTAAAGCATCTGTCCCTCTCAGTTGCAGGGAGAAGTGTGATGTGCTTTTTGAAGGAATAGTAGACTGTTCTTTACAGAAAACATATCCAGAGATAGCAATGTTGGCTCTACTGCAAAGTACAATAACTTTTTTATTTTTTATTTTATATATTTTAAAAAAAAGTATAATAATATCCAAAATCCACAAAATAGTGTTACCTTTATTGGGCCAACCAAAATGTGCAGTATCCATGTTGCAAGCTTTTGATGCTTCTAAAGCAATAACAATATGATACACAATAACCTTCACCCTATGTGTATAATGTGTATGTGAAACATAAATGACTCTCTCATTATGTATATGCACATATACATCTCTCATTATGTACATGCAAATATTCCACCACCTACCACCCCCCCAAAAAATCCCAAACCAAAATAGTTCTAGTCCCAAGCATTTTGGATAAGGGATGTACAACGTGTATTTTTTCCTACAGTAGTATTTCCGCTTACGTTTGCTCATTCCTCATTAATTCCAAAAATATCTATGCTCTCAAATGTGATTCCTAATCACATGGAGTATGGATCACAAAAGTAAATAATGCCTCTGAACATAAGAGTTCCCATTGCCCAAAGTAAGTTCCTATATTGATTCCACAGGTCAGAAAAAGTGTAACAAACAGCTTCATTTATATACCACTTCATACTGAATTAACAGTGTCTAAGCGGTTTACAACTGTAAACTAATTGCCCCCAACAATCTTTAGCGACCTCAGAAGGATGCAATCCTGAGTCAAGCTTGAGCCCTTTTGCTGGTATTGAACTCACAACCTTATGGTTTTGAGTGAATGGTTGCAGTACAGGCATTTAACCACTACACCACCAGGGCTCTAACATCTGCTGCGTGGAGAGATGGGATCATGCTGATACAGTATTTCTAATTTTCAACATGCTTGACAAACCAGAATGTCTACATTATCCTAATGTCTACATCATTAGGCTTGTTATCCCTCTCCTTGTCCTGGTTTCAGTGTGCAACATTTGTGATTTAAAAGGCAGCGGTTTTGAATGAATGAATGAATGAATGAATGTTTTAGTAGGACATATGGCATAGTGGTTTCAGTGTTGGCCTACAATTGTGGACACCAGGATTTGATTCCCAACTTAGCTATGAAACCTTGGGCAAGTCACATGCTTTCAGCCTCAGGGGAGGGCAGTGTCAAACCTCCTCTGAACAAACATTACCAAGAAAAACCCATGATTATTGCCTTAGGGTCGCCATAAGTCAGAAGTGGCTTGAAGGTATACAACAACAACAATAACAACAACAATATTGTGTAAACTTGAAAATATGATGAATAACCCATTACTCACATCAAAGAAATTATGTTTATTTCTGTAGGCTGTATGTAGTTGACTGAGTAAAAGATAGAACTTGGTAATGATGTCTCAGTAGAGCAAGGTCCTTAGCTGTTGTTGCTAAGAAACCTTTTCAGTTACCATTTAGTTCAAGAGCCAGAGTTTCAGGATTTGTTCAGAAGACATGGTAAACACATTTGTTCTTTTTAAAATGTATCTATGTAATCTTTTTGCATTTAAAACTACTGTATACTACTGTTTGTACAACACTGATTATACTACTTAAGATGTTGCTGTACTTCAAATTCTTCCTACCCCTAACCTACACTTCAGGGATGCTCTGGTGCTGCACTGGGTGGGCAAAACATGATGATTCATGATCAGATTTTGAATAAATGTGGTCTTATTCCAGACCAACCATATTGTAACTGGACAAAGCCTCCACTTTTGTATACATGCAGCCTGCTCTGAGAAATCAAGCACGTGTTTTTTCTGGTCTACAAAAGAGTTATGAAAGGATTAAAAGGAATGTTTGGTTGCAGAAGATTGTGGGAATTTAATTGTTCTGTGGGCTTTCCCTTCATGAGTTTCTGGATTCCTGTTTGCGTGTTGTTTTTAAGGTAATCTAACATACCATTAAATTAACAAATGATTGCAGAAAAAAGTCTACTTTTTAATTTGAGGATAGAGTTGAAAATATGTATGAATGGGAAAAATGTTGATTTTGGTGATGTTGAAGTTTTGTTGTGAGAATAGTTTGCACAACTAACAGAATGTGCCTTAAATGTGCAAATTATTTGTCAATACACATGTCAGTTACTAACAAATTGTGTAGTACAGTGGTCCCCCGGGTTACGAAGGTAATCCATTCCGGGATTACCTTCGTAACCCGGAAGTTGTTCGTAACCCGGGGGACCGCTTTAACCAATGCACAGCGCGCCGGAAGCGCGCTGTTTTAAAGCGTCCGGGTTGCGAATTTTTTTTCGCAACCTGGGGTTTTTTTCGTTGGCCGGGGCCGTTTTTCCGGCCCCGGCGGTTTCGGTCCCGGGGATTTCGGATCCCGAGGGATTCATATCCTGGGGGACCACTGTATTTTTATTCTACATGTCTAATGTGGTCTTATGCAATTTATGGCAAAAGTACCATGAAGATCACTAGCAGCTATGACATTGAAAGGTCATTAAAATGTGAAAGAGACATAACATACATATTCATTATTTAGATCAGGTAATTTAAAAACTCACCAATTTCTCATATGTGATCTTTTTAAAATGTTAAAGAAAGAAAATGCATGTTTAGAATTGCCAGTTCTGTGGAATGATTTTTGTGTTCTTGGGACCATTGTACAAATGTGTTTTAATAATTGTCTTGCCTAAATGTGTCAAATATATTGTACTCTTGAGCATGGCATGCAAATGAGGGTAACACTGATGTTTCAGGAGGAGATGAGGCAGAAAAGGCTGCCAAAAGCATTAAGTCTAAAACTTCAATTGAATTTTGGGAAAACATTAACCCATACACTTCTTTGAAATTAAATGCCCTTTGTTTGATTTAGCTGTATATTGTATACATGAGCTTTCTCTGACCTGCTGCCTTCCAGATGTTTTAGACTTCATCTCCCATCAGTTCCAGTTAGTTTGGCCAGCATTCAGAAAATGCAGGGAGTTGTCATTGGAAAAGTCTAAAAACACCTCTGTGTTCTCTCTCAAAGATTGGCTCAAGTGAGGTGTGCCATGTGTTTATGTTGAAAAATAATCAGTCAGATCTTTATTGCCCCTACCCTAAAGATTATTTAACTTTGTTGGGAAAACAAAGAAGGGTGTATCTTTCTAGAGACTACTGTTCATGTGACATATTTCAAACATAAAAAGTCATAAAGAAACCTTGGAGACTGATTGAGGAAGGAAAGGAAGATTTGTGAAGGCAAGCCTTCTTGATGGTTCTTGTGTGAAGGACTAAAACATCTAGAAAAGCTCCTGTCTGGTGAGGGAACCAAGGGCACCAAATTAAAAAACAAACAAACAGGGGCTTTAAAAGGAGGTGATATATAAATTCAATAAGCAAATATAGTGTACAGATAAGCACAGAAAATATAACAAGCATATGCAACCATGTGGATACCCATGGCAGATAATTTGTATTTGTTGCCATGATGGGGTGGTTGTGAGGAGAAAGAGACCAGCTGTGTAGGGCAAGAAGGAGAAACTGGGAGATGTGACTCACATCCCAGCCTGACAACTGCATGGGAGAAGGAGTTTCCAGGGTTGAGGAAGAGGGACAGAGAGGAACAGTGAGACATTGGGGAGAAGAATGAGGCAAAAGATGTGGGCTGGAGGGAGAGAAGTGAAGAAAACAGTGTAGTGGTGGAAGAAAGAAGCACAAATCCCTCTCAAATAACATACTATGAAAGTCTGGGGTCCTTTCCCACTTGACTTAAGCTGGTTAAGAGGAGGGAAAGGGGAGAAGCTTTGCACATTGTGAATGGAAGATGGTCTGCTGGACAAAGGGTCAGGTAATACCAAATAGGCCAGCAGTCTCTCTGTTGAAAATTGACTTGCAGACAAGCATTCTGCAGATAAGTAACAGCTGGGACAAGGGAGTGCTTCGCTGATTTAAGGCAGCTGGAAAACGCCGACTTTTTGCCAGCGTTTATTTCAGATCCATCATATTGGTTGCTATCAACACTGATTCCTAGAACTCCATGCTTCTTGAATCTTTCTTGGCCTAAACCTACGACCCTGGAACAGACTTGACTACTCCAAACCTTCTGGCTTCCCTGACCTTGGACTATTATGACTTCTGCAACTTCTGGTGTCCTGACCCTGGCTTTCGTTTGTGGCTCGCTTCACGTGGACTATTGCAAGGTCTGTAGACTGTCTGTCAGCTGCCTAGTTTGTTTTCCTTGCTGAGCCATCACTATCAACGTTTGTTCGTGTGGGTGCTGGCAACATTCCTGGACAGAATAAACTCTGGCCAAGAGTCGGTGTTCTCCAGCTGCCTTAAATCAGGGAAGCACTCCCTTGTCCCAGCTGTTACTTATCTGCAGAATGCTTGTTTGCAAGTCTCTTAGATATCCGTAAGCAAGCCTTTTCAACCCTCCTTTGGCTAAAGGAAGGGACCTCCATGCTTTGTTCTTCCACTGGGGCAACCCTACTCTGCTGAGCATCTGGAGGGGACCCCACAGAGCTAAGGTCTGGCTGGGCAGAACTGGGACCTTGCATGGCCTCAGGTTGCTCCTGCACCTGAGTAGCCACAACCTCCTCCGAGTCCTCCTCTTGGCTGGCCATGACACCAAGTCTCTTCCCCCTCCCCTTGATCTTATTTAATTTCCCCATTCCCCCTCCTGTGTCTCTACCTCCCAGCCTCCCTCCTCCTCTCCTGCTGCTGCTGCTGCCCAAAATCTCGGACTTTGCCTGGTCTGTTCATGACCTACAAGCCCTAAAGCAGAAAGGAGCCAGGCACAGCAAGATGCTAGAACTGCTTGGCTCAGGGTCGAGGCTGGCATGGGCAGAGTGCTCTTTCCGGATCTCCTCCTCCTCCTTCTGCAGGCTTTCCACTGTGTTTCCATGGCTGATACTCCCAGATGCCCTCCTTTTGCAGGACATGTCCTCCACTTCTCCCTCCTGTCCAAGAGGAATGGCAAAACCTCCTCTCTCTGCCTTCTCCCAATAGCTGTGCCCTTAATTAGAGGCAGCCAAAGAGGAGGAGAGGAGCAGGCCGATGGAAGTGTGTGTGTATCCCTTTAAGAATCAAGCCTGTATTCCTCTCCCTGGCCCAGCAAGGGATGCTGGGAAGTCTGAGAACAGGACCCATCCAGAGGTTTGGTTTCCACATGGCTGCATTACGTGAAGGGAGTCAGTTCGCAAGCAAAATGGAAATGTAAATCCAGTGGTTTTGCGAATTTGCTCATTTCCTGATTCACCTCCCTTTCTCCTTGGATTCTGCCCGGATTGCATGCAGCATCATGTAATAAGCAGTTTCGAAGTTGTCCCTAATACTTTGGATGACCCTGTATTGGGGCCACTTTAACCTTCCAATTTTCCTTGTGTGATAAAGTCCTTAGTTCTTGTAGGTAGATGATGAGGGTGTAGACTGATATAGGATGAGAAACAGAAGTGGAAAATCAGGACCTTCCCTTTGCTGACCTGCGGTAGCAAGGCTGAGTGCGGATGACTTGTAAAGGCAAGCCTTCTTGATGGTTCTTGTGTGAAGGACTGAAAGATTTGGAAAAGATCCTGTCTGGTGAGGGAGCCAAGGCCATCAAATAAAAACCAGGGTGCTTTGAAGAAGGTGATGTATAAATGTAATAAGCAAGGATAGTGTAATGCATAAGTGTTATACAAAAACATGCCTAAACACACTAGCACAATGACTCCAGAATTCAGTCCCTTTGGTGAAGCATTGGTCTTTAGTAGTAGTGATATATTGAGGTACTGTACATGTGCCACTTCTGATTGTTAGAAAAAATATTTTTAAAAATTATTAAAATATATCCATAATTTTAGTTTATAAGAGCAAAGGCCTAACATTCATTCTGTTTGCCCCCCCCCCCTCTGCTTCATGAAAACAAGGCATTAGCAGTAGATACTTCCAAATGATGTGATTTGTTTAGATCTGTAATGAAACAGAAAGAAGTTACGGCCTAAATCTAATGTAATGCTAGTAGATGAAACTCTGCTAATGAATTTCCTTTAGTTTTTCTGGTTGTGTAATTAGTAGCATACTTGTTCTTGTGGTTCTTAGACATTCATCTAGCAGTGGAACTGGAAATTGGGTTGTGCCATTGTGTGTAGTGCTGAACCAGATACTGTATGTGAAATTATAACATTTATATTGGTGCAAAAACTCTTTTGGATGCTGATCTATGCCAGTTTGTGTCTAAATGTATGTGTTCATAGTTGTGTATTTTTCTTTAAAATACTG
This sequence comes from Urosaurus nigricauda, assembly GCA_034509955.1. Lineage (NCBI taxonomy): Eukaryota > Metazoa > Chordata > Lepidosauria > Squamata > Phrynosomatidae > Urosaurus > Urosaurus nigricauda. The sequence continues at coordinate 63,015,302 of JAOEGL010000003.1, forward strand.
ATTTTAACAATTTGGTTCCCCTCCTCTTTTTTCTTTTTCTTTTTAGATCTAGGTAGTGGTGTAACAATAACTTCAGTGGATCAGACCATGGTAACAAAGGCTCAAGGAGAGAAAGTTACACTATTGTGCACATTTACTCTAGCCGCAGCAGATGAGGGTGCTCTTGACATTGAATGGGATGTAGTACAACCAAATGAAGAACAAACAGTAAGTAGAAGCTTTTAGAATCTTAATTTTGAATAATGTTCCATTTTAGATTTAACTTTGGTATGTATATTATGTGTCCAAATGTAAGAAATGTTAAATAAAATACTTAGTATCTCTTTAACTGCTGGCATTTAATTGAAAAAGGCTCTAGGATAACTATTTATTTACTATTGGAGGGACAGAAATTTTATTAAATATGATTTACCTGAGATAAGATGTGTAATGAGTCCTTTTTCTTTTTTCATTTCAGGTAATTATGTACAATGTAGACAGGGTTTATGATAAGTATCATATGGCTGGACGAGTGCAGTTTGTCAGTCAAAATCCAGCCTCTGGAGATGCTTCCATTGATATTCTGAATTTAAAACCAGCTGATACTGGTACATATCAATGTAAAGTGAAGAAGCCACCTGGTATTCAAACTCACAGAGTCCATCTAACAGTACTTGGTAAGCTTCTATTTTAACTTTGTGTATTTGTACAGTACTCTTGTCAGTGTGGTCATATATTCTTATTTCCAAATCTCGTTGCAATGAAGACAATGAATAGGTGAATACTGAACAATTCATAGATTTGAATATTCAGTTTAGGAAGAATATGTTCAGAAACAAATTGGAGAGATTTTTTTAAAATTTATTTATTTTTTTAGAATTAGGTTTTATGGTGTACATTATTTAAATGAATAGGGTTTTTTCCAACTAAAACCTGGGTGAGGGGCCATTTAACAGTCATCAGATTCTATCCATATCATTGAATGTTGTTTCTGAGCCCTGGTGGCGCAGTGGTTAAATGCCTGTACTGCAGCCACTCACTCAAAACCATAAGGTTGTAAGTTCAAGACTAGCAAAAGGGCTCAAGCTTGCATCCTTCTGAGGTTGCTAAAATGAGTACCCATATTGCTGGAGGCAAATTAGCTTAGACACTCGTTAGCCGGTATGAAGTGGTATATAAATGAAGCTTGTTTGTTTGTTTTGTGTGCATTTATCAGAATATGTTGCCATAATCTCCTTGGTGAGATTATGAAGTTTGTAATTGTTGTCAGTAATATAAATTCAGCCAAAAGCCTAGATATGTCGCTGGCATTCTTCCTTAGATAAATTTGTTGAAGTGATTAACAAATAGCAATAGCAAGCAATAGCAAGTGCATTAATATACCGCTTATCAATGCATTTAAGCACTCCCAAAGCAGTTTACAATCTGTAAGGTAATTGGCCCAACAAGCTGGGTACTCATTTTAGCAAATTTGGAAGGAACTCAGGCTGAGTTGACCCGGAGCCCCTTGAAGGTATTGAACTAATAACTTTGCGGATTGTGAGTGAGTGGCTGCAATATAGGCATTTAACCACTGTGCCAACAAACATGCAAGAGCTGTTGGGGATTAGTTCAGAGATGTAGGGGCCAATATATGTGCTTGACAGTTAACAATAATTCCATTAGCCAGCAGATACTAAAAATGTATCTAATCATAACCAAGAGATTTTTCTTGTTCCTTTGAAGAAGTGCAGCCTTACCCCCAGCAGGTCACCCTGCATGTACGTATTGTCCAGCATGAAAGAAGAGATTGCTAGGTAAATGGGAAGGCTCTCTCTTGACTTTTTCCCCCCTGAGAAATTAAACAATATCTTGGAGGGAGTGATACAGTTCATAGTTGGGGGATTTGCAGAGAGCAGAGAGCAGATCTGGACATTGAATACAGGTTAGACAGAAAGACATACCTGCCAGCGAGAGCAACACAAAAAGGCACATGGGAAAGGAATTTGAACATGGCACATGTTGCCCTTCATCAATCAGTCAGATTGGAGATATGGCAAGATTGTTAGGCACCTCATTTGTAGCAACTGATGGGGTTGTGTTTGTGTTTGAATTATGTAAAGATCATCATACCACACCTACTACTTGCTGGAGGCTGCTTATCAGAATCAGAATCAAAAGTCATGAATGCTGTAATAACAGTGGTAACCATACTTATTGACTGTTTTGGTTTTTTTAAAAAAAAATCATGATAGATTCCAGGTGATGCAACACTGACTGAATTTGCCTTACTAAATGCCTTACTTGTTATTTTATTTATCTCCTCTCCACCACCTTGCTGATCAGGAAACAAAGGTTTCGCAAATTTTCTTTTTCCTCTGCAAACATTTTTATGCAAAAAGTATGCACATCATTAACCAAATTCCTGTTAAGTACTTTAGCTTCTTGCTTTTAAAAATAAGTATCTTCTACACCAATGTAAAATTCTGAAACATTCTGCTTCCAGCAGACAACATACAAGTCTGTGTGGCACAACCTCCAGCTTTAATTAGTGGATTTTATGAGCTTGAATCCAATAGAGCAGGAGAAGACAATTAGATATATTCCAGTAGGCTAGGAGTGGAAGGCTAGGGGGAATCATTAACTTCCTCTAGGAGACCTTGGGGGGGTGATTCCCTGCCCCTAAAAAGAAATATAGTTTTATCCCAAAACGTTCTCACAAAACCCTCTAGGAGACATGAGAGCATTCCCACCATGTTTCTGGGGATTCCTAGGCTCCCAGAAGGCATTTTGGGTCATTTTGAGGCAAAAGAAAATTTGACTCGTGGGAGGCCACATGTGTCCTGTGAGTTGCACTTGCCCACTCCTGCAAAATTAAGAGATGTTTAACTTACAATAAGCGGATCAAAAGATTCAGTCATTGTGTGTCAAATACAGTCCACATACATATTTGTCCATTCTCCATTTTGTTTACTGTATATACTCGATTATAAGTCAAGAAATTTATGCCCCAAAAATGGGGTAGACTTATAGAAGGGTCAATGCACCAATAGTGTTTAGAAGGGTCCTAAAGCAAGCAACTCTGATGCCCCAACCTCCTTTGAACATCAATTCCTTCCCCCTCCAGTCCTTTTTGCAAGTCTTTGCTTCCTATCGGAAAATCTCCCCATTGAAATCCAATTGTTTTTTCCTCTGCTCCGTTTTGCAAGACCTGGATTCCTATGGGGAAATCTCCCCATTCAAATCCTCCTCTCTTTTTTCTCTACTCTATATTGCAAGACCTGGATTCCTATGGGGAAATCCTCCCATTTAAATCCACTTCTTTCTTCCTCTGCTCCATTGCAAGACCTGGATTCCTATTGGGAAATCTTGCCATTTAAATTCACTTACAGTGGTCCTCCGGTTTATGAAATTAATTCGTTCCAGCACCCCTTTCTTAAACCGAAAAGTTCGTAAACCGGAGCCCCTTAAACCAGCCCCCACACCATTTGAATTTCCCGCCGCTTTCTTTTCTTCAACCGGGGGTTTTTCCGTAAACCGGGGCCGTTTTTCCGACCCTGGCTCTTTCTTAGACTGAGGTTTTCGTAGGCCGGGGTATTCGTAAACTGGGGGACCACTGTACTTCTCTTGCTGCTCCCTTTTGCAAGACCTGGCTTCCTATGGAAACAACTTTCCATTTAAATCCATTTGCTTCCTTTCTCAATCTCATGTTAAAACCTCTCCTTCAGCACCTGGGAATCAGTTGGGAGAGGTCCAGAGAAAGAGAAGGAAGAATGGAAGTAGTATTTCCCACTTTCCATCCTTTTGTATAGCCCCCAAAGTTTTACCCTCAATTTATTCATGGGTCATTTCAAAATCCAGGATTTTGACCTTGAAACCTTCCCTCAACTTATACATGAGGCTGACTTGTACATGAGTATATATGGTAATCTTACTGTGTTGTACACTCAGAATAAGGTATCCACTAATAGATTAGCACATTGTAATTTTAGAAGCTTTGTGCTGTGTAATGCTACATGTCTCATTGAGAATAAATGGTGTTGGAATATAATACATAGAATCATAAGGGCTTTCTAGATTGGCAAAAAGAAGTGTGTTCATGGCTGCATGAAACTCTAGCCTTTAGATGAGAAAAAGGGAAAGTGTGCCATGAAAATGCTTTTTTTGCGTTTTAGGGGAGAAGAAACACCTTTTAAAAGGTGCTGGTTTTCCCAGCTTCTTTTTAAAAAACTGCGGAACAGCGCAACTCCATCTAAAGGCTGTGGTGCAGCTGCTAAGCATTAAGGAAAAGGCAACTTCATGTCACACTTTCTTGCCAATTTAGAAAGCCCCATAGAATCACAGAGTTGGAAGAGACCACAAGGGCCATCCAGTCCAACCCCCTGCCATGCAGGAACTCCCAATCAAAGCATACCCGACAGATGGCCATCCAGTCTCTGTTTAAAGACCTCCAAAGAAGGAGACTCCACGACACTCTGAGGGTGTATGTTCCACTGTCGAACAGCCCTTACTGTCAGGAAGTTCTTCCTAATGTTGAGGTGGAATCTCTTTTCATGTAACTTGCATCCATTGTTCCTGGTCCTGTTTTCTGGAGCAGTAGAAAACAAGCTTGCTCCCTCCTCAATATAACATCCCTTCAAGTATTTAAACAGGGCTATCATATCACCTCTTAACCTTCTCTTCTCCAGGCTAAACATTCCCACTCCCTTAGTCCCCAGCTTCCTAAGTCGTTCCTCATAGGGCATGGTTTCCAAACCCTTCACCATCACATCTTGGATATATGGAAGCTTTTGCATTTAATATTTGTGCGTTTATAAAGAGGAACTATATTGGTGGAAGATACAGTGATTAATAGACAATGAAAACATTGAAATAGTTCCAAGATTTTCCATAGCTTGGCTCAGTCATTAATCAAACCAGAGACTGCAGTCAAGAAGACAGAAGAAGATGTGGACTTAGAAGGGTAGCTATGAAGGAACTAGACAAGAACCTGAAATGTAAGATATATCATTGAATTGTAAAAGTTAAGATTGTCTATGCCATAGTATTTCCAGTTTCTATGTGTGGTTGCGAAAGCTGGACAGTGAAGAAAGCTGATAGGAAGAAAATCAGCTCATTTGTAATATGGACTGGAGCAGAGTTCTACAGATACTTTGGACAAATAAATGGGTATTGGAGCAAATCAAACCTGAACTCTCCCTAGAAGCCAAGGTGACTAATGGAAACTGTCATACATATACTTTGGACATAACATGAGAAGACATGACACATTTGATAAGACAATAAAAAAAATCAGGCCACGTTACAAATGGTAGCCTCAGTCAAGGAAGCCACAGCCTGAATCAGCAATACCTGACCATCTGATAGGGTGACTTGCAGATCTCTCATTCTTAAGGTCACCAAAAGTTGAATTTTACTTGATAACAGTTAAACAATATTGGCTGATGGCCCTATTATCTGAGTTATGTATGCTCTTTTACATGTTAGTGTTCAAACTAAAAATCACTGTTACCATTAGTCTGGCATTTGCATTTCTAATCAAAGCTATGAAGAATATTGATTCTGTGAGGAGCTAATATATGCCATTTATAATGCCAGTCAGTGGCCTTAAAATTGGTATCACATTTTACTAGTGAAAATAACTACTTTTAGATGTGGACCCGCTGTATCCCCTGGGGTTTATTTGCAGAACTGCTACCTGTGTATTCCATAATCTGGATGCTCACGTGTCATTAAATACAATGGCACAGTAAGATGGTGCTCCTAATATAAAATGGCAAAATCAAGGTTTGCTTTTTGAAATTTGCATATTTTTAAATATTTTCAAGCTGTGGATGTTTGACTCTTGGATAAAAAAAATCCATGGACATGGAGGGCTGATTATACTACTAAAATAAATGTTGTATACTGCACTGGTTTGTAATGTGGATATAAATACTGAGCCTGTGGGGAGGACTTTTCATTCATAATTGAATCTTTTTTTTATTAGAAAAGCCTAAATATACTACATGCTATATTGAAGGATCGCAAGAGATTGGAACAGATGTTATTTTGAAATGTAAATCCCAAGAAGGCACTCCTGTCATAAACTACTACTGGACAGGAACTTCTGGTACAGAACTTCCAGCGACCTCATCACAAAGTACGTTGCACTTTTTTGTCTTTGTCTTAGATTAGGGCTTGAAGGATATACACACTATTACCTTCAAGAGCTTCTGTACTGCAGTGGTTTGAGTGTTGGACTATGACTCTAAGGACCAGGGTTCAGTTTCTTGATTGGCCATGGAAATGCCATGATAGGGTTGCAGTATGTCAGAAATGACTTGAAGACATAATACATACATGGCATAATACATCTTTTTTCAGGTATTTAACATATAGTCTCCATATAATTTGTCAAAGGTGTTTCCTAAGATATGAGTCTTGTAAGTAATAAAATCAACATCTAAGAAGCTCTGGCTCAGAGATCAGGAAGAGGGATGTGGTCATAGGTTCTCTTCATCCCATTCACCATTTAAGAGCAAGTCTTTCAATTTGAGTAGAAGCAATTACCAGTGGGGCAAATGGAGGTGAAGTGAGGAGGAAAATTTAGCTTTTGAAGTTGTGAACTGGACTAATGTGAGAAGAAACCATTTTAAGACCACAGGCCTATGCATACTTATTCCTGCTGAATTTGTAGGATGTGAACTACTAAGACTTTCTTCTGGGTAAACTTGAATGGGGTTGCAGTGCACATCAGTGGTTTACAACTACTTTGATGTCAATCAGCCTATAATCCCAGTCTGCTGTATGGAATATATTAAAATTATAAAACGCATAGATCCCAAATGCATATTTAACTTTGTAAACATGCTATCATATTGGAGATCCCCCCCCTTTTTTTTAAAAAAAATGCAGGTTTTGAGGCATAGGTGCCATCCACTTACTTAAAAAAAAAAAAAAAAAAAAAAAAGCAAAATCTACAAATGCCTGTTTTGACCAGTACTGTATGTAGTATGAGGAGCTGCAACAAACTCTTAAACTGAACCATTTTAATATAACTTATGTCTGAAGACAAGTATATTATTGGAACTTCCCTCCATTGAACCTTCATCCCTAATTCACATTAGGTGAAGGTAATCATCATCATCATCATCATCATCATCATCATCATCATTTCTAGCTCGCTCCTCTGTGGAACACAATCGGAGCGACATACAATAAGATTAAAACATACAAATTAAAATAATTTAACAACCCATTCCCACCCACTCACCCCTTAAAAATAAATTAAATTAACAATGATTAAAACCAACAGCAAAATTAAAAAAAATATACATCCTCGACATAGTTCTTAAACGAGGAAAGGGATGGCAACCAAGCAAGGGGTCAGATCCGATTAATAGATCCAGTTTTGGAGCTGGAATCAGAGAAGTTTCAGGAAAGGCCTGCCGGAAGAGATGCATCTTTAGAGCTTTTTTAAAGCAATCAAGAGATGTTATAAGATGCATCTCATCCAGCAGACCATTTCAAAGTTTGGGAGCTGTAGCAGACAAAGTCCTCTGGGAGGTCTGCGGCAGCCTAGTTTTCACAGGCTGAAGCAGGTTCCTCCCAGAGGATCAAAGTGTGCGGGGGGAGGGGTTCATACGGGGAGAGGTGGTCCCTAAGATAAGATGGGCCCAAGCCATGTAGAGCTTTACAGGTTAAAACCAACACCTTGTACTGCGCCCAGAAATTGATCGCCAGCCAATGGAGAGACTTGAGCACAGGTGTTATGTGCTCTCTCCTAAATGTTCCGGTTACAAGCCTGCTGATAAAAATATCTCAAGTCATTTGACACAAATATAGTCCTTTGTTGCTTATGTGTGAGGGACAAACAGGGAGGATGAATGGGGCACGTGCCCACGGTGTGCATCAACAGACCCCTGTTCTGCCCACGGTGTGCATCAACAGACCCCATTGGGGCTTGAATATAGGCGAAACTCAGTTTTCGTGAGGGGGTCCAGAATGGATCCTCTGTGACTGTACAAGAGCCACATTCATTGGCTCTTTTTACAGGTATATAGCATGGAAAGCAGGTCCCCTGCTTCCATTTATGCCTCCTTTGCACAGATACATGTCTCCTTAAATTAAGTTTTGTTCCTTGTCTATGTAGTGCAGTAAATTACATTTAATTTTCTTTAGAAATATAATAAATATTTTTTACAACATAGAAATAATTTTCATCATTCTATTATTATTTTCTTATATCCTATCTTTCTCCCAATATAGGGACTTATTATATTACTTAGTTTTATTTTTTGCACATGTAAAGTTATAAAGGAAAGACTTTTCTCAGCAATTTGAAAATAAATTCTCATCACCTTTGTAAAAAAAAATCATTAAGCCATAAATAGCTTCTTGTGATGATACTTGTTTGTGTAGACAAGTCAGAGAATCTCAGAACTCTCAATTAACCTGAGCACATAATAAGTAGATAAGGTAAGTGTGTGGAGGTGTTAGTATCTGACTCCTTGGGAAAAGTCAGATAAAGTCAAGGAGAAAAGTAAAACAAACAGCAGTAGCAAACATGTATGCAATATATTGATTTAGAGAGGGGTAGCAGCACTACAGACCCTCTAATAGCAATGTGGGGAGGGGGGACTGACAGGTATTTATTCCCTGTTATCTTTTACTACTACCTCAAAAAAAAAAAAATGAAAACAATGAAAACCTGATTTTTTCTCCCTTCTGCTTAATAAGAAAGTTAAATCTACAGTAACACAAATATGTTGGCCAATATTCTACATCAGCTACTTAGTTCAGTATACTGAAGTATACTGAAGCAAATGGGCCAAAAGGACTGCACCAGGCCTGCTCTGTCTCTGCGTACTAGGACCACGATGATCACAGATGTCCAGTCCCGATCCAGGCTGCAACTGCAGTCCTGAACTGGGCTGTTGGGAGTAGTGGATTCTATCTGCTCCTTCTTAGCCCAGTTCTTTCCAGATCAGGCAATGTCAGCATGGCTTCTGGCTGTGTTCAGGGTGTGCGTCATCTAAATGCCATGCCCCAAAGTGGCCCAAAGCTGGGACTTTTGGCCTGTCTGCTTTGTGCCTAAATGACCTTTCCTGGCCCACCCATGCTCCCGTCACCAACAGAATGGGCTTCCTTTTGCCCATGCAGCTGGTGCTCTGTAAATTAGATTGGGGAGGGCAGCTGTGGTTGTGGCAACTGCATCACAATAGTAAATAAGTGGTCATCAATATGGACCAGTTACCTAGCTGCTGTCATAAATCTCCTTCTAAACTACTTATGGCTGAAACAGATGGATCTGAAGGGGCGGTTTCAAGCCACCCCTGAGGAAGCTGGATTGGGGCCATGGCAAACACACAGCTTTTTGCCAGCCCCAAAAGTAATGGCAGAAAGCTGCTCCTTTTTGAGCCAACAAAAAGCAGCCTTTTCTGATGCTGCCATGGCTTTGCGATACTCCTGTAGAATGCAGCATATAAACGGTGCGCCACAGTAGTGCTGCAAGGCTGCCCGCCTTCACAGCGACTTCCTGCAGGCATGGGGGCATGCGCCATCTAAACTTGCCTCCATCTGCTGGCAAGTCATGGGCCTATCTGTTTTTCCCCTTAATTAACTAAGTAGCTATGTAGAATACTGGCCATAGTTTATTGTTTTTATAAATCAGTGTTTGTGTGTGTATGTGTGTGTGGTTTTGTTGTTGTTGTTTGCAAAATTCTAATAGAAGTTTGTATTTACAGACCCAGATACAGGTGTTCTTATGATAAAAAACGCTTCTCACATCCACTCTGGCACATACAAATGTGTGGCTTCAAACAGAGTTGGAACAGATGAATGTTCTATTACATTGAACGTCACCCCTCGTAAGTATGAATAGTTAATGGTAAAATAATAGATATAATCAGGCATTCACTTACTTTCTGTTAAATAACTTAATTAATTTCACCTACCATTTATATCTTGTTTTCTTTGTTTTAGCTGTGAACAGAGGTGGTACGATTGCTGGAGCTATTATAGGATCTCTTCTAGCTATCTTGTTAGTGGCTTTTATCATTTTTTGTTGCTTCAAGAAACAAAGAGAAAAGAAATATGAAAAAGAGGTGCATCATGATATCAGGTGTGTCATTCTCACTTCCCAGATTAAAAATTGAAAGTTATTTTTAATTTGTATAAACAGTTCGTACAGTAAAGTAAGTTACATTTCAGTAGCATGCTTGAAACTTTTCTCTAACATATTTATGCTATGGAAACTAGGATATTTTGAATTCTAATGGCAGGAATTGATGGAGGTCTTAGGATAGGATACTTTCTTCTGCATAGTTCCTTCTGGAAAGTCTGAGACAGGCCAGTAATAGTTTTTTTTATGTCACCTATAGGGTGTTGGCAGAGTCTTCCATCAAAAAGCAGACAAGCAATTGAACAAGAACAATGCTAGCTTAGCATGCCTCCTGCTCTCAAAATTCCTTTTTGTTTTGTCACTTTTTCTTTGTCTCTCCTTGAAAGTTGTTCATCGCTCCTCCCCCCATACAGGACTGCAGTGCAAATCTCCTTTTAAGTAGAGCAGAGAGGAGACAAAGTACTTCTCCCTTTTCAGTAGTATTCCTCTTTTAATATGTGTAGACATAGCTGATTCTTATTACTAGTAGGTTAAGTTTAGCATAAACATGGTAATAATAATAAAATCTAATGTTTCTGATACATAGGGGCTTTTTAGATTGGCAGGAAAGTGTGACATGAAGTTGCCTTTTCCTTAATGCTTAGCAGCTAGACTGCAAGCCCCAGGTGTGCATTTAAAAGGTACAGGGCTGCTAGACTGAGGGGTTTGGGAACGACTTATCTGAAGTCTTTTTTTTTTTTTTTTTTTTGGCTCAGCAGCTACATTGGAAGCTGTCAAAACACTACAAACACAGGTGGAGCAGCTACATGGGCGGCAATGAACGCGGCTTTTAGCCATGCTTTAAAAAATTTTTCCTTGCCGGCTGCGAATGGCGCAATTGCGCAGGTACACAATACAGTGACATTATCATTGCCTGCTGGGAACTGCACAATTGCGCAATTCGCAGCTGGCAAGGAAAAAAAAAGGTTCAGCGGTTTATCACTGTGGTTCCTCTGCCTTTTTAAACTGTGCCGTTGCACTGGTGCATCATGAATGAACCCCCTTATTTTGTGAATGAATTGACATGTTATCCACAGTAGAATAACAGTAGCGGCATCCCAGAGTCCCTACTGCGCATGTCTGGGGTTCCGATTAGGGCTGGAGCTAGGGTTTGGGAGCTTTAAAAAACTGCATGGTTAAACCCCAGCTTTTACACCTGCAGGGCATTGAGCGTTTTAATTAGAAGTGAACTCCACACCACGCATGCTCCCAACCCACGATCCATTATAATCCGCACCTCTATCGCTGCCTTTAAATGGGCGCCTTAAAGAGACAGAGCCCCATTTAACTGCGCAACTACACCTTAGTCTTTAGATGCACTGGCGCTATAGCGCTCTTTTTAAAAAAGGAGTGGGGAAATCAAGCACCTTTTTGAAGGCGCTTCTCCCTTAAAGCGCCAAAATAGCGTTTTCATGGCACACTTTCCCTTTTTCTCATCTAAAGGCTGGGCTTTCATGCAGCCTTCATCACACCTCTTTTTGCCGATCTAAAATGGGCCATAGAGGATTTCTAAGCATTTTTTAAATTATTTTTTTTGTGGGGGAGTGCTATTAAAATAATCAGCACTAATTCCTATGCAGAAGACTAACCATTCTGAATCAGCCAAAAACCCTATTTGAGCATGTTTTCCCCACAGCACTTTATTGGAAACCCACAAGCAGAACTTATAAGATGATGATAATAATAATAATAATAATAATAATAATAACGACGATGATGATAATGATAATGATAATGATAATACACAGGTGCAACAACACCCTCCCACTTTTCCCCCCCAACAACTGATATATAGAAGCGTATCAGAACCACTGAAAGATGCTTATATCCCTCATGAGTTCTGAGATGTTTCTCATAAAGTCATAAACTCATAGAGTTGGAAGAGCCTTCGTGGATCATGGAATCCAACTCCTGCTTAATGTAGGATTTCCAGCTAAAGCATCACTAGCAGATAGCTTTCCAGCCTCTTTTTAAAAATTGTTTTTGAGAGCTCTTCATTATGCTTGATTTTTCAGAGAGGATGTTCCTCCACCAAAGAGTCGTGCTTCAACAGCCCGTAGCTATATAGGGAGTAATCGATCATCTTTGGGTTCAATGTCTCCGTCTAATATGGATGGATATGCCAAGACTCAGTACAACAAAGTACCGAGTGAAGACTTCGAACGTACTCTTCCTCAAAATCCAAATTACGAACCTCCAAAGGTAGCTGCACCTAATCTAAGTAGAATGGGAGCTATTCCTGTGATGATTCCAGCACAAAGCAAAGATGGTTCCATAGTATAATGTGGCAGTAATTTAAACTTCTGCAGTTCAGTACAAGCATTGATGATTAACTTGTTTCATTTCTACACTTTTACGTATACATAAAATTGATCTTGAGCATCAAGAAGTGTGCTTGCTCCACCGGCTTTATATTAATTTTTGACTGTGTACCCTAAAAACTGAGCCTTTTGAAAAAAGAATTGTCATTTGTGACAAAACATAAAACATTGGTAATATTTAAATTCCATGGATTGTTGAATAAACTGTAGAGTTGTTTTGGTTTTTTTTGTGATATTGGGTGATAGTAAAATATGATATGAAGCTGATTGGCCTTAAATGTTTAGAATGAATGAAGTATATTCAATACCTGTTACAAAAGTGGAAATGTTTTGTGTAAAAAGTCTGAAAGCATGAAACTGAATTCTTGTGATCTGGTTTATTTTTCTCAACAATTTTAAATTTTAAACAAATTGTCAATTATAGTTAAGCACGCTGATTAAGCACAGTTGAATTTGAGCTTAATTGCTTAACCATCTCCTACCAGTGGTTTCCCTCTTTCAGGATAACAGTAAGTTAATATCACCATGCAAACAATCCACTTGTGCTTGTTCAAGAGCACAGATGTTTTTTGTCTTGATACAAAAGGGTGTGTGTGTGTGTGCTTGCACAAAATAAAGAATATAGGCAAGTTAATTACCCATCTGACCAAAAGAAGGGAAACTGAGACACAGAAAGTTAACTTAAAAACATATTCCTAAATCAATCCAGCATCAATCCTGCCTAGACCAGACACAATGAAATTAACATGGCTGTGGGTAGTAGGTCTCATTCACGTCAGTATGACAGCCTGAAGTATGATCAATGTTAGATTTTGCTTCTGCATTTTGTAAGGTTGATCACTTTGAAACTACTATCTTTCAGATTGCTTGACTTCTGTACATGACTACATTTAGCATATATGTATGCAGAAAGTCTGAATTTGGGTTTTGATATATAAAATAATACCACTACTATAGGCTGGAGAGATTCAATATTTTTATTTCGTGGTACCGTTTCTGTTTGATCTGAGAAATGGCAGCAGGGGTGAAGTAAACCCATTGTCCCTCTGCTGCTTTGATGTACCAGTCTGTTCAATTGCTCTTTCCAAAGCTTTCTGATGACATTTTTAACAATAATTAATTCTTCCTGTCTGTATTCTTCCATGATTTTTTTTATAAAATAGAGGGGATGTCTGGAACATTATAAAGTGAAGTTTAAATTCAATTTCAGATTAGCATTTAATCTGTCCATTTTATAAACTAAGAGATTGCTAGGAAGTTGTTTACAGTTAATTTGTATGTGTTCCCCCCCTCCCTTTACATCTTTTCACAAATGTAGTATATCAGCTGAAGATATTTAAGTTTTTATTGCAGTTTTACAGTATAAAATTTGCTCCCATATTAGTAAAGTACAATACCTGTGTTACCCATTCCTCTGGTTTGAAGAAATTTGGGTTATCTGCATGTATATAAGAATGAAAACACTGGCTGTAAATATATTTGATTTTTTTAAACTTGCCTAATCTGGTATTTTCACATATTAGAATAGGAAGTGAAAAATTTCAGATCAGGTCAGTTATGCAGAGTGTATAGTATTGCTAAGTTTAGATAATAAATTCAGTTTTAAATGTGTAAATAGTCTTCACATATTGAGATGTTCTAGGTAGTCTGATGCCGTTGGATCTAAGATCAATCTTTTTTTATCTGTGCCTTTTCAATAAACTTTACACTTGATTGTACATTATGTTTCAACTATGAAATATCTTGGTGCCTGACTGTACTTTTCTTAATGGTGCTACAAGATGAAGTTAATAGTTTCAGCACAACACTGTGACTTAATTCCTTATTACTTGATGTTTAATTTTTCCTGCCAAAGTTTTAGATGTTGTTTAAGTGACTGCATAATGTCCTGTATTTCAAAATGGCTCCCATCTTTTTGTTGCTAATTCTTTCATGAGTCTTGATAACTATTCTGTATAAAATGTATTCATCTCCGCCTGCCACCCTTAGTACCAGATGGATGGAAGAATTAGACTAACTTTGCATGATAGCTGACTGCTTTTTAGTGGAAGAGATTAGTAGATAGATAGAAAAGACCTATTGTGTGAAAGGCACACTTCCCAAAACATTTAACATAGTAGATCCACTATATCTCTGTTTGTTTATTTTTTACATACATACTAGTGCTTGGAACCACTGTTGACATTACACAGAATTGAGTGATTCCATATTGTACTTCAGACTGCAGGTTGAGGTATTATATTTCTCTAGATTTACTGACACAAAATAATCCCTAACTGGTAAACTATACATCTGGGAGAGCTCTATGTTAAACCCAGCTTTATCTCACACTGTGATGTAAATTTACTAGAGACAGGAAAAATTTCACATGCAAATATACCTGCATTCTGAAGAGGTACAATCCAAAATTGCATAAAGAGCAGATTTGAACAAGTTGCTGAACAACTTTTCAAGTGCTCTGTTGTGTGCTTCATGAAGATGAAGTGTAAATACGTGACATTGTCCCATTGCTCTCTGCATCTAGTTTAAATGAATAATAGTTTACAAGCACAGCAGTCAGAAAAATGTCTGAATATTTAAAGCTTGTCACTTCACATGAAAATAATATATGGATAAAATGAAGGATAACACAGCGTGCCTTCAGAATACAGCTCTTGGGCTTTGGAACTTTGACAATGTCTACTTGTTTATAAAACTGCATTGGGTTTGTAGTAATGGAGACTGACACAAGAGATTTGTGTATTTTAAATAAGAACTCACTTGGGACAGGCTCTGCTTCAAGCAATTAACTTCTAGACCCCATTGAATGACTAAATACCAGTCTGAAGGACAACTCAGTAAGATCCCAAAATGTCACTTTTGGAAAAGTGTCAGATTTTCTTCAGGCTTTGTTGCCCTCACCTGCTGCTACTTCTTTGGCACACAAGGAAGTTGAAAAATGCACTATTTTATGTTAGAGAAATGAGAGAGGATGTGACTTTCAATAGCACTCGTTGATGTCTCCGATTCATGGCGAGGTTGTGCAACAGTTCCTCATGCAGTTGCTAGACATGGGGCAGGCGATTTCCTCAATGTTGAAGTGCTATGCCATTTTGTTAAAATTGATTCTCACTTTTTAAAGTAAGCACTGGATGAATGATGTCATTAGTTTATTTAAAAGTGTTAAACCATCCAGTTGGAAGCTGTAGCAGAAAAACAAACATATTCCTTACTGGAAAGAAAAGGCCATAGATCATATCCATCTGTGAAGCACATGTGTATTAGTTTCATGTTTTGTAAATTTTAATATTACAGACCTTTTATCTGAAATATAAATATAATTGTAATACTGTAACTTTATGACTAACCATAGCAACAGAATTTAGTGTGAGCAATATTTAAATGTGTAGATATTTAATAGTAGGTAGTGGCGCATTATTTTTAAATTTGATTTCATTGATAATGATTTTAAAAGGAATTCTTTTTCATTGTTGTAAATATCTTAACAAAAACAGTTTATTACAGTTAAAAAAAAGCAGCTGAATTTTAAAATCATCATTCCCTGGTGTGGAGGTAACAATTATATTGTAGCTGTTACAAATGTATTTCTTTTCTTAGCATTTGGAACACTTCTTGCCAAGACTGATGCATTTCTTAGTGCAGGAATGAAAACCCTGCACTGGGACCTCCCTACTTTTCATTTATTATTAGGTCTTAGGTCCTGACTGTGTTCATTTAGCAATAAGGGCAGTAATACAGGACATTCATGAGGCACTATCAACAGGTTTAGATTTGGCAGTGAATGCAGTTTTCAGATTTTTGAAATATAGGTACTGACATTTGTAGGACAAGTCCAAATGTTTGTAGTTTCATAACTTATGTACTATTTGAAATAAAGGTATGAGCAAAACCAACTATTCTGATCTTATTGGTGTAGTGTGTCACTCTGTGTTTTTCCTTCTATCTTCTCTTGTCTCCTAAATTATTTCAACAGAATGATTTGTTGTTGTGAATCTGAATTATTCTCCTTTTTATGATCGTCTCTTTATAAATCTAAATAAATCAAAGAAGATCATACAGATACTTTGGACAATTCTCAAAATAACGGGAGGATAAGGAACACATTGACCACATATAGTGTACTGGAGACAGGGAGTTGTCATGATTATTGATATTTAATTAATAAATCATGTATAATTTGTTTGTATATGATAGATACCAATCTGTATCTTTGCAGTGGTATTCTAACAAACATTAGAAGGTATTTCAGATTGCCTTCAGCTGCTCTCCCAAGTATTTTATAATTTTAAATAACTGAATGCAAGTATACTTAGTTACTGTACTATAGTCTTGCATACAAGGAGGGCATACAAGGAGGGTGGACCCTGAGAATAATTAGGCCAAAACAGGCCATTGGGAAGTAATGCAGAACCTGAGGCATGGTAAGATGGTTAAAAGGAAAATCCTGGCATTCTTTAAACTACCCCCAAATGGTGAAGAGTTATTGGAGCAAAACATCAAATACAAGGAATTGTGCTTTCTGTTCCATGTGTTGTCAGGAGATATAAGCAAACATGTTTTCACAGAAGTCACTTGGGTACTCTCATTTTAGAAACAATTTGTGAGTAATTGAAGTCAATATCAGGTATATAGATTGGGTCTGGAACAAGTCCAAGCCTTCTCTTTATCTGCCAGCACTACATAGGAAGAACACCGATCCATATTTTAGTATTATATCTAGTTTCATTCTATCAAGGTACTATAATGCATGTTTGCCTTGTAACATCAATCAAATGCAGTTCAGATTAATATAAACAATTAATATAGACAATTAAAATTAATATAAACATGATGGAAGACTCAAGATTAGGAGCCAAATGAGAGAGAAGAATCTAAGTTCTGCTGTTTGTGGACTGCAAAACTTGGGATCAGGCATAACTTTTCACTCTGGGAATGGAACTGAAATTAGTGTCCCACTACTTAATCCTGTTAGAATGACACACTCTTTGTGTTGCCACAGGGAGAGAGATCAGTATGTGGAAACTTGTGTTTAGGGCTGGGATGAGGAAATTTTCCTGCTAATATATATCTACCTTTTTCCTCCTTTGTAGAAGCTTTACATATTCTCCCTATGCAGGGGATGATTTTATAAATCCTTGAAATGTAGGAAGTAACTTCACTATAGATGGATTGATTCAATCTAGGAAGCTAGAATCTGCAAAATAGGAGTAGGTTAGTTGATGGCCAAGGATTCTGGAGATCTCATTCAAGGCAACTTGATGGAAAATAGCAACAAACAAAAACAGTGCCTTTCCAGTATCTAAAGCTGGCATGGGCAACCTGTTGGACTACAACTCTTATCAGCTCAAATTAGTATAGTCATAGGTAAAAGATAATGGGAGTTGTGGTTGAACAATATCTGCAGTACTTATCTGCTCAGTTCTGTAATCTAAAACATATTTAAAGTTCTTGCCTTGTGATGATCTTAGAAAAAAACAGGCTGTCACGGGCTAGTAATATTTTTTGATCTTTTTATTATTATATTTTAATTACGAGCACTACACATATTCAAAATTTAAAACATAGCCAATTTACATATCATATATTTCTCTTTGTTTCCTTGTCTTCTCATTTCATTTCTTCTTTTTGATTCCTGTAGATTTCATTAACCACTCTAAATTAGTCTTTCTTCAAATGAAAATCAATTTCTCCTATTGATAACCTTATTTTTTTTACCAGAATTTAAGAATTTTCTATCTATAACTGACTTAACATAAATGTAGTTCTATTAAGACGTACCATTTTTTTCTGATTATGAAAGTTATGAAAATTCAATTTGTCCCCTATAATTGCCAAAGTAAAGATGGAAGGAAGTAATATTTCTTGCATTTATGTTTTCCCATTCATTTTCTAAATTTGATATCACCACTGTCCATTCTTTTCCCATTTATCCATGTCCTTTTTGTTTAAAAATATTGTTAATTTGTCTAATTCCTTCATTTCATATAGTTTGTTTTTCCAATCTTATAATGGGGTGGGGTGTGTGTGTGTCTACTGCTTTCCAGTTTTTTGCCACTAAAATTCTGGCTGCTGTTATTTGGTATAGGGTAATCCTCCAATATTTTCTCTCTCCTTCTTCTCCTAGTATTGAAGTTATATATAATAGATATAATTGGGGATCCATATCATAATCTATATTTAACTTTTTTTCCATTTTATCGTGTAATTCAGTCTCAAAGGTGCTACAAGATCTCTCTACATATTATTTCTATCCTGTTCTAATCAAAATACTGGTGATATTTTCATGTTTGTCAAAGCTCTGACAGAGTTTAGGGGGTATCCTGTTTCTGTTTTATTTTCCATCAATGATTTTTATGTAGTCACTATGTTAGATCATATGGGTGCTAGATAGATATAACTCAAAACTATTCAACACTGCATGAGTAAAATAAACTATTTTTGATATGTATGTATGTATGTATGTAAGGTGACATCTGGGCACAGCTGGTAATTTTTAGAACCTTGCTGAACGTTTGTGCTGTAGCTGCTAGCCCTCACTGTGTTAACTTCTTTTTCTATCATCATCAATCTTTTCCTGCAGTTACAAAATAATAGGTTGGTGGGTGGTGGGTAGGTGGAGCAATATCATAGGCAGGGTGTGAAAAATGTACTGTTTTGTGAATAAGAACCAACCTTTCTATGAACAGAAGAATGCTTTTGGTCTCTAAAGTGAGTCCCTGCAGAGAACAGAAGAAAATGAACTGTGTTTTGTGGGGTCAAGGCTTGTTTGGGGCTTTTGTTTGTTTTTGGTTATGGGTCTAAGAAGGTGGGGCTTCTGCTGAGTCACTGATTTTCTTGGGGTGCAACTAGGAACCATTAGCTCTCTATTAAAAATATTAATTCTATGCCGCTCTGATAGTCTTTAAGTCTGAAGTGCAGGGTATAAATACAACAACAACCATCAGTAACAGTTATTACAGCCTGAAAAGGGTGAAAAGGATGGAGATAAAAAGATCTGTCTGTTAACAGTGTTTGTCTTCTTGCTAGAAAATCTCACTGATTACACTTGCAGCAAGTGCAAACTGGTGACTCTCTTGAAAGAGGTCAATGCACTGCAGCTGTGTGTTGAGACTCTTAACACATCAGAGAACATGAGGACTTTGCAGATCAAACACAGAATAGATCCTACAGAAACAACAGGAAAACTGCCGATGAAAATGAAGACTGAAGCACTGTAGGAGCAATGCAGAGGACGGCCATGCTCAGTAGCAGACCATTCACAAGGGATTCAGAAGCCCTCCAACTAAGCAATCATAATAAATAATAATAAAATTTATTTATATCCCCCCCCCCCTTTGAGAACAATCGGAGCGGCTAATTTCTTACATCTTCCTGAGGATAACGGTGATGAAGAGGGACAAATGAGATCAGCAGCAAGAGATACTGCATGTCATGCAAGGTGCCAACCTAACCACCAAATGCAGCAAGAAAAGAAATTTGCTGGTGGTAAGGGAATTTTATGTTCAGGGGTATAGAGGGAACTGGTAGCTAGGCAAGATGAATCAGGAATTGTGCTATCACCCTGGTGTGTGGATCCAGAATGTTACAGACAAGTTCCCAAAGGTCATCAAGAACACAGAACAGTACCCCTTTCTTTTGATTCATGCTGGCACCAGTGACATGGCAAAGCATGTTTGAGCAGACCATCTTGGGCTATGAAGCCCTGGGTAAGAAAGTGAAAAGTTTAAAGACACGTGATATTCTCGCTAGTTCAACTAGTGAAAGTTAGATGAGCACATATGAAAAGGAAGATACTGCACGTTAATGACTGGCTATGCAACCGGTGTCAACCGGAGAAGTTTGGCTTCTGGACTTTTGTCGTCTTAGATGAAGCACTACTGGCTACAGATGGGTTACAACCCACAAAGACCAGGAAGAATGTCTTTGACAAAAACATGGCAAACCTGATCAAGAGGGCTTTAAACTAAATCCAGGGTGTGGGTGGGGTGGGGATGGAGATGAAAGCTTAAACATTGTCCTCAAAACAACTTCTAAACACAAGGATGTAAACTTTAAAGGATAAGCTGAAGAAGAGAATGGGAGCCAAAGTAAAACTCACATTAGAATAAAAGATGAGAACAAACAATAGAAAATAGCAGATGTAAACAACTGGCTCCGTAGATGGTGCCGCCAAGAATGGTTTGGATTCTTGGATCATGGGCTGTGGTTCCATGAGGAGGGACTTCTGGCAAGGGATGGGCTGCATCTCAACGCCAGTTGACAAAAATGTTTTTGACAATAGTCTGAAGAATCTGATCAGCAGGACTTCAAACTGAGTTATGTGAGGAAGGGAGACAGCATTCTGGAAGGCAAAAACTGGCATAGAGGGAACAAGGCAAACAGTGCAAGGATCCAACAATAGGAGGCAAAAAAATGTGCACAGGCAGCAAGTGAAGGGGACGCATAGTCTTAGATGTCTCTACACTAATGCACAGAGTATGGGAAATAAACAGAATGAATTTGAACTCCTAGCATAACAAAGCATATATGATATAATAGGCATCACTGAAACCTGGTGGAATGAGTCTCATGATTTGAATGTAGATGTAAAGGGGGTATAATCTTTTAAAGAGAAGCAGGTCAAACAGGAAAGGAGGAGGGATAGCATTATATGTGAGGCATATTTACACCAGTGAAGAGATCCAGGACATCAGTACTGGAAGCCAAGTGGAGAGCATCTGGATAAAAATTAAAGGAGAGGGAAACAACAGGGATGTTAATGTGGGAGTCTACAACAGCCCCTCAAGTCAGACGGAGGAATCGGATGATGCTTTTCTAGAACAGATGACCACACACTCAGAAAGGAAAGATGTAGTAGTGATGGGGGACTTCAACTATCCAGATATTTGCTGGAAGTCAAACTCAGCCAAATTCTCAAGGTCTAGCAAATTCCTCACTTGCCTGGAAGACAGTTTCATTGTCCAAAAGGTGGAAGAGGCAACAAGGGGATCAGCTATTTAAATCTGATCATAACCAACAGGGATGACCTAGTCAATGCAAGTGGTTGGATCCTTAGGTGGAAGTGACTATGTTCTCCTGGAGTTTGTTATACAGCGGAAAGGGGAAGCCAGGCATAGTCAAGACACTAATTCTAGACTTTAGGAGAGCTGATTTCAATAAACCTAGAGAAATACTGGGGATGATCCCTTGGTCAGGAATACTAAAAGAGAAGGGAGTTCAAGACGGATGGGAGTTCCTCAAAAGGGAGATACTGAAGGCACAATTTCAAAGAGTTCCAATGAGGAAGAAAAATGGGAGAGGTCTCAAGAAGCCAGGATGGATGACTAATGAACTTTCAGCTGAGCTAAGTTTTAAACAGAACATGTATAAGAAATGGAAAAATGGGGAAATCACCAAAGAGGAATTCAAACAAATAGCAAGCACTTGTAGGGGTAAAGTCAGAAAAGTAAAGCGCAGAATGAACTCAGGCTTGCTAGAGAGGTTAAGAACCAAAAAAATTATTATTTTTTTTATATATGTCCTCAGTAAAAGGAAGAAGAAGGAAACGGTTGGGCCACTGCATGCAGAAGATGGCAAAATGCTAACAGGGGACAGAGAAAAAGCGGAATTACTCAACACCTTCTTTGCTTCAGTCTTGTCAGAAAGGGCAAAGGGTGCTCAACCTAAGGATAATGGAGAAGAAGACAGAATAGGTGGATTTCAGCACAGAATAAGTAAAGAGATAGTACAGGAATACCTGGTTAATCTAAATGAATATAAGTCTCCAGGACCAGATGAACTACATCCAAGGGTATTAAAAGAACTGGCAAATGTAATATCGGAACCACTGGCAATAATCTTTGAGAACTCATGGAGAACAGGAGAAGTCCCAGCAGACTGGAGGAGGGCAAACGTTGTCTCCATCTTCAAAAAGGGAAAAAAAGAGGATCCCAACAATTATTGTCCAGTTAGTCTGACATCAATTCCACGAAAGATACTAGAGCAGATCATTAAACAGAGAATCTGTGAATATCTAGAAGGCAATGCCATAATCACAAGAAGTCAACATGGGTTTCAGAGAAACAAGTCATGCCAGACAAACCTGATCTCTCTCTCAATCTCTCTCTCTCTCTCTCTCTTTTAATAAAATTACTAGCTTGGTAGATGAAGGGAATGCTGTGGATATAGTATATCTTGATTTCAGTGAGGCCTTTGACAAGGTTTCCCATGACATTCTGGCAAACAAGTTTGTCAAATGTGGGCTAGACAAGGCAACTGTTAGGTGGATTTATAATTGTTGACCGGCCGAACCCAAAGAGTGCTCAGCAATGGTTCATTTTCATCCTGGAGAGAAGTGACAAGTGGGGTGCCACAGGGTTCTGTCCTGGGCCCAGTGCTATTCAACATCTTTATCAATGACTTGGATAACAGAATTGGGGGCATACTTATCAAATTTGTAGATGACACTAAACTAGGAGGAGTAGCTAATACCCCAGAGAACAGGATCAAAATTCGAAATGATCTGAATAGACTAGAAAGCTGGGCCAAATTCAACACAGAGAAATGTAAGGTTCTGCACTTAGGGCGGAAAAATGAAATGCACTGATATAGGATGGGGGACATCTGACTGAATCAAAGTACGTGTGAAAGAGACCTAGGAGTCCACAAGTTGAACATCAGTCAACAGTGTGATGCGGCAGCTAAAAAAGCCAATGCAATTTTAGGCTGCATCAATAGAAGTGTCTAGATCCAGGGAAATAATAGTGCCACTCTAGTCTGCTTTGGTCAGGCCCCACCTGGAATACTGTGTCCAGTTCTGGGCACCACAGTTCAAAAAGGATGAATCAGGGTCAGGGATGCTTTGACTTGGAGTTCCTGCATGGCAGGGGCTTGGACTGGATGGCCCTTGTGGTCTCTTCCAACTCTATGATTCTATGATTCTATGAGGATGTGGAGAAACGAGCGTGTACAAAGGAAAGCAACCAAGATGGTGAAGGGCCTGGAAGCCATGCCCTATGAGGAGCGACTTAGGGAACTGGGGATGTTTAGCCTGGAGAAGAGAAGGTTGAGAGGTAATATGATAGCCCTCTTTAAGTATTTGAAGGTGTGTCATATAGAGGAGGTAGCAAGCTTGTTTTCTGCTGCTCCAGAGACTAGAACACGGAACAAAGGATGCAAACTGCAGGAA
The DNA here is from genome assembly GCA_034509955.1 of Urosaurus nigricauda. NCBI lineage: Eukaryota > Metazoa > Chordata > Lepidosauria > Squamata > Phrynosomatidae > Urosaurus > Urosaurus nigricauda. The sequence goes on from JAOEGL010000003.1 coordinate 63,038,892, forward strand.
AAGAGATTCCACTTCAACATTAGGAGGAACTTCCTGACAGTAAGGGCTGTTCGACAGTGGAACACACTCCCTCGGAGTGTAGTGGAGTCTCCTTCCCTGGAGGTCTTTAAAAAGAGGCTGGATGGCCATCTGTCTGGGACGCTTTGATTGGGAGTTCCTGCATGGCAGGGGGTTGGACTGGATGGCCCTTGTGGTCTCTTCCAACTCTGTGATTCTTTGATTCTATAAGATGTCTATACACAGAGTTTGGGAAACAAGATGAGGTTGATGTACTGTAGAAAGGTAAATATGATTTATAGGTATAAAATGGTGGGATGATTGGAATGAAAGAATTGAAGATATAATCTGTTCAAAAAAAATAGGTGGGAAAGAAAAGAAGGTTGAGTAGAAAGAAACAAGAAATAGTAGTTATGGAGGATTTTAATTATCCTGATGTCTTCTGGGAGACTAGATCTGCTACACAAAGTCTCTCCACCAAATTCCTGAAAATTTCAACATTCAAAAGGAAAAAGAAGGAAGCAAATCAGCAATCCTGGACTTGAGCCTAAGCAATAGGGAGGAGTTGATCACTGAATTCAAAGCAGTTAGTTGAGGACAGGGGCAGTGTAATGCATTCATGATTATAAGATAATCCAAAGAAGAATATAGGAAAACTGGATTTCAGGATTGACTAATTTTATCAAGCTGGGGGAAGTACTGTGCAAATGTCCCCCCATGGTATTTTGATGAAACATTGTCAGATGGATCCATAATTGGTTGGAAAGCCATGCTGGAAGAGTTGTCATCAGTGGCTTTGCTTTAAATTGGAAAGAGATCTCAAGTGGAGTATCTTAGGGTTCTTTCCTTGGGCCAATACTCTTCATTTTTTTATCAGTGATTTAGATAAAAGGGTGGAGGAAATCCTAATTAAATTTGTAGATGTTACAAAACTGGAAAGAGTAGATACCACATTGGAAGATGGAAAACAGAATTGAAAAGGATCTTGATAAACTGAGCAGCAAAGGAACACTGCACTTTCCCCTCTGTAGAGTATGATCTATAAGAGTATAAGATCATCTTATTACCCCTCAGTCTTCTCTTTACCAAGCTGAACATAACCAGCTCCTTCAATATCTCCTCATATGATTCTTTCTCTGTACCTCTTATTCTTATTGTGCTTCTCTGAACCTGATCCAACTTGTTTGTATCCTTAAAATGAAGTGCATTCCAGATATGGCCTGACCAGTGCATCATATAGTGGGAGTACTACTTCCCTTGAGTTTGAAACTATACGGTGGCCCCTGGGTTACGAAGGTAATCCATTCCGGATTACCTTTCGTAACCCGGAAATGTTCGTTTCCCGGGGGACCGCTTTAGGAGACGGACCGCGCGGCTGATTTAAAGGGGCCACACGGTTTTTCTCCTTCGCATCCCGGGGGATCCTTTGGATCCCGGGGATGTTTTTTGGTCCCGGTGGTTTCGGGTCCCAGGGATTTCGTTCCCCGGGGGATTCGTAAACCGGGGGACCACTGTACTTCTATTAACGCAGACTGAAATAGCATGTTTTCTTTGCTGAAGCATCACAGGGCAGGCTTATGCTCAATAGCAACCAAGGTCCTTTAATCAGCCAAGTATCCTCCTCTGAGTTTGTCTTTTGTGGACTAAATATAGATTTTTGCATTTGTCTTTGTTGAATTTCATTCTATTAATTGCAACAGTTTATCAAGATCCTTTTGAATTATGTTTCATATCTTCCAATGTGGTTTGCTGCCTCAGAGGGTGGAACTAGATCTAATGGTTTTAAGTTACAGGAGAGTAGATTCTGACTGAACATTGGAACATTAATAGAACAATAGTGAACATTAGCTGTACAACAATGGAACCAATTGTCTAGAAAGGGTGGGAATCTCATTCTCTAAACATCTTCAAAAAGTGGCTGGACAGCTATTTGCTGTGATGTTCTTGCTGGAAATTCTGCATTGAGCAGGGAGGTGGACCTGGTGGCCCTTGAGGTCCCTCCCAATTTTATGCTGAATCCCTCCCTGTAACTGTTCCTCTCAACGTTTTGATCAAAAGATTACAACAAAAATAGTAAGTTGGGTGGGGAGTGCTGCTGAGTTCTGGAAGCTTTCTCCAAATTTGGGATCATTTTTGCATGTGTTGTGGTCTTCCTGCAGTTTTTTTTTGGGGGGGGGGCTGAAAATCACTGTTTTGTTTTTAATTTTGGGAGAACTGATAGGGTCCTTTAAGGCCAAAGAAGTGGGTTTCAGTGGCCACTTGTGACCCATGTGCCTCACATTTCCTACCCACCCCCTGTAACAATACAGAGATGAGAAACCAGAGGCTTTTCAGAGGCATGACTACACCTTCCATCACTCTTGAATGTCAGTTATCCTTGCTGCAGCTGTCCCAGATTCCCCCATCCTTTTCTTAATGCCTTTCAGTGCTGAACGAAAAGGTTTTTCAATCCTGACCTACTTCCAAATCTAACAAGATCAGCAAATAGGGTGGCTGAGGAGGGGCTCAGTATCTCATCAGTTCAAGGTTGAGATTGCTGCATATACTTGTCCTGACAAGCTATTACAGCAGAGCAGGAGAACCAGGTGGCACTCACAGACATATGAGACTGATTGTAGATTCTTTAACCTGAAGCTGCTGGGCTATTATGCTGTCTATGCAGCTGTTGTGTGTGTTTATCTTTCATCAGGTCACCCATGAATTTCATACTGTATTAGGCAAGGAATATTCAGACGTGATCGATGAAAAATATCCTGTAACTGTCTTTAGGCTTTACAAAGATACCAGTTTTGGTCATCCTCTAGAGATGGATGAGCAAAGTGTGGGCTGCATACAATCTCCATTCAGCATGGCTTCTTACTCTCTGTGCAAACTCTGGATGCACAGAAGAGGTTGCCAAAGGAAGGGAGAACAGGGGAAGTCCACTACCACCAGCCAAGTTAAAATAGGATTCCCAAATGTTGTTGCTTGACTTCAAGTCTTCCAATTTAAGGCAACCCTAAGGTTTGTCATTGCCTTTCTCTGTGACTTGCCCACGGTCACCCAGTGGATTTTCATGGCCAAGCTGGGAGCCAAACCCTGGCTTCCACAGTCAGAACCCAATAACCCAATGCCATGCCATTCCAGATATCAAGAGTCCAAAACTTTGTTCAGCCCTGGAAACCTACTGACTGATCTTGGGCAAGTCAAACATTCTCTGAGCTTAAGAAGAAGGTCATGGCAACTCGCTCGGAAGAAATCTTAAAAAAAAAACAAAAAACAGATAGTCAACCTAAGTCAGAGTCAATTGGAAAGCACATAACAACAGACTAGCCTCCCACTAGTGCTCACAGAAGTTGTTTCTCCAAGAACAGTGTTGGATATAGCCCAGATTTCTTGTTAAATATTAAATGGTAAACAATCCTAATGATTTAAATACATTAAAAAAAAACCAAAACACTGGTTACTGTTCTTGTGAACAACTTGTTTTTTTCTTTTCTGGGCATGGTCTCTAATATGTAAGGTGTTTCAAGCTGAGCTGGGGTCTAAAGTTGACATTCTAGCACTGCAAAATAATCTTGCCTTGGAAACAGGAAAACAAATAAGCTTTCCTGCATAGTTTTAAAAAATACAAAGTGATAGGTTGCTGCTTTTAGACTGGTGTGGTTTAAATAAAATATTAACCAGAAACTTAACCTCTGTGACAAAGCAAGCTGTTTGCTTAATACTAGCTAAAAAAAAAATCGATAACACCTGAACATTTATACTGAGTGTCCAGTAACCTTTAACTAAATATATGAGAAGTACACATGTATAATTCAAATCTCTGAATGTTTTGATATTGCATTTTTTTTAAATTTTGTGTATTAAGTGCATTATTCTGAGTACTACATACACAGAAAATCTCCTGTTTCTGGTTCAAGTAGCAAGGGATGATATTTCAGACATAGAGCTTCCCAGCAAATTCCTATGGTCCTGTGATATATTCAGCAATTAAAATGCAATATTTACATGTCTGTGCTAAGAACAATTATTGTGAGAGACATTGTCCTTAGGAACACAAACACTGAATAGAGAGCACAGCTTGGATAAGTAGTTTTGCATTTCTACTACCACAATAAGCATGGTCACTGGAAGTGTGAATTGTAATTCAAAACTGCAACTTGTCTAAGCTGTAGTAGGACAACTTCACTAAATGATATTCCGTTAGATAGTTTACTTGTTTGATTTGTTGATTTTTTTTAAAACTTTGGAGCCCATCCCAAAATTTAGCTGTAGGCCTATATGAATGAAACCTGAGACTTATGTTTTGTTAGTGGCCTGTTTTTAATTAGTGTCTGGTCTCTAAATAACCTGAAGGCACCAGATCCTCTCTGACTTTGGAAGCTAAGCAGGGTCTTCCCTGGTTAGTACTTGGATGGGAGATTGCCAATGAACATCAAGTGCCGTAGGCTATATTTCAGAGGAAGAAACTGGCAAAACAACCTCTGAGTACTCCTTGCCTAAGAACACCTTAGGGTTATGACTATGCATTGGGTTATGACTATGGGGTTGCTGTAAGTTTACAGCCAACTTGGAGGCACATACACACACATTCTGTAGGCAGTAAAATATACTCTACAGCTGTCCCGATTTGGCAGGAACAGCCACAATAATCTGACGTGCCATTTTTCCAGCTGTATTTCTAATGTCCTATTTTCTTGCACTTTCTTCCTTTGTCCCCAGCTTTCTTCAGTTGCTGCAGATAGTTTAAAGTACAAAAGTAGTTTGTGCTCAACTAACTCAGCAGGAGGACAGGAGAGGAGGTGGTGGAGTCTTGTGTTTCACAGTAGACTCAGGCAAGAGCAAACTGCTGTAGCCTCTCCTGATTTTTGTGTTCATTATTAATAACTTTTGCCATCTTGACACACTCTGGTGTTTCTTGGCCTCATGCATCCTGGGTTTCTGTGAAATGTTGGAGGATGGGCAGAGAAAACTACTTGGGATATCTGGTCAGTAAGCTTTGTATCAAAGTTTGCCATATTTATGCAGAACTAGTTTTGGAAGGCCTGCAGAGATAGCAAAGGGTTCAGGATGTAAAGGTGATACTGCAGCATCAGTACCAGAGTCCAAACTATAAAGGGGTATCAGCATTGATAAGTAGCTTCACCAATGCAGTTGTTCAGGATCAGGGACTAAATGGGTCCTGGTTAGTAGTTTGACTCTGTTCACTTCTTTTAATGTTTTTTTTACTTTAGTGAACTTGGAAAGACTTCTCTGTGGTACGCTTTGGTACAATATAAAACAAACGAACCATTAAGTTATAAAAGCAGTCTACTCCCTATACAATATTCATCAATCATTTTCCAGTAATAACACACACAGAAAAAAATAAGAAAAAGAAATAGTACATGCAAAAGCTTTTGGGGTAAATTCATAGAGGAAAATGTTCTGTGATGCTTACAGCACTGTGATGGTTGGAAAGTAAAATTTAGGACAAAAATTGAATCTGTGTGGTAGTGCTGTCCCATTAATAGAAATGTAAATAAATGCAAAACATTCCTATTCTCCACACACCAAAGAATTATAGCAATTTTTATATGAATGCACTTTCAGGATCTTATTAGAAGTGTACTCTCTGTCGTTGTCAAAACAGAGAGGAAAATCAATAATGTCCCATTGTATTACAAAGGTTTGTTTTAGCCATCATATCCCATACTTGAAATATTCTGTTCAATTTGTAAAGACCTGAGTTTAGGAAATACTTCCCTTGTTAATTTTTAATACACAGCCTCAAGTATTTTATTCTGTCTTGTCATTATTAAGCCTTATTTTCCAGTTTCTACATCATGCAAACTGACCCAGCTAAACTCTTAATTGGTTCTATTCAATTATTTAATGTTCCATTTCCCTTCCATCCTTTGTGAAGCTTATGTAAATACCAGTAAGCTAAGTTAGAAAACATACATGCATTGAATGTATAACATCTTCAGATAATTAAATATGAGAAATAATATTTTCCAAATGCTGGATTATGAAAATGGTTTGGCATGCAATTCTTCTCATAGAATATATCAGAAAATGGAATGATAATACATTTACGGAAAATATAAGTAATATCACAATGGATTTCAGCCAGTTCCTGTTGGAAAGATTATTAGAGGGGCTAGAAGTGACACTACAGATAGACCATCTAAAATTTGTGAAGTAAGGTAAATTAGTGCTTTAAGCAGGAACTGGTCTATTATTTTCCTTGCCTGATACACTAGTAGCCATAAAACCCCAGGAGCCAACTTAGTATGTACAAGAAGTCACTGACCTGTGGTTTCTTTTTCTTCTTTAATGCCAAGCATAGAGTGGATCTAAAGCTCTTAGAAAGAATGCTTCTTGGTTCACTGCCCTTTTAGTAAGATATAAATTCCTGAGACAGGTCTTAATGCATCAGATGACAAGATTTTTTAGAAGCAAGAAATAGAAAATGCCCTTCTGTTGCACGGAACTCATACATTTGGATGATTCAAAAAAGTTTAAGACATTGAGTCTTCCTTGTTTTCAGGGATGCTATGTTTATAAAGAAAAGAGGTATTTGCTATTGTGTAAAATTCCTTGTGTCGGGTAATCTGTTAGTAAATTCAAATCAAGTTAAGCAGTCATTCTGCTTAATTTGTTTCCATTACTTGGCTTTTTACAGTGAGTGTTACTGAATACTTGTAACACTGATGCCCTTGAAAAGGTTATTGGTTATTTATTTCATGCATAATGCCTCTTTTGTTGAGGAGCTTCTATACCAAGTAAATATGAATGTTCGTTGAATATTTGATCTTTTCTGGCATTTGTTTGTTTGTTTCTAATTTGTATCACTTAAAAAATAGTTTCATTTGCTTTAGCAGTGTAACAGTTTTTGTTGTCCTGATTTCACTTATCTCTGACGAGGCTCAAATTTTAGTTAGAAGTTTCATGACTATAGGTAGGCAAAGCAATCGTGGAACACTACACCTTGTAGACAAATTTTAATCCAGCGTTTGTATGCTACTAATGTTTCATTATATGGAAGGCAGCAGCAAGAAAGGAGGACCACATGCCAGATGGTTAGGTTCGATCAGGGTCTGAATCTACAGGAGCTGGGCAGAGAGACTGAGGACAGAGGGTCTTGAAGATGTCTCATCCACTGGGTCACCCTGTGTCAAACTCAATTCTAGGGCAGTTCCTAACAACAACAAATTTCTCATTACCTATCTACCAGCTTTTTTATTCTTAAGACAGTAAGGGAACATACATTCCATTTAAATCCAAAGAACTGTGGCATTGTAAAGGGTGTCAGTCAACAATATAGCTGGAGCTATGCTACAATATAGGAAGGGATCATGCAGCTGTAGGACTGTACATGGAGTATGTGCTCTTTCCTCTTGTAAAGCAAGCCCCAGTAGAGAGTTGTTTATGCTCAGAACCTCAAGTCCTGCCTTGCTTTAGGAACTTGATTATTTAAAGAATAAGTGGGCAACTGTTGGAGCACAGGACGCCACATCAGGGATATTGAAGAGGCATACATCTGCAGCTTACCCGCTGACAACAGGGCTCAGGGTCACTTATGTTTCTTGGGACTAAAATGCCCTGGGTGTGTGTGAAAACATGGGAAAATGCCCCCAGGCTTCCTACAGGGTGTCTGGGAAGAAAATGTTTCAACACGTAGGGGCCACAAAACAGTCCTAGAGAGCCACTTATGGTCTGTAGGCTGCATTTTGCTCACCCCAGTTTAGAGGGTGGACTTGCAAGTAGCCATTGTAAGCTGTTTGCTTTGGGAAGCTGTTTGCCTCACGTTTGCTGTTCTATAATCAGCCTTTTGTGTTTTACTTTTTAGCTGTCTCTTTGGCACAGCACTATCTGATCAGGACAAGTATCACAGCTGCAACCTACCCCTGCGGGAGTGATAGACCTATTAAAAAGGTCTGCCCTTGAAGGCTGATGGATCCTTTGAGATTCCAGAAGATCTTGGAGAGGGTACTGTGGCTGGCATCACCGACGGTTCTGTTGAATTCCCGGTCAATAAGTGGAATCAAAATTTGACCAGGGCTATTAACACGATCACCCCCAAATGTACTCTCCAACCCATTACAAAACAAGCTCCCTGGTATATAGAGACCCTCAGGGAAATGAAACAGGAAAGATGATGACAAAAGCACAGATGGTGGAAAATTTGGCTTTTATGCAATAAGGCATTGTATAGAAGACATCTTAGTTCCTAAAGATGGCAATATGTGCAGCAAAGAAAGCTTTCTTCCCTGCACGCATTGTATCTGTGGATTCACGTCCAGTTGAGCTGTCCAGAGTGGTGAGAGGCTTAACTCAGGTGCCCTCTCCTCCTAACCCACTATTGGAACCTTCAGTAGCTCACTGTGATGCTTTTAACAACTATTTCACAGATAAAATCTTTCGCATAAGAGCTGACATAGATGGTGTCATTGGAGCAGAGGCCAACAGGATGTCCAACAACTCTGTGAGTGGGATTACACTGGATTTCAATTTGTGAGTACCTCTGATGTGGACAAGTTGCTGGGGAAAGTAAGGAAGACAACCCGCTTTCTTGATCCCTGTCCATCCTGGCTGTCCAGCCTCCCATCCAGGGAGGAGATGCAATTAGATCCCAAATACAACAAATTATTAGCACATCTCTCAGGGAGGGGAATTTTTCGTCCTGTTTAAAAGGAGCAGCAGTTAGACCACTGAAAAAGTAGTTAGACTGCTGAAAAAGCCCCCCCCCCCGGAACCCCTGGACCTTAATAACTACAGACCAGTCTCAAACCTTCCTTTTTTTGGGCAAGGTGATTGAGAAAGTACTGGCCCTCCAACTCCATTCAGTTTCAGATGACACACACTTCCTTGACCCATTTCAAACTGGCTTCAAGGCAGGATATGGAGTTGAGACTGCTATGAGCACTTTAGTGGATGATCTTCACCTCAACACCAACAGGGGAAATGTGTCCCTCTTGGTGCTTTTAGACCTCTCAGCGGCTTCCGATACCACTGACTGGGGTATCATTCTGGAATGCCTGGGGAATTTGGGAACCGGAAGTGTGGTGGTTCAGTGGTTCTGGTCATACCTCTCAGGCAGGTTCCAGATGATCTTGCTTGGGTATAGTAGCTTCTCAAAAAAGGAGTTGTTATATGGCATCTCACAAGGTGCCATTTTATCCCCAATGCTTTTTAACATTTACATGAAACCGTTGGGAGAGATCATTCGGATGCATGGGGTGGGTGTTACCAATACACTGATGACACCCAATGCCTTCCAAAATAACCTCAGCTAGTATGTCTCCTCTGAATGAATGCCTTGAGGAGATAATGGGCTGGATGAGGAAAACAAATTGAAACGGAATCCAGACAAAACAGAGGTGCTTGCCATCAAGGTTCCTAATCTTGGAATGGAAGTGTGTCAGCCAGTTCTGGATGGGGTTACATTCCCTTGAAGGACTGCGTTCACAGCTTGGGAATGCTCCTGGATATGTCTCTCCAAATGTCAGCCCAGTTAGATGCAATGGACAGGAGTGCTTACTAACAGTTTTGGATGATACACCAGCTGCACCCCTTCCTAGATCTGGAGGACCTAAAGATAGTAGTGCATGCACTGGTAACTTCAAGGTTGGATTTCTGAAATGCACTTTACATTGGGCTACCTTTGTGCCAAGTTCGGAAACTTCATTTGGTTCAAAATATGGCAGCCAGATTGGTTACAGGAAAATCCGGGAGTGAACTTGTTACATCCATACTGAAGTCACTCCATTGGCTGCCAATTGGTTTCTGGGCAAAGTACTTTAAAGCCCTACATGGTTTGGGTCCAGGTTAACTACAGAATTGCCTTCTCTTGTACAATCTTCCCTAACTATTGAGGTCCTCTGGGGCCTGCAAGAACCCGACTGGCAGCCATTACCCAGAGGACCTTCTCATCAGCTGCCCCAAGACTGTAGAATGACCAGCCAGAAGAGATCCAACAGCGAAACACATTTGAAGACCTATCTCTTCTGGCAGGCCTATCCAGGCAGTTTTTAATCATGAATTTTAAACCTGAATTGTATATTTAATAATTATCTTATGTATTGTGATATAAATACTGTGTAGAAATGCAGCTTAATGGGTGTATTTTATGTAAGAATTATGTTTTAACTATGTTGGAACCTGCCTCAAGCCGTGAGGAGAGGTGGGTAAGAAATAAAATTGTTATTGTTGTTGTTGTTGTTAAGGCTTACCATGCACAGATGCAAGGCAGGAGTGGAAGTTACATGGAACAGTTAACTGCTGCCCCACAAAAAAAAAATTTTTTTTGGCCCCAAAATGCTTCCAAATGTCTTCCAGGGGGGCATAGGGGCATTTCCCCACATAATTTACGATTGTATGTACAGCACTGTGTAAATTTACAGTGCTATATAAATAAAATTAATAACAACAACAACAACAACAACAACAACCGTATTAGGGCCAAGAGAATTCTTTTCCCTTGTTTTGCTAAAATGTAAATGAATGTCCTCCATGCCACCTAAAAGAGATTGATGGGGATTTGAAAATATTTATGGCCAATCCAGCACTAGTTAGATATGTTCATATGGAGGTATCCAACAATCACTGATGCAAGCCATTCCCCATTCACCCAAAGCAGGATGACACAGAGGCAAAGCGTTTCTGCCCCCAACAACAACTGGTACTACCACTGGAATGTCCTCAGAAAAGTTTGGGAATTTACTAGCCACATCATTTTCCCTTCCTACTTCTATCACGGCTGTTGCATCCATCCATATAATTACACCAGCTTGGCATCTGGATCCAGTCCATAATTAAGCAAATGGTTAAAGACATATGCAGTCAAGAGAAAATAGTAGCAAGTGGTTTTGTGCAAATTAATGCATAATAGTCTAGGAAAAGCGAACAAAAGCTCTAGACATTTGCCCTTTTGCAAAACTGGAAACAATTCCTCCATGAATGGAACTTTGGACTCAAGCCAATGTGTTAAGCTATAAAGGCACAATACGATATTATTTTTTCACTTGATACTTGTAATATATTTTATGCTAGCATTTTTGAAATACTCATAATGATTTGTGAAAATTAGAAAAGTGATAGGTCTAGAGGTGAGCATTGAATTAACCAGAGCTAGAAGTAAATTGCTTTGTAAACAGTGCCTTTACTCTATGTAAAGTCTGGCCAGAAATACTTGTACCTGTAATACAGTTCTTGCAGAGATGTATGTTAATAATCTTAATGGACCCACACTTATACAGTACAGCAATCTACCCTTATTTGCAGTTTCTCTTTCCACAATTTCAGTTACCACATTCAGCCATGGTCTGAAAATATAACATAGTCTCCCCCTTACCTGTGATTTTGTTCTCTTCAGTTTCAGTTACCTGTGGACAGTCATAGTCCAAAAACATTATAGGTGTAGGTTTGGTACTATCCATGGTTTCAGAGATGCATTGGGGGTCTTGGGAAGTGTCCCGACAAATAAGGGAAGACTACTGTCAGTTGCCCTTACAAAATTGCATGTGGAATTTAGTAAGGAACAGGAATAATGTAAAATTCAGAGACATAGTTGTGTTAATCTTGAAAACAGTATGCAAAGGGATCTTGTAGCACTAATTTTGCGAAAGAAGTTGTAACATAAGCTTTCAGAGATGTAGTCTGCTTCCCAAAATTTATGCTACAATTTCTTTCAGACAGTTAATTTCAAAGGTGCTACAAAATCCCTTTGCAAGAAGAATGTAAGTCATTGTTATAAGCAGGGAGTAAAAGGCAGCATTCAGAGGGATTGTTTTAAAAAAGTGATTTTGAAAGAAACCAAGGGGCACTCATCACAGGAAAAATGGGGAGTGATGAAATGATTATAATTTCTCTCTCTGGATTTTGGCTTGTGCTAGAATATCTCTGGTGTCATTTATCTGGATGGCTCCAGTGGTACCCAGGTATTTTATCTTGCCATCTGCTTCTTCAGTCTTTAAAAATGGGATTCAAGCAACTCTGCAACATCTGCTATAATAATATGCACCAGCTTTAGTGACTTGTTTATATGCATTAAAATATATGTAAAAAGATTCATATGTGACATAATCCTAATGTGAGATTAAACATCTGGCATGCATTTCTTAGGTAAAGGTATTTTGCATGTGGAAATGAAAATCCTGTAACAGTCAGATTGACCATTTCCCTTTTGAAAAGGCTGAATTTGACTCTTGGGCCAGAAGCAGAATTTATACTCCCTTGAATTAATATTTCAAAGTATACATTGAGATATCTAGCCTCAACTGTTAACAACTCAGGAATAATCCTTCAGTGTTTTCCTTCATTTTCCAATTGAAATTGCTTAATTATATTTCAATATATTCATAATTTTTATTGATTGTTAATATTTTCTCTGTTGTAGTATGACAACGCAAGCAGAATGGGTGACATAACAGTGGTTTAAACTTGAAGAAGCAATATATAAAAACATGAATTTCAAGTGCTGGAGCAAATGAAGGACTGTGTATGTTTCATTGGTTTTTAAAGACTGCAGAGAAAATGGTAATGTAATCTGCATTTATTAGAGGTAGTGTTTTGCCTCCCAAATGTTTACAGGTGTGTCATTTAATACTACTAGCTTTTTAAGAATATTAGATATGTAAATATGAAGGTAGCATCAACACTGGGTAGGCAATACAAATTCAAACAATCAATCCAGAACATAGATTTTATTTTTGATGTTTAATTATTTCAGTTTGAATTGCAGTCACTGTAAAAAAAAATACACTTAGCACTGAATGATATGTTTGAAACAATGTGTGCCTTTCATGCTGCATATTTTGGTGTTGTCTTTTTAGTCTTCTGAAATGATTTTTTTGTTAAGTAAATATGACTGTTTCAAAACAATGTAAATATTATAGATAATAAAATTTTCCATTAAATTGAAATGTGTTATGTGTTTATCCCATGTTCCCAATAAGGTGAGAGTACAGGTTTAAATGTGTCTTCTCATAAGGTCCATTGATTTCTATAATTTAGATGGACATTGAATTATTAACAGGTTAAAAACTGCACTTTTAAGAACTTTTTGAAGTATGACGCCTTAGGACTGCTGGTACTCTCCAATACATGCATTTGGATTTTGTACAAAAGGAAATTGTAGCAAAAGGGAGCAAGTGCCTTCCCAGAATCTTCCCTTATCAGAAGATGGGCCAGTGTTCTGTTATAGAATATAAATTATCTAAGAAGGGTCCTGTGTAGAACAGAAAGTGTATTAGTGAGCATATGAGGTCCTCAAATATGAGACCAAAATCCCTTTTCCAAGTGCAGTGGTCATGGCTGATTTTCCAGAGGAAGCTGATAGAAGATAGTGCTGAGACACCACAAAGGGATTCCAGAATGAAAACTGGAAGAAGGCTCTTGTAATTTGTAAGAGAGAGAGTTTTAGCAGATTTTGGTTGTATCTGGATGTGTGGCAAATAACACCTGTTGAATTTCTTTCTTCTGCCAACTATTAATGGTTGTATAGGAGCCCTCTACAGTTTTTATTCTGGCAGCAGTAGTGATGCATTCCAAGAAACCTTTGGGACTGCACACCCTATTTTTATTTGTTTTTTGTTTGTTTGTTTTTTGTTTTAGAAGAGAATATCATTCTCAGACAGGTAAAGATACATATATACAGGCTTAGGTTGGCCGACCAGCTTCAATTCTACCTTGCGCAAATCAAGTCTCAGTTTTTTAGGCTTCCTCTAATCCATAACTGGTTTAAATAAGTACCATACACTAGCTATTGGCCTGCATGGGCTTGTATCAGTTAAAGTCTGGTCTGAATAAGAAAACATTAATATACTTCCCAAAATATACTCCTAGGAGTTTATCACACGAAGGGAATTGGAAGTATAATCCAATGGCAATCTGAAAGTTGATCACACACATTTGTGGGCAAAGGGAAGTCCTTCTGAACGCAATAATGGGGTTTCACTATCACACTCAATTTTGGGCACAGGGAGGCAATTTTGGGCAGTTCCGAACGCAATGCAGCGTCAATATGCAATAAAGTAAATTCGCTGAACTAGCGAATTTACTCAATTCCGAACTGGCCTCACTTCCATTTCATTCGAAATTGAGAGAAATTACTCCCGTGTGATAAACTCCCTAGTCTTTCTAGTGCCACCACAAACAGCTTATAAAGTTCACATTCTGGAAAGATGTTCCCTACAGTTCAGAGCTTGAAAGTGATGAGTTTTTGTAATAACATAATTACATGTAACATGTTACTTTTTAAAATAACTTTTCCACCAACTTTATGGGAAAAGAAATTGTCAAAAATTGGACTGTAAATCTGAATAAACCTAGCCAGTATTGCCAATAATGAAGAAAGCTTAGAGTGCTGTATGATTCCAATGTTGGTAACAATTTTTGTTTTTCTTTTAAAATGTATTTTTAATGTCAATAATTTTTCACGTTTTAAAACTTTCTTTGATCAATCATAATGTTTTTTCTTGATGTTTTCAGTGCCACTTTAAAATCCCTCTTTATATCCCTGTACAGATATTCCACCAAAGCAGGTGTGAGGTTTTTATTTTGAAGCTATTTTTTATTTTATATTTAATAATAATAAGTATCATAATAATAATAAGTATAATCCCAGCTAGAACTATATTTATATGCTGTTATACTTTAGATGTATAACACTGATGCTGGTAATGTGAATGTCCATTTACAGTTAATTAAAACACACATGATTAAATAAATAAATATGTATGTATTTAGTATATTGATACTTTCCCCGATGCTTTAAGTTGTAAGAGGTTAGAGATAAAATAAATGTAGCTAATGAACAACAGTGAAGGTATCACTGTTTAGTGGATTTTTGTTTGAATCAGCCCAAATGTGTTTACTTACTCTGTTGATGCTTTCCACATACTTTCTTGTTGGGAGAAGTTAGAAATAAAAATAGATCTAGGCATCAGGCACCACACCAAGAATAGAAAGTTCATTGTTAGCCATAGGGCACACGTGCCTTGTAATGGTGACTCTTGGTAAAAGACAAGGCTAGTTGTCAATGTAAGATATAACAAGAACTTAAAGTTTATTACTTAAGCAAGTACTTGGAATGGACTAAGCAATGTATACTAGCAGTATATCAAGCACTACTAGGTAAGTGTTACAGGAAGGAAAATGTCAGAGTAATGCTTTCACATATTACAAAGCTGATTCCAGATCAATAGATTTGGAGATTATGTGTAAAAAATAGTTTTGACTATTTGACTATATCTAATGTTGTTCAGGGTTTTTTTTAATGAAAATGTCATGTAGTGGTTTGCTTGTTGGACTAGGAAACTGGGAGATGAGGCTTCAAATCTCCACTTGGCCATGGAAATCTGGTGGGTGGCTTTGGTCAAGTCACACTTCCTCAGAGGGAGGCACAAACCCCCTCTGAACAAATTCTGCCAAAAAAACCCTCATGATAGTGTCTCCATAAGTCAGATGAAGGCACATCTATATGTAGCCAAGTGAAACTGATACCCAGCTCAGTTCTAGATCATTCTTTAAAAATTAGGGCTGAAATCCTACCTCATCCCTCTTCACTCATGTTACTTGGCAGATGTGCTACACCACCCTTCTTCTGAATTAGTGTGCCATATTCAAGTGCACTATACACAGCTTCTAGCTTATGCGGAAACTGCATGACAATTAAAGAAATGGTGCACCTACTCATGGTGCACACACTGCCCTTAGCCACAAGCATGTGCCCCATTGTTTGCAATGGGGTGCGAGCATATGTGAAATTCCCCTTACGTAGGGGGAACTGAAATGGATCCCCCGCATAAGGGAAGGGCTTGCTGTACAACCAATTGCATCTGTCAGTGTGACCAGCGTTAAGTTAGTGATATATGTCCATTCTGTACCTGTGCATGTCTCTTTTGTTACCAAGGTTGGTATTTTCTCCCACCCGCCACAAAAACAAGCCCTTCCAGGTCTCATGGTTTTTGAGGGGTCCCCTGAAAGCCATTCCAGGAGAAGGGAGGCCATAATTAATAATAATAATAATAATAATAATAATAATAATAATAAGTAGTAGTAGTAGTAGTAGTAGTAGTTTTATTTATAACCCACCCCTCTGTCCAGGCAATCAGGGCAGGGTACAACAAAGGTTAAAACAGTCACATTCAGATTCCCACTCAGCCAGGAAGCCAGTTTGATGAGTTGAAGACAGCCACTGCCTTTCAGCCTTTCTCCCTTACAGCATTACTCTGATGGTAAAAGTGGCAGCCAAATTCATGGATGCTGTGCGAAGCTCCCTTGCTTTAATCTCCCCCATGTCACTGTCATTGTGTCAGAAGGAATAAAGAGCTCTTAAATTTTACATTCCTATGTATAGTTGGCTTTCTGTATCCTCAAATTCAACCATCTACGGCTTGAAAATATTTTTATAAATTCCAATAAGCAAACCTTCATTTTGCCATTATATATAAGGGACACCACTTTGCTACACCACTGTATTTAATGGGTCTTGAACATAAGTGGATTTTGATTAGGTGGTCCTGGAACGAAACCTCAGTGGATACTAAGTGCCCATTGTTCATATAGGCAAACTCTAGCAGCAATCCTATTTTCACTTACTTAGATCAGTGATCCAAAAGAGTATGCCCCTTTCAGGGGCAATGGAAAGATCTGGGAGGGGGCAGTGGGGAAAAGGGGGGGGGCAGCAGGGAGGCCTTCAGTCAAAGTATTCATAAGCAAGCAAAAAGAGAGGAATTAGTGGCCTTTAGGACTATGGTGGGAATGAGGAATTATGGCAGAGGGGGAGAACTGGCAGCCAAAAGAAGCTTTCATATTTAGGACCCTGCTTCGGCTCTGTGAGTATTTCCAGGACTTGGTTGGCTGTTGGGCTGCACTGCTGCTCCTGCTTTCTTTCATCAAACAGCCTGAGAGAAGAGTTAGCAGCAGAATCAATGTGGGGTTTTTTTGAGAGGAATTATGACTTGAAGCTGTGTGGGGAAGGCATGTCTCTGGGAAATAAGTGGATGGAGTATCAAGGGTCAATTCCTTGAAAGAGTCATTTGCGTTGCTCAGCTTGAGATCCTTTCCTTGCTGGAAAGGAAAGTGGGAAGCTGGCTGCACCCCTCTCCAACCTGCCGAAGAAGGATTGAGAGTCCTTGTTCATTAGGGAAAAGTTTCTCCTTTTGCACCCAGTCACTTTGCAAGCAGCAACCAAGCAGCCAGCCAGGCAGCACCCAAAATATCTTTCAAATATACCAGCCTTTGCTGCAAGGCTGGCCCAGGCTAGAGGCTTCTCAGTTGCTGCTCAGCCAGCTGCTCAGCTGCTGCTCCCAAGGTCACTGGTGCAAAGGAAGCAGTGACTGAACAGCCTATTGAGCTGTGATAAGAATCCTCTTGCCTGTGCCTGCATGGGTGAGATGCTTCTCTGTTGCTGTTCAGCCAGATGCCCAGTCACTGCTCCTTTTGCACCCAGTCACACTGGTAGTTGCAACTGAGTAACCGGCCAGCTGGCCTTTCTTTTGTGTTTAGGCCAGAGGGGCAAGAGGGAGGAGCAGGCCTGGGCTGCTACCGCTACTATATTCACACATGAGAGGCTGAGGAAGAGGAGTTGGTGGTGGTGAGTTGGGCATGACTGAAGTAGACACCATTTGCTAGCTGACTGCTATGCAAATATTACATATCAAGAAAAAGGTGTTGGAGGGTGCTAGGTTTGTCACTTAAAGGGAAGGGTGGCAGTAGCCCACAAAAGTTTGGGGAACACTGTTCTAGATAGATACATAGAGACCAGGGTTCAATTTCCAGCTTGGCCATGAAGCCCACTGGGTGACCTTTGGAAAGTCACATCCTCTCAGTTCCAGGGGAAGGCAATAGCAAACCTTGTCTGAACAAATGTTGCCAAGAAAAGCCCATGGTAGGTTTGCCTTAGGGTCACCATAAGTCTGAAATGACTTGAAGGCACAGAACACACACACACACACACACACACACACATTTGGAATATTATTGGGGCTTTCTAGATTGGCAGGAAAGTGTGACATGAAGTTGCCTTTTCTTTAATGCTTAGCAGCTGCACCACAGCCTTTACATGGAACTGTGCTGTTCTGCAGTTTTAAAAAAAGAAGCTGGGAAAACCAGCACCTTTTTAAAAGCGCTTCTTCTCCCCTAAAATGCAAAAAAAGCATTTTAATGGCACACTTTCCCTTTTTCTCATCTATAAAGGCTAGACTTTCATGCAGCCATGAACACACTTCTTTTTGCCAATCTAGATCAAGCCATTCATTTGTCTGAATGTAGCTTGCATCTAGTTGGACTGTAAGTAAAACTGTAGAAGGATGAGATGCAATCAAGAGAACTAAAAAAGATGGATTAACACTTAAACAAGACAGATGGAGGCTCGGAATACCTGTTTAGGTCCCAAAACAGATGGGCAAAAAGCATTGCCTTCAGGCTGATCTGGGGGCATGGCATGAAGATGACACACACCCCTGGATTGGCCAAAAGCCACACTGAGGCCAGTTAACATGACCCAAACCCAGCTTCAAAAGGAATGGGAAAAAAACTCTCCTTGCCAGAAGTCCATTTCAGATTGCAACAGTGGCTGGCCTTGGGACAGAGGTGTCCGGTTACTATGGTCCCATGCCGATTGGAGCTCACTCATGGCTGGAACAGCCAGAGGCCACTCCAAGCTGCTCATCTGCTAGAGCCTTAAGTTATCATTTTGCCTTTCTTTTCACTCAGATGTAGCATGATTTTATATAAAATGAACTATGAGTCTTAGTACCCTTTCATAAGTTTCTTTTCAGGTTGACTGGAGGATGTAAGGAAAGACTAGGCTCTGGCATGCAAAGGAAATGCTGGGCGCAAATATGACTAAGGGAGACACAGAGTTAATTGGAAAGGAATTCAAATCTGAGCAATTGCAGTGTTAATGAATATTCCATGATATTACAACTGGCCAATTGGTGAACTGGTGCCATGTAGTAGTGGTGGAAGATACATAGAATATAGGTGGCCAATTTCAAATCTCTATATAAGAAGATGACACAGTTTACATAAATCATTTTATGAAATATGCTGTCTAGAAATGTGAAGATACCCTTGTCAACTCAGTATTTGGAAGTCTTCCTGTTCTGAAATGAGTGTCATATGGCTAATCTTCCAGGATCTGTGTTAATATAAAGGATAATCACCTGATTAATAGCATTAACCAATAATCTAATGAGATAAGATGACTACTTAAGCAACCAGACACCAATCAACATTGAGAAGACCTTAATTCCTTTTATTATATTCATTGCCATCAATTATTTTCTAACTACCACAGTGCTCATTTAGAAGAAAACCTATTATTGAATTAGGCCAAATGCTAAATAATGCAGGATTGTAAATTAGGATTACAACTAAATGTTAATACTTCCAAGAGTCTGCTGATGGGGGGAAAAGCATGAAACTGTCTGATTTTCTGCCCAGAAAAATGGACTTCTCCTTTCCTGTTGTTTGATGTAATGGAACTGAGCAGCAGTAACAGCAAAGGTATCCATGTACATAAGTATTCATTGGCTCACTTGTCATGATGTGGAGTGTGGAATGGAAATCTAAACCTTTCTATCTTCCTATGGGAATCAGTGTTTTCTTTTTTCTTTTCAGTTTTGAAACTAGTCTTTCAAGAGTTGTGGAAAACATTTTCTCATTGGAATGGAAACCCTGAAGCTCTCTATCAAAGTCAAATATCAATAAACCATAAAGTGGCCATGAAACCAGAGAGTGAGGGAGAAAAAAAAAAGAGTGAGTGCATGCATATCTATACACACACCTGATCCAGTGATCACTCCATTAATTTCAATACAGTTGAAGCTGGTTTAAGTTAAAGTAATAATAAAATGATTAAACTGGTTGGTTTGAGATCCAGCACTTCTTAGTGAAAGTGTTCCCTGAGCAGCATTCTTCCTAGAATCCTCTGACCAGGGCAGTGGTGAGTGGAGGAGATGATCTTCATTGCTTTTACCTAACCCCTGCAGCCCATAATACTATCTCCCATATAGCTTCTACAGGGGTTATTTGGGAGAGATAGGGACCTCAGAGAGACAATGCAAACTGTAAAAATGGTCTCTTCCTATATTCTGTCAGTGAGAATATTCCTCTGGTTTTTTAAAAAAGATTTTGTATTAAACCTGATATTTCTTTTTTTAGGAGGCCCATTCCTGTCTCACTCATTGTTGGTTTCTTTTGAGGGTGCTTATTTTGTGTGTCTAGTGCATTCACTGTCAGGACCACTCTTTCCAGGAACTTCCATGGCAGATATTAAACATCACATAATAATGGAGTCTTTTCTCTTTCTCATTCCTGCTAATCTTATCCAGAGAAAAAGAGTGACTGTGCTTTCATGGATCTTTGCACCATTCCTGCACCTCATAATCATGATGATAGTGGTAGTAATGATGATGATGTTATTTACTGTCAAGTTGACTTCTGCTTATAGCTATTCTATAAATAAGGGAACACCTGTTTTAAATTTCTAGGTAGAGTCTGCAGGAGGAAAAGGCTGCTTTTGTCACGCTATGAAAATATTCCATTCCACTTCTCTTCTTTTCTGTCTCTCCCTCCTTCAACCCCATCTGTCAGAATGCTATGGCCACTGTGAGTACATAGTTTTCATTGGAGTATTTGGGTGGGAGAGGCTGAGTGATGAGTGGACGCCCTTAGCTCCCTCTGCTCAACAAGAACTGAGATATTTTTACAAGATATTTTTCCCAAACAAGGGGATACTCCCTCTTGTATTGATGATGCTGTTGACTACATAAACAACAGAACATGGAAAACAACGTGAGCAATCATCATTCTTGATTGTCTATGCTTCTTTGACACAGACAGAGGGACAACAAGCTGTAACAATTCAAACGTGTGATAGAATGGTATTATCTATTCAAGACTGGCCCATCTAATGAGCAAATGGAATACTCCCTGCCCCCATACACAGTATGTTTCTCCAGTAAGGATGCAGCTGAGCAACCAGCTGCTGAGTGCCCTTCCTGTGGTAACATCATCAACATGTCAACACAAGCCTGTTCATCCATTTTCCTGGACCAAGGTCAGGGTTGGGGTGCGACTACAGTGGTGTTTGCAGGAAAAGGGTGGCAACAACAAAGCAAATAACAAACAGAGACAGAGATATGAAGGTGGAATCCAGAGAAACCAGACTGAGGTGTACCCATCTTACATGACAAGTCAACCAAGGTGACACATAGGGAGAACTGAAAGAAACCTTAAGCTCCTGAGGAAGAAAAGGGTCACAGAATTGCTTTAATGTGTTTTAATTGACTAATTAAAATTAATTGCTTTAATTAACTAAGTTTTTATATACCTTACAGAGAACGGGGGTGCTGATGCGATTATTTTAACTGATTCCATAATGAATTTTTCTAATACAAAGCAGGAATTAATAAACACATCTTCTAATTTACAACCCCAGGGAACAATTTACATTTGTTTTTCTTTGTATAGCATTAATCTGATTTATACTAACTCTGGCACTAAGGCACTCAATAATTTGCAAATCATCAGTTTGATTAGCAAGATAACAAGTTCAAGGTGCTCTCAATTAGGGTCATTAACAACCAGCAAATGAGTGTGACTTGCTATTTTGCAGATCTCTAATAAGATGCTGGTTCAAGCATGAACTTGTCTTAACAGAAATTGCATGTTCTTTCTGAGATTCCTTAGAAATATTGATTCATTTTGATGATGAGTTCAGAGTGGGAGGAGGACAACATTATTTTGGAGAAGAATGAGACATCACATTTATACACTTTACCATTTGCAAATTAGATTGGAAGCCAGTGGCTGATCTGAAAAGTAGATTTCTTTGGATTAGAGGCCCAGTTTTACATAATCTGGTAGTTAATTCACAATTAAGCTAATCTAAAATTGTGAGCCAAGAACTATATTTTCTGTCATAAACCGTAAGTAAATAACAGAATAGCTCCACTAGGGTATTAACAGGGTGTATCATCTCTACACAAAGAAAGGAAGTCGAGACAGAATTAAGGTATGTGGAACTATGAGTGTTAAAACAACAGACAAGAAGATAGAACGAAGGCACAGAGAAAGGCAGGAGTGGGCAAAGTGTAGTTCATAGGCTACATGCAGCACCCAGGGCCACCCAGAGATATTTCCATTTTTTTTTCTTTGCTCCAAAATGACCTCTAGGTGCTAGATGCTCTAGAGCATCTTTATCACCTGGATCTGCCAGGGGTCAAAACCAATTTCTGGGCCCATTCCCACTTGCGGAAAAACCCGCATTGGAACCGGGCTGTGCTCCGCTTATGAAAGCGATTCCAAAAGGCCCCTCATTCACACTATGAAAAGGGACCTTGTTTGGACCCGCTTTCTTAGCTGGGAATGCTTGTCGTTCCCACTGGAGCTGCCATGTAAGGTGACAGCCTTTAACACCCATCCCCTTCCCACAGGGGAATTTTTTTTTATTGGAAGGGGGTATTGATCTCTAAATCAATCTTGTGCATTTGTGATCTTGTGCATTTGTGATCAGTATAATGAAGAAAAAGAGGGGGAAAAGGAAGGAAGGGGGGAAGGAAGGAAGGACCCCCCCAGGAGCAAGTGTGTGTGTTTTTTTTTCTTCATTATACTGATCGCAAATGCACAATATCACAAATGCACAAGATCACAAATGCACAAGATTGAAAATGCACAAGATTGATTTTGCAATCAATACCGCCCTCCAAAAAAACCCCACGATTCTGACCAGCGTTCCCACTTACTGGAAACGTTTCAGAATCGTGTTTTCCGAAAAAGACCACTTTAAAACTAGTGTCAGGAAAGCTGGTGCTATTTGCTTTTAACCCAGTCCTTTCCTCCACTAATCGATCCGATGAGGATCGGAAGTCGATTTGAGTGTGAACGAGGGTCATATAGCCAGCGTCACACTTTGAATCAAAATGTAGTGGGAATGAGGCCTTTGTTTACAAAATTTTTCAAAAACCTTTATGCCCTCTAGTGGCCTAGGAAGGCTCCAAAACATGATAGGAATGCCGTGGAGGAAACTTGGAGGCAAAAAAGTTTTGAATTTATTTATTTATTTATTTATTTATTTGGAGGAGCAGCTATTGTAGTGGGTGCAGCTCTGCTAGGTCTCCAGATGGGGGCTAACTGGTTCCCTAGCTTTCCACAGTTCCCCATCCCTAGTTTCAGGGAACACCTATCAAGAAGAGGGACAGTACTACAATATAGAGATAGCAGGAAAGATGCAAAGAGCAAGCAGTTAAAAGTGCAGTTGCTTAAAAGCTTTATAGAACTCCCTTTTGATTATTTAATAATAATAAACACCAACTGATACAAGAAGCACAGTAGCTCCACATGGTGTGCACAATGGCTAAAACCTTATTATTAGTCTCACCTAGAGTTAGGCCCATTGAATCAATAGTAACCTGGTAAATCAACACTTATATAAGCTCCAGTGTTGAGCTTGAAAAGTAGAATTCAGCATGTGCAGAGACCAGAAGTTCGATCAGAGAACCTTGATCTGTAGATGGTGCCCTCCAGATGCAGAATTTTGATTCTCCATGAACAAAAGAGGTTTCCTGTTGCAGACAACAGTCTTCTAGGTGTACAGGCCAGCAGGAATAGTGTAGATGGGGAGCTTGCATGTAGAGATTACACAGACTATGAGCTCCTGCAAAGGGGAATCTTATCCTGTCATCAAGTGACAGATTGTATCACTCTTCAACTGAAGTTCTGTAGTAGATTTCAGGATAGCAAAAGACAAGGATATGAAATACTAGTCCTATGAAGAATTACATTAAGTTATTCTGCTTCTTTACTAATTAGAGGTATGTTGATTGATCTCTCTGCCCATACATAAAGACTATGGAAAGAAAACTGAGCCTTTTTCTTGCTTATTTTGATTCTGTCTAATATAGTGCTTTAGTGCTTGTCATGAGCTATTCTTGTGTAAAAAAAAAATACTGGAGAAAGCTAGTAAAAAGACAAGTAATAGATGGCATGGCCCTTAATTTCAAAACCAAATAAACATATTTAATGTCTCTTCAAGATGATACAGTCTTTTCCAACTGGCTGAAGAAGCCTCTCCCTCTCTCCCACACTCTTTCTCACACATTTCTGTTCATGTCTGTATCTGTATCTGTATCTATAATGACAGGTGGAATTAGGACTCCAAATTGCCAGGACAGAATGAAATCAAGTTTGACATGACATAGTCGTATCAGCTACTGAGGTTACTTGAAGCAGCAAATCAAAATTCACCCCAACCTGTGTGCAATATAGACTGCTATATAGTATACTATTACTGATAACCATTTGCTGACTAATTTTGTGGGGGCTTTTTGAAGGAATATATGATTCCTCTATCCATTGCAAATTGCTTTTCCAGTGTACTGTTTCTGTAGACCACGACTGGGTTGCTGTCCCTTTTAAGAAGTTATTGGACTGCAAATCCCATCTTCATTCATGAGATCAAAAGCATCTGGAGGCCACAGCTGCTCACCCCTGCTCTAGAAATATAGATAAAGATAGATTCTTGTTCTTTTTGGCCTGGTTTACATTTTTAAACTGCCAGGATTCTATTTGATACAGTCATTGTTATAAAATCTATGGAGTGGAAGTATCAGAGACATGACATAGGAAGCAACTACAATGTAGATTAGGACTATGCTCTTAAATGTGAGACCTTGATTTGCAGCCTACGCTCGCCTCCAGCCATACTCCCTGCCAGCAAGTCATTCCATCCCTCTGTCCAATTTTCCATCCCCCCCCCCCCTTTACCAATGGATACCAACTTGACATGGCTATCACAGTCTTCATTTGGCTTTGCTTATTGGCGGTTGGATGGTTTGTCCCCCTTTAAAAATATTTTCTGTACTTCTACAAACCTTGAAGCTGGCTGATAAGTTCAACATTGCTCAGTGTTTCTTGTTGGCACATGCCACTGAACTTCAGCGTTCACTGTTGGAAGGAATGATTTTGCATTAAAAAAGCAGTATGATCCATTGTGCATCACAGCAAGTTTCTATCAGACTTCCCTGTTGGCAGGATAGACATCATGTCTTGATACTGTGTGCTTCCTTGAGTTTCTAGTAAAGCCAGTGTGTGGTCTGCCAAAGAGAGCAAGTGTCATATGAAAGTGCCTTTTGTTTCAACATGCACTGAGTGAATAAGAAGAGCCAATGAAGATTTCTGCTTAACCTTCTATTTACATCTTCCAAGAACAGTAGTAATGGTGGCTAGGAAGAGATGGAAGGAATGTTTCCAGTAAAGGGAATGACCAAAGAAGGTTATGTAGCAGCCTTAAGATGAAATCCACAGTCAGAAAATATTTTCACTGGGACCAGCCACACTGCCAAAATGTGTGCAAGCTTTTGGGCTTTCTGGAACACCTCATCAAGTCAGGTGGTACCAAAAAGCAGATATTTACCAAGCTATTTGCAGGCTAATTTCCTTTTCTGGCATATGTGGAAGATGTCCACTTGCATTGAAGCATACTGGAACAGAGAAGCAGTGGTTTGTCTCACCTGAAAATACAGAAACCAACAGGTATTCTGATCTCTTGCTTTGCTACAAATAATTCTAGGGACAGCTGCTTTTCAAATAAATTTACCGATCCTTCTTACTGGTATAGCCATCTATGAAAGCTTTATGGCACAAAATATACCATTGATAGCTGGTGTTCTGAGAAATAAAATTCTAACTAGCTGCCAGTTTGTTTCCAAGCACAATTCAAAGTGCTGGTAAGACCTATAAAGCTCCATATGACTCAGGTCCAGGTTATTTGGCAGACCATATCTCCCTATATGAGCCAGCCCGGACTCTGAGATCAACAGAGGAGGCCCTTCTCTCCGTCCCACCACCATCACAAGCACAGTTGTTGGGGACACAAGAGAGTGTCTTTTCCATGGCTGACCCAAGACTTTGGAACTCCCTGCACGGGGAGATCAGAATGGCCCCTTCCTTGATGGCCTTCCTCTTCAGACAGGCTTTCATAACAGAAAGCTTTAAAGAATGGCTTGGGGTGCTATACTATTTTAATATATTATAAATAAATAAATAAATAAATAAATAAATAAACTTTTATTTTTATCCTGCTTCTTAGTAATAAAACAATCAGAGTGGCTAACAAGAAGTTAAAACATCCAAATACAATATTGTATCTCAACAAATGTATCTTTTTAAAGTATTTGATATTTTAATTTGTAATTTGTTTTAATTATTGTAGTAATTTAATTTTTTTTTAATGTACTATTTTTGTATGTTCTTAATTGTACTTTTTTTAAATGTTGTAAGCTGTCCTGAGTCCCAATCTTAGGAGAAGGGCGAGATATAATTAAATATAACTACTACTACTATTACCACATGAATTAGTTACTGTCTTCCACTACAGTAATCTACCACTAGAGAGCACCAATGTGCTTTCGATATTAATGGTAAGCAGGCAAATGCTTCCAAAGGATATACTGTATGTTCCAAGCTTTCCAGAATGCTTTGAGATTTTTGTATTGTATGTCAGCATTATTTCCAGGTGTTCTTTACTTTGTTTTCTCTTAATAGTAGTTGCTATTGGTTCATCATCAACTTAAAAGAAGCCCCTGAAATTTCAAATTCCAGAACACAGGATTTTGAGGTTTTAAAAATTCATAAAATGAGTAAATTTGAAAATTATTGCAATTTCTGTAAATGAATTATATCTGAGAATCACCCTGTCTGTTCACCCACATGGATTTATCCTGATATTAAATTTCTGTTCATAGTTTTATGTAAAGACATCATAATCTTGATTAGCAAAATGGATTGTAAAACACATAAAAATTAGAATTTGGGACCATAGGTCCTTTTGAAACTTCTGAAGATCTCAAGTGTTTTTGTTAAAAATAAAAATAAAATTTAAACATATATTTCATACGACAACTGGTGTGACAGTTATCTCATATATCTTGTATAACGACTAATCATATCACAAAATTAAGATTCCCTACAAAAATTTGTTAAGAATTAGTAAGATGTGTGGATAAGCTTTACTTCAGCAGGTTTACAATAGGTTTACAAAGCTGATCAGGAGCATTCCTAGAGCTGCTGTGCTTCAGCAAGATAGATGCCTCAGGAGCCTCTGACCATCATGCCTTCAGACAAATGTTATTCTCCCTGGAAAACAAAACAAAGCAAAACAAAAACCCACAAAGTATTCTACCTCCTCCGCTGGATGAAATATTTCCATGTCTCACAACTTAAAAGGAGGGAACAGAAAGTTTAGGGGAATGAATGTCAGCAATACACAGTGATGTAATAAACAAACAAATGTGTTTACTAGAATAATAAAAAGCACAAAATGGCTGGTGAGCCAGTCAGTGCTGTACTAAACAAATGACAAATATTAAAATTGAGGCAAACAACTGCAATTCACAGAAATACCAGTTCTCCTGTGTCTCATAATATAAAAGAGAAAGAAATGTAATAAGGATGCAATGATGAGAGACACCACTGGGACTGGATTGTGTGGGATAAAGCAGTTGGCTCATAACACATTAAAATCTAGAACCGAGACCATTGAGACAAACAACTGCAATTCACAGAAATACCAGTTCTCCTGTGTCTCATACTATACAAAAGAAAAAAATTGTAAAAAGAATGCAATGGCGAGAGACACCACTGGGACTGGATTGTGTGGGATAAAGCAGTTGGCTCATAACACATAAAAATCTAGAACCGAGACCAAACGCGTTTCGACAGAAACATCTTCTTCAGTGGTCATACAACACTTGCAAATTTATTGTGTGACATGCGGAACTACCCTGTCATGTAGGTAAGTGGAAAGTCCTCGTAGGTCTGTAGTGATGCCCAGGACTGGGGTGTCCCACATGTGTATGTAGGCCTACGAGGGCTTTCCACTTACCTACATGACAGGGTAGTTCCGCATGTCACACAATAAATTTGCAAGTGTTGTATGACCACTGAAGAAGATGTTTCTGTCGAAACGCGTTTGGTCTCGGTTCTAGATTTTTATGTGTTATGAGCCAACTGCTTTATCCGACACAATCCAGTCCCAGTGGTGTCTCTCGCCATTGCATTCTTTTTACAATTTTTTTCTTTTGTATAGTATGAGACACAGGAGAACTGGTATTTCTGTGAATTGCAGTTGTTTGTCTCAATGGTCTCGGTTCTAGATTTTAATGTGTTATGAGCCAACTGCTTTATCCCACACAATCCAGTCCCAGTGGTGTCTCTCATCATTGCATCCTTATTACATTTCTTTCTCTTTTATATTATGAGACACAGGAGAACTGGTATTTCTGTGAATTGCAGTTGTTTGCCTCAATTTTAATATTTGTCATTTGTTTAGTACAGCACTGACTGGCTCACCAGCCATTTTGTGCTTTTTATTATTCTAGTAAACACATTTGTTTGTTTATTACATCACTGTGTATTGCTGACATTCATTCCCCTAAACTTTCTGTTCCCTCATTTGCTTGTTTTTGTTTAGGGTATCACCTTCCAGTTTTTTCTTCACAACTTAAAAGGGCCAACCTGCCACCTCAGTGATTCTCTCCACAGCAAAGCAGTTAGGAGTGGAAACAGTAACAACAGATCTTCCTAGAGAAT
This sequence comes from Urosaurus nigricauda, assembly GCA_034509955.1. Lineage (NCBI taxonomy): Eukaryota > Metazoa > Chordata > Lepidosauria > Squamata > Phrynosomatidae > Urosaurus > Urosaurus nigricauda. The sequence continues at coordinate 63,067,458 of JAOEGL010000003.1, forward strand.
AGAAAGATCCTGCCAATAGTAGGCTTATCCAAAACATTCCTGGCAAGGGAGCCCCCATGAAGGAACACTGCAAGGGAAAGCTCATATTGTTTGTATATATTTTTCTTTTGTTGGTTAGAGTTAGTGTGTAATGATTCTTTCTTTGGAAAATGGATGTAGCAAGAGACTCCAGAATGTGGGTAAATACAATTATTGGTTTCATAGCTTTAGTTGCAATAGTAGACTGGGGGGGGGGGAGCTAACAACAACAACAACAACAAAGTTTCCTTGGTATTCTAAAAAGCTTTCACCTTCAAAATACCCTTGGTCCCAGACTGCAGTTCCTGTTTCACTTTTGCCAGAGATCCATGCTCCTGGTCTGAGTTTTGCCCACTGCAGCAACAGTGAGAGCCCTACAACTAACTAACTCCAAGTTCTTCCCTGAAAACCAATACTCAGGTTTAAAATTATTATCATGTTTTCATATCTGGAGCCAGGATGTTCTTAACCCAGTCCTACAGATCTGAGCCCCCAACACTGATGAGCCTCTTGATGAATGACCCGGAACCCAAAGACAACCGGATGCAAAATTCCTAGGTGCTCAAGCCACAACAGGCCTCTGGGCTGCTCCAGTTTTCCTGTTGCCATCTAGACCCTGGAATTATTCTGATGCTGTGAGGGGGAGCACATTTTCTCTCACCACAAAACCAGCACTTCATCAATCTTTCTATGTATTAGTCATGATCAATTTATATGCTATGTAACTTTATTATACATTTTGTTTTGCTACAATTTCTGGAGAAAACTGCTATATTTTGCTGTATTGTGTTAGACTGCCATTCCATTTGATAGCTAGGTTTTGAATACCTTGATATCCTACAACTTTCCTCTCTCTTTCTTTCCTTCAACCCATGACTCCTGTTTTAAAATGTATGTTAATATATAATGTTTTGCCTGGATGATGCCAAGGAAAGCTCAGTGACTACAGCATATAGTCATTGTTAATCCCCTCCCCTTTCCTGATTGGCTTTTAATAAATTGAAAGGATTGGGATAACCCTACACCTAATTCCTCATACCCAATGTGTGTTCCCTGTGTTACACTGCTGTGTTTTGATCTCTCAGTTTTATTGCAGATATGCAGTCCTATCTTGTGTGAAAAATGAAATCTCTTCATGTGAGTTTTTCATTTGGGGTGAGGATTATCTATTGGGGGAGATATGAGTTTACCCAACATACTCTGCGCTGTTTTTCAGGTTTCCATATTATCATATTTTCATATCTGGAGCCAGGATGTTCTTAAGTGGCCATGATGACCTTTGGAACCATGGGAAGGACATGTGGATCTGAAGACATGAGAAGGACCCAGCTAATTCTAAGAGAAAAGCTAATTGCTCTGTATTCCCCCCAGGTTCTCCCCATATCCTCACACAAGAAATAAAGACAAAGGCATCTTGTTGTATCTACCTCCTGCTATGTTCCCAGTCAACTTCCCTATCCATCTGTTTTAGGGTTGTCCTAAATCCAATCGGTGTTGTTACTCTGAAGTTAAAACAATTAGTCATTCTGGAATCCCATTGTCAATGCCCCAGGAAGACTATCAAGTCTTGGTTACATTGCAAGACAGCATCTAGCACCCCCCGAGGCTAGGCTCTCAGATATAAATATCAGTCCCAAACCAAGCCTTCGCATGCACACAATGTGTCGTCCACTCACTTTTGTCACCCTCAGATGCACTTTGAGCCACACTCTGCTTTCTGTGGCCTCTCTTCAGGACAGATAAATATTACCCCTTCTATAACCCCTAGACTCCATTATCCAGTTTCCATACTTCCCTCCTGCTTAGCTCTGAATGTTATGTCTATTTGAATGACCTTTGTGTGTTTGCTTTCACTCCTGCATATCTGTAATTAAAAATCTTCTTTATTCACCAAATCTGAAGACCCTTGCAGTTAGCAGTGGTACAGATAGAAATGATCCTGCAATTTACCCAGCTTCTCACAAGCCACTTTGAACATTCCCCAATGTTCAAAAGAGAAGCTGGAACCCTCCCAGTCCTCACACCTTTTCAGGTAACAAAGCAGCTGCTACATTTCAGTTGTCTTCGTATCAAATGCTACATTTATCTTAAGACTTCTTTTGAATGACAAAATTTCAGAATCTTCCAGCCAGTATGCAGTCCAAAAAGTGCTTGTCCAAGCTCTGTGAGGCTTACATGCATTACATGCATAAGAACATCCATATCCATATGGTTGGCTTTCAGGGCTTCCCCTTGCTTTGCTTTCTTAGTGCCCTTTTCTTAAACTAATACACATATTAAGAGTAAGGCTCAGCATATGACAGCCAGTAGACTTCCCCTGCTCTTTTGGAGTTTCCTGTCTTCTAGTAGAAAAAATCCACCTCTTCTTTTAAGACATGATGTAGTTGCAAATCTCAGGGAAAATGAAACTTAGTGGTGCTATAAATACAGTTGTCTAAATTGCAAAAATAAAAAAAAATATAAAATCTAATCAGGTGTGAATGAGAAAAGGAACAGAGAAGATAGAGCAGGAGGATATCCAGAGGCCTCACACTACACTTATAGTTAATTTTAGACAACTGTTACTACATGCTCCTCCATTCTCTCTGGAAGTAACAGACCACTGAGAAAGCCGAGTTAGAATGCTTTATATCCCCATAAGGCCCATTTTCCAATCCCTGAAAAAGCCCCAGTGTGAGATACTCAAAAGAAAAACGTTTCCATCATAGGAGACTGTCTGCATAGCTGGTGCTCCCACAGGACTCTAAACACTATTTAGAAAGCAATGGACAGGTTGTCTTTCTTTTCCTCCTTAATGGGAAGAAGTAGACACTGCAGCAGAAAATCATGGAGGTTTTACAGGCAGATGATGGCATTACAGTATTTGGACCTCTTGAAAAGACCATGAATAAAGGGAGAGAGACTACATGATCAGTCTTATTTGAAAACACCCATGAGACGCCTGCTGAGTCCAAATGCTTCTTATGGTGAAATTGCCTATATTTTGCAGTACCAGATGGAGATATAAATGGAGGCCCAAGCAGGTGTTCTGCATTGATGTTATTGATTTTACTTGTAGGGAATTAAATACTACAGAATTTACAATTGTAGACACTGAGTGGGCTAAGACTGTCCACAAGGAAAATTTATTTTTTGATTCAGACAGACTCAAGGTCCAGGTACCTTCTTACCCCAAACAGGAGAAAATACACAGCTAAGCTAGTGTAGCACAATCAGGCCCTGCTTTGTGAGATAAAGGTGAACATTACTGGTGTGCGGCAGAGCCATAGTACCTTTCTTCAGCCTTACTTGTTGTTTTGTTATGATTTTGATTGATAGATGTCAAAAATTCAAAAGACTAATGGGGTGCCAAGGATTGTTCTTTCTTTGCTTGTGGATTTTCTTGTGATCCCACAGCATCATATAACAACTTTGTAACACTCAGGGTGAAAGGCATCACTGTTTATTCGAGGGGGAAAGAATGGTTATTACAATAGATCAAAGAAAGCCAGTTTATTCCTGTATGGCAATTGCTACATTGAGACCAACTTCTGGGTTTGTTTGTTTCTGGTGGCACTCTAAAAACAATGGTGTCCTAAAGGTACTACAGTCTGTCTTCTGTAAAGATTTCTGTTCCATCAGGATCCACATTTAACCAATTGACTAGCTGCAGAGAGAACAAGAAGGAATAGTATCTCTCTTGTGTACACTGATGTTTGAAAGGTGCCATCAACATAAGGCCAGGAAATCTGGTGAATGCAGACAAGAATTTTGAGGAGTAACTCCACTGGAAGAAATAGCAAGCTTAACTTCAGTATCCATTAGGGAATATCCAAGCCTGGATGGGTTTCTCCTGTACTAATGACCCTCTGATTGCAAACCTAAAGTGAGAAATTACACCATCGTATCAGACTCCAATATGTGTGTACTCTTACAGACTTTAGTCCACTTTATACATCTGATAAGGAGGCTACCTCTATACACCGTCCAAAAGAGCAATTTTTCCCATGCAGGAAAGTGATGAACATGGAAGTCGGTGATTATGAGTTATATGGACGCCATCAAAGATATCCTATCATTATGCTTGCTTTCATATCATATCTTTGCATCCTCTTGATAAACTCAGATAATTATATGTAGAGGGATCTTGCAGGACATTTGAGACTAAATGAAAGAAAGAAATTGGCCTCAGATGCAGATGGAAGGAGACTGAAGTCTTTGAAAGCTCATGCTGCCAACTTCTTTCAGTTAAGTCTCAAAGATGCTACAAGATTTCTCTACAAAATGATTCTACAGATAAACATGGCTATCTTTGAATTCTACCACTCAGATAATTATAGAAAAGGTGGCGAATGCTTACTTTATCAGAAAAAGTATTTCAAAGTAAACACGAGCTATTACATCGATCACTATTCACCTGGGACCTAATAAAAATGTAGGGTATTTTTAAAGGTATTATTATTATTATTATTATTATTATTATTATTATTATTATTACAAGCCCCCATTTATGTAACGGTAACCGATGGGGCTACTTAAAATAACATAGTATAAATCCTATGTAGCTTTAAACTACATTAGATAGCTATTAAGGCATAGGATTATCTGTTCCTACTACAACTAAGATGCCCCTCAGATTTGTTACAGCTACAACCCAGCTGCATGCTGAACACATTTTTTAAAATACAAAGACCTAATTAAAATAGGTGCTGAGGTCTATATATAGAGAATGACCTTTCTTACTAATTTAAATCTATTTCAAGGATCTTTTCTAGAATTCTGAAAACAGGACACACTACAGTGGGCCCATGCATTGCTCACAGGCAGGACACCCATCATCACGTTGCAGCATCTGTTAAAAGATTCAGTACTTAAGGACAGAAAAATCTCTGGCTAAGACTTTGGGAATATGCTTGAATTAGAGTAGACAGTGCTGAGCTAGGTAAGCCAATATCTTCAGTTCAGCCAAGGCAGTTTCATGTAACCTAAGCCAGAAAGTGTGTTCTATTATCAATATTGCTGTGGAAAAGAATTTGGAGGGAATGCCACTTCAACACTACACATTCAGGTATAGAAGCCACCCTTAGAAATACATTAACATGTTTCTCTAATGAGTTATTGTTCGACTCAAATTGTAACAGTTTCAAAAAAGGAGGCAGAGGGAGGATCAGATCAGTAATGGTGTACATTTTTTCAGTTGATCAACAAGATTATGCACTTAAACCGGACCTTTGTTTTTGCACATGTGGAACTGAGACCCACTTTTCTTTATATTTTATTTAAAACACATGACTGCATGATAAAAGGATATCACTTCACCTGTACTCACAAAGCACTTAAAAGGCAAGATAACATAATGCTTCTGTCTCCATATAACAGATCCTTCATTCTAGAGACTTGAAGTTGCCACATGGCTATTTTGATTCTTCTTACAATAGAAACGAACGTTGGGTACTTACCGTGATACGATCATTTCCAGCAGACCAGGGTCCTAGCATCCTGTATACTGGGTTATGCTCCTCCCATTTCGCTCCTAAGGCAGGGACAATTCAAACAAAAGACCGGCCCCTATAAAGGAGGAGCTAAGCCCCCTGGGCCCCAGTCAGTGACAAGCCAAGTGAAAAGCAAGGCAAACTCAAGTTAAGACATTTATTAGCAACAAGAAAAAACAACAACCAAATGAGAAAAAACTCAGCCAACGAGCCAGCAGAAAAAGAAAACATCCCCCAGAGGAAGGGAACATTCCAACAGGTATGGACGGGGGCCGCAGGCAGCACCCGGGTGGGAAGGATGCTAGGACCCTGGTCTGCTGGAAATGAACGTATCACGGTAAGTACCCAACGTTCGTTTTCCCAGCAGACAGGGTCCTATCATCCTGTATACTGGGATTTACAAAAGCCCTCCGGACTAGGGAGGGAAGGTGCTGCTAAGAGTCTGCGGACCCCGACACCACCTGCTGGAGGACCCTCCTTCCGAACGCCGCCTCAGCGGATTGATAAAGGTCCAGTTTGTAGTGTCTTATGAAGGTGGACGGAGACTTCCAGGTGGCTGCCCTGCAGATCTCTGACAGGGAGGCACTCGTGGACAAGGCCGCCGAGGCCGCCGCACTCCTGGTAGAGTGAGCCAGGATCCCTCCCGGCGGAGGAAGATCCTGGATCCGGTAACACTCCTCGATGCACGCCTTAATCCACCAGCTCAACGTTGAAACTGACACCTTACGTCCCAGGGAGTTCAGTCGAAAGGAGACAAACAAGGCCTTGGAAGACCTGAAGGCCTCAGTCCTCCTGATATAAATCTTAAGAGCTCTGCGCACATCCAAGGTGTGCCAAATCTTCTCTAGGTCCTCCTTTGGGTTGGGGCAGAAGGAGGGGAGCAGAATGTCCTGAGACGTGTGGAAGGGCGAGTTGATCTTTGGCACAAAGGTCGGGTCTGGGCGCAGGCACACAGAGTCCTGCCTGAAAATGCACAGATCCTTACGTACTGACAGAGCTCCTAACTCTGACACTCGCCTGGCGGAGGTGATGGCTGTGAGGAACAGCACCTTCCAGGTTAGGTGCTTGAGGGAAGCCTCTCTGAGGGGTTCAAAAGGCCCAACTGTCAGGCCCTTTAGGACTGTGTGCAGGTTCCAGGATGGAAAACGGTGTTTCGTAGGCTGGGCCCTGTTAGATGCCCCCTTCAGCAACCTCCTGATGTGGGGATGAGAGGCTATCCTAGCCACCCTTTTGTGGGGAAGAAACGATGTAATGGCAGACACTTGTCTCCTGACTGTGTTGGGCCTAAGGCCCTTCCCGATGCCATCCTGAAGGAACTGCAGGACCTCAGCCATCGAGAAATTCAGGCAATCTACCGTTTTCAACTTGCACCACCTCCTGAAGGCCTTGAAGGTGGCCTCATAAATCCTGTTGGTCGAGGGACGCCTGGAAGCCAGGATAGAGTCTACGACTTCGGCTGAGTAGCCACACTTACTTAACATGAGGCGTTCAGCCTCCAGGCGCGAAGCTGCAGCCACTCTGGGTCTGGGTGGAGGATCTGACCCTGCGATAGAAGGTCGTGACGGGCCGGCAGACTCAGGGAGTCCGATGCCATCTCCAGGATTTCGGAGTACCACGCCCTCCTTGGCCATGCTGGGGCGACCAGGATCACCTCCAGTCTCTCCCTTCGGATCTTGGCCACCACTCTGGGAAGGAGGGGTAGTGGGGGAAAGGCATACACCAGGGTCCTTGGCCACTGAAGGTTGAGGGCGTCGAAGGCCTCCGACCCCTCTGTTCGGAATCGGGAGACGAACCTGGGCAGCTTGGTGTTGATGGGGGAGGCAAACATGTCCATCTGTGGCTGTCCCAGCTGCTTGACAATCTGTTGGAAAACCTCGTAGTGGAGGGCCCACTCTCCGTGGTCGACATCTGTCCTGCTTAGCCAATCTGCGACCGTGTTGAGTTGACCGCTGAGGTGTTCTGCCTCGATGGAGACTACGTTCCTCTCTGCCCACCGGAGGAGTAGCTGGGATTCCTCCATCAGGTCCCGGGACCTTGTCCCACCCTCGCGGTTGAGGTGAGCTTTGGCAGTAATGTTGTCTGTCCTGATCAGGACAGCCTTGCCCTGGACCAGGTGATGGAAGGAGTGCCAGTCTGATTGCCCTCAGCTCCAGCCAATTTATGGGCTTGCTCTGCTCCTCTGAGGACCACCTGCCCTGAGCCATCTCCCGACCGCAGTGGGCTCCCCAGCCCCTGAGGCTCGCATCGGTAGTTATCTGAATCTTCTCGGAAACCCACATCTGGCGTCCCCTGTGGATAGCTGGCGAGGTCCACCACCGTAGGGATCTGAGGACCTGTGGCGGAACCTGAATCCTCAGGTTGGATTTTATCGCAATGGCTTCCTGGTGTGGTAGGAGCAGCCACTGGAGTGGCCTGGTATGGAATCTGGCCCAAGGAACACAGTCTCTCGCCGCCACCATGAGGCCCTGGAGGTGGGCCAGGAGTGAGATGCTGGCCCTGGGCTGCGATCGGACTTCCCGGACTGCGCTGGAGATAGACTGTATCCTCTCCGGTGTCAGGGAAACTAGGCCCTTGTCTGTGTCGAGGCAAGCACCCAGGTGCTGGATCTGTTGAGCTGGGATGATGGAGCTCTTGGCTAGGTTGACTAAGAACCCGTGGACTTCCAAGGATCTCATGATGTAGCGGATGTCGGCCTGGCCCTTGCTCAGCGACTCCGAGCGGATCAGGAGGTCGTCCAGGTAGGGGTAGACATGGAGGCCCCTGGATCTCCAGTGGGCCACCAAGGAGACCAGGACCTTTGTAAACACTCTTGGGGCTGACGACAAACCGAAGGGCAGGGCCCTGTATTGGTAATGGTGGTTGCCGTAGGCAAATCTTAAGTAACGGCGATGGTCGGGGTGAACTGGGATGTGAAAATAAGCATCCCGTAAGTCCAGAGAAGTAAGGAAGTCCCCAGGGAGAAGCGCCTCGAGGATGGACTTGAGAGTCTCCATCCGAAACTTCCTCTTGGCAACAAAACTGTTGACGCCTCTCAAGTTTAGAATAGTCCTCCAGGTCCCATTTTTCTTGGGTACCAAAAAGAAAGTGGAATAAGGCCTCTATGGCCTTCAGGAGCAAAAGGTCCTTGATAGTGTCCAGTAGGAGGCGATGCTTGACTGGGTCCTTTGTCCTGGGAGAAGGGATGAAAAACTCGTGGGGCCGGCGAAGGAACTCTATCCGATAGCCCATCCTGAGGGTGTCCAGCACCCACTGATCTTTTGTGGACTGCTCCCAGGTAGTAACAAAGTTCATCAGCCTGCCTCCCACTGGAAGCGCCCCGTCAGGCCTGCTGGTGTTTGCGGGCTCCTCTGCCTGCGCTGGACTGGCCTCTTTGCTGGAAGGCAGGACGGGACTGTCAAGACTGGCTCCTGGACTCTCCCCAGTGCTGGCCGAAGGGTCTGGAGTCTCTGACCTGGTGAGGGGTGGAGGAGTTGGAGGAGGGGAAGGGTGTGGGGGAACGAAAAAACCGGCCCCTGGATCTAGACCTCTTTCTGTTGTCACCCTTCCGCCCCCCCGGCAAAGACTTTTTCTTGTCTTTATCCTCAACAAGGACCTGATCAAGCGACTCCCCGAATAACTTGCCACCGAGAAAGGGGGTGAAGGCAAGGTTGTGCTTGGATTTGGAATCTACATTCCAGTTTTTCAGCCAGAGATGGTGGCGTACAGTGACAGCTGCTGCCTGGGCCCTCGCACAAAACTGTACTGCGTCTAGAGTACCATTGGCCGTGAAGGCTGCTGCCATAGCAATCTTGTTCAGGCCCTGTCTAAGATGGGAGTTTTGGGCAGGGACCTCCTGCAGAAGCTCCCTCGTCCATTGAAGAGAGGCTCTAGCCACAATGGATGCTGCGGCAGCGGCCCTGATGGCCACCGACATGGCCTCGTGAGCCTTTTTGAGGGCCCCTTCGGCCTTCTTGTCCTCCGGAATCTTTAGCGTGTCCTCCCCATCTTTGCAGAAGACAGCGGAGGACATGAGAGCAGACACGGGAGCATCCACTACCGGGACCTGCAGTTTCTCCATCACAGGTGGAGGAAAATTATAGAGCCTTCTCACAGTGCTGGGGCAGGAGAAAGGGATTGCCGGCCTGCACCACTCGCCCTTAATAACTTCCATGATGTTGGCTGGGCAAGGGATCTCGGGTAGAGATGGAGCTGGCACAGGGAAGAGATCCTCCCCCACCCTGGGCAAGTCGGAGGTCTGGGGAGGCTTGGCGTCCTTAGCAAGAGGGATGCCGAGGGCCTTAGAGGTCTTCTTAAGCAGCCTCGAAAGGTCCTCAGCTCTGAACGGATGAGCCGAGGCAGGAGAGGGATTGGGCTCCTCACACTCATCCTCCCCGGAAAGCTCTCCCTCCTCCATGTCCTCCCTGGTATCTACCAGGGCTCCCTCAGCCTCACCTTCTAGGTCTGAGAGGGGAAGGTCAGCATGGTCCTGGTGCCGCTTAGATCTCCTAGGCCTCTTGGGGGGAGACTCCCGCCCCGCTTCAGCTCGGAGTCGGACAGGGAGACTTCATCCTCCTCCCTGGGCCGTTTGGAGGACTCCGCTTGGGCTCGGAGGGCAGACTGGGGAAGCGCTGCGTCCAAGCGACAGCTCCGGTCCCCACCAGGGGGCAGGCCCGCCTGGGCGGCCTCAAGATGGCTGCCCCCATGACCTTCTCCAAGATGGCGGCCCCCGTGGCCCTCCCCAAGATGGCGGCCTCCGGGACCGCCCTCAAAATGGCATCCGCCGGCCACGTGGTGGGCGCCAGCTACCTTCCTAAGATGGCGGCCCCCATCCTGGCTTCCAAGATGGCGGCCGCCATCTACCGGAGCGCTCAGAACGACTCCGGAGGTTGCTGCGGCCTGGGGAAAACCCTCCCCGGTCAAACTTGGCTGCAAGGAGCCGCTCCCTGGAGGTAAGGGAGGGGCTGGAGGCCGCGCCAACCAGGCCCAGCCGCCCCCAACGGAGGCGAGCCAGGCCTGTAGGTCCCCTGCAGAAGGGCAGGGGAGGGAGGAGGTGGGGAGGGGGCCCGCTCCTGGGTCCCCGTTGGTGCGGGAAGGCTCTGCAGCGGGGTAGGCTCCATCCTGAGCCCTGACCAGCAGGGACTCAGCAGAGGGTAGGGCTGTGGGGGACCCGCTGACGGGGAAAAGAGAGGCAGCAACCCGGGGGTCCCTTGCTGTCCCTCCCAGAGGGGGGTCTCCAACCCCCAAAAAACTGGCAGCCTCCCGGGCAAAAATTGCCCTGACGAAATTCGTAAGCCCCTGCACACTCACCGCCTCAGAAGGAACTGACGCAGGGGCCTCCTCAACGCCCTCAGCCGCTAAGCGGGTCAGGCGGAGGGCCTGTGGCTGCTCAGCGTCTCGGAGGGCCGAGTCCTCCTCTGGCTGAGCCACTCTCTCGACCTCTAGGACCGGCTCCCTTTGCCAAGTCAGAGAACCCTGAGCTAAGGGGACCTGAGCTAAAGGAAGCCCTTCACCCGTGCTCTGGGGTTCCTCTGCCATAGCCACCACCAAGAAAGGGGGAAAGGCAGGAGAGAGGGAGAGAAAAAGGGAAGGCCAAGAAAGGGACTCTCAGATCCGCTTCGACGAAGGAGGAAACTTCGCTGGCTCGAAGAAACTGTCCTGCAGGAGCGAAGGCAGGAACAAGACTGGGGCCCAGGGGGCTTAGCTCCTCCTTTATAGGGGCCGGTCTTTTGTTTGAATTGTCCCTGCCTTAGGAGCGAAATGGGAGGAGCATAACCCAGTATACAGGATGATAGGACCCTGTCTGCTGGGAAAGGCCATGGTACATACAGTTGTATAGAGCTTGCTTTATTCCAGAATTGATTTGCTTTATGAAGAAAGAGTTACCAAGTACCACAAGACAGATCCACAGGGCAGACAGAGATGGCTGTTTGGTTGCAAATATGACCAAGAGGTTTACTATGAAGGCTGATTAGCAATACACAACAGGAAGTAAAATTCTGGAGACACTCATTGGCATGAGTGATTATACAATCACAGTGCACCTTTATCATGGAAATGTTCTTGCCATGGATGAAATCTCAATATATGTACAACTGTAACCTTCCAAATTAGTAATGCTCAGCAGGAAGGGAGGAGCAAGCCCATAGCCCAATTTTGATGTTAATGTTGTGAATAGATGGCCTCTTCAGAGCAGGGCATGATTTAGCATCTACTGGTAATGAGATATGTAAGACATGATGGGTTCCTTCCAGTTCCTTTATATTCTTTGCATACAAATATCTATATGCAGGAATCTCTATGTGCAAAGAGTTATAACAAGAAACAAAGGATGAAAAAGGCAATTATTTTCATGAGGTATTATAGGTTTATTCCTTTGAAGCCATATACTTTTATTAAGCATTAGAAATTCACTTACAAAACTGAACTCCAGCTCTGCATATATTAACATAACATGAACTGTCATTCCAAAAAAAGAGTGGTGTGCTTAGATTTCTCCTATTAAGATACAATCCATGCCCAATAAATTATACACTGCTGAAAACAGAAAGTAATGTATTACAGCCACTGAGATTGTGTCTTTGGGAAACAAGTTTTTTAAAAAAACAATTTCCATCATGAAATAGAAGTACATTGACCTGAAAAAAGGGTAAACAATCATTACACAAGGCAAAATGTTACTCAATTATTCAAAACCTTTATAAAGAGATGTGGAAAAGTACCTAAAATAGTTTTCTTTTATAAAAATTTCAGTAATAAAATATTGCTTGCAATAAATAAAAAATGTAGATTTCATGAATACTGGTTGCACCATCATTTCTTGATATCTAAAAACTGCATTTCACTTGAATTTCCATGGTTATTTACAGTCAGTCAGAAGTCTTTTTTGTTAAGTCATACTGAAACACTTATCATTGGTGACTGCAAAGAACACAGATAATTATGGGGAAAGGTGACTTCCAGAGTCAAAAGTAGTCCCCCAAATGCTTTTTCTTCTTTAAAAAATACTATATGCAATACTGTATGCAACTAACCTCTGTATCTTGTAATACATACAAGTTTTCAAAAATACTGCTTCAATGTGCAACTGTATGAGATAGATCCATGATGCTGGGAAATGGAAGTTTGGCTGTATCTATATAGATATATTCGATTTCATTCCCGCCCGTCCCATCTGAAGACATGGCAATTTTGAACAATTCTTTAACAGCTGCTCAATAGCAATGTGACGGCCATTAAGTTGTGACGCCAAGGAGTCCTTTTCCTTTACTTGCTCAATCAGTTCTTCAAACACATCTGAAATAAATGTTGGCATCCAATTAGTGTATGACTGTAAAAGATAACTTCATTAAGAGTTTGCAATAGAATAAATTCATTTACAAGACACTAAAACAAAATGAAAATTATACATTAGGTCTTCTTGTAACCACTAAGAAGAGAGAGATTTACATCAATTTCCAAATAATCTTTCTAAACTCTTTCCCACCTGTTTTGAAAAGGAGAAAACTACACTCAACAGTAGGGACAGTTTGTTTTATGGTATTATTGTTTTTGTAACTGCTGATGAGGCAGTGTTAAAAATAAAATTAATCTTACCCTGGACTTGCTTGAGTAGTCTTTCATTCAGCTGCTCCACCTCTCTTAGAGTCATCACACTCACTAAAACACAAAGCATTGTTAAGAGTTAGACAACATGGGAGGATGATAAGAAGAGCACCCTAGAAAACTATTAAAAATATTTCCTTCCAATCCTTGGCTTCCACATCAGGGTCAAATAGCTATGCAAAGGGTAAGTAGGATCTATATACAGCTGACCATCCACATCCATGGATTCAACCATCCATGCCTTGAAAATATTCAGATACAGTGGTCCCCCACCTTACGAATCCCTCGGGTTACGAAAACCCCAGGATCCGAAAGGCGGCGGACCGGCATCGTATCCCCTGGGATACGAAATATCCCCCAGGATACGAAGAAAAAAAAGCCGCACGGCCCCTTTAAATGGCCGCGCGGTCCATTCTAAATAGCGGTCCCCCGGGAAATGAAAGCTTCCGGGTTACGAAAGGTAATCCGGAACGGATTACCTTCGTAACCCGGGGAACCACTGTAAATGATGATGATGATCATCATCATCATCATTCCCCCCCCCCCCCCTCAAAGCCAACCTTGATTCTGTAATTTTATACAAGGGATATAATTTTACTATACCATTGTAAATATAATGAGACATGAGCACTCATGGATTTTGGTATCCATAGACTTATCCCCCAGCCGATACTAAGAAGCCCACTGCACCCCTTAGTATTAATTCACTGTTAGGATTTTTATATTATTGTTCTAAATAAAGACAACAACAACTAACATATTCCACATGTAGGTTTTATCAAAATATCACATGCTGAAGGTGAAAAACTAAATGCAATAAATGAAAGATCTTTAATTGTACAAAGTAAACAGGATACTGGATCAGCAATGTAATCTTATGTAAGTTTATCTGAAAGAAGTTTAATCTGCAGAGTAAAGCTCACATTGACAAAATCCTGGATTTATAGATTATTTTAGGAAATTTAAATCATTGTTTACTAATTTTATATCACTAATCATTAAACTTGGGAAATCTCAATTCTTCTTCAGAGACATAGCCTTGTCAGTCTGGGATATGTGTATGCAAAGGATCTTGTAGTCCAAGTGTGAGTCTAAGTGTGAAAAAGGGTGCAACATAAGCCCTCACAGACTTGACCTGTTCTTAAGACAGACAGTCTTCTTGTGAGTCAGAGCAAGGTCAATAAGAAGATATGCAATGTAATTTCAAAAGAAAGATTTTCCTTGTATCACAACTAGATGCCAGCTACTAGATCTATTCTGACAAGTTCCAGTTTAGTTACTTTCCCATTTTCAATACATTTCAGACAATTATGTTCAATAACTCAAGGCTATTAAAAAGAGATAAAAACTACACAACAACAACATCCAAATATACAAATTTCACTTTTTTGTTCACTTACATTGTTCTCTGCTATATTGGGGATGTCTTCTTTGGGCACAGGTATCCAAATCTTTTTTAGTTTTTCCCACCTCTGATGACTGGTTATGATTAGGCCACAATGTATCACTACAACAAAATGTGCCACCTGTCTGTTGCAGCATATCGAGTCTAAAATCACTGGACTCCCTTGGTTCTAGAATATTTTGTGAGCGGTTTGAAATGCTCCCAGTGTTTACATCTACCCACTTTGCAGAATATTTAGGAACCTGGGAATCAGATTGTGGAAGTAGCTTTCTCTCTCTTTGATGTCTAAAGCTAAAAAGTCGGTGTTGTGTTTGTTTCGAACCTTCAGAATCCAAATCCAGATCTTTGTTTTGTGCATATTGTATTATCCAGTTAATTTTTTTGCTCAAGATATTTTTCAGTTCTGCATATGTACTCTTGGATAGTTTTGACTGTGGACAACTCTGCTTTGCTATTAAGTGGAATTTCTCAAAGCAGTCTCTGTGTCCTCTTAATGATCTCGTATGCAGAAGATCAGACTTTGGTATTCCTGCAAAGAGAAAAAAAAGTTACGAGCTAGGAGAATAATGCTAAATATAGACTGTAAATATTTTTAAAAGAACATAAAACAATTAGATGCAAAAGAACAAAGTGCTTTGACATGACACTTTCAAATTTCAACTTCCATCTATTGTAATTGAGAATTAATTTTTTCGAAGAAAATTTAATGGAGCGTTAGTAGTCAACAACCCAGTATTTCCTCTTAGCAACTACTTCACTGTAACTGCTTGAGTGACTAGGGAGAGGATGAATTCAGCAATGAGTACACTCAGATGACAGGGCCCATCTCTTATAATGACCACAGTCAGTCCTACTTAAATTCAGTGGCCAAGCAGGAAACTGAACACTGGTCTTGAGAGTTGTAGTCTGTCCAAACTTCCTTAAACATGACTCATTTTGACTAGAATAACTTCTGAAATATCTTCTTAAAATGAGGTATGTAGTGTGTTTATCTGCATAATATGAAAAACTTAATGTGTTTTCAATTATAAATAATAATAAATAAAACTTTAATTTATACCCCGCTTGGCTTACAAAGACAAAACACAAATACAAATATACACCATAAAACAGAAAACAGAATTAAACAGTAGTACAATTAAAATCTAACATTGGTTAAAAATTCAATAAAACTAATAACAATTAATGGTGGGCAGAATTATTGTAACCAGAGTTACACCAATATAAACAGTATGGGGTTCTTTTATGTGGCTGGGGGCTGTTCTGGGAAGGCCTGCCGGAAGAGATCTGTCTTAACAGCTCTCCAACATGTTAAAATTTGTTACTGTTTACCCTAAAGGGTAATAAAGGCAGTTTTGTTGTAATAGATCAGTGGTTCTCAACCTTTGCTCCTTCATTTCTTTCTGACTTCAGCTCCCAGAAGTCACAATCAACCTGACCAACAGTCAGGAATTCCAGAAGGTGAAGTCCAAATCATCTGGAGGATCAAAGGCTGGGAACTGCTGTAATAGATGAGTGAGTTCCATCTTGCCATTAAGTAGGGTTTTGCCTGAAAACTGTAAGAGAAGTAAGAGAACTCTGATGTCCCTTCTCTATTTCAATGAGAAATCCACTTCTTTCATATATATTCTATTCCAGAACTTGACAATTTACATCTAATGATGAACTGAAAGTGCTGAATTATGATTAATTGTAGTAGTTGAATGGGAATGTGCAGATATAGGTCATTCTAAAGTACAGTTTCATTTTTTTAAAGGTTCCAGAATATTTGAAAATACAAAATGAGATATCTTGAAGATGGGACCCAAGTCTAAACATGAAATTTATTTTTCATGTACACCTGAATAGCCTGAATGTAATTTTATACATAATATTTTAAATAATTTTGTGCATAAAACAAAGGTATAATTATCTCAGTCACCTGTGAAAACTTTTGGATTCTGGGATAAGAGATACTCAACCTGCATGAAGAATTTGAGGTATGTTGTCCCCCCAACAGAAAGCTGATTTCAGAAGGCTTAGGGAAATACTGAGTGACATCAGATATGCTCAAAGGAAAGGAGTTCAAGATGCATGGGTGATATAGTGAAGGTATGATTGCAAACAATTCCAAGCAGGAAAAAGGTGAGATATATCTAAAGACATCAAAGTAGATGTAAAAATAACTTTCAGATGAGCTGAAATTTAAAAGACATATAAGAAATGGAGGAAGGTAAAAATCACCAAAGAGGGATACAAACGAAGAGTCAGAACTTGTAGTCAGAAAAACTGAAGCTCAGAATGAGCTGAGACTTGCTACAGAGCTTAAAGATAATTTTTAAAAGAGGAGAGGACTGGTCATGTCCAGAGCAAGAGGAAGAACAAGGGAAAAGTACGGACACTGCCTAGAGTGCTAATAGTGGACACAGACAAGGTCAAACCGTGCAATATCTTCTTTGACTCAAGTCTTCTCCCAAAAAGAAGAGAGACCTAACTGGTGAAAATAGAACAAATGATGCAATAAGAAGACTGCAGCCCAGAATTGGAAAAAAGGTAGTAAAGGAGTAGATAGCTGCTCTAAATGAATTAAAGCATCCAGGGCCACATAAACTTCATTCAAGAGTATAAAAGGAAGATGCAAATGTCCTCTCAGAGCCACTGTCAATAATCTGTCAGAATTCTTAGAGGATAGGAAATGTCCTAGAAGACTGAAAAATGACCCCATCTTCAGATTGAGAGAGAGAAACAGCAATCTGAGCAACTGCTGACCAGTCATCTTAATGTCAATACCAGGAAACAGTGTCTGTGCTTAGTATGTCTCTGCACACTTAGCAAAGAATGATGTGATTACTAAGAGCCAACGTGGATTTCTCAAAAACAAGTCATGCCAAATTAATCACATCTCTCTCTCTCTCTTTTTATGGAGATACAAGGTTAGCTGATTAGTGAGTGCTGTGGATGTAGTATACCTTGATTTCAGTAAGGCTTCTGACAGGGTCTCCCATGATATTATTGCAAGCTGGTTCATGAACTTGGACTTAGACACTTCTATAACTAAGTGGATTTATAACTGCTGACACACTAAACTATAAAGTCAAAAAATGAAGCCCTGGTGGCAGTGAGGAAAGTACCAGTGCCAAGTAACATTATTAAAGAAAATTACAGGAATAAATAATGAATTTCAACAGTAAAGGATAGAACAAGGAGGACTGAAGCTGGGTACTGGTAGGATGATTGTTGCACAGCCCTTAACCGTTGTTATTCACATTCTTATTGAGGCCATATTTTTAGCCTAAAAATAAAAGGGAATGGAAATATGTTGTTCCTATCAAGCATTGTTGAAAACCTGAAAAGTCAAATGAGAAGATTTTTATTATTTTTAAATTCTTATGTTTTTATCTTGTGAGATGTCTTGAGTCCCAGCCCTGGTGGCGCAGTGGTTAAATGCCTGTACTGCAACCACTCACTCAAAACCATAAGGTGGTGAGTTCAAGACCAGCATAAGGGCTGAAGCTCGACTCAGGCTTGCATCCTTCCGAGGTCGCTAAAATGAGTACCCAGATTGTTGGGGAGCAAATAGCTTCCAGTTGTAAACCGCTTAGACACTCCTTAAGGGTATGAAGTGGTATATAAATGAAGCTGTTTTTTATATGAGTCCCTTTTTGGGAGAAAGGCAGCATAATTTTTTTTACTAAATAAATAAACATTAAATCTAACAGATCACCTTCCAGCATATTTGCAAACTAACTGACAAAAAATCTCAGTAAAAAAACCTATTTATATTGTATCTATAAGGGTTTTCTTTATTAGAGAAAGTTTTAATTGAATACTGAAAGAGGACTTTTATGCAAATATCATTTTAGAAATTTTCTTAGCTAAATATAAAATATCTGTAATAGCAGAGAAATCCAGAATTAAACAGCTACTTTCTAAGGAGTGTTTTAAAACTAGTGCTGCAATATTTGTAGGTGATGTTTGTATTACTTCTATTTTCCACAACTATATATTTCATTCTGTGTAACAGCCAGCATTAGCTTGCGTACCCAGCTCATGTTTGTTCTGTTACACAATAGCTGCTGGGCTAGTTTTCTTTTCATGTGCAAGTCCCTGCTAGCAGCTGTGCAAGTTCAGAGAACAAAGGAGGATAACGTACAGAGCTGTGATGCCAGGACTTGCAGCAAAGCTATAATTTCCTTTGTGCAGTTCTTCATTTACAGAAACCCCACCCTGTCTCCAGGTTGTATGGTATCTGAGTACTTAAGTTGTTAGAAGAAATTATCACTATGTGAATTATCATTAAATACAAGGCCACTTTGGGCTTGTGGTTTGTGTGTGTGTGTGTGTGTGTGTGTGAGAGAGAGAGAAAGAATATGGGTGAATTTTCTAAAGAAAAGGTTTTGCTTCAGGCTTTTTGTAACTCAGTTCTAGCAAAGTCAGTGGCACAATTCCAAGCATGTGTGGTGGCCAAATTTTAAAAAGTGCTTCTGCTCAGTAGTCTTCAACCAATAAAAAACATGAATAAATCTTGCAGTTAACCATTTGTTATGGTTAGTACATGTTTGTGTATGCATGCTTTCAAGTCACCTGTGGATGTATGGCAACTCAATGAATTTCATAGGGTTTTCTTAAGTCAGCCCTCTGTATCCACAGAGTCTGCATTCCCAGATTGTCATCTACAGCTTGAAAATATTTAAGGGGGGAAAAAAACCAAAAGGAAACCTTGATTTTGCCAATTTATATAAGGGGTACCATTTTACTACCTCATTGTATATAATGGAACTTGAACATTTGTAGATTTTGGTATCCACTGAGGCCTGGAACCAAACCCCAACAGATACCAAAAGCCCACTGTACTCAATACAAGTGTGAATTAATAATTTATGAAGACTTGTGTATTTCAAGGGTTGTTGATAAATGTATACAATTACCTGATTAAAATCATAGTGTCACAAGATCCACATTCCTAACTTAAAGCATGACACAAACACATCTTCTCTAACATTACTTAAGGAAATAGACATATTTTACACTATGAACCTGGTCAAGTAACAAAACAGACCTCTAAAAACTTTAAAACAATGATTCCTAATTGTATAGGTTTGGCTCTTTTGTTTAGTCCTCTTTTTCTTTCCCATTTTGTTTTACAGTGGTCCCCCGGGATACGAATCCCCCGGCTTGCGAAATCCCCGGGATACGAAAGAGCCGGGGCCGAAATAATGGCCCCGGCTTACGAACGTATCCCCGGGTTGCGAAACGGCCCTTTTCCTCCGAAGCCAGGCTTCGGAGAAAAAGGGACGGACTTTCGTTCCTTTTCCTCCGAAGCAGGCTTCGGAGGAGAAGGGACCCCTGGCCTCCGTGGCTGAATAGAAAGGAAGGCACGATCGTGCCTTCCTTTCGTTAGGCTTGGGGGGCAAGCCCGGCTAGAGAAGGGAAGCTTCCCTTCTCTAGCCGGGCTTGGGGGGCAAGCCTAATGAAAGCTAGGCTTCGGAGAAGAAGGGGCGGCCTTGGATCCCTTCTCCTCCGAAGCGAGGCTTCGGAGGACAAGGGGCGGCCTTGGATCCCTTCTCCTCCGAAGCGAGGCTTCGGAGGACAAGGGGCGGCCTTGGATCCCTTCTCCTCCGAAGCGAGGCTTCGGAGGACAAGGGGCGGCCTTGGATCCCTTCTCCTCCGAAGCGAGGCTTCGGAGGACAAGGGGCGGCCTTGGATCCCTTCTCCTCCGAAGCGAGGCTTCGGAGGACAAGGGGCGGCCTTGGATCCCTTCTCCTCCGAAGCGAGGCTTCGGAGGACAAGGGGCGGCCTTGGATCCCTTCTCCTCCGAAGCGAGGCTTCGGAGGACAAGGGGCGGCCTTGGATCCCTTCTCCTCCGAAGCGAGGCTTCGGAGGACAAGGGGCGGCCTTGGATCCCTTCTCCTCCGAAGCGAGGCTTCGGAGAAGAAGGGGCGGCCCCGCGATGGCCGTCCCTTCTCCTCCGCCGGCGGCCTCGGAGAAGAAGGGACGGCCATCGCGGGGCCGTCCCTTCTTCTCCGAGGCCAAGCAAGGCACGATCCGATCGGATCGTGCTTTGCTTTCGTTAGGCTCCCAGGGCCAGGCTGGGCTGACTGGGGAATCTTCGCTCCCCCGTCAGCCAAGCCTGGGCCTCCGCGCCCGAAGAGAAAGCAAGGCAGTGCCTTGCTTTGTCTTCGGGGCGGAGGCCCAGGTTTGACAGGCTGGAGAAGGTCCCCAGCCAGCCAAGCCTATGGGCCTCCGCCCCGAAGACAAAGCAAGGCACTGCCTTGCTTTCTCCTCGGGGCGGAGGCCCAGAGGCTTGGCTGGCTGAGGACGTTCCTCAGCCTGTCAAACCTGGGCCTCCGCTTGGAGGGCAAGTCGGGGTAGAGAAGGAAAGGTGTCCTTCTCTAGCCCGATTTGCCCTCCAAGCGAAGCCAAAGGAAGCCGGCTTCCTTTGGCTTCGCTTGGAGGGCAAATCGGGCTAGAGAAGGACACCTTCCCTTCTCTAGCCTCGCTGCCCTCCAAGCCAAGGCAAAGGAATCCGGCGGAGGCCCAGGTTTGACAGGCTGAGGAACGTCCTCAGCCAGCCAAGCCTCTGGGCCTCCGCCCCGAGGAGAAAGCAAGGCAGTGCCTTGCTTTGTCTTCGGGGCGGAGGCCCATAGGCTTGGCTGGCTGGGGACCTTCCTCAGCCTGTCAAGTCTCTGGGCCTCCGCCCCAAAGCCGGCTAGAGAAGGGAGGATTCCCTTCTCTAGCCGGGCTTGGGGGGCAAGCCTAACGAAAGGAAGCCACGATCCATGGGATCGTGGCTTCCTTTCGATAGGCGCGGAGGCCCAGGCCTGGCTGGCTGGGGAAGCGAACGTTCCCCAGCCAGCCTGGGCCGCCCCTTGTCTTCCGAAGCCTCGCTTCGGAGGAGAAGGGATCCAAGGCCGCCCCTTGTCCTCCGAAGCCTCGCTTCGGAGGAGAAGGGATCCAAGGCCGCCCCTTGTCTTCCGAAGCCTCGCTTCGGAGGAGAAGGGATCCAAGGCCACCCCTTGTCCTCCGAAGCCTCGCTTCGGAGGAGAAGGGATCCAAGGCCGCCCCTTGTCCTCCGAAGCCTGGCCTCGGAGGAGAAGGGACTCAAGCCTGGCTGGCTGGGGAAGCGAACGTTCCCCAGCCAGCGTGGGCCTCCGCGGGTGACGAATGGAAGACCCGATCCACCGGATCGGACCTTCCTTTCCTCAGCCAGGAGGCCCCTGCCAGGCCAGCCGGCCGGCCGGAACGGATTACCTATTTCCTATTGGAAATAGGCCCCGGGTTACGAAATTTTCGGCTTACGAAAAAGGGGCCGGAACGAATTAATTTCGTAACCCGGGGGACCACTGTATTTGTATCATGTTTTTAACTCTTAGCAATTTAATTTTATTTTAAGGGGTGGGTGAGGGGGATGGGATTGTTGTATTTTAACTTGTGATGTTTTTAACTATGTTTACCCCGCCCCAATTGCCAGTTCAGAGGGGCAGCCTATAAATAAATTATATTATTGCCTCTATGTAGCATTCTCATAATGAAATATGAATGATGATGCTAAGATTTACTTCTGAAGATTTTCCTAAACCTTTTTAGCTCTTCAGTATCTGCTGACAGTTCATCAGTTATATGTTTACTACTTCATTAATAATAGAATTTAAAGATATAGCCATAGATATAGCCAAGTTAATCTATAGAGTGTGCAACAGTGTGAAAATATTGAGCACTATAGCACTACTGTTGCTTTTTATTTTCATTACCACAATTATTGCTGAAATAGTCCTGGTGTGGTAATTTCCATAGATGTCTGTCTGCACCTGGGCAAGTTTCTTTAAGAGGGTAATGGATTTCCACTCCATTCGGCTAAATTTGGTGCTTTCCATAGTGATAGAATGCAAAGATATAGCTGTGATACTCTGTAGAATCAATATGTAGAGAGATCTTATAGCACCTTTGTGACTAACTGAAAGAAAAGTTGGCAGCATGAGCTTTTGTAGACTAAAGTCTACTTAGTCAGATGCAGATGGAAGTAGACTAAAGTCTATGAAAGCTCACGCTCCCAACTTCGTTCTTTCAGTTAGTCTCAAAGGCGCTACAAGATCTATCTACATACTTCATTAATGAGTTAGAACTCAGCTCTCAGCAACCCTCTTCAAAACTTATTTGGATATCAGCTTCAGCAGATTTTTCTTCCAAAAAACCTGTCAGAAATACATCCAACAACACACTTCATACTTATAAGATAAAAAGGGATCTAGCTATCATTCAATATGGAAATCCCTTGAACTTCAAGAGAGCTTCAGATATTCCAAATTAATTTACTCCTAAGGAATGTATATTAAATTACTATTATGAAGTTTTGCCAAATGCAAAACTGATTTTCTCCTAACTTATCCTGATTTAGTATGATAAGTATTTAGCTCCATTTTAATATCAATTTGGAAACTTTGTAGAGAAATGGCAATTCCATATATAAATACAAACTATTTTGGAAATTACTTGGTGCTTCCATTCACGGAAGCAAGGAAGCCAGTATAGCCAACAGGAATCAAATGGCAGATAAATTTTATTTGCCATTATTAGACAGCAAAAATGCATGTACTAAGAACATTAAGATGCCTTTTCCAAAATCCAGAGAACATTCATGCACTTTCATGCCTCTTGTGGACCGCTCCGCCCATTAACATCAACATAGTTGATGCCCATTCTTGCTTCAGGGTGGAAATCGTGTGGTCCTCCAGATGTTTATGATGTGCAAATCCCAGCATTCTCACTACTGGCCACAATGGCTACGGCTGCTAAGAGCTGCAGTTCAACAATACACCTACAGGGCCATGTGATTCCAACACCTGCTTTAGGGGGACTGCAAAGCAAGACAGCAATTCCCACCTGCAAGTACCTTCTGAAAACAGCCCCAGTACATCAAGCACACAAGAAGCTGCATTCAGTTCTCTAGCAGTGTAAAACCAAAGTCACAATGGACATTAAGTCTGAAAATGAGCAAAACTATTCTGACAGATCAGAAGGATTAAAACATAAAACCCATGGAGCAAAACAGCATAAATTGGTTTTGCTGCAAATCTCCTTAGGCTGCAACCCTACAGACACTTAATATAGAGTAAGTCCCAATTATCTTTTTTGGACTTACTGCTCTGGAAATATGGCAAGTTTCAGGTGCAGAGGCACACATCTCTGCACAGTTTTCAATGAAATTTATTTTGAACCAATAAAATGAGGATGCAACAAACAACACTTTCTAATCATCATCCACATATGCTCAGCCCTCCATATTTTAAACCCACACATACAGCCTTCCCCAGTTAAACTGTTTTCCAGCCCCCAAGATTCTATCTTGTAGCTCTGGTTTTCAATCACTCCACCTTATACGTACCTCCATCCTTGTCTGCCTTTCCCTCCACCACTACCATTCATGCTATTTTCCAGCATTCCCACTTAAGCCTTAATGATCCAAACCACCTAGGAGCCCTCCTATACAAAAATTAACACTTCTTTGTTGTTGCACAGTGTTTTGATGCAATGCAAAGAAATGAACATGGGAAAGACTTGCTTGCTGCTTTGGTTCTCAGTGGCTGTCGCTGTTTTCATACAAGCTTTTCATGGTTTTAAAATTTACTGTATATCTACATTGCTTAAAAATAAGCAAATTCAGTCTAGTCAATCTTTATTAAGTGGCTACATTTATGTATTCTTTCATAGATTCTCATCTTTGTTTACATTTGGTGTACATGGGCATTAAGATACAAGAAAGGTCCATCAATATGCTCATCAATATGCCCATTAGCATTTCAGAAGGAAAGTGATCTGCATTCCAAAATTTCTTGCTATTATGGTTATAGCTTCAATGTTAACGTTTTGCTTGAAACCAAAATCCCCCCCCCGAGGAATTTCTATTCTTTCTGAAATAGAGGAAGACATAACAGGAAATCTCAGAAGTAGCTAGAAGTGCAATAATAAACAAAGCAAAGAATCAACAGAAGCACAACAACTTAGACTATACAAAGCAGATGAAGCTACAAAGCTACTCTTCCAAGTAGCAACACAGCTGGATATTCTATGGCATGAGTTTCCAACCTTTTTGACTCACGGAGTCTTTTTTCTATGGCTGAGTCCCTAAGAGGCATATCCCATGTCTTACAAGTTAATGGTGTTTAGAAGCATAAGAATATGTTCTTATTCTTTAATTTCATTCAATTTTTATTTCATTTTCCTGGAGTGGCCGCAGAGCACCTGGGTAGTGCACGTGGAGCCCTAAGAAGTCCCTGGAGCACAGGATGGGGACCCCTGTTCTAAGATATTACCTTTCATGTTGATGTGACAGAATGACAACTTTCCCCTCCTAATATGCTAGGGGCCAATGCTGTATTTAGGCCCACTGTTTACAACTGTTTCTTTCTTTCTGAGAAACTCCACACGGACTGGCAGCCAATGACTGATGGACTGGCACTGGTCAGCATTTTGAGTAGCACATCAATTCACAATGTTACCTCAGTATCCGTAATGGTGGTGCAGCCACATGCACATGCTGCCACTGGGGACAACGGGGGCTCTCGGGCGCAGCCACATGCGCATGCCGCTGTGGTGAACTCCCAGTCTCTCAGTTCACCCACAACCTATTCTCCACTGAAGCACTAATATTTGGTAGCGTGTTTTAAATGTTGAAACGGGGGCCAAGTAGTCTTTCAAAACACCAACAAAGTTTATTATAAAATATAAGAAATAAATTATAAATTAGTTTCAAAGAAGTTACTGTTGTCTTATTGCTTAGTTACAGAAGGTTGTCCTAAAATAATAATAGTAATTGAGCCACACAGGCATTCCTATCTCAAGTACACACTCCAAAATCTCCTGTTCCACAACTGGCTGGTCCTGAATCCCTTCCTACTAGACTCTCTCAAGCCTATCTAGTCCCTCCCTGGACTATTAAAGACCCTTCTTGGTCACCAAACCTCCACTAAATTGTTCCCTCAGGAACCCTAAGAACACACCTCCCTTTGATGCGTCTCCTTCCCTCCAAAACCAAAAACCCACTAAACAACTTTTTACTCTCTCTGCAAGGCTTCTCCATAGCCCCGCCTAGCCACCTTCCCATTGGCTGGCCTCATGTTGCTCTGTGATTAGCTGATTGATCGGCCTGTTCACTACAGCCGCCATTGGGGACAATGGGACTTGAGCATCTGCGGATTTTGGTATCCGCAGGGGGGGGGGGGTCTAAGAACAGATACCCCATGGATACCAAGGTCCCACAGTACCCTCTGAGCCTGTCACCTGAACAAATAAGTCCTGCTTATTACAAGTTGTTGCATGTAAATGAGTCTCATGACATGTTTATGTACTAAAAGCCATTTTCCCAAGGAAACATTCCATGATTAGCAGTATCCTAAATAAGCTAGTCTTAAATAATCAGTTGTGAAGGGTGATTTAGAACACTTT
The DNA here is from genome assembly GCA_034509955.1 of Urosaurus nigricauda. Classification (NCBI taxonomy): domain Eukaryota; kingdom Metazoa; phylum Chordata; class Lepidosauria; order Squamata; family Phrynosomatidae; genus Urosaurus; species Urosaurus nigricauda. The sequence goes on from JAOEGL010000003.1 coordinate 63,093,354, forward strand.
TTTCACCATAAAATCCATATATTTAATTGATTTGTTCTCTCTAGGAATCTCTAGGTTCTCCACTATGGCTCTGCTTTTGAGCATGAAACAAAGTTTTTGTAAACTGAACCATCAAAATCAAAGGTGTCATTATCATAGGACAAACTGTTGCAACTTTAGATTTTCAAAGAAGGAATACTCAACCTGTATGAACAATTTAAAGATGTAATTTAAATTGTATTTTCTGCTTTCCTTTTTTAATGTTTCAAGTTCAAGCTCTTGTCATGAACTGTATTTCAGAAGCCATGGAAAAAGCACATTTTATCATTGTATTGTATCTAAAACTAAGATAAAATGTATAGTAGAGGAACAAAGCAAAGTAATTCATACAAACACATGTATAGGGCAAAAGTGATTATTAGCTAACAAATCTAGCAATCATTCAAATGTAGATTAAATCAGAAAACCACAAAGACATTTACAGTAACAGTAGACTAATTAATTTCTGAAAGGCTTAAAATCACTGATAAAATGCCATTGTATTTGTTAGTTATATTTCTATCCTCCTTTCTAATTCAGCATTTTTTAAAACTCATAGAACTATCTGATGTCTTTTTGCATCCACCTTTTTGCTCCTTATGTGATTTAGAACATTGTAAAAATCAGTGTATGCAATTTCAATGCTGGAAAAATCAAGTGTTTTTTTTTTTTTTAAATCATGCTGGTAGTCTGCATTGATACAAAATGATTATGTTGACAGAGCCTCACATCCTCAATGTCATACATTCATTGTACTCAAAAGGAAAATGTATGAAAATGAATTCAGATACAGTACACTGTATTTTATTTGCTTAAACCAAGAACATATTCAATTACAAATCTGTATTATATAGTAAGTCATCTAAACTAGCTGTGTTGTTACTGATGTTTGGAAAAACAATTTTCACAGAACATATACTAAGCAGTTTAAAAAAAAAACAGAATTCATGTATACAGAGTTAATATGTATTTACCATTACCACTACTGTACTATCTAATAACAACATTCCACTGGAGGCCACATTTTTTCTCTCATGCTGAATTCAGAATTTTTCCATGCCTCTAGTCTCAATGGCACAGTATTATTGCACAATATTAAGCTACACTTACCTTCAATGTTTAACTGAAAACAAATGTGGCAGAATGAGAGAGTCTCTCTTTCTGTTCCTAATTTGCATATACTGCAAACAGTATCATCATCCAAGTCAATGTTAACAAACTGCTCTTCGTTCATAGTGCCCCTAGAAGAGAAAAGTCCTGTTACCCAATGTAGAATGAAGAAAATCACAACTTGGCACACAAATCTGCATGCGACTAAGAGTTTAAACTGAGAACTTCAGTGTTTCAATATGTAAGTTAGTAAATCCTTATGGCTTTTTATTTTCATTTCCCGATTGTTTAAAACTGTCATTCAATTTCTAGACACTCCACCTTCATTGTCTATTTACATGCTATAAGCATAAAAGATTACCATGCTCTCCAAATTTATTTTGTTGTCCCTGACCTAAATATTATAAAACTCACTAGGCAAGCATTTAGATTATATTATCTTCTTTTGTACTCTAGCCTGACATGAAAGGAAAACAAAGCACTTTGCTTTAACATGCTCACTATGCTTTCCTGAGTACAATTAGCTGTATCAAAGGGTTCAAAAGCTTTATGCCAATTCAGCTTGGCAATAGCTGCCAACTGCCTTTTTGTGTTTACTGCACACATAAAAGCAGGAACATGTCCTGACTCACGACTTTTTCTCATCTATTCAAGAATGCCATTTTGAGCCCGTAGACAAGTTTTCCCAAGAGAACACAAAACTAAGTTGTTAACAGATTTGGGGAAAATGTTACTGTGGAACAGATAACAGATTTAACACAGCATATCTCCTATACAAGACGCAAGAGAGATAATTAAGTAACAATGTCACTTGACTTAAGAAACCTGTTTACTCTACACCCAGGAAACAGTCTGGATTACTCAGAGGCAAATATGTCAAACAACGTAAAATGATGGTGTTGGATTCATTTGACACTGAGAATACAAATTAATGTAATGCTACATCTTCTCTGCAAGTAGACAGTAAAAAAGAAAAGTACCATGCTGAAACTGTAGCCTTTGGTCTCAACCTAATTAACACATTTGTTTGATTGTTAATTAATGCTTTGACTGTTATAACACACTATAACACACTTCCGCTCCTCTGTTTAACAGAAACAGAAACCAAGATTCTCGAAGGGAAATGTTTTTAAGCTTGCCAGATGCTCAGAAACCCTTCCTTCCTTGCTAACCATTACACAGGACTTTATCACACGGGAAAAATCGCGGGTTTAAACAGCAAGAATTGGGTGAAAATCATGCAATCATGATTAAAATTTTCACACACATGAACGATTAAAGAGTCATTATCCCAAGAATGAGCAGGCAATAAACAGCAACAAATCAGTCATTGGGAAATCCTGTGTATGATTTGTTGCTCTTTATTGCCTATTTATTCCGGGAAGATGGCTCTTTAATTGTGAGGTGTTTGAAAATGTTAATCGCGACTGTACAATTTTTGCTCTTTAAACCCCTGATTTTCCCCGTGTGATAAAGCCCACAGATTTTTCCACTTATACCACCTTTTAACAGAAAACAAAACAAAACCAAGAATGCAACAAGACCTGGCCCTGAGCCTGGATTTGAACATCTAATTCTGATGCTCCAGACTAAATCATTCTTCAACCAGGATAGGGCCCTCCAGTTGAGCTCTACTTTGACTCTCACTAGGTGAGAGATCACTGGGGCAGAAGTCCAATTTGTGTAAAGGAACTGGGGTTAGGGAAGCCTGCTTAAACCCACTAGGTACCCTGCTTCCATTTATTAAAAATACAAGTTACAGTGTCACAACGTTTTGTCAGAACTAAGAGGTACATTGAAGACTGGCCTCTGTCTTGGACGTAGACACCTTCCCACCCACCAGAAACGGAAACTCACAGGGTCTTGGTTAGACGCAGTTGACAAAAACTTAAGACAGCCTTCACCCAGTTTTTAAAACATGGAATGCCAACACTAAGATCATCTGCAATTCCTGTGAACTGCTCCTGCACAACTCAGAGTATTTCTTTAACCTGGAACAAGTACGACTTTAGGCATAAGCAAGAAATGGACATAGAAATAGGAAGAATGAGAGGGGTGCATGTACACTGTAGAAATAATGCAGCTTGACACCACTTGAACTGCCGTGTCTGAATCCTTCAGAATCCTGGGACATGTAGTTTTGTGAGATTGTGGTTACTGTCAACGGTGCCACTCATACCAACCTCCTGGAAGAGGAGAGGTCTTGTAGCACCTTTGACACTACCTGAAAGAAAGAAAGAAACTGGGAGCATGAGCTTTCGTAGACTTCAGTCTCCTTCCTCTGATGCCTTTGGATGAGACAGCCCCTGGAGGAGCCTCCTTACCCTCCATTAATCTGCTCAGGTTCTGTAAATCGACAGTCATGGCCTCCCTAATTGCGTCCAACTATCAGGCATGCGATCTTTCTCTTTTTCTTCTCCCCTCAATCTTTCCCAGCGTTACTGTCCTTTCCAGTGAGCCTTCTCATGATGCGTCCGAAGTACAACAGCCTCAGTTTCATCATCTTGGCTCCCAGGGAGAGCTCAGGCTTGATCTGTTCAAGGGCCCATTTGTATGTCTTTTTGGCTGTCCGTGGGATCCTCAGCACTCTTCTCCAGCATCACGTTTCAAATGGGTCGATCTTTCTTTCCGCTTTCTTCACTGTCCAGTTCTCCCATCCAGAAATGGTGACATTGGCTTGGACAATGCTGAGTTTTGTGCTCAGTTGTATACCAAGCACCCTTGGGCAGAGAAGACTTGAGACACTGCAGAACTAGCTTTCCATAGGATCTTTCACCTTTTCAAAATGGTATTCTCTCTCTCTCTCTCTCTCTCTCTCTATATATATATATATTAATATTAATGGTATTAATTTAATATTAATGGTATTCTCTCTCTATATATATTTAAGTGATCAGTTTTAACACTGTAACAGTTTAATTCTACTTTAATGGTCACTTTTGCACATTTTTAAATGCACTGTGTTTCTAAAATGTAAGACACTTTTTGAGTCCTAATTTTTTTGTGGGAAGGCAGGATTTAAATAAATATAATAATAGGATAAAATAAGGATGGAGGCACAGAATTTTAAGCGATGTCAAGCTGCATTATTCTGATCGTATAGATGCACACAGGAGGCTGAGAGGAAAGATTTGAAGGGTCACAGAGGTCCAAAACAGAAATAATCCAGTCTGAGCCTGCTTTAACTGCCCTGGCCCAATGCTAGAGAATTCTGGGAACTGTAGTTTTGTGAGCCAATTAGCCTTCTCTGGCAGAGAGAGATCTGGTGTTGCAATAAACTACAATTCCCAGGATTCCCTAGCCCTGACTCAGGGCAGTTGAAGCAGTCTCAAACTGGATTATTTCTGCAGTGCGTTTTGGACCACTGACATTCTTACCATTATTGTAGTAATTTAATTCTATTTTTAATAGACTATTTTTACATATAGCATGTGTAATATGTAATACAGTATGCATAGTATATAGTACATATAATATATTATTTTCACGTATATTTTATTTGTATGGTTTTTTTTTTTTTAATGTTGTAAGCTGCCCTGAGTCCTAGCCTTGGGAGAAGAGTGGGATATAAATAAATATAACAATATGAATAATAATTTAAACTTGAATTTAAATAAATAAATATAATAGCAACAATAACAATTAGTTATAACTTAAATTTGTAGCCAGAGAGTCTCCCCCTCCTCGAATTTGTAATTAAGTGTTACAATTTATGTCGGTGGTGGGTTGGGGACTGTGACATTTTTTACGGTTTATTGTTTTATGTGTTGTATCATTTTTTTTATTGTAACCCCCCCTCCTCATTCCAGGGAGATGTAGGCTAAAAAAAATGAATATTGATAGTATTTATTATTATTAATAAATATTATATATTAATATTATATTATATTATTATCATTATGTATTTATAGATTATTATAATAATATATTAAATATTATTATCATGTAATAATCCTGTATTATATTATTATTATATTGTTATTATAATATTAAAATCATTAAATATTATTACCATATATTTATTATAATTATGAATTATTATAACATTATTATAATATATTATTAAATATTATTATCATTATATTATAACTATATTATAATATAATTGTATATTATTAATTATTATCATTATATACCATTATATTAAATATTATTAAATATTATTATGTATTTTAAAATATTATTATTATTAAATATTATCATTATGTACTATTATATTAGTATTATAAATAAATATAGTATTATATATTATTAAACATTATTGCTATGCGTTATTAAACATTATTATTAAATATTACCATCATTATGCATTTTTATATTAATACAGTATTATATTATTAAATGTAAAATATCATTACGTATTATTATTAGTATTATATTATTATAATATCATTATAACTATATATTGTAAAATGTTACAATTATATATTATTACAATATTATTATTAAATGTTATTAAATATTATAATTATAGATCATTATATTATACATTATTATTATTACTGTTATGAATAATCAGGAGGGAAACAAACAAAAAACAAACAAACAGCTTCATTTATATACCGCTTCATACCCTTAAGGAGCGTCTAAGCGGTTTACAATTGTAAGCTATTTGCCCCCCAACAATCTGGGTACTCATTTTAGCGACCTCGGAAGGATGCAAGCCTGAGTCGAGCTTCAGCCCTTTGCTGGTCTTGAACTCGCCACCTTATGGTTTTGAGTGAGTGGCTGCAGTACAGGCATTTAACCACTGCAAACAGACCTCTTCGCATCCTTCTCCATCCATTTATTGATATACTCTGGCGTAATACTGGTTATATACATCTATCTCCTTATATTTACGTCCATGACGGGCCCCGAGACTCCTCCCCCTTTTCCTTAATCCTTACCGTCCTTTAAAGGCAGCCGCTGCTCAGCGCTTCAATCACGAAATGGCTGACACTCTCGAGCGCGGCGCGCGACTGAAACACATGAAGCCCCGCCCCCTTTTCCCCTTCCGGACTAAACCATCGCTCAGCCAAACGAGGGGAGAAAAGCTGGGACTGGAACAAAAAAATGCGCCCCCCCTCCCTCTCTTTCCGTCTTCTCGTCTTCAGTGTGGAAATCTCGCGTTATCTCCTACTCCTCCTCGCTTCTGTTTCTCTCTGAGGCAGTCGCTTCATAAATCATAATACTAATTAACCTCCGTTGAAAGAACGAGGCCCCGCCCCCTTCATGGAGGAGGGTATATAGAGATTGAAAAGTATAGAGTGACGCACGGAGTCGAGTTCTCTGTTTCTGTGACTGGAGAAATAAATAATAATAATTAATCTACAGACCGCTTTAACTCTTTGTCTGGCTCAAGTCTATGGAATTCTGGGAGTTGGAGTTTGTTGTGGGCCCAGAGGGCCCACAACAAACTCCAACTCCCAGAATTCCATAGACTTGAGCCAGACAAAGAGTTAAAGCGGTGTCAAACCGAATTATATCTCCAGGATGGATGCAGCACAGCAAACTGAGGCTGCTTCCCCTCATCCCTGGTTTGAATGTTGCACTGTGACTCTGAGAGCAGGGTTCGAATCCTGCCTCTGCCTCAACAACAAAAATTCAAGTCGAACCCGGAAACTCCACACCCAACAAAAGAAAATGCTGGGGCTTTTTACATTGGCAAGAAAGTGTGACATGAAGTTGCACTTTCCTTAATGCTTAGCAGCTAGACAGCAAGCCCCAGGTGTGCATTTAAAAAGTACAGGGCAGCTAGACTGAGGTTTTTTCTGTGGCTCAGCAACTACATGGGAAGCTGTCAAAACACTACAAACACAGGTGGAGCAGCTACATGGGCGGCAAGGAACGTGGCTTTTAGCCGCGCTTTAAACATTTTTTTCCCTTGCTGGCTGCGAATTGCGCAATTGCGCAGGTACACCATACAGTCGGAGCTTATCACATGGGGGAGTACAGGACCATTCCGAAAGAGGGAGAAAGTGAGGTCAGTTCGGAAATGCACATGATTACGCACAAGCTCATCACACACAAAACAAGAGAGCATCTACACAAAAAGAAAATGCAGAGTCAATATGAAAGAATTCATCACATGTGAACATACTGGTCGGCTTTCTGTTGCAAATTAAGGCATCTTGGGAAATGGTAGCAAAGGCTCATGGGAGTTGTAGTCTGTGTTCTGTCAGAGCATTATATTGAGTTGTCTTGAGGTTTCAGCCCTCTGTCCAGGAGGGATTCCCATATGTCCTCCATTCTTGAGCAGAGGCCCCCCTTTTCCAAGTTGACCAGGCAAGTCCTCCTTTGCCAGGACACGTCCTACTTTTCCAGCCTTCTTTTTGAAGAGGAAGCAGGAGGGCCAGGCGTGCTCTGGCCAGGCTCTGGGGGTCTCTTCCTGGCTCCTTCCCTCCCTCCCTCCCTCCCCGCTGCCTTCCTCCTCCCTTTGGCTGAGAGAGTGTGACTTGCAGGGAGGAAGGGCAGCGGTGGTGCTCCAGGTCCTCCTGATGCTGGGCCAGGGCAAGCTGGAAACAGGAGGAGGAGGAGGAGGAGGAGAGGGACATGGGGCCCCTCTGCTGCCCTGCCTCCCTGCAAGTCACACTCTCTCAGCCAAAGGGAGGAGGAAGGCAGCCAGGAGAGAGCCATGGAGCCTGGCCAGAGTGTGCCTGGGCCTGCCTTCTCCTCCCCCCTTCGGCTGAGAGAGTGTGACTTGCAGGGAAGGAGGGCAGCGGAGGTGCTCCAGGTCCCTCCCCTTCTCCTCCTCCTCTTGCCAGCTTGCCCTGGCCTGGCTGAGCGCCTCCAGTGCCCTGCTGTCTCCCTAGAAGTCACACTCTCTCAACCAAAGGGAGGAGGTGAAGGAAGGTGCAGGCGCACTCTGGCCGGGCTCTGAAGGTCTCTTCTTGTCTTGGCACCTTCCCTCCCTCCGCACTTGTATCGCTGCCTTTAAATGGGCGCTTTAAAGATACAGAGCCCCATTTAACCGTTCAACTACACCTTAGCCTTTAGATGCAATAGGGGTGCTTTTTACATTGGCTAAAAGGGGCGGTCCAAACTCGCCTTTTCTAGCGGCGAGATGAGGCCTAGGCTGCCACACGGGCAGCCCCAGACGCCTCATCCCGCCGCAACGACCCGCCGCAAAAAAGAGCTCCGGGATCGAGCTCTTTTTGTGCGGCGCGGGAAGGGCGCGATTGGCGCCCTCCCGCGCCGCCAGAGCGTCAAAACGTGTGCAGCGCGTCAAAACGCTGCGCACGTGATGACGCTTGTACGGCGCCACCGTGTAGACGCCGCCATCTTTAAATGGCGGCGTCCATGCGTTTTAGGCTTAGGGAGGGTGTAAAGGCTACGCCCTCCCTAACCCTAAATGCGGGCTTTTTAGCCCTAAAAGCGCTTTTTTTTGCCCATGTAAAACGGGCCAGCAATGCTGCACCCTTTTTAAAAAAGTAGTGGGGAAATCAAACTACTTTTTAAAGGCACTTCTTCTCCCTTAAAACTCCAAAATAGTGTTTTCATGGCACACTTTCCATTTTTCTCATCTAAAGGCTGGGTTTTCATGCAGCCTTCAACACACCTCTTTTTGCCAATGTAAAATGGGCCAGCTCCTTTTTAAAGCACTTCTTCTCCCTTAAAACTCCAAAATAGTGTTTTCATGGCACACTTTCCCTTTTTCTCATCTAAAGGCTGGGCTTTCATGCAGCCTTCAACACACCTCTTTTTGCCAATGTAAAACGGACCGCTGTATCGTTCTAACTTTTGTATAGCTCTGAGGCGGGTTTGTGACGTAGTTCAGCTTGCGTCATGGGCCAAACAGTCCCGCGGTGCGGTGGAGAAAATTTATTATCGCAATTCCGGAAGGTTTTCCCCTCGCAGTCTTTTCCGTGACGTCACCCGGGGGCGGAGCCAGGGGCGGGGCTTGAGCGCTATTATTATGACGCTGCTGCTGCTCCTCCTCCTGATTGGGTGCGGCGTCTGCACTGGCTGTAGGAATAGAAGCGGTCTCGCACCGCTTTAAGTGCTGCAGCTGCATCTAAGGGAATCCTATACTGTACTTGATTTGTAGCTTTTACAATAAGGACTGGTGCCTCCCAAAACTACAAAAAAATAAAAAAATATAATATAGAATTAAAAATAAAATAAAAAATATATAAAATAAAATAAAAATAATAAAATATATAAAATTAAAAATAATACAATAAAATAAAAAATAAATATAATAAAACATAAAAATAAAAATAATAAAATAAAAAATAAAATAAAATTATTTTTAAAAAATTTTAAATATTTATTTTATTTTATAATTTTTTTAAAAATGGCCCATCTCTTTATCATTGCCTTGATTGTTTGTCATCTGATTGCCTGAATGTTTTAATTGATGGTTTTATATTAGGGTAGGAGGGGGGGATAAGGGGACATATATATTTTGTGATGTATTTTGTATTGTATTTTATTCTGACTGTGAGCAGCCTCAATCCAGTGGGAGAGGTAGGGTAAAAATAAAATATTAGTAGTAGTAGTATTATGATGAGTGATCATATTCTCAGTATGGAGTCATTATTATTATTATTATAAGATTTTTCTCATGACATTGCCATTAAAGTGCCATTATCCCGGGAATAAAGTGGCAATCAACAGCCACAAATCAATCACTGGGAAATCCCATGAATGCTTTGTTGCGGTTTATTGCCAGTTTATTCCCTCGTTATCCCTAGATAATGAAAATCTTTAATTGGGATTGTGTGATATTCAACGGTTAATTGCTGGTTAAACTCCCCAATTTTCCCTGTGTGATAAAGTCCTTAGAGTTGGAAGAGACCACAAGGGCCATCCAGTCCAACCCCCTGCCATGCAGGAACTCCCAATCAAAGCATCTCCGACAGATGGCCATCCAGCCTCTGCTTAAAAACCTCCAAGGAAGGAGACTCCACCACCCTCCGAGGGAGTGTGTTCCACTGTCGAACAGCCCTTACTGTCAGGAAGTTCTTCCTAATGTTGAGGTGGAATCTCTTTTCCCTGAGCTTGCATCCATTGTTCTGGGTCCTGTTCTCTGGAGCAGCAGAAAACAAGCTTGCTCCCTCCTCAATGTGACATCCCTTCAAATACTTAAAGGGGGCTATTTTAACCTTCTCCAGGCTAAACATCCCCAGCTCCCTAAGTCGCTCCTTATAAGGCATGGTTTCCAAACCCTTCACCATCTTAGTTGCCCTCCTTTGGACATGCTGCAGTTTCTCCACATCCTTTTTGAATTGTGGTGCCCAGAACTGGACACAGTATTCCAGGTTGGGCCTGGAATGTTGTACTTTAGCCACATCATGAGAAAGCATGGGGGGGTGTAGGCTGCACCAGGTGACACCCAGTCAGTCCTTGGCCCTCCCTGGGTGCTGGGAACGCCCTTCCTTGGAGCACACGGGGCATTTCCCGCCCTCTCTGTGTCTCGGGAGCTCTTCCCCGGCCCTTCCTGGAGGCACACAGCTGCTCCCTAGGGGCATGTGGGAGAATTCCAGCTGTGCGTACTTGCTCCCACTTGATAGATGGACTCTATTAGGGAGCTCAGCTAAATAAATTTATAGGAACTAAGCAGAGCAGTGGAGGTTACAGAGTCTTGGAGGTATTATCCGCAGATTTTTTTTATTTTTTATTTTTTGGATTTTGGAATATCTCTATTTGCATATACATACATAATGAGATATCTTGGAGAGGGGACCGGAGTCCAAACACAACATTAATTTACGTTTCATATATACTTCATGCACATAGCTTGAAGCTAATTTTATACAATATGAAGTATTTTATAATACATGAAACAAAGTTTGTGTATATTGAACCATCAAAAACCAAAGTGTCACTATCTCATCCATCCATGGAAAAAGTTTTGGATTTTGGAGCATTTGGGAATTCTGGATAAGGGAGACTCAGCCTGTAGTGAGTCCAGGACTTCCAGAGCCCCTACAATCAGAAGATTAACAGAGATGTAGAGTAGAGTGTCATTGATGAGCCTTTAGCCAAAAATGTTAAAAATACATTATAATAATTTAAAAAATGAAGTTACAATTTTAAAATACAATTAAATTAAAAACAGTCTTAAAGCACACCTATTTAAAGTAGTAGTAGTAATAATCCAGGAGCTGTTAGCAAAGAAGAGAACTGCTCATCAAGCACACCTCGCTCAGCCATCTTGCCATGTAACAAAAGCAGCCTTCCATCTCTCATGCAGTAAACTCCAACAAAAACTCAGAGACATTCAGAACAAGTGGTGGATCAATTTAGCAGAAAAGACACAACATGCACAGATCTGGGAGATTCCAGAGGATTCTACGAAGCTCTTAAAGCAGTGTTTGGACCTACTTACCAGGTCCAAAGCACCTTATATAGTATGGATGGTCAAACATTAATCACAGACAAAGCCTCCATCCTGAATCGATGGGCTGAACATTTCCAAAATCTCTTCAGTGCCAACCGAGAAGTCCAAGGCTTAGCTATTCAACATATGATACAACAACTGATGAAATATGAACTGGACGTGGCTCCCACTTTGGAAGAAACCATTAAGGCCATACAGCAGATGAAAAAAGGCAAGGCAGCTGGGATTGATGGAATCCCACCTGAAGCTTGGAAACACGGAGGTCATGTACTCCATGCCAAATTCCATGAGCTCCTTGTGAGTTGTTGGGAAAAAGGTGAACTGCCATCAGATCTCTGAGATGCAGTTTTCATCACCCTGTATAAGAAAAAAGGAACAAAATCTGATTGCTCAAACTATCGAGGTATAACACTGCTCTCCATTGCTGGAAAAATCCCTGCAAGGATACTCCTGAACAGATTAGTTCCTGCTATTGCAGAAGAACTTCTCCCTGAAAGTCAATGCAGCTTCAGAGCTAATAGGAGCACTACAGATATGGTATTTGCTCTTAGACAACTGCAAGAGAAATGTAGAGAGCAAAACAAAGGACTCTATGTAACATTTGTCGACCTTACCAAAGCCTTTAACACTGTGAGTAGAAAAGGACTGTGGCAGATCCTGGAGCGACCACTCCAAATTCCTCAAAATGATTATCTTGCTACATGAGGGCCAGCAAGGACAAGTCAGATATGGCGATGCTCTCTCAGAGCCCTTTCTAATAACTAATGGTGTGAAACAAGGCTGTGTTCTCGCTCCAACTCTATTTACAATCTTCTTCAGCATGATGCTCCAAAGGGCTACAGCAGATCTCGAAGAAAAAGACGGCATCTATATACAGTGGTCCCCCGGGTTACGAAATTAATTCGTTCCGGCTACGTTTTCGTAAGCCGAAAATTTCGTAACCCGGGGCCTATTTCCCATAGGAAATAGGTAATCCGTTCCCCGGGCCTGGCGAGGGCCTCCTGGCTGAGGAAAGGAAGGTCCGATCCGACGGATCGGGCCTTCCTTTCGTCAGCCGCGGGGGCCTCCTGGCTGGGGAAGGGAAGGTTCCCTTCCCCAGCCAGGCTGGGCCTCTGGGCCTGACGCGGAAGGAGGCCCGATCCCGCCGGATCAGGCCTCCTTTCGTTGGGCGCGGAGGCCCAGGCCGACTTCCGAAGCCGGCCTGGGCCTCCGGGCCTGACGCGGAAGGAGGCCCGATCCCGCCGGGTCGGGCCTCCTTTCGTTGGGCGCGAAGGCCCAGGCCGGCTTTGGAAGCCGGCCTGGGCCTCCGCGCCCAACGAAAGGAGGCCTGATCCGGCAGGATCGGGCCTCCTTCCGCGTCAGGCCCGAAGGCTCGCACCCAACGAAAGGAGGCCCGACCCGGCAGGATCGGGCCTCCTTCCGTGTCAGGCGCGGAGGCCCAGGCCGGCTTCGGAAGCCGGCCTGGGCCTTCGCGCCCAACGAAAGGAAGCTCGACCCGGCGGGATCGGGCCTCCTTCCGCGTCAGGCGCGGAGGCCCAGGCCGGCTTCGGAAGCCGGCCTGGGCCTTCGCGCCCAACGAAAGGAAGCCCGACCCGGCGGGATCGGGCCTCCTTCCGCGTCAGGCCTAGCCTCGGAGAAAAAGGGACGAAAGGTCGTTTCGCCCCTTTTCCTCCGAGGCCTAGCCTCGGAGAAAAAGGGACGCCGTTTCGTCCCTTTTCCTCCGAGGCCAGGCTTCAGAGGAAAAGGGACGAAACGGCGTCCCTTTTTCTCCGAGGCTAGGCCTTGGAGGAAAAGGAACGAAACGGCGTCCCTTTTTCTCCGAGGCTAGGCCTCGGAGGAAAAGGGACGAAACGGCCTTTCGTCCCTTTCTCTCAGAGGCTAGGCCTCGGAGGAAAAGGAACGAAACGGCCTTTTGTCCCTTTCTCTCAGAGGCTAGGCCTCGGAGGAAAAGGAACGAAACGGCGTCCTTTTTTCTCCGAGGCTAGGCCTCGGAGGAAAAGGAACGAAACGGCCTTTCGTCCCTTTCTCTCAGAGGCTAGGCCTCGGAGGAAAAGGAACGAAACGGCGTCCCTTTTTCTCCGAGGCTAGGCCTCGGAGGAAAAGGAACAAAACGGCCTTTCGTCCCTTTCTCTCCGAGGCTAGGCCTCGGAGGAAAAGGAACGAAACGGCGTCCCTTTTTCTCCGAGGCTAGGCCTCGGAGGAAAAGGGACGAAACGGCCTTTCGTCCCTTTCTCTCCGAGGCTAGGCCTCGGAGGAAAAGGAACGAAACGGCGTCCCTTTTTCTCCGAGGCTAGGCCTCGGAGGAAAAGGGACGAAACGGGACGTCCCTTTTTTTCGGATCCCGGGGGATCCTTCGGATCCCGGGGGATACTGAAGCGGTCCCGCCGGTTTCGGATCCCGGGGTTTTCTTAACCCGGGGGATTCGTATCCCGGGGGACCACTGTACGTTACCGTACTGATGGTAGCTTGTTTAACTTAAGCAGTCTGAAGGCTCGCACAAAGACTCTAAACTATCTAGTATGTGAGCTGCTTTTCGCCGACGATGCTGCCCTTGTTGCCCATACAGAAGCAGCTCTGCAGCGCCTAACATCCTCCTTTGCAACGGCTGCAGAGCTGTTTGGGCTGGAAGTCAGCCTGAAGAAAACGGAAGTCCTCTACCAGCCTGCACCACAGGAAGAGCACTATCACCCCCATGTCACCATCGGCAAATCTGTACTTAAGTCTGTACAGGAGTTCACCTACCTGGGAAGTATCATCTCCTCAGATGCCAAGATTGACAAAGAGATCAATCACAGATTAGCAAAGGCATATAGTGCATTCGGAAGGCTTCACAAAAGAGTCTGGAGTAACAAACACCTGAGGCGAAGCACCAAAATCAGTGTGTACAGAGCCATTGTACTGTCCATTCTCCTTTATGGGTCTGAATCATGGGTCACCTATCGCCAACATCTACGACTCCTTGAACGCTTTCATCAGCGCTGTCTACGCACAATCCTAAACATACACTGGACTGACTATGTGACGAATGTTGCTGTCCTGGAGCAAGCAGAGATCACCAGCATTGAGGCCATGCTACTGAAAACGCAGCTGCGCTGGGCAGGGCATATTTCCAGGATGGAGGACCATCGCCTCCCTAAAATAGTACTCTATGGTGAACTCGCCACGGGTCAGCGAAAGAAGGGCACCCCAAAGAAGAGATACAAGGGCTCCCTGAAACAACATCTCAAGCCTGGCCAAATTGATCACCAACAATGGTCTGCCCTGGCCTCACATCGGGAGGCATGAAGACGCACTATCCACAATGCTGCAGCCTCTTTTGAGAACTCACGCCGAACGAGTCTCGAAGAGAAACGACAACGCAGAAAGAACCACAACTTGGAAACATCACCCAAGGAGACTTTCTGCTGTGCTTTCTGTAACCGGACTTGTTTATCTCGGATCGGCCTTTTTAGTCATCAACGCGCTTGTAGTAAGCGTGGGATAAGTCCTTCCTGAATCTTCGTTAGCGAAGAAAAGCCAGAGAGAGAGAGAGTAATAATAGTAATAGTATTTAAGAAGTGTGTCCTCCTTCTCATTGAATGCCCTGGTCTTAGCAGCATGGTAACTAAATACTTAGAAATGTTTCAGTGATTCTTTGGTTCTTCTTTTTTTAAGGCAAACAGGTAGATTTGGACCTTTGCCTGCTTGTTGGACAAAAGGAGTCTCTTCTTGGCTCAGTTTGTAGAGATCTCCACCATTTGAGGAAGAAAGCAATAAAGGTGGCTTCTCCCATGCTTATGTTGTAGAATTTATGTTCCCTGGACAGTCTGAGAAATGATCTTTATAAGGACATCTTCATGTGGTATTATAAACAAGGCCCATAACCATGTGAATAGCTCTATTAATTCTCAAGAGAAAAATTTCATGTACCTTATGAGTAACCAAACTAGTATTAGTGAATATTAAAGAAGTTTTCTTTTGGGGGTAGATCTTTTTAAAATAAAGTTTTTTTTAAATGGTTCTAAGTCCACCTTTAAATACTTTCAATAAAGGAACAGTTAAAAATATTTGTCAGGAAGTGCATGGTAGATTTGAGCCATTTCCTAATAACTAATATTTTTGAGCCTCTTAAATGTTCAAGCAGTGTATGACGTGCTCATTTGACAACAAGACATGTTTTCTGCAGTAAGCTAAATGGAAAGTAAGGACAGCATTTGGTTCTGTTTATTTAATTAAAGTTTAAAAAACACATTGCTGTATGTGGGAGTTTCTGGAAAGTGTCACACAGCATTAGGCTTATTGTCAACCCTAGCCTAATTTTCATTAAGATCCCTTAAAAAGTTTTAGTCAACCAAGTTGAGAAAAAAATGGTGACTGACAGGCCTGGAATGAATTCAGAAAGTGCCAACCTGCTCTGCTAATCCATCCCATGTACTTGAAAAATAACTCAGCAAGCTGGGGGAACTAATCCAACTTCAGTTCAAAATGCCTGCTGATTATATTTAAGAACACAAAGCATCATGCATGATCTTTAAAAAAACAACAAAACATGGAATACCATAAAAGATTGCACTAAATGGCTCATGTTAGGGAAAGAAAAAATACATTGCATTCCAAGATACTTATTACTTGATATTAATCACATATGTCTGATTCTTTTCAATTGTGCAAATTGTGGGGATCACTGCTGAAAGTGAATAGTGAAGATAAGATTTGTAGCATTGGTTGTAGTGTATAGGAAGCCTACCTTATGTATCCCCATTTTCAGAGCTAAAAATTATGTAGCCTCGGATGTGAGTCTAGAAGTCTGTTCTGGTGTGTGTGTATCTTATAAATTTCCAAATAAAAACCTCTCAGTTATATTAAATTGGAGTTCTTTTGTAGCAATTTCCAGTATAAATCGGCTTCAATGATTGTAAGAAAAATGTTACCCACCCCCCTGCAAGCCTTTGAGTTAAATATCATACAATTATAGAGTTGGAAGAGATCACAAGGGCCATCCAGTCCAAAGAGACACTCTTATTGTTGGTAAGGTTTCTCAAGCCTCCGTCTTTGGGTGTAACACACACAGTGAGATTATTATTTATTTATAAAGCACTGTAAATTTGCACAGTGCTGTACATAGAATGGATAAAATTGATAAGCATAATAAAACCTGCCAGTGGCGTACAATCTAAAAAAATAAATGCATATAACAGTAGATAGCAATACAAGCTAGAATAAAATAAGCAAACAACAGGTTAAAAACATCAAATAACAGACATCAGGTCAAATATCAGATGTCAAACAAGATCAGGCATGCAATGAATGCTGCTCACTCGGATTTTAGTTGTGCCAAAATTAGAGGTTATACAAATGAAACATGTTGGAACTTTTTGAGATAGCTCAGTTCAATGGTGGTGGCCCATTTATTAGTAATATTAATTTATAATATATGAACTCATTGTCTTAGAGCTGTAGAAAAAAAGTTTTCCCTTTCAACACACTGTCTAAAAGTCTGAAGAACTACTACCACTCCGTGTAGACAGTGCTGAGCTAATGGAATATTAACCTGACTTGATATAAGACAGTATCTTATGTTTGTATCTGGTTTGTTGACGCAGTCAAAATTCAGAACTTGTTGTACTGTATTAATAGTATATACTGCAATAGTTTTCAACCTTGGGTACCCTATATGGGGCCAGATCTCAACTCTGAAAGTCCTACAGTAGCATAGCCAAAGTCAGGGCTTTGGGCAGCTTTGGGGATCCAAAATTTGGAGCCACTGAAATAAAGGGGCAAGGAACTGGAGAGAGTGTAAATCATAAACTCATAGTTTCAGATAAGCAGTTCATAGTACAGTGAGCCTTTTGTTATCCTCTGGGGTTTGGTTCCATGAATCCCTATGGATGCTCAAGTTGCATTAAATACAATGGCATAGTGAAACAGTGCCTAGTGTATAAAGTAGCAAAATCAAGGTTTGCTTTGGGGAATTTATATCGTTTTGGCATTTTTTCAAGCCATGAATGGTTAAATCCATGGATAAAGAATTTGTATTTTTCTATAGAACTGGATATTCATCAGGGACAAAAAAGTTATTCTACCAGGAAACTTTAGGAAAGAGATATTCCCATTGGACACCAGCTTATTAAAGTTTCAGTTCATTTCCATCTGTTATTCAGTTCTTGAAATTGTTGATAAATTACAGGTTGTAGCAAGCCTAGGATTTATTATCCCTGAATAATCATAGAAGCAGCAGGCTCCTATACTTCCACTCAGCCAGCTGCAAAGATCAGGCCACAAGTTTTTTAATCAAACAAAAATGTGTTATATTTCTGAGGCTCTGGTGGCTTAGATTGTCAAATGAAT
Source organism: Urosaurus nigricauda (assembly GCA_034509955.1). NCBI lineage: Eukaryota > Metazoa > Chordata > Lepidosauria > Squamata > Phrynosomatidae > Urosaurus > Urosaurus nigricauda. The sequence continues at coordinate 63,111,136 of JAOEGL010000003.1, forward strand.
GCCAAGTTCAGCAAGAATAAAGCCACTCTGCCTGTAATGTTTAATGTTGATTAAACCAGATTGTGTCATGTTCTCTTTGACTTTCCATCTGTTTACTCTCATTTTTCTCCCCTCAGAAAGACCAGCTTTCCTCTTTCTAATATTTGTGTAGAATGTTCAAAAGGCAGGTTGCTTAATTAGGAATAATAATCATACCCATCTGAAAGATAAATAAGGGCAAATAGCTCAAAAATGAGTTTCCAACTGAAGACATGGTGTCATTTTCTAGACTGAGTTGATGGTAGGAAAACACCTTAGTTCTGTGGGCCTAATCCATTGAAGCCAAGAAGAGTGAGAAGTACGAAGCCTGGCCAAGCCTTTTGATGTCATCTTTTGCAGAGGTCTAGGGCATGGTGGGGGGAATTCATCATCCCTTTAGACATCTCCTCTAAAGCATTATGTAATTTAGATGTTAATCTCACTGAATGATGTTAATTTTAAATTGAGGTGATATACTTTGCATTCTTAGGGTAAAAGTCAGATCAGCAAAACAGCTCATTCTTCCTGCACAGTTCATCCATTAATCTCTGATGAAACTGTACTCCTTGGCTGCCTCCACGCTGCAGAAATAATCTGTTTTGACATACTGCTCAATGCTATGGAATTCTGGGATCTGTAGTTGGTTGTGGCACCAGGCAGGAAGTTTTGTCTTTCATCTGTTGCCTTGCTGTTTATCTTTTGTTGTGTTCTGTGTATATGCCTTCAAGATGTCTGTCAACTTATGGCAACCACATGAGTTTTGTATGGTTTTCTAAGGCAAGGAATACTTAGTGGTGGCTTTGCCAGTTCCTTCCTCTGAAATATAGCCTTCATCACCAGGTAACCATAGGCGGTCTCCCATCCAAGTACTGTACTAAACAAAGCTGACACTACCAAACAAATTCACTTTTCAAATTGAACCACCAGTTTCCTTATACTTTCCCTCTGCAAAGGTGTTCATAGAACTCATTACATTACATGCCAGTTTTCAATAGAGTGTGAGAATAATATTCCCTTCAGATATTGTTGGACTGCAAGCCACAGCAGCCAGTGAGAAAATATTACTCTTTATTTATATCCCACTCCCCCCCCCCCCCCCAGTTCAGGACTCAATGCAGCTTACAACAGTTAAAGCAAACATAGTTTAAAACTGACAGCATACAAACGTAAAAAAATTGCAATTAAATTATTGAAAAATTAAAATATATTAAAAAAACACATTAATCTTACCCTCAGAAGAATCAACGGCTGAAAAAACTGCCCCTTTCAGCGCTGGAACAGGGCCGCGGCAACCACATGCCCCAGCCCTGATCTGGTTGTTCCATGGTGCAAAAAGGAGCCGCAAAAATGGCTCCTTTTTGTGCTGCAGAAAGAGTGCCATAGCCACCAGCACCATGGCTTTTCTGTGCTCCTTTGGCACTGCATCATCTGGATACAGATGGAGTGCCGTGATGCCACCAGCCATGTAGTGGGGCATGCAGCATCACACTGGCATGCCCCCACTCTGCCCCGATGCCAGCCAAAGATGCTGGTCTCTTGAGGGTCTCAGTCCCCAAAGGACTGCCAAAACAAAAAAGGTCTTCACTTGCTTGTGAAAAGATAGCAAAGAAAGACAGTGCCACTCCATCCCATCTTGGAAGGAAATTCCAGAATCTGGAAGCAGCCACTGAAAAGTTCGTCTTCTCATGATATAGGATTGTAATCGAAGGGAACAAAAAATGACACAACCAGAACAGATGTTTCTGGCCAGACCAGAAGCTATAAGTAGGATTCAAACCATTGTCTCTCCCTCATTTCTGCATGTTATAGTTTGACAACTCTGAGGTAGTCTAAGCTGAGCTAAAAACTGAGCTGAGAACAAGCTGATGCGTTTCACAGATGATTAGGAGCTCCAGTTTCCTTGGTCCTAGTTTGTACTCTATTGTAGAGGAAAGATGCATGTGCCTTTCAAATGTTGGACCCAGAAACTTGAAAGGTTTCCTGACCAAACTTGTTCTGGCAAATCTTACCCAGAGGAGATGTTCTACTAACTAAAAAAAACGACATGACACAAAAGGGGAAAGAATGGTAGTGGGAAAGGGATCAAGTCCAGAAGATACTGCTGGTTCTTCTCTGCCTCTTAGGCCAGGATGATGGCAGCTAGAATGGAGGGAGGGCCTTTCATCTGCCTCTGGGGCCAAGCATGGTGGAGCTGATGAATTATTGATAAGAATGGTATGGCATATTTTATATATGCCGTGTAGCTGCTGGAAATTTTTGGACAACTATTTCTAAGCAAATGTAAGAAGTAGTTGCATTTTTGCAACTGCTTGAACATGCAGTGTGTGTGTGTGTGTGGGGGGGGGGGAATAACAATTTTTGACATCTTTATAAAAGTAGTATTCATAAAGTCAAAGATGGTTGTTCTTTCTTCTGACAATAAAGTTTTATTGGCTTTGAAATGTCATCTATATTTGAAGAACCTATATCAATCCCGAAGTAATGGCAATCCTCTAGTGAGGAAAGAAATGCCTTTAACAGGTTTGCAAGCAAATTGCACCTGTATCAGCTATGACAGAAATAATAGTACTCAACTCCCTTAATAGATGGCTTGCAAGATGGTATTGTCATTTTGGTTTGTTAAAATGATACTTGTCAGTGACACTTGTCTGAGAGGCACTGAGAAGTCAAAGTCAGATAAAGATTACACCTTGCGGGGAGCAACTTTACTTTAAATTATTTTCTTTATTCACAAGGAGGGTCCCACCATGTGCCTGCATTTTGTGTTGGCGCAGAGGGTTGATCAGAGGTCCATGTTTCCTTGGTTTGGGGCTATAGTTTAAAACAGAACATTATTTTACATTATAATACTGTATATACTCATGTATAAGTCTAGAAATTTAGGTCAAAAAATTTACCCCAAAAAACTGACTCGACTTATCCACTAGTCAGTACTGTATCTTAACTCTTATTTAAAAGAAGGAACCATCTCCTGGTGAAAAGCAAGAGTATAATATGGGAAGCACCAACCTCCTTTACAAGAGTAGAGTTATGTCTGCTGGAATTTTATAAGTTCTTTGACATTGTTTTGCATTGCTTCATCCTTTAGATCCTTTGCTATATGCCCCTAAATTTGATCATCGACTTATGCATGGGTCATAGCAAAATCCATAATTTTGGCCCCAAAACTTGCCCTCAACTTATACATGAGGCCGACTTATAGTCGAGTATGTACGGGTATCTCTTCCGTATACATTTGTTGGAATTTTTTTGTTATTATTGAGAAGACATAATATTTTCTTAAAACAAAGTATTCCCTTTTTTCTTTTTGGGATATTTCCTCCCCTTTTGAAACACAGCAAGAGAGAGAAATAAATATTGGAGAAAAGGTATAACAAAACTAAAAGGATAGAATTTCTGCATGTAGATATCTTTGTACAATAAGGATAGTTTCTACATACTTCCCCTATCCCAAGGATGTAGCGGGGGGGGGGGGGATAGTAATTATGTCCCTAAATGAAATTATCCTTCAGTCCCCACCTTTCTAGTTTCAGTTGCACATTTAGAAATTTAGTTAGCCATCTAAAAGAAAAAGGGCAGAAAAAGGTTGTCATGGGAATGTGAACACAGCAAATAGAAGAGGTCTAGGTATGACGGATTTCCAGTGCCTCACTTCCTGCAATGTTAAATATCTGTGTACAGAAGAAAAAAATTATCAGGTGAGCAGAATTCTTATGTTGGGGGGGGGTCTATGCACCCTGTTTTGCTCCTCTATGTAGCTATATCCTCCTTAGCCTTGTGTTTTCCCGTTTTGGTTTTTCCTTGCTGCCCTCTATTTTTCACTCTCTGATTCTTCATTGGAGTTTATCACATGATGGGAATTGGAAGTATAATCCAATGGCAATCTGAACGCAATCATGGGGTTATTGTGTGAAACCTGATCACACTCATTTTCAGCAATGGGAAGTCCTTCCGAAGGCAATCGTGGAGTTTTACGTTATTGCATGAGAAACTATCACACACAATTTCCGGCGCTGGGAGGCAATTTCAGGCAAGTCTGAACGCAATGCGGCATCAATACGCAATAATGTAAATTCGCTGAACTAGCAAATTCACTCAATTCTGAACTGGCCCCACTTTCATTTCTTTCGAAATTGAAAGAAATTCCTCCCATGTGATAATGTCCATTGTCTTTCTGGCTCCAAAAACATCTTCCAGCCGATTCCCTTGCCCCTCACATTCTGAGGTTACCCTATGCTGTGGCCAGCACTATGGGTTTTAATATGTGTGATATGTTGTTTTATTTTTTATTTTTTATTTTTATTTAATAGTAACTTGATTTTAATTCTTGTTAGTTTAATTCTATTTTTAAGAGGTGGGGGCTGGGGATGGGATTCTTGAAACATTTTAACTGTAATTGTTTTTAATCTGTTATACTCCGCCCCGATTGTTTCGACAGAGGGGTGGGTAAGAAATAAAAAAAAATATTATTGTTGTTGTTGTCTCTGCTTCTCCTGCTGCGCACCTAGCAGCTTATTTCTGCTGCTTATTGTCCTTATGGGCACACCTCTTCCCCACACACATATCAGGTTTTCCTGATTTGTTTTGTTTTCTGTTCTCCATTTTTCTATTCCTCATTCTGGACAAATCTTTCTCTCATAACAGATATGACTTGTGGATGGATGGGGTCAGGGAGAGAGATTATTCGTAAGTTATTTGACATACATTTGACATATTATTATAATTATATTGTTAATATGGGGAGGGGAATGGGTGGTAGGGATTAATTTGCCTATTATGATTGAATTTTAAAATAGAATAATTTTTTTTTTTTTAAAAAAAAAAAATTCTGGACAAATGTTTCCTTCCAAGAAGTTTTACCCAGACTTATTCCATAATCACTCATCTTATATGTGAGCATGGCTTCATCAGTTGACCCTCAGGGCATCACAATCTCCAATCCACCAAATATAAGAACTAAAGTCAACTGAACATAAACTTAGTGGACAATTTTATTTTGTCCCCCATTACTTTGTGTAATTGAAAATTAATTGAAAGGCATTTTTATTCATACTAATGTTAAGTGTTTTTCTTCAGAGAACATTATTATTCTCTCTCCCCCCCCCCTTCTTGTTAGTATAAACTGGAGCAGGTGACATACAAGACAATTTGAATAAATGTGACTATGAATACATATCCTGTGTTCTGATGGAGACATACCTTCAATTTTTAAAGATTCATGAGTTCACTAATATAAGTAGTCCTTTCAATAATGCGGACTGCAACTATTTCTCCTGTTGTAGCCAGAGATGGGATTTATTTTCAGTATTCCAAAGCAAAGTCTTATGTATTAGTGTGCTGCAATCATTTAATTGTCCATCATTATTTAACCTTTTCACACACATTTACACACACAGATCCCTACCTGCGCTATCTACAAACCTCTAACTGAATTGTGTCCATGAAACTTTGTCCCAAAGGTGAGATTTTCCTGAAGGATACTTTAATATCCCATATGAAGAGCTCGTGTTATTAAGATGATCTTCACATTTTACTCTTTTGTGCTGACCTCTGGTGGATATAATGAGTAATAAACCAAATAGAAATAAAGCCAAAATATTAGCTACTGGTACGTTCACACATGCCAAAGTACAATAAAAGTTTTGAAACAGAAATATCACCATAGCAAAATTGCTAGCACATAAAGATAATTGCTTGTTTTCTAGCCATTTTTTAAGATGTAGCCATTTGATATAAGACAGGGAACTTTTTCATTAGCATAGGATTCATGGATTGGATATAGTTCATCAACCTGTATCCAGAAAATACAAGAAAAGCAATGAGGAAATCTATGAGAACAATGAGGAAATCTAAAAAGTTCAAGAGTCCCTGAATCTTGGATCAAACAATGATCAGAATGGAAACTGCAGGCAAAATATCAGAAGACTAGAAGGGCAAGCTATGAGAAGGGCAGCTATGGCGGTATCTGCACTGCAGAAATAATCCAATTTAATACCATGTTAACTGCTGTAGCTCAGTGCTATGGAATTCATGGAATATTGTACCTTTTGTGGCACTAGAGCTCTCTGACAGAGAAGGCTAAATGACTCACAAAACTACAATTCCCAGAAATTCCATGGCATTGAGCCAGGGCATTTAAAGTAGTGTCAAAATGGATTATTTCTGAAGTATGTATGCAGCCTTTGAAATAACTAGACAAGATTCTAAAGTGTAAAGATATAAAACTGAGCCCTAAATTTAGAGTCATTCAAGCCATTTTATTCCCCTTGACCATGGCTGTGAGAGCTGGACAGTGAAAAAAGTGGATAAGAAGATGATAAACTCATTTGAGATCTGGTGCCTGAGAAGAGTGCTGAGGATACCATGGACAGCCAAAAAGACAAACAAATGGGTCCTAAGTAGATCAAGCCTGGAAGCCTAGATGATCAAATTGAAGCTGTCATATTTTGGCCACATCACGAAAAGACAAGACTCATTAATAGACTTAACTGAGGAGGTCACAGGCCTGAAATTACAGGACCTAAGCAGAGCAGTGGAGGATAGTGGGTCTTGGAGATATCTCATCCACATATTCACCCTGAGTTGGGGTCGATTGAAGGGCATTTAACAACAAACACCCAAAGTTTTTTTTTAATTTGCAACACTTTTGAGACTGGTTATTTTCCATCTAACTGTGATATGATACTAAATAATTTGATCTGTTGCATAAATGGACTGATGATGTTTTAGCTGTGCTACATAGAGGATAAACCAAGCTGATAATTTTGTAACAAAAGCACCAATTGTTAGTGCATATATTATGTATTGTAGGTACAATGTCAAGCCATGGTTTGATGTCACAAGAGAAGTCTAAGAATTGTATGCTTGTCTGCAAAGAATCAAACTGTAGCTTGCCAATTTAGACAAACCAGGTAATCACATATACTGTAGTTTGTCTGTTTAGGCAACTCTGGTTTGTCATGAGATACAAAGGAAGATGCTTTGGGCCAAAGGACCAAGAAAATGCATGAAGGAAGCTACAGTGCACACAAATGCAACTGAAATAGAATGTGTTTACAATTTACATGGTATGAAGTTAAGGCAGATGGCATAAATTATCCCTTCATTCAAATTGGTGTATGCATGAAATTGTAAGTACTGTATTTTAGAGTGAATGCAAAAACTGCAAGCCAAGAAACATAGCATATTTTATTTCTTTATTTAATTTATATCTTACTTTTCTCTCAGTACAGTAAGCCCCCCTTATCCATGAATTTTTTTATTCATGGATTCAAGTATCCACAGCTTGAAAATGTCCCAAAAATATAAATTCCAAATAGACAACCTTATTGAAAGAACAAGCATTTGTAAAACTATAGAAATAAAACAGTAGAAAGAAGTAATTGGGAGAGGCAGAGCACAACATTTTAAAAGTAAAATGGGAAAGCAGCTGCCTGTTGCCACTGTGGAGAAAGCACAAGTAATGAGGGGAATTTGGGACCAAGATACTTCAAGGGCAGCCTAGAGTATTCTGGCCAGTGAACACAAGACCTAGAATTTATTCTGATGTATACAGATTGCATGGTGGGTGAGATACAAGTTTCCATAATGCATCATCTATTTTGTAGATGTGCGAGAAATGAGTGAAACCAGTGCCTGTCAGTCCTCAGTCTGGCCTTCTGACCTTTGAAGGTGTTACAAATGCAGTCTTTTGAACTGGTGTGCTCAAAGCATCCTTTCATCTAGCATTTCTCTTGTGGTCCTTGACTCATCTAGACTCACTGGAATCTGGCCAAGTCAATCATTTCTCTTTGAAGCCCCCAGGAGTAGGAAGTCACCTTGCGAATAGGTGAAGATAGGAATCTACCATGCAATTTAACCTGTTGTTGTTTTTAAAATTCATTTTCTGAAAACAGAAATCGGCTTCCACCCCATTCCATTCTGTTGTTGTTTTGCCATTGTTGGTAGTCCAATCCAGGGCAGGAAATTGGTGCAAAGACCCGCTGCAGTTGCCCATTATGTTCTAAGCTAACTCAGCCTCAGATAAATCACCTGGATGGGAGGACTTCTAAGGCTATTGACTGATCTGTTTGTATTCTTGGAGTTGCCCATCCTCATACAGGAATGGTTCTAAAAGACATTTCTTTTATTTTCCTATCGACAGTGAAGAGGCAAAACTTGCTAAAATCTATTCGAAAAAGGCCCAGGAATCTCCTTCCTGTGAAAGCTGCTTTGCTGTGCTGCTCCTTGAATCCTAATGGCTTTACTGAACTTCTCTTTTCTTGTTTAATAAGTATATTGAATTGGAAATAGCAGTTGATTTAATCTCTTGCCTAGTGTGAGGGCTTGCTTCACTGGCTACTCTAATTTGATTTGTAAGGAATTTAAAGGAGCCTATCTTTCTCCAAGGTATTTAAATCTGGCTTCTTACATATCCAGAACATAAGAGGCATTAAAATGTAGGTGACAGTGGCACTGTTTCTGAGCAATAGACAAAAGGGTGTCTTGCAGCTTTATCCTCCTTTGCTGTGTTGGAAGTAAAGACATACTGATTTGTCACAAGAAGACATTGGAACTCCTGCATGCATAGCATAATCTGGAAAAAGAATTATGACATTTGCTTTTTTGATTCAGTGGAAAATTAAATATGTTTTTCTCTTAGTGGCATAATAGTTCACAGGAAGCCATCAGAGGCATGTAAGCTTTTAGGTGTGCATGTCCAAAATTTGTGAATTGTTTTTATCATGCACTTATTTTAATATTCCATTATGTGTTTGGTTTTAGTCTTTCCACACAATTATTGAATAAACTGAATGAGAGCAATAATTCCTGCTCATCCACAAGAGGGTAGCAAAATTACATGCTTACCTTTTTATGAAGCTTCTAAGATGAGACTTCGTTGTTAGACATGCAGAGGGAAATACAGAAAGGGGGAGACAGTTACATTTTACTCAAAGTGACAGGAACAGGGTGCTAGTTATCCCTAAACTGTCTTCCAACTCAGCTTGGATAGTCTTGGCAACAGACACTCTGGATTGAAAATCTGCTGGCTAATGCCAAGCCAGTGAACAGAAAGACAGCTGCTGCTCAGGATTTTATCTTGGATGAGTATGTGAACCTAGCATGTGTTAACAGAAATTGGGTTGGATGAGGCTGGGGGGTGGGTGGTTTAATCTCTCATACCTTTTCCCACCAGAGTTTAGCAGCAGGTGGGACCTGGGGGTACAGGGGCTCTATTCAAATTCCATCCCCTTGACCAGTTTTCTGCAGTTTTCTGGATTCAAGTTTGTTTACCTCAAGCTGGGTGGCCAGGGCAGATTAGGTATTCTCTTGGTGTACCACTCATGTTGCTGGTCAACAGTGTCCCTTCCTGAGCTAGCTAGGGTGGTCCCAAGATTTGTACTGGAATCCCCCATCTTTTAGTGCTGGAAGAGTTCTATATCCATGCTGAGATTGCCTTCTTGGGAGTGGCTCAGAACTTAACATCTGCCATGAGAACCATAGGTCTGCCCCAACTCATGCTGCTGGGCACACTCTGGACCTTGTTTTCTATACATAGTGGGGTGAATGTGTTTTAGGACTGGAGGAACTGTATATAGTTCTGTTGTCATGGACAGATCACTGCCTGGTGGGGTTTGATGCAAAGCGTGATGTGGGCTATATGATCCTCGTTCACATTTGAACCCACTTCCGATCCTCATTCGATCGATTAGTGGAGGAAAGGTCTGGGTGAAAAACAAATAGCCTGGGCTTTCCTGACACTAGTTTGGAGTTTTTGTAAAACACAATTCTGAAGTGTGCTCAATAAGTGGGAACACTAGTCAGAATTGTGTTTTTTGGGGGAGAGGTGGTAAAATTGATCGCTAAAACAATCTTTTGCAAAAGCAAGTACTCGCTTTTGCAATAGAGAGCATTTGCGATCAATTGTATTCACACATACACACAAATTTCTTGTGCCCTCCTCCTCCTCATGGGTCCCCCATTGCCGGGGACAGCCACCCACTTTCCATTGCTGGTGAGGCTTCCTTACTTCCTTTACCCCTTTTTTTACCTTCTTTACTGAAGGAGGGCTCGCCGCCGCTGCTCTGGAGGGCTGCCTTGCAGCCTGGCGAGCCCCAACTGCTGCAGCTAGTCCTGGGGCTAGGCTCCTGGTGCGTTGGACTGGCAGGGCTGGTGGTGTTTGTGCTGCACCGCTGCCGCTGCTCCCAGGACTAACAGGCCTTCTGCCAGGGAATGGAAGGCCCGTTGGTTCTGGGAGCAGCGGCAGCAGCGCAGAAAAAAGGCTGCCACTGCCTCCGCTAAGCTGCTATACAGCTGCAAAGCCCATCAACCCAGGAGAGGTGGCACTGATGTCAGCGCGGCAGAAACGCTGCCACTTGGCCAGTGCAGGCCCCAGGGCTGATGGGACCCGTGCTCCTCCTGGGGTTTATGGGCCTTGTGACAGTGCTGCAGCACCAGTGGAAGGCCCGTCAGCCTCGGGAGCAGCACAGGCCTAGCGGAGGCAGCAGCGGCCTTTTTTGCTGCGCTGCTGCCGCTACTCCCAGAAGTGACAGGCCTTCCATTCCCTGGCGGAAAGCCCGTCAGTCCTGGGAGGGGCGACAGCGGTGTGGCACAAACGCCGCCAGCCACGCCAGCCCAATGCACCAGGAGCCTAGCCCCAGGACTAGCTGCAACAGCTGGGGCTCGCCAGGCTGCGAGGCAGCCCTCTAGAGCAGCGGCAGCGAGCCCTCCTTTGGTAAGGGCTAGTACTGGCAATGGGGGACCCAGGAGGAGGAGGAGGGCACAAGAAATGTGTGTGTGTGTGAATACAATTGATCACAAATGCACTCTATTGCAAAAGCAAGTAGTTGCTTTTTCAAAAGATTGATTTTGCGATCAATTTTACCCTCTCCCGCAAAAAAAGATTCCCCTGTGGGAAGGAGTGGGGGAGATGAAGGGCTTTCACCTTCCCTGGCTCCTCCAGTGGGAACGACAAGCGTCCCTAGCCAAACAAACAAGGTCCCTTTTCATAGTGTGAACGAGGAGCCTTTTGGAACTGCTTTCCTTAGCGGAGTGGAGCCAGGTTTCAACGCAGATTTTTCTGCAAGTGGGAATGGCCCCTAGAACTCAGAAACTCTGGAGAGATGGGGAACCCATTAAAATGGTCTGCTCTTGGAGGCTTGGGTCCAAATGGATTCCTTACAACTCCTGGGGAATTTCTTGCTGTCTTGGCAAGTGATTCTGTTAAAGTCTTGGCTGATCTCTGAAATGGAGATATGGCCAGACCAGTGGACATGATCACTACCAAGCATCTGCTCTCATAGAATGAAGACAAATAGACCTCTGAGTTTTCCAGGGAACAAGTGGTAATGCAACACACGAGAAGGAAACTAGACTGGAGGTGGCAGAAAATTCAGATCTGGTCTGACCAAACACAGGCTAATGTTTGTCTGAGGAAGTGCTCTAGGTCAAAGTAGGAAGTAAAGGCAAATTTCTTTTCTTCCTCTATTGTGCAAGGATCCAGTAGTGGATCTGTCTCATGTGATCATGGGTCTTTTACACACAGGCCCAAGAGAGGAAAATCCAGACCACACAAAAATTCTGTGAACAACTTGTCAGGCCCTTCGCAGATAAAGTCTCTTGTATCCACTCTGACTTGGAGGCTATAATTGATACAGATATAATTGATATATTTTGGCCTTACTTGTCCATTGACAATGTATTTGTGCAACCTGAGGATGTGGACAGGATTATTGGGGAAGTCAGAGCCACTACATGTAAGTTAGGTCCTTGTATTTCCTGGCTTATTAAAAAAGCTAGAGGAGGATTGGCTGAGTGGGTAGAGAGGTTAATGCCTTGCTAAAACAAGGCAGGCCCAGGTTGCTTGAAAGAGGCTGTTATGTAGCCATTATATAAAACTCCATTGGATCCCATCACTCTGGATAATTACTGGCCAGTCTAACATTTCATTTGGGGGGAGGGTTATGGAGCATGTAGTGGCCTCCAGCTCCAGGATTTTCGGGATGAAACAGATTTTCTAGATCCATTTCAGTCTGGTTTCAAGCCTGGTTATGGGACAGAGACAGCTTTGGTCACTTTGGTAAATGATTTATGGCAGGAGTTTTGTGGGGGTATTTACAATTTAAATCCCACTTCTGCCTTGAACTCAGTTATTTTATCCACATTACATGGGTCTCTGCTTTATAAAGTTGTCCTTTTGGAAATAGTAATTGTAAACGTGGCTTCAAAAGTCTGATTTTGTGTTTTCACACTTTCCCTCCACCCCAGCTTGTACCAAGGATCTTGGGCACAATAGTTTTCTTTAATATCTGTAAAACTCTGATGGGATTGATCCAGTCAGGTCCTTTTCAAAATAGGTTCAAGGGGTTCCCTGGAATAAAATAAAGACCCTGGCAATACAACGTAAAGGTTTATTGATTGCAAATAGATCGAGAAAGAATGCTGTAACAGAAATAAAAAGCAAACATTGGAACTAAACAGACAGGTGAAAAGAGGTGTTTTCAGGCTGGCTTGAAGGTGTGGTGTTTAGATGACACATGCCTTGAAGCCAGCATTAAAGTGCCCTTATGCAGAGAAACACCATTTCAAAAAGAAATAGTTTTTTAATGCTTCTTCCTGGCTTGAAGCCATGTCATGTGGTCATGACCTGAGCACCCCAGCTGCCTTGGAAGACAGTGGTGCAGTTGGTGGGGTTTCAATGTGGCTTCAGAAAAGGCAGCTTCAAGCCACTTTTCCCTGCCCATCTGTTTCAACACAAAGTGTTCTCCAGTCTCTTCAGCCAAATGCTTTACTGATACAACTTTCCATGCATATGGTCCTTGGGCCTTTACAGTTCTCTATTGTCTATCTGTCAGTCTGCCCGTCCATCTGTCTGTCCATCCATCCATGTAGATATAGCTGCTACCATAGAACCCACATGAGGCACCAGTTTTGTACCTCTTTCTGGCTTCTATGGAGCCAACTGGGAAAGATAATCATAATTTAACCCTCAGGACTCTTATGGTTATGCTGCTCATTAGTATTGCATCATTTGAATGCAATATCTCCAAATATGTATATGTGCACAATATTGAATTTACACCACAAAGAAATTACCTCCTTTGTTAATTGAAAATACCACTGCCATATTCAAGGTGAAAAAGCCATATTCCTTAGCCATGGCAACTGCAACTTCTCTTCAGCTCCAGCAGTCCCTTTTTCTGAATTCAACTAGCAGGTACATTCCCTTCCTTAGGGTTTTCTTACCCCCGATCCACTAACCCTGATCCACTAACAAATATCTCATAAGTTTTACACCGTCATTCCCCTTTAAGACACCGAGAGTAAGAAATACCTTCAAAGACAGGTATTAAATGCTTTAAGAGGAATGGCTTTCTAAAATCTGGAGTGATGCTTGAAGGCTTGAAGGGTGTGTAGCTCTCCCCATTCTCCCTAGGGATCTTATCACATGAGGAAAATCAGGGGGAAATCAGGAGTTTAAGCAGCAATTGCAAAACATGATATTGCAATTAAGATTTTCACACACATTATTATTAAACAGGCAATAAACAGCAACAAATCATTTTTGGGATTTCCCTGTGAATGATTTGTTGCTGTTTATTGCCTGTTTAATAGGATGTGTATGAAAATCTTAATTGCGATATCACATTTTGCATAGGATAATTGCTGTTTAAACTCCCGATTTTTCCTGATTTCCCCCATGTAATAAGGTGCTAGGTCTGAGTGGGGAAAAGATTCCTGTTCTCCCAGAGAAGTATTCTTATCAGTTCCAAAGCTGATATTGGTGAACTCCAGCTGCACATTTATTTATAGTTACGCTAACATGTCTCTACCATACACAAATAGGTCTTGTGGGCTCTTTAAGGAATATACAAACCTCAAGGAGAGTACAATAAAACTGTGATACTAATATATAAACCTTAACAGAAGCTAGTACAGGTAGAATATTTCTTATCCATAATTCTGAAATACTCCAGTATCCAAAATTGTCCACAAGGGTGGCTGAGATAATGGCACATTTGTCTTCTGATGGTTCAGTTCACACAAAGTTTGTTTCATGTACAAAATTATTAAGAATATTATATATAAAATTATTATTAGGCTATGTGTATAAAGTGTATAAATGTATAAGAAATGTAATTACATTTCATGTTTAGACTTCCCATCTCAATGGTATCTCATTATGCATATGTAAATATTCCAAAAATCCTAAAAAAATCTGAAATCCATCACTCTTCTAGTCCAAGCATTTTGGATAAGGAAGTCTCTATCTATCTATCTATCTATCTATCTATCATCTATCTATCTATCTATGATTATACACAATAAAAATAATATAAACTGGACAAGAAGCCAGTTCTTCTGTATGTACAACCCAGTATACCCACATTGCCTCTAGTCTACCTTGGGGAATGGATACTCCCATAAAATTCCAGTTATACCCATCAGGCTCAGAAGTTTGAGGACCTCTTTCCAAATGTTTTTGGGGTGACTACTCAACCCAGCCTTGTTTGCATCTGATACTCAGCAGTCATTGACGGTTAAATCTGCAAAGTGCCTTCATTCAGAAGACATTAATATCTACATAAATCTGATTAGCTGATTTTGTACAGATAGGTACAGAATGTGGTCTGGATACTGAGCTGCTCCTCAAAATGTTTAAAAATCTGATTCTAATGAAAGGTCAAATACAACAATATTCTATAGCTGTCATACAAAGATGGATCCCTAAACATATCTAATTCAGTATAACTTAAAACATCTGCAGAACCAGATGTGGTTTCTTTCTTATTGCTTTATCTTCTCTTGATTTATATGGCTTCAAAAACCTAATAAAATAATCACATGAAAAAGGGAAGCGGTAAGCTTATTAATTTCTTGGTAGGAAGCTATCAGTGGAATGTTCTCAAAGGAAATGTTATTACCGACATTGTGAAGTCAAAGAAAGCTTAAGCTTTCTTCAAAGAAAAAGCTTAGAATTTCCCTGTGTGTCTCTTTGTGTGTGCATTTCATAAAGAATTCAAATTTCTCTGCCAAAGTAGAGCTCTTGTGATAGATACCTGCCAAAAATGTACATATAATTTTCTAGAAGTTTTTATAGAGATAGCCATTTATTTCATTATAAAAAGGGAAAAGGAGTCTTTTGGCACCACTAAATTAATGAATTTATTCCAGCATTCAATGGACTACTATTGCCCATTTCTTCAGATGCAACCTTCCCTTTCATAGGAAATTCATCTGGAATTAAAATATTCCAGAAGACTGTATATGCATTGAGTCAAAGCAATACAAAATGAACATTTTTAAAAAGGAAAATAATTCCATACATTTTCATATATATATATATATATATATATATATATATTTTAAAAAAGGAAGATCTGAAGTGAGTTTGTGTACAACCTGTCAGAACAGTGTATAAGTAAAACAATAACTTGTCACTAGAGGGAGACTTTGGCCTAATGTTTTGAAATTCCTGTCTCCATTTCTTCAATTCCGCATAGATGCAGACTTTTTAAAACAACAACAGCAACAGGTGTCTTCCAAGCAAGGTTCCTTCCTCTTTCTCTTACTGTCATTGCACAAAACTGCCATGGACTATGGGTTCTGTAGTCCAACTTTCCTTGGGAGATAATTTGCCAGCTTTTATATGCTATGAAGTGTCCATTCTGAAATGCAAACAAAGGTTGTTTCTAGGGGCACATCTAAACTGAGTGAAAAGTCCCAGATTCTGTTCCTGTTCTTTCCCAATGTAAAAAAAAATTGCACTGGGAAGCTAGCAGAAAAAATATTGCATCATACCAGGAGCTGATATAAAATATTCTGGGATAAACAAAATGTGTGTGGAGATGCCAGGGACAGAGCTGTCTGCACAGAAGGCATATCCCCTTGTTATTGCTTACTACTTAAAAGAAAATTATTTTATTTGTTTGATGATGTAGGATCATAGAATTTATAATCATGGACTTGGAAGAGACCACAAGGGCCATCCAGTCCAATCCCTTGCCATTCAGGAACTCACAATCAAAGCATCCCTGACAGATGGCCATCCACCCTCTGCTTAAAGATCTCCAAAGAAGGAGACTCCACCACACTCTGAGGAAGTGTGTTCCACTGTCGAATAGCCCTTACTGTCAGGAAGTTCCTCCTAATGTTGAGATGGAATCCCTTTTCCTGTAGCTTGCATCCATTATTCCGTGTTCTAGTCTCTGGAGCAGCAGAAAACAAACTTGCTCCATCCTCAATGTGACACCCCTTCAAATACTTAAACAGAGCTATCATATCACCATCTCTTTTCCAGGCGAAACATACCCAGCTCCCTAAGTCTTTTCCTCATAAGGTATGGTTTCCAGACCCTTCACCATTTTGATAGCCTTCCTTTGGATACACTCCAATTTTTCAACATTGTTTTTGAATTGTGGTGCCCAGAACTGGACACAGTATTCCAGGTGGGGCCTGACCAAAGCAGAATAGAGTGGCACTATTACTTCCCTTGATTTAGACGCTATACTTCTATTAATGTAGCATAAAGCAGCATTGGCCTTTTTAGTTGCCGCATCACACTGTTGACTCATGTTGAACTTGTAGTCTACTAGGACTCCAAGTAGTATCTATGCATTTCATTTTTTGCTCTCTGTGACACTGGACAATGGTTATATAGGGACACCAAGTAGCACCTATGCTAACATGGCACAGGAAAATTAGGGCTTCCTTTTTAAAGTGTCATTTGCTATAATGTGATTTTCAGGAACAAGTAATAATTTTAGGTGATTTTTTTTTCATATGGGAAGAGATAATCACCCTTCAGTCATCTCTTCACCAAAGTGATCATTCCCAGTTCCTTCAACCTCTCCTCATACTCTCCATTCCTCTTATCATCCTCATTGGCCTTATCTGAACTCATTGTCTATGAGCCAGAACAGACCAGCTCTAAAAGCCAGCTTCGTGTTGGCTTAGTGGCATGACGTTCAGATGCCATATGCCCCCAAGATGTCTTCAAGCCACCTAGTTGCCCAGATATGGGCAGCATCATGACACTCCAGTGGCACGGTGTTTACACACCACATGCCATCATAGCATCCTGAATCAACCATTGGGCTGATGGGGAAAAGCCAGCTGAAAAAGAAGTGGATCTTTGCCACTTCTTTTTTGGGTGGCTTCAAGGTGGATAGGGGCCATGGTATGTGGTTGCCATGGCTCCAATTGGCTTCAAGCTGCCCCTTCTGTCCATCTGTTTCACCCCTACATCTGTCTTAATCACCCCTACATCTATCTTAAAATGAGGTGCCTATGAGTGAATGCAGTATTTCAGATGAGACCTGACCATATAGCAGGGCAATTAATTCCCTTGACCTGGAAACTATGCTTCTTTTAATGCATGCTAAAATAGCATTTGCCTTTTTTTGCTGCAGCATCACAGTGCTGGTTCATTTTCAACTGATGATCAACAATGATTCCAAGGTCTTTTTCATATGTAGTACTGCTCAGCTAAGTTTCCTCTATCCTATACCTCTGCATTTGTTTTTTGTGGCTTAATTGTAGAATTTTGCATTTGTCTCTGTTGAATTTCATTTTATTAATTTCAATCCAGTTTAGTGGTTTATCAAAATCCTTTTAAATTCTGTTTCTTGTCTTCCAATGTGTTAGCTACTCCTTCCAGTTTTGTAACATCAACAAATTTGATAAGGATTTCTCCAACCCTTTAATCTAAATCATTGATAAGAATATTGAAGAGTGTTGGCCTCAGGACAGAACCCTGATACCTCTTTCCATTTTGAAGCACAGCCACAGATGAAAACTCTTTTAAGCACAGCTTTCCAGCCAATTATGGATCCATTTGATGGTGTTTCTATGTATTCCAGTTTTAGTTTGCAAATCTAAATTGCCATGGGGGACCTTACCAATTGCTTTGCTGAAATCCAGATAAATGACAGCCTCAGCATTCCCACCATCTACTAAACCAGCAATCTGATTTTTAAAAAGATATAAAGTTAATCTGGCAGAATTTGTTCTTGACAAACCCATGCTGGCTACTACTAATCACTGCATTGTCATCAAGATACTTGCAGATTGCTGTATAATCCTAATATTTTTTCTGCCCTGAGATCAGGCTGACTGACCTGTAGTTTATTGGATATTTGTTTTAAAAAGTTTTTTGAAGGTGGGTGGGCAATACCTGCTCATCTCCAGTCCTCTGGCACCTCAACCATTTTCCAAGATTTCTCAGAAATGATGTCAAGTCAATTGGCAAATATGTCAGCAAGTTCCATGGAAACAGACAGTCCTTTTTAAGGGGGAAAAGTAAAGTAAATTATCTCCTTTTTGGCATGCCCTCCTGACAAATAGATATCTAACAAAGTACTCAGCCTTGCCTTGGACATATTTCTCATGTATAAATTCCTTCATGATCATTTTCATCATATATTGTTTCCAGAATTTTTAAGTTCAACTACTAAGCACTTCACAATATATGAAGAATAACAATCATCCCCAAAGGCTTACAATTCAGCAAGACAGGGATAAAAAGATGTGAATAAGGGAGAGAATAGGAAGAAAGCATGCCACTGCTGGCAGAAATGAATAATAGGAAGAAAATAATAGAAGCAAGAAGATAGATAACTACCATACAACTGCCCTAGAAAAAGCAAGAGAAACAGACAAGAGAGAGAGAGAGAGAGAGAGAGAGAGAAGGTTACTTCAGATGAGATTTCTGATCTTTAACTAGTCTGCTTTCTGGAGGTGTGTGTGTGTAGGGGATGTTAGGAGTGTTTTCCAGCACATTTTCCCCACTTCTTTCCCCATCAGTTTGCACGACACACATAAACACACACACACACAAAATGGAAGAACTGCACAATGTGTTTTGACTGGTAGCATGTACTGGAGAGCAAAGGTGTAGGATGCACAAGGAACACAAGATTTGACAAGAAATTCAATGCTAGAAAACTGAAAGGTGCAAGAAAGGCAATACAGGAAAGTATTAAAGTTGTAAATCATTGGGAGACTAAGAAGGGAGACTGAGAAGGGAGAAAACAAACAGGGAGGATAATAGAAGGAGGAAACAAACAGGGCAAATGTTGCTGAAACTTGTAGTATTGTATCTGTCATCCTAACAGAAAGATCCAGATTATGTTTTTCTTGTCCCAGAAATTGCTGACAATTACCAGAACAAACCTTTTATTCCCATTAATATATATATATATATATATATATATATATAAATGTCAATAAAAAGATAACTTTAAAAATGGCAATAAAATTGTTCATGTATGCATGGATATTTGTAGTTCAAACTGGGCTTTCTGACCATTTCCCTAATAATGTGTGTAGTGATATAGTTGCAGTAAGATTTAGGAGGAGGAGTCAACTTTGTTTTCTCCTTCCATTTTCATATCTTCCATTTTGGAAGTCAGGCTCCATATGTCTGTTCTCTTTTGCACAACCAATGCTTCAGGCTGCTGCTATGGTGGAAGGAAGAGGGATGGAGGTGACTGGTAGCAATGACATTGCCCTACAGTTTACTGAAGAGATGTGATTGTTCCTTTGGTCTGGTAAACTGCAGAGGGAGCAGAAGTAGTCACCAGTGCTTCTTTTCTGTCATCTCCATGGTGCTTTAATAGCAATCTCCTAAGAAGGGACAGTCCCTGAGCTGCAAGAGGATTGTTTTAAGAAGCCCCCACATGGCCTAGTTTCCCAGGCAGCAAATCATGCTGCCTGGTTGAGCTTTGATGTCTTCAAGGTAAGGCTTTTTCTTAGCCCCACACAGTTACAGCTGGTGTGGATGCTGTACTGAGCCTTCATCATGATACTGGTGAAGGAAGTAAGAAATATCCCTGAGATGCATCATCCTGATGTCAAGTTCTGCTTGGATTGTGAAGTGGTCCCCAAATTGTGGGGACCTGCATGTCATAACGTCTCTATATTAGCTGGTAAGTTCATTCGTGGAAGTTCTTTTTATGTCCATCCATTTTTGCCCATAGTGAAATTCTGTCAGTTCCTATGGTTGACATGTGGATCTGGCGGACTTATTCTGCTTCTCAAATGTATGTTTTTACTAGGTTTCCACTTGTGTATCTGGAATACACAATTTTATTAAATAGGTAGGCTCATTATTCCCAAATTCCCCACACTCCTTTCATCATAGCTCATATTCTCCATTTATATTTTACCCTTGATATCTATTCTTTATCATAAACAGATGTATTTAATTAGAGTTGGAGAAATACAAAAAGCACAAACCAGAAGAAAACCTCAACAGGGAGTCAGGAAAACATACATGCTGGCTTGGGGAAACCATATCTTTGTAATGAGCTGTGATCAGGAAACTTTGTAGTGCAAAGCAGCATTTGGGAGAGATCACAGTGGAATGATTAATTCAGTCCTAGCCAAGAGTTTCACTGTTCTTGCTGTCTCTCCCACCTCTCCTATTCCTCCACCCCCACTCCATTTTTAAAGGGAGATTAATTTTGCACATGTTTCCAGCCCCACATTCCCATATGCATGACACAATGTGAAAAACTGAGCTCAGAAATGTATTTAGAATGTAAAAAGATATAAACACCAGGTATAGTTATGTACCAGACAATAATAGACTTGGGGCTCCTTCAGACTTCCCAGTAGTTCTGGTAAATGTCAAGGCTTTCTGTTTCAGATTTTCATACCTTCATGATCTGGTACTGACCTTGGCTTTAATATTGACCCTGCTTTTAGTAGAGTTTAGTTTTATCCCAAACTGCACATTTCTTTTCAACTTGTCTTTTTTTTTCCATTTGAGATGTAGTTAGCCATGGTGTGGGCATGTTTTCCTTCCATTCCCTAACCATCTCCTCCATGAAATCAATACTTCCCTCCTAGCCCTCCTCCTGTATTCATATTCTATGTCTTGCACCATTTGTAAACTTTTTTGTTACAGTCATATGATTAAAAACCTATATCACTTTAGTGCTGTAACTTTAAAAGAAAGCAGGGTGAAGAAATATTTAATCTGGCAATTGGAAATTAATTGAGGGAATGAAAGTCAGGGGAAATTTTAGTGGCAAACTGCCCAAAAGTACAGCAGGAAGAATCAAGGCAATGCATGCGGATGTGTGAGTGTTGCATTCATCCTGCCTGAAACAAAAACTTCTGGAGCAGAAACCCCTCCACACATCCCTCTGGGGGTTTAAAAAGCTACTACCGGAAATTCACAAGAAAAAAATTGATACAGGAGGAATATCATCGGATAGTTGAGATAGAAAGAATATTAGAAAATATTCAGAAAAATGGTAGGAAGACATGTTTTTGAGTGTTGAAAAACCCCAATGAGAAGAATCCTGGAGTGACAAGAGTTTTTGTAGTCCAGAACTTATTCTGCACAAAATTCACACATGGTTGTTTTGTGCAGAAAACAGCATTTTCTGTGAAAAATAGTATGCAACTATGTGTGCATATTTCTATACAAAAAATGCTGTGATAGTTAATTTGTTCTGTGAAAAATTCACACAAAGTGGATTTACATAAGAATACATGTTCTGCACAAGAAATGATATTTCTACATGGACTCTATGAAAAAGAGACTTCCAAGATATCTTGTTATTAAAACTCCTGATCAAATCATATAAACTAATCACTGAGGCTTCCTTGATTGGGTCAGTTCATCTACAGTGCAGTCTTTTCTTACTGCTTTCAACTTTCCCAGCATTATTGCCTTTTCTAACGAATCATGCCTTCTCATCATAATAAAAAAAATTACAATAGTGTCATTTCCATCCCAAGAATAACTATAGACTTGACTTCAAACACATAGCTGTGATAGCCTGGAAAAATAGTATGTAATGGGATCTTCTAGCACCTTTGAGACCAATTGACAGAAAGAAGCTGGTAACATGAGCTTTCATAGATTTGAGCCTGCTTCTTCAGATGCATGTAGATTTGACTGCCATTAGACTGGGTGCTGACTGTGGCACAGACCACATATTACTTATTTCAAAAATAGGAGTAAAACTTAAGAAAAGAGCAAAACCTGTCATCATACCAAAATTTTATCTAAATAATACTTCAACAGAATTTATTGTCAATATAAGGAACAGAACTGAACTACTAAACACAATAGACCTGGAACCAGAAGAACTATGGACAGAAGCCAGGGATATAATAAAAGAAGAATCAGACAGACACAGTAGTCAAAAAGAAAGAGAAGAAACCATGGAAGTCAGATAAAATGCTACAAGCAGTAAAAAAAAAAAAAAAAAAAAAAAAAAAAAAAAAAAAAAAGATGAGAAGCAAAACAAAAGGGAGACAGGAACAAACTCAGAACTATGAATGCTACAATTCACTGAATGGTGTGAATAGATAAAGACAAATACTACAACGATCAATGGAGAGAGATAGTCGACAACAACAAAAAGGGAAGAACAAGAGACCTATTCCAAAAGTTTTGAGAAATCAAAGGGAAATTCAAATCAAGGACTGGGACACTCTATGACAGTAAAAACAACATAATTCAAGATCAGGGAGACAGTGGATGCAGTACACAGAAGAGCTATATAAAAGGGATAAAAAAATGAAGGACATATGGATCTAAGAGTCATATGAAGATGAACCCCAAATTCTAAAAACAGAGGTGGAAGCTACAATTAGAGAAATGGGGGAAAATATATCACCAGGAACAGACAATATTCCAATTGAATTGCTAAGTCCACATTAACAGAATCAACACCAGTGCTAACAACATATGTCAACAGACATGGAAAACAAAACAATAGCCAAAAGACTGTAAATGATCAATGTACATCCCTATCCACAAAAAAGGAAATAAAAAAACTGCAATAATTATAGGACCATAGCTCTAATCTCTCATGCAAGCAAAATCATTCTCAGAATTCTGCAACATAGATTCTAGCAATACACAGAGAGAGAAATTCCAGAGGTGCAAGCAGGACTCAGAAAAGGAAGAGGAACTAGGGACCACATTGCAAACATACAGTGGCTAATAGAGCACACCAAAGAATTCCAAAAGAAGATCCGCATGTGCTTTATAGACTACAGCAAGACCTTTGACTGCATAGATCACGAAGGACTATGGAATGTCCTTAAAGACATGGGGGTGCCAACACATCTGATAATCCTAATGAGGAATCTTTATTCAGGACAGGAGGCCACTGTTAGGACAGAACATGGAGAAACAGAATGGTTCCCAATTGGCAAAGGGGTCAGACAAGGCTGTATCGTTTCACCCTATCTGTTCAACTTGTATGCAGAACATATGTGAAAAGTAGGCTTGGACATACAAGAAGGAGGAGTGAAAATAGGAGGAAGGAATATCAACAATCTAAGATATGCAGACAATACCATACTACTAGCTGAAAACATCACAGACTTGGAACAACTACTAAGAAAGATCAAGGATGAAAGTGCAAAGGCAGGCTTAGTGTTGAACATAAAGAAAACAAAAATAATGACCACAGAAAATTTACACAGATTCAACCTAGACAATGAGGAAATAGAAATAGTAAAAGAATTGTCATACTTGAGATCAAATATTGATCAGAATGGGGACTACAGTCAAGAAATCATAAGAAGATTAAGAACAGGGAGGGCAGCTATGAGAGAACTAGAAAATATCCTAAAATGTAAAGACATACAACTGAGCATGAAAGTCAGAATCATACAAGCCATTGTGTTCCCTATTACCATGTATGGATGTGAGAGCTGGACAGTTAAGAAAGTGGATAGGAAGAGAATTAATTCATTTCAGATGTGGTGGTGCTGGAGAAGAGTGCTGAGGTGACCACGAACATCCAAGAAGTCAAACAAATGGATCCTAGAGCAGATCAAACCAGAAATCTCTCTGGAAGCCAAGATGACTAGACTGAGGCTGTTGTACTTTGGCCACATCATGAGGAGACATGACTTACTTGAAAAAACAATAATGCTGAAAGGTGGAGGGAAGCAGAAAGAGAGCAATGCCACATGCTAGAGGAATGGACTCTATTAAGGAAGTCATGGGTATGAAATTGCAGGAGATGAGCAGAGCAGTGGAGCATAGGGAGTCTGGATGGCACAGGGTTGCCATCAGTCGAGATTGAATTGAGGGTGGATAACAACAAAAACAACAAAGTTGGATTCTATTTTATTTTGAGTTTTTTATGTCATGCTAGCTCAGTTTAGTAACTTTGGTGATTATTATATTGCAAGAATTGATTGCACTTATACTTGAGGGTAGGAATGATGTGGCCCTCTACGTGTGGTTGAGCTGCAGCTCCTAGGAGCCCTAGCCAACCTAGCTAATGGTGAGGGAATTGGCAGTTCAATATCTAGAAGGCTACACATTCTCATCCCTTCTGTATTTATAGTGACATAACATGTTCATTTCACAGAGGAGGAGGAAAAGAAGAAGAAGAAGAAGAAGAAGAAGAAGAAGAAGAAGAAGAAGAAGAAGAAGAAGAGGAAAAAAACAGAAACAAGTTCAGCTGGACACTTGGACTTTCTAAAGTCAACTTTAATCAGTTTCTGGGATATAACTTAACATGAACATGAAGAATGTATATAAGCAATACTAAGCTCCTCTTTACTGTTTTTCTATCTGTTTCATCTCGTTAGTGATGCATTTTTCTATAGCCTACACATATATAGATTGCAACACTTGTGGTGAGTAAAATGGACAGGAATATAACATTTTGTGTCAGATAGGCCCTGTACAGACCAGCACTTCATGCAGGCCTGTGGGCAGAGTCAGGGTGCAGCATCCTGACCCTGGATGCTCTGATTTTGCCCACCAGGGCGCCATGATACCATGCACCATTCCAGATGGCATGAAGGATCATGGCACACCTCTGTCATTGCATCCAGATGATGCAGCACTGAAGGGATGCCATACAGCTGCACTGCCATGGCTATGGCACCCTTTGGAGGATGCAAAAAGGATCTGCTTTTTGCAGTTCCTTTTCATGCAGCCTAGGGGCTGGAGTGGGCTGCGGTGTGAGATTGCTGCAACCCCAGTCTGGCCAGGAAATGGGTGGTCTGTATAGCCCCATAATTGGCTCAGTTATTAATTTGAAGGAGACAACAATCAAGAAAGACTAGCACTTGCAAGGGCAGCTATGAAGAAATTGGACAAAATCCTGAATTGTAATGATATATCATTGAATATTAAAGTTAGGATTGTCCATTTGATCATATTTTCCATTTCTATACAGGGTTGTGAAACTTGGACAGTGAAGAAAGTGGATAGGAAGAAAACTCATTTCAGATGTTGTCCTGGAGAAGAATTCTATGGCTACTATGGCCAGCTAAAAAACAAATAAATGGCTGCAGGAACAAATCAAGCCTAAACTCTCCCTAGAAGCAAAGACGATTAAACTGAGACTGTCATACTTTAGACATGTCACAAGAAGGCATGACTCACTTGAAAAGACAATTATGTTTGGTTAGGTAGAAGGTAAAATAAAAAAGAGGATCACATTCCATATTAATAGGCTGAAGGAAGCCAGGGCCAGAATCTGCAAGACCTGAACAGGGCTGTTGATGATAAGGTGACTTGGAGTCTCTCATTCATAAGATCATCATAAGTTGCAGACAAGTTGACAGCAGTTAACAACAACATAGCAGGTATTTGATCAGAGAGAATACAAATAAAAGATCAGATTTGTCACTGGGGTGAAAAATATGTTTCCCCTCATCTTAGTCTCTGAATATAGAGACATCAGTACACCCTTTGATTGTATTGTTCTGGCTGAATCATTCTCATTTAGAAAAAAATGAGAAACTATCTTATTTCAACATGAAAAACACCAGAAAAAAGCACTGAAGGAAAGTACTGGTTTAACCTCAGGAAACAAAGGAGGATTACAATTACTTCCAAATTTTTACCTTCTCCCTACCTGCTTATGCTCAATTTCCTTATGCTCATTTTCCGTATAATGACATGAACCCCAATATCTTAAAGAACAGCTAAGCAAACTATTAGCATTATATTACATGTTCAGAAAGCATTCACAAACATTGGCTCAGTAATCCTTACAAATGAGCCAGGCTGAAGTAGGCTTGGCCAATTTCTTTTGTTTCCAGCACTTGTGTCATATATACTGTAACTTCAGCAACTAAATGATGAAGAGAAAGGCAATTTGTTTGCTGCAGAGGCTCTGTCTGCAGAATATGGCTGTGATAATGCAGCAAAAATGGGTCAAGGACTGTATGGACATGGGCTACATGGACAAGGGCTATTTGCATTGTTTGCCTGGATTACTTGTCCAGGAGATCTATGTTGTAATGTTCAGTCTCTCTTTTTGCCACAACTGATAGAGTTGTATCAGAGCATATGGCCACATCTGCTTTGTCAATATGATAGCAATACTCTGCAAGGGTCTATCCTCACTGAATTTCCCTGACAGATATTGGATCTCTACAGATGCTTTGGTGAAAGGTTGGGCATGCTGTATAAAATTAGACCTCTCAGAGATGCAGAGCAATCTAGCTACTGTGGCTGGTGGTTTTGTGTACTGGCCATCTCTATGAGGGCACAACACTGTCTCCTGATTCCCTACTTTGTCTGGCCTGTTGACATCACTACAAGCTCACTCTCTAGCTCAGAATTACAGAGGTTCAAGCCTGGCATGCAAGACTCTGGCACTGACAGACAAGCCTTCCTTTGGGCCCTAGCCTTTGAGTGGCTAGTATTGTCAAGTATGAAGTTCTTGAATCAAATATAATAGAAGTTCTGTGTCTGATCTGCAAACAATAGCTTGACAGTGTTCCCTGGGTTTCCTGCCCTGGAAAAGCTCAAAATCTTTACCCACATGACAACTCCAGATTTATGCTGGCCCTTGTGGAAGTGTATTATGTGACCAGGTCCTCCTGACCTATAGTCTGTGCTGTCTATCCAAACTAGGCAAGAAGTGATTGTGCTACTAGAAAGTAGCTCTGGATTGATGCAAAGTTGTTTGTTATGTCCTCACCTCACCCACCTGATTAACATCTACAATGATGTCAGAGAATGGAAATAAATTTTGGTAAAGTGTGGTAAATATTGTTATGCTAAGCCAAAATCTTCTGAATTTTGGTGTGTGTGCTCTCCCTATGGTCCCAAACAGATGCTGTACTCTGGGCAATCATAATCGCCGAGGCAAGTGGTCATGTACACACTTTCCCGTAATACAAATCAAACAGAATAGTTTGGGAGTTGCAAATGAGGAACTTTAACACTTCTGTGTTGGGTAAAATGTCCCTTTAAGATGTTATAAAATAATTATATGGCTGTAAATTGTGAGAAACACCAGGTGTCAATCCTTAGTTGTTAGTAATGTATATAAGGACTCTGAAATTTGGAGCAGGTGTGGGTTGAAGAGAGGAGTTGGTGTGGTGGAGAGTTTGTAGTTGTTGGAGAAGTGGATTTTAGCAGACAGTATATGTTGACAGAAGTCAGAGTTTCTGGTGTAAATACTTTGTATATATTTTGCAACAGGAAGATAAAAGCCTCCAAGTACTCTGGTAGAAGTCAACTGTGTCTGTGCCTTATTTCAAGTTGGTTAGTGCTTTGTTGCCCAACACTGCATATTGGATAGTGCTTCTGCACTCTGCTTTGGAGTTACTGTTGAGGTCAAGCATCTCAGACAGTGCTGAATGTTGGCACCTTTGTCTGGACCTAGTTTTTTTTTGGGGGGGGGGGGGGTTGTTGCACACCTGCAGGACATAGAGGAGAGCCAACACTGTGAGGTCAGGAAGGCAAGCAATTGAGGCAGGATGTTTTGCCAGACAAGCCCAATAAGGCTTATTAACAACTTCATTCTCACCCTGGACATTGCCAGACCAAGCAATCCTTTACAATGCAGATTTAATTTCCTTTGATGTAGGACACACACCTTTGCCTTTAAGCTAGTTTTTGCCTATAAAACAATGCCTAACATCCTTTGTTAGTGGGCTACTTGGAAGGCATGGGGACACTCTGTCACTGTGAGCTCTGACTGGTCCTGGTATGTCCGGTCCCCCCCTCTGCTCACCCAAACGTCTGTATCCCATGGCATCCCTCTCACAATTGGATCTGGAGTCAAGCCTTGTCTTGTTTAAGTATCACTATTAGTTCAGCCTCCCACTATTCCAAGCTAACTCCTGATTTCTTTAGTCCTGGCATGTATGTGTGAGTGAACACGGATTGTTGTGTGATTTCCCCCCTTAATAAGGAAATACAGTTGGCCCTCCATTTTTGTGGGGGATCCATTCCAGACCCCTCTGCAAAAACAGAGACTCGCCAATATTCAAGCCCCGTAGGATTGAATGGGGTGTATGCCTGTGAGTGTGTGCAGACTGTGTGCCGCAGGGATGTGCCCCATTTAAATTAAATTAAATATTGAAGACTATGGATCTCAAATCCATGAGAACAGAGGGCAGCTTTATTTCATTTAGAAAATTCTGCTTCTTCTAAGTTTCTTCATTCCTTTTCTCTCAGTATACAGGTGGGAAACTTTCCCATAAAGGTTGCTTGTAGTACAACCTATTAATTAATTGAGCTAATTAAAATTCCCTTAGAGAGACTCATTGCTAAAATGTCAGTTGGTTTTAAGAGTTCTCTATGGATGCTAGGAGCAGCTGGTGTTTTTGATGGTTCAAAATTAAATAAAAAGTGGGTAGTCTTGGATTTTGCCTGTTTGCCTTCCTACCTGAATGTTGTATTTGAAAAGGTTGGTTGAGGTCACAAGAGAGGGCCTTCTCAGTGGCTGCCCCTAAACTATGGAACTTCATTCCCAGGGGAACCAAATTGGTTCCCTCCTTCTTGGCCTTCCACCAGCAGGCTAAGACCTACCTGTTTAGATAGGCTTTTAAAACAGAACATTTGTAAAGGACCAGTTTGGGGTAATGTTTCATTTTAAAGTGTTTTAAATAGTTTTATCTTTTTGAAACGTATTTTATTCTTTAATAGTTATCTTTTAATATTGTAATTATTTAATTCCTTCTTAATGCATTTTTTATTTTATTTTTTTAATATCGCTGAGCCGCTCTGACTTCCAGTTCTGGGAAAAGAGCAGGATACAAAATAATAGTTGTTGTTGTTGTTATTATTATTATGCTCTAGAACTCCACCACTGCTGCGTCTTCCATGTGGGCATGACTCCTTCCATGCATAGATGGAGTCTGCTGGGCCCAAAGAGCACTAGTGAAGTCTACATTGGCTTTAAAGGAGGTTCAATATATTCTCTTTCACCTTTTCCATTCTGGCTGAGAGAGGATGGAGTTTATCACACGGGAGGAATTTCTCTCAGTTTCAAATGGAGCCAATTCGAATTCACATAAATTCGCTAATTTAGTGAATTTACGTGAATTCTAATTGCATTCAGAATGCATTCAGAATGACTTCCCATTTCCCAAAAATGACTCCCCATTGCCCAAAATTGTGTGTGATACTCTAATATGCAATTACGTGAAACCCCATGATTGCGTTTGGAATTACTTCCCATTGCCCGAAATTGCATGAGATACACTTATTTGCAATAATGTGAAACCCCATGATTGCGTTCGGATTGTCATTGCATTATACCTCTAAATTTCATCATATGATAAACTCGATGAGAAAAGGTCACCAGATACAGCTTAGAAATTTGCTTCTAAAATTATATTTTAAAAAGGAAAGTCATCCCCACAGGAACAGCAACAGAGTTGGATGCAAAAGTGGATGTGATTTCCCACCCTTCACATTTCCTACCTGAAAAAAAGGCTGCTGAGAGAGTGAAAGGATAGAAATGGGGAATGAAGAAGCTGGGGTAGGGAGGGAGCTTTCACTAAACTTGCTACAGCCTTAGTATAAACTAGCACAAAACAATGGCCTGAAAGATCCCTTCATTATTGCACTTTCAGTGCGCTTCAAATGAAAAGTTCTGAGAAATAAACAGGGCTGGAATTTATTTATTTTAATCCAATATATACTTGTATCACCAACTTCCTCACACACACATACCACAATCCCATCTTATACTTTCCATAGGATGAGTAATGAAGGCAAAGTTTCTATTTTAATTCTGAAATTATATTTTCAAAAATTAAGTCTCAGCCCGGGGACTTTTCTACCATAGCCTAAAATCACATGCTTTGGGGGTGATTTTTGTTTAATGTAACATCCACCCTGAAGAAAAGTTTCACAAAGCTTCCCCTCAAACCCACAGACCAATACAGATGCAAAGATTGTATAAATATACCAAATCACTTTAAATATTTATGAATGATGATTCAGTATGATTCATGGATTTTCTGTTGGGTTTTCTACAAGCATGTACAATTTGGAAAAGAAGCCTATTACTCAGATATTGTAGCATTACAAAAGCTTTTTTGTAAACCGTCTTCTTCATATGATGATGGTAATGGTAATATTATCTCACATTTTTGAAGGGCTTTACACCAGATGAATCTGCCAGCTTATTTTTAATCAATAGTTGCCACAAAAAGTAGTATTTGCATTGAAATCATGTGTAATGATTCTTCTTCTACTTCCTTGGTTACTTTATTTCCAGAAGCCACCATACATTTTTAGCTACCCAAATTAAAGCCAGACTTTTTAGTAGGATGGGGGATTGAGTCTAGGGTAACCAATCTAAAGTTACAGTGCAACTAAGGAGCCCTGGTGGAACAGTGGTTAAATGCCAGTACTGCAGCCACAAGTTTGGAAGTTCAATCCCAGGGACTCCAAGGTCCACTCAGCCTGGCATCCTTCTGAGGTTGCTAAAATGAGTACCCAGCTTGTTGGGGGCAATTAGCATACACATTGTAAACTGCTTAGGGAATGCTTAAGTGCACTGATAAGTGATATAGAAATGTACTTGCTATTGCTATTGCTATCTCATCTTTTCCCCTCCAGTAGATTTTTTTTTCGTTCAAAGAAAACTAAAATATAGGTAAATGATGGAAAAACACAAGGCAGTTACATGTGGAACACAAAGTCATGAAGACAGACTATAAATTTCTCAAATGAGTTAGGATCCTTACACAATAAAAGATTAATCTGGAACCACTCTTGCATGTGTTTTTGCCTCTGTAAATCTTATCCCACTATTAGTTCATTGACTTCCACTGATCCCAGTAAGAAAATTAATTATAGTGTTCTCTTCCTTTAAACACAATTCCCTCTCTCATGGCTAAGATAACATGTCAGATGGGAAAGCCTAAACCTCTCTGCCTGCAGAACACAAAGGACACATTCCCTCTGCTGTCTATTCTGATGAAGAACCTAGGCCAGCAACACATGGCTGAATCAAGGTTTCCTTGAAGTTGTAGCTTGTAACTCAATCTTTTAAAAAAATCAAAAGATAATTCTCTTTCACTCAAAGAGAGTGTGCAGACAACACAGTCCAAATCTGGACCCAGCTGGGAGTGGTGGTGTTAGGAGGCGTTTTCCTACCGGTAGCTGTGGGCCAAATCTGCAATTTCCTCCCTTACCTAAATTCATTCTCATGGTCACTGCTGCCATCATTGTTGCTGCTTTTGCTTCCTTTCCCTCTTTCTATAGCTACCTTTGGCTCCATTCCTCACCCATTCACTCACCCCTACGTTTTCCACTCTCTCATCCCCTGTCCCCTTTAGATCAATTGTAACTATCACTGCTTTTGTCTGCCTCTCCTCCAGCACGAAAACCACTCCTCTTCAGGTCTGGCTCTATACTTCCTGCTCTCTGTGGGGCTAAACAGACAGGCAAAAAGAGGTGCTTTCAGGCTTGCTTGAAGGCATGGTGTTTAGATGACACATGCCTTGAAAGTAGCAGAAAAGTGTCCTTATGCAGAGAAAAGCCATTTAAAAAAGAAGCAGCTTTTTTCCCGCTTCTTCCTGGCTTGAAGCCATGTCATGTGGTCATGACATGAGCACTCCAGCTGCCTTGGGAGCCAGTGTGGTGTGGTTGGTGGGGTTTCAATGTAGCTACAGAAAAGGCACCTTCAAGCCATTTTTCCTGCTCATCTGTTTCGCCCGTAAGTGCCACATCTGCACCAAAGCATATCTGCTAGAAGCTGTTCTGGGAGCTGCTCTGAAGGTACTTTGAACTTAATATTGTGTGGGCATGGAATCATAGAGTTGGAAGAGACTACAGGGGCCATCCAGTCCAATCCCATTCTGCCATGCTAGAACACACAATCAAAGATGGTTATCCAGCCTCTGTTTAAAAACTTCAAAAGAAGGAGACCCCATCACACTCCAAGGGAATGTGTTCCACTGTCAAATAGCTCTCACTGTCAGGAAGTTCTTCCTAATGTTCAGGTGGAATCTCATTTCCTGCAGTTTGAATCCAGTGCTCTAGGTCCTATTCTCTGGACCAGCAGAAAGCAAGCTTGCTCCATCCTCAATATGACACCCCTTCAAATATTTAAGCAGAGCTATCATATCCCCTCTTAACCTTCTCTTTTCCAAGGTAAACATACCCAGCTCCCTAAGTCACTCCTCATAAGACATGGTTTCCAGACCCTTCACCATTTTGGTCATAGAATCATAGAGTTGGAAGAGACTACAAGGGCCATCCAGTCCAATCCCTTGCCATACAGGAACTCCCAATCAAAGCATCCCTGACAGATGGCCATCCAGCCTCTGCTTAAAGACTTCTAAGGAAGGAGACTCCACTACACTCTGAGGGAGTGTGTTCCACTGTCGAACAGCTCTTAATGTCAGGACGTTCCTCCTAATGTTGAGGTGGAATCTCTTTTCCTGCAATTTGCATCCATTGTTCCACGTTCTAGTCTCTGGAGCAGCAGAAAATAAGCTTGCTCCCTCCTCAATATGACATCCCTTCAAATATTTAAACAGGACTATCATATCACCTCTTAACCTTCTCTTCTCCAGGCTAAACATCCCCAGTTCCCCAAGGCGGTCCTCATAGGGCATGGTTTCCAGACCCTTCACCATCTTAGTTTCATTTCATTTTTTTCTGCCTGAGTGTAGTACCTTATGTTTGTCCCTGTTGAAAGCCAGAGTGTTTCCTAGAAGATACTGTAGGAGCCAGTTTCAAAAGGGTTCTCTGTGGGAGCAGCTGGTGTTTCTGATGTTTCAAAAATAAATAAAAAGTGCCCTTGTTGGAGGAAGGGAGGGAGGAATAATAAAAAAAGGAATATAATGGGGGAGAAATTCCACCATAAACAGGAGATGAGAGGGATTGGAAAGGTGGGGGAAAAAGAAGCATTTTGTTTTTGAAGTGATCGGAGTAAATTGGGAATAAACAGGTTGGTAGATAGGTAGAAATAAATGAAATGACACCCCCCACATCAATTTGATCTTTGCCATCTCCATTTTATTCTAGACTTTCTCTTCTTGCTATCAGACATATCTCTCAGGACATGCAGCCCCCAATTGATTATCCAACTTAAAAAAGGCCCTAGCTCAATGAAAGTGTGACCACCTCTTGTGTATGGCATTGTAGCCCAAGATAAGCTAAGGAACAACTAAAATCAGTATATAGCAAATTTCGCAATTCCCCCTTCCCACACAAATGCACTGAATGCTCTGCACTCTGTGCATTCGATTAATGGGCTACATATTATGAGAATAAATATCACAGTATGTGTATTTGACACTTTCTCGATTCTGCTTGCATTTCCTATGAATATCTGATTGAAGCATAAACCCATTTCATGAAGCCCAAAAGGCTTCAGAGTCACATTTTAACTTGGTACCTAAAAGAAAACAATGTTGGCACCAACTGGGCCTCCAAGTCCATAAATGGGTAGTCCATATTTGGGGAACCACAGCAAAAAACAAAACAAAACCCCTTTTCCATGTCACTGCATGATGGATAGTTTCCCACTACTGGGACATGGAGCAGGACCCCACTAGCAGGACTCAGTGCATGGGCTGGTATATATAGGAGAGGTGCTCCACTGAGGTCCAAAGTCATTAGGACTTTGAATGATATCACCAAAACCTTGGATGCAGACTAGAAGAAGATTGACAGCCAATGCAGCTCCTTTATGTGTTCTCTGTATGATATTCTAGTCATCAATCTTGCTTCATTTTCCTCTAGATGTAGCTTCCCACTATGGTGTCTTGGTCTGAATATGCACTGCTGAATTAATGCAGCTTGATACCATGGCTTTAACTGCCATGGCTCAATGCTATGGAATTCTGGGGTTTGTAGTTTTATGTGATGTTTAGCCTTCTCTGTCAGAGAGCTCTGGTGCCACAACAAAGTACAAATCCCAGATTTCCATAGCTTTGAGCCATGACAGTTAAAGCAATGCCAAAGTGCATTATTTCTGCAGTGCAGATTCAGCCTAAGTGATCCCTGTTCAGGAAAGGCTATAGTTAGTGCAGTAGTCAAAGCTGGCACCAACATTCAGAGCCATGGGGTTCATTTGGGCTTCCAGTGACAGATCTAGGAATACTTCCAAGTTATGCACCTACATCTTCAGGGAGAAAGCAACCAGGATAGGTTGTTTAGCCAATTCCACTACCAGCCCCACTAAGCCTTCATTTTGTTGGCATTCAGTCTCAATTTTTGGCCCTCTTCCAGAACATTACAGCATCCAGGCACTAGTCCAGCCCCTGCATAGCCTCAGCTGACCCTGACTGCAAGGAGAAGTAGAGCTGGGTGTTGTGAGCATTTTGATGGCACCATGCTTTAAGTCCTTCTTATGACCTCAGTTTGTGTAGATATTAAACATCATGGGAGACAAAATCAATCCCTATAGCAGCCACAGCTTGAAGGCCATGGAGCTGAGGAGGAATCCCCCAAAGCTATTGTTTGTAACCAATCCAAAAACATAGTGCCCCCTACTCACACATGATGGAGCTGGAGCAGTAAATACCATTTTAATTGACATCACATGCCACTGAGAGATCCAGGAAGATCAACAGGAAAATCAAAATAATTTTTTACCTGGAGTAGGTCATCTGTCAGAGTGAACAAGACCATTTCAGTGACGTGCATTGGTCTAAAACTGGAAGTGAAATGGGCTCAGATAATCTAACTGCTAAGCTAAATTTTAAAAAGTGGATGCAAAATGTGAAATGAAGAAGAAATCTTGCTTGTGTAGTTATTTGCATACATATCTTGTTGGGGAAAAAGCATATATGAATTTTGGCTTATCATGAATAAATTGTTTTTGTTAATGTATACAAGGGCACAACAGACTAATTATAATTGGATACCCAAATTCCCAGATTCAATTACATTCATGTGTACTGGTTATGCTTATTGATTTTACAGCTCAATTCTATGGATTGGCTTAATTTTATTTATTCAGGCTGTTTCCTTAAGTGTGCTATATTGCACAAAGTGACTTGAATCAATGTGGCTGAAACATAACCTTATTCCTAGCAAAAGGGACAGGAGAGAATGCCAGTGTCCCACTAGCCAAGCACTTCTACTTATTCATTTACTACATGATAGGTGTTGTTAGGAAGTCTCTTTTTCTTAGGGGGAATTACAATTAGCTCAGATATGCAGAGAGGAAGAACCTAACTGTCTTACGCCAAGATCGGGTCCCAAACTGTTTACGGGAGGTCCACCAACAAACCCCAAGAGAAGTGACACTAGTCCAAAGAAGTCCAATAAAATACACAGTTTATTAGGGGGCATAAATATCACGCAGCAAGGGGGCACACACATACACACACACATTCAATGCTGGAGAAAAAGGGAGGGGTAAGAGTGGGGATTAAAGCTGAGAGAAAGAGACTGCTGGAATAGCTACCATAGAAGTCTTCTCCTGGAAACCAGATTGAGACTGATGATGGTGTTGGACGCGACCGCCGAAATGGGGGGGGGGTTTGGCCGCGGGAGCTATAGGCAGAAGTCAAACTGGCATGGACCAGCCTGTCCTTCAAGAATAGCATCGGGGAGCGACTCAAAATGGGAGCCTTATATAGTACTGAACATATCCAGAGGCTATGCCTTTGTGCTAGACAAAGGTATTGATTGCCTGGGCTTTCTTAAGCCAAGAGCAAATAATCTGTGTACAATGCACTTAGGTCTTGGATACAATTCGGAAGGGAAGCCGGCTTAATGGCTGAGTAGTTAAGTCAATCACTGGCTCATCAAGTGTGAGGCTAAGGCTATTGTCTTTACTTGGAGGGCAGTGGCAGAACTGGTCTGGCGACTCCCTACTTCCTCTAGAAAGCTGTTTACTATTAACTCTACATGGTCTCTCCGCTTTGGACTTATGGAGGGCCTTGGAAAGGGTCAAGCAGGGGTCATGATACAATCCACATGTCTCCCAAAATTTTATATCAAATGTAGGAATCGTAACAGTGTTATTTTGACTTTGACCTCCACTTTTTCAGAAGGCTTAATTTGTTTGATTTTTTTTCCCCCTTGGAATTGTTCTTGCTTGTGAAGATGAAACCTTTACCTATGTTAAAAAGTTGCAAAGATCCACCTTAGCAAGAGATAGATACTTCTTACTTGACTGTTTAACATTTTATTGTATATACTCATGTATAAGTCTAGAAAATTTAATCAAAAAATCCCCCCCCAAGTTCAGGAAACATTGCTTTAGAGTCTTTATTACATGCCTCTAAGTTAATACCCTCAACTTATCCATGGGCCATATAAAAATTCATAACTGGGACCCCAAAACCTTCCCTCAACCTATACATGAGGTCAATTTATAGTTGAGTATATATGAGATATAACTTATTTCAGCTTCTAAAAAATCGTAAGCTTTTTGAAACATAAATTATTTGAGTTTGAGAATTGTGAATGATTTAAATGTTGTTCTTTCTCTTTAACACAGACATATAGATTGCCATACTGCTGGCAATTCCAAAACTTTAATCCTCCTGGTGTTTTAGACTTCATCTCTCAGAAGCCACAGCCAATTTGGCCAACAGTCAGGAATTCTGGGAGATGAAGTCCAAAACATCTGGAGGACTAAAGTTTGGGAACACCAGCTAACTGCCAAAGCCTGAAAATAATTATAATAAGGAACCAGCATTTCATGATGGTGTCCAGAACAGAGGCGAGAGCATTGTAAATAGAAGGAAAATCATATATTTTCCTTTCAGATATTTATATTAAATATGCAAAGCTCTGTAAAGCAGCCTGGTGTGTGGTGGGGACATTGGGTTAGGGCTTATGCATGCACCCATATCCCCTATCTTGTTTTCCTTACTCAAGTTGGAGGCAATGCTCACATAGGGTGTATAATTTGCTGCTGAAATGTCCCTTAACAAGGCTAGCCTTGCTATTGGGGAGAATAAGCTGATGCCTTAGGGCAGCAACCCTTAACCTTTCTTCTGCAGACCCCAGAGGTCCACAATGTCCTCACAAGGATTGAAGAAATGTTATGAGTTTTTACAGTTAAATGCTCCAAGCTGCCATAGAGAACATCTTAAGATTAGCTCCTAGAATGTCTTCTAACAATCCAGTTTCTACACCCAGATAATATTCAGTTCAGAGTCCCCTCAGAGCAGCTCCCAGAGCAGCTTCTAGCAGATATGCTGTGGCTTCAGCACTTAGTATAGAGCCAGAGCTGAACAGGATTGGTTTTAGTACTGCAAGAGGGGCAGAAAATAGCAGTGACAGCTACAACTGACCTACAAAAAAAATTTCATGTCTTGCAGTTTAATACATCACCAACATTATAATATGTATGTTGTAACTTTTTTTTTTAAAAAAAGAATCACCCATTCATTACATAACCCCGTAATAAATGGCAAATTCCTGTGCTAGGTGCCTATCTGCAATATAATCTCTCTTGGGATAAGTATAAAATAATGAAGCAAGTGTATCATGACTATGTATCAATCATAACCAAAAATGATTGTGGAGTTAGACATTTCATAGAATTAAATGGCTTTGCTGGGTTGAGGTTTTGGTTATCTGAATCATTCTACCAGTTGAGTAATTCTGTAGATTACTTTATACTTAATTAATTGTGGAGTCAATAGATGTACCTCTTTCAGTGTGCATTTGCGTGATTTGAAACTGGTGGTGTCATTATATAAAATTGCCTGAGATGCATTTTCGATAGACTGGCTACTTTTGATGAGTCATGATTTAATTATTGAAATTACAATCTGGACGACTACAAACAAAATATAAGACAATTTTTAGGAATGCTAAAAAAGGTAGAGTAGAATACAATACTTGTATGGCTTTTGTAACATACGAATATGAAAAACTAATGTTGCACTCAGTTGCAATCTATATAGGAGAAAGAACTGCAGAAGGACATGTGAATATGAAGAAAGTGACTGCAGAGAGACATGCAAACATATATAACATTAGTCTGAAACACCTTAAAATTAATTTTAAAACAGCATAGAAGGAGGTACCCCAAAATATCTGTTAAAGGAGTGAGAGCTCTCAGATGCCTGCCCACTTGTGACAAAATGAACAGTCCTGTGGCCAGGTCCAAGAGGATTTCCCTCAGTAGTGCACTCAGCATTTTTGCACTACAAAACAGTTCTGTTAAGAGACAGTGATAACAGCTGTGTGTAAATGCCAGAAATTGGAAAAGTTATGTTCTGGACTACAGCTTCCATAGTCTCCCAATCAGCATGGCTAGTGATTATGTTCTCTGAGGGATTCTGAGATATGTAGTATGAAAAATAACTATTCCAAACTCCAGTTCAAATGTGGTCTGCTCAGTCTCATTTGCTGTGGCTTTTACAGCAGAATTGCAGTAACTTCCTTTTTTTGCATGCACACAAACAAATCTACATTCCCTATCTATGAATTCTAACATTTACAAGGGAAATGAAATTGGAAATATGCAAAAGAAGAAACAAACTGTGCTCCAATAGCACTGCAGTCTGCCGTTTCTCCATTTTTTATTCTGCATAAAGACCTGGCATGAAACTCACTTATTGCTTCTATCGCTCTGTAATTGCCAATATGCAGTTGGCTATATATCATTTTTTAATCATCATCCCCTTCTTACCAAATGTCTCAGCATTACTTAGTGGTGCAGATGTGACATTTCATGAGTATGTAAAGAACATAAGAATGCTTTGACCCACATAACAAATTATTTTTCAGCTTGACATTCCATTTATTTGAGTATAAAGTAGTTTTTACCACAGAACATTTCTCCCACACAAACAGTAGTTTACTGCAGAGTTTTTTCTGGGGTTTGCAGCATCATGAGCTACTCTTTCAGTGTAACCATCATCTTCGTCATCCTTAGGAACACTTTATTACATGGTGATATCATCGAAGACAAAACAAACTACTTCAAAGCAATAAAAATGCCTACTCAGAAAGCATTCTGAAGCTTTAGTCAGACAGGGCAAAATCATGGCTCCCTGAATGCCAACTATGGTCCAAAACACATTGCAGAAATAATCAAGTTTGAGACCACTTTAACTGCCCTGGCTTAATGCTAGGGAATTCTGGGAACTGTAGTTTTGTTAGACCTTTACCCTTGTCTGTCAGCTCTGGTGTCCCAACAAACTACAATTCCCAGGATTCCCTAACACTGGGCCGGGGCAGTTAAAGCAGTCTTGAATTGGATTATTTCTACAGTATGTTTTGGACCTATGAGAAGCAGATTTTTTTTGGCCTCTATTTGGAGATAGCTGTGGGATGCCTGACAAAAAGATATCAGCACTCTTCAGCATCTTTCCCGAAACAATCAAGTTGACGTCAACTTACAGAGACCTCATGAATGAAAGACCTCTGAGATACCCTGTTATTAACAGCTCTGCTCATGTCTTGTAAACTCAAGACTATGGCTTCCTTAATTGAGTCAATCCACCTGAAATATATTATTCCTCTTTCACAGTCATAAAATCGTAGAGTTGGAAGAAACTACAAGGGTGATCCAGTCCAAACCCCTGCCATACAGGAATACAGAATTAAAGCACCACTGATAGATGCCAACCAGCCTCTGTTTAAAGACCTCCAAAGAAGGAGACTCCACCACTCTCCAAATGATGATGTTCCACTGTCAAACTGCTCTTACTGTCAGGAAGTTCTTCCTAATGATGAGCTGGAATCTCTTTTCCTGTAGTTTGAATCCATTGCTCCTACTGCCTGTTGCCTTCAGCTTTCTTGAACATTATCTTCTTTTTTCCATAAGTCATGAATGATATGTCCCTAATACAAGATCCTCAGTTAGTAAAATAAATAAATCTACTATAATAATTGTCTGTTGGTTTGTCTGTCTGTCTGTCTGCTTTTTCTGAAGTCTAGACAAATGACTATTTGGCATAGTTACTGGTGGTACTGGAAAATGAACAGCGTGGCTATGTTTCTTAAATTGATTAAATTTTAGTTAACTGTGTCTAAATTTTAATAACTAGATGTCACACAGATCCTAACCAGAAAATATATAACTGGAAACAGACCTGAGAGATTCAGGCTGTATCCACATTGCAGAAATAATCTGGTTTGACACTGCTTTAACTGCCATAGCTCAAAGCTATGGAATCTTGGGATTTGTACTTTGCTGTGGCACCAGAGCTGCCTGACAGAGAAAGTTAAATATCAAACAAAACTACAGATTTCAGAATTCCATAGCATTGAGCCATGGCAGTTAAAGGGGCTAAACAGACTGGTAAGAAATGCTGGCTTTGGCATGGAATGGGGGTGTGGTGACTGCATGCCACATACTCCGACTCCCTGTGGCGCCAGCGTCACTACACCTCCTCAGCCACACAGTAGGCAGCATCATGCCATTTCTTTGGCACAACATTTAGACATGCTGTGCCAAAGAAACCCAGAAAAGCTACTGCCACTGCAGCAAGGGCAGCTTTTGCCACTCTAAAAAGGAGCAACATTTCGCTGTTTTTTTTGTTTGTTTTTTTAGAGCCAGCAAAGCACCAGATAGAGCCTGTGGCATGTGGTTCCTGTAGCCATGATCTGGTGCTGAAAGAGGTGGCACAAAGCCGCTACTTCAGGGCTGTCTGTTTTACCCCAAAGTGGTGTAAAAACAGATTATTTCTGCACTGTGGATGCAGCCTCAGTTTTCCATAGGATAGCTTCACAGGTTTCATGGGATGCTTCCTTCTGCAGAGCCCCCAAACCTTTCAAATATTCCAAAGAGAGAAATACAGTTTGCCCTCCTTATCCATGGATTTTTTATCCAGGGATTCAAGCATCTGCAGCTTGAAAATACTTTTTAAAAAGGTATAAATTCCAAATAGCAAACCTTGATTTTGCCATTTTATATCAGGGGCAACATTTTACTATGCTGTTATATTTAATGGGACGTGAGCATCCATGGATTTTGGCATCCACAAGGGATCCTGGACCTAAACCCCAGTGGATAACAAGGACCCACTGTATTAGTTCCTGATGCCTGGCAAGGACAGGTAGAGAAGGGAAGGAGGAATAGCAGAAAGAAAGAGAAACAGTACTGTGATTTTGAAGTGTGTCTGTGTGGGATGGGAAACGAAAGACTTCCTAATCCTTGCAAAGTTGACACTTCTGCTAGTTTTAAAACACATGGGTTTGGTTAGGGAATGGGAGACCAGGTTTGGTTCCTCCTGGAGCAATCTGGGTGATCTTGGACATGCCTAGCTTAACCATAGGGAGTTTTAGAGAGGCTAATATACTTCTTGGAGCTTTTTGGCTAAAGGGAAGATACTATGGAATAAACAAAGTAATGTAAACTACAGAATTTCATAAAGTACGTTGGAACTTCCTTTCAGAAGCTTGTGGCTAGGTTTGAGCCAAATATTTGACACATGTCAGAGAAACTATTTTTGTTAAAATGTAGAGAGAGAAAAAAGAAATAAGGTTGGTGGAGCCTGAAACAAATGCTAGATCTGATTTACAGTGAACTGATTTTCCTTCCAAATCCTGCAATGCAGCAGAGAGAGAACATCTGCAGTATGAAATTCTGCTATTAAATGAAACTCCACCATTCTTATTTATTTGCTTATTTAATTTATATCCTACCTTTCTCCTTGTACAACTCTTTTCTTATAGATATATTCTTCTTGGGGAAACAGCAGTCTTGGGGATGGGAGAGGAGTTAAATCCTCTTCCCTGTATACTGCAATCCCAGCCCTAAACTCTGTTTACTCTATACCTAGCTACTTTATAAAATGGTAAATTTTTCATATTAATTGCAAATATTGCCAACTCTATTAGCACATTTCTGGGGTAACAAAATAAATTTTACTACTTGAAGAATTTTTTTTTAAAAAAATGCTCAGATCAACATCAGTTTAAATACTTGCAAATTACATTTATTTATTTATTTAAATATTGAATATTAAATACATATTTGAATATTTCAGCCTACCCAAAGATTTGTAGGCATCTTTGGAGTGACTGTCAGTTTAAACCAGCATGCTTAGCTTTTCCTTGAAGCCATCCTTTATCAGTTTTCATTGCCTTGCAATACTGTTGCAGTCAGAATAAAATCAGGAGTTAAAAACTACTGCAGTATATTGGAATGGGAAGGAATAAAAGGGAGAAAAAGGTTGGCTTAACTTGCAAAGCTATTAAGTTAATTGACATACTGGGCCAAACAGAGATGAATTTAGCCCAGTCCTTTGGGAGGTGTCACTTTTTGCAAAATAACGGGCGCCTTCAAACATGATAGGGAGTTAATAGCAGGTACTTAAGGTTTTGGCAGAGACTTTTGCTTAGCAAGAGATTTTTCTGACACAGTGGCATGAGTCCAGAAAGCATGATTCCCAGATTTGAATGGCATAGGCTTGCAGGCGACTAAAGAAAAAAAAAATCAAATTCATATAAATGTGACTAGGGATGTTAAATTGTAGAATTGCTTGGCATACTCTTTTAATTGAAAGGTGTTAGTATCTGAGTCTAATATTATGTTGAATGTACCACAGAGATGCAGTTCTTTCCCAATTTCATTCTAGACGGAAGCAATGAGAAATTTCAGCAATCCCCCCCCCACCATGACACCTGTACAATTTTTTAAGTCTATGTACAATTCATTTATTCTGAGCAAAATCACACATGGTTGTTTTGCACAGAAAAGACCATTTTCTGCACAGAAACAGTATTTTCTACACAAAGATGTTGTTCACAGGGAACATAAAGTGTTGTTTCCAATAGAAAACATGTGAATTTTGCAGAAACTACAAAAGTTCACATTGCTTCAGGGTCTTCATCAGGGTTTTCTCATAATTAAGAAACACATTTTTACCATTTTTGAATATTTTAAAATATTATTTCTTTTCCTCATGCACATACACTTCATGTAAGTTAGGATTATATGTATGGGTGTTGTTCAAATAAATCAAAGGATAAATAATATTTGCTAAAATTTAATTTCGTAAAAAGGCTAAATCAGATCTTTTCCCTCCTTCTTGATACCAGTAAATCTGTGATGGAGGCTTTTGCAATGGCAGTAGAAATCCCGTTGACAGTGAAATTTCCACTGGGAGAGTGCTTTGAGAATATAGCAGGGGCTATATTGCTTTTGTACATTCACTCAGTGTGAAAATTCCTGCTGGATTATTTCAAAATGGATCATAGAGCACTAAGACAATCTGTAAAACCAACAAATGGCCACCACACATTCATGGTCTCCCCTCCATCTCATCCTATTTTTACATTGAGTCTCTATGTACAAGTCTCTCTGGATTACAAGACAAAATTGTAAAGAACAATTTGGAAACTGAGAGTTTGTATTTCCAAACACTAGTGCAACTAGAATTGGTATAAGTATCAATATGTGATGTTATAACTGATCTAAACCAATGAGTGCACTCTACCTTGAACAACAATGATGAGTCTTCTCTCTCTCTGTGTGTGTGTGATGCTACTATGGAGCTGGCACTTGGTCTGGAGGGGCATTCAGAGACAGGTCTGGTGGAAAACAGAGCAAAGGCAGAGTCAAGAGCTCTCATACTCAGGCAGCTACAAAGGAGGGGCCGGTGAAATTTACTCCTCAGCAACATCTTTGCTTGCTTAATACATCCTCTCCACTTACATTGAGAAAGATACTCATCTACATCAGTAAAACATACAAAATATAACAAAACACTCTGATGCTCACAATTTGAATTCCTCCATCATGAGCCAGTGCCCTCAGAATGAGTCTGATCTCGTGGCTACTTGTCAGTGAGCGTTCCCATGAGTTACACTCTAAATGTGTAATGCAATATCTATCTGGCAGCAGTCATGTCAGAAAGAAATTGAATCAATGCCCAGGCTAGATTGGAACATTAATTGCAGCTATCCAAAGTGCTGAACAC
Organism: Urosaurus nigricauda; assembly: GCA_034509955.1. Classification (NCBI taxonomy): domain Eukaryota; kingdom Metazoa; phylum Chordata; class Lepidosauria; order Squamata; family Phrynosomatidae; genus Urosaurus; species Urosaurus nigricauda. The sequence continues at coordinate 63,155,194 of JAOEGL010000003.1, forward strand.
TATTCCCAAATTAGGTACAGTGCCTCAGAGTGTCTAAAGTGTGTAGTGGAAAGCTGAAGTAGATCACAGCCCACTGGCATAGAAGCCATCAGCCACCACTGACTGGCATAGGAGGAGCCAGGGAGAGACCAGTTCATACTCTATGGCATTTTAATTAATATACTGCCCTGATATATCATAAATTCTGTTGCTATTGTTGTGTGCCTTCAAGTTATTTCTGACATATATTGACCCTATCATAGGGTTTTCTTGGCAGAAACTCCTGTTCAAAGGGTGGTTTGCCCTTGCCTTCCTCTGAGGCTGAAAGAAGGTGACTGTTCCCAGGTTACCCAGTGGAACTCATAAGTTGAATCAAGAACAGAAGTGCCTCCAAGCTCCTAATGATGGGAAGAGGAGATGGAGAAGAGAGGTTAAGTCATTAGACAATGCCAGATGGTGATGGGCTTTGACTCTGAGCCTGTCCTTCCTTGTGATTTGTGCTGCTGATGTGACCTGCTAGCCAAAGGAGAATCTTTAAATATTCCATTCTAGTTGTGTGGAGGGAGAACATTGTCTTTCATGGCACAGCAGATGAAACCATGAACCTGCCTGAGTTGGTTTCTTACTACATTTTTCTCTATATTGTCTCCTGTTGTTGACAGCTACTCTCCATGGAATGATAACATCTATTCAGACATTCTGTATTTACTTTAACATGTGAGGATGGGAGTGTGCTAACACCACTCCTACTGTGGCCATTTGAGATTATCAGACGGGAGGAGGTAATTACAAGAGAAGGATGGGAAGGAAGCACCATGCTCCTGTCTTTTTTGCATGATTGTGTGAAGATTATCAGACACATGGTACTTATCCTGTTGTTATCCCATCAATGAAGAGTTAATGTCCCACGACTTCAGTATTAACAGGTTATCCCGTTATTAAGAAATGGAGGTAAATGACAAGACAATTCCTCTACATTGATGGCATAATCACAGAATAATTCCAATGTTGTCTGATAATCTTTGCTCAAGCACATGATAAGGATTGGAGCAGCATGCTTCGCTTCTGTCATTCTTCTGTCATTAACTCCCATCTGATAATCTCAAAAGTCTCTGAAAAGTCTCTAAGATTGGAACTTGGTTTTTTTTTTAACCAGGTTTTGAATCACTTGGACAGATTTCATGAACAAAGGAAGTTCCTCATTCTTTTCAGACAACAAGCCATCTGAACATTCCCTATATGTTTTATGTAACCATGCAAGGGAGAGCCAGTGTGGTGTAGTGGTTTGACTGTTGGACTACAACTCTGGAGACCAGGGTTCAAATCCTTACTGTTAGGAAGGGTCTCTCGCGTGGGGGAATTAATTAGCTCAAAGGCTGCAGAGAGGAGGTCCTAAGAAAGCCTTAAGCTGAGACCAGGTCTCCTATATGTATACCAAAGGGTCTCAACAATCCCAAGAGAATAAGGCACTGATACCAATTAGATTCCAATAACTATATGCCATTTATTAGGAAACACACAATGTGGGGGGAAGCATACACACACACACACACACACACACACACTTAGCTGAGGGAAAAGGGTTTCAGAGAGAGAGGCACCACCAGGGGATACTACCTTAGACATCTTCTCCGGGATATCCAATGGAGCATGGATGGATGATGGGACACAGCCGCGGAACCTTGGGAAGGTGGCCAAGGGAGCCAAGATCGGATCTTGGTCCAGCGTGGACCAAGCTGACTGTGATTTCAACTGGTGTGGACCAGGGAGCAAGCCGGTGCTCGACTCCAAGTGGCTCAGGGTCTCTTATAGGGCTAAATGTGTCCGGGGGCTATGTAGATAGTCTTAGACAAAGGCACTGATGGCTTGGGCTTTATTAAACTAAGAGAAGGCAATGAGTGACACAATGCATTGGGTCTGGACACAATTCGGAGGGAAGTCTGACTTGTATAGCCAAGTAGTTAGGCTGATGACTGGCCCATTAAGTGTGAGGCCAAGTCTATTGTCTTACTCAGGAGAGCAGTGGCAATTCTGGTTTGGCGACTCCCAAACTTCCTGTAGAAGATATATTTACTAGGGCCTCTGCCCCTCCAAGCGGGCTTGCCTATGTGACTTCCTCGCTTGAGGCTGATGGTGGGTCCTTGCATAGGTCAGTCAGGGGTCATAGTACAGTCCACATGTCAACAAAATTTTATAAAATGACTTATGGTAACACCACTAAGCCATGAAAACCACTGGATGACCTTAGGCAAGTCTCACTCTCTCAGCCTCAGAGGACGGTAATGGCAAACTCCCTCTGAAGAAACCTGCAAGAAAACACAATGATAGGTTCACCACTATTCACTATTGCCTTGAAGGTGCACGCGTGCACACACACACACATGCAAGGAGGGGCAGTGACTAGCTTACCCCATGCCTTGAAGAGAAGAGGAAGAATCAGATGCTTTGGATACAAATGCAATGGTGAGATGTAATGCATCAGTGAGGACAATCAACATAAGAAATGTAATTACCCACATCAAACAATAGAGAAGATACACATGTAAATCAGATGAGGGCGATTATGGGACACCTCACTGTAACCTATTGCAAAATATTGAATATCTTTTTGTGCCTCCAAGTGCCCCACAGTCATACTGTGCTGGTCCTTTTTGCCATATTTTGGGCTACCCATGTTGTTTCAGCCCAGGAAAGGCCTTTTCTAAGCTACAGAAAATAACCAGAAATCCTGTTTTAGAAAAAAAAAAATTACTCTCTTTGTCCTAAAATAGGGTTGTTGTGGTGATATTTATTTATTTAGTATGTCACCTTTCTCCTAAAGTGGGACCCAAAACAACTCCCAGAAAGAGTAATTAAAAATAGAACAATATTTTATAAAAACACAATTAAAATGATCACATAAAACAGTATAAAATTATTTAAAAGACATGCAAAACTCAAAAAGATAGATAAAGTATCCCAATAAAAAGTTACCTTGCATATACACTATACATGATCATATCCTCTTGAGGGTTTCTGGGCACCAGAAAAATGACTTTGGAAGCTGTATGCAGCCTCCAGACTACACTTTATCCCTCCCTCATCTAAAAATAAATATTCAAAACAAATTTAGTTGGAAATTTTTGAATATGGGATGGTAGTACTATGGATATACAAGAAAATCGTGTCAGTAATCCCATGCCAGAACAAGTGTGCTTCCTGCTCAGTCTGTTAGAGACAGCTGCTTTTAACATTTCACTGGAACAGCTGTCTGATGGATATCCAAACAGATGAAACTTTTTTTTTTTTTTTTTAAAAAATAGCCCTGTCAGCTATTCTCATTGTACAAGAAAAAAACAGACTGGGTGGAAATACCTCAAATAATCACTTTAGGGCAGTGTTTGAACTCCAGATGTTGTTGAACTGCAACACCTAGCAGCCTTAGCCTATGTAGTCAATGGCAAAGAAGGCTGGGAGTTATTGTTCAATAGCCTCTGAAAAACCACACAGTTTCTAACCTGGTTTAGAGTGTCCAGAAATGATGTCACACTTTTGAAGTAAAGGACAAAAAAATTGGCTTCAAGATTACTGACAACTCACTGAATACAGATTATCTGAGAAGCCAGTAAAACTCTGCAACATTAATTCAGACAATAGTCCTAGCCAATATTGCCAATAGTGATAAATGCTGGGAGTTGTGATCCAATATCTTGAGGACTGCACCAATTGACCCTTACCTTAACATACCTATGGGGCTAACCCTCCTGGCTTCATGGAAGCAAAACAGAACAGCAGGCTATAGGTTTTTTGAACAGATAAACATATCTGCTGCACTGATGAAGTATAAGTACACAGTCAACCTTCCATATCCATGGATTCCGCATCCATGGATTCAACCATCCATGGCTTAAAAATATTTTTTAAAAAGATTCTAGAAAGCAAACCCTGATTTTGCTAGTTTTAATAAGAAATGAAATATCATTTCACTATGCCACTGTATATAATATAAAGAGCAACCACAGATTTTGGTATCCATGGGGGTTCCTGGAACAAACCCCAGTGGATATCAAGGGCCCACTGTACTGAAAGCCTCAAGCCTATTAGCAATACATTTCAGGAAGATATTTCCAAAAGTACTCTGGGGAATTTGCTCCAGGTATTGTAGACTGCCTTATGCTATGAATGTTTGATGATTTATTCAAAGTGGAACACACATTGTGAAACGCTTCTAAATCCTGAGCAGACCAAGGACTTCTCTAAACAAGAAAAATTGTTGGGAAGTTGCAGTATTCATTTATATAGTTCTAGGCTGTGTGTGTGTGTGTGCATATAATGTTTCTATTGTCCTAGACTTTTTTTGGCACCAACTTAAACATTTTGTTTCCACTTTCAAGTGGGTTTCTTTTTTAATTCCAAGATATAGCAGGGAAAATGAAAATAAAAAATAGCTTTGACTTGGTTCTCTTAAATGAAAATAGAGCAAGAGCATCAAAGGGCCAGTGCATTTGTGAAATGGCACTTTTGCACTACAGAACTATAACTGTTTGTTTTTTTTAAGTAGGAGAGGAGAAAATATTCCCTTCAAACTATAGGACCACCTCATTCCTGTGGGTGTTTTTAAAAACTTTACAGTACTCTACTGCAGATACAAGAAATTGCTACAAACAGCTCCAAAAAGAATGGAATGAGTGAAGAATGGAGTCAGCAAAACCAGGCAAAGCCCATTAAGCTGTATTATGATAAGTCACATTTCTTTAAAATAATCTGGAAGAGCTACAAGAAACAAAGTCTCTGACTGTCACAGATATCCTATTTTTCGTTCCAAATTATAATTCTTTAGTTAATCTCCTTTTCACAATAATCCTAAACTGACTGGTTCTTTTATTAAATTCTCAGTTATTAAGTGGGACCAACCTCTTAATCAGGGGTGGGCAAAGCATGGACCATTGACCACATGCCACCCCGGGATTCCACTTTTGTGCCTCTGAATCCCACTGCTTTTTCTCCAAAGCCCCCACCCACCCCATTTTTAAAAACAATTTTGTTCAATGCAATATTTGTCTGTTTGATTGATTTATGTACCACCTTTCCCTTACACTAGGACTCAAAGCAGCTTACAATAGCTGTTAAGACAAAATCCTGTATATACTCATGTAGAAGTCTAGAAATTTAGGTCAAAAAATTGACCCCCAAAAAACGGAGTCGACTTATTCACGGGTCAATGTAAGTACTGTATCTTAAGTCTTATTTAAAGAAGGACCCATCCCCTGGTGAAAAGCAAGAGTATAATCTGTCCTGGACGCACTGACACCCTTTACTCTCTCATCCATCCAGTCGTAAGAATAAGCACAAAGAATTATGTCTGATGGATTTTTGGAAGTTATTTGACATTGTGTTGCTTTGCTTCATCTTTTAGATCCTTTCCTATATGCCCCTAAATTTTACGATCGACTTATCCATGGGTCATAGTAAAATCCATAATTTTGCCCCCAAAACTTGCCCTCAACTTATACATGAGGTTGACTTATAGTCGAGTATATACGGTAGTTAAAATAATACATAGTACAAAAAATAAAACACCATTAAACAAACAATCCAATGAAAACATTAATTTTAAAATGTGAAATTAAAAATAATTTAAAATACATAAAACACATACTACATATTGAAATAGCACACCCACGGCACATCCTTCAACCTCAACCAGGTTAAAGGCTGAAGGCCTGTTTAAATAGGAAGGTGGTAGCTTTGCCTGTGAGACAAAAGACAACAGACAGAGCCAACCAAGCTTCCATGGGGATGGAATTCAACAGTCTAGAAACAGCCTCCAAGAAGACTGTCTCTTGCGTCCCTGGGCTTGGTAGAGGGCGATTTAGATTTAGTGAAAGCAGCCCCCAGAAAGATCATAAGACTTGGAAGGGACATTGATTTCTCTTTAACAGTCTTTGCAGCAAACTACAACAGGATGGAGAGGAAGTTCCTGTTCCCAAGTCACTCTCTTCTCTCCTTCCCCTCTCCTCCATAGTTGTTTAACAATAGCAACAGCATCTCCATGGGGACTTCCATGTTGCCCAGTGGGATGAGAGGCAAAAAAACTATGCACATAGATCAGTTCTGATCTGTGTGTCCCGCGCACGATTTCAAACAAATCATTGTTTTTATTGTGTAAAATATTATGTTTATAGCACAAAAATAATACATTAATCATAAGATGACAGAAAATTGATTGTACGAAGATACTACATAATAAGCGGTTCTCCTTAAAGCATTGAGACTTGTATTAACACTGCATTCTTAAGAAGAGGCAACTTTTGCATAGGTAGGTAGTACTGATTTGGAGACTTCTTTCATATTCTGTACTTGCACATGGCAATTTTTTAAAGGTATCTATGCATGGAAGAGACAAGATTTTCAAGACCCTCTCTTTCATTTTACACAACATTATCACATTTCAAGGTTTATAAGTTGGCTAATGTGTGTGAGAAATATGCCTTGTGGAAAGTGGTTCTTACAACTTTTGGGTCTTGATGCTTCTTATGTTACTTTCATTGTACTTCCAATGTCATATTTATTTTCCAGCTTTCCTTGTTTTCCTTTTACCACTTTCTAAGTGGTAAGCCCAAGATTATTGCTTGAGCAGATCTCCAAAGACTTAGGGCTTGAAACAGTGTAGTTGCACATTGAGACACTACTTCTGGTCTTCATCTATTTCCCCTCCTCATGGTGCAGTCTTAAAATATGTTTGTACAGATACAGGACAGGGTTGTCTTATCCTGTCCTTTCATTCACTATATGTGCCTCCTGGAGAAAAGAAGACAATTCTGTTAGGAATGTTTAAGGAATGGACACTTACTCTACACAAAATGTGGTTAATGGAAATAAATGCATTTGTCCCTCAACCCCTTTAAACAGTGCAATGGTATAGTAGATAGTATAACAGAAAAGGTGGTGCTGTGATGGTTAGGAACATGCAGCTCCAGGACTGGAGATGAGAAGACTGATTAGTGATAGCTGCATTCAAATACCTAAAGGTGTGTTCATGTCAAAGATGGTGCAAGCTCGTTTTCTGCTACTCCAGAGATCAGAACACAAACAAATGGATTCACATCACAAGAAAATATAAATTACACCTAAATATTAGGAAGAACTTTTTGACTGTAAGTGATGTTTGACAATGGAACAGATTGTCTAAGAGTGTAATGCACTTTCCTTTTTTGGAGGTCTTTAAACAGTGGCTGAAAGGAAGGCTTTCATGGAGGCTCCTCTTGTACAGTGGGATATATTGCACATCAAGACACTTTGTGCAACAGGACTAGCTTTGCTTGCACAATGGTCTCAATAGTGTAGTTACATCTCTCTTTGCTTCATAAGAATACAAACATTCCAACAGGATTCTAGCAAATGTATTTTCATAGAATCATAGAATCACAGAGTTGGAAGATACCTCAAAAGCCATCAAGTCCAGGTCCCTATATGCAGGAATACACTATCAAAGCATTGCAATAACAGAAATTCTGTTGATACAAAATGCCAGCCAATGTTGCTTTAATGACAGGTTAATGATGGATTATTGACAGAACTGGTGCGACTCCATGTGAAAGTCTTTGGCACCATTGCTATCATTCATGCTTCCTGGATGGGATAAGTGTGAAGGAGATGTGAAAGCCCTTTCTGAGATCAAGTGGGAAGGATGGGACAATAACAAGAGAGGGACAGGATATGCCTCATGTAATAATCTCCTATGTCATACAGAATTTGTTACATGGATCCCAGAAGAGGAAGGGCAGTGTGTGTGCATGTGTGTGAGAGCATGTGTGCTCAAGCCCCTATCCTAAATAGGTTGGAGGCTAAGTCCCCTGAAATGATCTGGCAAAATTAGACCATCACAATTCCTGTGTACCAGAGCCTTCTCAGGTATCATTCAGAAGTGTACTAAATGAAAAAAGCACTAAGAAATATTAAGACAGCTACTGTTGTTAAGCCCTCTCAGGAACAATAAATGCTGCCTACAATCTGTCCTATGCTTGGGAATAAGTGACACTGAACATATGGTGCTCAGTCTTCATAGTTAAGGATGTTTCCGTAATAATGGATGGAAGATGAAATTTCCTCTCTTCCTACAAATAGCTGCAGGTAGGCAAAATTAATAGAAACCTCCCTGGCAGTGTTGACCCCCTAACCCACCTTTGTTCCAGGGCCCTTTCTCTGTTATATTATGATGAGACATGCTGGTGGCTTGGAGGCACTATTTAATTACACTGGGTTGGATCTGGGCTCAGAACACAATCCTAAGTGGCCAAGATGACTGTGTAAGCCAACACTATGTCAATTGGTTATGTTGAATCCAAATATTCCCAACATGGTGTGTTCAAAGATGCTTGGAATTAACCTCATCATGATCTAACTCTGTGTTGGCAAAATTGTGGCTGGAGGAACTTTAGACAGCAGCAAAGTTCTATTAGCAGATTGCTCTGTTAACAGACCTCTATGATCAGCTGGCCAAAAACAGTTCTTCAGGCAGTAGAGGAATGTGCCTAATCCTAACCCACTACCACAGACATATCTTTGAGTTAGGATTGCATTGTTAGTAGAATTTACAACTAATCACAATTAATTAAAAATCTCATTGATTTCAATATGCATGTTCTACTTCTGAAAAAGTCTGGATTCAATCAGGAAAACTAAAACTCTAAAATTCTTAAAATCTTAAATTTTTAAATATATATCCTATATCAAATTAAAAACTTAAAAACAACAACTCAGGAGCCTATTTAAAATGTTTTGGGTGATTTGTTCTGTTGGAGAGAAGAGTAATAGATATCACAAATTTTGAAAACAAGTTAAGTCAAAGTGCCCTTATTGGAAAATATCTGACCAGCTGTATTGGTAAATGTGGAGTTGAAGGCTTTCATGGCCAGCATCCATAGTTTTTTTGTGGATTTTTTGGGCTGTGTGGCCATTATCTAGAAGATCTTCTTCTTGACGTTTTGCCAGCATCTGTGGCTGGCATCTTTAGAAAATACTGGAGAATAAATAGTGGGAAAATTAAATTTAAAGCCAGTGTGGTGTAGTGGCTTGAGTATTAGATATTGAATTCTGGGAGACTAGGGTTCAAATCCCTTTTCAGCCATAGCAACACATTGGTAAGTCACATTCTCCCAACCCTAGACAAAGACCATGGCAAATCTCCTCTGGGTATATCTAGCTAGGAAAATACTATGATACTGTTGCCATAAGTCGTAGCTAACCTGAAAATGCATAACAACAAACACTTAAACAGATCAATTTGACTTTTTTCCCCTTAAAATCTCTAAACTACTTAAATCATTTCATTAATTTGAGTCTTTGTAGCTTGTCATATATGGCATAGTAATAGCCAGCTGTCTATAATGAGGCATTGCAGGACATCCTAGATACAGCACATAAGTAATTGTGGATTTAATAAAGATAATTCTGTACTATTTCCATGGTCATCAGCTCCTGCTCTTGAAGGATCCTGCTTGACAGACATCTTCCCTTAACCCCTCCCCCCTTTCCTTTCATGCATTGTTATCTTTATAGAAAGGATGAGGCTTTGCATACAATCCACTTAGTTAAAGATCTGACTGGTTCTGGCTTCATTCTGAAGCAACCTTAAAATAGGCAGCGATTTACCAAAGCACAGAGAGGGCGGGTTGAGGCAGAGAAATCAATTTTAATTAGTATTTTTGGCTTTAATGAAAAGTGATTACAGAATTGGCATTTTAGCTAATACTGCAGAGATTTATGGTAGTGTGATGCTAATTAATTTTCTGTTGAATAGTTGTGGGCCATGAATAACAGCAATAAAATGGCAGATTTGCTGATATCAGGCCTATATCAGCACTTCAAAGCTTCTGGGCAACATTTTTTAAAAAAAGAGTTTAAGCTGTTGCAGGTATATTATACATTTCTTCACCTGTATGGTAAGTTATTATTTCTTTATAAGATTGGCTCTGAGTGATATGGAATTCTTGGATTTGTAGCTTTGTGAGATGTTTAGCCTTTTCTGTTGGAGAGCTCTGGTGCCACAATAAACTACAAATCCCAGGGTTCCATAGAATGGAGCCATGACAGTTAAAGCAGTGTCAAGCTGCATTAATTTGCAGTGTGGCAGCAGCCTTGAGTTTCAGGAAAGAAAAAAAGTTGAATAAATAGCCTACAGTGGGCCTTTGGCATCCACTGGAGCTTGGTGCCAGGACCCCCTCATGGATACCAAAATCTGTGGATGTTCAAGTCCCATGAAATACAATATTATAGTAAAAAGGTATCCCTTATACAAAAAGGCAAAAATAAGGTTTTGCTTTGTAGGGAAAAAAATCCATGGATACCGAGGGCTGACTGTACTCTTCTTGACCAAAATAAAATGGACATTTTCTTGCAATAAGTCCCCCTTTTTAAATGTTTATTTTATTTATTTATTTATTTTAAAACTGTAGGGCAGTGCATTTACATTACAAATACTCTTTACATTCAGTAGTTCATTTCCCCCTTGCCTCCCACCCCGTTCCCTCCACTTAACTAATGCCACTGCTGCAAATACTTATAGAAATTTTCTATATGTATTTTTGATATATAAATATAACTTTGTTCATCTTCCCCTCACAGTATTTGGTGCGAGTATTTCTTTACGTCTCCCCCTTCTCTTTATAGTAATTCTAATGTTTCTTTAAAATTAAAACATTACCAATGCATTAGTAACTATTAACACAACAAATTAATATTATAATTTTCACTAAAACAGTTAACTTCAATTGATTTTTTATTTATTTAATGGCAATAATCATGTATCAATGCTAATGTTTTCCACTTCTGGTCCTTATATGAAATGGTGTCATCTCCCATATGTAATGCCTCATTTTATAAGAACACTCAGAAACACCTTATCTCTAATAACTTTGATTAGTATGGAAGAGACTGGGACTTATGTGTATTTGACTGGACATGATTTGTGCAAAGGCTCACTGGGCTGTAGTTCTGGCATATGAATGCAACCTTGGAATCCATGATGAAAGATTAGATGAAGGTGCCCCTGATTAGGTGCCAAGTGCATTTTCCCACCATTGAACAACTGCAAAAAGCATTCCCACACATCAGAGGACATAACTTTCTCATCAAAGAATGACATTTTCAGACAAACTTGAATCACAAGATCTCCTTTTTCCTGTCTAGACATTAAACCATGGCAGTAGGGGCCTCCTAGTGAATAATCATAAGTAGAGTTGTGCTCAATCAGAGCAAAAAGCAATCTAGACTTTTCCCACAGTGGCAAGACAGCCACTTATGGGAAGGCCACCGACAAGACATTAATGCCTTGACAACCACTTACTCATGTTCCCCAGCAACCCATACTTAGATGCACATAGCCTCTGATAATAGAGGTACAATAATATGTAGCCATCATGATTAGTATTCATTGGAAGCTTTGTACTCCATGAAGCTTATTAGACCAGCTCATTTGGAAAGGGAGAGAGATAAACAGGCCTTTGTGATCTGAGATCTTCTGCAGTACAATGACTTTGATCTTTCCTGAAGTATGTCTTTATTTTGTCAAGTGTTTTTTTTTTTTGTCTTCTTTCATCTGTATAAGCTGTCATGTGTCCTATTTTCAAGACGACAGGGTGTTTGAAGGGTAGCTCTCTGTTTGATGGAGTTCAGTGTTTGAAGAGACCATCCATGAAAGTCTCCATCCACAAATCAAAAGAGGGGAAAGCAACATTTGCAAGTAGGCAAGAAGCAAAGAAGCAAGTAGTTTTATTTATATAGAGACATTTTCTAATACAGAAAACTGGTAGACTCAGAGGAAGGAAGTGTGAGAACTGGAGAACATCAACAATTTGAGATATGCAGATGATATCATATTATTAGCAGAAAACTGAGGAAAATCAAAGAAGAAAATACATAAGCAGGGTCACAGCTAAACACTAAGAAGACAGAAACAATGACCACAGATGATATATACAGTTTTAAACTGATGATAAAGATATCAAGATAGTGAAAGACTTTTTTCCCCCTTGGCCCCATCATAAGTCAAAATGGAAACGGTAGTCAAGAAATAAGAAAATTAGGACTTGGAAGGTCAGCTGTGAAGGAACCCAGTGAGATCCTTAAGAGTAAAGATATACCTTTCAGTACTAAAGGCAGGATACCATTTTATTTCTGATTTCTATATATGGTTGTGAAAGATGTTCAGAGAAGACAGATGTCAGGAAGACAATGAATTAATTTGAAATGTGTTGCTGGAGAAGAGTTTTAGAAATATCACAGACTACTAAAAAAATTAAATGGGTTCTAGAGCAAATCAAGTCTCTCCCTAAAAGTTAGAAAGACCATACTGAAGCTATCATACTTTGGCCATATCATGAGATGACATGACTCTTTAAAAAAGTTAATAATGCTTGATAAAATAGAAGACAGTAGGAAAAGAGGGAGACCACATTATAGGTGGATACATTAAGTGAAGGAATCTACAGGCTGAGTTTGCAGGACCTGTGCAGGGCTACTGGTGAGAGTGTCTTGGAAGGCTCATTCATATGGTCACCATAACTCAAACCCAACTTTATGGCAATTAACATCAACAAGTAGACATTCAGCCATTGTTAACCAAGTATAAAATGAAATGGACCATTACTGGACAGAATTCATAATTCATATATGAGGGTCACCAAGCTGTCATACAGAGTTATCTTTTAGTCTTTTGGTCCAATAGAAATCAATTAAGATGAAAGTCAGACAGTCTTGTAGTCACATCTAGACCATTTAACAAACAGATCAAGATTTCATGGGATGGAAATCAAGATTTCATGGGATGGAAACCGGAAATCTTCCTCTTGGGGATACTAGATACAGACATAGAGAATAAGTATGGGAAAATATTATTTTATATGATCTCTCTTGTGCGAATATGTTATGCACAGAAGTGGAAAGAGAAAGTGACCCCTAGCAAGGAAGAATGGATGTTAAAATTATATGATGGAATGATGATGGACAAACTAACACAATTATTAAGAGGGAAAATGGAAGAGATGATTTCTAAGGAATGGAGAAGGGTTATGGAACTGATTGAAGAAGAAAAGGATATTTGAATGTGAGGTATTAAATTAATTTTAATACGATGTATCCCAACAGAGATTTGTTTCAACTTTAAAAAAGTGTACTAGGTACAAACAAATTAAAAGACAAAGATTGGTAGAAAGGAAGCCCTTTTTAGAGAGAATGAATGTGAGTAAGAAGAAAGAATGAAAGGAAGATGGAGGGATGAGATACGAAGAAGGTGGGACTAAGAGTGAATAGAGAAGATTAAGAAAGAAGAAGGAATGGAAGAGATAGAGGTAATTAGAAGAATGAGTTAGTGTAGTGCAGGAATTTAGTTAGGTAGGGAAAGGGGTAAGGTAGAGATAGGAGGGTAAGAAGGTGGTGATTGAAAGTGTGTGTTATCGATGAAGTGATAATGTGATATTCTTATTTACTTACCAATGGTTCTGCTTACAATGTCTGTTGTTTGGTACATATTTGTATATATTTGTGTGAGTGTAATAGTTTTTTAAATCAATAAAATATAATATATTAAAAAAAAAGATTTCATCGGATGGGGGGGGGGGATCACTTTTTTGGTGAGAATTTGGCCTGATCTTTCCTGTGTACTTGAATAAACTGCATAAATACGTTGCAGTTGTTCAACTTCATGTAGAGAGAAGTGACTACACAGCCTCTCAGATAGAGGCTTTTTTTCTCATATTTTCCAGATAGATCTACTAATGGTAACAAATTAAATTGAGTTTGCATTAATACATATTGATAATTAAAATTATAAATATATTTAACACACATATACAAATCAAGACCACTATTGTAGACAGGGGCTATTTCTGAAGCAGAGGTAGGGGCATTATTCAGTTGCCAACCCATATCCAACAGCTTTTTTCTCTGTCTTTGAACAATTTCCTACCCTACAGTCCTTAGAGAGATTTCAGAAAATGCTAATTGAGCTATAAGAGGGGGGGGGGACACTTTCTTTTCCATGCTCTTTTCAGCTTATGTAATCATACAAAAATATATATGCAGAGTTACTAAAACAAATCTTCAAGTAATAATTAAGTACCATGTGTACCATATGTCACAAATTGGTACCTTAGCAGCTGACCATTCATCCACCTGGTCACTGTTTGTCACACAATGGTAAGCTGTATTTTATTTGAATTATAATAATTATTTTAATTTTTTGAATCATATTAAATAATACATAGAAATTGTGTGTCAATCTGCCTATAGCTGTGAATGCGCCTATAGTCATTCTCTCATGTCTATATCTCATTTTAAATACATGAAACATTGATAACAGGGTAACTGTTAAGTAAATCCATCCAGAGATCTCTCTCTGTTGCATGTCATTGTTTGGACATTATGATAGTATGGAACTGAAAAAGTATTTTATACACTTTGATCAAACAGCAGTAGCAGCTTATGCTATCAATCATTTAGATAGAGTTATGCTCTGAACTGATGTAGAAGAGTGATATGACATATGAAATTTTTCCTTCATTTCTTTCCATTGCACAGAAATTGGATATACAAAGAGCTGGAACTAACACACCCGTGGGAAAGTGAGAAGGAGTTTAGAAAGCCGTGAACTTTGAATCAGACTTCTCTAATCAGAAGTTGGCACGACTAGGTTGTAGCATTTTTTTACAATCCTTTGTGCAAATTTTTAGCCTTTATGTTTTTCCAGTAATTTTTTTCAGGTACTATAAGCTCAGTGATGAATGAGGATGAAGTGTATTTCTCCATTTCTGCTACCACCACCCCTTACTATTTCTTTCCTGCACATTCCTCCTGCCAGGTTGCACTACTTCTCAAAAGTCAGGATGTTGTCTTCTTTTTGAAAAGAAGGATGATATATTTCAAACTTGTTCACTCACTCACTTGTTCATGAGAGAAGATGGAGAAAATGATTGAGGTCAGGAACTGACAATGAGTAATACCATTACTTTCTCATGAGACCTGCCCTCCAGGATCCATGCACTGGAGGAATATGCTCAGTGGTCTAATGGTGCTAGAACTCTACAGAAACTGCCACGATGAGGACATTTATTTCTATGTTCCAGACTGCAGAAGAACTTATGGTTCCTCATTCCATGTTAAAATTAGCAACAGATGAATGCTCACACAAACAAAATGCTAATTTGCATGTTTTCTGACTTCCTGTCTGTTTACTTTTCACACCCACTCTCTTCCTGTGTCCTAACCTGCTGCCATTCTCTCCTCATTCTCTCTCCTTTCCAGAAGACCCTGTATTTGACTATGCTTAAGTAATTTGTAAGTAAACTTACAGTATTTATATGTGCTTTATAAAGACCATGCTTATTTTGGTCCCTTTCTTTCTATGGGTGAATGTGGGACTGGTTGTTATTCAGCTTTGCTTTGCCAATTTGATTATTCTGCTTGAGGGATCCAGCGCTATCTTTCACAATTTCCAGTGCTGCAGACATTATTGTAACATTTGAATGCCAAGATGCAAATATGTGAGATTGTACCAGCAAGGGACAGAACAGTTGGCATGTGTAATTGTCAGTTGCATATGGGAAAAATTTGAAGGAGTTTCTTCAGACACAACATCCTGGTAATGGAAGCTTCAGGTACCACTCTCCTCCATTTCATTTCACATGCATGCAGAATTTCTGCAAAGCAAAGCAACATTTATCACTTAGTGTTAGACACATGCTTATTTCAGGAGGAGATTAAAATTGCTATTGATGATGAATTTGATTGAATGCAGGAAGCACTAGCAATAATATTCTTTCATTTGCAAGTTGGTGAGGGGACCTTGTTGGATATTGGTTAATTGTTTGAGAACATATAGAAAGTAATTTTAAAGAATACTGCTGTGGCAGCAGATTTTCAGAGATGTAAGTCAATGACTGATAAAGATACAATGCCAGTTAATATGTGCAACATAATTAGATATTGCTTTTCAAACACTCTGAGGGGCAGACTTTAAAGGAGCCTGTTGTAAAATTCAGCAGAGAAGATAATGCACATAAATTGATGATAAAGTTAATAAAAACTCCAAAGAAATGTGTATGAACTGGTTGCTTAATCCTGACACTTCACTGAAATATGATCTCTTACTTTTGCCTATGAAACCATTAAAGAAGGCTAAAGTGTAAAGATGACTTACTATATTGAGGTGTTAAATACATTATTAATAGTAGACACAAATGGTAACTCACCACAAAACACTGCTTAGATTCTTAAACAGATTGGACAGGATGAGCATGTAGTGTAGCCTTGTTAAAGGATATGGCCTTTTGAAATATGAGGATGCCTTGTATAGTGACATGCATTTGCAGAAGATTAACAAAGAGTCCAGTATTTAGGCTTCTCATTTTGCATACTTTATACACATTTTGTATAATACATAAATACACATATATTTGTTCTCTCTCTCTCTCTCTCTCTCTCTGAGGATAAGAATCTTCCCAATTGCTAAATTACATTCCTCCTGAACTTGTGGTTCATCTTGTAGCTTCTAGAAGGCTTTTCTTGTTAAGATAAGTAAAGGTAAATAAGGAGCGAAACAGATGGGCAGGAAAAAGTGGCCTGAAGCTGCCTTTTCTGAAGCCACATTGAAACCCCACCAACTGCACCGCCGGCTCCCAAGGCAGCTGGAGTGCTCATATCATGACCACATAACGTGGCTTCAAGCCAGGAAGAAGCAGAAAAAAAGCTGCTTCTTTTTGAAATGGCTTTTCTCTGCATAAGGTGCCTAGAGGGCACTTTCCTGCTGGCTTCAAGGCATGTGTCATCTAAATGCCACTCCTTCAAGCCAGCCTGAAAGCACCTCTTTTTGCCTGTCTGTTTAGCCCCTAACTCACATTTGGGAGGGCTTTCATTTGTTTCAGACTCAGGAAGAGGAATACGGGTGTTTTGGCTGAGAACATGGAAGTCACATTTGAAGCTAAGGGAGTAATATAACACTCACTGCAGACCAATGGATTTTCCACTTTAAACTATTTTTTTTATCACATTGAGGCTAATTTTGGCATTAAAGAAAGATTAAAGAGCATTTAAAACATCCTGCAAATAAAGCGAAAATGGTGATTAATTGCACAAATGATTATCACATGTAATTGCTCAAATAAAGGGATATTGGAAATGCATTTTTGCTGAAATCCCAAAAGTAAAAAGATACATGTTAATGCTTCTTTGTAACCACTTTAATGGCTAGTTTGTGTGACATGTGAAATCGTTTAATGTAATTATGCAATTTTTCCAGGATGGTGTCATGGGATAAACCCATTCTCCTTCATGTGATAAACTCCAATGTCTGAGTTCAACTGGAGAGAATGCAAGAATACTTACTTTGTTTATATTATCTTACTTTTACCATCTGATGTCTTACTCCCTGTATGACAGAGATGATTTTATGATTTAATATCATTTATATGAGGGCCAAAGCCAGAAGTATAACTCTTCAGTCCAGCTAGGTTACATGACCTGAGTGATACTTGCTGTATTAAACAAGCAATGTGATACTTGCTGTATTAAACAAGCAACTGCTATTCCAGTATAGTAGTGAAGGTCAGTTAGCTGTAAGGGTAAATGTAACACTTTCTGAATCTGTGGTACCACAAAGTTGGGTCTTCAGTAATTCCATGTGAAGCTGTGAACTGGCTTTGGCATAATCCAAGGGATATACATTTTGCCCATGTTTCCACCAGCATGTCAACCTTCGCAGTAACCTTGAATGGCCACTGCTCTGAGCATGCTATGACAGCAAGTCATAATGATTCCAATAATCCCCACTATATTATTGGTTATTCCACATCATGTCTAAGAATAATGACAATTGTTTATAACTTATTTATAAGGGAGCAAGCTTGTTTTCTGCTGCTCCAGAGAACAGGACTCGGAACAATGGATGCAAACTGCAGGAAAAAAGATTCCACCTCAACATTAGGAAGAACTTCCTGACAGTAAGGGCTGTTCGACAGTGGAACACACTCCCTCGGAGGGTGGTGGAGTCTCCTTCCTTGGAGATTTTTAAGCAGAGGCTGGATGGCCATCTGTCGGAAATGCTTTGATTGGGAGTTCCTGCACAGCAGGGGGTTGGACTGGATGGCCCTTGTGGTCTCTTCCAACTCTAAATTTCTATGATTCTATGATTCTATTCTATTTCTGTGAAATTAAGGGGAAAGCCCCTAGGAAGACCCTAAATATAAAGGAATGTCTGTTGACACCATATCATGGTTTATATTATTCTAATATTGGAAGAAAGAGGAGCCCTCCCTTCAACCACCATCTTGAGGGGAGAGAAAGGCAGGCCACCTCCTGCTGCAAGCAAGAAGAGCCCTCCCTTCAACCACCATCTTGAAGGGAGAGAAAGGCAGGCCACCTCCTGCTGCAAGCAAGAAGAGCCCTCCCTTCAACCACCATCTTGAAGGGAGAGAAAGGCAGGCCACCTCCTGCTGGAAGAGAGAAGAGCCCTCCCTTCAACCACCATCTTGAAGGGAGAGAAAGGCAGGCCACCTCCTGCTGGAAGCAAGAAGAGCCCTCCCTTCAACCACCATCTTGAAGGGAGAGAAAGGCAGGCCACCTCCTGCTGCAAGCAAGAAGAGCCCTCCCTTCAACCACCATCTTGAGGGGAGTTAATTGTCTAATTAACAAATTGTAAGCCGCTCTGATAGCTTTGGCTGAAGAGCGGGGTATAAATAAAATGTATTATTATTATTATTACATTTAAAGACATGTAGGATTTATTAATAATTCAGGTAAAAAGAAATTGAGAATCTAATTTCCAATACATTGAGCAATTCAGTCTATCCAAGTGCTGAATTAAATAGGTGCAGATTGTCAGGAATTTACAGTGCAAGATAGTACAGGTGTATGCTATTAAAAGCACAGAATATTTAAGCAAAAGAGATTTTCCAAATATTGAGACTAGGGTTTAAAAATCCTATTAAGGATATATGAATTATATACCACAGATAGGGGAAATATAAGTCTCTAGCTACCAGATCAATATTGAAATGAAGTAGGTGGGGATTTTCTTCATCCAGAAATCAGATTAGAAAAGCCATAAGGAGGACAATTAGAAAGGGAGCAGATAACATATGAAGAGGTTATTAAAAGATTATAAAGACTTTACCAAATGATTATAATGAAACCAAGGGTATTCACAATAGATCACTAAGTTCAAAGAAGAGCTCAAAACAGAAATAAATTTACTTGCAAGACATATATTCCAGGAGCACATAGCATCGCCTAGAGAAACTAAAAATAACAAAATGCAAAGGCATTTTATGTCATTGTATGATAATTTTCCAAATATTTGTCCATCTTCGAAAGTACAATGCTCATCTCTATCCATCCAAAACAAAGAAGTAGCCAGAAAAAAAGTGTTAAATGTACTTTTGACTTGTGAGTCTAAAAATAATCTGCAAAGTTCCTGCCAAATGATGACAGACAAATAAGACAGTCTCTTGTCCACACCCCAGTCAGATTAGGGAGCATTGGAAATATACATTTCTTATAGGTGCATCAGAAGGAAAAGACAGTCCAGAAACCTGACAGAAAGTCCTCTTGTGTATATAATTTTTTAAAGTCAAACTACATATTATGTTTGCCTAGCGTGCAGCTCCCTATGGATGCATAGACTGGGCTCCATGCTTCATTTTATTTAAAGAAGGCATAGATAAGAAGCTGCATGCTGTGTATTTAATGGTACTTGTAGTTTTGATCCTTAAGAGACACAGTAGAAAATAGCCTCAGCTTTTACTGTCTGTGGTGTAATGTCTCTAAATCAATGTGCTTTTACTGCACATTGTATTTAATAATATTTAATAGGCTGTGGCTCCTGTGTTTTTCAGGCTTTGTTCACAATGCTATGCTGGAGTTTGTGAAGAAATAAACCATGTCTCTGCTGCCTTTGTGCTCTTGTCAGATCATGGGTGAGTCTTATATTACTCGCAACAGCAGACATTACACTGTCTACTAATCCTTTTGAGGGCAGGAAGCAAAAATTGTGGCCGAGATCCTGGTTCAGAAGACACAACCAGAAAAATTTGCACAGGCAGAATTATGACATGAATTATGACATCCAAAACTCACTTTTGATGCAGCAATCTCCCTCTCTCCATTATGGCCTTTTACTGACCAGTGGAAAGTGCTGGATCAACAGGCAGAGCAGTATCCATATATGTACCTGTAGAGGACAACCGCCCCCCCCCCCCCGGTGTTCCAAAGGGTAATGACTTTCCTGTACAGTAGGGATAGGAAGTGCAATATAACCTCCTATCACCACTTTGAAAGGGACTACAGAGAAAAATGAAGTATTTGGGGTTGGTACTGGTGTCTGGAATGTCTGTGTGTGTGTCTGGTAGTTTTCAACATTTTGGTGGCTTTCTGTGTGAAAATTGAACCAGGTCTTTTTGGTTTTTTAAAGTTGACCTTGGGAGGCTTTTTGAGACTGTTGTCAGACTTTGGTGCCACAAAAGTGAGGGGCATGTGCTCTGCTCTCTTGCTTTTCACTGTCTAGTAAATGTCTGAGTTGGAGAAGTTGCAGCAGCTTAAAAGTTGAAGTTTGAAGGAGGAGTTGGTTATGCATAGTTCATAGGGAATTATGACTTCCATAAAAACACAAACAAAGAGTTTATGAAGCACTAATAGGATAAAAAGGTAACAGTAAAGGTTTCCCCTTGACATGAATGTCTAGTTGTAACTGACTGGCGGTGTTCATCTCTGTTATTAAGCTGAGGGACCCAGCTTAAAAGACAACTCTGGTGCTCATGCCAGCACAAATTCACAGAATGCTGTTATCTTCCCACTGAAGTGGTACCTATTTATCTACTGTATTTTAAATTTGCTGTTAGGTGCCTCGACTCTCTATATCAGGACAAAGGTGAGATATAAAATAATAAAATAATGATTATTTGGTTTTGGAGGTTTTGAATAGAACCATAAGTCAGGATGAAAGAACAAATATAACAAAAATATGAAAAAGATAATTCATTAAAATTGATAGATTTGTCAGGTTTTAAAATTGAAAAAAAGTTAAGTAGGCATTACTATAACAAGAAATTATTTGTTATTTCAAAATAACTAATGACATGAAATTAAGGAGAACTTGTGAAAGTGGGAGAAATTAAAATTATCATTGCTGGGGAGAAATTTAGAGATAAAGATTAATATTTTGTCTAGAATGCTATTTGTATTCCAGACAGTAGTGAGCCCCAATTTTGGGGGGAAAGCAGAAAATGAATGAATGAATGAATGAATGAATATATTTTGGCTAATTATCTGTTAGAATCCTTTTAGTCTTCTATCAGATATAGTTTGTAGTAGTAGTATGGGGATGACGGGTATAGGATTAGTCATAGTTGGATTTTGTTAGACAGAAGGGAGGAGTGTATCCCGGTGCCAGGAGACTGTTATCAGTTGACCTTGTAGCTTCTCAGCTCTGAGACAAGGAATGTAACAGCATTTGGTGGGAAGAAAGCAGTAAGGGGGGGGGACCATGGAGGAATCCGAAACTGATGGGAAAAGACATGGAATGTGTTAGTTCGCGGGTTTTTGGCAGACCATCGTAATTTGGAGGCCCTGCAGACCCCCCGAAAGCTAACTCCCAAACAGAGGAGGTGGGCAAAGGACTTTTACAAATACAAATTTAAACTGAAGTTCCTCCCAGGGAGGCAAAACATTTTGGCCAACGCCTTATCTAGACTCCCTCAGCATATGGGCAAAGAGCAAGTCCCTCTGCAGACCATTTTCTCCCCCGAACAACTGGGACTGTCTGTGGTGACTCATAGCCAAGCCAAGTTGGAACCGGTCGAACCTTTACCTCTGTTAGACGGTCTGTTGCAAAAGATCAAAAGAGAGGCTGAGAAAGATGACTGGCTACGAGAGCACAAAGATAGGTTGAGTTTGAACTCGCAAGGGTTGTGGGCTAAGGGCTCCCAAATTTATGTCCCTGCAGTAGTGAGGCCAGAAGTATTGAAACTGTGTCATGATTCGAGGGCAGCGGGACATTGGAGATATCTAAAGACTTGGCACAAGATTTGAAAGACTTACTGGTGGGAGGGGGTGAGAGCCGAAGTGGAGGACTATGTGAAAAGCTGCCCAGTTTGTGCCAGAGCCAAACCGGTCATAGGAAAGGAACTGGTCAGTCTCAGCTAAGAAGCTGAATGGTGTGGTATTGCTGATCCTGGAGCATCAATAAAGTTCTGTTTATTCTACCTAAAGCTGACTGGTTGATTGTCTGGGATTCTGGACCCCTGTTCTGACATTATCTGCCACTCAAAGAGTGGCAGAAGAGCTTGTTTAAACCTATATGGCAAAGTAATTAGACACAGATTAACTATAAAGTTTTACAGGATGCAAAACAAAGAGAGGGATTGGCTTAACCAAAAATGAAACTGTACTTTGTGGTATGTTGTTTGACTTGGTTGAAATTCTAGATTAAGTTGAAAAATAAAAAGCTTTCGGACTTAAAAGGGCATAACCTGAGGTTTGGACTGCATAGATATTTGGGGTACAATAAAACAAATGTGGATATAGGTTTTGATTAGACAAATATTGTTAGAGACTTTTCTGAAAGATTGGGAGCCCCTAATTGTCTTTTCCCATGAGAAACAGAATGATATACTTCTTCTGTTTAACTGATCCCTCTAATTATCAAAACCCACAGTTTTTATATCATAGAAACATAGAGTTGGAAGATACCACAATTTGAAGAGATGTCATTTTGAGGGGGGAGCAAGCTTGTTTTCTGCTGCTCCGGAGACTAAGGAGCTTATTGCACGGGGAATGCAAATGGTGTGGAATGGAAGGGAGCAGGAAGGAAATGGAACAGGGAAATAACCCATATTACTGCACAGGGGAATGCCACTGATGCTGCTGGAAGTCCCCGTTCCCCATCTGTCCCACAGAGGCCAATTTTCAAGGCTGACACTGAACAGTTCTTGAAAATTGGCCTCTGTGGGACGGATGGGGAATGGAACAGGGACTTCTGGAAGCATCAGTGGCATTCTCCCATGTTGTAATATGGGTGATTTCCCCATTCCGTTCTGTTCCATTTTGTTTCCTTCCCGTTCTCTTCTGTTCTGCACTATTTGCATTCCCCAAGCCGCATGCGATAAGCTCCTAGAACATGGAACAATGGATGCAAGCTACAGGAAAAGAGATTCCACCTCAGCATTAGGTGTAACTTCCTGAAGGTAAGGGCCATTTGACAGTGGAACACACTCCCTCGGAGTGTAGTGGTGTCTCCATCCTTGGAAGTCTTTAAGCAGAGGCTGAATCGCCATCTGTCGGGTATTCTTTGATTGAGAGTTCCTGCATGGCAGGGGGTTGGCCTGGATGGCCCTTGTGGTGTCTTCCAAGTCTATGATTCTATGATTTTATGATTCTATGATTTTATGATTCTATGATATGAAAACTATGGATTTTGATAATTAAGTTAAACAGAAGAAGTACATTAAGTATTCTTTAGTTGGGAGAGTTAAGAGTTTATATATTTTTGACATATAGCCACCTAAAAGAAAGCCAGAAGTCATTGTTTTCCTTTTTCTCTATTTGGTTTTGTTTCTGGTAGTTTTGTATCTGCTTATTTTTTTTTCCTGTTTTTGTTTTCTTCTCTATTACTTTATCTTTTTTCTTTTCTTTTTTTTCTTTTTATGTATATATGTGTATTTATAGTTTTTAGTGTATCTGCAAAATCTGAACTTTTTTTTAAAAAAAAGAAATATATTTCTATAATACAAACCTGTGGAACCAGAAGAGCAAAAATGAGAAAATTTGAGATATAGGAAACACTGCACCATATGATCTAAATGTTAAAGCTTCCGGGTTCAGTCCCTGGTGTATCCAGATAGGACTAGGAAAGAGTCCTGTCTGAAAAACTGAAGAGATCCTGTTAGTGTAGATCAGACCTGGGCTGGGCACCACTGGATGTAGTTGAATTGCAGTACTCATCAGCTTGTGCGAATGGTGAGGAATGCTGAGAGCTGCAGTCAAACAGTGTCTAAAGTTGCGCAATCCTTAGGTAGATAATTCTGAGATAGATGGTGTTTGGCATGACTCATTATTAGGCCTCTTCCTTGCAAGGGATCACTGATAACAGTGTGCTTAATCACCTCCCCCCTCCCCCAATTGATATCAATAATGGCAACCCAAATGCCATACATTTTACATCCTGAACTGCAGGAACATCTGCAGAGATACAGGAATCAGGAATTTCTCTGTGTGGTACTGACTACATAGCTGCTTTCTTTAATGTATTTTGCAGTAACATGGAACAGAGCTTAAAATATTGGCTGCTATTTCCTTTCTTTTAATAAAGAAGGAGCCCACTTCTTTGGATAATATAATTTATTGAGGAGATTCCCCATAGTGGGCGTGCATATACGCGATCCATACTTATTTGCAGGGCAAAGTGCATTAATAAATTTCACCGAAGCCAAGTATTTTTAATGAAAAATGATCTGAGTTTGCATTTTCTTCTGTGGAATGAACCACTCTATCATGCACTTGGAAACGATCCATATAATATAAAAAAATGTAATGGGAATCTTTAATGTAGGTATACAAAGAGAGCCAAGAGTAATTACAAAACCAGGACCAGGGTGGAGAGAAGAGCCTTTAACATCTAATGAAGTCAAGAAAAATGCAAATAAAAGTTTCATTTAGCATCATGGAGCAAAGAGAAGGGCTCATTTATTTTCATGTGCCATTAGGGAAAAATTCAAAATCACTGAAATACTATAATGAGGTGGGAAGGGAAATCTGCATTTAAACCTAAAGCCTACATTTAAAACATCTTGGCAGCTACTTATGCAAGAAGGTCTTCTGTAGACTTTAATAAAATATTTTATTGTCTCCTGATACCTTTAATTGTAAGATCAATAATGCATGCTAACATTATCAGTCAACTACGCAAGGGATGGTTCATAGCTCTTCTCTCTTAATAATATTTTTTTCAGCCATCTTGCAGTCTACTTCTCCATTCTCAAAGTTTACAACTTGTGGAATGAAATTACAGCACAGTCTTTTAATTAAGACTGCTATCTCACTTATTCATTCTTCTGTAATCAAACTGATGTATTGTTGTTTTTCCAGGTGAGGACTTTTTTCAGGTTCTAGGTTTAACTGTGACCCATTGCATGTCCCATCTTTCTTTATCATCAACAATGCTTGCTAGGATTGATAAGGTTTTATAGTTCAACATCTGGTGAGCCACCAGTTGCTCTCTCCAGTTCTTGAGTGCCTCATCATTCAGCCAACATGATGCATCCTTTCTGGCTTTTTCATAGATTCACTGCCAGAAAGCTCTTTCCAGTGGTTGAAAGTTTCACTGTTGCTCACTCTGACATATTCAAAACTTGTGGTAAGTGGCAAGTGGTTAGTTGAGGAGGCATGCTACCACTGTAAAATTTATTGGATTAATCTTCCTATTTTACAAACCTAAACATCCTTTTCTTTAGAAAACAGGAGAGGAAAGAGCTGTCTGTGGGCCACATGCAGGTTCAAATCCCATTGCTGCAGCTCCAAAAGCTCCCTGAGCCACCCCTCCCATAAGGTACCATTATGATTAAAATAATCAGAAATATGTTCAAATAAATGATACACAGTGGTGTACTTGGGTTATCTCTTTCTTTCCCTCTTTCTCTTCCCATTTGTCTGGGTTGCCATATGCTAGATTCCCAAATCCAGGTGGCCACACTTTCAAGTTAGGAACATTATTTGCTCATTCTGAAGTTTCAGCCCTATCGCCTAAAGAAAACTCCACCATCATAGTCTTTAGGCACCTTCAGCAGCAATTTGCATAGCAGGGGTCAGTCAGTGTTCCTCCCTTCCAAGCCAAGTGGAAATGAGCCAGAGAACAAGAGTCTAGGGGTGCATCTATACTGTAGAAATAATGCAGTTTGACACAATTTTAAGTGCTGAAGTTCCACCAGATAGAATCCTGGAATTTCTAGTTTTACAAGGTCTTCAGCATTCAGCATTTACAAGGTCTTCAGCATGCTGGTGCCTCACAAAATTACAAATCCCAAGATTCTGTAGAATGGAGCCATATCATTAAAAGTGGTGTCAATTTGCATTATTTTTACAGTGTAGATGAACCCTTAGTCTTTCAGGGCCCACTGTTCAATGGTCATCAGGCACCTTCTGCAGCTACTGGAATCGCTCAGGTCCCTACCTTACCAGACCAATGTAGAAAAATTGCTTTGTATGTCCAAAAAGATGCTAAGATGTTAAGTGCTATTAACCATGGTACTATAGAACAATAGCAGTGACAGAATTCAATAATGCCTCTCTAGATTAATTTTTGTGTGAGAAAGGAGTTGGCTTCTGCTTTCAGAAATGGACCTCAGGATCAGTTGTTTTTGAATTTACACAGAAGATTCCCCACCATTGATGTAAAACTACTTTCATTTTAAATTCAGAAATAAGTGCCATTATGTTCAGTATGATATATTAGTAGCTAAGTGAACACAGAATGGAATGGCATCCTGAAAAGAAAATGGACTCTGAAGTGGGAGCTTAACCCCTCATTCTCCTGCCTCTGACATATGCAGAAGCCTCCCCTTCTCAATGCAGACAGCATGTAAAAGGCTGACAGCCAACCAAGATGGATGGTCACATTGCTTTTAAAGTCCCTTATCCCCAACAGGATAAACATGCATTTAATATAAAAACTGGGTGTTATCTCATTTGCCAGTGGCTGGGCGAATACAACCCATAGGCAGTCCAGATCCCAGCCACACTTATCCTGTTGCTTTTCAAAACTGGCATTTTTTTTATATAAAAAAGTTGCTGGATAAGCATAGCTGGGATCCGGGCTGCATACAGGTTGCATTTGACCAGCCACCAGCAAATGTGATAACAACTGGATTTAAAATTAAATAAGCCTTTAACCGTTTGGGGATAAGGCACTTTAAAAATAATGTGATAATCTCCAAAGAGAAGACAGCATGTTCCTGGCATGAATCAGGAAAGAAAATTCTCATTCTCTCTATATCTCCCTCCTTCCCTCTCCCCCCCCCCGTGTCTGTGTATGTACACACGCACACACTCATACACTCAGAAGCAGAGAAATTACTTACACATAGCCTCTAGTATCTAGGTTTCAAGATGTATGGTGAGAAATATACACATATGCTATGTTGTATTAGTATAGAAGTTACTTAGCTATGTACAATCATGGTGTGCCTTCAAGACATTTCCAACTTATGGCAACCCTAAGTTGGCCCTATCAAAAGGTTTGCTTGGCAAGATTTGTTTGGCGGGAGTTGCCCTTGTTTTTATCTGAGGCTGAGAGAGTGTCAATTGCCCAAGTTCACCCAGTGGGTTTTCATGGCTGAGAGGGGCTTTGAATACTTGCCTCCAGAGTGGCAGTCCAATGCAGTCCAATGCATAGAGGAATAATTAAGAGCCCCACGTGTGCACAAAGAAGCAGTCTGAAAATCACTGTTTGTAGTCATGCCACAGTGGCTCCAATGTGCAGCTGTAAGCTTTCACATGAACATGAGAGTCTTACTTTCAGTATCAAAGCATGCTCTGCATTTTCAGCTCTATTGTGTGCACTGAGTCACATCACACTCAATTCCTGTTAATCTATTTTTGGTGAAAAATAAAGCACCAGTTGTCAACAGACTAACACAATAAAAAAACATGCAGAGAACTCTGGCATCAATCTTTGCTTTAAAGAATTATGCACATGGAGGATTTTTATTTACTATCTTCAGGCTAGAAGGAATGATCGAATCAATTTAAATTATCTTCTGCCATAAATCTCACTTGTAATTCAAAGTATATATCACTCTAGAATATCTGTAGAAGAATGGTGAATGGAACAATTCCTCTGATGGATTCCATATCTTAAAGGTTTCTTTGGGTCAGCAATATTTCATTCTGTAGTCTAAGCCACAAGTTAAGTAAGGGATTCATGTACCTAACTCTGATTGTAGCAGAAATAGTAGATTTTATATATTCCAAAAGGGAATAACCCTACACTGGAGATGTTTTCGTACAACATAGGAACAAATTTGTGATAAACATGACACAACCAAGAAGATTCATTTAAAAAAAACTTTTATGCATTCTGAAAATAACTGGTTCTTATAAATATTGTAATTTGATTCACACCTGAAAATGTATGAAACATCTAATGGGATTAGGGATGCAAATATCAATGATTTTGTTCTCACATGCAGGGATAAATAATTAAAGTAATGATTTCTTCTTCTGCAGGGGAAAACCAGTGTTCCTCAGACAACCAAAGTGCTGCAGAGCAATTACTCTGCATGGAAAAATGAATGATTTATTTTGTGTGCAAAACCCCATTTTCTGCACAGAAAAGAGGTTTTGTGCACAGGAAACAGAGCTATCTCTGCATAAAAATAATTAAATCCCTATAATTCTGGGTTCTAATGCTGCTTTGGTTTGGCCTGTGTACACTGACCCTGTTCCCCCTTACACCAAATCCCCATGCTCACCAGCTCCACCCTGTCCTGTCATTGCCTAAGCTTACCATGTGGAATAGCAAAATGGGAATGGAGCTTCCATTGCAGCAGGACTGAATGAGCTGGACACCATCCATTTGGGTTTTTAAAAAGGCCATAACTTTATTGCATATTGAGGGGTGATTGTTAGGCACAACACAAACCATCATTAGGTAGCATAACATGAGAACACTCACTGTAGCATAGATAACAAGCAGCAGTCATAAAACAGGTAAGCATATCCTGTCATAAATCAATCATAAAGTGATCATAAATCAATCATAACTACTCATAAATCACTCATAAATCTAAGGGGTAATCCATCATTATTTGCTCCACAAATCATTAATGACAGGACAATAAATCATTCCATGTCAGGCCATAAATAATTTAATTACCCTCCCCCCTCCCCATAAATCATTTGTTACTCTCCTGTTGAATGACTGCCACTCCAATACTTGATTCCATCAGAGGGAGAATTGTATAATACCACCAAAGGAGTGGGCCAGCCAAGCTTGGCCTCCCCTCCTCCCACCAAGCCTCCCTTGGATGGAATCCCGAATACTACTGGTCACCTCATCCCAGTACAGATCACATCCCGCTGGTGAGAGGTGAACACCATCACCCCTGAATAAGCCAAGCATTCCCCCCTGCCCCCATCCAAATTTTGTGAAATATCTCAATTAATATGATGTCATGCAATGTTGATTGCAGACTCAGTCTAGGTGCCTCGCTATGCCTCCTGGGTAACAGCTTTATCTAAAGTATGGTTGCCTGGGGAAGCCAATGCTGCAATCTGTGTAGATCCGTTGTAATTCATCCAACAAGCTGTAGGCCGAGTATCCTTACCAAGTCGTTTTCACCCAGATGTATCAAAATAACGCAAGGTAGAGGCACCTCCAAAGCATTTCCCGATGCCCCACCCAATGGTTGTTGGCAACCATTGACAATCTCAGGTCATGTCCTCTGCTGGAAAAAATTATGTGTCGTACTACCCAGAAAACAATGCTGTGACTGATGATCTATACAATAGGAAGGAGGTCTGCTCAACAAACATCAAGAGTTAGACAATGGGGGCACCTAATGCTCCCCCAAACACCCATCAGATCAACACTGGTGGGCCTGCTTGTGCACATAGGTGATGTATGCCCAGGACCATCATCGGTCCACCCTACAAACTATCACAGGGGGCAACCCATGCATGGCAACAGCCATTGCAGCTCTGATGTAGAGGGAATGAGTAGAGATGTGGTCATAGGACAATCCCACCATGGTCTTCTCAAAAGCAGCCTGGAATTGAAAACTGTGTTAAAGGCACACCAGATGCATTAACAAAAAGACAACCTGGGACAGTTGGGTATATCTTTACATACTGCTCAACTGCCATCACTTGGCAAACCTGTCTAACTGGAGCCCTGTTCAGGAAAATGGTCTGGCTTTTAACCATACTGGTTGGTCTTGGAACACCAGAAGCAGACTATGATCAGAGATTGTGAGATCATTGACCTGAATGGCCCTTCCCAATTTGTCAGACTTGAACTTAGGCAGAGGTTCTATAATGTGAGTTGCAGCAAAAAAAGGCAACTGTAAAAGCACCCTTTAGTAAGGTGGTCTTGAAAGTGGAGTTACATATCAATGATAGCACAGGCAACATCCACTGTAAGACCACTTTGGAAACTGGAAGTCAGGAATCTGGGAGGGGGAGTTCTTCCCTGGACCACCCCTCAAAAACCCTGTGCACCTGAAAATCACCCACGGGATCAGGGGAACCACTAGCCCTAGAATAAAATATTAAGACAGTGAGCTGACTCCAGACCATGTGGGTAGACAAACCGTTTCCTTGAGGTGAACCACAAAGTGGAGAACCATGCCCACTGGTATCGGCAACTCCTCCCTCATACCTACTGTCGCCAGAAACCTTCAGAATATGAGCCTTTCAAAGGTCGAGGAGAAGCCTGCGAGAACCCTTTGAACTGAAAATGGGAGAGAACATCCACTATTGAATTTGAGGCTCCAGGCACATGCTGAGACCGGATGACAATGTTATTTCTAAAGCACTGTAGGACCATGCATCTCATCAGGTTCATAACTCTGGGTGATTTAGAGCTCTATGAGTTGACCACCTGTACCACATCTTGATTATCATACCAGAATAACACAGATTTGTTAGCAATTTTTTCCACCCATAAGTGTACTGCAACTATAATGGGGAAAAGCTCCAGAAATGTAAGATCCTTTCTGAGCCCTGCACCTACCCAGTCATACGTCCACCCTTCTGCGCACCACTGCCATTATCATTAGAGACCAAAGCCATGAGTGCCCAAAGCATCTGAGTGAACTTGGAAGTTTGCCCAAAGGAGCAGTTCACTTCTCCAAAATGAAATCCCATTACAACCCCTCAGAAAATAACACCCACACCACCAAGTCCTCCTGTATTTCCTTGGTTATCCTAATGTGATGATGAGGCAAAGCAACCCCACACATAGCTTTGTACAGTTGTGCATTAAACACTCATCCAGGCACTACCACTTTGCAAGCAAAGTTCAGCAAGCCAGCAAGTATCTGGAAATCTTGTAATGTAGACTTTCTCCAAGCACCCATGCTTGTAACCTGTTGCATCAGTGTCATGAGTTTCTCACTGGGTAAGTGGGA
The DNA here is from genome assembly GCA_034509955.1 of Urosaurus nigricauda. Taxonomy (NCBI): domain Eukaryota; kingdom Metazoa; phylum Chordata; class Lepidosauria; order Squamata; family Phrynosomatidae; genus Urosaurus; species Urosaurus nigricauda. The sequence goes on from JAOEGL010000003.1 coordinate 63,186,321, forward strand.
GATGCCAGCAACCATATTCAGTTATATCCTCAGACCTATATAAGGCCAGGCCAACCACTAGGTAGTCTTGCAAGACAACGAAGCCCTGCGATACCTCCCAAGAATTGGGGCAAAAGTTTGTCCCTCCAGCTCTCCCAGCAAGTCTCACAAGACCATCTGGCCTCACAGAGAGTTTAAACAGCATGGAGCTGGTTCTCCAGGGGCCAGCTGCAACATGGCATCCCTCCTTAGCAGTGGGGTGAGTCTTTAACTTCTATAGTATGTGAGTAGCTCTGTGTGACCACGCACATTCTTTTATCAGGGGCTTCAGATGCATAGAGAATTATACTTATGTTCATTCAGATCTTGCCATTCTACCAGAGGGTAAAGAAGTGGACTATTGGTTGGAGAACCAGTATATGTAACCAGTACAGTCAGCCTGCCCCATATGCAGGCTTCCCATATGCAGACTTGAGGTCACGCAAATGGGAAGACCCATTTAGATGAATGGTGCACACACCCATAGTACATGCCACACCACACATGGAAGCACACACCATTCATCTAAATGGAACTAGAGCATGCATGGAATTTGCTTTACACCAGGAGGTCCAGAACAGATCCCCTGCATAAACCAAAAGTCCACTGTAAATGTAGCCAGAACCAATATATGTAAAAGAGTTTCTGTAACATGGATCAAACATTGATCAGAATGGGGACTGGAATCAAGAGATCAGAAAAAGACTAGGAATGGGGAGGGCAGCTGTGAAAGAACAAGAAAAGATCCTAAAGTGCAAAGATAAACAACTAAGCATGAAAATTAGGATCATGCAAGCCATTGTATTCCCCATCGCCATATACGGATGCGAGAGCTGGACAGTGAGGAAAGTGGAGGAAAATCAGTTCATTTGAAATGTGCTGCTGAAAAAGAGTGCTGAGGATACCATGGGAAACTAAAAAGACAAACAAATGGGTCCTTGGACAGATCAAGCCTGAAATCTCCCTGGAAGCCAAGATATTAAAGTTGAGGTTGTCCTACTTTAGCCATATCATGAGAAGGCTCAACTCATTAGAAAAGACAATGATGCTGGGGAAGGTAGAGGGCAGTAAAGAAGACCACACACTAGATGAATAGACTCTATTAAGATTGCACTCAGTTTCAAGAATTCTTCAGTTTGACTTGGGGGTCTGTAGTAGACTCTCAAAATAACATCCCTGTTGTTTCCTTCCTCTTTCATTTTTATCCAAATGCTCTGCATCTGGCTTCCAGAATATAAGTCCTGGATCTTTTCCCAGGTGACATATAATGCTATTCCTCTTCTTTTTTTGTTTGGTCTGTTTCTCTTAAAAAGGTTTTACCCCTCTGTTATTACATTCTAATCATGATACTCAACCCACCAGGTTTCAGTGATGTCTATTATATCATATTTGTTTTGTTGTGCTAGGAGTTCAAGTTCATCCCCTTTATTTCCCATGCTCTGTGCATTAGTGTAGAGACATCTAAGACTGTGAGTCCTCCCTACTTTCTGCCTGTATAAGTTTTTTTGCCTCTGTGATTCTATGATTCTAAGAAGGCCATGGGTATGAATTTGCAAGACCTAAGCAGAACAGTGGAGGATAGGGAGCATTGCAGATGTCAGGGTCGCCATGAGGTGACCATATACTGGTTGATTGATTCAAAAGTGGTTAACAACAACAACAAATATGTGGTCCCATCCCAGTTTCATCCCTAACACAGCCTTCCAAGCAGCTAAGAGCTTGTGCACAATTATAACAGTTTGATATCACTTTAACTGCTATGGTTACACCTCCCCATAGCTCTCTGTCAGAAAACTCTATATATCTCATGAAACCACAGATCCCAGAAATCCATGAGATGGAGGCTTAGCAATTAAAAGTTATATCAAGCTGCTATAATTATGTAATGTGGAAAGGTTTCTGGTGTTTACTGTCACATGTTTAGAATCTCATGAGGAGGGAGAGAGGGGCATTCCCATTATCCAGCCTAGTCTTCTTTCATTTGTTGGAATGGAAGGCTTGCAAATTGGAAAGGGAATCTATACAGGTATAATTCTGATTGTATATAGCAAAGAAGAGGAAGCCAAGTGAGCAATGTCATGGTAGAAAGATCAGCAAAGCTCTTTGGCAGGAAATCCCCATTTATAAGGTTTCGAAGTCTATTGCTTTTAGAGTCTATTTTTATATCTGCTGTTTTTAGCTACTTAGAATAGCTTTGGTTTCAGTCTCATATGAGTACTTTACTTCCAAAAATCTTTGAAGTGTATCTAGGTTTGTCTTGAGTCTATTATGAAAAGTACTACTTTGTGTCAGAAAATGAAGAAATCAGGGATCCTTTGGGTCCTGAGGTTATTTTGTTTGGGAATGAATCATATATCAGTTCAGGCCTTTGAAGATGGTCTTACAAAAGATTCATAGACTCATAGAGTTGGAAGAGACCCCAGGGGCAATTCAGTCCAACCACCTGCCACGCAGGAACTTACAATCAAAGCATCCCTGACAGGTGGCCACCCAGCCTCTGCTTATAGACCTCCAAAGAACGAGATTCCACCACTATCCGAGGGAGTGTGTTCCACTGTCGAACAGCTCTTACTGTCAGGAAGTTCTTCCTAATATTGAGGTGGAATCTCTTTTCCTGGAGCTTGCATCCATTGCTCCATGTTGTAGTCTCTAGAGCAGCAGAAAACAAGCTTGCTCCATCCAAAGGTCTACAGATTGACTACACCTCACAAAGACCAGAAAGAATGTCTTTGGAAAAAAGTGTGGCTTTAAACTTTATCTTGGGAGATAATATCTTAAACATTTGTCCAAAAGCAAGCTCGAAACACATGGATGTGGATTCTAGAGGAGAAGCTGAGGGATTGAAAGGGACCCATATTAACACTTGTAGTAGAATAAAAGATGAGACCAAACAATGCTTTGGATATATCATTGCACAGTTTGGGAAACAAACAAGATGAGCTTGAGTCTTAGGACCCTATCTCATGGGATTAAAACCCCAGTTTACCTTTCCCGAATTCAGTCCTAAATTTGACTTCTAAAAATGGCAACCAAAGCAGTTTACATGACCCAGGCTGCACCTGGGATGGACCCAGATGATGATTTGCCAGCGATTTTTTTGTGATAACACCCAGCTTCCTCCTGAATTAGGAAAGGTAAACTGCGGTTTTAATCCCATGCTATAGGGTCTTCAGTGGGAAAAAAAAAGGTAAATATGATTTTACAGCTATAACAGAGACTTGGTGGGATGACTCCATGACTACAATATAAGAATGGAAGGATACAATCTGTTCAAAGAGAATAGATGAGGAAGAAAAGGAAGAGAACTAGTATTATAAGTCAAAGAAAAATTCCCTTGTACAGAAATCCATGCAAGTGAAAAGACTGGACCACTGTGTAAAACTAAATGGCGAAATCAACAACAAACAACAACAACACTGTGCTAGGATTTTATTACAAGCCACCAAATATGAGGTGGTGGATGATGCTTTTCTGAGATAAAACTCAGAAATCTACACAAAGCAAAAACTGGTAGCTATGGGGGAACTTTAATTATCCTGATATCTGCTGGGAGACTAGCTCTGGTAAGCATTAGTCCTCCACATGTTCCTCATTAGGAGGAGGTCTCAAGTGGAGTTCTGCAGGGGTCTGTGCTGGGGCTGACATTCTTCAATAATTTTATCAATGATTTAGATGATGGAGTGGAAGGAATCCTTATCAGATTTGCAGATGATACAAATCTGTAGGTGTAGATAACACATTAAAAGATTTGAACAGGATTCAAAAGTATCTTGATAAACTAGAAAACTGATTTGGAATTAATATTATTATTAACCTTTATTTATATAGCACTGTAAATTTACACAGAGACAAATGAAAACTATTATTATTCTCCATTAAGGTCACATAAACCAAATGCACAGGTTTCGTATAGGTGATAATTTGCTCAGCGGTACTACATTTAAAAGGATCTTGGGATTATTGTTCTCCATCAGTTGAACATGAGCCAGCAGTGTAATGCTGTGGCAAAGAAGGCAAATGCTTTCTTAGCCTGTATCAATAGAAGCATAGTTTTCAAGCCAAGGGAATTAATAGCCCCACAATATTGTGCGCTGGTCAGGCCTCATCTTTAGTACATTTAATTCTTTGTCTCTCATTATATGATGGTGTAGAGAGTCACTGGCAGAGTGCAATTTTCCCCACAGCCAATCAGAGTTAGGCTGTCTGCAAGGGTGGGGGCCTTCCTAAGGAGTGACTATAAAAAGGGAGGAGCCATTGAAAGGAGTATGAGTGTGTCATGTACTATTAGAAGTACAGAGGTTTCAGTATAAAGCCTTAACAGAATTCAGATTTCCGTGTAAGAAATAGACAGTTAAGATGAGAGAAGTTTAGTGAAATATATGAGTGTGTCATGTTAATTGTGAATAGAACCAGACTTTCATAGGATTCATAGTCTAAATGAAGGGGTGTGTTCAGAACTTGTGTTTAGAGAAATAAAACACAGGTTCAGGTGGAAAAAAAGTCAGTGGGGGAACTGGAACAAAGACAGTTTGTAACAAGTGAAGTGCTGTATACAATGTAATCACACAATTTGAGAGCCAACTGTTAAAATATACTAACTTAACAGAATTTATATTTCTTCTTGTTTACAGAGGAGTGACTTGAGGTAATTTATAACTAAAACCATTAAAACACTGTATCAAAATATTAAAACACTTAATAGATAAGAATACTGTGAGCCCATCTCTTAGTCACTTATTAAGTGAGTGGAGTCGGAAAGGAATTGGGACCAAGGATTATTTGGGGGGGGGGGGGGCTCCAACTATATTTTAAGGAAAAAAGAACTCTGTGGACCTAGAGGTCACAGCTGAATATTAGACAAGTTGGAGCAAGTTTATAGAAGGTCAACAAGGGTGATAAGAAAACATGGAGAACAAAATATATGAGAAGTTGAAGGAGCTGGGCATGTTCAGCTTGGTGATCAGAAGACTGAGGGTAACATGCTCACACTCTTTGAATACCTCAAAGGCTGCCACAAAGAGCAGGAAGCAAACTTGTTCTATGCTGCCTCAGAGGTTAGAAATAGGTCTAATGGTTTCACATAATAGAAGAGTAGATTTCGATTGAACATTAGAAGGAACTTCTTGACAGCAAGAGTGGTAGAGTCTCCATCTCTGGATGTTTTCAGAAAGAGGCTGGATGATTTAGTTGGGGATGATAAGTGGGGATGATTTAGTTGGACAACTTGTATTGAGCAGTGGGTTGGAACCCCATAGAGCCCCTTCCAGTTATTTGATTCTATTATTCTCCCCACTGTGAAAAAGTCTCCAAAAATCACAGTTTTCAAAACACATTCACAATTTGGGATTTTTCTATGGAAAATTTTCACCTGGTTGTTTTGCACAGAAAAGGGCATTTTCTGAACAGGAAACAATTTTGTGCACAAAAAATAATATTTCTGCACTTACATTCACAATTTGTGCAGAACAAGTTACCAATTACAGTATTTTCATCATTGAAAACAGCCTTTTCTGCATGGAATATTTCTGAAGTGAAATATTATTTTCTGCACACAAAATTATACACACTAAACAAAATGCTGATTTCTGACCAAAAAACCCTAAGTGTGAATAAATTCTTAATTGCAAGGTTTCTTATCAGTCAAATTAAGAATACATTACCAAATTGCTATGGATGAAAGTTTGGGGAAAAGGAAAATATTGGAATGAACATCTGTCACTAGGCTTGAAGCAATCATAAATAGATGGTATTAACATAACATGACTGCTACTAAAAGATTTTACAGCTAAGATAAAGTCCACATTATATGGTCTCTGACTCTAACCAATTTATCCTACCAGCTCATTCTTTTATAAATAAAATAATAAAATAAAACTTTTATTTGTATCCATCTTTTTGTAAAAACAATCAAAGTGGTGAACAACATTTAAAATCATACAATTATATACATAGTATCACCCCTTAATAAAGAATTAAACAAGTTAAGATTAAAATATAAGTAAACAGTAAAATCTAATAATGGTGGGCAGAGTCATAACATCAACCAAGGTATCCCTGGTGTGTGGGGGTGATTGTTGTATGGCCAAGTACTTTATTCCAGAAAGGCCTGCTGGAAGAGAGCCATTTTGACAGCTTTCTCAAAAGTGTCTAAATTGGTAATTTGATGGATCTCATCCAGCAGGCCATTTCACAGACTGGGAGCACTTGTGGAAAAAGTCCTCTGGAAGGTAGCAACCCACCTAGTTTTTAAGGGTTGCAATAGATTCCTCCCAGAGGACCTGAGTGTATGGGGCGGATTATATGGAAGTAGACGAACTCTTAAATTCTTTCACCACTCTCTAAGACTAGCATGGTGGTACAGTTTTCATGTACCTAACTCCTGATGGCTCTCTACTTGTCTTTACTGGGCATTCAGGAATATGAGAATCTACCAAGACCCTACATGCCTGTGCATAATGTGGTTTGCTAAATGGCATGGTTTTCTGCATGTATATGTTGCACTGGAAACAAGAATCTGGCTTTTTTGATGTCTCCCTTCTGTTCTATTTTCCTCTCACGAAATCTTGTTGGGTATCCCTGAACACATGAAATTCAATTCTACCTTTCCATTTTATCCATTGATCCTGTTGTTCAAAGCACATATTTCTTTTGCTCCACTGCCTTATTTTTCAGCATTGAACTGTATTTCTGAAGACAGAACTTATAAATTTATTGAGAATTACAATTATGTGGCTTGCCTTGTTCACATGTGGGGAAAAAGTAAGGAAAGAAAGAGAGAACAAACTGCAAGGTATTTCTTTAATACATTCATTATAGAAATCATACTTGTATTGCTCATTTGGACTGACAGATAAATAGGTTTGTCTACAAAACACTTCTCTGTGAAAACTCAAATGGATAATCCACAGTTATACCAACATAATTACAGCATGCAACTCGGTACAAAGAATATGATTATGAAACAAATGAGTTCGTTCAAAAGCAATTCAATACACTTACGTCCATCTACAAAATTATAGCCCCGCATAGTATTTAGACTACATTATGCAACCAACTATCTTCAGATGTGCATAGAATCTCATCAGCTCTATTCATTAAGCATCCAACATAATTAGGACTGGACATTCTTTACTGGAGACAAGGCATATTTCCATACAGCTTTATGCATATACGAAGTATGCTCTTTCATGAGTTACACTGCATGAAGAAGGTCTTTCTTTGATTGCCATGATGCAATACCAAGCAGTTTATTGTATTTACTTTGGTGACGCCTCCAAAATTACTGAATGATGGGTCGTGCAACCCTTTCCACTTATTAAAATAGAAAAGATTTCAAGCATAAGGGGAAATTGTTTAATCGTATTGAATAACAGGAAACTAACTGCATTGTAAGCAAGAATGAGTCAAAAACAGGACATAGATAGAGACAAATTGTCAAACTGAAATCAGACAGATGGCAGTGGAATGCACCCAAAATTCCACTGGCACATTGGAAGGGGGAACAGTCACAAGAGCTGAACTTTTGTTACCTATAACTTCATTAAGATCACCATAATATTAACCTTCACACCCATGGGAGGCATAAGTAAAGATTCAATGACCATACAATGTGTGTAAAAAAGTCAGAGGGTCATGTGAAGGATAAAAACATGTTATAGGTAGAGTGGAAAGTTGTACCAGGTGAACAGGACCAAGCAAACTGGTTGGTCCACTTGTATGTGCTATGAGCCAAACTATACTTTAAAAGTGCCTGAAAAATATGAAAACCACCTAGGTGTCTTTGTTTTTGTCTTCTGTCTTTTGTCTAAAAATAAACTCTGAGCTCTGTTCTTTGTTCAGTTCTTGTTTGTAACTGTGGGCTAGGACAGAGCTCCACACATAGCATGCCAGACAGTGAAAATGAATAGGTCAGGTTCAACTAGAATTGTTGTCTTGAACAACTAGTTTTCTGTTCAGGCAGGCATTCTTTTTGAAATATATATGGAGGGATATTTACATATACAAGTCCAAACAGGTTTGCCACCTTATTTTTTGACTAAGATAACCAGGCCTTGGTTTAGCTTGGCAGGATTTAGTAAAATGAAATAGGCAGAAGGAAATAAATATATTATTAGAATTAAGAAACAAGTGCATATATACATATGGCTTTTACATCTTTCCATTATTAAAAGCATTTCTCTTTCCTTTCTATAAGAAATAATTGCCAATATATGGATAGATATTTAAATAAAGAATTATTAGTTAAATATGCCAACATTATATGAAATTTATAGCCACATTGATATAGCTTCACATTATTTACAGAATCTTATTGATTTTGTCAGTTCCTAAAAGGCCTTTGGAAAGCACAGTAATGGAAAGGGTAGTTACTTTTTCCTGTAGATCAATCAGTGTGAATTTCATGGATGGTATAAAGTGGACAAATTTACAGAGCTCAGCAAATTATTCTGGCTTTGCTTTCTGTAGCAGCCAGCCACTTAGTACTAGTTACCTACTTTCCGGAAAAGCTAGTAAGAAGAAGCGAACAATCAAGCACAATCTTTGGCAGCACATATACATGTTTCAGCTGCTTTAATTTCTGCTGATTATACACTATGGAACATGTCTCTAATGAAATATTCTCATCTAGAATTGCACTGTAAAATGCTCCTTTCACCATTAAATCAGATGCCCAGTCATCCTAGTAGCTAAGGCTTTGCTGCTTGGGTAAATTATCCATATTTGTATGAAATTTGTGTGTGTCATTGTCCTCTCTTATCATTTAAAAGAATTTTTGTAAATACTTTGGACTGAGTCCAAAGGTTCATGTCCTCCTATTACAGGAGTTTTTATCAGCTAGGAAGATATTATGCTACTGAGAGAAAGACTCCCTGCTTCAGATGAATCCTCTTCCATTGGAGGAGGAGAACCATTAGATCCAACAAACTGGACTAAATCCTATTGGTTAATCTCAACTAAAGTAGAATCATTTAATCAATTGTTTAAATTCCGAGTCAGCACATAATTAAATCCCATTAATTCAATAGGTCTACTCTAGTTGGCAGTGACAATAGGATTTGAGTGTCATGTATTAGACTCAAACATTTAGTTTAGTTTTGTTTTCAAAGAAAGGTAAAGTTACAGTGGGCCCTCCTTATCTGCAGATTTGAGCATTTGTGGATGGCAAGCCCAGGGGGGGGGGCAGGGGGAGAGGAAGAAGGCACGGCACCATGAGCGGTGCAGAACAGCAGAAGAGAGAAGGAGGAAGAGGAAGAAGAGGCAAAAGTAGAAGTGGTAGTGGGAAAAGAAAGAGGAGGGAGGGAGGGAGGGAGGAAGAATTGGCAGCAGAGAGGAGGAAAAGGAAGAGAGGGAGGAGGACAAGACCGGCACCCTGGGGACATAGCCCAGAGAAGGGGCTTCTACCTTGTCTCCTCCTCCCCCTCCTCCTCCTCCTCCTCCTCCTCCTCCTCCTCCTCCTGTCACTTGGTTGCCTGTCAAAGCCTGGAGGGCAGGTAGCAGAGCAGTGGAGCCTCAGCGGGGATGGAGCTGAAATGGATTTTGAAGTAATCTAGCCAGGCCCCAGAGCACGCCTCCCAGGAATGGGCACTCTGGAGCACCACCCTCGGATCTTCCTTAATCCAGGTCTTCCTTCCAGCCAAGGGATACCCAGGGTGGCTGCCTCCATCAGGGCTGGATGAGCCCCTCCAACTGCCCCAGTGGTCACATGCTCATGCAGGCCTGATGAGGATGGCAGGAACTGTGGGCCTTGAGCATCCCTTGGCTGGAAGGAAGGCCTTGGTAGAAGAAAGGTCCAAGGGTAGTGATCCGGAGTGCCTATTCCTGGGGCCTGGCTGGATGACCTCATGGTCCAATTCGGCTCCATCCCCACTGAGACTCCACCACTCTGCTTTCTGCTTTCCAGGCCTCACTACAGTTATGATACCTACTTTTGATATAAAATTTTGGGAGACATGTGGACTGTATCATGACCGCTGCTTGACCTATTACAAGGCCTTCCATAAGTCCCAAGTGAAGAGACCACATAGGCAGGCCCCGCTTGGAGTAATTGAGTTCATAGTAAGCAACTCTCCAGAGGAAGTAGGGAGTCGCCAGACCGGTTTTGCCTCTGCCCTCCGGAGTAAAGACAATAGCCTTGGCTTCACATTTGATGAGCCAGTGATTGACTTAATGACTCAGCCATTAAGTGGGCTTCCCCTCCGAATTGTGTCAAACCTAAGCACATTGTACACAGATTATTTGCTCTTGGCTTAAGAAAGCCCAGGCAATCAACACCTTTGTCTAGCACAAATGCATAGCCTCAGATATGTTCAGTACTATATAAGGCTCCCATTTTGAGTCGCTCCCTGATGCTATTCTCGGAGGACAGGCTGGTCCATGCCAGTTTGACTTATGCCTATAGCTCCAGCAGCCAATCTCCCCTCATTCCAGTGGTCGTGTCCATCATCATCATCCATCTCAATCTGGCTTCCAGGAGAAGACTTCTATGGTAGCTATTCCAGCGCTCTCTTTCTCTCAAACCTAACTCTCACTCTTACCCCTCCCTTTTCTCTAGCATTGAACAGGTGTGTGTGTGTGTGTGTGTGTGCCCCCTTGCTGCGTGATATTTATGCCCCCTAATAAACTGTGCATTTTATTGGACTTATTTGGACTAGTGTCACTTCTCTTGGGGTTTGTCGGCAGACCTCTGGTAGACAATATCAGGACCTGATCTTGGCATAAGACTGTTAGGATCTTCCTCTCTGCATATTTGAGCTAATTATAATTCCCCTAAGAAAGAGGATTCCTAACACCACAGAGCAACAGAAGGATGAAGAGTTGGAGGAGGAGTAGAGGAAGGCAAAATAGGCTTCAGGTGGCTGGGGCAGCAAAGTGCCACTGTCCCCAACGGTTGTGCAGCTATGTGGCCACGCCACCATTGAGGTCAATGGGACTTGAGTATACATGGCTTTTGGCATCCGTGGGAGGATCTGGTACGGATCCTCCACATATTTCGAGGAACTACTGTATGTCCTACAATTAATGGTTGTAATGTGGTTTGGTGAATTGAAGTAATCAAGTGCAATGCAGGTGATATAACTTTAGGACTGAGTCATCTCCAGACTGAAAATATTGAGAAATGTTGTTCCTAGTTAATAAATGGATATACAATCACATAAAGGAACTCAAGGTTTGTCAAGTATAATGCATTGATTTCCTTGAATATTCTTAAAATAGCCAATTATCTGATTTAAGCATGCCAGACTATGTTCTAATAAAGCAGGGATGAGAAATATATGGTTCTCTAGATTTTGTTGATGTGCAAATCCTAGCAGTCCAAGCCAGCATTGCCAGTGAAAGGGAATGCTGGGTGTTGCAGTCCAACACACCTGCAGGGCTACATGATTATTACCACTGTATGCTGTCTCCACTGTTAGGGGAAAAGTACTCTCAGACATTTAAGACACAGGATGTGACTTCAAGAACTAAAACAGAGGGCATCTTGTTCTGAGAGAATATCTCAGGAAATCAAGTAGTATAATCAGAACAGCAGTATGTTACATCTTCATTTTACAAAGTTTTTAAAAGGTGTTTGAAGGACTATACTATTTCAGAGTGGGATTCTTGGAGCTGCTGCTAGCTATGGTAGTTTTTATTCTCCCATTCATAGCGAATATTTATATTAACTTATTTTAATGCATATCTACATGAATCTCATAAGAACAGGTTCCTAAGAGAAGCCTTTATTTTAATTCAAATGAAGGGCTTCTCAGTTCTCCATCAGTACATCTGAGAAATAACAAATGTGAAAGGTAAAAAAGTGAAATTAAGCATATTTCTAAAATTAAGCTGAAAGGAATTAAAACATGAGCTTCTGCATTATGCCTTCCAACTTTCCAAAAAAGAATAAGCTTATAAATTGCATAGTATCTGTGAGCAAACCCAGGCTATTAGCATTATAAGGAGCAATTTGTGAGAAGGTAGAATCTCTTAGAAACAGAACCAGCTCAAATAATTGCAACAATAATAGAATGAAGCACATGCTACTCCCCCCTCCCCACCTCTCCCACTAAGCTATGCTACACAGTTAAAGTGAATATCAGTTATGATAGTTCATTTTTGAGGGAAATTTTAACTTCCAAGGAACGGCAGAATGGATGCATGGTATTCATTCAAGGGCTCAAAGAGTGGCACTTTAGGCAACATATTCTTAAAAAGGCATATATCTAAATAGGATAATTAACATGCAAATGTAGCTTTTATTCTGCACCTGGATCTTCAAAAACATTATTTCTTATTTCATATTGGTGGGCCAAAGGAATCTTTCCACAAATGCTTTTTTCATAAAATAGAAGGCAATAATTATTTACTCATGAGAGCAGACTATATAACCCAATACAAAATGTTTTCATTTAAGATGACAGCACCTGCTTCTCAAGAAGTCACTACTTTTTCTTAATTTGATAGGCTGATGGAAAACATGTAATACTGTAAACACCAAGTGACAAAATCAAAGTTTATAATCTTCCTTGTAAAGCAGGCATGGGTAAAATGTAGCCATTTATCTAGAAGTGTAGATAGGTTCAAATGTCAAAAGAAAAAGGGCAGGCAAAATAAGAAAGAATATGTGAATACAGCAAATATAAGAATTCTTTGTGTGATTGATTTTTATTGTCTCACTCTCTGCAATTTTCAGGACAAATTTCAGGACAAAATTTCATTTTGTGAGCAGAATTCTGATGGAATAGCCAATGTACCCATTTTCAGTTCCTGAGTAATTACATGGCTGCCTTTACTTTTCCAGTCTTCAGACTCTCTGGAACCCCACCTTCCAAATAAAGGGAATGTGCATTGGTTTCCCCAAAAGCCTCCAGGAGAAGAAATTTACCATTTAAAATAATTTAATATTAATTAATTTTATTAATAATAATAATAAAAAATCTTTCTATCATTTTCTCTCCAAAATCACAAGTGAACTTCTAGCCTACTTTCATTTTGAGTCTCCCCCCCATGGGACATCTCATGGAATCACACAATAGCCCAAAATATTCACTTTTACCCTGGCATAAATACCAGTTCTCATTGCTGCTAAACTGTGATGTTCACCATGATATCTTGTACCCATGAACTCCAAAGCAGGAATCAGTTAGTTCCTCATATACATTGTGCTCCCATTATATTGCAAACATTGTCTAAAAAAACCAAAACAAAACACTAGGCCTTTTACCTATCCTCTGAATCTAATAATCTTATTTAAACTGATTACAAGCAATGCATTCAAAGAAGTGGGTTTATATGTGTAAAAGCTCATGCTAAAATAAAAACCAGTTAATCTTAAAGTTGCTGGCACATTTCTTTGTTTCTTTCCGTCCCTTCTTCCTTTTTATACTGCAAGAGACTAACATGGCTACTTCTTTGAAAATGCTACATAACAGAAAACTTCACCTGTATTAGGTTCATTGGACAACCAATGGGGCAGCTAACAGAAAGTCTGAGCTTGATTTCAGGACCATGGACAGGGGCCTACAGCTTTGTACAACATGTTACTTCAACACTCAGCTAAAGTAACTGTTAGAGTTGTATAGGCAAAGCCAAAGACTTCTACTGGAAGGCCAAATGCTTTTTTGTATTGTTAAAGGACTAATTCTCTTTTCTTTAATTTCTGGCTTTTTCTGGAGGTGAATTTCAGATGAGTTGGTTGGGAAATGCTTATCAGGGTTTCCATCCCAGTGAAAGAGTCTAGATTTCACTCCTTGGAGCCATACAGAGTCCCAGAACGCTTCTTCCTCCAAGCAAACAAAAGAGAATATAAATTTTATACATGGCTTTTTAAAGAAGAAAAACAAAACAAAAACAAACAGCTTCATTTATATACCGCTTCATACTGCCTAAGCAGTGTAGCGGTTTACAATTGTAAACTCCTGCCCCCAACAATCTGAGTATTCACTTTTAGCGACCTCGGAAGGATGCAAGCCTGAGTCAAGATTGAGCCCTTTTACTGGTATTGAACTCGCACCCTTATGGTTTTAAGTGAGTGGCTGAAGTACAGGCATTTAACCACTGCACCACCAGAGCTCCTGGTGAAAACACAACAGATTATCATAGATGTTATAATACCAGTTTTGCTTTAGAAACTTTAATGTCAAGAGAAATGGACGTATTCTTACTAAATGGTTTTGTAATGCTAAGCTGCAATTAATTAATTAATATTTCTATTCCACCTTTTTTCCAGTTTTGGAAAACATGTAAGACTCATATAATTGTTCTCTCTCCTTTTCTTCTTCTTCCAAATACTGGCATTGAAATCCATCTGCATGCCCCCATTTTATTTTATGGGATTCTGTTTGTAGGAAGAGGTGGGACCCTATCAGTAGAAACTGATGTCCCAGGCCATAATTCTATCCTGGATAAATAACTGCAGAGCCATGTCTATTGTTGGAAACAGATTTGGGGATAGTGATATTTGCCATGAAGCAAAAGACCACAAAATTCAAAATCCTCAATAGAATGATACCTTTATTGGCCAACCAAAATGTACAAAATATATCATACAAGCTTTGAAGCACCATTGGCTTCTCCACCAAACAAAATAAATTTAAATAACTCATGCAGGAGAAGAAAGGTGACAATGGTAGCATCACAAGCCTATATTTTGTGTCAGGTGTTGTTTCTGTTGCAGTTCATTTGTTCTGGATCCCAATGCAGACAAAGGCCACTCCCCTTCTTATCACTTGGGGACTAGAGACAAAGGGCAATGCCTACAGTTAACCTAAATGTTTTTCCAAATGTAACAGTACAGAGACTTCTTGAGAAATTCAGTGTTTTCTGCCTAAGAAAAGAGCAGTTAGCTTCACACAAGACTGGGACAACCTGGATCTCAAAGGAAGTTACATTTCTGTTGCTCATTATTTGATGGTCTTCCATTCTGCACTCTGTTCACAGCACAGAAAGGAGTTTCCCCAGGTAAGTCTTTGCAGAAGCTTCACAAGTCTAGCTCCCCTTGCTCAAAAAATCTACAAGCAACTTCCACCATAGCTCATTGGGGAAACTAAATCATAAGGCTACTCTTATGAACAGGGCAGCCAGGTTGGTTTCTGATAAAGCCAGAAGTGATCATATAACACCTATTTTAAAATCGCTCCATTGGCTGCCCATTAGTTTCCAGGCACAGTACAAGGTGTTGGTTATGACCTTTAAAGATCTAAATGGTTTGGGTCAATATATTTGGGACTGCCTCCTTCTGTATAATTCACTCTGCACACTCAGGTACTCTGGAAAGAACCTATTGCAGCCTATGAAACTAGGCTGTGTGCAACAACCCAGAGGACTTTTTCTGCACTTCTCCCAGATGATGGAACGGCCTGCTGGAGGAGATCCATCACATTACTAGCTTAAACAGCTTTAAAAAGCTGTTAAGAAGGATCTCTTCTGGCAGGCCTTTCCCAAATAGATAACCGGCCACCAAATATCAGAACCTGTTTCCTCTCTGAATCTGCTATAGCCACTTGTTTGATTGTTTATTTTAAGGTATGTTTTAAACTGTGAATTGTTTTATTGTTATTTTAGGGGGGTGTGCCGGATACTGGAATTTGGGATTGTACTGTTTTAACTTATAAGTCATGGTCTTGGACAGAGGGGTGGGATAAAATTTGTATTTATTTATTATTATTACTGGTTTAGTCATTAGCATTTCACAAAGTGTTCTTCTCCCCACCTTTTCATTTATATTTCTCCACCCCATTTCTCCTTAGCTCTCTTCCTCCATCAACTCAGACCATAAAGAGGCATGGCAGGGACAGTGTGCGGCCTGATAAGGAACCTCTGCCAACATCTCTGCTTCAGAGCTTGCCCCTAGGCTTTTGTTGATGGCTTTATCCTCTCCCACATAAAATGACAGTGGTGTCAGATGTTCAGGAGACTGCATTCTTGTCCAGGCCTCCTCTTTACCTGTGCCTGGGATGCCTGGACATTCTTCTGCCTCTCTGCCTTTTGAGTTGTCATCTCTTCTCCATCAATTCCCACCCATTCCTCCTCACCTATCATCTCTTCCTTCTGCATCCAATCTTCCCTCCACATTGCCATCTTGTCTCCTTTTATCCCTCTGCTTGTTACCTCACTGAGACCTCCCTTGCCACTCCCCATCTCACAGAGGTTCTGTGCTGCAGGAGACATACAGCATTCAGCATCTTCTGCATTTGCCACTGCTGCCTTTGTGGTTCTATAGCCAGCCTTGCCATTGTTCTCTCTGTCCAGTGAATAAGTTCTAGACTGCCATCAGCATTCACTTCCCCCATTGCTGCTCAAGAATAAAGTAGTACTGGGAAAGAAAGGGAAAAAAATCCTTCCAGTGCAGCTGTCGTAACAAGAAAAATATCAGTTTTCCCCTTACAGTCCTCCATAGGCCATACAACACCACCAATACCCCCTTCCCTTGCAGTCTTTCTCAAAATAGTGACAGCAAGGGACAGTAGAGGGAAACCGAGTTATTTGATGGTAATACTAGATTTTGATGTGCTTGTATGTGGGGTGGGAGTGGAGATAGTTGAACATTCTTTAATGCATTTGGATGGCTGTGTGAGCGAATTGGGGGCAAACATTGACCCAAATCGTGCTGGATTATTTATAAAAAAAATTGGGATTTGTGACCCAAATCGTGCTGGATTATTTATAAAAAAAATTGGGATTTGTGGCACTTTTTGGACTTGGCATGTGGTCCATGGACCACAGTTTGACCATACCTGATTTATGCCTAAATCTAATTGTTTGAACCAACAAGAAGAAAGCCATTAAATGAAAGGTGCATGAGGTACAGCAAGTTAACATTTTGGTAAATTGCATTGTTTCAATGGGTCTGCTCCAGCTGGGACCAATAACTGAGTGCACATTCTATATTGCTACTGCCTATAGCTGTTTGATTTTAAGGATGTTAATGATGCCATATTTTCAGCTCAGATCCAAAACATGTTAGAGGGGAATAGGTAAAATATGTATAGCAAAATATGTGCTATTATTTATATCTATCTACCCACGGTAACTGCATTCTTTTTGGTGCGGTGCTTTGCAGCTATTGTTTTACAGGAGATTATTTTATTTGCAATAAACAGGACACTTGGGTAGAGTGAGTGAAAAATGGAGTAGACTGATACTAAATGATCATGCCTTCTTCAGTGTTCAGTCTTCAGTGAAGCTGGTCCTATTGATCTGAACACTGTCAAGTCAGCAGCTTCTCTCTCAGTCTGAAAGATGCTAGGAAGGAGATAAAATATAAGGGCTCCCATATCTAAGCATCTTCACTAATTCATCTTTTATTTTCTTTTTTGTCCATGGCTTCTGAAAATTAATTTCATGTGAAGTTATGTGAGTATATTAATATTTTAGATCTCATTATTCCCCCCTATTAGTACCTGTATGTAACATAACAGCTTAATCGGTTGCCAAAGATGTGGTTGTTTTTAGTATATACCTGAAAGAAAAGAAAAAGGAATTAAAGTTTAATTACTAAATGCATTACAATCTGGGTATTAATTAAGTTGCTGCTACTCGTTGCAAAGAAAGCGTCAGCACTTTCTTTCTGTTCTTGCATTTTGCTGACTTCAGACAGTAATAGGCTTTCAGGCTCAGTATAAGCATGGCAATTTCTCCTAGCACCAGGCCAGGAAAAACAGCCAACAAATTCTGTCGATGTTAAAGACTAGGGCTCCTTACCAATTATGTTAAAAATCAAGCCTGCAATTGCTTCTTGACTATCCAGAAAGCAAAGTAAAGTGGTTTCTGTGGTACAGGTTTTAATTAAGGGTTTGGAACATCATACCTGATCCCTCAGAGGTCTGCAATCAGCTAGAGACTTATTTCTTTGGAGACAGTAAACAAGAACTAAGAGCTGGGTAGGCAAATTGCCCAGTGCCAATTCAAAAATGGCATCTGGGCAAGAACTTCTTGGCTGACTGACTTATATATTTGGGACAACTGGAAGACAGATGAATTTTAATGGCTGGCTAGTGAGTCCTTTTTCTTTTTCATCTTACTTGGCTTCTTCTCTTTCTCCTGTCTTTCTCTCTTTCTCTCTGTCTTATTAAGTCTTGGCTCCATTTTGGTCTAGGGCCAAAATACAGTCTAAAACTTTGCAATGCCTGAATCTGACACAAATGAAGGTAACCAGATTCATTTAAAATATCCAAGAAGAGAGTAGAAAGAATCCCTCCCACTTCTCTACTAGCACCCAGCATGAGATTAATGAAAAGCTCCCATAGTCACCTTGCCTCTCACTATCACTCATTACCAGAAAATGACATCTCCATTTAGAAGTCCATCAGACATTCAGACATCTGAGAGGTGGGGAGAGGGTCCAGTAGGAGCTGGTGGCTCTTATGTCATTGGGATGGTAAATTTGCTCCAGGTTTTAGATGGCTTTGATCTTTATGGGATCTCTCCAAGTGCTGAAATTTGGGGATAGGGTTTAACATCTTAGGCAGTGCTTTCATATTTACAACATGGCATGACATGGCTTCACTGTCTCATTGACATGGGAACAACCATCTACCACTGCCCCTAGAAAATTAGGACTTTAACTCAGGAAGCATACAAGTATACAAATATACAAGTAGAGATGGTTCTCCACTGCAGAAAAATGCAATGTGTGGCTGGCTAGTGGGGGTGAGGGATTGGCTTCAATAAGTATTATATAAAAACATAGCAGTGCTGTGGATACCATTCATATTCTGTTGCCACTATTATTAAACCTGTTTCATTTTAAGAAATGCATAAGAAAGGGTAAGCACTCTACAACACCCTGCTGGCCACTGTCCTGCTGCATCAAGTGTAGCACGCGGGAAAAAGAGTCAGGACAGCTCTCCAGAGTAGCTGCTGCCACCACCACTAAAAATTTCCTTCCAAAGTGAGGCACAAGGTATGTAACCACTCTTCAGAATTGGGCCTTGGCTTAACCACAGGACAGTGGCTGTCAAGGCTCTCTAAAGTGGCTGCAAGTCTGATGCCTCACTATGATGAATTCTTACAATGAAGTGTCTTAAGCAATCTGTGTCTGACACATTCTTACGGTCATTTTCCTGCTCTGGCAACACCATTCCTTACCAGCACTATTATCCAGAGAGCCTCACTCTCAGAAAGGACCACTCAGAGAAAGACATTAAAGGGGAGGGTTGCAATGGCAGTGGGTATAGGGAGGTGGTAGCATGGGTGAGGGTTATTAATGGTGGTGCATATCCTGCTTTTGCGCTACATCTGGGCAAAGAAGCTGCAACAGAAAGGATGAGAACAAGGGATTGTCCCTATTCTTACTCTGTGATTCTCTAACCATACATATCTATGGAAAAAAGAAATGAACCTACATAGCTTGGGTGGCCCTAGACAGATTGACATAACTGGATTAGGTGGTGGATACTGGAAGACAGGACTGGCAGTCCCACAGCTATACAGGTATACCTCAGTTAACAAAGTAGATGTGTTCCTGGGCATGACTTTTTAAAAGAAATTTTGGTACCAGAGACAGAAATAACATGGAAAGAATAGGCATAGGTTCTCTAGACACATCAAGAAGAGCAGTTGAACACGTTTCAGCACATTTTTGTATTGGAAACTAATTAATATGTTCAGGTCAAATCAAGCAATCGGGTCAAACAAAACTTGAAAACTTCTTCCAAAAGACCTCAGAGATCTATCTTTCTTTCTTTCTTTCTTTCTTTCTTTCTTTCTTTAGTCTCCATTTCCTTTATGATTTTCATTTTGGTTGATAAAGGCCTGGCCTGACCTATGGAGGGGCCACTGTTGCAGCAGGTTCTTTGGAGGCAGCACCTGCTCTTGGCTTCCCTCCATGTCATGGGAGGGGCCGGTGGGGGGCAGAGAGGGGCCATCTGAGGCTTGCAATGCTGGCTGGCATCACAAGACTGGGCTGGGGGACTGGCAGGCCTTTTAATGCCAGATGAATGTGGGTGCCACCATTCCAGCCCCTGGCAGCCCAGTGACCCATGACACCTGCCCCATGTTTATAGTTTGTGAGCTGCATCTCAGGCTTTGGCTGGTTGCCTTCAGAGGCTGGGAAGGAATTCTCCTATGTTATTGGAGCATGGGTTTTTCACTCTCCCTAGAGTTTGTGGAGAGCAGTGGTATCTGTTGATTGTATTACTGGATTGTGTTATATGGATTGTTCTCATGTTTTATTTGCCTTGGCTTGTATGTGCTGGTTGGGAGGAGGAGTGTTTTAGCTATGTTTGTTATTATTCCCTAGACATGGTAGGTTTGCAAGGCTTTGTTACAAATTATTTAGGATCTCACCATGATTAATTTATGGCACTGCTATGATGGATTTATGGCCCAGATTATGATTAATTATGATTAATATGATTGATGATAATTTATGACCCGCTTGGCTGATTTATGACTCTGTCACCGGAATGATTTATGCTTGATGGGATAAGCTATTGTATATACCCTTTCTATTAAAATTATGCCACCACATCATTGGTCAACCTGTTATGCTGTACATATCACCACCATGTAAGCATAAAAGTTGTGGCCAATTTTAACTCATTAAGTGGTGTCTGGTTCCTTCAATCCCACTGCAACTGGCAGATCCCTGACAGATGCAGAAAGGGCTTCTGAGTGGAGCAGCACCCCACCCACACTAGCAGTCACAGCCAATGTACAGCAGAGGCACCTTGGCTGATACTTTGGGGCATCTGGGGATGTACTTAGGACAGACAGTGAGATACTGCCTCACTGGGTGCTAACACCCTCCCTCCACCACAGTGACACCCCTGAAACAACAGCCCAATCTTTCCAGAGGACAAGGATGAAAAGGGGTGCTGAGTAGCCATACAGATTTTGTAAAAAGGACCCTCTTTGTAAGAGGCTTTCACTGAGATATGCCAGTACTTCCTGGCACTATTAGCTGTTTCCTCTTTTGGAGGATGAAACTATATGTGACATATACTCTATCCTGCACTCCCTTCTCAATTTTCTGCTCTTGGGTGTGATTGTCAGTGCTTGAGTTAAGATTCAACTGCTAGAGCAGTCCCTTTATGTAGGTGAAATGAAGAAGTGTGTCATTAACTCTTTCCTTTTCCCCCAAGCAATAGAAGTTCTTGGGCCAAGCCTGGAGCAAATATGAAAACAGTCAACAGGCCTTTGTTGGAGTTTGTTCTTCAGTTTGAAGAAAGATGCTAAGAATGTTTCCTCTGCTGCATCTCGCTAAGCCATTTTCTCCTTTCTCCTCTGACATATTTTTTGTAAGGCAATTAAATATAAGTGGCGACTGACAGGTCAAACTGGCAGAAACAAATTATTTATCTTGGAAGATGCATTTGCAAAATCAATATGAATCCATTCAAGAAAGGGGAGCAATTTAGAGAAATATCCACTCTTATCAGTTTAGTCCTGTCCATTTACTGAGAATACCATATGAAACAATAATGGGAAAAGCTGGGTACAACTAAATATTGGCACTAAAGAGCATGTCAGGCAGAATCATGATTGTTCAGTTATTATCAAACAAATGTCTTTTCCTTCAATTTAGCAATTTAACATTTTGTACCAAACTGTTTTGAGGAGAAATTTACACAAAACTGTCTTCAGGTAAAATCCTGTCATGAATGCATGATATTGGCTCCTTAACTTGGGATAAATGCCCTTGTCTTTAGAGATAGAGCGTCTTCTGGGATTTAGCAGAATGATTCAGGCAAATTGGTTGCTGCCTTTATACAGTGCAGTAAAGTGTTTTAAATTCACACTTGAGACTCTTAGAACTGTGAGATTAATGTCAGCTCTTTATATAAAAACTTTTAGCAGAGACTGAGTGTTCCCCAAAGAGCATGAAGAGTCTGGCCAATTCAACTCATTCTTGGGTTTGTATTCATCAATGACTAAACCAAATAACAACAAAACTCCCAAGTGCAATTTTACTCTGACCTTTTAAACTTTCTGTTCCTTAGCTTTCCAGATGCCTTTGGACAAAACTTACTCTCACACATGATGAAATTTATTAGATATATATTTGTCAGCATGACCCAACAATAATTTTGGTGTTCATGGTTTTATCAGTGGCCTGGTGTGATGTAACCATGCAAATCAGCTACATGTTCATTTCACATCACATGAGTAGCTATCATGTCAGGCCTGCTTAATATTTATTTATTTAAGAACAATTTTTGTGTGTTATGAAAAAAATAAAAAAGTTTACAATTAAAGCAGATGGGATTAAATGAACAGCTAAAACAATAAAAACAATGAAAACAACCCAAGGAAATTTAGGGATAAGTATAATCATATACACTATTAAGGCAAACTGAAAAAATGCCTGGTAATCAAATTTACCCAATAATTTCAAATTATAAAAGTGTTCTTTAGATAAGGATTTAGGGTTTTTTAAAAGAAAATCTTGCATTCATTTGCTATTTGCATTGTAGTTGCAATTTTGCTACATCAAGTAACGCTCCCCAAATGCCTGGCAGGTTGATGATAGCAATATCCTGTGATGTATTTAAGTCTTCTACTCCAAGTCTCAGGTCAAGTCTGAAGTCTCTAACTTCAGTTCTCAAGTTGAGTCTCAAGTCCTTGCAAGATTTACTAACTAGGGCTTTCCTAAAAATATTAATAATTTGAAATGTAAATCAAAGGTTCAACAGGAGTAGTTTGCACTTGATGTTTACTTACTAATTTCCCATTATGCTTTAATCTATATCCTCCCGTGTTTGGCTATATGTTGTCATATGCTGTTGCTCAGTCTAATAATAATAATAATAATACCACAAACAAAAAACCCACCCTGCAATAAACAATAAAGGATATGTTTGCTTCAGTGCCAGATTGCTTAGCTTTAGTGCTGACATCTTCACCAGCATGTCATTAGATAAAATGCTTTCTTCAGTCTACCACTACAGATCCCACTCTTTAACCTTGCTATTGCCTCCAATCTGCCACCTGAGACAATTGCTTCTTTCTGACTGATGATATGACTGATCTCTGAGTGAACAGTAATATAGAATCATTGGCAAAACCAACCAACCAACCAAACAAACCCACCTACCTGAATAGCACAGATTGATGTTGTACACAATCTTACTCATCTTCTCATAATGACTTCCAACATTACAAGTTGGCCATCTACTTTCCAGTGATGTAGGAATAAAGTCTGAAGTTAAAATGCTCATCCATGTTTGCAAGAAGACTCCATGTTTGTAAGAGAAGACATAGCAGACTATAGAAAGTAACTTGAGTAACTTCAACTTATGGCGACCCTATGAATAAGCTACCTCTGTCACCCTATCATTAGGTAGGGAATCATATTTGCCTTGTGTCCCTCCATCCAAATGTTGAATACCTTAAAAATATTGTGTTTTCTGTGATATATGCAATATTGTTTTCAACCATAATACCCAAATCCACCTCTTTTGTTATTCCCTTTATATTCTACTGCAGCTTATAATGTTATTAACATTATATTCTGTTGGAAGGAATAATTCATGTCATTAAAGGGGCTTAGAGGTCTTAGAGAGATGAAGTGGACTGGACAACGACTAGAGCGCAAATGGTGAAAGACTCGTCTCACCATAGGAAACAACTTGATACCTATCAGGAGGCCTTACGTGCAGCACAGAGACTCTTCTGTTCTGCATGTATTGCATCTGCAGTCTCATCCGGCAGAGCTGTTTAGGGTGGTGGGGGAATTGACGAAGGTTTTTCCAGTGCCAAACACCCTACTTGATCCAATAACAGCCACTTTGCAGATAAAATCTCTTGGATAAGAGCTGACTTGGACGCCAATGTTTTACCAGAATCCATAGATGAGGAGTCCAGCAACTCTGTTGCTTTCACTTTGCTGGATGAGTTTCAATCTGTGAGCACTGATGATGTGGACAAGATCCTTGGAAAAGTGAGGAAGATGACTTACCCCCTTGATCCTTGTCCATCTTGGCTGGTCGTCCGGGGAGGGACGCGATTCCTACGGGATGTGATTCCTACGGAATGTGATCAATGCTTCCTTCAGGGAAGGCAGCGTTCCATCTTGCTTGAAGGAGGCGGCAGTTAAGCCTCTCCTGAAAAAACCTTTCCTGGACCCCCTGGATAGGAACAATTACAGACCAGTCTCCTTGCTGCCTTTTTGAAAGCAAGGTGATTGAGAGGGCAGTTGCTTCCCAACTCCAAGCTGTCTTGGACAAAACTGATTATCTCGATCCATTTCAAACCGGCTTCAGGACAGGATATGGAGTTGAGACTGCCGTGGTTGCTCTGGCCGACAACCTCCTCTTGGGCATCGACAGGGGTGGTGTGACCCTGCTGGTGCTCTTGGATCTGTCAGTGGCTTTCGATACTATAGATCATTCCATCCTTCTGGGTCAGCTGAGGGAGTTAGGAATAGGAGGCACAGCGTTGAAGTGGTCCCGTTCCTTCCTCTTGGGCAGATCACAAAGGGTGAAGCTCAGGGACAGTTGCTCCTCCAAAATTGAGCTTAATTGTGGCATCCACCAGGGCGCCATCCTGTCCCCAATGCTATTCAATATCTATATGAAGCCTCTGAGTGAGATCATTCGGAGGCATGGAGTGCGGTGTCATCAGTACGCTGATGATACTCAAATATACTTCTTCATGACCAGACCTCAGATGATGTCTCTCCTCTTAATGACTGTCTTGGAGCGGTAACGGATTGGATGAGGAAAAACAGACTGAAGCTAAATTCAGACAAAAGAGAGGTACTGACAGTCACGGGACTGAAACCAGGTCTGGGAATACATCTGCCAGTCCTGGATGGAGTCACACTCTCCTCCAAGGACACTGTTCGCAGACTGGGGAATACTCCTAGATTCGTCACTTCACATGACTAATCAGGTGAATGCGACGGTCAAGAGTGCCTGTTATCAGCTCCGGCTGATAACAGCAAGCTGCACCCTTTCCTGGACACAAGGGATCTGGAGACTGCAGTACACACTCTGGTTACCTCACGTTTGGATTACTGGGATGCACTCTACATGGAGCTACCCTTGTGCATAACCCGGAAACTTCAACTAGTACAAAATATGGCAGCCAGGTTAGTTACGGGAACATCCAGGAGAGAACACATAACACCTGTGCTCAAATCTCTCCACTGGCTGCCAATTAGTTTCCAGGCACAGTACAAGGTGTTGGTTTTAACCTTTAAAGCCCTACATGGCTTGGGTATCTCATATCTCAGGGACCGCCTCTTCCCATATGTTCCCCCCCCATGCACTCTGGTCCTCTGGGAGGAACCTGCTACAGCCTATGAAAACTAGGCTGTCACAGACCTCTCAGAGGCCCTTTTCTGCGGCTGCTCCCAGACTATGGAATGACCTGCCAGACAAAATCTGTCTTATTTCTACCCTCGATAGGTTTTAAAAAGCTGTAAAGATGTATCTCTTCCGGCAAGCCTTCCCGGAATAACTTCCTGGCTTCAAAACCTTCCAGCTAAATTCCCTGGCTCAAGGGTCCCTTGTTGCCACTGCCTATGCTGCTTAATGCGTAATTTTTTTACTGTATTTTCCTGTTTAGACTGTTTTTAATTTGTACCAGTTTAATTTAATTTTAAGGGGAGGGAGGTTAAGGATTGGGTGAATGTTCTAACTGTTGTTTGTTTTTAATTCTGTTGTTCACTGCCCCGATTGCTTGCAGAGTGGTGGTTTAGAAATATTATTATTATTATTATTGTTGTTGTTGTTGTTGTTGTTGTTGTGTCATAGGATTGTTCAATGTATAAATCAATTAACAGTAGATCCATAAATAAAAAACCTAAAATGTTTACCTTGAGAGAGAGATGGGGGAGGGAATGGAGCCTTTCCCTCTTGAAGCAGATATGAGTGTTTCACAGTATCTCTTAATTTCTGCATATTTATTTACAATTCTTGTGCAACTTCATTTTCTTATAACAAATGGGCTTTTTTAGCCTTTGGCCTTTTATCCATGTGGCTGAAGATTACATACAACTGACTTAATTTTTCATGTGGTTATTATAGCACCATGTTTCAGGACCAGTTCTATTTACACCAAGATAAAGAGGGTTGCTTCAGGTGGGAGAAATGGAGTACCTTTCATGGATATCAGTTTCCCAGGAGTCATATTTTTAAACCTTTGTCCTGTTGAAATCAATGCTTTCCAAAAGAAAATAGTATATGATGTTGGGAACTGATGTCTGGATGGAAGAGTAAGTGTTGGCTCTAGCAATGTCAGGGGTTGGGCACATACCTTGGAAAAGTTACTGTTTGGATTGAAACTTCCAAAATCAATCAGTGGCTATGCTGGTTAGGAGATTCTGGGACATATAGTTCATAAAGTGAAATTTCAAAACTCTCAATGGGCTAATTTGGTGGCCTGCTTGAGCTGCACTGCCAAGTTTCATGTTTTTAAGTCCTGAGTGTATAATATATTGCTGGTTGTTTTCACCATTTGGTTGCAGTCTGCTGGATGGCAAGACAGAAAGGGGAAAAACCTAGCAGATCACTGGATTCGAGGAAAGAGGTCTAGAATCACACCACATTTTCTGTCCAGTAACCTGAGTCTGTTGTGTTAATATGCAGGAATAGAAGCATTCTTTGTTTGGGGGGGGGGGGACAAAAAAGTAGGGATTGAGTAAATTTGTCCATTGCAATTCCATCTGAATGCAGATGTCTGTCAAAGAAAAGGAAGAAGTAAGAGTTATAATTCACCTGGGCTCCAGTTACCCTCTCACTGACCCTGTTCAAAGTAATTACTTCTCTTAAAAACATCCTAGAGGGATCTGTTCAGCAGGCCGTGGCTGAAGTCTCTCCCACTCCTGCTATAAAACTGCTTTACAGAACAGTCTCTACTAACAAGATGGTTACATAGAAAAGGTGAATGATGAGGCCTGTTTCCTTTGGTTTGTTAGTAGAAATCATTGGTCATCAGTCAACACTCACCATTTACATCTTCTCATTGTCTTCCAACAGTCAAACCACTGGCTCTACTGGTTCTTGAGGCTGGTTCTGATATATCTATCGATCTATCTGGAGCAAACAGTGGCCAGGCATTTTACCTTGGAAGACCACAAGTCTCACTGATTTGTCCCCCTTTGGGTACTGAGTTGCTTTCTCTTTAAGTTATTTTGTTCAAAAGGGAAATTTCAGGATTCATAAACATAAGACCCTAACACCATATGGTCTTAACCTGGAGAATAATTCCACCATTCACTGATAAATATTGAAAACAGGGTGTTCTCAATTGTTATCCTGAACACAGCTTAGTTTCACTTTTTTTGCAACTGGGAAAGGCAGAAGCTGAAATGTTTTGCTCATTCTCATAATGAGACATGAACTTGGGACTCATTTAAGTGTCTCGTGCACTATAAGGCCTGGTACAGACTGGCACTTTGCACTGACCTGGGGCCAAAATTAGGGTTCTGTAGGGCTGGGCTTCCCCACACGCAGCATAGGAAGAACCCTCCAGAAGTGGGTTCTTTTTAGGCCTCATGGAGGCTACAGTGTTTGTCTGCTGTGGCTTCCATCCAGGGCAGAAAGGGGTAGCCAGAGGCCACCCCTTTTTGCCAACTTGTACAGGTCCTAACTCTCCTTAGATGCCAGATCTCTGGGTTTCAATTTTCCCCCCAGCTTGGCACCAACTATTCTTTGATAGCTGCACACCCACTATCTAATCATGTGCCCCAAATCGAAAAGACATTTTTTAATGTTGATAGCATTTTAATGTGTTTCTGAAATCACTTCTGACAGCTACTTGCAAGTCAGGCTCAATACAGTATTTCTTTTAATGGATGGTGTCCACAATGGTATTTATACACAATAGAGTGTATAAATACTTTATTAGTTACACAGTTTGTCAGTTTCTTTAGGTTTCTTTGTAACTGTTTCTTTATAGCTTTATATATGTTCCTTTACAGTAAGTTTTCCCAGAACCTTTATTAAACCTTCGTATCTTATCACCTTTCTAGTTATCTGTGACTCCACTAGTCACAAAACACAGTGCCTCCTGTAGAACACTACAACAATGTAATTAAGGACACTCTTCATCTGTTTCTAGGGTACCTAAAATTCCTTCTTATTACCCTCACAACAGCCTAACCTAAACTAAGTGGCACTCAGGACACACTAAACATCAACAACTCTTCTCTAACCTTCTCCTCCCTAGAATCATAGAATCATAGAATGATAGAGTTGGAAGAGACCACAAGGGCCATCCAGTCCAACCCCCTGCCATGCAGGAACTCCAAGTCAAAGCATCCCTGACAGATGGCCATCCAGCCTCTGCTTAAAGACCCCTAAGGAAGGAGACTCCACTACACTCCGAGGGAGTGTGTTCCACTGTCGAACAGCCCTTACTGTCAGGAAGTTCCTCCTAATGTTGAGGTAGAATCTCTTTTCCTGCAGTTTGCATCCATTGTTCCGTGTTCTAGTCTCTGCAGCAGCAGAAAACAAGCTTGCTCCCTCCTCAATATGACATCCCTTCAAATATTTGAACAGGGCGATCATATCACCTCTTAACCTTCTCTTCTCCAGGCTAAACATCCCAAGTTCCCTGAGGCGTTCTTCATAGGGCAAGGTTTCCAGACCCTTCACCATCTTAGTTGCCCTCCTTTGGACGTGCTCCAGTTTCTCCACATCTTTTTTGAAATGTGGTGCCCAGAACTGGACACAGTATTCCAGGTGGGGCCTGACCAAAGCAGAATAGAGTGGCACTATAACTTCCCTTGATCTAGAAACTATACTTCTATTGATGCAGCCTAAAATTGCATTGGCTTTTTTAGCTGCCGCATCACACTGTTGACTCATGTTCAGCTTATGGTCTACTTGGACTCCTAGATCCCTTTCACATGTGGTCTCATTCAGCCAGGTGTCCCCCATCCTATATCTGTGCATTTCATTTTTCCGCCCTAAGTGCAGAACCTTACATTTCTCCGCATTGAATTTCATTTTGTTAGCACTGGCCCAGCTTTCTAGTCTATTCAGGTCATTTTGAATTTTGATCCTGTCCTCTGGGGTATTAGCTACTCCTCCCAGTTTAGTGTCATCTGCAAATTTGATAAGTATGCCCCCAATTCTGTCATCCAAATCGTTAATAAAGATGTTGAATAGCACTGGGCCCAGGACAGAACCCTGTGGGACCCCACTGGTCACTTCTCTCCAGGATGAAAAGGAGCCATTGTTGAGCACCCTTTGAGTTCGGCCAGTCAACCAATTACAAATCCATGTAATCGTTAACTTGTCTATCCCACATTTTGCAAGCTTGTTTGCAAGAATGTCATGGGGAACCTTGTCAAAGGCCTTACTGAAATCGAGGTATACTATATCCACAGCATTCCCTTCATCTACCAAGCTGGTAATTTTATCAAAAAAAGAGATCAGGTTCGTTTGGCATGACTTGTTTCTCTGAAACCCATGTTGACTCTTTGTGATTATGGCATTGGCCTCTAAGTGTTCACAGACTCTCTGCTTAATGATCTGCTCTAGAACCTTTCCTGGAATTGATGTCAGACTAACTGGACGATAATTGTTGGGATCCTCTTTTTTTCCCTTTTTGAAGATGGGGACAACGTTTGCCCTCCTCCAGTCTGCTGGGACTTCTCCTGTTCTCCAGGAGTTCTCAAAGATTATTGCCAATGGCTCTGATATTACATTTGCCAGTTCTTTTAATACTCTAGGATGTAGTTCATCTGGTCCTGGAGATTTATATTCATTTAGGTTAACCAGGTATTCCTGTACTACCTCTTTACTTATTCTGTGCTGAATTTCCTCTATTCTGTCTCCTGTTCCATTATGCTTAGGTTGAGCACCCTTTGCCTTTTCTGAGAAGACTGAAGCAAAGAAGGTGTTGAGTAATTCTGCCTTTTCTCTGTCCCCTGTTAGCATTTTGCCATCTTCTGCACGCAGTGGCCCCACTGTTTCCTTCTTCTTCCTTTTGCTGCGGACATATCCAAAAAAGCCCTTTTTATTGTTCTTAACCTCTCTAGCAAGCCTGAGTTCATTCTGCGCTTTAGCTTTTCTGACTTTATCCCTACAAGTGCTGGCTATTTGTTTGAATTCCTCTTTCGTGATTTCTCCATTTTTCCATTTCTTATACATGTTCCGTTTAAAACTTAGCTCAGTTGAAAGTTCCTTAGTCATCCATCCTGGCTTCTTGAGACATCTTCCATTTTTCTTCCTCATTGGAACTGTTTGAAATTGTGCCTTCAATATCTCCCTTTTGAGAAACTCCCATCCGTCTTGAACTCCCTTTTCTTTTAGTATTCCTGACCATGGGATCACTCCCAGTATTTCTCTAAGTTTATTGAAATTAGCTCTCCTAAAGTCTAGAGTGCATGTCTGACTATGCCTAGCTTCTCCCTTCCACTGTATAACAAACTCCAGGAGAACATGGTCACTTCCACCTAAGGATCCAACCACTTGCACCCCATCAACTAGGTCTTCCCTGTTGGTTAAGATCAGATCTAAAATGGCTGATCCCCTTGTTGCCTCTTCCACCTTTTGGACAATGAAATTGTCTTCCAGGCAAGTGAGGAATTTGCTAGACCTTGAGGATTTGGCTGAGTTTGAATTCCAGCAAATATCAGGATAGTTGAAGTCACCCATCACTACTACATCTCTCTTTTCTGAGTATGTGATTATCTGTTCTAGAAAGGCATCATCCAATTCCTCTGCCTGAGTCGGGGGTCTATAGTAGACTCCCACAGTAACATCCCTGTTATTTCCCTCTCCTTTAATTTTTATCCAGATGCTCTCCACCTGGCTTCCAGTATTGACTTCCTGCATCTCTTCACTGGTGTAAATATCCCTGACATATAATGCTATTCCTCCTCCTTTCCTGTTTGGCCTGTTTCTCTTAAAAAGGTTATACCCCTCTATTTCTACATTCCAATCATGAGACTCATCCCACCAGGTTTCAGTGATGCCTATTATATCATATTTCCCTTGTTGTGCTAGGAGTTCAAGTTCATCCTGCTTATTTCCCATACTCTGTGCATTAGTGTAGAGACATCTAAGAACATGTGTTCCCTTTACTTGCTGCCTGTGCAAATTTTTTTGCTTCCCACTGTTGGGTCCTTGCACTGTTTGCCTTGTTCCCTCTATGCCACTTGGACTATTCTCTCCATCCCTTTTGCCTTCCAGTATAATGTCTCCCTCCCCCACATAACTCAGTTTAAAGCCCTCCTGATCAGATTCTTCAGACTGTTGGCAAAAACGTTTTTGCCAACTGGCGTGAGATGCAGTCCATCCCTTGCCAGAAGTCCCTCCTCATGGAACCGCAGCCCATGATCCAAGAATCCAAACTGTTCTTGGCGGCACCATCTACGGAGCCAGTTATTCACCTCTGCTATTTTCCTCTCCCTTCCTGGACCATGCCCTTCTACCGGGAGTAGAGAGGAGATGACAACCTGTGCATCCATCTCTTTCAGCTTCCTTCCCAGAGCCTCATAATCCCTTTTGATATTCTGAAGGCTGTGCCTTGCAGTATCATTGGTTCCCACATGAACCAAAAGAAGGGGGTGTTGATCAGTAGGCTTGACAAGTCTTGTCAGCCTCTCCGTCACATGATGGATCTTTGCCCTGGGGAGACAACACACCTCCCGAGACATCTTGTCAGGCCCACAAACCACTGCTTCTGTACCCCTCAGCAAGGAGTCCCCGACCACGACCACGCGCCTCCTCCGAGGCTTAGCAGTGGCTGTTCCTTTTCGTGATACTCTCAGGCTCCCCTGCTCTGTCCCTGATGTCTGTCCCTGCTGCTTTTCCTCATCATCTCTGACAACAGAGAGAGATTCAAAGTGATTCTGTAGCTGCAAGCCGCTCACAGAACGTTCCCTGGTTTCCTTACTTCTGTGTGTGACCTTCCTCCAAGCATCTACCTCTGTTTTATGTGCAGTGACCTCCTCCACCCCAACAACTTCCTCTCTCTGTTTCCCACCCAAGACATTCTGGTCTGATCTGTTCAGGAGAATCTCCTGCTCTCTATGATGCTGGAGTGCAGATACCTGCTCCTCTAGCTGCTGTACTTTCTCTTCCAAGAGGGCTACCAACTTGCACTTGTGGCAGGTGTAGTTCCCCACCTCTGTAGGCAAGAAGACAAACATCCCACAGGTGTTGCAGGTGACTGCTGCAGGGCCTTCAGTGTCCATACTGAGAAGTCTTAAGGAGGCACTGAAACAAGACTGTGGGCTTCCCTTGCTAGGCTTGGCCTTTATTCCCAAGCTCTGTCACTGAGTTCAAGTCACAGGGCCTATAGTTATGTAGAGAGCTCCTGGCTAAAAGCTCCTTCCAAAGGCAAGTCTCTGATTCACTTCCTCTGATGCTTCAGGCCGGCTCCTCTTCTATTCTCTAAACACCTCCTTGACTAGATAAAAAAATCAAAATTCGTGCGCCGTTAGGCGCGCGCTTCTGCTAGCCTTGAGTAGCCTTAAGTAGCCTCCCAGCACTGGCTCCCAGAATGCAATGGCTCAAGTGTAAATTAAATTAGATCTCACCCAAGCACATGGACTACAGCCTCCTCCTTTTCTTTCTCCTCCTTAAAGGAAATGAAGCTTCTGCTAGCCTTGAGTAGCCTTAAGTAGCCTCCCAGCACTGGCTCCCAGAATGCAATGGCTCAAGTGTAAATTAAATTAGATCTCACCCAAGCACATGGACTACAGCCTCCTCCTTTTCTTTCTCCTCCTTAAAGGAAATGAAGCTTCTGCTAGCCTTGAGTAGCCTTAAGTAGCCTCCCAGCACTGGCTCCCAGAATGCAATGGCTCAAGTGTAAATTAAATTAGATCTCACCCAAGCACATGGACTAGAACCTCCTCCTTTTCTTTCTCCTCCTTAAAGGAAATGAAGCTTCTGCTAGCCTTGAGTAGCCTTAAGTAGCCTCCCAGCACTGGCTCCCAGAATGCAATGGCTCAAGTGTAAATTAAATTAGATCTCACCCAAGCACATGGACTAGAACCTCCTCCTTTTCTTTCTCCTCCTTAAAGGAAATGAAGCTTCTGCTAGCCTTGAGTAGCCTTAAGTAGCCTCCCAGCACTGGCTCCCAGAATGCAATGGCTCAAGTGTAAATTAAATTAGATCTCACCCAAGCACATGGACTACAGCCTCCTCCTTTTCTTTCTCCTCCTTAAAGGAAATGAAGCTTCTGCTAGCCTTGAGTAGCCTTAAGTAGCCTCCCAGCACTGGCTCCCAGAATGCAATGGCTCAAGTGTAAATTAAATTAGATCTCACCCAAGCACATGGACTAGAACCTCCTCCTTTTCTTTCTCCTCCTTAAAGGAAATGAAGCTTCTGCTAGCCTTGAGTAGCCTTAAGTAGCCTCCCAGCACTGGCTCCCAGAATGCAATGGCTCAAGTGTAAATTAAATTAGATCTCACCCAAGCACATGGACTAGAACCTCCTCCTTTTCTTCTCCTCCTCTTACATATTCACTCCTGGGAGCAGCTCTCACCTTTTCCTGGCTTTGCTCCCATTGGCTAATGCCAAGGTTCTAATCTGCCTGTTGTCACCACACTCATTTTATATTTTTTAGTTCTGTTTGTTAGTCACTTCATACACACACACACACACACACACACACATCTTCTATCATAACAGCTCATATAACAGGTATAACAGGTGTTTTTTGGCACTCAGTGACAGTACTTATATCACAGTATCTTGCATTTTGATACAAGTATTCTCATGGTCACAAACAATTCTCATGCTCACAAACAATGGCATGCAGGGGATCTGAATATGGCCACTAATATAACTTTTTAGGAGGAAAAATGCAATATTGCCTACTCTATCTTGCAGCACCCTCTGTCATTCCCTCCTAGTGCTCTCTTCTGCTTATGAAAGCTTTCCTTCCGTTCAAGTTACAGGCACACTTTCTAGGGCATCTTTCTGCAGAGAACTCTGAAAGGTTGTGACTGACCTTTAAAATCTTAAATCCTTGGGGTTTAAATATCTACAGCAGTATCACTCCCTGTTATCAATCTGCCCATAACTTCAGTTCCTCAAGGAAGGCATTTATAGCATTTACATTTCTATACTACTTAATAGTGAACTCAGCAGTCTCTAAGTGGTTTACAATATGCAAGCCAATTGCCCCTGCCAGGCTGGGTATTCTTTTTCCTGATGTAGGAAAGGATGTACGTCTGAAACAACCATGGAGCTCTGGGATCGGACTCACAGTGTTGTGGCTGCAGTACCAGTGCAGCACCAGGGCTCCCAGGCACAACATACTTCAGTATTTTACAATGGGAGAGTCTCTCTAATCATGGTGTTCCATTTATAAAATACTCTTCCCATACCTATGTGACTGGAGCCAACAGTGCAACTGTTTTGGCAGCAGTGCAAAATCTATTAGTAGTTGCTTGCCAGGGCATTTCATTTAACTGATTTAATTGTTTTATTGTTAATTTTTATGTTTGCTTTGTTTATTGTTTGAATTATCTTTTAAATAATTTTACTATGGTTGCACATTTCTTGGTATGAGGTAGGTCCTGTGATGGTCCTGAAAAAGTTATGCAACAAGAGCTATTTTAATTCCATGGGGTAAATTGCTGTGCTCAATGTGCCATTCAGCACAGCAAAGTCTGAACTGAGTGAGACAGTGAGGAGGAAAAGGGCAGAGTGATTAAAGTATCCTTCCTAAGTCAGAGAAATAGATGGAGAAAAGCTATTCATTTTGCAGGAAAAAAACAACAACCCAGGATCAGACAAAAGCACTAGACATCTTCCTGAGATACATATATCATATAGAAGTGACTGATGCCTTGGGGCTTTTGCACTTCGAATACAATTGTTTAGTTCTATTTAGAGTAGACCCATTCAATCAATTCTTGAATCAGCACATAAATGAATTCTATTAATTAGTCTACTTCAGATTAATGATAGTATTCAAGTCTACTGGATCATATCAAGTTCAGTTTCATCAAAGAGAAAAGTACATTCACTATGAAATGATGGAAATTTCTCTCCTAGTGCACTCCAAGTATAAAATAGAAAACAACCAGTTTTTCATTATTCCATAAACTCAAAGTGGATATTCAAGCTAACTACATGAGGGCTAGAAGCGTACATGCAAGAGCTACTCTCAACATCCCATATTACCATTACCAATTCCCAACTGTCCTGTATTGAGGGTGAAGGCCTGAAGGCAGATTCAGCTTGTGTTGATTTGAAAATGAGTACAGGACCCTATGTAGATTCTATGCTTCACCAGAGTTTTTGATTATAGAATATGATTAGTGTAGTAAAATTAATATGACTGTAATCATCCATCATGCATCTCTACTCAAGGCAGGAATGTCATGGACTGAGGAGAAGAAGACTTGGGGATG
Source organism: Urosaurus nigricauda (assembly GCA_034509955.1). Classification (NCBI taxonomy): domain Eukaryota; kingdom Metazoa; phylum Chordata; class Lepidosauria; order Squamata; family Phrynosomatidae; genus Urosaurus; species Urosaurus nigricauda. The sequence goes on from JAOEGL010000003.1 coordinate 63,221,593, forward strand.
AGTTGGAACTTTTAATCTTCATGGGAGTAGGGTTGCAGTGGTTTGGATCTGTCATTGTTATTGTGTTTGTTCAAGTCATTTCTGACTTATGGCAATCCTAAGGTGAACATATCATTTTTTGGGGGGGAGAGGAGTTTGAGAATGTGTGACTCACTAAAGGTCACCTAGTGGGTTTCCATGGGCAAGCAAGGAATCAAACCTTGGTCTCCAGAGTTGTAATCCAACACTCAGACCATTACACCATGCTGGCTCTCTAGTGATTTGGATATTAAATAGTATTTCACTACTCAATATATAGTGTTCAATATGCAGTATGTTAACATTCACTATATCATGGGTGTGCTGCTTTTTATATATAATATGTATTTAATGTGTTTTTCCTTGTTTTGAAATTAATTTTCAACTGAATATTTCAAAATGCTTTTAAAACCTTTTAAACCACATACTATTTTAGCTATTTTGTTTTAACTACATTGTAAGCCACTTTGGATCCCAGATTGAGAGGAAGGAAGGATATCAATCACATAAATAAATAAAAAGTTTTTTTTTTTTAAAAAAAATGCCTGTCTACATCTCCCATTGTTGAGTTCCAGAAGCAACACTTACCTGGGCTTGATTTCATTTGGAAAGAAAGATCACCAGAAATGATTTATATATTTGTTTTTGGTCAATCCTCGTACAAATATTAGAACAATCAACAAGCATTTACTCAACCAACCATTGTGAGCAATCACCCTGACAAAAAGAACATACTGAATCAATGTATCTCATATCCAGCAGTAAACCACACACAGTGTTATTTCCACCTCCTTGTTTAGTGTCAATCATCTTGATTGCTATTAAGCAACTTGTGTAATTGCTAAGTTGAAAATGCCAATAAAATTTCTGACCTGTTTTGAACATAGTTTATTGATCTGATATAATAGCATTTGTACAGATATAGTTAGAAGTTCAGAAAAAGTGAAGAGAATAAAGAAGAGGTGGAAGAAGGGTGAGGACAGAGAAGGAAAATAGTGGTGAAGTAATATCGCATTAAGTCACTGACCGTTGGTGGGTGCGATTATATGGAAAAATCTCTCTATCTATATTTTCATATTCAAAATATTTCCTTAGAATAGATGGCTTTTAAAGTCTCTGACTGTTTAACCATGTGCCTGATGCTTACATACAATTGACTTAATTTTACATGTAGTTACAAGTGGCCTTTGGTTTAAAAGGTTTGTTGTCACTGAGATATACATATTTAACAATGAGCAAGACCCTAAACCGAGGTTGGGTCATGTAAATCTCTGCATGCAATTTTGCTGCCCAGTCCTTAAGTTGAATGACAATACATTGCAACTCAGTCTACAATCAATTGTGTATACTCATGCATATGTAGTGGATACATGTGCAGTACATAAAACTGTGATGCATATGCATATGCATTGCTTCCACAATGGCACTGTGTTGGTCTCTGTATGGACCAGGCTCCTTTTCTTTACTCTGGCTTGTTTTCTTTACTATGTGCATATAACTGTTCAAACAATCATTCTGTATCCCATAAAACTGTAGTTAATCATTTAAGAGAACATAGTATTAGAGTGACTAATAAAAGGGCAACCCTTGTAAAAATATGGCTTACAGTATATACTCGACTATAAGTTGATCTTCTGTATAAGTTGAGGGCAGGTTTTGGGGCCAAAATTGTGGATTTTGATATGACCCATATATAAGTCGAGGGAAAAAATTAGGGGCATGTAACAAAAGATCTAAAGGATGAAGCAAAGGAAAACAATCCCAAAGAACGTACAAAATTCCAGCAGACATAACTGTTTGTGCTCATCCTAAAGGATGGATGAAAGAACAGAAAAGGGTCAGTACTGCTAGGACAGATCATGCTCCTGCCTTTCACTAGGAGATTGTTCCCCTTTTTAATAAGAGTTAAAGTACAGAACTTACATTGACCCATGGATAAATCGATCCAGATTTTTGCAGTCAATTTTTTGACTAAAATTTCTAGACTTATACATGAGTATATACAGTACCTCAGGTTGCTCTTTAATGACTGCATACGGGGAAGACTGGGCTCGAGCCAAATAGAATGTTAGTTGCTTTATTGTATAAAGAGATTATTTTAAAGCATTTAAGTAGATCTTCAGATCAATCTGTTCTGGATCCCAGCAGAACGAAATAATTTTAAATTAAAGATTAAAAATTAATCAGTATTGATTGAAGATTAATCAGGATTGTTTGATGGTAAACCAGTTCTTCTGGGATTAAAGCACTCCACTGCAAAACTCAGTTTCAAAAGTTAAATGCCTTTTGGTTGGCATGTCAGGTCAAAAGTATGAATTTACATCAACATCTCTGAAACCTACTTGCTAGGGAAATCCATTGAGGTCAGTGTGGTTGCTTCTGAGTAGACATTGGAATGGCATTGTAAATTTTATTCCTTTCATTTAACTGACTACTTTAAACATATCTACATTTCTTTAAAAAGGGGGATAAGAAAGAATTTGTGTAATTGGTTTTGCAAATCACACTTTTATTAATTCTTTGAGTGCAAAGAATTTAGAGTGTTTGGACTGTGGTGTACATTTATTGTTTGAAATATCTGATATCGGGAATGAGACCGGTACATTAAATTTGACCCTTCTAACATCTGAGTGGCTTCCAGCTGATTTCCATTCTTTAGTGACTCCATGGAGAAAATATTTCTGTTTAATCAATTAAAGAAAGTGGGGTGTGCTTTTTTAAAAAGTCACATTATTAATAAACCTTTTAATAAGAACCACAATCTACTATTTATTATGTCAGATTTGCTATAACATTTCATTATATTCAACGGTTTTCAGAATTAAATGGCAACATTTGAAAAACATACAGGTTTCAAAAGATGTAGTTCTTTGATTGAATTGCTGAGAATACCAATATGTGAGTGTCATATGTGTGTGTGTATCCATCCCCAGTCTGTTGCTCTACTACCATATGCTGCAATGTTTTACGTTCTACTACCGGACTTTTACTGAAGGGCCTGTTCAGGTTTTGCAAACTCAGTGGGATGGCATCCTTGATAGAATCAATACACATGTGACATGGTCTTCCTCTTTTCCTACTGCCTTCAACTTGAAGTTATTAATGTCTTATTAATAATCATATGTTTAGATGATTTATATAGTATGACAGCTTCAATTTAATCATTTTGGCTTCTAGTGAGAGTTCAGGTTTGATTTGTTTTAGGACCTTTTTTAAAAAGAAAGAAAGAGAAGAAATTGATGATATTTGGAAAAGTCTCTTTCAGAACCACTTTTCAAGTGAATTGATGAATGCAAGCTTTCTTCACTGTCCAGCTTTTTCAATCATATACAGCAATTGGAAATACAATATCATTGATGTGTTTGACTTTGATATTTAGTGACACTTTTAAAGTTTTATCTAGTTTCTTCATAGCTTCCATTTCAAGTGTAAGACTTAATCTTCTATTTTCTTCAGTAGAATTTCCTTTTTGATTGATGACCAAACCAAGGAAAACAAGACAATCTGACAATCTACTACTTATGCATTGAATAGAGTTTTTAAAAGAAAAACTTTGGAGAATGATGCAATTATTTTAAAGCATTGCAGCAGGAGCTGGAGGGTAATGTTAGAGTCAAACCTTCATTCACTGTTTGTATATGAGTGATATACATTATCAAATATGGATACTGTATTTAAAACTTTTATTTGGGTACTTCTTGAAGTTAAGTGATCTGAACTCATTCCTGGATTTTGCAAGTGAGTTCTACTCATACACTATTAAATACATCAGTATGATTTACACATCTTTGTATTGATTAGTAAGTTAAAACAAATAACAGTTCTGTAGTGGTTTGAATGTTGGACTTCAGCTCTGGAGACCAGGGTTCAATTTGCCAGCTCAACCATGAAATCCACTGGGTGACCTTGGGCAAGTCACATGCTCTCAGCCTCCTCTGAATAAACCTCCTCTGAACAAATCTTGCCAAGAAAACCCCTTGATAGGGTTGCCTTAGGGTCACCATGAGTTGGAAACAATTCGAAGGCTCAGAAGAACAATGAAAACCCTGAAAATGGAGGTTAAACTGGTATGTACTCATCACATAGAGATCTGAAGTTAGGAAATAACTCTCAAATTGATACAGTGTGAAAAAATGGAAACTGTATTATTATTATTTTGTTAATTTCATGACACCAAGTATATCAAATTCTGATAGGAAATCATTTTTAACAAACTAATTTCTGTCCAAATAAATTAGTTCTCTATGAAGTTGAAGGCTTTCAAGGCCAGCACCCATAGTTTTTTATGGGTTTTTTTAAGGCTATGTGGACATGTTCTACAAGAGTTTATTCATGATGCATCATCAGCATCTGTGGCTGGCACCTTCAGAGAAATGTGAAATCTTTCTCTGAAGATGCCAGCCACAGATACTGGCGAAACATCAGGAATAAACTCTTCTAGATCATGGCCACACAGCCTGAAAAACACACAAAAACTATAAATTAGTCCTCTATTTTTCTCATAATATATTCCATAAATTAAAAGTTAAGTAATCTTTATGTGAAGAAAAACTGAATATATGACACCATCAGAGTCAAGGCTTAATTGAATGCTTTCTACTTTCTTGTAATCTGATAATAAATCTTCTGGCTTTTTAGCAGTACCAGCTAATATCAATGGAAAAATCATTTTGTTTTCAATGAGAGGTTAGCTCTACTTCATCTGCTCTAAGAGGTGTGTATATTGTTCCTTTCTTTATAGTGCTTTAGCAAACACATCAGCATACAGACTTGGAAACAATTCATGAAGTTTCAGTGGAACAGAGCTTGTAGGTAAGATGCTACATATTGAGACTCTCATATCTGAAATGCTTGGGACAAGGTGTTTTGCATTTCTATTTTTTTAAATACCTGCATGTACATAGATAACTAGAGATCTTGGAGATGGGGCCCAATTCTAAACACAAAATTAATTTATATCTCAATGCACCTTATACACATAACCTGGAGGTAATTTTGTACAATATTTTTAATATTTTTTCCCCATGAATCAAAGTTTCTGCATATTGAACCATCATAAAGCGAAGGTGTCACTATCACAGCCAACAAGAAAAAGGCTATTGGATGTTGGAGTATTTTGGAATTCAAAATTCCAGATAAGGGAGATTCAGCTTATATAGGTAAAAATGTCACTTGTCATGAATTGCTTTTAGACATAACGAGAGCACAATAATGTTGTTTATTGCAGAGTAATGTTATGACCTGTAACATTATTACGTCTTCAGTGCAACAAATAACATACTATTTTCTTCTAAAATATTGTTCTGTAGAGACTTAGGGACATTTTTAATGTTTATTTTTGTAACAGTAATATTTTTTAAAAAAACAAAAGAGACATTGGTAAAAAAGTATTGTCAAAGTAACAGGTAATATGCAACATTTATAAAACACCCCAAGCTCTGCTTTGGACCAGACTTCTTCAAACTGGCCCAGGTTCATAAGTACACGGGCTAAACACATAATGTAATGTTAAATCTTTGATATCAATTTTTAACAGAAAATATTTCATATTGTAGATACAGGCCCATGTTGCATTTTATATTATAGTTACAAGTAAATATTCCAAATCACAAACAATCAGGAAACACATGCTTGTGGATCAATGGAGGAACAGTGGAGGTGGGCCCATAGCAGAAAAAGGAGAAGGGACATTTTTCACATATGTAATGTATGAAGGTGACTTCTGTCTCTTTTGTAACCCATCGTTGCAGTCTGTGGTATCCCAGAATTTAAAAGACCACATGCTTGTGGAGGCTGGCAATGTCAGAGGGGGCAATGAACCCACTCTCGGGTTTAGTCCAACATTAAAAGTGTACTCCAAGTTACTGATCCCTATCTCTAACATAGACTCAACAGTTCCTTTATAGATTAATAGAAAATCCAAAGCAGATTCACCACTGCAATGACAAAGAAGTCACTTGCTACCAGTACCACTGAATCATGACAAATAACTTTGTAAAAGTAAACATTTCATAAGAATGAACAGCAGGAACTAAAGGTTGGAATTTCAGCAGAAGAGCAAGAGGAGTAGGTCCTGGATGAATACACATTTTTCTCAGTCTATAAAATAATGATGCCTTTATTGGACCAACTAAAATGCACAAAATACATTGTGCAAGCTTTTGAAGCTTCACTGCCTTCTTAATCAGGCAAAGATGTTTTTTAAAAATGCAGGAGAAGAAAAGTGACAATGCTAGAGTTACAGGCCTACATTTTGTCTCAGATATTACTTTTGTTGTCAGTTAAGATGGTCTTGAGAGATATCCATGCAAACCTTTGAAAGCGTACGTGATGTGCATTGTACATTTTAGTTGGCCCAATAAAAGTATCACTATTTTGTGGCTTTTGTGTTTTATTATATCTTGCTGCATGGCCAACAAGGCTATATCTGGACCTTTTTCTTAATGTTGACTACGATACAAAATTTGATATCCCCCCCCCCCCAAATATATATATATATATATTTGGTGGGGGGGAGGATATCAAATTTTGTATATATATATTGCAAATCTGTTTTTGCAATGGAAGTTAGACCCATGTGACACTTTTGCAGTAATAAAATGTGGACGTTTCATCAGCTTAATGAACAACTTCAGTAGATACAAATTCCCCGGTTTTCATAAAGATTACATCTTATTTCAAAACCCTAGACTAGTCACTGTCTGACACTTATACCCTCATAGCTAAATGAAAACAAAAATCATTAAGTAATTACAGGAATGCAGGAATGAGCAAATCATGACTCATAAAAAGTATTCCCCCTCTCAAAATGGAGTAAGTGCACTATTAATTAAGGATGCATTTGTTTGTGATTAAATATTGAGGAAAAAGCAACATTGCCTAGAAAATTACTGCAAATATATAGATTATCAGGATTAATTAATTAGTGGTTCCTCCTCATATTCATAGACAATATTTCTTGTTAGAATTTCAAGGAAAGGAAATCATTAATTACATATGTGCAAAATTATGTATGCAGTTTACATATTACGATTCCTCCAAACTGCAGGCTTGTACTGTTGTTTGTTTCAGAGTTTGAAATATGGCGTGAAACACTCAAGAGCCACTTGGCATCTACACAATTTTTCTTGATGTTTGCTTGGAGTTTTGCAAGGTTCCAAGTGGGAGGATATGGCTGGAGCAGGGAATAGTTTTATGAGTAAAACTACACGGCTGTCTTCCCTCTCATCTCCCTATCTGGCACCTCATGGGTTCCACAAATTGCAGACTGATTGTGACAGGGGAGAAAGAGAGGAAATATTTGTTTTCAGGAGAAACTACACTGCCTACATGAACATCTGGCTGCTAATCACCAAGTTTTTGAAATTCCCTATTCTACACTTTTGAGAGGATTTACTTTAATAGGGCCATGATACAACAGTTACTGAAATTCTTATAATATCTATTCCATACAATTTTTTATTTTACTCTTTTTCCATTTCTCTCATTGGCCCTAGTTGGTTTGAAGCAAAACTGCAACATTGAAGGGCAACAGTGCATAGTTAAGGGGAAAAAAATACAATTTTCAAAGAACCTATCTCACCCTGACATTTCATCTGTCACCCTGACGAGAGGGGCCAGGCCCCGAGCTCTAGGACCCCTGCTATCCTCCCCTGGTGAATTCACCTCTCTGGCATTTTGAAGGGGGCATGAATCCAATCCTTCTTTGCATCCATTCACTCTACTTGTGGTGCAGGTTAGAATAAGAGATTCTATCTGCCTCTAAACCAACAGTAAACTTTATAGCTAAATAGGGGTCTAACGACAGACCTTTCTATTCCTAATCCTAATCTATAGGTCTGATACATTTTCCCAGTCCTATAATACTTTGCCCATTGATGAGATGAATCACTTTTCAGCCATCATATGGAGACTGCAATCTAGTACGGTCACTACATTGTGGTCTACTTAAGTTGTAGCATGACAATGGGGCAAGACAAACTGTCCTGAAAGGGCGGGCTGGAGCCAGCCATTTTTCCTCCAGAGGGAGCCCACAGCAACCAAACCGCACAAGCTCCCTCCAGGTTCTTTCTGGGATGTGGTGCCCAGGGTGCCATATAACATACTCATGACACAGTGACATGTGGACCTTGTAATGTGTATATATCATCATGGTGGCCTCTGTGTGGACAGGAGGCTGCCATTATGATGACACCAGCATGTCCTAGGGTTCTGGAGCATGTGGTTGATGCATGCTCCAGAACCCTAGAATCAGCCCCAGGGGGCCAGAAAGCACCTGTTTGTATTGGGCCAATGTTAAGCAGCAATGGTTAAAAGGTAGACTATTTGGGGCCAGCATTTCTCTATGAACTTTATTGCCCTGCACTATTCTATTGGTACAATAGTGAGTTTCTAAAAACACAATTCAAGTGGGTTTGTTCTCTTTCCTTTTGCAAGTTTGTAGGGGTGCCATATTCCACTTGTAAAAATCTGGACACCTAATTTGCAATTTGAAAATATTCTAATTATGCAAATCCCTCTAATTTACATTCTAATTATGCAAATTCAGCGTATTAATGGTTGCATTTTTTCTTCCACTATGTTTAACTTTTGTACCATTTTAAAGTTAGATCTGATCTGACAGAAACAGTACAGACCAATGTTTAAATTACTGAACTTGGAACAGAGAGATCCAAATCCCCAAGGTGAGCCTGTCATATGGTTGTCTTGACAAGTTTCTTCAGAGAGTGGGTTGTCATTGTCATCCTCCGAGGCTAGTCCTAGCAAACCCAATGAATTTTGCTTCTGAGTAGACCTATGTAGGATTGTGGTGTGTTTATTCATTTGCTCATTCTGTAAGCAGGTCAACAGTCTGAAAAACTAGGTGACAGACCAGATCCTGAAGTATTCCCCCTTCCCATTATTGCCCCTATCCCTTTTCAGTGTGCCTTCCCCCACATCCAAAATCCAAACCACCATCCCATAAGTTAAGCCATCTGGAGATAACACAGGGTCCAAAACACACTGCAGAATCTAAGTGTCATGGTTCAAAGTTATGGGATCCTGGGTATGCAGTTTTCTGAGGCACCAGAGCTCTCTGACAGAGAAGGCTAAATGTCCCACAAAACTACCATTCACAGAATTTTGTAACATTGAGCCAGGACTTAAAGTGGTCCCAAACTGGACTATCTATGCAGTGTATTTTGGACAATTATATTTATTTACTGTATGTGGTATAGAGAAATGGATATGTAATACTTAGACCTCTTTTTTCTTCTTCACTTTCTTTTTTTTTCTTCCTTTTTGCCCCTCCTCCCTCCTGTTTCAGTTGAGCTCCACAAAGCCAAAACTGCCTTTATTTTTTTAAACCCCTTCTCTCGCTCTCCCCCAGACATAAATACAATCCAACAAGAAAGGGGGAGAGAAGGCAACCTCACTGCCCATCGAAGCAGAGATTTGGAATTACATTCTAATTATCCCTGCCAAGAGTAGTTGAGAGTAGTTAAGTGTTACTAGTCCTGTTATTGTTGCTCTATGTCCCTGCAAAGGAAAATAGAAGGAAGAAAAGGGAGTTTCAGTGCAAGGACTGAAGACTGACAAAATGTGGCCTGGATCAAAAATAAATCCAGGATTTGTAGCTTCAAACATGTCCAGCTGGCCAGGACATTTTTTAGACTCTCCAATCTGTGAAAATCCCAGTTTTCCAGGACACATCAACCCTACACTTTTGGAATCATGTCCAGAAGAGGAGGCTGGGTGAGGGCTCCCTTTAGGGGTTCTCTGACAAGCCCCATGGGGGAAGAAGCATTTGACAATGGAGATCTTTTTCTGGAAATAATTGTTTTAAAGTTACTTTGCCAATAGGAAAGACATCTAATTAAAATGACCACCCATTCTACTTCTTGACTTATCAGTGTAGATGAACAGATATTTCCCCACCCACAATATTCACATTGACCACCACAAATTACCATAAAAGTACTGTTGAACTTTTGCATGAGAAAATGCAGTGGAACAGTACTGAGAATGATGGATTTTTCTTGTAAACAAAGAGATCTGCTTTCCAAATGGTTTTTCATGGGAGAATACCGGTAGCATAACAGCAATGGTGTATTGTGGCAAGCCACAGCTGAAGGCACTTTTACCTTGTTGTGATTGGGAATTAAATGTCTAGTGTGATAAGCTTCTATGTCAATCAGATGATTTTTGCCACACTAGTATGTTGTTGTTTTAAAAGTAAAGCTTACAGTAGCATTGTGAAATGGGTTTGATTCTCATAGTAAGTGTTCTGGCAGTGTGCAGGGGTTTTTAGTGGCCAAGCAGAGAGGAGTGGAAAATAACTGTTGCATGGTCACCATCACATGTACCATATATATTCAACTATTAATGGACCTCATGTATAAGTCAAGGGCAGTTTTTGGGGCCAAAATTAGGGATTTTGAGATGACCCATGGGTATATTGAGGGTAAAACTCTCAGCATCCTTCCTACCCATCTTCCACAGCCTAGCTGAGCACTCAAGAGACAGTCAGACTGGGGAGGAAGCTCAGAGGTGAGAATTTGCTCTGTCTCCTCCCCACTACCCTGGCAGTCTCCCATGGGACAACCAGAGTGGGAATAAGGATGGGGGGGGTGTGGCAGTGCTGCTCTTCTATCCTCCCCCCCCCTACCTAAAAGCCACATGCGATAAACTTAAATGATTCAACCAAAGTCATTTGGTGAGCCTCATGAGTGGACGAGGCTTCGAACCTGTATCTCCCCAGTCTTAATCTTTTACTCTGACCATGGGACTTCACTAGACACTATCAGAAATATCTTTAATGCATCAAGTTTATTTTCAGCACACAAGGCAGCAGGTGAATTATTGAAGGACTAATGAAAGAACCAGACAGGATTGTTTGGTGTGCCTGGAAGCTGGCTTCTTCAAATCTGTGTCAAACAGTGAAAAGAAGAATGTAGAGAACATTATTATCATGGAAATTATTTGTCTGGTAGACAGACAAACAAACATAGAACAACTATGTGACAAAAAAGGACTTTCTAAAGGAGGGGCAAGCAGTTACAAAGTCACAGAATATTAATCTATAACCTACAACAAAAATTACGTAAGAGAAGCCCAATTATCTGCTTTAATATGTCTATCTATTTATTAATTTTCAGAAAAATATGTGTAACTCATTGATATAAGTTCTTTGTGGATGGATGACAAAGAAAAACACATTTTCCTAGGTGGCTGACCTCCAGGTTAGGCCTGGTTTGTTATCCAGGATAATAAACTCCTATTCAGATGGTTCATTAACTAGAATCCCCTAGACATTAATGATATTTTGTCTGAAAGAGCTGCATGCTTCTGTGATGGAATGAAACTTCCAAACATGCAGTGCTTAAGTTTTTGGATTGTTAATATTTACTTGATAATTTTGGAGGAATATATAATATTCCATAAAATGGAATATTTAAAGGGAAATATATATCTTCAAATGGGGGAAAAATACTAAAATAATGGCGAGAAACAGAATTCTACTTCTCTCTGGCCAGATTTGGGAGGGGTGTGTGAAAATAATGTATATAGGGGAAAGAAAAACCAAGAAAATTTGGACTGAAATGAGGGCCCCAAACAGGAAGAATGACCTCAGATCTGAGAAGATGAACTGAGAAAAGTGGAGATGCTAAAGACTGGAAAATGTTTTACAGATAAACATTAAATTGGGTAAGGGCCAAACCTAGATTAGGCTTGGCTGAATTTATTTTCCATTTTTAAAAGTATGGTTAAGTATTCATACTGTCCTAAAACTTGTTCCATCTCTTGAAAAACAAAAACGATCATCCCCCCCCCCCAACATCAACAACTCCCTTTAAAGCAAAAGCTTTAAAAGCAACATAGATTTGGAAGAACTTTGCTGTAGGCTTCAGGTTTTGAATGTATGACCCTCCAGATGTTGTTGGACTGCAGCTCCCCATAATCTCCAGCCAATATAGTCAATGATATAGGATGTTAGGGCTTGCAGTTCAGGCTAATTTTTTACACTTGTTTTTAGGCACCCTTTACCTAACTGCCATATCACACTACATACTACAAAGAATTGGCTGGGCCAATGAAGTGCTGCTTAGTGGAAGAATCCAGGAATGAAGAGATCCACTTCATGGCAGTGATGAAGACCAAAGGAGGGTGAGGATTATCTAGTCCCTGCTCTCCTTTACAAAATACAATTTATGGGTCCTTTCACACTATATAGCGATAGTGTCCATGGCAACATTGTAGGCAGTCCTGGGGCTTTTAGTTTGGGGAGAGACTAGAGTTCTTTGGCTGAGATTCTAAATCCTCATACTCAAACTGCAAATCCTAGGGTCCCATAAGATGTTGTGGGCTTTTATATATAATGGTTGTCAGGGAGGTTTTTATATTGGGTATGTGCTGTATTTGTGTTTTAAACTTTTGTATTTTTGATATGGTTTCATGCGGTTTTTACATGATGACTTAAATTCTTTTAAAGTTTTTATTGTAAAATTTTAAAACTATTCTATCTGTGAGCTATCCTTCCAGGATAAGAGAGAGAGAGAGAGAGAGAGAGAGAAGTGCCAAAACAGACAGCTGTAAAGGGCTGGCTTGATGCCACCCATTTGAACGCCAGGTTGGGGCCACAGCAACCTCATGCCATGCCTCCAACCTGGCTGTTTGTTGGGAAAAAAAGTTGCACTTCTTTTTGAGCCAGCAAAATGCTAGCTTTTCTGCTGCTGCCGTGACTTTGTAGCATTCCTGTGGCATGTGACATCTAAACCCTGCACTGCTGGAGTGCACAAAGCTGTCCCCCATGTGGTTGGGTGGGCAGCACGGCAGCTTCCTGCCAGCTTGGGGGCATACGTCATCTAAACAAAATGCCCCCAAGCCACCAGGAAGCCACTGCAAAGGGGCCGTCCATTTCACCCTTAAAGAATGGAATCACAGGTACATAATTGTGTAGTGTAAAAAGAGCCTATGTTTTCAGAGTCTCTACTGGTAACATATGTTTATAAAAGAGAGAGAGGGTGAAATCCTGTATAGGATTTATGTATGCACAGGCACTGGAGTTACAATGCTATGCTGTGAAATCCAGCCCAAAGCCCCAGTCTCCACTTACTGGAAAGCAGCAACACTGCGAAGCGGTAACTGTAATTGACTAGGATCTGTCCCCTATTATTCGAGAACAGCTGACTTCCATTTTTCAGCCTGTGAGCTATGTCTAGTATGACACGAGGAAGAAGGGCCCTTGTTGCAATTCCCTCTTGTAGCAGAGATTAGCCACACAAATTGGTGTAGAAGTTGGCCAGCTGCTTTCCAATCAATAGGGGAGCAGACCATCATCTATTGTGGTGGCTGTTTCCTTATAAGTGGAAATTTGGGGACTTTCATGTGTACATAACTCTGGGTTATGCATTTATAACTGCCATAGAGGATGCCAGCCATCATTTTTTGGTTGAAAATTTCATTTCAATGGGTATCAGAATTTAACAAACATTTAAGTGTCTAATGCCCACACATTTTGTTGTGTTGTGTTCAAAACAGGAAATCAAACCTGTTTCAGTTATACGTTTTCTTGACTTGGTTTAAAATAAGAGAATCAGTTTCAATGTTGCCTTATTATTTACATATGATTGATATTTTGCTTCTCTGGGTAAATGTTATTTAAATGCATTCTCAATAGCAATGTCAGCTACAGATGAATCAAAGTCATAACTATAAATCTGGTTAAGCAGACTCCAACTCTTAGATTGACTCATGTTGTACAATTGTCAAAACAAAATGCTGAACAAACACTTGTGTCTAGGATAGTTATATTTATTGTTGAAAACAGATGGTCGATATTAGCCTTCACATTAACTAATAGCACCAACAGTGTCACTGCCCATACAATATCATAGTTAATAGTAATCATAGTGTCTTGCTACCACAATAATTATTTTCTACAAAATCAATAGACTCCATTTCTGACGCATATAGAGAAGAGGAAAACAGCAACATGCATTCCACATGCATTTAGAAAGGTTTGTTTATTAAGGTAGCATAAAAATAAGGGAAAAAACAAGATATATTACTGAACCATCTCTCTCTCTTCCCCCTGCATGTGTGTAAATATAGATTTGGGATTACAGATTGACACTGAAAAGAAGGCTCTGATGTAAAATCACTGAATTAAAATTTATCAGAAATTTCAATTATATTACACGAAACTTAAACTGAGATAATGGGGTTTTATCCCACAGCAGGTGTTAATAAACTTGCCAGTGCTAGGATGTTAGTGTTATTATTGACCCTGCTTTGTGAATCTTCACTGTGTTTGATGTGTTTGATTGAGTATAATTGTCACATTATGTATTATTTTTCACCTGACTTCCCTGTCTGAATTTTCCCTTAAAATCTTGCTTATCTGTCTCTGTATATTTGACATTTCAGGATAATACTGCATCTGATAAAAGGGATCTGGTCTGTGAAAGCTTATGCTTCAGAAATAAGTATTCACATGCAAGACCAGGCAGAAGAGTATGATGGCTATAGTGCAGATATAATGAATATAACATTGTGTACTAAAACATATAGTTTCTTTCTCATTACCTAGGATATTGTCCAGCAAAAATTCTACTGCTATAGGCAGGCAAGCTGGAGAGAGGGAAGGCTGGGAGCTGGTGTCAAAGTAAGTGATAAAACAGCTGAAAGTGGTGACTAGGCATAGATTCATATAGCACAATAAGGTACTACTGTAACTGCCATGGCTGTTGAAGAGATCTCTGGTGCCACAACAAACTACAAATTCCAGGATTCCATAGGATGGAGCTGCATTATTTCTGCAGTGCAGATGAGACCCCTGTGACTTGTAATTCTTGATAAAGTACACAATAAAAGAAGAGGGGAAAAAAATCTTTCTGTTTCTTAGGCCTCAAACAGACAGGCCAAAAGTGCTGCTGTTGGGCCACATTGGGAGTGTGTCCCAATGACACACAACCCAAATGTGGGTAGAAGGTGCACTGAGGCTGCCCCAACCTGGAAGAACTGGGCCTTTTGGAGTGTGAGTGGCCTCTGGCTGCTCCTTTTGCTCTGTCTGCTTGAGGCCATACTCTCATAGAATCATAGAGTTGGAAGAGACCTCAAGGGCCACCTAGTCCAACCCCTGCCATGAAGGAACTCTCCATCAAAGCATCCCCGACAGATGGCCATCCAGCCTCTGCTTAAAGACCTCCAAGGAAGGAGATTCCACCACACTCCGAGGGAGTGTGTTCCACTGTCGAACAGCCCTTACTGTCAGGAAGTTCATCCTAATGTTGAGGTGGAATCTCTTTTCCTGGAGCTTGCATCCATTGTTCCCAGTCCTGTTCTCTGGAGCAGCAGTAACCATAGGGCTTATCCAGACTGGTTGAAAGTAGCAGACTCCTCCAAGACTTTTTGCTTCAATTCTACCTCCATATCATTGTTCCCACATTCATTTGTTGAGATATTTGGGTTTTTCTGTTTTAAACTGACAGTTTTCCCCAGGACTTCAGATCCACTTGGATCTTTCTTTTTTCACTCACTCTTCCCCCTTCTTATAAGGCTTGTCTGCGGCCATGTTTTCTTTGATTTCCATTCTTCTTCCCTCCCTCCCTCTCTCGCTTGAGTTCTTCCCTCTCTCCTCTCTCCCCCTGTAAAAGGAATATCCCCTTTATAATGATACTGAAAACCTCATGGAAAGTGCTGACCCATTGAGCTGAAAGCTCTGAAACAGTAGAAACAAATAGCCAGTTAAATTGATAAGTCTGAATCTGGATAATATTGGGTTAAAATAAACAAACCTGGGAAGCTGATATGAAATGTTCTTGATTACATCAGGAGCTGAAAGGGAATATTTTGGGTCAAATAAAACATCACATGGATAGCCAAAACAAAGCCAGAAAGGACAGGAACAAAATCTCAGACTTTCTGGGTTTTCCCCCCAATCAGTTTGGATGTGGCTGTAGCATACTCTCAGCATACTCTATTCCAGAGAAGGGCTTTAGGCTTGGGACAGGACCAAGAGGCCCAGCAATTGAAAATGTTGCTTGGGATTGCTCCAACACTGCTTCTAATTGTCTCCAGCCAGTCTCATAAGATCTGGACAATAGATACATAGATACAAAGAAACAATTTTCTATAAATATCTCCTGGCATGATCTACCATTTATCCTAATTTTTCTCCTCAGAGTAATGGTGACTGCTGCTGGAGCCAACCTCCTTTGAACATCTGGACCCCTCTGAACCTCTGGCCTTTTATGAAGTGTATTTTTTTCTTTCATCCTTGCTGCCATGTAGGGCTCTTGTATGCAGCAGTTTCATGCATATGTCAAAATTTGAATGATCAGAGTCCTTAAAGAAAAGAGCATTCATCAGAGTCATTTCTAATATATATGTTGGTGGGAGGAAAAGAAGATTTATCCATGTCTGAGCGGTACTACCAGGTTCAAAGAAACTGTTTAGTAAGCATCTCAAGCATTTTAGGCATATGATATATGAACATTATTTTTAAAAGATACTTGAAAAGATCATGACACAAATCCAGCCATACTACCTTCTACAAACCTTAATGGACAGGCGTAAAACAGATGAGAGATGGGAAAGATTTCTATCTCCATATCTCAGCAGCTATTAGCAAATGACAATAATAATTTGCCAAGAGACCACATCTTAAAGTTCCTATCATTTTCTCTTACTTGTATTTCTGCACTATTCATCCAGATCTCAATTAATTAAATGCTTTAAGTGCTCAAGCAAATTGACATATTGATTTTTAAGTTGGAATAGTAATTCCAAAAAACTAAAAAAAGGGTTATTTAAAGCTACAGTTTGATTCATTTATAGCTACTTTCTGGTATTGACGCTATGTAAATTGTTAAGCAGTATTGCTTTGATTATTGCTTTGATAAGTTTATCTGTACAGCACTGTGTAAACCTACAGCGCTATATAAATAAAGGTTAATAATAATAATAATATTGATAGTATAGGGGAAAGAAGCCTCACAGCTCTTTTTATACTGTGTAAATGGGGCTTTTCTGGCATAAATACAAGCTGATAAAAAAGCTATGGAGCTTTTCAACATACATAGTTTAGGCATGATGATCACTCAACATTTTGCCACTGACTCACAATCAGACAGATATAATACAACACCCACTTGTTTGTCTCATTGACAGCTAATACAAATGGAACATTTGAAGGAAAATGTATACAGAAATGCAAAATATGCACACATTTTATCAGAAGGATTCTCTAGCAGAAGATTAGTTTGATCCAGGTTCTGGCCTGTGTAATATTCAGATGGATTTTTCATAAATCTAAGGTCCTGTCTACACTGAGCAGAATACTTCAGGGGAAGCCTGGAGCTGAATCTGGAGCTGCCCTGATACTATTCTTAGCTTTCCATCTTGACACCAGATGTCTGTTACACATGTGTTCCATTGTGCCACCTTCAATCCATGGCTGGGTGTCTCATTCTGACCTCAGAGCAAAGTGACCTGGAGCAGTGGTAGCCACCTCAGGTGGCACAATAGAATGTAGGTGTGAACACCTGTCCCACATTAGAATGGAGGGGCAACCGGGAACTAAAAAACAAAAACAAAAAAAAAACTGGGTGTGGAGAAGCACTGTCAAAATTGAATATTCAGAGTATCCAATCAGGGACAGGATGGAAAAAGGTGGGGGCCTGCTTGATGAGCAGATATAAAAGAGGAGGCACCATTAAATAGGCTACAGCTGAGATGAGCGTGTCAACCCTGCCGAGACAGGAGGGGATTTTTAGAGTTCCCAGGAGGTGCAGTTCGGAATAAGAGTTCAGCCTGAATGGGATTCAGACTCTCATATCAGGGGAAAGAACTTTAAAAGGACAAGAGAAATCCAGTGTTATTAAAGGAATGTGTTCTGTATGAAACAAGTCAGTGAGGGAATTTAAACATAGTAAATTTGTAACAACTGAAGTAATATGGATACTGTAACAACAAGCTTGAGAAACAACTACTAAGAAAGATACTATCCTAAGTGCTGGTTATAAATAAAAGTTATCTTCTTTGTGTTCACCAAGCAGTGGACTGAAGTAATTTATAAATAATATCAAAAATGCTATCAAAAATCACTTAAGTTAGTGTTAGCAAGATAGTTCTGAGGGAAAAGAAACCTCAAACTATTTAGAATCAGTCAGGGGAAGAAACCTGTGGAATTCAGTGGTCACCACTTCATTTGGATACATTGTGGTAAGTTCTGAGAGGAACAGTGTGAGAAGATCTAAGAAATCTAGTGTGAGAGATCTAAGAGATCTGGCAGTAGTTCTGGTGCTGAATAGGCCGGGTGTCATCTGGTCTGTTCACACTAGAACTAGGGTTTGGGCCATGTATCATCCAGTCTCTTTGCCAAGAGGATGTGTGGGAGCATGCTATATTTAGCCCGTCCAGACAGGACCTCGGAAGTAGGTAGAGCAAAGCTCAGGCTATTATATACTAGTTTTTCACATTATTAATAACTAATTATTAAGTTATCTGGATATTAATGATTATTTTCATATAATAGAATAGTTAATAACGATTAACAAGTTACATGTGAAATAACCTTTAGTTATTTGTGCCTTCAAGTCATTTCTGACTTACCACAGCACAAGAACCTATCACCAATAAGTCAGATAAGGCTTATCATGGGAGTTTCTTGGCATTATTTGTTCAGAGGGAATTTGCTTATGCCTTCCCCTGAGGCTGAGAGAATGTGACCTGCCAAGGTCACACAGTGGGTTTCCATGGCTGAGCAGAGATTCAAATTGTGATGTTCAGAGTCATAGTCCAATGCTCAAACCACTGCACCATACTGGCTCTCTAACATAACTGGTTGTTTTGTTCTAAAGAAAAGCTGAACATTAGCTATTCTAAAACAAAGGTGTTGTTGTTGTGGGGGTTGGGAAGGCATTCTAATTTTTGATGGACCATCAATGGTCATCAGATTGGTCAGGCATTTGAATACTTTTACATTCATTTTACAAAAAACCTTCCCTGGAAGCTACATATAATAGCTATTAGAGCAATGCCTTTGAGATGTATTGGAGCTATGCAATGATTTTGCCCTGGAATATTTTCAGGGCTGCAACAAGCAGGCAACCCGCTGTAATGCTATAAAATCATTGCCCAGATTTTGTACATGCAGTGGGAATGGTAAGATTTTCAGGTGGCTACATTGAAGGTGCTTCAGAATGCACTTCTTAAGAAATGTTTAATTCTTCCACCTGGGATTTCTGCAGCTTTGGTTCAAACAGAGTTTGGTTTTCTTTCCATTAGATCTCCCATTAATTTTATTGAATTTAATCACTAGATATTTTTAAGTTTATGTTTTGAACAGTTATTGAACTGCAAAGTGTGGAGTTCAAGGTATTACAAGTAGCCTCCGTTGTATCCTATTCTGCTTGATAATTTTTCCATCTTGAATTCAAAAGAAACATTCTGTGAGTACATTTTAGGTTACAGTATTCACCTGAACAGACAAATTTGGATATATTAATGACATTTTTGTTATGGTTTTAATTATTTCACTGTTTATATGGTTTTCATTTATGTCTTCTAACCCTTGACAGCTTCTTTTAGTGGAAGGAGAGGATAAAAATGAATATTTATTTCATTTTTATATTGCTGTTTCACTTAAAAAAATGAAATAAAGGGGGCTAGCAAATATAAATGAAAAAGGAAAGAGAGGGGGGAGGGCTTGGATGGTTTCAAGCTGGAATTCTATGGTTACTCTGCAATTGTGAAGGCATAATAAGACATCGTGGAAGTCATTTTCTGCACACAGACAGGTTCGTAGGAGATAAGACAATAAACTCCCCAAACCTTCTGCTTATAGTGGTAAGAAAGTCTGCCACCAATTACTCCTTCAGCGTTGGAATTTCATTAGCAAATAGTGGGGAAAGGAGGCATTCCAATCTTTGGTTGTGGAAAAACCTATGATCTAGAGAATGCAGAGCCCTCTTGTTCTTCTAATGCAGCCTGGGAAATGTAAGGCACATATTTTAGTTACAAGGAGATTGCCCCCAGTTAAAGAATTTTACTGTCTGGTGTTACAGCTGAAGGAGAATACAGCAAAATAAACATGAGTGCAAGTGAGAGAAGAGGAAACATGAATTATTTTGAACCATCACTATAATTACCAAACTCAAAAGTGCTTATCAAGCCTCCTTCTTTTCATGGAAATTATTTTCTCAGTAGATTACTCCTAAAAGGAATAAAATGTACAAATGAAATGTAAAAAAAAGGAATATTTATTCATTTTTCTTGGTATGATAATAAGACATTCATGTTTTGATGCACTTCGTTCATTGATCTACAGGTGCTTATAACCTTTGCCACAGAGGAGCATTGCTGACATGCAAAGAAATGATAATTGGTGTCCTCTTTGAATATATCAGACAGACTTGATAGTTTAATCAGATGTCAGCTGTTTTAGAAGAAAGAAATATTTGACAGGAGAAGTGTGTGCTTTTGCAAAGGATGTGAAGAAAAAGAATGTCAGTCTAAACTATGCTGTACTGTAATTGTGGGTAAGTTTACTTCTACAGTAGTGCTCACTTAAGCCTGCATTCAGCAGAAAATCAGTACCTATGGCTGCTAGCCAATTTCCATGGGCTTCTAGAATCTGGCACCTGTGCTGCCTAGTTCCATAAATACTCATTTCTATCTTTCCCATTGGTGATTTATTCCACACAGTGGCCAAATATATTGGCTAAGGTCCTACATTGCCCAGTGTATTGTGAGAGTTCTGCAGACAGAATTCAGCTACAGCTTAATGCTCACTGTTCCCAGGACTCACAGTTTTGCTGGTTAAGAGCATGGATCAGAGAAGTGTTTGGTTGTGCCCTATAGACAGATGAAGACCAATTATATTATCTGTACAGATCCACCAGGGTCTCTGTGGAAGATATCATAAGTTTGCATCAGGCTATGGGGTACAGCCAGATGCTTCTTTGATCCTCCAAGTTCTCCTTCAGAGCTTTCAGAGGAGCTATCATAACAGAAATGTGAGTCCAGAGGGTGGAGGGCATTGGTCATTGCACAGGGTGGAAGAGAATGCCAATTTCTACAATAATCACAAAAAGGATACATCCTGGTGTAAAGTGGACATAGCTTATGCATGTTACTAACAGAATGCTAGCCATTGTGTGTTCTCTGCCCAGCTATCTAAATGGGAGCAGATAGGTTAGAGGGGGAAATGTCCACACAGAGTATATGATAGTTACTTTCAACACATGAGCAATGTTAATGCACGCAACATGAGACCATTGAGACATCTGTGAGGAATGGCTATAAGGCTGCATGCAGATGTCTTCAATACTAACTGGAAAGCAAAAAGACTACTGTTTCTCAATGTCTATTTGTTGTGTGCCGTCAAGTTGACTCTAATGTATAGCAATCTTACTGTAAAGTTTTATTGGTAAGATTTTTCAGAGTAGGTTTTCTATGGCTTTCCTCATAGGCTGAGACAGAGTGACATTCCCATAGTCACTCAGTGGGTTTTCACAGCACAGTAGTATTCATATCCAATACCCCCTGGAATATATTTTTATGTCTCCTCCAAGGCCTTGCTTCATAAATATCAGACAGCCATGCAAAACAATGATCACCGTGCCATTAAAAACTAAAAAACTAAAACCAAACATGAGCTGGTATAGTGTACTAATTTGAATATTGGGCTCAGTTTGGGAAACCCATGAGCCGTGAAAATATCTGGGTAGCTTTGGGCCAGTCACTGTCCTCCCCATACCAACCTGGATATTTCAGAAGAGAAAAGAAATGCAATAGAACATACGAACATTAATGGATCTGTATGGCCAGGTCTTTAAATTTGTGTAAGCAGTTTTATAATTGAGGAAGCTAGGCAGGGCATCTGTGTGTCTCTGCATGCAGTGAGTGTTGACTGATAGTGAAAAAATGCTTTATTGATCTGTTTTATGTTAGATCATTTGGATAACCTAGTACTTTTATTTGATCTACTATTGTTATTGTCTTTTTTTAAAATAGAACTTATTATTATTATTATTATTATGCATATTGTATGTGTACGTGTGCGCATGTGTGCATGTACACACTACTAACAGTATACGCAAAGCTAAATATGTCTATAATATAGATTTCAATCATTACTTCTGAAGAAAGATTTCCCATTAAAGCCACTTCAATAATTATTTAACAGACTTTTTTGGGGGGGGGGGGGAGGGGGAAGAATCTCTTAATCAGGGTTAGGAAATATATGACTCTCCTGATCTTGTTCACCTACAACTTGCATAATCCAAGTGAACATGAGTATTCAGGAATGCTTTAGGTGTATATTACTGCATATCAGGGGGTTGGACTAGGTGGCCCTTGGGGTCCCTTCCAACCCTGAATTCCATGATTCTTTAATGTGATCTAGTGGTATGAGATCATGGAAGTGTCAGTCCAGCAGCATCTAGAAGGTTATATGTTGTCCTTCCCTTTTTAAGGGTATTTCCCTTTTTACTCAGACATGCATATGTGGAATGATTCCTGTATCTATTAAAATGGATGGACTGTCTATCACTTGTAATCATTTGTATAATTAAAGGCTATGAGAAGTGCAGAACAGACTTTTGACTGGGCAATCCACAATGATCTGTCCCCTTATGTTTGGAATAGAAATGTCATGAATGAATTGTGTACTTGCTACTGCAGCACATGAGTACTTGCTACTGCAGCACATATGGAACTATCTGATCAATGCAATTGAATCAAGATGAGCTATTTGTTAGATCTAAATTTTCCTTTAGGGATTTGATTTCCCTCTACTACAACATTTGGGGTCTCAATGAATATGCTTCTGTCAAATGAAATGCTACTATTCTTGACAGAAATGAAGTGCATCTTATCATTACAATCCAATGGCTTGGCTTAAACCACTGCACCACAATTTTATGATGTTCAGGACTGGCATATTATTTATGTTCCATTTGCATACAAGATATACCTCCAAAACAGCCATTGAGTGTAAGGGACTGTTAGGGATGGTTCCTCAACATTACAGACTTAGCTGGGCTTCCACAGCATCCACTGTTTCTCAGAAAACCTAAGAAAAATGTTTTGTTTTGTTTTGTTTTGTCCCCCCCCCCCCCACACACACAAGATGTGGGGTTATACCTGACCTTTACACATGATCAGCACTTCAGAAAATGTTCCATCTGATTTTGGAGAAATTTAGAGCTAGTCCTCTTGATCTGGATTCCAAAAGTGATGTTGGGGAAATCTGAATGTTAATGCTTCCCAGTAACAGTAATTACAAATCCAAAAATATGTATCCCTCCCCACCACCCCATTTCTCAGAAATGGATCACATTTTAACAATTTTCCCCCCCAAGCTCCTTGAATTTGTTTGGAGAAGCTGTCTCCCACTTCCATCATCTCCATCTCAACAGGTAGAAATGTTGACTGACACACCCCAAACTGATGAAACACTGAGGCATTTATACTTTGGCCACATCATAAGAAGGCATGAATCACTAGAAAATGCAATGATGCTAGGAAAGGTAGAGGGAAGTAAAAAATAAAGGAAAATCATATGCCAGATTGTTGGACTCAATTAGTCAATCAATCAGTTGTTGTAGCCCTGGTGGTGCAATGCCTGTACTGCAGCCACTCATTCACAAACCATAAGGTTGTGGGTTCAATATCAGCCAAAGGCTCAAGCTCGACTCAGGCTTACATCCTTCTGAGGTCGCTAAAATGAATACCCAGATTGTTGGGGGCAATTAGCTTACAGTTGTAAACCACTTAGAGACTGCTTAGGTGGTATGAAGTGGTATATAAATGAAGCTACTATTGCTATTGCTAAAGAAGTCACAGGCCTGTGACAGCAGGCTCTGGGAAGGGCAGAGGAGGACAGGGAGTCTTGGAGAGGTCTCATCCACAGAGTCACCACAATGAGTCGAGGTTAACTTGAGGAAAGTTAACAACAACAACAATAATGTACAAGAGGTTGCAGAATGTAAGTAAAATGAAAGTTGTTTACCCTATTGATTTTGCTTGTCAGAGAGTGACTTAGCATGAAAGATAAACCATAACTTGGCACTGAGATCTTCAGACTGATTCTTATGATTATTTATGTTACCCTAAACACAATAAAATGACATGTTACCTATGATGATATAATCTACGGAGTAGATAGTTTTTGTTAACAATGTGTGTGAATGTGGCAGCTTGGATGATGTTTCAAATGGACAATGAACTCCATCCAACACAAGACTAGGAAGACTAAAACTTATAATGCTAATAATTAGTTATCTGGACCAAAGGAGCTGCCAGGAATCATGAGCTCTGCTCAGGTTGTCTCTGTGTTCCCCACATAGACATAAAGTGGTGATAGCATTGATCTTCTATGATCCTCTATCATAGACACAGAGGAAAATCTGGTAGGATATTCAGGACAGAAAGAAAGGAATTGCTTCACATAGTATATAGTTAAACTGTGGAATTTACAACCTCAGGATGTACTAATAGCTACCAGTTTGGATGACTTTAAAGAGGGAATCAGAGCAATGTGTGCATTAGAACATTATTGATGACTACTAGAAATAATGTCTATGTATTACTTCCAGCATGAAAGGCAGTATTCCTGTGAAAACTCCCATTCTATTTGTTTCCCTCTGTTTTAGGGCACAAATGGAAGAATGTTATTGCTTGTGGGCTTTCAGTAAGACATGTTTGTAGGCTTTGTATATCTAGAATATTTTGTTGTCCATCTGGTTATCCATTATAGAAATAGCCTATCACAGTAGTAGGAGCCATAATAGAAAGCAGCTTCCTCTTTATCTCCCTAAATATGCTTCATAAATACCTATCTTCCCATTTGGATAAGTGAGGCAGGTGAAAATGTCAACTGACACATATCTTGCTTCATTTGTTACATATCTTGCATGAATAGTTCTCTCAATGTGTTTAGCATTTAGAAATATGTTCTCCACTACTTTCCTGCCAATATGATACATAATTATATTGCTTATACTGGCAGGTAATAACATCTTTTTCATCATTCTCTTAAGTGTGTATGGACAATAGACACATTCATTTCATTTATCTGAAATGCCACTGAAATTTCTTTCATCATTCATATACATTAGTGCAGGGCAACTTGTGGCCCTAGATGTTGTTGGACTGCTATTCTGACAACATTTACAACTCGGCTGCAGCTCAGTTTTGGCCAGCAAGGCCATTGTAAGGGATGATGGGAGTTTGAGTCCAAAGAGTGCCTAAAGAGCCATATATTGCTCATCTCTACATCAAGCAAAAAAACTCTGACAGTATTCTAATTGCTTCCATAGATAAGGTACATTCAATCAAAAGAGATAAACAGAACATCATTGGAATTCAGCACTCTTCAAAGTACTTAAACAATATTCAAACATTAAGTGTTCCACAAGAAAAACTGTAGCACATATTTGCTCCTTTCATTTAAAATAGAGATAATGACTGTTGAAATGGTTACTGATATATAATTGGAACTTTGAACAATACAAACACAGGTGTCATTCCCTGCTTGGTTGCTCCATATCCCACACAAATCTTTGCCTTCCTGAAGAGATGTTTGGAACAGAACCACAAAAACACATAGCTTGTGAATGCAAAGAATGAAGAAAAAAAATCAAAAGAAACAATTTTCTTGCTTGTGCTGCTGGTGGTCTCATTGGAGTCTTGGTGCATCTCATGATGAGGCATCCACAATATCCACCCATGGTACAGGCTCCAACTAATTAATTCCAAGTACAGTAGACCTAATAGATGAATTGTTCAATGGTGAGCCCATAGGAAGTTAACTCCTATTGATTCAGTGGTCTATTCCAGTTGGGACTAACACTAAACAGAGTAGGAAGAAGACGAGAAGGAGAATGACACCCTTTGCAAATGGGGTCATAAGAATGCTATTACTCTGCAGTGATTCATTTTAGGGCGTAAATTCTAAGGGTTTTTTTTTAAAATAGGTTTTATAGAACCAGGTCAAAGTGATTCCTTTTTTCATAGCTGGCAGCCTGCCACTCATACTGGTGGTGATATTTTCAGTGAACTACTCACCCTTACCCTGAGATAATCTTCCCTATTAACCACTGCCAGTTCAAATCCTATCTACATGCTTAATATCAAAATATGAATGCAGATTATCCAAATGATCAAGAAACAAATCCATTGTTTTTTAAAATATAGATATTCCACTTTCAAAATGCTCAAAATATTGGACAACCACAACCAACTCAAACAGAAGTAAAAATAAAATTCTTTACTTCATCCTTCTTCCTCTGAAGTTGATAAAAATCTTGCCATTGACTTCAAAAGTTGAAGGTTCACAATTTAATATCAAAGAGGAGATATTACAGAGTAAACCTTTTCCTCCAGCTCTTATTAATAGCTTCACTGAAGCTTGAGGGATTCTTTGAAGTTTGAGGCTTATGACATCGAAGGGAGTTCTAAGATCAGGCCAGGAAGCCAATCTCCACTTGAGCTCATGCTTATGTTTCCCATAGAAAATTAGGCACTCTTCTGTTTAAGCTGAAAAAGACAAATGTGGGCTCTATATAATAGTTTTTTTCCCATTAAGAACATAGAGAAATGGAGAAAACTACCCATTTATTTGTTCATATACCATCTCAGATCTTTAAAGCATAAACTTAGGTAGACTTGCTTGTAAAGGTGAAGGGAACTGCACAGTCCTGAAATGTGTTGATGATTTGAAATGTGTTTGAAGAACACATATAGATTTTAAAAAGGGAAATGCAACAAAGAAAATCCCCCTCTGCTTGAAAGTGCAGCCCAATGTAGTTGGCAGAAATTTAGTCTTGAAAAGAGGTTAACTGTATTTAAGGCTCACTTTGCAAGAGTTGTGCAGCGGTCAAGTGTGGCACTCACTGATATAACCTGAGATAAGGTTCAATAGAATATGTTGCATCACCAGCTGTAACAGTGCCATTGGCCTATAACTGAAGCCCTGGTCTATAGCCCATCTCTGTAAAGAGATGGGTGGAATGCAAGGTCAAACCTCATCCAGACAAGAAAGATGTTCTGCTATGGCCTATCAAGAAAGATGTTCTTGATAGGCCATCTGGTTCAAGTTTGGGTGTGGTTCTGGCAATGGGTGGGGTTATACTCTTCTTGAAAGACCTGGATCCTAGTTTGGGATTACTCCTCACTCTAGCATTCACACCTATTGATAGAAGGACAGAAAGGAGGGAGGCATTTTAACCTCCCTAGGGAGGGAGTTCCAGAGCTTAGAGCAGCCTCTAAGGAGACCTTATCTTATTCCCACCAGCTGTACCTATGAAGATGGTGGACTAAAAGAAGAGCCTCTTCTGTGGATCTCAGGGTCCAAAAGAGAGATACAGATCTGAAACAGACTAGCAGTAAGTGCCAGCCTGGGGACAGCATGGGGGCGTGGCGTTTAGATGACGCATGCCCTGATGCTGCCCCCAAGCCGGCGTCATGCTGCCCACCCAACCAGATGGTGGGCAGCATTGTGGCATTTTGGGTGCATGGTGTTTATATGCCGCCTGCTTCAGGAGTGTCATTAAGCTGCAAGAGCAGCAGAAAGGGCACCCTTTTGCTGGCTCAAAAAGTAGCGGCATTTTACCGCCTCTTTTTGAGCTAGCAAATAACCAGATTGGGGCTCAACATGTGGTTGCTGTGGCTCTGATTCGGCATTCAAAGGGGCAGCGTGAAGCCACCCCTTCAGAGCTGTCTGTTTCAGCCCACAGTATGTCAGACAGTTTTAACCTTAATAGACTTAATATCATAGGATTTAGTCACTGGTCAGAGTTCTTCTTTTATATATTAATTCCCGTATGTTCTCTCCTGAGGCTTTGCATCTGATCATTGAACAGAGATCAGGTGGGTAGTGATGAACAGGATCTTTTCAGAGGTGACATTTATTTTATGGAATATTTCTTCATGTGAAATCTCTTATCCCAAACATTGTAAGTACTAATTACTTTCAGTTATTAAGTTGGAGGTCCCATGACATGAGGTTGATGGCTGCAAGTGATTTTGAAGCTGAATGTTGCAAACCTCTGTTGTATGTCT
Organism: Urosaurus nigricauda; assembly: GCA_034509955.1. Classification (NCBI taxonomy): domain Eukaryota; kingdom Metazoa; phylum Chordata; class Lepidosauria; order Squamata; family Phrynosomatidae; genus Urosaurus; species Urosaurus nigricauda. Next base: position 63,249,664 of record JAOEGL010000003.1, read on the forward strand.
ACACATTTGGCTATAATAAAACCAGCCTGTTTATGATGACTTTGGGCTGAGTATTCTTGGTTCTCTTTTGGTGGTGGTGGTGGTGGTGGTGGTGGTGGAGGGGGACCTGTTCTGTTTACTACAGTTTTCCTTTTCATGTTGTTTTATCAATTGCTTTTGTTATTTCACTGATTTCTGGACTTGTTCTATTAACTGGTACTGTAGTTATCTAGCATCTGACATAGCATATAACGATTGTTTTATGTACTCTTGTTTGATATCACTTATATATTTAATTGGTTTAAGCTATATTGAATTTTTTCTTGAAATAGGTTTATTTATACATATTTATAAATAATAATAATAATAATAATAATAGCCCGCTCCTCTGTATCCAATCGGATACAGTAGCTTAGTGGTTAAGATGCCAATTCTGATGATCAGAAGATTGGAAGGTTGACAATTTGAGGCCTGGGTGCCACATGATGGAGTGAGCTCCTGTCACTAGTCCCAGCTTCTGACAACCTAGCAGTTCAAAAGCATGCAAATGCAAGTAGATAAATAGGTACCACTTTGGTGAGAAGGTAACAGTGTTCGATGCAGTCATGCTGGCCACATGATTCGTCTTTGGACAAAGCTGGCTCTTTGGTTTAGTAACAGAGATGTGTACTGCCCCCTACAGTCAGCTACAACTAGATATTTACTATATATTTTAATGCAACAACAGCAACAACATAAAACTGAAGCCCTAAATCTAACTGCCAATTCCAAGGTGACAAGATTGATTACATTTAATTAATTTTAACTAGCCTTTTATACTGTTGTTGTTTTTATTTTTGCATATTTTAAGGTAGGAAGGGAGGTTATGGGTAGGGAATTATGTAGATTTGGTTTTTATGTATTATGTACTCATTGTTATTTTGTCGTATTGTAACCCGTCTCAATCCGTAGGGAGAGGCAGGATATAAATTAATAACAACAACAACAACAACATATTCCCAGTTGTAAATCAACGCATATATAAATCCCACAGATTCAACTGATGTACTCTGTTTGTGACAATCTATTGCAGGGGTAAGAACTGTGTGACCCTCCAGCGGTTGCTGAACTGCAATTCTTAGCTTTCTTTATCATTGACTATTTTGACTTGAGTTCATGGAAGCTCCAGTTCAATGACATCCAGAGGACTGTATCATTCCTATTCCCGATCTATTGGATTTAGGCTAATAAACTTGTCATGGGATTTCTCTACATTGGCTTTGGCAAAATTTCTATTTTTGTACACAATGTCTTCAGTTTACCATTCAACTTTGTTTAGTTGCAGGCATTCTTCTGAAAACTCCATGAAACATGCGATATTAGTCAAATTTGTATTTGAATGTTCTTTGATGAAATCTTTTTAATGAGCAGACATCAAACTCAGTTGAATCCAATTTTGTTGGTCATTTAAATTTCTTGCTATAGTTCCTTGCTACAGATGTCCTTATGTGACAGCTCATTTATTTATTGTTCCTAAATCTGAGATACTCTTAAGATAAGGCTCTCTGTAATCCTGGATACTGTCTGTATCAAAAATCTTTTCTATAATGGAAGAGATTTGGCAGACTTTCTCCTACTGAGCAAATAATTTCTAACCACTATCAAATGAAGGAACTCCTTGACAATGTTAAACCTTTATAATTTTCTTCTTGAAATTTATAATCAGAACTGTACATGGTGCTCTTTGTTTAGGTAAATTGTTTTTCTCAAGTAGTGGTTTAGACACATCTAACTAAAATGTCAGTGGGAAATCTCTTTCTTATGAAAAGACTCATGGGAAATATCAAATGGGGGAGACATAGCCAATTGCGGATGAAGTCTATGTGTGGTGTATGTGAACAAAAGCAAAAGCAGTTTTGAGTTTTCTGCACTACAGCATAGTTCTCCTTGTGGTACCCACCCCTTTTGTACCTCTCCACAAAGCATAAGAGGAAGCAATTTCCAGATGTACTGTCAAAAAAGCATGAATGTCCTTATAGCATTTGGAGAATTATGTCATGCTGAGTTTCATATAAAATTGGGGTGTGGGTAATTTGTGGCCTTCAGTCTGCATATTTTCCTCAATCTAACGCAATGGTTGTCAATATTAGTCTTCCATATGTTTGGACTACATCTTGCAGAATCTCTAACCACTGATGACTTCTGGGAACTAAAGTCCAAAATGTATGGATGGTGAAAGGGTAAGAACAACGGATCCAAATGAAACTTAACCAATTTTGACTAATTCTATAGTCTCAGTTCTGTGCCTGCTTAAGTCCTTTGAATGTACAATTGTGCTGCATATTTGCTTTTTTCATAGTCAATGAATGCTGAGTATTTTAGTGAACTACAATGATTTCATTATCTCTTTCATAGAATCATAGAATCATAGAGTTGGAAGAGACCACAAGGGCCATCCAGTCCAACCCCCTGCCGTGCAGGAACTCCCCATCAAAGCATCTCCAACAGATCTCCCTAAGTCATTCCTCATAAGGCATGGTTTCCAGACCCTTCACCATTTTAGTCATCCTTCTTTGGATATGCTCCAGTTTCTCCACATCTTTTTAAAATTGTGGTGCCAAGAACTGGACACAGTATTCCAGGTGGGGCCTGACCAAAGCAGGACAGAGTGGCACTATTACTTCCCTTGATCGAGACACTATACTTCTATTGATGCAGCCTAAAATTGCATTGGCCTTGTTAGCTGCCGCATCGCACTGTTGACTTATGTTCAACGTATGGTCTACTTGGACTCCTAGATCCCTTTCATATGTGGTCTCGTTCAGCCAGGTTTCCCCCATCATATAGAATCATAGAATCATAGAAATTTAGAGTTGGAAGAGACCACAAGGGCCATCCAGTCCAACCCCCTGCTGTGCAGGAACTCCCAATCAAAGCATACCCAACAGATGGCCATCCAGCCTCTGCTTAAAAACCTCCAAGGAAGGAGACTCCACCACCCTCCGAGGGAGTGTGTTCCACTGTCGAACAGCCCTTACTGTCAGGAAGTTCCTCCTAATGTTGAGGTGGAATCTTTTTTCCTGCAGTTTGCATCCATTGTTCCGAGTCCTGTTCTCTGGAGCAGCAGAAAACAAGCTTGCTCCCTCCTCAATATGACATCCCTTCAAGTATTTAAACAGGGCGATCATATCACCTCTTAACCTTCTCTTCTCCAGGCTAAACATCCCCAGCTCCCTAACTCATTCCTCATAGGGCAAGGTTTCCAGACCCTTCACCATTTTAGTCGCCCTCCTTTGGACACACTCCAGTTTCTCCACATCCTTTTTGAATTGTGGTGCCCAGAACTGGACACAGTATTCCAGGTGGGGCCTGACCAATGCAGAATAGAGTGGCACTATTACTTCCCTTGATCTAGACACTATACTTCTATTGATGCAGCCTAAAATAGCATTGGCCTTTTTAGCTGCTGCATCACACTGTTGACTCATGTTCAACTTGTGGTCTACTTGGACTCCTAGATCCCTTTCACTTGTGGTCTCATTCAGCCAGGTGTCCCCCATCCTATATCTGTGCATTTCATTTTTCCGCCCTAAGTGCAGGACCTTACGTTTCTCTGCATTAGTTTCATCTTGTTAGCATTGGCCCAGCTATCTAGTCTATTCAAGTCATTTTGAATTTTGATCCTATCCTCTGGGGTATTAGCTACTCCTCCCAGTTTAGTGTCATCTGCAAATTTGATAAGTATGCCCCCAATTCTGTCATCCAAATCATTAATAAAGATATTGAATAGCACTGGGCCCAGGACAGAACCCTGTGGCACCCCACTGGTCACTTCTCTCCAGGATGAAAATGAGCCATTGTTGAGCACCCTTTGAGTTCGGCCAGTCAACCAATTACAAATCCATGTAATCGTTAACTTGTCTATCCCACATTTTGCAAGCTTGTTTGCAAGAATATCATGGGTAACCTTGTCAAAGACCTTACTGAAATCGAGGTATACTATATCCACAGCATTCCCTTCATCTACCAAACTGGTAATTTTATCAAAAAAAGAGATCAGGTTCATTTGGCATGACTTGTTTCTCTGAAACCCATGTTGACTTTTTGTGATTATGGCATTGGCCTCTAAATGTTCACAGACTCTCTGCTTAATGATCTGCTCTAGAATCTTTCCTGGTATTGATGTCAGACTAACCGGACGATAATTGTTGGGATCCTCTTTTTTCCCCTTTTTGAAGATTGGGACAACATTTGCCCTCCTCCAGTCTGCAGGGACTTCTCCTGTTCTCCAGGAGTTCTCAAAGATGATTGCCATTGGTTCCGATATTACATTTGCCAGTTCTTTTAATACCCTAGGATGTAGTTCATCTGGTCCTGGAGACTTATATTCATTTAGATTAACCAGGTATTCCTGTACTGTTTCTTTACTTATTCTGTGCTGAAATTCCCCTATTCTGTCCTCTGCCCCATCATCCTTAGGTTGGGCACCCTTTGCCTTTCCTGAGAAGACTGAAGCAAAGAAGGTGTTGAGCAATTCTGCCTTTTCTCTGTCTCCTGTGAGCATTTTGCCATCGTCTCCACGCAGTGGCCCAACCGTTTCCTTCTTCTTCCTTTTGCTGCGGACATACCCAAAAAAGCCCTTTTTATTGTTCTTAACGTCTCTAGCAAGCCTGAGTTCATTTTGCGCTTTAGCTTTTCTGACTTTATCCCTACATGTGCTGGCTATTTGTTTGAATTCCTCTTTCGTGATTTCCCCATTTTTCCATTTTTTATACATGTTCCGTTTAAAACTTAGCTCAGTTGTAAGTTCCTTAGTCATCCATACCGGTTTCTTGAGACATCTCCCATTTTTCTTCCTCATTGGAACTGTCTGAAATTGTCCCTTTAGTATATCCCTTTTGAGGAACTCCCATCCATCTTGAACTCCCTTCTCTTTTAGTATTCTTGACCATGGGATCACCCCCAGTATTTCTCTAAGTTTATTGAAATCAGCTTTCCTAAAGTCTAGAACGCGTGTCTGACTATGCTTAGCTTCACCTTTCCACTGTATAACAAACTCCAGGAGGACATGGTCACTCCCACCTAAGGATCCTTCCACTGCACCCCATCAACTAGGTCTTCCCTGTTGGTTAAGATCAGATCCAAAATAGCTGATCCCCTTGTTGCCTCTTCCACCTTTTGGACAATGAAATTGTCTTCGAGGCAAGTGTGGAATTTTCTAGATCTTGAGGATAGCGCTGAGGTTGACTTCCAGCAAATATCCGGGTAGTTGAAGTCCCCCATCACTACTACATCTCTCCTTCCTGATTGTGTGGTCATCTGTTCTAGAAAGGCATCACCCATTTCCTCTGTCTGACTTGGGGGTCTGTAGTAGACTCCCACAGTAACATCCCTGTTGTTTCCCTCTCCTTTAATTTTTATCCAGATGCTCTCCACCTGGTTTCCAGTATTGATGTCCTGGATCTCTTCACTGGTGTAAATATCCTTGACATATAATGCTATTCCTCCTCCTTTCTTGTTTGTCCTGTTTCTCTTAAAAAGCTTATACCCCTCTATTTCTATATTCCTATTTCTATATATCTGTGCATTTAATTTTTCCGTCCTAAGTGCAGTACCTTACATTTCTCCATGTTGAATTTCATTTTGTTAGCTTTGGCCCAGCTTTCTAGTCTATTCAGGTCATTTTGAATTTTGATCTTGTCCTCTGGAGTATTAGCTACTTCTCCTAATTTGGTGTCATCTGCAAATTTGATAACTAGGCCCTCAATACTGTCATCCAAGCAATTATTAAAGATATTGAATAGCACTGGGCCCAGGACAGAACCCTGTGGGACCCCACTGGTCACTTCTCTCCAGGATGAAAAGGAACCATTGTTGAGCACCCTTCGGGTGCGGCCAGTCAACCAATTACAAAACCATGTAACAGTTACCTTGTCAAGCCTACATTTTACAAGCAGGTTTGCAAGAATGTCATGGGGGGCCTTGTCAAAGGTTGTACTCAAAGCAATATCTTTGAAGTATGAGCTAAAGCTGATGAAAATGGTAGTTCAGCCCAGTTCCTATGAAGGATTAGGGTTCTTTTTTGATTTCAGTATTATTTTGCACTTAGTCTTCATTGCTTTTATTTGTTCCATCCTATCTGCACAAGTCCCAACCAGGGTTAAATTACATTCAATTGTTGATTGGGTATGAAGGAACAGTGGATCTTCAGATGTTGTTAGACATAATCCCACCCGTTGCCTGACCATTCTGGCTGGCCCGGAAGAGAATATGAGTCCAACAACATCTGGAGGTCCATATATTCTCCACATCTGGACTTAAGGTTAAATCATCCTTGAAATCATCTTCTGGATAATATTGGCTGAACTGTATGAATAGGTCCAGCAAAGTACTGGAAATTACACTTGCAGAGCTACACACACACACAGAAAATTATGTTTGGAACTGCCTGTAAGATGAGTTAGCAAGAGAGGCTTTCAGACAGGACTCAATTAATGTTATGAGATAGGAAGGACTGTGAAATACATGCTTTTACTAGAATGAAATGGCTAGCAGATTGTAAAGTACTAATAATTCTCACACAGTTTTTATAATCTGCTAAGTAAGGAAAAGTAGGGTCTACTCTGTGGTTATGAAACCCTCCATTTTATTAAGTTTATGTTTTTATGGAATGAACAATTCTTTAGAGATAATGCCAAGAAAGTTAAGAATTGTTCATAGCAACTCACTAAAAATAAAAACTTTAAAGCAAGAGGCTTCTCTGTAATACATAATACAGTGGTCCCCTGGGTTACGAATCCCCCGGGGTACGAAAACCCTGGGATCCGAAAGAGCCGGGGCCGAAAAAATGGCCCCGGGTTACGAAAAAAACAAACAAACGGGTTCTGAAAAAAAAAAGCGGCGCGAAATTCAAATTTGACACAGTTCATTCCTATACTTACAGTGGTCCCCCGGTTTGCGATCTTTTTCGGTTTACGAAAGCGGTGCTGGAACGAATTACTTTCGTAAACCGGGGGACCACTGTAGATTCAACATGGTTCAGATCCACCTTTTGAACAATTAGCATGACTAAGGCACCAATGCTGTACTGACTTTCATGAACTCACTGGATCATACTTCTGAAAAAACATGTATAGCTTCATGATGTAGAAAACAATTCCAATAGGAATACTTTCTTTCCTTGCTCACAACACACTGCAAATGCAGCAGACCTACTGAAACAATTGCTGGATCTACTAATTGAGACTAAAAAAATTAGGCCAGAACAAATGCCATCAACAAATTAAACTGTCATGGACAAATGATACCCACTATGTGGTTCCCTTATTAGCAAACAGACTGTTTTAGAATCATTGTTATGTTCCCTTACTTGTTCACAGGACACTGTGGCAAGAGTAGACATTAAATTTTACATAGCTGAAGACACTAGGGAAATACCTACATAGCATAGCATAGGTGGGCAAATATGACCTTACAGGAATTGTTGGAATTGCTACTCCTGTTTTTCCTCACAACTGGCTATGCTGCTCAGAGCTAATGGGATCTGCAGGCCAATACCATTTGTCTGGCTGCACTTTGCCCATCTCTGATCTAGTATGTTTTATTTGGGGCTTGGATCTGAACAAGCAAGGTGAAATATAGTTCTTTAGCTATGAAGATTCTTACCACATTATCTCACTACCCTCTTGTAAGGCTTCTACTCCACTTGCTCCTCTTGCTGCCTCTTGTTGCATTCTGGGCTTTGCAGTTCAGCAAGGCCTAGAGGTATCTGGTTGAGAATTCTAAATGCCCCTCCATCAACTGCAAATCCCATAATGCAACAGGAGGCAGCCAGGGCAGTAAAAGTGAAATAGAAGCACTATAAGAGTATAGTGCGGTAAGAATGGGCCCAAAACACACTACAGAAATGATCCACTTTGAGGCCACTTTAACTGCCCTGGCTCAAGGGTAGGGAATTCTGGGAACTGTGAGTCATTTAGCCTTCTCTGTCAGAGAAATCTGGTGCCACTACAGTTCCCAGGGTTCCCTAGCAGTGATCACAGGGCAGTTAAAGCAATCCAAAACTGGATTATTTCTGCAGTGTGTTTAGTTGGATGAAATGAGGCAATTTGCCATTTTTCAGCCTAATCTGCTTTTACCATACAGGTAAGGACAGAATGCAGTGCTGCCTTGAGTACCAGAGGGGATAAGATACACCATTCATACAACTAAAAAGTAGAAATTGAAGGAGCTCCTGAGCAGCATCTCAGAACTGAATCCCTTCTACATGATTCATTCTAGACTGGCATCCCCATAGGTTGTACTATGAGAAAAGTTACCTTTTAATAGCAGGCATGCTAGTGGAGGATCTTTAGCAGAAGGTAAATGTTTAAAGTGCCCTTAACACTCATACCAATGCAATCTGGACTGGGGTCCCTTGTAGCTTCTATTTTTTCAAACAAAACAAAAAGTGCAGACTATTTGTTTCAGTCCCCTCTAATGGAAGGAAGGGCTCAATAGTTGTCATTGGGTTGGAATAGACCAGTAAGAAGGGGCAGCTTGAAGCTGCCCCACCGAAGATAGATTGGGGCCATGACAAACACACATCATGGCCCCAATCCACCTTGAACCCAGCCCAAATAGGAGTGGGAAAGATCTGCTCCTGTCTGGGCTGGGAAACAAACAGCTGGTTTTCCTGGCCCTGCCATAGCTCCAGTATAGCTTCAAGATGCATGTAAATGGCATGTAAACACCATCCCACCAGACCGTCTTCAAGCCGCCCACATCCAGGAAGCTTCTGGGCAACACTGGAACATGTGGCTTGTAAATGTCACACTCCAACGATGCCTGGAAACTGGCTGTTTTTTTTTGTTTTGTTTTGTTTTTTGGCATCTGTTTCAGCTCATAGGCCTCTGAGATACACTCTTTTAATATGGAGGCAGTAGTACCCCCAGATGTTGAGTGAGGATGGAGGGAGAGATGCCTCTCCAGTATGCCAGAGACTTTGTTTTCTCATTGAGAGAATGTTTCAATGTGGCAGCTGGCTCAGATTTCCTTAATTTTTAAGAAGTAGAGATGCCAGGAGTCACTGTGGCTGGCTGAGGTTATTTAGGAAGACAAAACATTCTATGTTATTACAGAAACTACAGAAAGTTCATATAATGGCAGAGTCAACTGTGGTCCAAGCAGGGAGACAACTCCATCACCCAAAGTAAGGTGAGGTCTCCTCTTGCTTCAGTCATGGGCCACAGGTATTTAATAGATACAGAAAATAATCTGCAAGGACTGACCAACAGCCTTGTAGCTAGCTTGTACCATAGCTGTTAACAGTGATTTATAGTCACCAGTCCAAAGCAATAGTCCCAAATGGAGCAGACCCACTGAATCAATGGGACATAGACAAGTCAATATTTAGGTAATGAGCACATGCTAACAATATGATTTAGGATACAGTATTATAAAAGAATGAGGATGTAAGTAGCATAAAGCACTTTAGGGAATGGCAGGAAGTGAGAAGTCTAGATTCTTATTAAAATGTACTCTAACCCTGCCATCAGAAAAAAGAAAAAGAAAATGAAGGCATCACTGTAAGGAGCCAGGAGGGGGGAGGGAGGCAGAGAAAAGAGAAAAAAAACCACTGTCAAATTAATAAAGATTTTTATGAGAATGTCCAAGTCTGTCTATCAATATTATACTCAACACTCAGTCACTTTTCAGAATAATTTTAGCATGAAGAATTCAGAAAGGATCCAGTGTCAGTAGTGTCATATGACCTACAATGTGGGGACAATTATTTAACAGCAGAATAAGTTAAGTAGGGGCCTATACAGACCAGCACTTTCTGCAGGCCTGTGGACAGAGTCAGGGTACGCTGTCCTCACGTTGGATGCCCTAACGCTGTCCCCAAGGTGCCATTTTGGCGCACGCCGGTCCACAAGGTGTACACCATCATGACACCTCTGGCACTGCATCCACATGATGCAGCACCAAAAGGGCATCATAAAGCCATGCCACTATGCCCCCCCTCCCAGAGGGCATAAAAGGAGCTGCTTTTTGCTGCTCTTTTTTTCACTTTCCAGAGGCCATATTGGGGCCACGGCATGAGGTTGCTGTGGCCCCAATCCAGCCAGTAAAGGGGTGGCTGCATGCCACCCCTTAGGGGCAGTCTGGAGAGCCCCTCAGTTACCATTTATATATAATCTCCAAGAGTTTTAATCTCTTAATGTTGTAGTGACTACTACTGGAAGTAATCATCCATTATTGAAGTTATTATGAATGAAAAGTTATAGAAAATTGTTTTATTTGCTTTACAAATAGCATTTACATATTGTTTCCTCAATTCATTTTGTGATTCACTTCTTACGTATATTCCCCAGAAAGTTTTAATATGAAAAGTTGACTCCAGTGTTGTGACCTTTTACACAGTGATTCCTTAAATCACAATTATGTAATTCTCTAGAAACAAGAATGAGAATTAGGTGATCAATGAGAAGAATAAGTGAGCATGGGGGGGGGGGGGGGAAGCGAAAGTTATAGAAAAATGCACAACCCTTAGACTAATACAATGTGAGTTTTCATTATGCTTTATCACTGAAACTTTCAACACTGTCCTTCATTTCTAAGATGTCAGTAGCCTCTAGAGGGGAGGCAGAGGGAACAGGGTCATTCTGGCTCTCACTTCTAGTGAGAAGACTTTGAGAGACAGACCCTGCCATCTGTTTTGAATCTGGGCCCTTGTCTGCTTTGGCTTTAACCTTATCACTGGTGACGAAATCCACCAGCAAGTCACTGTCCTTTGTTTGCAATTCTTTGGACTCTTCCACTCTCAAAGGCTCGCAAGAAAAATCAGATTCCAGTGTATCATCCAGGTTATCCTCCCCAAGGCGAGAATGTCTCTCTTTGTTTGTGGAAACCTATTGGAAACAAATAGTAGTTCGGCAGTTAGATTTCTCCTAATTGCCTGTATACATGCCATGGTGACAAACTGTATGTGACGGGTCATTATGGACATCTCCGCCTTTCTCAACTACATGACAACTTGTTATATGTGAGGGCCCACTCCAGACCCCCTTCCACACACAGATGGGAAAAACTGCAGAACTTCAAGTCCCATTGATTCTAAGGGCAGTGTGCTCCCTCAGGTGCATGCACCATTTTGTCCCCCTGGGCTTGCTATCCGCATGAGTTCAAATAGCAGATGGCAAGCCTGCATATGGCAAGCCTGCATATGGACTGTACATAGGCCTCCGTTGGCTGTTGGATTGCACTTCCTACCAGCCTCATCCAGTATAATCAGAGGACTGATATCCCACAACCCAGCAATCTAGAAGACTACACAGGCTCTATTCCTGTTTTAAGGGCTGAGAAACTATGGAGGGGAAACCTAAAATGAATGCAAAGAGAATGAATCAAAGGTAAAACAAATAGTGAGGCCCAATAGGAACACATGATGATGGTTGCATTTTGGCTTAATGTGTTCAGGGTACATAGACATCCTAACAACAACAACAAAACCAGGATGGACAACTTCCAGCCCTGCCAGAGCTGTTTGGCTAGCTCCCCCTCTACCTAGGAAAGCCAATGGTAAAGTAAGATGGGAGATAGAGTCAACAACTTCTGAACATTCTTCCAAATGTTCATACACTACTTGATTTGAAGAGAAATGGGAGATGACACTAAGGAGTTAAATAAGAGTCTGGAGGCAAAATCAAGCTGAAGCCATCAAAAGAAATTCATAATGTCTGATTTTTCAGTAACAGAATTGCCTCTTTTTGCCTGCATCCTCTCCATATATTTAGCTGGGATAAAGCCAGCTCCCAGGGTAACACATTTCTGGGAAGACATTGTAGGCTGCACTGCTGGAAATTTCTTTTTAAAACTAAGAGGAAACTAGGAGCAGTCAGTATCACTGCAGTTTCATAAGGGAACTGAACAATCAGCTCCAGTTGAAGCTCATCAGCCCAGCTATGTTAATCAGATACTTTTCATGACTTTCCTGTAGAGTAGCCCCAAGGGAAAGAAATCAAAGCTCTTGTTCTTTTAACAGCTGTGTGAAAGAGTGCTTTTCATCAGGTATAGCATGCTTGAAAAGCTACACCTGCTGAAATCCCATACAGTATTCTATACAGCTATTAAGAGTACAGTAGCCCTATTCCATTTTTCATAAGCCAGCCTTCACCTCTATCATGGCAAATTTTATACCTTTTGCACTGGGCCAATTTACCGATTTTCTTGGTCAAAGAACTCAAGCAGAGATATAGACTTGAAGTGGTGCCTAAATTAACCAAGGACAATATTGTGAGAACCCTGTATTGTCATGCATATCCATTGTTTCTTACACACAGCATAGTCAGTTTTAGTTGCAGAGAGCTCTTGCAATCTTGGAAGTTATACAAAGGGAACTCTTTCCCCCACCGTTATGTACAGTTTTTAAGCTGCAGTCCCCAATCAATGCAAGAGTTTTAAGGGACAAAGATTATGCCGCAACTATTATATCTCATTTGCCTTAGGCAGCAATGTATCTTGGATCAGCCCTGAGGACACTACTACAATTCCATCTTCCATGCCACTTTACAAATTTATTCTCTTTCCCAGACTACCACCCTATCTAGCTCTGACTGTGAAACCATGTAATCTTTTGGGAGGCAGAGGTCTTGTTTGTAAGAAATAGAAATATAGCAGTTTAGGCAATACCCACTTCTATATCAGGAAACTTTACCAACCACATTTCTAGTTTATGTTATTGTTTTTATCTTCCACCACTGTGACCAATCCTACTGTGACCAATCCATCTTTCATCCTAGATTTTAATGGTAATCACTTCTTAATTCAAAAGGGTAAAAACATTCTTACCTCTTCATCTGATTCTATATAATCAGTGTCTTCCATTTCTTTCTTGAAGTGAAGCAAATTCTGGGATAGAAATATAAAACACAGTGGAATTTTAAATGAGTTACCACAGTCCAAAGAGAACAAACTATTAAGTTCAGACCTCAGTATAATAAATCTTAAAAGGAACTTGGTATCAGCAATGTTCCACAGGAAGAGGGGAAGGGACTGAAATATAAAGTTGAATAGGCAAGTCAAATAGCTATCACAGATCTGTCCATGACAACTTTTACAGAACTACTAATATTCTCTGTATTTGTTTTGTTACCTGGTCCATTAATAGTTAGCACAGAGAAGGCTAGAAGAAAAAAGATAAGTGTTCAGACCTTTATCAAGATCACTTTCTTTTTATTTGGAACTATTTATAAGGTTAATTATTTAAATTGAGGGAGCAAATAATGGATAGTTTCCTTGGGGCAGGCGCTGCTGGCTACTGATCCCACAAATACTTATACATGGTAGCACCAATTAAGTTAGGGATGGAGAATGTGCAGCCTTTCCAGGAGTTTTTGAACTGCAGTTCCCACCTTCATGCACTGCTGGTTATGCTGGTTTAGACAGATGGGAGTTGTATTCCAACCACATCTGGAGGGCCATCATTCTTTCCATGTGCTCTAACATTTCATATAACAAACTGGAATGTGTGGCCGAGCAACATCAGATTGTGGTCAAGATGACAAAGGTGAGTATGGGGACACAAGTTACAAGAGGTTACAAAAGTTTGCTATTCCCTGAGTCTCCTAGAAAGGGCAAGATTTCACACACACACCAGTTAATTAAGTGTATAGTACTTTTGCACTTTGAGCTGCATTTGCAACAATTTAAGTAAACCAAGGGCAGAGAAACTGGGACATTTTTAGAGTAGATGAAAAAGTGGGAGAACTTACATTGGGATTGCTCCTGTCAAACTGGGGCAGTTGGAAAGTATGTCTTCCTGCCCCTTATTTAAATGAAACATTTTCATTTATGATGTTCTCCCCATTTGTGATAGCTTGCACATTTCAAATGCCTCTCTTTACAAACCAGCAGGTTCATATTAATCCCTGACAAAAACCTGGACAAGATCCGTTTTGAGATGACTGTTCCCAGGATCTCCAAGTCAATGGGCCCATTGGCTATGTTGGCTGATGCATTCTGGGAGTGTCATCCAAAAATATCGGATCCAAATTTTGGATATTGATTGTTAATGAGGCAAGGACATTTAACTGTGGGTGCATCTACACTGTAGAAATAATGCAATTTGACACTAGTTTAACTGTGATGGTTTCATCCTATAGAATGCTGAGATTTGTAGTTTTGCAAGACACCAAAACTCTTTGATAGAGAAGGCTAGAGCCTTTATAAAACTACAAATCTTCATAGGATGGAATTACAGCACTTAAAGTAGTGTCAAACTGAATCACTTCTACAATGTAGATGCACCCTATGTGTTGTAATATACCCCTGCCTTCCCTTTTAATAATGGCATTTACATTGTTCAAAATTGTTTAGACCAACTACATGTTAACGTTACATCTTTGAATGCTTTTATCTTTTCATCTGTATCTGTTTTAATTTTTGATTCTCGGGGAAAAGTAGAATATAAATGAATGCATAAAAATTTCAGCTAGTACATAGTTGTTCTGTATCAGGAAAACATGTGTTCAAGGGATGTCCATTTATGAGAAATAATCATTCAAAGAAGATGCCTTTCCCTTGGCCTTAAAATCACATGTGCTGCAGAGACATGCATATTACCTACACTACCATGACTGATATGAATGCTAGTTGATGGATTTTCACAGATATAAACCTGTGTGTGTGTGTGTGTAAGTGTAAAAAAACCCTCTCTTGTCCTAGGATCCATGGCTATATGAAGGAGGCTTGTAACTTAAATCTTTCCTTTCATATGATTCCTTCAATCTTGAGAAAGACTTACGGTAAAAGCTGGGAAAAGGTCCCACAACCTTAAATGTATGACTGGTGCACTGGTGCAAAGTTACATTTTTGAACAATTACTCTCATAATCTTTATTATACCCACAGCCATGCTGGCTGCAGAATTCTGAGAGGAAGAATAAAAAAGTAACTTTTTTGAGGCTCGTTACAGTAATCAGGCCAATTTCCCACAGTTGAACAAAATATGGGACAGATGTTTGGGGGTGGGGAGAGAAAGAATTATCATTCCTGGAAACTTCCCTTTCAAAATGGTATACCAACACTCCTCCCCTTAAAAAGTAAGAAATGACCAATTTTATTTTTCAAAACCAGAAGTGAATTTCTGGCCATTTCTGTTTTTTATTACCTTTTGGGAGGTTCTTTTACACTGTGGAGTAGGAAATTGCCCCCATACTTCAGAGTCTGCCCACCCCTCTTCCAGAGCAAGAAAAAATATGCTTTATCTAAAGGGAGAAAAATACTAACTACAGCTTTAAAACAGCATCTGTTTTGGTGCTGCCATTATTATCTTATTTGGCTATGAGAACTATGGGCAGCAGGTGAGAAGGGTTTTTAGTGGGTTCCTGCTTCTTGTGCTGGGATAGTGTAGAATGTAATGATTGTTAAGCATTTGTTGTTAACTGCCCTCAAATGTGCTTTGACTTATGGTGACCTGCTATGAATGAGAGACCTCCTAGGGTATATCCACACTGTAGAAATAAAGAGTTTGACACCACTTTAACTGCCATGACTTTATCCTACAGAATCCTGGGATTTCAAGTTTGGGGAAGCACCAGAGCTCTCTGCCAGACCAGGCTGAATACCTCACCAAAACTACAAAACCATCATAGGATGGAGCCATGACAGTTAAAGTGGAATCAAATGGCTTTATTTCTAAAGTGTGGAAGAGATACAAGTCTTCTCAACTTCCTTGTTCAGGTCTTGCTGATGTTTCTAGGGTTGGTTTTTAAAAAAATATTTTAACGTTGTGGATGGTTGAAGGATACAGAGGCCAACTGTGTTCCATGACATATCTTGATACATCAGGATCTTGATTTTGCTCTTTTTCCATACTTTTGCAGTTTAATCCCCTATGATTAACAAGAAGTCTGTTTTGGAGTGTGATTAATTTCTTCCAGAATAGAATCTTTCAGTATCTTCTTCTTCTTCTTCTTCTTCTTCTTCTTCTTCTTCTTCTTCTGCCTTTGTAGTTGGAGAATAAACTCAGATTATGGTTATATTGATGGGTTTATATTGAAGTCTTTATTGATATTATTTGGTCAGACTTTGCATTATATCCTTTGACTGCTTTTGCAACATCTTTCATCACTATCAATGCCACTGAATTTCTTAATAATTTTTAATTTCCCGAGTAAAACATGGTTTTTGTCTCAAAATGAGCCATTTCTGCCCACTTTGGCCCACTCATCAAAAGTATTGCAATGGTTATATGTTCCATTTCTTGTTTTACTATATTTATCATTACCCAATTCATTCTCTCACATCCTATGTCGCTATATTATGCGTTGTGCAACTACAGACTTTCCTTTTACCTCTGAACATATCAACAGCTAAATGTTCTTTTAGGTCAGTTGCATCATTAGCCACAGCACAACTTGTAATTTGCTGTATGCCAATAGTTCATTGTATGTATCTGACTTGGATGTTTCATCTTATGCAACCATCTCTTGTTTCATTCTGGCACTATCGTATTATAGGATTTTCATGGTAAAAACATTTTAAAAGGGTTTACCATGCCTCCTTGTGTGCAGTACTAACAAGTGTTAGCTACGGTTGCAGTGCCAATGAGAAATCCTCCATCATTGTCTCCCCCTAACTACACTGCATCTGTTTTTCTGGCTTCTCCACAAAAGCCGGTCTGACATGGGATACCTTTCCAGCAACACTGTTTCTGCATTGCCTGTTGCCTCACAGGATTGTGCAATCTCACCACCACAGAAAAGTGGTGGGATTGTTAAGTGTAAGACCCCCTAAATGCCAGACAATTACTTCTGAGTAAACATACTCAGGTAGTTTATGCTCCTCTCCAGAGGAGTACTGTAGGAAGGGTTGTTCCAGGGACTGCTCACATAAAAAATGAGGTCTAAACTTAGTACTACTATTAATCATGCAATAAGTGCCAGTCAGATGCTTCTAGTATCTTCTTTTTAATTAATTGGTTGGCTTCTTGGTTTATCTTGAAAGCACCATCCTGTGTATCTGTGAGAAATTCAGACATGGCGATGAAGTTAATAAAGATTTCAATCCCCAAACGATTTGATTAGTCCTCTTGGTTCTCTGTGGCTGTTCATAAAAGGCAGCTGTTTCATTATCTCAATCTACCCATGGAACTATAAAGAGCAAGCTAGCATTTAATCCATTTTTTTCAAAGTCTCTTAGTAGGAGAAGATGTTAATATGCATTTGAGATAGAAAATGCATCTGAAGTTTAAATGAGTCAGAACTGCGGATTCCCTGGAGGTTGGAAAATCCGGATGGTGATTTTCCCTTTTTTTCTTGTCAGATAAAATATCCTATTCAATTTTCTGTTGATGTTTTTACTGTTGTGGATTGTGGTTGTTCTTGATCATTTAATTTCTGTTGGATTTTATTGGTTTTAAAATTGTTGCTGGCTGTCTTTATCAGTGGAAATGTAATAGATGGGCAGGCTAGTGAACTGTGGCTAGTGAAATAACCTATATCTGGCAGCACTATGGTTTATTTTGTGTGTAAGAACTGATGCCCGAATACTGCAATTAGACTTTTTAAAGTGTTGCTCTTGGCATTCATGGGTGTTCCATCTGGGCTCTGCTTTAGGCAGCAAAAACACTTGCTCTGGCACCAAACCACATGAGTGAATCAATGCCATATCATTTCAAAATGGGGAGGGGGAGATGAAGTGCTTCTTACATTAAACATAATGAAACAGTAAAATTTACTGCCACAAGATGTAGTGATGACTATCAACGAAATGGAGTGATGACTACCAGCAAGGTGGGTTTAAAGGGGGAAGGGGTAAAAAAAAAGATAGAGAATCCTAAATTATAATTAGTTCACCTGTCAGAAAGAGAATGTATATTAGTAGTAGTTGCTAGAAAGAGGCAGTGTAGCATAGTGGTTTGAGTACTAGACTGGGACACAGAGCAGTGTTTGATTCCCAGCTTGTCCATGAAATCCTGTGGGTGACTTTGGGCAGGTCACATGTTCTCAACCTCAAGGGCTGGCAATGACAAACCTCCTCTGAACAAATCTTACCAAGAAAACCCCTTCACAAGTTTGCCTTAGGGTCATCATGTCAGAAATGACTTGAAGGCATACAAAATATAGAGAAGCTGCTGGAAAATATGGGTGCTCGGGGTCCTGCTTGTGGACTTCTTATAGGCATCTGGTTGACCACTTTAGGAATAGGATGTTTGATTCTTATTGAAGACTAAATTGAGGCCTGGAACACATGGGCCAAAAAAGCAGCTTTTGACTGCTTGTGTGTGTGTGTGTGTGTGTGTGGTGTTCAAATGATGCATACACCCCAAAGTGGCTGCCTAAAGGAAGTCCAGCACTGCCACAAACAAACAAAAAACAAACAAAAACAACAACATGGAAATAATCTGGCTCCTGGCAGTGCCTGCTTGGAACCACAGTGGGTTGCCTGCTTTGGAAGTGGGCTGTTCAGTCACCACAGTCCTGGTGTGATCATGGCCTGAGCAGTCAGAAGCTGCTCATATGGGGCCTCCTGCTTTTCCCATGAGATACCAGAATAGTTTGTGAAAATAAGAACTAAGTTACAGTGACACCACAAGGGGTGTGTGGGAGGTGTCAACTGTAATGAGTGACACCTGAGACAGGAGGAGTGAAACCTGGTTAGGCCCTTTCCCCACTGTGTGTGGTGGTGTGTGGTGCTGTTGCCAACACCCACTCCTCTTCTGCTGCACTGGCTCTCTTGGCTGAGGGAGATAAGGCAGCAGAGAAGGAAGGGTGAGCAAGTGTGCACACATCTGCCCCCCTTCCCTGGTGCCTTGGTTAGCTGTCAGGGGGTCCAGGGCAGGCCACAACCATGGCCACCCCACTCAGCACCCACACCAGATGACACCAACACCAGGAACACCATTGATGGGTTGTCTTATGCCTTTGTCAGTATGGGTGCTTTAGGACAGATTTATTTTAGATTGATCAAATAATTTCTGGCTTACAAAATAGCTTAGATCACCTTGATGGATTACCTATGGTGGGAACTTGACAGGGTAAAGCACATCCCTGTTAATTTTGCTGAACCTCTTGAAGATTTTCAGTACTGCCAACCATGTTATCTTCCTGGGTTGCCTTCTAAGTTCCTTTCTGGAAGGGATTGCCCAGAAGGCAGCGTGGGGTATTCCTGTTTGGTTGGCTGATGGCCCTCTTGGTCAGTTTTGTCCTCCATACTGTGCAACATATACATGAAAGTGCTGGATCAGTTTTTCAGAGTTTGGAGACATGTTATGATCAGTGCGATGATGACACCCAGCAATATTTCTCCTGGTTCCAAGGAAGCTGCTTCAGTTCTGAATCAGTATCTATTATCACTAATGGACTCAAAAAATGAGACTTAATTCAGACAAGACAGAGGTGTCCTGGATTAACTGAAAGATGAGTGAATAGAGATTCACCCTGTGATAAATGAGAATTCCTTTGAATGTGATGGATTCCTCTGGGAAGGCTTGTTCACAGTTTGGGCATATTCCTGGATTCAGCCATGACAGCAAGAAGTGTGTCTGTATAGCTGAAGCCAGTGTGTCAGCTGAGAATCATAGAATCATAGAGCTTTTGTATGTGTTTGATCTGGTCATGGTGACACAGAACTCCCTTCTTATAAAACATTCATTGGCTACCAATTTGTTTTAGGCACAGTTCAAAGTGTTGGTTATGATGTATAAACTCTGTGTGGCTTGAGTCTAGACTATGTGAAGGGACTATTTCTTCCTATGTGATGCTAGCTCTGCTTAAGATCTTTGGGGAAGGCCCTTCCCTTGGTCCTAGCATCTTTCTGGGTATATCTGAACAAGGGAAAGGGCCTTCTTAGTTGATCCTTAAAGGCTTTGGATCTTCTTTCCAAGGGAGTCTACGTTGGCTCCTTCCTTTCTGACCTTTCATTGCCTTTTCTGTTCTGACAGGCTTTTAGCAAGTTTTGTAACAGTGTACTGTTTATTAATTTCTGTATTTTGGCTTTTTAATGTATTTATTTTAAATTGTTTTAATTCAACTGATAGTTCAACTGCATTTTAACAAAGTATTTTTTTTAGTTTTTGTATATGCTGTTATATGTATTTGTTTTTCTTTTTGTAGGCCACCATTTATAGGTATCAATTTGAAGAAAAATTGGGATCTGCCTTTCAACTTATCACTCTTATGCAGCAGAGATGAAAAAGACCTTGGACAACTGCTTTCTACCTGAAATGACCATGTTAGTCTAGACTAACCAGTAGCATGAGTCAGTTTAAGACACCTTTATATGTTGGCAGTTAAGTTGCATACACTCATGGAGGAGGTGCTCTTGCTATGGGGTTGCATTTCCCAGGGTTTAATCTGTTGAGGCTATTTGTAGTGATAGGTAGCCCTGAAGCAAGTAGTGGCCTAGGTCTGGTTCAAGAGCCATCAGCCAGATTTCTTTTACATCTTCCTTCCACCCAGTGGGGAGGTGTTTTTAAGGGAAACCCAAAACTCTTCTGTCCGATATCTAAATGCTTACAAAGGCTTTTGAAATTGTATGTAACCCTACAGTGTTTGGAGGCCCCCTCTAAGAAGCTACAATTCACTTTTCAAATATGATGACACCAAATGAATTAGAGTGATAGCGTCCAGTTGTGAGAATTAGCATTACAATCGGAAATGAGATTTGGTATAAACAAGTGAAAATTGGTGCATATCAAGGGGGAAAAACCCAACAACAACCCAACTTCATGCACATATGCTAATGGGAGCTAAGGGCACTTTCAGACATTGCTTTTATGCTGACATCACTTTATGTCCTGGTTGGCTTTTCACACTATCTTCAAATGATTTGTGACCAGCTTGTTGGAAGGTCAAAGTTAAATTGTTTTTTTTGTTTCTTTAATGAGGAGAATTTTTTCCCTTTCAAACTTACTATGAGGAGAAGTATGGATTAAATATACTATTTCTGATGTATGTTGGGAGTGGTGCTTTAGTGTGGTTTGCTGTTTGCTGTTCTGGAGTGATGTGGCTTTTGACTGAGTCTCTACGTAGCCGAAGGGAGTGGGTGCAGTAGTACGTACCGGGCATTTTTCATCTTGAGGGGGAGAGAAAGGCAAGCCAGCTGCAACAGGCCTTGACTGAAAAGAAGAAGAGCCCTCCCTCTATCTACCATCTTGAGGGAGAGAGAGGCAGGCCAGCTCCAACAGGCCTTGCCTGAAGGGAATAAGAGCCCTCCCTCCAGTCCTTCTGCCTTGGTCCAGGTCTCCAAGGGAGAGAAGATCTGCTGGACTTTCCCCCTTTCCCATCACCTCTCCCTTCTCCTTTTGTGTCGTGTGTTTTTAGATTGTAAGCCTGAGGGCAGGGAAATGTCTAACTAACAAATTGTAAGCCACTGTGATAGCCTTGGCTGAAGACCGGGGTATAAATAAAAATTGTTATAATTATTAAACAAAGTGGGTGGATGGGAGAGAAGATGCAGTTGATAAAGGCAGGGTGTCACTAGTGGGATGCAGGTAGTGGGGCAGACTGCACCAGGTGACACCTTTAGGAATATGACACTACTGCTTCTAAAACCTTTTTGCGTGTGTGGCAGAAACAGGCTGTGGTATTCAGCTGTATCTCTTTTAAAATGCTGAAAAATATTTTTATTGTAATTTAAAGATATAATTTTAAATTTGTTATTGTTTGTGTCACAACTATTATCATTACATTCAGTGATATACAGGAATTACAATTTATTAGTAACATTAATAATAAAAAAACATTAGAAAGGATTCTGTATGGTGTGGTCAATGGGGATGTGTGTGGCAACACCAGGTGAAACCAATCCTAATGGACAAAAGCAATTTTCAGACCTGAGCATATATACCCATATACAGTGGGACCTCGTTATCTGTGGGGGACCCATTCCAGACCACCCGCATGGATACCAAAATTCATGGATGCTCAAGTCCCATTGTCAATGGCAGTGTGTACACGTGGCCATGCCACCATTAGTGACAGCCCCCATTGTCTCCAATGGTGGCATGTGCATGTGGCCATTCCACCATTCAGGACAATGGAACTTCAGGTGAAATCCTTTTGTCCCCAATGGTGGTATGGCTGAAAGCATTTGCTGCCACTGGGGACAATCGGGGCCACCCCTAATGGTGGCATATGCAGATGCTTGAATCTGTGAATGGCAAGTCTGTGGATTCTGAGGTCCCATTGTATAATATACCAAAAAAAGGGAAAAAAAAGAGAAAAAGAAATGACACCAAAGCCTGGGCTGAGTTATCCACAGGCTAATGTAAGTGCTTCTCTGTATGGTGAAAGGCGAGAGCTCAGTCTGTTCCAGGAACACCTAAAAGAAACACCAACCCCCTATTCTCTCTGCCACATCATCATTTTCAGTCTTTCCGAATGCCTGGATGGGAAAATGGTGGCAGTGGCAGCTCTTTGGCACTTTCCCTCAAAGAAGTACTGAGAGGCACTGAAGGATTTGAATATGACGCCTGCATATCTGCTTGTCAGTTTTTCTGGATTAAAATCAGTCCAGGTTATCACATTAAAGTTAAAGGCTACAGTCACTGCTAACATAGTCTGTATGCACACTGCAGATATGCTTTCCCTTTTCATCCATCCAGCCTTGAGGGTGACCACAAACAGTCATGCCAGCTGGAAGTTCTTTGGCAGTGTTTTCTTTTGCTTCATCTTTTATATACTTTGTTTCATGTGCCAAGTTTTACCCTTGCCTTATCCACTCTCATATCAAAATCTGTAATTTTGGCCCTAAAATCTGCCCTTGATTTATACATGAGGCTGACTTATAGTTGAGTATATATGGTAACTACAGTTCAAATCATTAACCAAAGGAAGGTCAAACAAGAGAGGTGGGTAGATAAGCTCCATACACCTACTTTACCTAAGTTATTTACATTCTGCCTTTCTCCTAATGTGGCTCTCAAGCTAACAAGGGGGAAAGAGTAGAAGTAGTCATTTTGCTACCACACTGGTACATTTCATCCCAATAGTGTGAACAGACTACAGGAGGACCTAAGTAGAAGAAATATGTGTGGTGAACACTTTTAAAATTTTTGGCATTAATGTAACTTTGGTCTACAATGATGTAACCTAGAACTTTGGGGAATATTAGATTAGCTTAATTGTGGCTGGGTTACTCAGCCTTGGGAGTTATGTCTCTATGTTTATGGAGGTTGGAGGCAAAATGCTGTAGAGGCGAGATTCTGTAATAACTATTTTATTAAGTGGGTTAAACACACATACAGAATTCAAACATATTCACAGAAGAAGCTAAGAATCAAAGGAGTTAGGTTGGAATAGAATTGAGCCTTCACCGGTGAAGATATTTACCAGTAGCCATGTTGCTCCTGTAGCTGCAGCTCAATATATGGGTCATGGGACTCTGTCGTTCCAGAGTGCTCAGAGTGGTAACAATGAGCCTGGTCTAAAGGAGAGGTGAGTGAGAGAGTGGCTACCTGCAATGCAGTCAGTCCATGGAACAATGGATATTGGTGGTTTTATGAGGCGATTTCCATCTGGGGAAAAGTCCAGGGGTCCCATGACCAATTGTCCAAATTGTATAAAGTAACTCTCTAGGGTTAAGATTTCTGAGGTAAGAATTGGGATGCAAATGGACAGATTTCTGCTTTAGAAACCCCTCCCTTTGCCATCTACATCATCAGAGGGAGAGAGAGGCCTGCCAGCTCCATTAGGCCTGGCTTGAACTAAGAAGAGCCCTCCCTCCAGTCCATCTGCCTTCTTGGTCCAGGCCTCAGAGGGAGAGAAGAACTGCTGGACCTGACCCCCTCCCCCCCCCACCAGCCCCTATTCTTTTTGTGTTGTGTCTTTTTAGATTGTAAGCCTGAGGGCAGGGAACTGTCTAATTAAAAATAATAATTTAAAGTATATATAAATACTATAATATATATATTATATATTATAATAAATTAAAAATAGATACCCTACAGGACCTGCTAGACAGGAACAAATATTGCACAGAAACTGGTGTATTGTTCCTTGATGGGATTTTCCTTGCCTCCCTTGAGATGTGTAGGTGAGTCACTGCCCTCTGGCAACTCCTAAACTAGCTGATGTGACCCCCTTGTTTGGAATTCATGGCGGATGCATTTAAGGTCATGGAGGAGTGAATCTCACCCAATTTCATGATATTAAATGGGAAGCACTGAGTAACAATAGGTATGGCCTATGCGTTATCTGTGGTCCCTGGGCTACACCTGTTTGTGTCCCCAAGCTCATTGACCCCCATGAAACCTCCACACTTCCTTTTTTTTTTACAGGGAAAGAAAATTGTGCCTGCCAGGTCTGTTGTTGTCTTCTAGGAGTTTCAGATTGCTTAACCTCTACAATCCCTGAAAACTCTGGAAATAATTTTTGGCAGAGTTCTGCACATTTTTGGCAGAGTTCTGCCTCCCCTCTCTTTAGGGCAGTGTGACCCATTCCAAGTGAATGGGGGCAAACATAGACTTCTTGCCCCATTGCTGTTGCCCATTCCTGGACTAAAATTCACTTGGTGATTTTAGTTAAGCTAACACTGCCTTTTGTCACCTTTTCATTTCCAATAATAAAGGCGACTTACCTTATAGAACTGTTGCAATATATGCAAGCACACTTTATAAATTCTTAGGCTTTAGAATATTCTATGTTCTAAGACACACTGTTGAACTATGAGGAATATGCAAATTGGCACCCTCTGGATATTTGGGACAGACCCAGTCAGCCCTAACCAGCACAGCCAATGACCAGGAATGAGCAGCATTATTATTAAAATGATTACAATCTGTTATTCAGAGACATAGTCATGTTAGTCTGGAATATCAGTATGCAATGGGATCTTGTAGCACCCGACTAACTATGGGCGCATTTCCACTTGTTGATTTGCTGCGGATTGGCTGCGGATTTTGTTCAATGCGATTTGACTCCGTTGTGAATTCGCTGTCACAGTGATGTGTTTCCATTTCATTTGATTGAGTATTCAATCCGTCTCAAATATACTTCGGGTCGGTTCCATTGGGCTTAATGTGCATTATATTATCCCGCATCATATATTCTCTTGGTTTCCACTCATGCCCCCAAACCGGATTTTCCGGTTTTTTTTTCCTTTCTAGCTGTCAATCTCAGCAAAAGCAATTAAACGTCACTGTGACGTCTGCTGTGCCTTTTTAGTATACTGCGGGATATGTTTTCTCCTCGTTTCCACTACAATTTCAAAAAGGGCATTTCCGGCGTGTTCAGCCAATCATTTGCTGGCAGTGAGTCTTGGGCATTCCATTTGCTGTCTTTTCCGGTCAGTGATTTTGCTGCATGGTGAAAGCATCATGGCTCCTAGAACCCCACAGTTAGTGCAGCAGGCATGTAGCCAAGGGTGGGGTTGGGGAGGGGGTGCAGACTCCCACTTGGGGTGCATTCACATCACACCCCTTCCTCCTCCTCCTCCTCCTCCCATCAGGAGCTCACTCAGAGAGAGGGAGTGGGAGTGGGCCTCCCTCCCAGCGACTTCTTTCCCTTCTCCCTCTCTTTCCCTCTCTCATTCTCTCTTTCTCTCTCTCTCTCTCTCTCTCTTTTTTTTTTTTTGAGAGAGAGACATGGCAGGTAAGGCTTCCCTCTCCCTTCAGTGCCTGCCTCCAAAGCCAGGGATGGATCATGGGGGAAGGATGGCTGCAGGGCAAGCACCCAGAGAAGAGACCAAACAGGTTGCAAACGTTTTACCGGGGTGGGGGGTGGGGGAGAAGAGCACACACACACCCTTTTGCAAGGCAGGACTGGGGGAAGGAGGGTCAGTTAAAGGCTGGAAGGGGGCAGGTTTTTCTAATAAGAGGGTTCTAAGCCAGGGAGAAATACTATTGTTATTATTATTATTATTATTATTGTGGTGGTGGTGATGCTTGTATCCCACCTCTCTCCTCAAATTGGAACCTAAAACAGCTTTGGGTTATGTAATAATAATAATAAGTGGTGGTGGTGGTGGTGGTGATTTTTGTACCTACCCCACTTCTCAGATTGGGACCAAAAAAAGATGATGATGATGATGATGATGATGATGATGATGATGATCTGGTGGTGGTGGTGGTGGTGGTGATTTTTGGACCCCACTTTTCAGATTGGGACCCAAAACAGCTTTGGGTTATGTAATAATAATAATAATAATAATAATAATAATTTCTTAGCCACCTCTCTCCATGGCTCAAGGCAAGGGGCAACAAGAATTAAACAACACCATCAGAACACTTCTCTTCCAGCACACATTACTTTCAATAAAAAGAGAAATAACTTTGTGTTTATTATTATTCTTATTGCTGCTGCTGCTGTTTATGTGTTCTGTGCCTTCAAGTCATTTTTGAATTATATGAACCCCTATCTGGGGTTTTTTTTTGGCAAGATTTCTTCAGAGAGAGGTTTGCCACTGCCTTCCCCTGAGGCTGAGAGAGTGTGATGTACCCAAGGGACTACTTGGCTGCAGGTTAAATCTAATTTGCCTCCATTTATGGAACCTTACACCTGGAATGGACGTAGATAGAGACGCTGCTGGCTCATATATGAGCTTCTATCAAAAATTTATCCCATGGGGACTCTGTCAATTAAATATTTTTATTCTTTACAATAATAAAATGACAATATTGAAATGTGTCTTATGGTAGTCTTTTGGCATCCACAAATAGAAATTACAGGTGTACCCTTCCTGGTACTTTAGCATTGGAACACACACACCTTCAAGTGACTGATCAGATAGTGATATTATCTCATGGAATTATAGAATCATGGAATCATGGAGTTGGAAGAGACCACAAGGGCCAATCAATCCCACCCCCTGCCATGCAGGAACTCCCAATCAAAGCATACCTGAAAGACGGCCATCCAGCGTTTGCATAAATGTTTTCTCCAGGAAACCATTCCAATGAAAAACACATTTAAAGAGTAGGATGATAGGCGCGCCCACACCCCAGGGACATTTTGACATTTGGTATTAGATATGCCTTCTTCTAGACACAAATATTTCTTTTCCATGACTGCAGTTTGTGTGTGTGTGGGGGGGATGCTCTGTGGTTCTGCTGGCAAACGTAATGGTGAAATCACTCGTGGGCAAGGGGGGGTTGCAAAGGGATGTACACCGCCTACAGTCTCCAGGAATAGCGATTTAACAACAGTGGACACACTATCTTGTAGACAATTTCATAGCTAACCCTAAATAAGGGGTCAATAGTGGCACCAAGATGTCCAAAAGGTGTCTTCTGACCCTGCATTTCCCCATTTTTTTATTTCTACTTTATTTAGTCTTATGATGTGTAAATAGCTTTTGTGAACAATAATTGTTCATATTGATCTGTTCAGAAACTGTGAAAACAACAGAAAATATTTTTATTCAGTATAATTTTCTTTATTAATGTAAAGAGAGGTCATTAAGATACTCCTTTTTTTCCAAACCTCTGTCTACTATTCTTTATTTCTTGGTTGATTTACACCAGGTGTATTGGATAGAACCTACGACTTTCTGTATGGATATTTCATAATTACTTTTCTATAAAGGGTCTAGTATCCAAATAAAACCATAATTTCTAACATGTTACTGATAGTAGGGTTATATAACAACAGTAATAAGGTTGTGCTCCCTAAACAGAGCATCAGCCCCCCAAATTCTGTCCTGGCATTCTCCAGATACCTCTCCTTAAACTTAATGTGCTTATCTGCCCTACTACAAAGATAGTTGAGCAAGCAGTCCAGTTGGGTGGATGAATTAAGGAACATCTTATCAGCCATTTTTTCCACCGAAGTACATTCCTGCTTTCTCTGTGATCAGGGCCATTCTCTCTGTTCAGTTGCCTCGCTGTATCTGTCTCTGTTGAATACAAAAGAATGTGTGACAAGTAGTCATTGAATGCTCCATCTTATCAAGTCTTGATTATAACAAAAATTAATACCCTAATCCTCGAATACTAACCACATGGTCTAACTTGTGTTAAAACGTGGCCTCTAGCTGGTGGATCCTTCAAAGGCGTGGTGGAACTTTGGGCGCCTTCTTCACGATCTTCCATTTCACACGGATTTTCATCTGGAACATCAAGCTGTGTCATGTCCTCATCATCTTGCTATATTTCTGTTTGGTTATGCACGTAGGTGAATCCCCGCTGATCCTGTGTACCTGCCCGTAAAATATGCAGAGGAGCATAAATGCATTTGTTGTATAAGTTGGCCATAACAGTGAGATACTTTCGTGGGTGTATTTATATGTATATTTATACATATGTGTTAGTATTGATGGAAACGTATGTGTACATACACATATACATACACATAGCTGTGTCGATTTAGTGAAGAAACTTGGTTCACCTACTGGCATTATTTTGGCTCATAAATAAATGTTTATACATAAAAAGAAATGTTCACAATATATATATATATATTTATGATGTAGTTACATATACATATGTAAATGTAAACATGTACTCATATATATGAATGGATGTCTACTTACATTAACTAAAGTATCTATATACTCATGTGCATATGCATATTAAAACACATAACAAACTCCAGCTCCCAGAATTCCATATCCTTGAGCCAGAAAAACAGTGAAGCCTTGAGCTCTAGGCCCCACAACAGACTCCAGCTCCCAGAATTCCACAGCCTTGAGCCAGAAAAAGGAGTGAAGCCTTGAGCTCTAGGCCCCACAACAGACTCCAGCTCCCAGAATTCCATATCCTTGAGCCAGAAAAAGCAGTGAAGCCCTGAGCTCTTTGGGCCCCACAACAGACTCCAGCTCCCAGAATTCCACAGCCTTGAGCCAGAAAAAGGAGTGAAGCCTTGAGCTCTAGGCCCCCCAACAGACTCCAGCTCCCAGAATTCCACAGCCTTGAGCCAGAAAAAGGAGTGAAGCATTGACCTCTCTGAGCCCCACAACAGACTCCAGCTCCCAGAATTCCACAGCCTTGAGCCAGAAAAAGGAGTGAAGCCTTGAGCTCTAGGCCCCCCAACAGACTCCAGCTCCCAGAATTCCAGAGCCTTGAGCCAGAAAAAGGAGTGAAGCATTGACCTCTCTGAGCCCCACAACAGACTCCAGCTCCTTTTTGTACTTTTTGTATGCAAAAAATAAAATCATGCATCAAAGAAAAGCTGGATTTCAATAGGTATGAACTCTTACCGGCAGCAGATAGATAGATAGATGGCATCTCCACAAAAGAGCAATGGCGACAGGAGACTGTGAGGAGAGCAAGGCACAGGAACAGAAGGATACACCCCTTTGCCAACTCCTTCCTTTCATCCCTCCCACTGAAACTGATGCGCATGTAACAACTTTCGTTTCCATAGATTTTTCCAGTGTTAGAATTCGGATTTCTCGGAAAAGTGTGCAAAAAATGTGGTGGCAAATAAATCCGAATTCAAGTCACTTAAATTCGGATCAAGATGCAATACTGCGCATTGATGCACATCGACTGCGAAATTGAATGGAAACAGGGCACACCGCATTAGTGGCGAATGCGGATCCAAATGGAACCTACAACATATACTTCGCAGCAAAAAAAATCGTTAACGCGGAGTAAACGCAAGTGGAACTGCGCCCTATGTGAAAGAAGTTGCAGCATAAGCTTTCGTAGATTTGGTCTACCTCTGCAGTTGTATGGAATATACACATATATTCTGTATGAACAATCATACAAATGGATTAAAAAGGTCCTTCCTGGGCAACAGTTCATTTCATGCATTTGAAGAAGTAGACCATGTCTATGAAAGTTTATGCTACAAATTCTTTTGCACAGTTAGTTTCAAGGGTGCTGCAAGATCCCTTTGTGTACAATCGATTATTGTCATTATTACTACATTTATGGTTTTCTTGTGTTAGATTTTTTTTAAAAAATTATGTTTGCTAGCCAACCTTAATGCTATTTTTAATAGAAAGCCATGAAAAAATGTTCCAATAAATAAAAAAAAATGGAAAGAGAGTTCTGTTCCCAAGTAATTGGTCAGCACTGTTTTGCCTGCTCTTGCAATGATTTGACAATGGGGATTCATTAAATGATGCGTTGTGTATTAAGGCAGCAAATGGTGAAATGTCAATAAAATGGCAAGGAGATGCAACATTTTCTTCCAAACCTGTATCACCATTAGGCAGAATGAAACAATTACAGAGGTGGTAGATTATTTGGGTGGAAGCTGTGGCTGTGGCTCCTGTGAATTCTTCATTTTAATCCTCACTTGGCCAGTGCCATGTGTGCCACCCAGCCTCCCTGCATGTCCTGGGCCTTCTGCCCTCAGGTGTGATGGAAGATGTTGTCCCATTGCCATTGTTGGAGTCAGGTTCAAGTACCCATTCTGCAGCTTTTGTACATAGGATGGATAAGGGCGTTACTTCAGACAGAAAATATATTGGACTGACCTTGCTGATTTTTCCCTTAAATTTACACCAATGCAACAACAACAACAGCTGGTGTCTGCCACATCACTGGGTAGGGGATTTAGTCTGAAATGTAAAGGAGCTATCCATGGGGATCAACCTATTGTATGGACATGGTTCAGGATTTTGCATAGCTCCTTTAAACTATAGACTCACCTCTGGAATAGATTCACTGTTCCACCAACTTAGAGGCTATCAGCCACCACTGTGAGCTGGGTGCCAGGTGGATGCTTACACTTGGGAATGGTACTCTGTGTATACCCAGAGGGAGACAGTGGACTCTTTCAGATGTGGGAAATTGGAAGTATAATCCAAGGGCAATCCAAACGCAATCCTGGGGTTTCACGTTATTGCGAATTAATTCTTCTCACGCAAATTCGGGCAAAAGGGAAGTCACTCCGAGTGCAATCATGGGTTTAACGTTATTGCGAATTTAAGCTTCTCACGCGATTTCGGGCAAGGGGGGGGTTATTTTCGGGTAATGGGAAGTAATTCCGAATGCCTTCCGAACGGAGCAGGGGTTCAAGTAAATTCGCTAAACAAGCGAATTTACTTGAATCCGCATTGGCTCCATTCGGAATTGGGAGAAATTCCTCCCGTTTGAAAGAGTCTAGTGTTACATAAAGCTTTGAGCATTGGACTATGATTGGGGACCAGTTTGAATCCCAAATTGACTATGTAAACCCACTGGGTGATCTTAGGCAAATCCCACTTTCTCAACTTCAGAGGATGGCAAAAGCAAACCCCCTCTGAAGAAATTTGAGCTAGGACAGGTTTGAGTGCCAGCCTCACCCAGGGAAACCTAACAGGTCCTGAGAATAAAAATGGTGAGGTGAAAAGGAGAACAGAGGTGATGGTGGGGAGGAGGTCTCCACAGTTTTTTGGGGAAGGATAGTGGCACTCAGGGTGACCAGACGTCCTCCTTTTCCAGGACATGTCCTCCATTTCAACCTTCTGTCCAGGAGGAATTCCAAAACATCCTCATTTGGAGCAGGACTAAGCAGCATTTGAATTTCTATTTCTACACTGCTTGGGTCCAGACTATTTGAGAGACCTTTTCTCCCCATATGAACTTGCAAGAGCCCTGAGATCTGGAGGAGGAAGCTTTCTCTTGGTAAGATCACAGGCTTACCTGGTCAGGACATAAGAGAGAGCCTTCTTGGTGGCTGCTCCCACTCCCCAGAATGCTATTCCTCAGGAGGTTAGGCTGGACCTCCCTGCTGGCCTTTCACCGGCAAGTAAAAACATTTTAATGCAGGCAGGCTTTCTGTACATAGTGCATAGAAGAGTGGTTTTATGGAGCAGGTGGGTTTTTAGTCTGTTTTTAACATGAGTATATTTTATGTGATTTTATGTTACGTTTAATATTGTGTATATGCTATGTGATTTTATATATATAGATATTTTAATTGTTTGAATTTTTAAATAATTTTAAAGATTTTATCTGTGAGCTGTCTTGGGTCCCTCTGGGGTGAAAGGCAGGTTATAAATGAAATAAACAAAATAATAAGTAAATAAATATTTCTAGGAGTGTTTTGAGCTTTCATTGTCTGTCCAGGAGAACTTCCACACTGTCCTCCATAAGGAGCAGGATTAAGAAACGGGATGTACTAAAACAAAGGACAGTACTTGCCCATAGGGGAAACATACCTACCTATAGAGAATCATGGGGATAGGTTTTACGTTATTTGGGGCAATGGGGGGTCATTTTCAGGAAATGGGAAGTCATTCTGAACACATTCCGAATGCAATTAGATTTCACATAAATTCGCTAAACTAGCGAATTTACGTGAATTCGAATTGGCTCAATTTGAAATTGGGAGAAATTCCTCCCGTGTCATAAACTCCTTGGGGATTATTTGCCCATAGGGATTACTTGCTCATAGAGAAACATTGGAGATTACTTGCCCATATAGAAACATAGGGATTACTTGTCCATAGGGAAACATTGGAGAACGCTTGCATTTTAGGAAAATATGGGGATTCGTTGCCCATAGAGAAACACAGGGATTACTTGCCTATAGGGAAATATTGGGGAATTCCTTGCCCATAGAGAATCGTGAGGATTACTTGCCCAGAGTGAAACAATAGCTGCCCACAGGAAAACATGGGGATTCCTTGATTCCCTAGCCGGGGGGGGGGGGGAGGCATCCCCATGGGCAAGTATTCTCCAATGATTCCCTATGGGCAAGTGCTGTCCTGTGCTTTAGTCCCTTGAGAGAGATGCATTTCTATTCCTATGAGTGTCTTGCCTTGCCTCGCCTCCCTCTGCCTCCCTTCCCTTCTGCAGCAACAGCAGCAGCAGCAGCAACAGGGTCGCCGTGTGCTGCTGACTCCACTGCTTTGAGAGCCCCCTCCAAAGCTGCAGCAGCACAGCCTTTGCCAGGAGCAATCAATATAGCACCGAGCTCTTGGGGAAGATTAGAAGGAGGGCGATACTGAAAGAGGGGGAGTTGGCTGGAGAGCCTATATAACCAGGAGCTGCGGCAGGGGCTCCTTCTTTTCCTGCTGCCCTGGTCAAGAGGAAGGAAGAGGATACATGAATTAATGCATTAATAAGAGCCTAGTTGCTGGTCCTCCTCCTCCTCGTTTCCTCTCCTGCCCAAAGTGAAGGACTTC
This sequence comes from Urosaurus nigricauda, assembly GCA_034509955.1. Classification (NCBI taxonomy): domain Eukaryota; kingdom Metazoa; phylum Chordata; class Lepidosauria; order Squamata; family Phrynosomatidae; genus Urosaurus; species Urosaurus nigricauda. The sequence goes on from JAOEGL010000003.1 coordinate 63,282,612, forward strand.
AGACTTCGTTTTCTTCCCAGCTGAAATGAGCAGAAAGGCTCCAAAGGTGCTCCTCTGCTCGACGCCTCTGAGAACGAAGTGAGAAGAGCTTTTCTTCTTCTGCAGCCCAGGAGAGCTCGGTTGGGAGCCACTCGCTGTCCTCTCTCTCCTTCCTGGCCACAGAACAACACCAGCCCCCCGGTCTCCCTCTGTCTCTCTGTGGCCCAGAGCCATGGCACCCCCTTCTCCGCCTCTCCTTCTCGGCGCCTGGGTCCTTTGGGCGCAGGGCTGCCTCGCCCAGCAAGTCTTGAGCGGTGAGTGAGTGAGTGGAGGGTCTCCGAGAACGAAGTTCCAGAACGTCCTCCTTTTTTTGGGAGACAGAGCTAAGAAGCATGCATTGCATCCACACTAGGGCACTATAACCCGGTTTGGCCCCGCTTTTAATTGCCTTGGCTGAAGGCTATGGAATTCTGGGAGTTGGAGTATGTTGTGGGTCCAGAGCGGAGCGGAACTCCGCTCTGGACCCCACAACATACTCCAACTCCCAGAATTCCATAGCCTTCAGCCAAGGCAATTAAAAGCGGGGCCAAACCGGGTTATAGTGCCCTAGTGTGGATGCAGCCTGGGAGTATTTAGAGCTGCTGCTTTTCTGGTTGCAAAACGTCCTCCAGTTTTGAGCCAGGACTAAGAAGCATGCATTCCTGTTTCCATGAGTGTTTTTCCAGCTTTTATTTTGCAATATCCTCATGCTTATTAAATGTCCTACATTTTACTGGGCTTTGTCCTCCTTTGCAGTGAGGACACCTGGTCATACTGTTTCATCCTGGCTTTGCTATGTCCCTCCTTTTCAACAGTTCGCTTTTCTGGTGGTTGTTTTGTGCTTTCAAGTCATTTCTGACTTATGGTGAGCCTGTCATGGGTTTTCTTGGCAAGATTTGTTCAGAGGAGGTTTGCCCTTGCCTTCCCCTGAGGCTGAGAGAGTGTGACTTGCCCAAGTCATAGTCCAGCACTCAAACCACTACACCATGCTGGCTCTCTGCTATTGAATAGTGGCTAAGAAGAGAGCCAGCATGGTCTAGTGCTTTGAGCATTGGACTAGGACTTTGGAGACCAGGGTTTGAATCCTGGCTTAGCCGTGGAAACCGATTTAGTGATTTTGGGCAAGTCACACTCTCTCAGCCTCTAAGGAAAGTGATGGCAAAACACCTCTTGCCAAGAAAGTGCCGTGTTAGGTTAGCCTTTGGGTCGCCATAAGTCAGAAACTACTTGGAGGCACACGTATGTTGACCCTACAACTTGAAATCACACAATAACACAACAGTTCCTAAGGATAAAAAAGAGGGCTTGTTGTGATGATGGAAAGAGCAAGGAGATACTCCACATTCTAAAAGGGTTGTGGTGATTCAACCAAAATACTCTGTACGTGCCCAGAAGTAGCCTCTTCCTTATTTGGGGAATTACTGGAGTAGTTAAAAAAAAAAAGATTTCAGAGTGAAATTCTGAAAAGTCAGAGCTGGATATTACTCCCAAGCTTGTTTGACTTTCCAGTCAGTGTGCAGCCTGAGTCCTGGAAGCCTTCCAAAGATGATTCCCAGCTCACACAGCTTCTTTTTGTGTCCTTAAACTATTGTTATTTTGCTTTAGCCCCCTACCCCCTGAAAGTTTTATGTTCATGTTTTCATATTGGTCTCATATGCCAATCCTGTGTTCAGCTTAGAGGCTAAGAGTTATGGTCACTAGCACCCTGTGTGCATGTATTAAGTCACCTTTCAGTTTGGGATGACCCATGAATTTCATAGGGTTTCTTAAACAAGGAATACACAGTGGTCTGCTGCTGGCTTCCTCTGAAATATAACCTATCTGCAACCCTGCATAGTAAAATATTCAAGATCATATAAGTGTGTTATGGTTGAACTGATGTATCAAACTGTATATACTACCACTGATCTTCAAAGAACGGGGGAGAGCTATTCCACTTGCGACTTTGTAGCTTTGTTCCATCATATTTAATTATTGTACTCTACATCAGGGTTTTGTCAATTAATAAATTAGTGCCATCTTTCATGGGAAGAATATCTATGAGCAAATCCTGTTGAAGAAATCTGAGCATTGTGGACTTCCACTGAACTTCAGCATGCTTTGGTACTGGGAACTTTGTGTGTTGAAAAAGACATGACATAACCAATATTTTCCTTTTTCTTCCTTCTCTCACCCCTAAATGGAAACAATACAAACTAGTGCTGTTACTGTGTGCCTTGAAATCATTTCCAAAGTGGGGTGGCTCTAAGGTGCAGTCAGTACACGGTTTTCTTAGCAAATAACAGTAACTCAGAGGTGTAATGTAGAGCTTGAAAAAAGTTATTTTTATGGGCTGCTGGTGGCCATCCTTGCTTGGGGATTGTAGGAGTTTTAGTCTATAAAGTACTTTCCCAGGCTTGGAGAAATGTACACATTCTATGTGTGAGTTTTCAAACATGATTATCAGTCTATTTAATTCATGGTAGTAAGATGATAAGGTCCAGTTCTTGCAGATCAAATGTTGGAACTAGTGGTCAGTCAGGGGTAACTGCAATGGACTGAATAGAGTCAGAGAGCTTTATTGCATGAGGGAGATCAAGGGGTTAATCCAAAGATATCCTGGAGAAATCACAATGACGTTGTGAAAAACCCACAGTTAAACTAGATTTAAAGGAGAATTAAGTGATGCTCTTTCACACAACATCATGTAAAACCTGCAGTTAAACTAGCTTTAAAGGAGGATTAATCCACATCTTTTCAAGTTCGGATCTCTACAGAAAGTGTAAATTTGAAATTATTTAATTGCCAAATCACGCATGAACGTTAATTGGGAAATAACATTATTTCCACTTTAAATTCACTTTAAATTCGCTTTAAATTTGCAAATTTAAATTTGCTTTAAATTTGCAAAAGGCTCAAGTTTGCTTTAACACCACTTCAATGTCATTTCAACTTCGAAATTGGCCCCTAGTGTGATAAACTCCCTAGTGTCTAAGTAGGACAAGTCTCATTGAGCCTGAACAGCCTGACTTAATGTTCAGCAGTAATCAGGCAGACAAATAACTTTCTCTAATATCCTTTATTCTATGCCAAATTGACAAAATATCTGGGCTAGAATGTGTCTAGAAATAAATTAATACAGTTCTTCCCTCATTCATTTTCATACTATTTAGTTTTACAATGAAATTAGTTATTTTGGACTGTAACACTAGAGAATCATAAAGTGGGAAGGTAATTTGAATTGTCATAGTATCTTATAGTTATTGCTTCTTCATCTAATTCCAATCCAGTCTTGCTTGCTAACTGTGCTAGTTGGGGGAATCTGGACGTTTTGGCCCCCTGACTACCATTCAAAGCTCTGCCTGGCACTTCCTAAGAAAGCTTGTTAAACTGCTTCATTCTGTCATAACTAGGAAGTCCTCCCTTTACACAGCACATTTAAATTTTCTGCTTTGTATTGGAATAATGACTGGTTAGCAAGTAAGCAGAACGTTATTTCCCCTACCTGAGATAATTGTGGGGTTAATAAATCTCTTTAGTTTCTGTTGGCTTCATATATAGAACATTTTATTTTGAGAAATGCATCATTATTTCATTATGGTGCCCCAGTGGATCCCTCTCCAGTGGATATTTGGAAGGAATCTTTATATCTTTTCCAGAGTGTGTCAGAATGTTATGGCTAGACAGCAAACTTGACTGAAATAGAAATAAACCATAAAAACTTTCTTTGTAGAACTAAGAGTTGGATGTTATATTACACTCACTGTTTTGAATCTTTCAACATATGGTAAATCCATTGTGTAAATTACAGCCATCATAGGATGGGTATTTTCATCTATGCTGATACTACCATTGAAGAAAACAACAAGTAGGGAAACTCATTGCATGACAGTCTGTAGGGATGCCTATCCTTGTGGTAAAAATAACACATGCTTCTCAGTATTACAATGTGGTGGCCTTAATACTCTAAAGGCACCAGATCCCTTCTGATATTGAAAGCTAAGCAGGGTCAGCCTTATTTAGTACTTGGATGGGAAGCTGTCAATGAATACCAGGTGCTGTAGGACAGAGGACAGAACTGGAAAAATCATCTCTGGGTATTCCTTATCTAAGAAAACCCTGTGAAATTTATGGGGTCACCATGTTGACAGGTGACCTGAAGCCACACACACATTGCTACTACTAGCAGTGTAATTTGTAAAGTGTATTTTATCTACCAGAAAGTCCACGGTACTGTATATACATGTTACCAAAGCCATTTTAAAAAAAATTGTATAAAATTAGAGACATAAATCGGTTCATACAACATACCAATATATATATGCATTGGAGTTTAAAATTGTCTGGAGAGGATTTGCTTATGGTTCTTGATGAGTATGGCCCATCGGATATCCATATGGTGCAGATCTTTGGTGGTGGCACACCAGTAACTCCCCGGGCTGGGTGGAGATCCTGTTATTCCCATCATTCTTCTCTAGGTAGACATTAAAAGGTAAAGATTTTCCCTTGACAAGATTGTGTAGTTGTTTCTGACTGTAGGGGGTAGTGCTCATCTCTGTTACTAAGCAAAAGAGCCAGTATTGTCAAAGACAAACACTATTACCTTCCCACTGAAGTGGTACCAGTTTATCTACTTGTACTTTTACATGTTTTTGAAATACTAGGTTGGCAGAAACTGGGGCAAGTGGTGGAAGCTCACTTCATCATGTGGCACTTGGGCCTCAGTATGCCAACCTGCGGATCTTGCAATCATCAGCATCTTAATTGCTGAGCCACCATATCCCTAGAGAGTCTCTCTCAGGAAGACATTAGAAATGGCATTAATAGCTAAGGTGCTTTAGAACAAATTATGGCCCTTTAACTTCCTGGCCATATGGAACTAAAAGCACAATAACCTACACATACAGTACTTGTATAACAGCCAAAGCTTTTGAAACAGCTTGCCATTATTAGGCACTTATGCTGTGTCTTACAGTACACTGGTTTTGCTCTGTTTTGGTCTTCTTTTCTGGTTCACTTATCCTTTTCTAGTACGTATAGGATGACAAGAGCTTGGAAAAGGAACAGGTACCTCTCTTTCTGAGTAATAGTGTAGCTTTTTTGTTGATAAATGAAGGGTAAGTGAATGAATAGTGGTGATAGTGGAAGGGGAAATGGCCAAGGGAAGGGGATCTCCTAAGGGCCTCTTGTATGAGAGCCCCTTCAGACCTGGAGCCTGCTCTTGTATCAGTTGAAGGTGAAACCATATCATTTGTGCTGAGCTTTCTACCAGGGAATCATTATACAAATGTAATTTTGGTTGAGAGGTAAGTGATTAGATGGCCCATTCACATTATAAAGACCACCTTTTTCATTTTCTTTCTCTTTTTCTTCTCTCCTCCTGCTACTGCTGCAAAAGAATGTTGAAAGGACTCATCAGTTTAAAAGTTCTGCAACAAGGAAACATTTGGCAGTGTCTGCACCTCCTGCCCCACTGCTCCATTAATCCGTCTGTTGACTAACGTTCTTGGTTCATGTGATTTTTTTTTCACAATAAAAGTGGAAGAGAAGAGGTGGAATCATGGAGTAATTGTACAGGTGATGCAAGTGCTGTACAGCTGCACAGGAATAAGGACAATTTATGGATGGTAGTGTTTTTGGAAGCTGACTCTTCACTTAAAGAAAGCCAGACAAAAGACACAGGGATATTCTTTATTATTAGTAGTAACCTTTATTTCTACAGCACTGTAAATTTACACAGTGGTATGAGATCATGCCAGGACTTGGAGTGAGATGTCATAAGTATGCTGTGATGTCCAATTATATACACATTTTCATCCAATTCACTGGTGAGTTTAGAAGGGCCCAGCTAGTATCTGAGGTCAATGATCCCCTTTCTGAAAAGCTTATTTTACTACAATCCATTTTCAAACACAATTATATAAAAGAAGAGGTGAAGAATATTTGATTCTGCAGGTGTTTTGGACTGCAGTTTAGATCAACATCACCAAAAGGGAGGGAAGATAAGAGCTGCAATCTAGAAATATTTTAGGGCTACACTTTTCCTATCCCTGGCCTATATGATGTGCAAACATCAAGAATCTCTGTTTACTAAATATATCTGCTTTTGTGTTGAGAACACAGAGACACTTCACTTTGTGCCATTCATATTTGAGGTTGTGGCATATACCTCTCATCAGTCTCATTCAGCATAGAAAAAGGTAAAGCATCAGGTTATCCAAATCTTCTTCATTTACATACTATCATTGCTTCTTTTCTGTGCACATCAACTCATGTAAAACTCCTGGTATTCCCAATAAGGAGATAAGTGATTTGCTTTTTGGATATTACTGGCAGAAACACAAAGGCCAGATGCTACATAAAAAGCCATAACACGTCAACATTGTACTGAATAGAGAGAGAACATGTTCTCAAAGCTACACGATGCAACTTGATCCCATGTAAAGTTGGTCATTCTTTTTTTTTTAATTCAATAGGGTTTTTTTTGCATATCTTCAAGTCATTTCCTACTTATGGTGACCCTAAGGTGAACCTATCATGGAGTTCTCTGAGGCTGAGAGTATATGACTTACCCAAGGTCATCCAGTGGGTTTCCATAACAGAGTAGGGATTCAAACCTGGTTTCCAGAGTCATAGTCCAATGCTCAAATCACTACACGATTCTGTTTACTTCAGTAGAGTTAGATACACTTAACTCTGCCTGACATTGATCTGATCTAAATTTGCAACATCATTCTTTACAACACAATCTTAAATGTGTTTAGTCAACAATAAGTCTAAGTTGAGCAGGATGTATGTTGATTGGTGGATTTTCCTTCTTTGGTGGTCTTTAAACAGAGGCTGGATGGCCATTTGTCAGGGATGCTTTGATTTGAATCACAGAATCATAGAGTTGGAAGAGACCACAAAGGACTAGGTAGCCCTTGTGGCCTCTTCCAACTCTATGAATCTATTATTCTAAGTGTATTAAAAATTACAGTCCAAGTAAAATACCCATTTGCATTAAAATAAACTGGGAGGCTGGCAATTTTGTGTTTATTTTTATATATTTAATTAGTCACCATTTTGAATTTTCCAACCTCATTGAAAATATTGGCAAGGGTTCAAAGAGCTGCTTAGGTTTTGCCCAAAGTATCAGGGACGGGGAGATTGTAGCCCTACAGATATTGCTGGACTACAACTTTCACACTCTTTAATCACTGGCCATATTGACTGGATCTAATTGGAGCTGATATCCAATCCACTGCTTTTCCACCTCATAAAAATTTCTGCATGTAACTCCCTCCTCATAGGTGTATTGCAATAAAGCATATTGCCACTGTATGTTTATTGACATTAAGGCTGTTCTGTCCTCTGTTAGAATGTTTTAACTATGTATATCCTGTACACCGCCCTGATCATAGGAAGGGCGGTATACAAATAAAGTTGTTGTTGTTGTTGTTGTTATTATTATTATTTTATTATGAAATATGGAGTGAAGACAGAGCCTGAGGTTTCTGAGTGGAGGAATAAAACTGAATAAAACTCTGACCTCAGAGAACCAGTCTTTTGTATTCTAAGGTCCAAAACACACTGGAGAAACCATCCAATCTCAGACCACTTCAACTGCCCTGGTTCAGTGCTAGGGAATCCTGGGAATTGTGGCCCCTGAGTTCATTGTGGCCCCTGAGTTTTCTGACAGAGAAGGCTCAATGTCTCACAAAACTAAAGTTCCCAGGTTTCCCTAGCCCCGAGCCAGGGTATTTAAAGCAAACTGGATTATATTATTTCTGCAGTGTGTTTTGGACCTGAGTAACATTTCACAGTCTTCATTAGGGGCATAAGTGAATGCTCCATGAAATAAGTTGAAGATGTCTATGATTTCAACAGGTATTACATCAGTTATAGAAGTTCACATAACCACTGCAGTCAGATTTCCTCCCCCCCCCATAAACTAAGTTATCAACACATAAAAGACATAACAGATCCAGACATTTACCAAATATTAACTTTTCATTCTAGTTTATAGTGTGCTCAAGATCAGGCTTTTTCTTTGTCTTCCACTATTGATGACATGTTTCCATTTGAATGGCTGCCCATGTCAAGATAAAGAACAATGAGATGGAAGATCAGGAACTGTCCATCAACCACTAATACCTGGATACCTGCAGAAATACAGGTCACCTACTATGGTGATAGATATATTATTTTTATTTAAATTATACATGATAATTCATTTATATTATGCCTTTATCCCAAAAGGGGACTCAAGACAGCTTACAAATTATAGCAAATAAAATTAAAATATAAGAAGAGCTAATATTAATGCCAGTAACATTATTTGTAAAAATGTGCAATAACAATCAATCTGAAAAGAATACAATTAAATCAATACAATACCCCACATCTGAATCCATTTTTCAAAAATATTTGGTTCTTGAATCCTTCTCATAATAATAAAGAGTATTTGCCAGCTGACTGAAAAACAGCAAGAAGACAGATATTCTAACCTCTTCATGAAGGAAATTTTAGAACCTAGGTCCAGCCTTTGAGATAGCCCTCTCTCACATCCCCACCAGAAGTGAGACTGGTAGTGAGATAGTGAGACTGAGAAAAGGGCCTCACTTGAGGATCTCAAGCTCCTATGGGAATACATGTCTGACAGATAGCATGCTGGTTGTCGATTGTGTGTGTGTGTGTGTTTGTGTGTATGTATACACACACATACATATATATATATATATATACACACACATTGTCTCCCCTCCATTTTCGCAGGGGTTGAGTTCCAGACCCCCCTCCCACGAAAATGGAAATTTGCCTATATTCAAGCCCTATTGGCTTGAATGGTGGTACGTGCCTGAGGGCACCCATGGGTGTGTGCTGTGGGCGCATGCACCATTTTGTTCCTCTCCATTTGCTGCCCACGAATGGGTGATGAACACAGACTTCAAGTCCACGAAAACGGATGTCAATTAACACATGTATATTTAAAAAAGAGACTCAGAGCGGCATAGTAGTTTGAGTGGTGGATTGCAACTATGGAGACCAGGGTTTGATTCCTGGTTTGGCCATGAAACCTTGGGCAAGTCATGTGCTCTTAGCCTCGGGGAAAGCAATTTGCCCCTTTGAACAAATCTTGCCAAGAAAAACCTATGATAGGTTTGCTTGAGGGTAGCCATAAGTCAGAAATGACTTGAAGACACAAAACAATAAATATTTTAAGTTAACACTACCGTTTTGATTTATGCATTTCTTCCATGTTGGGAAAGCATTTCTGCTTTTTCAGGTGATACAAGAAAATCATTATATTCTCATTTCAATATAAAATGGCTTTCCCGTTCACATGCTTTTCCAGATTTGTTTAAACAGGAATGGGCAATTTATTCCATATCAACCATCATTTATTCAAATCTACCTATGCAATCACAGGGATTAGAAACATACATCAGCAAAGATGGAGTCCTGACTTCAGGATTTTGCAGATTTTGGATATGGCTTCTTCAGTGGCAATTGTGAGATGTTTCTCTGCCTTCTCTGTCAGTGAGCTCTGGTGTCACAACAAACTACAATTCCCAGAATTCCATAGCACTGACCCATGGCAATTAAAGTGTCAAACTGGATTATTTCTACAGTGCAGATGCAGCTTTGGGTGTTAACTTTTGAGATTCTTAGATACTCTGTTCAGAAATAGAAATGGGAACACATTGAAGATGGTGAACCCTCTTCAGGTCTTGAGACCTTGGCATATACCAAACTTTGTGCACTCTGTGCTGCCATAACTGAATAGTGCACCAAGTCCATGAGCTCCATAAATGAGGTTTGGGATTACAAATACATTATCCCTTGGTAGAGCCAAATATCCTATGCTATTGTGTTGTATTCTCTCCCTCCTCCCACATTTGTTCAGAACAGTTTACAGCATTTAAATATTGTTCCCTATCTTAGATCATTTCTGTGCAACTAGACTTTTCCACATTGTGGTGGCATTATGAACAATGACTAGGAAATTGACATATTATGCACCATAGGATATTACTTTTATATGAATTATTGTCTACGATAAATGTTTACAGTGCAATAGGTCAGAATGTCTTGAGCTGGCAAGAGAATAATCCTTTAAAAAGTGTGAAGGCAGGGCCAAGAAAAACTGCTGAGTGTTACATAACCCGTATTGCTGTCCCCATGACATCATAAAGCACATAAAGTGATGATAATGCAGTTTACAAAAAAATGCAATTACTTTAAGTATCTGCCGGGCAAGAAAGAAGCGAGCTAATCTTATTACTAGCCACTTAACAACCAATGTATTAATCAAAGCCGCTATGCCTTAATGACTGCTGTTTGCTCTTAGTTTATTTTTTGCATTTTTATTGGTGACATTTTTTCCTTGATGGTGTCAATGTACATTCCAATATTTACACCACAGTAGTCAAGATGAGGTCTTTGATGATTGAGGATAATTCAGTGGCTATAGACACCTTTTATTAACATTGAAACTCTGTTAATTTTAACGAGGACACATATTGACTTTTGACAGAGGGGCGGGGTAAAAATAAAGTTGTTGTTGTTGTTATTTGCAAGTAGTAATTATAAAGTAGCCCAATGGCACATAAGATGGTAGAATCATAGAACTGTAGAGTTTCAAAGTGATCCTAAGAGTTATTTCTCCAGTCTTTCCACTGCAGCAGTTCACAGTAGTTAGTGCATCTTTGACATGTGTCTGTCAAACCTCTGTTTAAAAACTTACAATGAAGGAAACATTCAACACCTTCCAACATAGCCCATTCGAATGCTGGACAACTTATTGTCAAGAAATTCTTCCTAATCAGACAATGACAGAGTCGGAAGAGACCACAAGTCCAATTCTCTGCCATGCAGGAAGACATTGTCAAAGTTCTCCTCCTGGAAGATGACCATTGACCCTCTGTTTGAAACTTCCAAAGAAGGAGACTCCACCACACACTCCAAGACAGCATATTCCATGGTCAAACAGCTCTTACTGCCAACAAAATCTTCCTAATGTTTAGGTGAAATCTCTTTTCTTGTAGTTTGAATCCATTGCTCCATTCCTAATCTTTGGAGCAGCAGAAAACAAGCTTGCTCCATCCTCAGTATGACATCCCTTTAAATATTTAAACATGGCTTATCATGTCACATCTTAATATTCTGTTGCCTATGCTAAACATTCCAGCTCCCTTAGATACTCCTCATTGGATTCGTTGGACATCGTTTCCATACTTTTCACCATTTTGGTTGCTCTCCTCTGAGTGCTCCAGCATGTCAATGTCCCTCTTGAATTGTGGTGCCCAGAAGTGAACACAATATTCCAGGTGAGGCCTGACCAAAGTAGAATAGAGTGGCACTACTATTTCCCTCAGTCTAGACCAGTGGTCCCCAAACTGTGCTCTTTAAGGGATTTTGGACTTCAGCTCCCAGAATCCCAGACTATTGGACAACATGGATGAGGCTTCTGGAAGCTGAAGTCCAAAACCTCTTAAAGGGCACAGTTTGGGAACCACTGATCTAACTCAATGATTAAAACATTAGTATGGTGCCAAACTATGGGTTTTGTAGAGAATTGGAATGGTTGTTCTCCCTGGTGACCTTAAAACATCAAATTTTGTTACAGTACTTAACTCTTTCAAAAGGGCTCTTTTTCATTTAAAAGTTGCCTTCCTCCAACTAGGATTTTTTCCCACATGGAGTACAGTGGTTTGTTGCTTGAGAATGGTGGGAATGCAGCATAGCCGGGAACTGTCAGGATGGGGATGGCTATAAGTGCGGGGTCTCATGTTAACCGACTCAGTTTGTCACTAATCTGCACTAATCTGAATTTTCTTTCCACTTTCACTAGCACATACTCTTCACTCAGTTTTTAGCTGCTTTGTTAAAGGATAATAACAAGTGATTAACTTCAGTTAGAAGGCACTGATCCATCACAATAAAAGTAATACATGGATAACTATGTCAATATTGTTCTGCAAATTAAGGGTAGAACATACAGTGGAAAGTCTGAAATGTTAGTTTCTTTGAGAATATTTTCCTGCACAGCTAAATCACTGTTATCATTTTTGCCTCCCTACTCTTAAGAAGTTTGGTCTGCAAAAAAGGAAGTTTGATAGAACACAGATTTTGCATGTAGGAGATAACAATTACAAATGCTATCGGTGGCATCTGCATTTGTAACTATCCAAGAACCTAGCATTGTGTATGAAATGCAAAGAGATTATAATTTATATTATTATATAGTAATATATGATGGATATCGGTCCGGAATATAATCAGTAGAAGAGGAAAAGGTTCATACTCCCCCATGAAAGACTCTAAACAAACACACTCTCCCTCACACACACACACACACACACACATACACAAAGGCCTTTTAGAAAGGGCCTAAAATTTTATATAAATATATCATAATATACATCTAGAGTATGTTGTGGTGATTTGAGTATTGGCACAGGACTCTGGGAGACCTGGGTTCAAATCCCCACTCAGATGTGGATACTCACAGGGTGAGCTTGGGCATATCACAGGCTCTCAGCCTCAGAGGAAGGCAATAGTAAATGTCTTCTAAATAACTCTTGCCAAGAAAACCCATAAGTCAGAGTTGATTTGAAGGGTCAAAATGCCACCACCACTGTATACAGTAAATCAGTCCAGAATACAGTGGGACCTTGGTATCTGCTGGCATTTGGTTCCAAGACCCTGCCTGGGTACCAAGATCCATGAATGTATCCACAATGGCATAGTAGGATGGTGTTCTTTTTATAATGGGAAATGAAGTTTTGCTTTTTGAAATTTATATATTTTTAAAAATATTTTCAAACTGTGAAATCCATGCCTGAAAAAAATCTGTGGATATGGAGGGCTGAATGTATAATCAGTAGAGAAATTATTGAATAGAATTACAAAGTATCCCTATGCCACAGAAAGAGTTAAAAACATTTTCCTTCCATATAGGCTCATCAAGAACATTCTGAAATGGTCCAGTCTGCTTAAGGATATTTATTATTATTGTTGTTGTTGTTATTATTATTATTATTATTATTATTATTACCACCCTGCTCTTCAGCCAAGGCTCTCAGAGCGGCTTACAATTTGTTAATTAGACATTTCCCTGCCCTCAGGCTTACAATCTAAAAAGACACGACACAAAAGGAGAAGGGAATGGTGGTGGGGAAGGGGGAAAGTCCAGCAGATGTTCTCACCCTCGGAGGCCTGGACCAAGGCAGATGGACTGGAGGGAGGACTCTTCTTCTTTTTAGGCAAGGCCTGTTGGAGCTGGCTTGCCTTTCTCTCCCTCAAGATGGTGGATGAAGGGAGGGCTCTTCTTGCTTGCCGGCAAGGCCTGTTGGAGCTGCCTTGCTGTTCTCTCCCTCAAGATGGTGGATGAAGGGAGGACTCTTCTTGCTTGTAGGCAAGGCTTGTTGGAACTGGCCTGCCTTTCTCTCCTCCTCAAGATGGTGAATGGAGGGAGGGCTCTTACATTAGTCTTCTGTAAGCACATAAATCTCTTCCTGCATATCCATTCCATTCCAAGAATCACTCTCCTCTTTTCAATTTTTCTTTCTTCATTCTTGAACATGGCTGTTTTTCTGCTGCACAAACCTGGATATTTGATTTGGACTCCAGAAAGTTCTTCATTTCCCTCTCCCTCCTTCCTGTTTTCTACTCAGAGAAATCATACAGTCTGTCGTTAGTCTGTCTAATAAAAGAACCATGTGACACATTTCCTCCAATTCTAATTTTCTCCTCCAATTCCCCTGAGGAGGTAGACCCTCCTGTTTTACAGAATATGGCTAATGGAGGCACCCAATGAATTCTAACAACCCAATTCATTAAAGCATATTTTTAATTTCAGGGTAAACTGAGGAATCAAGAATGTCAGGTGAAGTCACTAGGAAACAATTAGTACATTGATACCTTAACGAGTTAATCAGTGAGTTAATTCCAAGCTCTCCTTTGGGAAACATTTCATTTGGACAAAACAACCACTCCCTACTACTGACAGCTGATCAACCCAAAGCCACCAAGTTTCAAACCAGAATGAGGAATAACTTGAAGTGGATATAAAATGCAGTATTATTCTCTACAGTGTACAGAGTCATCAGGTGTGCACCTACACCAGCTGAAGTAACTCAGGCACTGTCCAAAGTATTCTGTTCCAGAGCTGCCCCAGATTCACTATGTGAGCACCACACACAGCAGCATGAAAGTGATGTGAAGCTGCCTTGCCATCTAGACTTTCCTTCCTGGGGCCACCACCACTGCCTTGCCAGCCAAGCAGCTACTTGTCAGAGCCTTGCTGGTGATGTGACTTCTAGTGAGGTCAGAATGGGACACCCAGCCATGTGATCAACATGGAGGGGGTAGAGCAAGGTGAGTAGTTTCTCCCCCTTGTGTGCTCTTACATACTTAAAGGGAATCATTATCATTTGTATCTGAGGAGGTAGGTAGGTAGAAGGAATTAAAGTATGCACATCCATTCATATTTGCTTTAACATTTTAAAGATTGCTTCATCTTACATCTGCTACAACATTCTTTTAAATATTCATTTGACTTGTTGAAAATAAAGGCACAGATAGGATGCTTATATTAGGTACAAAATTCTAGCATTACCTGATGGTGGTGCTTTTGGCTGGGCCAGTGAAAACCTGCATGTGACAGAGACTGAGCATGGTGCATTGCCTGGATTCAGCTTGAATCATGGTGTATTTCATAGTGTGTTTCTAGATCTTACAAAGCCACAGCCATCACCAGTTTAAGATACAGGGACACTTGAAGCTCCCTCCAGAAATTTTCTCTTAAAAAGAGCACTGGCATTCTGCCATTACTGATCCTATAATTTACAGCATAAGGTCCATATGATCAACAGGGGTGGATAGGAGAAGGCATCTATCACAGAAACAACTAAGTGAGGCTCACTTTCATTATATAGCATTTTAAATATATGAAGCAGAACTAATGCCAAAAAGCAGACATTTTCCACTTAAAGGAAAAAGTAAAGCTGACAGAATTTTAATAGTTTGGCGCACAATTGCTATCAGGAAATACTGTAATGTATCATTTTCCTCTGCATTGAAGCCACACCAATTAAACCAACAAGTAAAACAGTGTTTTGTTTGCTCCTTCAACTTACTATCTATTTTTTTCTGGATGAAAAAGCATTTACCTTGTATTGATTTGGGTTAACCGAACTTGTGCATTTCTTTGGGAAATCTATGAATGTTAAAGTGCTGATGAACCTGTTTCTGTTGAATGTACAAATGAACTCTGATCCTAAGGGTACTTATAGCTGAAGAGCTTCCCTTCTGCAGAGGTTCTTTCAGTGTTGTAAATGAACAGTTCACAAATTTTGACTCATACTGGAAGTTACACTTTGAATCTTGGAAGGGGGATCAGTGTCATTCAATATGTTGTTGAACGTCAACTCCCATTAGCTGTCATCATTGGCTATGATGGCTAGGGCACTGAAAGTTGCAGTCCAGTGACATATGGAAGGCCACATGTTCCCCTGATTCATGGAGATAGCTAATTGATATCCAGTTTCCAGATCTGATTTATCTGTGCATCAGTCTCATGCAATTTCCAGATGTTTGATGTGTGGAGGGTCAGAACTGATCTAATCATGTAGTAAATAAACAAATTAAAAATAGACATTTCAAAGCTTCAGATTAAAATAACAATTTTTTTTTCTTCCATGGAAAAGCTTCCTACAAACTGCTTGTGGATCAAAATAATTTTTGGTGAGAGGATTGCACACTTGAACTCCTCTAATAAATAGGAGAAAGGCTTTCTTTTTAAATAAGAACCCAAGATTGATATTTGTGTTCTGTCTGATTTAGAACCTGCCGTTGTGCCTTAAAATGAGACTTAAGGCAACCTCAGACTGCTGCAAAGAATGGTGAAATCCATAAGAAAGTTTGGAAATTTTGGGCATTTGCTTTGAGAAGATGTGGAGGCCAAATATGTGTATGAAACTTTGGGAAGGCATGATAAATTACAGAGGCAGTGGTAAAATCATTCTCCAGGATTAACCCTCCCCACAAACACTTGGAATTCCAGTTTACTGGTTAACCTAACCATAATACTAAAACTATTAGTAACTGTTTTAGTATTATGGTTAGGTTAAATGTAGTTTCTTGCATTTCCTAAACAAGGGCCCTCCCCACCATCTCCACCATGGCACAACCAAATATATATACTTCTCAGTATGGTATGGTTGTTCATTGAAAAATTCTATGAGACTTAAAAACAAAACAAAACAAAACAATCCAAATAGGTTATATTGGCTGGGAGGGAAAAAAAGTATGCCAGTGACAAAAAGTAATAGAGTTGTTGGCACAATCTTTGTCCTCAGTGTTTTGTCTCTAAACAAACAAACAAACAAACCCGTGTACATGGCAAATAGCTAACATTTGGGGGCACTGATTACTACTTTTTAGGCAACAGTATCACAATTACCTACATTGTCAGTCCAGTTCTGTACAATCTCTTCATCAAAGCATGATGCTGGGGAAAAGTATCTCATCCTGGTGGATGTTTATGCCAGGAGAATAGAAAGTTCTGAACCAACTGGCTTCATGTAAGCAATATAAGTAGGTTTGGTTCCTTTCATTAATTAATAGATGAAGGTGACAGCATCACTGGATTATAAACTATGATTTTTATACCCAAACTGAAAAATCAGAACAAGTAACATGGATCCAGCTGTACTATGGACATTTAACCTGTCCACCAGTGTTGTGTCACACTAATATAATGTGTAGTATTATATCTGCAGAACTGCAGAGTCACTTGTGAGTGTGTATGTGTGAAAAGGCCATCTGCTGATCAGGTCCCTGAAGGAGCCAGACTACTGAATGTGTATTGGTATAGCACCTAGACATCTAGTGTAAAGGGGATGATGCAATGCCTAGGCAATGTTGCAAGAGCTGAATGTATAAGAAACACAGCTCAGTGTGAACGTGTGTGGTCACTGTAGTCAGTCAGTGGTTGGTGCTTGTGAGTTTGTGGAAGATTCCTATATTCCTGTGTAGCTGAGAGCTGGCAAATGAGAAAGCCTGGTTTATACTTCTATCCAAGAGCTCCTATCCTGTGTAAATAAACCCTTCAACTGCATCAGCCAGCTTCTGCATTCTGTTTGGGGGTATCTCAAGGTCCATACTATAATTCATTCACGCTGCACCTCAGCATGACATGTTGTACCACTCTTGTGGACCGATCATGGAATTATAACTTGTACAACAGGAAATCTTTTATATCAACAGAGACTCTCTGTGTGATTAAGGATCTTGCAAAATTGAGGTCTTCAGAATGAATAAGGATTAAACGGCTACAAACTTCTAAACACATTACATCAATTTTACTTTTAATTAGTTGGTGTGGGGAGAATTTAAGATGATGGAACATGATGCGGAAAAGGATCTGGTATCTCATGCCATTGAGAAGAACCACAAACAGGAATTTTTCCCAATTTTTTTTGGTAATAGTACAATCCAAGATACATATCCATAAGAAAGTAAATGTTGTTAATATTATATTACATAGGAAGGCCTATTGGATTTTTTACTTTAAATTCATTGAACCTTTTCTTTTCTGGAGCCAGTTCATTTTTGCTGTGTATAATTAGTTGTGCAAATTCTCCAATCCTCTGTACCTTGTTTATCTAGGATTGATGTAGAGGCTGTTCATCCATGTCTTCATGTCTTTCCCATGAGATGGGCTAGCAGCTGTACATTAACATGATATTACTGGTCAATATGGACACTTTCTTTATAATATCATTTCTTTTGGTTATTTTGTCTTTTTATTTCGCAGATATTTTCTTAACTATGCAATTACTGTACTATTCATTTATAACAGCTTTGCTTGCCAAATGCTTTCTCATGTGGGATTAATAGGGGATGTCTTCATCCTCTTGGAATAAAGAGTTGTTATCAGAATTTTCATTGTGTTACTGTAATCTGAAGATCTTCCCATCAAAATGCTATCCAGAAGTCCTCCTTAATGTTGTTAGTTGTTATCAACATTGTCTGAATATGTATGTTTGAATGTTAGCTGTTATCAGTTTTGACTTATGTGTATGTTGTTAGTTGTAACTATCATTGTTTTTTGTTCTTTCTACATTGATGTACTTGGTCATTACTATCATCTTTTGTTGATATTTCTATTAGACTAATTTTGACAGTATTTTGAATTCATTATTATCCATGTCATTTGTATATATTGCTTCCCATTGTATTTATATATTTGCAATCCCTTTTGTTTTGGATTTTTTACACCTTCGTTGCTGTATATACATTGGTACTTTTATTTACATTTTATTGTCATCAGCTCATCTGTCTGTTTGTTCATCTGATGTTTTAAAATTCTGAAATCACTATGTCTGGGGGAGATATTTGTGTTCTGAGGAAAATAAAAATAAATAAGAAAATCGTCAGTAGAGATATCCATTCATAAGATTTAAATCTGCTTTAGTAGTCTTCCCTGACCACCAATAGAAAAACAATGCCATTGCAATTTGGTGGCCCAAGAGAAGTGTGACAACCTTCCTTTTTTCCTCTACTGATCTGAAAGGAAAAAAATCCAATTGTGGTTTCATGTATTGCTAAGCACTAGCTAGCCTACTATGTATGGCATTCAGCTTTGTGGATTGCATGTTGCAATACCCCCCCCCCCCCCAGAGGGTAAAAAGACCACTCTAAATATCAAAAGAGGGATATATGTCAAGAAGGAAAAGTTACTAATTTCTAACTGTTTCTCTGTGTAATCATTGCAAAGTACAGTTAAATTTTGCTGCATCAGGAATTTTTAAAGAGACATAATAGAATATGATTCATCCTGAAATGTAGATTAAATCCCATTGATGGTACAAAAGAGGACATGCTGCAGTAAAACATCAATAGTACTTAATGCAATTCATCACAGATTTGGCATCTGAAACAGATCAAAGTTCTGGCAATGTGATAGGATGACTGTTACTCCTATGGACCATCAAGGAAGGATCAAAATGTGACAGTAGAGATCTCCCCCCTCTATTGCATCAGTGTTTTACTTTCTGTTGGACACTATTAATACCCAGGTTGAACTTCAATGCAGCATTAAAATGATTAGGACTTAGAGAAATGAAAACAACAACAACAATGCAGCTTGTATTGTTTTGTATGTCTCCAAATATATTTATGAAGTTAATATTATCATTTTTAGTTATTAAGAAACACACGTGAAAATTTGTACATAAAATTTGTACATGCTTAATCCCTATTAGGTGGTGATGGTGGTCTTCTTCTTCTTCTTCTTCTTCTTCTTCTTCTTCTTCTTCTTCTTTTGGGGGGGATTCTTTCCTCATCCTTATCCCCATGGAATGCTTATGTGATCTTCCCCATTCTGTTTTGAAATCTTTGGATGATTGTCACAATCCTATTTATCTCACTGTATAGGAGTGGTAGAAAAACAGTTTGTGAAGCTGAAAAAAATGGGGGGGGGGGGGAAATGAAGGAATGGCAAAAATCATGAGCAAGGATTTTTAATTATATTTTACAAACTATGTAGAAGTTCAACAAGTAGTGACAATTACTCATAGCTGGGAGAGTGGGAATTAGTTTAGGGGAGCATTCCAGTGTAAGCAATTTTCAGATCAGCGCTTACCATGGGGTAAGCGCTGGTAAAACATTGCTGGATTGTTTAGGAAGTGTGGCTGTGTGAAAGCCCTCCACGCTTCCTAAACATCAAGGAATCATCACTCCCCTCCAGAATTCCTGAATCATTCAGGGAGAAAGTTTCCATACATAGGAAATGGCTTCTCCCTGAATGATTCAGGGATGCTGAAGGGGAGCGACAATTCCCTGATGTTTAGGAAGAATGGCAGGTTTTCACACACCCACACTTCCTAAACGACCCAGCAACGACCCTATCCTCAACAGCTCTGCACATATTGCAGACACAGAGTATGTCCTACTTCATTAAGGCTACCTATCTTGAATGCAGTCTTCCTCTCTTCCTATTGCCTTCTACCTTTCCAGAATTAGCATATTTTCTATTGAGTCATGCCTTCTCATGATGTGGCAGAAATACAGCAGAATTTAGTCATCTTGGCTTCTAGAGGGGGTTCAGGCTTGATTTGCTCTAGGATATATTGGGGGTTTTTTAGCCATCTACACTATTTGCAGAACTGTTTTCCAGCACTATATCTTGAATGAGTTCATTTTCTTTTAGTTTTCTTCATGATCCAGCTCTCACCCTTATACATAGCGATGGGAAATATGATGGCATAGGAGTTCCAGAGCCTGGGAGCAGCCATCAAGTAGGCGATCTCTTGTGTCTCTGCCTAATTTGCAAACGTATGGCAGGGGGTGGGGGTGCTTTGCCAGTTTTTTGGTGTTGTGATGCTACTATTGTGTGATAATTGTATATCTGAATATGAAGATAGCAATATAGAATTAGAAATTGCATTTGCATTATTCTCACCATCCAATTATCTAATAAAGACGTTACACTAATAGAGAAAGAGTGGGACCAGATAATGAAAAATTGGAGGTTAGAGACATAAGAATGCAGACATGATAAGCAACTTATTTGTAATATAACATTTAAGAATTTGTACGATTTGGGGTATATACTGCGAGGCAACAGGAATTAAGAAGAGAAAGTGATATAAGAAAAGAGAGAGAATAATGAAATGTACGGATATAGTGTTTGGGAATTGTTTTTAAAGTGACTTTGGAAGTATTGATCTGTAAACTTCAATATATTTTCTGATACTATGTAGTAATTTGAAGCTTTTTTTTTGCTTTTGTATATAAAATGCTTCTATAAATAATAATAATAATAATAATAATAATAATAATTAATTGCATTTGAATTGGTTGCAAGATTTGATCCCCGTGTTTCCATCTATGTGATATGTTTGTTATCATGAGAAACTAACTGTTGAAGATTAGGAGTTCTGTCAGCAAGGACTGATGAAGAGTCCTATTGCGTCCCATCTAGGCAAGCATCTTTTTTCCTACAGTGGCCAATTGGATACCTCCAATAAGCCCACTGCTGACATGAAATAACATTTTCTGTCCTGTTTTTTTTTCTCCCCCCCCCTTTTTTTTTTTTTTGATATAGTACTCCAGATGCATAATGCAATGCAGTGTGAATCACAAGAAATCAAGTAAAGGGGTATATAAATCCAAAGCACCTATCCACAAAAGATAAGTGCACAATTCATTGCTCTTCCATTTCAATCAGTTCTCTTCTAGAATTATGACTCCTTCTCACAAAAATTCTGTATTCACTATCTTAATAGTGTTTATTTAATAGTGTTTAATCACTTGTATGTTGGCCCTAGAAGAGGGGCAAACTTTTTGTCAGTGAATAGATCATTGCTCTTTGGTCTTCTCTCATTTCTATCATGCTCAGAGAAATGTCTCACCAGTCTGAAATTCTTACAATTCATTCCTGTAATGTGTAGAATAGTATCTTTCCACCCATTTTGAGTTCAGGAAAGTGTGAAAAACATTTGATTAGTAATTTGGGATAGTGTGAAAAGCAGCTTATAGTAACAGCTTATTGCTGCCCAAGTAGCTAAAGTATCACAGTAGGAAAGCTGGACATGAAAGTCACTTGTCAATGTGGACCACTTGCTATTTTTTAATTTAGCCTACTTTACTGGATTGTCCTGAGGACAGTAGTGTGGACATGCATACCACCCTGAGTTCCCGTGGAAAGGAATAGGATTCCCATGTGGTTGTAGGGACTCCCCCCGCCCCCAGTACTCTGCCAATTTTGCCTGTCTTCATTCCCCAACCATACTTCTGAAAGTCTGGATCATTTCCAACCCCCCAGTCCTGGATAATATGGGAAATGGAATAGTACAGTTTACTATTGGAGTAGACATTAGCCATCAAAACCTTCATGGGCTTTGTAGATTGCATGTTGCTTCTGATAGAACTTGAAGAAGAAATGTTATGAGGTTGGACACTCTTAGAGAAACAAAATACAATAAAATCCAAAAGCAATGAACAATGATACCTTTTTAGGGACCAACCCCAAAGCCTAAAATATATTCGGCAGGCTATTGAAGTTTCACCAGCTTTTTCATCAGATAAAGATGTTAAAAATGATACAGGAGAAAAATGGTAATTATGTTAGAATTACAGGCCTAGATTCTGTCTGAGATGCTGTCAACTAATATGGCATTGAGGGATTCCAGTGCAGCAGAGGCCACTCCCATTATTGGCCATGTGAGGACTAGGGACAAAGAGTAATAAAAATAAAAGACAGGTATTAAAATTTCAACTTCCATTAGAAATAGAAAAGTAACTTCTCTCGAGATCCAGATGTTCCTGCTTGTGCTAAGCCAACTGCTCATTTCTTAGGCAGAAAACATTTTCTCAAGGGGACTCTGAACTGTTACAAATGCAAAAAAAAGGAAAAAAAGGAAGGAAGGAAGGAAGGAAGGAAGGAAAAAGAAAGAAAGAAAGAAAGAAAGAAAGAAGAAAAAGGAAGGAAGGGGAAAAAGAAGGTGCTGTATGGGTAAAACGTTCCAAATTGTAGTCTGAAACTATAGTCCAGTTGAACAGTTTTACCTTTGCTGGAGGCTACCCCTGAAGACACACACACACACACACACACACACACGGTTTCCGTAGAGAAATAATAATACTGGATGGTCCACTCATGATTAGGTTTTTCTCCTCTTATGCATCAGGTACTATAAATTGTTTTGATTGAATTTTGAATCTTTTATGTCAGATAATATATTTCCACCTGGGCTTAAAGAATTCAAGACTGCCTAAAGCATTTTAGTTGTTTTCTGTGTCTCCCTGATCTTTCCTGTTCTAAATTTATGGCTTACCTGCTGTGCTTATTTCTGTTATGTCAATATCAAACAATTATTGACAAAAATTACATTTATGTGTTTTTGTTTAGAATAAGTCAATAAGGTTAATGAGAATGCCTTGAATGAAACTCTAGGAAGTATATTTGGAGTGCAGCCAAAGTTATATTTCCTATTAGCAGAAAATAGTATAATGAAATTGCTGTCAGTGTACAAAGTTATGGGATGAATTTATGCAGGGGAGAGGTTTGCTAATTCAATGGGAAATATAAAAAGATATTTGGAGGAGGTAAACATTCCTGGTGGCAAGTCCTGGTGGTGCAGTGGTTAAATGCAGTTACTGCAGCCATTCACTCACAGCCACAAGGTTGTGAGTTCGATTCCTGCCAGGGGCTACAGGGTCAACTCAGCCTGGCAGCCTTCCGAGGTTGCTAAAATGAGTACCCAGCTTGTTGGGGGCAATTAGCGTACACATTGTAAACCACTTAGAGATGGCTTAGTTGAGTATTAAGTGCTATAGAAATGTAGCTGCTACCTGCTAATATTCCTAAAAACACTTTTGTGGAATATGAATGGTACAGGCCCTAAACAGATGGCCAGAATGACACAGCTTTGGGCTGTGTTAGGGGTGTGGTATTTAGAAAACAAATGCCACAAACATGTCCTGAAGCTGTGCTGAGGCTGCACCAACTAAAAAAAAAAAATTGGGTCAAAAAGGAGTGGATACAATCCGCTCCTGCTGGTGGCCCAGTTCAGGACCACAGTGGCAGCCCTGTCAGGAGTAGGCCTGTGTGGTCACCATGGTGCTAAATTTCCATCACATGTCTTTCTCCAAGCTATTAAAGGTATCATGAATGGAGTTATATGAGTTTGCCATCACAGCAATACTATTAGTTAGATTTGACTGAGAGACAATGATTTTACACAAGTCCGACTTAAGTGATCTTCATGTCTGAATGGGAATTTGAAAGCAAATAGCATTCTTACCATTGTGTGAGAACCATTAGTTATAGTTACTGTTAGTTAAAATATATAAAGCACTTTCCAGTGCTGAATATTAGGAATTGCATCAAGTCCTTTCCCAACTTAACTTCACCCAGATGGAATGGACCAGAATTATTATTATTATTATTATTATTATTAACCTTTATTTATATAGCGCTGTAGGTTTACACAGTGCTGTACATATAAACTTATAATTAGACGGTTCCCTGCCCTCAGGCTTACAATCTAAAAGACACGACACAAGAGGAGAAGGGAAAGGTGATGGGGAAGGGTAACAGGTCCGGTGGTTCTTCTCTCCCTCTGAGGCCTGGACCAATGCAGATGGACTAGAGGGAGGGCTCGGCTTCGTAATGCACAGTTAAAACGGGCCAGACAAAGTCACACATCTGGGAAAGTTAGTATGGTAAATGGGGATATCAGAGATTCTAGACTGCAAATATGTTCATGCTAGGTTGAGGAAGGATGCCATAGAGATTTGAGCACATCCCTTCATTAATCTGATCTAGATGTGTAAAAAAGCAAATTAGATCATCATTAAATGCTAGCCTTCTGTACTTTATCCAGGCAACAGAAGACATGGCAAGGGATTTCTATCCACAGAAAGGTGCACACAAACAGACTTGTGGACTGACTAGCCAGTGTGATCAAGTGGACAATCCAGTGAGTGCTTTTCTCCCCTCCCTCCCATGTGTCTATGGAGAAAATATGACTAGGAATCACATTTCTCAAAGAACACTGTAGAAATAATACAGTTTGATGCCATTGTAAGTGTCATGGCTCCATCCTACATAATCCTGGGATTTGCAGTTTTGTGAGGCACTGTGTCAGAGAAGCCTAAAGACTTGTAAAACTACAAATCCCAGAATTCAATAGGATGAGCTACAACACTTAAATTGGCTGTCAAACTGCATTATTTCTACTGTGTAGATGCACTCTTTGTCTCAGTGGATCACATACATTCCTGCAGTCATACCAAAAAGAGTATAAAGGAAGAAAAAGATGAAGAAATGGTGCAATGCTGGTGGTTAAATAACAGTTTCTGAAAGTGCATTTGAATTGTTCTGACATTAGTTCAGGATATTAGCCATTTTGTCTTTGTAAAGATAGAACATATAATTTATGAAACCATGACAGGAATAAATACATGCCAGGTCTTTATTAAATATGTCATGCTTTTGATATGGTACTTGATGACATTTCACACTCAGTGTGGTAGATATTAAACTTTCTGATCTAAATCATGCTTTCATGGGAAACTAGGGGAAGAACATTAAAAACAGGGTGATATTTTTTTTTTTGCTATGACATTTCTGTTTCTTATACAGTTTGGATTATTTTAACTCTACAGTGTATTTATAATATTATAAATTATTATGGCATGTATATTATATATATTTATTGTGCACATTACTGTAATATTGCACACACAGTCATGATTGTATGTTAGTTAAATAAGAATTTTGTTATTTATAAAGATTATTTATATTGTGCCATACCTGTTCTGGAGCCCCATAGTGTTAAGTTGTCAAAGACTGTCTAGTGGTAAATACAGTCTCTAGTGTCAACTGCAGATGCATTTCTGGGTTGGAGCTGCACACGTTGTGTGGTTGAGGGAGTAGGGGGTCATAGACATAAAGAAGTGTATGCATATAATTCTAAATCAAAGTTTGAATGTACATTTAATTAATCAATGAGTTTATGTCCCACCTTCCTGTTACACAACAACTACAAAGAAATGGAAAAGAATTTGAAAAATTTAGCAAATAAAAGCAATTAATGAAAATCAGAGTCAGCAGATGAACAATTCACAAAGTGAATTAATAAAAATAATTGGCTAAGATGAATACTTTTAAAAAAACTTTTTAAAAAGGCCTTAAATATAATAAAAGAGAGTAATTTTATTTCTTTGTTGTGACCAAAACATGCATTTATCCACTCTATTTGAGGGCAATTGAAGTCCTTTATTACTATAACACTTTTGCCTTTGAATAACAATCTGATTTCATCCTTCAATTCTAGATTACTCTGACCAATTTGGTCAAGGAATGGTAATATGTAACCAGTTAAAATTACTTTTAGATTTTGGTATCACCAACATTTCTGCAGAAGAGTCTGTCACTTTTGAATTTTCTAGCTTGACATTGTGCATTGCAGAATAGACTTCCTGTAGATGATAATGTAAAGTTTACACTAAGAGTTCACTGCATCCCACTGGTTTTCCAATAACCATTATATTTATTATATCTATGTTGTGATTTATAACAGTATGGAATCACAGCAGGGTAATTACAATAGGTCAGAAAGAAGAAGTAGGGAATGGTAAGCATGGAACCCTACATATGTTGTTTGATATTAAATAAGTGTTTTGAGCCAAGAAGCATGAATGTATCTATTGACACATACTATTAATTCATTTTTAAGGTCAAAAGATATGCTATGGTGATTCAACACATCCTTGCTACATGATAGCCTATTTTCAAGACTTGTCCAGACGTGTGGGTTTCCAGGAGGCTCGCCAAGGCTGTGAAATGGAAGGTGGAGTGCTCCTAAGCCTTGAAAGTGAAGCAGAACAGAAGCTGATAGAAAGTATGTTGCAGAACCTCACAAAATCAGGCCCAGGGATTTCTGACGGGGACTTCTGGATAGGACTATGGAGAAGTGGTGAAGGTCAGACTACATCAAGTGCCTGCCCTGACCTTTATAAATGGACAGATGGAAGCAGTTCACTCTTCAGGTAAATATTGGTGAAGTTGGTTGTTTTACTCAAAGGTTGTGTTGAAAATAGAGACACAAAGGGATGGATTGTCATACAGTGGCAAGCTTGTGTCTCCCATGTGAATGGGACAGTGATCCTTTGTTAATAAAGATTATCACACTAGTGCTTACTGTCTCTCAGTTGTCCCTGGATTATTGAGGAAGTGTGTGTGTATGAATGCCTGACATGCTCCGTCAGTGTCAGGGAATCATCGGCTCCCTCTAACATTACTGAATCATTCAGAAAGTGTGCCAGGGAGAGTGAATTTCCTCTTAACAGAAACTTTGCGTTAAGAGGAAATTCACTCTCCCAGAATAATTCAGTAATGCTAGAGGGAGTCAACAATTCTAAGATCCTGGGAAGCGCACCAGGCATTCATACATACACGCTTCGTCAACAATCCAGGGACGATTGAAAGACGGTAAACCCTAGTGTGATGATCTTTATTTCTGTGTGGCCTGAAGTAATTTCTGACTTATGGCAACTCTAAGGAGAATGTATCATGGAGTTTTTGCCTTTGTTTTCCTCAGAGGCTGAGAGTGTAATTTGCCCAAGGTCTTGCAGTGGGTTTCCATGACTAGGTGGGGATTAGAACCCTGGTTTCCAGAAGTATAGTCCAGTGCACAAACCACTGGACTCTCCTGGCTATCTGCAGTGATCTTACTCTTGATTGTAGGTCAGATTTTGAAAGTCTAAATGCTGAATCCTAGCCCTCAAATAGGATCAGCACTTTGGATTCCTCCCCTCCAGTTCAGACTGAAGCCCAGGGTGGGTCACAATCCCACTGCCATGGAGCCAACAGACAAAATTAGTAATAAGTAGATTAATCAGCAGTCTAGAGCTCATATTGTTAGGGAACTCCAAAGCCCTTTTCCCACCAGTAAATGGTTTCCTCCTACCTAATCTTTTCCTTTTTCTTCCATAACCCCCTTGTCTCTGTTTACTCTTCACAACAGCCTGCATCTTCCCATCTTTCTTATTAATATCTAGTATACTTGTGAAGTTGTGTTAGTTAAATGTTCACCATGATATGTACAATAAGTAAAGAAGTATCATGACATTCTTGCAAACAAACTTGTAAAAAGTGGGCTAGACAAGTTAATTGTTACATGGATTTGTAATTGGTTGACCGGCCGAACCCAAAGTGTGCTAAACAATGGCTCCTTTTCAACCTGGAAAGAAGTGACTAGTGGGGTCCCACAGGGCTCTGTCCTGGGCCCAGTGCTATTCAACATCTTTATTAATGATTTGGATGACAGAATTTGGGGCATACTTATCAAACTTACAGATGACACTAAACTAGGAGGAGTAGCTAATACCCCAGAGGACAGGATCAAAATTCAAGATGACCTGAATAGACTAGAAAGCTGGGCCAAAGCTAACAAAATGAAATTCAACACAGACAAATGTAAGGTTCTGCACTTAGAGTGGAAAAATGAAATGCACAGATATAAAATGGGGGGCACCTGGCTGACTGAAACTACGTGTGAAAGTAGACCATAAGCTGAACATGAGTCAACAGTGCAATGCAGCAGCTAAAAAGGCCAATACAATTTTAGGCTGCATCAATAGAAGTAGATCAAGGGAAGTAATAGTGCCACTCTACTTTGCTTTGGTCAGGCCCCACCTGGAATACTGTGTCCAGTTCTGGGCACCACAATTCAAAAAAGGTGTGGAGAAACTGGAGCATGTCCAAAGGAGGGCAACTAAGATGGTGAAGGGTCTGGAAACCATGCCCTATGAAGAACGCCTTAGGGAACTGGAGATGTTTAGCCTGGAGAAGTGAAGGTTAAGAGGTGATATGATCACCCTTTTTAAATATTTGAAGGGATGTCATATTGAGGAAGGAGCAAGCTTGTTTTCTGCTGCTCCAGAGACTAGGACATGGAACAATGGATACAAATTGCAGGAAAAGAGGTTCCACCTCAACATTAGGAGGAACTTCCTGACAGTAAGGGCTGTTTGAGTGGAACACACTCCCTTGGAGGGTGGTGGAGTCTCCTTCCTTAGAGGTCTTTAAGCAGAGGTTAGATCGTCATCTGTCAGGGATGCTTTGATTGGGAGTTCCTGAATGGCAGGGGTTTGGACTGGATGGCCCTTGTGGTCTCTTCCAACTCTATGATTCTATGATTCTAAGCACAATGATTTAGATAAACCTGATTGTACCATTTAAAATGATGATAACTGAATCCTGTGCTGCCTGAATAGTTTACAAG
Source organism: Urosaurus nigricauda (assembly GCA_034509955.1). Taxonomy (NCBI): domain Eukaryota; kingdom Metazoa; phylum Chordata; class Lepidosauria; order Squamata; family Phrynosomatidae; genus Urosaurus; species Urosaurus nigricauda. The sequence goes on from JAOEGL010000003.1 coordinate 63,311,399, forward strand.
GGCAGCCCATTGTATAACACAGTGGTTACCAAACTTTGATCCTCCAGATGTTTTGGACTTCAGCTCCCAAAATTCCTGATGTTGACAAACCTGGCTAGGGCTTCTGGGAATTGAAATCGAAAGCACCTAGAGGACCAAAGTCTGAGGATCACTGGTTTAATACAGTACAGTAAATCAGTAGGGAAATTGCCATATCAAGACTCCTGGTTAGAGAATATCTATCCAAAAATAGACATAGCTGGTGAACCAGTCAAAGCTGGTAAGTGGTACTCTGCAGAGGCCTCTGAATTACTCTGGTGATCAGGCTGGATCTAGGTTACACACTTGCAAGCCTATCCAAAATGGATAGTTCATCTCCAGTGTGTTACCCAAGTATACCAAGTACACTATTATTGCAATATATCTTTATTGGACTTTGCTTTTGCCCCTAATCAGAATTAGAGTAAGACACTTTTGTATGCTTGGGCTTCTTCTGCTTCCCTACTGGCATCTTAACATTTCTTTTATTTATTCTTAGATTTCAGCATTGTGCCTGATGGTTCTAGTTGAGTGATCTGTGAATTCAGGCACTCTTTTGTCTTAGCCTCCAAGATATTGTCTTTATTGTACAGTTACAGCAGGAATAGCCAGGGAGGGCAGGAAAGATTAATCTTTACATTGCATTTCTTTTGTATAGATTCTGTAAACGCTTACAGAATGGAATTGTGCCATTCTTAAGTCATTACATACTCTTTGTCTCAGCTCAGCCTTAACATTTTTTATACTCTGGATTTTGTTGACTGCTTGAGCCATGATACTAATATCATGGAGTGGACAGTGGAACACACTCCCTTGGAGAGTGGTGGAGTCTCCTTCCTTGGAGGTCTTTAAGCAGAGGCTGGATGGCCACCTGTCGGGGATGCTTTGATGGAGAGTTCCTGCATGGCAGGGGGTTTGACTGGATGGCCCTTGTGGTCTCTTCCAACTCTATGATTCTATGGGGCTTTTTAGATTGGCAGGAAAGTGTGACATGAAGTTGCACTTTCCTTAATGCTTAGCTGCTAGACTGCAAGCTCCAGGTGTGCACTTAAAAGGTACAGGGCAGCTAGACTGAGGGGTTTGGGAACGACTTATCTGAGGTCTTTTCTGTGGCTCAGCAGCTACATGGGAAGCTGTGAGAACGCTACAAACACAGGCGGAGCAGCTACATGGGCGGCAATGAATGCGGCTTTTAGCCGTGGTGAACCTTTAAATTTTTTTTCCTTGCTGGCTGTGAACTGCGCAATTCCTCAATGCACTGCAGGTGTAAAAGCTGGGGTTTATCTGCGAAGTTTTTTAAAGCTCCCAAACCCTAGCTCCACCCCTATCCGAACCCTAGACATGCACAGTAGGGACTCTGGGATGCCGTTACTGTTATTCTACTGTGGATAATATGTCAATTCATTCACAATATAAAGGGGTTCATTCATGATGCACCAGTGCAACGGCACAGTTTAAAAAGGCAGAGGAGCCGCAATGATAATTTGACGGATCCTCATAAGTATACATTTGTGCTGCGCAACTGCGCAGGTTTGCGAACTGCGCAAACGCAGTTACACCATACAGTCAAATTATCATTGCCGTCTGGGAACTGCGCAATTGCGCAGGACCAATGTATACTTATGAGGAACCATCAAATTATCATTGCGTTTCCTCTGCCTTTTTAAACTGTGCCGTTGCACTGGTGCATCATGAATGAACCCCCTTATTTTGTGAATGAATTGACATATTATCCACAGTAGAATAACAGTAACGGCATCCCAGAGTTCCTACTGCGCATGTCTAGGGTTTGGATTAGGGGTGGAGCTAGGATTTGGGAGCTTTAAAAAACTTTGCGGATAAACCCCAGCTTTTACACCTGCAAGGCATTGAGCGTTTTAATTAGAAGTGAAGTCCACACCACGCATGCTCCCAACCCACGATCCATTATGATCCGCACCTGTATCACTGCCTTTAAATGGGCGCTTTAAAGAGACAGAGCCCCATTTAACCGTGCAACTACACCTTAGCCTTTAGATGCAATAGCAATGTTGCGCCCTTTTTGAAAAAGTAGTGGGGAAATCAAACTACTTTTTAAAGGCACTTCTTCTCCCTTAAAACTCCAAAATAGTGTTTTCATGGCACACTTTCCCTTTTTCTCATCTAAAGGCTGGGCTTTCATGCAGCCATCAACACACCTCTTTTTGCCAATGTAAAATGGGCCAGCTCCTTTTTAAAGCACTTCTTCTCCCTTAAAATGCCAAAATAGTGTTTTCATGGCACACTTTCCCTTTTTCTCATCTAAAGGCTGGGCTTTCATGCAGCCTTCAACACACCTCTTTTTGCCAATCTAAAATGGGCCAATGATTCTAGTTCTAGGATACAGCAGAACAAAAAAAGATTCACATTTGACAGTTTAGTTATCTGATGTAATTTTTGTTATATTTCCACATTGTACTAGAAATTGGTATACAGATGAGCCTTCCTGTGGAAGTGAAGCCTGTGTTGTGATGTATCATCAACCAACAGCAAATCCAGGCTTAGGAGGACCTTATCTTTACCAGTGGAATGATGACAGATGCAACATGAAGCACAATTTTATCTGCAAGTACAAGTCAGGTAAGAAATACTAAAACTAGACTTCATTATATGGTGCAGAATTCTTTTTAATTTCTCAAGTAAGTTTGAATTATTAGTGGCAATTAAAAATTCTCACAGTCCAGAAGTCAAAACCAAAAGGAAATCTCCACATAAGGCACTTGCTTACTTTTAAATGAAGATGGCAGACCACAAAGTAGCTGAGGGCCAGTTTTTACTAGTCCTGTAGATATCTATGATATACATCCCACCCCAATGATTCCCCCCTACTAAAAACAAATATTGGTCCCCAAGTGAAAAAGAGTGCTGTGAGAAGCCTTGGGGCATGTGTGTAATTTGCCATTTAAATGTTACCCCCCCACTCCATCCTGTTTCAGGCTGAAAGAACTACAGTCACCCCTCCTAACACATGGATCTGGGATCTGCAACCTTGAATACTCACAGAGGGGTGACCTCTGCTGTTTCCAAAGGGGCATGCACCCTATTCAAGCCTATGGGGTCTGGATATGCATGAGCCTCCGTTTTTGTGGGGTGGATGGATTCCGGAATAGACCCCCCCATGAAAACAGAGGGCCAACTGTATTTTAGAAACCAGATGTTGGTTTTGTAAGATGAATTCTCCATGTGCTCTGCAGGAAGTCCTCATGTTTTCTGATGCTTTGAAGGGTCTCAACATATAGCTATAGTTCACTGACCTTCTCTTCCAAGAGGGAAGCCAGTTTGCAGTTGCTGCAGATGTAGTTGGTGAGGTTTTTAAGCAAGAAGACAAACATTGCTTATCTATGAAACAGACAATTATAGATCCTTCTACCTCTATCTTTGCAGTAATTTCTCTCCCCCCCCCCCCGGTAATTCTGATATGGGATATATGAGTTCCCAAAATCTCCAGGCCAGTATGACCGCTAACCATGCCAGCATGGAGATTCTATAAGTTGTAGCCAAATTAGTAGCATTCCTTAGCCCTGACTGGCACTTCTCAGGGAATCTTGTTAAACTGCTTAATTCCTTTATAGTTAGAAAGACCTACCTATTCTTTCCTATGAAAATGATATGGCAACTCTATGTTTGCTGTATCACAGGTTTTTGAGGGCTGAGAGTGTGTTACTGAGTAGTGGTAGAAAGGAAGAAGAGACAGTTGTATGGAAGGAGAAGTGTAACTATCCTAACATGTCTATAACTGCCGAGAAGAAAGTGGGAAGCCATATTTGGTTTTGTTATGTATAACTGATATTTTTATTCCCCTTTTTCCTCTCCTGAGTTGTTTCCTTTTATGTGCTTTTATTTTACAGTTGAAATAGATGTAGTTTTTAATATATTTGGAAAAGTCTTGACAACAACAAATGAAAGTCCTACTCATGCATGTCACATTTAATTTTAACTTAACTTCTTGTTTGCTATTGTTGTTGTGTGCATTCAAGTCACTTCTCACTTATGGTGACTTAAGGCAAACCTATCATGGACTTTTCTTGGCAGAATTTGTTCAGAATGGGTATGTGCTTGCCTTCCTCTGAGGTTGAGAGTATGTGACTTGCCCAATGTCACATGGCAGTTTTCTATGGGCAAGTGGGGATTCAAACCCTGATCTACCAGTGTCCTAGTCTAATACTCAAATACTATATCATATTGGGTTCTTGTACCTAAAACTGTGGTTTCAAATAAATTAGTAGAACTTTAATCCATATAGCAGAAGCAGTTTGAGAACCAGGAGGATTTTTAGGTTCAAAATAGAATAGATCATATTGAGGAAAACATTTCATTATATTGATTCTCTAGTTTTCTTTTCCTTCCAAATTAACAGTATGTAATAGGGAAGTGGCAAACAGTGCAATAACTACTGGAGTTTTTCACCATTGTAATGGGTAACAATAATGGCATACTTGCTAGCACTGCAATGATGGAAATGAATTCCATTTCCCAATACTGGAGTCAGATGACACAATATGATAATGAGCATTTTAGAAAGGAGCATTTTGCAAATAGATATGTAAATGAAACCATGATTTTATTTGTTAGGCATTTTCCAAAAAGAATGTTGTAAAGTTTTGTGCTTTATGGTTACAGTAGCAAGAATTATGTATGCCTGTAAATGGAAAGAGGAGAGTATAGCAACCTAAGTCAAATGGTTGGTAAATTTATATGATCCAATGGATATGGCTGATTTGATCTAGTTAATCAAAGAAAGAACATTAGAAAATTTTGATAAAGAGTGGCAGATGGTGTTGCTAGAGGAACTATGGGGAATGTTTATAATTGTGGGATTCAAGCATGTATAACTGACAGCATTAAATATCTTAGATTTGAAAAGATTGCAAAAGGGAAAAGGAAAAGATAATATTAATTTATATAGGTATAAGAGTATATTTATGGTTAAATAATAAGGGAAATGCAGTAATGTCTAAATAATATAAACATCCTGTATGTATGTTAATAACATGATTTTGTTAATAAAAACATAACAAAAAAGAGGAAATGAATTGCATTTTCAAAGTAACTTTCCAAGCTTTTCTCCTAGATTTGTGGTAAAATAGGAATTCTAATTAGGTAGACAAAACATAGGCAAAGTAAATAATCTCCTTCTTCCCATTTTGCTTTTATTGTTTTAACAGATGATATCTTCGAAAAAGAATTAGCAGACAGAGTGGATTCACATTATGGTAACAAACTTTTGGACTCAATTGCAATGATAAAGCAATGTAACATGATTAATTACCCAAAATCAAAACCATCCTTTGGATTAGAAAAGCAGGCTAGCAATGGAGCAGTTGAACAAAGGATCTTATAGAGAATAATATTTATTAATTACATGTTAATAAGTGTATGGATATGTTTCAAAATGTTCTCATTTGTCATTTGCGATATTTATTCCAGATGGAATCCTAACATTTCAGTAAAAGTTCTTTAGACAATTTATCTCCACTTTTATTTAGTTAAAAAAAATAACCTCTTACGTAGAAACTTTGTTGTATTTTAAGCAGTGGAATAATGTGAGCAGATGTTGCAACTCAGATAATAGATTACAGTGTGTTAAAATATGTAATTGCTTTTTCAGAAGTCCAAGCAACAGTGCCGACAGGGAAGCCTCATGATTCAAGCAAGCCAGAAGACCATTTTCCTGTGGTTGTTACTGAAACTGGTGGTAATTGATGCATGTGACTTTAATATTGAAGCTTAAACCATAGACCATGTAGACATTCAATCACCATTTACTTTTAGTTGCTGAATAAAGTGCTGAATAAAGTGGCTGTGTTCCCAGAAACTAAAATGAAACTAAGCTCTGCAATGAAATGCCATGATACTGTCAGCAAATAGCTGCACTTGGCTGCTTAAGGGAAAATGTCACAAGTTGGGGTAGACATCATGGAACATATAGACATACGGCAAGCATTGTCTCCCACAAAATAGTTTTTCATATTTACTGCACTCTTGAACCACACACAGTATGTGAACCACAGTTAGATAAGTACTTCTTCAAAAACCAATTTGGTTTAAGGTAGCCTGGGAGAATTGATCATAATTCTTAAATTAAAGTACATCTTGTTTCATGGAAGGGAGCCAACTTGATCATAGGTGTGAGCTACTGGTTCAAGGGAGCCCAAGAGCATTAGGTTGTGTTTAATGAGTGCAACTGAAGAGAGTTTGTGTATAATGTTTTAATGAGCTAGAGATGGAAGTAGAACTCTGACACTTTCAAAGAAAAGACATTAATGAAATTCTTTTTCTTGTAGGTTTAATTCCCAATCTAATTTATGTTGTTATACCAACTATACCATTGCTGTTGTTGATACTGGTGGCTTTTGGGACTTGCTGTTTTCAGATGCTACACAGAAGGTAAATATTATACCTGGGCAGATAAGGAATGTTGGATCTTATGATGATGAATGGAACCTTCCACTTCCATTAGCAAATTACTCATATCCATATCCATTCAATATGCTATGCAAGGCCCATACACATTTGAAAGACTGCATTTAACATTGTGCTATATATAGCAGACAATTCTATAATAATAACACCCCCACACAGTCTGACATAATGTGGAGTTCATGTTCAACAATCTTAGCACATTTTGGGGGGTAGCAGTGCCCTCATCCTAAGTAAATAAATGTTATACTTGTGCTGGCAAGAAGGTTTTATTAATCTGTATTAACACTTTTAGAAAAGAAGCACTTCAACTTAATACCAAAACAAAATACATTAAGAAGTTGAAGACTCTACAATAGAAAAATAAGTATATTATCTTTCCCCACCTGCTTTCACATATAGCTTTTCTTTCAAAAAGCTGCTTAATCAAGTGTCAAGATGAATAGAACTTAGCACACTTGAGAAGTTTGTTTGAGTTATTTTACATTAAAAGAAGCACCATGAGGGTAGAATCAATATAATCCCATTTTGAGTTCCTCTTCCCATCGTTTATCCCTTAATTTTTATTATTTAAGGAGAAATTAGAAAAGTTATGCTTTTGGACTACAACTACCAGTATTGTCAGACTTCATCAGCATATGAACTCCAAATCAAGTCAAGCAGCACTTTAAAACAAAGTAATGGCTTTTATTGAAAAGAAGGAACATGAGATGAAAAGTAGACTTCCATTGACCAGACTGAGTAAGGACTACATAGACAATACTTTTATAGGCTTTTACCAACCTCCCCCCCCCCCCCAGAGTCAATATGATCCAGGATTGGATCTCTCTTCCCGCATGCGGGTGAAAACGATGTAATTCATCAGACCTCTGGTCCCCGGATCTTGGCAAAGTCTCTAGCAAGCAATTAAGTTTCCCAGGCACCCTTATCATTACCCAAGCACCCTTATCATTACCCAGGCACCTGTGGCCTTGAGGTTGTACAGTTCAAATTGTTTATGTCTATACAGCTTAACAACCAACAGTGTGTGTACAATAAACTCTATAGCTACTAATCCCCATTATTTATACCTATTTATTTATACCTATGTTACTCTATCTATAAAATAACTACATAGCAATCATGGACTATATATCCCATCAGATTCCCTCCTCACACTAAATGTCCATTTCAAAACCAGGCCTTGGCTGGTAGCTAACTTCCAATGCATTCCTGGCTAATGAGCTTACATTCCCAAGGCATTACCCGTTCCACTCTGGCTCTGTCTGTCCTAGCCTATTCTATCTTAACCCATTATTCCCCATCTAAATCTATATCTATTCCCCCTAACAACTCAACCCCATAATCCACATGGCATGAATCCTAGATCATAACAACTAAACAGAATTCATGACAAGTATATCCCAAACTAGCATGTCTGTCTTTTCCAAGCTCTACTTGTATGTTTCATTTTCCCATTTTCTTGACCCAGGCACTCAATAATATTGAGCTAGCAACCTCCCTCTGAAGAACCTTGCCAAGAAAACCCACAATAAGAGTTAGAGTCTTTAGAGTTGCCATAAGTTGGAAATGACATGAAGGAACACAACAACAACAACAACAAGCATAGGGAAGCATGATCAAGTCACTGGTATCTGACAAAAAGTTACAAAGAGGAAAAAGTAGATGTTGAGCTGTTGTTGTGTCAAACATTGCATTTAGTTCTTCTCCAAGAAATTAGTCCTCATCAATACTGTTTTTACTCCTGTAGCAAGTAAAATATCTAATGGTTGTTCTGAAAGCCAACATGTCCTTGTCAACACCTCACAGTAGCAACAACCAAACAAAGCATTTCTCCTGTGCTTTATGGCAAGTTGAAACCAGTTCATTCATGCTTAGCGGCTTTCCGTTTCCTTTCTTCTAGGGAAGCAAGGAGAAACTGCTTCAATGACTCATCTCCATTATCATCTGAATGCCTTGCAGAACATTTAGATTCTAACTTGGTATATTTCTCAGTTTCTAAGATTGTATTTTAAAGGTAGAGCTGCAGTTCCTGACAACTCCCTCAGACTACCCAACATTTTTCACAGACCTCCATGCCTAATTATCAATTGGTTTCTTTCAGTTTGAAGGGCATGAAGTTATAACAATATATACAAGTTGAAGATATTTAGTTCAAACTGTATACTTAATGTGGTTTTATACAGCACATACTCTTGGTGCATTTGTTGAGATGACATTATCTGAAAGCTACAGCACTGGAGTGGGGGGTAACTTTTCCTTGGATTAATTCTATGGTGCTGTTGCAACACTTAAAGCAGTGATTCCCATACTCTAGCCCTCCAGATGTCTTGGACTTCAGTTCCCAGAAGCCTCAGCAATCTTGTCCAGTGGGATTTTGGGGATTAAAGTCCAAAAACTTGGAAGGCCAGAGTTTGGGAATCACTGTCTTAAAGGTTTGGCACAACCTTTGGAGTCAATAGTGCTGGTATTCATCATACAACTGCAGAACCTGGAAAAGTTACATTTTTGGATTATGTCTCACAGAATAGCTTAGCGTGGTCACTATAATTTGTGTGATCTCCATTCAGTTGTTACCACTTCACCCAATGCAAATTGGATAAATTGCAGTTGTGTGGAAAGGACCCACACAGCAATGTGACCATATAATGCTGGGTGTTTAAATGGTATATGGTGCCTTTGAATAAAATCATTGGAAACTATCTCCAACATCACTACAGTCCCCTTATATTAGCTGAGAAATGCGTTTACACTGTACAGTTGATTTTCAGATGTAATAGTGTTAATGAGGAATCAAAGTCATCCTCTGTTTAAAAGTAAATGTAGTGACTTACTGCATCTGGTGCAGAAGTAATGCCAGTTATCATTAGGGATCTTTACATGAATTCTAATTTGTTTTGGATCAGGCTATATATGATTAAATTAATGGATATCATTTCAGGTAAGTTAACTATATTTTAAGTCATGAGGACTTAAGTTAGTGAAAGCTAATGATTTCCCTAAGCAGCACAGCAGCTACATAGTGCTTTTAAACAGTAAAATCAGCAAAGCACCTAGTTCCCTCAAGTACATTTTCACCTCTTCAGGAATATATACACATTACATTACATACCTTATTGGTTCAGTGCAATACTCTTAGTAATCCTGTTCAAAGGCTGAAAGTCCAGGGCTCATTAAAAAACTAACTTCTTTAATTCCAGAGGTTACTGAGTGTACTACTGATAGTTAGCAGTAGGCACAGATTTTAATAAATATATACTGTAGATGGAATACAAATCTTTATACACTCACCTGGTGTGTTTCCATTCCAGAAACACATCATGTTAGGTCTGATGTCCAATTTCAGTCACTACATGTACTATTTTAACTGGAAAACCAAATGAAGCAACAAAAGTGTGTGTGTGTGCTTGTGCGCACACACACGTGTGTTTAAAAATCTTTAATAGCTTTACAATTGTTGGTGGTGTATCTTCATCCATCTCTTCTGCATCCCTAATTGAGTGTATGAAAGCAATATATGTTCAGTAAGATAACATACTTGTATCTTTTTAATTTTCCAGTAAAGGAAGAACAAAAACCAGTCCGGATCAGTCTACACTATGGATTTCTAAGTACCCAAGGAAAGACAGTAGCATGGAGGTATAAATGACTGATTAAAAAAAAAAAGCAGGAATGAAAAAGCAGAAGGGATTCCATTCAGGATCTCTTATAATGTAATGTCAGATATTAGCTTGGAATGGCTTGAAATTGCAATGGATCAGCAAGATGAACTGGAAGCTCCCCCTTGAGGCAATTGCTCAGATCATTTTTATATGCAGTGGTTTTTGTTTTGTTTTTAAATCAGTAGCAAGACATGGCACTCTGAAAGAGGAAAATGCATTTATTTTGCTAAGGAAAATGACTCTGCTACAGGTAGTAATGAGATGGATAGAGCATTTGGAATATATATGGGGTTATGTCTACTATTATGTGCCAGTTCTAGAGCAATCATTTCTAGTTTAAAACTTATTTTTCCCTTGTTAATTTCCTCTTACGTTTTATCGTTTCTCATTAATGTATGTACTGTAAATTCAGTTAATATAAATATACAGTGTAACAAAATAATTTATCTTTGCATAAAAATTTGATAAAATATTGACTATAGAGGGTTATTTATTTGCCTTGAAGACTTACTTTACTTTTGTTCTAACTTGGGTCCACATTGACAAAGACATTCAACAGTGCTATGCCATTCAACCGCAACAAACTCCAAAGGCACAGGAAGACCAATTGATGCACTCTAATGAGTGCCCTTTGAGTGTTTTTGAGTACCCTAATGATATGCTTATTCAAAGACAGCATATATTATTCTGTCCATAGCAAATTAATTAACACAAACTTCATTAAGTTCAATGAAAACAAACTGGAGAGAAACAAAAATAATGAAATCAAGTTAGTAATACATAAAAACACAACTAGATTTTAAATACTAAGTTGACTGTGTAAAAAAAAAACTAATTAATTGGCTTACTCTGTGTTCTGCTATCATAGCAGAGGCAGGAATGCACATGGTCTATTATCAAAGCAACAAGTGTTGGCACAAAGGGATTGGACTACATTAGCATTTGGTTTTTTTCTTTCTCCTAGGAATCCACAATAGTGACAAGGAAAGGCAAACATAATATACTGGCTCTGAGCAGTTTATTTTTCCAAAGTCCTTCTTACCTCCTGGCTACTACGTCTTTCACCTAAGTCCTTCAGCTCCACTAGTGTAATGTGCCTAAAGGATTCTGGCCCTAGGTTCCTTGTTCTAGTGCTTCTGTTTTGCTCTTTTTCCTGTATTTGAAAGAGGAATTTGAACTGATATAGCAAAGTTGATGTGTCATTGAACCTTATGAAATTCTGAGCAACACAAATTTGCTGCACAGGGAGTGCATGGTGGAAGATATATGTGCTGAGAAGAAAAAGTTAAGAGGGTTTTTTTTAATGCAGTCTGGTTCTAGTAGATTTCCAGCTCCGGTGGAGGGTTCTGGGTATATCTTTTGGAGTATGGTAGAGAGTGGAGGTCTGATGGGTTTTTGCTTTGTTTGAACTTTAGGAATGGATGGTTATATGTCCATCTTGCCTAATACAAGATCACACCTCAGCAGCATTAAGTTTGATATTTCCAGTAACTTGGAGTATATCTTCTACATGGACATACATGATTTATGTGTCAACATGCACTGCTGTCCCCTGTACTGCTCCCTCCACCCCCCAAGTAGCAATGGCCTCCACAGAACAGTGTTGAATCTGAGATGAAACAAGCTCAGTCTGTGGGGTTTGACAAAAATCAATTCAAATATGTTTGAATTTTTGGAAAAAAAAGCTAAATAAACTCTTGGAAATAAAAACTCTAAACTCATGGCTAATCTAGACCTGAAGAGTTGGGTGGGCCTTGAGCTCTGTTCATTTGTGAAATAAGAGTAACTGCCTACTTAGGGTTATTGGCTGAGCTACTTTTTCAGTGCTGGATGTGCAAGGGCAGCTAGACAAATCCCGAACACACTGTCGTTATCATTTACTTGTGGTGAAGGGGCTTAGAGCCCCTAGCTACCATTGTTCATCTGAATATAAAAGCATTGCTCAAAGTTGTATAGGATAACTTCTTCCATGATTTCTTTGCATGTGTCTACTGCCATAATTATGCATTATGGCAGTATAGGCTACATAGCATATTCAGTGATTAATGGTATATATATATATATATATATATATATATATATTAAAATACACCATAATTAATGTTGGTATTAAGGACTAAATTCAATCTAATGTTAACTGAAGGAAAACAGTACTAGTGAATTTCCTTGGTTTTTTCAGTTCTGCAAGCATTAATACATAACAGATATATTTTCATCTTTTGCTGTTACCCACCTTGATCCATGGGGAGAGACAGTGAAGAAATTAAGAACAACAATTTGTACTTGTAGTTCCTAGGGACCCAAATAGTTGGGCAGTTAGAAGTCTCGATATGAAAGATCATTTGTTGTAGCAGATTGACGCCACTGAATCCTAGTTTATATTATTTTTCTGGTTATGTCAGTACCTTCTGTCTATTGTACCTTCTAGCAACTATCTGAATTCATGTTCACTTTGTTTAATTTATCTTTGACAATATATAGATATAGCTGAGTAATTTCCACAATGTCATTGGCCTAATATGATGGTGTGGTGGGTTCATTACAACAACTTCAGGATAGTACGTTGTTTTGCCAATACTAGAGCACATTTTTCACTTGTGTACTGACCTTCAAAAATAGCTCAAAACTCAGCTTTAGAACCAGTCAGAAGATACATTTCTTGGCATTCTGAAGAATCAATATTTCTATCAACCTCCTTCACTGGCATAACTTTTATTAAGTCATGGATGATATCTACTAGGTCATGGCCTGTGATATCTCCTCTTGTCTGGCTGCCATCTCTCAGTGGATGCGGCATCGGCGCTTGAAGCTCAACATGTCTAAGACAGAGCTTCTCGTCTTCCCACCTAAGCCCACCCTTCAATACTCCTTTTCTGTTCCTGTTGACGGCATTTCTATTCAGCCGGTTCAGCAAGCCCGCAGTCTTGGCTTCATTTTTAATTCCTTGCTGTCATTTACTCTCCAGATTCAGGCCACTGCCAAGACCTGTAGATTCTTTCTTTACAACATTGCCAAAATCCATCCTTTCCTCTCAGCCTCCACCGCCAAGACTCTGGTCCATGCCCTAGTAGTATCACGACTAGATTATTGCAACCTCCTTCTGACAGGGCTTCCTCTCTCTCATCTCCATCCTTTAATCTCTGTCCAGAACTCAGCTGCACGTATTATCACATCTGCTCACCGCTTTGACCATGTTTCTCCTCTTTTATCCTCCCTTCACTGGCTCCCCTTCCCCTTCCGCATCCAGTACAAGCTTTTGTTACTGACTTTCAAAGCCCTCCATGGACTGGCCTTTCCTTACTTGTCTGAAATTCTTTCTCCTCACACTCCTTCTCGTACCCTCCGTTCTGGTAGTCAAGGTCTCCTGTCCCAGCCGAGGATTTCCACTGCCCCATCCTGGATTCGTCCCTTCTCACTTGCTGCCCCTCATTCCTGGAGCCTTCTTCCCCCACATGCACGCCTCATCATTTCCCTAACCAGGTTCAAAACTGAGTTAAAGACTATATTATTTAGGGATTTTTGGGGGGCTATGTGGCCATGTTCTGGAAGAGTTTATTCCTGGTGTTTTGGCTTCCAGAACAAGGCCACATAGCCTGAAAAACCTACAAAAACTATGAATGCAGGCTGTGAAAGCCTTCAACCTTATATTTTGTTGTTGGGTTTTGAGAACAATCAACAGAAAAGGCACCTTTAAAGGAGAAAAATATGATTTAAAAAGTCACCATAGCTCAGTATCTTAACTACAGATGGAGGAAAGCTGAAGGAAGTAATAGTCCCATTATACCACAGGCCCTTGGTATATGCACCGGTTCCATTCCAGACCCCCCCCCTCGTGTATACCCAAAACCATGTATGCTTAAGTCCCCATTGTCCCCAGTGTCGGCATGCATGAACAGGTGCCACCATTGGAGACAAAATCCCTCTCCTCCCCTCCGTCCCTTCCTCCCTTCATCCTTCCTTCCCTCCCTCCCCCCTTTACTTACCTTGTTCTGCTGCTGCCACCACCACTTCTGCTGACGCCGCTGCTGAGAAGACTGGGTGCCGGTGTTGGAGGCCTTGAAGGCCTTTGGCGCTGCTGTTCGGCCTCCGGACCTCACCGCCGCTGCAGAAGGGCTGGGGGCTGGTGCTGGAGGCCTCTTGGCCTCCAACAAACACCACCCCTGGGTTTTTCTCATGGTCGCAGCGGCAGTGAACAGACCAAGCAGAAGAGCCAGAGGCCTTCAAGGCCTCCAAGGCCAGCACCTGGTCTCCTCGCTGCCACTGCCACCATGGAAGGGCCCGGTGGTGGTGTTCGAGGCCAAGGCATCCAGTACATCCTCCAACACTGAAGCCCATCCTCCAACACTGGGATCACTCAATGTTCAAGGATTAAATCGTCTTTTTTTTTTTTTTTAAAACAACACCAAGTTTTTAAAGATCTAAAATCTTTTTTTTAATTCTAGCATAGGAATACTGCTTATTTGATAAAAGTGTAAGACTTCTTTTCTAAGAGACATGCTTTTGTCACAAAATACCCAGGGTTCCTCAGTTTATGCTGACATTTTATGTATAATTTAAGAATGCAAAAAGGCAGCCAATTGGCATCAAGAAAGGGAACAATCACAAGGAAGCAGAATCATGAGTGATGTAAAAATGGGTAATAGAAGTATCTTTCAGAATTTTGGATATTTTCAGTCTAATGATATAATTTCTGAAATAATAATCACCATTGCAGATTAAAATACATTAATCATTATATTCCTTTATTAGTATAAGTATGCTTTTCATATATATGCTATATATATATATATAAAATCTTAGATTACAATAATATAAAAGTTTCCTTTTGAGGTCATCCTGCAGGTGAAAGGCTCCTTATAAAAAGGATAAACAAAAACCTAAAAACAGTACAGTTTTGGGCTGCAGCAACAGAAGTATAATACCCTGATAAAGGGAAGTATTAGTGACACCCTTTTCTGCTTTGGTCAGACTTCACCTGGAATACTGGGTCCCGTTCTGAACAATGCAGTTCAAGAAGAATATTGAGAAGGTGGAATGTGTCCAGAAAAGTGCACTCAAGATGATCACAGTTCTGGAAACCAAGTCTTATGAGGAAATACTTAGGAAGCTACATATGTTTAGAATGTAGAAGAGAAGATTGAGAAGGGACATGATACCTATCTTCAAATATCTGAAGGGATGTCATGTAGAAGATGTAGCCAGCTTATTTTCTACTGCTTTAGGCATAAGAACATGAAGAAGGCCCTCCCTGCAGTCCATCTGCCATGGTCCAGGCCTTAGAGGGAGAGAAGATCCACTGGACTTGATCCCTTTCCCCAACACCTTTCTCTTCTCTTTCTGTCTCTTGTCTTTTTAGATTGTAAGCTTGACGGCAGGGAACCATCTATTTCAATTGACTGTGTATACAGTGCTGTGTAAATTTACAGCACTATATAAATAAAGCCTAACAACAACAACAACAGCAATAACTTGTGGATTCAAATTTCAAGAAAAGAGATTCCACCAAAACATTTTTATTTTATTTTATTTTATTTTATTTTATTTTACGGTGAGAGCAGTCGAACTGAGAGGGTATTAGGTTCTCCTTCTTTGAAGCTCTTTAAACAGAGAATCATAGAATCATAGAGTTGGAAGAGACCATAAGGGCCATCCAGTCCAATCCCCTGCCATGCAGGAACTCCCAGTCAAAGCATCCCTGACAGATGGCCATCCAGCCTCTGCTTAAAGACCTCCAAGGAGATTGGATAAATTTTGGTCAAACTGCTTTGGTTGTGCATTCCTGCATAGAGGTTGGACCAGATGGCCTTTGCGGTCCCTTCCAACTCTAAAATTTTATGATTTGAAGAAATAAGCAACTATATAAACAAAGTGGGCAATATTTGGTCTTACTGATGTTGGATTACAATTCCTGTGAGCCCTAGACATAGACAGTGATGGAGCTACAATATAATTATATACAGAGTGACATATATTCCTTGCTTAGCATTTAAAGCTCTTTTGTTGTAGTGGGATCCACTTCTAAATGCCACAGTAACTTTATTATTCTTTTCTTTGAAAATGGGAATTTATTATGAACACTTCCTTTCCATTCATTTAAGATGAGAGAAGTTGTCCTAGGGCTAATCTACACTAGGGACAAAAGTGTAAATGGACTTCTGTATCTCCTGCCCTTATGCCCAAGGCAGTGGGGGCAAGAGCAGTGGTGTTGGGAGCACCTGTGGTCATGACAGCAACAAGAGTGGGAGCAGGGGTGCAAGCACTGAATAAAACTCTGGAGTTTAATAAGAGCACAATAAGCAAGTTTACCCTAAATATGGGATTGGTAGGGCCATGTGTTGTATGGTCTTATTGCCCCATACTTAGTGGGAAGACAGGTTTTTAGTGAATTTTTGTGTAGTGTACACAAGGTCCTAATCAGCCACACCTTCCAGATAATGGAAATGTTACTTTTTTGCACCACCAAAATTTCCCAGCAAATGGATTCTATGAGCAGTAGTCCAAAAAGTGACTTCCAAGTACTGCTTCTCATAAAGTCACAAATGGGACTCCAACAGAATTTGCTTCAGAGATAAATTCTGAATTATCTGATGTTTGCCTGATTTTTATCAAGAGGTGAAGGCTACAGGCTACATACATCTCCTTGACCTTAAATTTCCCTATTTTTTCGGGGGGGGGGGGTGGAGGGAAGAAAATACTTCTAATGAATAATCCTTTTTATCCAGTCAACGTATTTTGAAACATTCACATAAATGCCAGGACGATGTGGCAGTGCACACTGATGCCCAAAGGATGTCACACCAGCCAGTAACCACTTTTCATTCTCTTGACACATGAGTGGCCCACCAGAATCGCCCTAAAATGACAAAAAAATTAAAATATTCTTACATTGAATCTGTTTTCATTGGAAACCAAACCATTTGCAAAGCCAAAAATGAGATTTGTTATGGCCTTAAGCATTCTGTGAGATGCCTGTCAGTTATGCATATTATTAATACAATAAAGCTATGCCTCAGCTTTGACTTTCAGCTTAATTCTTTGAGCCTCCATGAAAGTTGTGTCACAAAGGCTTTTGTAAGCATTGGGGGTACAGACATTGCCTTTCTTAGATGGCAGAGCATCCTTTGAAACATTCTGTTTATGACAGTAGCTCATAGCTTGTAATGATACTGGTAGTTGCTTGATGTTCCCTTGGGTGATGGGGTCTAGATGTTGTTCAAAGCAGCTTTTCTCTAAATAAATTCAAGGTCACAAATGGGAAGAAACAAAAGCTATGTGACAGTGGTGGTGGTAGTGATGATATTGCTAGGGAAGAAGGTTCAGTGGACAAGTTTACAAATGCATTTTCATATATCAGTACTACATTGCTAAATAAAATGTTTAGCATAAGAAATAATGATCAGAAAAATAAGCATTGAGTCACTTTATAATTAGCTGTACTGCAACAGAGAAAACAGATTAGTTCCATTTACCTTACAAGAATCAATTCCTCCTTCATCATATCCAGCACATAGCATATTTTCAGTAATATTGTACTCTGGCATCAGTTGTTGACATTTGTTATGTGTTATAAGAGGGACTTCTGCTTCTTGTAATATATTTGCAACAGAGCCTGTTTAAAATCCAGACACATGTGCATTGATTCAGCCCGAATGCATAACACGTTCTTCAAGAAATATTTTCATTCATTTTCACATTATGCATTTTCATTAGACAGTACTATAGGTATCCTAAAATGCCTATGTTATTAGATGATTGTTTTAGTGAAGCCAAGCCAGGCATAGGGAAAACATCTGATCTGCAATATTTACCAACAGCTGTAAGTTATTCATGTATTCTGAAAAATGGAAATAGGAATATTTGCCACCTGTAGCAAGGAAAATGCTATAACTTATGACCAAATCCTATATTCTTTCAGCCCGCAACAGCATAAGTTTCCTGAATCTGTAGATATAGAACTTATTGGTACAATGGGCTCCAAGATCTTGAGCTCATACATTGCACAACAGTTTAAGAACTCCCCATGCACAAGTCAAAAGTGTGAGAAAGAGGACTGTATATGTGCTTATGAAGCAATTTGGTTGCACTAGGGACCACACACTTGAAGGAAGTATAATTGCTTGTACAACAATTTTAACCTACTGTATTGCCCTAACAGGATTCTAATGTACAATGGCTGTTTGAAAGAATGTTTTATCTGGTGTTTTTTGCAGACATACTGTTACACATAAAGTGTAAAAGTAAAATATTCATAGAAACATACCAGTAATAAGTCTGGCATCCTGAGTTATGATGACACAAAATGGACTTAAGCCATTGTAATTCACTTTTTTGGTTATTGCAGAAATTGGTGATCTGCACTGACCAAAATCCTTCCAAAACTTACCTTGTAAGCAATACACTGCTCCCTGTGGCCATTTCCATGTTGGGGAGTAGGAGGATCAGCAGGCACACATCTAGCTATTTTCCTATAACTTGATGTGCTGCAACAAGCACCTGTGGCAGCCTCCAGAGGTCCTTGGAAAGTCCATGCAGATATTTTTGGTGCACATCCAGGTGCAGGAAAATAGCTGGATATGACCACTGACATCTCCAGCACTTTCTGACAACACAGAAATGGCTGCTTTGGGGAAGGAGGGGCTGACCTGATTACAAGGTGGCTTGGGAGAGATACGTTGGGAAATGTAGCTGTGGAGATCTATGCGTTAAAATATATGTGATAGACATATGTTTCCCAGTGCAAGATATCCTTAAATATCTACGGACAAACATCTGGAAAACCTCCCCCCTGTGAAAATGTTTTCTGAATCAGTCATGATCATCAATATTTCCCTTAATTAGGGGTGGAAAGAAAAGACCCTCTAGATGCTGAACTATAATTCTCATTAGCCCTACCAGCACAGCCAGTTGTGAGGAAGGACACATTCAAGTTGCATTCAAATTGCCTTCAAACAATATATAGAGGGCCGCACAATTCTCACCAGAGCTGAGAGGTCACCACTCACTCTAGAACTTTGCCCAAGAATGGACTGTTAGAGACTGGCCAATAATGATCTAAAATGGTGGGATCCAGGGAGGTCTTTTTTAGCAATGGCTTCACCACAGCCTCCTTTAGGCAGGCTGGAAATTTGACTTGCTGCAGTGTAGCATTCACCTCTCCCTTTACCCACTCGGGCAATCCCCCTCTAGCTGATTTCAGAAGCCATGAAGCACACGTGGTGGCCCTCACTTCTCCAAGGATCGTATCCACATTCTCAGGCTGCAGAAATTGAAACCTGTCCAATAATATGGGACAAGCAGGCACTAAGATTACATCCACTGGACCTGTCTCAACTACAGCATCCAAGTCAAAGTGAATCCGAGTGATTTTTTCCCTGCAAAGTATACATTTTTTTCCAAGTTATCTTGCATTGATTGCATCAGGAATTACCAAAACAGGAAAAGAAAGTTCATGATTTCAACAACAGATTTACAGAATATAAGAGCCCACCTTGATGTGTAGTTTTTCCCCAGCCAGCAATGAAACACTTAGTTCCTGGCAAAAATGATTTGTTATTTTCTGGGAAGCAAATGGGCTGAATGTAATCTGTAAAAAAAGAAGAAAGAAATGATAAATTGCTTTCAGCACCAGTGTCCAATATTTCACAACAACATTGCCCAAACAAGTCTGTTGAATTGAATCCAGATTGCACAGGTATCTGAGAACTAGAGGTACTCACTGGAAACATTCAAGGCTTTAATTTTCCAATATTCTTTCAGACTTGTGTCTAAACCTTTTAATCAGAGAAAAAGTATAGAATAGAATAATCATACCTGTATAATTCACTCTAAATTGAAGATGGATCAAAGCAATGTCACTGTCTTTTGTTCGTTTATTGTAATGGGGGTTTATGATAATTTCATCGATCTCTTGGATGACTGTTTGAGGATTTGACAGGTTCAGATTGTTATGCATGCCAAGAACTGCTTTCCACTGAGAAGGTTTTAAATTCCTCCTGGGGATTACAATGAATATTCTGAATCAAAATCACCTGTGATTATATGAGAACTGATTAATTTGTGATATTGAATATCTGGTTTGTTTGTTTTTTAGTCTTCTAAAATAAACTGGCATAATAGATCTACAGACAAATTTCATTCTTTTCACTGTGGCTATTTCCAGGAGGATTTGCTCTGTGGCCTTATCTTATTTTCAAAAATGGGTAGGAAATGTTGGCAAGTGTCTAAAATCAGTGTTCCTTGATATTTTTTTTTTTACAACAGAACTGCAATTTCTTCCCCCAATTACAGTGGAAGAGGACATAACATTTTTATACTCAAAAGTACATTTTTACATACATCTTGAGAAAAGTTGGTAGACAATTGCTACCAAATGTATGGACTACTGCTGTACATATATTCCTTATATACTTTCTCAGAAAAAGTGGTACACAGTCTGTGTCCAGTTTATACTCACTTCTGCTATCCTTTTGCCCACTGACTTAAAATCAAGACTATATTTTGAGTAAGAATATTCTGTACTACTTCTTGTGGGTCAGTTCTAACATCAGGTATCCTGAGAATATTAGGATCAAGGGTCATTTTAGAATCATATATCCTTAGACTGAAGAAGAACAAATTATAGAATGACTTTCCTCCTTAACCAAAAATGAAACTCAATTTTTGGGAAGCAACTATCTTATTCCTTTAAATAAAATTTACTGCTCTTCTCTTCAAAAGATCTGAAAGCAGTTTGCAACATTACTACATAGCAACATGTCAAAAATGAACCCCAGACTGATAACATCTCCAGTGTCTACTTGTTCTATGTTCATATATTTTCTCCAGTCTTGCTGGAGTAAAATACCATTGAGTGCACTGGGCATGATGCTCACAGACTGACAGAAAAAGAAGAGGATTTCTGCAGAGTGGCTGAGCTATGCAATATGATAGTTTGATTTTTTTTTTCAAGTTAAAATTTACCTCCTCCCATGGAACACTACAGGCCCCAGACACTTTTATGGGATATCCCAAATAGACACTGCTTTTATATTTAATTGTTTTTTTTTCCAAAGATAAATTTAGATATTCAAAACACTAAAGAACTTATTACAATACTATTGTGTTTGTTAGTAGAGCATAGCAATTTAGCTGAACACCATTTGTTCTTGACCAAGCTTTGATTTCATCTAAATCAAATAGGAAAAAAAAACAAACAATGTAATATACATAGTTTTGCATCGACACATAGCAATCCAGAATTTGGAGGGCGGAAAGTTGCTTGTTTGGTCACTTCCATGGTCCCCAAGCCATCACAGCTATTACAGCTGTGACTTCTGAAAGCTACAGGTAATTGTGTTGCAAGATACTTGAATTATATCTGACCTCTCGCTAAACAGCTTAGCTCATGATATTGCACAGCAGAATGTCAGCAGTAGAGTGAGGACATAATAATGTGGAGACAGTGTGGTTTGAGGGCAAAAGGGGGCAAACGGTGTAAAATCTGTCAGGAGTGTAGAAGAAACCCAGATTGGAACAGAACCCTGGGGGAGGGGGGAATACATTTTTGGACTATAGCTCTCAGAATCTCCTAACTGTAATAGCTTGGGGACTGATGGCTTGGAAATTTCCAAGCAACTCCCTCCCCCCTCCAAATTTTGGATTGGAGTGTGTCAATGCAATACTATGCATATTACATTGTTGTTTCTTTTCTATTTGATTTAGGATAAATCAAAGCTTGAACAGAGACAAATGATGTTCAGTTAAATGTCTCTGCTCTGCATATAAACACAATAGTATTGTAACTGCCAAGTTAGAAGTCATTGTTAAACTTTACAGCTAGCATTAACCTGGCTCATTTTGCTTTAAATCAGTTGTGGAGTAGCTGTTACTACAGCATCTCCCTTTATAAGGCATGAGATCATTCCCTAATCACACCACTTGCAGCACAATGGATGAGTAATGCAGATACTCAATTGATTCTAGGTGAAGTGGGAACACTTAGGCTGGCATAGTGTATTTAATACAGATAACTCTACATTAATCATTCTTTGTTTGCTTAGGTCTCATATAGTAACTGACAAAAAATAAGTCTGAAGTAAGTTGAAGAATCACAAAGCTGGACTTCATTTTAATAGTTCAGAGCTTGGAACATATTAGATACTTTATGAGAGATAATTTTTGAGACCCCACCATGAAATAAAGAGACCAGACATGTAAATTGGGTGAGTCATATGGGTCATTTATTAGACCTGAAGCCTATTTAAAGAGAACTCTTAACTTTAACTTTTGAGAGACATCAACTGAGGGTGGAATCCTGATGCGGGTTCAGCTGAAGCCAGGTGTCATTCTGATACCACCTCTTCAGCCTTCCCATAAGGCGAAAACAGACTCCGAGGGCAATCTGCTGACTCGGATTGCATCCTCAGCCAGTCATAGGGAGGTAGACATGGGGCACACGCTCCCAAACTCCCTTGAGTTTGTAAGAGAGGGTAAAACTCCCATATCTATCCAAAAGGCTATTTCTTGAGCAACCCCCAGGTCTCTTGACCCATAAAGGCTGCCCAGAGCCAAACCTTTCACTACAAGAGGTTGCCTAAGTACACCAAATCTTTCCCAACCCCCCTAAAGGTCAGGGAAACCTAGTTAGCAGTCTGTTGAAAGCCAGTTATTGGTCCCTAGTTACAGTATGGGGTAAGGGAAGAAAAAAAAAAGGTAAAGGGGAGAAAATTCCTACCCGCCCCCAAAGCAACCAAACAAGGTTGGGAGGGCTGGTTGCAAATTCAAAAGAGGGCAGGAAAAGTGGGCAACAAGCTTCAATAGCTTAGGTCTGCCCGTTCATGTGCCCAGGCTTGGCCAATGAGGCCATGCCTTGATTATATACCCTGGCCTTAATTCCTGGTGTGTGTGTGTGTGTGTGTGTGTGCGTGTCTCAAAGAACTTGAAGGCACACATGCACGCACAATTTGCCTATGTCCTCTCAGTGCATTAAAGCTGGGAGCATCTCTGCATCTGTGTACCAATTGCTTTGATTGCTCTCCTCTCCATAAGGATTTGCCAGGAATGCAAGTGCATATTTATTACACCTTCATTGGTATTGATTTCATTCCCACCCCTGCCCCCCATGAGCACTGCTTTTCATACTGCTAGCTGTATCTTAAAGGAGACACTGGATAAACTTTTGAATACAAGTGATTAGTCCAACAAATAACTTCAGTTTCCTCTAATCAAGATGCTCTTCTGTTTCATGAGAAAGGATTGTATTCTAATGCATTTTTATGTATAAAGGGAAACTTCAGCTTTGCAAAATCAACTTTGAATATGTCCCAGAAATGAGGTCTGAGTGAACGAACAGAGCGAGGCCCCCAATGGGGCTAGTTTAAGACATTTTTCTGCCTGAGACAAATTGTTCCTTCCCTTTCTCTCCCATCTCCAGCTCACAAAAATAGCTTTAGCTGTTGAATTAGCAACAGCAGTACATACACACATTAATCTCGCCTCTTTCCTCTCAACAGTGCTCCTTCTTCAAAAAAAGGCATGGCAGGTGAGATGGCCCTAGAAAGCAGCTGCACTACCATTGCTTTGTTAAATAGAGGCAAATGTTGTTTAAAAAGTTGATTGGACTATAAAATGCCATTACCAAAATATTGCGGCCAGAAGTGCACTCTAGAGCTACCCCACCTACAATGCCTTGCCATGAGAAAGCATCACTCCCTTACAATGGACTTGTATTCTGGGAGAGTGCAACTCGCTAATTTCATTTCATCTGAGGCTTTAAGGAAACACAGAACATCAACAATCTAAAATAGATAATCATCTATGAGATCTTTGAAAGTTGTGAATGTTTGTTTTCTCTGTTTCAGTACAGTAATGACTGTATGCATATTAGGTAGGAAATATTATTCTGTATCATACCCGTTTTACAATATAAGAAATAAAATAGATTACTAATTTCCTAGAAAAATGTTTAGAACATTAATATACCCACACAAGGAAAGTGAAGAAATATATTAGAAAAAAATATGGCAAACTTCAATATTCAGTTAACCTTTACAGAACCTACCAGAAGACATTACACATTTCTTTTTGCAGTCTAGTATGCAGAATACCCCCCAACAAAAACCTATGTTATCTCTGTATAGTGGAAATGGTGCTTTATTGTATATTTTTATATGTATGTCATGCCAAGATGCCTTGCTTCACAACATCAGAATGAAATATCAACAGAATATTTTAGTTGACTTTTATGAGCAGTGATAAGAGCTTCTTTATGAGAAAATGTAGGCAGCAAGTATGCAGGTAAGGAGTCCTATTGAGTCCTACATTTAAATATTAATTGAATGTGGTGACATAGCATCAAATGGTCTTTAGGAATATGAGTTCTTTTTTGATCTCTACCAAAACACCATTAACTAAACACCCATATTGCTTAGTCTGAAGATTGAGGAGTGACAAGCAAGATCTTAAAAATGGGTATAACAATGCTATGGTGTGAGGGCAGCATTCCAGAAAGCTGGGGCATCGCTGATGACTTGTAAGGCAAAAATGTTAGGTTTGATCTTCGTTTCAGTCTGGTAAACAGCATTCTAATCCTTCCTTCCTTCCTTGTGGGAAAACGGGATTGACCTTTAATTCACTTCTTCCAACAATATGACATAGATTGGAGTACTATGGCAATCTCACTGGCAACTTTATAGATACGTAACCAAACTCTTTGCAAGCAGTCTTCACTGTTAAGTTATGTCAGACAAAAGTAGTGTATCTCACAAACATAGTACTGTAATTAACATTCTAAAGCAGAAGTGATTAGTATTCTAAAGCAATGAGTTGCCCTACACCACCACCCCAAGAGTCTAGCAGAAAAACAAATCAGCCTTATTCTTCTTCATAAAACTGTATGGAGTAGGCTTTTGCTTACCAATATTTACTTACAAATACTAAAGGTTTTCATAACATTTCATAAGTCACTCTAACATGTGTTCTTCAACAAATGGAGAGAAAGGAGAAAGAGAAAGAATGCCAAAATAAGGGCCAAATAAACACAAACAAACTGTACTCTGTCATTCCCAGAGTCACAGTACACATCTATATCTATCTATCATCTATCTATCTATCTATCTATCTATTATATATACCCAACTCTTTTTTAGGCAAATATTCTCCAAAGAAGCCAGCCACAGATGTTGGTGAAATGTCAGGAAAAAACTCTTCTAGAACATGGCCACACAGACCAGAAAACCCACAAAAAACTATGCAGACTAACTAATGCAGTGTGTGAGAGGAAGAAGAGAGAGGGTACAGCTAAGACCACCAAACAGAATATGCCCCATATTCAGTAGGTAGTTGCAGTTAAAACATCCTTTGGGTTCTTTTAATGTAGGCTAATCTTCAAAATAAACAGTTGGTACTTGGAAGCCTAATTAAGATTGTCTTTCCCTGTGATCCCAACACCTGGTAAAGACTATCAGAGGGACTAAAAATATTTAGATTGACACACATTAAACCTTGAAACTATTTTATTTAATAGCTCTGCACAGAGCACTACTCAGTAGCACTAATGGGGATACTGATGATGATGATGATAATGGCAATTCTAAAGTGTACCCACCACTGGGTACCCAGATTGTTGGGGGCAAGTAGCTTACACTTGTAAACCGCTTAGACACCCCTTAGGTGGTATGAAGCGGTATATAAATGAAGCTGTTTGTTTGCTTGTTTGTTTAAAGTAAAGTGAAGATAATAATAAATAATAATAATAATAAATTTTACTTGTATCCTGTTTCTCCAGACAAATCGAAGTGGCTAACAATAAAAGCATCAGTAAAATATAATAACCACATCCCATCATTGTATCTCAAACCCTCCCAGAATGAGGCTTATAAATATAACAATGTTAATAATAAACATTACCCATATACACAGTGTGCAGCAGAGACAAGCCATTCATTGCTGACAAGAGAACCTCCACAAGTTGGTTTGGCATTAAAATCTAATGAAATCACCCAAGGCCAAGCACCTTCTTGAGCATCAGAACCACCAGCAATTTTTGTTGTGTGTTTCTGAGTGACCAGTCTTTCTCCACATTCTATAAGGCAAAGAAAAGTTAAAATTAAAAATATAAAAAATTTAGTGATCCAAGAATTAAGTAGATTGACCTTCCTTGAAGATGATTTTCATATCACCCAACTGAATTGCAATGGGTCCTTCCATCTGTGGATGTTCAGTTCTAGGCCTGGCCACAGATGGGAAATAATGTGGAAGCTCACATGCCACATAATCCAATTGATGTGGTATCAAAATGCTCACATCAGTGTGCCTGCATGCATGTGCTGCCACTGAATAATATAGTGATCTGCAGATGCTCAAATCCATAGATGAAAAGCTCACCGAAACTGAAGGCCAACTGTATTCTTAATTTTATTTCAATCTAGAAAGCCTTTAATGTTTTGGGTTATACATAGTTATGAAATGGTATTCTCTTCTATGGCCAGTTATCTTTTAGATAACTGTTATCAACCATTGTTTAGTTTAATATTATGTACAAATGTAAAACAAACAAAAACAGATACTGGAGACTCCACATAGTGTGATACTGAAGCCCTGAACTTTTTTATATGTGTGGTGGCCTTTTGGTTGCCAAAAATGTCTAAATGGACAATCTTTTGTTAAATCTATCTTGTATGCATGTTTAATGTGAAAAGCTTGCTCTTAACATAACGTGTGATAGATGGGCAGCCCTTCTGAACTGAATCTTGATTTTAACAAACACTTACGTTTATAGTTGCATTGCAGATGTATCACCAGGTTGTTGAGACACTGTACCCTGTATAATGAGAATAAAGTTATTATATTTTAGGTGTTTGCTTGCTGGTGGGAAACCATTTATTTATTCAGGATGGTATTTCTGCATAGGAAATCTAGCAGGAACTGCATATTGAGTGAATGAGGCCAAAGGTGTATATATCCATTTACCCTCACTATTTCTGTTACACTTCCCTCTGATCCAAAACACACTGCAGAAATCATTCAGTTTGAGACTTTTCCTTTAACTGCCCTGGCTCAATGCTAGGGAATTCTGGGAAACTTAAGAATTAAGGCTAGAAGGAAGCTAATTTAAAACAGATCTTCGATAGATATTTTGGTACAGTAGTGCTCAACAGATTCATTCCATGTTTCATTAAAACTGTGACCAGATCTTTCATGATGATCTAAAGTGTGCATTCCTAAAGATTTTCTAGAATTAAAAAAAATGATTCCAAAACCTGTACTGTTCTAATCATGAACCAGAGAATGATATTCATTTCAAGATACTCAATATGTTATATAGTAATGAAACATTATTACTTCTGTATGTTTACACAAACATTTGCCACTAGAGATCAGTGTGACCAAAGGCTTAAACACATTAGCTTGATAGAAAGCGATGCATATTTTCAGAGACACAACTTTGCTCTGTCATGTCTATTTCATCTTTGTTCAGATGCTTTAGAAATACTTGGCTAAGAAAAAAGAAGATGATGGATTCCAGGAGAGCAAAAGAGGACAGATCAAAACAATTCTAGCATTTCTGTGATTTAGTGACTTCAGGAAGATTTCATTACCGTGCAATGCATCTGAGATCTAGTGCCTCAATGAAGTCTCATAATGCATCATAGATAAATGTTGAAAGATAAATGTAGTACAGTTACACAGAAGGGAAACAGAACATTGGTTTTTATCATTTACCACTTCTTTATTAATTGATAGTATATATTTTTATTTAACTGACATTCATTGTCTGTGGGAAAGTTATTTCTAGGTTTACTTTGGATTCGGATTTTACTTTAGCTGAGGAAAGCCTGTTTTACTCATATGGCCTCCCCTCCCTCCATTTAGTTTTTGTCAGATGTTGGACACCTTTGGTTTACTGTAGATCTAACCAAGGATTCTAAGGTCCTTCCACAGTGAAATATCTTTCCTATAGATATAAACTTCTTTGATTAGTACATGCCTGAATTACCTGTTGGTCTCTTCACAGATCTAGAACAGATGAGCAAGAAATAAACAGCTTGATCCTGCTTTTTCCCAAACTGAATTGAAACCCTGCTGCTCACATGGCCCACTCACTAGTTGGGCCGAAGGCACATGGCCTAAATGCATGGCATGGCATGGTGCTGCGTAATTTTTTTTGTTGCCTCCCCATCATATATGCACACCACCACATGAACACAGCACCAGTGATCCCCAAGTACTTCCCATGTTCACCCAGAAACCATCCAATTGGATGGTTGTCCCTTTGAACCACTACACAGCCACATGTGCAATGTTCTGCTGGTACACGACATTGAAGCATTGGTGTGTGAATGATACACTGGCAAAGCACAATCATGGAGCCTCCCCCACATGTCCCCTTCATCCTCTTCACACCATGCTCCCTGTTGAACTGTCTGGTTTATGTATGTTGTAATTAAATCCATTGGAATTTCAATTTCATTTCATTGCGTTGCCACAGCCCCATTCGCCTCATTATGTTTGCATTTAGGCACAAAAATGCACATCTTTTGCACTAAACCAGATTATCCTGGGTTCTGTTTGCACTGGTATTTAGCCCCAGAGCATGGTCTTGGTCTGGTTTCTGCCCACCTTGGAGGTGTGCGTCATCTAAACATCCTGCCTTCAAAGTGGTTGGAAACAGCTTTGTTTTGCCTGTCTGTTCCACCTCTAAGTTTCTTTTTGAAGGTCACAAAAAGTAATTTCAACCATTATTTTCCTGCTGCAAGAAAGTATTCAAAAACTATGCAGTTTTTCAAGGGTAATTCAGAAA
This sequence comes from Urosaurus nigricauda, assembly GCA_034509955.1. Taxonomy (NCBI): domain Eukaryota; kingdom Metazoa; phylum Chordata; class Lepidosauria; order Squamata; family Phrynosomatidae; genus Urosaurus; species Urosaurus nigricauda. Next base: position 63,340,295 of record JAOEGL010000003.1, read on the forward strand.
TTATTCTGCACAAAAGTCACACATGGTTGTTTTGCACATAAAACAGCATTTTCTGGACAGGAAGTACTTTTTCTTAATGGAAAATAATATTTCAATGCAGAAATATCAATGCAGAAAACACAAGTTTATGTACACAAAATGCTGTTTTCTATTAAAAGCAAGCATGTGCCAATTTTACACAGAATAAATCCCCAACCATAGTACAGTGCGCCTGCGTCATACGTGGGCATGCCATATGCGGCTTTCAGCACATGCTGAAAGCTGCGACGGAAGTAAAGCCAGCGCGCCCCAGAAGGGGTAATGGCGCCACCGCACCACTAGGGGCACGAGCCCCATTGATTTCAATGGGGCTTGAGCATATGTGGAATTCACTTTATGTGGAGGATCTGGAACGGATCCCCTGTGTAAGGGGAGTGCCCACTGTACTTTTTGTACACAAAACTGCATTTTCTGTGCATGAATTGATATTTCTGATTTTCAAATATTATTTTTGACATAGAAAATGCTGCTTCTTATGCCGGAAATGCTGTTTTCTCCTCAAAACAACCATGTGTGAATTTTGCACAAAATAGGTCCCATACGCCAGATATTCTCATCAGTTCAGAATTCTTCTTGTCAGAGTTTCTTGAGACTCAGAAACATGCTTTTCAGTCATTCTGCAAATATTTCAAATAGTCTTTCCATCTCTATTCTTCTCTTAAACACCTAATAGTGAAAGAAAACTCCTCTGGATTAATCATTTTCCCTGATGTTCTAATTTGTACACACAGAAAGAATTTCCAGTTGTCGCTTTCCAGTGGAGACAATTCCATACATAATATTTGGATTAGTACACTTTTGCACTACATAGCTATCACACAAGCATTATTGGGTTATATGCATGGCTGAAACAATTCCTATTGGCACAGTGCAGACACGGCTATACTATGTAAAATTAAACTCATTGCTATTTGCATCTACAGGTATGTGTTTCCAATGGGAACTCATATTAGTACCTTATATGACTCATGATAAAGTATAAGTCACACACACTCTGCCACACACCTGGAAAATCTGTAATGTTTTCAATATGTTTCACTTTGAAATGTTCTATATTTAAGAAGCATAGCTTTGGATGGTGGTGGTGGTGATGATGATGATGATGATGATGATGATGATGATGGATGATAATGATAATGATTTATATATTATTATTATTGAATTATATATTATAATATGTAAAATATATATCATGTTTTATGCTTTTTTCATTGTATGTTTCATTGTATACAGTTTTTAAAAAAAATACAAAACAGAGTTATTAAAGCTGGCACCTATTGTAACTGATGATTTAACTTTGTGGAATAACTGCAACAAACATGGCAAATGAATGCCAGTCCTTCCTCCCACCATTCCACAGTTCCATCCTGCTACTGACTATTGAGGTTATTGCTTTCTGTGTCACAAAATTATGAAATAATAACGTGGTAAACAATTTTTTTTAAAAAAAGAAATGCATAGTAGCATAATTTCAATTGTTCCTCGTGAATAGTGTCCCTACCTTTTAATACTTACGTAGGTATTAGCATTAAACTGTTGTCGATTGCTTTTGCAACTTCTACCAAAGGGCCAGGTCCATCAAACAAGACAAGAGATGATCTATTCACACTGCTACAAAAGAAAGCAATGCTTGAAACATGTTATTTCAAAAATAACCACCACTATAATTTAAAATGAGAGTGGGATGGGAATAGGAAGTGGCCTTATAGTGAATCAGTTAATTGGGCCTTCTGGCCCTGTATTGTCAAATTTCATTAGCAGAAGTTCTTCAGGATTTAGGCAAGGTTTTTCCTCAGCCTAAAGATCCCTGGTATTTACTCCTAAGTACAAACAAGACTCAAATCTGCTTATTTTCTTAAATAAGATGTGATTGTATGTGTCAGGGTAGTATTGTGTTAGCTGGGACCAATTATATCAAAGACACAAATAATACATACAACAGCAAAATAGACATTCATCAAGAAATTGCTCCCTAGCTCTATCAACAGGATTCACTTTCTCTACCAAGGAATCACTGGGGCCGTTCAGACTATCATAAGAACCAGTTAGCAAATTGGTTTAAAATCAAGAAGTTCATACTGAAACATAAGCCCCAGTGAGTTTATGAATGGGGGATGTCTCAAAATCCCCATTCATAAACCTTATGAATGGGGATGTTTCAAACTGGGGATTTTCCCTCCGTTTTTAATGAATGGGCCTCCGCATAGAAAGGCCAGACTCCATTTTAAAAGGCCTCGTACAATGTGCATGAGCTGTCAAATTAAAAAATATAATAAAAATAATAGGAAATAAAATAAAATACACTAAAAATAATAATAAAAATATATAATACAATAAAAATAATAGTAAAAATGCAATAATAAATGAAATGAAATGGAAATAAAATAAAATGCGCATGAGTTGTCAGATTTAAAAATACACTAAAAATAATAATAAAAATATAATGCACTAAAATAATAATAAAAATGTATAATACAATAAAAATAATAGTAAAAAATAAAATACAATAAAATAATAAATACAATGAATGGAAATAAAATAAAATAAATAATAATTAGAATAAATTAAAATAAAATAATGAATAATAAATGATAAATAAATAACTATTTTTTTTAAAAAAATCCAACAGTGCCCGATGAAAGGAGGAAGAGGAGGAGGAGGAGGGGAGGTGGGGAAAGGATCCCTACAAGCTGCACCACTCCATGCGCATAAGCTGTCAAATATAAAAAAGTAAGCCGCTCGCGTGGCCAATGGCTGTATCAGACATCACCATGACATCATTTGATTGACAACCAAGAGGCTCCATCTTTAATCATTACTTTTTTGTGTATGAACTTACATGGGGCAAAATGCACCGGGAAGCATCAATGTGGGCAAAAGATAGTATGAACTTCTTTCCGGAGAGATTTGGTAATGCCATGCATAATCTCATCCGGATCTAACCAGGGCAAATGGGCTAGTATGGATGGGGCCACTGTTTCAGGATGTATCAGAATATGGCTACCTTTCTGACCACAGTGTTAGTTAGTTCAGCCATAAAAATGTATGTGTGAAGAGAAATTCTGTAAGTAGGATTGTGTGGTACCTATAGTCAGAACAGTCAGATTGGAACAGTGAAGAGAATAATCCTTTCTTCCTTTCCTTCCTACAAATGTTGTCAACACTAAATTTGCCAGAGTATTCAGTTTCCATCAACAATCAGTTGAAAATGATGGGAACATTACTGAGTACATCTGCTGAAAATATTCATCTGGCAAATGTTCTACACAGTAATGTACAACAATGTGCTCCATGTCAAAAAAAGATTTCATGTGTGAAGGATCACAGAAAAAGTGGGAAGAAAACGTATCTGTTGTGCGATCTGTACAGTTTCAGTTTAGAAACCCTACTTGTCCTTCTGGCAGAAGTATTGGATAACTTGAGATAGCCATGGGAAGTTCACGTATGAAATCTATTGGCATGTATGACTATTCATTCAGAAAACAAGAGTCGTGTGTCAATAACTCTTTCTTCTGTACACAGAGTAGGACTGTTACACTATGTCAAAATTATAGTTTAATTCTTCATGAAAGCATAAATTGGCTCTTTTACTTCATTTATTGGCATGTTTTAAGCTGGGGAAAAAGAAGCTTACCCTTTAGGGCTTCACTTTACCTATCATAGACTCAGGCTAAATTGAGATTAGGTGTTCAACATGGAAAGGCCAAACATGTAATTTTATTGCACAGGGGCTCCATGGAGTGGAAGGAGAATGGAATGGAAGGGACTGGGAATGAGTGGGGAACACATTTTACTCCACACAGAAGTCCCCATTCTGTTCCATTCCCTTCCCTTCCATTCTCAATCTGTCCCAGAGGAGGCAATTTTTGAGAACCGTTCGGAACAGGTCTCAAAAATCACCTACCCTCTGGGACAGATTGGGAACAGAAGGGAAGGGAACAGAACAAGTGAGGGACTTCCTTGTATGCAGTAAAATGCATCCCCCACTCATTCCATTCCCTTCTCAGACCCTTTTGGACCATTCTCATCCCTTGCCTGGAGCCTGTGCGGGTGTCTTTTTAGATTGTAAGCCTGAGAGCAGGGAACTGTCTAATTAACAAGATTTTATGTACAGCACTGTGTAAATTTACAGTGCTATATAAATAAAGGTTAATAATAATAATAATAATAATAATAATAATATAATCTACATGATTTTCTGTTGTGAATTGTGGTAGCAGTTCTCCAGGTCATTGGGATAAAGTATTTAGGAAATGAAAATGTGCACCAAATAGCAGCAGAACTTCAGATTTCAAAGTATAACAAGATGCAGAGATGTCAGTGGGCAATTGACAAAGTGCCATGGAGTTTTAAAACAAGGGTTGTTAAAGTAGGTGTGGATATCTGTTTGAAGCATAATCCAGCATTTGGCAGGAGGATGGAATGAGTGAGCTGACAGTTCTTTTCTTTCTTCATGACTTTAGATTTTATGATTGACTTTGCTCTTGCACTGTACTGAAATGTTTCAGTGCAGCAGGCTCTGCACTGAGATTTGAGTGGGGTGTAAGGGTCTGGCTAAGCACAATTAGGCCCTTATTGAAAGAATATAATGCATTTGTCCTTGCCCAGCATTTCAAGCAGTGGAGATGTTTGGAGGCAGCTAACTGACACATATCCACTGTGCTAATATTAGTATTTGCTTCTCTTTCTTTTAATAGTCAGCTTTACAAACTTGAGTCATTATCAAGAGGGTTGATGTTGAGCAAATGCATGTACCTTCTCATTTACCTCTCCCTATCATTGTGGGAAGACCAGACATTTCCAATTAGATCACTGATTAGTCGTTTCCTCAGGAAAGAGGGAGGTAGAAAGGAATTTTTCCGCATAAATCTTGAGTGAAGTTCTTTAAAAAGATCTGCCTTTCGAAAATTTTCCTATATGTGGTGATACTGAGCTAAAATTAAAGGGGAGCAATTTAAAGTCTTGCTGGATGTAGTGAGAAACTTAGAATGTGTTGCAAGTTGCTTGCAAATGTTTATGGCATCACTAGTGACAATTGACAGCTCCTTCTGTTAATAGTAAAATGATGGCATTATTGTTATCAAGCAGTTATTATAACAAGGCTCAGTATCATTCAGTATTTGCTGGACAACTTTAAGTTATTTTTAAGTAACCTCTAAACTCTAACTTGTTTACACTGCAGCACATTTAAGCATAAAAATGGAACTTACAATTTTAGTGTCTCTTTTGAATCCCTATTCTCCCTCTTTCTCAAGGCAGTGGTACAAATCACTACATCTTCATAGGTCCAGTCCACATTGCAGAAATAATCCCGTTTGAGACTTCTTTAACTGCCCTAGCTCAATGCTAAGGAATTCTAGGGACTATAGTTTTGTGAAGCCTTTAGCTTTTTCTGTCAGAAAGCTCTGGTGATACAATAAACTAAAATTATCAGGATTCTCTAGCACTGAGCCAAGGCAGTTAAAGCAGTCTCAAACTAGACTATTTCTGCAGTGTGGATTGGACTGTAGTCACTGCATTACTTGTGCTCACTGCACGGCAGGGGGTTGGACTGGATGGCCCTTGTGGTCTCTTCCAACTCTAAAAAAAAAAAAAAATAAATTCTATAATCTTATGTGAGTAGATTGTCTTTGTAAACTTTTTTCATCTCTTCTGCTGTACATAGCTCTTCAGAAAAATACCAAATTTAGGTATCAAATAACAGTAAACAACCTTACTTACCCTAGTCCTAGCCAGTCACAGATACTGCTTGACAGTTGTCCAGTCCAGTTATTTCCACAAGCAGTGTACCATTTATTCCCAGCCTTGATCTGGACCAATCCACTGAGGCTGAAAGACCCATTGACTAACCGCACTGTTGACAAAACAATTAGCCAAAGTAAAATATTGATAGTACAATACAGATCATTGTCATTCATTGAGAATCTGGAGAAGCTCAACTTGAGGTGAACTAGACAAAAGATTTGTATCTCTCTTTTGAAAGATTTGTATCTCTCTGTTTTGACTTGTTTTGTCCTTCATTATCTGTTGATTTATGGATAGATCTACTCATCAATGTACATATGTCTGAGGTTTGAAACCCACACTAATTTTTATTATGTATCGTTAATTTCTTTCTATCCAGTTCCAAGGTTCCTCCTGCACAGATTGGAATCAAGATAAAAGCTTCCAACCATGATGCTTCTTTCTGTAACAATAAAATAATCAGTCCAGTATGGGATGCATCATTTGGACCGAAGAATTTACAAAGACCTTGATCAACTCAGGAACAACCAGAAAAGCTAGTGTAATGTACTCCTTTCCAGTGGGTTCTGGAGTAGGGTATTTACTCAGCCCAGAGCATTAAACACATAATGGCAACACAAATTGTGTGTCTTAAGTTAGAAGGACAAAACATATATGGCAATATAACCAACAAAGGCAGAGACAAAACAGCTTAGAACTCCACCAAATGGGACCAAACTAACCCACCAGTGTATCAGGACTGTTCTATTGCAGTCCTCTTGATTGCTCAAACCTTAAACTACAACCAGCAGAAAAGGCAGACCTGTCAAAAAGTTATCACATTCTGCAGTTTTGGCCTAGGTGTTACAATGATTGCATCAATCACAACATATGAAACACCTTTCTGAATCAAATTTTTCATCTCCAGTTGAAAATTATTGCAGAGCATTTCTAGGTGTGTAAAAAAGAAAAAAAAGTAAATAGGTATTTACTTTCTTTTATCAAAATGAGAGGGGGAAAGCATTTTTCTCTCTCCATTAAATAAATCTGGATAAGCTGTAGTAGGAGCTGTATGCCTCTGGGCACATATATCACTAATGATGAAGTCAAAGATGTCTAAGGTTGTCAGTACTAACAGTTATGATTTATCTAACATAAGCCAAAGAAATATGTCTCCAGACCTAAGCATCTACCCACAAAAACAATTGTGTCACACAGGGTTTTTATTTATTTATTTATTTATTTTTGTCTGTACGAGCTATTTCATTAAAAAATACACCCAGATTCCAGCATCATTTTAACATCAGTTCTGCATATAAATGGTTGTACAGAGACCATTATTTCTGTTTTATATGAAACAGAGCTATGTACGGAACATTTCATTTTGGAAATAACTACCTTCACAGATGGTGCTGTGACAACAGCTGTCATTGTTGTCAAAGTAACCCACATATGTGCTTGTGAAACTGTTGAAATGCTGCTCTCTGCAGCTGTTTTATGCTCCTGTCAGACACTTTTATCAGGCTTCCACTTGATCTTAAACTCATTTTCCTGAAAGTAACCTTACAAATGCATACTTTTTGAGCAAACACTGACATGAATAAACAAGACTTTTGCAGAAACAGGAACTGCACAAGTCCCATGTGCACACAGAGGCCTCATATTGGAATGAATATATTCAGGCTCTATATACAAAACTTGTGTTTTCAGCAGTTTGTTCTTTCATTACAATGAAAATAAAACTACACAAGCATTCTAAAGAAGTCGGACTAGTGAATGAGAAACAAATTTGTTTGGTTCATATTTTAATTGCACTTTCCAAACCACTATAAATCAGAATGTGTATTTTCTTTCCAAAATAATACACAAATTGGAGTGCAATTCTTTCTCCCCCTTTTTTGGTTGTTTGTCAAAGAATAATAAAGTTTGATTGCTTCTCCAGCTTTGGTTATGTGCAATTTGGTGGAATATAATATACAAAAATGGCCCATCCTTGTAAAATGGTTGAAAATGAATATATTACCTCAGTGTGTGTACGAAACAAACAAACTGACACCTGAAGGTATGAAGATGCAGATAATTTTTCATGTAATTTTTTAACTAGAACACTCATAACCAGATACAAGAAGGAAGGAATTGGCACAACAGAAACATTGGTAACAGACTTTGGCCAGAGGAAGCAACATTTCAGTGGAATTAAATGCCTGTGAAGTCAATCACAACTTATGGAACGCTGTGAATTACATTCAGACTATATGGGGAAAGGTCACAACATAAAGGCTTAGCTGTGGAAGGAAACAGAGAGGTCAGAGACAAGGTGAACAGTTAGGAAGAGAGGAACAGATAGGATCTGAATAAATTTTGCATAGATAAGAATGGAGAAAGCGTTAAAGAGTTCAATTTTGTAATCTAATTGTTACAAAATAAATATCTACTAGTTTATTATGTAAATCTATGTAATAAATCTTTGCTCTCTCTATGTAAGTGCATGCAGGCTTGTCTTCAAGTTGCTTGTCAATGTAGAGTGACCCTCTGAATTTCATAAGAATATCCTATATTCTTAGTCAAGGAATCATCAGAGTTGATTTTAGCAGATACCCTTTCCAAGTACTAGCAGGGCTGATCCTGGTTAGCTTCCAAGATGGGACAGACCTTGGTGCCTTAAGGGTATTAGGCCCTATAAGGTGTGTGTGTGCACGCGCATGTGAACAGACACACAGAGACACACAGAGACACAAAATCTTTACTAATTTTACTTTCTACAACTGTGTATAGTTGTTTATATTTCAGAACTGAAAAAGATGTTACAGACCTCTTTGTAGGCAGAGGACAATGGATTCCTCAAGAAATCTCCATGTTTTTGCAGCAGGAACATTTTGGTAGGTGTTGAGGTGAAACATGCCAATCAGGTCCAAATTGGAGAAGAAAAAATTGTTTTACCTTAGTTGAAGGTAACATCTTGCCTGATGTTGAGGTTGAGGTTCATTATCATTATCATGTTGAGGTTGGTAACATCTTGCCTGATGAAGAAGCCAGCTTTGAAAGTTTGCAACAAGTATATTTTGCATTTTGGTTGGCCTATAAAGGTATCAGTTTGGTGGATTTTTGTTTGAATTTACTAAATGGCCAACACACCTCCCCCCTGCATGTTTTCTGGATTGTGAGATATCACATTGTAGCTGCAAAAGGGGAACCCTGATGAGTGAGCCAGTGGACTAGGATCTTGAACCAAGATAGAACATTTTTTTTCTTCTCAGATTTGGACCAGATTGGCATGTTTTACCTCAACATCTACCAAAATGTTCCCAATGCAAACACATGGAGACTTCTTGAGGAATCCATTGTTCTCTGCCTATGGCCTCACAGGAATGGTATTGCAAAAGAGGAGTCCTTGTTGATATGCAAATAGATTTTAAATTTCCAGGACTTTGCCCAATTGCTGCATGGCCAGCCTGCTAAAGATACCCTCCCCCTCCCATCTTAACTAAGGGCAGAAACAACAAAATGCAGTCATCTTACTAGCTTCTCTAATTTTTCTTCTGTTTAGTATGTAACATCTTGCTTGATGAAAAAAAAACCCAGTGGAGCTTTGAAAGTTTGCAACAAGTATATTGCACATTTCAGTTGGCCAATAAAGGTATCATTGTCTGGTGAATTTTTGTTTGAATTTACTAAATGGCCAACACAGCTACCCCCTACATATATTGAAGAAGTTTGTGAGCAAGGGACCGCCTTTGGGATTGTAAGACAAATGTGAAGACATCTTGGCTATTTCTTAATTATCCCTTTGGCTTATAAAGGAGTATGACCTATATTAGAACCAGGTAGCTTGTTTTTTGGTTTGTTAGGAAAATATTTACCACAATCAGCTTCATCAGAATTATCTTTACAGTGTTGAATTTGGTCACAAACATATACTTTTGGTATGCATTCTCCATTCCTACACTGATAATAATCAGCTTCACAAGGATCTGTGAAATGAAAGGGGAAAACAAGATCAGTGCAAAAACTTTTGATTATTATCTCTACTGATAATCTGATTGTTTTGTTTACACAGGTTAGTTTTTTAAAAATATGTCATAGCTGAATTATCAACTGTGTTAATTTGCTGGTATTGCACAATTCATATAAGAGAATCAATGCTTTAATGATAGTATATGTAATCTCCTTTGATTAAGCACATGATAATTAAAAATGGGCTATAATTAATGCTTTGTTACAAAGAGTTACCAGGGGCCCTTTCATATTACACAGTTACAACACTATGGTTCCACTTTAAAATGATTGCATTCGACAGTGGTTGAATCCCGGGGGTGTGTAATTTGGAGAAGCACTAGAGATCTCTGGCTGATAATTTTAAATACAATTTTTTAAACTGCAAAACCCAGCATTCCATATAATGAAGTAACAGCAGCTAAAGAGGAAACATAACTGTTCAATGGTCCAATGTGAAATAGCTCTAGATTTCTCTGAAATTCAAATTAACAACAGTCAGATTTAGTGCTTACTTCAACAATTAGTTTTTCTTTGTCCATATTTGGGAGATCACAGTTTAAAAAGACCATCCCTCAACATATATTTCATGAAGACTACATCAAAGGATGGGCTCCCTGCTGCTTCTCTACCACAGAAACCACCTTCTATGAGGCTGATATGGAATACAGAAATGATCATTGAACTAGTGGTAAATTTAAAGGGAGTGTATGAGATGTAGGCCAGCCCATGAGACACCAAGAAAAACATGAACTGCAAATTACAACATGGACTGCAAATTACACATCAAAGAATCTTTCATCGCTGTTTCACTTGAAAAAAAATATTGATATTTATGATACTCACCTGGCATACCCAGATGGTATCCTGTAGTAAAATTTGCCATAAATCCTTTCTTAGTTCTAGATTCATTAGTAATGAAGAGCACTGTCATCTGGTGAGTGGCAGAGAATATATCTGGTACTGGGGATTTTCCGGTATATACAGCTACTCTTAGGGAAAGACAAGAGCACATTTTAGCTGCCAAAAGTTTTGATTTATAACACTAGTGAAATATTAACATTTCAAAATGGGAAAGGAGATAAGACAATGGTTTATGATGGGGAAAAGTTTACTTTTCCATATCCACACATAGGTCTAGATCCACTTATTAGTCTCAGGTAGAATAAATTTATTTAAGTATTCACTTTCAGAGCTCCCATTGATGCAATGGATCCACTCTAGAATGGTCCTAGTGACTATGGTTTTCCAAGACTTTGTTGCTGTGTGCCTCAAGTAATCTCTGACTTACGGTAACCCTAAAGTGAACCTATCACAGTTTTCTTGGCAAGTTTCTTCAGAGGGAGTTTGCCATTGCCATCCTCTGAAGCTGAAAGAGTTTGACTCGCCCAAGGTCAACCCATGGTTTTACATGGCCGAGCTGGGATGCAGAACCTTGTCTCCAGAGTTCTAGTCCAACACTCAAATCATTACACACACTGGTTCATTTCCAAGACTAGTCTAGAAAAAACATTGTTTAATTCTATAAATATTCTGATACAAGGTAAATACACCCAATATATAGATGGTACTGAAGTTTCCTAGACCAGCATTTACATTTGTTTTATAGTACTGGCTTTGTGAAGTCGGCTTGGAGCCAAACCTGGATTTATAATCTATCAGAAGGTCTGGTAAATTCTGGGTTCACTTCAAGGTGAACCAAATATAGGGTGGAACAGACAGCCACAAAAGGGCAGATCAGGACTGCTTGGGTGCCACTTGGCCTGGTGCCATCGTAACCACATGCCACAGCCCCAATTTGCCCTGGAACCAGCCCAAATAGGAGCAGAAAATATCCGCTCCTATTTGGGCTAGTAAAAAGCTGCCTTAGGTGACCCAGTTGCAACCCCAGGGCAGCTTCAAGCTGCTCCAGCAGCATGTAGCATGTAAACACTGTGCCCCAGGAGCATCTTGAAGCAACCCACTTCTGGTCAGCCGTGGCAGCTTCGGGAAGTCTTGGGGGAATGCAGTGTCTAAAACCCATGCCTGCAAGCTATGGAGAAGCTGGCTTTACTGGCCGGTCTGTTCCAGCCCTATGTATAGTTGCTTCTGCCAAATCACACCACAATGTTGCAACAATGTTATAATAATGTTTGTCACATAAACATACCAACTTCATAGTGTTGGTGCATCAGAGCATACATTGATCTCAGAGTCTAGAGGGGGCTCTATGAATTTCCTTTTGTCCCACCTTTTTGCTATCATGTAACTCATGACATTGAAAATAAATTGCCAAATGTCTCCCATCCAAGTACTGACATTCAGTCTTAGCTTCAGCTGAAGACTCAGATGATATATGTTCAGAACATACACTTGTATCTTAACATATATTTAAATAATAACAATACATATGGAAATTTCAGTAAGATCTGAAAAAATTGCCTTCTGTAAGACTTCTTTACTGAAAATAGTTACAATATATGAAATATATCATTAAGTCTGTGAAGAAAAAAAGAGCAATGCATACTCTTCTGCTCATTACAATGATCTTTCAGTTTTCTTAAGGTGTCACAATTAATTTTGCATGATTTGTCATACTAGTGGGTGAGTTTTACTTGCCCAAAAATAAAGAGTCTGGTCCTCTGCCATCTCTGATTTCTATGACATCATAAATATTTTCCAGATCAAGGTACTGGAAATGAAGTTGGATATTTTTTCCTTTCTCTGCATTTAAATACCATATGCCTAAAACATAAATTCAGTCAAAGCAGAAAAAAGTAGTTCATTTTATCAAATTGATACTATGTTACTCATTAATCAGCATCTCTATTTGAAAAGATAAGAACAATACCTTATATTAAGAGGTAACCATATTTAACAGCATTCTCTTTCACCCAAAAAATGAAAAAGAAACTTCAAACATAATAAATAATTAATAAATTATATTTGTCTTGTCTGAAAACTCTCTTGCAGATGAGTTCACACACTGATACATTATTCCCTGGTCTGGACAAAATCAATACCTCCTATAATTATGTGGAGTCGAAGGCTTTCATGGCCAGCATCCATAGTTTTTTGTAGGGCTTTCGGGCTATGTGGCCACGTTCTAGAAGATTGGATATATACATCCTGTGTGACCCTGGGAAGGGAAGAGTGATTTGCAAATGTATTGTTCTGTTGCTAATGGCAGTCCTCAGGGTGGGAGGATGTGCAAAAGAGGATTAACGTCTGCTAATTAATGCTCATTGTCTTCTGGGAATACCCTGATCCCAGGCTGTTTCTCATTAGCATTGGTTGAGTCTTAATCTTGCTGTTCTTCAGGACTGGTAGCCAAGCCTTGTTTATCCTCAGGGTTTCCTCTTTCCTTTTGAAATTGTCCAGGTGTTTATGGATTTCAATGACTTCCCTGAGCATTAAGACATGGTAGTGGTTGGCATGGTCCAGAATTTCAGTGCTTTCAAACAGCATTTTATGCCCAGGATGGTTTATAGCATGTTCTGCTATTGCTGATTTTTCCGGCTGACCCAGTATGCAGTGTCTCTCATGTTCCTTGATTCTTGTTTGCACACTGCATTTGGTGGTCCCTATGTAGACCTGTCCACAGCTGCATGGAATGCGGTAGACTCCTGTGGCTGTTAGAGAGTCTCTCTTGTCCTTGGCTGTGAGTGAAGCATTTGCTGGATTTTCTTCATCTGTTTGTAAACCCATTTACAGGTTGTATTTCCTCACCACTTTCCCTATTCTGTCTGTGACTCCTTGGATGTATGGTAAAAATGTGTTCCCTTTGGGTGGTTGTTTGTCTTCCCTCCTCTGAGTTTTTCTGGGCCTGGCAGCCCTTCCAAAGTCTGCACTGGAGTAACCATTAGCCTGTAGAGCCTGGTCCACGTGTTTCAGTTCATCTTCCAAGAAGTGGGGTTCACAGATCCGTTTTGCCCAGTCTACCAGTGTTTTTATTGTGCTTCTCTTTTTGTCCTGGGTGATGGCTGGAGTTCTTGTGCAGGTATCTGTCCGTATGTGTAGGTTTTCTGTATACTGTGTGGCCCAAATGACTAGGACATCCAAGAATGGTAGTGTTCTTTCCTTTTCTTTTTCCATTGTGAATTGGATGTTAGGGTGGATGTTGTTCAAATGGTTCAGAAATACAGCCAGATGAAATGTCCTATGAAAAACATAGGGCATTTCCTGTTTAGCTCTCATTTAACCCTCGTTTAAATCTGGATGCCCCCCTAGTGTGATAAAGCAGCGGGCTTGGGGTGGGAGTGAAGTGCTGGCAGTCTGACAGCTCCTTCCCAGGGGCCCACTCCATTTGCTGCAGCCCTGGGGGGAAGCAGGAACTACTAGCCAATGGCCAGAATGTGTTGATCTTGGACTGAATTCACTGGCTGGCAGGCTCAGCCAGAATAACCAGGATGTATGCTTCATTCCAGGGGAATAGAGCATATCTTCACATATGCTAAGCAGTGTGGATGAGCTCTACAGGCAGGGATTCTCTCCTTTGAGTGAGGCACTGTCAGCATTTGGTTTAGGCTCTCCAAGTGTGATCATCTGGGATGGGGGCTGGTTATCCGATTTCATGCTCTGGAGGCAACAGACCCTTCCCTTAGTTGTCCCCTTTGTTTAATTTCTATGATTTCATCTATTGCATATGTGCACAAGAACTGTTCATGAGATTGCACTTTGTTTTAATTGCTACTGATTTTAATTTTAACTGTTGTTGATTTTAATACTTGCTGGTTTAATTTAATTTTAAGGGGGGGAATAAACATTATTATTATTATTATTATTATTATTATTATTATTATTATTTCCCCTGTAAAAACTTTACATAGGTTTATGGGAAGGTGGCCTCATGTGTCTGGTTCCTTCCTCCCCCTCCCCCCCGGACAATTCTTCACTTATCTGTTTCCATCTATTATCACTTCCGAGATCAGCTCTATATAATTTATTATTATTATTGTTAGGGCAGTTAGGCCTCCTGGCAGCAGAATATTTGCAGGGGGTGTCACCCATTTAGAATAGGGGTAGCAACCATGTGATGTCCCTGTGGTTAGGATAATGGAAATCCAGGATGCTTGTGGGGTATATTTGGCCAGAACTTGAGCATACACTTGGTAAGATTCTTAGTGACTTATTCTTTGTGCTTTGGGATTGGAGGGCTACCCCCTTGAGAGAGGGACCATGCTGGGCAACTGCCCATGTGGATCCTTTCCTACCTTCCCAAAGTTTCCAGCAACAGACCAGAGGGTCAAGCTCATCAATCAACAGTCAACCCCCCAGCCGTGAGAGGGAAGAAGGACTCAGTGCTCTTTTCCCACCTCCTGCCCAAATTTCAATGAGGGCCAGCTGGAGGACACTGAAGGAACTTACCCCCCCCCTTAGAGTTTGTTTATTAACTTATCTTAATCTGCAAGGAATGTTTATTGTTAGTCTTTTGTTTTACTTGTTTTGCTTTGTTAATTGTTACCTATTTTGCTTTGTTAATTTTTTTGCTGCTGTTGATTGGCTATGTATATTTATTTTTATTATTTACTGTTACTGTTAATTGTTATCTTCTTTTATTGTTATTGTTTAATATATTGCTATGTAACATTTGCTTTTTATTTCATGTTATTCCCACTGTTGTAAGCCACCCATATTCCCAATGATTGAGTGGCATATAAATAAATCTCCTTCTTCTTCTTCTTCTTCTTCTTCTTCTTCTTCTTCTTCTTCTTCTTCCTATTTACAGCTGTAATCAATAAAAGTTGTAGTCTACCTCTTTTTTTAACCCAAAAGGTGGGGGCACTTGGGGTCCCCACCAACAGTGACTGTGTCTCCTTGATATTTGGGAAAATTTATTAGTGCAACAGGAAGGTCCATATGAAGATGAACACCAAATTCTAAAAACTGAGGTGGAAACTGCAATAAAGAAAATGAGGGGAAAAAAGACTCCAGGAACAGATGATATTCCAATAGAACTGTCACAATCCACATTGACTGAGTCAACTCTAGTGCTGACCAACATATGTCAACAGATTTGGAAAATAAAATGATGGCCAACAGATTAGAAGTGATCAATATACATCCCTATCCACAAAAAGGAGACAAGAGACTGCAGCAACTATAGAACCATAGCACTAATTTCCTGTGCTCAAAATTTTGCAACATAGGGTCCAACCATACATGGAGGTAGAAATCCCAGAATTCCAAGCAGGGCTCAGGAAAGGAAGAGGCACTAGGGATCACATCACAAACATATGATGGCTAATGGAGTGCACCAAAGAATTTCAAAAGAAAATCAGCATGTGCTTTATAGACTATAGCAAAGCCTTTGACTGCATAGATCTTGAAAGGCTATAGAATGCCCTTAAAGACATGGGAGTGCCAACACATCTGATAGTCCTAATAAGGAATCTCTATTCAGGACAAGAGGCTACTATCTGGACAGAACAAGGAGAAACAGAATGGGGTGGTACAGACCACCCAGAAAGGGTGATCTGGCACCACCTCTTTTGGCACTGTAACTGCTCCGCAGCAGCTAGATGCTGCAGAGCAGTTGCGCACCTAAAATGGAATGGGGAAACCACACTCCTTTCTAAGTGCGCAGTTGCAGTGCAATTTAGAAAAAAGGCACCATTTGGCACTTTTACGCTACTGTAACTGCGCAGCTCTGTGCAGAAACTGCACAGTTGCAGTGGTGCTATTGCGTACGCTGTCTAAACAGCATTACGAAATGGCGCCAGCACCGTTATGTACTAGGGTTCAGAAGCGTGTATACGATGTGCGCTCCTAAAACCTAATGGCCCCGTTATGGCGCCTCTTCAGGCCTGTCTGGATCAGGCCAATGATTTCAAATTAGCAAAGGGTTCAGACAAGGCTGCATCCTATCACCCTACCTGTTCAAGTTATATGCAGAATATATTGTAAGGAAATCCGGCTTGGACATGGAAGAGGGATGAATGAAAATAGGAAGAAGAAATATCAGCAATCTGTGATATGCTGATGACACAATAATACTAGCAGAGAACCTCACAGACCTGGAACAGCTACTAAGGAAGATTAAAGAAGAAAGTGAAAAGACAGGCTTACTGTTGAACATAAAGAAAACAAAAATATTGACCACAGAAAACTTCCACACATTCAAACTAGTCAATGAAGAAATAGAAATAGTAAAAGAGTTCTCATGTTTGGGAGCAAACATTGATCAGTATGGGGAGTTAGCCAGGAAATCAGAAGAATATTAAGAATGGGGAGGGTGGCAATGAAAGAACTAGAAAAGATCCTAAAATGCTAAGATATACAGCTCAGCACAAAAGTCAGAATCATAAAAGCCATTGCATTCTTTATTGCAATATATGGATGTGAGATCTGGACAGTTAAGAAAGAAAATAGGAGGAAAATAATCTCATTTGAGATATTTAGCATTCCATGGACAGCCAAAAGGACAAACAAATAGGTCGAAAGCAGATCAAGCCAGAAATATCTCTAGAAGCTGTGATGACAAGACTTAGACTTTGGACACATTATGAGAAGGCATGAATTGTTGGAAAAAACAATTATGTTAGGAAAGATGGTAGGAAGTAGAAAGAGACGGATGGACTTTATTAAAGGGACCATGAATATGAGTTTGCAAGAGTTGGGCAGAGCAGTAGAGGACAGGGGGGCCTGGAAATGTCTCATACATAGGGTCACAAAGGACCGAGATTGACGTGAAGGCAGTTAACAACAACAAAGCCTGTGATACTTTAGCAACTTAAGGGGATCGTTTCACTGATGTATACCAGTACTAACTGCAGAGAGATTCTGGAATAAAAAGAATTTTATTTAGAAATGTAGAAGGTCACACACAAACATACACTTTAAGAACCATACATAAAGAAAGGTGTGAAAGGTGGGATAGAGAGAAATTGGGAGTTAGAAGAAATGATAATTAGCAGTCCTGAAAAAGAAATTCAATGGAAGATGGAATGGGGTTCAGACAGTGTCTGAGGAAAGAACAATGAGCGAGAGAGACTTTGTGCGCACACACAAAGCTAGAGCTGGGGTAACCTGATGTCTTCCCATGGAGTCAAAAATAGGATTCTTGAATAGATGGCTTTAACTTTGGAATTACAAAGCATTGATTGGATTTGTGACAATTGTGGATGATTGGATAGGAAAGGTTAGTTAGAAACACAACCTGGGGTGAGAAGGAAATATGGTCTTTAACTGCTTTGTGATGGGACTCACTCAGTCCCTATTACAAGAGAATATGAGAAAAGACTGTGTGAGGTTAGAGCGATCAGCCATTTAACCTTTATTTAGTGTTATGCAGGTCTTCCATATATATTTGGGCCAATGTGCCTTTCCCATGTGAAACTTGAAAGTGTTTCAAATGTCACTGTGACCTTTTAAAAATATGCCTAATTTTAGTTATCAAAATATGAATTCAGGAAACCCCATATTCCAGCAAGAGAGGGGTGTAGGGTATGCTAACATCTTCCACCTATAAATGTATGTCGATGTGTTATTTCAAGCAGAGTGGAACTCTTCCTGAACATGCAATAGCCATGTAGTGCATACAGACAAAATCTAAAAAATCAAATATTGCTACTGTTAGTGCTAGCTGTTTGTACAGACAGAATCCAGAAATGAACTATGGTATTTCAAACCAAATAAAGGGAATTTCTTGGTGTATTATTCATAATTATTGTAGAGTTACAAAATGTACACCAGATACAAGCACTGATCAAGACTATATATGATGTCTTTACAGTTTGCAAACTCTTCTGAACTTTTGAAGGTTTACAGTTACTTACAAGAAGCTTGGTTGGGATAGTTGTTTGGATAGTTCATTGAACTAAATGTAGTATTTGGTTCCCACAGATCAAATGGTCCTCCACAGTCAGCTAAAGGGAGGGAAAGATATTTAAGAATGAAAATCCATTTATTTTTGGAGTATAGCTCAACAGCCTGATTACCATTTTGTAGCCTAAATATCTTGAAGACACTAGATCCATTATGGACATATCCTTATTTTTCCCCGATTAGCAGTAATCTACTTGCTGTTTCTGTAAGAGTATGCAAAATAGTCATCACTGTGCAATAGCTCCACATGGGCATATTCACATATATGTGCTTCCTCCTGAGCAATGTGTGCACCCGAAAGTGCACCCTACTAGGTAGACAATGCTGCTTAAGTTGCACATATTATGTTCCTGTGAATTTTGATAAAACTTTAAATTTCTGAACCATTTCTACCAGACACAGATTAGCCTGCCCTCAATGATGATAGAAGATGAGACACAAAAAGAACAAGTGCCACAAGCAGTAGAGCTAAACTTTCCCCCTATTTCATCATTCATGTTGCAGAAAGTCTTATTTACGAACATGGAAAGATATGTTTCACATGTGTACATAGATGTCTATTATACATATGTCTATTATTCTGTAGTAATCCATTTGATCAAATAAAATAATTATAGGAGTAGTAAAAATAATTTCCTAAGACAGTTACAAAACAAAGCATTCAACACACACACACACACATCACACTTATCTGCACATTTTATAGGCTAAATAAACAGATCCATGAGAAAAGGAGAAAGGAGGAGATAAGAAAAGGTAATAGAGAAATAGAGAATTTATGATAATAAATTCAAATCTCTGCAAGTTTTGGGAATACAAATATAACTCCTTATGAGCTTTTTAACGCACAGTAGAGACTAAATTATATAACTGATTTACTTTATTTATAAATCTTAAAGCTTATTATTGGCGCTTCATAATTGATACTGTGTAAAAAGTACACATTTAATAATATTCTAAATTTACAGGTAGAATTTAGGAATATCAATAAGGTAGATTTGTTTTCAGAGAGTTTCTATGGTCCTAAAGAAAAATTTGGAGAAGGATGGTACTGTCATCAACATTAATAAGCCTTGAAAATTATTAGCCCCTCTAATATCTATATATGAAGAACCATTCTTAAATAATGAAGAGCTACAGTTTAGAATAATTTAAAGTATAATTTTATACTGAACAGCCCACTAGGCAAGGTTTCTTTTATTCATAGTTTAACAAGATATATTAGTATCTGTCTAGGTACAGATGGCTTGAAAGAAGCACTTATAGGCTCTGCCATTATAATTATAATGATGCCATTAAATCTAATGATAATTTGCCTAGTCTGTTCAGAAGAGATCTTCTATTACAATATAGCTCCATGCATCCTCATCACTAGAAACTAGTCACAGCTGCAAATCAATACAGAAAGTTTAAGAGCTGCTTATTCATTTACAGAAAGAACTTATCCTTTCAGTATTTTCCCTCAATCCAGTATGTGACAAGTCACAAGGTAATGGGCAGAACTTCAAACAAAAAAGGGGGAAAAAACGCAAAGAAAACATTGTTGAATAACATACTAATCTTGTCAATGAGATGTATGAAGCATCACATTTGTTTAGAAAGTCATATCTAGCCTACTTATTGAATTATTGAAAGACAAAGATGCATTTACACTATAGAAACAATGCAGTTTGATAGTAGTTTAACTGCCATGGCTCCATCCTACAGAAACCCTATTTTGTGAGGTACCAACACTTTTTGGCAGAGCGCAGTTACAAAACTACACATCCCAGTTATAAAACTACAATCCCAGAATTCCATAGGGTAGAGCTACAGTACGTAAAGTAGTGTCAAACGGCACTATTTCTACAGGTAGATGCACCTACCTCACCCACTGAACACTTAATCAGTATTTTATAAAATTTTAGTTTGAAGCTGGAGATTTTAAAAAGTATTATAATAGATCCTTTAAAAAAACTGTTCTAGGTAGTGGGGAAAAATCATTATTCCTTAAGGAATTTTTAAAGTCATATTAGGATAGTACATTCTAAAGGTGTTTTCATATAAAACTCTTGTTGTGGAATCACCTATTCCACAGAGTTTTTAGAGGTCCCCATGTCATCTCCTATTCCTCTGGATCTTTCCCCAACTACTGGAGAAAGTCTGGGGTTGTGAAGACTGGATGTTTGGGCTGGCTTGGGGGCGGACTCAGGGCGTAATATCTCCTTGGCTCCACCCCCAGGGTGGCATGATGTGCACGTTGTGCCACACAGCACATAGCATCATGGCACACCTCTGGTGCTGTGTCCAATATGATGCCACCAAGCCATGGCAATGCCTTTGCAGGGCACAAAAAGAAGCTGCTTTTTGTGGCTCCTTTTTAAGCCCTGTAAAGTTTAGGTCGGGGCTGCAGCATGTGGTTGCCATGGCCCAGATCTGGCTGTAACAGGGGCGGCTCCAGGTCACCCCTTTTGGGCTGTGTGTACAGCCCCCCTGTTCAGGAGGAAAATATGCACAAGGTTTTAATTCATTTTAAATTAGTTTAATAATTCAAATATGTCTTTTTCACATATTAAATTAATATGTTTTTTGCATTTGAAAATCTTTGTTATTATTTCCACTGTTTTAAATTTGTCCAATTTGTTTTATTGTACACTGCGCTGAGATCTCTAGGGAGTAAGAAGGTATAAATAAGAATAATATATAATTATTATAATAAATAAAATAAAAGATGTAATAGATGTGAAGGATCTTTTCATTGGAACTGCTAGGAGTTGGTTGTCTTGAACCACCAAAAATGTTGCATGCATGTGCTTTTATGGATGTTCCTCAGCAACAACTATTGTTAACTGCACTATCAATCAGAAAATATTAAGATTAATTCAGTTTCTGAATATTTGTTGCAGACTACTTCCTCTTCAGATGTTTTTAAAATTTTGTCATTGCTTCCATTTTTGATTGCTGTCTGAAGATCATGATGATGATTTCAAGGAGTTGAAGTTTATATCAACTAGGCCTGCAGTACTTTTAAACCCCAGAGAGATTCAAGTCAACTAAGGAAGTGCTGTCTCCAAGTAATGTGGTTCCACATTACAAAGCAACAAGTTAATATGTGTGGCTTCCAGACAGTAGCTTCCATGTGAGTGGAGTAGGTGATTCTGTTCCAGGTTTTAATACAAACATTAAAGACCCTCTCTAGGGGGTTAAACCTATTTGGAAGACCTCTACGTCTAGTCCAAAAGGTTTAGTTTAAAAGCAAGAATGGAGTTAATGCCCCATTCATAAAGAGTTAGAAGCTTCTATTGATGGCTGTGGAATGCTAAATGTTAAACCTGCTATATTTTGCATATGGGTGCATAATCCCTGGTTGCTGCTCTAATTTGGTAATTATTACACTTAACCAGGAATAAGGCCAATTTGGTTGTATGGGATTTATTCCGTCTGTACATATCTGTAGAGAGACCTATCCCAGAGTGGTGTAGTGGTCTGAATACTGGACTCTGACCAGATATCAGGTTCAAATCTTAGTCCTGGACCCACTGGGTTACCTTGGACAAGTCACACTCTCTTCAGCCTCAGAGGAAGACAGAAGCAACCCTGCCCAAACAAATCTTGCTAAGAAAAGCCCTTGATAGGTTAATCTTAGATTCACTATAAGTCAGAAATGACTTGAAGGCACACAGCAACAACCATAATGTCAAGAACAACAACAGAGAACATGGGTGTTGAAATTGTTTACCAACATTTAGTATCTCATCAGCAGACTGACTAGGCAAACTGGCCACTTTGGTGCTAGACTTTTTCACTATGGGGCTGTGCATACAGCCCTGAAGTGGCAGCCTTCAGCTGCCACTTTTACAGCCAGATCGAGGCTGTGGCAACCGCATGCTGTGGCCCTGATCAGGCCTTTCCAGGGTGCCAAAAGGAGCCTCAAAAATCACTGCTTTTTGTGCCCTGGAAAGGGTATGATAGCTGTGGCACTGCAGTTTTATGACAGAGGAGCACTGCGATGCTGTGTGCCATGAAGTGCAGCACATGGCATCATGCCACCCTGGGGGTGGAGCTCGGATATGCGTCATATAGATGATATGCCCTGACTCCACCCAACCCAGCCTTTAAGTCTGGTCTGCACAGGGCCTATGATGACTTGAGTGTATTCTACATAATTTATTTCACAGTTTCATACTTAGACATGAAAATTAGCATAGGCAAATTTATACAAATCTGTTTGTTAAAGGAGAGGGAAGAGCAGGATGCCCTCTTCATAACACAATACAACACCTGGAGTAAAACAAAACAAATCAAACAAAAATAGAATATAAGGACAGAGTTTGGTGTACATTATTATAAAAGATGACAAATTTTACAGGACCTCTATCTGAGCAATTTTACTCCACTGAATATCACTGAATTTGTGGTATTGTTTTCAGAAAGGGTTGAATTATAACCAGTGTTTCGGTTATTGTAGGCTAGGTCCATTCATATTCTTTTGTTTGCTTGTTTGTTTTTGAAGATGCAGGGCTGATTTAATAACAGTACCTAATTAGCAAATGACAAGCTGAGGAACTGAATTCTGATGGTAAGGTTGCCAATACAAGAAAAACCATTTTCAACATGATTTAACTGCAGAAATTAGACAATAAAAGTAGACATCTTAATTATCTTTTTTTGAGATAGAAGTGTGGTGTAGAGTTATTTTTTTCATTATGCCAAACAATCTGATTCTACCTCTGAACCTCATTAAGAGTTCCATGTACATATATGTGTATCCTTTATCAGTCATTAGACACACATTTCTGTCTGAAATTGATAAAAATTGTTCATATGCATCATTAATTCTTTGTCATTATCAAGTAAAGCAATGGCAGGAGAAATGAACTAATTTAATTTAGACATCTTTAGTTCACTGCATAAGTCATATCCTATCAATGCTCTTAGATTTTCAGTGAACATCATAGTGTTACTTAATAAAATTAATGGAAGCTCATTGAGATTTTACATCAATGATGATCTGCAAAGTGATGCCATGGGTGGATTTGCATTAGTGTATGACGTTAGCAAGCAGTCTGGATTTCAGCTATTAATTTTTGGTGCGTTATCAGGGTCACAATTTTATCTTCAAGTTTCATCTCCATAGAAATTCAAGTAAGAGTGCATTAGCACCATGTTAAGATGAGTCATCCTGTTCTGATCAAAAGTAATGTACATGTGATACAGTTCAATTGATCCTGCATCCCTTATCCACCCAACCATTCCTTTCCATCATCTTCCATGGAGGACTAGTTGTCTGTTTATAGCTTAGTTCAGATGGTAGGGAGGGTTATCTGCAGGCTGGCACTTCCCCCTTTGGCCATGTGGTCACTGGTAGTTTTTCAAAGTCAAGGAAACCAAAATGCACAATTACAAAATGCACAAGATTCTTCATCAGGCAAACAGGAGAAAGAAATTCTGAACCATCTGAACTAGGACCAGAAACAGAAAATGCAGGCCTGTGACTAACATCTTCAATTTTCAGTTTCTTTCTCCTGTATGCCTGATAAAGAAGCCAGTGAGACTTCAAAAGCTGGCAACATGTAATTGTGCATTTTGATTGGCCCAATAAAAGTATAATTGTTTTGATGTTATTGGATTTGTTACATGGTCAACACGGCTACTCCTAGATGTTTTTTGGATTTCAAGATACTACATTTTAGCTGTCACAGAGGAACCCTATGGAAAGATCCAGTGCACTGGGACCTTGCCATTGGAGGCTTCTGCCTTCAACAAAGGTAAAGCATTTTTTTTCTAATATTGGGACTGATTGGCATGCTTAGCCTCTACACCACCAAAAGTTTTCCTGATGCAGTTCAGTGCTCTCTACCTACGTAGGAGCCTGTGGCTTCAAAAAAGGAGGAGACATGCTGGATTCCAAGGAAACATCTTCTTTGAATTGCAAATAGACATTAAATTTGCTTGATTTTGAAAATCTGCCAGTTACCACATGGCCAAAAGGGGAGGTGACAGCCTGCAGATAGCCCTCCCTACCATCAGAAGTAAGAACAAAAACAGAAAATGCAAGCATATGATTAACATCTTTTATTTCTTTCTCCTGCTTGCCTGATGAAGAAGCCAGTGTGACTTTGAAAGCTGACAACATGTAATTGTGCATTTTGGTTGGTCCAATAAAGGTATCATTGGAGCTGTACAGACAGCCCTTGAAGGGGAGGCTGTATGCCCCCCCTTTTTCGCTCTATATTGGGGCCAAGGCAGCCTCACTGGCAGCCCTGTGGCCCCAGGCCGGCGTTTTTCTGGGCCATGGAGTAGCGGCAAAATTGCACTTCTCCATGGCACAGAAAAGGGGTGTGCTTGGGGCCTCATGCCCCCCAGACACCCCAGCCCTAAAGAGGAGAAAGGGGTGGACCCTTTTTCTTCAGGATCATTCCAGCGGCCATGTGGTTGCCGCGGGAATGATCTGCTCTAGGATTAGGGACTGTGTGGTTGGTGTATGGTCCCTAACCCTAAAATCGCCATCACTATTCCACAAAGCGCCTGTCTGTATCAGGCCATTGTTTGGATGTTCAGAACTGTTAGTCAAATACATGAAATGGAAAGCCTTTAGCAGAGATACTCATCATCATCATCATCATCATCATCATCATCATCATCATCATCATCTTAGGATATTTCTATAACACCTCCCAGCCCACAAGTGTTTGCAAGTTAACAGAAAAATAAAAGCAATTAAAATAATACAAAGAAGAAAACATTTTAAAACATTAATATGCTTTCACAGTTTTAAAATAGTTAAAACACAACCATTTCAAGCACTGAAAGACATGAGGAAAAGTACAGTTTTGCTTGCCAGCCATCCAGAAGCTCAAAAGAGATGGAGACAGCTTAACAGCTTTGAGTAGGGAGTTCTATTGTTAAGGTGCTGCCACAAAGAAAGCCCTGTTACACATAAAATAATGTAATACCAGAGATTTGCAAATTCCTTTGCACAACTATACTATATACTACATTACTATACTTTGGAGATACAGGATGAATTATGTTGCAGCACCCTGTTGACTAAAGTAACATTTGGTGTTACTGGGTACAGCAAGCAAAATTGTTGTGTGCCTTCAAGTCATTACCAATTTATGGCAACCCTATGACAACAGAATAGCAGAATACCTACTGGGCAATGATGGAAGAGCACAACAGTGAACATCTATTCTTCACATACCTTTGCTGTGTTCTTCTGTCATTTTACTGTATATCCTGCTTGAAACAGATGATGGGGGCATGGGAGCCTCATGAGCCCCCAGCAGTATTCCAAATAGCATTTCAGCATTAAAATGGCCTAATGACCACTGAAAGTAACTTACTGGGTAGCTGAGGGGTTGTAGAGATTGTAGGAACCAATGTAGGTTCTGGATAAACATTTTCTTTGCAGCCGCCATTTATTAGTCTTATATCATCAAGGGCAATGTCATCCCATCCTGGCCTTTTAAAAGCATCAAAAGCAACCTTAAAGAAAAATATAACCAAAAATAATATTCTAGCCCATTATTCTAGCCCATTTACTTTAGATTTATTGGTAGATGCTGACACACTTCTTAGGGAGGTAATGATGATGGGGATGTCTTCTCCTTCATTTCATTTGACATTATCTATTGTATCTAATGACAGTTCATTGATTCTACATGTTTACCTTAAGTGAATATTTGTGAAAATACCCAGATTTGTTTGGATTAAAACCTGCTATGCACCCCAGTGGAATTTTTTCAATCAAAATGGCAAACCATTTGAAAACATTTGTAAGAAAACATCCAAACTTCCTGCTCTTTTTCTGAGGATGTCAGTATCTGCTACCCAGTCCACTAGTGATACAATGTCACCTGCTGATTTAATGCGATACTGCAGGCTATACAATATTTTAATTAATTAACTGAGCCATTTTAAACCCAAAATTATTGTAAGATGCACATTTGTACAAGAAGTTCCCACAGTATGGCCAATGAATTTCTAGTGTTTATACAGTATTTCAAATCTTAGAATGACAGTGAAAACAATTACAGATGTTATGTTTGCTCTTTTACTTTACACTACTACTAGAGTTTCCATAAACAAGAAGATGGTAATAACTGACACATTTAGAAATTGACTACTTTTCAGATTTTTCTTTTATTCCTAACTGTGGGAAGCTGGAACTTTCTGGACATTGCCTAGATCCACCTGTGTTGGCTCTGGGGCACAGAAATAACAAGAATGCATACACTCATTGTTTTTTGATCTACCATTATGATTTTGCTTTTCCATTACAAATGGAACTTCTAATGACGAGGAAAGAATGCTTCCCAAGAAACACACATTTTATACTGAAAAGGAACCTGTTGAGACTTACTCATAATTCTTCTCATGCAACATATCTAGAAGAGCTCATGATACAAGTTGCAGTGAAACAGTACTGATCGCAAAGACCTTTAGTAGACTTTGGAAGCATCCTCTGTATGTGTATTGTTTACATGTAGGCCATTCACATGATCAGAGACACTGATCTTTGCTTGTTTGCTGATTATGAATAGTCAATTTTAAAGATCCCCAAAAGTAAGTTTCCTTTATTGGTGGATATTGCTAGGTGTATACAATCTGTACAACCTGTTTATTCAGTCTACTGAATGCAGTAAAACAGATTTAACCTGTACATTGCATTTGCTGTTTGGATGTGTTATGTGAAAGCGTTACGATATATGTGCTCAGCAAAAGTGAAACAGATTAATACTTACTTTTGGCAACAGATTGATAATTTTATTTAGGATTTTTTTCACACCTGCTCAGTACTCAGTACTTATTTATTCCTTAGTAACTGAACTGACATAAGATGCCAGTGTAAAATATGCAATTGTTGGAATTCATGGAAACAATAATCTCTTATCATTGGAGGAGTAATTATTGTGTCAATAATTTTCTAACTCACTCCAGTAAATCTTTTTGCAATTCATGGAGATGGGTTCCGAGTATAAATGTAATTATTTACAGTTTCTTTTTTAAAAGGGCAACAAATAACTTTAGTATTTTTCTTTGTGTGATGATAAAATTTATGACAGTATTTTCTGCATGGGAAATGCAGAAATATTATTTGCGATAAAGAAAACCCCAAGTAGATGGGCCAGAAAAGCATGGACTGAAGTCATACAACTCTGGCCTGGCTGATTACCTGGGTCAGTTCCCAGGCTGGCTTGGGGATGGTTGGGTGTTTACATGCCCATCTCTGCACTAGCCTGGGGACATGCTAGTGGTATGCAATCTGTACCTTTCTTCACCATCACTCCTACTGAGAACTCCTCCATCCCAGCATATCTGATGCAGAAATGGGGTGCCTGACTGCACCCACATGGCCAGGTGCCCCATTTGTTTCATATGTGGCAACGGAGGGGTTCCCAGTAGGAATAATGACACAGAAAGGTAAGGAGCATGGGCTGTTTAAATAGTCAGGGAGATTCCAGGAAACTCTGCTTCAAATCAGGGGTCAAACTGACCTATGTTAAGGTCTGTTTACCCCAGGACCAGGCTGGATCTACTGGATCCATGTCTGGTTTGCCAGGATCTGACCTGGTCCTGGCCCCAGGGTTTTGGCCTGTGTCATCTAAATAGAATGATACAAGGCTTGGAGAGGGAGGGAACTCAGGCTTTCTGGCCAGTCCTTTAGTGTTTGGGTTTTTCTCCCCACCACAACAACTGGAAAATTACATGTCCATTCTATAAAACATATGGACTAAATTCGCTTTTTTTTCCACTACAGAAAATCTGCAAGAACCATTCTCCCATATGGTTAGTGAGGCACAACAATTCTCTGGCTGTCACTTTTAAATACCTGTCCCTAAATGATGGACCACAGGATTCCATAGGATGGAACTTTTTGAAAATTTGGTATGTCTGGCAAATAATGTATTAACTAGTACTAGGCATGTTCTTTTTGGAGTCCAAATTCAATAATGAAGTGGATAACCAATTGGTATAACTTCTGTTTTGAAATCTGAAGTCCATAATTGTAGATCTGACAAGGGTAGGGATGTTTACTACTACTGTGGCATTTAATTTTAATTTAAATTTTACATATATTAAGTCACTCTGAGTGTTTTTACTGGTAATAATAATAATAATAATAATAATAATTTATTTCTAGCCCGCCCCTCTAAAGAGGCAATCGGGGCGAGTTACAACAAAAAGATTAAAACAATGTCAGTTAAAACGTCCCATCCCTTCCCTCACCTCCCCCCCTTAAAAAGAGAATTAAACCACTATATAATTAAAAACATAAAATAAAACAAATTACAACAATAGAAAGCAGCAACAGGGAAGTGGGCCTGAAAACCTAGGCTGTAAAAGGGTGGAAAAGACACTGGAGAAGGACAGCTGGAGAGGCACTAAGGCCTAGGTTTGGAGCCAGGAAGTGTTCGCATTCTGTGGGAAAGCCTGCCGGAAGAGATGCATCTTTAGAGCTTTTAAAAAGCTTTCTAAAGATGGAATGAGATGCATCTCATCTGGCAGGTCATTCCACAGCCTGGGGGCAATTGCCAAAAAGGCCCTCTGGGAGTTCTGCACCAGCCTGGTCTTCATGGGCTGTAGCAGGTTCCTCCCAGAGGACCGGAGTGTGCGGGGGGGTTGATACGGGAAGAGGCGGTCCCTAAGATAGGATGGACCCGAGCCATGTAGGGCTTTAAAGGTCAAAACCAACACCTTGTACTGTGCCCAGAAACTAATTGGCAGCCAGTGGAGAGATTTGAGCACAGGTGTTATGTGCTCTCTCCTAGATGTTCTAGCGAGAAGCCTAGCTGTCATATTTTGGACCAGTTGAAGTTTCCGGGTTAGGCACAAGGGTAGCCCCATGTAGAGTGCATTGCAGTAGTCCAAACGTGAGGTTACCAGCGCGTGTATCACAGTTTCCAGTTAATAAAATGAACTGGCCAAATACAATGAGAAGTTTCTGTGTCCCAATGATATAATAATTTTAACTGTCAATATGATATAATCTCCTAGTACAACATAGTTTTCTATTCCGAAATCATTTCTGAAAAACTTTAATAAAAACTAAAAAAAATTTTTTTTTTGAACATGTGAGTAAATGAACGGAACATCAGAAATGGTAAACAGGAAAAGAAGATGAGAATCCACTAAAAACTACTGAAGTTGAACAGCCAGGCTTACTTTAAAATTGGATGTTTCATTTAATGTTATTTGTCCATAGTTCCAGGCATTTCCATAATTTCCTTCTTTTTGGAAAATTGTCCTTTCACTGCTATTATATATAATTTTAACTGCCAGATGATACACATTAACACCATACATATGATACCTAAATGGAGAACAAGAGACAATTATTTGTTCTATCCTATTAAAATGAAAACCACATCACCTATAAACATCTACACATATTTTTTTATTGTTGTTGTTGTTAACTGCCTTTGAGTCGATCTTAACTCATGGCAACCCTATGAATGAGACATCTCCAAGACCCTCTGTCCTCCACTGCACTGCTTAATTCCTGCAAACCCTTACCCGTGACGTTCTTAATATAGTCTATCGATCTAGCATGTGGCCTTCCTATCTTCCTACTTCCCTCCATCTTTCCCAGTATTATTGTTTTTTTCCAATGAATCCTTCCATCTCATGATGAGTCTTAAGTACAACAGCCTCAGTTTGGTCATCTTGGCTTCCAGGGAGGTTTCCAGCTTGATCTGCTCTAGGACCCATTTGTTTGTACTTTTGGCTGTCCGTGGAATCCTAAACACTCTTCTCCAGTGCCACATCTCAAATAGATTTTCTTCCTATCATCTTTCTTAACTGTCCAGCTCTCACATCCATATATGACAATAGGGATTACGATAGCTTTTATGTTTCTAATTTTTGTGCTGAGTTGTATATCTTTTCATTTTAGAACCTTTTCTAGTTCTTTCATAGCCACTCTCCCCATTCTTAATCATCTCTGATTTCCTGACTACAGTCCCCATTTCTATCAATGTTTGATCCCAGGTATGGGAATTCTTTTACTATTTCTATTTCTTAATTGTCTAGGTTGAACTTGTGAAAGTCCTCGGTGGTCATTATTCTGGTTTTCTTTATGTTCAACATCACTGTCTTTGCACTTTCTTCTTTGATCTTCCTTAGTAGGTGTTCCAGGTCTGTGAAGTTTTCTGCTAGTATTATGGTGTCATCTGCATATCCTAGATTGTTGATATCCCTTCCTCCTATTTTCATTCCTCCTTCTTCTGAGTCCAAGCCTGCTTTTCTTATAATATTACTGCATACAAGTTGAACAGATAGGGTGAAAGGACACAGCTTTGTCTGATCCCCAATTGAGAATCATTTTATTTTTCAGGGTTCTGTTCTAAAAGTAGTCTCTTGTCCTGAGTACAGATTCCTCATTAGGACTATCAGATGTGTTGGCACTCCCATGTCTTTAAGGGCATTCCATAGCCTTTCATGATCTATGCAATCAAAGGCTTTGCTGTAGTCTATAAAGTACATGCTGATTTTCTTTTGGAATTCCCTGGTGTGCTCCATTAGCCATCTTATGCTTGTAGTGTAGTTCCTAGTGCCTCTTCCTTTCTATGAAACCTGCTTGAACCTCTGCGATTTCTCTCTCCATATATTGTTGGAATCTATGTTGTAGAATTCTGAGCATGATTTTGCTTGCATGTTTACACATGTTTACTAAGAAGTAAATACCACTTTTTGAGGCTGCTTTGGAACAGAGGAATGATAGTAGAGGTGACATTACATTGAGGTACAGGGCATGTGTCATTTGCTTCTTAGGCAAAGCAGAATTTATCTACATAGCCCCACCTGGTATTTCTAAATTTATATGCACTTTAAAGACACATAGGGTCACTACAGGGATGTAATTCTAGGGACAAAATATAATGTAAATGTACTAAAATATATAGTCAACCCTCCTTGTCCATTGATTCAACCATCCATGACATTAAGATATTAAACATATATAAATTTCAAAAAAGCAAACCTTGATATTCTCATTTTATATAGGGGTCAAGATTTTAACTAAGCCATTGTGTATAAATGGTACTTGAGCATCCATGGATTTTGGTATCCACTGGGGGGTCCTGGAAGCAAGCCCCAGTGGATACCAAGA
Source organism: Urosaurus nigricauda (assembly GCA_034509955.1). Taxonomy (NCBI): domain Eukaryota; kingdom Metazoa; phylum Chordata; class Lepidosauria; order Squamata; family Phrynosomatidae; genus Urosaurus; species Urosaurus nigricauda. The sequence goes on from JAOEGL010000003.1 coordinate 63,371,952, forward strand.
GCCTACTATATTTAGTAATTGTATTTCAAATAGCATTGAAAGGAAGAGACCTGTTTGCAACAATGGAATCCTCCTGCACAAGGGGCCCTTTCACACTATACAGTTATAGCATTATGAGTCCACTTTAACTGCCAAAGCAGCATCCTATGGAATTCTGGGGTTTGCATTTTGGTGAGGTTTGCAATTCTCTGGTTGGCAGTTTTAAATACTTATGGAACACAGGATTCCATAGGATGGAACCATGGCAGTTGAAGTGGAATCATGTTGCTACAACTGTGTAGTGTGAAATGGCCTAAAGTTAGTCACATAACCACTCTCTCTTTCAGCATAGAGTATTCCACTCTGCCCTTCATTAGTTTCTTATATCTCCTCCTCCAGTCAACCAGGATTCCATCAACATTGAGCATGCTCAGCCTTATTTGTGGTGTTTTGGGTTTCTGTCCTGATTTTTCAAAACCTTTACACTTGTGGAAAAACCTTGGAGTTCTTCTACATTTGCTAATGTGTCCATCTTGCATATCGATTTTCAGCCATTTTAAGCATGGAAGGTACAGTAGTTTGACAAATTTGCATGTAATAAAATGGATATTGGGAAGCATAAAACACATAAAGACATTAGCAGAGTTTAGTTAGCTCTTAGGAGTCTCTTACAGCCCATGAAGACTAGACTGACACAGACCTCCCAGAGGGCCTTCTCAGCAGTCGCCCCCAAACTTTGGAATGACCTGCTGGATGAGTTGCATCTCATTCCATCCACTGATAGCCTTAAGAAAGCCTTGAAGACACATCTATTCTGGCAGGCCCTCCCAGAAAATGCTTAATGTCACCCGGCTCCCAACCTTTCGTCAGTCCCTAATCCTCATCACCCGATACAGCTCAAGGAATTTTCAGTTTGTTATTGTTGACTGTCCGCTATTTGCACTATGTTTTAACTTGTGTTGGTTTAGTTCTTTTTTAAGGGGGGGGGGAGGTGGGAATGGAATTGGATATTTTAATTGCCTTGTTTTTAATTTTATCTTGTACCCCGCCCCGAATGCTCGCTCAGAGGGACGGGCTAGAAATAAATATTATTATTAGTATTAGTATTAATGTGAGTCTTTCTTTCTTTCCCTCCCTCCTCAGAAATTGTCATCAAACATTTGTTTTTACACAGAATCACAAGATTAATAACACTACACAACATAAACAATCGACACAAGACATTTTTCCAAAATTTAATGTGATCACTGTACCAGAAACTTAGGCAGGATACACCTGAACTGTGGACTAGTGGCAAGCTGAAAAGCCGGACTCTCACTGGTATGCCTCCAGGTAACCTAGGCGTAGAAATATAATAGCCTGCAACAGACACATTAGTAGAATTATTAACTTGTAGCTCCACAATTACATATCTCATTCAATTAAATTAACTATTTCATTTTTCCCAATTATAGAACTGGAAAGCATTCAAAGGACCATATAGTGCAATCCCCAGCCTTGCACGAATCTATACCTAAATGTATGCCTGAAAGGTGGCCATCAAATCTCTGTTTAAAAATTTGCTATGGATGAGAGTACACTATGTTCAGAGGGATGTTGTTCCACTGTCAAACAACACTTAGCCTTATAAACTGGGATGTAAATCATGTAACCTAGTTGTTATTGGACTGCAACTCCCAGCATTCCCTACCATTCCCTGCCGCATCATAGAATCATTGCGATGCAGCAGCTAAAAAGGCCAATGCTATTTTATGCTGCATTAAGAGAAGTATAGCATCTAAATCAAGGGAAGTAATAGTGCCACTCTATTCTGCTTTGGTCAGGCCCCACCTGGAATACTGTGTCCAGTTCTGGGCACCACAATTCAAAAAGGATGTGGAGAAACTGGGGTGTGTCCAAAGGAGGGCAACTAAGATGGTGAAGGGCCTGGAGGCCATGCCCTATGAGGAGTGACTTAGGGAACTGGAGATGTTTAGCCTGGAGAAGAGAAGGTTAAGAGGTGAAATGATAGCCCTGTTTAAATATTTGAAGGGATGTCATATTGAGGAGGGAGCAAGCTTGTTTTCTGCTGCTCCAGAGACTAGAACGTGGAACAATGGATGCAAACTGCAAGAAAAGAGATTCCACCTCAACATTAGGAGGAACTTCCTGACAGTAAAGGCTGTTTGACAGTGGAAAACACTCCCTCTGAGTGTAGTGGAGTCTCCTTCCTTAGAGGTCTTTAAGCAGAGGCTGGATGGCCATCTGTCGGGGATGCTTTGATTTGGAGTTCCTGCATGGCAGGTGGTTGGACTGGATGGCCCTTGTGGTCTCTTCCAACTCTATGATTCTATGATTCATTTGGCTATGCTGACTAGGGTTTCTGGGACTTCTGGAAGGTTGTGGGATTCCCATTACTATTAAACAGGCAACAAAGAAAAAAGCCTGGAAGGCTTCAGGCATAGGAGATGGCCATCTGTTATACAGCCTTTCTAGTAATGGTAGTATATACAACTTTATCTGTATTAAAATAGATATTGCGATGAACAAAATATCCAGTAATAAAAATTGATGATTTTTTCTTCCATATTTGACATGCTGATGGGAGATAGTACTGCTAACTCTCCTAAAACATGATCTCAGAAGAACTTGGAAATTTCTTTTTGGACTACAATTCTAAGACTATCTCAAGGATTCTGGAAATGTTTAGTCCAAAAAAAAAAAAAAAAAAAAAAAAAAAGAAAAAAAAAAAGAAAAGAAAAGAAAAGAAAAAGAAAAAGAAAAAGAAAAAAGAAAAAAAAAAGAAAAAGAAAAAAAGGAAATCCCACACTTTTACAGATTGCTTGGGATGATCAGGTATTGGTGTACAAGCTGCTAATTCATGGATCGAAGTTAGGGTGCACTAAGATTCAAAGTATACTTGTTCATAGTTCAGAAAGCAAGGGGGGAGAGATGGAAAAGTACCAACCAAGTGAAATTAATTTAAACATTGATATGCTGATGTTCTATGTGGAAAAAACAACATATGAGTTACTCCAACTATGTTTAATATGCATGTTTGCAAACACACAGTGACAAATTTTAAAGCAAGTAATGGAATTGCTAAGCTTGAACACATGGCAGAAGTGGATTTTTGAATGTTATTTCTCATGATTGAAAAAAAATTGTGTCAAAATGAATATATAGAAAACTTCAGGGACAAATATGACAGTAAGCATGGTAAGTAATGGGAAACTGGAATTCATTCATGACACTTCAGCAGGACCGTAGAAGAGGTTGATAGAGCTCTCTTTGTAAGCACCAGGTCAAATAAGCTCAACCTCTAAATTTTCAGCACACAGAAGTATATTCTTTTGCTGAACATTACAATTGTGTTATAAAATCACCCTGACAAAAATACAGTACAAATCAATACAGAATGTTATTTGCTCAGCTATTAATTCTTACCTGAAATATTGCCAAAAGTATGATCAAAGTCAGGACCAGATGTAAAAGGAAAAGTGGGGCCATTAATTCTTGCCCATTCATCATCATCATCTAAATCTTGAATCCAGTAACAAAACCCATCTTCAAAAGTACAGTTAATTTTCTGTATATCTTGAAATGAAATCAGAGTAAAATAATGTCACTCTGTTAATGACAAAATTCTATGTATCCATTGATTATCATTAATTTTGTATCACTAGGAAAATAATTTTGCTGAAAATGCTCCTCACCTCACAAAAACATGCCACCTAAAAGTTAATTTCTTTTGCTTTGGGAAAAGGTGTGATTTTCTGGTTGTAATAATCATAATACATATATACACCACCTGTAACAGTTTCATAACAGGCTTATTAGCTTTCTGCCTTTCCCATAGTATTAGTTGTCATGATCTGAACCAAACAAACATATCCTTGGTAGACAAGGATACTTCAGTGGGCATAAGATATAAATTGGTATAATGCACAACTCCTGCCAGCATTTCAATGCCTAGGTAGCTCCATTGGACTGGCTGGATGTACCCTTTGAGCTGAATTGCAGTTGTACCACAGCATTATGTCCAGCTTCAGGGGTCTAGCTTCAGGGGTCTATACTTAATGTACATACAAAAATAGCAGGTAAAAAATTATTCATATTTCTGATCACACAGAATGCCCTAGATAGCACGAGTAATTCTAGAATTCTAGTTCAAAAGAGCAATAAATAAATAAAATCCAGTTTCTGCTGTAATCAATAACACAGGTAAACATAAATTTATGTGATTTTTATATGATTTCGATGTTGTAGTAACCATCCTTCCACAGTGTATGCTAATCCTATTGTAATTAAAGAAAAGCTACAAAAATACTTACTGGTTAGTTCGCTGGTATTAAATGCAGAATATATTGCATTAAAGCCATTGTGATTTTCGGAATAATCTGTAGCAAATTCTACAGTGGCATTATTAGAAAATATATGAATTGTACCAGGATGAGCACCCCAGAGGACAGCTAAGAAAAAGACATGAAATATATAATAAGAGGGTAATGCCATATATGTTTACATGATCAGGAATTAATGCTAAAAACTAAGACAAATGTCCTATCTAACTGCCACTGCTGTAGCCCTGGAGACTGAGAGGAATAGGCAGGTGCAACTCTGCCATGCCTTAGCCCTAGCAGTTGATGAAAAAATAGACAGTTTCTGCTGGACTTAATTTCTTCCTCTGCTGTCATTCCCTTTTTCTTCTGTTTTAAGTCTTATTTAGATTGTAAGCCAGATGGAAATGTCAAATCAATAATATATAAGTCATCCTGGGAGATTTTTTGATTGAAAGGCTGGGGGGAAAATACTCTAAATAAATTAAATAAATAAATGTTTATGTTAGTGCTATCACTTATATTCATATACAGTACAATTCTTTTTTTTTTAAGACGACAGCAAGAAAATGGAGCACAGTGCTGAAAACCAATGGAAATCACCTTCCATCCATTTTTTTTCTTTTGGAAAGGCACACTAGCCTGGCTTGCATCTCCTAAAGAAGCTGACAAAGTTGAAATAAGAGTCAGATGCCAACCCACATGGCTGATGTACATGGAATATTGGGTGTCATTGTGCATTTTTGTCCTCAAATGTGTTCCACGTGATAGTATAGAATAGCATAGTATACTACATTTTCGTTCAGAATCTCACATGAAAAGAGGCAACAATTATTAATCCTCGTGGGCCAAAATCAATGTTGATCTAGCTTTTCAGCAAACAAAACAATGGCATATTGACATAGAAAACCCAGCATGAGCATTCTCATTAATTCCTTATGGCCGTGAAAATTTGGGAATGGTTGAATTTTGTATAACTAGAACATCAATCTTCACATGACTGGCTGTCCAGTTGTTTAGGAGAATATTCTTGAATCCGTTCAAGTAGACCTTCTGCAGTAAATGGTTCTCTGTTGTCATCAACAAAGAAGAGATAAGCTATTCAGCCAGTCCTCTATATCCATGGATTCTGCATGCACCAGTTTGACTATCCACGGCTTGATGGATACAAAGAAAATTCCCAAAATATAAACCTTGATTTCATCATTTTATATAAAGGACACCATTTTACCATATCATTTTATATAATGGAACTCTAGCATCCATTAGTTTTGGTATCCATGGGAAGTCCTGGAACCAAATCCCAACAGATACCAAGGACCCACTGTATATATGAGAAAATATTAGAATTATTTGTCCATGAACTCTTTCAAAATTGAAAATGAACTAAATTATTTAAGTGGTTGTATATGTTTTAGGCTGTTTTAAATTGTCTTAAAGAATTCAAATAGGATTTTGTTTGCATGCCTCTCTAAGATCTTTTAATATGGGATGGGATATATATGGAAGAGGCGGGAATGGAGCAAATTATAAATGTGTAATCAAATGGAAGCCTATAGAATTGAACAAAACTTTTGTAGGAGCAAAGGGTGGGTCTACCCTGAATTGGCCTCTTACATGCACATTTGTGCTGAGGGTTTTTGGATTTTGCAGTAAATGACAGACAGCTACCTCCTCACATGGTCCCCATTTATTACCTGGCACCACTGCTAAGGTCAGATGAGGTGCCCAGTCATGCTATTCATTCTGGGCATCTCATTTTGACCTCAGAGCAAGTTGTCCCCTCAATGTCAACACTGGGTGGCTCACAGGGACCATGAATGAAGGCAGCACCCCATTGTTATTGTGAAGAGAGCTAAAAGCCCACAGGGGAAAAAAAAAAGAAAGTTATTTAAATGCGAGTTAGGTTGAACAAACCCCAAATCAGATGCAGGTATCATGAAGACAGTCTGCACCTGCTTTGGGATTTTGGCCCTTCATCATGTATTTGATTGCATACTATTGTATTTTATTGATTGTTGGAATCCCGCCTCAATCCGATGGAGAGGCGGGAAATAGAAATAAATATTATTATTATTATTATTATTATTGTTAATATTATTATTAAACAGGACCCAGTAAATCTGGGGATAATTTGGGGTAATTTGACCATGTAGACAAGCTCATAGTGAATAAACATTGGAAAATATTGAGAGCAGCACATATAAGAACTATTTTCTCCATAATTTTTTATGGAGCTTTCGGGCTATGAGGCCATGTTCTAGAAGAGTTCCTTTCTGATGTTTCGCCAGAATCTGTGGCTGGCATCTTCAGAGAATGAAATTTGATGAAGATGCCAGCCACAGATGCTGGCAAAACATCAGAAAGGAACTCTTCTAGAACATGGCCACATAGCCCGAAAACTCCACAAAAAACTATGTATGCTTGCCAAGAAAGCCTTCAACTCCACTATTTTCTCCATTAAGCAAAAACAAAATCTATCTATCTATCTATCCATCTATCTATCTATCTATCTATCTATCTATCTATCTATCTTTGAGTTCAGTTAATACTTGGTAATATGTAACACTGCATGACTTGTTGCTGATGGAATCTTCTTAATTAATTTATTTAATAGATTTAAAATAATATACATATCTTCCCTAAAAAACAAACAAACAACAAACCATGAAAGTACCTTACCTCTTAAAATCTTTGTAGGGCCTACACCTTCATAAATGCTCAAAGTGTCCACATAATTTTGTGTATCAAAAGTACTGAAGTTTAGTTTAATAGACATTTCAGGATTTACACTAAAAAGAGAGGGCACATTAACTCATTTAATAATATATGCATATAGTTGTATTACAATAGACACAATACAGAGACACATGAGGACAGTTCTACATGCACATTGGGTTGAATCCAAATATCCATCTGCCAGAAGAAATGGTCCCCATTCTTTGGGGCACTGCTGTGAAGTGTTTGTCTATTCATTTTTCCATGGACTTCCTTTCATGGTGGTGAATGGTGGGAGTACAACTCTAGCTTTCCTTTGGTTAAATGGATTAAACAGATTACTTGGATCCATTCCAATCTAGATTCAGCCCCAGCTATGGGACAGAAATAGCCTTGGTCAATACTGAACAAGATATGTTTGTGGGCTATTTTATTGCAGATGCTTCATCCACACTGCAGAAATAATCTGATTTGAAACCATTTTAATTGCCCTGGCCCAATGCTATGGAATTTAGGGAATTCTACCTTTACCATTTGGGAAGCTTTGCTCTGGTGCCACAACCAATTACATTTCCCATACAGACTTGCATAGCATTAAGCCAGGGCAGTTAAAGTGGTATCAAACCAGATTATTTCTGCACTGTGGATGGAGAATATGTGCTCGTATTGGTTAGTTTTGGCTGATTTCCCAGAAAGTGATGCTGTGAGACCATTGATCATCCTCCTTGCCATTAGCTTATGGGTCTCATAGTATTCTGTACTTTACCCTATGTTTTTCAACATCAGATTCTACATGAAACTGCTGTGGGAGGCCATCTGGAGATTTGGGATTCAGTGTCATGGATATTATGCTGATGATATCCAGCTTTATCTTTCTTTTACAACTGATCTCTGGGAGGCTATGGAAATCCTGAATAATATGGATGCAATGAAGAACTGGAAGTGGATGAATAAACTGATGTCAGTCCAAATGTCAATAGGAAAATGAACCTAGATCTGAGATTACAATTTGTTCTGGATGGGGTTGTGGTCCCTCTAAAATATCAGGCCCACAATCTAGGGGTGTTCTTGGACCCAGCACTGCTTGTGGAAGGACAGGTACCTTCTGCAACCAGGATTGGCTGGTGAGCGAACTGTGCAATTTCCTAAGTAAGGCAGATCTGGCATGTATAAAATCTCCCACTTTTTCTTACATTACATTATATTCTGTCCCCCTGGAACTTTGGATCCATGAATATCATGAATATGTTACATATGCAAAATCAGCAAATGTACCTGTTGTATGGCACTATTTATAAATTCAATTGAATACTGCAAACATATAAAGATTTTCTACACTCACCACCAAGAGTAAATACACTGCACATTGTAAAGTTTTTAAAAATTATGAGAGATTTTATGGTTACACCTAGAAACTGTGATATATCCTTTAGTTATGGAACATGAGGTGGCCATGAGTTCAGAATGGCTAGAGATTTGTAATGTTTTGTCTTCATTTTTAACACAGATGAGTTTATTCCAGACATATATAATCAGAAAATTTTATAAGATAATTGATTGAACATGGTCTTGGCTGTAAAATATAAATAAAATTAGCATTAGAAAGTGATATTGCAGTGAACATGTAATAAACAGTAGCATTAAATGAGATTTTTTTTTCTTTCCATTGTAATGTCTTAAACATGAAAATTCAAAATACTTGGAATACTCAAAATGGAAACAAGGATTTCAAAACAACACTGTTTTTCATTTGCTAATATTCTCTTTTCTGGTTGCAATTCCGAAACAGGATCAAGATATATATTTCACCACAGCCATTTCTACAGGCTTGCCAGAAACCATTTGGAAGTGCAGTAGAGCACATTTGAATGTGACCTGTAATCCTTGCTATTTATTGTTTTGTTAGTATTTGTGTAGATAGAAGAAACATTGGAAATTATATCTGGCAATAAAAGAACTCTCGCAAAGTGCTTCCAAAGTGCTTGGTTAAATATGATTAGGTACTTTGACTACAACAAACTATTTTTCTACATTTATTATAAAGAACTTTGTTCAGTAAAGAAAGAAGCATTAAATTGAATGAAGATGTTTAAAAAACCTTCATAAAAGTAGAGCTGGTATAAATCAGAAGGATGAAAAAAAAATCCCATTGGATAATCTTGGACCTGGTGCACATTAATTTTTAAAATGTTATCTCTCTTTTGATCCATTATTCCATGAAAAGATGACAACAGCATGGACAGGTGTTTCACATATTTATGGGATTATGCCAGGACAGGAAGTGTCAGATTGTAATTTCCAAAAATATCCACACAATCATGTACATGCCTTCAAAACTGGTACTGTTTCTAGAAGTAGTCAAATTAGATCTATTTTACTATTCATAAATTTTAGTGTTTGATGTGAAAAATTGCATGCAGTTCTGGTTTCTGTGCATTTTGTGTCAATCCTTTAAGTGCACAAATTTGCCATTTGGATTAGATTATTTCCTTATTTCCACTACAGAAGTTTATGGCAGGGAAGCAATGGCTCACTTTGAAGCATTCAGAGACACTAACCTAAAGGGACAGAAATCAAGATAGGGTTTAAAATGATGTCCATATAATGGCTCTGTTGTCTCCCACAGTCTAAGATGAACTAGTCAATATGGAAAGCATGAAAATTCATTTGTAGTCAACATTATGCTGCACATTTATTTGACTTTATAATCAAAATTCATACCAAAAAAAGGTGACAGTTCAGTTACCATAGCATGTTTTACAGAAAATGACTTACTGTATAATCCAGCGACAAAAGATGTTTGCTATATAGGGCTCTGGATAATGAATGGAGTGGAAAGACCCAGAGGAACCAGTCAGAATAAATTTTCCATCACAAGATGTAGCTATAAAATAATCATTATATTTTCAATGAATTCTAAGCAAAAAAAGAGAGCATTCCAACCCTTGATCAAAGTACTGTGTTTTTAAATAATTTTGTTTCAGTAACACATGCTGGAAAGACCACATGTATTTGTAGTTTACAGATAAACTGTTCTAATAGCAAACAACATAGATTCAGTATTAGAAAAAAATATTTTTACTGTCTAGCAGTAGTGACATCCTTTTTTGGCTGTGTGACATTTAAACTGATTTTCTGTAGCATGAATGACTGCCATGTACAGGATTACTTTAGTTCAGAAATTCAAGCTTTAGTGGTGAACCAGAAAAACAAAGTATAATTAAAACACACAGTTATTCAAATTTTGAGCAGTCTGAAACTCCATACATGCATAAAACAAAACAATATACTCTTCCCTCTTTCCAAAAACCACTCCTTCTTCAAATCACATACCATCCATTCCCATACGAGGGAGCACAGTCATCCCAGCACAGTTTCTTCTCCCTTTCCCATCTGCTCATTAGCCACCAAAGGAATATGAGCAACAGCCAGAGCAAATAATTTATGAATTAATTTTTTTCATATGAATTTATGAAAACATGACAATTATCCTGTATTAGTACAATATAATATGTTTTAAACAAGCAAAGCCTGTCTTTATTAAACTATGGCTGTTAACTGTCAACTGTGGCAGGCAAGCTGAAAACAATGGCAGGTAACCTAAAAGATTCAGCTCATGACAATGACAGAAGATGATTATCTCACAGTTCAACTGTAACCATCATGTCAACATGGTAAATCAAAACCTCTCCTTTGAATTTGCTTTCGGGAAAGGGCCTATGTGTCCCTTTTGCAATTATAGCTAGAAAAGGAAATTAATTGTACAGGAAATTAATGCAATGGGCCTGGGGCAGTAGAAAAATATAGATGTAGAAAAATGTAGAAAAGTAATTTGGTTGTAATCAAATTACCTCAACCCTGGTGCCCCCCTTTCTTGGTACTAAGCATTTTCAATGATAACTGCCCCTTTGTTGGCATAACCATCTTCTGATAAATAAGTCTCAGAGCAGATTGTCAATAGAGCAATCTGTCAGCAGAACTATTCTACTGGCTAATATCTGTCAGTAAAACAGACAAAAAACAAAAACAAAAAAGACAAGAAAAGAAAAGAAAAGAAAAAAGAGCAGAATAGGTGTGGCATGAGGGAGGATATAATCACATTGGACACATCATAAGACCATGGGAATGCAAGCCTAAACAAATTACATCTATAGGCTAGAAGGGTCTGTTTTCGGCACAGTGTCAGCTACTCATGTGTCATCCTACCCTTTGAACATCTTGGTCTGTTAGAATTGAGCTTTAAAATAATTTAGTAAAAGCTAGTTTCAGACACAATATTGCCATCACAAAGAGGATCTGGATAGACTATACCATATGTCACCTTGGGAGAAAAAACATGATACAAATAACAGAACAAAATAGAATTATTTTTAATGGATTAAACCTCAAAAGCTAACTATTACATACAGTAAACAGTTACTTAGTCTATAATTTTTTTAAAAAATATATATGATCCAGATGCTTTGTTAAAACAATGTAATAAAAACAGTGGTATTTTCTAGATGTGTATTTCCCATTTTCCAGATGCATTTCTGCATATGATGCAATGTTCACTTTCTATGGCTGAATTAAGGCATGGAGTGGTGGTAGAATCACTCCATTTCATGGTGATTTTTATCTTCCTCATTAAAACTAGGAAGTGAAGGTTTGCTGCATCACCTGTTGTCTCCACTTCAGCTGAAAAGTTAATTGATTTCACTGAACTCTGACAGTCTCAGGAAGAAACAGTTAGAATTACATCCTTCCTGTCTTATGTCTTCATACCTCAGGCATATGCTAAACTCATATGCTGCAAAGGGATATATAATGTGGACTGAATGGCACTGGGCACAATGTTTTTAAAATTTAATAGGATATTTTGTGGCCAAGAGTAGTTATAAAATGACTAGAAATCCTACTGTAAAACTTTACAGAAAAGATCCCACACCATTTTTCTTATTATGATAACATTATTGTCATTTTAGGGATAGGTCATAAGTAAAAAATCTCAAAACTAGGAGGCTTCATTGCATTATAACATGACTTGGATCTGCAGGTTCTGCTACCTCTGCTTAAAATAGAGATCTGGTTAAACACTTTATTTTCAACTGTATTATGTAAGAGCAAGTGGTGGCATATTAAACCACCATCAGACAACATTCCGGACTTTGCAGAAAGCAAGCCTCAGTAAAGCAATGAAAATAATGAAATAATTCACTTTTTGGGCTATATGCATTGCTAAGTATAACTCTGACAACTAAGATGATGTGCAGACAGCCCTGAAGGGGAGGCCTCCAGCTGCCCCTTTTACAGCCAGAACAGGGCTGCAACAACTGCAGTGCTGCGGCTCCAATCTGGCCTTTCCAGGGCGCAAAAATAGTGGCAAAAAATGGTTCCTTTTTGCACCTGAAAAGGGTGTGATAGTCATGGTGCCATGGCTTTACGCCACTCCTTTGGCACTGTGTTGTGCACACACAACACCAGAGGAGTGCTGTGATGCTGTGTGTGGTGCAGCATGCAGCAGCATGCCACACTGGGGTGGAGCTGGGGCATGTGTCATGTGGACACTACACCCTGACTCTGCCACCAACCTGGTCTTTAAGGCTGGTCTGCACAGAGCCTAAAAGAAAGTCATTGAAAGTTTTATACAGCAGGTGATACAAATGGCTTAGTACTAGGATCTCAAACTGGCAGGGTTATTGAGTAAATTTAAAGCTAGGAACATATCATGGGCCCATTTTAGATTGGCAAAAAGAGGTGTGTTGAAGGCTGCATGAAAGCCCAGCCTTTAGATGAGAAAAAGGGAAAGTGTGCCATGAAAACACTATTTTGGCATTTTAAGGGAGAAGAAGTGCTTTAAAAAGGAGCTGGCCCATTTTACATTGGCAAAAAGAGGTGTGTTGATGGCTGCATGAAAGCCCAGCCTTTAGATGAGAAAAAGGGAAAGTGTGCCATGAAAACACTATTTTGGAGTTTTAAGGGAGAAGAAGTGCCTTTAAAAAGTAGTTTGATTTCCCCACTACTTTTTTTAAAAGGGCGCAACATTGCTATTGCATCTAAAGGCTAAGGTGTAGTTGCACGGTTAAATGGGGCTCTGCCTCTTTAAAGCACCCATTTAAAGGTAGCGATACAAGTGCGGAGGGAGGGAAGGTGCCAAGACAAGAAGAGACCTTCAGAGCCCGGCCAGAGTGCGCCTGCACCTTCCTTCACCTCCTCCCTTTGGCTGAGAGAGTGTGACTTCTAGGGAGACAGCAGGGCACTGGAGGCGCTCAGCCAGGCCAGGGCAAGCTGGCAAGAGGAGGAGGAGAAGGGGAGGGACCTGGAGCACCTCCGCTGCCCTGCTTCCCTGCAAGTCACACTCTCTCAGCCAAAGGGGGGAGGAGAAGGCAGGCCCAGGCACACTCTGGCCAGGCTCCAGGGCTCTCTCCTGGCTGCCTTCCTCCTCCCCTTTGGCTGAGAGAGTGTGACTTGCAGGGAAGCAGAGCAGCAGAGGGGCCCCATGTCCCTCTCCTCCTCCTCCTCCTGCTGTTTCCAGCTTGCCCTGGCCCAGCATCAGGAGGACCTGGAGCACCACCACTGCCCTTCCTCCCTGCAAGTCACACTCTCTCAGCCAAAGGGAGGAGGAAGGCAGTGGGGAGGGAGGGAGGGAGGGAGGGAGGGGAGGGAAGGAGCCAGGAAGAGACCCCCAGAGCCTGGCCAGAGCACGCCTGGCCCTCCTGCTTCCTCTTCAAAAAGAAGGCTGGAAAAGTAGGACGTGTCCTGGCAAAGGAGGACGTGCCTGGTCAACTTGGAAAAGGGGGGCCTCTGCTCAAGAATGGAGGACATATGGGAATCCCTCCTGGACAGAGGGCTGAAACCTCAAGACAACTCAATATAATGCTCTGACAGAACACAGACTACAACTCCCATGAGCCTTTGCTACCATTTCCCAAGATGCCTTAATTTGCAACAGAAAGCCGACCAGTATGTTCACATGTGATGAAGTCTTTCGTATTGACTCTGCATTTTCTTTTTGTATAGATGCTCTCTTGTCTTGTGTGTGATGAGCTTGTGCGTAATCATGTGCATTTCCGAACTGACCTCACTTTCTCCCTCTTTCGGAATGGTCCTGTACTCCCCCATGTGATAAGCTCCGACTGTATGATGTACCTGCGCAATTGCGCAATTCGCAGCCAGCAAGGGAAAAAAATGTTTAAAGCGCGGCTAAAAGCCATGTTCCTTGCTGCCCATGTAGCTGCTCCGCCTGTGTTTGTAGCATTCTGACAGCTTCCCATGTAGTTGCTGAGCCACAGAAAAAACCTCAGTCTAGCTGCCCTGAACTTTTTAAATGCACACCTGGGGCTTGCTGTCTAGCTGCTAAGCATTAAGGAAAGTGCAACTTCATGTCACACTTTCCTGCCAATCTAAAAAGCCCCATAGAGTCTTATATACGTTAAGCATACCATGTTTATGCACCTAACCTTAATTTTTCAGTTCTATCCATATGGGTCTTTAGCAGAATCTCATCAAGCAAAAAGAATTTTATATCAAAACCAAAAGCATGCTATTGTACACACTGGGGCTTTCCAGACCGCCCAAAAGGGGCGGTCCATACTCGCTCCAGGAAGCAGCAGGATGGGGCCGAGGCTACCAGGCCGGCAGCCTCCGTGGCCCCATCCCGCTGCTTCCAGAGGCTGCAGGGAAGCGGCAAACTGCCAGTTCCCTGCAGCCTCTAAGCTGGGTGCAGCAGGTGCCCTGGCTGCCTGCTGCACCCCGCTTGCAAAGGCGGGGTGGAAGGAAGGAAGGGGCCACCAAGGCCCCTTCCTACCTGGGTCTTTGCTGTGGCTGTCTAAAAGCCGCGGCAAAGACCCGACGCTAAAGACCCGATGCTAAAAGCCACGGCAAAGACCCGACGGTTTGCACCCTCCTGCATTGCAAAGGCGTCATCCTGTGTGCAGCGTGTCTAGCAGCTGCGCACATGATGACGTTCTCAAAGTGTGTCCGTAGGGACGCCGCCATTTTAAAATAGCAGCTTCCATACGCTTTAGGGTTAGGGAGGGTCTGAAAGCTGCACCCTCCCTAACCCTAAAGGAGGGCTTCCTAGCCCTTAAGACGCCTCTTTGTGCACGTCTAGATCGGGCCACTGTGACTTATTTTAGTCTCTTTATAATGGCTCTACCCTTGAGGCTGGTCTCTTAAGAAAGAAACAGTATAGATTCATAACTGTTGACTGAATGACTGTTAGTTCATGAATAAATGACATGAATAATACTGTTCATGTAATAATTTTAAATGTCTAGAGGGAAGGGGGTTAATACTCCGCAAGTGTTAGACTAAATCTTCCATTATGCCTAACCACCATGGCCAATGGCAAAAATGTCATAGGCAAATAGGAATTATCATCCAACACATCAGAAAGTTGCACAGTTGGGGGAATATGGGCTTAGTGATAGGTGTATGCACATGACAAATCATGTTATAAATACTATGTTTTCTATATTTATTTATTTATTTATTTAATCCCATTTCTCCTGACATGGGACCCAAGGTGTCCTGCAACAAGGTTGAAGCAAGATACTGCTAAAAATGTGATGATAAAAAGGTTTAAAAAACCAAATAAACCCCCATATTAATACACCAATAATTTAAAACCGCTTAAAATAACATCTTAACAATAAGAATAAAAGCACAGTATATACATCCCATTAAAAGACCCTTCTGCACAGACAGGTAATCTTCAAATTCCTGTTTAAACATAAAGGTATTTTAGCCACTTGCACAAGGAAAGCAGAAGCCTATACTTGGTCACATACAGGCAGAATTTAAAAGACAAGTAGAGAGATCCATGAAATAATAAAAGAATATTTGTGGAATCTGTGGGACTTGGGAAAGTAAAGTGGTGAGTTTTTGCTTAAGAGATGCTGAATGTTCAACTTCTTCCTATGCTACTATGTGCTCATAATAGAGTATCTCATCCTATATCACTTTTTGTAACTTTTGTTTCAGCTGACCACAAAATGAATTCCTAAAGAATTACTATTCATATACCTTACTCACTGCACTTACCTATCTGTCTGACATTTTGCAAGTTTCTTTATTGGTGACAGTTCTATGTGCATAATGCTTCTCCCCAATCCTGTGATCAGAGGATGATCCTTTGCTGGCCTCTCAGTGGAGACACCAGAAATTTAAAGATAAACAGCATGCTTAGTGGGTCATTAAAAGAGGTGTAGGCAGGGCCACCCCTTCCTCCCTTCAGTTTCACCCCTACATCTACTAATTCCCCCAGTTCTGGCAAATATAACAAAGCTCAACTGTTTGCTAGTTGTCAACAATGGCCAGTGAGTACCCAAAATGTATTTCTGGATCAAGATTTCAGTTTGTTCCCAAACTGAGCCACCCTTAAATAGCTAGCAGATTAACTGTGTGTATTTTAAGTTATTGAACTAGAGTCCAGACTGGATTCTGTGCCCACTGCATACTCTCTCTGTGTGCATGCCACTCAGATAGGTTTATTGCTCATCTCCACTTGCCCAAATGCTCAAGAGGCAGCCTGGAGTATTATGGCCCTGAATTCCCCCAGATTCTCCCCTTACCTATTTTCCTCCAGCAATGATGATGAATGGCTGCCTTCCCATGAGGTCCCTGTTCATTACCTGGCACCACTGCTGAGGTCAGAATAATGTGGCCAGCCATGTTATAAATGCTGAGTACCTCATTCTGACCTGAGAACTTACAGTGGCTGCACCAGGTGATGGATGAGGACTACCATTGAACCCCACCCCATGAAACCCCACAGCAAAATATGAGTTTTTCAAGTGTGGGTTGCGGGAGAATGCCCTGAATTGTGTGTGGGCACCGTGAATACAGTCTGGACCCAATAGAGGTTTTGGCCCTATGGGGTGTAAGCAGGATGCGGCGAGTTCAGGGGGAAGTCAAGGTAGAACACCTATATAGACAAGTATATACAGTATATTTCTCATTACATATACAAAATATATTTCTATGTTCAATATTTATTATTATCTTTATAAGAAAAATGTCTGAATGAAACTGTCACAAGATGAAATATGTATTTCCTAACAGATGAAAAAAGAATAATATTGTATTGCTCCCAATTGATTTTTTTAAAAATATAGTTGAAAAATTCAGTGGAACTGAAAGGCTTATCATTAAAGCTCACATTCTTACCACATATTTTTTCATCTTCATCAGAACCATCTGGGCAGTTGGGTATTCCATCACAAAATAATTCCTGTTTTATGCAGATCACACCATCAGCACAAAGTCCATTAGGTGATAAACATTTCACTATTATTTTTTTTAAAAAAGAAAGGGAAATAAGTATACAGAAAGCAGGCTTGCTTTTGCAATTTAAAAGTTCAGATCAGTGCCTCTGCTGTCTTCTTATATAGAATATAGGCTCCTTAGACTCTGGGTGCATTTCATTTAATCAAGTCTTAACTATGGAAACTTATCACATACAACTGTAAAAGATGGTTGTCTGGATAGCTCAAGTAATGGAGCTGCATTAAGTCTGGATTCCAGATCATGCCAGATGCAGACCATTCTATTTCCAAAATGTCTTGTGACTTTTCCATAGCAAGCAGTGGAGTGGGTGACAGTTAATTTTCAGGGTACAGTTTAAATAAATCTTTAATCAACTGAAACAGTTCTACTGGATTATACTGTGAAGTCACCATGGAGATGAAAAAGAATACCTCTCCACACCCCAATGTTGGCATGATAGGAATAGTGATTGGTACTATACATCTCTATAGGGATGGTGACTCTATAGGTTTTAATCAAAAGTTTAAAGTAACTATCCAAGGTGCTAAACCTGTTCTGAGCATTAAAGTCTGCACATTCCATAGATCCCTTAAAACTGAAAGAGAGCAGATTCACTGCTCAACTGACATAGAAGCCACCAGCTACTGTTGCCCTGTAATCTGTGCTTGGCTGGATTCAAAATGAGTCTTTCTTTTACTGGCACTATTCCTCCATCAATTTTACATACAGGAGTTCAGAACCTCTATAAAAAAGCATCCAATTCCAGCAAATTCTAGATACCCCAAGTTTTTTCTGCAATGGTCCATCACTGGGGGATACACTAGACAAATACAGTTTTGAGACAGTTTATGTCTATACCCAAAGATCCTGCATTCCAGTCATAGTACTTATGTATAATCTCCTGACTTGACTCCCCAAATCTATTTTATCAGCCAGAAATCAACTGAGTGCTAAAAGTCTGTTCTGTTGGCAGTCTAAGTGCTGCAGGATGATGTTTCCAGCCCCCAGCTCCATCAACAAGTTACAGTGCAACAGTCAGAAGCTGGACCCTTCTTACAAATTCTTAATGCACCACAGCTCACTGGCAGGAGGGGGCTGGAAACATTATCTTGTAGTGATCACTAGCAGGACATAACTCTATTATTTCATTAGTCTGCTAGGTAGGTTTGGGGTTGCATCTGCATGTTTATTGGCATGCCTTTTCTCTATTGAACTCAGGATGGTCTACATGGCTATCTTCCTTGTTTGGTCTGCAGCAATCAACAGATTAAGCTATTTAGATATAAGCCATGCAAATTTTCACCTTGTGACTTCTATGTATCATGTTTTTGTTTTAAAAAGTTGTGTCTTGGCCTTCTATACAGCCATTCAGACTGTGCTTTTCATTGCTTTGAGTAAGGCTATAATTTTGTCTGTATCAGAGCAGCTTTGGGGTGAAACAGATGGGCATGAAGGAGCAGCCTCTAGCTATTCCATCTGCAATCGAGCCCTGATCAGCCCATGACCTTCAAATGGGACACTGAAGAGGAGACACCTTTTGCCACTCCTTTTACCAGTGGTCTCAGTCTACACGCATGCCCCTGAATAGGCTGGAAGCTGTACTTTTTGACCTGTCTGTTTTGGATCTTTCTCAGTGTTATCCGAACATTTGTCAGATATGGCTACCCGGTCCTTCAGCTTTGTCTTGCCTCTTTTGTATGTTGGTTTGTAGCAAAACAAAAGAAAACAAAAACAAAAATAAAAAGCAGCTTAAAATCCTTTAAAGAAAGAATTACCCTTATCTAATGTATTTTATTGTAAGGTATAGGAAAATAAAATAATACATTTTACTTTTTTTACCACTTGTTTACATGATTATATAAAAAGCATATAACAACTACTTAATATTCAAAATTATGAAATTAAGTACACTTCTATTGATATCCTTCTTACATCAGAAACATTAGAACAACTTAAGGTAGTCTCCCTTCCTACAGGCAGATCTCTAACATGCTGTCTCCCTTCCTAGAGACAAATCAGTCTGAGTTCATCTTGGTCTATCTATCGATCTATTTTCTTCTATATTGTAACATTTCAGGCAGAGATAATTTCCTGCCCTGTCTGGAGATGTGAGAGATCAAACCTGGGAACTTTTGCATGTAGACCTTATGGTTTGGGAATTATATGCCCTCCAGATTTTGTACTGCTACTCTCTTCAAACCAAGCTGTCATAGACAATGGAGAAGGTTGCATATTTCGCATTCCTATGTTACAGGTTTACATGTTTGGTGCCACAAAGTACCCTCATATCAAG
This sequence comes from Urosaurus nigricauda, assembly GCA_034509955.1. Taxonomy (NCBI): domain Eukaryota; kingdom Metazoa; phylum Chordata; class Lepidosauria; order Squamata; family Phrynosomatidae; genus Urosaurus; species Urosaurus nigricauda. The sequence goes on from JAOEGL010000003.1 coordinate 63,391,509, forward strand.
CATGGGAAATGTGTGACCCATGGGTTGTGTGGAGCCCATGCACTTCAGCCACCTGGCCAGTGTCTACCCATGCAAATTTATGTGTGGGGAAAAAAGACTTAAACTGTGGTGTTTTTTCTTTGGGGTTCTTCCATTTACAGAAACCATGTAAATTGAACAAAAATACAGAAAATGGAAGAAAAGGAGATTTCTGGGAACTTATTGGTTATGTTTATCATGGGAAATGTTATATTGAGGCTTGGCTGAGGGTAGCAGTGTGTGTGTGTGTGTACACAAGTAGCAGAGATGAAATTTCCATCCTCTCACTACAACCTGCCCATGCCTGCCTTATAATGTTGGATACATAGAGATTGTGATGAGACTATTAAATCCAGTGACAAATTCTCTAGTAGTCTATCACAAACCCAAGAGCCTTTGTTTTATTGATATGAATAACATTATGTATAAAGACCAAGTCCAATTCTTTCTTTTTCACTCTATAATAGAAAGCTAAACCACAATGCCACCTACTGGAGAAAGAAAACAAGTCCATCATAAAAGATTTTCTTCATTAGTTCTCTGCTTTCTGGTAATAAAAATATACCTTATCATTTTTCATTTCTATCTCATCTTGCCACCAGGAATTAAGGTGGTTCACAACACTTAGAAAAAGAATTACATATAAAATACAAAAAATGTAATACTAAAAGACATTTAAATAATTAAATAATAACACTAAAATATAAATTTGAAAAATAAATGTGTTTTTTTTTAAATATTCACCAATTGCCATAGAGTCTGATTTCTAAAATGGAGGTCTGTTAAGGTAATATCAGGCCTGAACTCAATATTTGTCTTCCTAGTTTATTGAATCTCTTTGAATGTTGTAGGTGGCAAAAATGCTCTATAAAACATATAATTTGATGTCAAAAGTACCTAAAAGCTTTCACACATATCATAACATATCCTAGGCACTAACCTGTAGACAACAAAGGATTGCTGGTACTAAATGTTTCAAAACCTGCAAAACAAACACAACCAAATCCTAATTATTATTTTTTTAAGTAGATGTTTATTTTTGTTCCTTTTGGAAGCTTATGCCATAAATGGGGCAAAGCTTATGATCTTGGACTTTGATGGATGATCAATGATTTTGTCCATATTTCCACTATAATTAGTTATTCAATTTTATGTTTACTAACCAGCTGTTGTGAAAGAATTGATTGTGGTTGATGCCCCTATATCTGAAAAAAAAAAAACACAAAACAAAACACCAAAACAATTAAAAATTATTTTTAAAGCAACTTTTGTCTCCATCCTATTTTAGAAGCTTTATGAAATGATGTGGAAAAGAATATGAATATATTGCTTTGGCTATTAGAATTTATCAGTACTAGTAGAACTTGTCAGTTATTTCTCCTATAAGTAGCTTACTTACTTGGGTCAAAATCCAGCTGCTAGTTGCAAACAACATTACATCTATTGAGTCAATGGTTGAATGGTAAGTCAGTCTTTGCTAAATCCTGTTGAACCTCTAGCACACACTAAGCACACTTAAGGGGTAAGCCTCATTGAGACTTTCTATTTTATTGAGAAAAACTGCATGAGATGGCATTTCAATCTAAAGGTATATGCAGTATCTTGGTAGGGATATTTGCAACGCAGCATGACACTTTGAAATTTGATTATGGGCCCGAACAAACAGGCCAAAATAAAGCTGCTTCGGGTAACTTTGGAGGTATGCTGTTTAAATGCTGCATGTGTCCTAAGAAGCCGGAAACCACACCAAAGCCACGCTCCAGGCTTAAGGACTAGAGTGCAGCTTTGGCACAGCTTCTGGCCTCTTAACATGCATGTGCCATTTAAACAGCATACCTCCAAAGTGACCCAAAGCAGCTTTATTTTGGCCTGTCTGTTCGGGCCCTATGTCTTCTGAGACTTCCCTTAACTATCTTCGGAGTCATCCCTTAAATGTGACAAAATATGTCTGATATTCTCTTATGTATACTCAGCTCTCCCCAACCCCCCCCCCCCCCCGTGTCACACTTTGGCTGTATCCACATTACTATCACTTTGATACCATTTTAGCTGACATTGTTCCAGTCTGTGAAAGCTTAGGATCTGTAGTTTGAACTCCTTGCTGGTGCTGTGCAGGGGAAAAGACTAGAGAATTTCAAGTCCCTCTCAAAACTATACATCCATAGGCTGGAGCCATAGCTTAAAGTTCTTATAATATTACAGTGTGTTGAATTTTAAAATGTATTATAATGTGTGCTGTCTGGAATGATTGAGGGAGTGGGTGTAAATGAAAGATAAAAGACTTCTACAGCTTGAGGCAACTAACAATAGTTTTGGCTGGCACGCATACCATTATTATTATTATTATTATTATTATTATATCTATTTATATCCTGCCCCTCTGGGTGAGCAATTGGGGTGGGGTACAACATATAAAATACAAATACAATTAAAATATAGCAACCCAATCCCTCCTCCCGCCCCTTAAGAAAGTCTATTTCATGATAAAGTGAAGATCAACTGTGACTTCAGTAATCTTGTACTAAAAACACTATGCAGAGTGTGGGATAAGTATATGGGGCAAAACAGACAGACATTAAGCTGCTGGGTTGGGGGTGGAGTCTGAGCACAGCACTAGATGCCACATTCTCTGATGCCACCACCATGCTGCCGAAATGCCAAAAAGCTGCAAAAAGGAGCATAATTTCGCCGCTTCATTTTGGGCTGGAAAAATGCTGGATTGGGGATGTGGCATAAGGTTGCCACAGCCCTGATCCAGTGATCAAAGGAGCAGCATGACACTGCCCCTTTAGGGACATCTGTTTTGGCCCTACACCACACATAAATAGAAACATTCTCTTATGGGCCTCATCTGTGGAAGGTTTTCATTGAATGGAAAAAAATTGTAGAAGAATTTGAATTAAGATATTCAGATATCGAAGTAATGCAGACAGAGGATAATGTTAGATTGAAGACCAATGAAGAACTGCTGGAGGACGGATACAATATTCAACGGTTTCTCTATTGACAGATTAAGGAAAGATATATCATGGATAGTAAGTTACAAGGATTCACAGAAAGCTAAATGGAGTTGGAAAAGTTACTGATGACAGAAAATAAGAAATTAGTATTGAAGATTTATAAAATATTACTTAAGATGGAAATGGAGAAGGAAACTGTAATGGAGCCTATGATAAAATGGGCTCAGGAAATTGGAGAAAATATACAGCTAACAGAATGAGAAATGATCTGGAACATAAGATTAAAAAACACTCTTAACAGACCTTAAGGAAAATTACAGTAAGATTCAATACAGGTGGTATTTAAGAGAGATTAAAAAGAATATACAAAGACACAAATAACAGATTGTGGAAATGTAAAAGAGATAAGGGTACCATGCTCCACAAGTGGTGGACTTGTGTAGAAGAAAAAAAAAATACTGGACACAAATCCATAGTGTAATAACAGAAATTCTGCAAGTGAATTTAAAGAAAATCTCCAAAACTTTCATACTGAATATGGTAGAGGAGGAAATGAAGGAAAAAATATGGAAAGCTCCTGTTTATATGATAACAGCTGCCAGGGTGATATATGCTAAACAGTGGAAAGAGGAGGGGATACCTAATCTACTGGAATGGAAACAGAAGATGTATGAGTATACAGAAAGTGATAAGTTAACACAAATGCTTAGAAATGCCCCCTTACAAAAATTTGAAGAATTATGAAGGAAGATGAAGGAATATCTGAAAACATTATGATTTGGATCTGTTATCCAAATGTTGTACCCTGCCCCGATTGCCAGTTCAGAGGGGTGGGCTATAAATAATAATAATAATAATAATAATAATAATTATTATTATTATCGGACCATTCCAAAAAGTAGGTTTTCCTGATAGATAGAAGAAACAAGGGAAAAAGTGAAAGCAATATAGATATATATTAGAGGAATTAAAGAGGATTAAAGCAGGTAGAAATGACTCAGGAGCAGAGGAAAGTTTTTTTGTGTTTTGTTTTGTTTGTTGTTGTTGTTTTTAGAATTTTTAAAACAAGGATTGTATTAGATATGTATGGGAAGTAAGGTCAAGGATGTATGAAAAAGAATAATGTCTATTTATGTTTGGTTTTTGTATGTTATAGTCTTTGTATGTATGAAAAAGAATAATGTCTATATGTGTCTATATGTGTTTGGTCTTTGTATGTTATATATGTTTTACATGTTTACATGCTGGTATGTGGGTACACTGTGAATCATGTTTAGTTATACCAATTGTTTTCTTTAGCTGGAAGACAATACATAACTGGCTCTCATAACACATTTGAACACATTTTAATGAATAAGTATGTTCTCATCCCCTCTCCCCATTTACATTTTCCTCCAAACACTGATAGTATAAATTTGCACTAATACTACAATCTTTTAAGTAATACATTTTAAAATTATAAAAAAGTGTACTGCATTGTAAAATTATCTTCTACATGGAGCAAAACTAATTCCCTGGTTATAAATGTACTTCTCAGAGCATCTAGATTTAAAAGGTCTTTGCATCCAGATTTTAAAAATGTAAAGGTTTTTCTTAATAAAGGCCAAATTTACGATCAAAAGCATATGAATTTTAGGCCAGTTAACAGTTATCAAATTGTGAAAGTGAAATACAAGACACCAAATGCCAAATAACAAATGTATGTATTGAATATTACATTATTATCTAGCATAACTTGCATATAGGTTGTTTTGGGGACGGTTTGGCAAATAGGCTTGTCATAGCATTCTTGCAGTGCTTATAGAGTAGTCCTTTAGGATAAAAAATTGTTATGATTCTGGAACACAGAAAGTGTTTGTATGAGTAGTGCATTAACACTGTATATAAAGATACCATTGATCTATGTCTCCTCCTCCTCCTCCTCCTCCTCCTCCTCCTCCTCCTCCTCCTCCTCCTCTTCTTTTGTGCGCCTTCAAGTAATTTCTCACTTATGGTGACTCTAAGGCAAACCTATCATGGGGTTTTCATGGCAAGATTTGTTCAGAAGAGGTTTGCCATTACTTCCAGGGTATCAGCCTGGTCTCTAGTCAATAGGGATTATTAGAACTCACTAACTGTGAACCCCAGTGAGCTGTTACTTTAACATCTCTAATCTTTTCAGAACCTGCAGTATCTAATTTTCTGCTAAGAGAAAAACAATTACTTCTTCACCAGGTGACTTCTTCTTTCCCTATACTCCTACCCCGTCATGTATCGTCAAACCTGATGAAGCCTCCTGGAGAACTCAATATTTTGCTTCACTTATATGCTCCCTTCTTTTTTTCCTTTTTAAAAAATACTTTAGTGGTTCCTATTAAATCTATTACACATCTTGGACATGTTTCCCCCCCCCCCCTTTTATTGATTTACTCTTGTTTTGCTCATATGGCTACTTTTTTCCCCCTTGTTTGATCAGGATATGTGTGAAGCTGATAAGCAAAAGCACATTTCAATAATAATAATAATAATAATAATAATAATTACCTATTATTTCTATGCTGTTCACATCAATTTGGAAAGTCTGCAGAAAGTCACTTTTATTTCCTTCGATGCCAAAAGCCAATTCCTTCTTTATTTTTCCATTGGACACCCATTGTGCAAAGAAAAGGTTGAACAGTACAATGATACTGCCATTTCTGCAAAGTAAATAATAATCCAGAAATGGGCAGAAGAATTACTCAATGAGGTAGGATGTTAGGAACTTGGCTTTCTTGACTATGGTGAATGACTTTGTTACCAGGTGACATATGGATGGTAAGAGATTTGATAACAATAATAATGATGTTCCTTGGTAGCTGGAAATCACTTCCCTGCCTCTAACGGATAATACCCTTCCATTTCTTACAGACCATTTGTTAGAGAAAAAATTTGCAGCAACCATAAGTGAAGGTTTAGCAGATGAACTCTGTACACTGCTAAATTCTTCCAAACCTACAACTTGTTCTCTTGATCCTATCCCCTCCCATCTTCTAATCTGTATAACCCCTTCTTTTCTGCCCTCACTCCTCTATATCTTTAATCTCTCTCTCTCTCTCTTCTGGTTCCTTCCCATCAGACTTCAAACATGCTCTTGTTTCCCCAATTCTGAAGAAACCCTCTCTTGACCCCTCTTCTTTGTCTAGTTATCATCCGATCTCTCTTCTGCCTTTCCTCTCTAAGGTTCTGGAATGGGTAGTTTATTCTCACTGTCTTGAGTTTCTCGAAGCCAACTCCATCCTGGACCCTTTTCAGTCTGGTTTCCGCCCACGGCACTCTACAGAGACAGCCCTCACCAAGATCTCAAATGATCAATTCCAGGCCAAGGCGAATGGCCTCTACTCTATCCTCATTCTTCTAGATCTATCTGCGGCCTTCGACACCGTGGATCACTGTCGCTTGCTTGACTTACTTTCTGACCTTGGTTTCTCTGACTCTGTTCTCATCTGGTTTAAATCTTACTTGTCAGACAGATCTTTTGCAGTGGCCACAGGTGGTCAGACTTCCTCCTCTGTTCCCTTATCTGTTGGAGTCCCCCAGGGCTCTGTCCTGGGCCCCCTTTTGTTCTCTCTATACACATTATCCCTTGGTAAACTCATCAGTTCTTTTGGTTTCTCCTATCATCTGTATGCTGATGACACTCAGCTGTATCTCTCCACCCCTGACCTTTCGCCGGGGATTGAACAGCAAGTCTCCTCTTCTCTGGCTGCCATCTCTCAGTGGATGCGACATCGGTGCTTGAAACTCAATATATCTAAGACAAAGCTTCTCATCTTCCCACCTAAACCCACCCTTCAATACTCCTTTTCTGTTTCTGTTGACGGCAATTCTATTCATCCGGTTCAGCAAGCCCGCAGTCTTGGTTTCATCTTTGACTCCTCTCTGTCATTTATCCCCCAGATTCAGGCCACTGCCAAGACATGTAGATTCTCTCTTTACAACATTGCTAAAATCCATCCTTTCCTCTCAGCCTCCACTGCCAAGACTCTGGTCCATGCCCTGGTGGTCTCACGACTAGATTACTGCACTCTTCTTCTGACAGGGCTTCCTCTTTCTCACCTCCATCCTTTAATCTTTGTCCAGAACTCAGCTGCACGTATTATTACATCTGCTCGCCGCTTTGACCATGTTTCTCCTCTCTTATCCTCCCTTCACTGGCTCCCCTTCCCCTTCCGCATCCAGTACAAACTTTTGTTACTGACTTTCAAAGCCCTCCACGGACTGGCCCCTCCTTACTTGTCTGAACTTCTTTCTCCTCACACTCCTTCTCGTACCCTCCGTTCTGGTATTCAAGGTCTCCTGTCCTAGCTGAGGATCTCCACTGCCCTGTCCCAGATTCGCCCCTTCTCACTTGCTGCCCCTCACTCCTGGAACCTTCTTCCCCCACATATACGCCTCATCACTTCTCTAACCAGATTCAAAATTAAGTTAAAGACTATATTGTTTAGGGAAGCATTTCCAGGATTGTGCTGTCTGCCCAGGATGCCTCCTTTTAACTATGTATTAAGAAGTCAAGCCCTCCCTCCAGTCCATCTGCCTTGGTCCAGGCCCCAGAGGGAGAGAAGAACCACTGGACCTCATCCCCTTTCCCACCACCTTCCCCTTTTCCTTTTGTGTTGTCTTTTAGACTGTATGCCTGTGGGCAGGGATCCGTCTAACTATAAGATTGTATGTACAGCACTGTGTAAACTTACAGCACTATATAAATACTACTACTACTAATAATAATAATGTTAGAATGGGTTTTTTTGCATTTAAAAATGCAAAGCAGTTTAGCATATGAAAATGTTACAAACCAAAAAAAAAGAAAAGCATAACATCAAATAATAAAACCAAAACAATAAAATAGTAAAACATTTCATTAAAAAAGAATGGTATAAAGAGGAACTAATAGTAATGCTGCTTGATGTAGAATCTCCTTGTATTTTCTGTTAGATATTTTTAAATAACAAAATACCCCCCCCCCCCCAAATTACAAAGCTGCCACAAAACTCTTGTCCAATGGATTTTAATATTTCTCCTTCTACATTTCTTACCCCATTGGAAATTGTTTGTTTACTGAAAGGAGTTTCCGCTTGGTTTCCTTGATTTCACTGACTCTCAGAATTGATTTTTCTACTTGTATCAAGATCTGGAAAGAGGATGATGTGTGACTCTGTAATTATGCTTACTGAAGTGAAGAAAGTTTATTCTTGGTTAAAAATCAGCAGTGACCTTTCTTATTTCAAAGAATTCCTGCCAAAAGAACGTCAATGATACATCTGTAGTCTTGGGTAGGAGGAGATTAATTCCCTCGATGCACAAAGTGGATGGTTTAATGAATGGATAGATTCTTCCCTTTAATTTTTTAAATGATTCTGATAAGCTCTAGGATAACCTGAACAAAGAAAAACTTATGTTGCTATCTCTGTGACATATCTGAGTTTCAAGGTTGAAAGAACAAATCAGTTAATTGCAAAGGTAGACTCAATACTTTCCTTAACAAAATAAAACAAGGATTTTTGTTGCTGTTATTATGTGCCTTACGGTGACTCTCCAGGTTTTCTTTGCAATATTTCTTCAGAAGAGCTTTGCCATTGAGTCCTTATAAGTCTGAGAGTATGACTTGCATGATGTCATCTAATGTGTCCGTGGCTGAGCCAGGATTTGAACTCTGGCCTCCTAGAGTCCCAGTTCAACTCAAACTACTATACCATGCTGGCTTTCAATGTAAGGATATATTATTTAAATTAAAAACAAACAAACAAACACAGTTCCAGATAACCCATATGGAAGTAATGCCAGAGGCACTCAATCCAGAACTTGGACATTTTATTTTTTGTGCTACAATTATTGTGCCACTTGTGCCAACATGACAACTGGCCATGCAGGCTGAGGAATACTGTGAATTGCTATACCTCAGAAAAAAGGGAATGTTCCAAGCCTTATGAGGAAAGACCTAGTGAGCTGAGTATGTTTAACCTGGAGAAAAGATGGTTAAGGGGTGATATGATAGCTCTAATTATTTGAAGGGGTGTCACATTGAGCATGGAACAAGCTTATTTTCTGCTGCTCCAGAGACTAGAACAAGGAACAATGGATGCAAGCTACAGGAAAAGAGATTCCACCTTAACATTGGAAGGAACTTCTTGACAGTAAGAGCTGTTTGACAGTGGAACACACTCCCTTGGAGAGTGGTGGAGTCTCCTTCCTTGGAAGTCTTTAAGAAGAGGCTGGATGGCCATCAGTCAGGGATGCTTTGATTGTGATTTCATGCATGGCAGAATAGAGTTGGAATGGTGCCTTGTGGTGCCTTCCAACTCTATGATTCTATGATTCTATGAATTCTAGCATGCCAGGAAAGGAATGAAAATCAAGGACATTCTAGCTGTGTATGCTTCCACCCATGAGAATTTTCATGATTTACCAAGTGCTGCTTAGGCATAACTTCCCTGGATACATTGTCTCCAAGCCAAAATAGATGCACTCCCTGTTGGCAATCTGGTTAACTGTCATGGGAAAATTAAGCTTTAACTGTCTAGCTTCAAGCTACAACACTGCCACCTGTCCACTGGGAGGGCAGTTATTTGTATATAACTATTAGTGCTAAGAAGAACACTTCCATCTTCATCAATATAAGTCCATCTCTTACAACACTAATTGAAATTTGAGTGGTAGGAAATAAACCTGTTTTGCTCCAAGTACAGCAGCAGCAGCAGCAGCAGCAGCAAAACAACAATAACAAGAACACCCATATTATTAATGTCATATGTAGTTAAATCTTAATGTCATATGTAGTTAAAACATTACATTTTACAACATTACAACATGGCATTTCTACAACTGATAAAAAATGAATTAGATTTTCAGAAGATTTCAGCTGATACCAAAGAGCTGAATTAAAATGTTTATTTTGTGTGTTTTCACTTCATTTGGAACAATCCAAGCACTAAAGGGATTTTTAAATTTATTTGATTAATATACGACTTTTCTCCTAAATGGGACTGAAAGAGGCTTACAATATAAATCTAAAACAATATAGAGTACAAGCATTTTAAAAAGCAATAACCCATATATCCAGTTGAAAAACTACTTTAACCTTAAAACAATTAAAACACTTAAAACACATATTACAAACTAAAAACAAAACATCTAATTGCACATCACTCTACCCTAGTCAGTGAAGTCTGGAGACCTCTTTAAACAGGGAGGTCTTTACCTGCCAGTGAAAAGAGGGGGCAGGCTGAACCTTCCTCAAGAGGGAGTTTCAAAGCCTAGGAGCAAACACCAAGAAGGCTGTCTCCCATGGTCTCACCAGTGTATCCCCATATGAACCTGCTAGAGCCCTAAGATCTTCAGGAGAAGGTTTTCTCTCAGTCCAACCACCATCACAGGATTGACTGGTAAGGACACAAGAGAGAGCCCTCTCAGTGGCTGCTCCCACCCTCTAGAAAGCCATTCCATGGGAAGCAAGCCTGCCCCCCTCCCTGCTTGCCTTCTGCCAGCAAACAAAAGTTGTTTTATTCAGGCAGGTGTTTAATGTGTTATCATGGGATGGCTTTTCTATATGGGATGTTTGCTATGGGGTGGGTATCATGGTTTTATGGTGGTTTAATGTTTGTAATTTAAATTGTTTTATGTGATGTTTTAATTGTTTTATTGTAATATGTTTTTAAAGAGTTTTTCTTTGTGACCTGCCTTGGGTCCCTTTCTAGGAAATTGGTGGCATAGACATAAAAATAAATATGGCACAGTTTGATAACAACCAGCTCCACTAAAGGATATCTTTCCCTCTGTGATGAGGTCATGTCTTTGGACCATATAAGATAAGGATTCAAAGCCCTGTTTTGGTTGTTCCATAACATATATTTCAGTTTAATCATTTTTTACCATTACCAACCTTGTCCCTCCAAGATTTCCAGAAAAGCAAAGACCAAGTTTTCCACAGTATCTGGGAGAGGGCATTGAATTTGGATCAAGTCTGAAAAAATGGCCTCATTTAAACCCAGGTGATGCCAACACATTTTGGAAATTTGCCACAGAATTTTGGCAACACAACAAAGGGTGCATGTGACAAAGGCCTATGCCAATGGTGAAATTAAGTTACCCACTCCATTTCTGTAAACTGGCTGTTGGAGAAATCCATTCTAATCTAAGGTTCCTGAGATAGTCTCCTAGCATAACAGAGTTTTACCCTTAGTGAAATAAACAGAAACATAATATGCTGTTATACAATAGATATAGTTAAAATACATTTTAGTTTATGATTTCAGCTTTACATAACTGCAGTTCATATACATATAAATATATATGCACACATGTGAAAAATAAACTCACTTAAACTGAGAAACTTTACAGTTCTTGTATTCATTCTGAAGTATGCTTGATTGAAATATATCATTTACCTATATGTAAAAACAGAACAGAGAAAAAACAAGTAAGAGAAAATACTTGACATTGTAATTCCATGCTTACATAAAAACCTAGTAATTATGTAGATCTTTCACTGTAAGGCTTTGGCCTGGTAAAAAGAAATATCCAAGTTTTTTCCCCTTATCAAAACTAATTAACCTATCTGTATGTGTCTTCAATTCACCTGTCAAATTATGGTGACACCATGAATTTTATAGCATTTTCTTAGACAAGGAATACTCAGATGTGGTTTTGCCAGTTCCTTCCTCTAAATATAAGCTACAACACTTGGTGTTCATTGGAGGTCTCTCGTCCAAGTACTTTCCAGGGCCATACTTAGCTCCAAGTTCAGACAGGATGTGATGCAGGACCATCACTCCTAAATTTAAGCCCCTCATGGACTCAGGCAAATTACAGGGCTGCTAATCATATAGTAGTCTAATTTTGCTCCCCCTGCTCCACAGATGTGCCAGAATGGCTTAAAATCTCATGCAAAGCACTAAATGAGTATTACAGTCATATCACCTAAGTGAAGAGCAACAATTTTCTACTCCTTTCTGATGTGGTGAAGTGTACCTAAGCAAGGAACCAGCCATGTTGAAACAATCACACATCAAGAGATACCCAATAACAAATGATCTTCTGAAAGTATGTTGAAACAGACCACAAAAACACACCCTTTCACTATTTAAAGAAAGTGAAACAAAAATAGTTGTGAAACCTGCCCCAGACCTTTCTGATACTGTAGTAATTTAAAGCTTTAGCAGAGCAATTAGACATATAGTTTAGGCATCCAAAGAAAAGGGGCAGGCAAAGTTACCAAGATAACATGAATACCACAAGAACAGAACTTCTAGTGCAAATGATTTTCAATGTCTCAACCTATGCAATGCTAGAAATTTGTGCACTGAAGAAAAATTTAATGGGGGGAGAGCAGATTTCTTATTTGAAAGGGCATGCCCTCATCCCCTTCCACATACCTGGATTCCTGAAGCTAGACATTGCATTGTGGCATAGTTGCAGTATAACTCAAGACACATTCTGCCAGTCTAATTGTCTTACCTAGGCACTACAATGTAGGTGGGACATGTACATGATACAGATTTACATCTGTAGGTAGAGTTACCAAGAGAATGAGAACATAGCAAATACAAGAGGTCCAGAATGAAGTTTCACTCTCTGCAATGTTAGAAATTTGTGGCTGGTGGAAAGTTTCATGGGGGGGGGGGGAATAATGCCTTCATTTTGCCTCCTCTAGTAACAACCCTGCCTCTTATCCAATGTGCCACAGCTCTGGTCATGATTGTCTTTCACCACATCTGCTGTTCAAACATTTTACACACACACAGAGGGAGAGATAGAGAAAAAAAGTTTTACAGAAAACATGGGCATTTGGGTGGCATGAGAATGTCATATTCTATACAAACATGTTTGTGCAATCATGGACCTAGATACTAGAGAACTTGGATAGATGTTAAATTAAATGAAAGCATGAGCAGCCGGCAAATGCCATTCAACATTAATTTGACAAACATTTATCATTTGATTCTTACCATTTGCTGAACATCAAAGGCAAGAGCTTTGAAGGCTGTTGATGATTTCTCTTGCAAATAAGGGCTGAAAGATGCTCCTGACAGTATCGTGAATGTTCCCTGGGCAGCATGACTGTTTGCACCTGGTAAAGGGGATATATGCTAGCATTTTGCTGTTTGTTTAAACTGGCTCTTTGCACTTTTACTTGCTTTGAAAATGAATCCATAAATGAAAATGGAGGGAATTATATATTTCATATCTTTTAGGGGTTTTTCCCCCCAGTCTCCTCATGACTTTGAAGCATATATCTGGTTTCAATACTGGAGACTTGAAGAAAGTAATAACAAATAATAATTATACATAACTAGTTCCATTTCCCCATTTCCCCACAGCAAAGCTGTACTTCATTATATAATTTTTCATAACATATTTTTGTACTTCAGGCCAGCAGCTTGTAACCACTAAGTAAGTAAGTAAGTATCACATTTTGTTTTGGTTTGATTTGTTTAAACAACAACAACAACAGCAACAACAACAACAACACCCAGTTACAATATCTACAATATGTAAATTTAGGAAACAGGTGAGTAAAAGTTAATTGTTACCATAGGGCTGGAATAGATGATCCCACAGGGGCAGAGCAGTGTTAGACTCAAAAGAAGGAGAAGTGAAGATTGAAAGAAGAAACACCAACAATCAGAGATATGCAGATGACATCATACTGCTAGCAGAAATCAACAAAGGAGATTAGCTTTAAAGTGCCTTATCTCCAATGGGATAAAGGCACATTTTATTATCCATGATGGGATAAAGGCACATTTAATTTTCAAAATGGGTGTTATCACATTCACCCATGCTGGGATGAACACAGCCCATATACAGCCCGGATGCTAGCCAGGTGTATATTGTGCCTTTTCAAAAATGAGATTTTCCCATTTTTGAAAAGGCACATGATAACCCCATTTGTCATCTGGGCTGGATATCAGTTTATGTTCACCCTAGCATGGGTGAATGCGATAACCCCCATTTTGAAAATTAAATTTGTCTTTATCCCATTGGGGATAAGGTGCTTTAAAGCCAATGTGCTAATCTCCTAAAACTTGGAAAATAACTAAAGAAAGACAAAGAAGAAAGTTCGAAGGCAGGCTTAATACTGAACATCAAGAAAACGAAAACAATGAACACAGAGGATTTACATAAATTCCATCAAGTAGACAATGAAATTGAAATAGTCTAAGATTTCCCATATCTTGGATCAATCATAAATCAGAATGGAGATTAAAGTCAAGAAATCAAAAGAAGACTAGGACTGGGAAGGGCAGCTATAAAGGAACTAGATCATAAAAAGTAAATGCATAGCAAATTTTATTATAATTTTTTTAAAATGATTTTAATTATGAGTCGCCTGGAATTCCTTTCTGGGAGAAAGGCAGCATAGAAATGAAACAAAAAAACAAACAAACACTGAGCACTAAAGTAAGGTTTGTTCAACCAAAGTATTTCCCATCACCATGTACAGAGGTAAGAGCTGGACAGAAACCTAACAGGAAGAAAATCAACTAATTTGAGATGTGATACTAGAGAGGAGAGCAAATGATACTGTGGCTAGCCAGGAAGACAAATGAATAGGTCCCTGAACAGAGAAAGCCTGAGCTCTCCATAGAAGCCAGGGTGTCCAGACTGAGGGTGTCTTACTGTGGTCACATCATGAGAAGGCAGGAATCATTAGAAATGACAATAATGCTTGGAAAGGTAGAGGATAGGAGAAAAAGAGGTAGGCAGCACACTAGAATGATAAAAGAATATATTAAGGAAGCTATGGCTAGGAGCCTGAAGGAGATCTTGTAGGTTTCTTTTCCATGGGATTACCATGAGTTGAAGTAGTCTGAAAGGCAGAGAAGAACAACAAAACTTCATAGCACAGGATTCCATAGATTGTTGTCATGAAAGTTAAAGTGAAATTATAGTGCTATGGTTGTGTAGTGTGAAAGGGCTCCTTATTTTCATTAATCAGCACTAATATGGCTGGGACCCCTGCTAAGGCCCTAACAGAGCTGGAGGGTGAGACAGTGCTGACAGCAGTGAGATAGTCCCTGACATCTTACTGAAGTGGCACAAGAGAATTTTATCATGGTCCTTGCACAATGTTATAAAAAGATTTTGTTCTGCAACTATCAAATACTGGCAATTTAATGTTGTATAATGTATGGTAAACAAAATAGAGGCTACTGCTTAAATTACATCATATCAGAGGCAGCTGGCCTGAGTCACATGAATTAATAGTTAGTAAAATTAACTGTTGCCTGAGGACTGGAATCATATTGCTGAGACAAAAACCAAGGGGGGAAAAAACAGCTAGGCAACAAATTTTATCACATATAAGAAACAATACTAAGATGTTGAATACTTCCAGGGTATTGTAAAGAACTAAGGATAAATGCCATTTCCTTGGGCATGCAACAGATACAGATTTCTGATGTGCAGTTCTGAGAAGCAACTGGTTTGATATGACATAAAGACATCTGACCTTTTCTATAAGAATTCTTATATTTCTTTGATATCTGTACAGAACAACTTATTTCAGTAATGTTGCCACTTCAGAATAATAATATTCTAAAACAATTTTGGTTCAGCTGCTGGTAATCTGAAAACACCATTCAGATACATTTTGTCTACTTCTGAAAAACAGTAAGAATTGACAATATTTTCAACAAACAAACAACTGCAAGAGATGGAGTAAGCAATTCGCCTGTGTTTTTTGTGCCATCTCTCAGTCATTTTAAGGCCAAAAGAGGTCTTTTATCAAACAGCAAATAACATGAAAGTTGATTTTGCTCACTTCCTGAAGGAGAAAAGCCACCCCTAGTCTTAAAGGAGATCCCAAACCATGGAGAAGGCCAGGTCCCACAGCAATGGAAACCTGCTGCACTTTGCAGAAGCTTACAACTAGGCAGTTTGGGATGAAACGGACCTGTAGAAAGAGTGGCTTGAAGCCACTCCTTCCAAATGCAGATTGGAACCATTGGCCATAGCCCCAATCTGCCTTGAGGCCATCCAAAAAAGGAGTAGCAAAGAACCACTCCTTTTTTGGATGCCAATAATAATAATGATTAATAATAATAATAATAATAATAATAATAATTTATACCCCGCCCCTTTGAGATCAATCGATGCAGCTTACACAATTAAATGGCATTACATCAATAAAACAGATTGCATCCCTCCCCCTCCCCCCTTAAAAAGATATTAAATCAGTTACAATTTAAAACCAATAATTTAAAAACTACGTCAATACAATACAATAACAATAGACAGCTTTGCACCCATGCTGTGGCCAGAAGCCAGCTTCATGAAGCTCTGGCAATGTGTGGTGTGTAAACGCCATGCTGCCCCAGCATTATGAAGCCACCCTAGTGTAAACAGACGGGTGGTTTCCAGATAGTTTGGGAGCATGTGACGTGTAAATGTCATGCTGCCAAGCTGCCTGCAAGGCAGCTTAACTTGCTGGTTTATTCCAGCCCTTAGTTAACTTTCATATTTTTCCCCCTATGCAACAGAAAGAATCCAGTGATTTCAGTGAATGCCCTATAATGCATAAAATTAATTCTCAAACTTGTAAAATTAAAGGAATTCATGCAAAGGCAAAGGAAAAAAGGTACTTTCATAGAAGCTTTAAAGTCACTCAATTCCATGTTGTCATTAACTTGGAAAGCATATGCTTTCCCATTTAAATTACAGTCCAAGGGTGAATGCTTGGGCTTATGTTTTATTTTTATATGTAATTATTCTTTTTTTCAAAGCAGCAGTACATCAGACATGACAAATAATTAAAGCAGTATGAACAGATGGCTTCAGATTTACCACAGAGCTCAAGTGGAAGAGCAAATTTTATCTGCTTACCTTGTTCAGTTGTCTTGCTTAAGTACCACAAAGGTATTAATAATCCAATGCAAACACACATCAACACTGTAAACAGAACAGCAAATAAAATTTCATAGTAAGTAAGAGGAATGTATTTCTTCTTTGATGATTTTTTCAGATTCATTTCAAGCTGGTAAATGGTAACTAATTAAGAATTGCTCCTAGATGCATAGAAGAATGTCAAGAACAACGATCAACTTGGACATATATTTATATACTGGAGACAAGTGGAAAACAATTATGACTTTAATCTTCATTACGCTTAGTCATTTCAGCCTTTCTTTTGGTGTCATCTGGTGCAATGATGCGTCTGAAAGAATATATTCATAGAAGAAAAACATAACTCCATTTTAAAAAGATAATATTGTTCAAGATAACATGTTGATAGGAAACACCCATGGTTGTAAATGTTATTTGTGAACTTTGCATCATGATTATTATTCCATTCATTTGTCACTAATGAAATTGAAATGATATTGCATGTGGCTAATCAGAATTTCTGAGGCTCCAGTTTCCTGGAAATACCAGAAATTGTATGTCAATTTATCTTTGCATTGATAGGAGTTCAAATCAAAGTTTTAAATTATTGCAAATAATTCTATAATTGTCCTATTTACATGTCAGATTCAGACCAAGAGTGTGTGTAGAAATAATGCACCACTTGAGGATCAGAAACCTTTTCTTTTTATATAAGCAAAACAAGATGCAAAAAACAAAACAAAAAAACAAAACAAAACAAAAAAAACCACAACCCCAAAACAAACAAACAGAAACACATCACCCCCTACAATTTTGGGGGTGTAGGTACTTCATAAAAACAGAACTGCATATATGGATTCTGATCAGACACATTTAAATCAGGATAAATGCCTGAAATCTCCCAAGATGATGCTGTTGTACTTTAGCCTCATCATGAGAAGGCATGATTCATTTAAAAGCACAATGATGCTAGGAAAGGTGTAAGGCAGTAGAAAGCAAAGAAGACCTCATATCAGCTAGATAGAATCAATTAAGAAGACCATAACCCTAAGCCTGCAGGACCTAATTCTCTTCCTCCATGGCAACAACCAAGCCCCCCCCCCGTGCCCATTTACTGTTTAGTCTCTGCAGCCCCTCTAGCAATTGAGACTGCTTTGACTGCCCTGATTCAGTGCTAGAGAATCCTGGGAACTGTAGCTTGTTGTGGCACCACAGAGCTCTCTGACAGAGAAGGCTAAATGTCTCACAAAACTACACTTGCCAGAATTTCCTAGCATTGAGCACGGGCCATGCAAAAGTGGTCTCAAACTAGATTATTTCTGCAGTGTGTTTTGGACCTTAGAGATTAAGCTGAATTGTGGCAACCTATCACAGTTCCTCTTTGTGGGAAGATTCCATTAAGAAAATGGGTCTCTACAGTAAGGTTAACCATATCACATGTAAGATATGTAGCAGGAGGCCAACTAATTTTATTTCAGGGAAGTTTATACATAGCTTTATTCAACTGATAAGCCTCTGATAAGTTGAGGATTCACTAGAACACAGCATTTAACTCACTAGTTTCCTTCTAACTGTAAACCAGTTCTAAACTGTGACCCTGCAATATAGTTAAAGAGTGATTATAATGCAAAAAGAGAGAGTTAGATTCAGCACTAACTGCCATAAAATCCCCCCCCCCCATAGAAGTGCTCTTTCATCTTAAGTGGTTTTGTTTTCACAAACTTGTCAATGTCATGATACTCTGGCTTCATACCAATTTTTTTTTTCCAAAGCAGTGTTCTACATCTCTGCATAAGTAATCTCTGAAGATTTCTGTTAGAGTGAAGTTCATGTCTGGTCAGCAACATCTGCAGTTCCTGTGAGATTTACAATCTCATTTAGGTATTTTAATGCTCCCCTTTTAATGATGACTGCAAAAGGGAAAGAAGGTTGCTGACACACAGGGAGTAGAAGTGTTGTGAGGTGGATTTTTTTTTATTAAAAATATTCCATTAATTCCAAATCTATAAGAAAAGAAGCCAATGCCTGACATTTTGTTAATCCATCTGTGGGAAAATGATCTGGTTACATGTATAGGATTGCCCTCCATTAGCAAGATGAAGTCAGACTCAGCTTTCCTCTGGCAGGTGTGTTAAATGATTTGATCCATTTTGCAATGCTAGCTGCTGTGAAGGGGATGGGGGAGAATAAACTGCATCGACAGATCTGTGATGAAAACCTGGGAAAGGACAATTTGCTTATTTTTTTGCTGACACTTAGATAATAGCCAGATATAGAAAGTACTTGGAAACTTTCATACATGAAAGAAATGTAACAATTTTGAAATACAGGCATATTTGGCATTTGACACAAATCCAGCTTGGCATAATAGCTTGTTAAAATGTCACATTAGAAAAGAATATTAACAAAGGTCTAATACTGCAACAATGTGGCATTTGCACCACATTTTTAAAAATAATTCTTACATGTCTGGTTCCCTGTGTAACTTGTAGGCAATCATGTTCATTTATTAATAATAAAAATATCAATTTCATGCATATGAATTTGACTCTTGTCATGATTAAAAAAATTATAGCATTTCTTTAGAATGCTTGGTGGCATTAACTTTATATGATATGTTAACATATCACCTGAACCTTACAGTAACCAGTAGATGGGCCAAAACAGACAGCCATACAAGGATGGCTTAATGCTGTCCCTTTGAGTGCTGGATTGGGGCTGCAGCAACCGCATGCCATGGCCTCAATCTGGCATTTTTCTGGCCCAAAAAGAATACCTTTTTGGGGTGGAAAAGGGGTACCCTTGCTTCCGCCACCCTGGCTTTTTGGCAGCACAGGTGTGTAAATACTGTGCTGCCACGACGCCATGAAGCTGCTGCACATGTGGTCAGCCATGTAGCTTTCCGGCAGCATGGGGGTGGCATCAGAGTGTGCAGCATCCAAATGTCAGACTCAGACACCGCCCCCCCCAACCCAGTGTTTACTGTTTTCCCCCTATATCATGGCACTCCCTAAATGCCTTGCCCTGGCAAAAATCTGTCTTCAGCAACTACACTGTCATACACTGTGGAACAGGATGAGATGAATTAAGGCACATGGAAATCTACTATGTGTTGTTTGTTTTACTAGAACTTTGAGATATAATAAGCGAAGCCTGATGCAAAATACCAACCCTTAGAATGTAAGAATAACAAGAATAGGATTTTGATCCATTATCCATAATAAAAATACCAGAATCTAATTCTGTGGATCCATAAGACCAACCTAACTTTGATCAGGAAACCTGTCCGGAAAAGAGCCCACATCGAGTGTGTATACCCTAGCCTGAAGACCAGGGACAGTGTGGGGACACTGTTGGTTTACCGGCCACCCCGTTGCTTAACAGACACCCTGACCGAGCTGACTCAGATGGTCTCTGAGTTACTGTTGGAGTTCCCCAGACTTTTGGTTCTGGGCGACTTCAACATCCCTCTAGAGACCAGCCTTTCCGATTTATCTGGAGCAGCTCGGGAGTTCATGGAATCCATGACAAGCATGAACCTATTCCAATTGGTCAACCGGCCTATCCATTGTGTGGGTCACACACTCGATGGGATTTTTAGTACGGAAATGGCGCCGCCCGAATTAACGGGCCGGCGCTGTTGCCGCGTGAAGGAAGGCCTCTCCCCTTCCCGCGCGCCAGGCTTGGGCGCCCCAGCGGCCGGTGCGAGCGCGGGCTCGATGCTGATTGGCCACTGGGAGGAGCAGGAAAGGAACCTGTCTGATTGGCCACAGCAGGGTATGGCGTGCCCTCCTATTGGTGGAGAGCTCGGAGAGGGTGGTGCCTCCATCGTTCTTGAGCCCTCATTGGCTGTTGGGCCTATTTAAGGCCGTGTAAGGTGAGCGTCGGCACCATTGCCAGTTCTGCTCTGGGGGCCAGCAGATCAGAGGCTTCACTGCCTATTTTGCCGCACGGTAGGGGGCGGGGCTTTGGGTCTGACAGCCTTCCTCACTGCCTAATAGGTGGGGCATTTTGTTGGTGAGGGCATCTTTACCACCTCCCCACTTCTTGGTAACAATCACCCGCTCCTTCAGGTTTGTTGCTAAGGGACTGGCAGACAGGGTTCATGTTTTTTGAGAAGGCCTTTTGTTTTGTTTTGTCCTCCTTTTTAGTCTTAATAATTAATAATTGTTGTGCCTGCGGCCTTGGCCCCTGCTGATCACACATACAGTGTTCGGAATTTTGGCTTCAACTGTTTTTTTTCAACTGCACGGTGCTCCCGGCGGTGTTTGGAATTTTGGCTTCAACTGTTTTTTCAACTGCATGGTGCTCCTGGTGGTGTTTGGAATTTTGGCTTCAACTGTTTTTTCAACTGCACGGTGCTCCTGGTGGTGTTCGGAATTTTGCCTTCAAACTGTTTTTTGTTTTGTTTTGGTTTGTTTTTGGTTTTAACTGCACAGTGCTCCCAGCTTCAACCCTGCTGGGCACGTGCAAACAATCGTCTTGATGACTTTGTGACTGCAAACTGTTCTTCGGCACTGTGCTCGCGGCTTCGGCCCTGCTGGGCACGTGCTCTCTACTTGGTTGGTGATTATTGCACTGCTGACTTTACACGGTGCACGCGGTTTTGGCCAGCTAGGCACGTGAGTTGTAACCAGTGCTTGTGACTTGACAACGGTGAACTGTAATTTACACGGTGCTTGCGGCTTCGGCCCTGCTGGGCATGTGTTTCCCTTCACCTATAAGCAGCTTTGCAATACTTTTTTCTTGCTGACTACAGTCCCAATCTTAGTGTTGTCAGACCAACCAATTTCTACATGTCACCAAAATCAAGGAAGTCAAGTGGTGCTGCACAAGTTACCAGTTCTTTGTGAAAACAAATTGTAGGTCCTGGGAAGAGCTAGCCCCAGGGACTAGGAGGTGCCCAGCACGTACGTATGCCTGTAGACAGGGGAGTTCGACAGTTGTGGTGGATCCTGCGACAATAGTAATGGTCCAGGCCCATCCTCCCCCATTGCAGGCATCTTTGATCATTAGCCAAGAGATGGCTGCAAAACTGATGTGGTCCTTCTCAGAAATCATTGCTAAGGCCATGGCAGCCTCCCAAGTATCGACATCTGCTGGTGTTGCATGTCTGGATCTGGATCCCGGGAAGGCGACAGGGAACAACAGTTGGCGGATGATGTCCTCAGCTTGGGACCCAGCTCTTCGGCTTGGACCTCCGTTGATCGGGTGGATGTCTCCAGCTCAAGTTCTTCATCCAGCTCTAGCTCTACATCTTTGAGTTCGGAGGACGACGAGCTTATTGCGGGAACCTCTGTGGCCGGTGGCAAAAGGAAGAAATGCAAGGGAAAAAAGAGTAAATGGAACAGGACTGCATCTGTGTCTCGTTTGGGACATGTTGGGGAGGGGTTTTTTCACAGGTTGTGCCTACAGGTAGAGAAGGGTTCTGGGTGGACCATACTTTGGTCCCTGGGTTTCCCTGCTGTGCTATCCGGTGCAGGTCCTGGCATCCTGGCCTGCAAGGTGTATGGGCCTTGGGCCTTGGGCATCCCTCCCTTAGCTCCTGGTGAGCGTCCTCTTGGGTCTCACCTTTAAAAAAAAAAATGTGAAAAAATGGAATTTTAACAGGTTGTTTCGTTGACATTTTCACACTATTGCAACCAAAAGGGCATGATGCCCTTGCTGTTACATCCACCAAATGGGCAAAACAAACAAACAAACAAACAAACAAAACACCCTAAGGTTCCCTCAGCAGAGCATACATTCTCCGTAGGGCTGTTATCTCAATGGCATTCCTCAAGAGAGCTTGACACTTAGATTGCCACATGCTTCATGTTCTTAGAGTCAGAGATGTACCTGGTGAGGCAGCTGCTATCACCTATGATGCAGCCTTTTGTCAGCAGGCTTCTCAGAGCTCTAGAGAGCACTGGGATCTTATTCACAATGAAATTTGGTTGCTTGAGGTGGTCCCTCTGACCAGGTCCAAAGGGGCCACCAGACCGGATGGTAAGAGGGACATAAATTGGTCTGCTGGGAATATAATGCAGGAAGGTGCTCCAGGTCTCACTGCAGATATGACCACATCTTTGAACTTTGTCGGGGGCCCCATAGTAAGGCAGCTTGCCCAAAATCAGGCCACCATCCCTTTCAGCATGGGGCCCTGCCCAAGGTGACTTGTTCCCCTCCTCCTTCAGAGTATAAGAATCTTAAATCAGCTTGAGATATGCTGGAGGTTCTTATGAAAAAGATTCAAAAAGAAATAGATGCCGGCTGCATTGAAAGGCCTTTTGATTCTCCGCCTTTCCAAACATTCAGGTGTCTCCCTTAAGAGTTGTCCCC
Source organism: Urosaurus nigricauda (assembly GCA_034509955.1). Lineage (NCBI taxonomy): Eukaryota > Metazoa > Chordata > Lepidosauria > Squamata > Phrynosomatidae > Urosaurus > Urosaurus nigricauda. The sequence continues at coordinate 63,414,647 of JAOEGL010000003.1, forward strand.
AAGAAGGCTCTGGGGGAATTCCGACTTAGCTATGCTTCGTTCGACCATGTGGTCCAGCTAGTGCAGGCATGTGGCCGCGGAGCCCAAATGGCCAAATGTGACATTCAGTCTGCTTTCTGCCTTTTGCCTGTTCACTCTGATGATTTCCACCTGTAAGGGCTTAAGGTACAAGGCCGATGGTATTTCGATAAGGCTATACCGATGGGCTGTTCAATTAGCTGCGCAGCCTTTGAGGCCTTCAGTACTTTCCTGGAGTGGGAGGTAAAGCGCAGGGCTTGCTCCCCGCTTGTGACTCATTAACTGGATGATTTCCTTTTCACCGGACGGTCCGGCTCAGACCATTGCCAGATGCTCCTAATTACCTTTTCTGCTTTGGCATCTGAGATAGAGGTCCCTTCAGCAGCTGATAACACTTAAGGGGCCAGCTATGTCCCTCACATTTTTGGGTGTCCAATTGGACTTGGTTGAAGGAGTTTCTCGTCTCCCTCCTGACAAATTGACTGCTCTTAAAAAAAAAAAAAATTAAAAATTATTTCAGAATTTCTTGCATCCCAAAAAGTTACTATGAGACAGGTGCAATCCCTCCTGGGTCACCTGAACTTTGCGTGCTGTGTGGTTTCTCCTGGTCGCCCCTTTTGTGCCAGGCTGGCCAGAGCTACTGCAGGTATTTCCAGGCCTCATTACCATGTGAGCATTACCAAGGGTATTAGAGAGGATCTGAAGATTGTGATTTGGGCTGTTTTTTTTCGAGGACACTGGTGTGCTCAAAAATGGCCAAAGGGTTGGGCTTAAGAGGAGGTTGTTAATAATTTATTTATTTATTTATTTATTTTGGAATTATTTCCCATTGTGACGGCTGTCATTATTTGGAAACATGAGTTCTCCACCAAACGTGTTCTGTTCTGCTGCGATAATCAAGCCATAGTTGCTGTTGTTAATAGCCGGTCTTTCAAATCAGAAAGAGTCGTGCTGGTGCTGTGGCTCATACTCACTTGTTTAATTTTAACATTTCTATCACAGCTTGGTTTTGTTCTTGGTTTGCAAAATAATTTAGCTGATGCTCTTTCTCGATTCCAGGAAGACAGGTTTCAATGGCTGGCTCCAAAGGCAGACCCCCTTCCCATGCCATTTCCAGAGTTCCTCAGGAAGATTGGACTTCCAATGTGACCCAGGGCATTTTGTCTTCGGTGGCCCCCTCCACTCTCAGGGCCTATAATAAGGTTTTTTCTAAATTGTCCTCCTTGTGGGGTGCCCTAGGCATTCCGGCACTTTGACCTATGGATTCGACAACTGTTTTATGCTTCATGGCGTGGTTAAAGTATAGTGGGGTTTCCCCGCGCTCTATTTCTGTTCACCTTGCAGGTATTTTGTTCTTTGCAAAAGCCTCCAGCCTGGTTGATCCATGTGCTTGTTTCCAAGTGCGTTGCACTCTGGAGGGTTGGAGATGCATGCATATGGTCAAAAACGATGCCAGGCACCCTATCTGTTTTTACACTGCTTCAGGATATTGTTTCCCAGCTTCCCGCCATTTGGGGCCCTGAGGGTAGGGGAGCTGGTCCTGTCTTCGAAGACCTATTGCTCAAAAAGATACTTGTGCATCACTGATGTTTTGTTCAATGCTGATGCTGTATGTTTGACAGTTCTCAGGTCAAAATGTGATAAACTGGGCTGAGCCTCATCGATCATATTGGGGCACCTAAAAGACTCGCACCTCTGTCCTGTTCGGGTTCTAAAAAGGTTTATTAGGCACCAGCCTGCATGTCAAGGATCCCTATTTTGTCATGCTGATGGCTCACCTATCACACGCTTTCAATTTGTTGCTGTGTTAAAGCTGGCCCTTCAGGCGATGGGTCCTCTTTTGGTTGAATTTGGGGGCCATTCATTCCGCATTGGAGCGGCCACATCTACAGCCTGTGCTGGACTCTCTACTGATGTCATCAAGTACATTGGTTGATGGAAGTCTAGGGTGTTTGCGGGCTATGTGCACCCTTATTTGGACTCTTGCTCAAGCGGATGCTATTAATATTATTTGTGGAGGGTTCTTTTTCGGTTCTTAGGGTTGGCGGCAGGCGCTCTTTCAGACCTGCCTGTGTGGCGGCAGCATAGGCCTGGATCTGGGGTAGGGGTTTCCAGGGCCCGCTGGCACTGGATCGGGAGTCCTCATGACCCGGGTAAGGAGCGGTTCGCTGTGGCCATTGCGGGGGCCACAGTCGATTAATACCCGGTGACTAGGATGTCTCGCAATTCGATGTGAAGCAGCGCAGTTGCCTAACTGCGCAACAGGGCGGAGCTTGGCACCTACGTCATCCCGATGTTTGCCCCTGCTACCAAGGGTACATCAACCAACCAGGGTGTTGCTGATGGCCAGATCCAGACCTTATGCTTTGGGCCAACCCTATGGTTTTGTGTTGTTCTGCATGTGTGGAACAGTTAATAAAGTTGTGGCCTTTTTTCCTCCAACCAGGTTTCTGTATTTATTGGGGGGGGGGGGCCCTGACCTGCGCGGCAATAGGAGTTACCATGGGGGGAGGTAATCAAAACCTCTGCATTGTCATGGACGGATCATTTCCTGATCAAGACGGATCTTAAAGCTGCACCTCGCCCCTTCGGGGGTGGTGGACCCATTTGAATGGTCTGCTTTCAAAGGCTAATGGAACCAATTGGTTTCCAGAAGGCCCTAGAGGGTTTAATGGTTGGTAATGCCGGCGATTCTGTTGAAGCCTTGGTGAATACTTGGAACACCGATCTTCCCAAGGCTGTCGACTCAATCGCCTCTAAGCATGCTCTCCAACCCACTCCTAACCATAAACCCTGGTTCACAGAGGAACTCAGGGAGATGAAGCGGGCTGGACAATGACTAGAGCACAGATGGTGGAAGACTCGTCTCTTATCCGACAGAACTCACCATAGGCAGCACCTTCACACCTATCAGGAGGCTTTGCGTGCAGCGTGGAGATCCTTCTGTTCTGCACGCATTGCGTCTGCAGAGCCCCACTCAGCAGAGTTGTTCAAGGTGATGGGGGAGCTGACGCAGGTTCCCCCTGCACCAAATCCCCTACTTGACTCCACAACGGCCTGCTGTGACACATTCAAAACTCACATTGCAGATAAAATCTCTCGGATAAGGGCCAACTTAGACGCCAATGTTTCAGCAGCATCTGTAAACAAGGCACCTAGCAACTCTGTTGTTGTCACTTTACTGGATGAGTTTCAATCTGTAAGTACTGATGACATGGACAAGCTCCTTGGAAGTGTGAGGAAGATGACCTGCTCTCTTGATCCATGTCCATCATGGCTGGTTGTCCAGGGAGGGGACACAGTGAAGACATTCCTTCAGGATGTAGTCAATGTGTCCCTCAGGGAAGGTATCATTCCATCCTGTCTGAAGGAGGTGGCTGTAAAGCCTCCTTTGAAGAAACCTTCCCTTGATCCCCTGGACAGAAGCAACTATAGACCAGTTTCCTTGCTGCCATTTCTAAGCAAGGTGATTGACAGAGCAGTTGCCTCCCAACTCCAAGCCATCTTGGATGAAACTGATTTTCTTGATCCATTTCAAACTGGCTTCCGGGCAGGAAATGGAGTCAAGACTGCCATGGTTGCTCTGACAGATGATCTCAGCTTGAGCATCGACAGGGGTAGTGTGACTCTGCCGGTGCTCTTGGATCTCTCAGCGGCCTTTGACACTATAGATCATGCTATCCTTTTGGACCGGCTGAGAGAGATGGGTATCAGAGGCACTGCTTTGCAGTGGTTCTGTTCCTTCCTATCTGGCAGGTCCCAAAGGGTGAGGCTCAGGGACAATTGCCATTCTGTCCCTGATGCTATTTAACATTTCTATGAAGCCGCTTGGTGAGATCATTCGGAGGCATGGAGCTCAGTGCCATCAGTATGATGATGACACTCAGATATACTCCTCCATGACCAGATCATCTGCTCACTGCTCAGATGGCATCTCTTCCCCCAATGACTGCCTTTCAGCGGTAAGGGATTGGATGAGGGAAAACAGATTGAGGCTAAATCCAGGCAAAACGGAGGTACTGACAGTCACTGGTCCGAAACAAGGTTTGGGAATACAATTCCCGGTCCTAGATGGAGTCACACTCTCCTCGAGGGACTCTGTTCGCAGTCTGGGGGTACTTCTATACTCATCACTTCACATGACTTGTCAGGTGAATGCGACGGTCAGGAGTGCCTGTTATCAGCTTTGGCTGATACGCCAGCTGTGCTCTTTCCTGGAGATGAGGGACCTGGAAACTGTGGTACACGCTCTGGTCACCTCACGTTTAGATTACTGCAATGCACTGTACATGGGGCTGCCCTTGTGCTTAACCCGGAAACTTCAACTAGTTCAAAATATGGCAGCCAGACTTGTCACTGGGGCATCAAGGAGAGAGCACATAACACCTGTGCTTAAATCTCTCCGCTGGCTGCCAATTAGTATCCGGGCACAGTACAAGGTGCAAGTTTTGACCTTTAAAGGCCTACATGGCTCAGGTCCATCCTATCTTAGGGACCGCCTCTCCCCATACAAGCCGCCTTGTACACTTCGGTCCTCTGGGAAGAACCTGCTACAACCTAAGAAAACTAGGATGACGCAGACCTCCCAGTGGGCCTTTTCCACTGTGGAATAGCCTGCTGGATGAGTTGCGCCTTATCACAACCTTGGACAGCTTTAAGAGAGCCAGCAAGACACATCTTTTTCGGCAGGCCTTCCCAGACAATGATTAAACTCTATGTCTTATTGTCCATCCAGCCTCACCCACTGAGATATTTTCGAGGCCACCCATTCATTTTTAATTAGAACCATTTTAATGTTTATGGTTTTATTCCAATGTTTTTAATCTTATCTTAGTTTAATTTAATCTTAAGGGGTCCATGATCCATGAAGAACTTTGAAAACAATTTCATATAGTAAATTGGTCCTAATGGGATTGCTGAGAACTTAACAGTTCCTAAGAATTGATCAATATAGTAGCTAAAATCTCCCATATGTCATAATATGAGATTGTAATCTTAAAAATTCAGAAAGGGAAATGAAAATTCAGTAAAGACCACAAACATGTTATCTTTCTACAGTATACAGAAAAACAATAAACAAGGAAACCCAAAATGGTTATCATTGGTTTGGCAGATACCAAAGCTCATGGCTGTACATATAGGCATTGGAAGTGGATATTCACATTACTGGAATTCATACCAGAAAGAATGGGATTGTGTGGTATATATGATAATGTTGAGTATCCCTTATCCAGAATTCTGAACTACTTCAAAATCCAACACATTTAAAAATATGTAGCAATACTGTATTTGTGAAGCTAAAGAGAGACACTGCTGAAGAGATACATGATCATCTATGAAATGGCAGGAGTCATGGATTCATGCCAAGCACCTTGGATTCCCACCATTTGACAGATCCTCAGTCTCTCTCCAGCCTCATTATGTCTCATTATGTATACACAAATACAGGTATTCCAAAATCTGAAGAAATTTGAAATACAGAACACTTCTGGTCCCAAGCATTTTAGAAAAGTGATACTCAACCTGTACTGTTTTGTTCTTATGTTTATGATTCTATTACCTGTACCACAGAAGGTAATTTCCACTAACAGACTGAATACAGTCATTTATACTTGTCCAAAAGAAATGGGAGCAACTGTTGACAATTATAATAATTATGATAACAAAATGGTATTGTACATGATCCTGTATTGATATTTTTAACATTTATGAAATTGATGGCCAAAAGGCAATGAAATATCTTGGATTTCATTTTTTAAAAAATAAGGAGTATATTTACCATAACTACAGGTCAGGCTGTAGAATATATAATTTATGTTCTTGAGTAGAGTGTATTTGGAAACAGTGTTAAGAGTTCAAATTTTCTTTAGAATTTACATTAAAATGACTATTCTTTTAACATGGAAAGTGCACTATGCCTCAGCAATTTGTACATTTTCAAATAAATCATGCACACATTTTAAAAATATGATTGGCTAAAAAGTGTACACTAAAAAGCAATAACACACTCACATTAATGTGTTTTTGTCAATAAAAAGAATATAAACGGAAATAAGTACTTTGGGAAAAGTGGAGAAACTAATGCATTATGGAAAATTTGTACAGAAAATATGTACATATTTCCATATGGAATGAAAAAACAAAGTTTAGCAATCTAATATGAAGACACAATAGGACAGGAATGCAGGTGAAACTGAAAAAATACAATATTATTGAGACAGAGATTTTTTTCCACATCCTACATCTAGTTTAGACAGCTTAGTAAATGGCCAGAAAATTCCAGAGCACAGAAAACTTCCAGAATAACTTCCAATATTAAAATATTTTATTTTTAAAATTTAATAATAAAAGATATAAAGTACTGAATGATGATAAGACTCAAGTACGCAATGTGTTTAAAAGTTAGAAGACACAACGGGTTGTACAAATAAACATGGAGATGATCCAAAGTCCTCTCTGCCAAAGGTAAGGACTTTGTGGCATAGGGAGGACAAATGAGGTTTTTATCTCCACTGATAAGGCTAATAGCAGAAGAGACAGGCACAACAGGAAGGACAAACTGCAGTGTTAGTAGTGTGGTGCCATTTTTTTTTTAAAAAATATTAAATATAATCATAATCAATGGGAAGAACAATGAGTTAATAACAACTTTGTGATGGGCAAAGTTCTACTTCTGCAATCAAAAGGAGGTAGTCTGGGGGCAAGCCTATTTTAACATGTGCTATCTTACCATCAACAGCTGAAACAGCAACAAAGGTCAGGCTTTGCCTTTTACATACTGAAGAACAGGGGCTAATCATGCATTGGGACACTTATCTACAGAAATGTAGCTACAATGTCTTCCAATGTGACCCTCCAAAATAATAATAATAATAATAATAATAATAATAATAATAATAATTATTATTATTGCGCTGTAGGTTTACACAGTGCTGTACATATAAATTTATAATTAGACGGTTCTCTGCCCTCAGGCTTACTTTGAGGTCCCATAGGCCCCCTCTGCAAACAGTCATTTCTGAGGCACTGGGGACAGGGTAGTAAGTAATGACATTAGTAAATAGTAAGTAATGACATTTCATCCCTCTGCCTGTAGTGGGGTACACTGAGACAAACAGCTGCACAGATCCTTGTGGGATCCTGCCAGGACCTTATTACAGCTGCCTGTCTTACTGCTTTAGCACACTTGGGGGCAAACAGGATTGAAACGAGAATTAAATGAGAGTTAAACAGGAAATGCCCTATGTTTATCATAGGGAATTTCCTGTTTAACTCTCGTTTAATTCTCGTTTCAATCCTGTTTTCCCCCTAGTGTGAAAAAACAGCTAGTGTGCCCCTTAAGTGGAAGAGAGTGGGACATATTACTCAATGTCCAGCTTTCGAGTTCCTCAGAAATGTCTGTGTTGGGAAGTGAGAGCTGCAAAGCTTCAAAGATAGGATGTAGGGGTTCATTTGGTCATTGTAATCATGCAACAAATTACAATAATTACAATGTTGTTGAGGCAGGCTTACAACATTGTAAAAAAATGAATAAGATGCCAACCAAGGTGTTTGTTTGTTTGCTTGGTTGATTGGTTCTTGTTTTTATCAAAGACTCTTCCTGGAAACCTGGGAATTTAGATAAACAAAATAGTTTATGTTTTGGAATACAATCCTGCTCTACTTTCATTATATACAGAAGTTGATGTAAATAACCCAAGGTAAGAATGTTAGCTTTTGGAACCTCACATTCAGACACCTATGGACAGAAAATAGGTATTTAAATGTTTTGCAGATCATATTACAATCAGTAATGGATATATTCTGAACACTTCTGGGATATATTAGGGTTTTTACTGTACAAAAAAAAAAAAAGATACCTGGGTTGTTGTTGTTGTTGTTGTTGTTACTTTTACTATTATTATCCTGCTCTCCCCACAAAATTGGGACACAAAGCAGCTTACACATTTTAAAAAAACCCCAATATGATTAAAAACATTTTAAAATGGCCATATCTGTTAGAAGCCAAATCTATGCCAGAAAGCAAAGGGATCTTGTAGCACCTTTGAGACTAACTGCAAGAAAGAAACTGGTAGCATGAGCTTTTGTAGATTTGAGTCTACTTACTCAGATTCATCTATCTATCTATCTATCTATCTATCAATCATCTATCTATCTATCTATCATCTATCTATCAGTTTTTTTGTGAATTTTTCAGGCTATGTGGCCATGTTCTAGAAAAATTTGACTTTCCATCTATCTAGAAACAAGTACTATCTCTATCTATCTATCTATCTATCTAGGAACAAGTACTACCCCAACTCAACAACTCCAGCCACAATATTTCCCCACTGTCATTCTCAGTGATCATCCTTCCTTCAAAGTGAGAACCCATTTAGGCATTCACAGTAAAGCATGGGAGGAGAGACCATGCTTCAACCTGCAACCTCTGGCGACCATCATAGTTCTTCATAAGCAAAGTGCCTGTGTGAAGAGGAGACCTTCTTCTTCTATGCGAATAAGCTCACCAAACAGTCATGAACTTTTAGTTTTCATTGTTCTGGATCACATGGAGATGTGATTCTCCTCTTCCACTGCTGACTTTCTTGTGAAGAGGGTGATGACAGAGTGCGTTGGACTTGTACAATCTTCTTCCTCCCACACTCATTATGAATATCTGAATAAGGTTTAAGTTGGATCATTAATGACAAGGTAAATTCTGTTCTTAATAGAAAAAATGCAGCTAAAATTTGTCATTCCTTAGTAACAATGCTGTATCAGGCCTTAAAACTTCCAGATACACAGTCTCCCCTCCCAACACCTCCCCCCCCCCAAAAAAAAATGTCCTTTCACAAAATGTTACAAGAATGAAAATAATGAAAGCATCAACCATGACAAAGGCAAATTACAGTGTATGTGGAATTGTCAAGATAGATAAAAATTGCTATTAGTTGATGCCTCTTTGGGGAGAACATTTTTAATAAAAGGTGTTCCATAACAATTATATTAAAATAGTCTTGTCATTGATCTTTTCCCACCTACCTTCAAACTGTTGGGGGTTATAAAGAGCAAATAAACTCTGTTTATCACAGGGTTAGAGCAGGCTCATTGGTAAGCATTAGTCTTTCAGGTATTGGGCCCCCAACATATTGAAGATTTTTATACCTGGCTGCATCACTGCTAAAACATCCCCCAAAGTCCCTAAAAGGTGGAGGAAGAAGCAGTGTCTGAATGTCAGTCATGCTTCCTGAATCTTCATGGAAACGTGGCTCCCTCCTTTGCACCTCTGAATCATTCCTAGGGAGCGGAATTCCTCTGAATGCAAAGTTTGCATTCATAGGAAATCTGCTCCCCATGAGATGATTCAGGGATGCTAGAGAGCGCCACATTTACATGATGATTCAGGAAGCATGCCTGGATTTCAGACACAGATGCTTCCTTCCCCTTCTAGGGACATTTGGGAGACGTTTTAACAGTGATGCAGCCAGGTATAAAACTCATTTAGGACTTTGTAGTGTACCACTATAGACTTAGAACTGTGTTTGAAAATGAGCAAGCAAGCCAGGACAAATGAAAAAAAAAAAGATTCATGATTAGATGAACCCTTTCCCATGAGAACATCTGTCTTTTTCAACAGACTTCTATTTCTCACCTTCATCCATTACTATACTGAATGCACTGATTTCAGACACTAGTTCAATATTTCCACAGCTTGCCTAAGAAAGAGAAGAGAAATCAGATGTTCATAATTATACTAATTATTTCACTCAGAAGTTTCATTTAAGTTTTTAAAAGCCTGGGAGACAGTGTAGAACCCTATTAGACTTTGCCCCAGAAAAGCTATGGGGAGGAGTACAAGAAAGTTTCTGAAAAATGCCAGCCAGGTAGGGATAGAAACCCAACATTCAACCAAGACAGCCTATCCAGAAGTGTGTGCGTGCATGTGTGATTATTAATATTTGAATTGTATGATTTTAAAAAGTGCATTATATTTGTTAGGAGAGAAGAGGATGCTGATTTTTGCAACACACAGGTGAAAAACCTCCATGGAATCACTATAAGGCAATTTGAAGACATATGCTTGTTTATGTGCCTTCAAATCACTTGTCGACTTATGGACTTGTACTCCATTCACTAATTTAATTTCATCCAAGGCTTGTGAGGTCCCTTCCCAGTCTTGCATTATGTTTGCATGTGCCTTCAAGCTGCCTGTTCTGTTATGGTGAACCCATGCATTTCATAAGGTTTTCTTATGCAAACAATACTAATAGGTGGTTTTGCCAGTGCTTTCCTCTGAACCATAGCCTACAGCACATTGGTGATATTCTATCCAGGTACTAGCCAGGGCAAACCATGCTTAGCTTCCAAGATCAGATCAGATCTGGTATCTTCTGGTTATTTAGTCCTCATTGAAGGCACATGCACAAACATAAATGCATGTGATGTAAGTTAACATTATCACCAAAGCTAGAAGTGAAAGGTGGAGGTGCTTTATTTTGACATAGTCAACAAGAAGTGGGGGATATCCCTACATCAAACTGTAATATGATGTTCTTTCTTTGGTCATGTGTCTGCAATATGCAGACATCTTCATTCTGTTATTTTTAAGATTGATGAGAACATAGAGAACTTCATAGGCCATCTCTTGATAATTGTGGGAATAAGCTTACAAAAGAAATTTCTAAACCTTCAAGCTCAAACTCATTTACTTTCTTTTTCCTGTAAGATCTGCAGTCAACAGGGGAAATGAATGCTGAATGAGAGATAATTTATGCTCTTTTAAGCATCTCATGAGAAAAGACATTCAGGTTAGACCTCTGTGGTAATCCAATTAACTTCTTGCTCCTAATTAGCACTTCACAGTGGACGCTTGACAAGATGATTGAGAAATGAAACTATGAAAGGACTAATATGGTGGGCTCTTTGATTTCATTCTGTCAGATTATGTGGAAAAACACAGACACTTGGAAAACAGAGGCCTTTTATCATATATTTGACAAAGTTTTATGAAGCATTTTGTTAGGCCAACTCATTCCAGAAAACTGGTCTTTAAATATTTAAATCAATAAAATTTAACAGGCTTTTTTTTTTCAAGCTACATGGACGTATTCTTGCAGAGTTTATTCCTGAAATTTTGCCATCAGCTGTGACTGGGATCTTCAGAGAATTGCTGGCAAGGAAGTAAATAAGGTATATATACTGTGTGACTCTTGGTTGAAAGGAAGTGATTTCCATGTTAATCTGTGTTTTGGTCTGTTGTAGAATGGCAAGGCCTCAGGGTATCAATTCAATTCTTGATCCATTGTCTGCTGGGAAAACCCTTGACCCTGGGTGGTACACATTTGCACTTGCTGGGTCTTGATTTTGGTGCTTTTTGGGACTTTTAGTCAAACTTTGGCCCTAAACAGATGGGTGCTATAGGGCGCTCTCGTCATGTGCTAGGGTTGCCTTGGGGCGGAGCTTACATACACCCCACAACCCTAGCACATGACGAGAGTGTCAAAATGGCGACACCCTTTCTACATGGGCACCACCATCATTACATAAGCACTGTGCGGCATCCACACGCTGCCGCACGGCGCTTACATAATGAGTGCACCAGTGTTGCACTTATTACGTCTTTGCCACACTCTACCACAGCTTTAAAAGAACCTGCATTTTGTGGGTTCTTTTTCCGCCGGCAGGAAGCCGCACAGTTTGGCCGCTGCGGCTTCCCGCCAGCAGAAAAACAGGCACGAGGGGGGCACCCTTTTGTGGCAGTATGTACTGCCCCTTTGTTTACTTTAAGGATTTCTTCTTTCCTTTTGCAGTTGTCTAAGTGTTTGCGGATTTCAATGGCTTCCCTGTGCATTCTGACCTGATAGTTGTTGACATGATCCAGAAGTTTAGAGTTTTCAAATAGTATTTTATGCCTAGGATGATTTATAACTTCTTTTTCTATTGCTGATTTTTCTGGCTGACCCATTCTTTAGGGTTTCTCATTTGAACAGTGTTTGGTGGTCACTATGTAGACTTGTCTGCATCTGCACAATATGCAGTAAACTCCTGCAGCCACAAGAGGGTCTCTTCTATCCTTATAAACCATCCTGGGCATAAAATTCTATTTGAAAACACCATGCAAACAACTATCAGGTCAGAATGCACAGGGAAGTCATTGAAATCCACAAACACTTGGACAACTTCAGCAGGAAAGAAGACACCCTTAAAGTAAACAAAGATTGACTATCAGTCCTGAAAAACACCACAATCAAGACCAAGCATGTGCATAGTGTGAGTTGCCCAATGTCACTCAGGGGCTACATGGCTGAGCAGGGATTCAAATTCTTGTCTCCAGAGTCATAGTCCAGCATTCAAACCACTATGCCAAACAAACTCCCCTGGAAAACATAGTACCAAAGTAGCATCAGGACGCTGGAACAAAGTGTCTTAAATGTTATGGAGAGGGCAGCAATAAGCATCTTAACACTGTCCTAAATGAAAAATGAGCAATTTATGGACCTGCAGATAATAGACTGCATCAAAATCTCTTCCTAGTCAAGATCATCATATGGGAGCTACAGTACAACAATATATAGGCAGCTACAACCTATGCTGCATGATGGGGTGAGCTTCCATCAGTAGTTCCAGCTTCTGCCAACCTAGCAGTTTGAAAACATGCAAGTGCAAATAGATAGGTACCACACTGGAACCTATTTGTACAGTGTTCTGTGCAATCATGCTAGCCACATGATCACAGAGTAGTCGCTGACAGCAGCTTAGTAACAGAGATGAGCACCCCTACGGTTGGACATGACTTGACAACCTTGTCAACGTGGAATACCTTTACCTTTACCTACAACCTCACAGTCCTTGTCTGGATGTCTGTGTTTATGTGGAAACCATAGATTATATATGTGTATAGGTTTGATTTTATGGAATAAGAGTAGCATCATGTGTATCCTTCTGTTGGGATTGTGTGTGGGAAACAGGAATAATGCCAACATTATTCACATCTAATAAAATAGCAGACTTTGGAGCTGTACAGATTAGAAGAAAGGGGTGGCCTCTGGCTCATTGCTGCAGCAACTGCATGGCTGTGACAACAGTCCACCCTAAAGACGAACTGTGAAATGCAGCTCCTTCTGGTAATACTGCCAAGGCGCCATTAGCACCTTAGGGCATCATGGTGACATCACATGTGTGCCGCCCTGTTTGGACACTATGCATGTGTGACATCATCAAAGTGTGTCCTGCATGGACAACACTGCATAAATATTGTGCTACTATTACATGCTAAGGTTCAGGAATGTGTGTTTGCTGCGTGTTCCCAAGCCCTAGAATAGGCTCTAGCATGCTGCTTCCCACCCGTGTATACCAGGCCTTTGTCTCTGAACTCAGACAAGAAGTACATCTACTCTAAAATTTTGGACGATCTGATAAGACAACCCCTCTCCAGCCCAACTGGACTGTTAATAAATAGCAAAAATTAACTATAATCCTAGCAGATTGTGCTTTTATAAATAACAAAATCCTTAGATGTCTCTAAAGAAATGAAAAGGTTTGGTCTTTCAACACTTTCACTATGCATATTTAATAGCTGGATATCATTTTAGGTGGCAATGCTCCATCCTATAGAATCTTGTGATTTACAGTTTAGTGAGGTATCTGCAATTCTTTGATTGAATTAAAGCAGTATCAAACTACAGTAACTACATAGACATACTATTGGACTCAGAATTAAAATGTCTGAAGAACTGTTCACATCTTACCACCACAAAAATAAGTAAAGTCTATGTGCTGTAGTTCTTTATTTTGTGAGATTTTTTTAAAAAATCACTACCTACCCCAGATTGGGCAGATTCTTAATTCTTAACATAATTGTCAGAAATAATGGGACAGTTTTCATGCCTTCATGTTTATATTTTGGATATTGGCTTGCTGTGCAATATCAATTCAGTAAATAACTGAATTGAATATTTCTTAACAGCAATATTGTTCCCCCTTAGAATTCAGAATGTGAGGATTTCTTGACTAACATTTCCCCCCCAAATTTACAATCCAAATAGAAGCAGAATGGAAAATTGTCTTTCATGTTTGTATCTCTAAGCCTATGCTTTATATGTAGATTTTGGTGCATAATCAGTAGTACTTACATTTGCTGGGTTTTCTTTGGAAAGAAAGGATATGAACATCACATCTACATCTGAAAAGATGGTAGTTGTAATATATATATAGAGAGAGCTTTACAGAATTATGAAATAGCAGCTGGAAGATGGTAAGAGATAGCATATTCCTCTGAGAAGAACAGTATGATTACTATGACAAACTATTTAGGATTCAGGGAAAATGGACTCCTGAGGTAATTTTTATTTCCAGTATGGTACTATTACCAATCTTCAGCCTAACTAGGCTAGGCTGTCTGCTGAATGTGATGAATAGAATTATAATATATGGAAAACAGCAAAAGTCATATAGATTCAATAGATATTTTCACACCAGAAATCCTTTTCTGATACTGAAAAGGGCTAAGCAAATATGGTCATGCCATTACCATGTCAGATCCTGATCTTTATCTAAACTTATTAATTGGAACTAATAAGCACCCGGAAAAGTTACTTTTTTACTATAAATCCCAAAATCCCCTAGATAGTGTGGGTACTTCAGCATAACTTCCTTTAATAATATTAAGCTCTTTCGAAGAAACTTCACTGAGGTCAGCCATTATAGAAGTGACACATTCTTTTTCTGGATAAAGAATATTGATTTAAATCCCTCATGCATAAAGTAGACCTATTGAAATCACTTGGATTTACATTATTGTCAACAAATCCTGTTCATTTTAATAGGTCTATTCTAGTTTAGACTTATAGTGGATTTATTATTATTATTATTATTATTATTATTACTATTATTATTAAAGTTTATTTATATAGCTCCATAAATTTGCATGGCACTTTACAGGCATCTTCAAAACAGCATATAACCTGGCAATGGCATACAATCTAAAAGTCATAAAATATGAACTATACAATATTAAGCAAGTTATGCAGTTAAAATACAAACTCTAAAAACAACTAATACATAGAATCAAATATAAAATTATAAAACAATATTAAAATACAGTTTCAAATGCTTTAGAGAATAAGAAAGTCTTTAATTTGGATTTAAAACTAGTAAAAGAAGAGTTAGTCTGCAGATGTTCAGGAAGGTAGTTCCAAGAATACAGTGCAGCAAGTGGAAAAGAAGGAAGCCGCTGATAGTTTTTATTATAAAAATGTTATAGTCAATAATTCTAATATAGAAATTATTTGGATATTTTCTTTCACCAGACTTTCTTTCATAGGTCACCTGCTCTTGGTTCATTTTAGAACTGTGGAAATTATTGCTGGTGCCAAACTGAGAAACACCCGCAGTGCACATAGTTCTATAAATATTTTACTTGCCATTTTACTTTTATACCCTTGGACACTTTCAAAGCTGGAGATCAAACAATGCTTTGCAGTCTGTATGTTCTTGCCTTTTGGATAGCTGGGAAAGGTTGACTTTTCAGTTTCCAG
The DNA here is from genome assembly GCA_034509955.1 of Urosaurus nigricauda. Classification (NCBI taxonomy): domain Eukaryota; kingdom Metazoa; phylum Chordata; class Lepidosauria; order Squamata; family Phrynosomatidae; genus Urosaurus; species Urosaurus nigricauda. Next base: position 63,430,180 of record JAOEGL010000003.1, read on the forward strand.
TTAAAGTCTTCATAAGTTCCAGCATTTGTGATGGAATCAATGTAATGCAGCTATTTGACCTAAACAGGATTTGCAAAAATTCTGAGCAGTATCCCCGAGGTTTTGATGTAGACAATAAGGAAATCTTAGCAACATCAATAATATCGTATTATCTTAACCATTCGAACTGATATATAAAACATACCTCAATGTTGTTAAATTTTTGCAGACTAGAAGTGGGATGTGGAGAAGAGATAATGATAAGAAGAGGTAATGGATCTGATTTATAATTAGATACAAAAGGTTTACTTTTTGCAGGAAACAATTGGTAAACCATGTAAATCCTTTCACATACCTGCAGCACATAACTTTTCCATGCTACAGAATCTTCTGCTGAATTTTAAAGACATATTTTCCTGTTAATGTAAGACACTGGGCTGAACCAGAGAACTGCATGAACTCAAAAGGTTCTAGAAAATTCATAATGTTTTTAATTTGTCCCCTATTTCAGAAAACCAATTATGTTGCACAGGTTAATTTTTCAGGAAACTTTGTCTGCCATTAGAAGTCCTGCCTGTTTAGTGACACCCTTTGAAGAAACCCCAGGATTCAGCAGAATAGAGGTGAAAATAACAACTGAAACAGAACTGTGAATGGAATGGTGCTTAGCAGACTTCTGCCTATAAATAAGCATGTAGTAGGCAATAACGATGTCAATGTGACAAAGAACTTTCCCTTTAGAAAGAAAGTTTTCATTTTCAGTTTTGATTTCCAAAATTGTTTCTTTGTGGTTGCCCTACTTTTATGGCTCATTTTCAAATGTAATGAGGAAGAAAGTGGTTGTAGTATAAACTCTCAATTTAGGGTTATATGTTCCTTTTGAATGCATAATTCCCATTACTGCTAATGAGAATTATGCACATGCACCTAGGGAGGAATCATGTCCCTAAGCTCATTTCACAAAAAAGTAAAAGATAAAAGCAATTGCTGCTGTGTTGTTTGAAAGTCTTTGCTCTTGTGGCCTACTCTTTTACTAGAATTCCTGGGTGGCAGCACTTTATTGCATACAAATGAATATGCTTTATTCTGCTGCACTGTTCTTTGGGGGAAAGGGAGCAATCATTTCAATTTATTTGGTGGAACATGATATGTGCAGATATTTTGCAACGCATGGATTCTGGGTTTTTGTACATTCTCCTTTTGGGTGAGTGGGGTAAGAGCATTACTTGGACCATCTTTAGTTCCTCTGTAAACAGAAAATCATCTTTGTGCAGGTCAAATGTCCATGCTATTATATACCCCCTTTAAAGCTTTTATCTTCTTCTAAGGAATATGTTCCCTTTTATCAAACCTTAGGGTTTTTCTAATGTAGCCTTGGTGGAAGATCACCTTCTACAGTGCATGTCTCTCATCAAATACCACCATTGCTTTGGTGTTGGAACTTCAGTGTGTGATGAAGCACACACAATGGTTTTCTGTACTTACACACATAACAAGATTAAAAAATCAGGACTCATTCACATTTCAGCCATAACAGTGACCTTGTTATGGTAGGGCTGTGCTATAATCATAAGATTATGTCTGTGACCCAGATTTGTGACTAAGAAAGCAGCTCATTTAGGCCTTGACTGATTTAAAGATTAAAAAATGATTAAAAAATTAAAGGCATCAGGAAATTAAAAAAAAATATGGTTAGTGAATTGCAACAAATGATTGTCACACTACAAAAACCAGAGTTTTAAAAATTGTTTCAGCATGGTGCCCAATAACAGAGTTATATGTATCCCTAAACTGCAATCATTAAAACAAATAAGCAAGCAAACAAACAAAAAAATAAAGAAGGGACAACAACATTTTTGGCCATTGGATCAAAGAGTAAAATCTTGATAATTGGTAATGCCACCTGCACAACATCCATTGTTATTGAACTATCTGTCTACCAACTTTCCCTTCTGCCATTTCTTCATCACAGCACTGAATATCTCTTCTGACATCTCTGGGGCTTTACAGACTGCCCAAAATGGGTGGACTGAAGCCTCCTTTGTTTGTTGCAGACCTTCACCACAGCAGCTAGATGTTGCTACAAAGGTGCATAGCAAAAAAAGGAGCAGGGAAACCTCGGCCCTTTTTAGCATCACAATTGTGACGTAATAAACTGAAAGGCACCTTTACGCCACCATAACTGCGCAGCTCTGTCTAGAAGCTGTGCAGTTGCGTCAGCATCCTTACCCACCCCGTCTAACAGTGTTACACAATGATGCAAGTGTTATTATGTGCTAGGGCTGGCGAGCGTGCAAATGCGGCGTGCTCCCCAGCTCCAATCAAGGTGCAGGGACAGCCCTTTTGGGCCGTGTATACTGTGCCTCTGAGAGAGATTCCTGGGTTTGTACATTATTATATCAATGATAAGTTAAATCCAACCACTTTGCTTATTTTATAGCTAAAAATAAATTGCTCTTAGGTATCACTTTTAGCCAAATTCCAACAATTGTAGGGGATATTTTCAGAAAACCTAAATCTCATATTTTGTTCTTGGCTGTGAAATCATTTACTGATATATGGGACTAATTTATCCATTTAAATACATTTATTCCCAATTTTCTCTATTTAAATTCAATGTTATCCATACTGGGGTATACTGGAAAAATATAAGTGAATCTACATTTGAATCTGTGCAAAGAAATGTCCATTATGACAACTTTCTGTCTCAAATTCAAGTTTAATTTGATTGCAGAGTGCTGTTAAGAACAGGGTAAGGTCCATGTTAGCTCAGACCAAAGGCCTCTCTAGTCTCTAGTCCAGTATTCTTTTCACCCAGACTCAAACGGAGTTGTTAATACCAACTAGACTAGAGTGACTGAATCAATGAAAATATGTTAAATCAATAGTTATGTAAATTCCATTCATTCAGTAGATCTACTGTTACTGGGATTAGCAGATGGATTCAGTCCCAGAGGCACATCAGTTGCATATGAGTTGCATATCCACTCCCCAGGAATGGATTTTGATAGCAGCCTTTCAGGAAAGAGTCTTAAAGGATATGACAGTACCCTTTAAAGAAACTTGAGATGAAAAAGCACGCCATGTTAGCTACAAATATGAACTCCAAGACCCATTTGGCATTTCCAGTTTACCAAATGGACCCCAGAATTTTTTTTGTAAAAAAAAAAAAAAAGACATTGCAGATTGCTTTCAAAAACTGGGGCATGCCAATATTCTCTTGTTACTCGGGAAAAAACAACAACTAAATGCACCATAGTAAATAATAGAATTAATACATATCTCATTTATTTAGATTTTGTATGCTTTCACTTAACTAATATATTAAAAAGATAAAAAGCACAAATCATAAACCTAGACAAACACAATTATACTTACTACTTTCTGCCAGCTTTTCAAATAAAGCTATTCGATAAAGCTATTCATAGAATTTGTACGGAATTGATTTCTTTATAACATTATTGTGACTATGATCTATGTCACTATATTGAAATAGCTAATTATATTGACTCATCATAAGGACTAGAGGCAAAGCCCATTTCTAATTATGCCCAATATGAGTCAGGATTGGTAAAGCAAAGGAAATCTGATCTTTGAACAATGGTTTTTTGGCCTAAATGCCATGCACATGTGAGACCTAAACAGAAATGTCAGAAAATAATAGAATCATACAGATGGAAGTCCAACTCCTTGCCATGCAGGAATACACAATCAAAGCACTCCTTACAGATGTATATCCAGCCTCTGTTTCAAAACTTTTAAAGAAGAGTCTACCATATTTTAAGGCAGCGTATTCCACTCTTGAACAACTCTTACTGCCAGGGAATTATTCCTAATATCGAGGTAGAATCTCTTTTTCTGTAGTTTGAATCCATTGCTCTGTTTTCCTAGTCTTTGGAGGAGCAGAAAACAAGCTTGCTCAATCCTCAGCATGACAAATCTTTGAATATTTAAATATGGATATCATGCCACCTCTTAAACTTCTCTTCACCAGATTAAACATACTAAGCGCACTTAATTGCTTCTCATAGGGCATGGTTTCCAGACCTTTTACCATTTTGGTTGCCATCCTTTGGACATATTCCAGCTTGTCCATATCCTTTCTTAATTGTGGTGCCCAGAATAGGACACAGTATTCCAGATGAAATCTGACCAAAGCAGAATGGAGCAGAATAGAGGTCAAACCAAAGTAGAATATTATTAATTCTCTTGATGTGTATTCCTATTGAGGCTTCCTAGAATTTCATTGACATTTTAAGCTATTGTATCATATTGTTGGCTCATGTTCACCTTGTTCAGCTTAAGAGTTAATGTATGCTGTAAGGTCATCACTTAATCAGTTTGGAGTCCATTCCAGTTTCAGGATGAGAAAAAATGTACAGACTTGCCTACCCAAGAAAGCTCTTCCACCATATGCATCAGGTTGCTTTAGTAGATAGAAATGGGGATATCTATCTACTGAAACCTAATTTTGACTTCAGAAGACAGATTGCAGCTATCCCAGATTTAACCTAATAAAATCCAATTAAAAATGGGTAGGTATCAGAGGAGGCATATGTATCCATTTTTCCAAGAAACAAGCAACCCAGATTAAAGAAAGGAATACAGTGAATTCAATAAACTGAGAAATAGTCATGGCTGCTTTAGTTTCAATGATATGCACATTCATGGAGGAACTCATGTTTTAGGAACCATTAGAGACAGAAAAGAAATTCTTATTACATGATTTAAAACACACACACACACACACAAAACTATCTAATTTGTAGTCTTTAAGGATATTGACAAAAACACAGAAATATGTCTCATTTTTTCCATAATGAGGATGAAACAGATTCCCCCTCCCTTTGTGAAATTACTATTTCTACTACTACTGCTATTACTATTACTATTATTGTACTTGGATTTAATCATATTCATAAACTGTGAGCAACTAAATATGTATAACTTTGAAAATTTTTCAGTTAATGGGGACAATGAGTAAAAATTTCAGAAGGAAAAAAGTGAAACAACAACCAAACAAAATAAAAACCATGAACTAATACCATTTTTGTACATCCCAAAGAGTGTGTACCAAATGTCTATGGAGGAAGGTGGAAAATCCTGCAACTCAGGACAAAATGGGGGTAGATAGAATGTACAGCTAGTGTTTATAAATGTAATAAAATTGAGCCTGAGCTATTCACATACCCATACTTTATAAATCTTAGAATGATAAATGAACTAGAATACACTCACCAACTAACCAAGTTTCTTAAAGACTATTTGGTTGCCACATACATTGCAGGCAGACACAAATGAAAATAGAAAATTATTAAAATGTAATTATAGTTCTTCATGGGAAATAATGTACTGATATATTTAGTATGTTTGACAGGTCCATTGAATAATTCAGATTTATTAATATAAAATTAATAAAAGCACATGTGTACAATTTTAAGAAATAATATTAAACAAATTGTTTAAGTGTGGGGATGTGGCTCTGGAGATCAAAGTTCAATTCCCTGCTTGGCCATGAAACCAACTGGGTGATCTTGGGCAAGTCACATGCTCTAAGCCTTGGGGAAGGCAATGGCAAATCTCCTCTGTACAAATCTTGCCAATAAAAACCCATGAAAAATCCATCTTAGGTTTGTCATAAGTTGGAAACAACTTGAAAACACAACAACAACAACAACAACAAAATATATACTTAAATACATATCAGCTTTATTGTTTACTGCTAATATTTGTATATTGACCTAAATCCCAAAGGATTCCAGGGGCATAAAAGTAGACAATGGATCTGTTGCAGTTGCCTATGCCTTCCACTGGGGCTCTGTCTGCATTTCATATTAACTGCATTGGCAGCCTGTTCAGCCTCCATAATATCCAAGAACTAGGGCAATCTTGGTGCAACAACAAGGATAGCAATAGCATTAAGAAAAGCATATCATAGTGAATGTTTGGACAAAATTCTGAGAAGTGGCCTTTTCTAAGAATAACATGTTCAGAGAAACTCTTGGCACCTTATCACATAGAGTATTTAGTGTGATCAAAACATTCTTGAAGTGTTTCTGAAATGCTAAGGTGTGATAGTCTGTTGCGCTTCTGAAATGTCATTGAGGCATCAATGAGATAAGTGGGACTCCTCAATGACGTTTTAGAAGAGTGACAGATGATCATACCTTGGCGCTTCAGAAACACTTTGCCCACAGTAAGGGCTCCGTGTGATAATCTCCTTGGTGTTATGGTTGTTTTCATCCTTGAACATCATAAAAATGATTGATTATGATGGAGATGTCATGTTTTCATGAGATTACTTTTCCGTCTATGGAAAGAAATGTCTCCTACAAGGGAACATCAGACTCTGAAAAGCCTTCTCAACCTTTGGGCATCCTAATGTTTTGAATTTCAACTCCCAGAAAGCTCACTAGCATGGTCAATGGTCAGAGATTGGTTGAGAACCAATGTGAAAGAATTCTAAATCAAGACAAATCTGCACACTTCCTTTCACTAATGAGAGCCCTCAGTCAGTCAGTCAGTCAGTCAGTCACTTTATTTACATTCTGTTTTTTCCCCTAAGCATCAGATTCAACAGGGCTAACAGTATAATTAATGACATGAAAAACAAACAGGATGAGATGGCAAAGAACAGATTCTACAAAATATGCTACAGAATTCTGAAATATTGTGATATTGATACAGATAAAATTGTATTACATAAAGTAAAAAATCTGATGGTATGTCTAATCTTCATGATTAATTCTTGAGAATGTCAACTCAATGGTACATTAACTTTGAGTCTGTGGAGATTCTTTTAAAAATTACATCACTAGAAAACAATGAAAGAGCCACCTTAAATCTCATCTTAGGTGAATGATAGAATTAAAATTCAAACAAACAAACAGTCAAACAAACAAATAAAGAAATACCTCTTAGCCTATTCTTGCATATTCCAATAATATTTCTTCAGTGATCAGCTCCTATTGTTATTATTTTCATTAGGACCTTGAAAGTTGCTTAGCCAGTTTATGATGATTATGCCATGTGTATGGAAATATCATACATTTGTAGAGGAAATTTGCTGAAAAGTGCCCTCATGTTGAATGTTTAGGTTCTATCCCAAAACAATATGCACTTTAAAAAATGAAAGGGAAATTCAAAATCATTCCCATGAACAATGCCTCAGACCACATGAGGGCACTGCTGCTCTGTGTCAACCTCTCTTTTTTTTTTTTTTTTTTTTTTTTTTGTTCACTACCAAGAATAAACTGAAAGCACTTTGTGAACTTGTTTCCAGGTTTCTGTTTCTTTATTGCCTTGGGGGGAGGGGGATAAGTGCTAGTAATATTATTTCTCAGACAACTCACAATTTTGTAAAAAGCTTAGACCAGCACTTACACTTAACAAGTGGCATGTGCTGTATTGTGTATGGAAAATATTGGTCACAAGAAATATATAAAGAGACTATACTGTCCAATTTTCAGATGAGCTCATTATTTCTGAGTGTCCGAGTTAAGATAAATTGTGCCTGAACTTCAGAAGTGCTGAGGATTAAGAGCTTTGATTAAAACCAATGCTTCCTAAAATAGTAGACATAGCTAAACATTAGTTAGTGCTAGCCTGTTTCAAAGCAATTTCTACTGATACAAATGGTCTTCTCTAGATAGCTAACCCATCTTTGAAGTTATTCACTCAGGAACACAATGCATCAAAGCACCAAATGCTTTTAAATGGTTGCAATTCACTTTACCACTCTCTTACATCATACTTGTTTTCTGCCTCAGATTTTATGGCAAAGGGCATTGAAATGATATGAGACTCTGGAAAATTGAATGATAAGCCAGGTGTTCAAGAAATACATCTCTAGGGCTTAAAGGGTATGTGTCGCCAGACACATTTGATCACCCTTATGAGACAAATTAAAGGCTAAATTAAAATGATCCAAGGCATCGTGTCTGGGGGTAGTCAGAGGACCATTTCCCCTGTGTTTCATTATTATCTCAAATTTGCTCTCCTTCATTATTATCTTAGTAGGCATTTTGATGTTCTGAAGAGAAAGAAGAATTGTAGAATCACAGCATTGGAAGGAATTCCACAGGACATCTAATCAGATGTACCAAAAGCCACAGTTAAAACATTTCTGGCAATGTAATCATCCAATCTTTGTTTAAAAAACTTGAATGAAGTCAAGACCATCACCACAACTTCTGATATAGTCCATTTCATTATTTAACGTAACTATCATCAAGTACTTCCTAATGTTTAATAATAATCTCCTTTTATGTATTTTGAACCTACTGCTAAAAGTTATATCATTTTGGGACAAAATAAAGAAAACATTGCTGTGTCTTCCACATGAAAGCACCTCAGATGTTGCTAGAGAGCTATTATATTAAACCTGACCCTTCTCTTTTGAAGGACAAAATATCCAGTTCTCTTAACTACTGCTTATAGCGCTTGGTTTACCAACTTGGTCACCCTTCTGTGGACACGCTTCAACCTTAAACTGTAGTTGAACATACCCCTGCAGCTGACATTTTAGCAAATAAGATAGTTCTGAACTCTATGTATCTGATGTAATCTAGAATTGCATGGACTTTTTTTTGCCATATCACACTGTGACTTGTGTTTAGATTTTAATATACTTAATCCTTTTCACACATACTGGTGTCATTCAAGCTATATTTGTGCACTACATTTATCCCTTCCTTCATCCAATTCATTTACACAGATCTTGAAGAACACTAGGTCCAGGTTAGAATTTTTTTAACATTCTGTTACAAAGGGATGTCATATTGAGCAAGCTTGTTTTCTGCTGCTTCAGAGACTAGAACGCGGAACAATGGATGCAAACTGCAGGAAAAGAGATTCCACCTCAACATTAGGAGGAACTTCCTGACAGTAAGGGCTTTTTGACAGTGGAACACACTCCCTTGGAGTGTGGTGGAGTCTCCTTCCTTGGAGGTCTTTAAGCAGATGGCCTGCATGGCAGGGGGTTGGACTGGATGGCCCTTGTGGTCTCTTCCAACACTATGATTCTATGATTCTATGTTTTCAATGTCTTTCTAGGATCATGAGGACCACCAATAACTACTCTTTGGATTTGACCCACAACCAGCTTTGAATCCGTCCATCAGTAGCATCATCTAGCTACACAATTTGTCAGTTTGTCTACAGGAATATCATGAAGGACCCTATCAAAAGGCTTAGTGAAATCAAGATACACTACATCCATATCATTCCCCTAATTTACCAAGACTTTAATTCTGTCCAAAAAGAAAGGGGGGTAGGAAAAATTAGTCTGACATGCCCTACTTTTGAGAAACCCATGCTAGCTTTTAGCAATCACAACATTCTTTTATAAGAACTCCCAGACCAACTGTTTAATGAGATCCAAAAGGCTTATTCCCTGTTTACATCTACCTTCTGGAAAATGAAATTGTCAGCAGGGAAAATGATGATTTTGTTGGAACTTGCATTCTTGGCAGAGTCTGGCTTCCAACAGATATCAATGTAGCTGAAGTTCCTCAATTACTACTATATCTTTCCTTTTTGAGTTTCAAGCAATCTTTTCTGGGAAGTCAACATTAGAAGAGATGAGCAGAATTTTTTCTGATAAAAAAGGAAGAGGAGCAGGAAATAAGTCAAACTGATACTAAAGTATGCTGGAAATTGGACTTTTTGTACTAAACATTGAAGCATGAGAGAGTGTGAAATAATGTGACAGATAGAGGTGCTAGAAGCTTAGAAATAGGTAAAAAAAATCAACAGTAATTACTTATAGGAAAATTGTACCCACATATATTTAGACAGTTTTTTTGCAACCAAAATAATTTCCATATTTCATAACAGAAAATATAAAGGAAGAGGAGAAAAACTGAGATGTAGCCTGTGTGTTCTTCTGTTATGGCTAAAGGTGAGGATGAGTTCATATAAAAATATCACATAGGCAGCCATCTTTTAAAATGCTGGTGCCTCCCCTCCCCCATCCTGAAAGTGAGAAACGGCAAGAACTAAGAAAGCAGGGGAGGGATTTCTGTAGAAAAATAAATAAGTGTTCACTGGATTGGATTACTGTATTAGTGGTTTGGTGGGATAATGAGAACTCTCTTGGGGACACTTTACTCCATTTCCTTGAACTGCAACACTGAAGCTGTCTAGCAGAGGATTCTAAGGACCTGACCAGACTATCTGAATTTCTAGTTCAGGGAAGTCTCTTAGAACTTTCTAGCAAATTACAAATCCCAGAATTCCATGAGGCAGAGCCATGGTGGTGAAAGTGAGGTCAAATAATTATAACTGTGCATTGTGACAATACCCTTTGATTAAGAATACAATAACATTTTATCTTATTGATGGGACCCCTCATTTTCAGCATGCTCTATATATTTTATCTAGAAACTTCTGTCTTAGACTGGAACCATCTCAACAACTATTAATATCAAGATCTGATATAAAAGTATATGAAATTGATAGAAAGTTAGATCCAAGCTGCACACAAAGGTAACATGAGGAAGTGGGGGGGGGGGAGAGATTTGGGTTTTCAACCTCCAATACTTGTAGCTGGTCTGGAATATATCCCAGTAAAAAGAAAAGTAAGCAAGCTTCTCTATTCTAGCAAACACTGAAAGGAAAAATAATCATAGCTGGCAATCCCATCAGTCTGGAATATATCCAGAAAGAAAGAAAGAAAGAAAGAAAGAAAGAAAGAAAGGAAGGCAGACTTTTATATTATAGGAAAAAGAGAAAAGAAAAACAATTATAGTTAACAACCCCACCTTGTAATAGGCCTACTAAACCACTAGATCTGTGCCTAAAATATTTTGTATGAAGCAAGCTCTAGGCTGTACCTTCAAGATTTGAAAGAAGTCAGGCTGTTTGATTTGCTGACTGTTAGCTATGCAGTTCTAAACAGAGCATATGACAAATAGCACTGAACATAGATATTTTTCCCCCTACTGGTGTGCAGTCTACTAATGGGATTTCACAAAAGAGCATGACCCCTCATCATATTAATATTTAATCAGGCAATAAACATGACTTGCTCAGAAGCTCAAGGCTGACAGAATTCCCAATAGTTATGTTCTCCCTGTTAAATTGACAGTAATTATTGTGCCACAAACTGGTGGTTCAGGATGACAAGGTCTTATATTCACACACAGGCATAGGCACAATTAGGATATGTGCTTTCTTTAGTGTGTGCTATGAAAATTAATATGTTATTTATATCTTTACAGCACCTGTAATTGTTCCTCCTTAAATTCTCAGTATTCCTAGGTATGTGATCATGTTCTAGAAAAGTTTATTCCTGACGCTTCATCTACATCTGTGGATGGCATCTTCAGCAAATTCTGGCACGGAAGAGAGTTGGGTAGGGAAGAGTGATTTCCATGTAAATCTGTGTATTGTTCTGTGTTGATGGCAGGGCCTCAGGATGTGAGGATATGCAAAGAGGATTAGTGTCTGCTTGATTAGTGATCATTGTCTGCTGGAAAAAACCCTGGTTTTCCATTTGCATTTGCTGAGTCCTGATTTTGCTGTTTTACAGGACTAGTAGCCAAATTTTGTTCACTTTAAGGGTTTCTTTTTTCCTGTTGAAATTGTCCAGGTGTTTGTGGATTTCAATGGCTTCCCTGTGCATTCTGATCTGATAGTTGCTGGCATGGTCCAGAATTTCAGTGTTTTAAAACAGCATTTTATGTCCAGGATGGTTCATAATGTGTTCTGCTACTGCTAATTTTTCTGTCTGACTTGGGCCCTGTACAAATGGAGGGAAAGGGGTGGACAGAGGCTGCTCCTTTCTCCCCCAGATTGTGGCTGCGCCATGCAGCATGAAAAAGGACCCATGAAATGCAGCTCATTTCCGCACTGCTGCCAAAGCACCATTAGCACCCTGGAGTGGCACCATGATGTCTCTTGTATGCCATGCCATTTGGACGGGGTGCAAAAGACATGTCTTTGGCGTGCATGCCATTTGAATGCATGTGTGCCAAAATTGTGAGGACACTCCACTCTCCCAAGTCCTAATTTTGGCCCCAGGCTGGCACTTTGCACTGGCCATAGTCTGCATTGTCTCTCATGTTCCTTGATTCGTGTTTGAACACTGAATGTAGTGGTCCCTATGCAGACTATGTAGATGACATTTCCATCAACAACAGAATAAAACACATAAAGTGGAAATCACTCCTCCTTCTCCAGGATCATACAGTGTGTGTGTGTATCCAACTTTCTTCCATGCCAGCATTCTCTGAAGATGCCAGCCACAAATGCAGGTGAAACTTCACATTCCTACGTATGTTAAGTTCTCAGTATTCCTAGGTAGTTTTGTTCCTTTTTAACTGTGAATTCTCCTGAGAGCTGATAGGCAAACAGGCAAGCAATATTAATAGGCAAAATATATCTGAAAAGATATTAGCAGGTCCTGCTGAGAAGGAAATCATGAATTTCACAACATTATAATTTCATAGTTGTAGAAAAACAAAGCTGCAAATATATAACTTGGTATATTCCAAGAGAAGAGCAAGTTCACATGTTAAGCATTTAGTGATGGCGACATTGTGATATTTTGACTAAAGCAGCCATCACAGTCCAAACAAAAAACTCAGAGCTGTTGGACTATCTGGTATCATCTCAAAGCACAATGTTTTCTAATAAGAAGAGTACTCACACTTTTTGCTACTAGTCCCTAGTGCTAAGAACACAATTTTTACAATATTAAACAATGCTCAGGCATATGTGGAATCAGTATGAGCCTTACATATCTCATGAAACGTCCTAGTTTGCAATTAGAATATGACAGGAATTTCATTCTAAAAATTATTGGTGTATATGACTCTTACATATTTCATGAAATTTCCCAATCTGCCATTAGTATATGATAGGAATTGCATTCTAGACATTACTGGGTTATATGCTCTGCAAATGCTCTAAAAAAAACCATGAAAAATACAAAAGTTATTAATGCAAAAAATTACCCTTTTCACCTCTTGATATCGCAGTATCTTGACAAAATGACTGAAATGCATGACTAAAATACCATTCGTGATCAACTATATAAAGTCTGTTGATGTTATGCATTTTCAATTTGTTTCTGACATATGGTAGCCTGCGTTTTCTGGGGCTGAGAGTGTGTTATTCACCAAAGATCACCCAATGAGTTTCTGTGGCTGAGCAGGGAGTCAAACCTTGATCTCCAGAGCTGTAGTCCAACACTCAAACACTATATGACAGTTGCTTTCATATATAAAGTTTCATTTTTCATCTTATTAAAAGCATAATCTTTCAATCTTTCATCTTATTAAAAACAAAAATCTTATCATGTCATCAACTATAAAATGATATTTTGTCCTGTGGTGTAATTTTAGATGCACTGACATCTTTATGTGTAACAAATAGCAATAAAATGGGGTGGCAGGGGAAGAATAATTGTACAAAGACAAACAGAAATATAACATTACAAAACTACTTTAATATAATTGTAACCTAAGGCAACATTGTTATTAAATATGATGGATTGACTTAATAATGAATTTGTACCACCATAACTGGAGTTTGAGACCTACTCTGTGGAAGAGCAGATGAAGTGGTAAAATGTTTCCTGCACTATACAATACCATACTGCAGAGGGGGTTCACACAAACAGGTAATTCTCATATACCCCCTTGTCTAGCTATATAACATGAATTCAGAATGTGAAATACAATTATGTACACAAACATTGATGGCCAGCCCAAAATGATGAGACCAGACACAAGGCATTGGGTTAAACAAGGGCCACTTTATTTGAAATAAAACAATTTTAAACTGATCCTGGAGATAAATAACAAAAGGTGGGGAAGCAACCTGATGTGGGTCCAGCTGAGCCCAGGTGTCAACCTTTAACCACCTTCTCAGCCTTCCCTTGGGTGAAACACCTGACCCTGAGAGCAATCCAGTATCATTGGTTGCTCCCTGGCCAGCCATTTACTCGAAGGTAAACTGAGGGTGCTCCTCCTCCTCCTCCTCCTCCTCCCAAATCAGTATACTTTACAGGAGAGAGCAAAAAATCACTGGTAAGCCCCGAGGTGAGTCTATTTCTCCACCTCCCAAGTCCCCCAGCCAGTGGGAAAAGATTTCATAGCCCAACTCTTCACCAAAAGGATGCAATGGTGCACACCAGTTTGATATTTCCCTTCCATGACCTGCCAATGACAACATATGTAAATTCATTGCACAGAAAACGTACCAAACTGCAAATATTCTTGTCAGTCCAAGATCCCCTTTACAGAGATTCTTGATATTGAAAAAAAATTCAACTATTTTTGAATATTTTTAAGGAGTTTTTCCATCTCTAGTGTAACCACATTGAACTACTTTGTAAGAATGACATTACTCACAGTTGCACATGCTCATCCTCAATTACTGCATAAAATCATGTTGGCTTTATTTCCATGAACCATGGGGCAATACATACTGCCCCCAAAGGGCACCCTCCCAGCACCTGTTTTTCCATTGGAGGAAACTGTGCAGCCAAACTGTGATGCTTCCTGTCGGTGGAAAAAGATCCTTCAAAGAGTTTAAGCTGTGGTGGCATGCAGCCGTGGCGTAACGAGTGCACCACTGGTGCACTCATTACATAAGTGCTGCACCACACTGTGTGGATGCCGCATGGTGCTTATGTAATGATGGTGGTGCCCATGTAAACAGAGCGCTGTCATCTTGATGCCCTCATCACGTGCTAGGGTTGTGGGGCTTGTGTAAGGCAACCCTAGCATGTGACAAGGGTGCCCAATATTTTAAATATTTATAATTTTTAGAGGAGGTTGTTCGTAGACATCTTTAAATAAGAAGAAAAGCAGAAAGTTTATGAACTCCTGACTTTGCTACTCCAATGTTGGAACGGGGGGCAGAAATTGGCTGTATATTGTCCAATCAACTCTTGGATTTCTGATTATTATTTCTTAAGCATCAGCAATAACTTTCTATCTGGACAAACCAAAGCAATAGCCTTTAATCAACCAGGAAATCATTTCTCTGTGTTGATCATTCCCTTTGGCAATCATTCCTACAGATACCTATGAGACAAAGCCAACTATATAGTGATACACACACACAAACACAAAATACATACCCGATCTCTTGCACTACGAATCAGGAAAATGACATTGGAAATGACATTGCTCATGAAGTTGAACTGTGCTAATTGCTTAATAAGAACAAAGGATGTGGGTACATTTGAACAAAAAAAAAATCGTACAGGTTGAGTCTCTCCTTGGGACCAGCAGTGCATTGGATTTGAATTTATTTATGTGTTTTGGATTTTGAAATACCCATATTTGCATATATGAAAATAATCTGATATCTTGGAGATGGGTCCCAAGAGTCCCAAACAAAATTAATTTATATTTCATATACACCTTTTGCACATAGCCTGAAGTTAATGTTATATAATGAAACAAAGTTCATGAACATTGAACCATCAGAAAAAAAGTGTCACTATCCCAGCCACCCATGGGGAAAAAATGTTTTTGGAATACCGGTATGCTGGATTTCAGAATTCTACATAGAATCATAGAATCATAGAGTTGGAAGAGACCACAAGGGCCATCCAGTCCAACCCTATGCCATGCAGGAACTCCCAGTCAAAGCATCCCCGAAAGATGGCTATCCAGCCTCTGCTTAAAGAACTCCAAGGATGGAGACTTCACTACATTCCGAGGGAGTGTGTTCCACTGTCGAACAGCCCTTACTGTCAGGAAATTCCTCCTAATGTCGAGGTGGAATCTCTTTTCCTGCAGCTTGCATCCATTTTTTCCTGGTTCTAGTCTCTGCAGCAGCAGAAAACAAGCTTGCTTCCTCCTCAATATGACATCCCTTCAAATATTTGAACAGGGCTATCATATCACCTCTTAACCTTCTTTTCTCCAGGCCAAACATCCCCAGTTCCCTAAGGCGTTGCATAGTTTCCAGACCCTTCACCATCTTAGTTGCCCTCCTTTGGACATGCTCCAGTTTCTCCACATCCTTTTTGAATTGTGGTGCCCAGAAATGAACACAGTATTCCAGGTGGGGCCTGACCAAAGCAGAATAGAGTGGCACTCCTTGATCTAGACGCTATACTTCTATTGATGCAGCCTAGAATAGCATTGGCCTTTTTAGCTGCCGCATCGCACTGTTGACTCATGTTCAAATTATGGTCTACTTGAACTCCTAGATCCCTTTCACACATAATTTCATTCAGCCAGATGTCCCCCATCCTATATCTATGCAATTCATTTTTGCGCCCTAAGTGCAGTACCTTACATTTCTCCGCATTGAATTTCATCTTGTTTGCGTTGGCCAAGTTTTCTAATCAATTCAGGTCATTTTGAATTTTGATCCTGTCTTCTGGAGTATTGGCTACTATTGGTGTCATCTGCAAATTTGATAAGCATGCCCCCAATTCTGTCATCCAAGTCATTAATAAAGATGTTGTATCGCACTGGGCCCAGGACAGAACCCTGTGGCACCCCACTTGTCACTTTTTTCCAGGTTGAAAAGGATCCATTGTTGAGCACCCTTTGGGTGCAGCCAGTCAACCAGTTACAAATCCATGTAACAGTTACCTTGTCTAGCCCACATTTTACAAGCTTGTTTGCAAGAATGTTATGGGGAACCTTGTCAAAGGCCTTACTGAAATCAAGATATACTATATCCACAGCATTCCCTTCATCTACCAAACTGGTAATTTTATCAAAAAAAGAGATCATATTTGTCGGGTAAGACTTGTTTCTCTGAAACCCATGTTGGCTTTTTGTGATTATGGCATTCCCTTCTAAATGTTCACAGACTCTCTGTTTAATTATCTGCTCTAGAATCTTTCCTGAAATTCATGTAAGACTAACTGGACGATAATTGTTGGGATCCTCTTTTTTCCCCTTTTTGAAGATTGGGACGTTTGCCCTCCTCCAGTCTGCTGGGACTTCTCCTGTTCTCCAGGAGTTCTCAAAGATTATTGCCAATGGCTCTGATATTACATTTGGCAGTTCTTTTAATATCCTTGGAAGTAGTTCATCTGGTCCTGAAGACTTATATTCATTTAGGTTAACCAAGTATTCCTGTACTATCTCTTTACTTATTCTGTGCTGAAATTCCCCTATTCTGTCTTCTTCTCCATTATCTTTAGGTTGAGCATCATTTGCCTTTTCTGAGAAGACTGAGGCAAAGAAGGTGTTGAGTAATTCTGCCTTTTCTCTGTCCCCTGTGAGCATTTTGCCATCTTCTGCACACAGTGGCCCTACCATTTCTGTCCTCTTCCTTTTGCTTCGGACATACCCAAAACAAGCCCTTTTTATTGTTCTCAACCTCTCTAGCAAGTCTGAGTTCATTCTGTGCTTTAGCTTTTCTGACTTTACCCCTACATGTGCTGGCTATTTGTTTGAATTCCTCTTTGGTGATTTCCCCATTTTTCCATTTCTTATACATGTTCTGTTTAAGGCTTATCTCAGTTGAAAGTTCCTTAGTCATTCATAAGGGAGACTCAGCCTATATGTTATTGTATGTGGCAGGGACATGCAATTGTAATAAATGTTTGTCAAGAGGAACTGTTTAATTGTCAATTACACTATTACAATTAGCTCTGATACTATTATTGTTCATAACACAATTAATTTCAAGGATAAACTTGTAATTTCTTTTGAGTGGGAGATTTCTGGAAATATAACAAAAAAGAGAAAGACCCTATCACCGCACTGTCAAATTTTGGTGGCAAAGCATGTTACACATCATTTTGTGATGAAAGTGGATTAATCATCTCTGAAATTTCAGCAGGACCCCCCCCCCCCAAGAAGCCTTGTTTTGCATATCATGGATAATATCTCATCATTTAATATTCAATTCTGGTGCCCCTGAAATGTTGTCTTCTGTACTGACATATTGCTATATCCCTCATACTGGCTGTATTTAATATTCAAGTCACTCTGAATTCAATACTCCTATTTAAATAGATGACATCTTATCTACATCTTAACTGTCCTTTTTAGGAATGAAAGAAATTCACATTTCAACTGTTTATAAATGTAATTCACAATTGTAATGCTCAACACAGATCCAAATATGATTGCCAGTTTAAAATCTGCATATTTTCAGCTTGTGATATGTTTCAAAATTTAAGAAATGTATTCAAAATATGTACAAAACTGCATACAAATTTATATGTCAAGCAAAGAGAATGAGGCCAAGAGTGGAAAAAATGAGAACCTGAATGAACATGAATAGACACGTTATCCCATCCCTTGACATTGTGGCTATACAAATAAATTATTATTATTATTATTATTATTGTTGTTGTTGTTGTTATTATTATCATCATTATTATCAATATTAATTTGTTTTGTTTTGTTTTGTTTTTCCTTTTTTATTATATTAATACCACTAAATGTAGTCAAAGAATTCATCCAAGCCTTCTCTGTGTGCATATGTGTATACATGTGCCTTAAAGCTGCTGGTTTAATGAATTTTTTCATATTTTATATTTCCTAAGCAAGGCATACTCAGAGGTGATCTGCAATTGCCTTCTTCTGAAATACAGCTTCTAGAAACTGGTATTCCTTGGTGATCCCATTGTAGAAGCAACCAAGCTTGACCCTGTTTAGCTTCCAAGATGTGATGGGATCTGCAGCCTTCAGGGTATTTAGGCCTGTGACATAATACAGTATCCCTGGCACACACATGTAGTCTGAAATATGAAATTTATGAGTAGTTTTGTAGTTCCTGTGAAAATATTATGAGTAATGCAGTGTAAACTGACTGCATGTGTTTAGTTTTCAATGTATTGTTCTTTCATTTATTTTTAGCTTCACTGGTACAACTTTGAGTAAAAAATCTATAGGCAACAATACTTGCAGAATGTTGCATGGAGGAGAAAGGTATAATTGCCCTTGCACACAGTACCTGCCCCAGCTCATTGATAATAGAATGAGTTGCAAAGTAGAAGATTTCATGCACATGTAAGCTGTGTCATGAAGGGACATTTGTTTTGTCAGTTTATCATTAAAGTATCCATGAAGCAATATAGAAAACTTAGGGCTAAAACAGAGGGGCAGAAAGCACTGGCTTCCCTGTGGTGTGGGGTTCAGACGGTGCACATCCCCACACTGCCAGGAAGCTGCATGGCTGACCACAAGTGTACCGGTACCACAGCATTCTGGCAGCATGAAATTTAAACACATCACACTTCAGGAATGCCACAAAGCCACGGTAGGAGTGGAAAAGATGTCACAAAACGTAGTGGCAATTTCCCGCTTCTTTTCGAGGTGGCAAAATGCTGGAATGGCATTTGCTGCATGTGTTTGCTGTGGTACCCACCCGGTTCTTTTAGGGGTGGAATCATACTGCCCATTTGGGCTGGTCTTTTTCGTCCCTTAATACTTCTATATGAACAATCCATATAGAAAATTGAAGCAATCATTAAAACTACAATAATAGTTTCTATTTCAGTTGATGCAACATTTCAGTATGAAACATAACACCTGTACTTACTCTGGGGCATTGCTTCATGCTTCAAATATGACAAGAGGGAGATGATTAAGATAAAAAGCATCTCTGAATTGACTGAGATGCTCTCAGGGATTAAAATAATGAAACCAAATAACATCACAACAATTAAAAGTCAAAGTGTGCCAAAGGCGACTGACTCAATACATCCCAATGGTTTCCTCCTTGGACAGATATATCTAGGACATATCTTATCTCCTTTCTGTCATCTATCATATACCGAAGAGAAGAGTATGAATTAGAATTAGAAATCTGGAAAATATAATTATTGGAGAATATATAAAATTATGTTTTGTTTCATAATTTACATACATAGTTTGGCTTAATTTGAACCATTCTCTTTGGTGCAGTTATCATGGGAGTAAAATAATCATGAAGCATTACATGACAATTGATTTTTTTTTCTGGTGACACTATCAGGATGGCCCTGAGGGACCACAAGAATTAGAATACACATATTCCACCTGCACACAATTTTGGTGGTGCAAGAATACTGCAGTTGGACCTGACTGATGTATTCTCTGATTCAATTTTAGTGATACAGCATTTTAAAAACACTTGATTTTTTTTTCTGTGCCTTTCATTTTTCATTTTCATTTTGTCTTAAAATTTTGAACCTACTATCCAGTATCTGGATATTAAAATAAGAGCATCTGTCCCATTTTTATTCTGACTTATAAGGGAAGTTCATGGACTATTTAGACCATTAAAAATTGGTCCAAATGGAATTGTAGTCAGAAATATATCTGGAAGGCCAAAAGCTTCCTACCTCTGGTCTAGATTATATGTGCTACTAGAACAGGAATGGGAAACATCAAAGGATCTTGGGCCACATGTACTACCAGGAAACTACTGGTGGTGGACATCCTTTTGGCACAGTAATGACATTGACCCATGCAGTTTTTTTAAAACAAAGCACAGGGCAAATACACAGCTAGTTCTGAAGACTTCTATGTGTACAATTCTCTTTAAAACAAAGTGCACATGTATGCAATGTCTTGTTTTATTGTGATAATGCATTTTAAAATGCTGCTATTGCCCCACTATTGCATTTCAGTGGTATGCCACCAAATTTAGTGGTGAGAAGTGTGTTAGCAATGGGATGGTAAATATAGGCGAGGAATCATACATTACCTGCATACCTCAGTAACAAAGCACTACCATGAAGATACTAGATGACTCTTTTTGCTGAAATGACATATGCTTTCAAAATATTCTTCATTACTTGGTGAAGTCTAAGTAAATTCCACCCACTGCATAGGAGAAAAATAAATAAATCCCCAGTGCATATCAAAGAACAAGAAGAGAGAAATAAAGGAGGCAGGGGAATTGTGGCATCCCTGATGGAGTTACTTATCAATTGAAAGAAGTGAATCAAATAGAATTGTATCTACAGGGCATCATTTCAAGAATCTGATTGATTCAATGTACATTAAAGAAAGGAAGACCATAGCTCAAAGAAAGACATTTGTGGCATTTATGAAAGGATTTATGGTGTGTAGGTGCCTCCTTTCTTGGAAAAACATGAATCTTGCAGACATTGGGGGTATACATTCATTCTTGAGATTCTCTCTTCTATTTCCTGTCTCATTAAACCAAGCTTTCATCTCTTTATTTTTCATAGTTGCTTAGGAAGAGGGACAATATATAGCATGCAAGAAAAATGCCTGGATGAAATAAGCAATCAAAGGATTTATATAAATAACATGTAAACTCAATTTCCTTTTTGACATCAAGCTGTCTAGACAGCCCAAACATATAAAGTCTAAGGACAGGTTCTAATAAAAAATATTTCTCTGTAGAATTATACTAATAATTAATCTTGTGGATCTTTTGCTCCCTTGTTAGGCTTTCTGCCCAGAGTCATCCTTAAAACCTATAATGGTACAATCATGGCTGGATACATTTTTTTAAAAAAGATGATCAATTTATGGGGAGAAGGGAAGAAGTGTGAGATGCCCTGTTGCCTCTCCTGTCAAAACTCTGTAGGATTATGATATATAATTTTAAAAGGAATACATGGGAACAGCTCCAGCTATTCTGTCAAAGAAACAAATAACAGTTCTTGTTTGTGCATGTATCCAGTACAATGTTATTGAAAGTAACTAATTATTTTTGGTGGGCTTTTCAGGCTTTCTGGCTGTGTTCTGAAATAGTTTATTCCTGATGTTTTGTCAGCATCTGTGGCTGGCATCTTCAGACAATATTGGTATGGAAGTGAGTAGGGGATATATACTGTGTGGCCCTCGGTTGAGATGAAGTGATTTACATGTTAATCTCTGTGTTTGTCTATTGTTGAATGGCAAGGCCTCAAGATGTCTATTTAATTAGTGACCCATTGTATGCTGGGAAACCCTCCTGACTCTGGGCGGTTTTCATTTGCATTTGCTAGGTCTTGATTTTGGTGTTTTTCAGGACTGGTAGAGAAACATTGTTTACTTTCAGGGCTTCTTCTTTCCTGTTGAAGTTGTCTAAATATTTGTGGATATCAATTGCTTCCATGTGCATTCTGACCTGATAGTTGTTGGCAGTCCAGAAATTCAGTGTTTTCAAACAGCATTTTATGCTCAATATGGTTTATAATGTGTTTTGCTACTGCTGATTTTTTTTTTGCTAACTCAGTATGCAGTGTCTCTTGTATTCCTTGATTTGTGTTTGAACATTGCATTTGGTGGTCCCTATGTAGACTTGTCCACAGCTGTATGGTGTGCAGAAAAATCCAGTGGCTATGAGAGGATCTCCTGTCATTTGCTGAGTTCAGCATTTGCTGGATTTTCTTGGTCAATTTGTAGATTTGGAGGTTGTGTTTCATCACCAGTTTCCCTATTTTGTCTGTGACAGTAACAGAATACATTATAAATCATCCTGTGCATAAAATTCTATTTGAAAACAATGGAATTCTGGACCATTCCAACAACTATCAGGTCAGAATGGTCAGGGAAGCCATTGAAATCCCCAAACACCTAGATCACTTCAACAGGAAAGAAGAAACCTTGAAAGTAAACAAAGTTTGGATATCAGTCCTGAAAAAACACCAAAATCAAGACCCAGCAAGTGCAAATGACAACCACCCTGGGTCAGGGGATTTCCCAGAAGGCAATAGATCACTAATTAAATAGACTCGCTGAGGCCTTGCCATCCAACAATAGAACAACACAGAGATTAACATTTAAATCACTTCCTCTCAACCAAGGGCCACATTGTGTGTGTGTGTGTGTTTCCCACTCACTCCCATGACAGCATTCTCTGAAGATGCCAGCCACAGATGCTGGTGAAACATCAGAAATAAACTCTTCCAGAACACTTTGTGTTTTGTTTACTTTGTGGCCTGAAAAACCCACAAAAAGCTATGGATGGTGGCTGTGAAAGTCTTCAACTTAATTAATGATTGATAATTAACCACAACTATTAATACACTTAATTACTTTACTTTATAATTAATTTTTCTTAAAAAAATTACTTATAACAATTCCTTCCCCAATTATTAATATTACACACACACACACACACACACACACACACATTATAATTGCAATGTAGCAAGAGGTAACACAATTTCTTTGGCAGAGTTATGATAATAGCATGACTATATTGACACATGTTTTTAAAAAATAATTTCCACATTATAAAAATGTTGGGGGAGGGACAAAGTATCTAGAATTCAATTGTAAGAAAAATAAGAGCAAATTGATAATAATGAGACTTTCTTTTAGAAAGTTGGGTATGTTCTTGTGTATCCAAATATCCATCTTTGGCTGATTAGTTATTCAGTGAGAAGGACTGGAGGAGTATGTTGAATGTGTCACTTCTTGTTCATTTCTGCAAAATGATTGACAACTATTTCAAGTCTGAGAGTTTCTTGATTGCTAAGCTAGCAATGTTATTTAAATGTTCATGAACTATACTGCTCCTCAGGAAGTTTGGGACATTTTAAATTATATTTCAGACCATTGCTTTAGTAATAAGGAATTTTTTAAAAAACTGGAATATTAACTACATTGGAAAGAACTAATTAGTTACCATTTAAGAGTAAATAAGTGCTTCCCACCCCTTCACCTTATTCCTGTCTTTATTTCTGCATTTCCCTTAAATGGAAAAAAGAGAGAGAAAGACTTGAGGAATGATGGTATGGTCAGTTCTTTTTTTGTCTGTCATATCCTTCCTGATTGGACTGAGGGGAAAAGATGAAAGTAGTATGGAAGAGATCAATTAATTTTCTTGCAGAGCTTGGGTGGAGGGTAAAGGTCTGAGAAATGTCCTATAGACTGGTCCTATAAAATCTTAAAAGGTGTCCATAAATATCAGAAGAGGCTGTAATGTCCCTGAGAATGCAAAAGGTAAGGCAGATGGGGTTACCTACTCTGGTGTTGCACTCACAACCCTCCTGTCCTGCTTGGTCAGGAGAGACTCTTTAGTATCAAACAGGACTCTATTAAGGTGACTATGGCATGGCTATACTAGCTGCTTTATTCAGGGCCAGCCCAGATCATTATTCCCTGGAATGGCCCTGGACCGACCAAAATGCTTGTCACATGTACCAGGCTGAGTCCAGTACATGTCCAGTATGATGCCACATCATTGTGTACACAGGCCAGTTGTTCTATACCGCATCAGTCCTGCTGGACCATCCTCCAAAGTGCCATGACTACTGTCTCACTGGCCAAGCAGATCCATGTGAGAGCTTGCCCATCACTGTTGCTTCTGCTGAGGTCAGAATGGGGCACCCTGTCGTGTGAGCAGCAAGGAAGGAATTGCTTCACTCCTTCCTCATTCATCGCATAGGCAGCTCATTCTGGCCTTAGCAATAAGCAATAACAGTGATCAGACTCTCAGAGGGAGCTGCTTGGCAGAGGTGATGTAACAACTCTGAAGAGGATTTGTCCCCTTAGTGCATAGTAAGGAAGAAGGTACTATATTTGCTGTCTGGACAACTGTCAGGACAACATATCAGACTGAAATGGATGCAATTCTGCTTTTTAGACAGCCAATTGAATCAAAAACACTCCAGAGTTTCCTGGAATCTCTGGAGTAAATTACAGGTTCTCTTAAACTGGATTAATGGCTTAAAACATCATCTTTACTGGTGGCCATATGTCATCCAACAGAATGCACTGGGACCAGTATACAGTCAGCCCTCCTTATCCACAGATTTTTTATTCATGGATTCAAGCAGCCACAGCTTGAAAACACTTTAAAAATATAGAAATTCCATAAAGGAAACCTTGATTTTTCCATTTTATATAAGGGATATAATTTTTCTATGCCATTGTATTGAATGGGACAAGCATCCACGGAATTTACTATTCACAGGGGGTCCTGGAACCAAACCCCAGTGGATAACAAAGGCCAACTATATTTGGTGCATATTCTTAGTATTGACAAGCCCTAGATTAGAATACATCTTCTTATTCCTCAGCAAACACATAGAACGTAATACCCACCCAAGCCACAAGGAGGGAAAAGTGAAACTAGAATCAAGTCTTCTTCACAGAGACAACATTACAGTTGACCCTCTGTTTTCACAGGGGATCGATTTTGGAGCTCCATGCGAAAACAGAAGCTTGTGCATATTCAAGCCCCATAGGCTGTTAAAGCTTTAACAGATTGCTGATTTGAAGGTGAAGGCTTTCATAGCCAGCATACATAGTTTTTTGTGGGGTTTTTTGGGCTATGTGGCCATGTCCTAGAATAGTTTATTCCTGATGTTTCACCAGCATCTGTGGCTGGCATCTTCAGAGAATGCCGGCATGAAAGAGAATTGGATATATATATCCTGTGTGACCCTAGGTAGGGAGGAGTGATTTCCATGTTAATCTGTGTAATGTTCTGTTGTTGAGGGCAGGATCTCAGGGTGGAAAGCCCCTAACACTGGGTGGTTTCTCATTTGCATTTGCTGAGTCCTGATTTTGGTGTTTTTCAGGACTGATAGCCAAATTTTGTTCAATTTATGAGTTTCTTCTTTCCTGTTCAAGTTGTTCAGGTGTTTGTGGATTTCAATGGCTTCCCTGTGCATTCTGATAGGATAGTTGTTGGCGTGGTCCAAAATTTCAGTGTTTTCAAACAGCATTTTATGCCCAGGATGATTTATAACATGCGCTGCTACTTCTGATTTTTCTGGCTGACACATTCTGCAGTGTCTCTTGTGTTCCTTGATTTGTATTTGAACACTGTGTTTGGTGGTCCCTATGTAGACTTTTCTGTGGCTGCACAGTATGTGGTAAACTCCTGGAGCCGTGAGAGGGTCTCTCTTGTCCTTTGCCAAGTGCAGCATTTGCTGGATTTTCTTGGTCTGTTTGTAAACCATTTGAAGGTTGTGTTTCCTCACCAGTTTCCGTATTCTGTCTGTGACTCCTTTGATGTCTGTTAAAAATGCCTTCCGTTTGAGTGGTTGCTTGTCTTCACTCCTTTGACATCCTTCTGTTGTCTGAGCTGGAATAACCATTAGCCTGTAGAGCCCAAACTGGTTGCTATAATTCATCTTCAAAGAAGTGGGGTTCAGAGATCCATTTTTCCTGGTCTACCAATGTTTTTATTGTGCTTCTTGTTTTGTTTTTGGGTGATGGTTGGAGTTCTTGTGTAGGCAACTGTCCGTGTGTGTAGGCTTTCTATATACTGTGTGACCCAAATGTTGATAGCCTAGGCTGAAGAGTGTGGTATAAATAAAAATTATTATTATTATTATTATTATTATTATTGATTCAATTTCATAGAATCATAGAATCATAGATCTGGAAGAGACCCCAAGGACCATTCCGTCCAACCCCCTGCCATGCAGGAACTCCCAATCAAAGCATCCCTGACATATGGCCATCCAGCCTCTGCTTAAAGACCTCTAAGGAAGGAGACTCCACTACATTCCAAAGGAATGTTTTCCACTGTCAAACAGCCCTTACGGTCAGGATGTTCCTCCTAATGTCAAGGTCGAATCTCTTTCCCTGCAGCTTGCATCCATTGCTCCAAGTTCTAGTCTCTGGAGCAGCAGAAAACAACCTTGCTCCTTCCTCAATATAACATCCTTTCAAATATTTAAACAGGGCTATCGTATCACCTCTTAACCTTCTCTTAAACATCTCCAGCTCCCCAAGTCACTCCTCATAAGGCATGGTTTCCAGACCCTTCACCATTTTAGTTACCCTCCTTTGGACATCCAGTTTCTCAACGTCCTTTTTGAATTGTGGTGCCCAGAACTGAACACAGTATTCCAGATGGGACCTGTCAAAAGCAGAATAGAGTAACACTATTACACCCCTTGATCTAGATGCTATACTTCTATTGATGCAGCCTAAAATTACATTGGCCTTTTTAGCTGCTGCATCGCACTGTTGATTCATGTGCAATTTATGGTCTACTTGGACTCCCAGATCCCTTTCACACATAGTTTTATTCAACCAGGTGTCCCCCATCCTATATCTGTGCATTTCATTTTTCTGTCCTAAGTGCAGTACCTTACATTTCTCTGTGTTGAATTTCATTATGTTAGTATTGGCCCAGCTTTCTAGTCTATTCAGGTCATTTTGAATTTTGATCATGTCCTCTGGAGTATTAGCTACTCCTCCTAGTTTAGTGTCATCTGCAAATTTTTTAACTAAGCCCCCAATACTGTCATCCAAGTCATTAATAAAGATATTGAATATCACTGGGCCCAGCACAGAGCCCTGTGGGACCCCACTGGTCACTTCTTTCCAGGTTGAAAAGGAGCCATTGTTGAGCATCCTTTGGGTTTGGCCGGTCAACCAATTACAAATCCATGTAACAGTTAACTTGTCTAACCCACATTTTACAAGCTTGTTTGAAAGAATATCATGTGTCAAAGGTCTTACTAAAATCAAGATATACTATATGCACAGCATTCCCTTCGTCTACCAAGCTGGTAATTTTATCAAAGAGAGAGAGAGAGAGAGAGAGAGAGAGAGAGAGAGAGAGATCAGATTTGTCTGGCATGACTTGTTTCTCTTTGCGGATGATTAGGACATCCAAGAATGGCAGTGTTCCTTCCTTTCCTTTTTCCATTGTGAATTGGATGTTAGGGTGGATGTGGTTTAGATGGTTCAGAAACACAGCCAGATCTTCTTCTCCATGGCACCAAATGGTGAAAGTGTCATCCACGTATCGGAACCATGTTGTGGTCTTTTTTGGTTCTGTTTCCAGGGCTTGCTTTTCAAAATGTTCTATGTAAAATTTTGCTGCCACAGGGCTTAGAGGGCTTCCAATTGCTGCCCTATCTTTCTGCTCATAGAATCCATTGACCCACTGGAAGGAGCTTGCAGTGAGGCAATGTTTGAACAGGACTGTGATGTCTTCTAGAAAAATTTGTCGGATGAGTGTAATGGTGACCATTATGGGGACTTTGGTGAACAGGGAGACTACATTAAAGCTGATTAGTATGTATCTGGGTTTAAGATCTGCCCTGGTGGAGCAGTGGTTAAATGCCTGTACTGCAGCCACTCATTCAAAACCATAAGGTGGCGAGTTCAAGACCAGCAAAGGGCTGAAGCTCGACTCAGGCTTGCATCCTTCTGAGGTCGCTAAAATGAGTACCCAGATTGTTGGGGGGCAAATAGCTTACAATTGTAAACTGCTTAGACACTCCTTAAGGGTATGAAGCAGTATATAAATGAAGCTGTTTGTTGAGCTGAGGTTTGCTGATTGCTTTGTCATTCCCCTAGGCTTTCTGCATATTTTCCGCACATAAGACCATGTCTCCTACGTATCCCAGCCACCTTCTATATACATCTGTCTTGGGGTTGTCCTATATTCAATTACTCTTTTGTTAATCTGGAGTTAAGACCATCTACCAAAGCTGCCCTTTTTGTCAATTCCATGAGAAACCAATCAAAACTCTTTGTACCCACTAGGGCACCTAACAGCATATAAATATCCAGCTCAAACATGTCCAGTTTGCAATTGCAATTTTGGTTGCAACTGGAACTTCAGCTACCCAATTTCCATATTGTTTTCAGATGCTGCCTGAGCCACATCCTACTTTCTTTGGATTCCTCTACATGACTGATAAATATCACCCACTCTATAACCCTAAGTCTCTGCTATCAAATATTTCATACCTCTATTTTTGTTAGCATTGCATGTTTTTTCAGATAGAATTGTTACTGTGTGTTTATGTCCTCTCTTGCATATTTCTAATTTTTTTCATCAAGCCTGGAGTCCTCCTGTAGCTAATACTGGTATACAGAGAGGAAAACAATCCTTAATGTTATCCAACCTCTCACAGACCTTCTGCTGAACTAACAAGTTCCCCCAAATATGGTTTCACTGTCATTGAGGACCCCAGGTACCCTACCAGTTTGGGTAACACAGGAGGGAATGTGAAATAAGATTTCTTGAAGTGTGCTAAGCACAACACAGAGCTCCTTACATTGGGGAAGGGGATGTTAGTAATAGTCCTTTCTTTCCTGCAGGCAGACATGGTGAGAATCTTCTGCTGTAGTTTTTTGTGGAGCTTTAGGGCTATGTGGCCATGTTCTAGAAGAGTTCCTTTCTGATGTTTCACCGGGATCTGTGGCTGGCATCTTCAGAGAATGATAGCCTGGAAAAGGATTGGATATATATATCCTGTGTGACCCTGGGAAGGAATGGGTAATTTGAAAATGTATTGTACTGTTGCTATAGATTGTACGCCATAGGCAGGCTTTTTTTTTTTTTTTTGCCTCCGATCCTCAACTCTCTCAGTCAACCCAAAAGGATGGAATGATTTACTATGTCAAAGGCCGCTGAGAGATCCAAGAGCACCAGAAGGGTCACACTACCCCTGTTGATTCTCAGGTGGAGGTCATTGGCCAGAGTGACCATGGCAGTCTCAACTCCATGTCCTGTCCTGAAGCCCGTTTGAAATGGACTTAGATAATCAGTTTCATAGAATCATAGAATCATAGAATCATAGAATCATAGAAATTTAGAGTTGGAAGAGACCACAAGGGCCATCCAGTCCAACCCCCTGCCATGCAGGAACTCCAAGTCAAAGCATCCCTGACAGATGGCCATCCAGCCTCTGCTTAAAGACCCCTAAGGAAGGAGACTCCACTACACTCCGAGGGAGTGTGTTCCACTGTCGAACAGCCCTTACTGTCAGGAAGTTCCTCCTAATGTTGAGGTGGAATCTCTTTTCCTGCAGTTTGCATCCATTGTTCCGCGTTCTAGTCTCTGCAGCAGCAGAAAACAAGCTTGCTCCCTCCTCAATATGACATCCCTTCAAATATTTAAACAGGGCTATCATATCACCTCTTAACCTTCTCTTCTCCAGGCTAAACATCCCCAGCTCCCTAAGGCGTTCTTCATAAGGCAAGGTTTCCAGACCCTTCACCATCTTAGTTGCCCTCCTTTGGACATGCTCCAGTTTCTCCACATCTTTTTTGAATTGTGGTGCCCAGAACTGGACACAGTATTCCAGGTGGGGCCTGACCAAAGCAGAATAGAGTGGCACTATAACTTCCCTAAGACAGCTTGGAGTTGGGAGGCGACTGCTCTCTTGATCACCTTGCTCAAAAATGGGAGCAAGGAAACTGGTCTGTAGTTGATTCTGTCCAGGGGATCAAGGGAGGGTTTCTTCAGGAGGGGTCTGATGGCCACCTCCTTTAGACAAGATGATAGAAAACCCTCCCTGAGGGATGCATTTATTGGATCCTGAAGGAATACTTTCAATGCATCCCCTCCCTGGGCGACCAGCCAAGATGGACAAGGATCGAGGTGGCAAGTCATCTTCCTCAAACTTCCAAGGAGCTTGTCCATGTCCTCGGTACTTGCAGATTGAAATTGATCCAGTAAAGAAGCAGCAACAGTGTTGTTGGATGCCTCACCTATGGGCTCTGACAAAACACTGACGTTCAAGTCGGCCCTTATCCGAGAGATTTTGTCTGCAAAGAAGGTGTTAAACACATCTTAAACCCGTGTCAGCTGCCCCACAACCCTAAACAGCTCTGCTGAATGGGACTCTGCAGACACAATACGTGCAGAGCAGAAAGATCTCTGCGCTGCACGCAAAGCCTCCCAATAGGCGCAAAGATGCTGCCTATGGCGAGTTCTGTTGGAGAAGAGTCGAGTCTTCCTCCATTTGTGCTCTAGTCATTGTCCAACCACTTATGGCACTTTATAAATAAAGATAATAATAATAATAATAATAATAATTATTATTATTATTATTATTATTATTAATGGCAGTCCTCAGGGTGGGAGGATATGCAAACAGGATTAATGTCTGCTAATTGGTGCTCATTGTCTGCTGGGAATCCCCTGGCCTTAGGCTGCTTCTCATTTGCATAGGTTGAGTCTTGACCTGGAGGTTGTTCCCAGTTGTTCTGGAAGTGAAGTGAAAAATGAAGCAATGACACATTAGCAGCAGCACTTAGAAAGATGGCTCTGATATAATAAGGAAACAGAGGAGGAGCTGTGACTTCTGAACAATGGAGCATGCTCTTCCTAATGGCTTATAGTAACGGGAGAATGGTTGGGAAAAAAACGGACTCTAGCGTTTGCTCCCAATCCAGCAATGGACCTGCGCAAGCCTTTCCAGTTACTTTTGTCTCCTCAAAGTCATATGGTACCAACATCTCCTCAGTTGATTGTTACTGCTGTGTTGGAATCTTAAAAAGTATGTCAGCAGTTACAAAATGCATCACTTTTGTTAACACAAAAGCTGCTAATGAAATATTGAAGAACGTACAGATATTCATATATGAAAGGACTTAAACTAATGGCCAACCATGAAATAATGAGGCTAGACACAGAGAATTCATCTAAACAAGGACTACTTTATTTGACCTGAACTTGTTTAATAACCTGAACCTGGAGATAAGTGATGGGGGGAGAGCAACCTGGTGTAGGTCCAGCTATGTCCAGGTGTCAACCTGTGACTCTCTGCTCAGCCTTCACTTTAGCAAAGCACCTGACTGTGAGAGCAATCTAGTATCATTCAATATCATCACCTATTCACCAGCTGGCCATTTACTGGAAGGCAAACCCAAGGCTCTATCTAACAGGTCATTAACTTATACAGGGGAGAGTAAAGTCTGTGGAGAAAGTTCAAGAATCCAATCCTTCACCAAAAGGGTGCCAAGATGTACATTGAACTCTGATACACCCCCAAACCTATTTAGAGACTCCTTCAAATCAATTGACAGTGTCTCCAAGATACAGTGTAGCATAGGAAAAAAAACATATAAAGGAGACAAAATTCATAACTTACCTCAAAGTGATTGGTATTTCTCTAAGGGGTGACAGAGACTAAAAATACCTTTGGTTGAGCACACACACATGTATATTTCTCACTGCAAGAAACCTCCTAGCTGTGATGTTTTTTGCGTATCTACGATTCTCCTCAAGATTTCCCAACAATCGAGAAATCCATTCTACAAATGTTTTATTCTTTCCATTGCAACATACATAACACTAAAAAGGTGTAAAGTAACAGATATGTAAATTTAGCAATAGGATAGATAACAGCCATACTTGTTTATTAAACTGAAATTACCAAGGAAAGGTAATATGAATATTACTATATAATACTGATTTAATTAACATGGTTGATTTAATTCCACACTAGATAAACTTTTAAAAAATGATGTATTTCAAAACTCATTAACTGTTGCATGGAGATCCAAAATATCAGTTTCCAAACTTGTTTATTCATTAGCCAGTAGCAGCACAAATCTGGACAACAGGTGAATTTATATAGCATAATTAGTTTGGTTAATTTAAAAACAATCATTTAACAGAACACCTTTCCCATTTGTAAGAGAAGTCTTCCTTGCCAGATCTGCTAAAAAAATTAAACTACTAAACAATTCTTTCAAATATGCAATATGCCAGTTTGCCCAATGGTGGCACTACTGGACTATCATAGAAGACTTAGAAATTTTTTTCAGTCCTTTTGATGCATCTTTAAAAGTAAATTCTCATTAGGCCAAAATACGTACATGTGGGAGAACATAAAATGTTTGTAACTATTTTTTGTTATCAAGTTTGAGTAAGCTATTTTTCTTATAATCCTAAACCTGGTCATGTAAACACGAGCAAGTATAGTAGAAACAAATGCTCATCTGGCAGATGAAAACTTTCATCTACAAGAGAAGCAGCAGTGGGGAAACATTGAATTAATAACTAGATTGCAACATGCGGCATGGGAACAAGAGACTAGGCCTTCACCAGATAAATGCATCAGAGATGTGGCAGAGCTCATCTGGCAGAGAGTTTGATTCAGTCAAAAGCTGCAAATGGTCACATGCCATTTCTTCCACAACAGTACCCCTGGAATCTTTTCTTGGCAATGATGCAATGTTGTTGATATAAGGGTGTCTTTGAGATACCTTCCTACAGAAGGATGTTGTGATACAATCAACCATCCAATAGGCCATTATGCAACTATATCAACAATGTTAATTGAAGATGTTCTGCATAT
The DNA here is from genome assembly GCA_034509955.1 of Urosaurus nigricauda. Taxonomy (NCBI): domain Eukaryota; kingdom Metazoa; phylum Chordata; class Lepidosauria; order Squamata; family Phrynosomatidae; genus Urosaurus; species Urosaurus nigricauda. Next base: position 63,463,064 of record JAOEGL010000003.1, read on the forward strand.
TCTGTTCTTCCATACAGTGATATAACACCTCATGGTGCATGATTCAAGTGAATGAAAGACCTATTTTTAATTCTATAATATATTCAGTGATGTATTTTCATGAAAGTGAAGAGATGGAAAATTGAATGGAAAGTGGTCAAATATGAGACACATTCACAGTAGCAACCACAATTTCAATACAGCCATTTGTTGTTTTTTTATTTTGTTTTGTTTTTGTTTTGGTACCTGCACCATGACTTTATTAATGTTACTCTGATAGTAGATTACAGTAATATACATATATATGTCATAGTGACTTCAAATTTCTTATTGTTCTGTGTCAGTATTTTTTTTAAAATAATCCTAAACCTGGTCATGTAAACACGAGCAAGTATGGTAGAAACAAATGCTCATCTGGCAGATGAAAACTTACATCTACTATAAATTACATTACTATAAAAGTTCAACACAAATCTTGAACACACAAATTAACAAACAAACCCACTAAGATTAAATTGAAAGTAATTATTTACATTTTACATCTCTTCAATGTTGCTTATATTAACTTCTCATCCAGCTTTCTCAGAATTCCTTGTTTTTATTTGTTTCTCCTGCAGTTTTCTTTGCCTATTGTACATTATTACAGCTGCATAAATGGTATATGCTCAAAAATGGAAACTGTGAGATACTGACAGAAGAATGGCTGATCAAGATAGATGAGATGATGAAAATGGATAGACTTACAAATTTCCTTAAAAGTGAATCTACAAAGAAAATAAGCAAAGAATAGAACTCAGTCTTATAACTTTGGAGACAAAAATGGACAAGTCTAAAAGAAAGAATGATAGATTAATGATAACAAATGAAAGTCTGACAGAAATTTAGAAACATAGAGAGATAATAAGATAAGAATAACAAGAAGGAGAATATATGGAAAATAAATCAGCAAATAAGTAGACAAGTAAATGGGCCAAAAGTAAGGAAAATGTTACTTAACCAGGAAGAACAAGATGGCATACAACCACTGTATTTTGATTGCTTTCTTGACAAAGGCCAAACTTTTCAGCTCAGTTTTGGGATAAACTGTATTAGTAATCGGAAATAAGCGATTGAGAAATGAAGACACCTTAAAAATATTATTTGATTTTATCTCAAATATAGACAGAGAAGATAAATCAGTGCAGCAACTGGTGGAGAAATGCTAAGGTCATGACACAGAACCACAGCTACCTGGTTAGCTAATTCTTTTCTGCCCTGTAATAGCTTCTAATTATTGCATTATGCCTAGGCCTTATCTCAGGCCAGAAATGGCTTTGGAAAAAGTTTTCACCTAATTTATCTACCAGCTGTAATCTGCTCACTCATCATATCTCTCCTGCTTCATGAATAGTCATTCACTTGAGATCTAAATCTGCACTAAGACTATACAGTTTTCTTGTTTGTTTATTGATTTTAAGTCCAATATTTCCTCCCAAGAGCTCAGTTTAGCATATGTGGGGGTTTATGATACTGTAATCTCACAACTGCATGAAAGATAGAGAATAGCACAAGGTTACCTTGTGAATACGGTAGCCAAAAAGAGATTTGATACAATGTCAGAATAACATTCCATACATCACAGAGTGGCATCAAGCATTCCAAATTCAATATTCCACATATCACAAATGAAAACTTACATTTTGACACCCACACTTTTATAATAATGAGTACTCTCCAAGCCCCACCCTATGATTGACCAAAAAATGTCAGTGGCAATTCTCTTTCCTTTGGGTGCTGTTTGAATTTGCACCACAATCTCTTAACTTTTACAGATTTATAAACAGGAGAAAATTATTTCTTTTGTATTGCAATATGCTAGAAAGAACATAATTCTCTTAGAATAGATTTGCAACTTCTATGAAAATATTTTGGCTGTTCTAATAGGTTGGATCTAGCCACACTTGTACTTAGAGTAGAACCATTGAAATCAATGGGATTTAAATCAGTCAAGGATCCAGCCCTAATATCCTGAAGGCACAATATCCTTGCCAGGAAACTCTATAATAATCTCCTAATATGTCAATCCATTTAAAGGCACACAACCAAAAGAATACTGTAAAATGACAGACTATGTGTACTGTTATTTAGAAGAATGGATCAGCAGGTTTGGGAGGACCTAAAGATTTGATGTTGTACAGAAAAATGATGGTTGATTATATTATTTGTGTAGCATTAAATGGGGAAATGATAACTTTAACACTACAAGTTATAATAATAAAAATAGCATTATTTTCAAGATTTTCAGAGAGAACTGATTGTGTTTACATTTCAGTACTCATTTTGCATGGAACTGTGGGCTGCACAGAGTTTTATTCTTCTGGTAAATGGTATATGCTCAAAAATGGAAACAGCAAGATACTGCAGTTGAATAATAGAACCACTTAGAGTAAAATAAATGACCACATGCTTGTAGCCATTTGCCACATCTGAATGATGAATTTTAATACTTTGAACACAGAGAGTCTATAATCCATATAACCGGACATGTACACCATTGGAAATAGCAGGCATACAGAAATTGCTATTCATTTGCTGAAAAATACATTGAGACTAGAGAGTTAACAAGATTGATGAATCAGTGTCATCTAAGCAAGGAATGGTATCATACAACTTCATAATTACGGCTTCAAGGTCAGGCCAGTGATAGTTCATCAAGGTATTTGTGTGAGCAAAGCACATCTGTCCATTAAACATCTTTGCTCTATATGTCAAGGCACTTCAGGAATGACTTAAGAACAGAATGGTAGAATGACAGCTAAGCCTATCTTATACAGAGCTGCCTATAATTTTAGCTTAACATATTCACTATTTTTTACATTCACTACTGTTTGTTCTCTTCTAGAGGAAAAGATATACTGGATGGACAAGACTGGGAAGGACATAGTATTTCACAGTGTTTGTCAGCACTTCAAACTCCCAAAACATCTTTCCACAGAAAAAGGTGGACAGTATACTCCCATCGGATCCTGCTTCTTCTACCAGAATCAAGAACTCCCTGTTCCTTCTGCAGATGTAGAGTATGTGCAATTCTCTTGTGATTAAACCTTCAAAATCTGCTCTGGACAACGGGAACAAGTGTTCTGGAGAACTTATCAGCACAAATGGCTAAAGCAGGAACAGTAGGGCACAGAATCTTGATCTACTGGGACCAGATTCCACATTACATCATTGAACCATGGTCATGTAATATAGTCTTTAAAATTCCTTTTTCTAGAATACTGGGAAAGAAAGTATAATACACCCATATTAGACATGTTTATTAGGCATATCTTGCACCATTCACAAGATGAATGGGAGGCAATCACAAGGGAAGTGTAGTCACAAGGGCCACCTAATTGCAAAATCCCAGCAGTGTGAATAGTATCAAATATTAATGGTGTGCTGGGGCTATTAAGAAAGAGAAGAAGGAGGAGGAGGAGGAGGGGGCTTTAGTCCATGTGCTTGGGTGAGATCTAATCTAATTTACTCTTGAGCCCATTGCAATACTGGGAGCAACTGCTGGGAGAACCCAAACCTCTTAAGGCTACACAAGGCTTGGAGAGGCTGCATTTTCCTTTAAGAGAGGAGGAGGAGGAGACTCTAGTCCATGTGCTTGGGTGAGATCTAATCTAATTTACTCTTGAGCCCATTGCAATACTGGGAGCAACTGCTGGGAGAACCCAAACCTCTTAAGGCTACACAAGGCTTGGAGAGGCTGCATTTTCCTTTAAGAGAGGAGGAGGAGGAGACTCTAGTCCATGTGCTTGGGTGAGATCTAATCTAATTTACTCTTGAGCCCATTGCAATACTGGGAGCAACTGCTGGGAGAACCCAAACCTCTTAAGGCTACACAAGGCTTGGAGAGGCTGCATTTTCCTTTGAGAAAGGAGAAGAAGGAGGAGGAGGAGGGGGGGCTTTAGTCCATGTGCTTGGGTGAGATCTAATCTAATTTACTCTTGAGCCCATTGCAATACTGGGAGCAACTGCTGGGAGAACCCAAACCTCTTAAGGCTACACAAGGCTTGGAGAGGCTGCATTTTCCTTTAAGAGAGGAGGAGGAGGAGACTCTAGTCCATGTGCTTGGGTGAGATCTAATCTAATTTACTCTTGAGCCCATTGCAATACTGGGAGCAACTGCTGGGAGAACCCAAACCTCTTAAGGCTACACAAGGCTTGGAGAGGCTGCATTTTCCTTTAAGAGAGGAGGAGGAGGAGACTCTAGTCCATGTGCTTGGGTGAGATCTAATCTAATTTACTCTTGAGCCCATTGCAATACTGGGAGCAACTGCTGGGAGAACCCAAACCTCTTAAGGCTACACAAGGCTTGGAGAGGCTGCATTTTCCTTTGAGAAAGGAGAAGAAGGAGGAGGAGGAGGAGGGGGCTTTAGTCCATGTGCTTGGGTGAGATCTAATCTAATTTACTCTTGAGCCCATTGCAATACTGGGAGCAACTGCTGGGAGAACCCAAACCTTTTAAGGCTACACAAGGCTTGGAGAGGCGCGCGCCATTAGGCGCGCGAATTTTCATTTTTCTTATCTAGTCAAGGAAGTTTTTAGACAATAGAAGGGAAGCTGGCCTGAAGCATCAGAGGAAGTGAATCAGAGACTTGCCTCTGGAAGAAGCTATTAGCCAGGAGCTCACTACATACCTATAGGCCCCGTGACTTGAACTCAGTGTTAGAGCTTGGGAACAAAGATCAAGCCTAGCAAGGGAAGCCCACAGTCTTGTTTCAGTGCCTCTTTAAGACTTCCCAGTATGGACACTGAAGGCCCTGCAACAGTCACCTGCAACATCTGTGGGATGTTTGTCTTCTTGCCTACAGAGGTGGGGAACTACTCCTGCCCTAAGTGCAAGTTGGTAGCCCTCTTGGAAGAGAAAGTACAGCAGCTAGAGGAGCAGATATCTGCACTCCAGCATCATAGAGAGCAGCAGATTCTCCTGAACAGAACAGGCCAGAATGTCTTGGGTGGGAAACACACAGAGGAAGTTGCTGGGGTGGAGGATGTCACTCCACATACAACAGAGGTAGATGCTTGGAGGAAGGTCACACACAGAAGTAAGGAAACCAGGGAACGTTCTGTGAGCGGCTTGCAGCTACAGAATCGCTTTGAATCTCTCTCTGTTGTCAGAGATGATGAGGAAAAGCAGCAGGGACAGACATCAGGGACAGAGCAGGGGAGCCTCAGAGTATCACGAAAGGGAACAGACACCGCTAAGCCTCGGAGGAGGCGCGTGGTCGTGGTGGGGGACTCCTTGCTGAGGGGCACAGAAGCAGTGGTTTGTGGGCCTGACAAGATGTCTCGGGAGGTGTGTTGTCTCCCCGGGGCAAAGATCCATCATGTGACAGAGAGGCTGACAAGACTTGTCAAGCCTACTGATCAATACCCCCTTCTTTTGGTTCATGTGGGAACCAATGATACTGCAAGGCACAGCCTTCAGAATATCAAAAGGGATTATGAGGCTCTGGGAAGGAAGCTGAAAGAGATGGATGCACAGGTTGTCATCTCATCTCTTCTCCCGGTGGAAGGGCATGGTCCAGGAAGGGAGAGGAAAATAGCAGAGGTAAATAACTGGCTCCGTAGATGGTGCCGCCAAGAACAGTTTGGATTCTTGGATCATGGGCTGCGGTTCCATGAGGAGGGACTTCTGGCAAGGGATGGGCTTCATCTCACGCCAGTTGGCAAAAACGTTTTTGCCAACAGTCTGAAGAATCTGATCAGGAGGGCTTTAAACTGAGTCATGTGGGGGAGGGAGACATTATACTGGAAGGCAAAAGGGATGGAGAGAATAGTCCAAGTGGCATAGAGGGAACAAGGCAAACAGTGCAAGGACCCAACAGTAGGAGGCAAAAAAATGTGCAAAAGCAGCAAGTAAAGAGGACATATGGTCTTAAATGCCTCTCCACTAATGCACAGAGTATGGGAAATAAGCAGGATGAACTTGAACTCCTAGCACAACAAGGGAAATATGATATAATAGGCATCACTGAAACCTGGTGGGATGAGTCTCATGATTGGAATGTAGAAATAGAGGGGTATAACCTTTTTAAGAGAAACAGGCCAAGCAGGAAAGGAGGAGGAATAGCATTATATGTCAGGGATATTTACACCAGTGAAGAGATGCAGGAAGTCAATACTGGAAGCCAGGTGGAGAGCATCTGGATAAAAATTAAAGGAGAGGGAAATAACAGGGATGTTACTGTGGGAGTCTACTACAGACCCCCGACTCAGGCAGAGGAATTGGATGATGCCTTTCTAGAACAGATAATCACATACTCAGAAAAGAGAGATGTAGTAGTGATGGGTGACTTCAACTATCCTGATATTTGCTGGAAGTCAAACTCAGCCAAATCCTCAAAGTCTAGCAAATTCCTCACTTGCCTGGAAGACAATTTCATTGTCCAAAAGGTGGAAGAGGCAACAAGGGGATCAGCCATTTTAGATCTGATCTTAACCAACAGGGAAGACCTAGTTGATGGGGTGCAAGTGGTTGGATCCTTAGGTGGAAGTGACCATGTTCTCCTGGAGTTTGTAATACAGTGGAAGGGAGAAGCTAGGCATAGTCAGACACGCACTCTAGACTTTAGGAGAGCTAATTTCAATAAACTTAGAGAAATACTGGGAGTGATCCCATGGTCAGGAATACTAAAAGAAAAGGGAGTTCAAGACGGATGGGAGTTTCTCAAAAGGGAGATATTGAAGGCATAATTTCAAACAGTTCCAATGAGGAAGAAAAATGGAAGATGTCTCAAGAAGCCAGGATGGATGACTAAGGAACTTTCAAATGAGCTAAATTTTAAAGGGAACATGTATAGGAAATGGAAAAATGGAGAAATCACGAAAGAGGAATTCAAACAAATAGCCAGCACATGTAGGGGTAAAGTCAGAAAAGCTAAAGCGCAGAATGAACTCAGGCTTGCTAGAGAGGTTAAGAACAATAAAAAGGGCTTTTTTGGATATGTTCGCAGCAAAAGGAAGAAGAAGGAAACAGTGGGGCCACTGCATGCAGAAGATGGCAAAATGCTAACAGGGGACAGAGAAAAGGCAGAATTACTCAACACCTTCTTTGCTTCAGTCTTCTCAGAAAAGACAAAGGGTGCTCAACCTAAGGATAATGGAGACAGAATAGAGGAAATTCAGCACAGAATAAGTAAAGAGGTAGTACAGGAATACCTGGTTAACCTAAATGAATATAAATCTCCAGGACCAGATGAACTACATCCTAGAGTTTTAAAAGAACTGGCAAATGTAATATCAGAGCCATTGGCAATAATCTTTGAGAACTCCTGGAGAACAGGAGAAGTCCCAGCAGACTGGAGGAGGGCAAACGTTGTCCCCATCTTCAAAAAGGGGAAAAAAGAGGATCCCAACAATTATCGACCAGTTAGTCTGACATCAATTCCAGGAAAGGTTCTAGAGCAGATCATTAAGCAGAGAGTCTGTGAACACTTAGAGGCCAATGCCATAATCACAAAAAGCCAACATGGGTTTCAGAGAAACAAGTCATGCCAAACGAACCTGATCTCTTTTTTTGATAAAATTACCAGCTTGCTAGATGAAGGGAATGCTGTGGATATAGTATACCTCGATTTCAGTAAGGCCTTTGACAAGGTTCCCCATGACATTCTTGCAAACAAGCTTGCAAAATGTGGGCTAGACAAGTTAACTGTTACATGGATTTGTAATTGGTTGAGTGGCCGAACTCAAAGGGTGCTCAACAATGGCTCCTTTTCATCCTGGAGAGAAGTGACCAGTGGGGTCCCACAGGGCTCTGTCCTGGGCCCAGTGCTATTCAACATCTTTATTAACGATTTGGATGACAGAATTGGGGGCATACTTATCAAATTTGCAGATGACACTAAACTGGGAGGAGTAGCTAATACCCCAGAGGACAGGATCAAAATTCAAAATGACCTGAATAGACTAGAAAGCTGGGCCAGTGCTAACAAAATGAAATTCAATGCGGAGAAATGTAAGGTTCTGCACTTAGGGCGGAAAAATGAAATGCACAGATATAGGATGGGGGACACCTGGCTGAATGAGACCACATGTGAAAGGGATCTAGGAGTCCAAGTAGACCATAAGCTGAACATGAGTCAACAGTGTGATGCGGCAGCTAAAAAAGCCAATGCAATTTTAGGCTGCATCAATAGAAGCATAGTTTCTAGATCAAGGGAAGTTATAGTGCCACTCTATTCTGCTTTGGTCAGGCCCCACCTGGAATACTGTGTCCAGTTCTGGGCACCACAATTCAAAAAAGATGTGGAGAAACTGGAGCATGTCCAAAGGAGGGCAACTAAGATGGTGAAGGGTCTGGAAACCTTGCCCTATGAAGAACGCCTTAGGGAGCTGGGGATGTTTAGCCTGGAGAAGAGAAGGTTAAGAGGTGATATGATAGCCCTGTTTAAATATTTGAAGGGATGTCATATTGAGGAGGGAGCAAGCTTGTTTTCTGCTGCTGCAGAGACTAGAACGCGAAACAATGGATGCAAACTGCAGGAAAAGAGATTCCACCTCAACATTAGGAGGAACTTCCTGACAGTAAGGGCTGTTCGACAGTGGAACACACTCCCTCGGAGTGTAGTGGAGTCTCCTTCCTTAGGGGTCTTTAAGCAGAGGCTGGATGGCCATCTGTCAGGGATGCTTTGACTTGGAGTTCCTGCATGGCAGGGGGTTGGACTGGATGGCCCTTGTGGTCTCTTCCAACTCTATGATTCTATGATTCTATGCATATGCTTTGGAAACTATGAACCACTTTGCACTTTGTGATGTAGGATGGAGCCATTCCAGGTTATTCAGTTCTCTTCATTCCAAGGGAATTATTTGCTGGACCCATTTCAAACGTATGATGATACTGTTAATTTGAGAATTGATTATTTATGAACATTTACAATTCTCCTTCGCTTGCTTTACTTCCTTGCCTTGGTAAGCAGCAAGGAAGCAGCAAGGCAGCCTGAAACCTCCTTTTAAGATTCACTGATGTGGGTAAGTCTCATTATAAGGATATGCCTATTTATGGTGGTAGCTCCCATGTCAATTAGTTGGAGTCCATTCCAGATTTTATTCTGAGTTTTAAATAAGCTATATATGGTGCTGAAAATACTGTTTTGGTGATGGAAGTTCGGCAGCTTATATAAAGGTCAGAACAAAATCTAGAATGTATTTACGACCACAGTGATACAGGAGATGCCAGCCTAGCAAAATCAAAATCACATAGCTCAGCACTGTTCAAACTTCTTGGTAGCTTCTCTCTCTCACACACACTGTCTCTTACACACAGAGTCAGGTGTTAAACCCAGGATGTTTGCCATGAAAAACATGCACTCTTCCTTGCCCCAACTTAATTGTGCCATGTAATCCTCAATCCTAACATGTAAAACTGTGTCACACATAATCTAATATGCTTTGTCAACAAATGAAAAGTTGGTTTTGGCAGAAATTTACACAACCTGCTTCTGTTTTTGTTTTGCAGTCACTGTTTTGACAAATGCTTTGTTTTATATTTTATGCTCTCATAATGACTAGGGGTACAAAATTACTTCTCATTATTTCACATAAATGGATAGTGTTTATCTTCTGTAATCTGTTGATATTTTAGCTTTTAGGAGTGACAAAGTACAAATATAGTAGATAAATAAATCCTATTGAAGAAGTGTTGAGAGATGGAGACAAAGGAGTGACAAATACCTAACCTAGCTTTCCTGCTGCCTGAAAAAAAAATTAAAGTACTCATCTGGAAGTGAGCACAAGTATTTTTGGACTGTTATTTGAAAACTGATCCATTCTGAACTATATGGGTAGATTTCATGGTTTTGTCACAAAAGATGTATGGCCAACTGTTTCAGCATCCTGCTATGATTATGCCCCCCCTCCCTGATAGTTTATCCATGCCATGTCATCTCATATGTCCAAAACTATTGTGCTTTGGACATACGGTGGGCCCTTCGTGTTTACTTAGGTATGGTTCCAAGTCCCCCTCTCGATTCCAAAATCCATGGATGCTCAAGTCCCATTAAATACAATGGTGTAGAATAATAGTGTCTCATATAAAATGGAAAAAAAAATCAAGGCTTGCTTTTTGGAATTCATATATTTTATAATATTTTCAAGTGATAGATGGTTGTGCTTTGGGAATAAAATATCTGTGGGTATGGAGGGCTGACTGTATTATGTGATGACATGACTCATTGGAGAAGACCCTGGTAATGTTTAGAAAAAGAGGGAAAAACATATTACAGATGAATTGATTCAATCAAAGCGTTAAGAGCAGTGCATTGGATTTACTAGTTTTGGAAGGAAAATTCCTCCAGGCACTAACTCTTTGAAGGACCTTGCATGCTGAAGATTTTCAAAACAATTAACCAGAATGACTCTAAGTGAGAATGAGGCAGAAGGGAAGAAATCAGGTCCAGGACAAGCTGGTTTTGCAGCAAAAAACTATTATTTCTATATTAAAGGACAGAAAAAGATAGCAGCAGAAACCAATAGAACATTCTATAAGCAATTAAATTTCTCAGACATCACAGGAATTAAAAATTCTTACTCATGATCAATCTAAGAGAGGTGTATCTAAACTTCAGGAACTACACACACATGAATTTTCTCATTTATCAGTGCGAAGAGCAGTCTAGATGGAGAACAGAGCAGGGAAACAGGTCTCAGAGAGTCATTCTATCTTTCTCTCTCTTTGATATTGATGATTCTTCATTAACTTTACTACACCTACACAAGATCTGGATCCCCCAGGATCAAAAAGCAGGAAATAGAATGCTTCATAATACATAAGAGATGAAAGGGGGATGCTGGTCTTGTCTGATCTGGAAAAACTCATCTTTTTGGTATCCGTCAGAAATGCAGAGTAAGGATGTGTGTGCATGTGGCACTGCTCTTTCTTGCAAGCCTCTTCATTTCCATCATGGATGATCCTATGTGCCATTCACACTACTTAAGTCTGGTGCTATGCATGTCATTGTACCAAGTGTACCAAGTTCGGAAGCTTCAGCAGGTTCAGAATGCAGCAACCAGATTGGTCACCTGCTTGTCCAGGTTTGACCATATAGCACCCATTTTAAAATCTCTTCAGTAGCTGCCAATTTGCTTCTGGGCTCAGTACAGGGTGTTGGTTATTACCTTTAAAGCCCTGCATGGCTTGGGCCCAAGTTATTTGTGGGAACACATCTCCCTACATAATCCACCACGCACTGTCAGAACTACTAGGAAGAATCTGTTAGAGCATCAGTTAACTAGACTCATATCAACTTCCCAAAGAGCTTTTACAGAAGCTGCTCCAAAACTGTGGAATAGTCTTCCAGAAGAGATTCTTCTTATCACCTCCTTGGAGACATTTAAGACTTATCTCTTCCTGCGAGATTACCCACCTGATCTTTTGTAAAAGATATTGCTCCACTCTCTGACCATTGGAAAACTCTACTGCTAATTTCACTAATGATGTGCTAGTTTTTAATAGAATTATTATTGTTATTGTTATTGTATTTTACTGATGTGTCTTTGTATGTATTTTATAAGGTTGGAATCCTGCCTTGATCCATCTGGGAGATATTATTTAAATAAATTAAATTATTATTATTATTATTATTATTATTATTATTAATTATTATTAAAGACTATATCCATCCATGCACCTTAATGTTGCAACAAACTGTATCTGGGTTCATAAATATATAAGGGGATATCAGATATGTACATTATCTGCATTTAACCTCTTCTTAACATGGGAACTGTCTCTTAAAATTGAATGGTACACTTCTGGGTGGTGCAAAACATAACCCCAATGTTGTTCTATTGAGGGTTCACAAAACAAAAATGGGCTTGCAGAGGGCAGAAGTGAATGTGCCATTAAAGCACTGATCATGATTCTTAAAGGATCTGGGTAGCATCAAACAATGGGCATGTCTACACAAGACAAAGCCAATTAAGCATAGATTACTCTCTTTCAAATCAAGATAGAGTTGCACAACATCTCTGCAAATTGGGGAATACTTTACATTGGGGGTGGGGATGACCAGTCTGAGCCTGGTTTCCATTTAGTAAACAAAACAGTTAAACTGATTGCTCTCATCAGTGGAATCATTTCCTTGTCAGCATGAGGCAGGGTTGGAGGGAATTTCCAATTTGCATTTTTGAAATGAGGCTTGCCTCTTTACCAAGATGGACCAGTCCTACCCTGTCCGGTATGAATTCCTAATAACTTATGCAGACTCTGGCAACAGAGAGCTTTCCTACCTTATTCATCAAAATCTAACATTCATATTTATTGAATCTAAAATGTGGTACAAAAGAAGAGATATCCTGAGACTACAAGACCTGAGGAGAGCTCTTGATAACTGAAATCCATAGAGGTCTCTCATTCATAGCATCACTAAATGTCAAAGCAAATTTAATGGCAGAACAACAAATTTGCAACCAGTTTATCTGTGAAAACTAAGTATGCAATTGCTTTATTTGAAATGAAACCATCCAGATTTGAAAACCTCAATGGTTCTCCAACACCCTCCAAAAATTTCAAGACAGATAAACATTAGCTAAAGAGCCTGAAGTATGAATTGAATTGATACACTGTAGTAAATTTAAAGGCTGATTTCAATTAGTGCACCTTTTTAGAGACTTAGTCCTGCTTTAACAGTCATAGCTCTATCCTATGGAATTCTGGGAGTTGTAGTTTGGTGTGGTACTTAGAAACTTCTGCTAAAAATCCCAAATTAACACCATTAAACTTCAGAACTAGAACTCTCTCAGTATTGGTGTACAAACTAAGAATGTTCCCTTTCTGTTTCTCTAAGTACAAATATATTGCTATATGAATTCAACTAAAACCACACATAGAACAGCTATCATATATGATTAAAGCAGCTGTGTGCAAGCTCAGGATAAAACTACATGTTATAAGGAGTCATGGTCCAGTACAGCCCTATTCCTGGCTGGGAACACATGAGAAAACCCCATATAAGGCTGCCTCAAGTATGATAAGATGGTGTCTTAAGAGATCTCTGCTCTCCCATGAGATCTCAGATCTCCCATGAATCCCCATGAGATCTCAGTTTTCCCAGGAAATAAATAATAAATAATACAACTTTTTTATATATATCCCACTTTTTATTAATACAATTCAACTAAATCTCACAATAGTCCAGATCTCACAATGGCAGATCAGCCATTGCAATATAAGATGTGAGTGCACTGCTTGGATCAGCTTGAAAGGGGAAAGGACTATCTGATGCACAGAAAGTTTGCATGAGTTTATGGATTGACTATTAAAAATTAATGTTATGAATGAAATCTAACATACTTTGATGCAACAAGTAATATTTTCTAGTTACAGTACTTTTAAGTATTACATTAGAAAGTCAATTTAAGGTCCTTTAGAGACATATTCACAGCATTCCTGTGAAGACAGCATTCCTGAGTAAACATCTAGAGTGAAAAGAGGGAAGTTGCATCAACAGCAGGAATTACACACCAAGAGTATTTTATACCTCTTTCTAAGACAAAGGCCTTTCCTGAGAATGCCACTGCCATCCCTCCCAGACAGTGGAAACATCCCAGTTTCGACAGGAGTCACCCCCTTCACCCCATCTGGACTGTGGCATCTTCCTGGGGTTTGGGAATATAAACTGGACTCTGATGGGGGTGGGTTCACTGCTAGTAGAAACAAAGGGAGTGACACAAATGGGGTTGTCCTTTGTGGGGAGTCCCTTTGGGGGTCCATTAGGGCAAGAGACTCCTCTCTTAATTGTTAAAATAAAGGAAGATTTCCTGAATTTTAACTCACAGTTAAAGAAGCAGGGGCTTTCTTTCAGCACAAGGGTGCACATGATTTCAAACAAAGTGGGGAGATGATGAGCTTTCTCAATGGTACAGGACAGAGGAAAATACAGCTGTCTGAGACAGTCATGTTATGTTGGGAAAGAAACGCAACACAGGCTCTTGGTTATTCCCAAACTGTTCTTTGGTGTAAATATTCTGGATAACACTTTTTAACCAGCCCTTTGGGTTTAAAATGTTGCTACTTAGTGCTAGGTCAGTGAAAGAGAAAACAACTGTTCTTCAGGACTTGATTTTGGATGGGTATGCTAATCTGGCCAATGAGAGCAGAATCCAGTATATTTAACAGACTGCTATAAACAACTTGCTAGGACTTTGCTTATGAAATCACTTGAATCTGCTCTGACTTGGATGGTCATAATTAATACAGGTCCAGTGGAAATAACCTTGGCTCCTACTTGCCCAACAGTTTCCTTGGAGAAGTGGAAGCCACCACTTTTATGCTTTTTCCTTTGTCTTCCTGTCTTATTGCTGCACTGTTTTTAAAAGATGTTGTGCAAGTTTCAGATGTTCCTCCTGAACAGATGGAAACAATGTGAAAAGACTGGAGTTTTACAAATGGAAGATGATATTTGACTCAACACAATATTCTGTGAGCAAAGCAGAGTGATCATACTATCAAAACCTCATTTCAAGTCCCTTTTTCACATGCTTTTCAAAAGTGGCAGCTTGCATTAATCCATCATGCTAAATCATTCTACCTATAATTTATCAGTCCCATTTTGAGTACAAAATTCCTTTCTATCTCTTTTTATTTCCTTTTGAGTCTTTTTTGTCAGGAAAGAAGAAACAAGCAGATCTGGAACAGAAGATAAGAGCATGGCTTTTACTATTGCAGACCAAATCTATGAGTGCTAGAAGAGATCTACCTCACTGGAAAAGAAAACAATCACCCATTTTTTTCTGTTACAGTAATAGTCCATTAACCATGCTTGGAGCTAGTACTGCTGTCTCTTTGTGCCTTTAAGAAATGGAATCAACTTTCTTAAGAATTTACTCTTTTGCTTTGATATTAGACAAGCTGTGTTTCATAACGGATAGAAAAATCTATTCTTTGTAATCATGATATGAAGTCATTGTTATTGGTTTTCTCATGGCAACTCAGAGCTCTGGTGTCATGTTGCTGAGCTCTATTATGTCTAAAGTTGAATAGTAGCACTAGGTGTTCAGGAGTCATATTTATTCCTATAAATGCTTCATTCAGTCCATCTGTTTTATCCCTTTTTTTCTGAAATAAAATTGTAGGTGACTTGCAGAACTTATCTCCCTCCAAACAAGCTATTTCTATCTCCATTATTGTTTAGGTTTTTTGTTTGCTTGTTTTGTTTTTAAGATTGGGGCCAATTGAGCTTTGATTTTCCCCATCTATGAATAATTTTCATTTCATTGTTTGTTTTTATTTTAAATCATAACTGCATAAGTTCACTTTCTATCATGACACACAAAAATGTTTGTGTTTTTGTTTTTAACACTGTAGCATCCTTTCTCCCTTTTATTGTATTTAGTCATTATTTGAACCAATAGATAGTGAACATAAGGTTTAAAATGGTAAAATATTAGAAAAACAATAATGGAAAAGATGATGTGACTGAAGGACTCTCTCTCTCTCTCTCTCTCTCTCTCTCTCTCACACACACACACACACACACACAGAGGGAGCTTTAGATGAGGAAAATGTATCAAGTGATATGAATATTGTGACTGTATCTGGAATACAGATTCATGTTTTAGCATCACTTTCAGTCACTTTGAATCATTGAGTGCATGTTTGCAAGCAATAAGCCACAATTGCCAGAGCTTGTCATCATGTAATAGTAGTTAGGATATATAAGAGCCATCATGACACACTCTCTTTTCTTAGTGAACCCTAGATCACTATGCCAAAGACACTTCTGCTGTTCCAAGACAGAGAAGGATTCCAGTGTCCTAAAAATGTTGTTATGATGCTGATCAGACACAAGTCAATGTGCCTTGAAACACATATTTTAAATAAGTAGTGACTAATATATGTGGAGCAAAAGGAGACAATAAATGAGTTCTTGCAGAAAACCCACCTGGCCTCCGATTTTTGGCAACAAGTCAGACGACGACTCCTCGACTAACCAGTAAGGGGTAGAATTGGCTCAGGATAGACTTTTGTGGGTGGAGTGGGAGTGCATCTTCCAGCCTAAAACACTAGTCTGCTTCCACTTCATCAATGTCTAATTGCTCATCCCTGAAATTTAGAACTGGGCTTGAGAACTGCCTGAGGCTCATGGACTTCACTTTAAGGGGATGAAAGAGATGGGCAGGAAAAAGCAGTTTCAAGCTGCCTTTTCTGAAAACACATTGAAACCTCCCCAACTGCACTGCCTGCTCCCAAGGCAGCTGGAGTGTGCATGTCATGACCACAGCATGGTCACTGGGTACTTTTTTTCCTGTTCCCCCCATTCTCCCTGTGCATCTTCACAGGAGTGAACCAGCAGAGACTGTCATCCCATTGCATGGCTGGGCCTGTGAACCTGCACACATTTGAATGTGCTGTGCTTCACTGGGAGGGCATCGGAGCAGAGGTGTGCAGATACTGGCAAGATACAATCACACCCTCCTTCACCCCCCCTTCACCCCATGCCCCCTCTTTGACTGTCTGGTTTGTGTATGTTTTACTTATCTCCATGAGAGATGTCACAGTTTCTGTTTTGGCCATTGCCACCCTCACTGCTTGAGTACAAGAGGTCTGTCCCTTTTAAATGCACTCCTGTGATGGGGCATTTACATGCACAATTAGGGATAGGGTTTGGAAAGACCCCTTTAGAACCACCCTGGCATTGGTGCATTTATATGTACATGCAAAAGTGTGCACTTTCTGGGAAGAAACAGAAAAAATCCAACTCCTTTTTAGTCCAGTTTTTCTCCCTGTAGCTTGGGTACACTTTCTGGCTGGCTCTAAGGCATGCATTATCTAAATGCCCCACCTTGAAGCCTGCTGGAAATCTGTTTATTTTCACCATCTGTTTCATCCCTTTGTTTTCCACATACTCTAGTCTGTCATGTAAGCTAACAGTAGAACAGAATTCACCCATCATTTACCTGATGAAATCATAGGTGTGGAAGTGTTGCATGTGGTGCAAATGCTATTCTTCCAGTCCCTAGGCATCATCTTATTTTTAAAATTATTTTCCTTTTCAGCTAAAAATGCCAAGCATCCTCTAGGAAAAATGGGTGGCAATTTTGCCCCACGTTAGCTTTGACTTAAAGATCAGGGAGATTCATTCCCCCCCCCCCAAAAAAAAATTTCGAATGTCAGCTGGAAAACAAATCCCTCAAAGGGTGTGGGTGCATGGGTACATTTTAGAGGGAAAGAAAAAAAAACCTTGACAAGATAGGAACTTTTTTAAAAAGGATGAGGGGAGTAGCCTTCAATGACACTCGTGGGAAGCAGCTACCCACTTCCAGAATAAATGGTGATCAAGAAATACAGGCTTCATATATAATTTATAAAAGTGGCTTGCCAAAAGTTGAATGAAAATCCCAACATTCTTCACTTTTGACTGTGCTGGTTAGGTTGAATAGGAAGTGCGGTCCAGTATCTTCTGGAGATTCCCTCTATTGCTGTACAGGCAAAAATCCTATTTGCACACTGCATCTAAAGTCTTTCCACAAAGCCAGACTATGAATAGCTGTATCCCACCAGCAATAAATTTAGGCTTGCCTTAACATAGCCGGAGCTGTTATCTAATGTGCTGTTCATTAACTCCATCATAGGGTGAATTCTTGTATTCACTTCAAGAGATTACCATCAGATGACAGGAACCAGTCAACAGGTGATAAGCTTGTTGCCTCCAGCACAGCTAAACAGTTGGGGCTGTGCTGATAAGAAGCAATGATCATTGTTATCATGCAATTATCTAGTGAGAAAAGTAACAGAGCAAGTGAACTTCCATCCACATCCATAATATGAGTGACAGTTGTGGCATAGTTTAAATGTCTTAGTATCGTACAAAAGCTGTATAGCCTCATAGTATCTTCCTTTAGAATTTTAGGGAAGAATGTGAAGGAACATAGTGGTTTTAGTTATGATTTAGACATTTCTGAAGATTCATTGATATTAATATTTTTGTTACTGTTTTCAAATATTTGGTTATTAGATGGTTTTATTTATTTATATTTGGTTATTAGATGGCTTTATTCATCTGTTATCTTGTTCTGAGATCTTTAGGATGAAAAGGAGAGTCATGCTGGACTGATCAAAAACTTGTATAATCCAGATTTTTGTTTCTGTAGTTGCTATACAAATGCCTCCAGAAAAGCAACAAGCCTGAAAGCAACAGAACAATTAATCTTCAGCATCTACTATTGAAAGGATCTAGAGCAGGAATGGTCAAAAGGCAGCCCATATACTGCACACAGCCTCCAGACCCATTTTTTGTGTCTCAAGATTCACATCTTCCCCCAGTTCCCTCTACAGGGCATTTTCACTATGCCCTCCTGTTATTGTTAAGCCCAGGACCAACCAAACTAACAAATGAATTCTGATCACTTCCTATTTATAAATAAAAGCCCATCTTGTGCCTAAAATGGCCCAGGAGTCCCCCCCCCCCAAAAAAAACAACATAGCAAAAAATGACTCCACAACCTTTGGTGAGAATTCTGTGACAAAGACTTTATTTTTAAATGGGGTACAAGGACAGGTTGCCACCAAAGTTCTCAAAGGGGAAGCTAATGTGCCCCAACTAGCCACCATAGTTGTCCATCCTTAGTTTACGGGGTCTATCCATTTAAACTTGTGACTTATTACCAAAGCTTGCATCAAAAAGGAACATCTGTCAGTCTCGTTCTTATTCACCAGTTTATTGAGCAGAACTACACTGGCATAATTGGTCTCTCACATCATTGTAGTGCACTTTTTAAAGGTTATGCCAGCAGCAGGTGGGAAGGCCATCTCAGTAATAATAATAATAGGATTTATTTATACCCCGCCCAATCAAGCTGTCCAGGCAGTTTTCCAAGGCAGCTAATCTAGAGGACTTTTAGCTTCACAACCCACATGGAAGCAGGCTTTACTGGAATAAACTGCTTCAGGACCAGGGATGGAGTGAATGTTCACAGATATTTGCTTTTTGGTCAAAATAATAATAATAATGTATTGTTGTATTGTTTTACTTGTTTTTATTGTGTTATTTAGATTTTAACTATGCTTGATGTTTTAACGTCTTTTATCTTGTACACCGCCCTGATCTTTTTGGAAGGGCGGTATAGAAATAAAATTTATTATTATTAATAATAATAATAATAATAATAATAAGTGGGCCAGTGAATTGAGTCTAATAGTAGATTGAACTAAGCTTTTTATATAACAAACTCATGTCAGGTGGGTTCTGGCTTGGAAACCCATGATTTCCTCTTGAATAAGAAATTAAACCAATTTCATATAGAATTCTTACAAACAAGATGCAATGGCATAAATTGGAAACAAAAGGGTATGACTTGCAAACAAACTTAACCAATAAGAAACAGGCAGTATTTCCAAACCATGCACAGCACGCTTAGTGTTTGAATAATAGAATCATAAAATCATAGAGTTGGAAGAGACCACAAGGGCCATCCAGTGCAACCCTCTGCCATGCAGGAACTCCCAGTCAAAGCATTCCCAACAGATGGCCATCCATCCTCTTTTTAAAGACCTCCAGGGAAGGAGACTCCACTACACTCTGAGGGAGTATGTTCCATTGTTGAACAGCCCTTACTGTCAGGAAGTTTAGGTAGAATCTCTTTTCCTGTAGCTTGCATTCATTGTTCCGGGTCCTGTATCTTATTGTATCTTATTCTGGTATTCTGGCTGTTATCAACATGTGTTAAAATATTTTGGAACATGGCTCAGAATGCTTTGCACATGTTCTTAACTTGAAATCATTAGGAACATACAGCAATATCTGTCTAAGCAAACAATTTTTTCAATATGACTCCACTTCATTTAAGTCTTATGGTCACTTTTTATCTCTCTCCCACTGACACCAAGGAAACTTAATGAAAGAGAAAAGACACACTATGGTTGTGTGTGTGTTGTGTGTGCACAATTTTGTACTCATATTAACACATTCCAAATTATTTGGGGAATTTTTTTCCTGTTGTGCATAAAAAGCTGTGGAGTTGTTGCATAAAAATCATGGATAATATCATGGACAAAATCACCACCTTTGGCACAAAACACCTGAATTTTTTTTTTTTTTTGCACAAAAAGCCTCTTTCTGGAAACAATGTTTTTGCATGAAAAACTTGTTTTTCTCATACAACTTTTTTTGTAAAAGTACAAATCCACATTGTTTTCATGCAAAAAGGCATATTTCTGTGCATAATAATTTCCCAAAGTCCTTTGAGATGCATGAATAGTGGGTGATAGTGACATAATTATTTGTGTTCTTCCACAGTAGGTATAAAAATACATGAATTACGTAGTCATCTTTGCATCAAGGACAGCAGAGTTAAAGATTTGCATGGTTACTCAAGACCTAAAATTTTCCTCTCTAGGGAAATCTGGCTTTAATTGTCTTCCCCTGACTACTGCTGTAACATTTAAAAAATTTTTTTCTTCCAGATGCCACCATGCCACCAAGGAAGCATAGTTATCCCAACCAACAAGAACCTTGGTTTTTTTTACAGTAAGATTTTTTTTTACAGAAAAAAATTCAAATACAACTTCTCAGAAGTTTCTGAGATGAGAAAACAGGGAAATGAATGAAATATTCATGAAAATGGGAGGGGGGGTTGGAATCTTATATGGCATCAGGACATTAGTCTACCTAGCCCAATGTTATTTACTGGTGATGTCAATCATCCAAGGTATTAAACTGAAATTTTCTACTTGAAATTCCTTACTGGGATACACTGACCAACACTGCCATCTCTTTAAGTTCTTTCCAGGATAAAAACCCAGAGTAAAATCATGAAAATTTGTATGTATTTAATTTTACCACATGAATGATTTCACCACCATGAAGAAAAGAGTACAGAGACAGATTCCCATCAATTAATATATTCTCTTTATATATATTTATATTCCCTTCATATATTGTTTTATATATATAATAATATTCTGGAATTCTTGTGTTTATTGGAATAACCTGTAACATTCTTAATAAAATAAAGTAACATGAAATTATGACCTGCTGCATTTATTTATGTCTCTGATATAGCCAAGAAAACTAGTATAAATTCAGTAAATAAAATTTTAAAAAACCCCATACAACTAGCATAAGGAGTGAATTTGGCCAAATAGTATGATGTGCATTTAAGCCACTGCAACTGTGAAAATAATCTGTTTCAAAGAATAGAATGATGATTGCAATTGAGATTTAGGGGAGATTTTTCTGGGTAGTAATACTTGAAAATAAAAACATAACAATAGCTTTTATATCCATGGAACATATCTAATTTCTCACAATGTAATCTACTGGTGTGTAGACATTTTCAGTCTTAAGGTGCACGGATGTGGGCATGTTTTTCATATGCTTTCATAATCATGTCCAATTATAATCAAGAAGCATGCTCAGGCAGTGCTAGAGGAAGAAAGGGGAGAGTTTCAGCTTATTGTTGCAAGTTTTAGACAGCTCTCAAAGAGTTTCATTTCCAAAAGCATAGTCATACAGAAGAACTGATGGAGTATGCTATATGTTTCAGTATTGTTCACAAGACCCCTGTCTGCTATGACACGTTTGCTTTTGGAGGTGCTGCCCCACAGCTTACTTGTAGATTTAAACCAGAGGTTCTCTCTTGTTATGAAATAAAACACTGAGCACCGCTCTTATGTTTCCCTGAGGCAGAAGTTATGGTGAAAGAAGGGTCTATGAACATGTTCATTTTCTGAATTAGCTTAAGAGGATATAGTTTCTAGCACAATACTCCTTTCTTGTTGAGGCATAGCTCTAACAATTATTTTTATTTAACTAAAAAAACCTCATCTCTTTCAAAAACCCTACTTTGGAAAGATAGGAAGATAGATAAAAATGCTGGGAAAAGAAAGTCTGTCAATTTTTAGGGAAAATAATAATAATAAAGTAAGATAATATGTGTATAAATTTTTTTACAATATAAATATACACTCTTCACACTATAAACTAGTGAAAATGTCTGGCCTTCTCCCAATTGAAAAATACATTAATTCCACCTTGCCTTGGTGCTCTATGATCAAACATATAACTCCATGAGTTATACTGTATGACTTTGCTCTCCCCAGTTCTTCTGTAATGGTCTTACTCCTACTCCACCTGGTGTTTGTTCAGTCTTTCAATCTCTTAATTCTACTTGTCCCCATTGCCAGGTGCCAGAAGTCTTTTATGTCTCTGCCAGAGTTACTATTTTTCATGAAGTCATGGACTATGGGGTTTACCGGTATGTGTTTTACATTCTCATGAAGTTTTATTGCCACTGATTTGAAGCAGTTGGCCATTACCACTATTTCTTACCATATCTATGACTGTTCTTTCTATAGTATTACATGGCATTGGGTGCATAAAGCTGTCTGTGAGCCAACTGTAAGCCAACTAATGGAGCAGAACCATAATCAAAGGAGAATGAAGAGTGTTCCTCCTCCTCTCAAGTGCGGTTCCTGGCTCCAGCTATTGCTATTCTGTCTGCGTGCCATCTTGCTAATTGGCAGCTGGAGACTGGATGGTGTGATAAGCCAGTGGTTTTCAACCCTTGGCCTTCCAGATGTTTGACACTTTATCTTCTGGGAATTTAAATTCAAAACATCTGGGAGACCAAAATTCGAGAGCTACTGTTGTAAGTTGCAGACATATTTAAATGAATATAGTACACACACACACACATACACCACAGCCCAAATAACACTGGGAAATAAGTACCACAAGGTTTACAATATTTACACTTTATAGTCTTGGCACTACAGCAGAAACACATGCATACATCCTTATTATAGATTACAGAAATGTTTTGCTTTATGAGTTTTAGAAAAAAACTTAGTCCACTAAATTAATTGTATTATTATTATTCTCTACCAAATGGTCTTTCCCTCTGCTCTCCTTCCCTAATACCTTTTTCAAGCAAGAAGTGACAAGAGAACACAAATGATAGGATCAAACTACACCAAAAGTGTTCAACATATGTTTGAAAAGAGGAGACACGCCTCTAAGGTGAAGAAAAAGCAGCTGTTTGCTACTGCCTGCTACTTTATTGAGGGAAAAACCACCCAGAAATTTGCTTTGCGGTAACAGTGAGGCCTCTGGTGCCTCTGAAAAAGGAAAAAAAATCTTTATTTAAATGTCATTCTGGGCAGAGAAGGTAAGCAGCTTGGGAAAGTGCCATGCCTTTTCCAGCTTCTCACACAGGAGACATGTGTTTCAAATAACAGCAAAAAAGAATTTAGTGGAAGGGTAGTAGCTAGCCTTTGTCTAACTAGATGTTTTCAAAGAGATAGATAAGTTAGTGTTTCAGTATAAAAAAGAAGGGAAAAGTGGAAAAATGAATCTTTTTGCACCTTTAAGACTGATTTATTTTGCTCAGAGAGATTAGAAAGCCAATTATTTCCACACCCAAACCTCAAACTTCATACTAGCACACTTCAAGCAGATTCTTTCCCCACCTGTTTTTCTTTTTTATAATAATGTTCATTTCATTTTAAATCATAAAATGCAAAATTAAAATAAATTAGGAACAAAGTAACTAAACTCAGTACTGTTAAAAACACAAATAAACCTAGTAATCTAAAAACAATCTATACAAACCTCATTTCCCCCTTTTATCTCTCCAACTGAAAAACACTGAACACAGATATTAAATAAAACTCTCTCTCTCTCTCTCTCTCTCTCTCTCTCTATATATATATATATATATATATATCAACCTAACTAAAATTGTGGCTTGCCAAAGGAAATCCAGCATATTCCATGGCTGAGTGGCTTTTGAACCCTGGTCTCCAGAATCATAGTCCAATGCTAAACCACAACACTATATACAATAAAGATATTGCCCAACCCTATTTCAAGTGAAGACATTAATCATTCCAGTTAAGAACTGAGTTTGTATTTTTATGTGTTCCTGTGTCACTTTGGTTTTTTTTAAATTGCTTCTTTATTTTACTTGAAGAAGTTAGCTTTTATTTTACAGCAATCACAGTTCTCCATGTTTCAAAGCAATAGGGCTAATTGCACAAGTGCACTACACAGTTGAGTATTACCAGGTGATGTATGGCAGAATCTAAGAACTGTTACATCAGAAGGTAATGTCAGTTAGTTCCTGTCAGTGAACTCAGTCTTCCTCCCTAGTCTCTCTCATGGTGCATCTCTCCACCAGTTTCTTTCTTCTTCCTTTCTCAAACTGTCTATTAGGAAATATATTCTTGTATTTTATGTGAACAATTTTCAAACATGGTTTTCACATCATATTGTTTAAATGGGAAAGGTAAATCATTTGGGAAAGGGGAACTAGATTTTTAACCAAAACAAACAAACAAACAAAACAAAAACAAAACCCCAAAACCCTATTGTTCAATTTAAAATTGCTACTGTCTACCAAAACTGATTGTTACATTTCTAACTTACAAGCATATTTTGCCTGGACAGAACTACCAATCATTTCATTAGGAAGAGAAACTTTTCAACATTTAGTACAAATATTCTGCCTGACCTCAGCTATTTAACTGCTTAAGGAATTGTGGAAATGCTATAATTGTAAAGATATTTTTGAAGGAAAAAACCCTATGTACCAAATACAATTATATTCCTTCTTTAATGTTATATAAATATAGGGAACAAGCCTAATGTCAGAGCTAATGTGGCTTTTAAGGAGCTTTTAAAAGGAACAGAAATGATATGTCACCAGCAGAGGTGTAGATACAAGACAGTTATTACATAGCTAGGATTTTTTCTGATATTGGAAATATGATATAGGCTTCTGGCTGGAACATCCAGGAGAGAGCATATCACTCCTGTGCTAAAAGCCCTCCACTGGCTGCCGATCAGTTTCCGGGCACAGTACAAGGGGTTGGTTTTAACCTTTAAAGACCATCATGGCTTGGGCCTATCTTATCTAAGGGACCGCCTCCTCCCATATGAACCCCCCCCCACACACACTTCGGTCCTCTGGGAGGAACCTGCTTCAACCTATGAAGACCAAGCTGGTACAGACCTCCCAGAGGGCTTTTTCGGCTGTCGCCCCCCAAGTTGTGGAACTACCTGCCGGACGAGATGCGTCTCATTCCATCTTTAGAAGGCTTTAAAAGAGCCCAAAAGACGCATCTCTTCCGGCAAGCCTTCCCAGAGAATGTGAATATCCCCAGCTCCATACCTAGGTTTTAAGGGCTTTTTAAATCTTTTCCTGCATTTTTCTCCATACAACCTAAGCTGGGTCCGCTCCCTACTATTGTGCATTGTTATTTTAATCTATTATGTTTTTTAACTCTATTGCGATTTAATTCTTTTTTAAGGGAGGGTGGTAAGGGTAAGGAAGGGGTATTTTAACTTGATATTGTTTTAACCTCTGCTGTACTCCGCCCCGATTGCTTGTTCAGAGGGGCGGAATAGAAATAAATATTATTATTATTATTATTATTATTATTATTATTAGAATAGTAGTTGCATTGATAACATTTGAAGAAAGAGTGGGTGGAAAGAAGGTGTTAGCGTCGAAAACATGAAAACCAGAGGTAGATGAAGAGATGCCACACCCTAAGCCCGTTTGTGGCTAATTGTTTTTACACATGGTATCAAATATCAGTTGCAGTTGAACAAGAACCAGACCCCAAGGGAGTAGCATAAAAAAAAAAAAAACAACTTACTTCTTTGTAAACAATAATATGAAGTGGCTTA
Organism: Urosaurus nigricauda; assembly: GCA_034509955.1. Taxonomy (NCBI): domain Eukaryota; kingdom Metazoa; phylum Chordata; class Lepidosauria; order Squamata; family Phrynosomatidae; genus Urosaurus; species Urosaurus nigricauda. The sequence goes on from JAOEGL010000003.1 coordinate 63,488,707, forward strand.
ACTTATAACTTGAAGACACTTCTGCCCACTGTCTTATCTTTTCTACTGACCTGTTCTGGCCTAGTTCTGCTCTGACAGCTTGTTCAGTTTTGGGGGCCAGAAGGTGGGGATGGGGGGCAGAAGGATTGGGATGGGATGGGGTGTTCCTCATTTGCTAGAGGCCTGCAAATTTCCTAGGCTCATTTGGGGTTTCCCCTTGTTTCTCCCATCCCACTACCCAACAAATATTCTTAAGGTCCTGGTAAAGCCCAACTCCTTCATTATTCTGGTTCAACAAACTACTTCTCTTCTTCCTCCTGTTCCCTTGTTGTCATTGTCACCTCCAGAGAAGCTGCCTTGTTGCCAGATCATAAGTAAAAGTGGCTGGAGGGAGGTAAACAGTTGAGCTTATGGCTTCCTGGCCTGCATGTATTTTATAGCTGGGGCTGCAATTAAGCAATGTGCCCATTCCTTCTGAACCACCAATATGAGTATGGATGCAGGTTCTGGGGATAGGCCCATGTGGCTGAAGAGTTTGCCTGTCCTCATTACTGTGGGTACTGCTACCTGACATTATCAGAAGGGTGCAGTGACCCTCCCTAATCCCTAATCACTATTGGACTGTAAGGAGTTTATCACATTTGAGAACGGAACAGAAGCGGCCAGGAACGAGTGAGGGATGAGTGGGGGGGGGGTGCATTTTACTGCACGTACCGTCCCTCACTCAATGTGTTCCAATCCCATTCCATCCTAAAATCTGTCCCAGGGAGGTGATTTTTGAGAACTACTATTCAATCTGAAATAATTCCCCCTGATCTGCCCCCTTCCACTAATCTCCTGGTACCTTCTACTATTAAACTCTCTATGTTTCCACTGTTTCTCTCGATGAACTCTCTACGCTCCTAAACTCTTCCAAACCTACAACCTGTTCTTTTGATCCCATCCCTTCCCGTCTTCTAATCTCTGTAGCTCCTTCTTTTCTGCCCTCGCTCCTCTATATCTTTAATCTCTCTCGCTCTGCTAGTTCCTTCCCTTCAGACTTCAAACATGTTCTTGTTTCCCCAATTCTGAAGAAGCCCTCTCTTGACCCCTCTTCTTTGTCTAGCTATCATCTGATATCTCTTCTTCCTTTTCTTTCTAAGGTTCTGGAACGGGTTGTTTATTCTCGCTGTCTTGAGTTTCTCAAAGCCAATTCCATGCTGGACCCTTTTCAGTCTTGTTTACTCCCACAGCACTCTACAGAGACAGCCCTCACCAAGATCTCAAATGATCTCTTGCAGGCCAAGGCAAATGGCCTCTACTCTATTCCCATTCTTCTTGATTTGTCTGTGGCCTTTGACATCGTGGGGCACTGTCTCTTGATTGATTTACTTTCTGACCTTGGGTTCTCCAACTCTGTTCTTGACTGGTTTAAATCTTACTTGTCAGATAGATCTTTTGCAGTGGTCTTGGGTGGTCAGACTTCCTCTTCTGTTCCCTTATCTGTAGGAGTTCCTGAGGCCTAGGTCCTGGGTCCCCTTTTGTTTTCTCTATACACATTGTCCCTAGGCAAGCTCATCAATTCTTTTGGTTTCTTCTATCATTTGTACACCTATGACACTCAACTGTATCTTTCCACCCCTGACCTTTCGCCAGGGCTTGAACAGCAAGTTTCATCTTGTCTGATTGCTATCTCTCAGTGGATGCGGCATCGGCTCTTGAAGCTCAAAATGTCTAAGACAGAGCTTCTTGTCTTTCCACCTAAGCCCACTCTTCAACATTCCTTCTCTGTCTCTGCTGATGACACTTCTATTCAACTGGTTCAGAAAGCCCACAGTCTTGGTTTCAGTTTTGATTCCTCTCTGTCGTTTATTACCCAGATTCAGGCCTGTAGATTCTCTCTTTATAACATTGCTAAAATCCGTCCATTCATCTCAGCCTCTACTGCCAAGACTCTGGTCAATGCCCTAGTGGTCTCATGACTAGATTATTGTAGCCTTCTTCTGACAGGGCTTCCCATCTCAAACCTTTATCCTTTAATCTCTGTCCAGAACTCAGCTGCATGTATTATCACATCTGCTTGCTGCTTTGACCATGTTTCTCCTCTCTTATCCTCCCTTCATTGGCTCCCCTTCCCCTTCCGCATCCAGTACAAGCTTTTGTTGTTGACCTTCAAAGCCCTCCATGAATTGGCCCCACCTTACTCATCTGAACTTCTTTCTCCTTACATTCCTACTCGTACCCTCCGTCCTGGTAGTCAAGGTCTCCTGTCCCAGCCTAGGATTTCCACTGCACCGTCCCAGATTCACTGCTTCTCACTTGCTGCTCCTCACTCCTGGAACCTTCTTTCCCCACATGCACGCCTCATCACTTCTCTAACTAGTTTAAAAACTGAATTAAAGACTATATTGTTTAGGGAAGCATTGCCAGATGTGTGACCTTGTCTGCCCCAGGATACCTCGTTTTAACTGTGCATTAAGAAGCCAAGCCTTCCCTCCAGTCCATCTGCCTTGGTCCAGGCCTCAGAGGAAGAGAAAAACTACTGGACCTGATCCCCTTCCCCAACACCCTTCCCTTCTCCTTCTGTGTCATGTCTCTTTAGATTGTAATTATGAAGGAAGGGAACCATCTAATTAAATGATTGTATGCACAGTGCTGTGTAAATTTATAGCGCTATATAAATAAAAGATAATAATAATAATAATAATAATAATAACTGTTCTGAACAGTTCTCAAAAATCACCTCCCTGGGACGGATTTAGGGGCAGAATGGGAATCGAACGCATTGAGTGAAGGACCTGGTGTGTACAGTAAAATGCATCCCCCACTCGTCCCAGCCCCATCCCGGCTCCTTTTGGGCAATTCTCGGACCGGGCTGTAGCCCGGTGCAATAAACTCCTAAGAGTCAGCAGTCACTGACTGAGGACGACTGGCCAGAAAAGCCAGGCTGGCCCCATCCTTGCTCTCCATCCAGCAACAGTGAAAACATTTTTGTGTCACTAGGCATTTACAGACTATTGATGCTTGGGCTCTTAATGCTGTGTGGTGCTGATTTTGAAATTTTTTAGACTACATATATATATAAAAAATGATTGTTTAATGGTATATTTTATAGTATATTTTATACTTTTATTTAATATTTGTGATGTTTTTAATACGTATTCAAATGTTAGTAGGGTTCAGAAATTAGCTCTGTTATGTGAAGTCGAAGGCTTTCATGGCCTGCATCCATAGTTTTTGGAGCTTTTTGGGGGCTATGTGGTTGTGTTCTGGAAGAGTTTACTCCTGATGTTTCACTAGCATCTGCGGCTAGTGTCAGTATATATACCCCACTCACTTCCATGCCAGCACTCTCTGAAGATGGCAGCCAGAGATCCTGGTGAAACATCAGGAATGAACAATTCCAGAACTTGGCCACATAGTCTGAAAAAAATCACAAAAACCTATAGCTGTGTTAGTTTGGAAAAACAGTATGCAAAGGGATCTTCTAGCATCTTTGAGACTAACTGAAAAACAGATGTTGGCAGCATGAACTTTTGTAGACTTGTGCCCTTCCTCAGATGCATGTGGTGGAATAGTCCCTGGGCTTTTCACTCTATCACATGCATCTGAGGATGCAGGCTCAAGACTAGCTCCCAACCTCTATCTTTCAGTGAGTCTCAAATGTGCTTCAAGATTCCTTTGCATACTGTTTTAAAATGTTGTTAGCCCCCTTCAGTCTGTGAGCTCCCTTGGGTCCCTTCAGAGAGAAAGGCTGCATATAAATGAACTAAATAAATAATTGAGTCCCATATTGGGAGAAAGGCAGGATATAAATGGATGAAATACTAATAATGATTGCAAGTGTAGTTCGGAGACAGTGGGTTTCCTCTCCTTTCTAAAAGCTTTGAAAAGATTTTTTGACTGGGTGGGGGGAGGGAGCTAAAAGTCCCATAATATTCTCAACAGGGATTGCCAGAATTCCTGGAGAATTGTTTGTTAAAGTCCATAAAGATTCATTTTCCAAGCTCCGCCCTTGTTTTTGGAGAAGGTGAGAAAGCTGCAGTTCAAAAAAAAAAAAAAAATTAGTTTTCCTGGTGTTTTGAGTAATCCAGCTCCAGAAGATGTAGGACTACAACTATAATTATTTTCACCCAAGGGGGCTTCTTGAATATCAGATGGCCCCAATCAAGGTTATCACCTTTTCTGAACTGCCCCCCCCATCCTAGTCTTCAAATACACTCAAGAGCTACTACATTCTCCCCTGCAAGAATGAATAATGTAAAAAATACAGTGGGACTTTGGTATCTGCTGTGATTTGGATCCAAGATCTCCCATGAATATCAGAATCCATGGATGCTCAAGTTCCATTAAATATGATCACATAGTAAAATGGTGTCCTTTATATAAAATGGTAAAATCAAGATTTGCGTTTTGAAATCTATATTTTTAAAAATATTTTCAAGCCACAAATGGTTGAATCTGTAGATAAAGAAGGACTATTGTACATCCCCATCTTTGAATACCAGTTTGTGGGGTTGGTGTTGCCTTGAGACTTCCTAAAATTTACTGGGAGCAGCAACCACATCTTTCTATTTGCTAACCTTTCTAAAGTTATTGCAGTAGCCTCAGTGAACTCTTCCCTTTGTCCACTCTATTATAAACTGAGGTAACTATTTGGTCACTCTGCTGTTGAGGATAGACCTTTTCCTTCTCTTTGTCCAATCCCTGTTCATTTAGGAATATATAAGTAGTTCTGTCTACTGACCAGCAATTTCTCAAGTTCAGATCGAATCCTTTCTCTTTTCCCACTGTGATAGGGATAGTTGCTAAAGCAAGCATTAAACTGTTCTCATATGTTTTGTTCAAGTGCTTCTTTTATTCTGAAAAATGGAACATATGATAAAGGGTCTTTCAAACATTTTGAATTTGTGAAAACAGCAGCAGTATAGACTAAGACCTGGACTGTATTAAATGGAGAATGTGTACTTAAAGAATTGCTTTTTCTGGGAACTCAGTGAAATTACATAGTACTTGAAAACATTTCTTGTGAAGTTTCATGTCCAAAACTCTTTTTAAAAAATGTTCTTCATTTTGATCCATTGTCAAGGCACATTTTTCAGCACGACACAACTGTTTCAGCTTGTTGCATTATGTATGATTACTTTTGTTGCATCGCATCTCAGACACAAGAGTTTCCCATTAAATCAGGAAATGATTCAAGCCAGCTTCTTGTATGCATGTACTTTAAATTCATTTTCTCATTTTCTCTGCTGCTTTGAAACATATTGCACACCTTGCTGGATAATTTTTTTTTCTCCTTTAACATTGTTAATTAGTTAATGTGCTAAACACAGTGATGATGGTGGCTGAATTGTGGATGTTGACAGAAATGATAAGAATATTGAGTCATAAAAATAAAACGTAGTTTTAACCACTGACGTAAACTAGCACATTACAGACCAGACTCAGATCTGTAATGATACCTACTGTAAACAACCAGGAGACTAGGCATGAGTATTTTCACTGGGTTGGAATTTGAACACTGAAAAATACAGTCTCTCTGTCTCCTTCCCTCCTTCCCTCCCTCTTCCCCTGCTCTAGTGGTTCCAGTTCCAGTGGAACAGTGAATCCATCCTGGTTTTCATTTCATTCTTTAATGGAATTTTAGTGCTGAATCAGTTCAGTACCACAGAGTAGAATCTTTATTACATTCATAGACCAACACAGATAAAAAGGGGATACAGAAGGTAAAAACCACATGTAAAAACAGTATCTCAGTAAACACATATGAAAGCAACTTATTAGAGAAAGGAACAATGTGACATAGGGCTTCATGACACATGGAATTGGAAAATACCACTATATTATCCAACACACATTTCCAATAGATAGTTTGGTCAAGTGCACCCACAAAAATTCAGATACTTGAAACTTCAAAATAACAATTAAATTTTCATGTACATATATAACAATTGATTTGTAAACTCTCAAGCTAGTCTGAGGATCATGGTCTGACTGGGCCTATGCTTTTGTGTGTGAGTGTGTGTGTGTGTAAGTTTCTGTGAAAATTATTACCAAAAGACAAATATTAGCCCGAGGACCAGATTCTTGCCATAAATACCTTGACACAAGGGCACTTTTCAATTCTATAGAAATATATTCTACCTGTACTTCTGCATCATTTCTTATTATATTTGGACAATAAACGCAACCATTTTGCAGCAGAGACTTCTGCATAACTTTGTTCATAGTGCACAAGAGCCAGACAAAGATATTGTGTAGAGTGAAACATTCTCAAAGTCACTTAATAAACACATTGACATGAATCAAGAGGAAAAGGTCTTATCAGCCAAAAGGTTATTACTGTACTATTATTTGCAACTAATTTCTATTCATTCTTTCTGGGTAAACAAGTAATTTTCATTTTGCTAAGAGGATCTTATGACCAAGGAATACCATTACTTTCTTAGCTTCTAAGATCTGGTACCCAGTACCCTGTTCCCCTTGGGAAGGGGATAAAGGATGGGTGCCTGCCTTGTATGAAAACATACAATTATTTGCAAAGATTGAGTAACCTAAGAGACATCAGAATCCTACACATTTTACCTGGAAATAAGATAATATGAAATTTCTTCATATTGCATTGGACTTATTCTCAAATAAAAATGAGCATGATCACTGTGCAGAAACTCTCACAAACAAACCTCAAAGACAATAAAAATATCGAACCCCTTGAAAGTAGTGAGTGCTTTATGTGAAACAATCTTCTCTACCTGTAGGATGCCAAGGTTGCTAATGACATCTCAGGAGAGTGGAATAAGCTAAATAGGGAATCCTTTTAGACCTGCCTGTGGTAATTTAAGTGTACCAGGTTCATAATAAAGGTTACACAGAATTGCCAGTATTCATCTAATTGCTTTTCTATGAGCAGCATGTTGGAATTGATAAAGAATGAATGGGTGGAGAATTTCTTCATCTCTAACAGTGTTGATATGAATGTTTCATAATTAGGAATGGAACAAAATTTACCAAAATTCTTTATGTTTCAATGTGGGAGAAAGCAAAACTGACTCCCTGATGCCTTTTGAAAACTGGTCAGAAAATGCATTGTGTCCAAGAAACTTCACAGCAAAAATGGGCTGTTGAGACAGCCCCCCCCCCCATGCTTCTTACCTTGCTGGAGTGCCAACTTTTTGAGAAGCCCCATCTGATGGAGAAACAGGGCACCTGCAGCCAGACACCCTGTTCCCACATCAGATGGGGCATTTGGAGGCTCAGAACCTGAATGAGGTTGGATAATAATTCTTCCAGTATTAATCCAGATAGCTTTGTGTGCTTGAATGTGACACACCTATACTCATTCCTTGGAGGATGACAACTCTGATGGTTCACATGCCAGCAAGGTAAGGAGTGGCCCCAAGACCTGGGTTGGTGTGGTGTACGGAATCCCACTGCTTTCCCAGGGACCAACCTAGGTGAACACCAGGGGCAGGATAATCACGAGACAGAATAACTAATTCTGGTGAGGACCCAGGGACTAACCGGGATGGGCACCATGGGTTCTCTGCAAAATTAAGACAGTTTAACATCACTTTAACTGCCATAGTTCAATGCAATGGAATTCTGAGATCTGAAGTTTTGTGAGATATTTAGCCCTTTCTTTCAGAAAGCTCTAGTGCCACAACAAATTACAAATTCCAGGATTCCATAGGATGGATAGTTAAAGCAGTCTCAAACTGAATTAATTCTGCAGTAAGGCACCAGCCCACTATCAGTGAAGATGCCATTGCAAGTCTAATTAGTAGAATATTCCTGTACATCTCCATTCTGTGAAAAACAAAAGGATAAAGTTGTTAACCCATTGTAAATGGGTTCCTTGGTGAAAGCACTAAAAATTACATTCAAAGGGCTGTCTGTTTGTTACCCTTTGGCTGATTTAACTCAGGTTTAATTCAGTGAAATTCAGCTTGTTAATCTTTGGAGGCATTTTCATTACCTGCAGCATTAAACTTTTAACCCTGCAAATTAGAGTAAGTTTCACTTCAGACCTGTTATGTTCATGGAGCACAGCACTCTTACTAAATAAAATTCTTAACAAACCCTTTGCAAGGAGATAAGTAAACAACAGTTTCACTGCTGTCTCTTTAAAAAAAATTGTATCTAAGTAAAGCTTCACAATTCTTTGTTTAGAAAAAAAATCAAAGAAGAAAGCATGCATTTCAGTAAGTGTTCATGTTTGATTTCCAATTTCTATTTTCGTTCCATGGTAGCACTCTTAGATCCTGATTTATTTTGCATCCTTTCCAGCATGAATCAGAATGAGGTTGGATAATAATCCTTCCAATATTTCACAGCTGAAAAATGCAGACAGTTTTGTGTGCTTGAAATGCAGCACCCCTGTACTCATACCTTGGAGCATGACAACTTAGGCATTCTTATATATTGTTCAACGCTCTTTCCTACTTGCTGCTCAGTTGGAGTAGCCCATTTCCTACAACACATTATCAAAGTGAACATAAGCAACTTTGCATACACACAGAGAAGTGTGAGTGTTTGTGTGTGTGTGTGTGTGTGTGTGTGTGGAATGTGTGGTCTCACAATAGATTTGACTGTACATATCATATAAGCATCACTTGAACTACATTCAGCAGCACTTACTATTTGGATTGTCTAGGCCAGTGATTCCCAAACCCTGGTCCTCCAGGTGTTTTGGACTTCAGCTCCCAGAATTACTGATCATTGATCAAGATGGTTGAAGCTTCTGGGAGTTGAAATCCAAAACATCTGGAGGACTCGAGTTTGGGACCCACTGGTCTAGGCAGTTACAGGATAATACTCCTTTTCTCTTTCTGTTGACGGCACTTCTATTCAACCAGTTCAGCAAGCCTGCAGTCTTGGTTTCATTTTGATTCCTTTCTGTCATTTATTCCCCATATTCAGGCCACCGCCAAGACCTGTAGATTCTCCCTTTACAACATTGCTAAAATCCGTCCATTCCTCTCAGCCTCCACTGCCAAGACTCTGGTCCATGCCCTAGTGGTCTCATGACTAGATTATTGTAACCTTCTTCTGACAGGGCTTCCTCTCTCTCACCTCCATCCTTTAATCTCTGTTCAGAACTCAGCTGCACGTATTATCACATCCGCTCACCGCTTTGACCATGTTTCTCCTCTCTTATCCTCCCTTCATTGGCTCCCCCTCCCCTTCCACATCCAGTACAAACTTCTGCTGTTGACTTTCAAAGCCCTCCACGGACTGGCCCCTCCTTACTTATCTGAACTTCTTTCTCCTCACACTCCTTCTCTTCCCCTCCACTCTGGTAGTCAAAGTCTCCTGTCCCAGCTGAGGATTTGCACTGCCCTGTCCCGGATTTGTCCTTTCTCACTTGCTGCCCCTCACTTCTGGAACCTTCTTCCTCTACATGCGTGCCTCATCACTTCTCTAACCAGTTTCAAAACTGAGTTAAAGACTATATTGTTTAGAGAAGCGTTACCAGATGTGTGACTTTGTCTGCCCCATTTTAACTGTGCATTATGAAGCCGAGCTCTCCCTCTAGTCCATCTGCCTTGGTCCAGGCAGAACCACCAGACCTGATACCCTCCCCCATCACCTTTCCCTTCTCCTTTTGTGTCGTGTCTTTTAGACTGTAAGCCTGAGGGCAGGGATCCATCTAATTATAAGTTTATATGTACAGCACTGTGTAAACCTACAGCGCTATATATATAAATAAATAAATAAATAAATAATAGAAACTATTGCCTGAAACAAATGGCCAAAAAGAGCAGCTTCTGGCCACTTTGGGGGTATGGCATGCAGATGATGCATGCCCCTGACATGGTTGGAAGCTGGTCTGAGGCCACCTAAGGTGGCCTGAAGCTGCCAGAAAAAGGAGCAGTGAAAGTCTGCTTCTTGCCAACAGCTTGTTTGGGACCATGGTGGTGGCCCACTCTGAAAGCAGGCCATGTGGTTGATACAGGCCAAAACCCTTGATCCACAATCAGGCTGGATCCTTTCAGCTGGAACATGAATCTCCCCAGCCTGAAAAGCCTCCTGTTGCCATGTCTGATTTACAAATGACATGCCTGGCCATATGGGACTACAGCAAAAACATAATCACCAATAATGCAATGGGATGTCATTACAACATATACAAAACAGACAATCCAATAGTGGGCATGAGGTGAAGGTGCTTAAAGGGGGCTCATATGGGGGCCTCCATGATTGTGCTTTGCCAATCTATCATTTGGTACACTGATGCACCAATTAATTATACAGGCGGTGAATCATGTGTGACTGTGACTGATAGGGGTGGGCACCCAATCAAATGTCATCTGGCCAGGAAGGGGATGTAATTGGAGGTTGTGTGCTGTGTGTTTGTGCAATGATGTGCATGCATGGTGGGAAGGTGACAAAAGAAAATAACCATGCAGCATAGCTTGATATCATGTGGCGCGGACAGCCCGTGGGTGTTTGGCCCACCTTGAGATTGGACCATGCGGACAGCAGGGTTTCAACACACCTTCAGCACACCCAGGATTGAGCCACTTTTCCCTGTCCATCTGCTGCAGCCCTCTGTAAAATAATTCTCAAACAAAAAGAGAAAACAAAAGTGATAGTGGTGATGGGAAAGCAAATGGTATTTTCCATCTCTAAAAGGGACTGTTGAAATTTCCCTAAAAATCCAAATGGCTAAACTAAGACTATTGTACTTTGGCCATATCATGAGAAGACATAACTAAGACAATAATGCCTGGTGAGGTAGAAGACAGTATGAAAAGAGGAAAAGTTCATTATAGATGGATGTTCACAATCAAGGAAGCCATGACCTGAGTCTGAAGGACTGTTAAAGTTAGAGGGACTGGGGGGCTCTCATTCATAGGGTTGTCATAAGTGGAAGTTGACTTGACAACAGTTAAAAACAACCACAACCGCAAGTTGTCAGTTGTTGTATGTCAACCCCATAAATTTCACATGATTTTTTTAGGCAAGGAATACTCAGAGGAATATCCAAACCCTGGGACCACGGCTGCAGCTGGCTTCAGGACCACAGCATCTGGTCACCACAATCCCACAGCGATTGGGACAAAGGTACTGTTCTTGGTACATTTCAGTATTAAGACCACCCCATTTATTATATTGTAATTTCCAGAGTAAAGCATTGTGCTGTCATCTGATTGATAATGTTTCATTCATTTTAGCTTGTTCATGCCAAGTATTCTTACATCTATAAATTCCATTTTTTTTTACATTATCTAGAGTCCCCTGTTTCATGCTTCTCACATTCAGTGTTCCTATCATGTGCATTTTGCAACTTTAAAGACAGTCCAAACATATCAGTAGACTTGGGCTTGAATAAAACTGTGTCATTAGACATCACATTTGTATTTGTGTTCTACTCTTCTCCAGTAGCTGGTCAAGTGCTTGGAGATGTCTTACTCAGGGTTGCCATGAGTCAAAGTCAACTAGAAGGCAGCTGAAAACAACAACAACAACAACAACAACAACATCAACAACAACAACAACAACAAAAGTGCCACAGCTGGTATCTATAAGAGAACTTCTGCTAGATTAACCCCCACATAAACTGTTGCTGTCTAGTAGTTTCTGCTCACTGTGTTGAGATGTTTGGCACATTCAACTTGGGTGCTCAGTGAAAGCCTGTCTGCCTTGGGAGACCTTACCAGTAGCAATAGTACCATCTGTGTAATCTCCTGCCTCACAGGAGTACACAATGCCACCACCATGGGAAGTTGAATTATTTTACCAAGGTCTTCAAATTTAAAATAGAGTGTTCAAGAAAAGTAGGAATGTCACCTTCTCAAATGTTATAGAATGTTAATTACATCTTTTCAGTTTAATTCCTTGTGCTACTTAATTGAAAGATATGGATATCATTCCTATGAGATTACAGATGGGAACAAGGTTAATTCCACTATCATCCATACTAATAAAAGAAACAGATACTTTTAGAACATGAAACAATTATTGCAAATTAGAATTAATGGATAATAAAATTGGTAACAGCACATCTTATTTCATTTATTGTCAATATGTCTGTTTTTCTACAGTTGTATTACCTAATTTCTTTGTATAATCTGTTCACTTATATTTCCAAACCTACAGTTTGTTTATAGACATACATTATAAATGTACTTTTTTAAGGTTTAGAAAACAGAAGCTATATAGCCCAATACAAACTTGAGTCTACATTATTCATAAAAATAATTTCTGTGTTATTGGTCTGTACATTGCTACAGTAATATATACATGGGCCAAGCTGATTTCTTATTTGAACCAAGAATATGGAGCTGGGGTGGGAAGCATAAAATGAGCTAGTAGATCAATGACTTAAACATTACAGAAATAAAGTAGGATCTGTAATGTATCTATATATTGCACATATCATAAAAACTACTTCAGGAGGCGAGAAGGCCTCTAAGACTGATTTGAACACCCTGACATATTCATATGGGATCCTGAAAATCCACAGAAAGCATATAGACCAGGACTCTAATTTCCATCATTCACACCACTGATGTAGATGCTGATCATGCTGTTTTAAAACTGCCATGTTGCCTAAGTAATTATAAAGTAAGTTTTAGAACATTTCAGAGGGTAAAGATATTCAAGTAATACATCAGCCTCATGCAAATGTACACAATTCAGTGTGAAGCGATACAAGTTCATTTGTGTTGCAAAGTCACCAATGACCTAGGACAGCTGGAACTTACTTCAATTGAATGTAAAGTGGAATATGAAATGAATATGTAGAGAGAGAATACATCTAGATAAGTTCACCTGCTGCAGAGACTGGACTGAACTGGGTACATAATCTAATGTCACGTGTACATGACAAGATGATGATATCACATGTACATGTCAGGAATCCATTGGCCCCTACATACACACTGGCAGCATCTTTCTCTGCCCCAATAAAGGACTGAGAATCCCTCCTCTCTAGAAAAAAGCTTTCCCCTTGCACCTGGTTACCCAGGGAGCAGGAACTGAGCAGCTGGCTGAGCAGCAACCAAGAGCTCTCTTGTGCACACTGACCTTTGCCGCTTAGCCAGCTGCTTACTTTCTGCTCCCAGGATGGCAGGGCATAAAGCCAGTCAAACAGTGACCAAAAAACAAACAAACAAGCAAAAAACTCTTGCCTATGCTGGCTCTCGCTGAAAGACCAGCACAAGGAAGAAGCTTCTCAGTCGCTGCTCAGCCAGCTGCTCAGTTGCTGCTTCCAAGGTGGTGGTTTCCAAGAGCAAAGGGGGTGGTATCTGAAAAAAGTCTGGGGACCACTGCCCTAGAACAATATATATATATATATATATATATATATATATATGACTGCAGACTTACAGTGCATTGTCATTTCACCTACTTCAGTGATCAATTGAAAAACTCCAAAGGCAGAAAAGTTAGAATGACTGAAATAACTAGGATGTATGTAATGAATGTGCATTCCTCACCAACAATGGCAGATAACAAGTGCTGCCTTTAGTAAGTACTAAATGAACAGAAGTGCATTTACTTGGTAATTAAATGTCTATCAGATACATTTTCCTTCCTTCCTTCCTTCCTTCCTTTCTAAAAACTAAAAATAAAACTAACAGAAGCAGCATTATGATCTTTACAGCGTTATTATGGACAAATGAATAATGCCATTCAGCAGTTTAGCCATCTGCTTCCCTTGTTTGTGTCAGATAAACAGCAGAAGCAGAGAAGAAGGGATACCTACTGGTTCGGTGACAGAGGCTGAAAAGTGTTATTTATTTTGATTATTGAAAATAAATAAAGCTTAATAACATACACTTTAAAATATCCCCCTCCAGTGCACAGGGTCTTTAATATGTCCCCAAGAACAGCAGAACAAACAGGTGTGAGAGCAGATGCTATCCATTCCCCACCCCCACCCCCAACTGACTTCAGGGTATATGCAAACATCTGAACAATACCAATCAGCCTGAGTAAGACAGACCTCACATGGGCTGAAGTCATTCCACTTCCAACTAATTTCATGAAGAATTGTTCAAAAACAACACACACATGCTCTAATCCAGCAATTTGTTTTTGTTGTGGATTGTATCATGGAGAACTTCACTGCTTTCAGAAAACTTGTCCTTTTAATTGTGGTAAGGAAAATGGGTTAGCCACTATATTCCATGCTGCAATATATTCATTTTGTTGTTAAATGCCATCAAATCAACTTTGACTTATGGCCACTCTATGAATGAGAGCCCTTCAAGTCACCCTATCCTCAGCAGAATGATCAGAGAAATGGAAATGAAGAGACAAAAAATGCAAGCATCCTAAGCAAAGAGGTGTCAATCTACAGATGGCAGTCACACTCCTGTGTGAAGGGATTATGCAGATTCCAACTCAACAGGTCTATTACATCTATGTGTGCTAGCGCTGCCAAGCCAGAGTCTACCAGATCTCCTTGTTGGGGGAGACTACCTTCTAGCACTGGAACACCCTTCTGTAGCTACGCGAAAAAACATCCCTTTTAATATTGATTTGATAACAAAGGTTGACTAGGGGTGAAGGAAGGCTGGTCCATGTAGTAACGAGTATGTATGTTAACTGCCCTCAAGCTGACTTTGACTCATGGTGACCCTGTGGATGAGACATATCTAAGACCTTCTTGTCTGCTTGGGTCATATAGATTCACTGCTCTGCTTAGGCCTTATAAATTCAGGCCCATGACCTTCATGATTGAGTCTATCCATCTGGCATGCAGGCTTCCTCTCTTTCTACTGTCTTCCACCTTCCCTAGTGTTATTGTCTTTCTGAGTGAGTCACACCTTCTCAGGATGTGGCCAAAGTACAACAGCTTCAATTGATTCATCTTGGCTCCCAGGGAAAATGCAAGCTTGATCTGTTCAAGGACCCAGCACTCTTCTCCAGTACCACATCTCAAATGTGTTGATTTTCTTTTTATCCACTTTCTTCACTCTCCAGCTCTCACATCTATAGATGGTGATGGGGAATACAATGGACTGGAAGATTCTAACTTTAACACTCATTTGTATACCTTTACTCTTTAGGATCTTGTCTAGTTCTTTCACCGCTACCTTTCTCATTCCTAGTCTTCTTTTTTCTTGACTGCAATTTCTTTTCTGATCAATGCGGCTGTACAGACTGCCTTGTAAAGACTGGTCTGCAGATGTCCCTATTTGCTGTGCAGTGGGGCAGCAGCAACCAGACGGAGCTGCACCACTGCACAGCAAAAAAGGGGCTGCCTAGAGCAGCTCCTTTTTGTGATGTCATAAGGGCTGTGTGGGCGGTCTGTTGCAGCTGTGATGCAGCTGCAATGTCACACGTTTGGGCACCCAGATTTATTTTGCCCTAAATTCACAGCCAGGACCAATGTTTGATCCAAGGTATGGGAAGGCTTTAACAGTTCCTTATTTTCTATGTGGAATTTATGTAGCTTCTCCGTGGTCATTATTTTTGTTTTCTTTGTGTCCAGCAGCAGGCCTGCTTTACACTTCCTTAGTAACTGTTCCAAGTCTATGATGTTTTTCATTAATAGTATGGTGTCATCCACATATCTTAGATTGTTGATTTTCCTTTCTCCTGTCTTCACTCCTTCTTCTTCAAGTGCCACTTCCAAAATGAAAGGCACTTGGGTTTTTTTTTTTCTCTCTACATGTCCCACATTGGAAGTTGATGCACAGATTAGTGTTTGCTTGTGTGAAGTTCCTGTTCCTTCTTCAGTGTATCTTTCAGAAGATATAACTGATTTAGGAATTAGAACAGATGGGTTTTATCCTATGTTAATTTTTTAATACCCAAGTAAGAAAAAAATGGAAAAGAGAGAAATCTAATCAAGAGGCAAGATTCTTATGCCAACCTGCCAACTATTTGGCTGGCCACTTGTGGTTGGCACTCTCTTTTCAGTTTGCACATGGCATAATACATCAAAAGGCTGCTAAAACCATTCATTAAAAACTAATATGAACATATGGCTAACATTCAAACCTCAATGGCAGTCTTTTAAGTGGGTTTTTCCATGTGTTGAAACAAACTCAAATTGCTGAAATTAGAACCAAAATATTATGCATTCATAAAATGAGAAGTTGTAAGCCCAGTGAAAATAAATGTTCATTTCCAAACTCCATGGGAAAAGATGGATCTCAAATATAGAGCTAGATTTTCTAGAATAAAACTTCACTAAGGGCACACAGAAACACTGGTGTGCAGGAAGGCAATGATCCTACCTTTGTTTTCATTTTCTCTTCTTACATTCTATTCCCAAATGTTGTGGATCTGTTGGAAATGGAAAATCTCAGAAGGAGGATCATAAGCAAGTACAAAAGAATAATGAGATACATGCTGTAATAATGCTGTAGAAAGGAATATTATATATTTATCTGTATGAATAAATGATAAGATGTACCATAGCTCCAAGACTGTAAGAACTAGAAACCAGGCATTGAAGTTGATGGGTATCCTAGTAGGGGGGGGGGATCTCCCAAAGGATGTTTCCTTCCACAACCCCAGATGTTTGCCTAAAAAATTAACTGGTCATTCAGAGGGAGATCAGGAAATAGTGATGCATTACACACCCTCTGAAGATGTTGTTTCACAGTTTGGCTGTACTACTGGATTCAGCCCTCAGTCTGGATGTCCAAAGATATACATAATCTCCAACTGTTCCAACTGGGCAAAAACAATCCCAATTAAAACTCTGTCATCCTAGTTTTTCAGCTGATTTTAAAATATCGCAGTTTCGCTTTCTTCCTGCCATTTTTTCCACTTGCCATTAGCTTAATTCTATTACCTCAAAGTGACTTGGCACTGCCAAAAAAAAAAAAAAATTAAAATTAAGAAATAAAAACAAAATAAAAATAAATATTGCACCCAGCACTGGGGAGAGAGGAACCTTAACTTTCTCACTAGGCTCAGACAATTATAAACTGTAGCAGCTTCTCCTTGTTTATGTATTCTTCCTCATGAACAACTTTTGACAACTTGACAACATTTTGCTTGGCCATAGATGTTCTGGTTTTTATCTATAAAATGTTGGATGACATGCTTCTGTAGTAGGTTCTGAGTGAATTTCTACAAGAAAAATATGTGCATCATCTGTGCTGTTTCTTGGAGACTTTACAAGTCATAACAGCAATTTTGAATTGTGCACATAAACATACCAATAATCAGTGGAATTGTTATAACAAGGGAGTTTCATCTGATCATACTTCAAAGGCAATCCAATGTTTCTGCAATCCAAACAGGATATAGCAAAGGGTCCAGATGATCTGAAGGTCTGTAATGTCTCATATTAGTCTGTTCATGCTTCCAGACAGGCCTCCTCTCAGTCCTGTCAGTATGATAGATGTGTCTGTTGGGAATGTGATAGAAAACAATGGCTGCTTCCAGTCTGGGACTGCCTTCTATTATGGAAAGGACATTTAATGCTATGTTCTACCACTTTTATTTCTCACCTTTTATTAAATATGTTCAGTATGAGGAAAATGAAGCAGCTGATGCAGTAGGGAATGCAGCACAGAATAGGTAAAGAGATAATACAGGAATATCTGGCTGCTCTTAATGAATTCAATGACATTAGTGCCATTAATAGGTCTAGCAGAAGTAATCTCAGAACCAGTGTAGACAATAATGAGAATTCCTTGAGAACCAGGAGACAGAAGGAGGGCAAATGTTGTCCCCATCTTAAAAAAGAAGAAAAAAGAGGTCTCAAATAATTACTGTCTATTCAGCCTGACATCAATACCAGAGAAGATTATAGAGTGGATAATGAAACAGACAGTCTATAAGCACTTAGAAAGGAATGCCATGATCATGAAAAGTTAGTATGGATTTCTCAAAAAATAAAAAGGCATGTCATACTGATCTCATCTCTCTCTCTTTTTTTAAATGGAGTTACAAGCTTAGTAGATGAAGAAATTGCTTTGGATGTAGCACATCTTGATTTCAGTAAGGCCTTTGATATGGTCCCCTTGATGTTCTTACAAAAAGATAGCAAAATGGGAAATCCAAATTCTGCTGTCCAATAACTCTTCTTCACCCTGGAGAGAAGTGACTAGCAGGGTGCTCCCAACATTAAAAGAAGAGTACAGGTAAAATGTCTGGGAAAGCTACCAGCACACACTGATAAGAGACTGCTCTGCAAAAGATATACACCAAGTTGCCAAGACAGTTCGTCCAGCAACACAGCCAAACGAAGTCCAAAGAGAATAAGCCACAAGACAGTCCAAAGTTCAGGGTTAACGAGAGCAACACTGTAATCATAGAATCATAGATTCATAGAAATTTAGAGTTGGAAGAGACCACAAGGGCCATCCAGTCCAACCCCCTGCCGTGCAGGAACTCCCAATCAAAGCATACCCGACAGATGGCCATCCAGCCTCTGCTTAAAAACCTCCAATGACGGAGACTCCACTACACTCCGAGGGAGTGTGTTCCACTGTCGAACAGCCCTTACTGTCAGGAAGTTCCTCCTAATGTTGAGGTGGAATCTTTTTTCCTGCAGTTTGCATCCATTGTTCCGAGTCCTGTTCTCTGGAGCAGCAGAAAACAAGCTTGCTCCCTCCTCAATGTGACATCCCTTCAAGTATTTAAACAGGGCGATCATATCACCTCTTAACCTTCTCTTCTCCAGGATAAACATCCCCAGCTCCCTAAGGCGTTCTTCATAGGGCAAGGTTTCCAGACCCTTCACCATTTTAGTCGCCCTCCTTTGGACTCGCTCCAGTTTCTCCACATCCTTTTTGAATTGTGGTGCCCAGAACTGGACACAGTATTCCAGGTGGGGCCTGACCAATGCAGAATAGAGTGGTACTATTACTTCCCTTGATCTAGACACTATACTTCTATTGATGCAACCTAAAATTGCATTGGCCTTTTTAGCTGCTACATCACACTGTTGACTCATGTTCAACTTGTGGTCTACTTGGACTCCTAGATCCCTTTCACATGTTGTCTCATTCAGCCAGGTGTCCCCCAGCCTATATCTGTGCATTTCATTTTTCCGCCCTACGTGTAGGACCTCACATTTCTCTGTGTTAAATTTCATTTTGTTAGCTTTGGCCCAGCTTTCTAGTCTATTCAGGTCATTTTGAATTTTGATCCTGTCCTTTGGGGTATTAGCTACTCCTCCCAATTTGGTGTCATCTGCAAATTTGATAACTAGGCTCTCAATACTGTCATCCAAGTCATTAATAAATCATAGAATCATAGAGTTGGAAGAGACCACAAAGACCATAAAGATGTTGAATAGCACTGGGCCCAGGACAGAACCCTGTGGCACCCCACTTGTCACTTCTTTCCGGGATGAAAAGGAACCATTGTTGAGCACCCTTTGGGTTCGGTCAGTCAACCAGTTCCGAATCCATGTAACGGTTATCTTGTCTAGTCCACATTTTACAAGCTTGTTTGCTAGAATGTCATGGGGAACCTTGTCAAATGCCTTACTGAAGTCCACAGCATTCCCTTCATCTACCAAGCTGGTAATTTTATCAAAAAAAGAGATCAGATTTGTCTGGCATGACTTGTTTCTCTGAAACCTATGTTGGCTTTTTGTGATTATGGAATTATCTTCCAGATATTCACAGACTCTCTGCTTAATGATCTTCTCCAGAATCTTTCCTGGTATTGATGTCAGACTAACCGGACGATAATTGTTGGGATCCTCTTTTTTCCCCTTTTTGAAGATGGGGACAACATTTGCCCTCCTCCAGTCTGCAGGGACTTCTCCTGTTCTCCAGGAATTCTCAAAGATGATTGCCAATGGCTCTGATATTACATTTGCCAGTTCTTTTAATACCCTAGGATGTAGTTCATCTGGTCCTGGAGACTTATATTCGTTTAGATTAACCAGGTATTCCTGTACTGTTTCTTTACTTATTCTGTGCTGAAATTCCCCTATTCTGTCCTCTGCCCCATCATCCTTAGGTTGGGCACCCTTTGCCTTTCCTGAGAAGACTGAAGCAAAGAAGTTGTTGAGCAATTCTGCCTTTTCTCTGTCTCCTGTGAGCATTTTGCCATCTTCTCCACGCAGTGGCCCAACTGTTTCCTTCTTCTTCCTTTTGCTGCGGACATATCCAAAAAAGCCCTTTTTATTGTTCTTAACGTCTCTAGCAAGCCTGAGTTCATTTTGCACTTTAGCTTTTCTGACTTTATCCCTACATGTGCTGGCTATTTGTTTGAATTCCTCTTTGGTGATTTCCCCATTTGTCCATTTTTTATACATGTTCCGTTTAAAACTTAGCTCAGTTGTAAGTTCCTTAGTCATCCATACCGGTTTCTTGAGACATCTCCCATTTTTCTTCCTCATTGGAACTGTCTGAAATTGTCCCTTTAGTATCTCCCTTTTGAGGAACTCCCATCCATCTTGAACTCCCTTCTCTTTTAGTATTCTTGACCATGGGATCACCCCCAGTATTTCTCTAAGTTTATTGAAATCAGCTTTCCTAAAGTCTAGAACACGTGTCTGACTATGCTTAGCCTCGCCTTTCCACTGTATAACAAACTCCAGGAGGACATGGTCACTCCCACCTAAGGATCCAACCACTTGCACCCCATCAACTAGGTCTTCCCTGTTGGTTAAGATCAGATCCAAAATAGCTGATCCCCTTGTTGCCTCTTCCACCTTTTGGACAATGAAATTGTCTTCGAGGCAAGTGAGGAATTTTCTAGATCTTGAGGATATGGCTGAGTTTGACTTCCAGCAAATATCCAGGTAGTTGAAGTCCCCCATCACTACTATATCTCTCCTTCCTGATTGTGTGGTCATCTGTTCTAGAAAGGCATCATCCATTTCCTCTGTCTGACTTGGGGGTCTGTAGTAGACTCCCACTTTAACATCCCTGTTGTTTCCCTCTCCTTTAATTTTTATCCAGATGCTCTCCACCTGGCTTCCAGTATTGATGTCCTGGATCTCTTCACTGGTGTAAATATCCTTGACATATAATGCTATTCCTCCTCCTTTCTTGTTTGTCCTGTTTCTCTTAAAAAGGTTATACCCCTCTATTTCTATATTCCAATCGTGAGACTCATCCCACCAGGTTTCAGTGATGCCTATTATATCATATTTCCCTTGTTGTGCTAGGAGTGCAAGTTCATCTTGCTTATTTCCCATGCTCTGTGCATTAGTGTAGTGTAAGTCCAGCCCGAGATCAGGAAAGCCAGAAGGTCCGTTCAAAGGTCTAGGAGTCCAAATCAGTCAAAGGTCTTGGAGGCAAGGAGTCAAATACAGCAGCCTTTTCTTAATGAGAACAAATAATCTCTGACCAGACCCCTCAGCATCTGCCAGGTGTTTTAGGCATAACTCCCTGGTCACAGCTGCTGATTGCCTAGTGCATGTTTCTCTGCAAGTCTCTTTGAATGCCTCAGGCTCTCCCTTTCTGCTCTCCTCTGATTAAAGGGCAGGGATGTCAATGCTCCGCTGCTCTATGTCTTCCGAGTTTTCCACTACTTCTGGGGAAAGGCTAGGCTGCTGAACCCCAGGCTCCACTGGGGCTGGGAGAGCAGAGCTGGGTCCTGGCAGCGCCTCAGGTTCCTCCTGCACCTGAGGAAGTGCATCCTCCTTCTCATCCTCTGAGTCTTCCTCGTGGCTGACCATGACATAAAGCACACAAAATGGTACATTAAAATGGAATTAAATTATTAAAATAATTAGCTTATTAAAAGAATAAAATACAATTTAAAAAGATAAAAATGTCCTAGTGACATTTTAGCTATATTTTTATTTATTTATTTTTTAATATTCTGCTTTAATTTCATATATACCTGTTTCAGTTTTTGTCAGCTGGCTTAAGTTCAACTGGTTAGGAAAAGCAGGAAATTCATTACATAAAATCAGCCTATCACCTGCAGTACCATCTCTATTAGAGGCCTTCTAAGTACTTCTGTGATGTACTTGACTTTGCAGGTTGCTCCTCTCTGAGAGAGATCAGAACTGAGGGAAGTAGGTTCTGTGAAGGGTTGTAAACTAAATGCAAATAAGATAGAAAGAAAGGTCAGTGAAAAAGGAATAAGAATGGAGGAGGGAAAGAAAGAGATGTAAGAAAGGAAATCAATTTCCAGCAGCCCTAAATCCTGTAGACAGTTAAGAAAGATGGTGAGACAAGCAACAAATGATATGAAAATATAAGTTGAACACTTCTTTCCTTAGAACACCCACAAGGACTGTGTTTCCTTAGAACACCCACAAAGACAGGAAGCCTGCAGTCTTTATTTCATTTTTGATTCTTTGTCATTTATTCCCCAGATCTAGACCACCATCAAGGCCTGTAGATTCTTTCTTTACATTGCTAAAATCCATCCCTTCCTCTCAGCCTCTACTGCCAAGACTCTGGTTCATGCTCTAGTGGTATTGCAACTTGATTATTGTAACCTTCTTCTGACAGGGCTTCCTCTCTCTCACCTCCATCCTTTAATCTCTATCCAGAACTCAGCTGCATGCATTATCACATCTGCTCACCACTTTGACTATGTTTCTCCTCTTTTATCCTCCCTTCATTGGCTCCCCTTTCACATTCAGTACAAGCTTTTGTTGTTGACTTTCAAAGCCCTCCATGGACTGGCCCCTCCTTATTTATCTGAACTTCTTTCTCCTTACTTTCCTACTCGTACCCTCCATTCTGGTAGTCAAGGTCTCCTGTCCCAGCCTAGGATTTCCACTGCCCCATCCCAGATTCGTCCCTTCTCACTTGCTGCCCCTCATTCCTAGAACCTTCTTCCACCACATGCATGCTTCATCTCTTCTCTAGTTTCAAAACTGAGTTAAAGACTATATTGTTTAGGGAAGCATTCCCAGATGTGTGACTTTGTCTGCTCCAGGATACCTCATTTTAATTATGTTTTAAGAAGCTGAGGCCTCCCATCTGCCTTGGTCCAGGCCTCAGAGGGAGAGAAGAACTCCTGGACTTGATCCCCTTTCCCACCAAAACTCCTTTCTCCTTTTGTGTTGTGCCTTTTTAAATTGTAAGCTTGAGGGCAGGGAACCATCTAATTAAAAAGATTCCATGTACAGCGCTGTGTAAATTTACTGTGCCATATAAATAGAGGAGGAGGAGGAGGAGGAGGAGAAGGAAGAGGAGGAGGAGAAGGAGAAGGAGAAGGAGAAGGAGAAGACATTTCATAGGACCAGAGAGAGGAGTCAGGGAGCAAAATTCAGGAGGTACCTGGCAATTTTCCCACCCCCTGAACATACCTCTTTGGAACTCCTTTGCAGTGATGACATGTCACTGGAGTTGTGAATCCACTCTGAGTTTTAGTTTAAACTTTTAATTACTATCCAAGATTTTCATAATGTTGGTGAAGTTCTTTTAGCCTAAGGACCAAATTCAGTTTGGGCTCAAATATTGGATCTATAAATACCAATATATTTTGATTTAAAGCTCTTACTGCTAGTAACTAAACTTTAGTAGAGGCATTTCAACTTATGGAATAAAGAAAACTTTATAAACGATAAGAAACCACTTAACAATGGCATGGCCATCTGTGAAAGTTCTGCATTCCATATTTGTCCACAGGGACTGATTTCTCATTTCTGATGCATGGACTTGCTCCACTACTTTTACTTAGTCTGAGGCATAAAGTGATAAATATATACTTTATTAGTACTTCTGAAATCAAAGCTAGCAGATATTCAAATATAGAAATCATATCCTAATTTAGGGGTAAGATGAAAAGGAGAAGGAGGAAGAGTGAGGAGGAGGAGGAGGAGGAGGAGGGGAAGATATTAACTTGAAAATAATGTCTGGGAGAAGGAATCCATATGGCTTTAAGGTATTTACTTGAATTAAATTATAATAATGACAAAACTACTCCATATGAGCCAAAGTCTTGCTTATGAAAAATAAATTAATAGCTTAACCAAACCTAAAATGTTGATTATTAAAATGGAAATCAATATTCCCTGTTTAGGACAAAATGCTATATTTTGGATGATCAAAAGGGTAATTAACCCTGCATGTGAAATGCACACCCAACACACCAGGCAAAAAATGTGAAGACAGACTGATGCACAGGCAAAAAATGTTAAGACAGACTGATGCATAAGCAATGACTTTGGCTAGACCTAGTTGAAACTCCTCATTGAAGGCCTGCTGTTGAGGCATCTGGTGCTTATTATTCTATTGCTAAATAGTCACTTGGGAGGTAATGACTTAGTCAGAAGAACCAGATTACTCATTCAATTATAGATAGACCATAATGTTGTATGGCAGTTTTACAACAATTCAGTCTCAAGACCCAAGAAATTTTATCCACATTGTTTTTGAATAACCACAGATTGCTGGAACTGTAATCACATGTGACATGTAATCATTCACACAATTAACATTCAAGTGGCATATGGGGTTTACACCAAATTGCACTTATGTTTACAATAAGTCTTGAACATTCTCCTGAATCATGGGGTCTGCAATTAAAAGGAATTATGAAAGAGATAACACTGTATCTATTCTACTCAGAAGGTTTTCAGAGTCAGGAATTATATTCACATCTTTAAAGCAAAGATTATTTACTCCCATATCATGGAACATTCAAACATCATCCTCATCATCATCATCGTTGTTGTTGTTGTTTTTGTTGTACATTCAAAATGAATCTTAATTGCATACAATGATGCTCCAGCAAAACAAAAGCAGGGTAGGGTGAAAAGGAGAAAAAACAACCACATTAGTCATACTTTTCTAAAACAGTTGACCACATGTTCAGATATAAGTCCATTTGTAAGTGTCATCCCTACATCTTCTATCAATTGGATCAGAGATGAAGGAAAGTTATCTTTTCAGTAAATGTGTTGATCTATTAGCAGTCAAAGGGGTGCAAAAATTCACTTCCATTGGCTATTTTTTAATTCCCAAGAAACAAGTAAACAATTCAAAAGAACATGATTGTCCCTGAATATCAAGGAACCTTTCAAAATCAAATTTACTTGTGTGATTATTTACTTCCAAAATGTAGTTATTGTGGAATAACTCTAAAACATATGTGTTACAGAAGCATTAGAAGTATTAAAGCTCCATCTATTTGCTGATTTCGAAAGCTCTTTCTTGAATAGATGCCTTGGTAACCAATATATACCCAAAAGAGCAATTTCTACTGCATAAGATGTAGTCAACGATTTATAACCGTACTAGTTATAGATGCTAAAACCAATTGCTATTGATTAGTCAGAAGAGGATATTCCAATGTGCTGTTCCATTCTTGCTGTAAACCAAACATGTAATTTTTTTATTTACAGATAAAATAAATTTATATATATAAATTATTGGTTTGGATACTTGGTTGGCCTCAATTAATGTCTCTAATATTAAGGGGATCCCAGATGCTCTTAAAGCTGCAGGATCAAATCTGGATTTCAATAAATGTTATAATTGTAGATATTGCCATTTGGCTGACAGTGATAGTTTAAATAGGTCCTGTAAAGCAGAAAAGGGAAAGGACTCATCATCAACCCATATATCTGCAATCCCATTGTTAAGATAACAGTATCACTGTTGGCCCATAACTTCCATAAAAATGGTTTCTTACCAATTTTAAAATGAGCATATGGGTCCAACTGTACTTGATGAGACAATACTTAGCACACTATTCTAACTAATGAACTTTTTGGCAAAACAGTCCCCCCCTTTTTTTTATAGATAAAATGAGAGCCAAGTACTGACTATTTGAATAGAGGTACCAGAAATGAAGTTTCCAAGGCTGTCCATGTTGGATTACCTCCTTTAATTTGTCCAAAAATTAGCACAAGATAAAAGATATGTCTGATAGTATGTGAAAATTTCTGGAAGGCCAAACTCTTGGATAGGAATTTGCATCCTTTTCGTTGAAATTCCAGAAGGACCCGAGTTCCCTTCCCCCTAAAAAAAAAATCTCCTAAACAATGCAGTTAGTTTTTGAAATATTTGCAAGGTGTATTTACAACTTAATAATGGTCAGCACTGAAACCTTTTTAAGCCAGTGGTAAAATTCTGTAACTGCTAGCAGCTCAGGAAGAGATGGCAGGTTCATATTTACTTTGTTCCTCCAAATATCTGATGAGTATAGTGAAGGCCAGTTTCCTATAAAGAAGACATATAAATCATGTAGTCCTCAAGTTTTTGAAGAACTACAATCACCATCAGCCCTAGCCAACAGAGAACACTGATGTTGGCAGTCCGACATCATCTAGAGAGCATCATGATTCCTATCTGTGCTATAAAGTGTTAGTCCATCCCATCCAACCAGAAGTCTTCCCCATTATTTGTACTATAATTCCCATCATTCCTAGCCAGTGTGGACTGGACAAATCCATGAATGCTATTGGAATATTATGCTCAAGGCTATATATAACTTATATTATAATAATTATACTATATTCCAAGTTAGTCATATTGAAAGCAGGTCTATTCAAATCAATAATCCTATGTTAACTTACCTCTCAACAATTTGAATTACTTATATCTCATTGCTACTTTCAATTAGAGTAGATCCATTAAATCAATGGGATTTACTTAAGTACTGACTATAGGGTGAAACAGATGGGCAGGGAAAAGTTGCTTTAACTTGCCTTTTCCGAAGCTGCATTGAAACCCCACCAACCTCATTACCTGATCTCAAGTCACCTGGACTGCTCATGTCATGACTACACAAGCCATGTTACTGTTAATGTTTTCCCCACCAACCATCCTTGTGCACCATTGCAGGAATGAACCACCAGTGATTTCCATCCTATTGATTGGCTGTCCCTGTGAACCCGCACACATTCTCATGTGCAGTGCTTCACCAAGACAGGGCATCAGTGCAGAAATGTATCCATGCAGATGCTGAAAAGGTGCATTCACACACACCCTTCACCCCATTCCCCCTCTTCAACTGTCTGTTTTGTATATGTTGTACTCATCTCCATGAATGTTATTGTTTCTCTTTTGAAGAACCACCCTCACCGTGTACATACAGCAGCTCTGTCTCTTTTGAATGCACTCCTGTGATTGGGCATTTACGTGCACAATTAGGGATAGGGTTTGGAAAGAGCACTCCTTTAGAGCTGCCCTGGCATTGATGCATTTATGCATACATGGTGCACACTGTCTGGGTAGAAGCAGAAAAATCCAGTTCCTTTTTAGTCTGGCTTTTTTCCCCATAGTGTGTCTTGGGTACGCTTTCTGACCAACTTCAAGGTATGCATAGCTTAAATGCCCTGCCTCAAAGCCAGCTGGAAACCTGCTTGCTTTGACTCTGTTTCACCCCTTAAACTCAGTAACTGAGCCAATCAGGTTACCCTAACAATTGCATTTAGTATAATGTAGCTATTCAACTTAATCATTCTTTGTTTATATTAATATAAATTATATCATCCCATCCATGTCCCACAGCATAATTTCTAAACAAGGATATAGTCTAATTTAATTAAAAAACAACTTAAAGCAAAAGTAGATAATGCAAAAGTTAGAAATGTAATGAATCTCTACTTCCTTATCTAAATTAAATTTGGCATTAAACATACATTGTGTTCTTTTTTTCAGATTGATAAAGTAGTCTTGTAAATAAATACATTAAAGCTAGCACATTTCTAATTTAAGAAAATACTATTTGGTTAGTTGGCAGGAGACAAGTATGGAAATCGCTCTTCACTGGCCTAATATACAGTCTGTGCTGGATTCAAAGGACATAAAATTGTACAACATTCAAGCTCTGCAAGTACTGTTAGACAAGATGATATTTAAACAAGACAATAATCTTATCATGTATGTGAGTTGCATGAAAATGCTAGAAACAACATATTTTTTTGAAGAGGAACATCTTTTTTGAATCTTGCAAATTAACATTTTATAGATAAATTATTGTTTTACTTAGACAAAATGATATGTAACAAGTATTTGTTGTATTTTGACATTTACATAATGTATCCTGGCATTTCCATAATGTCATCTAGGTAATACTAAATATCACAAATGAGTGAAGATGCTGTTCTGGTGGGAAGTGATTGGAGTGTTAAAAACCAACTTGGCAGTCGATAAGGAAAGTGAGTACAAATTAAAAGAACATAGGAATGATCAAGGAATCTGCTTCCTTTTTTTACAGGCCTGCATCTTTTAGATCTTTTGCGGGGTGGAGATGAGTATTTCTAAATGTCAAACTTGAAATCATCTAAGTTCTATCTTACATATGGTAAAATGAGGAAGATGCTGAAATATGTGCTAGCGGTGAGAGAAATGTTTCCATCCTGACAGTATACTCGTAATTTGATAAATAGAATGTGTTTGCACATTTTCTACTCCTTTTCTTTGGCCCTAAGCACCCAGAGTAGCTTACAAATAATACACAAAGGGAAAGGGAAAGTGGGGAGGACTTTTGTTGTTGTTGTACACATCACTTCATTCTGTCAGTTTGTCAACATGCTCCTGCTCTTAAATTTATTTGGATTTTTTACCTCTGGAATATTTTAAATAATATATCATGGTCTCTGTCTTTTCGCTTTGGTTATCTAACTGTCAGCTTCACATGACTGATTCTGGAATTGCTAGGGGACCTTGCCACTGTGTTTCCCTTCATATCTGATGAACTGCCTAGATTACCCATATCTAATCTGAACTGTCTTGACTTCCCTGCTTCCCATACCATTTCTGGCATTTACACCTCTAGGGCATATGTAAGCCTGGCTGGCTGCTTTCATTCTCCCTCAGAAGCCAAAGCCACAAATGATATGGTTATTATTTCTGGTAAAACAGATAACAAGCATCAGGGCCACCCATATATTGACTCGTGAAAATTCATCTATGCTACCCAGATCACATTGGGCACCTTTATACATCACAATCATTGTTTAACATGGCAGGAATGAATTGCTCTGAGCATTGATGTCACATGTTCTCTCTCTGATAAGGGCACTAGAAAAAGTTTGAGAGGTTTCACTTCCTGTACAGTTAAAAACCAAGAGAGCTTTTTCTTTATTATTTCATGCACATACCAGTTACATGTACAGTTGCAAAGTTTAAAAATTGCTAATATTATTGTTAAAGACAGCAGTCTAGGAGGTATTTTCTTATGCTTTACAAACAAACAAACAAAATCTCTTGTCACAACTGTGACATTTTGGTAGATTATTGCATTGGCTTTGCTGCCAGGATAGGCCTGGGATGTAATTTTCTTAAGGCAGATTTCATTCACCCATCATCAGGTAATATACAGCCCATATGCAACCCAGGCCTCTCTTGCAGCTTTTTAGGAACAGGATTTTTATATTTTGAAAGCATGAGGGACAAGCCCAGAAAAGTCCAAGTTGCATACATGCTGCATACTGCCTGGTGATGGGTGAATGCGATAAGACCCCCCCTTAAAGAATTTACATCCCGTGTCTATCCCAGCAGCAAAACTAATGGGATAATCTCCTTGGATAGGTTCAGATCCAGTTTGTGGGAGATGGGACCTGTATGTCTGTCAAACCCAATATGTGTGTGCGTGTGTGTGGGGGGTCCCTTCTGGGATTTTGAGATGTGGACAGCATGGGTAACACCTGTTTGGGGGATGAGGGTCTCAATGCCATTTCCAGGTGGCAAGTGGTCCACACATGGTATCATATGACACTTCTCTTGTTCCAGGTTGGTTCCAGCAAGCAGACTGGCTTGATGGAGTTTCTTGGTTGGTGGATGGATCAACTGATACTTGGAATTAATCCCATGCAGGCCAGCCCTCCACAACTGTAAGCAGCTTTTTTACATCTCTACCAAAGTTACCTGTATTTCTTTCCCCTATACCCTTCTATATTTATCCCAGGTCCTGCAATTGAGCAATATGTCTCAACATGCAAACATGTAATGTTTAGCCATTCTTTGTGAGCCAGGAAAACACGTACACTCTTCAGTTACAATAACAATATGATATTTGTCCTCTGCTGACATCTGCTGCAACAACTAGATTGAGTGTCTTGGTATCTGTTTATAACACAACATGTGCGTGTGCTTCTGTGCACATTAGTTGTAGGACCTTGGTTGTTTATTATTGTTTCGCTTTTAATAATTAGAGGTGTTGTATCAACTTGATAAATTCATCCTCCAAGCAGAAACTTCAATTTTAACTCAGTGGGGATCATCTTTGTAGAATGGACACTACCTCAACATTACAGCTTCACTTACCAGATATTGGATGAACCACAGAAACATAAGAGTGAATTGTCAATCCATAGTAAAACCTGAAAAGCTTTATTGATTGTACTGTAAAGCATGATGAAAGAACATGCTGTTTTGTGCACAGACTGCCACACCTTGTACAGAGTCCTACACAATACAAAGATTAACTCTAAAGACATTTGTACCTTTGAAGCATAACTTCTCTCACCCAGAGAAGTGCAGGTAATAATCTAAAAGCTGTACTGGCAAGTTGCCTGGAACCTGAAAAGAACTTCTAATTGCTGTAGGAATGCACATACTGTACAGCTGAACATAGATTACCATTTTGTCTTGTTTATAACTTTTATGAAAAATGATCAGATATTACAATAACTTCTTGGCAAGATTCAATAAGGAAAATATAAGTGTGTGTGTGTGTGTGTGTGTGTGTGTGTTACCTAGAAATTATAGAGGGTATAGATCTCCCTCTATATTTTAGGATCAACTGACTACTATTCATGCATCTTTAATTGACAATGATAAAGCAATGTTCTGTGTTGGTTTAAGAGCAACCATTGGTACAAACTTTGATTCAGAGGGAAGCGAAGTGGTTGCAAAGTTCTAGGAAGAAATTTTATGGGGAAAAGAGCCAATGCCTATAAGATCCCCCTCTTCTAATTTATATCAGTACTTAAAGTGGTGTCCATAAGGATTAGCAATTTCTTTGGCAATAGGATCATGTTTATTTCAAGGTTTTTGAGCACAGAATCACACTTAGACTGCTGCCACATTGCACAATTAATTGGATTTGACATCGGTTTGACTGTCATGGCTCCATACCATAGAATAATGAAATTAGTAGTTTGTTGTGGTACCAGGCTCTCTGTCAGAAAAGGCTAAATGTCTCACAAAACTATACATCCCAAATTTCATAAAACTGAGCCATGGCTGTTAATTCTCCAGTGTAGCTGCAGACTTAGTAGCAGCTGATCAGCAAGTATTGAAATAAGATGGATTCTTGGTCTGATCCAAAAAAGCAATTATATAGTTGAAGTATTGCATCTATATGTCCCAAATTGGATGGTCAGTAGAACCAGGGCATTCCTGCACAGTCATACTGGGTTAGTTGTAAATTCTTATTGCTATGGCCCAAAGTGGTGAACTGGGTCCATTTCACACTAATAATAGTCTCTGTGAGTGTGACTGCATACTCTCTCTCTCTCTCTCTCTCTCTCTCTTTCACACAAATGTATGCACAAAACCGAAACACTTAGTGGTTTTTACTATGAAAAATAGTAAAAATAAATTTACTAATGTAAAATAGTTGAGTTTTCAAGCTCTACTGAGCAGTTCATTAGAAGTGTAGAATGTTAAGGAGTGGGGAGGTTTGCATAATTAAAACTCTAAGCATCACCAGTGAAATTAGCCCATGCATCCAGATGTCAGTATGACAGTGGTTCTCCCTCTAATCTAATGAACTTTAATGATTATTGCTAAATTGTGCAAGATAAATCGCATAAATTACTGCAAAGCAACCACAGGGTAAATGTCTACAGTGGCATTTCACTGTGATCTCTTAGGAAGGTACAAATCAACAGGTATGGTTATACAAAAGGGTACATTTTAGAAGTAAAAAATCTAAATTTCACCAGTTGGTTGTCAGCGAAAAGTAAGTTTGAGAGTCGTCTTTGTGTAAAGTATATACAGCAGATTACATGATGAGGATAGAGAGAATCAAGAGAATTGCTACCTTTTAGCTCAAGTGTGGAAATTATAGAACAATTAACACTATTCAATCACAATTTAGGAAGTTTCTCAAAGGAGCCTGGAGAATATTCATGCAGGTCCCTCTGTCACCCTAAGCAAAAACAAATGTCTTATTTGGGACCATCTCTACGTACACCATATAGTAAAGCTGGCAAGCTTATCACAAAGGAAAGACAGACCTTATGCTTAAATGGAACAAAATCAGGAAGAGGAAATTAAAGTTTTTAAATAGTTTTTTACCCTGTTTTTATGTTATCTTCTTTATATGGCATTGGCTGCCTCCAGCTGTATAGCAAAATTGGGATATAATTTATACTGGGCTCATTCACACTTAGATTTTTCCACTGAAGAAATCCATATCATGTTATTGATGCAGCACCGAATGGAAGTTCTGACTACGTTTGCTATGATCAAAGCTGTCCATGGCAATTTAGCACAATCCACATTCACATTTCTCTTTGGATCAATTCAAAATGAATTCTCCCTCCTCTAGACATGTTCAATCATTGCTGGGATTTTTTTTTTTTTAATGTCAACTAAATGACATGCACATTCATCACATTTTTTGGTGATGCAACCCCCAGTTGCAGCCATGCAAAAGCAACTGTGTGCAGAAGCTGGCAAACTATTTTTTAAAAAAATCTGCATGTCATTATGTTCCCAAAGTCCCCTCCCTGACTTTGTTCAACATCAAAACTGCATAGTCCCCCATTTTAAATTTTTTTTAAAGGCCTGTGGGAAGCAGACCCAGGATCTTTAATTTTTAAAAGGGCTATGGGAAGCAGCCTGGGATCTTTAATTTTTAAAGGTCTGTAGTAAGCAGCCCAGGATCTTTAAATTTTAAGGAGCTGTGAGAAGCAGCCCAGGATCTTTACACCCTATGCTAGAATGCTGTAGGGTCACCCATAACATCCACCCCTCTACACATAACACCTCCCTGTGAGTGCTCCAAATGGGATCAACAGCATGATTTCATTGGCAGCTCCCTAAAAAGGAAACAACCCAGTGCTTTTGAAAAGAAGTGGTGAATGCCTCCGATTAAAAAAAAAAAGTTTAAAAGGGTTTTGCTCCACCCCCATTACAAATTGAGTCAGAAACAATCAGTAAAACTATGAATGACCCCCCCCTCCTTAAATTGTTTTTTAAGAGGTGTTTATATCGTAGTGTGAATAGGGCCACTGTAAGTAATACTATAATGGTTACAGCTGCCAACAACACTTTATATGACCTATTACAGAAAATACCTTTAACAAAGATGCACAGAATT
Organism: Urosaurus nigricauda; assembly: GCA_034509955.1. Lineage (NCBI taxonomy): Eukaryota > Metazoa > Chordata > Lepidosauria > Squamata > Phrynosomatidae > Urosaurus > Urosaurus nigricauda. The sequence continues at coordinate 63,521,746 of JAOEGL010000003.1, forward strand.
ATGCTAATATTCAAGAGTCCCATTCTGATATAAGTGTAGAGGTTTTAGTGTTAGATTGGGAGATTAGGTTTGAAGGCCTGCTAGGCCATGGAAACCCACTGGGTGACCTTGGGCAAGTCACACTCTCTCAACTTCACAGGAAGATAAGGGCAAGTTCCCTCTGAACAAATTCTGCAAAGAAAACCTCATGGACAAGGTCACTCTAGGGTATTCATAAGTCAGAAATGACTGAAGGCACACAACAACAATGTATTTCAAACACTTAAGCGTATGTTTACAAGTTATGAAGAAAATATTGGGTATTTTCTTCACAAATGGTCACTCTACATTCCTATCTACATGCATTTTAAAAACAATTTATCTCAGTCAAGTGAGACTCATTTGCCCGTGATATGGAGGAAGACCTCCTCTGTTGTGGCTCTCATCATGTAAAATGGAGTGCTGTAGAAATTTGCCTGGCTGCCTACAGTTGGCCAATTCTTTAGTCAACTGATTTTTTAAAAATTTACTTTTGGAGGGAACCTGCCACATCTGGAACCCCCCAAAATCAAAACACACCATAGACTAGGCAATTGCAAGAGACCGCCCAGACACCTATCTCTGAAAATTCTGAGCCCCAAACCAATATTCAAAGAAAGATGGAGGAGAAAATGTGGCAGACCCCAAAAGGAGTAATAATGTGACAAGAAAGGGCAGGAGGTGTGGTGTGCCCTAAAAAGAGAGAGGAAAAATATATAAAAAGAACCAATACAGAGCAACATTTAACAAGTCAGAAATTAAGTAACAAAAATATAAAACCACTCCAACTCTCTCTCTCTTAATTACCTTCTTCTCTTCAAGAGGGGGGAACAACAGGAGGGCATTGGGAGTTTCAACCCTCTCTGAAATCAGGCAGATTTATGGACCAGCCACATCTTCCTTCTCTCTAGCGTGTGTGTGGGGTGTGTTTGTGTTGTTCTATGGGAGTTGGCAAATGAACTGTAAGTGGTGGAGAGAAGAATAATTTAAGGTCAAACTGTGGGAGAATGCAGAGCTTTCTTTTTGCCTCCAGGAGTAGTTCTTGGCTTTAGCCACTTCTGCCTCTTTTGTTATTGTGTTGCATGTTGCTGCTCTGGGATCTTAAGTATTCTGAATGCAATATTTCCCATTCTGTCTGCTGATGTATGATCTTATTTATTTTCACTGCAACTCTTGTGTCACAATTAGAGGATTCTGTCATTTAGTAGGGGTCCCGATAATGTAGGTCAGTGATTTTAAGTGTCAGATGCTTTATACATCGAAATTGTTTTATTTTCCAGCTCCTTGAGGCCTCAATCAGTGTAGCCAACTGAAAGAGATTTGAGTTAGAGTATTACAAAAACAATAAGAGGAACTAAGGTTCCCTTGCCTGATAAATAGGGAGAAAAATAGTCCTCTCTCCCTCTCCCTCTCTCTCCCCCTCAATCTCTTCTTTTTCTTGGACTTGCTCTATCTCTATCCTAGTTTTCATCTAGATTCCTTTCTTGTTACTCTACTTCCTCAGGCAGCATCATTCTTGAAGATTTTATGGACCATACAAAGAGAAAAGTCACATGGATCTGTGTAGAGGCGCAATGGAAAGAAAGGAACCTCCACAAATCTGCCTCTAGCTTTTCTTGCCTAGTGAGGAAATGTCTGGCACTTAATGGCTCAAAAATGTATTATGTATATTACAAATTGTTTTTAATAAAAATTGAGGAAAGCTGCTTTAGAAAGAAGTAGTCAGCTACAGAACACCTAGGAAAAAATAGGCAGATAGATAGAGAAGAAACCTTGGGGAACATTCTAAGCCTGCCATGGATATATTGACATATTGTAGGCCTATGGCAATGTGGATTTTCAACAGTAGTCATATGGGACTCTGAAATCTGTCAGATTCTTGCTTACTTTGTTTCCTCATTACGCTACACCTAATCTCAATGTTGAATTTGGCAATCACTCCCTGTAATTCTTCATCTGTGGGTGCCCCAGTACAATTCTGGATATAATTTTGTGGTCTTAGCTAATATTATATTAAACAATATTTCTGCTGTCAATATGCAAAGCTTCTTTTGCCCGCAGCTTGGGAAGATAGAACTTTCAAACAAACTCATATTGTATTTCTACAACAAATGTTTTCTACTTCATTGATTAATCTTAGGACTTTAACAAGCCAGAAATACCGTTCCCAGAAAAAGAAGACATCAAGATACTTCTGTGAGGATAATTTAATTTTAAACTTGATCATCACTCATTCTTGATTGCAATTAGACTTTAACTGATTACATACCATCTGTTGTCTAAATATCTAGAAGTATAGTGAAGAAATATCTTTCTAGGGGGGAAAATAATCCCTTACCAGCTTGTTTATCACTGCTTTAGATTCTGGATTTTTAATCTTGTAAAAACAAAAATTATAGTCAACTGTTAAAAATAGTAAACAAACTATTTAATTTGAAGAGACCTCTATGAATACTAAACAATTTCTTCCATGTTTCTTATAGTCACATACTATTAATGAAGCTGTGAAGTAGTACACAAACACATGGATTTTGATATATTTTTGAATGCTTCAGCTTATTTCTAAGACATCTATATTGAGTTTTCAATATAATAAGAATGTAAAGGAGGATTTCATTTACATCATGATACAATAAATTTAATCCAAATGTATGTTAAAAGCATCATGTAGTGGTTTGAGTGTTGGACTATGACACTGGAGACCAGGGTTCAATTTCCCACCCAGCCAGGAAACCCACTGAGTGGTTTTGAGCAAGCCACATGTTCTCAGCCTCAGAGAAAGGCAATGACAAATGTTCTCTGAACAAATCTTGCCAGTCAAACCCAATGATAAGTTCCCCCTTGGGCTGCCAAAAGATGGAAACAATTTTAAAGCATAAAACAACATTAAAAGACTCAGGAGATATACATGCCAACATTTTTCTTCCCAAAATTTGTTTTGTCATTGTGCGCTGAAAATGAAATGGAAATTGTTTTGTTTTGTTTTTTGTTTTTAGAAAGGAAGATGTGTATGTAGATTCCATGGGCTGATCTCATCATGATGACATCCTAAAGTATCATAATGTTAAGTTAAACCTTTTGCAAATTTTTCCAACATGAACATGAAGAAATTTGCAAATTATGGTAAATTCAAAACCCATCTCTCAAAATTCTGAGCCCCAAACCAATATTCAACCATCCAGGAAAGATGGAGGTGCAGGTGTGGAAGATCCCAAAAAGGAGCAAATAATGTGACAAGGAAAGGGCAGGAGGTATGTGTGGCCCTAAGAAGAGAGAAGAAATTATATATAAAAAGAACCAATATAGAGCACTGTAGTCAGAAATTGAGTAATAACAAAATAAAACTCACTCTCTCTCTCTCTCTCTCTCTCTCTCTCTCTCTCTCTCTCTCTTTTTCAATTACCCACTTCTCCCCACGATGGGGAACAATAACATAACACAAGAAATGAATGCAATGAGGCTGCACTGAGAAACCTAATTGGTGTCCACATTAGAAAGTGTAAACCAATGTCCACCATTTAACATCCAAACAGGAATCCTGAAAGCCTAAGGCAGGGTGAGCTCTTACAAGATTCCACACCAACAGGAGATCTGGTATGCCATTTTCCCATGGATATCTTGTGACAGGCATGGATTATCGTCATCACAAGATTCCACAGATGTAGGAAATATGAAAGTTGTCTGGAGTTTATGATGCAGAGAAAACTGGAAGGTTAAACGGGTCCGAATCCAGGGTTATCCAGTGCATTAGGCACAATTTCACTATTGGTTATGCACAAACAGCTTAGAATTCAAACAGAAAGTATTGTGAATTAGAGAGTAGGCATTTTTTTTGAAAAATATCGTATTTTCATTTCCAGATCATTCACAAATTTGCTATGTTTGTGCAATTGCTGTAATCTGAAAAACATCTGTAAGACTCTCCCTGTTCCCAGATTTCCCTTTTTTTTTGTTTGTTTGTTTATTTTGCTTTGCCAAGGAGAGGAAAGCAGCCTTTTTTTTTGGAAGGGACACACACACTTTTTTCCCTTATGAGGCCAATCTCCCCCTCCTCTGGCAGTCTCTGAAAGGGAACAGGTAAATTCTTATAAAAGATAATCTGAAATAAATATGTTCTACCATCCCTAATTCCTCAAGAAGCCTAATGAAAACTTCAAGGGAGAATTTATATTTGTGCATTAATTCTAATACACTAATCCCAAACAACAGTGTTCCTCCAGTGTTCCTACTAAAAATCTTAGCCTTGTGGAAGACTAGATTCCTTTACAGAAGAAAACTGGATACTTAAGGAAGATTTCTCCCACAATATTTTCCAAAATACATGTTATTATTTCACTGCAGTACACATAGGGGAAAAAAGGCTTCTAAATACAAAAGCGAAAGAAACAGAAATAAAAACAACCTAGGAGAGGGTGGGGGAACAGATGAAATTTGGATAGCAATTTTACACTTTAATGATTTTGCTCCATTCTGTACTGAAAAGCCTGAAATCTTTGGAAATAAAGGGCAGATAAAATAAGATGAAATGTAATGTGCATACCATTTATTCTGGTCTCCTTTGAGAATGATATGAAAAGTAAAATGTATATCTAATGATGCATCTAATGTAAAGCATCCATATGAGGCCATCAGTCACAAAGGCTTTTTCTTCCAGAGAAAAATGACAGTGTAAAAGGAGTCCTAAATGCCCATGGCAGAAGGTAGGAAAGGAAGAAGATGAAAATAGGTATAAGTGGTGCAGTCATTACCTATAAAAATGTAACAACACACTAACTGCATCCAAGGAATAAATAGATATAAACCTGTTTTATTCTCACAGAAGTAATCCATGAACATGTTGCTCTGGGAAACTTTGGAGAGTTCAGTCCCATGAAGTCTCCTTTTGTAAAGCATGGCTATGCGTATTTGTTCCTATATGGGAGAGTGCATGATATCATCTATTTTTTCCCTGTTGGGGAACATCTCTGAAAACTGCAATTTTTAAAATACAATCTCACAAGAAAGAGAAAAGTCTCTTTGCTGGCACACATTTTCCCTGTCCCTTCTCATACATTGTCATGTAGTGGATGAGTGGAAGGCAGGGAGAAGCAAAGTATACTTACTGCTTGTTTTCTGATAGCAGGTGCATAATAATGCAGATCTCCTGTAAGACCACCCAGAGATCATCCAGAAGTCTCTGAGGATTAAGTATGTTAGCTTTTGGAACATCATCAGCAATAATCCTCACCCATCCTCCCACTTACAACTGCAGAACATTACTGCACAATTTGAAATAACGAGACCAGACACAAGATGGGGATTGAAATAAGGCCACTTTATTGAAGGGATTAACTATTTAACTATTTAACTGTCTCTTGAATACTCGCAAACCTGGTATGGGAGCAGCCAAGGCAGGTGGTCTATTCCTCAGACCTCCTCCTAAGCTTTCCCTGGGTGAAACACCTGAGCTCCGAGGATAATCCAAGTCCTGAGTTGCTCCCCGGCCACCTCGCATCTGGAAAGCCCACCTGAGACCTCCACTGCCAACTCACGAGACTTGACTGAGGATTATATCCCAGGTGAGCCCCAAGGCAGACCTCCTTTTCTCTCTCCTTACTCACACGACCTAAGAAGAAAGTTCAAGAGGCCTAACCTTCACTCCAATTCGGTGCCATAGGTGTTCACCTGAGTCCTAATATTTCCCCCTAACCACCAGTGACTGCCTATTTAATTCCACACCTGAGCCAACTTTCCCAGTGCCAAGAGAAACAGTGTGAGGTAGGTGAAAAACCCTCAGAAAAAGGGGTAAAAATTCCTACCTGGCCTCGAAGCAACCACCAAAGCCACACTGAAGTCAAGGTGGGCGGGTGGGACAACAAATCTCCAAAGAGGGGGAGGGAAGGGTGGCACAGGCTTAAGTAGCCTAAGCCCTGCCCTTAACAGTTCCCCAATGCTGGCGGGAAACGCCAGCCAATCAGTTTACTGGCCTCTATTCAAATGGGCCAGTAAACTCACCTCCCAGGCGAGGTGGATAATCAGAGGGACAGGAAAAATATGATTTTGGTCTGGGGGGGGGGATGGGAATAATTCTCCAAGTCTAACTGAAGAGTTAAGGAAACAAAGAAAAATAAGGCTTCCTGACATTCAAATAACAGATTCTTGTTTCTGTCCCTGTATATTAGAATATTTATTTGATCTCTAGTATGCAATCTATCACTTGATGCCTCTTACCAATTCCCCCTTCTCAGTGTTGAGCCTTTCTATTTTTAATGTGGGGTGGATGTGTCAGAAGACAGACTAATATGAAGAGGAAGGATTGATTATGGAGGTGGACAAACTTTGTCTTCTTCAGTTCTGCTATCTTTCATTCAAGCAGTGTATCCTCATACAGTGACCAAGAGTGATGGCCATCTATTTCTCCCACAACATCTGTTGTCTATTTCATCAGCCCTATTTAGCATTCTCATTTCTAGACTTTGGCATATTATCTTAAAAAATAAAATAAAAATAAATGTCTTGCATTATTAGTTGCTGTTTGAGGCCAGGTGTCCATTAGCATAACTCCAGCTGCTAAAGTGGCTCATTACAATGCACATTATTATTGCATTTCATTCATCACTATTTTAGTAGGCATACAATCTCTCTGCCTGCTCACCACCAAGGTTTTCAACTTTTGCAACCAATGTTACCAAAATTCATCAGCTATAAAACATCCAAACACACAATCCCTCTCATCTTCCTTACTGCGGTGCTCCTGTTACCTCTTTCTTACATCTTCCACGGAAAGACAGATGTGAAGGAAACAGACAAACAGTACCAAAAGTTAGTTTTTGTGTGGGTTTTTCAGGCTATGTGGCCATGCTCTAGAAGAATTTAGTCCTGACTTTTCACCTGCATCTCCTTGCCTTCATGCTCTTGTGTGTGTGTGTTTGTGTGAGTGTGTGTATGTTTATCAAGGCAGCTAGCAACACTGTTACTTCAGGATAGTGAATTCACACTATTTTACAGGAATTAATCTCAGTTTTACTGGAACTGTTCAAGGTGCTGAACCTATATGTTTCGGCACATTCGCTAGCTACTATAAAACTGTGAGCAGCTCTCGTAAAATTGTGTGTGGATTTGTCATCTCAGAGAAATGGAGTTTTCAGCTGCCTCCACATGTTTCTTTCCCCTGGTTTCTGTTAAATGTAGAAGTATTTATCTCAGTCTCTCTCACTCTCACTCTTTTAGTTTCATTCCCCTTCTAACTTCTTTCCACCATATTCACTATGTTCCTGTGACCCCTTGCCCTCAGTAAGGGGTTGGGAAGCTAAAGTTTTGAAAGTTAAAAAGAGGTGCACAAACCTGTTGCAGCTTTATTTTTCCCTTAGTGTATCTCTCTTAGGTTTCTAATTCGCCTCCAGCCGAATCTCTCCTTTATGTTTACTTCTTTGCAAATAAAAGTGTAAGCAAGAGTCTTCTTTCAAGCTTCATTGGGTTCTCTTCCCTTTTCCCTCTGTTTGTCCTGCATTCACTCACACCTCACTAGCAAATAATTTTAAAGGACAAGGCAGAAGCACAACAAGCTCTTCATTGTCATTTTTATTCCCACCATTCTAATAATTTGTTTTTCACAGAAGAATAATGTGGGAAATTATCATTTCATAAAAAAAGGAATTAATTGCATCTTTATTAATTCTTTTTAAAATTTAATTCTATTCTCTCTCATTAAATGGAAAAGAAGCAAGTTTCAAGTAACTAGTTACATTATAACTCACTACTTCAAGCATTGCTATTTCTTACGTTTGCTGCCATTACCTAATGCAACTGTTCCTTGTACTACTTCCAGAAAAAAATGTAGATGCAATATCATAGTGAAAAATGCTGTAACTAAAGCCACCTCCCACAAATAACTTCAATCCAAATCTCTGCAAAGTGCCTATGTCAGTATAAAGAATGTAATGCTCTGCATAAATGATGTATGCAGTTCATTTTCTGGTGCCAGCCAAGCTGCTAAAATATTCACATAGGACTAGGCTACATTTAGCCTAAAATTTCAGTGATACAGTCATCTACAATAATACTTAGTATTTATACATCATTTCATAGTGCATAAAGTACTTCTTATACATTATCTCAGTACCTTAGATAGAAATCATTTAATAGTGGAGTTATCATTATGTTATTACTTGATTATTATGAGCCTAAGATGTAGGATTTAGATAAAAAGCTGGAAAGGACCATAGTTCATAGTTCATTCTCTGAATGCTAAATGCCCAGGTACAATCCCTGAAATCTCCATTTAAAAAGATGTAGCATCTTATCGTACGAAAGAAACAGAACTTAGGGTGCTTTTTTTAAAATTGAAATACCTCAAGTTTTGCTCATTTTAAGACCAGTGTCTTACTTTCTGCAATTCTTAATTAGTACTAATTAATTATTCTTAATTAATTAAAAATGCACTCAAAAATAGAAACTTGATCCCAAGTTCCTACAACTGACCCCCTCAAAAGGAACTTTTTTGAAGTAAAGAGTAAATAGTACCAATTTGGTTAATAAGGCAACAATATTGCTAGTCATTATGTCATTATGTCATTATGTTACTCTACAACAGTAACATGTTAATGGTTGTCTCACATCATCATCATCATCATCATCATCATCATCATCATCATCATAGAATAATAATTCACAGGTAAACATGTTATTTGTGATGAATTCAGGGCAAAACAGATGGCCCTGAAGGAGGGATGTCATGCTGCCCCTTTGATCACCAGATCAGGGCCATGGCAACTACATGCTGAGGCCCCGATCCAGTGTTTTCCCAGCTCAAATAGAAGCAGCAGAAAGCTCCTTTTTGAGCTGGGGAAAAAAAAACTTTGTTGCCAGAGCAGTGGCTTTTCAGCATTTCTACAGCATGGGTCATATAAATGCCATGCTGCGTAAATGCTGTGAAGCTGCCACAGCTTCACCCCTTACTTCCAGTCTCCTGAAATAATTCTTTAAACCCAAGAACCTGAATAATTGCTCCCAGTCAAAGTGGACAGTATTATCAAGAGTTGTGCTACTCAAAGTAGTGGTGTACAGATCAGCTTCAGTCCATGAGCCACCAATTTCTATTCCTTGGTGAGTTTCCAGGAAACAGAAATTCAACTGTAGTCAATGGACACAAATATGAAGCTGGTCCCTGTCTCCCACACCAGGTAGCTTAAGAATCACTGGTCTACAAGCCATCAGTTTGGAGTCATATATGGTCACCTTCAAAGTCTCTATATTAGGAATACAAATCTTTAGTTATTTCATTCATTCACATGAAAATGAACCATTTAAAAAATCTTCTCTGCACGTGGTGATATTTCCAAGGTTTCTGGCTATTTCTCAGGTTTTTTTTAATACTTCAGAACTCCCCCCCCAAACAAATTTACAGAAAACATTATTGTGCAGAAAATATTATACCTGAGCAAAAATGATTACTTTTGCACCTGAAATTTTGCACAATGTACAAGATTATGACAATTTGCACAGTATGGGATGTCTTGATGTGTCTATGGGTAGTAGTAGTAGTTCCTGTTTATTGTTGTTCTTGTTGTTGATGATGAGATAACGGTACAGTGTGTTATGAGAAGTTTCCCAGAATAAAAAGGGTTTTACCCTCTTGCAGAAAGATAGAAAAGAGGGAGGCTGCTATTTTAATGTCTATGGAAAGAAGGTTTTAGAACCATGGAGCAACTGAGAAGGCTTTCTCCCATGATTCCACCAAATGTGCCTGTGATAGTGATAGGACAAAGAGCAGGACCTCTGAAGAAGAACTCAAACCACAGACAATATTGTAGAGGACAACTGGGTCCTTCAAATAACCTGAACCTGAATTGTGCCCATAAAGGGACAGACAGTCACTGCAATGCAGGCAATCACTGCAATGCAGGCACACTTTCTTCTCCAGAAAATTTGTGAGCATTCTTTACATCTCTAGTGTATGGTGGCTGTGACCAACAAGTTCCATTTGTTTCAAAGTTTTATTTTAGACAGAGCTAATATCGTGTTTAACTCTCAGTTTCTTAGAGATAATACTATACTAGCTCAAATTTTGGAAGTATATTAAAATCCTGCATTCCACTTTAGAAGCACACACACACACACCAACACACACACTCTCTCTCACACACACAGAGAGAGGGAGGGAGGGAGGGAGGGAGGGGGGTCCAGGGGGTTGGACTCGATGGCCCTTGTAGTCTCTTCCAACTCTATGATTCTATGATTCTAGGGAGGGAGATTTCATCTGTCAAAAAACTCCAAATATGTTTTCTCTAATGTATATAAGTTCACCCTCCCTTTCCATTTCATTTTGGCTGGAAAACCTAAGCATCATCACTTGAAGCTATAAAACTTGGCTAGTTTAGAAAAGCCCAGAGGGATTTGGTTTTGCTAGATATAGTGTCAAGGACAGTTCTCTCTCTGTCTCTCTGTCTCTCTCTCTCTTTCCCAAATTCACACTATTAGAAAGCTTTAATGAGGAATCCAACAGAAGGGGGGGGGGGAGAACCAGCAACTCATTTTAAGAAAATTCCAGGCATTTACATTCCAAAGAAAATGCTAAACCATAGAAACCTGAACACCAGCATGAAAGATAAAAAGGACAGCTGCTGACGAAGCCCTATAAATAGTCTAAAGCAATATATTCATATCTTGTTGCAAATCAGAATGGTGGACTGTGAAGCATCATACAATCACTCTCTAGCTGTTTCATAATATCACCTTTTGTCAATTCATCTCTAGTTCTCATGCATAGAGCATTTTGATTTCCTTTGTGAAGAAAAAGCTTCCATGAATCCAGCAGTAATGTATGAAGGGCTGTTTAAAAATGACATGAAACGAAAACATGATTTGAAGACTATGGATTTAGAATTAAGTTAAATAATATGTTTTAAAAAAATAAATGGATGATTGATCATTAATTGAAGAAAAATATTCTACTGATGGGAGAAAAAGGAAAAACCTGAACTTAATACAGTATAGCTTATTAAAACCTTCAAACTACTATCAGTTTGCAGACATATTATATCTTATATAGGTTGAGTTTCACTTATCTAGAATTCCAAAATCCAGCATACTCAAATAAATAAATAAAAAATCATGGCAGGCCGATATAGTGACATGTTTGATTTCTGGAGGTTCAATTACACAGATTTTGTTTCATGCAAAAAATTGTTAAAAACATTGCATAAAACTACCTTCAGACTACGTGTATAAGGTGTATATGAAACATAAATGATTTTTTTTGTTCATACTTGGGTCAAAAGCAGACAGAGGTAAAAAGCCAATTCACCCTCTGCATTTCCTGATCTACAATGAGCACCTACTGATCACATTGCCAGCTCCCACAATGAGCTAAAAATTAACATGCAGTCCTCACTGCTGTGAGAATGGGCCATACATAAAGGAGCAGTCATGGGTACAAGCCACATCACACCATTATTTTTTTCTGTTTCACCACAAACACATGCACACAAGTACATGGATATTCTACCAACATCCAGTGCTACCAACAGCCAATCAGTTTCCCCATGCTGCTCAGCTACCAGCCCATTTTTTCAGATTGAACTAAAGCAATTTGAGATTTATTTTCTATTATTATTATTATTATTATTATTATTATTATTAACCTTTATTTATATAGTGCTGTAAATTTACACAGCGCTGTATGTAAAATCTGTTAGACGGTTCCCTGCCCTCAGGCTTACAATCTAAAAAGATCACGACACGACACAAAAAGACACGATCAGCCCTGGTGGCGCAGTGGTTAAATGCCTGTACTGCAGCCACTCACTCAAAACCAGAAGGTGGCGAGTTCAAGACCAGCAAAGGGCTGAAGCTCGACTCAGGCTTGCATCCTTCCGAGGTCGCTAAAATGAGTACCCAGATTGTTGGGGGGCAAATAGCTTACAATTGTAAACCGCTTAGACACTCATTAAGGGTATGAAGCGGTATATAAATGAAGCTGTTTGTTTTGTTTTTTGTTTGTTTGACACAAAAGGAGAAGGGAATGATGTTGGGGAAGGGGATCAGGTCTAGCAGCATCTCTCCCTCTGAGGCCTGGGCCAAGGCAGATGAACTGGAGGGAGGGCTCAACTTCGGAATACATAAATAAAATGAGGCATCCTGGGGCAGACAAAGTCACACACCTGGGAATGCTTCCCTAAACAACATAGTCTTTAACTCAATTTTGAAACTGGTTAGAGAAGTGATGAGGTGTGCACATGGTAGAAGAAGGTTCCAGGGGTGAGGGGCAGAAAGTGAAAAGGGATGAATCTGGGACAGGGCAGTGGAAGTCCTAGGCTGGGTTAGGAGACCTTGACTACCAGAGCGAAAGGTATGAGTAGGAATGTAAGAAGTTCAGATAAATACAGTGGGGCCAGCTTTGAAAGTCAACAGCAAGAGCTTGTACTCCAGTGTTAAGCCCTGGAGCATGACTTGGAGCCATTTTCCTGCCCTTTCAGCCGTGCATGTAATTTGCACATGTGAGTTCTAAAATGTGGTGGGACCATTTCTTTCAGCCCATAGGTCAATTCTCCCTGATATCTTATTATATATGTATATGCAAATATAGATATTCCAAAATCCAATCAATCAAAAATCAAAAACATTTCTGGTCCCAAGCATTTTGGATAAGGGAGACTGATCCTGTAAAAATAATTTAATAATGTCTTTATTAGTAAAGGTTTTAAAAACTTATGGAACAATGTTTCCAGTGTCAAATATTACATGTCATTAATTTCAATGAGTAACACTTAAATATAGTCAGTATACTCCAACTGAAATTAACAGAAGTTAAATGGTCCATGCTTGGTGGAATAATACCCTTTATTTGCTTATTTATTTTTCTACTTAGGCTTCTGATCTAATTTGTGTAGAGATTTTGGATTATAATAATAGGCCCATTCATAAAACATCCAGGGGTAGTCCTGTTAGCCATACAGCATTTGCTTGGATTCCCATTCATATAATTCTTGAGTTTACATGGTCAAGCTTTCATACCATACAAAACAGATTTCAAAAATCAGTAACTACTAAATTCACTAGAACAAAGGGTACTTTGGAAATGTAACATTTGCCTTTCATGCAGTATAAAAGGATTCTTCCCCCAGGCTCCACACATTTAATCTCAATAGGCTCTGTTAAAGTTTCTATCTGCAGCAAGCTTGCCCTACTTTTTATTGTTATTATACATCTTGTTACCCAGGGTCTTGGTGTCAAAGTCAATTTCCTTATGTTTTTGAAAGAAATCAGCAGCTCACCTAGACAGACCATAGACACTGCTGCTGTATCGGTCTGATTTAGCCATAAAGGAATCACCTGCAGATTGCTCCTCAGCACTCAAGAACACTCTGATCAAGTGCTTCTGATGTTTCTGAGAGTCTTGATGGTGCAAATCACACACCCAAATAGACTCCTACAATTGAGGAGAATGCAAAGCAGAGATAGCAAAGGAGTTTTATTGCAAAACAGTTGTGGCTGGTGGCTTCCATGTCAGGTGATTCTATTTCTAACTAGTTCTTGACTAAGATGGCAGCCCCAAGATGTCACTAATATGGGTAAATATATTTGATGAAATACTGTTAGTTCCAATATGAATCATGAAAACAAATATGCAGCAGTGATGCAGTCCATATTCTTGTAGAATTAATTTTCTGGACCTTAGAATCTTCTCTGGACTTTAGAGTCCTCTGGACAGTATGGGTAATCCCAGGGATTATGAGTTAATCCAAGTGCTATAGCAAAAAATCTTTTTCAGTCTTTTTCATATTGCAAGATGAGAATGGGAAGGGAATAGGGTAAATGAAGACAAACCTTAAAGTAAAATGCCAAGTAGATATACACAGTGGAAAGCAAAGATGGCACATGGTCATTCCAACCATAAGGCAGAATGAAGAAGATGGTTTAGGTGACATATGTTGGGGAGCTGATAATGCTGGCAAGTTTAATAAAGGACAGAACCATGCATTTTAGATTGCACTGTAACTTCTAGGTTTGCCTCGTGTCCTCAGGTGGATTCAAGGAACCTGTGTTGTTGCTAGTGAAGATGCTGTATTTTGTAAATGGAATGGCTACCATCTTTTTCTTCACCTCAGATAGCAAAATATTGTGGAATGGCCTTGACTGGGGGGAAATAGTGAGAATCATTCCCCTTTTAATTATTCTTTTTAATATTTAAAATTATATCTGGAATGTATTCTTTCATCAAAATTTTGGTTTGATTAATTCAGAATTTGTTCATTAGCTGATTTATTTATTTTTCAGAAATTGTTATTTTCTCTGGGAGACCTCTCCTGTTTCCTACCACCTTCTAATATTTCAAATTGAAATCAAAAGAAAATGTAAGGTTTTAGGCCATTCCATATTCCCACTACATAGGGGATATATATTGAATATATCACTGTTGTTGTTGCTGTTGTTATTGTGTGCCTTTGCTTCTGATTTATGGAGATGAATTGAAGACACACAACAACAGCAAAAAGTGTGACAGCCCACCACTAATAAGAAATGGAGTGACACTAGTAGTGAGGGTAGATGTAGCAAAAATGGGCAAAATCTGCAATGCAAGTCTGACCAAATAAAATGCCAAGTAGATATACCTAGTAGAAAGCAAAGATGGCACATGCCCAATTAATCAGATTTCAGGGAAAACCCATCAATATAAAAATAATCCAAATTTATGATCCAGCTGCAGAGGCAGAAGAAAAAAAGAAGACATTGAAATTACCTATGCTGCATTTCAGGAAGAAATATGTCACATATCAAAACAGGACTTCTTGTTAATCACATAGGCAATTGGAATACAAAAGCATGCAACAGAGCAGAATCAAAGATTGTAGGAAAATCTGGATTAGGATCAAGAAATAAAGTAGAAAAGTGATTGATTGAATTCTGTGAGGCTAACAGTTTGTTCATCACAAACACATTCTTCAAGCAACCACAGAGGCAACTGTATGCATCAACATTAACCGATGTCCAATATAGAAATCAAATAGACAAGATAATTGTAGCAGAAAATGGAGAAGCTCCATTCTCTTTATAAAAACAAGATCAGGAGTAGATTGTGGCATACAAGTGTAAGAATAGCTAGTGTCAAAAATAGAAGTAAAGCTAAAGGAGAACACTAAACCAATCATCATGTCAAAATACAACCTGAAGAACATCCTCAAAGCATTTAAAGATAATGCTAAATATAACATATATATATTTAAATGTACTATTAAGCCTACTTGATTAGGAGCAAGAACAACCAAGGATTGAAAGCAATGACATTGTCAGGGAGGAATGAAAAAAGACACTATCTGTAGACAAAGGAAAGATAATTTCTTCAGCTGATGAAAGATGAAACTCTTCAAAAAGTTAAGGATAGATGAGAAGAAACAGTAAAAGTTGACAGAAATAGTGTGAGAACCTTGAATGCAGATGTTTAGTGACTTGTGTCTAGGACAAAGAACTACTATGATAGATAAAGCAGAGAAATAGAATATAATAAAAAAGGAGGAACACATGACCTCTTCCGGATGATCTAAGAAATCCAAGAATGGGACACATTACATAACCAAGCAGAAATTTTTGAAAAAGATGTTGTAAGCAATACAATGAAGAACTAGAAAAGTTGGGGGAAAGAAGATGAAAAGATGACATGTATTCAAGAACAACCATTTGATTTTTAGATAGTGAAATGGAAGCTGAACTCAGATCGCATGAGAGAAATAAATTGCTAGGAAAAGATGACATACTAATAAAGCCACTTCAAGCTACAGAAACAGATTCTACACTAGTTCTACCTAAAATCTGGCAGTAAATATGAAAACAAAGGAATGGTCCACAGTTCCAAAATGCTAAATATGCATTCCAATCCCCAATAACGAGGACATCAGGGAATTTCAGTAACTACAGGAAAGACTGTTATGGTATATGGAGTGGAAAATGCCACATGTCTAAACTGGTTTCCGGAAAAGAAGAGGTACTAAGGATCATATTTCAAACATACTTTGGAGGGCACCAAAGAATTTCTGAACAAAATGAACCAAAAGTTTATAGATTTTGGCATAGCCTTTGATTATGTAGATCATTAAAACTATGAATCACGCTTAAAGAAATTGGTGTGCCACAATGTTTGATTGTCCTAATGCATAATCAGGCCAAGAAGCTACCATCAGAATGAAGCAGGCAACGGGGTCAGTCAAAACTGCATTTTATCATACTGTCTGTTTAATTTCAAAGCTGGATGCATCACATGTAAAGCATGATTAGACTTAGAGGAAAGAGGCATGAAAACTGGAGAAAGGAACATCAGTAATTTAAGATATGCTGATTACATCATACTACTGCTAGCAGAAAATAGTAAAGACTTTATCTCTCTTTCTTTATCTTTCTATTTTAGGATATTAGTTATGATGTGGGTTTTTTCTTCTTTCCTTCCTTTTTTATTCTTGTATATTCTATTTTGAATGCAGGAACTCGCCATAAAAGCATCCCTGACAGATGGCCATCCAGCCTCTGCCTAAAGACCTCTAAGGAAGGATACTCCAACACACTCCGAGGGAGTGTGTTCCACTGTCAAACAGCCCCTACTGTCAGGAAGTTCCTCCTAATGTTGAGGAGGAATCTCTTTTCCTGGAGCTTGCATCCATTTTTCTGGGTCCTGTTTTCTGGAGCAGCAGAAAAAAAGCTCGCTCCCTCCTCAATGTGACATCCCTTCAAGTATTTAAACAAGGCTATCATATCACCTCTTAACCTTCTCTTCTCCAGGATAAACATCCCCAGCTCCCTAAGTCATTTCTCATAGGGCTTGGTTTCCAGGCCCTTCAAGATTTTAGTCACCCTCCTTTGGACACGTTCCAGTTTCTCTACATCCTTTTTGAATTGTGGTGCCCAGAATTGGACACAGTATTCCAAGTGGGGCCTGACCAAAGCAGAATACAGTGATACTATTACTTCCCTTGATCTAGACACTATACTTCTATTAATACAGCATAAAATTGCATTGGCCTTTTTAGCTGCTGCATCGCACTGTTGACTCATGTTCAACTTGTGGTCTACTTGGACTCCTAGATCCTTTTCACATGTGGTCTCATTCAGCCAGGTATCCCCCATCCTATATCTGTGCATTTCATTTTTTCTCCCTAAGTGCAGAACCTTACATTTGTCTGTGTTGAATTTCATTTTGTTAGCTTTGGCCCAGTATTCCAGTCTATTCAGGTCATTTTGAATTTTGATCCTGTCCTCTGGGGTATTAGCTACTCCTCCTAATTTGATGTCATCTGCAAATTTGATAACTAGGCCCTCAATACTGTCATCCAAGTCATTAATAAAGATATTGAATAGCACTGGGCCCAGGACAGAACCCTGTGGCACCCCACTGGTCACTTCTCTCCAGGATGAAAAGGAACCATTGTTGAGCATCCTTGTAACCATGTAATGGTTACTTTGTCTAGTCCAAATTTTGCAACCTTGTTGGCAAGAATGTCATGTGGAACCTTGTCAAAGGCCTTACTGAAATCAATATATACTACATCCACAGCATTCCCTTCATCTACCAAGCTGGTGATTTTATCAAAAAAAGAGATCAGGTTTGTTTGGCATGACTTGTTTCTCTGAAACCCATGTTGGCTTTTTGTGATGATGGAATTATCTTCTAGATATCCGCAGACTCTCTGTTTAATAATCTGTTCCAGAATCTTTCCTGGAATTGATGGCAAACTAACTGGGATAATCTTTTCCCCCCTTTTTGAAGATGGGCACAATGTTTGCCCTCCTCCAGTCTGCTGGGACTTCTCCTGTTCTCCAGGATTTCTCAAAGATTATTGCCAATGGTTCCGATATTACATTTGCCACTTCTTTTAATACCCTTGGATGTAGTTCATCTGGTCCTGGAGACTTGTATTCATTTAGATTTACCAGGTATTCCTGTACTATCTCTTTACTTATTCTGTGCCGAAATTCCCCTATTCTGTCTTCTGCTCCATTATCCTTAGGTTGAGCACCCTTTGCCTTTTCTGAGAAGACTGAAGCAAAGAAGGTGTTGAGTAATTCTGCCTTTTCTCTGTCCCCTGTTAGCATTTTGCCATCTTCTGCACGCAGTGGCCCAACTGTTTCCTTCTTCTTCCTTTTGCTGTGGACATATCCAAAAAAAGCCCTTTTTATTGTTCTTAACCTCTCTAGCCAGCCTGAATTCATTCTGCGCTTTAGCTTTTCTGACTTTATCCCTACAGGTACTGGCTATTTATTTGAATTCCTGTTTGGTGATTTCCCCATTTTTCCATTTCTTATACATGTTCCATTTAAAACTTAGCTCAGTTGAAAGTTCCTTAGTCATCCATCCTGGTTTCTTGAGACATCTCCCATTTTTCTTCCTCATTGGAACTGTTTGAAATTGTGCCTTTAGTATCTCCCTTTTGAGGAACTCCTATCCATCTTGAACTCCCTTATCTTTTAGTCTACCTGACCATGGGATCACCCCTAATATTTCTCTAAGTTTATTGAAATCAGCTCTCCTAAAGTCTAGAATTCGTGTCTGACTATGCCTAGCTTCTCCTTTCCACTGTATAACAAACTCCAGGAGAACATGGTCACTTCCACCTAAGGATGCCACCAATTGCACCCCATCAACTAGGTCTTCCCTGTTGGTTAAGATCAAGTCCAAAATAGCTGACTCCCTTGTTGCCTCTTCCACCTTTTGAACAATGAAATTGTCTTCCAGGCAAGTGAGGAATTTGCTAGACCTTGACGATTTGGCAGAATTTGAATTCCAGCAACTGTCAGGATAGTTGAAGTCACCCATTACTACTATATTTCTCCTATCTGAATGTGTGGTCATCTGTTCTAGAAAGACATCATCCAATTCCTCTGCCTGAGTCACGGGTCTGTAATAGACTCCCACAGTAACATCCCTTTTGTTTCCCTCTCCTTTAATTTTTATCCAGATGCTCTCCACTTGGCTTCCAGTATTGATGTCCTGGATCTCTTCACTGGTGTAAATATCCCTCACATATAATGCTATTCCTCCTCCTTTCTTGTTTAGCCTGTTTTTCTTAAAAAGGTTATACCCCTCTATTTCTACATTCCAATCATGAGACTCATCCCACCAGGTTTCACTGATGCCTATTATATCATATTTCCTTTGTTGTGCTATATTTCAAGTTCATCTTGCTTATTTCCCATGCTCTGTGCATTAGTGTAGATACATCTAAGACCATGTGTCCTCTTTACTTGCTGCCTGTGCACTTGTTTTTTGCCTCCTACTGTTTTCCCTCCCTCTATGTCAGTTTCAGTATTTATTCCAGCCCTTTTGCCTTCCAAAATGCTGTCTCCTTTCCCCACATAACTCAATTTAAAGCCTGCTGATCAGATTCTTCAGACTGTTGGCAAAAATGTTTCTTCCAACTGGCATGAGATGCAGTCCATCCCTTGCTAGAAGTCCCTCTTCATGGAACTGCAGCCCATGATCTAAGAATCCAAATTGTTCTTGGCAACACCATCTGCGGAGCCAGTTATTGACATCTGCAATTTTCCTCTCTCTTCCTGGACCATGCCCTTCAACTGGCAGAAGAGACGATCTGTGCATCCATTTCTTTTAGCTTCTTTCCCAGAGCCTCATAATCCCTTCTGATATTCTGAAGGCTGTGTCCTGCTGTGTCATTTGTTCCCACATGGATCAAAAGGAAGGGGTATTTGTCAGTAGGTTTGACCAGTCTTGTCAGGCTCTCTGTCACATCATGGATCTTTGCCCCAGGGAGACAACACACCTTCCGAGACATCTTGTCAGGCCCACAAATCACTGCTTCTGTACCTCTGAGAAAGGAGTCCCCCACCACAACCACACGCCTCCTCCGAGGCTTAGCAGCGACTGTTCCCTGCAATGGAACTCCCAGGCTCCCCTGCTCTGTCCCTGAAGTCTGTCCATGCTGGTCTACCTCATCCTCCTTGATAAGGGAAAAGGCTTCAAAACGATTCTGTAGCTGTAAGTTCCCACAGCTATCCCTGATTTCCCTGCGTCTCTGTGTGACATTCCTCCAACTGTCTGCCTCTTGTGTACATGAAATGACATTCTCATCCCCAGCAACTTCCTCTGTATGGTCCCCTTCCAAGATCATATCTTCAGTTCTGTCCAGGAAAATGTCTTGCTCCCTGATATGCTGAATTGTTGGTACCCTGGATTCCATCTGCTGTACTTTCTCCTCCAAGAGTGCTACCAACTACATCTGTAGGCAAGAAGACAAACATCCCACAACTGCTGCAGCAGTTCCTTCAGTGCCCATTGTGAGAAGTCTTAACTCACTAGAAAAGAAAATAATGTTTGTTAAGGTAAAGGGTAGTAGGGAAAAAGGAAGACCCCATTCCAGTTGGATTTTCTGAATCAGGAAAGCCACAACCCTGAATCTGCAAGACCGGAGTAGCACTGTTGGTGACAGAAGGACCTGGAGGTCTCTCATTCATAGTGTTGCTATAAGCTGAAGTTCACTTCACAGCAGTTAACAATAACAATGAGGTGTGACAAAGGGTCAATGTGTCAAGAAGGCCTTCAATGTTTATCACACTTTATGATCCCCTGGCTGAACAATTTGAGAAAGAAAGTGTTATGCAAATGTCTGAGGACTTCATTGCTCAATGTTTGCTTTCATTTTTGCTCATTTGATTGATGCATTTCATTAGTAAAGTCTCTGATATCTGTATTTGGAGACTTACCTGTTGAAAAAGTAATAATGGTCATACAGGCAACATTGCTCTAGAAAAGTAGCTTCCTGCAGTGTCTGATTGTTAAAGTCTATATAGCATTGCACTTTGGTGCAAGGACAAATCAATCCTGACTCGTTAGCTCTACCAGTGGTTAATAAGACTACTTGTCTTTTACTTTAAAAAGTCAACAGCCATTTTCATTTATTCATGAGGGAAATTTATGCACTTTTAAGGAAACCAGGACTGTAACCATTGAGCTACCTACAAACTAATATCTACCCTATGTCCTGTGTTGTTAGGTGTGTGTGGAGAAGATATGAGTAAAGGAGATGTTTTGAGTTTTGCTTTGAAACGGGTCTCCCACTTCCTTGCAAAGCTTGGAAAGTTGTTTGTCAAAATAATAAATATGGCAAACCTATCCATATTTGAACAACAGCAACACATGAGTTTCCAGTTATGGGTGATTTCTACATGTCATAATTCTTACAAATAACTTTCCAAGCCCTGTTTCCTCTCTGTGATGTCTCATCCCTGCAGCTCCAGTTACCAGAACAGATCTGCCATTCTAGGTGGGTGTTTTTGGCCTGAGGCAAGGTAACAATATGAGTTCTGAGGAGTAAAATGTTATTCATCTGCCCCCTGGCAGTTGTATAGTTACTACTTGTACAAAGCCCTTCCTTTCACCACAGTGTTTATCACCAAAACCCCTGTCTCCAAGTTCATAATTTTATGTCCCTTCTTGTTCTCTAAACATAGGACACAATAATGTGCTATATTTGTCTCTGCATTGATCCCAGCTGGAGTGAAAAAGTGGACTAAATTAGGCCTCTCAATTCCCCCCCCCCCCAGCCTAAGCTTAAGAACAAGTCCAATTCTTAAAACTGGCAGGGATAACATGGACAGAAACCCTCCTTTTCTTTTTCTAAAAAAAATATGATCCAAGGTTTTTGAGAGTTTTATTCCCCTGGAGAAACTTGTTATGATTGATGAGTCACAGCAGGAAAGTGAGTTATACATTTTATTGAGGTAGTAACAAGGGTTTGCTTCTTTCCTACAGCTAAGCATACTTGTCAAAACCTCTGTTTTTGACTATTGTCCTGAAGGTGATAATAAAAGCAAGATCATTCACTGAAAATATAACTAGGGTAACACTTTTAACACTGTTCCAATTCATTGTATAGCATAATGTCACCTAATGTATAGTATGTGACATGATACAGTGGTCAAATATTAGAATCACAGAATCATAGAATTGGAAGAGACCACAAGGGCCATCCAGTCCAACCTCCACCATGCAGGAACACAGAATCAAAGCACCCCAACAGATGGCTATTCAGCCTCTGTTTAAAGACCTCCAAAGAAGGAGAGTCTACCACACTCTAAGGGATATATGTTCCACTGTTGAGGTGGAATCTATTTTCTTGTAGTTTGAATCCATTGCTCCAGGTCCTGTCTCTGAAGCTGCAAAAACAAGCTAGCTCCATCTTCAATATGACACCCCTTCAAATATTTAAACAGGGTTATCATATCACATCTTAACCTTCTCTTCTTCCATATTGATAAGAACAGAGATTGCAATTAAGAAATCAGAAGAAGACTAGGAATGGGAATATCAGCTATGAAAGAACTAGACAAGATCTTAAAATGTAAAGATATACAACTGAGTACTAAACTTGGAGTCATCCAAGCCATTATATTTCCCATCACCATTTAACAATGTGAGAGTTGGACAGTGAATAAAGCAGAGCAGGAAAATAATCAACCCTTTTCAGATGTAGTGCTGAATAAGAGTGCTGAGGATACCATGGATTTCAAACAAATGGATTTTAGTACAGATCAAGTCTGAACTATCCCTGGAAACCAAGGGTCTAAAGAGACAGGCAAAAAGAGGTGCTTTTAGGCTGGCTTGAAGGTGTGGTGTTTAAGTGACACATGCCTTGAGGCCAGCATGAAAGTGCCCTTATGTAGAGAAAAGCCATTTCAAAAAGAAGCAGTTTTCCCCCCGCTTCTTCCTGGCTTGAAGCCATGTCATGTGGTCATGACATGAGCACTCCAAATGCCTTGGGAGCCAGCAGTATGATTGGTGGGGTTTCAATGTGGCTTTGGAAAAGGCAGCTTCAAGTCACTTTTCCTGCCAGCCTGAAAGTACCCCTTTTTGCCTGTTTAGCAATTATTCAAAATATGAAGAACATATTAGATCAAATAAATTCTTAATATTATAAATTCCTAAATAAATAAATTCTTCATCTTCATTTGTACTTAAATATTTTTTAGAATTTAGCATTTACATTTCTATACTCTTTATCAGTGAATTTAGCACTCTCCAAACTGTTTACAATCTATAAGAAAATTTCCCCCAACAAGCTGGATATTGCCAGAAAATTGTTGTCGTTGTTGTTCCCTAGAATGGAACATTGTGGAATGGAGAGATCAACCGATTTATGCAAGCCTGATCTGATGCTTAGTGTGGCATTCTGGCCAGTAATACTCAAAGGAGTGATTAGTGGACCTCTGCAGGTCTGCAAACCCTTGGCTTTCAGTCCTGGAAAGCGTCCAGGAAAGAAAGAAACAATTGTAGCAAATGGGCACAAATATGGTACTTGTCCCTTGAATGCTGTAAAAAGAAGCCTACTGGTCCACCACATCAGATATCACTGTTCCACACACTATAACAGTGTTATAATGTAAGATTCTGTTATCCCAACATACCAGTGGAAAGTATTGTGTAGAGTAAAACAAAACTACTTTAAAATATTTTGACAAGAACAAATGTCCAGCAGTTCCTTCTGAAGGTTAACCTTTTAAAAAATCAACATGGTTTACACACAGATTTTTCTTTAGATGGAATGGTCTACAATGTTCTCCAGGAGACAAGTCTTTAGTGGAGATATACTCAACCTATATATACCGATACAGATAACCAAGAACATTTTTCTTCTAATAACTTTTAGTCCTGGTAAGCAATCTTTGTGACTTAGCTCCATAATCTACAGGAGAGGGGAGCAAGGCACAGATGTGCTTATCTCTACATGGCTTGCAAACATGCTGCTTCCTTGATGACTGCAGGGCATCTCTTGGGACCAGTGGGTAGGTTAGTGTCTCCTTGATGATAATGTCTTTAGCATGTCTGCTGAGACTGTCAATAAAAGAACCAATTAGTATAGTATTATCATTACATGGACATCTGTATAGAAAGTGGAACTGAGCCAAACAGTCATTAATGATGACTTTCAGGTGCTACCCAGACCAAAAACTGGAATAAACCTCATTTCTATAGGTCACACAATATCCATTCAGAAGTAAACTCTGAATAAATTTCAGACAAGCTAAAGATCTCCATATATTGCATTGCCAGTATAATCAAATTAAAACATACTCAAGGGTGTATAGGCACATATGTGTGCCATATTATCAAAAAACATTAAATCACATAATCTCATTCAGTTTGAGAGGGCATGTCTTTTTAAAAAGGCCTTTCTATAGTGTGCAAAATAAGGGCTCAATTTAGAAACCCTAGCTAGCAGTTTGCAAATGTGCAATTAAAATCTTGCCTCTTGTCTAATTATAGAACACTTAAGTTAAATGATCTTAATAGACACATAATGATAGCTTTATAAACCTACTGTTACTTATAATCCAAAGTAATTTGTATTTCACTTTAAAAAGCATCCATTAAATGCCTATTATGATCTTTATGTAATTTAAGGAGACATTTAATGAATGCTTTATAAACCTAAATAACAATTATTCCCAAAGACAACTGGTAACCATCTAGAGAGACATGGCCATCAATGCAAATTGGCCATTCAGATGAAATTGGGGAACTAATACTTAAAGTCCATTGAACTGTATGTAAAAACAAATTGCATGTATTTTTCTTAATAGAAAAGTGTTGTTGCTTTTGTTGTTCATAATAGGCAAAAATGTTGAATTCCAATTCTCAGCATGTTGTTAATTACACATCTAATCCATCAACATTCTTAATCAATTAGAAAACCAACTCCATATTAAAAAGTTGTGTCTTCTGAAAAATTCCATACAGCTGACCTAGCTCAGGAGCTTATGGGAATTTATCATCTTGCTCACACATTAGCATTTTTGCCAAGCAACTGCATTGTCCCCAAGAGCAGAAAGCATCTTGGACTACAGCCTTGATAGCTGATATTGGAGTAAGCAATTACCAGCATTATTAAACACGACCAACTTGCATGGGCCAACACCTGATTCTTCAAACAGCTAGTGCAATGTAAATCAGAAACAGCTCCATTTAGCTGTCTAGGTTATTGCTTGTTCCAAGCCTCAGCAGCAATTTGGATCTAATTCTCTCTGGGCATGACACCAAACTAAAGAGACCTAATGAAAATATAAAGATCCCATTACACCTTAACGGTGTTTTGAAATAGTCATTATACTAAAAGCCTCCAGCCAGCAAGGCATGTTTTCATTATCATTCATGTTGACCAGAGAGTACATTAAAATAGGAGGAAGGTATTGGATGGGAAGTCCTCTCAAGATAGGTCATCCTTTCTTCCTGCTATTGCCATTTTATTGTGCTCCCCTTCTATTTTTTTCCTCTTTTTCAGCATTCATGCTTCTTTCAGCAAGGGATAATCAGCATTGTAGTACTTAGAAAATGGAACTGGGAGTTCTCTTCGGATGACAAAAAAGATAAGACGGATCAGACTGAAATGTTTCTGTCCAGTTTACATGCTTCTTTCTTTGCAGCTTTCTGCCAGGGAACTATCTGTAAAGTATTTGTAGTAAAGTACCTGAAGTATGTGTGCAATTTGAGTCACTTGTACAGTACTGTACATCATTCTGTATGGTATTGTAGAGGGGACTTATTGTTAATTGCTATAACATAATTTCCATGTATAATCACATTTTTCTGGTATATAGATAGGTCTACAAAACCAAGAAGTTCATTGTATATTAACGTAGGGAGACAAAATACATGGAAAACTTTTTCCTGGTGCACCAAAGTTTAAAATCTGAAGAGACAGATCAGAGATCAGAGACAGAGACAGGAACAGAGTAGGGAAACCATCTTCATTGGTGGCTATGTTAAGGCATCCAAATTACAGGTTTTACATTGTCAGCACGATTAATAATAATAATAATAATAATAATAATAATACCCCGCCCCTTTGAGACCAATCGAGGTGGCTAACACAATAAAATACTGTTACATCAAATAAAACAACTTGAATCCCCCCTTTAAAAAGTATTAAATCAATTACAGTTTAAAACCAATAATTTAAAAACCACATCAATACAATACAAAAACAGAACAGTGCAGCATGTTCCTGGGAAGCAACAGGGAATCCTCAGTTTCTTGAGGCTGGGGAATCTATCCTGGAAAGGCCTGCCAGAAAAGATCCGTCTTGACAGCCTTTTTGAAGCTGTCAAAAGATAGCAATTGGCAGATCTCATGCGGCAGGCCATTCCACAATTTGGGGGCGACAATGGAAAAAGCCCTCTGGGAGGTAGCCGAAAGCCTAGATTTTTGAGGCTGCAGCAAATTCCTCCCAGAGGACCGGAGTGCACGGGGAGGATTGTAGGGGAGGAGGTGGTCCCTGAGATAGTTTGGACCCAAGCCATTTAGGACTTTAAAGATGATAACCAACACCTTATACTGGGCCCAGAAACTGATAGGCAGCTAGTGGAGGGACCTTAGTACTGGAGTAATATGTTCCCTCATAGATGTTCCTGATAGTAGTCTGGCCGCCATGTTCTGTACTAGCTGTAGTTTCTGAACCAAGCACGAGGGTAGCCCCATGTAGAGTGCATTACAGAAATCTAAGCATGAGGTTACCAGCGTGTGAACAACGGTCTCAAGATCCCTTATTTCCAGAAAAGGATGCAGCTGGCGTATCAGCCGAAGCTGATAACAGGCACTTCTGACTGTCTCATTTACCTGATTAGTCATCAGGAGCGACGAGTCAAGGAGTACCCCCAGAATGCAAACAGAGTCACTGGGGGAAAGTGTGACCCTGTTCAGGACTGGAGGTTGCAGTCCAATTCTTGGTTTCAGGGCCGCTACCGTAAGCACCTCCATCTTGTCTGGATTCAGCTTCAATCTGTTTTTCCTCATCCAGCCCATTACTGCCCGAAGACATTCATTGAGAAGTTAAGAAGAGGCATGGGATATTGATAATGGTATATGGTTCATAATTAGCCAGCTTCAGGTAATTGTCCTTTTCTAACCACCAGCAGCTAAGTTCACAAAAATGTTTAAATGGCCACCTCATATTCTGCCTGTGATTTCATTAAAACCCCACTACGACTGCATGGTGCTCATCTGAATACAGCTTCCCCATCCTGTTTACTTGCCCTCACAGAAGGTCCCAGGGGAGAGATCAGTGTTGTGAAAACAAATTAATTTTCCCTCAATAGCTCCCACCCTCACCATCTTGGGATTGCACTGGAAGGTATAGTCGGATATTCTGTAGTTTCAGTGTACCAAAATTTCACATAATAACCTTTAACTCATCAATTCATGAACCATTTCAGGCTTTCAGCTTTGTCTGACAAAAGGTAGCCAAGGAATACAAACATGGATTGCAAGGATATTGTTAAAACTTCAGTCTAAAATGTCTGGCAACTTTACATAGGTCTACACACACACACACACACACACACACACACTTGCTGAAGGACAATCTTAAGAGTAAATTTTCGTACTCTCTCTGTATATTTGTCATCTCTGCTGTTTCTTACATTTTAAATAAAATCTTTCAGTCAGACATGTCCCGAAGAGAGAAGAAATGAAGAGAATCTAGCTGTTGGGGACTTAATGCAAAGACATAATTGAATCTTGTCTTGGCTTTTTTACCCCCTTCAAGAACAAAACAAAAACAACTTCTGCTAAGAAGATGGCATGAAAATAAGTCCCACTGGCAGGTGGATGATCATTATAAAGCAAATATTTATGTTATGACATAAATCAAATCTAAAAATGTGAAGACCGTGGAGGTTTGTTTGTTTTTAGTGATGCCTCATTTATGAACATCATTATTATACATCGTACAGACAAGAAAAACAACACACTATAGGAAAAGGAGGGGGAAATATTTGTTTTGCATCTAACAAGTCAATTGTTTATTGTGCATTATTTTCCTCCTTTCTCTTGTACCAGTGGACCAAATTGGCTAACACAGCATTAATATACATAGTAAATCAAATATTTTACACCCCTAACAGAGGGGCTGCCAAGGTGAGGGGACCCTGAAGAGGATGCAGTCTGCCTTAGGAATGGAAAGAATATGTGTTTGCTATTTCTTTCCTAACCTAGAAAGGGGATTTCCAGTTCTTGAGAAACTCTTTAGAATGCAAGTAGCTATGAGACCTCTGCAAGATTCTGTGAACTTGAGAAAACTTCAGAGAAAGATAAATAATATTTCTGCATACAAAACATGCTTTCTGCATACAACCCCTATGTGAATTTCTAGACATCTCTGCAGAGATGAAGACTTCTCAAAGTGTAAATAGAAACCCAAACAAGACAGAAATATTCATGTTCTTGTCTACAGGAAAGAATATTGAAGGAATTATTCATTCTTATTTGTGAGCATTAAACTACAAAGATTTACATTCTTACACTAACTCACTTTTTAAAATTTCTCACAGACTTCTTTCTGTTTTCTTTACCTACCCTGCAGAACTCTCTTTTTCACTTGTTTCCCTCCTTTTCTCTCCTTCCATCCCTTTCCCCTTATATGAGTGTCCTCCCTTAATAGACAGCAACATCATTTGCTGCCAATATAGGAAGGGCCTGTCCTCACTGCTTCTACTTCCAGGGATTTGTGGCCATACTTTTCTATCATGGTGTCACCTGGGTAGCTGTCTTGCAGTGGGTCCCCACTACTTTGCAGTGCTTACCACCACTAGATATCTTTTTATTCTTATTTCTCACTACTTTCTGGATAGTCATCAAGTGTAGATGTATGTAAAACACAATGCAGTAGTCAAGAAGTGATGGGACTAAAGCAAGGACCATTGATGCCAAATCAAACTGACTTGGGAATGTTGATTCAATTTGCAAATGCGTTATTTCCAACAGCTGCCACCTGATAAGAATCTTGAATTTCAAGGCACTTTTTCTTCTGAGAAATAGGACCTTTGTCTTGTCAGCATTTAATTCCCACTTCTGCACCCCTCATCCATCATAATATGAAACAAAGTCAAAGTTTTTTTAATTTATTTATTTAATAAAACTCTTTTAAAAAACTAAACTGTTTTCAATTAAACAAGATTACTATATCTAATAGTGAGATTGAAAATTTAACAATAAGAGAAGGAGTACTGACACAGAGACAATTCTATAGTGTTAGTCTAGGGCATGTCTACACTGGCCATATAAAGCAGTTTCTCCCTGTCTTCAAGGCAAACTGTCTTCATGATTAGGGTCAAATCCCTAATGTGAGTGTGGGCTCTCTTCAAAATGTAAGTCCACAATGAATCCACCCAATCCAGTCCTTAAAATGGTTTAAAATAACTTACCGTTTGCTCTAGATCTTGCAGGAAAATCTGGAGTACTCCATAGCACTTCACATAAGGTGGCTGTTTACCCATGTGTCCCACTGTGCTGTCCGAAATCACTGCCACTGGCATGAGTCTATTCCTCTGAGGTCATAGTGAGGTGTCCAGCCATATTGATTGATACTGGGTGTCTCCAGTATAGTTCTAGGTCCAGAATATTCTGGGAGCAATCTGGAGTATTCTGACCAGTGTAGACAGGCCTTGTGTATGGTTCCAGTTTCTGAGAAGCTTGACTCAAATTGCACACATCTCACAGGTACTTTACTACAGATACTTTACAGATAGTTCCCTAACAGAAAGCTGCAAGAAGCATGTAGACTGGACAGGCCAGGCAGAAACATTCCAGTCTGATCCCTCTCATCTTGTTTGTCATCCAAACAGGACTCCCAGTTCCATTTTCTAAGTACTACAATGCTCGTTATCCCTTGCTGAAAGAGGTATGAATGCTGAGAGAGAGAAATAATGGAAAAGGGACACAATAAAATGGCAATAGCAGGGAGAGTGCCCCCCCACCACCACCTTCTTACTCTCTTCATTGTTGTACTTGGACACAGCTATCCATGGCTGCATCTATATTGCAAAAATAATCTATTTTGACAGCCCTTTAATTTTCATGGGTCAATGCTATGCCATTTTTGGGACTGCAGTTTGTTTTGACACTGGGACTCTCTGACAGAGACAGGTGAATGTCTCACAAAATTTTATTGAGACATGGTTCTGGAAGAATGTAATGTCCTGGGTTGTCCAAGGCATGCCTACAGGTTTTT
This sequence comes from Urosaurus nigricauda, assembly GCA_034509955.1. Classification (NCBI taxonomy): domain Eukaryota; kingdom Metazoa; phylum Chordata; class Lepidosauria; order Squamata; family Phrynosomatidae; genus Urosaurus; species Urosaurus nigricauda. The sequence continues at coordinate 63,551,745 of JAOEGL010000003.1, forward strand.
TTTTCTTTCTACAATGTCCCACTTTTTAAATGATTGTCTGTTAGGGGGTCCTTGGTACCAAAGCAATACAGATGCAATAGCTTTGGGGCTTATGAGTTTCTTCCCAGCTAATACATCCTTCATGGTTTGCTAATGCAGTGTACAACTGTGGTTGCTTATTACTATTCATTATTGCCACAGCTGCCACTGCTGCTTACTGCAGTGTTGGATACACCCCTTCATGAATAGTGAAACTGTCAAATCATTCACACAATGGCCCATTCTGCATATACCTGGATATTGTATATTCCTGGCCTTGTGAATAGCTTCTAGGTCTATGTTCCACCAGACTGAGGTGATACATGGTTAAGATGAAGCATGGCAACCACCCTGGTGTTGCAGAACTTATATAAGACATGGCAATACACTACCATTGAAACAAGATTCACAAGGCCTGATTGGCATCTAAACTACCACAGTTGTTTAAGACTGTGGTACTGATAATATTAAAAACTAATATTTCAGTTTAACTTTCTATTTGATTGGGCATAAGAAATGCACTGAGACTATTTGTCTACATTATGTTTTTTTAAATGCTCACATTTGACACCAGAATGGACTATATTTGCATTATTTTAAATATTGTTTTTAATTAAAGGCACTATTTGCTATTTTAAACTGCAGTGATTTGATATGAGTCCCTAGCAAAGGGTTGCTGGGTCAAAAGTGACAAGATTAATTAGCAAAATGTTCAGCCAGCTCCTTTTATGTCAAAAGATATAATTAAAGTGGCATGGAATAATATAATTTATCAGTTGAGTCATGCTGGATGATTATGATCTGCATAATTTATACATAACAGTAGGCCACACTGCTCACTGCTGGCAATGCAGCAAGACTTTCTAAAGCTGCTTATTCATGGATTTTTATTACCATTTTATCCAAATTTATTGTGTGCCTGGTTTGAGAAAATACTGAGTACATGAAAAATGTATTCCATTTCCAAAAGTAGATGGCAATTATGCTGATGATACTAAAAGAGATACTTACAGTGGGATCCAAAGTGGGTCTGAAGGATTGGGGGAAAGAAGCTAAATGAAAAACCAGTCTCCTCATTTCAAGGGTGGGTGGGTTGTAGATGATGATGATGATGATGATGATGATGATGTGTGCCTTCAGTTTTTTTCTGAGTTATGATGGCCCTTAGGAGAACCTACCATGGAGTTTTTCTGGCAGAATTTGTCCAGAGGGATTGTCTTCTTTGCCTCCCTCTGAGGCTGAGAAAGTGTTACTTGCCTACAGTCGACAGATGACTCTGAATCTACCTCCCAGTGACCTAGTCCAACACCTAAACCACTACACAATGCTGAGTCCCAGTATAAACCACCATGGATAAATTACTAGCCTTTTAATTGTTTTTCTTTTAAAAAATCTTCCTCATTAGTTAAAACCCCATTAGTTAAAACTAGTAAAGTTACAAATCCAGGCTAATAGCTGCAGTAGAGAAAAGATGAGTTGGAGGGAGAGATGGCAGATGTTTAATTGTTATTATTGTGTGATATATTTCCTATCCAGGGTGTCAGCGAAAGTATATAAAGTAGCAGATAAATGCAAATATGCCCCTCATTTTAAATAAGCTGAGGATTTTCATGTCCTTTCACTAGAGATATTGATGAGTTTAAACAACATCAAGTTACATCTTTTGTTGCTTTTCTTATTTGGAGCCAATGTAGTTACAATAATTTATTCTCTGACTTCATAGTCCTTGGTGGCACTGGCTTCCACCAGAATTGTAAATAGGGTTAAATATGTGAAGATAGGTTCAAATGTCAAAGTCAGCTTCCTTTTAACTTTCTCCTAAGAAACAAGTAAGAGTTTTAATAAGTTATAGGAAACATTTGTTATGGATACTGATAATAATTTTGTAGACAGAGGAAAATCAACTTTCCTGAAAATATTTGTAGGTGGTCAATACATCATTTAATCTACTAGAGTTTATTTGGCTCAGGAATGTCTTACCAACATGGGGATATGCTTAAATCTTCTATTGACAAATAGTAAACTCTCTCATTAAACTTAATCCATTGTACTGCAAATGTCACTCCCTCAAGCATTGCTTCCAATCAATATCTTTTACTCTCTGCTACCCTGTCAGATAAGATACAGTTTACATACAGCGTATTGACTCCACTTCCATTAGAAGATAATAGCACGCACATTGAAATCCTCTGGGAGTTTGCTGTGGAATCAAAACACCCAATTGTATGGTTGTTGTGTTATTTCATTTCATTTATTTTATTTTTATTTTGAAAAAAAAAAGTGTGTTTGAGAGAAATCTGCAGGTTTTGCTGTAAATATATTTCCTTTTGCCTTTTCAGCCTCAGTTGTAAAGATTCCATGTGTGCCAAAAACAAAAAGAAATGAACAACAACAACAAAAATGGAACAATCAAAGAAATTGTTTTATTGAAGTCTCTCATTTGATAACAAAGCAATACACCATACTAGAATATGAGGGCCATGATAATGTAAATAACATGCTATTCTCTGAAAAACTGTTAACATTAAATCAATTGTTACATTTCTCTTGCTTCTTTTTATATCTCTGAATCATTGCTTTGGGACAGGTTATATATAAAAAGTGCTACAAACCAAGTGACACATCTTAAATATTTAATGTCTTAATACCATAGAATGCATGACTCACTAGAAAAGACAATAATTGCTGGTAAGGCAGAAGGCAGTAGGAAAAGAAGAAGCACACATTATATAGATGGATAGACTCAATTAAGGAAGTCACAGCCCTGAGTCTGCAAGACTTGACCAGGACTATTGATAATAGGGTGATTTGGAGGTCTCCCATTCAGAGGATCACAATAAGTCAAAATCATCTTGATGGCACTTAACAACAACAAATTGATTTACAATGAATGAAATGAATTGAAATGAATTTTCCCCCACCTTGGAAAACCTATTTAGTGTAATAAATGAAGAAAGGTACTATTTAAAAGATGAAATTAACTTTTAAAAATGTTTTCAACTGAAATATTGTGAAGGGGGAAAAGAACTGAATATATGCCAGACTTACCAGTGTTTACTCCCACAGAAAGATGCCAGGAAAAAGAGAGAGAGCAGCATCCTCTGAGGTTAAGTAGGAAGCAAGATGCTAACTGGGATCACCTGTGAGACCTTGATGGGCTATAAATATCCCAGCACCCACCATGGTTGATAACCATCCTTCATGCCTTACCTTGAACCTCTGATCCAAGTCAATCAGGGCACAACCAAAATTTCATACATTGCCCTGAGACACAACTGGAAAATCCAATTCTGTATATAGAGGTAGCAGGGGCAGTACATGAACAAAGGGGACAGAGAAGGAACTGGTCCATCTTAAAGAGGTGAGCCACACTAATACAGGATCCAGTGCCCTCCTCCCTACAATGGGAAGGGAGGGCAACACCACTCCTAATTGAATGCCAGTGGGAATTCAAATTGCTGGCAGAAGATTTATGTCTACAGCATCCTCTTTCTTTGAAACATTCTAAGAGACCATAGGATTATTCTCTTAATCATTATGTATAATATGTGCTTTCTGCAAATATAGTATGAATCAAATACCATTATAAGTAAATATCCAAAGGTATAGCTATGTTACTCTGGTAAATCAGTATGCAAAGGAATCATGTAGCACCTTTGAGACTAACCGAAATAAAGAAATTGGTAGCATGAGCTTTTGTAGACTTCATCGGGCAAACAGACCAGTCACTGCTCTAGAGGATAAATGGATATCAATCAGACATTAGGAATGGAAATACAAAACAAAAATAAAACAATACCACACATACACAAAACACCAGCAACAACAACAACAGTTGCAGAACACTTCAGCTCCCTGGGCATTCCATCTCAAATCTCAGAATAGTGATCCTTGGACAAAAGAACTACAAAGGAAGATACCAGAGACACTCCTTTAGAATCTTTTGTTCCCCATTGGGGTGGGGGGCAGCTACAGATGTTCTGTAGTGTCTAGGAACCACATGATTCCAAGCATGGAAACACTCAACTGATGGGAGGTCTGGGTTGTCCAGGTCTCTTGGGTGCAATGTTCTTGCATTAAAGACCATCACTAGGTGTCTTGTTCTGACCTCAGAAGTGAGCAACCTGCTTTTACCTTTTGTGACCATCGCTGGGCACTAGCAACTCACAACAGTGGCAGATGCACTATGTGGCCCAATGAGCCACCCATGCAGACAGCTGTCACACCATGCAAATGAAAGGCCAAGTAATGGAGGGGGAGACAGGGACACTACAGTTCCGACAAGACCTAAGATGAGATAATGGAAGACCAGTCAAAATCAAGATGGGAAGTGATCAAGGTGTGGTCTTTGTTGAGGATGCAGTTAGCAAAGTTTTGGTTCTGGCAATATTATAGAGAAAAACGTTTTATGACATACAAGCTCAATGAAAGGAACAAAAGATAAAGAGGAATTAAAAAAACCCCAAGAGGATGTGTTTCCTCCACAAGATCAACAGTAATATTATTAACTGTGATAAACAATGTATATTGAAAAGTTGGCTTTGGAGGAAAAATAAGTAATTCTTGGCATATTAAATTATAGGTCATGATGCAGCATCCATGACAAGATAGATGAAAGACAAGCTATAATACAGTGTTCAATGTCAGAAGAAAGTGGAAAGATACACTTGACTATCATCAGCATAAAGATAATAATGAAAACTATAAGAGCAAATAGGATTGCCCAACGATAGTATACAAAGCGAAAACAACAAAGAGCCCTGGCTAGGATCCTGTGAAACCTCATTTGAAAGGGGGAGAGATTATAAACCTTGAGCCAGCACATTAAATGAGTAGCCTGAGAGATAAGACATGATCCAGCTGAGGACCAAATATTTAAACCCTTGGACATGAAGGGACTGTAACAGAACAGCATGATCAACTCTATGTTCAAACTGTGTCAAACTGTGCCAAACAAACTTCCTGTTTGTTTCATTTTCCATAGCCATTCTCTTTCTCTATCACTCTAACCTGTAGACATTTTCTTCCCAAACCCCCCATTAGATCATATGATTGATTATGAACAAGTAAATTCTTCACAATCAGGTAAAGATACTTTTACAGTGGTCCCCCGGCTTACGAATCCCCCGGGTTGCGAAAACCCTGGGATCCGAAAGCCGCCGGACCGCTACAATATCCCCCGGGATCCGAAAGATCCCCCGGGATACGAATAAAAAAAAACGCGCGGCCCCTTTAAATCGGCAGCGCGGTCCATTGAGTTTAGCGGTCCCCGGGGAAACGAAAGCTTCCGGGTTACGAAAGTAATCCCGGAACGGATTACTTTCGTAACCCGGGGGACCACTGTATATATATTTACCAAGAACTAAGATTCTCCCCCCTCCCTGCTAGACCCTCTGTGTATTTGTGTGTGTGTGTGTGTGTGTGTGTGTGTGTTGGTGTTTCAGGTTCTACCTTGCCAATTTGATTTATCTACTAGAAAGAGCAAATACTACAAATCAGATTTGTCAGTATGATCTTTGTAAATTGGGCATGCATATATGCTGAGGCCTCTGTAATCCCTATGGCTGAACATAGGTGGTGTCTGCATGGAACAGACACCATTGAAGCTGATGGTAAAACTGCCCCAACATCCCACTGCTTCCTGGGCACTCCAGAGCAATAGCAAGTGGATGTTTACACATACATCCTACTGTTCCATGGGTCACTCCTTCTGAGGCCAAAAATGAGGCACCTTGTATCGATCACATGGCTGGAGACTTTGTTCTGACCTCAGAAAGAGTGACTTGTGGTGGGCAGTGGGCACCACAGTGAAATGTGTGTGTGTGTGAACAACTGTCCATTGGTGCACCAGAAGACACCAGAAGATCTGGAGCAAAAGGTGAGTTGTTAAAAAAAAAATCAGTGTAATGGTGTTATATGGTGGATTCAGTGCTGAACTGACCATTCATCGTTTGGAGATTTCACACCAGAATCGGGGATTGGTCCTGTGTCATCAGAACTACTTGACAAGAGGATGGGGAGGGGCATGGTATTTGGCCTGTGTGGACATGACAAGCAGTTACAGAGCTGATGTGAGCATGAATTCTGTCTTATTAGGACATCCTATTACATAAGCTCTATACTTGCATCTAGCAGAACATAGTTACAGAGCATTTCTTGACGGTGAAAAATCCTAACATTTCTTGTTGCTCAAGGATGTTGGAGTTGAGACTTAGATACCACTCACATACACACCCACAGTTTCAGTTATACAGTTGGCCCTCCTCCCCGGATTTTTTAATCCTCAGATTTGAGCATACATGGCTTGAAAATATTCCCCAAAAGTATAAATTCCAAATAGCAAACCTTGATTTTCCATTTTGTATATGGGACATCATTTTTGTGCCATTATATTTAATAGGACTTGAGCATTCACATATTTTGTTATCCATGGAGGGTCCTAGAACCAAACTCCAGCTGATAACAAGGGCCCACTGGTCTATACTGCTGTATACTGCTCAACATTTAAATCAACAATAAATAAAGCTATTATACTTTGCAAAATTCTATTATTGAGTAAGATTTTTATGGTAGTATACACTGTGTTAGCTGGTGAGCAACAAATCCAAAATGGCCTCAAACTGGAAAGCTAAGCTCACAATAAAATAAAATTTGACAAGGATAAATGAAAAGTGTTACACAGAGAAAAGAAGAATCAAATGCACTGATGAAGGATGAAGGATTACTATGTCAATGGTAATATGGCTAAAAAGAGATTTAGTAGTTGCTGAGTTGTGGTATATGGGGGGAAAGGCATAGTCAGCTATCCTAAAAGAAGCATCTCATTAAAAATACATAAAGTCATTGTACAGCTCTGCTTGGCACTGGTACTTTCTCGCTTGACTCTGGGCAGCAACAACCCTAGAGAATACAGACAAGCTGATACCATATTCACAACTCATACAGTCATAGCACAACTCTTCTTGGCACTGTATAAATCCTCTGAGTACAATGTTATTTTGTAAACACCACAAACCAAGCACAACAGGAAAAAAATGAAATGGATTATGAAGTGAAGCTCTTTCACACTGTATAATTATAGCAGTATGATTCCATTTTAAGTGTCATGGATACATGCTACAGAATCCTGGGTTTTCCAATTTAATGAGGCATTAAGAGCCCTCTGGCTCTGAGAATTCTATTATCATGCCCTAAAATGAAAACTTTAGGATTCTGTAAGGTGTAGACATGGCAGTTAAGGTAGAAACCTAGTGCTACAATTGTCCCAACTAAATCAATAGGATCAATTAGAAATGGGTAAATCAACATTTATGTAACTCCTGTTGACAATCAAATTTAGGCTATTAGGTCCTGTCTTAATTCTTGGAAGGAGGGGAAACAATATGATGCTTCCAAATGGCACCATGGTAATTCTTCAAGGCATGTTAGAAGTGCATCAGAAGGAACAGAAGAAGATCATGAGTGAAACACCCCTTCTACTGGTGTTACTGTTCCTGCTCTGCTAACTGGCTGATTTAAAAGCCAGGAGAATCTGTATGAAGGACCAGGAAGGTAGAAAATATGTGGCATATGGAGAAGGAAAGAACTCTTCTCCATATTGACTTTTATTCTGAGATATCAAGAAAAGCAATTCAGTCCTTGCTAGAAGGGGAAAGGAGAAATGGACCCTAAGGTAATTGACACCTAGTCAAAGTTAAGATAAATGTTATGGAGAGGTCCAAGCTTTGAAAAATTTCAAACAGATGGATGCATGAAAGACTGATTAAGCTACAGGGCATCTTTCCTTAGAAGAAGTCCTGTAAAAATAATTTTATGCACTATTTCATAATTTCTAGGATTGTATTTATTCATTTTTTCCATTTTAGGATAGTTTTCTCATTATGCCATTTAATACAGTAATTTAAATAAAAGACATTTCTTCCATCAGCTAATTAAAAGTTAGGCAACAATTTACTGCTATTGTTTTGCAATGCCCTCCAGATGCTTTGCAGACGCATGTCCTTCCTATGTCATGCCCTTGTTGACTGTTCAAACACCTTGTACGCTAATACCATTCTCCTGAATATTTGCACTCAATTAATCTTCTGTCCTGTTCTACTGTAGCATATCCTGCCTATCCATTTTGACCTCTCAGTTAGAGTCTGAAAGCAAACCTAACAGCCTTGAGAGTCATAATTAGGTATTAACAAGTACATTGGTATATAGTCAATAGAATGTTGAAAAGGGGACAATCCACCTGACTAGTTAATCAATAGATTCAGCTTCCAAATATTCTTGACACTTTAAACACTACCTATTTGTATTTGATATGCTATGGACAGCATTAAGTCCTTTCAGGCTGATGGTATGGGCATTTACTCAGAAGCATGTTCAGCTCAGCTCAATAGCACTTTCTCCCAAGCCAATGTGCACAAGATTGGAGACTTGATATTCCAATTGCCATGCAACATGTCTTCACCATCTCACATTTCCATCTTTTATGGAGAGTTTTCAAGTGGAGGGATGAAAGATTAATGGCCAAACTTGGCAAATTATGCTTAAGAGTGAGGAGAATAGCAAATGCTGAGAAGGGCTAAACAATATTCCTTTTTGAATAAATATCTCTGATTGGTATTTGCTGCAGTAGTCCAGGTATATAAAACATGATTAGGTCTGGTGTTCTATTGATGAATTGTAGATGGAAGGAAAGTTAATGGCATAGTTAGCCTGAGCCTGCGTGCCTTTCTTTTCTCATTTTCTAAGCTGCAGTGGCATAGCCTTTAGCCAATAACAGCAACTCCCCACTGAGCGTGCATTAAATTGAACAGATGAATGGCAGTATTTTAAAGCAGATCTGATAACCTGGACATGCTTGAGGGGGTTAAAGAGGCCACGTTCAATAGAGAAAACTACTAGGCACTTGAGGATTTCCATATTATTCTGGTGAAAAAAAGAAAGAAAAAAGATGTTTAAAAATCAATTGTACCACTGAGAATATAGTGGAGGGGAACCAAATAGGGAGGAAAGTGTATGATGTGTTTCTAAAGAAAACACAAAGAGAAAATCTGTTCTTGCCCTACCATAGCTCCACAAATGCCCTAGCCTCTGTTCATCCCTGTGAGTAGAGAGCTTTTCTTATACCTATGTTAAGTATAGGCCAGCCCAAGATATTTTGTTGCCTGAAACAGAGCAGAAAATGGTGTACATCCATCTGAGTCAAAGTATATAAGCACCTCAAATCAGTCATTATTATAGTGCTTGAGAGAGAACAAGGATCTCTCCCCATTCCTGGCAGTAAAAATCCTATTAGAAATTAAATAGCTAATGTTTTATAATCTCTTTGCAACATCTTGGACCTATTGTTTCCCTTTGCTATCTGGCTGAACTCTCCCATAGGGATGTAAAAAAATATCACCATTTATTTCTTGCATGTGAGGACAAAAATTGCTAAAGTTTTCTCATTGAGATGGGGAAAAGTACATATTTCTGCAGAGTTCTTATCTGGTAATTGCCCATCTTGAAGTCTTTCAGGACATTATTGCTCAGAATAATTTTTCATGCAACACATGTGTCTGAGTGTGTGTGCATGCAAGATTATTAGTGTGTGTGAGTGTGTGCGCACGAAAGAAAGACTTAGAGGTTACCTTTCTACAGATGCTCCAAGGAATTTAGAGAATTTAGAGAACAATTTCCAACACATTAAAAGGAAATAGACAGGTAAAGAGACACAAGATATTAGCACACAAGGATTTAAAATCAGAATTAATGCTGGATAATAGCATCTTTGACCATACTTATCACATGACATAGTGTGCTTCTCATTGCCACTTTGCATTTCAAGCATTGCTAGAGAGCACCCTTTCACTGATGGGTAAAACACATAAATAATTTCAAATCTCACTGTTTTCCTATTATTGCTTCAGATGTGATAGGTCCCCTCTGCAGTATTTCCAGTATGCCAGTGGATTCTCCTCCCCCCCCCCTCACTATTCCCAAACAGGATCCTTTCCTTTCCTTCCTTTCCTATTTTTTTTCTTTTTAAAAAATTAATACACATTGCCATAATTGCTCAATGTTGTTAAACATTATACACACACACACACACACACACACACACTCATACATACACACACACACACACACACCCTGAAAGGAACACTGGTAGTGCATAGGGCAGGAAAGAAGGGTTATGGAGGCCATGTGGAAGAATGTGCAGGACCTCAGATCACTAAAACAGCACCTTACTGCTATTACAGAGAAGTATGACAATAAATGCTCCCAAACCACTATGTTTCCAGTTCCTTACATTAACACAATTGTGGCCAGGTAGAAGGCTACAGTCCACAGTCACTAAACCAGGAATAAAACAAAAAATAAATCTGCAAGGCAGCAGTAAAATAGGCAGGAAAATCATCTACATGTTTTGGAGAAAAATAATATCTATCAGGCACAAAGAGCATGGTTAGGATGACAATAGGCAATTATTCCCAGGAGTATATTCAACAGCTAAGGTGCTACCACCAAAAAGATCTTGTCACTGGTTGTTACATCACTCAACAGGTTGTGATACCAGAAGCTGGGTCTCTGATGGTGATCTTACTTAATAGACAGCTTTATATAGGAACAGCCAATCCTTCTTCAAATTGGAGTAGCCAGTCATTCAGACTGGTCCAAGTTATTAGTGTTTATGTATTGGATGGTTTCTACTTTAAATGCACCAGAAGAGCCAAATGTTTTAAGAGGCTGCTGTCACTCATAATAATCTGGCTGCCACATTCTCTGGCACGTCACATTTCTACAGCTTTTCTTCTTCTGAGTACAACCCTAGGACACACTGTAATAAAAAGGGTTCTCATGGTGCATTTAAAATTGTTTTATCATAAACCTTCATGGGCTACAATCTACTTTCTCATATGCATGGCATACAGTATTTTTCCCCCTGTGATGATGGATGGACAGCCCTGTTTTGGGTTTCAGGTTAGATTGTTACTGAAATATTTTCTCTAAGAGCCATAATTTTTATTCTTTATGATAAGAGAAGCTAGCAGCCTTGGGAGATAGTAAAGGGAACTAGTTGCACAGTACAAAAGTGGGGGTAAATTAGTCCTATTGTAGAGGATTTACCATTCTAGTACAGGATGAAATATATAATCTCAGGGAGATAGTGTCAACAAGGTGGGAACCATGTCAGCACATCAGTGAACATAAGTGGACCCTTTGGACAATAATACAGGAACAGAAAGATCTATTTTCTCAAAATTGTTAACCTCTCTCTTTCTGTCCTTACTCTGGTTTCTTTCCATCTCTGTGTGATACATGACACTCATTGTGACTACATAGTCCTCATTTATGCTCAAAAGCTTTTTTTTCCTTTATGAAAGTGCACTTGGTTTTTTGAGTCATTGACATCCTAGTTTATTTTTAGTCTGATATTCCAATTATGCAGAAATGTATAGACTTCACAAGCTGAAAAATGCTTGGATTACACTACTGTCAACATTATGTGTCCAGACTGATTTAAAAGTCTGATATTTTGTTCCTGCTCTTTTCAGTTTTATACTGTGTTAAAATAAATGGACCTGGGAGCTGTATAAAAAGTCACTGTTCCTACTGAAATCTATCAGAAAATGTTCTGGGATAATCAAAACATGTATGGCTCTCCCAATAATAGCCAGCAGGATGTAGTAATTTGAGCATTGGACTACAACTCTGAAGAACATGGTTCAAATCCACACTTGACCTTGGGCAAGTCACACTCTCTCAGCCTCCAAGGAAGGCAAAGGCAACCCCCCTCTGAAGAAATCTTGTCAAAAACATTCACAACAAAACAAACCGCTCTGTGACAGGTTCAGCTTTGTTTTCTATAAGTAAAAAACAACTTGAAGGCACACAAAGAACAACAACAAAACCTGGGATTTTCTGGTCTTTTAAATTAGTCTGGATGAATACATAACTTTGCAATGATTTTGTGTGCTGGACTCAAAACATAGTGGAACAGACTATAAGATAAGTAAAATGTAATGTAATATTCCTTATATTATTATATTTATGATATTATAATATACGTTATGATTTATTATTTCTAATACTACTTTCTTAGAAATTCAAAATATAAAAGTGAAACTACATTTTTCTTGCCACATGGGTTAGCCCCCCACAGTGAGGTTCCTGTTTTACTGTCTGGATGTACCAGAACTAGCACATAGTTGGTTCCCTACTGAACATTAATGCTGTTTGGCTGCGAGGTGGAAAAATTCACTTTGACTCATGTGGTACGTTCAAAAAGATTGGATACAATCAAGTAACAAAATAATCGAAGAAATATTCCTCCCCATAGTGATTGCCAATGCATCAATCAACTACAGGCAGCTAAACATGCATCTTCGGTAGTGATGTGTAGATTGTTCTGCATTTTGAAGTGTGGGCACCATTTTGATATTTCCTATAGGCACACTATCTATGATTTTTTTTTTTTTTAAATGCAGACAGCTGCACCAATCCAAATAAATGACTTCTAGTAGTTTTCATTTCCCTCAAGGCCAGTCTTCTATTAAGCTGATGCTTCCTGATAGTCCATTAAGAAGTATTCCATGCTTTGTGTTATAAGAAAGATAACATGCAACAACACGAGAACTTGGCTGATGAATCCAAACAACAGTTTTACTTATGTATTCTGATTTATTTATTTCTTTTTATATTCTTCTTATATGTTCTAAAATGCATGATACACAAGAGTGACTCAAGTGCTGAGTGCATGCATCCCACCATAGTGCCCTAATTCTAGGAGCACAGGCCACTCTTCATTGTCACATCATCCTAAAATCATAATCAATAAATCATCACCATCATTGTCCATTCTGAAGAAAATGGCCCCTCCCTATTTTCATGTTCAAGTACAAACTAAGTAAAGATTTCCATTCCCTGTAGGATCTGTTTCACAAATATACTGATAAAGTCATTGTCTGCCAGGAACATACCCCTTTTCATTGAGAAAAAGTGATGCACCTCCTTGCATACTGGACCATAGACCAATAAATCTGGACTATTAGTGATTGAAAAAAAAAGTTTTCCTCGTTATGTATTGTATCACAGTTTCAGTAACTTCAAAGTTAAGACTCACTTCCCACTCTTGCCCCTATCCTTATCTCCCCATAAAACTGACCTGTAAGATCCCCTGACTCTTGCAAACACTGAGACAGACAAGATCAAAATCCCTCCTAGCTAAACACCTGCTGCAAGGTTGGAGTCTCTGACCACTGCATACTCCCATCAACCAAGGCAGCCCAGATCATAAGAAGCCACAAATGGAAAACTTAAGATGCTTCAAACAGCTAGGCCACATTCTGCAGGATAAATAAAAAACAAAACAAAATAAAAGCTTGAAAATGAACTGGACACAGTGCTAATAAAGAGAATGACTAGGTATCATGCTCAAGATTTTAGGAATAATTTTCAGGAGAAGATTTCTAATGCAAAGATTGCAATCCCAATCAGAAACATAGGAAGCTATCATATACCAACGGCTACATAATTATAGGGCTATTGTTTCACTTTAATTGTCATGGTTTCATTATGTGACATCCTAAGGTTTGTAATTTGGTGATGCAGTAGAATTCTCTGGCAGAAAATGCTAAACATCCCTCCTCAAACTGCCAATCCCAGGATTGCATAGGACAGAACCATAGCAGTTAAGGTGGAATTATAGTACACTGGTCCCCCGGGTTACGAAGGTAATCCATTCTGGATTACCTTTTGTAACCCGGAAGCTTTCGTTTCCTGGGGGACCGCTAAATTCAACGGACCGCGCGGCCATTTAAAGGGGCCACACGGCTTTTTTCATTTCGTATCCCGGGGGATATTTCGTATCCCGGGGGATACGAAGCTGGTCGGCCGCCTTTCGGATCCCGGGGTTTTCGTAACCCGGGGGATTCGTAAGGCAGGGGACCACTGTACTATGGCTATGTAGTGTGAATGAGTCCCAGGTCAGTTGTTTTCCTCATCTACCCATTTGTATTCTATTCTGTCCTGCAGAGATTCTCTATGGTCTTTCCTATTAGACATGGGAAAATCTATCAGCTTTCTTCTCCATCTTTCCATGTGAAATACAAAAACAGTACATTTGGTTGAATTCTTAAAAACACAAACAGTAGATTCGGTTGAATTCTTAAAAACACAAACAAAATGGAAATAAATTCTTTCCCATTAGTAAATTCAATAAGTATTTTGCAAACAATGTTGTAATTGCTTCCCATACCGGCATTAAAGATAAACAGTCTCCGAGAAAAGGAAAACTGGCAAACAAGTCAGTATTAAAATTGGAAATACACAGTGATTTAATCCTAGGCTTTTATGATTTAAGCATTCAAATCCTGGCCCTGAAGAGAAAAAAAATCCATTTTGTTTCTCCTATGTTCAATACAAAAACCAAGCAATCCTCATGTTCCTTTGATGACAAAGAAGAAAATATTGGTGAATTTGGGTGCGTTTTTACCAGAAACAAAATTAGTTCATTGACTGAGATATAGATTAATTCATTCCAAATTTCCAGTCATCTTCATTTTACTTGTTATCTGACCATTTCAAATCAAGTTTTTAAGATCTGAAAGTCAGACTTTCTGCAGGAAATTCATGTAATATGCTCTGCCACTGATCTACAATCCCTCACTTGTCTTCCATTTAGCAAATGAAAGTGAGAATGAAATTATTGTTTTATTATTTTTGGAAACCTTAAATCATTGTCTCAAGGTTTATTACAATGAAATGTGCACCATGAAATCTGAACAGTGTCTTTTATAAAGTAAACTTTACATTTGTTGCATAAGCCCTACTGCTACAGACACACCAGGAAACACACAACAGGGCACTGTCTAGCATTGGAACTGAGTGAAATTGATATGTGTAAGCACACCTAACTTTATGTTGGATTGGAGTCATTTTTCTCTCTTTTTCATTTACAGGTAAAGTCTCCTAGTAGAAGTAGTGATGCCCTTCAACAATTCAAAGAATCATTTTCTTTCTCTCCTTTTCTACGCAAGAACCTGCTAAGAGATCTAATAGCTTCTTGAGGCTTATGAGAAGAAAGAATAAGCCCCAGGAGGTACTCATGGGCTTCTTCTATCAGGTCAGTTATATAGCCTACTTGTGGAGAAAGATGCAGCTGCCCCATGGAGCAAATGCTGAGTGCACCATGATGCTTCCTTTATTGACAGCAGAAAGCAGAAAGGAAATCTGTAGTTTTAAAAATCTTAACTGTATTTTTTTATGATACATGATCCTTCAGCTCTTTTAAATCTCAGTACAGTTGGACCTTTTTCCACATATATTTTTTTATCCACACATTCAAGCATTCAACAGCACACCTTGATTTGGCCATTCTAGATAGGGAACACCAATTTACTATCCATTGCATTTAATGGGACTTGAACCTATTTTGGGATCAATGGAGGGATCCTGGAACCAAACCACAGCAGATACCAAGGGCCTAATATCAGAAAATCTCAAGTATGCTAACATTACTGTTTCCTGTAATGTTATTTTCATCATTTGTTTATTTACATAATTTTAATACTTCACTCTCATTGGGTCAAAATTGGGATTGAGTCAAAATTGGGATTGGGTCAAAATTTAAGTTTGATGAAGTGGCCATGTTTCCAACTCATCTAACCTCATCTAACTCGAACCTGTTGGAGTGCTGGTGGATCTAGTGGTCCAATGTCTGAATGAGAGAAAGACCCTGTTCCCACAGTCATGGGATTGATGTGTGGCCAAGCAACATCAGAGTGTGGTTAAGATGGCAAATGTTATTAGTTACAAGTAAGAAGAGGCTATGACAGTTTGCTTTTCCCTGAGTCTGGAGAGTCAGTGGTATAGTGATTTGAGCATTGGACTAGGGCACTAGTTTAAATTGGATTTCAGAAATTTTCAACTCTCTCTCTCTCAATCTCTCTCTCTCCTTCCTACCATCCTTCCTTCCTTCCTTCCTTGGTTTATTGCCTAACCTTTCGCATAAGAATTCAGAGAAGCTTACACCAAAACAAACAAGCAAGCAAGCCAACACAGATGTTTCTTTAAAGTGGAACCTTAAAAGGCAAAAGTGTAAGGGCCAAATTTCTGAAGACAAGAAATCCCACCACCAAAATAGCTCTGCCTCATATGGTACCACTATGGGCCACATACTCTAGAGTACTAGGACTATAGAACTGACTCATAGATTATATGCAGATTTTGACTTTCTTTATATTTATTGCCCCACTCCTTGCCAGTAATTTTCATAGAATGTTTGTAAAACTTGTTTCAAATCTCTGCTCAACCATGGAAACTCACTGGGTAACCTTGGACAAGTCACACCGTCTCTGCTGTGCCTCAGAGAATGGCAACACCAAATCTCTTCTGAAGAAACTTGCCAAGAAAACCCTGTGATAGATTCACCATAGTGGCATCATAAACTGGAAACTACTTGAAGGCAAATGACACACACATACACACAGGGAAGGGCAAGATTACTCCTTCTTTTTCATCTGAGTTGAATGCAAACTGAGTTGAGTGCAGACTTGTATTTTGATCTCAGCTTTCAACAATGGAACAAAAAAAAAAGGCAAAGAGGCAAAGGGGGAGGATGAGAGAAAAACTGGGATTTTTTTAAAAAAGCAGCAGAACAGCAGGGAATTAACTGGGACTGCTCCTGTCAAATTGGGACAGTTAGGGAGGATGGGTAAATGCACTAGTTTCATAAAATATTGACTTCTAAACATATTTTCTTCCCAAAGAATTTTAAAATACATTTTGGTTTATTGGTTAAGCTTGAATTTTGTTGACACATTCCTTGAATTAATAGTGATATCCAGTTGATACCTATTCTCATCTGCTTGTTAGTCTAGGAAAATGATAGTCAATCCTTCACTTTTAAATGTTCTAGCTAAGGGCAGAAAGAGTTGTAGCTCTCCCACCTATTCTCTTGGAGGTCTTGATCATACTGGAATTCACAAAAAAAAAATCCCTAGTTAGCTCTGAGCCAGATGTATTGATTTGAAGCCTTAAAATTAGATCATGGAATATTTCTAAAATACTAAAATTGCACAAAGCCATTTGTGTCTTATATATATATATATATATATATATATAGAGAGAGAGAGAGAGAGAGAGAGTATTTTAAGCTTTATTTCATGACAGTTTCAATATATATATATATATATATATATCCCAGCCCATTTCGTAATTTCCCCTAAGTTCTGTCTCAGAGGAAAATATTGTTTAATTTGGTTATTTCGTATTTTCCAGTAAATACAAAGATAGGTTCTAAAAGCATTTTAAAATATTAATACAGCTGAAATGATTGCAAACACCACAAGTTTCAAATCTTGTTTATGAATGACAAAAATAAGGTGACATTGTTAAATAATTGATAGTGACTTTGAAGACCTTGGAGAAATGGGAAATCATGAGTTTCGTAGGCGGTATTAAAATTGTTGGCTAATTAGGGAGATAGCTTTCAACATAAACATTTCACTGTGTTGAGAACAGTGGGGGTAAGGACGTGCACAAGGATGTGGTTTTCAAGATATTTTCAGAGTGGTGAATGATTTCAGCAGCAATCATGCTGTGACCACACTGCAAAGATATATTGGATGTGCGTGTGTGTGTGTTTGAATTGTTTACTAATAATAATAATAATAATAATAATAATATAGAGAACTCAATTCCAGGTTCAGCCTCAAGTTTCTATCTAAAGTTCTCTCTCAAGCTGTTCCTTATTATGACCTTGAATTGGTAGTAGGTTAGAATTTTGTTTCAATTCGTTTCTGATAAGAATGTAGCAAAATTTGAGAAAGCAAAATTGTCTGATCTGTTCATTATGAACCTGAACCTGAAAATAGGGGTAGTGCTCCTAAACCCTGCAATAACTTCACTACTGTTAAGCTCCAGTGATTGTTTTGTATGTTCCTTGATTTGTTTTCCATATCTAAATTCTGTCTTTTTGTATTCACAGAACAGTGATGCCTATTTGGTGAACAAGCCACATGCCATGTCTTCTTTTACTTGATTTCTGCTCCACAGAACTTCCCACTATCCTAACTAGAGTATTGATATTTATAAACTTTAAGGATGTTGTCAAGATAGCCAGGGGAACATGGCAAATTAGGGAGCAGTGGTGACCATAGTATTTTTTAGTGCATTTGGACAGTAGAAATAATCCAGTTTGACACTGAATTAACTGCTATAGCTCCATCCTACGAAACCCTCAGATTTGTAGTTTTACAGTCTTTAGCCTTATCTAGCAAAGAGTACTAGTGCCTCACTCAAGAGTACAAATGCAAGGATCTTGTAAGATGTAGGCATGGCAGTCAAAATGGTATCAAACTGCATTATTTCTGCTGTGTAGATGCACCCTAAGAGAAATTGGCTAGATTTTAATTGTTCTTTCAACAACTGAGAGTCTTCTAGGTCATAAGCAGACATAACAATATGTATCTGGAGAGAAACAATAATTCTGGTACGTGCTCAAAGCACACAGATTTATATTTAGATTTTTTTTCCATTTCTTTTTTGTGCATAAATTCTAAAATGTTCCTCAGAAGCTGTGGCAAGCTAAACTTCATGGCAATTTAAGGGTCTGCAATTTAGCAAAGCAAATATCTTCCATAGAAAATACACTTTAAAAGCTTGACAGAGCCAATATCCTTTGGGAGACAGAGAGATATTTTAGATCAGTGTTGTTTCTTTCCATCTATCTGTTTCATTTCAGAATGTTTTATAGACCTGGGATACACCTTGGGCTACATTGAAATGGAAGACACATATTTAGGGCTTCAACAGCTTTAAAAGCAGTGTAATTTAAGATTCCCCCCCCCCCCCGCATTTATTGAATTTACACTAGTATATGATATTGTGTTCAATCTTTCACTGTAAGTTTGGATCATGTAAATTTGTTGTTAACATTTTGGTGTAGTGTCATCCATTTAAAAGGGGGGAAGCACTGAACTGACAGTTTATTTATTTATTTTGCTAAACTTTATTTATTGAATACTGCTGTTTTGCTTTACATTAAGTAGTGATACAAGTGGGTTGTTTCTTTATTGTTAGCAAGAAAGAAAAGCAATAAACCCTTAGGTTATTGGGTTTTGTTTTGTTTTAACCTTGATATGGAATCAGGTCTTTCAGACTGAAATCAAAGTGTATATTTTCTGCCCCCCCCCCAAAAAAAATGGTTAAAGTTAAAATACATTTTAAAACATTTCCTGTGTTTTCTTGTCCTTACCGTATGTCATACTTTAGAAAGTATCCAGGTAAATATTTCATTTCACTGGAGCTTCCATAAAATGATACTTACAGCATAATCACAAAGATGTTTACTCAGAAATAAATCCAAATGATTTTAATGTGGCTTCTTCCTAATTAACTGTTGGTATGATTGCAACCTTAGAATTGTCATTCCAGTCCTGTTTCCTTCACAGAAATCTAGGAAGAGATTAGCAGTTTTTTACTATACTGTTACCAGATGTGTGTGTGTGCCTTCAAGGAATTTATGACTTATGGAGACCTTAAGGGGGGCCTACTATGGGGATTTCGTGGCAAGATTTGTTCAGAGAGGTGTTGTTTTACTGTCCTCTGAGGCTGAGAGTCATCAATAATCTAAGATATCAACAATCTAAGATATGCAGATGAC
Source organism: Urosaurus nigricauda (assembly GCA_034509955.1). NCBI lineage: Eukaryota > Metazoa > Chordata > Lepidosauria > Squamata > Phrynosomatidae > Urosaurus > Urosaurus nigricauda. The sequence goes on from JAOEGL010000003.1 coordinate 63,571,405, forward strand.
ACCATACTACTAGTTGAAAACATCATAGACTTGGAACTGTTACTAAGGAAAGTAAAGGAAGAAAGTGCAAAGGCAAGCTTGCTGCTGAACACAAAGAAAAGAAAACTTAATGACTATGGAGAATCTACACAAATTCTACCTAGTCAATAAGGAAATTGAACTAGTGAAAGATTCCCTGTACATGGGATTAAATATTGGTCAGAAAAGAGACTGCAGTCAAGAAATCAAAAGACTGAGAATGGGAAGGTTAGTGATAACTAGATAAGATCCTAAAGAATAAAGATATACAACTGAGAACTAAAGTTAAAATCGTCCAACCCATTGTATTCCCTATCACCATGTAGGGATGTGATAGCTGGACAGTGAAGAAAGTGGATAGAAAGGAAATGAACACATTTTAGATGTGGTACTGGAGAAAGATACTGTGGACAGCCAAAAAGTCACAAATGGGTCCTTGAACAGATCAAACCTAAACTCTCACTGGAAGCCAAGACTATGAAACTGAGGCTGTTGTACTTTGGTCACATCATGAGAAGGCATGATTAATTAGAAAAAACATATTAGTAGGGAAGGCACAGGGTAGCAGAAAGAGAGGAAGACCACTTGCCAGATGGTAGATTCAATCAGGGAAGTCAGAGCCTGAATCTACATGACACAAGTAGAGAAGTGGAGAATAGGGAGGTCTTGGAGATGTCTCATATTAGTTCTGAATCAGTATGGAAATGTAAACCTCTTTGTTCAAAAACATAAGTGTAAATGACCCCTAAGATAGACCCACTTTTCTTCTGGCAAAGTCCACCCTCCCATCTTTTACTGGGTTCATTGTAGGAATGAATGGTTACTTATGGAGATGAAGAGCAGTTCTTTGCTTTATCTCTTGATTTGTCACGGAAAGGCTTTTCTTTTCTTTTTCTGTAGATCTGAAAAGGGGGAAAATTGGTCGAAGAGGATGTTATTTTTTAAATAGTTGGTCAGATTGTCATGATTTGTTGGAATAGAACAGTGACAGTCCTAAAACATTTTTAGCTACAAGTGCCTTGTCAGAGTAAAGTGCACTCTGGGCAGAAAATGTCATAGATGAGGCTATGGCCTGAAACTAGAACAAAGGTGAAGAGGTAACCTGAGTTCAGTTGGGAGACATAATAACTCAGCATTTGAAGAGTCCTGAGTTACAGGAAGCTGATGACAGAGGGGCAGGAGGTGACGTCAGCATACTTCAATTCTGCAGAATCACAGCTTTCAGGTGACAGGAAACTGGGTGACAAACTAGTAGGTGATACTGTATATAAGAATATGAGCTGAATGCTCAGTTGTGGTGGGTGTAATGTAAATAGGAGTCTGGTGAAGCACTTTGATGGTCTGTTGTATATACTGAAACCAAGATTCAGGCCTCTGTATGAGTACTCAGCAGGCCAGTAGTTTTTTGTCTTGCGGGCAGCTTCTGCGTAGGATGAATTTTTCTCTGCAACCTACACAGAGCTTAATAGCAGAGAACTTCCTGTGGCATTCCTGTTCCTGGTGTATGTCTTCTGCATGTTGCATGTTGATCCCTGGTTTCACATGTCCCAACAGTGCTCCCCCACCCCACTGCAACTTCTGCTCTTCTTTTGCTACCAAGCCAAGACTTTTCTAAACAAAACAGTCCTTTAATGATTAATTGGTTCCAGGGAGTCATTTTTATGGGGGTATAATTTATTTCATTGTTGCTTTCAAAAATTTAATGACATTTTGCTATGATAATCTGGACTGATGGGCTTTTACAAGCTTGCCCTATATGTCCTATAGGGATGGGTGACAGAACGTTACTGAGGTTGGCCCAAATGCATACCTAAATTCTTGGGGCTGAGCAGGGGGGTGCATTGGGATAGTCTCTCTAGGGCAGAAGATGGCCATATAGGCAAAAGGATGAAAATTATCCTTGCTTTTATGGTAAGCTGAAATAGAGAAGGTGTAAGGCAAGCTAGGTAAGCTTGCCTTACAGTAACATCCACAATTGTTGTTTTCTGAGGGGAGTATTGCAGATCTCCTTACAAATGAAAGAGAAATATAATGTAACCCTTTGTTCAGCCTATCTATCTCCTCTCTTTCCAGGTTTGGGCATATAACCATATATGATTTTTTAAAAAGCCAATATTATTATTATTATTATTATTATTATTATTATTTATATAGCACTGTAAATTTACACAGTGCTGTACATACAATAGTAAATTAGACGGATCCCTGCCCTCAGGCTTACAGTCTAAAAGAGACAACACAAAAGGAATAGGGGAAGGTGGTGGGCAGGGGAGGAGGTCCAGTGGTTCTTCTCTCCCTCTGGGGCCTGGACCAAAGCAGATGGACTGGAGGGAGTACATTGTTTCTCTCATTTTAAGTAAGTTACTTCATTTCTACTAGACATAGCAATAGCCAAGAACGTCTGTGGTTGCTCAGCATACTTTGAATACCATGCCTGGTTTTTGTGACTTCAGGTCACAAAATACCTGTGACCAGGTATTGTTTATCCTTTTATATATCTATTTTCCTGCCTGGGAGAGCTGTTCTTAACAACATTTATATGCAGAGACCTGAATTATCACCGTGATCCCAGATTTGAATATTCTCAACATTTGTGTAGACATAATTCTGAAAGAAGCTACCAAGGGAACTTCTTCTAGGTTACTTGGAAGTCTCACAGCAAGACAACAGATAACTCAATCCATAGGCAACTTAAAGGAGATTTACTTTCTTTCAATATTGTAATAAATTCACAATGCAATGGCTTTCAGGTCAGCTAAAATAAAATACTTCTATGCATAGCCTCTCAAGAGAAGACCTAGGAACTGCTGGCCTGAATACACACAAAAAAATGTACTTTTGTGCACCTAAATGCTCTTTTTTGTATAATTTAGCTCTCTAGAGCCCTTTTAAAATACATATAAGAACTGCAAAGAGAAAACTAAAGCACCATTTCACAGTTACAGTTATGAATAGAGAGCCCTTAGATGCTTGAGAAATGAAGGTTCTGCTACCATGAAAAAGGCAGTTAATTACTTGCTAGATTTGCAAGGCTACTCAAGCAAAGTGTACAGTGCCTTTGCTAGGCATTATTAAGAATGTAAGCTTAATATTGTTGTGTCAGTACAATATTGAAATTATGCTACTGGGGGTACATGGTGTGTAGAACAGAAGGATTACTTCCTTCCCTCCCACTCTCCATGAATTTTTAAAAGAATGAGTCAATAAAAGCAAATTATTTTCAAATTGGCATTTTTATGTTCCTTTGAAGCTTTCTGCACATATGTGCAGCCTTGTATTCCAGATAAAATAATAATGATGGTTTGAAACAGATGAGGGGAGGGGGAATCCACTGCAGCTACTTGATATTCCTTTCCACACAGAACAGAAAGCTCTACAAATTGTTCCTAAATATGCTCACTCAAAAGTAAAACTCATCAAGGTCAATGGGAACTACTTACCCATCATTATGTTTGAAAATGCTGTCTTAAAAAGAGAAGAATTGATTCTCAGATTTGTTATGAAAACCAGTTTGCAAGTATGATCGTATAGATTTTATTGCAATAACCTAGCACAAGAGGTAGAACAGTCACATCAGTTTTCTGCCAAATGCATATCAAAGAAAAAATAATGATATGAAAAATTATTAGTATGATGATAGACTTGCACCTGTTGCTCTGCATTGCAAGCCAGTGTTGGCTACATTTTGAAAACTAAACAAATGTTGTAGTTGCACATGAGAAGTCAGAGCCAATCAACCTGGTCTCTTTACTGCCCAAAGCTGATTGTTCACAAGACTACAGGTTTTCCATCTGTTACTCAAAAGATGAATACTTGGGAAGCTCAGATACAACCCTACAAAACACCTTCTGTACAACATTCTCACATGGCCAACAAGAGCAGCATATTTTATTTCCACAGGAGAATGATGCTATTCCATTTTGTGTGTTCTTAAGGTCTTAATGCAAAAATAGAGGACAGAAGGTAAATGTGTGCTTTTTAGGGTTGCCAGGTAACAATAAAATACATGATTCATATACTTTTAACTGTTGTGTATAAAAGAGAAAATTTCAGCAGCTGTTGCTTTGTTACTAAAGTGTTATTAAAGGTGTTATTAAAGGTACAGAAGCCCTGTCCCATATTTCTCCACAACTATAATGCTTCTGTAAGGGGCAATGGTTCTTCCATAAGTCTAAAGAGGAAATTATTCTCCCTGAAATTCTGTCAGGCAGGTTTTCAATGCTGGGGAGTCCTGCCCATTAAAGGCAGATGGGAAGAATATTCTGGTCCTACTGTGAGCTTAGTTCTAGAGTTAGATTAATATTAACATTCTACAGTTGGCCTTCTCTATCCATGGCTTCTTTAACCATTGATTCAACCATCCATGGCTTGAAAATGGCTCAGAAATATTTTTTTAAAACCCACAAAGCAAACCATGATTTTACCATTTCATATAAGGGACACCATTTTTCTATGCCATTCTATGTAATGGGACTTGAACGTCCATGGGTTTTGGTATTCATGGAGGATCCTGGAATCAAACTTCAGTGGATACCAAGGGTCCATTTAATTCTAATGCATATTATTACTGAAGCTCTAATATGATTGAGAGTACAAAATAGCACACAAAAAACACTGCCATACCACAGATTGTGATCTCGATTTGGGACATGAAAAGGATTAATGTTAATTATGTTTTCAGTCACATAGGAAAGATTTCAATGGTCTATATCAGTCTATGGGCAAAGCCAAAGTAATTCAGGCCCAAATTCTATTGATTAGTCTAAACCAGAATAGGCTCATTGAATCAGTTATTAAACGGTGAATCAATATGTAAGTAAATCCAATTGATTTAAGGGGTCAACCCTAGTAAGGTCTGACAACATAAATTAGGCTGTGATCTGTTGGTTTAAACTGAATGGTGATTGTTTCTTTTGCAAAGATTTTGGTATTATGCTATTATGCTGGATATATGTTGTAGTCAACTTTATTGTTTTAGTCATCAATAAGTTATATTCTTGTCAAATTCAGTGTTTCTGTTCTGAGCATGGTTAGTATGAATTCATCCCAATGATCTGTATTCAGAAAAAAAAAGGATGTATTAAGATAAAAGGACAGTTTCTAACTTAACATTTGGATATGAGGAAATATGGAATGTAAACTGTTACCATAAACATAATGATGAACAATTGGTTGTTGTATGGTTTCAGCAATCCTAAATTATAGATCTGAGACACTTTTAAGCAAAGTAAAGTGAAAACTTACAAGTAATAGTATTTAACATTTATAACTTTTAATTCACTTTATAAGATGCCCTTTTAGATTTCACTTCAGCAATATTTGCTGAAATATTAGTCATGTGTTCCTTGCTATTCCTGTTAGGGGTTAAATTTGAGAATTACTAATCAGACACCCAATTCTAATTGAAAAAGAATATGAAATGCACCCACAAACCTTGACATAACTGTTGATCTCATTCTTTTTTAACTTGTGCCAAAAAAAAATCCCTTCAAATTGCATTATGCAGCCAACCTACTGCAAGAGGATCAAAAGCTAACCTCTTGAACTATGACAAAAAGAAATCCTTTGAAATCACACCTAAAAGGTTCATTAATATTTGAGATTTCCTGTCCCATCTGGATGAGCTTACGCATGCATTCAAACTGTGGGCATCAGTCAGTCACCATGTAGGAAATTGTTATCATCATTTGCACCAAGAAAGAGAGGCTAGACACTGTGTTATGGGATTGTCATAACTTCATTACATATGCAACCATTACCAATCAGCTACCAACTCAAATATATATTCTTCCTGCTTGGGGTGAGAATATAGCTAGTTGGGGAGCAGACAGCACCCCCCTCCCTGCATTGTTTGGTGTTTTCATGATGACCCCATTTGGCACAATGTCCTCTGTAGTAGCTGGGTCTGGTCTGTGTGGACCTCTCCCAAGATCTGGTGTGTGAACTGTATCAGATCTTGATCTAAGCTCCATGATGACAACATCACCAAAAGACTCAGACCCACATCTTCTCTGAACAGTCACTTGGAGCTGTCTGAAGCAACAGTGCCAGCTCAAATGGCAGGCCCGTAGCCAGACCTCGAGGGGCCCTGGAGCAGAAAGTACATTGGGCCCCCTATATTTTTTTTTAATGTCCTGAGTCCAACTGTGAGTTGTGGGCACCATCTTGGTGCACCACCATTTACAAGAGTCAAACCTTGTGCTCTGAATTCCACAACAGATTCCAACTCCCAGAATTCCATATTCTTCAGCCAGAAAAGAGTCAAACCTTGAGCTCTGAATCCCACAACTGACTCCAACTCTCAGACTCCAACTCCATAGCCTTCAGTCAGAAAACAATTAAAGCAGGGCCAAACCTGGTTATTTCTGCAGTGGATTGAGTGGCTGAAGCAGAGCTCTTACGCCACTCCTGTCCCTCTCCTCCTCAGGTCAGCTCCTTTTTCCCCGCTTTTCACCTGGCGCCTCCCCCTCAGGCCCCCACACGGCCATGAGTCCTCCACTTGTTGGGAAAGGGAGGGAGGCTGGGCCAAGGACAGGAGGGAAGGCGACTGAGAGTGAGAGAGACATTTGTGAGGGCAGCTGGCTGGTGCAGGGCCCCCCTTTTGCTCAGTGTCCCGGGGCTTTCCCCCGTCTGCACTATCGACCCTACGGCCGTGCCAAATGGGCTCAGTGCAACACTGTCCAACCTCTGGGGTAACTCTGCTCCTCAGTAAGTTGCTTGGTTTTCATTTGGGGAGTTGCTTGGTAACTTGGTAACAGTAAGTTGCTTGGTTTTCATTTCCTTTAAGAAAGGAGAAAGAGAAGGAGGAGGCTCTAGTCCATGTGCTTGGGTGAGATCTAATCTAATTTACACTTGAGCCATTGCATTCTGGGAGCCATTGCTGGGAGAAGCCAGAACTCTTAAGTCTACACAAGGCTAGCAGAGGGTGCATTTCTTTTAAGAAAGGAGAAAGAGAAGGAGGAGGCTCTAGTCCATGTGCTTGGGTGAGATCTAATCTAATTTTCACTTGAGCCCATTGCATTCTGGCAACCATTGCTGGGAGAAGCCAGACCTCTAAAGTCTACACAAGGATAGCAGAGGTGTACGCCGTTAATTTTTCTTATCTAGTCAAGGAGGTTTTTAGAGAATAGAAGAGAAGCTGGCCTGAAGCATCAGAGGAAGTGAGTCAGAGACTTGCCTCTGGAGGGAGCTAGTAGCAAGAAGCTCTCTACATAACTATAGGCCCTGGGACTTGAACTCAGTGACAGAGCTTGGGAACAAAGGCCAAGTCTAGCAAGGGAAGCCTACAGTCTTGTTTCAGTGCCTCCTTAAGACTTCTCAGTATGGACACTGAAGGCCCTGCAGCAGTCACCTGCAACACCTGTGGGATGTTTGTCTTCTTGCCTACAGATGTGGGGAACTACACCTGCCCCAAATGCAAGTTGGTAGCCCTCTTGGAAGAGAAAGTACAGCAGCTAGAGGAGCAGGTATCTTCACTTCAGCATCATAGAGAGCAGGAGATTCTCCTGAACAGAACAGACCAGAATGTCTTGGGTGGGAAACACACAGAGGAAGTTGCTGGGCTGGAGGAGGTCACTCCACATACAACAGAGGTAGATGCTTGGAGGAAGGTCACACACAGAAGTAAGGAAACCAGGGAACATTCTGTGAGCAGCTGGCAGCTACAGAATCGCTTTGAATCTCTCTCTGTTGTCAGAGATGAGGAGGAAAAGCAGCAGGGACAGACGTCAGGGACAGAGCAGGGGAGCCTGAGAGTATCATGAAAGGGAACAGACACTGCTAAGCCTTGGAGGAGGTGTGTGGTGGTGGTGGGGGACTCCTTGCTGAGGGGTACCAAAGCAGTGGTTTGTGGACCTGACAAGAGGTCTCGGGAGGTGTGTTGTCTCCCTGGGGCAAATATCTGTGATGTGATGGAGAGGCTGACAAGACTTGTCAAGCGTATTGATCAATGCCCCTTTCTTTTGGTTCATGTGGGAACCAATGATACTGCAAGGCACAGCCTTCAGAATATCATAAGGGATTATGAGGCTCTGGGAAGGAAGCTGAAATAGATGGGTGCACAGGTTGTCATCTCATCTCTTCTCCCAGTAGAAGGGCATGGTCCAGGAAGGGAGAGGAAAATAGCAGAGGTGAATAACTGGCTCCGTAGATGGTGCCGCCAAGAACGGTTTGGATTCTTGGATCATGGGCTGCGGTTCCATGAGGAGGGACTTCTGGCAAGGGATGGACTGCATCTCACACCAGTTGGCAAAAACGTTTTTGCCAATAGTCTGAAGAATCTGATCAGGAGGGCTTTAAACTGAGTTATGTGGGGAAAGAAGACAGCATTTTGGAAGGCAAAAGGGCTGGAACAAATACTGAAACTGACATAGAGGGAAGGAAAACAGTAGGAGGCAAAAAAAATGTGCACAGGAAGATGATCAAAAAAGTGATCACAGCAGAGATAAACCCATTGGCGTGGACGGAAATGAGATATTTGGAAAACGTGGAAAATGGCTTCTGACAACAAGAAATTATAAACTGAGTTATGTGGGGAAGGGAGACAGCATTCTGGAAGGCAAAAGGGCTGGAGAGAATAGTCAAAGTGGTATAGAGGGAGCAAGGAAAACAGTGCAAGGAACCAACAGTAGGAGGCAAAAAAAGTGCAAAATCAGCAAGTAAAGAGGACATATGGTCTTAGATGTCTCTACACTAATGCACAGAGCAGGGGAATTAAGCAGGATGAACTTGAACTCCTAGCACAACAAGGAAAATATGATATAATAGGCATCACTGAAACCTGGTGGGATGACTCTCATGATTGGAATGTAGAAATAGAGGGATATAACCTTTTTAAGAGAAACAGGCCAAACAGGAAAGGAGGAGGAATAGCATTATATGTCAGGGATATTTACACCAGTGAAGAGATCCAGGAAGTCAATACTGGAAGCCAGTGGAGAGCATCTGGATAAAAATTAAAGGAGAGGGAAATAACAGGGATGTTACTGTGGGTGTCTACTACAGACCCCCGACTCAGGCAGAGGAATTGGATGATGCCTTTCTAGAACAGATAATCACACACTCGGAAAGGAGAGATGTAGCAGTGATGGGTGACTTCAACTATCCGGATATTTGCTGGAAGTCAAACTCAGCCAAATCCTCAAGGTCTAGCAAATTCCTCACTTGCCTGGAAAACAATTTCATTGTCCAAAAGGTGGAAGAGGCAACAAGGGGATCAGCCATTTTAGATCTTATCTTAATCAACAGGGAAGACCTAGTTGATGGGGTGCAAGTGGTGAGATCCTTAGGTGGAAGTGACCATGTTCTCCTGGAGTTTGTTATACAGTGGAAGGGAGAAGCTAGGCATAGTCAGACACACACTCTAGACTTTAGGAGAGTTGATTTCAATAAACGTAGAGAAATTCTGGAGGTGATCCCATGGTCAGGAATTACTAAAAGAGAAAGGAGTTCAAGACGGATGGGAGTTTCTCAAAAAGGAGATACTGAAGGCGCAATTTCAAACAGTTCCAATGAGGAAGAAAAATGGAAGATCTCAAGAAACCAGGATGGATGACTAAGGAACTTTCAACAGAGCTAAGTTTTAAACGGAACATGTATAAGAAATGGAAAAATGGGGAAATCACGAAAGAGGAATTCAAACAAATAGCAAGCATGTGTAGCTATACAGTGAGAAAAGCTGAAACAAAGAATGAAATCAGGCTTGCTAAGAGGTTAAGAAAAATAAAAAGGTTTTTTTTATATATATGTCTGCAGCAAAAGGAAGAAGAAGGAAACGGTTGGGCCACTGCGTGCAGAAGATAGCAAAATGCTAACAGGGACAGAGAAAAGGCAGAGTTAGTCAACACCTTCTTTGCTTCAGACTTCTCAGAAAGGGCAAAGGGTGCTCAAACTAAGGATAATGGAGCAGAATACAGAATAGGGGAATTTCAGCACAGAATAAGTAAAGAGATAGTACAGGAATACTTGGTTAACCTAAATGAATATAGGTTTCCAGGACCAGATGAACTACATCCTAGAGTATTAAAAGAACTGGCAAATGTAATATCGGAGCCACTGGCAATAATCTTTGAGAACTCCTGAAGGAGAAATCTCAGCAGACTGGAGGAGGGCAAACGTTGTCCCCATCTTCAAAAAGGGGGAAAAAGAGGATCCCAACAATTATCATTCGGTTAGTCTGACATCAATTCCAGGAAAGATTCTAGAGCAGATCATTAAGCAGAGAGTCTGTGAACATTTAGAGGCCAATGCCATAATCACAAAGAGTCAACATGGGTTTCAGAGAAACAAGTCATGCCAAACAAAGCTGATCTCTTTTTTTGATAAAATTACCAGCTTGGTAGATGAAGGGAATGCTGTGAATATAGTATACCTCAGTTTCAGTAAAGCCTTTGACAAGGTTCCCCATGACATTCTTGCAATCAAGCTTGCAAAATGTTGGATAGACAAGTTAACTGTTACATGGATTTGTAATTGGTTGACTGGCCGAACTCAAAGGGTGCTCAACAATGGCTCCTTTTCATCCTGGAGAGAAGTGACCAGTGGGGTGCCACAGGGTTCTGTCCTGGGCCCAATGCTATTCTGTCAAGGATGATGGGAGTTGCAGCTTGTCTTATACTTGCTTTAACTCACCACCTTGTTATGCAGCGGAACAGACCAGCTTTGATCTGTGGTTGTTGCTTCTTCCAAGCATGCAGAGCTTCTGAGATTAGGCTGAAGACCTTGACAAACTCTTTCAGCCTGCTCACTCCTCTCTCAGAGATGTCTTCAAACGTCTCCTTGGATCTGGTAGCGATTGTATCTTCTCTCTCACACAAGATTCCAGGCAACACAGTAGACTTGTATAAAAGATCTACTTTATTTAACTATATACATTAAATGCCCTTCACCATACAATCTTTGCTATATAACTCTATACAATGCTCAGTTCAACTATTATCCACTATACTCCACACTACTCCACACTACTCCACAACACTCCACACTACATTGGTATACAGTGTCATCATTTATAGTCACTTGTGGATGTTTTACACATTCTGATGGGCTCACAATGTTCATCCCATACTTAAGTCCAACCCAAGTGTTTCATCATACTGTCTTGTACCTTAATTGACTCTCAGGTGTTGCCAATATGTATCTTGTCATTTATCCTTGGCATATGTCCTTGGCTCTCAGGACTTCTAAATTACATTATCCTTTTCACCTGTGTAACTTCTCAATTGCTTTTGCTTAGTCATTTTGACTTTCACATACATATTTGATTTCTACTGTATATTCCATGTTGCATTTTCCTTAACAATCCCCTCCGAAATAAAATATTGTATGTGTCTTACAATGTCATTCCCACCAATTGTGTCAGTCTTTCATGTTTTTCTACAGTTAATGCTTTTGTGAACAAATCTGCTATGTTATGTTGTGTTTCAATATATCTCAATTCTATTTCCCCTTTTTGAACCATGTCTCGTACATTCTGGTATCTTACGCCCACATATTTCGTTCTGTTTTTCAAACTCTCAGCTTCAGCCATTGCTATACACGATTGTGAATCCTCTAATATTTCCACTGGCATTTTGAACTTTTCATTTAAATCATTTAACAATTGTACAATCCACTGTACCACATTTACTATCTCATTTAATGCTGCGAATTCTGCTTCACTCATACTTAATGTTACGTTAGTTTGTTTTCTACTTCTCCAAACTATTGGACTTTCACTATATTTAATTATCATTCCTGTAACTGACTTTTTGTCTCCCAATTCTGATGCAAAAGAACTATCTACAGAACATTCTAAATCAGCATTACTTCTTCTGATTATCAATTTCTTATCTAAAGTTCCTTTTAAATATCTTAACAAATGTTTTACTGCTGTCCAGTCTTCACCTCTTGGATCATTTACTCTTCTTGATAATACATTTACTGCATATGAAATGTCTGGTCTGGTGTGACAAGAAATGAATTGTAGAGATCCTACTATACTTCTGAATAAAGTCTTGTCCTCAAATACTTTAGATGTTTCCTCAGACACAAAACCTATTGTCATGGGAGTTTTTACAATTTTTGCATTTTGCAATCCACACTTTTCAATTAATCTTTCTATCTTCTTTCTCTGATTTAACACATAATGTCCATCTTTTGTCCATTCAACATCAATTCCTAAATAAGTCTTTAACAAACCTAAATCCTTCAAAACAAACTTTTTAGACAATTCTTCTTTTACAGAATCAATTTCCTGTTTTGTTTTTGCTGCTACGCACAAATCATCAACATAAATCACTAACATTATGTTTCCTTTTGTATAAACACAAGCATCTGCTACGCTTCTTTTATATCCTAGCTTTTCAAGTTCATCATTAATACACAAATTCCATGCTCTGGCACTCTGTTTTAGACCATATAGAGCTTTCTTCAATTTGTAGACTTTTTGACTACTTTGTTTTTCAAAACCTTCTGGCTGTTCCATAAAAATTTCCTCATCCACACTAGCATTTAAATACGCTGTTTCAAAATCAAAATGTTCTACAACTAGATTTCATTTTGCTGCAATAGCTAGAACCATTCTTAAACTCTCTGGTTTAGCAGTTGGTGAATAAGTTTTATCATAGTTTTCAAACTGCTGTTGTGCAAAACCTTTTGCTACCAACCTTGCTTTGTACTTAATACTTCCATCTGGCATGTCTTTCTTTTTGCATACCCATCTACAACCGATAACTTTCTTGTCTTTGGGTCTATTTACAATTTCAAAAACCTTTTTATTTACCAAGCAATCAAACTCACTATCCATTGCATCAAGCCATCTTTCCTGTTCTTCTTTAGGACATTTTTCTAAATCCTCAAAACTTTCAGGTTCTTCCATCACTAAACAAGCTCTTGCCTTTGTTACAACAAATCTATCTGGTGGCTTTCTGGTTCTATGACTACGCCTTGGTACAAATTCTGTTGTTCTGTCTTTTTCTTCTTCACTTTCTGTACTAGAAATTGTAGTTCTGCGGCTAAATCTTTTATCTTCAGTCATGCAAGTAGTTGTAGGCCTAGACTGATTCTCATCATCAGAAGTACTAACGTCACCGCTAGTAGATGCTTCTGGCTTAACTGAAACCCCTCCATTTCCTGAAGTTGGTTCAGATTGTTTTCCTGTCTCATTTGAACTTCCTAAACTCACAAACACTTCTTTATTGGCATGCAATTTGTCCCAACCAGCATGTCTCTCGAAATTTGCAGACCTAGAATACTGTACTTGATTTCCATGTAAATGAAATTTGTAGCTATTTCCTGAATACCCCAAAAACATAAGTCTTTTACTTTTGGGTTCACCTTTTCTCCTAAAACAAGCAGGTGTGTAAACATAAGCAAATTGACCAAAAACTCTTAAGTATTTGTAATTTGGAACTCTGCCATACAATACTCTGTAGGGAATGTCTTCTATTTCTGAATGATACAATCTGTTGCTAATGTGTACTGCTGTTCAGGTTGCTTCTGCCCAAAAACTATCTTTCACCCCGGCATCAGCCATTAAACAAGCAGTTATTCTTTTTATGTCCTATATCTTTTTCTCTGCTGGCCCTTCTTCATTAGCGCACGCGGGATATGTAGTTTCATGTGTTATTCCCTCTTTTTGAAACCAGTTATACAATTGATTTGACAAAAATTCTCCTCCTCTGTCTGTAACAATAGTGCCAACTCTGCTATCAAACTTTCTTTCCACCATTCTCACCCAATCTTTTAAGCTTTGCCCAGCGTCAGATTTATTTTTCAGTATTCTTACAAATGCAAATCTTGTAAATCTGTCAACAATTACTAGAAAATACTTGCTTCTTCCTAAGGATAAACAATTAGCTTGGGCAACATCTGCATGTACAAATTGAAATGGCCGTTGAGCAATTCTTTTTGTCTTTTTGGCCACTGGAAATGCTTTAACTTTTACTTGTTGACATACAGTACAATCCAAATGATTTTTGCAATCTGCAACTTTTAAATCTGGACATACTCTAATTAAATTCATTAAACACTTAAAACTGGCATGGCCAAATTTTTTGTGGAGCTCATGTACGCAGTCTTTGTGCAATGGAACATTGTTTATGTTATTTGCACTTTCAACCTTGTAGCTATCAATATTGTCCTCCAAGAAATAAAGTTTATCTTTTTTCACGCCTATACCACACAATTCCCCATTTCGCTTTATCTTACACAAGTTCCCTTCAAAAGTGACTGTGTAGTCTCTGTCTGTTAATTTGCTAACTGATAACAAATTATTTTCTAACTCCTTCACATGTAAAACATCAGTAAAGCTTTCTTTTAGCCCGGGAATGTAAACTGTTCCTTCTATTGCTTATTAAATCAATACTGTTGGACATAATATTTGTTGCCCCTGAGTCAATAAGCCACAATGAATTATTACTTTGTTTTTCCTTAATCATTGTTGCAAACCCCTTTTTGTTACCACTGTCCTTCACAAATGACGGTTTGGAATGTCTTTGATACTGTCTCGGTTGCCATCTGCTTTCTCCTTGCTTGCTTCTATCAGCAGCCAATTGTTTACAATGTCTCTGCAAATGACCAATCTTTTTACAATAAAAACACCTCCGTTGCTCCCTCGTAGAAGCTGCTTCTTCCTGCTTTCTCACGTCTGGCATTGTTTGTTGTCATGTCACTGTCTTTAAACTTGCGGAGTCTCCCTGTTCAGATTTTCTCCTCTGATTCTCCTCCAGTATTCTAGCCACAATTAAGTCTCTATTTAATTCAGTCTCTGGCAGATTTTGCAAACTATTTGTAATGTTGTTCCAAGATGAATCCAGCGACTCCAACAAAATGTAGCACTGCTGCTCTTTGCTGATCTGCACTCCCCTCAATTCGGCTTGTATAAATAAATCTTGCATCATTTTCAAATGCTGTATAACACACTGCCCTTTGGACATCTTTTCCCTGTAAATTCATTTAGACCATAACATTTTAGCAAAGGCAGTACTAGGAGTGTGTAGTCTTTCCAAGGTCTCCCACACTTCTTTGGCGGAACCTTTATCTCTTACATCATTAATCATGTCTTCCTCAAGCATGAGGTAAAGACATGCTTTCGATTTGTTATCTCTCTCTCTTTCTGCTTCATCGGCATCGGCTGCAAGCCCTCTTTCAACTGTCGTCCACAAACTTTCCTTAATCAGTAGAGACTGAGCATATATTTTCCAGGTAGAGTAGTTACTGCTATTTAGCTTGCTAAATTTCAAGATTTCCATCTTACTTTGTGCAGTGACTCAATTTGACACAGTCCTTCTGAGTTTGCACAGCTGCCTCGTCTGGGCTTTAACAAACACAAAAACTTCTTATTTACAAAGCTTGTCAGTGCAGCGTAAGCAGCTTGCTCTGTTCAACTTCTGTGGATGCTGGGTGCTCTAGTAACTGGTAACTGGTATCTGGTATCTGGGTTGCTGGGTTGCTGGGTTTCTGGGCCCATAACCCTTGTCAAGGATGATAGGAGTTGCAGCTTGTCTTATACTTGCTTTAACTCACCACCTTGTTATGCAGCGGAACAGACCAGCTTTGATCTGTGGTTGTTGCTTCTTCCAAGCATGCAGAGCTTCTGAGATTAGGCTGAAGACCTTGACAAACTCTTTCAGCCTTCTCACTCCTCTCTCAGAGATGTCTTCAAACGTCTCCTTGGATCTGGTAGCAATTGTATCTTCTCTCTCTCACAAGATTCCAGGCAACACAGTAGACTTGTATAAAAGATCTACTTTATTTAACTATATACACTAAATGCCCTTCACCACACAATCTTTGCTATATAACTCTATACAACGCTCAGTTCAACTATTCTCCACACTACTCCACAACACTCCACACTACATTGGTATACAGTGTCATCATTTATAGTCACTTGTGGGTGTTTTACACATTCTGATTGGCTCACAATGTTCATCCCATACTTAAGTCCAACCCAAGTGTTTCATCATACTGTCTTGTACCTTAATTGACTCTCAGGTGTTGCCAATATGTATCTTGTCATTTATCCTTGGCATATGTCCTTGGCTCTCAGGACTTCTAAATTACATTATCCTTTTCACTTGTGTAACTTCTCAATTGCTTTTGCTTAGTCATTTTGACTTTCAAATACATATTTGATTTCTACTGTACATTCCATGTTGCATTTTCCTTAACATATTCAACATCTTTATTAATGATTTGGATGACAGAATTGGGGGCATACCTATCAAATTTGCAGATGACACTAAACTAGGAGGAGTAGCTAATACCCCAGAGGACAGGATCAAAATTCAAAATGACCTGAATAGACTAGAAAGCTGGGCCAATGCTAACAAGATGAAATTTGACGCGGAGAAATGTAAGGTTCTGCACTTAGGGTGGAAAAATGAAATGCACAAATATAAAATGGGGGACACCTGGCTGAATGAGACCACATGTGAAAGGGATCTAGGAGTCCAAGTAGACCATAAGCTGAACATGAGTCAACAGTGCAATGCGGCAGCTAAAAATGCCAATGCAATTTTAGGCTGCATCAATAGAAGTAATAGTGCCACTCTATTCTGCTTTGGTCAGGCCACACCTGGAATACTTTGTCCAGTTCTGGGCAACACAATTCAAAAAAGATGTGGAGAAACTGGAGCATGTCCAAAGGAGGGCAACTAAGATGGTGAAGGGTCTGAAAACCATGCCTTATGAGGACCGCCTTGGGGAACTGGGGATGTTTAGCCTGGAAAAGAGAAGGTTAAGAGGTGATATGATAGCCCTGTTTAAATATTTGAAGGGATGTCATATTGAGGAGGGAGCAAGCTTGTTTTCTGCTGCTCCAGAGACTAAGACACAGAACAATGGATACAAATTGCCAGAAAAGAGATTCCACCTCAACATTAGGAGGAACTTCCTGACAGTAAGGGTTGTTTGACAGTGGAACACACTCCCTCGGAGTGTGGTGGAGTCTCCTTCCTTAGAGGTCTTTAAGCAGAGGCTGGATGGCCATCTGTTGGGGATGCTTTGATTTGGATTTCCTGCATGGCAGGGGGTTGGACTAGATGGCCCTTGTGGTCTCTTCCAACTCTATGATTCTATGATGCTATGAGCTAGCCTGAGAGAATCAGCATAAACCATGTGGAGACAACATGTGGTGACTAATGCTAGCATTTGCACATATTCAGGTGATTGTTGTGATGATCAAATATAATTATGAATAAGATAATATATCAGCTTAATTTAAAAGCAATAAATAATAATAATCTTTATTTCTAGCCCGCTCCTCTGTGAAGCACAATTGGAGCGGGGTACAGCAAGATTAAAACATACAGATTAAACACTTCATCAACCCCTTCCCAGCCACCCACTTCTTAAAAATATATTAAATTAACAATAACAAGTGACACAAAAAGACCAGAACAGGAAACAAATAGTATATGTTTTATTGGAAGAACAAATATTTCCTTTTCCCAATGAAGATTGCACAATACCCTTTTCACACTGCACAATTAAGGTGCAACAATTTTACTTTAACAGTCACGGTAAAAGCTTGTGGAATCCTGGGTTTTGTAGTTTGGTGAGCACGATAGCTCTCTGCTGATTACTCTAGGACCCCTCTTAAACAGCAGATTCCAAAATTCCACAAGCTGATGACATGGCAGTTAAAATGGAATATAGAACTATAGTTCTGTAGTGTGACATAGGCCCAAATCAGATACCTTTTGAGGCAAGCTACACATTATGTTATCCACAGTTTTTGTTTTGTTTTGTTTTGTTTTTTGTTTAGAAAAAGGCATGTTTAAACTGACCACCACTATTTTGAAGTGGCCAAAATATGGAAAATCCTTCCAGTCTGAATTGGAAGGGGATATCTGAAGATCTAGGCTGATGTTTGTTCCAAAGCTAAAATTAATGTTTGTTTTACAAAAGCAATATTTTGAGTACTGAATAGTTGGTTCTATATAGAAGGAAATTGGGGTGGGAGAATAAGGTAGGGTGAACACATTTTCTCAGCTGTTATTCAAAATAAAAATGACCCATGTGAGCTATTGAGTTTTAAAAGCCCATTCAATATCATGCTTTGCATAATAACATGGGATACTTCATAGCAGTACAGTATTGCTGGGGGAATTCATCCCCTCCCTCAGCCATTCCTGTGTTTGTGCCATTAAGAAGTGCTTGCATTTCAACTGGCAAATGTAAGCTCTATACTACAGTCTCTGACAGTCTCTGGGGTGCTATTTTGTATTTTAAAATTCAGTCCATTATGACCCCCAGAGATAACTTTCAAAACAGATGGGATGGAGGGACTAGTGATGTCTTCAAAGCTGAGGAAAAGCAGCTCAGAAACACCAGCTCACAAATAGTCGTGCTTTAATGATGCTCAGTTCCCTTAAAAAAAATAAAAAATAAAAATCAGGAAGCTTATCTCTTGTTTTAGTTTGATAAAATTCTCAGGTGGGGCTTAGGAATTAGGATAAGCAGCAGACATCAGTAAGACAGTATCAAATTAGCTTAGGAATTTAAACTATATACAGAAGACATTCAGCTAAGCACTCAAGTTAGAATTGCCCAACACATTGTATTCCCCATGACCATGTATGGATGTGAGAGCTGAACAGTGAAGAAAGTGGATAGGAAGAAAACCAATTCATTTGAGATGCGATGCTGGAGAAGAGTGCAAAAGATACCAGGGACAGCCAAAAACAGCCAAAAGCCTGGAGAAAAGAAGATTAAGAGGTGATATGATAGCCCTGTTTAAATATTTGAAAGGATGTCATATTGAGGAGGGAGCAAGCTTGTTTTCTGCTGCTCCAGAGAACAGGACCCGGAACAATGGATGCAAGATACAGGAAAAGAGATTCCACCTGAACATTAGGAAGAACTTCCTGACAGTAAGGGCTGTTCGACAGTGGAACGCACTTCCTCGGAAGGTGATAAAGTCTCCTTCCTTGGAGGTCTTTAAACAGAGGCTGGATGGCCATCTGTCAGGGGTGCTTTGATTTGGATTTCCTGCATAGCAGGGGGTTGGACTGGATGGCCCTAGTGGTCTCTTCCAACTCTATGATTCTATGATTCTATGATTCTATGATTCTAAAAAGTCAAACAAATGGGTCATTGAACAGATCAAGCCTCAAATCTCCCTGAAGACAAGATGATCAAATGGAGGCTGTTGTACTTAGGCCACATCAGGCAAGGCATGACTCACTAGAAAAGACAATAATGCTAGAGAAGGTGGCGGGAAGTAGAAAGAGGGGATGACTGCATGCTAGATGGATACAAACTCATTTAGGGAGGTCAGAAATATGAATTTACAGGAATTCAAAGCAGTGGAGGACAGGGAGTCTTGGAGATGTCTCATCCACAGGGTTGCCATGAGCTGGAGGAGACTGAAAGGCAGTTAACAACAACAAACAGAAGACAACATATAGTCAACATAATAGATGACAAAGTGCAATAAAATCTTTTTTTTAAAAAAATCATAAGCATGGATGTCTTAAACGTTGTATGTTGTGAACTATATTCCAGACACAGATGTTTTGCATAAAATGGGTAATCCTTCCTTGATGGCCTTCCGTTGGCAGGTTAAGCCCTACTTGTTCACACAGGCATTTAAGGAATTGTTATGAGGACAGGCGGAGATATTGAATTATTTTTTTAATGTTTTAATTGTATGTTTTTAATGTTGTGAAGCCACTCTGAGAAAAAAGTGGGATGATGATGATGATGATGATTGATGATGATGATGATGATGATAGAAAATTATTTCTGATAAATTGTTGTGACTTATTATTGCATAACTCCCATCTGATCTTGTGCATCTGCTGAATTCGGTGTATTTTGCTTCCTGAAAAATTGGCATCCCTGGCCATTTTCTGCATGTTTAGCCTAGAACAGGTACAAATATTGATGTTTGTGGTTTGTGCCAGTCTTGTCCAGCTGGTCTATCTGATGGACACAGTGCCTTTACTCCCACATCAAATAGTAGGATAGTTGGAGGCAGTGTTGTCAATGAAATAAAATGTCAAATTAAATTTGTTTATCTTTAAATTACCACAAGATTATTTTGTCATTTTCCTGCAAAATACTTACACAAATAAGTCCTTTGAAAATCTACTTTCCTTTATGTAAGAACACACCCACACACAAAGCAAGTAGCAACCTAGCATGGAAGATCTGTTTCTCTTTTAACACCATCCTCCTATATTTGATTTCCACTTTTTAAATAAACTCTTCCAGTCCTACAGTTCTATCCACTTTATAGCTGCTATTTTATTTCCTTCCTATAAAATACATTTGGGTAGGGGAGTGTTGGACTATGATTCTAGAGTCCTGGGTTTGAATCTCTGCATGGCCTTGGAAACCCACTGGGTGACCTTGGGCAAGTCACACACACACAGCTTCAGAAAGCCCCTGATAGATCATCATGAGCTGGAAATGACTTGATGGCACACAACCAAAACAACAAAGGGATTGGAAGAGTACACTAACTCAATGATGTGCTGGCTGTAGGAGCACAGAAGCCTCTTCTGCTGGCTGAAATAGCTTTGTTGCTAGTTCATTTGTATTTCTGCTGGCATAACCTCCTTCTCCTGACTGATTGTAGAGGTCAGTAGAGAAATTAATCTGCTGGTACAATTTACTTTAAAGACCAATTTCAGAGCTGAAATAGATGGACAGCTTGGGGGCAGCCTCAGGCCAACGTAGCAGCACACATGCCTGAATCCGCATCGGACTGCAGCAATCAGTCACTATGGTCCCGGGGCTGGCTGCTGCTGTAATCAGTAATGGATTTCTAGAGGAATGGTTGCTTTCTGCTCTGTTTTGGGCCTCCTTAGGCAGCCCTGGCACAGGCCTGGTGCAGCTTCCAGCTGATCCAGGTGCTTGCATCATGTAAACATGATGCCCCTGAATCAGCCAGAAGGTGGCGTTTTTGGCCCATCTGTTTTGGGCCTATTTCCGGGTGTCATGTTTGGATGAGGAATACAAGCTCTTTCCCTCCAAGACCAGAAGGCACTCCTTTTCTGAAGTCTATCTCTGCTTCTAAATTGTCTAGAGACTTAATCTTTAAAAGAGTGGTTAGACTCCAGACTAGTTAATGGTCCTAACAATGAACTTTGAATTTTGATAGCACCCCCATCTATATATCTACTAGTCTTTCACCATGCTTCAGAGAAGAAAAGGCTCTAAAGAAGGAAAATTATATGAGGACAAATGAAAAGAAAAGAGGAAAAGGGGAAAGGGAATCTACAGCCCCTTTAAGGGCCTGAACAGATAGGCTGAAAAAGCCAGCTTCCATGTAGCTTGTGGGCATGGTGATGAAATAATGCAGGGCCTACAAGACATGCAGAAGACATGCTGAAGCTGTGCCTGAATCATGGAAACTGGTCTAAAGCGAAGCAGATTTTTTCACCTCCAATTTGGGCCCAGGGCAGAGGGCACCCTCAAGACTGCGACATTTGGTTGCCATGCTCCAGAGCCGCTTCTTTGTGCCGGTCTGTTTCCCTCTGATTTATATTTTAGCATGAGCTATTGTGGATATCGGTCCACTTCCCTAGTCATTGCATCTGAAGATGTGGATTAACAGCCATGATGGCTTATTCTAAAATACAAGCCACTTAATCTTAAAGGGCCTGCTAGACTTCCCCCTCCCCTTTTTCTTCTTCTGCTACAGACTAGCAGGGCATCTTCTTTGATAATAAACTATTTCATTTTCCTTTTTTTTTCATTGAAGTAAGAAAAGTACAAACAAGAAAAGTCAAAAAGAAAAACAACATTCATCATCATAATACAATAAAGTAATACAATTAATAGCAGTGGTATAGCTAAAAAAAAGGGTGTTCTGATTAGACTCTACTTCCCTTTCCAACTTCTTAATTCAGAGCATTAATTTTTTATCAATTTTCCAATCTTCCTCCCAATACTGTAGTATTGGGGACCATTCTTTTATTAATTTATCTTTTGATTTATTATTCATCATATTGGTTAATCTGTCCATTTCTTTTAACTCTTGGGTTTTGATTACCCACTCCTCAAATGCTGGAGGAACCTTGTTTTTCCAATTTTTTGCAATCACTAACCTTGCAGCCTTTATAAGATATAAAAGTACTCTCCCATATTGTTTTTCCAGTTCCTTTGGAAGAGATGAAGTTATGTTCAGTAAATACAGCTCAGGTTGCATATTAAATTGGGTTTTAAAGATTTTCGGAATACAAGAGTGTACTTTTAACCAAAAAGCTGGTATTTTCATACATGTCCATTTTCCAAAGACAGCAACACTTACTATTGTCCTATTCCCTTTTTTCCTGCTTCATTGAAAGAAATTCCAATGAGATGGAGGATGGGAAGAGAGACCCTTATAGGTGATTGTTTCCTGGACAGCTCAAGTTCCTTACAGACAATCCCTTCTTCCTTATACTGGTGCCTCTGTAGGGGAAGGGGGGGGGGGTTGGAAACGATGAGCCTCTCCCCTCCCCTTCCTCCCTCCTCTCTCCCCTTGTAATTTCCTTTAAAGAAGCACTCCTTTCTTTTTCTGCATCTGGGGCAGAGGCCTCCAGCCCCTGCATTAGGTTAGCACTTAATAATAAATAAGAGAGGTAAAAGTGCATTCATAATATGTGGTTTCATTTGTCATTGCTTGTTGCTTTGTGTTACAAAGAAAGTTCTTATAGATCACATGTAATCCTATTATTCCTAAATGCACACGGGCCAAACCATTTCATTTTTCCTCAACTGTCACATTCTACCTCTACCATCCTTCTTATGCAACTTAATTGTCATGTTCGTCTTAACTGTCAAGCATTTTAAATTGCTAGACACTACAACCAGAATGGAGCACATCTTGCTCTGGAAAGCCATACATTTTGAAAAGTTGTGGTGCATTCTAGAAGGAAGAAGATGCACAAAGCTATATGTATGTTCAAATGATACACAAGTGAAAATACACATGAGCATGCTTAGTTAAATAAAAATTTAGAAAAGTGCATAGAATGATATATATCCTTTGATGGGGGAAAAAAAAGCTCACAAAATATGCATGAATTTCTATGATATGGGAACCAAGGTAGAATAAGAACATTGGGGTTTTGGGAAAATAAGACCAAGACTGCCAATTTTTCACATCCCTAATATGGACATAAAGATGGAGCAATCCATAAAGAAAATCTTCTTTATGTCTCGTAGTTCTGCCATGTACACATGGGATCCTCCTAAAGGTTTTTTTTTTTTAATGTAAGCCAATGCCTGTAAAGTTTGATGCTCACAGAGTACCTGGTTTTACAGCATAATTTATTATGCTACAGGTTTCTTTTTCTCACCACAATCTTCTATTTCTATCTTCATTTTTAATCAGTACCTATCTGCTGAACTCCAGCTGGAAAACAAGACAATTTGTTCCTTTTAGAATTCCCAATATGTCACTTCTGCTTCATAATAGAGAATTCTCTTTCATTGGTTTAGTCACTGCCCTCCCTTAGGAGTTAGACAAACTGCTTTATGATTCACTGGTTCTGCTAGACATAACATATAAGGCTGGTATTTTGACTGAGTGAAACAAACCAGAAAAATAAAGAGATGAACTGAAATGGAACTGAAACCTTGGAAATATATATGGAATATCTACAAACTAATGATCAGTTGCATGTAAAAAACAGTCATGTTCTGATCTACAAATTAAACTCTTCAAGAACTTTCCATATTACATATTCTGTGCGCTTTTTGAAGAATTTAATTGATTTGTCGAAGCAACTGGTTTTATTAAAAATGCCTTTGGAAAGGTATTTGATTTTCTTTTATCAAAGTTAGAAAATGTAGAAAGGCTATCTTGACTAGTACCACATGCTTTGGCTGTTCTTTTGTTAGTTAAATGTACAGTATTAAATAATTTATCATTAGTTTTTTTGGATTTTTTAAAACAAAAATGCCTTAAACATTAATCTTCATTGGCCATAAATGTCTACCGAAACTAACTCACTAGATAAAGATATTTCACAAATTTATGTTACCAATGCCAATTACTATTTATGTTAGCTTGAAACTATGCAGGATGTAGTTCCAGTCTTTTATGCATTATATGGTCAGCTAGACAATTAAATAGAAGCTATCAGTAAATCTATTAAGTTACTTACTGGATCATCTTTTAATTGTGTTCCTGTAATAGCATAGTGTTTAAGATGATGTATTCATTGGTTAACTATAATGACAAGGAATGGAAGTTTGTAAAAATATTTTGTTTACCCCAACTTGTGGTGTTGTTGAGTGCCTTGAGATGCAAGAAAAAAAATACACCAATACACCTTTGAAACTGTTATTTGAAAACTTTTAGCTTTCAACTTTAAGGCTTAAAACTTTAACATTTCATGTTAAAGAGCTTCCTCCAAAGTAGCTCTCAGAGTTGCCATTTTTAGCTCTTGGCTTGTTCTAGTCAGAGTCAGATTGTTACTAGTATAGCGGCACTTGTTACATACATTTTCCTCTCAGAGCTTTTCTTTCAAAATCCTGTTCCTTTCTCCTAGGCACAATGGCCTCTATGCCTAGAAAGATGCTGGAAATTGCAGTCGTAAATGGTGCCATTGTGATTATTTGTATGACTTCAAGGCTAATGATACTACAATTTCAGACATTATCAGATGGGCAATGGCTTCCATCAACTGTTTATTTTCTTCCTACTGTTCCCCCCCCCCCACAAAGTTGTTGTTATCTCCATGATGCAACAGGATCTCCAGGAAAACAAAGCCTTCAAGAATGCTAAATCTCTATAGTTATTACCTGGAAACTGTATATGCATTTGATAAATATCTGTTTGACAAACTACATACCTTTCGTATTCTGTGTTGTTTCTATCTTCATTTGCAAGAATCTAAATCTAGTTGCAGTTTGTACTTGGGTACTGTACTTCATGATTTCTGGGAATATTTGGTTAAATAATGTCTTTGAGTTAAATAGTCTTTCTGCTAAACAGTTTTTGTATTTAAAGAGAAATAACCCCATATAACAAACTTGTCCAGTGCAAACTTCTGTTAATCTGTGTGTTTAGAAAATATTATCCATTCTTCTATATTGTGTTTTATAATGGATTCTAAATGTCACTGGTCTAAATGTCACTGGTTAAGACAACTAGTGTCCCTCCTGAAATTATCAATAGACACAAATGTTCTCATGATAAAGTCCCGATACAGACCACGAATAAGTAGCATACCAGCACCAATACTAGGGTTAGGGAGTGCTCATTATCCACATGCTCCCTAACCCTAGCACGTATGGGCGCCGCCATGGTTGTGTGGCCCTGTCCACATGGGGCGTGCATCCATGATGTGTCCTGTGTGATGCGTCCAAACAGCATGTCGCACAGGACATGTCACTGGGCCACCGAAGGGCACTTATCACACCTTACCAGTGGTGTGGAAAGGAGCTCTGAAACAGAGCTCCTTTTTGGCCTCTGCATCATTAGCACTGCAGACAAACAGCCATGCCAGTGACACAATGGTGAAAGGGACTGGGCTGCCCCTTTCTCCTCCTGGCTCTGGTTCCCGGGTTGTCTGGGGCCATGAAGCCCCAAGGGTGCCCCTTTTCCTGGCCATGGAGAAGTGGAATTTTGCCGCTTCTCCATGGTCCGGAAAAGCACCAGATTGGGGCTGCTGGGCTGCCAGGCTGCCGGGCTGCTGGTGAGGCTGCCCTGGCCCCAATCCAGTGCTAAAAGGGGCAGCATAGATTTGCTCCTTTTGGGCTGTCTGTATTGGCCCAAAGACTGACTTTCTTTCTTTCTTTCTTTCTTTCTTTCTTTCTTTGGCTTTAAAGCTCATGTAAAGCAATAGTGGTCCACTGAATCATAAGCATGGCAAACATATAAAATACCTTCCCACATTAAATATATTGGGTTCAGTCCAAACGTATTAATTACACATTGATTTCTACTTGTCTACTCAGACTATAAGTTGAAATCAATGAGATGTACATTCAGTTAACATCACATGTATCTACACTAAAGATTTATAATAGCTCAATACCATTTAAACTATTATGGCTCCTTTCCAGTAGAGGCTGAGACATTTGAGCTTCATGGAGAGCTCAAATAAACTTTCCTAAATTATATTACTAGAATTCTTCAGACAAAAATTGTGAGTAGATCACCAAACTATAGATCTCAAGATTCCCCTGAATTCAGATTAGGACATGCTTGCATTGAGAGTATTGAGTCCTCAGTTCCCACGCTGTGACATGGTTCCATACATTTGTGAAATTCTGATTTAATACTTACAACATAACGTAAGATATTAATAGTAGTGCTTTTCATATAGTTACTAAAATATGTAATATCTAGCTTTTAGAACTTGCTTCCCTCACTCTCCAATCTGGGAGTTAAAAACAAAGTGGTGCAAAGCAGGAAACATGCAGTATTGTTATATATGTTAATACAGCAAAGATGTAGGTTCTGGCATTTTAGTTTAAAGTAGCAAAACCACAAAGAAAGTGTAATTTTAGATATAATGATAGGATTGTCATAATTAGAACAAAAACTTCACACTGACGTAGCAGATGACTTGGAAACTGTTTGGCATTACATCAGTACCTGAAAAAGTGCTGCAAATAGCAAAACGTGTGTTACTGAGCAAGAGAACTCTGAAAATAATCAGGAGTGCTAGAATAAGGTCCACGAATCACATAGATGATTCTTCTTTCAAGATGCAAGGCTCTATTTTTGTTTACTAGAGGACTGTTCTTGAATTTAAAATGAGAATAATGGATGCTAAAGTAGGACTAATCAGGCCACTGGATTTAAATGGATTCATATGTCTTCTTAGCTTTCACTTGAGAGGGAGAGAAGGGTAGGCCAGTTCCATCAGGCCTAGCCTGAAAAAGAAGAAGGCCCTCCCTCTATCCACCATCATCCAGAGAGAAAGAAGGGAAGGTCTCCATCGGGCCTAGCCTGAAAAAGAAGGCCCTCCCTCCAATCTATCTGCCTTAGTCCAGGCCTCAGAGAGAGAGAAGATCAGCTGGAGTTTCCCCCTTCCCAACTGCCATTCCCTTCTCCTTTTGTGTCTTGTCTTTTTAGACTGTAAACCTGAGAGCAGGGAAATGTCTCATTAACAATTTGTAAGCTGCTCTGAGAACCTTTTGGCTGAAGAGTGGTGTATAAATGTTCCAAAAAAGTAAATTGTACCAAACTGCTAACAGGGACATAGCCAGGATTTTGGGAAAGGGGGGGGGGGCAGATGCTCAAGCCTCATTGAATATAATGGGGCTGGGCACAGCAGTCTGCACCATTCGTTATAACATAAATTAATGGAAAGGGGGTCCGGACCCCATGGAACCGCCCCCCTTGGCTACATCACTGCTGCTAAGAGAATCTGTTTTTTGTTTTGTTTGCTTCAGAAATTCTCTTCTTCTTCTTCTTCTTCTTCTTCTTCTTCTTCTTCTTCTTCTTCTTCTTCACTGCCTTTCAGGATTCAAAGCAGTTAAGCTGTAAGACAGATACAGTTAAAAATCATCATAAACAAGTTAAAATATGATTAAACTATCTTTTTTTTACAAAGTTAAACTCATAATTTAAAAAAAGACAACAAATATTAACAACACAGCACCACATGAAAGGCCCTTTCGCCCCTTAGCAGTTGGCCCTCAAAAGTATGCAGAGATTTAAAAAGAAAGGTATTCACCTACTTACAAAAGGATAGCAAGGAAGGAGATAGCTTAACTTCTGCAAGAAGGAAGTTTCAGAGGCTGGGAACAGCCATCAAGAAAACCCTTTGCTCTGTTCCCAGCAGATGTACCTGTTTGGCTAATGTGACAGGGAGAAGGGTCTTCCCAGTGGAACTTAAGATCAAATAGGCTCAGATAGGGAGATATGGTCCTTCAGATATCCTGGACCTTAACAATATAGGATGTTTTAGTTTATAACCAGCACTTTGTATTTTATCTCTCCAAGTAGTGGTCTGCCTGTTGTAGCATAAAGTGCATGGGGCTTGACAGAAAAGGCAGGCTGGAGCCATCTCTCTTTGCTACACAGCTGTGCAGCAGCAACCCGTTGCTGAAAAGCATCTCCATCCCTTTCTGCACCTGATTGAGGCCAGGACAGCCTCAATGGCAGCCCCTGTGGCGCCAAACCAGCATTTTTCCAGGCCACAGAGAAGCGGCAAAATACCACTTCTCTTTTGGCTGGAAAAGGGGTGTACATGTGGCTTCTTGCCCCCAGACACCCCAGGAGCCATGAGGAGAAAGGGGCAGCCTCTCAGGATTGTTCCCTTGGCTCTGTGCTTGCCACAGGAATGATCCCCTCCTCAAAAGAACTCTGTTGGGAAGCTCTGAAATAGAGCTCCCAAGGGAGATCTCCTCAGAAGGAGCTCCAAAACAGAGCTCCCAAGGGAGCTCTCCCCAGAAGGAGCTCTGAAATGGGACTCCCCAAGGGAGATCTCCCCAGAAGGAGTTCCGAAAAGGGGCTCCCAAGGGAGATCTCCCCAGAAGGAGCCCTGAAACGGAGCTCCCCAAAGGAGACATCACACACACACTGTGCCATCTGGACATGGTGAGTGTGTGACATTATCGTTATGTGTGCCTTGTGGAGGGTGCCGTGTAACGATGGCGCCCTCCACATGAACTAGGGATAGGGACCATGTGGTTGGTGAGCGGTCCCTAACCCTAAAATTGCCACCACCACGACACCTCATTTTGCCTGTCTGTATTGGGCCCAAGTTATATTTAAATCCATGTAGCATCTTTGGTTTCTATTCTTATGTGTCAATCAAAAAATAAAATGTATTGTTCATAAATTATTGAGCTTCACACAATTTCATTATAACTTCATCAAACCAACAGCACAAGAAGGTGTATGGTATACAAACTAATAGAGAGATATAATGATATATTACTGCTATCTTTTTGTCTCTTAATTTTTGCATACATATTTTAACCATGACCCTTATGATTCCAAATATGCAGCTACATTATTCAGCACTTAGACAGAATTTGCATATATATCCATTTTTATTTTGTTTTCAGACAAGAATAAAAGAATCTCACCTATCTGAGCCTAAATTTTTAATTTACTTTGTGTTGCTATTATCTTACAAACCATATGATTTTTCACTAACTAAATGCTGAAAAATAAGAAGATATATAATTTGTATTTTGATATCATTTTGGCTTTTTTAAAAAAATGATACCTTTTCATGTATGTATTGAAGTATTTGAAGGCATAGTTTGTTAAAACATGAAAGCAATCAATAAAATGTATCCATATTAAAACATGGTCTCAATAATAATAATAATAATAATAATAATAATAATAATAATTTATGAATTCATTTCATGTTGATTGATTGTCAGTGTCTGACTAATTCTTGTCATTGTCAGTGTCTGACTAATTCCTATCTTAGACTTCAGGGAGCAAAATAATCTCTCTTTTTCCTAGTGATTAAGGAAGAATCTAGTTGAGAACAATAAGGTGGAGATCAAAATACTCTGGGTATCTTAGTAGCAGCCAATAATTTTAAAGATGGTGGGCTCAAACACATACAAGTTCACTTCACAGATTTTGGCCAAAATTCACTAATGCACTTCTGCACTTGCTTCCACCAGTAAAATTGAAAAGGGCAATCCATCTTCCCACTTGCAGGTCCAAGGAAGCATGAAACTTGTGCTTTGGAGATTTGGAAAACTCTCTAGAGAAGTGTTTGAGGGGGCACTACATGGGAAATGAGTGAGGGAAAATCCCAATTATGATCGCAGAAGCAGTGGAATCCAATGGAAATCCACTTGACCCTCTCTTAACAATTTAGAATCCTTGCAGTTTAGAACTGCAGTTTGAAATTGCCTTAATGGTCACAAATTCATCCCATGGAATCCTGGATTTTTAACTTGTTGCAGCACCAAAGCTTTCTGACAGAGAAGGCTAAATATCTCAGAAAACAACTCCCAGGTTTCCATAGGATGGATCCAAGACAAGTTAAAGCTGTGTTAAACTGTTTTTATTCTTCAGTATAGCTTCAGCATAGGTATTTTTACCTATGTTGTAAGCCGCCTCAATCCAACCGAAGAGGTGGGATATAAATTTTATTATTATTTATTATTAGTGACACTTACAGCAGATCCACTGAAATCAAGAAGACATAGATTATAATATTCACTGAGGGGCTGTAACGAAAGCAACTCTATGCTGCCCCTGGAAGTGCTGGGTTGGCAATGCAGCAACCGCACACCATGACCCCAACCCAATGTAAAAAGGAGCCACAAAACGCGGCTCTTTTTTGTACCATAGAAGGGGCACCATAAGCACCCCAGTACAGCACTATTATGCCCCTCATGCGCAGAGCTGTTTGGGCGCTGTGCACGAGGGACATCATCATGGTGCATGCCATCTGGATGGAAACTCACCAAGATGGCAACCAGGCAGTGGAAGTAGGGCTTTGAGCATGTGAATTCTCAGACATACTGCAGCCCTAGTTCAGGTGCAGGCCGACAAAAACTGCCAGTCTCTTGAGTCTCTGAGTTACATGGGTTTTATTCCCAGTAGGTGTTCATAGCATTACAGTCTTAGTCAAGGCTAAGTTAACTCCCATTTACTGTGGAGTCTGCTCTAAGTATGACTCAGTCTGGATCCATCCTGTGGTCTCAGCAGTCTTGAATTTTGTCCAGAACTCTCTTGAAAGGGTTATATGTGGTCCAAGGCCTGGAGAAGCTAAGGCATCCTCTTCCTGTATCCCTACTGCTTTCACAGAAGGTTTGAAAATTACTTCACTTCAAGCCAAACTAATGCTGAGACACCTCTAGAAAAGCTATGGTTTGGATTGCTCCCCATAAAAATGTATTAATTAACATATCTAGTGGTGCTTTGGGTGGCTTGTGGCCCCCAAGTGTAATTTTTGCAAGGATGCTATAGCCCCAGAGTTGATGGGGAGAGCCAAGACCAGAACTTGCAGGTGTCTTTCCCACCTGCTTCATGAATACTTAACAAAGAGTTTGGCATGAAATGGTAATCTACAACTCTATGTGATCCAAAACACTTTTTAGACAGATACGTGCAGTGCCAGGAGCTGTCCATCTCAGCACTAATGTGATAAGCTCTCAAACAAGAAGGGAACTGCAGTGTTTTTGAGAGTAATTATTTTGTAACTGATAGCAAATCCATACGTTAAATGTAATTACTTTGATTGAAGAACTGAGTTCATGCACTAGAGAAAGTTTGAAACAAGTTTGGCCAGATGCAATCAAAGTGATAAAATATGCAGCATGTTACATGGGAGGCAGATAGTTCACCGTCTTTAGCTTTTGGCAGCTGTCAGCCAGCATGGTTAACAGAGAGCCCATGGATTGATGGTGAAAGAATGACTTGCATTTTGAGAGGAAATTAAATTGAAAAATGTTATGTCTTCATCCTTTTGATATTGCAGCAGTATTTTTGATCCCTGCATGCTGTGAGGATGATGTTTATTAACCACTTTGAACATGTGAGGTGGAACAACTGTTACTTTAATCATTCCAACCTTGACTGGCTCAAATCTGTTAAAGGATGCAATGCTTCCTCAAGTCATTTCTTTCCTTTCCCCCCCTGCCCCCCCAGCACTGCACAAGCAAGCCATTTGGTTCATTTGTCAGATAGAAAACTAAAAAATTGTCTTCCAGGCTGAATTGTCATATGCTGCTGCTGTATTAATTAAGGAATAAACTTCAAATACTTCCACTCCTGGGTGACTTGGAAACATATTAGACCCCCTGGGCAGCTTTTCCAACTGTTATCTCAGTTTCTCACCATGCTCATATCTTCTCAATCACATACAGGGCTCTTCTTTTTTCTCCCCACCCTTTTGCTTTTTTGCTGCTCTGCAGTGGATTAAAACTAATCTCTGTTCAATAATGCCTCAAGTTTGCTTCAGCAGCCAGACATCCCCCTTTCTTCTTCTTTTTACTGTCACAAAGGCAGAGACATATTGTTTGGTAAGTCAGTGGTCTTTGTAAATTATTGTGGAGAAAAAGGCCTTTATTAAAACAAAGTGTAAGATGGTATTTAATCCACTCCTTCAACAAGCTTAATTGATACTTAATGGGATCGTGTGGAAGGGCATGCTGGCCTTTCACAGCCCATGACTGTCTCCATCAAATTATGGGAGCCCCTATATAATTTTGGATTCTTTTCCTTATAAAATATTGACCCTTCATTTGGTTTTGGGAAGAGGACATATGTGTCTATAGTTTGTTTCAATATAGCAAGAACGGAATCTTGTGGCACCTTCAAGATTAACTGATTTATTTCAACTAAGCCTCAATGGACTCTTTCATTGAGACATTTGTTTAATGAAGGTTCAATGGATAGACATACATTGGGGGAGGGGTGTTTGGGAAAGTGATAAATTAATATAAATGAAAACATGCTGGCATGGAGATGGAGTAACATGATAAGACTTAATGATAGTCACAAAGAGTAGTTAAATGGATGGTAAATTTTTCAAGTCATTCTGCTTCATTGGTCACATATACATACAAGTACAGATAAGCATGTAAACAGTAGAGAAAAATATTTGCATTGCAGAGAATGTAGAACTGTCTTCCAGTCTCTATATCTCAGTCTGTTTATCTTTTGATTGCTAGGAATTGATTGGGTACTCAAGATGTATCCTACAACTTCCACTAGAATGAATGACAGCCCCTTGCAATATCCCTCTACCCGCACTATGAACCTGTAGTTGTTGCTGTGTGCTTCCAAGACATTTCTGACTTATGGGTACCCTATGGCAAACCTATCACATGTTTTTCAGACCCCTGGAGCAGGTTTTAGGATGCACATGGAACTTGTGGATGGAGGATGGCTTGCGTAACTTAGCAAAAAGAGTGAAATTCATTTCATCTACCCAGTCCAGTTATGGACTATATCTCTACCTATCTTTATCTATATAATATTAAACTAGAGGTGTTAATCTTCAGATTAGAGTTGTACACATTGCCCCTCTGAACATGCCATTTTGACATGAATGCAGTTAAATGAAAATGGTATAGGACAGCAAGTAGCTTCCAACTAACCTCAACTACAGCAGGTGAGGTTATTTGGAACTACATGATCCCTTGATTATATCTTTAGTCCAATGATTTCAGAACCAATTAATTGAATGTACAGTGAAGCTTTCGGAAGCTGGCCATGAGCTTAGCTCATTCCTACATAGGTGTGTCTTAGAAATATGTAAGAGTATCTCTCTTTCCATATGTGAAACATTAGAGGGTAGATAGACTCTGTTAATCACTGAATTTCTGGATTTATATTGCAATTTCAGAGCTGCAGCTTCATGAATACAAAATTGCAAGCTATTTTGCTCATGAAAATACCACCACCACCTCCACTACTTCTCTTCCAGTAATAACAAATTAAACAACTAACCATTTCCTTTCCTTTCATGTTAGCTAAAATTAGCTGCTTATGGCAACCACTTCACTCAGCTTAATAGCAAGTTTGATACCTTGAATGAAACAGAATATTGGTGTGGTCAAACTCTAGAGTTTATGGCATAATAATAGGTTTCTGGTATTGAGATCATAGAATCATAGAATCATAGAATCATAGAATCATTGAGTTGGAAGAGACCACAAGGGCCATCTAGTCCAACCCCCTGCCATGCAGAAACTCCAAGTCAAAGCATCCCTGACAGATGGCCATCCAGCCTCTGCTTAAAGACCTCCAAGGAAGGAGACTCCACTACGCTCCGAGGGAGTGTGTTCCACTGTCGAACAGCCCTTACTGTCAGGAAGTTCCTCCTAATGTTGAGGTGGAATCTCTTTTCCTGCAATTTATATCCATTGTTCCGCGTCCTAGCCTCTGCAGCAGCAGAAAACAAGCTTGCTCCCTCCTCAATATGACATCCCTTCAAATATTTAAACAGGGCTATCATATCACCTCTTAACCTTCTCTTCTCCAGGCTGAACATCCCCAGTTCCCTAAGGCGTTCTTCATAGGGCATGGTTTCCAGACCCTTCACCATCTTAGTTGCCCTCCTTTGGACCCGCTCCAGTTTCTCCACATCCTTTTTGAATTGTGGTGCCCAGAACTGGACACAGTATTCCAGGTGGGGCCTGACCAAAGCAGAATAGAGTGGCACCATTACTTCCCTTGATCTAGACACTATACTTCTATTGATGCAGCCAAAAATCGCATTGGCCTTTTTAGCTGCTGCATCGCACTGTTGACTCATGTTCAGCCTATGGTCTACTTGGACTCCTAGATCCCTTTCACATGTGGTCTCATTCAGCCAGGTGTCCCCCATTTTATATCTGTGCATTTCATTTTGTTAGCATTGGCCCAGCTTTCTAGTCTATTCAGGTCATTTTGAATTTTGATCCTGTCCTCTGGGGTATTAGCTACTCCTCCTAGTTTAGCGTCATCTGAAAATTTGATAAGTATGCCCCCAATTCTGTCATCCAAATCATTAATAAAGATGTTGAACAGCACTGGGCCCAGGACAGAACCCTGTGGGACCCCACTGGTCACTTCTCTCCAGGATGAAAAGGAGCCATTGTTGAGCACCCTTTGAGTTCGGCCAGTCAACCAATTACAAATCCATGTAACAGTTAACTTGTCTATCCCACATTTTGCAAGCTTGTTTGCAAGAATGTCATGGGGAAGCTTGTCAAAGGCCTTACTGAAATCGAGGTAAACTATATCCACAGCATTCCCTTCATCTACCAAGCTGGTAATTTTATCAAAAAAAAGAGATCAGGTTCGTTTGGCATGACTTGTTTCTCTGAAACCCATGTTGGCTTTTTGTGATTATGGCATTGGCTTCTAAATGTTCACAGACTCTCTGCTTAATGATCTGCTCTAGAATCTTTCCTGGTATTGATGTCAGACTAACTGGACAATACTTGTTGGGATCCTCTTTTTTTCCCTTTTTGAAGATGGGGACAACGTTTGCCCTTCTCCAGTCAGCTGGGACTTCTCCTGTTCTCCAGGAGTTCTCAAAGATTATTGCCAATGCTTCCGATATTACCTTTGCCAGTTCTTTTAATACCCTTGGATGTAGTTCATCTGGTCCTGGAGATTTGTATTCATTTAGATTAACCAAGTATTCCTGTACTGTCTCTTTACTTATTCTGTGCTCAAATTCCCCCACTCTGTCCCCTTCTTCACTGTCCTCAGGTTGAGCACCTTTTGCCTTTTCTGAGAAGACTGAAGCAAAGAAGGTGTTGAGTAATTCTGCCTTTTCTCTGTTCCCTGTTAGTATTTTGCCATCTTCTGCACGCAGTGGTCCTACCATTTCCTTCTTTTTCTTTTTGCTGCGGACATATCCAAAAAAGCCCTTTTTATTGTTCTTAACCTCTCTAGCAAGCCTGAGTTCATTTTGCGCTTTAGCTTTTCTGACTTTATCCCTACATGTGCTGGCTATTTGTTTGAATTCCTCTTTCGTGATTCCTCCATTTTTCCATTTCTTATACATGTTCCGTTTAAAACTTAGCTCAGTTGTAAGTTCCTTAGTCATCCATACCGGTTTCTTGAGACATCTCCCATTTTTCATCCTCATTGGAACTGTCTGAAATTGTGCTTTCAGTATCTCCCTTTTGAGGAACTCCCATCCATCTTGAACTCCCTTCTCTTTTAGTATTCTTGACCATGGGATCACCCCCAGTATTTCTCTAAGTTTATTGAAATCGGCTCTCCTAAAGTCTAGAATTCGTGTCTGACTATGCCTAGCTTCATCTTTCCACTGTATAGCAAACTCCAGGAGGACATGGTCACTTCCACCTAAGGATCCGACCACTTGCACCCCATCAACTAGGTCTTCCCTGTTGATTAAGATAAGATCTAAAATGGCTGATCCCCTTGTTGCCTCTTCCACCTTTTGGACAATGAAATTGTCTTCCAGGCAAGTGAGGAATTTGCTAGACCTTGAGGATTTGGCTGAATTTGTCTTCCAGCAAATATCAGGATAGTTGAAGTCCCCCATCACTACTACATCTCTCCTTTCTGAGTGTGTGCTCATCTGTTCTAGAAGGGTATCATCCAATTCCTCTGCCTGAGTTGGGGGTCTGTAGTAGACTCCCACAGTAACATCCCTGTTATTTCCCTCTCCTTTAATTTTTATCCAGATGCTCTCCACCTGACTTCCAGTATTGACTTCCTGGATCTCTTCACTGGTGTAAATATCCCTGACATATAATGCTATTCCTCCTCCTTTCCTGTTTGGCCTGTTTCTCTTAAAAAGGTTATATCCCTCTATTTCTACATTCCAATCATGAGACTCATCCCACCAGGTTTCACTGATGCCTATTATATCATATTTCCCTTGTTGTGCTAGGAGTTCAAGTTCATCCTGCTTATTTCCCATACTTTGTGCATTAGTGTAGAGACATCTAAGACCATGTGTCCTTTTGACTTGCTGCTTTTGCATGGTTTTTTGCCTCCTACTCTTGGGTCCTTTCACTGTTTGTCTTGTTCCCTCTATGCCACTTTGACTATTCTCTCCATCCCTTTTGCCTTCCAGAATGCTGTCTCCCTCCCCCACATAACTCAGTTTAAAGCCCTCCTGATCAGGTTCTTCAGACTGTTGGCAAAAATGTTTTTGCCAACTGGCGTGAGATGAAGCCCATCCCTTGCCAGATGGGCTTCATCTCACGCCAGTTGGCAAAAACATTTTTGCCAACAGTCTGAAGAACCTGATCAGGAGGGCTTTAAACTGAGATAACCATGACAAATGCAAACAGTAGTAGAGACACATCCCCAGATATTTCTGTGCACTTATTTTGATACCTTCATGATTTTTTTCTATTTTTCACTGAACAATTATTGGTAGATGAGGGGTTTTTTGTAGGCACGCCTTTCATGTTGCATTGTGTGTGTGTGTGTGTGTGTGTGTATGTATCCATGAACAAATCACACGAAAAAAGCATCTTACAACTTTCATAAATGTATCCATGGACTATAGGTGGTGGCAGATAAGAGCAGCAGTTTACACTGTTACGTTAATGTGCCATTAATTGTATTCTGGAATTGCAATCAGGTTCCAGGATGGCTATGATGGAGCAGATTGGCAGGAAAAAGCAGCTCCATCCTGTGTTATCTGAAAGTGGGTCAACCTGCCGCTGTCCACACCACCCATGCCAATGGCGGCCCAAACATCCATGGGCTGTCTGCGCCACACAGTATCAAGCCAAGTCAGGTGATTATTTTTTTTACCACCTGCCCACCATGAATGCCCACCATCAAACAAACATCCCACCAGTGACTTCCAGTCACCTTCCTTGTTTTAACTCCCTACCACCACCTTCAAAGTGGCTGGAAGCTGCTTTAATTTGTCCATGTATTTCACCGCAGTGCAATGAAAAATAGTAGCTCAGGTTGAAGCTTAAGCACTTCAAGGCAGGAATGGAGGAAATGCAACTCTTGGGCCATATGTGACTTACAGAGTCATTTTTATGGCTCCTGGGTCCATGTTTTTAAAAGAAAATAAGCTGCTGCTGCTGCTGCTGCTCCTGCTGCTGTGGCTGCCTCCTCCTCCTCCTCCTCCTCCTCCTCCTCCTCCTCCTCCTCCTCCTCCTCTTCTTTGCCCCAAATGTTCTCGAGTGGGACATAGGATCAATTTTGCCATGCTTTTCAGACCCTCTGATTCTTTGATGTGAAGAAATATTGTTTTCTGCACAGAAAATGCTATTTTCTGCACAAAAAGTACCCACATGTATTTTAAAAAATACAGAATAAGTAATGAACTGCAAAGATTCTGCCCCATTTAAAATTCTGCTCATCAGGGGTTCCTGACACTTGATAGGCCCATTTTTCCCAATTTCTTTTGAATATTTTAGAATATACTTTTGATCTCTATTGGCAACACACCGCAACTAGTGATATACTGGTCACATGATATTGTTATTGAGTGTATGTTATTGAGTGTATGAGTCTGTATTTCTTAACCTTGTCGTACCCGGCTCCGATTACTTTGCTAGAGGAGCAGGTTATAAATAAACATTGTTGTTGTTGTTGTTATTATTATTATTATTATTATTATTTTGGAAAGTTGTATTAAAAATATTTTGAATGAAGACAGAATGATGCCCCCTTCCAAACAGCTGCAGTTTAGCATCTCTCCATGATAAAATGGGGAAAGACATTTAAATTTGATGGAAGCCAAGCCCCTATTTTATTTAGGAACAATGGCAGAACAACTTGTTGTTCCAACTACAGAAGAAGAGATTATGTGGAAACATTCGAAATAACTTTCTGATGGTAGGAGCTGTTTGGTAGTGGAATATTCTGTGTCAGTGTAGTGGGGTCTCTGTTTTTGTTGACTTTGAACAGATTTTGACCCTTGTGGTCTCTTCCAGCTTTATGATTCTATTATACATTCTTTTCTGTAGGGAAATTAGTTCAGGGCAGAATTGGATTAGAAGCGTAATAATTATGATTCTCTAGTTGTGAGAAAGCAATAGAAGAGTATCTGTGAGAAAGCTCAGTTCTTTTTACACAGTCTCTTTGTTGTTTGGTTCCTCCCTGATGATGTTCTGCTTTACAATCTCACTCATTTTTGTGTTCAAAGAAGGAATGTTCCTCACTGTTCAATGGAATCAGAGCATCTTTCATAAAATACCAAAAGCTGTGACCTTTCAAGCAGCAGCAATTCAAAAGATTTTTCTCTCTCTCTTCTTTGCCACAGTAAATGGCCTTTGCTTCTTATTCTGCATTTATCCTCTGAGAACAGCAGGAGTTGGCTTCTAGCCTGGTGTTTATTAGTTATTTGTGTTCAGGATGATTAGACAAAACAAAAAGAATATCTGCTGTTTTTTAGTGTCATGAATCACCAGAATGTCTTTAATAGTCTCCATAGGTCATCCTTAGAGAGGATTCTTCAGTACCATGGCATGCCAATTATGTTACTAAGCATCATCCTGGGATACTAACTAAAAATGATGTCAACAAACACAAGAACAGTAGATACAAGAACAGAAGAAGATAGTGAGTTCTTTTGCTTGTTATAGGTTAATGTTGAAGTGATCTGCAAAAGAAAACAGATAGGTAGTAAATAAACAAGAATGCTTGATTCTGTCTGTGACATCTGGTTTTATGGAATGGCTTGCAAAGAAGAGCTGCAGGTTGAGTAAACAGACTTACAAAATGTCCTTGGTATAATTTGCTTATTGTTCCATCTGCCTCTTATTTACTCCCTACTTGAATATATACAGTTAAAGAGAAACAGTGGCAACAGTGGAAGTGGCAGCATGCTCATAGCTGAGAATCATGTGATCTTCCAGATGTTATTGGACTCTAAATCCCAATGTCCATAGTCAGAATAGCTACGGGTGATGCATTCTGGAAACTGCAGTCCAGCAACATCTGGAGGACTGCATGGTTCCTGCTGCCTACATGACTTGAACTCAATAATCCATGTCCTTACAGACTGCCTGCTGGACTGTGAAGCAAAGTTTGTTGTACAAATCACTTGTTCATTGGTCTGTCTCTGTCAATTATGCAGTGGAAAAAAGCGAAATCTATCATAGATCTTCCAAATCTATGATTCTATGATTTGTGGGTTACTTAGAATTTTCTGCTATGGAGACCTTACTCTGTTCATGGGAGTGCAATGTGCTTCAGAGTAGATATGACAGATTTCAACATGTGAGCAATGTGTACAAGTCACTGCTGACTCAGAAGGATGGCAATGATGTGAGGTTAATAGCCAGGCAGAATTTTTTTTTCTTTTTCTTTTATTCACATACCACATTATCCGCTGTCTGGGACACTGCCTAACAGAAGTACTGGCCTTTCTGGGACTTTGAATGCAAAGCATTAACTCTACTATATATAATAATTAAGAGTGAATAAGGGTAATACTCATTTTGATATAGTACTGTATTTTGTGGCCATTTTTTGTCCCCAGCTTCAACACATTTTCCTGATTGATTTCTTGAAACATGAAGACCACAATTAGTCTTTCTCTTAATTAAGTAGGTGTAGGATTGCAATCTTGGTGAAATAAACCTTGAGCAGGGGAAAATTTGTCTCTCTTTCTGCCTCCTTTTTTCCTTTCTGTAGGTGACCTCTGTGCTTATCTTAATTGTGGCAAAGTCTTGTAAGTGTCTTCAAATTTGCCTAGAACATTAAATACAGTGAATTTATGCCAGTAAAACTAGTGCTCAGGTAAATCAATAGCAAATGAAAGGTGTACTGGTCTGGAATTAAAATATAAGAATAGAGGTGACTTTACAGACACGTGCCTTTCTTTTTCGCCCTCCAGGTTATAGAAAACCTATAATCTTCCTTCATGCTTTCAAGTGACAAAACATGATTTATAGCTCAAAATATTTTTAAATGGGTTTATAGCAGTTGTGCTTACCAAAGGGGCCTGAATGACAGCAGACCAGATTGAAGTATTCTATTTTAAAAGAGAACTGGCACGCAGGCATAAGTGATATAAGCTGCGTTCTGGTTTTTTGCTCATTATTATCCAAGAGTAACTAAACACACATCTGAAATGGCATTATCACTATGCATAAAACAACTTTACTCTCCATATTCAGAAAGGAGATCACTATATTATGACAGGATCCTATGTTACACTCCCGAGAAAAAAAAGTGTGCCATAAAAGGGCCCACTCAAAGCCAATGAGATAGTGTAATCTGTGCTATCTGCTAATGACCATAGATTTGAACATTTCCACTATAGACCTTATCACACTAGATGAATCTTGGGCAGAAATGGGATTTAAAAGTAGAAAAAACCCCAGAAATGTGGGATGTTTTCAGACGACATTCTTCCAAAAAGCAATAACCAGATATTGCAGGTCACAGATATGGTCCCACTGAGATGTTGCATCATACACTAAGAGAGACTGACAAGATACTGGGGCAACTAATGGATGGCTTGAAGCAGCTGAATCTCCACCATTGTGTCAAATTTATCATTGTTGGTGATCATGGTTCAGTAGTAGCAGGCAGATGGTTTCTGTCTCAGGCCTAGTCTACACATAAGTGTATTATGTGCATTGCTGCAGATTTTTCCACATTTAGTTATAAAAATAGTTATTTTAACAGACTGAATTTTAAATTGTATTATGTTTAATTCCTTTTGAGGGGCTAAGTTATTTTTTTTAATTGATTGTATGTATTGTATACTTTTTAAACCATGTAAGCCACTTTGATTGCTCCTTTAGAAGAAAAGCGGGGTACAAATAAAAAGATGGTGATGATGATGATGATGATGATGATGATGATGATGATGATGATGATTTGAAAATAAAGCAAACAGAAAGTCAACAAAAACAATAACTTTTTACTTTTGGGAATTTACTGAAAGTAAAAAGCTGTCATTTTTGTCAACTTACCCTTCACTTTATTTTTGCATTCTTGCTCTTTGGTGCAAATGCATCTGAAAAACATCTCACATTTGCAGGTTTTTTCTGCTTTTAAAATAACAACAACAACAACAAATTTATTTGTATCCTTCCTCTCTGTGTAACAGCTGGGGAAGTTTACAGATTAAAACATATAATCCTGCATCCCAATTACCCCTCCTCATTACAATTAAACAATTCACAATTAAAACATACTTAAAATAACAACAAATCGAAGAGTGGCTATGGCAGAAGTTACAGGTATAACAGATTCAACTTTTTTGGTGGCTGGTTGTCTATTCAGGAAAGGCCTGCCAGAAGCTTTTTTAAAGCTGTTTAAGATGGTAATGTGATGGATCACATCCAGCAGGTCATTCCATAATCTGGGAGCCATTGCCAAAATAGTTTTCTGGGTGGTTGCAGACAATCTAGTTTTTATAGGTTGCAACAAATTCCTCCCAGAGGACTTGAGTGGATGGGATAGATTATACGGAAGCAGGCAGTCCCAAAAATAGGTTGAATCCAAGCCATTTAGGTGATGACCAACACCTTGTACTATGCCCGGAAACTGATAGACAGCTAGTGAAACAATCTTAAGATCAGTGTTATATGGTTTCTTCTAGTTATACCTGAGACCTGCCTGGCTGCCATGTTCTTACTGATTGAAATTTTCAAACTAGGCACAAGTGTAGCCCCATATAGAGTACATTACAGAAACTGAGACAAGAGGTTACTAACACATGCACCACAATTTCAAGGTCCCCAACTTCCCATTTCTGTACAGGATTCATCTAGTGTGTTATTACAAAATAATAATAATAATAATAATAATAATAATATAGCATCAGTATCAAGATAAAATTGATACAATATAATAATATTCCTTGAATCCCCACAGGGCAATTTGTGTGACTCCTAACTCCCTATTGTCAATTTCTTTACCCTACTGTCATGGGCCAGGAGCTCTAGGACTGGGACCTGGAAGAAGAGTCTGGTGAGGAGGCTGAAGAAGGGACCCAAGCAAGTCTTCCAGGCAGGAAACTGCTTGCAGCTCTTCCTGTTGCAGAACAGACTCAGCCAGCTCTTCTTTCTGAAGAGCCTCCACCAGCTCAACCTGTAGAAGTGCAGCCTCAGCCAGCAGGACAAATGTAAGACTCACTTGCTGAGGAGGCAGAGGACAGAGCTGGAGTCTAAAGTTCTCAATTAAGGAGGAAGGACAAAAGAACACAACCAAAGACAGAATAAAGATGCTCAGCCAGGCTGTGGGCCAAGCAGAAACAAGAAAGCTCTGATTAGAATCAGTTGGTGTCAGGCTATTTAAGAAGTGAGTTTGTCTAAGACAAGTGCTAAAAGCAACTCATCTGTTTCCTGGCCAGCATTCCTGTTCCCAATATCTGTTTCCAAACTCCTGCATTTCATACTTTGGACTTCCTAGCTTCTTTGACCCTTGGGCCACATTGACTTCTATTCCTGTTGCCTCCCTTACTCGGACTGCTTGATGACACTATTCTTATAATGGACTCCCACAAGCAAGGGTGCTTTCTAGTTGCTGGTAATTTGCTGTCTCTGGCTGAATTACCAGTTTGTGGTTTCATCCCAGCAAGCCTGTGTGGGTGTTTGGTGAACCAGGACACCTACTTCCACAAAATCTTGTCTTTCTACAATGATACTAGCCCCTCAGCAACTCCAAAGCAGCCAGCATTGTTATTTCCATTCCATTGACTAATTTTAGATCAGAAACAAGTAATATTGGCACTCAAGCAGCCTTATCCCATTTCCAGTAATCTGGCATAAGATTGTTCTGGTGGAGAGGAAATAAACATGTGGATATGAATATACATGTACATGCATATAAATCTCCCTCAACCTGAACCAGTGGCATCAGTAGGGGGTGTGGAGTGCACTACATGCATCACCCCTACTCTTCTGCCACCAAATCACCTGCTGCCTTCATCCCTCAATTGGGGGGGGGGGGTGGCCCTGGAGTAGAGTGAAGCTGGGCAGGACTGTGGGAGACTCTGGCATTATTTTGGAAACCAGCCCTGGCCCCCCAGAGGAAAGGGTGCCTGCTGCCTGGCTTCCACCCCTCTTTCACAACTGCTGCCCTGCCTGCTCTCCTGCTGTGCCTTCAAATGGCCAGCCATTGTCACAACAGAGATGCCCCTTGCCTCCTCTTCACTTCCAAAGAAGAAGGGTTGAGTGCAGCCTCCCCCCACCCACACACACCAGGTGACACTGGGGGTGGTGACACTGCTGACCTGAATCAAGACTGGATGCAGACCTTTACAAGCTCTTATCCAAACATTCCCAATATCACTAGATTTCAGATGATAAACAAGGTTGGGATTGATTATTAATGATTAGAGAATGCTAGATATCTCTAGGAATGGTTAGGAAATAATCCTTTCTGAAATCTCAGAGAGCCATTGCCACTTGACAGTAAGGGGCTAGACAGACAAAGGTCTGATCTAAATTCTGAAGGTTGTGTCCCTGGAAGACACATCATACCTAGGGATATAGTTCTTGCTTCAAGTGCAAGCAATCTTGTATATAGTCCCTGGATTAGTTTATGAGACTGATGAATAGGGGCTACTTCAATTGGGGAAGTGGTAGCATAGTTCATGCTTTATACGCAGAATGGTCCAGTTTCATTCACTGGGATCTCTAGTTAAAAGAAGTAAAGTATTGGTTATGTGAAAGACTGTATCCTGAGTGATACCAGCCAGAGAAGGCAATACTAGATTAGATGTACAAATACCATGATCTAGTATAAGATAGGTCCAAATAACACTACAGAAATATTCCAGTTTGATACTGCTTTAAATGCCCTGGCTCAATGCTAGGGAATTCTGGAAACTGTAATTTTGTGAGATATTTGCCCTTCTCTGTCAGGGAGCTCTGGTGCCACAATAAACTACAATTGCCATGATTTCCTAGCACTGAGCCAGGGCAGTTAAAGCAGTATCGAACTGGATTATTTTCCCAATGTGTTTTGGACCATATTTCCTACTACACTGTCTTGAAGAATGGCACAATAGTGCCAGTTACTTTTGAACAGTATGTGAGAAAGCCATAGTTAATGTTGTGCTTCTGCAGATCTCTGCATTTGTTTACTGGTCTATCCATGAAAGCACATGCTGTAATAAAATTGTCATTGCAGAGTCACAGGTTTGTGTTGTACTTGCAGTGATATAGATTAGCATGGCTACCTGTCTGGAAAATGAATTCTCTCTGCAATTCCTAGTAATACTCTTTTGGTGGAGTATTTT
The DNA here is from genome assembly GCA_034509955.1 of Urosaurus nigricauda. NCBI lineage: Eukaryota > Metazoa > Chordata > Lepidosauria > Squamata > Phrynosomatidae > Urosaurus > Urosaurus nigricauda. The sequence goes on from JAOEGL010000003.1 coordinate 63,615,945, forward strand.
CCCCATGATCAGCATTTGTACAGTACTCTTATTTATCTTATCCCATGACAAAAAAGGCGGGCTCCCTTCCCGCGCAAAGTGGTAGCCAATGGGAGGCGAGCCCTCCCACTGGCTGCCGGGAAGGGGCGTCGCGGCAAGCCAGCCGTTGGCACCCAGGACCATGCGGCAACCGCGCCGGCCCGCTGAGTCGGGCGGCACCAATATTTTTTAACAATTTTGTGTGTGAAACAAAGATTGGCTAATTGAACCACCAGGAAGCATATATTAGGCATCCATATGGACATTTTGGATTCTGGAATATTTCAGAGTTCGGAATTCTGGATAAAGGAGACTCAACCTGTAAATGTGTGTGGCAATCTCTACATAATACCCAGTACCATATTACTTTTAGTAGTAGTAGTAGTAGCAGCAGCAGTAGCAGCAGTGATTCCATCTTTTCCTAGTCTAGATGTCAAGGGGACTTACCAAAATTTAAAGTAGATACAGCTAAAACCTTTTCATCATACAGAAGTTAAAACTATACTTAAACTATCAATAAAATTTAAAGCATTTTGAAAACAAACCATTATATGTTCAACACAACACATAGATGTGTGAGTAGTCACCCTCAGAGGCCTGCTGGAACAACAACAAAAATGTATTTGCTTGCCTAAAGAATGTCAAGGAGGGTGGCAGTCTAGGAAAGGAGTCCCAGATACTGGGAGCAGCCATCAAGAAGACCTTTTTCCATAATCCTACCAGATGTAGTTATTAGAGTGGTTGGTCTGAGACAAGGGCCTCCCCAGAAAAATTCAAACTGTGAAATTATTTTTCTTGACTAAAGTGTCAGATAAAGAATTACATGATAAATAAACAATCTTATCCAGCTACACTAAATGCACACACGCACAATTAATAAATGATTGGATTTATTTGTATATGTGTTTTTGTGCCTTCAAGTTCTCTATTGATTTATGGAGATTCCATACATTTCAAAGGGTTTTCTTAGACAAGCAATATTAAGAGATGGTTTTGCCAGTTCCTTCTTCTAAAATATAGCCCACAGCATGTGTTATTCATTGGCAGTCTCCCCATGAAGTACTAACCAGGTTTGACTCTCTTAGCTTCCATGTTCAGACAAGAATTAGTGCTTTAGGGTATTTAGGCTGCTTGAATTTATTTACTGCATTATCTTTCAGTATATTCACATTCAAGAACAAACTTATCTTTTCTGAGGTCAAAAAGAGAGTCAGGATTATAGTAATAATATGCATAAAAATATCAGCATTTGCACTTGCCTCTACCAATTATTTGCAGTATATAATTCTGTTTTTTTATATTCTTTTTTGTTGGAGAGAAAGTAAAAATAAATGGTAAAAGAGATGATAATGATAACAAGTAATGATAGCAAGGTTAGTTATTTTCGTACCTGACAACACATACAATAATACTTCAGAAGCTTTGAGCTGTGCAGAATATACAACATCAACTCTTACTTATATATTGAACATGTTACGATACAAATTCACTATACAAATATAATTAATTTTGTATAGTTTCACTTCCAGAAAAAATAAAGTATTACACTGTACTGATATGTGAGGATTACTGAGGCAGGCAGAAATATTTTTAGATTTAATGAGGTTTATCACACTAGAGGGCAAACAGGATTTAAACAGGAATTAAACAGGAATTAAACAGGACATGCCTTATGTTTAACATAGGGCATTTAACATGCCTTATGTTTAACATAGGACATTTCCTGTTTAATTCCTGTTTAAATCCTGTTTGCCCTCTAGTGTGATAAACCTCTCTACTGGTTAACAACAACAACAACAACAACAACAAAAACAACACCTTTTATTTCTTTCCTGTCTGTCCCCAAGGTTCAAGCTGAAGTGCAGCATGCTAAAATATAAATACATATAAAAAACATAAACTCATAGTTATAATACAATACTATGAAATGGTTAAAATGCACCCATAAGAGTTCATATACAAATTAAAAAGTCATGATTTAGAATTGACAGGATAAGCCTGCAAAAAGAGGTATGCATCTTCAGCTCTCATAACTCTTCCAGCAGGTCATTCCACAGTCTGGGGGCAGGAGACAAAAAGGTCTTCTTGGAAATTGTTTCCAGTCTAGTCTTGGCCAGCTTGAGCAAACATTTCCCAGAGGATCTGAGTGTTCAGGGTGGGTTGTATGGAAGAAGAAGATTCTGTAGGTAACCAGGACCCACACTATATAGGGCTTTAAAGGTAATAACCAGCACTTTGCCCAGAAATTAATTGGTGGCCAGTGTGGTGCTTTTAAGATCAGTGTAATGTATGGATATACTCATAATCAGATACAAAGAACAAAACTCACAAGTTCTCATACACTTAAAATGTCCCACGTTGATGTAATCAAAATTGTGTCACAAATATATTTTCTATTTATAAGCGGTGAGGGTGAACAACGTTTTCAGTCTCAATGGCCACATCAAGTGTCAGCAAAGGTCCTGGAGACAATACTGACATGTACAGTATAAATGCACATCCATGCATATAGGATGGTCAGGGGCTTACGAGTACATATCTGTGGTGCAATAAACACAATCTGTGTTTTATTCCAGACTTTGAAGGAGCCAGCAAGGTCTGACATTATTTGGGGAAATTGTTCAGTACTTAGCTCCTTTATAGTCAAGAATAAAAGCCAACATGGATTCATAGCACCACTGAAATGGGAGCTATCGGTGTTCCCTGTACAGACCCATACATGCATACATACAGATACACAGCTACGGGGAAACAGTTTTCTATATATATAGCTATCTATATAGTGGCAAGGACATCTTCATATTTTTCATCACAATAATCACATTCTGGGAAGATCTGGGAAGATTTGTGGCCACCAATATACTTATTGATTGCCTTTCTCCTGGTACAAGACCCAAGGTGATGCACAACACCTTAAAACCCAAGACAATTTTAAAATGCTTAATATAAAGTGAAAATACAATAAAAGTACTTTAAAAACACAACCTTAAAAACACAAAACATCCTTAAAGGGCATTTAAAACATGGTGTGTGTGGTGGTGGTGGGAGACTACACACCCTTCTCATTAAAACCTCTATCAGCTGTCACCAGATGCCTCCTTAAATAAAAATTTCTTCACCTGCTGGCAAAAAAAAGAGCAGACGGGGGGCAACTGGAGGGAGCAGCCACAGAGAAGGCTCTCTTTTGAGTCCTTAGAATAGCACCAGTGAAGGTGGTAGGACTAAGAGAGAAACACCCTCTACCCAGATATTAATGCATGTGCTGGTTTATAGAAGGAGATATGGGGCCTATACAGATGGGTGGCATCCTGCTGCCCTGTACTGTATTTACATGAAGCCGCTGGGTGAGATCATCTGGAGACATGGGGCGGGGTATTAATACGCTGATGACACCCAAATTTGTTTCTCTATGTCTCAGACTGCTTCAGTGACCAAGGAGGGCATCTCCCCTCTGAATGAGGGGATTGGATGAGGGAATGAGTAATGGATTGGATGAGGGAAAATAGACTTAAGCTGAATAAAATAAAATGGAGGTATTGTGATAGGTAACCCCAATCTGGGTATTAATATGAGTTTACTAGTCCTGGATGGGGTCACACTTCCCCTAAAGAACTGTGTTTGTAGCTTGGGAGTGTTCCTGGACTCGTTGCTTCAACTGCCATCTCAGACAGATGTGATGGCCAGGAGTGCCTGTTATCAGCTTCACCTGATATGCCAGATACGACCCTACCTGGAGTCGTGGGACCTAGAAACGGTTGTACATGCGCTGGTAACCTCTCACCTTGATTTCTGTAATGCAGTCTACATGGGGCAACCCTTGTGCCAGGTTCGGAAGTACAATTTTTATTATTATTATTATTATTATTATTATTATTATAAAATATGGCAGCCAGACTGGTCTCAGGGAAATCTAGGTTCGACTGAATTACACCTATCCTAAGATCCTTACATTGGGTGCCTGTTAGCTTCTGAGCAAAGTACAAGGTGTTGGTCATTACCTCTAAAGCCCTATATGGCTTGGGTCCAGTCTACTTGAAAGAACGCCTCCTCCCATATCATATAATCTTTCCCGCATACTCAGGTCCTCTGGGAAGAAATTATTGCAGTCAAGGAATACTAGACTGGTAGTGATTTCCCAAAGGACCTTTTCAGTTGCCACTCAAAAAAAAAAAAAATGTGGAACAACCTGCTGGAGGAGATACTCCAGATTACATCTCTTGATGCTTTTTAAAAAGCAATAAAAGTAATTCTTTTCCAGCAGGCCTTCCCAGATTGACTTTTGCTCTCAATAGAATCAACTGCCCATATTAACTGGCCCCTCCTCATTACTGTCATTTCCTGTAGAACTCTTTTAATTGATGTTATTCTAGTTTTATACTTTTTATTTTTATTTTGTATTGATGGGAGGGAGGGTAGAATGAGTGGGGGGTTAGGGGGATTATTTTGTTGTTATTATTTGTATTTTGTATTTGTATTTTACCTCTGCTGTTACCCACCTTGATCCTTAACAGGGAGAGGCAGGATCATCATCATCATCATCATCATCATCATCATCATCATCATCCTGGAAGGGGCATCATAAGTGGTGCGGCATCATGAAGCCCCTTCCACGCTACGCCATTTGGGCACTGTGCCACCTGTGCGTCATCATGGCATGAGCCATCTAGAGGGGTGTTTGCCAAAATGGCACACAGGTAGTGCAACGAGGACTCACCCTGCACACAGGATGTCACAAAATGCCAGTCTGTATAGCACAATAGTTCTTTAAACAGTCTAAACCCAAGCCATGTAGGGCTATAGTGGTCAAAAGCTTCACTTTCTATTTATTAAGGTCAATGTAGCTCTTTTAATGTGTGTGTGTGTGTGTGTGTGTGTGCGAGAGAGAGAGAGAGAGAGAGAGAGAGAGAGAGATATGATCCCTGTGCCCAGCCTCAATGAACAGCCTTGACTTGAGAGGAGGGAAGCTTTCACCTGATTCCATAGGAGAAATTTTGCATAAGGTAACGAGCTGAGTGAGGCTGCTCTGGGACTGCTGAAGAAAAGGAAGCAACAGCAGTGATTCCAACTGGCATCTTTGTCTGCTGTTACTGGCATAGCAATAGTGATGCCAGCTACTGTGGTGTTGCTGGGGGAAGGGTGAATTCAACAGGTGTGGGAGCATTGGCAGTGGCAAGGGGATCTTGGGTGCCCATTGGCTAGCACTATGATGACTGGGTATTATCCATTTGGCACATTGATAGAGCTATCTGTGCAAAGCCCTGCACTGTGCATTTTATGATATTAATGATGAAGATTTGTATACATGCTTAAAAAGTTTATAAAACAGACAGTGAATAAGTTCTCTATTTCTTCAGTTCACCATCTAACATAATTAATGCTGCCTTTTTATGGCTAGCCCTGTCTTTATCTGGTTGTATCCAATATTTTGTTTTTACTCTTATTTTCAATCTAGTAGAGTTTACAGACTATTTTCCAACATATTTCAATTTCTCTAGTTTCCTTTCTTCCATTAACCTTTGTAAAATGCATTGGGGAATGGAAGTCTAAATTGTCGTTGTCTATTTTAAAAGTGTATGTGTGTAACATTGCTCAGAATGCATTGGTATGACCTTGCTCAGAATGCATTGACTGTGATGAAAAATATGAAGGCTAATTGCAGATTGTGCTTGCCACTATATATAGAAAACTGTTTCCTTGTTGCTGTGCATCTGTTGTTCAGATCTTGTGAGATTTGCTGTAACCAATGAGAGGGATGGTGAGAGTAGAATAATCCCCTGTACAGTTAGTTGTTGCTTTGATTTTTTTTTTCAATAAGAATATTTCAATATACTCATGTTACTATAGAAATTATTTTTTCCATTCAATAATAGGCCTCCTCCAGAACAGACACAATGAATTATTGCAGATAAACTGGACAGTCCCTTATCATATTTGTTCCTAATTGTCTAGACAGCCAAACAATTAACATTTGTGGTCTAGCAACCTAATAATACAAGATATTAATCCCAGAGATAGTAGAAGCCAAGTCCAAAATTATGTGAGCTAATTATTACATGCACACACGCATACATGTGCATGCACACACATGCACACACACACCTTCATCAAGTCCAGGATCTTGTATGACATAGTATAGTATACTAGAATGGTGCTACATATCTCTTCTGAAATTCCCGGAGTTACTGTTCAACTAATGCAGCACTCCAAGGCCATCCAGTGGCCAGTAGAGTGTTTGTGTGTTGTTGTTGTTTTAAAAAGTGTCTTACTATATTCCTGTACTCAGCTATTACAACATCTGGGAAGATCTTCTGGTTTCCTCCATGTCAGAGTACAGAGCTCTCTGGGTAGAAAATGTCAGTGATGTGGTGTAGCAAAATCAGACAAAGGCACCTGCCATCTGGCATGAACAGTCCTTCGCCAATTTACTTGACAGTTTGAATCATACAGGCCCCTCACTTTTAAAGGCAGAAAAGCAGATAGGGGAAAATGCAGGATGGTTAATTATTGCATGGTTGGTTAATCACCTTTGGATCTGGGTACGGGTAATATCTAACTTTAGTTATTAACTAGAGGAAGAGATAGGTTATTTCTCTGACTGGCAGATAGAGATTCTTTTGATTAATCCGATAGGCAAACAGCTCCAGCATGTTTTCATGCGTGTGAAAGAATGCCTGGTTAAATAGGAAAAATCTCTCCTCTCCTACAATATGGCTATAGCCTGGAAATGGGACACATAGGTGACAAGGTAACCTGCGTTCAGGTGGCAGACATGATGACTCAACATTTGGAGAGTCTTGAGTCACAGGAAGCTGATGACAGAGGGGCAGGAGGTGAAACCAGCAGGCTTCAATTCTGCAGAGTCACAGCTGTCAGGTGACAGGAAACTGGGTGATGTCCCAGGAGGAGGAAGGACTCAAAACCCCAAGAGGGGTTGTGTATATAATAGAGTGAGCTGATTGCTCAGTGTGGTAATGGTTGTATATAGGAGTCTGGTGAAGAGCTTCTATAGTCTATTATAAATATCAGAGCCAAAGATTAAAGTTCTTGGGAGTACTCGGCAGTTCAGCAGTTCTTTATCCGAATGGCAGCTTCTGCGTGGGAGGATTTTTTCTTTGGAGCCTGCACAGAGCTACACAGCAGAGACTTTCCAGTGGTGTTTCTTCTCCATGTGCATATCTTCTGCATGTTGCATGTTTAATCCATCTATATGCCCCAAAACTCCAGAGGTTTCAGGGGGTGATGTCATTGGTCTGCATCTGGCTACAGGGAGATAATTCATGATTTTTCAATGGAAAAGGCCATAAAAATAAAGCTATAAATTAACTTGATCTGTTAATAAACAATTTACAGCCCTATTGGCCCATTTGTTGCTTTTGTTCTACATATACACAGAGGCTGCATGTGATATTTAGCTATTTTCAAAACCAGGGTTTTTTTAAACATATATTTTGAAATTATTTTTATTACTATGAACAATATATGAATAATATGTTATGCTGATTGAAAAGTTACAAGAATAGAATTAAATGTGTTATAGCCAACAGCAACAGAAATTAAAACAGACATTGTCTTTACTAAGTTTTTAAAAAGGGTCCCAGTTTGAGATTTTCCCTAGTGAGAAAATCCCTTATGATTAATTTGAATGCCAAAAGTAAACAAATGAAGCCACAGTGGAGCAACTGTCAGCTTAGTTAGTGTAACAAAGGAATGATGATATGTTGTCAACAACTTATTTATAGAACAGACGATTTTTTTAAAAAGATGTAAATATTACAAGTGAAGCTTCTACTAGCCACCACTTATATGCCTTTGTAAAATGCATTGGGGAATAGAAGTCTAAATTTTGCTTTAAGCACAACAGACAGGTTATACATAAAGGAATGGCTCCCAAACATCTAACACCTGCCAACAGCAGTAAAGCCACACTTTACATTTATCAGATACACTCTGTTATTACTTGTTCTTTGTTCCTAAAAACTCATATCTGGCAATTTGAATGATCAATTATAAATTTCTATTATTAATTCTAAAGTGTTAAGCAAATGGCTAATACCTATAACCATACTCATTCCATTCTGGGAATTATAGTCCAAAAAGTGATATTTCTACCAAAAAAAAACCACATTTTCCAAGTTCAGGATCTAGGATAGAGTTGAGGAGGTAAAGGCCAATAAGACAAAGCATGTTTATTGGAACACATGCAAATAATGTGATTACATAAATAAGGATCAGTTTATATCTCGAATATATGAACAATCCTGTTGTTCCCATCCAAAGAGGTTGAACCTTTGGAAGTATTCAGTTAGAATGCCTATGAACACTAGAGCCTTTCTGCAAAAACTTTAGGCAAACACTTGGAAAACATTCCACATACCTGAACAAGCCCTATCTGCTTGTACTGTCTCTCCTTTCTCCTATCACAAAGGCCAAGTACCATATTTTGAAGTGAGACAGGAGAAATCACAACCAGTAAGCACTCCCCTAACTGTCAGGAGTCATCTAGTCAAACTAAGGTTTTGTCTATGAGTCTCAGACTTCCCAGGAGAAAGGAAGGAGGAGGGGTGGGGTGGGGGCAAGGAAGTGGATCAACCATGGTTGCTTAAAACATTTTCCATGTCCTAGACATAGGTATAGTTAGTTCCTACCAAACTTCAAATTTTTCGAATTGAAGGTTTTGTTTCTGTTTTGCTCCAAACTCTTAAGATTATTTTAAATGTTTACAACAAATAATCTATAATATATATATATATATATATATATAAAAGAAAATATGTCTAATCCACCTCTCTTCTTTGCACTACTGCTTTAAAAAACCCACCGGGTATAATTAGCCAGCATTATAACATTCAGTACATTGAAGGGGCTCCTATTCTCCTAAGGAATGGGAGAGGGAGGATAGAATCATAGGGGCAATGTAGACCGCCCAAAAGGGGCGGTCCATGACTGCCCTTTAAGTGCCGGGATGGGGCTGAGGTTGCCACACCAGCAGCCTCCGCGGCCCCATCCCGCCGCTTCTGGTGGTCGTGGGGATGTGGCAAACTGCTGCTTCCCTGCGGCCTCCAAGCGGGGTGCAGCAGGCGCCCTGGGCACCCGCTGCACCTCGCTTGTGGAGTCGGGAATGAAGGGAGAAAGGAGCCACCGCTGTGGCCCCTTTCTCCCTGGGTCTTTGCCGCAGCTGTGTAAAAGCCACGGCAAAGACCTGCCCACAAAAAGGAGCTCCGTTTGGAGCTCCTTTTTTGCACCGCGGAATGGGCGCAATTTACACCCTTCTGCGGCTCAAAGGCATCATGTGCGCAGCGCATCTAAAAGCTGCACACATTATGATGCCATCATGGTGAGTCTGTATGGATGCCACCATTTAATAATGGCAACATCCATACGCGCTAGGGTTCAGGAAGGTGTAAAAGCTACGCCCTCCCAAACCCTATTCACACCTTTTTTGGCCCTAGACACGCCTCTTTTGGCATGTCTAGATCGGCCCATAGAATCATAGAGTTGGAAGAATCCACAAGGGCCATCTAGTCCAACCCCCTGCCATGCAGGAACTCCCGAACAAAGCATCCTCGACAGATGGCCATCCAGCCTCTGCTTAAAGACCTCCAAAGAAGGAGACTCCACCACACTCCAAGGGAGTGTGTTCCACTGTCAAACAGCCCTTACTGTCAGGAAGTTCCTCCTAATGTTGAGGTGGAATCTCTTTTCCTGGAGCTTGCATTCATTGTTCCGAGTCCTGTTCTCTGGAGCAGCAGAAAACAAGCTTGCTCCCTCCGCAATGTGACATCCCTTCAGATATTTAAACAGGGCTATCATATCAAATTGCATTGGCCTCTTAATCTTCTCTTCTCCAGGCTAAACATCCCCAGCTCCCTAAGTCGTTCCTCATGGTTTCCAGACCCTTCACCATTTTAGTCGCCCTCCTTTGGACACACTCCAGTTTCTCCACATCCTTTTTGAATTGTGGTGCCCAGAACTGGACACAGTATTCCAGGTGGGGCCTGACCAAAGCATAATAGAGTGGCACTACTACTTCCCTTGATCTAGACACTATACTTCTATTGATGCAGCCTAAAATTGCATTGGCCTTTTTAGCTGCTGCATCACACTTTTGATTCATGTTCAACTTGTGGTCTACTTGAACTCACATGTGGTCTCGTTCGGCCAGGTGTCCCCCATCCTATATCTGTGCATTTCATCCCCCCCCCCCATGTGCAGAACCTTACATTTCTCCGTATTGAATTTCATTTTGTTAGCTTTGGCCCAGTTTTCTAGTCTATTCAGGTCATTTTGCATTTTGATCCTGTCCCATGGGGTATTAGCTACTCCTCCCAATTTAGTGTCATCTTCAGATTTGATAACTAGGCCCCCAATATTGTCATCCAAGTCATTAATAAAGATATTGAATCATACTGGGCCAGGACAGAACTCTGTGGCACCCCACTTGTCACTTCCCTCCAGGATGAAAAGGAACCATTGTTGAGCACCCTTTGAGTGCGGGCAGTCAACCAGTTACATATCCATGTAATGGTTACTTTGTCTAGCCCACATTTTACAAGCTTGTTTGCAAGAATGTCATGGGGAACTTTGTCAAAGGCCTTACTGAAAGAAGATATACTATATCCACAGCATTCCCTTCATCTACCAAGCTGGTTATAAAAAAGAGAGAGAGAGAGAGAGAGAGAGAGAGAGAGAGACATCAGATTTGTCTGGCATGACTTGTTTCTCTGAAACCCGTGTTGACTTTTTGTGATTATGAAATTATCTTCTAGATATTCACAAACTCTCTGCTTAAAGATCTGCTCCAGAATCTTTCCTGGTACTGATGCAGACTAACTGGACGATAATTGTTGGGATCTTCTTTTTTTCCCCTTTTTGAAGATGGGGACAACGTTTGCCCTCCTCCAGTCTTCTGGGACTTCTGCCTTTTCTGAAAAGTCTGAAACAAAGAAGGTGTTGAGTAATTCTGCCTTTTCTCTGTCCCATTAGCATTTTGCCATCACGCAGTGGCCCTACTGTTTTCCTCTTCTTCCTTTTGCTGCAGACATACTGGAAAAAGTTCTTTTTATTGTTCTTAGCCTCTCTAGCTAGCTTGAGTTCATTCTGTGCTTTAGCTTTTCTGACTTTATCCCTACACATGCTGGCTATTTGTTTGAATTCTTCTTTGGTGATTTCCCCATTTTTCCATTTCTTATATCTGTTCCGTTTAAAAGAAAAAGAGAATCAGGCCCTGTCCTGCCACATGACTCCTATAATACCGGAATTGAAGTTGAGGGGTTTTCACATTTTAATAACTGTTCTGTAAAAGAAATAATGAAAGCTGATTGACAGGTTTTGTCCATCAATGAAAAGGTGTGATGCATTATGGTAATGGGCAGTAGCAAGATGGGCATGATATTGTCTGATAACTACTGGCCCAAAACACTTTTATCCTGTTAAAATGCCACTTTTTTGCCTTGTGTGGTAAAGTCTGAACTCAATAAAACATTCAGTTTTATGAATTCTGCTATGGATTTTGCTGTACAGTTGAGTAAATACCCTGCAGTGCTTCTCAAAGAACAATGAATTTTAACACAAAATCATTAATTACATAACTCCAGTGTTTTGAAAATCCACAACAGACATCATAAATAATTCCCATTACCTTTGCTAGAAGTCTTTTTGTTGTTATTACTCTACTCTGTTTATACTGTTTAGTAGACACAGTATGCTTTTAATGCTGCTCAATTCTTGGCTTTCTCCCATCTGTTGATATTCTACACCTCTGGTCCCTTGTCACTTTTTTTTCTCCTCCTCTTGTGTTCCTTTCATTTATCCAACTTTCAATTAATATTTTCCCTTTCTTTTACTGACTGGACAGGTGGCAAACCAGCTGGTAGATAATGAAAAACTAAAAGCAATGTACATTGTCAACATGAGAAACAGGAAATCAGGCAGAGGTAGGAGGAAAATCAGTAGGATGAGACAAGGAATAGTATTTTGTATGGAATATGTCATGGGAGCAAGCTTGAGCTAATTAACCACTAAGGTACTTCCCAAATTGATACCTGCATTCTGATGGAGTGGTTAATTGAATGCCTCTTCAATGCCATATCATAAGCTAATAGACGTAATTCCAAAATTATATATTTGCAGTAATTTCCACATCGCTGATCATCTTCTACTTAGCTGAGTTCAAACATAGGTCAGTGAATAAATAGTTTTTAAAATAGAAGTGCTTCATTAAGCTTTACACATTTTTTGTTTTTACTGAAATATTAATATTATAATATAAAGTGAATAATATGTTATCACTTTGCAGTGAACACCCACTTAACCTAAATATTCCATGCTCTCCTCATCTAACAAAACCCCCATTGATTCCATGCCCCTTGTCTCAAAATAAGCAAAGATAGAATAAAAGTCTGTGGGACCATAGAGTGAGAAGCATGGGAAGAAGAGATGAAATGGAAGAAAGAACCATACAAGATATTGAGAAAATGAGGTGGCCCAGGAAGTAGAACGGAAAGTAAAAGCTAGATAAAATATAACTGAATATAATGTTAGCATCATAGCCTGTACATGCTGCTTTTATTTATTTATTTATTTATTTATTTATTTATTTATTCTCCAGCCCCATAATGATTGCATGGTATGATGGGGTCAATGCCTGCTAGTTCAAAATGTTTAGAGTGACAGAACAGGTCCTGGGTTTTTGAGATGCTCTTTCTGTGTGCCTTCAAATAGTCTACAACTAATGACAATCCTAGGTTGAACCTATCATGGATGTTCTTGGCAAGATTTGTTCAAAAGGGGTTTGTCTTTGTCTTCCACTGAGGTTGAAAGTGTGTGACTTGCCAAGGTTACCAAGTGAATTTCCATGGTTGAGTGGGGATTTGAACCCTGTTTTCCAGAGGCATAGTCCAATGCTCAAACCACTACACAATGTGGGCATTGCTATAAATAAATACAGACAAGGGTTAATCATGTAGAGGACAAAGAAGATGCTTTGTACAAGGAAGTGAGAATGATTTTTAGGGTTTATATAATGCAACCTAAATAGTATATAGGCCCAAATTAAGTAAATAGCTGAAAACATGAAAGCTAAATGAGGTAGAGAGTTAATTCACTCCTTCACATTTCACCAGAATGCCCCACAGGCCTGACTGTTATCTTTAGATCTCTCTTACCTGCATCCCCCCATCCCCTGGGAGATCAGCTGGTATGTTATTTGTCTTTTTTTAAAAAGTTCAAATTTAAAAGCAGCAATGAACTACAAAATTAATCCATTTATTTAAAAATGATAGATTTAGGAAATTTTATTTAAGAAGGGCATAATGTGTATAGACTTTAAGTGACATGGATTTTTATTTGTAGGGAGCCACAATATTTGCACTTGAAAATCTTTTGCCCAGCAATCTTCTCTCTCAGAAATCACTGGCTATCTTACTTTCCTTCTTATCCTCTTTGTTCTCACCTTTATACAAGCAGCTGGATCCAAAGTTTTCCTTCTTTCTTCCTTCAGATGAAGTTCCTTTCTATATGTGAAGTCAAAGGCTTTCACAGCTGGGTTTTTGGGCTATGAGGCCATGTTCTTGAAGAGTTTATTCCTAACGTTTCACCAGCAGCTGTGGCAATGGATCATTAATTAAATAGACAAGCCCTGAGGCCTTGCCATTCAACGAAAGAACAATATACAGATTAACATGTAAATCCCTACAAACAGTATATATACCCCACTCACTTCCATGCCAGCATTCTCTGAAGATGCCAGCCACAGCTGCTGGCAAAATGTCAGGAATAAACATGGCCTCATAGCCTGAAAAAAATATATATAAAAACTTCCTTTCTATAGCAAATTGGGAACATTTGAATCAAAAGGCAAAGCCAGCTCCAACAGGCCTTTCCTGAAGCAGGAAGAGCCCTCCCTCCATCCTCCATCATCAGTGACTGGAAGAGAAGGGCAAAGCCAGCTCCAACAGGCCTTGCTTGGAAAGAAGAAGAGCCCCCCCCCCAGTCCATCTGCCTTGGTCCAGGCCTCTGAGGGAGAGAAAAACTGCTGGACTTTCCCCCTTCCCCACCACCTCTCCCTTCTCCTTTTGTGTTGTGTATATTTTAGATTGTAAGCCTGAGGGCAAGGAAATGTCTAACTAACAAATTGTAAGCCGCTCTGAGAGCCTTGGCTAAAGAGCGGGGTATAAAATAATAATAATAATAATAATAATAATAACAACAACAACAACAACAACAACAACAACTGCCAGATACAATCACTTCTCTCTGGCACCCTTCTCACTTATTGAGAACATGTATTTAGTGTGTGAAATATCTGTATGCCACTATGGAAACTCAAGATGTCTGAAGTGGAATACCTTTCAATTGTCCAGTAAACATAAAATCCAGAAGGTATGTTATGGAATGTAATATAGCTGTAGGGGTAGAGATACACCTAACCTTATTTATTGACTCCAGGAGACCTCCTCAGCCCACAGACTGTCTTTAAAAAAACAAAGAAATTATCTTGGGACAATTTGGGTGGTTTGGAGATAAACCCACACAAATTGCCCCCAAACCTTTTTAAAACAGCTTAAAGACATTTGGCACACTGGCAACTTGCTAATGCAGCATAGTCAGGAGAGTGTGGTGACAAAATTTGTTCCCCTTGCAATTGTCCTTTCTTTTTGTAATGGGTTAATTGAGACAGCTGAAAGTGTATCTCTCACTAGATGCTGGCAAGGGCAGCTAATCAATAATACCCTGTTTTCAACCGTATAAATTTAAATAATGAATAGGATTTTTAAAAAAGAAAACAAGCTTTGATGGGCCAGTAAATAGACTTTCTATTGACTATCTTTGGATCACAAATATAAGCCAATGGTCTGTCAGCTATAAAGATAGCAGAAGATCATTAGTCCATAGTCATCACTGGGAGAGTATAAAAGGTAAAGTCCCCAAAATACCAAGCAGTTTGACTTCAAGATGAATTTCAGCCTGAAGAAGTTAGAAGAAGTAACTGAAAGTGTTCTTTTTTACCATGTCAGGATATAAAGATCCTAATCAAAAGGAAGACTTGGGGAAGTGAAACAAATCTGTCAATTTAGGGAAATATAGAGCTTGGAAGGTACAGTAATGTATTAAAAAGTAACATAGATGCTCCTAATATTATAATTTTAAGTGAGTCCAGAATTTTGTGGCTCTCCAGATGTTGCTACAGCACCCAGAAGACTTAGCCAGCATGACCAGATGTTAAGAATGCTGGAATCTGCAGTCTAACAGTATCTGAACATAATTCCTATATATGTTTCAGACATACAGAACCCCCAAATGATAAATGTTTAAAAGGGATGTAATGTCTCATAACAACATCATAATTTTAACTGTGGGCTGACCTAGACTGGCAAAAAGAAGTGTGTTCATGGCTGCATGAAACTCTATCCTTTAGATGAGTAAAAGGGAAAGTGTGCCATGAAAACGCTGTTTTTGTGTTTTAGGGGAAGAGAAGCGCCTTTAAAAAGGTGCTGGTTTTCCCAGCTTCTTTTTTAAAAACTGCGGAACAGTGCAGCTCCATCTAAAGGCTGCGGCGCAGCTGCGCAGTTAAAGGGGACGCTGTATCTTTAAAGTGCCCATTTAAAGGCAGCGATACAGGTGCGGATCATAATGGATCGTGAGTTGGGAGCATGCGTGGTGTGGAGTTCACTTCTAATTAAAATGCTCAATGCCCTGCAGGTGTAAAAGCTGGGGTTTAACTGTGCAGTTTTTTAAAGCTCCCAAACCCTAGTTCCAGCCCTAATCAGAACCCTAGACATGCGCAGTAGGGACTCTGGGATGCTGTAACTGATATTCTACTGAGCATAACATGTCAATTCATTCA
The DNA here is from genome assembly GCA_034509955.1 of Urosaurus nigricauda. NCBI lineage: Eukaryota > Metazoa > Chordata > Lepidosauria > Squamata > Phrynosomatidae > Urosaurus > Urosaurus nigricauda. The sequence continues at coordinate 63,631,807 of JAOEGL010000003.1, forward strand.
CAAAATAAAGGGGTTCATTCATGATGCACCAGTGAAACTGCACAGTTAAAAAAAAAACAGAGAAACCGGAATGACGCTGAAACTTTAATTTTTTTTCCTTGCCAGATGCAAACTGTGCAGCTGCACAGTTCCCAGCCAGCAAAACTGCACAGCTGCACAGGTGCACATCTGCGCAGTTCCCAGCCGGCAAGGGAAAAAATTAAAGTTTCAGTGCGGCTAAAAGCTGCATTCATTGCCACTGGTGCAGCTGCTCCTCCTGTGTTTGTAGCATTCTGACAGCTTCCAATGTATCTGCTGAGCCACAGAAAAGACTTCAGATAAGTTGTTCCCACACCCCTCAGTCTAGCTGCCCTGTACCTTTTAAATGCACACCTGGGGCTTGCAATGTGGCTGCTAAGCATTAAGGTAAAGGCAACTTCATGTCACACTTTCCTGCCAATCTAGAAAGCCCCTATATCATTATTCTTTTTTTAAAAAAAATCAAAAAATAACCCTCATATTCTAAAATATACCCCCAGACTAGCACAGGAAATATAGCTGCAAGGGAGGGCCTGGTTTTGATAATCTCCATGACTAGAGGCCAAAGGTTACTGCATCTGGGCAGTGCTGAGATACTGTACATGAAGCAGGGGCAGAGCTAGTAGCTCTATAAGGCCTGTCCACCCCCACATATACCTCTTTGATCTGCTCTTTTATGATCCATCCTCCCATTTTCAGTGCAGCATGAGCTTTGCTGGTATTTTTGGGGCCAAATGGGAATTATCTCCCCTTTCCTCCCCCCTCCCCCCCGCCCAATTCCATATTATATCTGGGGAATTTTGACATCTGGTTATAGGTGTTTGTAAATAGGCTGTCACTGGGCAGGTAGCAGGGGGAGAATATTAGCACTTTCATATACACTTTGGGACCCTTTTGATGAAGGGCAGATCCCTTGAGCTCCTTCTTTAGTTCCTGTGACCTGGTGGTTAGGGAAGGAAATCTACACTTAATGTGGACATGGGGAGTTTTATTCTCACTAAACAAAAAACTTGTGACTGGGTGTGTGTGCCCTGGGTCTTCCTTCCAGCAGATGGCTGGCTTAAATAGGTTCTAGGTCAAATTAAGTGGCCCTAACTTAACCTAGCTTTCTGCATTTGGTCTCATTAATCCATGGTAAGGTAGGAACAGGGGAAATTAATTTTGAGATTGTTTTGTCAAGAAATGGAGCATGGGACATGCAGTAATTGAAATGAAAAGATGTATGTGAGAAACAAAGGGACAGAAGTTTTCCAATTAGAAAGTTTCCAGCATGGCAAGGCACGTACACAAAATCACAGGTGCAAATATAATCAAAACAATAAGTCTCGAAAGTCAAGGTCACTAAAGAATGCACATTGAAAACACCTGAAACGTGACTCATGGGCAAGACCACCATAGTCAAGGGTTGGATTTAAGTCTGGGGAGAGAGAAGTCAGCCAATCAATGTGGATATGCACACCCAGTGGGTGGCAACTAACAATAGTAATAATTGCCAGTCTTGTCCATGATGATGATGGTGGTGGTGGTGTTTTTTTTGAACTGGGTGAACTGTGAGGATTTGAAGTGAATGTATAGTGTTACAGAAGCTTAGTCAATGTGTTGCAAAGTTGTTTGTTATTTTATTAGTTGTATGTAACCAGATAGCAGAATAAAAGTAGTTCTATTGTTTAGACTACAAGTTGTGTGGATTCTCGACTGTTTGAAGCAGGAGTGCCAACAAGTGAAAACAAGGACCAGCAGTTCCTGAGGTGGTGATATCCAGATGAGAGAGAGAATGCAAGAAGAGATTTGTCAGGATCTTCAGCACCTACTCTGCAACTCTGCTATATTTGCAACACAACAACAACTGACCAAAACTGGTCAGCTCTGCTTTACCAAGTTGGTGAGGAGTTACAGCCAGAGGTTATGTGCATCAACTCCCTGACATGTTTGACCATTTTTATATTTTAAAGTGTTTTTAGTGCATAGCTTAACATTAACATGTTATTAATGTTAATAATGAGTAACATAACACATTACCTTTGTGTAAAGTGAAATGAGTAACATAAGGAATGGCTTTTTAAATTGCTGTGACAAGTCATTGGGAATGAGTTTGTTTTAAAAAATAAAAATTCCAAGCCTGGAGGCATTTACCTTTACCCTTCCACTTTAATTAAACAGAAATGAAGGGTGTGAGTACTGTATATATTCAACTATAAGTTGACCTCATGTATATGATGAGGGCAGGTTTTTGAACTAAAAGTATGGATTTTGATATGACTCGTGGATTAGTCGAGGTTAAAATGTTTGGGCATGTAACAAAACAAAGGTTCCAGGAGAAAAACAAAGGAAAACAATGTCTAAGAATTTACAAAGGTTCAGCAGGAATAACTGTTTTTGTCACACTAAAGACAGGATGGATTAGAGAGTGCAGGGGAGGGTCCGGACTTCCAGGACAGATTATGTTCTTGCCTTTCACTAGGAGATGGTTCCTCCATTTATAAGAGTTAAAGTACAGTATCTACATTGACCCGTGGATAAGTCGACTCAGGTTTTTGGAGTCTTTTTTTTACTAAAATGTCTACACTTATATGTGAGTATATACAGTATGTTCTGATTATCTATAAGAGCTTGAAGTAAACTTGATATACCTCTCATTACTTATCTTTCTTATGTACTTCAGGGGCTTTTCCAAATATACATTTATCTTTCCTTTATCTTATATTAAGACTGATATATTCACAGAGGCACTTTTTAAAATCACTCAGTCAATGAATATATTAAGGAAAACTAAGACGTGTTAATCCCAGTGCAATATATTGTTGAGATGTTAAAAGGCAGTTGAACTGGGGGAAAACCCTCCCTAACTTCCTCTAAAGTGTATGGAATATATTATTTAAACATTTGGGTTGCAAACTGATTCAAAGTTGTTATTGTGTGGCTTATGTCGACTCCAAACTTAACAGATGACCCCTTTTTCAGCTGTGTCTCCTAGTATCCTTAATGAGGAAACTTCATCTTTTCAATATAATGTAGCCACTTTCATACTGTATAACACTTTTTAAAAAGTTGCAAGTTTTCCAAGATCAAAAGTAGAATGACCTCAAACTACATCAAGCTGCTTGCATCTGATATTTCGGCTATTTTGTGCAGTTCTCAGAAATTTTCTTGTTTCTTTTTCTAGCTCTGGAGCAGGCAACTGCCTTTGACCTACACAGACAAGCACATTCCTTGAACCACTGAGATCTTTACAATGTAACATATCCGTATTTCACTCCCTAATATCTTATTATCAAACTGTATCATTTCCATTTAATTCAGGCTGTAATCTCTCTCAGCAGAGGCTGTGCCATTACTGTGTTTCATAGCATCTGCTGTAGCAGTAAACACACATTATTAATTTATTTAAAGCATCTGCTGGTAGTAGATCTGTTGTCCTACAGAGCATTTTTTTTGTCCATGCCTAATCTTGCTGAAGGAAACAAAACAAAAGAAACATAGGCATATGGAGCTATGTAGTGGCCAGGATTTGATATGCCCAGCTTTTACTTCTGCCTGTACATGTGGAACTTCCTTGATGGTTACTTGAAATCATAAACTTTCAGACTGCATAAAATGCTTCATTGGTAGTTCTCTGTTCTTCAGGTATGATTGTCTCCTTCTTGGTCCCCTACTCTTCTACTCCCCTTTTTAAGAGATAAGGCAAGAGAGAGAGAGAGTGGTACGGTGGTTTGTTTGCTGGAGACTAGGGTTTGAATCCCCACTCAGCCAGGGAAACACACTTGGTGCCCTTGAGCAAGTCACACTTTCCTGTGTGGAAATGGAAATAGCAAACTACTTCTGAATAAATTTTGCCAAGAAAGCACTGTGAAAGTTGACCATAATTCAGAGTCTACTTGAAGGCACATAATGACAGAGAGCAATGTACATCCTGAACAACTCATACCAGCCTGTACTTTATAATTTAATGATTATGAAAACTTCAGCCTCCACAAGGTGGCTGCAATGTGTAAGGAGACCTACATAAACTGACCCGATAGTGTAGAGACCTTTAAACATTGACAGCTATGACCAAGAGGGTTGCTGATAGTGTGAAGCCCAGGTATGTAATGATGGTGTTGCCCCTTGGTAAATCCTATGCTGTTGTCATGTGCTTTCAAGTAATTTCCACCTATGATGACCTTGAGGTGAGCCTGTCATGGGGTTTTCTTGACAAGATTTGGTCAGAGGGGTTTTCCTTTGCCTCCCTCTGGGGTTGAGAGAGTATGGTGTGTTCAACTTACCCAGGGGTTGAGAGAGTATGGTGTGTTCAATTTACCCAGGGGGTTTCCATGGCTGAGCAGACTTTCAAACTCAGAGTCATGGTTCGAAGAAAAACTGCTACACTATGCTGGCTCTCAATCTTACATTGCAGTAACTTAATGCAGTTTTCTTATTTCCATGTGTCTTCCTCCATTATGCTATACATATATTTACCATTATTTGTACCAATAACAACTGTAAAAAAAAAAAAGAGGACAATGTCATAACAAACTATTATGTAATGATATTATTGGTAAAGCCTGATGTGATAGAATGTGTAACCAAGCTGGTTCTCTAAGAATGTTTCGGAAAGATTTTCCTTTCCCACAAGAATGATGTTTAAAAAGCTATAATGTGTATCACAAATGTTTTTGTACTCCTATGCCAAATAATTTTGAATGATGCATTGTATTTCAGAAATATTTCTTTCAGTGAATAGAAACTGTAGCCAGACTAACATAACATAATTATGTGTTATGTATTGAAGTATACATCATATTTTCTTGCTGTATAATAAAATGGCATTGGACTAATATACATATATGCTTTTTAAATCAGAACATATGAAAAACCAACCTGGATTGGACCAAAGACCCACCTAGTTCAATATATTGTCCAAAAAGTGGCCAACCCATTGCTTATGATAATCTCACACAAGCAGGACATTAGTACAACAGTGGGTGAACCTACACTGTAGAAATAATAGTTTGACACCACTTTAAGTGCTGTAGTTCTACCCAATGGAATCCTGAGATTTATAGTTTTACAAGGTCTTTACCCTACACTATCAAAACTACAAATCCCAGGAGTCCTGGTAAAGGTTGGAATCAAGGCAGTTAAAGTGGTGTCAAACTGCATTATTTCTACAGTGCAGATACACCCAGTATCTTCCTCCTTATATTCACCAGCAACTGGTATATAGAAGCATACTATCATAATATACGTCTACAGCTGTAACTATCAGTAAGATTTATGATGTGAGAGCTCAAGTTGATAAGCTGTAGCAAACTAAATTTTTATTTGCTTTGTAATTGTTATTTATCAGTTCTCTTCCAAGCATTTAAAAAAAATACTTTGAGCATTACAGTTGTATGTGAGGTTTTTTGGGGGTTGTTTGGGGGAAGGGAGGTAGAGGGAGGGCAATCAGTATATTTATTCACTCAACATTAAAATTAACAGAGCAATGCAATGATGTCCATAATATTTATTCCAAAACTGTTATTACTCCCAGCCTGAAGTCAATGAGGCAGATACTTTGTGTAGATCATATATTAAATCAAATAACTCTTTCTTCAAAAAGTGATTGTTGTGGTTGTGGTTATGTGTCTCTAAAATGACACTGCTCTATGGCATCACTATCATAGGGTTTTCTTACCAAGTTTAATTCAGAGGATGTTTGTCATTGCCCTCCTCTTGGGCTGAGGGAATGTGACTTGTCCAAAGTCAGCTAGTATGTCTATGGATGAGTATCTAACACTCTAGTCCAACACTGGAACTACTGCACCTCACTAAATTTCATAGAAAGTGAAAACAGTTGCACAATACATATTTGAAACAGCACAAATCAAAAGTAAAGCTAAAAAGAGCAAATTGCTCCCTTTCAGAGTAAGGTGGCAAGGATTAAACTTCTTGCCAAGTAAATCTTAGGATAGGGTTGCTGTAAGTCAGAATCAACATAAAGGCACCTAACAACAAAAACAACAGTAAACTGGATCTAGATTTATTCATGAATATTTTTTTTTAAAAAAAAATTGTCAAAATGTAATAATATATTGAATAATATAGGGGCTTTCTAAATTGGCAGGAAAGGATGACATGAAGTTGCCTTTGCCTTAATACTTAGCAGCTGCACTGCAAGTAACAGGTGTGTAATAAAAAGGCATAGGGCAGCTACACTGAGGAGGTGTGGGGATGACTTATCTGAAATCTTTTCTATTGCTCAGCAACTACATTGGAAGCTGTCAGGACGCTAGAAACACAGGCAGAGCAGCTGCACAGGTGGCAATGAATGGGGCTTTTGGCTGCACTGAACCTTTAATATTTTTTGTTGTTGTTGTTGTTGCCTGCTGCAAACTGCACAGTTGCACCGGTACATCATATTGTATTGCCAGCTGTGAACTGCGCAGTTGCGCAGGCACATCACACATGAACTGTGCAGTTATGAAGATCTGTCAAATTACCATTGTGATTTTACTTCCCTTTTTAAAGTGCACAGTTGCACTGGTGCACCATGAATAAACCCCTTTTTTTCTGGCCTTGGGTTCTCCGACTCTGTTCTCAACTGGTTTAAATCCTACTTGTCAGACAGATCCTTTGCAGTGGTCACAGATGTTCAGACTTCCTCATCTGTTCCCTTATCTGTTGGAGTTCCTCACGGCTCTGTCCTGGGCCCCCATTTGTTCTCTCTCTACACATTGTCCCTTGGCAAACTTATCAGTTCTTTTGGTTTCTCCTATCATCTGTATGCCGATGACACTCAGCTCTATCTTTCCACCCTTGACCTATTGCCGGGACTTGAACAGCAAGTTTCATCTTCTCTGGCTGCCATCTCTCAGTGGATGCGGCATCAGCGCTTGAAGCTCAACATACCTAAGACAGAGCTTCTCATCTTCCCACCTAAACCCTCCTTTCACTACTCCTTTTCTGTTTCTGTTGACGACACTTCTATTCAACCGGTTCAGCAAGCCCACAGTCTTGGTTTCATCTTTGATTCCTCTCTGTTGTTTATTCCCCAGATTCAGGCCACCGCCAAGACCTGTAGATTCTCTCTCTACAACATTGCTAAAATCTGTCCATTCCTCTCAGCCTCCACTGCCAAGACTCTGGTCCATGCCCTAGTGGTCTCACAACTAGATTATTGTAACCTTCTTCTGACAGGGCTTCCTCTCTCTCACCTCCTTCCTTTAATCTCTATCCAGAACTCAGCTGCATGTATTATCACATCTGCTCACAGCTTTGACCATGTTTCTTATCCTCCCTTCATTGGCTCCCCTTCCCTTCCACATCCAGTACAAGCTTTTGTTGTTGACTTTCAAAGCCCTCCACAGACTGGCCCCGCTTTACTTTTCTGAACTTCTTTCTCCTCACACTCCTTCTCGTACCCTCCATTCTGGTAGTCAACGTCTCCTGTCCCAGCTGAGGATCTCCACTGCCCTGTCCCAGATTCGTCCCTTCTCACTTGCTGCCCCTCACGCCACATATGCGCCTCATCACCTCTCTAACCAGATTCAAAATTAAGTTAAAGACTATATTGTTTAAGGAAGCATTCCCAGGATTGTGCTGTCTGCCCCAGGATGCCTCCTTTTAACTATGTATTAAGAAGCCAAGCCCTCCCTCCAGTCCATCTGCCTTGGTCCAGGCCCCAAAGGGAAAGAAGAACCACTGGACCTTGATCCCCTTTCCTACCACTTTTCCCTTCTCCTTTTGTGTTGTCTCTTCTGGATTGTAAGCCTGAGGGCAGGGATCCATCTAACTACAAGATTGTATGTACAGCACTGTGCAAATTTACAATGCTATATAAATAAATAATAACTTTCATGCAGGTATGAACACACCCCTTTTTGCCAGTCTAGATCAGCCCTATATTACAGATTTTCACTTTATTTCTCATTATTATTTATCTTTATGTCTCGCATTACAAGGAGATCCAGTGTGGTGTAGTGGTTTGAGCATTGGACTACAACTCTGGAGATGAGGTTTAAATCCTTGCTTAGCTATGCTAATCCACTGGGTGACCTTGACTAAGTCACAATCTCTTGCATCAGAGGGTGGCAAAGGCAAATCCTCTTCTGTACAAATCTTGCCATGAAACCTGCATTATAGTTTCTCCTTAGGGTCATCATAAGTAAAAAATGACATCAAGTCAAAAATGACTCATTAGGGTCGCCATAAGTCAAAAATTACATAACATCAAGAAGATATTATAGAAGGTATGAATGTTGAGGATTCCCTCTCTTTTAGTGATTTAAAATCCTGTTGTCAGGCTCAACTGCTGCCAAACCTATGGAATCAATAAGATTTATCTGCATGTTGATTCAAGGTATCTACTGAGGATTTAGACCATATTTTATTTTATTGGGGTTATAAATGTATTTTTTCCTACTTAAATTACATTTTGACCCAATGAGCATTTGGTTGAATAGTCATCCAGCCAAATTAATCAATTTCATGTGAGTGAGAAATGATAGGAATGGAATGATTAGTTGTCCTTATCATCTCCAAAAGTTTCCACAAGAAATTGGAATTGCAATAAAATTCTATAGTACACATTGCATGAAGTATGGCTCATAGAAGAATATAGATGACATGGAGATCAAATTTCTATCAGCAAAATCAGTATGTTACTTTCAGCAAGAAAAGATGCACACAAAAAGCCCTAAAGACTGCTTGTATGACTAGATCTTTATCTCAACTCCAAAAGTCACTTCTTTCATTTAGCAAGCCCAGACTCTATTTTTTTTTTCAGAACTGCAAAACTTATCTGTGGTGCAGGCAAGATATAGTAAAAAAAAACCCAAATTCACTCTATGGATTCTGGCAATAATTATAGGCATTGGCATAAAAGTGTCATGCCAGTCAGTAAACCCCTAAAGTAATGACATTTTGATGAAGATGAAAATGAATTACCAATATTTTTTCAGTATTTTGTCAACACTTGCTTCATATAGGAACATGAGGAACATTGGAGGAGAGTGGAGGAGGGCTAGAAAAACATACTGTGACTCTGTTCTGGCTGCCATTGGGGACAGAGCCAGCTATAGCTTGGGAAGCCATATGAGACAAGTGTCATGAGACTTCAAGGTAGGTAAGCTTGACTCTTTAAACAGGTATAACGCAAGGACATGCAGCAAGTTTAACCCTTTTCCCCTCTGGAGTGTTCCTGTCACACTCCACTCCAAAGGTAAGGACTTCCTCTGTCAATTCAGGCTATCTGGCCATAAGTCAATTTCAGGGTGGTGCCCCTGCCCCTTTCCAGCCATCATCTTTTTGGAACTCTCCCAGTCAGCTTTCTTCAAACACTTATATTCGTGTCCACTCCCCCAGCATGTCATGTTGTGGGGATTGTATCCCCTCTCACTATCCTTGGAAGTGTCAGTAGTGGTGTACCATGGAGGGTCCAGAATCCTTGGCATTGTTTCTCGGAGCCCTTGCTCAGGATAGGGCCTGTAGTTGTCACACGTCCTGCCTGGTTCCTAGATCAGTGTTTCTCTCCCCCCTCCCCCGACCTTACCTTTTCTGCATCAGCACTCGAGTTCCACCTGTCAGCCTCGTATCCTTTCTCTTCGGTTCTGTTACTTCATGAGTCACATCTGTGAGTCACAAGTGGGAGGAGCTAGGAGACTAGCTATACAGAACTGCTCAGAGAGCCAGCTGCAGACCACTTGGAGTGAGAGAGAGAAGAAGGAAGAGCACCTTTTTGGCAGCCATTTTAAGTGGTAAGTGTGTGGATTTTTAAAATCTCTTGGGGGAGTGTGTTTGTTGCAGAGGAGGAGGAGCTTCTGTGAGTCACATCTGTGAGTCACAAGTGGGAGGAGCTAGGAGACTAGCTATAAAGAACTGCTCAGAGAGCCGCGCACCGAACGGCGCGCGAATTGCCCTCCCCAAACAGGGTGAAGCGCAACTTGAGGAGTAGAGGAGCTGTAAACTTTGTTTTTAGAGGTTCTCCTTTGGATCTCCCCCTTTTTAACAGTGCTTTGAAGGGTTCCCCTCCACCTCAGAGGAAGTGAATACAAGTTAGAAACCAGGACATCTGTATAAAGTAACATTCCCAGTAGGTTGAAATCACTGATAGAGTTTGGTGAAATAGGACAGGACATCAGGGGCCTTTGACATTGGTGTTTACCGGGGGATATTCTTCGAGGAGGAAGCCCACAGTCCTCTTTCAGTGATTCCTTAATAGTTCTCAGTATGGGCACCGAGGGAGCAGCTGCAGTCACTTGCAACACTTGTGGGATGTTTGTCTTCTTGCCTACAGATGTGGCGAACTTCACATGCCCCAAGTGCAAGTTGGTAGCCCTCTTGGAGGAGAAAGTACAGCAGCTGGAATCCAGGGTAGCGACATTTCAGCATGTCAGGGAGCAAGAGGTTTTCCTCGACACAACGGAAGGAATGATCTTGGAAGGGGACCACACAGAGAAAGTCGCTGGAGGTGAGAAGGTCACTTCATGTACACAGGAGGCAGACAGCTGGAGGAATGTCACACAGAGAAGCAGAGAAATCAGAGATAGCAGTAGGAGCTTGCAGCTACAGAATTGTTTCGAAGCCCTTTCACTTATCAAGGAGGATCAGGAAGAGCAGCATGGACAGACTTCAGGGACACAGCAGGGGAGCCTGGGAGTTCCATCGCAGGGAAGAGTTGCTGCTAAGCCTCAGAGGAGGCGTGTGGTTGTGGTGGGGGACTCCTTGCTGAGGGGTACAGAAGCAGTGATTTGTGGGCCCGACAAGATGTCTCGTGAGGTGTGTTGTCTCCCTGGGGCAAAGATCCGTGATGTGACGGAGAGGCTGACAAGACTGGTGAAATCTACTGACAAATACTCCTTCCTTTTGGTCCATGTGGGAACGAATGACACAGCAAGACACAGCCTTCAGAATATCAGAAGGGATTACGAGGCTATGGGCAAGGAGCTGAAGGAAATGGACGCACAGATTGTCATCTCGTCTCTTCTGCCAGTAGAAGGGCATGGTCCAGGAAGAGAGAGGAAAATAGCAGATATCAACATCTGGCTCCGCAGATGGTGTCGCCGAGAACAATTTGGATTCTTGGATCATGGGCTGCGGTTCCATGAGGAGGGACTTCTAGCAAGGGATGGGCTACATCTCACGCCAGTTGGAAGAAACGTTTTTGCCAACAGTCTGAAGAATCTGATCAGGAGGGCTTTAAACTAAGTGATCTGGGGAAGGGAGACAGCAGTCTGGAAGGCAAAATGGCTAGAAAAAATAGTCAAACTGACATAGAGGGAAGAAGACAAACAGTGCAAGGACCCAAGAATAGGAGAAAAAAAAAACATGCACAGGCATCAAGTAAAGGGGACACATGGTCTTAGATGTCTCTACACTAATGCACAGAGCATGGGAAATAAGCAAGATGAACTTGCACTCCTAGCACAACAAGGGAAATATGATATAATAGGCATCACTGAAACCTGGTGGGATGAGTCTCACGATTGGAATATAGAAATAGAGGGGTATAACCTTTTTAAGAGAAACAGGACAAACAAGAAAGGAGGAGGAATAGCATTATATGTCAAGGATATTTACACCAGTGAAGAGATCCAGGAAATCAATACTGGAAGCCAGGTGGAGAGCATCTGGATAAAAATTAAAGAAGAGGGAAACAACAGGGATGTTACTGTGGGAGTCTACTACAGACCCCCAAGTCAGACAGAGGAAATGGATGATGCCTTTCTAGAACAGATGACCACACAATCAGGAAGGAGAGATGTAGTAGTGATGGGGGACTTCAACTACCCGGATATTTGCTGGAAGTCAAACTCAGCGCTATCCTCAAGATCTAGAAAATTCCTCACTTGCCTGGAAGACAATTTCATTGTCCAAAAGGTGGAAGAGGCAACAAGGGGATCAACTATTTTGGATTTGATCTTAACCAACAGGGAAGACCTAGTTGATGGGGTGCAAGTGGTGGGATCCTTAGGTGGGAGTGACCATGTCCTCCTGGAGTTTGTTATACAGTGGAAAGGTGAAGCTAGGCATAGTCAGACACGCATTCTAGACTTTAGGAAAGCTGATTTCAATAAACTTAGAGAAATACTGGGGGTGATCCCATGGTCAAGAATACTAAAAGAGAAGGGAGTTCAAGATGGATGGGAGTTCCTCAAAAGGGAGATACTAAAGGGACAATTTCAGACAGTTCCAATGAGGAAGAAAAATGGGAGATGTCTCAAGAAACCAGTATGGATGACTAAGGAACTTACAACTGAGCTAAGTTTTAAACGGAACATGTATAAAAAATGGAAAAATGGGGAAATCACCAAAGAGGAATTCAAACAAATAGCCAGTACATGTAGGGATAAAGTCAGAAAAGCTAAAGCGCAAAATGAACTCAGGCTTGCTAGAGAGGTTAAGAACAATAAAAAGGGCTTTTTTGGATATGTCCGCAGTAAAAGGAAGAAGAAGGAAACAGTGGGGCCACTGCTTGGAGAAGATGGCAAAATGCTCACAGGAGACAGAGAAAAGGCAGAATTGCTCAACACCTTCTTTGCTTCAGTCTTCTCAGAAAAGGCAAAGGGTGCCCAACCTAAGGATGATGGGGCAGAGGACAGAATAGGGGAATTTCAGCACAGAATAAGTAAAGAGACAGTACAGGAATACCTGGTTAATCTAAATGAATACAAGTCTCCAGGACCAGATGAACTACATCCAAGGGTATTAAAAGAACTGGCAAATGTAATATCAGAACCAATGGCAATCATCTTTGAGAACTCAAGGGAAGTAATAGTGCCACTCTATTCTGCATTGGTCAGGCCCCACCTGGAATACTGTGTCCAGTTCTGGGCACCACAATTCAAAATGGATGCGGAGAAACTGGAGCATGTCCAAAGGAGGGCGACTAAAATGGTGAAGGGTCTGGAAACCATGAGGAACGCCTTAGGGAGCTGGGGATGTTTAGCCTGGAGAAGAGAAGGTTAAGAGGTGATATGATCGCCCTCTTTAAATACTTGAAGGGATGTCACATTGAGGAGGGAGCAAGCTTGTTTTCTGCTGCTCCAGAGAACAGGACTCGGAACAATGGATGCAAACTGCAGGAAAAAAGATTCCACCTCAACATTAGGAGGAACTTCCTGACAGTAAGAGCTGTTCGACAGTGGAACACACTCCCTCGGAGGGTGGTGGAGTCTCCTTCCTTGGAGGTTTTTAAGCAGAGGCTGGATGGCCATCTGTCGGGTATGCTTTGATTGGGAGTTCCTGCACGGCAGGGGGTTGGACTGGATGGCCCTTGTGGTCTCTTCCAACTCTACATTTCTATGATTCTATGATTCTATGATTCATCCCAAGCTTCTCCAGGCATCATTCTTTCCAACTGCTCTGCTTCCTTTCACCCAAGCCAGACCTTCACAGTCTTCCTTTCACCATCCATCCTTTCTTCCTTCCAGGTGTCAGGACTGGCTTCACACCACTCATCCACCTTTCCCTCTCCAGCCTCCTTGTTTTTCCTTTCCTTGGTCAGCCTCTCCCCCCTTCTCCTGGCTCCAGTTATGCCCTTCTCCCTCTCTGTAATCTAGCCTCACATTTTAAGCTTCCATCCTCTGTGATTACTCCACTACCACCATTCTTCAACATTCTCCCTCCTGCTCTTAGGTCTTTCAGACTTCATGTCCTGAGTTCTGGCTCCCTGGTGCCCAGGTCTTCCTGGTAAACTGTGCCCTGGGTGAGGAAGAAAGACAATGGGCACCCCATGGTTTCCTGCCCCCCCTCCCATCATATACACTTTTGGTATTGGGCTGCATCAGCATTACTGCAGTGAATAGTGCAATCAAGCTTGAACTGGGGGAAAATGAGATTCTGCTTTAGCTGATCTTAACCATAACTGTGTCTGCCTACAGCAAACAAGGTAAACAATAGCTGCCCCAAAATCTTACTGAATCTTTTACTGGGCATGTGTGTGGACAGCAAAAGAGGACAAGATAAAAGTCTTCCTGTGCTACACCAAGCATGTTAACAACAAAACAAAATGGAAATCATGAGAACAGTGGAACACAATTAAAGAAAAATGTCATTCCTAGATGCATTTTGGAAAAAAAAATCTTGGAAGTGGTCTCTAAAAAGATTTAAAAAGTTTTATTTAATTATATAAGACTTACCTACCCAGTTTAATTTCACATGGAATTTTAGTTCTGAATTTGAAAACTGCTGAAACATGTTGAACTGCTCTCTTTTTCCCCCTCATGCAGGACTTATCTCTATTATTTCCATGTTATTTCTGTTAGGATTTGAGGCCTGAATTTAAAATGTACAGATGTGCACAAGAGAAAAATGGGAATTATGGGTAATCTACAGTTTGCTAGCCTGGAATTGCATGCAGCTGAGGCTTGAACTGAAGACAGTGTTCAAGGTCAGTATGTGCTTGCTAGCACGTAGTGCCTAATGTCAACATGATGTGTCTTCCTGACTGAGGGGACAATAATGCAGGTGTCACAGGAAAAGGCTGGACATTGTAGCAGCATGGCACAAATCTATAAATAGCCTGCTCACCACAGTGTGGGTTGGGTAGTTGTTGGGTAGTTGGTTGATTGGTCGGAAGAGTGAGTAGTAGAGAACTGTATATTTGCAAATATAGCAACTGAAGAATAAATAAACCTCTTTGGAGATAGATTTGTCTGTTTCATCAACATCTGGGAGGAAGATTTCCTGATATAGCCAAACAGCTCCAAGGTTGCTGGTAGTTCCCTCGGCAAAATAGAAAGCTTCCAAACTTGTTCTGTGCACATCTGCTTTGACAATTTCTACCTCATAGGTCATGGTTTCCAGACCTTTCACTGTTTTGGTCATCTTCCTCTGGACATCTTCCATCTTGTTAATATTCTTGATTTGTAGTGCTCAGAACTAGACCCAGCATTCCAGGGGATCGAAGCAGAATAGAGTGGTGATATTACTTTCCTCAGTCTAGACATTATACTCCTATTAATGCAGCCTAGAATCCCATTGGCTTTTTTTTGCTGCTGTATCACACTGTTGATTCATCTTGAGATTGTGGTCTACTAAAACTCCAAGATCCCATTCACATGCAGTGCCATCACTAGGGTTGGTGTCACCTGATATGGTAATTCATTATATCACCCCCACATTGACCTCTTCCCATACCACTCCATACAGAATCCTTAGTATGCTTTTATGCACTAATGTTATTCATAAATTGTAATTCCCATGTACCACTGAATGTAATGCTAATAGTTGTGACATAAACAACTAGCAAAATTAAAATAACTTCAAATTACAACATCATATGCACAGCTTAAATGTATTTAAATATACATAGTGACGATGTGGTTAAAATGTGATGTTTTAAAAGAAAATTAAAAAAGAATAAAAAAATCAAAATTTTCAAAAAAATTAAAAGTAAAAAATTAGAATTTTGAAATATGACATTTTAATTTTAAAAAATTCTAGGGCCTCTCCTTCCTTCTCCCACTGAGCTTGATCCCACTCTCACCATCTCTTAAAGCATTTTAAAGGGAAGTAGATGAATGCCACAGCCCGTTTCTGCCAAAAGGTAGGTTTGGAGGAGCACTGGTGTCACACACCCCTTATGGTATCACCTGGTGCACTCTGCACCCCCTACACCCCCCTAGTGATGCCACTGTTCATATGTACTGTTGTCAAGCCAAGTGTCCCCCATCCTACGATTGTGCATTTCCTTTCTTTTCCCCAGAGAAAGGCAATGAAAAACCTCCTCTGAAAACACTAATGCCAAGAAGCCCCCATGATAGGTTGGTCTTAGAGTTGCAATAAGTCAGAAATGTCTTGAAGGCAAAACCACAAATAGGACATTACATTGAAATTCTTTTTGTTAATTTTGGCCCAGCTTTCTAATCTTTTAAGGTCATTTTAAATTCTAATTCTGTCCTTTGGGGTATTAGATGATACCATAAAACAGAGAGTATGTATGTAATTCCACTATCTGCTCTCGGAAGTCAAAATCTCCCCCCCCCCTTTGTGTGTGTGTGTGTGTGTGTGTACCAGTTCATTTGTGTCTCTTTTCTGCTTTCCCATTTTCCGCATCCATTGATTCATAGCATTGGTAGCACTTTGAAAATACACCCTGACTAGGAGGTTTGTCCTGATAAATGCTTTCTCTTTATAAGGGGCAGATGGCATGACACTTGTTATCTTGATCAATTCATTAAAACTGCCATATGGGAAAGGTGACTATCTTTCTTCTATCACATTTGGGAATGAGAGGACAGCAGTATTGCTGTGGGTCCAGCACAGCGCACCAAACAGGCTCAAAGATTAAAGAATCAATGGCTTGTTTGGGGAGAAGCAATAATGGCTGGCACAGTTCCACGCTTTTCTTCAAAAAGCCATTTGGCACTTGAAGGAGCACAAGAAAGACGTTTTGAAAAGCTATAGAAAAGGCTCTGTCCTTTTTGCAGGAAAAATAAAAGTGGCACCACAGAATGTACCAAGAAATACAGTAGTTCAAATACAAAGAGGGAGCTAGAATTTTCTACAAAGGAAAACATACCAATTAATTTATACAGAAGAGAACAACCAGAAAGTCCTGGAAGAAGTAAAATATTTTGCCTTTGCATGCCTATACTTAGTAACTGATAGCTTTCATGTCACTATCTAGATTAGGTGTAGAATATATGTAGGGTGACTTCTTTGTAAGGTTTTTCCACACCCTCTTTCTTCCTGCCTCACTCTATCCTCCAGCCATGATCTCTTCTCTCTCCTCAATTAGACCTTTCTTTTGGCTATGAAAAAAGCAATTAGTAAGTAAAGCTATTGTTATACAGTGGTCCCCCGGGTTACGAATACCCCGGGGTACGAAAACCCCGGGGTACGAAAGAGCCGGGGCCGCAAAAATGGCCCCGGCTTACGAACAAAACCCCGGGATCCGAAAGAAAAAAACCTCGCGGCCCCTTTAAATTTGCCACGCGGTCCATCAAAGAATGCGGTCCCCTGGGAAACGAAAATTTCCGGGTTACGAAAGGTAATCCGGAACGGATTACTTTTGTAACCCGGGGGATCACTGTATATGTTTATATATATAATTAAGCTGATTTCCTTTCTTTGCTTAACTATCTGTGGGGGAGACATGGAACTGGTTATTATTCAGCTTCTGCCTTGACAGTTTCATTACTCTGTTTTAGAGAGCATGTACTATTTCTCACATTTCTCATCATTTTTTATGTTATAAATTAATGCAATACATTACTTACGGCATATAAGCAGGCAGAATTTCTGTCAAAATGTACTTGCAGTAAATGACCACATCCAAAATGTTTAAGACAGTCCTCACTAGGACCACAGATTTACAACAAATGATATATACCAGTGGTTCTGAGACTGTGGGGTCAGACCCCAGGGAGGCATAAGAGTTCCTCATGGTAGGGTGTGGAACTTGGAGGCCCCCACTGCTTCCTAAAACCTTTCTGTACTGGAGTGGGAGAAAACGTCAAGGATGATGCTTGGAGCCTCTGCCTGAGGAGGTGAAGGAAGAGAAGGAGGAGAGCTACTTCCTTATTTTTTTTTAAAAGAATATCCATGAGTGTGTGGATGAAAATACACAGATTAAACAAACAAAATAGTTTTTATTCATATATTATGTTGAGTGGGGGAGCAATGTCCACATGTAGATGGCAAACGGTAAAATGTTTGAGAACCACTGATATATACAATGGAATAACCAATTTTAGTGGATCTAGTTAATGCAGTCTAGTAATGTCAAGCACAACCTGGCTAATAACAAAAAGAAAACAACAGTAACATATTGTTTGTTATTAGAGCAGATGGTCAAAATAAAGCTGAACTGCATCCACAATCCAAGCTCAGGTGAATCACTTGAAGAAATTCCTGGAAAGCATTACTACTACATCCATTAAGCAGCAGCCATTTCTATTAAAAATCACCGAGCTTGAATAATCTCCCTAAGGGAACATCTTCCTCATAAGAAGATTTTCTAATTAAATGTGCCTTAATTGCCATGTACGGTGTTTTGAACAATTGGAATGTAAGGCTCTGTTCTGATTAGTCCTATTTCTGTTAGTAAGTTTCATTCAAATCTGAACAGTTTTTAACTAAAGGCTCTGAATTATCCAAAGTGGATTTTCTCTTATTAAAATGCCATCACTAATATCTAAGCCTTCCAAGGGCAAAATTAGCATTTATTTCCAAAACAGTAACTTATGTGCTATTAAAAAGAAGGGTAAAAATGACTGTTTTCCTTACAAGTTACTTTTTTATGATCTAATTCAAGCCCTAGGATCTTTGCATAGCAGCTGAACTGTATATGTGACTTGTTGTTTAACAACTCTTTCCTTTTCTCTCTCTCTACGCACAACTTGTCTTTATGTCCTAAGGGGTGTTTTCTAGTTAGCTGAATTAAAATTCAAGTATTTTAAATATAAGTAGAAGCCTAAACACTCCTGGGTGGCTTCCAAACGGTTGTGTTCTCTAATATTATATGCCAGCTAGGTGATTAACATTTATCAAAGTTTTGCTTAATAACAACTGTAAATGTTAAGTGAAGCTCATGGTGAAATTTTTCAGCTGTTCTTGTTAAGACAAAAACAAACAGTCCTTTTTTGTTTCTTTGGTAAATCAGCAGTCTAAATAAATTCTGCATAAATAAAACCCTGAAGAGTAGTCATTTTGCTTCTCAGAATCTAATCAAAGCAACTGAAAAAGCCCTGCTCTTCTTCTTCTTCTTTTTTAAACGCAACTGGTAAACAGATTTGATTTAGTAAAAAGATTTATGGACACAAACATAGACGCAGGTATTTTTCCTTTACTCTGTATATTGGGTCTTCAGGTATTGGATATAGCATTTAGCAAACTGTGTGAGGCTATAAAATAGTCTATTGTAGAAGCTCCTATTCCAGATAGGAAAGTATATTCTCCAGGTCTATCACCTTCCACAGTCTCATTTAAGATTACTGAAACAAATCTGTTTACCATTTTCATTAAGTAAAGGCCAGCTTTGACTGCCTCATTGGTATAGAATGTCAATGCATGCCTCTTGGTCATGCTCAAAATGGTTCTAGATAGACAGACAGACAGAGAGAGAGAGAGAGAGAGAGAGAGAGAGAGAGGATGTCCCCAAATCAAAGCCGAAAACAGTGTTAGGAATGTCAGTGCATGCCTCTTGGCCATGCTCAAACTGGAGGACCTTCCAGATGGATATATATATATATATATATATATATGAAGACACTCCCAAATCAAAGACCAAATCACTACTAGGAATATCAGGGATGATGGGAGTTGTTGCACATAACCTCTGGCTGTAACTCCTCACCAACTTGGTAAAGCAGAGCTGACCAGTTTTGGTCAGTGGTTGTTGTGTTGCAAATGTAGCAGAGTTGCAGAGTAGGTGCTGAAGATCCTGACAAATCTCTTCTTGCACTTTCTCTCTCATCTGGATATCACCACCTCAGGAACTGCTGGTCCTTGTTTTCACTTGTTGGCACTCCTGCTTCAAACAGTCGAGAATCCACACAACTTGTAGTCTAAACAATAGAACTACTTTTATTCTGCTATCTGGTTACATACAACTAATAAAATAACAAACAACTTTGCAACACATTGACTAAGCTTCTGTAACACCATACATTCACTTCAAATCCTCACAGTTCACCCAGTTCAAAAATACCACCATCACCATCATCATCATCATGGACAAGACTGGCAATTATTACTATTGTTAGTTGCCACCCACTGGGTGTGCATATCCACATTGATTGGCTGACTTTTCTCTCCCCAGACTTAAATCCAACCCTTGACTATGGTGGTCTTGCCCATGAGTCATGTTCCAGGTGTTTTCAATGTACATTCTTTAGTGACCTTGACTTTCAAGACTTATTGTTTTGATTATATTTGCACCTGTGATTTTGTGTATGTGCCTTGCCATGCTGGAAACTTTCTAATTGGAAATCTTCTGTCCCTTTGTTTCTCACATACATCTTTTCATTTCAATTACTGCATGTCCCATGCTCTATTTCTTGACATGCATGCCTCTTTGTCATGCTCAAAATGGAGGACCTTCCTAATGGATATATAATAAAATAATAATAATAAATATTTATTTATATCCCGCCCCTCAGGATAATCAATTGGGGTGGGGTACAACATTTAAATGCATTTACAATTAAAATATAACAATTCAATTTCTCTTCCCACACCTTAAAAATAAATTAAACTATGATAAGATTTAAAAATACTAAAACAGAGCCATTACAATTAAAACATTAAAACATTGGAAAGCTCTAAGAAGCAAAAGGGACAGTAGTTGGCAGAAATGTTAATCATTGTCTGGGAAGGCCTGCCGGAATAGATGCATCTTGGTGGCCTTCTTGAAGCCATCCAGGGTTGTAATAAGGCACATCTCATCCAGCAGGCCATTCCATAGCCTGGGAGCAACAATAGAAAAGGCCCTCTGGGAGGTCTGTGCCAACCTAGTTTTCTTAGATTGTAATAGGTTCCTCCCAGAGTACCACAGTGTATGATGGGGGTGGGAAGAGGCGGTCCCTAAGATAGGGTGGACCCAAGCCATGGAGGGCTTTAAAGGTCAAAACCAGTACCTTGTACTGTGCCCGGAAACTGATCGGCAGCCAGTGGAGAAACTTAAGCACTGGTGTTATATGCTCTCTCCTAGATGCCCCAGTGATTAGTCTGGCTGCCATATTTTGAACCAGTTGAAGTTTATATGTTTTTAAATAATTATATGTTTTTAAATAATTACTGTTTTAATCACTGCCGGTTTAATCTATTTTTAAGGGGTGGGAGGTTTGGAAACGGGTCATGGGATTGTTTTAATCTATGTTTTTTTTTTACTTGTACCCCGCTCCGAATGTATGTACAGAGGAGCAGGCTATAAATAAACTATTATTATTATTATTATTATTATTATTATTCCAGGTTAAGCACAAGGGCAGCCCCATGTACAGCACATTGCAGTAATCGAAACGTGAGGTGAACAAAGCATGTACCACAGTTTCCAGATCCTTCATCTCCAGGAAAGGGCGCAGCTTGCTTATCAGCCGAAGCTGATAACAGGCACTCCTGACCGTCACATTCACCTGACTAGTCATGTGAAGTGACGAGTCTAGAAGTACCCCCAGACTGCGAACAGGGTCCTTCGAGGAGAGTGTGACTCCATCTAGGACCAGGAGTTGTATTCCCAGACCTGGTTTCGGGCTGGTGTCTATCAGTACCTCCATTTTGTCTGGATTTATCCTCAATCTGTTTTCCCTCATCCAATCCATTACTGCTGCCAGGCAGTCATTGAGAGAAGAGATGCCATCTGAGGTCTGGGCAGATGATTTTGTCATGGAGAAATATATCTGAATGTCATCAGAGTACTGATGACACTGAGCTCCATGCTTCCGAATGATCTCCCCCAGTGGTTTCTTATAAACGTTAAATAGCATCGGGGACAGGATGGTGCCCTGAGGGATGCCACAATTAAGCTCAATTTTAGATGAGAAACTGTCCCCGAGCCTCACCCTTTGGGTCCTGCCTGAGAGGAAGGAATGAAACCACTGCAAATCAGTGCCTCCGATACCCATCTCTCTCAGCCGGTCCAAAAGGATGGCATGATCTATAGTGTCAAAAGCCACTGAGAGGTCCAAGAGCACCAGCAGAGTCACACTACCCCTGTAAATGCTCAAGAGGAGGTCATCTCTCAGAGCAACCATGGCAGTCTCAACTCCATATCCTGCTTGGAAGCTGGTTTGAAATGGATCAAGAAAATGGTCCAAGACAGCTGGGAGTTGGGAGGCAACTGCTCTCTTGATCACCTTGCTTAAAAACAGCAGCAAGGAAACTGGTCTATAGTTGTTTCTGTCCAGGGGATCAAGGGAAGGTTTCTTGAAGAGAGGCTTTACAGCCGCCTCCTTCAGACAGGATGGAACGGTGCCTTCCCTGAGGGATGCATTGACTACATCCCGAAGGAATGTCTTCAATGTGTCCCCTCCCTGGATGACCAGCCATGATGGACATGGATCGAGAGGACAGGTTGCTTTCCTCACACTTCCAAGGAACTTGTCCATTGCATCAGTACTTACAGATTGAAACTCATCCAGTAAAGTGACAACAACAGAGTTGCTAGGTGCCTCATTTACAGATACTGCTGAAACATTGGTGTCTAAGTCGGCCCTTATCTGAGAGATTTTATCTGCAAAGTAGGTGTTAAATAAGTCACAGTAGGCCGTCGTGGGGTTAAGTAGGGGATTAGGCACAGAGGGAAGCAGGAGTCCCTTCAGGCTTCCTTCAGGGTCAACAGATGTTGAGGAGGGGTGGGAGGGCCATACCCCCTGCCTTGCCCTGCTTTGCCTTGCCTTGGCTGTGAAGCCTCTGGTGGAATGCTGGCTTTCAGGCTGCAGCAGGGGTCCCTTCAGGCTTCCTTCAGGGTCAGCAGGTGTTATATATGGAGGGCATTCCAAAATCAAAGCCAAAAACACTGCTAGGAATGTCAATGCATGCCTCTTTGTCATGCTCAAAATGGAGGACCTTCCAGAGGGGTAAATGAGAGAGAGAGAGAGAGAGAGAGAGAGAGAGGATGCTCACAAATCAAAACCCCCAAAATCAGTCCTAGGAATGTTGATGCAGAGCTTCTCTAAGTGATGCTCAGAATAGAGGACATTCAGGAGAGGTCATAACACATGGGGGGGGGGGCATGATCACCTTCCATCCTGCCTCTTGCCTTCCTTTGGGCTTTTGTGGTCCTTGCATTCTAATTCCTCCAATTTGGCAGAGACAGTCCTGGCAAATTCTCTTTAATCCAATTTTTTCAGGTGCTTTGATGTTGTTTTGCCACAAATTTAGTATTTCATTGTGATTAAAAAACGAAAATATGGAGCATTCACAAAAAGGTAAACACACAGGCATATTTTTTTCTTATATTTTTGTTTTTTATTGATAGGTACTGTAATTATTTTTGATAGGAAAATATTATCAAGTATTTACATGATTACTGTTTCAATTGAACAAATTGCTTTACAACAGTTTGTATATTCAATATTTATCTGATTGTCAATTGTAGATATGGCATCAAAATGTCATATGTCAATGGTGAGTCTTGGACCAATGTTATGCCTGAAATATGAGATATAAATGGATACTATGTTTCAATAAAGTTGTCTTTTGCTTTTTCACCTCCTTCTAATCAAACCTTTTCTGACCATTTTTTTTAGTAACATCTGATTTAATCAGCTTACATCCCCCCCCCCCGGCAACAATTCCAAGGGGTTAGGCTATCCCAAAATGCCTATACATTAATGCCAAGTTTTGTCAGACTTGATTTTGCGTAGGTTCACTCATGATAGAGACCACCTCTGAATTGTTTTATTTACTAATTCTTTGGAAAGGGCAAAAACTGAGTTGTTTGGTGGGATTGTCCAAATTGTTCTCCAATTTTTGTCTGATATTGGTTTTTAGGCTTGATTCGCATATTAAGTTTGTTTCGTTTTGTGTGCCAAACAAGTCACTTATGATAGAGGATTATCAGATTTATTTGTACTGATTATTTTATATATTGTTAAAACTCTTGATGGTCATGAGAATATGTGTATATACTGTACAGGCCAATGTTGTAACTTGCGCAGTTTAAAACCAAGGAATTCCTAATTCTTCACTTTTTTCCCTGTGGCTTCTTAAATACAAGGAGCTTACAATTTATGCATAGGTCTCTAATTCTATATATATCTATGCTTTTGTCCAGTAAACTGCTTATATTTGTCCTCTAATTAACATTTCCTTTGTATATGGATTTCTTAAGTAAGTTTGGCATTTGTGAGGATTAGATAGGAAGATTTAAAATCATGTCGACCTAAATTATACAGATAAGATAGGTAATATGGCAGCAACATGTTGCAGCATCTTGGCTGCTGTGATATAAAGTTTTTTTTTTTGTTAAAATGAGTAAATTTCTCTAGAATATGTTATTCTAATATGATAGAGAAGTGGCATTAATGAAAAGCCATGGGGAATAGCCTGCCATGCACACAAAACCACCAAGGAAACACAAAGTTTCTGTTTGCAATAAAAAAAGGGTTAGAGATGTCTATTCTGTGATCAAACTGAAATCATACTAGCTACAGATGCTCAAAGTTACAATCCCTATATATATATATATATATATATATATATATATATTCTAAGAAGCCTAATGTCAGGGGTGCATAATTATGAAGAAGCGTATTTATGGGGAAATCCTTGTGCACACCCCATTGCACAATGGTAAATGCGAGCTGCACATGGGAGTGTTAGAGACCACATTCTCCCATCCTGGAAGAAAGAAGGATATAAATTCAATAACTATACAGTATAAAGAAATAAAAGTGCAGATCAGAGTGCAAGTCCAATCAGTTTTGTTTCACCTTATCTATTAGAATTGCCATATATGGGGACATTGAATTCCACAGAATGAATAGCAGAACCCTAGCTTGGAACGGGGTAGGAGGGAAATGAAATAAATCTTGGGACATAGTATGAGCATTCTTGGTTGTGAAGAAAATCATCCCCCACCTTTATCTTTCTCACTCACATATGTCCCGATCACATAAAAATGCTTGTGCATGAACATATAAAAGGAGATTATATCTATTCTGACAGCTCATCCTTCATAGTTTAAGATTGAGCAAGTGTATCTGAAAAGCAGGAAGCACTGTGTGCAGGCTCCCATATGATCAACTAACTTCCACTATCATGGTTTTCAGATGAATGGACTCCTAAATTTGTACATGGCAAATGTATTCTCTTTCATGATGAATTCATATAAGCTGAGAGACAAGGCAGAGGCAGGGCAAGATGGAGGCAGCCCAACAAAATGGAGAAAGAGATACACATACACAAGCAGACACCTGAAGAATTACTTTTTGTTGTCCACATCCAATTCAGCACAATCTAACAATAAAGAGGCTCTGTGCTTGGAGGGTGAAGCACAGGACTGGTCACCTTTTGCATATCTAGGAACCAATTTCCCCCTTGAGACCCACTGTTAACTCTACAGTCATTAAAATAAATAGCAAGTACGTACTACTTTTAAAGAGCTTTCTCCAGCATCCTGTTTGAGCTAATAGGTTCCTTTTGAAAATCTGGCAGTATAATATGTCACTGAAATTTGGCAGCATGGTCTTGGGGACTGCAAAAAGAGTCTTCAAAGACTTTATTGGTGTAGACTAGTAGTACTCAAAGTGGTGGGTTTTGGACTGGTGCTGTTGCCTGAATGATTGGCTGCTGATCCCAGGAAAAGAAGAAGCAATTTAACCAAATAGGCACAAATTTAGTGACCATAGATAACTTGAGAAGCACTAGTGTAGATAATGTTGTGTGCAACTGACTACAATATATTTATTAAAACAGAACAAAACAGCGGTGTGGGAGGACTGATTTATAGGCTTTAGTTCCCAGATATAATTAGTTAAATGGCATAGGGCTGAATAAAAAGAAAAATATATTGTCTTAATATAAAGCAACAGCTTAGGGGTTGAACAGCCTGCCAAGAAGGGGCAGCTTGAAGCTGACCCTGGGAAAGCCAGATTGGGGACATAGCAACCACATATTGAGGCCCCAATCTGCCTTTTTGCTGGCCCAAAAAGAAGCAGAAAATGGCCACTTCTTTTTGCACCTGGAAAAAGCCAGCTTTTCCTGTCCCACCACTGCTTTACAGCACTCTTGTGGCATGCAGCATGTAAACACTACACCACCAGAGTGCCTGGAAGCCAGCCCACATCTGGTCAGCTGGATGGCTTCTGGGAATCTTGGGAGCATATGGTATCTAACGCCACATCCCCAAGACTCTAGAAAGCTGGTGTTTACAGTCATTCTGTTTCACACAATAGTGACCTACAGTGAGAGAGACACCAATAACCAATTCTTAGACATTTACTTATACTGAATCTCAAATGATATTTTACTCAAGGACTGAAGTGTACATTTACAAGATCAGGGGAAAATCTAAATATTCTGAGTTGGGGGCATAAAAGTAAACTGGATAGGTCAGTCCCATCAGATTTTTGTGAATATTCAAATGATCAGACATTGGAGATATGGAGGCAGAACATCAAAGTTTACTCAGAGGCGTAGTTTAGTTTGCAATGGCCAAAATATAACTACTTGTAGAAGAGAAAGACACCTTTAGCAGTAAAGAAATAAGAGATATATAAATCAGATATATAACAATACATTTACTCCGCTATATCAGGAAGCAGGGCAAACATATATTTAAAGAAGGTGCATTGTAACATAGGAAACATGAAGGTCAGACAAGGGGAAGATGGGAACTGTGACAAAGAGAAAAATGATATAAGGAACTGTTAGACACAAGGTGAGAATTGATATCTGACTAGCGCATAAGCAAAATGATTTAAACCTAATTAGACATTAGAAAATGGGTGATGAAGGAAAGGCAGCTAGAGTTCAGTTGGCAATTATTAAGCCATGAAAAGGGGGGGGGATGAATGCTGAAATTAAATTTGAACAACCTGCGATTTTAAATCTAATGTCTGTGATGTTCACCACACAAGTTGAATTTCCTGTGCAGAAATCACTTTGAAGTAATATATGAATTTGCTGCGCAGGTCAGGCACCAATAAGACGAAGGACACTTGGCTGGAGGAATCATGGCCACAACTTTATTATCGGAAAACATAACATGAACTTATCTATAGGGTTGGCCCAAAGCATAAGGTCTGGATCTGGACATCAGCCAAACCCCGGTTGGCTAATGTACGGTTACTTGGAGAGCCAAGCATCAGGATGACGTAGGTGCCAAACCCCGCCCTCTTGCACAGTCACGCAACTGTGCTGCTTCAATTCGATTTGCAAGGCACTCTAGTCACTGGGTGTTAAATGACTGTTGCCCCTGCACTGGCCACAGCAGCTCGCTCCTTACACCCAGGTCACGAGGACTCCAGATCCAGTACCAGAGAGCCCTGGAAACCCTTAACCCCAGATCCAGGCCTATGCTGCCACCCCCAACCAGCTGTGACAATCAACTCCCAGGGAGGGAGGGTGGGAGAGCCGAAAATGGCAATGGCACCAAGGAGCAGCGAACACGGCCTTAAATAGGCCAAAGGACCAATGCGAGGCTCAGGGGGACAGCAACCGGCAGCCAATCAGGCAGACCGCCTCCCTCCCAAGGAAGCCTGGGACATGAAGTCCTAATCTAAAAATTGGCGGGCTCGCTTCTTGCCGCCCCTCCCACCGCCCCTCCAATGAGGAGGGAGCCTGCCCTTGCTCAGGCTGCCAGGAAGGAGACAGCCGCGGGAGCCTGGCATGGTGCCTCCCGCCCGCAGCAACAGCGCTGGCCCTGGAAATTGGATGGCACCATTTACCATTATTACATGTGACAATGTTATGCATGCCACTTATGCTGATGTAAAAGTATGTGTACAGAGTACATGCAGTTTCCTACACAAAATGTATGTATATTTGAGCAATTAAGAATAAAGTGACTTAATTAATTCAATAGCATAAACACAGGATATCCTAAAATTATTTTGAAATAGTAATCTGGATTATGCACTTTGGGACCTTCTATACATTCTTGTTTTACGTTGAACACTATGTCAAAGCACTTGTCTTGGGGAGCCCAGAATGAAGCACATTTTCACTAAGCCTCATTAAAACACAGTGACAAGGCTAATCCCTATCACAGATTTGAATGTTCTTAGCTGAATGTTTCTAAATGTGTAATTTCTTATACAGGCAGGAGAATAGCTTCCTAAGGTATTAGCAACCAAGGAAACCTCAGCTACACTCCTGCACTGAGAAATGTATGTTTCTAGCTATGAATCCTAGTGCTAGCCTCCCCAACTATCTTATTAAGCAAAGCAATGGCTAACACAGTCATTTCCATGTCAGTGGACAACAGATGAACCATTGCAGTCATGTCCAGCTGCAGTAGGCATCCAGAGAAACCCTAGGGGTACTTGAAAGATTGCTGCCCATAATAATATTGGAATTTGTCCACTACAGGAAAAAACAGGTGTCTGCTGATCCCCCAGTTATCCAACAACAAAGAAATGACACCTTTCTCATCATTATAATTCCATTTGTATCACATCTTTCTCTTGATAATGAGATTCAAGGTGGGTAACACCATTTTTCAAACAAACAAACAAACAAACAAAAACTTAAAAAATATGAAATTAAAACACTAAACATAAAAAATATTAAAAGACTATATCATCAGAATTGTACAACATTAAAAGCCCAATTCTAATTAGTTTGTAAAATTCTGACAGCACACAATTATTATTTTGTGGATAATTTACAGAAATGATGATGATGATGATGATTTTGATCTGCAATTTCTTGGACAGGAGTTTTGGGTCTGGGAACAGCCACAAACAAGGTCTTCTCCCTTGGTCCCAACAAATGAGCTTGAGAGGATGGTGAGATAGACAGAAAGGCCTCTCTGGACCTTAGAGCTCTTATTGGCTCATAAAGGGAGATATGATCTTTCAAATAACCTGGATCCCAGCCATGTTGGGAAGGGGATTGTGTAGTTTAGAAAGCGGGTTTGATTGATGGGTGGGTGTTCAACAATGCCAACATCTGCCAAAAAACAAAAACTAAAAAACAAAACCCAAAACAAAACCATGTAGGTTACCATATCATAAACTGGACTTAAACTATTATAACTCACTAACAGGATGCCAGCTCCATGTTGCACCATTTGTAGATATGCTCTCCCCACCACCATCCCCTTGAAATCTTTATTTAAATATTTTGTTGACAAGACAGTTTTTACTATTGCAATGTGAAATATGCTTGACACAGACATGGGTTCATAAAACTGGGTTCACAATATACTCTCCAAGTCAAGAAATGGAGTGAATTTTTCAAAACTGTATCTGGGGTTATTTTGGAACTGTTGGGCATTTAGCTAGGACATGACTATGATTTCCCCCTTGGAGTTCCCAGAACTTTTCATATTAACCTCACCCTACTCTCTCTCTCTCTCTCTCTCTCTCTCTCTCTCTCTTTTTTTTTTTTTTTACTTTTCTTGTTTTGGTTTTGTTTAGGGATGCATATTTATGCTTGTTTCATGCTTTCCGGCCAGATCTGCATTAATAGATGATTTTGAAGCTCTCTCCCAGCTGGGCAAGTTTACAAGATGGTTTGCATATTTTTCAATGATTTTCTGCACTTGTAAACTATGAAAAATTTGCAAAATATATGCAAACACCCCCCCCACACACACACACACATTTTAATGTAGAAAACTATGTACTATCTACAAAATGCACTGTTTTCTATCTAAACTTTTTTCTTTTTAGATATTTATGTTTTAGAAAATTTATGTTTTGGGCACAAATGACTTTTTTAAAAATCCAAAAAAAAAAAAAAAAGTTCCAGAATGCAGAAAATATTATTAAGGTGGCCATTTTTGCACTAAAGAGTCCCAATATGCTACTGTAATATGAGTGTTCTTTACAGCCTTTTTTTAGGCTGTTTGGCACAAGCAGTCTTTGTAGGTGGCATACAGCCATGACATTAGCAAGTATCAGGGAGGTGAGTGATGGTACCTTACTTTTGAGATGGCTCTACCTTGTCCTCATCTGGTCTCAGGCAAATGCATTTGTTTCATTTATAATTTTTGTTGGCAGCAGGATAGAGAATTTCCTTGGTTTATAGAACTACAGTGTATATGGGGACCATGCAATCAAATTTGTCTATACAGAAAGATAAAGAAAAGTTTGCATTTAACAAGTTGCCCTGTCCAAGTTTCTGGGCAAAAAAAAATCTTTCTTTCATTATTTTCTGGAGAGAATCTGAATTTGAAAATATCCCACAGATCTCACTGCATGTGTTGGGTCCTTAATGTTGATTTGTTCTAAAGCACAAGGCTGATAAAGAATCCCTGCTGGAATATGTCATTCTTTGAAAGAAAAATGTCAAACATTCTTTTTTCTTCTCTGAAAACTCAGTGGGGCTGACTGTAAACTCAGTGGTAACTTCAGTGCACAAACATCAATTTTTATTTGGGTGAATACAGACGGGAAATTGATGTGTGTCTGAAGTCATCAATATTTGTTTTTGTTCTTTTTGTTTTTAATATATTTGCAGTAAGTTTAGACAGTTCCAGCAGGCATCTCATCATAAAGATTCATCTTAAATCCACAGAGGCCTTCTGTGAACTGGAGATTACTCACTAATTTTATGCCTCCATCTGATTCTTATGCCACTTAAATCAGAAAGGTGTTTATTTAAGTCACAGGTGAATAAAATGACAAAAGAAAATAGGGGAAACTCAACTGTAGATTGTTTTGCAAACACAGACCAACCAAGCGTGGGTAGTCTCTATGTGACATCTAAGTTTTCTTCCAAGTTTTTATCTCTTCTACAAACAAGTTGAATAAAACAAAATCCCATGCATGTTTACTCAGAAGTTTATCACTAAATTTGATGAGACTTGTTGTTTCTGCTGCTGTTGTGTGCCTTCAAGTTGTCTCAGCATTATGGCAACCCTAAGGCAAACCTACTGCTTGGTAAATGTAACATATTTACTTTCTTCAGGACTTTTTGTTTTTCTGAGCGATAACCAAACTTAAACTTCCATACAGCCAGATTTGGCCAATGCTTCCAAATGCCAGCTTGCTATAGGACAATTTGAATGCAGAAAGAGAAAGAATCAGTTCTGCATGAACTGGGTATTTGTGGTGCCATTTTTTAATAATATTGAAATAGAATTAGACTTTGCAGGCATGGTGTGATGAAAGCTGGTCTTCTTGGATCTACTGAAAGCCTCATCACAGAAAATGGATGAGGGAACTTCACTCTTATTCACACATAGTTCCAAAGCTCTCTTACTGTCCAGTTCTCATGTTACTAACATGATTTGGTAGTTGTCAAAAATGATTGCCCCATATTTTTCTGACATGTCAGGTTAGTGAAATGTGATATATGCTGAGTCATAGAAGTGCTACGCTCTACATGTTTCTTCTGTGTAATTCAGAATCCTCAACTTGTTTTCAGTCATTAAAGACATTTGAAATATGACAGTGAGGGTGTTAGAAACATTAATTCAGAAGGCAGAAAATATCTTATGAAAATGCAGGAAAAAAAATCTTTTAAACCATGCTTTGTCATGTACAGCTGGTTGCTCAGCCCAGTACTGAAAAGACTGCACATATTCAAGCTCTTCTAATAGTTAAAAACAGAGAAAGAACAAAGCTGGATAAAGCCAAAGGCCTATCTAGTCCCGTATTTTGTTCATACAGTGGCAAGATAGTTGCTTTGTAGCCTTTTCAGTTATAACTTTCAGTTGCTATGGAAGCACAGCAACTCAAAAGAACCAGATTGTAAAATCTTAGTTCAAGTAAAGGGAACAGTTGTACCCATGTGATATAAACCCCTGTCTATGACTTGGTACTGCGAAGCTAGTTGCTGTAAGTGAATTTTATTAATAGCAGAAAAGGTTGCACCTTATACTTGGCAAGTGGATAGGAGACTGACTTTCGAGGCATGAAATATGTGAAATGTGTCCTCTCATGGCTTGGCAATGTAATGGAAGGTTCTAAAGTTGCAATGTAATGGAAGGTTCTAAAGTGAAATCTGGCATATTGATATATTACTAATCAATACTTAAGGGTATAATAGTTATTTAGCTAGCATTATACCTGTGACTATAAAGTTAATTTTAAATCTTCAGTACTAATTAAAAACATATAATTGTAATGACATATTCATGGCTATGAATGTCAATTTTATAGATAGAACTAAACCTGAGGTATTAGAAGCACAAGGATACTAGAATTATAGTATGTATACAATTTATTTTATTTATTTTTAAAAATAGCATTGACAAAGATTTTGCTTTCTTATAAAGATCATTGTTATCCACAGTTTCATGTAGATAAATACATTTGTATATGCCTTCCTTATATTATTCCACACAAGTTTAAATGTGTCTGAATTACACCTTTGGGTCTAACAGCAGACTCTTCAGTCCAAAATGATTCTGTCGGTTTCAAGGCAAATGCAAAAGCCAGAAGGCAGCTACAGACATACTTTCCCATTTGTGCTCTAAAAATCCCATCTCTTATATCAAAGAATATCTGTTTGGTTTGGGGGATTTGTTTATATGAAATTCAATATGTAATGGTATTTGTTTCTGTTGTTATGATTTTTCAAGTTGGCTCTGACTTATGATGACCCTTCATCAGAGATTTACTCAGATGAGATTTACTTTTCCCCCTAGCCTGGAGTTGTGAAATTGCTGTTATCTACAACAAACTTCTACCAGTGCTTACAGGAGCACATGCAGCCCACAGATTGTACTTTGCTCACCTTGTCATTTTATCACTCTATTTTACCCATATTTTCTAGGGAAAAACTATATTTCCTTACACAAGCCAGCTCAAGTTGTAAGATTTGTAGAGGCAGGCTTTTTTCTCCACTAGTTTCACAGGTGAGTTTAGTGAGACCTCAGGTCAATGCCTCCTCAGTGGCAGCTCCCACACCATGGAACACCCTTCCATGGTTGGTCTGGTTAGACCCCTGCCTCTTTTCTTTCTGCCAGCTGGTGAAGACATTTTTATGGAGCTAATTATAGAGCAGAAGTGTGTGTATCAAGTGGTGTGCTCTATTTTTCTAAAAAAAAACAACCCTGGAAATAATGTTTTTAACATGTTTTAAAAGTTTCTAGCTGTTTTTAATCATGTTTTTAAAACACCAACTAATATTTTACCTTAATCTTTTAAAAATTATTAAAAGTCACTTTGAATCCCATCTCAGGAGAAAGGTGGGATATAAATCCAATAAATAAATAAATAAATAAATAAGGAAGAGAGGGAGTTACAATGCATCACATTTTACTTCCTTATCAGTGCCCACCTGATACATTCAGAATCACTTCTTCCCCCTTTAATTGTCACAGTTCAGCATCTATCTTCTGCCTGCAGCTTTTCACTTACATTGCAACAGCAGTCTTATTTTCTCTGCTAGCTGTAAAATGTTGTGAAATTACTCAGCCAGGTGCTGTCTCATTTTTATATATTTGCCATGCCTTCCTTCTCCTACCGTCAGATTGCTAACACTTGCCCTAACCTGTAAACTATTTATTCACTCTTATTTATTTTAAAACTCCCCATGGAAGTGACTAGCACTTAGCAAGTACAGGTTGTCAGGTGATTAAGGGGAGTAGCACAGCATGAGTTAGAATTTGTTTGCAAAGAAATGTGACATGCATAGAACCCAAAATATTTGAAACACATTTACACCCTGACATCTATTTGACCAAAGCTCATGATCTTTCTAGAAGAATAAAATGTAAGCTGTCATACAGCAAATTCTAGTTCAGGATTTCTGGCTTTCAGTACTAAATTTGCACTGAACAATTTTGCTTATTATAACATGTTGACATTGCCAGTTCAATTGCCAGACAGCTACCTACACATTTAGTTGCCATATGGCATCTGTGTAAAGACAGTTTTAACTCAATGTGGCAAACCCTTCCCTTATTACCCCTACCTAGATTATAAATGCTACTTGATAAAGGCAGCATGGAAAAGTTTCCTGGTTACAGGGACCAGAAGAGTTTGACATTATTATAAATAAAATATCACCTTGACATTGGCTTCTGCACAATCTTCCCCAATCTTTCTGAAAATGAACACAAAAATAAACCGGTCTGAAGATTAGCAAGCTTTTGTTTTGGGATCATTATCTAATCTATGCTTGAAATGATAATAATTATAACTGTCCTTAAACAAAACTGCAGTTTAACAGCAAATAAGTGCATTTTTTGCAACTAGCTAAATGTGTTTCTCCCTCTTTGAAGATGCAGGTGATCTTCACAGAACCATAGAGTTGGAAGAGACCACAAGGGCCATCCAGTCCAACCCCCTGCCATGCAGGAACTCTCCATCAAACACCTCCAACAGAGGGCCATACAGCCTCTGTTTAAAAACGTCCAAAGAAGGAGACTCCACCACACTCTGAGGAAGTGCTTTCTACTGTCAAAGAGCTCTTGCTGTCAGGAAATTCCTCCTAATGTTGAGGGGGAACCTCTTTTCCTTTAGCTTGCATCCATTGTTCCAGGTCCTATTCTCTGGACCAGCAAAAACCAAGTTTGTTCCAGCCTCTGTATGACACCCCTTCAAATGCTTAAACAGGACTATCATATCACCTCTTATCTGTAGCTGTCAGAAATAAATCAGTGGAATTTTTTCTGCCTTGGATTTGTCTCTTAGCCAAGGGCTTAACCCAATTTTCATTTCAGCACCCAATCCACCACTGCCAAAGTCCTTTGTTGGTTGTTGAATCGGAGGAAGAGCTAAAGGAGTTATATATAGAGAAGACAATAACAAAATAGAGACAAATCCATGACAGAAAAAAATCCCACTGATTTCTTTATGTCAGTCTCTTCTCCAGTCTAAACATACCAGGCTAAACATATCTAAGTCACTCCTCATAGGGCATGGTTTCTTTTTTGATATCACTTTGTTCCAACAGTAGATAGATGATTAACATACAGGCTTAAGTGATAATCTTAGAAACAGAAAATATAAATTCTTGGTCCACTAGAGTTGAAAATTAAAATATTCCATTGGTTCTTCCTGTATTGAAAGGAAGTTAAAGATCTAGACAATTGCATATATAGATGTTACTGCTCTTTAAAATATATCTTCATGTAACTCTCCCCTCCACATGAGTTTGCTGCAATTCTATGCTGCATGCAGAAATCCAGTCATATTGTGCATCATAGGTGTCAGATAGAGATAGGAAATGGTAGATTCCTTATCTAAAGATTTCAGAGCCTGTCTGGACATTCTTTAAATGGTAATAACTTCCTTACTATATATTCTTACACTGCTATATATAATTTCCTACATGATTTATAGAATTTTATCTATGTGATGTTTCAGTTTTCTCCTTCTTATAAAAAAAGAGAAAAGGAGAGGTGGGGGGAAGCAATCAAGCAGAACCTTTAAGAGTTACTTGCAAGAGTGATTTATATTATAGCAAGAGATAAATGCACTTCCTTAGATACAATGATGGTGTGATACGAAAGACTTAGGCTATTAAGCAAATTTATAGTTGTGGGAGCTGGATAGGATCCAGAAAGATGCAAATTGTGAACCTTGTCCTAAGTCTTCAGTGAAGTGTGTGATAATCAGTGATAATAAGTGATAATCAGTCTTTCCTATTTTTAAGTGGTCTGTTAGTATTAATATGTGAAAGCATTAAGTCTGTTTACCAAAAGTCAACTTCTTGGGAGTCTCTGAGCAGTTGTGAGGTAAAAAGTATATGTAGTGTGCCTTAAAATTATTTTCTTCATTCATACTTATGTTAACATACCATCTGGTGCATATTTATCCTAGTTTCTTTAGACATCTTCTCTAAATTAGAATTGTTTGCAATTAGAATTGTTTGCAAAACCATTTGTATTTCTGTTTATGGCACTGTATAAATAAAATTTAAAACTAATACTAATACTAATAATAAATTTATCCAAGGATACAATGACATAGAAATTGCCTTTCTTAAAATCCAGGTGTGTGTGTGTGTGTGTGTGTGTGTGTTATTGGGTTTCCCATTAATCTGTTTAATAATTTTTGGAAGAATGTTGCCACTCCCTCCTAAGGATTCCAATACTTTCACCCCATTGACCACTTGATCCATGCTGGTTAGGATCAAATCCAAAATAGTTCACTGTTGCTTCTTCCACCTTCTCAACAATGAAATTATCTGCCACATAACTAAGGAATTTGTTTGATCTTATATTTTTGGCAGAGTTTAACTTCTAACACATATCAGAATGGTTGAATTCTCCCATTCTTACTGTATCTCTCCTTTTTGAACATTTGGCCATTTGTCCTAGGATTGCAATAAATATAAATATAAATAATATTTATACTAAATATAAATAACTGATAAATTCCACCATGAGGACAGGCATCTCTTTAATTCCTCTATATACTTTTGAATCACATGAAAGTACATTACCAGAGTAATCCTGCTCATGTCAACTCTGAGATTGGCCAACTGAGTTCAGTGAGACTTACTACCAGATAAATAGATATAGATTTACAGCCTAAGTAATAATACTACAATGCATGAGTAGCTAATAGTATAGTAATAACTAGGCAAATAAGAAAACATTAAAAAGAATTGGCTTATTTGCATAGTGAAGATATTACTTCATGTTTAACTTTTATTTCATCTTGTGATGGATTTACTATGTGACCACAAAATATATTGTGACATTTTCATGTAAAAAAAGGATTGCCCATGCTTAAGCCTAGAACCTGAATTCTTCCCATATGGAAGACTGCTCTAACAACACCCCTAGAACACACAAGTCTGTTCTTATCTGTGGATCACCATGTATACAAGTGCTGAATTGGAAACTGGGGAGGACAGTAAGGAGTATGTATTATAAGACCAGATATTTGTTCAGGTAGAACTTGGCCAAAACATTCCAATTGGAACAGCCCAGGTCCACTGACACCAGAGGCCCCAAGAATATATTCGCCCCTGCCCCTGGGAACTGTACTGTTTTGAATCCTTCCCCATAATCACTCAGCACTGGAAGCAAAATTGACAAAGGTAAAATGAGAAATATCAAGAGCTATCTGCATTGGACATATAACAAACTACAACAACATCCATAAATCCACAAACAGTGATACCTTTATTTGATCAACCAGAATGCACAAAATACATGATGCAAGCGTTTGAAGCTCCACTGACTTCATCAGGCAAAGGTGTTAAAATTGTACAGGGTAATTTTTTTTTAAAAAATACAACAATATTAGTTACAGACTTACATTTTATCAAGATGTTTTTGTTCCATTGTTATGTGATGAAATGGCGTGGAGCGATATCTATGCAGGCAGGACTCTCCTCCTTCTGACCATGCGACACTGGGAAGAAAGAATTTGAGAGTCAAGGAGATAAAATCTGAAGTGTGGACAATCTCTAGGAAAAAATACCCAGTAGAACCCAGTACCCAGAAGTAGTAAGTGGTAGTTTTAAAGACCTTGCATTCCTAGTATGGCAGAGGCCATAAAACAGATGAATAAGTTGGTACTTTTCAAGATCTTTCTCTGCCTCTTCACTCTGCATTTGCTTCTGGAAATAATGTACAATTACACTGCTTCCTAATCAGCACACTACTTTGAGTCATCACTCTCCTTTAAACACTTTTAAATAGGACTTCTTATTATCTGTACTTGGTGAAAGCACCAATTATGGACTAATTTCTGCACTTCTGAAAAACATGTCTAATAAACTGATCATTCTAGTTTCTAATTTTGCATGTTTAGGTGCTATTGTTCTGTCAACCCACTATATCAGTGCAAATCCTTTGGTTTTCTCCCCACCTTTCCCCACCCCATACACCCTAGTTAATGTAAGAATCTAATTGCCCTTTTTATTCCCTGCTTTATAATAGCTGTCATTGGATAATGGAAGAATCAATCAAACATATTTTCTTCATGTCCCTGCAGCAACTGAAGTTTATTATTTTTTACTCCACTGACACTGAGAAGTCTGAATCAATATTGACAAAACATCAACTTGTTTTGAAAAGTTAGGCTGTGATGGTTCTCAGAACTTTGTAAGTTTAAATTTGAGGAAAATGGGGAAAAAAGATCTTTGGTCTTCTTGTCAGAAAATCTGCTATGACTTTATATCCTAGTTGTGGTTTATATATGGTTTGGGGGTATGTCTTTGTATAATCCATATACATACCAATAATTCATCACCTCTTCATATCAAATATGGATGCCATGTAGCTTTATGTGTGTAATGTTTAAAACGAAGGTGAAAAGACAATACTATCTAGTTTGGGTATTATGCAAAGGTCAAAGTGTTTATTCAGTGTTGAGCTATCATGAAGATATTAATATTCTCTTTATAAACTATGTAAATATTGCTATTTGAAATAAACCCTGTTTGTACCCAAATGCATAAGTATTCAAAAAATCTAATATAATAATTATGCACAGTGAAGAATTATCCATGGTGCTCTGACAGAATGCAATATTAAATAAGGAATCTTTGAGGCTGAATAGACAGCCCAGAAGAGGAAGCTTGAAGCCATTCCTGACAAAACCAGATTGGGGCTGTGGCCCTAATCCAGCCAGAATTCCACCCAAATAGGAGTGGCAAAGAGCCAGTCTGTTCTGACCCTTTGATTCAAGCTGAGTGTAAATGCATGTTGCAATATATATCAATGCCATGTCAAAATCATTTCTGTGTTTATCATGGGATCTGAAGGGAAAACACACATCATCCAGAAAATCTCAAAACAGAATAAATATCAAGGTCCAACATCTATAAACACATTACTAAAATCCACCATTCAGGGTCTGTGCTGCTCACATGTTAACTATGCATTGCAATGATTCTGTTCCTTTCTCTTGGGCAGATTCCAGAGGGTGACGCTCAGGGATATTTGTTCCTCAAAAACATAGCTTAATTGTGGCATCCCTTAGGGTGCGATCCTGTCCCTGATGCTATTCAATGTATATATGAAGCCGCTGCAACAGATCATTCAGAGACATGGGGCAGGGTGTTACCAGTATGCTGATGGCACCCAAATATATTTCTCCATGTCTCAGTCAGCAGTGTCGACGATAGATGACATTTCTTCCCTCAGTCAGGTGATAGAATAATAGAATCATAGAGTTGGATAATGGACTGGATGAGGAAAAACAAACTCAGACTGAATCAAGACAAAATGGAGGTACTTACAGTAGGGGCCTCTAAACTGGGTATCAGGTTGCAACCTCCAATCCTAGATGGGTTCACGCTCCCCTCAAAGGACTGTGTTCACAGTCTTGATCCATAGCTCCAAATGACAAATCAGGTAAATGTGACGGTCAAGAGTGCCTGTTATCGGCTTTGGCTGATATGCCAGCTGCACCCTTTCCTGGAACCAGTAGACTTCAGAACTGTAGTACATGCACTGGTAACCTCATGACTCATTTTTTGCAATGCGCTCTACATAGAGCTAGCCTTATGCCTAGTCTGAAAACTCCAACTGGCACAAAATATGCAGCCAGGCTGATCACCGCAATAACTAGGAGTGACCACACAACACCAGTTTTGAAATCATTTCACTGGCTGCCTGTTGGTTTCTAGGCACAGTGCAAGGTGTTGGTTATTACCTTTAAAGCCCTACATTGCCTGGGTCCAACCTATTTAAGGGATTGCCTACTTCCTTCCATACAATCCACCCCACACACTCGGGTCCTCTATTGCAGCCTTTAAAGACCAGACTAACTGCATCCTCCCGGAGAACTTTTTCTGCAACTGCTCCCAGCTTGTGGAATGGCCTGCTAGATGAGATCCTTCAAATTACCAACTTAGACAGTTTTTAAAAAGCTGTTAAGATGGATCTCTTCTGGTAGGCCTTTCCTGGATAAAGTACCTGGCCATAAAAATGGTAACTCCCACATACCATGTACTATCCTACAGTTCTGCCCATTGTTCATTAATAATAATGGTTTATTTTAAAGTAATTTTAACTGTAACTTGTATAATTCCTTTGGGGGGGCAATATTGTAATGCAAGGTATTGTATGTAGAATGTACTTTTGTAAGTAATTTTGTAAGCCTCTTTGATTGTTTTATTACAAAAAGCAGGGTATAAATAAAAGTTTTATTTATTTTATTATTTATTTTAAAAGGAATGATCCATTGAATTCTCAAAGACCAAAAACAACAACAAAAATTAAATGACAATACATACAACACATTATGCCACAATGCAAGTGATTAACCATGATGTTGATATAGATATGAATTTTGAAATAAACAAAGCCATAATCTTTACAGGAATATAACTGATAACAATATCAAATCAAATTGAGAAGGAAAATAAACAAAGAACATGTAAAAAGATATCACAATTAACAGATTTTATAATCATTATACTTGCATGACCATGGGAAGACATTCTTTCATAAGCACAGAAAGTAGCATGATTAAGTACTTTAAACTAGAAAACTCATTTAGTTATTTTATGGGATAGGACACTTAGCCATAAATTATTGCTACCGGTATGTGAGGGACATATAAATTGCCTTTAAGATAGGATGAGCTGAAAATATAGTCACTTAACTCCACAGGCTGAATTTAAAAGTGTTGGATAACTACTAGGGGCTGAGTGCAATGAGGAAACTAAGAATAATTCTGAAAATCAAGGTACTGGGAAGGAACTGAAGCATACATGTAAGCAATTCAGATCTTAATTCTACTTTTCCATGAACACCAAGTCCATTACTAGCCATGGCCATTCAAATCATGAAATAGTTTCTAGAAATTGTTAGATTCTTCAAATGACAGGCATAATTTCTCCTACAGAACAGCAACACTGTATCATTATGATCTAGGGTTATTCTGGGACATTTTGGGGGGGGGGAGGAGTTCCAGATTCACTCTCCAAAACAGTTCTGCATCATTCTATCAAGATTATGTGAAATTACATATGACAGCTAATAGGACCAAGGAGAGCCAGGCAATTTTTACATATCTTCCAGATTTGTGTTATATTCTATAAATAGGCCAGGGTCCAGTTCAGACTGGCACTATGTGCTGGCCTGCGGTCGAAGTCAGAGTGCAGCGTCCTGACACTGGATGCCCTGACTCTGTACCCAAGGCATCATGATGCTGTGTGCCATTCCAGACAATATGTGGCATCATGGTGTGATTTCAGCGCTGCATCCAGATGATGCACTGCTGAAGGGGCACCATATAGCCAAGATGCCATGGCTATGGCACCCTTTGGAGGGCACAAAAAGGAGCCACTTTTTGCAGCTTCTTTTTGGCCCTCCAGAAGGCTGGATTGGGTCACAGCATGAGGTTGCTGTGGCCCCAATCTGGACAGGAAAGGGGTGGCTACAGGCCGCCCCTTTGGGATGGTAAGTATAGCCCCCAAATCCCCCATCCCACTCTCACCAGCTAAAATAGGGCCATGAAGTGGGGAGGGATTTAGGGCCACCCCCAAAATAGGACAAGATATAAGTTTGGTTATATCCGTGGTGTGGTCTGTAATGGAAGCTTCTCATCTTCCTCACTCCTCAATCCTATAACTCAGTTGTAGCTCAGAAAGGACAAATCCAGAGCAAAGTCAGAAAGAGCAAACACAAAGTCCAGTCTTCCCAGGCAGTATTTCTGTTCCAAGCAAGCATTTCCAAAGTGAAGGTCAAAGAATCCAACATTTAAATAAGAGAAAAACGGTATGAGGATAAGCATATAGCAAAACAAGATACAGCTCAAGATCATGAACTTCAATATGGTGAGAAGGAACCAAAAGTTTGGGAGCTGCCAAAAGTCCACAAACTCTGGTCAAACAGAAGTTTATATGCTGCTCCTGCTGATGGATCAGATTATGCAAGGGTGTTAACCTATTCAGTATTTTGTAAACTGTGGGCCGATACAGACAGCCCCAAAGGGGCATGCTGCATCGCCCCTTTCTGAGCTAGATCAGGGCCATGGCAGCTGCACCAACAGCCCAGAGGCCCCAATCCAGCACTTTTCCAGGCCACGGAGAAGCGGCAAAATGCCACTTTCCCATGGCCTGGAAAAGGGTGTCCTCAGGGCTTCATGCCCTCGGACACCCCAGGAGTTGCAGCCAGGAGGTGAAAGGGCCCCTTTACCGTCAGGATCATCGGTACAGCCATGTAATAGCTGTGCCAACAATCCACTCCCCCAAAAGGAGTGCATGATGAGTTGTACAGTTGTGCAGTTCAGTGCTAATCATCAAGAAACACTTGTCAAAATGTTTCTTTTTAAAGATATTTGTCTAAATCCAATGTAATGTTGTTGCTG
The DNA here is from genome assembly GCA_034509955.1 of Urosaurus nigricauda. Lineage (NCBI taxonomy): Eukaryota > Metazoa > Chordata > Lepidosauria > Squamata > Phrynosomatidae > Urosaurus > Urosaurus nigricauda. Next base: position 63,673,581 of record JAOEGL010000003.1, read on the forward strand.
TATGCCTTCAACTTGCTGCCAACCTATGACAACACTATCTAGACTAAATTCCTTGGCAAATTGTCCAGAGGGAATTTCTCATTATCTTCCTCTGAGGCAAGTAGAATATCACTTGCCCAGTGTCACCTGGTGGGTTTCAATGGTTGAGTAGGAATTTGATCTCTGGTCTCCACTACCCTATGATAACTCTCAATGGCTGCATCCATACTGCAGAAATAATCCAGTCTGACACCACTTTAAAGGTTGTGGTTCAAACTGGATTATTTTTTCACTAATGTAACATTAGTGAAGTAAGACAATGTGCTAGTGGAGTTATTTGGTTTATTTCAGTTGCACAAACTGTATTATTATTATTATTATTATTATTATTATTATTATCCTTTATTTATATAGCGCTGTAAATTTACACAGTGCTGTACATACAATCTTAAATTAGACGGATCCCTGCCCTCAGGCTTACAGTCTAAAAGAGACAACACAAAAGGAAGAGGGGAAGGTGATGGGAAAGGGGGTGAGTTCTGGTGGTTCTTCGCTCCCTCTGGGCCAGGACCAAGGCAGATGGACTGGAGGGAGGGCATGGCTTCTTAATACAAAGTTAAAAGGAGGCATCCTGGGGTGGATGGCACAGTCCTGGGAAAGCTTCCCTAAATAATATAGTCTTTAACTCAGTTTTGAACCTGGTTAGGGAAGTGATGAGGCATGCATGTGGGGGAAGAAGGTTCCAGGAGTGAGGGGCAGCAAGTGAGAAGGGACGAATCCGGGATGGGGCAGTGGAAATCCTCAGCTGGGACAGGAGACCTTGAGTACCAGAACGGAGGGTATGAGAAGGAGTGTGAGGAGAAAGAAGTTCAGATAAGTAACTTCACTTCAACTACCTGGATATTTGCTGGAAGTCAAACTCAGCGCCATCCTCAAGATCTAGAAAATTCCTCACTTGCCTTGAAGACAATTTCATTGTCCAAAAGGTGGAAGAGGCAACAAGGGGATCAGCTATTTTGGATCTGATCTTAACCAACAGGGAAGACCTAGTTGATGGGGTGCAAGTGGTGGGATCCTTAGGTGGGAGTGACCATGTCCTCCTGGAGTTTGTTATACAGTGGAAAGGTGAAGCTAAGCATAGTCAGACACGCATTCTAGACTTTAGGAAAGCTGATTTCAATAAACTTAGAGAAATACTGGGGGTGATCCCATGGTCAAGAATACTAAAAGAGAAGGGAGTTCAAGATGGATGGGAGTTCCTCAAAAGGGAGATACTAAAGGGACAATTTCAGACAGTTCCAATGAGGAAGAAAAATGGGAGATGTCTCAAGAAACCAGTATGGATGACTAAGGAACTTACAACTGAGCTAAGTTTTAAACGGAACATGTATAAAAAATGGAAAAATGGGGAAATCACCAAAGAGGAATTCAAACAAATAGCCAGCACATGTAGGGATAAAGTCAGAAAAGCTAAAGTGCAAAATGAACTCAGGCTTGCTAGAGACGTTAAGAACAATAAAAAGGGCTTTTTTGGGTATGTCCGCAGCAAAAGGAAGAAGAAGGAAACAGTTGGGCCACTGCGTGGAGAAGATGGCAAAATGCTCACAGGAGACAGAGAAAAGGCAGAATTGCTCAACACCTTCTTTGCTTCAGTCTTCTCAGGAAAGGCAAAGGGTGCCCAACCTAAGGATGATGGGGCAGAGGGCAGAATAGGGGAATTTCAGCACAAAATGAGTAAAGAAACAGTACAGGAATACCTGGTTAATCTAAATGAATATAAGTCTCCAGGACCAGATGAACTACATCCTAGGGTATTAAAAGAACTGGCAAATGTAATATCGGAACCAATGGCAATCATCTTTGAGAACTCCTGGAGAACAGGAGAAGTCCCTGCAGACTGGAGGAGGGCAAATGTTGTCCCAATCTTCAAAAAGGGGAAAAAAGAGGATCCCAACAATTATCGTCCGGTTAGTCTGACATCAATACCAGGAAAGATTCTAGAGCAGATCATTAAGCAGAGAGTCTGTGAATATCTGGAAGATAATTCCATAATCACAAAAAGCCAACATGGGTTTCAGAGAAACAAGTCATGCCAGACAAATCTGATCTCTTTTTTTGATAAAATTACCAGCTTGGTAGATGAAGGGAATGCTGTGGATATAGTATATCTTGACTTCAGTAAGGCCTTTGACAAGGTTCCCCATGACATCCTTGCAAACAAGCTTGTAAAATGTGGACTAGACAAGGTAACCGTTACATGGATTTGTAACTGGTTGACTGACCAAACCCAAAGGGTGCTCAACAATGGTTCCTTTTCATCCTGGAAAGAAGTGACAAGTGGGGTGCCACAGGGTTCTGTCCTGGGCCCAGTGCTATTCAACATCTTTATTAATGACTTAGATGACAGTATTGAGAGCCTAGTTATCAAATTTGCAGATGACACCAAATTGGGAGGAGTAGCTAATACCCCAAAGGACAGGATCAAAATTCAAAATGACCTGAATAGACTAGAAAGCTGGGCCAAAGCTAACAAAATGAAATTTAACACAGAGAAATGTAAGGTCCTACACGTAGGGCGGAAAAATGAAATGCACAAATATAGGATGGGGGACACCTGGCTGAATGAGACAACATGTGAAAGGGATCTAGGAGTCCAAGTAGACCACAAGTTGAACATGAGTCAACAGTGTGATGCAGCAGCTAAAAAGGCCAATGCAATTTTAGGTTGCATCAATAGAAGTATAGTGTCTAGATCAAGGGAAGTAATAGTGCCACTCTATTCTGCATTGGTCAGGCCCCACCTGGAATACTGTGTCCAGTTCTGGGCACCACAATTCAAAAAGGATGTGGAGAAACTGGAGCGGGTCCAAAGGAGGGCGACTAAAATGGTGAAGGGTCTGGAAACCATGAGGAACGACTTAGGGAGCTGGGAATGTTTAGCCTGGAGAAGAGAAGGTTAAGAGGTGATATGATCGCCCTGTTTAAATACTTGAAGGGATGTCACATTGAGGAGGGAGCAAGCTTGTTTTCTGCTGCTCCAGAGAACAGAACTCGGAACAATGGATGCAAACTGCAGGAAAAAAGATTCCACGTCAACATTAGGAGGAACTTCCTGACAGTAAGAGCTGTTCGACAGTGGAACACACTCCCTCGGAGGGTGGTGGAGTCTCCTTCCTTGGAGGTTTTTAAGCAGAGGCTGGATGGCCATCTGTCGGGTATGCTTTGATTGGGAGTTCCTGCAGGGCAGGGGGTTGGAGTGGATGGCCCTTGTGGTCTCTTCCAACTCTAAATTTCTATGATTCTATGATTCTAAGGAGGGGCCAGTCTGTGGAGGGCTTTGAAAGTCAACAACAAAAGCTTGTACTGGATGCAGAAGGGGAAGGGGAGCCAGTGAAGGGAGGATAAAAGAGGAGAAACATGGTCAAAGCGGCGAGCAGATGTGATAATACGTGCAGCTGAGTTCTGGACAGAGATTAAAGGATGGAGATGAGAGAGAGGAAGCCCTGTCAGAAGGAGGTTACAATAATCTAGTCGTGATACCACTAGGGCATGGACCAGAGTCTTGGCGGTGGAGGCTGAGAGGAAAGGACGGATTTTGGCAATGTTATAAAGAAAGAATCTACAGGTCTTGGCAGCGGCCTAAATCTGAGGAGTAAATGACAGCGAGGAATCAAAAATGAAGCCAAGACTGCGGGCTTGCTGAACCGGCTGAATAGAAATGCCGTCAACAGAAACAGAAAAGGAGTATTGAAGGGTGGGCTTAGGTGGGAAGACGAGAAGCTCTGTCTTAGACATGTTGAGCTTCAAGCGTCGATGCCGCATCCACTGAGAGATGGCAGCCAGACAAGAGGAGACTTGCTGTTCGAGCCCCGGCGAAAGGTCAGGGGTTGAAAGATACAGCTGAGTGTCATCAGCATGCAGATGATAGGAGAAACCAAAAGAACTGATGAGTTTACCAAGGGACAGTGTGTAAAGAGAGAACAGAAGGGGACCCAAGACAGAGCCCTGAGGAACTCCAACAGATAAGGGGACAGAGGAGGAAGTCTGACCACCTGTGACCATGGCAAAGGATCAGTCTGACCAGTAAGATTTGAACCAGTTGAGAACAGAGTCGGAGAACCCGAGGTCAGAAAGTAAGTCAAGCAAGAGACAGTTGTCCACGGTGTCAAAGGCCGCAGACAAATCTAGAAGAATGAGAATAGAGTAGAGGCCATTTGCCTTGGCCTGCAAGAGATTGTTTGAGATTTTGGTGAGGGCTGTCTCTGTAGAGTGCCGTGGGCGGAAACCAGACTGAAACGGGTCCAGGATGGAATTGGCTTCAAGAAACTCAAGACAGCGAGAATAAACTATCCGTTCCAGAACCTTAGAGAGAAAAGGAAGAAGAGAGATCGGACGGTAGCTAGACAGAGAAGAGGGGTCGAGAGAGGGTTTCTTCACAATTGGGGACACGAGAGCATGTTTGAAATCCGAAGGGAAGGATCCCGAAGAGAATGAGAGAGATTAAAGATATAGAGGAGCGAGTGCAGAAAAGAAGGGGTTATAGAGATTAGAAGATGGGAGGGAATAGGATCAAGAGAACAAGTTGTAGGTTTGGAAGAATTTAGCAGTGTAGAGAGTTCGTCCAGAGATACAGGTGGAAACACAGAGAGTTTATTAGTAGAAGGTACCAGGAAAGTAGTGGTAGGGGGCAAATCAGGAGGAACAATTTCAGATCGAATAGTACTGACTTTTGTGAGGAAGTAGTTGGCGAAGTCAGTGGGGGAAAATGATGAAAAGGCAGGGGGAGAAGAAGGTTTTAGCAGTGAATTAAAGCAGGAGAAAAAGCGCTGCGGGCGCCTCTCGTTGGCAGAGATCAATGATTTATAGTAATTCTGTTTTGCCATAGACAAGGCACATGAAAAGGATGAAAGAACAAATTTATAATGAATAAAATAGGCCCAGTCCCTGGACTTTTTCCAAAGGCGTTCGGCTGCTCGAGAGCAGGACCAGAGAAACCTAAATACAGGAGAGAGCCAGGGCTGAGGCCTAGACACAGAGGAGGACATGCAAACAGATACAGGGGCAAAGCTGTCAAGGGTGGAAGAGAGAGTGGAGTTGAATAAAGACATTTCTGAGTCAGCGGAGTCCCCAAGATTTAGAGAAGAGAGAGAAGAACCCAAGGTCTGACTGAGATGATCAGAATTAACAGATTGAAGATTACAAAAAGTGCGTTGAACAACATTACGAGGAGGTGGGATGTATGTAAGAGTAAAAGAAATTAGATGATGATCTGACAATGGATAGTCAGATGCCAAGTAGTCAGAGATGACACACTTAGAAGCGAGAACTAGGTCAAGGCAGTGACCAGAAGAATGGGTAGGAGAGGTGGAATGAGGTTGAAGATCGAAAGAAGCTAAGAGGGAGCTAAAGCGAGATGTTGAAGGATTCGTAGGATCATCAAGGTGGATATTAAAGTCACCTAGAATTAGAAAGGGAACTGAGTCTGAGAGAAAAAAGGTGAGCCATGACTCAAAGTCCGAAAGGAATTGGTTAGCAGAACCAGGAGGGCGATAAATGACAGCAACCCGAAGCTGCAAAGGAGAAAAGAGTCTAATAGAATGAGACTCAAATGAAGAGAAACTATAATTAGTGGGAAGAGAAAGGGGTTGAAACTGGCAAGAATTAGACAGCAAGATACCAACCCCCTCCTCCTCGACCCTCAGGGCGGCTTGTGTGGGTGAAAGAAAGACCACCAAAAGAGAGGGCAGCAGAGGTAGCAGTATCATGGGCTGGGAGCCAGGTTTCAGTTAGAGCAAGGAGACTGAGTGAGCTAGAAAGGAAAAGATCGTGAATTGCCGCTGCTTTCGGAGCAGCAGAGCGACAGTTCCAGAGTGAGCAGAAGAATGAAAGCTGGGAGATAGGGAGAGGTTGGATAGGGATCAGGTTGGGAGAGATGCGGGGAGCCATGGGAAGGGATGGATGAAGTGCCCAGTAAACAACAGGAGAAAAAGTGACAGTGAGAATAAGAGAAAAATAATATCCAACAGTGCTAGATAACATTGCCTGAAAACCACAAAACAAGAAGGATCTGGTAGATAAGGAAGGGGTGGCTTTGGAAACCTTTGCCCAATGTCTGAGTTGCTGAGGATGATGGAAGGAGAAGTGACTTCTGAGGAAAGTTCCACTGGAGGCAGGAGGAGGGTGTTGTAGAGGCAGCAGGAGATGTGTGGCTGGCCCTTTCTTTGTCCCATCTCAGGATGGAATCTTCTCTTGCAGGGAGGAGGGGGAATGGTGGAAAGGCAGCAGCAGGAGATGTATGGCTGGCCCTTTCTTTGTCCCCTCTCAGGATGGAATCTTCCTCTTGCAGGGAGGAGGGGGAATGGTGGAAAGGCAGCAGCAGGAGATGTGTGGCTGTAGTGTTTTTTTCTTAAGAACACCTAGTCTAGATCTAGATGTCCACATGCATAATGTCAGTTGCCCTGATGAAGTAACACCACTGGATATTTACCACTATCAGTCTCTCAGAAAATGCCTTTATGCATTTTCAACGGGTGGAGCACTATACCACTTCTTGGTTCTGCCAGTGACTGAACTTTTAACAAGCTTGCATAAGGAGACATTCAGTATGAGCAGCTTCCTATTTGTCCATAGTACAATGGGTCTCTTCAGTAAATAAAGCAGCACATAGGCAGTCTTCTCCCAAACAGGACAGTTAATTATTGCTTTTGGGGTGTGCTTGAAACTACCTGCCAAAATGTCCTCTATCTTCTATCTTCAGGCAGGATTCCTCCATTGGTGGCATAAATATACTAGTAGAATTTTACACTCCTACTGTTTGTAATTACCATCCTATCTTTTTATGATGAGAGCCCTAAACTGTGTCAGAAAGTTTTCACGGTATGAAATCAGCTCTTCATGTTTGGTACTGATCTTGTCAAAATCATAATTTCTAGTTAAAATGTGAACTTTTACCCGAAAGCTATATATTTCAGGTTCAGACTTGATCAGAAGATGAGAAGTAGCACACACACAAAGGAAGGCCATGTCCTTATAGTCAGCCTTTCAATAATTCAGACTAGCTGATGTTTAAAAAAAGTGTATATGGACTTTATCACACCAGATTGAGGGGTAAAACAGATCATCAACAGAAATTTCAGTGTTTTGACCTTACTGGATCTTGTAAGCAATTTTGAGAGAATGTACTTGCTTTATCATCAATGTACTTGGTTTAGTCAATATACCTGGTTTAACTGGTCTGGAATCTGAGGGGAAAAATATTTCAGTGTCCAAATATAATATAACCATAGGAGTGAGTTTGTTTAGAAGGGTCATTAGTTATATGTCATATTTTAAAATTCTATAATCATCAGTGGAATTCAACCAAGGAGCATGTAGACTCAAACGCTTTAGCCATCAGAGGAATTCAAGCAGTATGCTGGGCCACAACATTATGGGATTAACTCTAAAAGGGCAAAATGTATATTTCTGCTCTAGAATAAAATTAGTCTCATACTTCCAAATAAGTGCATTTAATATAGTAAGCCGAAGATTGTTGGCTGACCTTCTCTTACACCATGGATTACAGAAACAATTGTAATTTGATTTGTTTGCTCTTAGTTTCCCAGGAGACCTACATGAAATGGAAAGGTTTTTGTTTTGTTTTTTAAAGTTCCTGGCAGACTAATTAGCAGTTGCTTCTACTAGTCTCCTTGCATATTCATTTGTTTATAAACTCTCCTAAGCTTAGATTTGTTTGCCAGATTTTCACTTTTTGTTTGATCCTGGGGATTTGTTTTATTTTTTTGGATCAGTTTCTGGTTTTGATAAGATCATTTACATTCTGATTGGTATCAAAATAGAACTGATGAGAATCATTAGTTTTCATCTGAAAAGATACCTTGTCCTTTCAAAGTGATATGAAAAGTCCAAATTCAAAGCTTTAGATGTCATTTATTTATTTATTTATTTATTTATTTATTGTATTTCTGTATTGTCTTCCAGCCCACAAGAGCTCCTGAAGTGATGATCAAATAAAAACCAATTAATACAATACAAAGATTTAAAAATTCTTAAAATCATTAAAATACTCTAAAAATAATATAAAACAATGATAGAATCCAGTTTTGAAACAAACAAACAAACAAAAAAGCACTTTCGAACAATATATGCTATGCAAAACAAAGATGAGACCAGCCTAACTTCCATGGGTAGGGAGTTTCATAGTTGTAATAAAAATGATAAAACTTTTATTTCTACCCCACTTTTTGTTAAAACTATCAAAGCTGCTTACAATGTTAAAAGAATACACGATATATTCAAAATATTCCCCCTTTAAAAAGAATTAAACTATTTAAGATTAAAATTACATAAACAATTAAAGCAATAATGGTGGGCAGAGTCAGCAGATTATATGGGGGGGGGGCGCTACATGGCCAAGCAATTTATCTGGTCTTTATAGGCTGCAGTAAGTTCCTCCCGAGTACCCAAGAGCACAGGGCGGATTGTATGGAAGTAGTCAATCCTTTAAATAAATTGGGCCCCAGCCAGGGATTAAAAGGTGATAACCAACACCTTCTTCTGTGCCCAAAAACTGTGCCTGAGAGGGTAGAATGGAACCACAGCAACAGAGTGCCTCCAATTCCTAAGTCTCTTAGGTGTTCCAAGAGGATGTCATGATCTATTGTGTCAAACGAGAGGTCTAGAAGCACCAACAGGGTCATGCCTCTGTTGATGCCTAGACGAAGGTCATCAGTTAAGGTGACCATGGCAGTCTCCACCCCATATCCCGTCCTGAAGCCAGTTTGAAATGGAAATCGGCTTCATCCAAGACCACTTGGAGCTGAAGAGCAACAGCCCTCTTGATCACTTTGCTCAAAAATGGCAGATGGAATACAGGCCTGTAGTTTTACATGTCCAGGGGGTCCAGGTGTTGGGGATGATGGGAGGTGGTGCACTTTACCCAGGCTCAGATCCTCACCATCTGGTCAAAGCTGGGCTGATCAGAACTGATCAATGGTGTGTTGTGTTGCAGGTAGCAGAGTTGCCCATGAAGCGGCTCAGGAACAAAAACATCAGCTCTGGAACTTCTGGAATCACTGTTGCTGCTTCCCCCTTCATGCAGTCAACAAACCACGCGAGCTGTGCACTAAACTATCTTTATTGGCTACTTGAATAATACAAACTCTATAGTAAAACAATAAACATCTTTGCAACACATTTCTTGCTCTTGCTAAACACACTCTGGCTATGCTAATCAAGCTATATACATACACATCTCCTCCTGCACAAAAAACTTAGTTACAAGTTCAGGTTCACCTTCTAGTTCACATTGTTGAGGATGTGTGCATGTGTGTGTGGTCAAGGTGCAATGGCTCACCGGAACGATACAGAAATAGTTCAATTTTGGTTACCACCCACTGGGTGTGCACTGGGTGTGTACTGGGTGTATACAAACAATACTATTGGTTATTTCCACACTTTCCCATACTATAGTCCAACCTCTTACTATGACCTAATCACCCATGTGATTTTTTCAGTGATGTCGTTGTTTACCTTTTCCATGACCTTCCTTTCCGGAACTAGTGTTGCTATTCCATGTGTGTTATGGCTATACCCACATCTGTTGTTGTTGTGTACGTGTCTCACTACACTATCTCACCTCGTGCTGGAAATTTACAGACTTTGGTTCTCACATACAGCTTTGCATTTCTATGACTATAATTCCCATGCTCCTTGCCTTAACACCAGGGAAGGTTTTTTCAGGAGCGGTCTAACACCACTTCCTTTAAAGAAGATGGTACATAACTTTCCCTAAGGGATGCAGTGATGACATATCTAAGAAGTGCCATCAAGGCATCACTCCCCTGAACGGCCAGCCATGATTGATAGGGATCAACAGGGCATGTCATCTTCCTCACCTTGCCAAGGATCTTCTCCATGTCATCAGTACTCACGAGCTTGAACTGATCCAGTCTAATCTCATAAACGGTTTTATTGGACACCTCATCACTTGATTTTGTTCTAACATTGGCGTCCAAATGGGATCTTATTTGAGAGATTTTATCTGCAAAGTAGTTGTTAAATGCATCACAGCAGGCTATTGTTGGGTTAAGTAGAGAGTTGTGGGTAGGTGGCATCACCATCAGTTTCCTCACCACCCTAAGCAGTCCTGCCAGACATGACTTTGCAGATGCAATGGGTACAGAGGGGGAGGATCTCCTCGTTGCTTTTATTACCTATCTATAAGAATAAAGAAAATTATTATGATGAGTTCTATCAGATAAGAGTCCAGTTGACTGCCATTTGCACTCTAGTCATTGTCCCACCCACTTCATATTCTTCAGCTGTCCAGTATGCCAGGCTTCCAATTAGAAGCGGGTTGGAAAGAACACTTGGGAGTGATTGTGTTGATAGCCCTAGTAAGATCAATGTTTCATGTATTTACCAAGGCTCCAACAGAATCACTGGCATTATCAACCATTAAACCCTCCAGAGCTTTCTGGAATCCAAGCGGCTCCATTATCCTTCGAGGGCTGGCCATTCTATTAGGTCCTCCAATCCTGAGGGAACAGCCAGTGGCTCTTAGTTCTGCCCTGACCACGAAATGATCTGTCCATGACAATGCGGAGGTATTAACTACCTCCACCCACGGATATGCCTGTTCCATGCTGAAGACCACATCGAGAGTTTGACCTGCACAGTGTGTAGGCCCGTTGACCAATTGGGAAAGGCCCATGGATGTCATTCCATGAACTCCCGATCTGCACCTGTTTACTGGTCTTGAGTGGGGTGTTGAAGTCGCCCAGGACTAAAAGTCTGGGCAACTCCAACAGCAACTCCAAGACCAGCTGCGTCAACTCGGATAGGGAGTCTGTTAAACAACGGGGTGGACGGTATACCAACAGAATCCCTATACAATCCCTGGTCTCTCGAAGAGGTCCGTCTTCCAGGCAGGTATCCTGGTCAAGATGAGGTTGTCTCTATAAACTAGAGCCACTCTGCCCCCTTGCCCACGTTCCCTTACCTGCTCAGTGACAAAGTAGCCAGCTGGAAGGGCTTAGTTCCAGTTATGACACTATCTTCTCCCAGCCAGGTCTCTGTAAGGCAGGCCAGGTCAGCTTTCTCATCCAAAAGGTGGTCATAGATGATATGAGACTTATTTTTGACTGACCTTGCATTTCAAAGGAGTGGAGTAAGGTTCTGTGCAATGAACTGAAAGCGAGATTGCTTTCAAACATCAATCTCACCTTCTTTTGTAACAAAATTTCATTCTGTTATCGTCAAATCTTCCTTTGCCCCATACAACCTCAATTACTGCTCCCACTTTATCCTTGGCCATCAGATTCCCCCCCCCCCACCTCCCATCCGTCCTAGCATATTGTCAGTCCAGATGTTCTTAGAGGACTGTGGGGCAGTATCTAAGTTAGCTCACTCCTGTTATTCAATATTGGCTCTTCCCAGTCCAGCCCTTCAGTCCAGTGGAAACAGGAGGAAAAAAGAGAGAGAGAGCCCTGTTACATGTTCCCATCAACCTAACTTTATGTTGGAACATGCAACATGGCCTCCACTGAAGAATTCAAATTTCTGGCAAGGTTTATGTGAGGAGCCAGTTTTTCAGACATCTTGGCCCCAAGCCATTTAGGGCATTTAGGAGTTTGTAGTTCAACACCAGCACCTTGATTTGAACTTAAAAGCAATTTAGAAGCCAATGTAGTCCTTGCAGGAGTGGTATTGTATGATCTCTAAAATGCATACTTGACACCAGTGTGGATGATGCACTTTGTGCTAATTGCAGCTTCCAAATACTTTTAGAAGGCAGGCCCATGTAAAGAATGTTATAGTAATCCAATCAAGATGTAACAAAGGCATGAACCATTGTGGCCAGATTTGCCTTCCCCAGAAAGGATGCAGCGAGAGCAACAGCTGAAGCTGGACAATGGTGCTCCTGATTACTGCAGTAACCTGTTGTTTGTTTGTTTGTTTTGCAGGAGCAGCACTGGGTCCAAGAATATTCCAAACTATGAACCTGATTTTTCAGAGGCAACCCCATCCAGAACAGGCTTGTTTTCCTATTGACCAACAGCACCTGTTCGGGAAAGCAGCCAAGAATGCTGATAGAGAAACTGCTCACGGAGGATGGTGCAGTTTTAAGGCAAAGCAAAGTCCATGCCAAAAAAAAAAAAAAAAAAAAAGTTTAAAGCAAAACTGTGCCATACAAACCAAGAATCCAGGCAAAGAATAGTCAAACAGTCCAAAGTCTAGAATTCTGACAAGACAGATTAACAAGGCAGTCCAAAGGTCAAGGGTTCTGGATATTTACGATGAGAAAGCAGTCTGAACCAAGAGTTCACACCAAGTCAAAGACAAGCGTGTTTTTGTCAGCAAACTCAGATAATATCTGACAACTGGCTTGCTGTCCTTCACCTGTTTATATTACCAGCTCTCATGAGCTCAGCTGTTTGCTGATAACTGGCATTTTTCATAAAGCATCCTCAAGGGCCATAGTCATGCCCTTTCTTCACTGGTTGAAGGTAAGTATGTTCTCTTCATTCTCTTCCAAGTCTGAAAGTTCTGCTGTCGGGAAGCTTGATCGTTGAGCCTCCTGGAAGACCACAGACTCTGCTTTAGCCTCCTTGGAGGCCACAAACTCTGCTTGAACCTCCTTGGAGGCCACAGACTCTCCTTGAGCTGGTAGGGCAGAGTTAGGGCCTGGCTCAGCTTCAGGCACACTCTCAAACTAGATCAGCCACTTCATCCTCTGAGTCCTCAGCCATGCTGGGCATGACAGCACCCATATCTTGTTTGGATTAAGCCTCAGTCTGTCCACTCACATCTAGTCTTTTACTGCATGCAGGGAGCAATGCAACACCACCACAGCCTTCTTGATATCAGTTGTAAATGAGAAACAGTGTGGGAACTGATGCAACCCAAACACAAACTCATGATGAGCTGTCCCAATGGCTTCATGTAGATACTGAAAAAATAGGGGGCAATATTGACCCATGTAGAACTCCACGGGCTAATGGCCAAAAGACTGAACAACAGTCTCACAGCACCACCCTTGGGGACATGCAGCCAAGAAATACTGGAATACTGGAACACTGCAAAACAATGCTCCCAAGTCCCATATCAGTCAATGTATCAGAAGGATACCATGGTCAATGGTAGCAAATGCCACTGAAAGACTGAGGATGATTACTAGGGACTCACTTCCTGTCCAACCACTGTTGTATGTCATCCATCAATGCAACCAAGGCTGCTTCTTTCCCATAACCAGGCCTGAACCCAGATTGAAATTGTTGTTAGCTGCCCTTGAATTGGCTTCAATTTATGGCAAACCTGTGGATGAGACATCTCCAACCCCTCCCCCCATCCTTCACTGCTCTGCTTAAGTCTTATAGGACTTCTCTAATTGAGTCTATCCATCTGGTGTGTGGTGTTCCTCTCTTTCTGCTGTCCTCCACCTTTCCTGGCACTAATGCCCTTTTGAGTGAGCCATGATTTCTCATGATGTGGCCAAAGTACAACAGCCTCAATTTCATCATCTTAGCTTCCAGGGGGCACTTATGTTTGAGCTGTTCAAGAACTCCCTTCTTTTTCTTTGCTTTTTTGGTCATACAAAGTATCCACAGTGCTCTTCTCCAGCACCACCCCTCAAATGAGTTGATTTTTTTTCTGTCTTTTTTATTCACTTGTATCCAGAGTATACAATTCTAAATGAAAAATAATCTGCTTTATTTTATGTATGTATATGCATTGACATGTGTATTTGTATACAAACATTTTATTTTTACCCTCTTTTATTTTTATTTTATTTTTTATATTCTATTATCTTACTACTCCATTATTTTAATATTTTAACATTTAATATTTTTATGTTTCATGTAAAATGGTCTGAAGACTTATTCAATAAAGATTCATTCATTCACTTGTATTCATATATGGTGGTGGGGAATACTATGGCTTGAACAATTCTGACTTCAGTGCTCAGTCGTATGTCTTTTACTCTTTAGGATCTTATCTAGTTCTTTCATAGCTGCTCTTCCCATTCCTAGTCTTCTTCTGGTTTCTTTGTTGCAGCCTCCATGATGATTGATGTTTGATCCATTAACTATTCAATTTGTTCATTATCTTGTTTACCTTGAATTCTTTCATGGTCATTATTTTTGTTTTCTGTATGTTCAGCGTGAAATCTCTCTTTACACTTTTTTGACCATCCCCAGTAATGTTTTCAAGTCTGTGATCTTTTCTGCTTGCAGTAGGGTGTCATACACATATCTTAGATAGATGGTGTTCCTTCTTCCTATATTCACTCCTCCTTCTTCTGAGTTTAAACCTGTTCTTTGATATAATGGGGTGAAATAGATGGGCAGGAAATCTGAAGCCACACTGAAAACCCACTGGTTGCACTGCTGGCTCCCAATACAGCTGGAGTGCTCATGTCATGACCACATGACATGGCTTCAAGCCAGGAAGAAGTGCAAAAAAGCTGCTTCTTTTTGAAATGGCTTTTCTCTGCAAAAGGGCACTTTTCTTCTAGCTTCAAGGCATGTGTCATCTAAATGCCCCACCTTCAAGCTAGCCTGAAATCACCTCTTTTTTCCTGTCTCTTTAGCCCCAATATTTTCTGTATACAAATTGAACAAGTCATGTGACAGAATACAGCCTTGCCTGAACCCTTTGCCAATTGCTAGAGAATAATAATTACTTAGCTGAAATTGCTTATTACTGATGTTATTAGTTGAAATAATAAGCAGGACACCAACAAGGTAAAAACTGAGTTTAGATACTGTTTATACCACAATTAAGGCTATCTTTCTTTGTCTCTCAAAATGAAATCCATCTTTCTGCTATGGTTTAAAATTGACATATGTGATTAAATCCACATGTTTGGAAATTACTGTAATATCATGGACCAAAATGAAACTCATAATAATGTTTTCTAGCTGATGGAGCAGCTATTTTAGGTACTACCTATTTGGGGCAAGAGATTCATGGGACATGTGGATTCAGAAAGAAAGGGACAGAGTATTCCCTATACCTTCCTTTCAGCGTATGTTTTCCTTTCCTATTAAGAAATGCATGCTCTCTCTCTCTCTCTCTCTCTCTCTCTCTGTATGTGTGTGTTTTGTGGCCTACTTTAAACATGAATGGAAATAAATTATACTGCAAGCAAAAACATGGAATGGGTAAATTAATAAGAAATTAATTTGAGATTGAATACTTTATGAATGCCCCCTCTGAAATAGACATTCCCTGTTAACTTAGAATTTAACAAAGGTAATACTGCTTTCTTAATTAATATAATTTTAAGTTCAAATGTGTTTGGCTGACCTGCTTGAAATATTGTCAGGTTAGCTGGAAATAACTTATGTTTATTATGTAGTAGGCAAGCTGCATATGCAGAACGCTAAACAGGGCAATCACTATGTGCCCTGAAAAAGCAAATATCAATTTTAACAAGTTTTTCAAACGTCTTTTTAAAAAGTGATCCATAATCAAACACTGGGGTGAAACAGACCACCTCTTAGAACCAGTTTTGGGATGGCATTTGAGCATGGCGTTTAGACACCACACACTCTGATGATGTCCTAAAAATGGCATCACACCACCTGCCCGACTACATGGGTGGTGGCTTTGGGGTGCTCTGGTGGCATGGCATTTATACACTGCACACTGCCAAAGCACCACAAAGACATGGTGGTGGTGGGAAAGCAATTTGCTGCTTATTTTTGTGCTGGCAAAAAGCTGGCACAGGGCTGTGGTATATAGTTGCTGTGGCCTCAATCCGGCTTTCAAAAGGGTAGTGTTAAGCTGCCAATTGTAGGTAGTCTGTTTCACCCCATTGTCTAAGTATACAATGTAGTTGAAGTTGACTAATTAACTCAATTTATATTTAAAAAGCAATTCTCAGTTGCTTAATATTTTAAGAATTTAAAAAGCTGTCTGCTGATGCAGGCTGCTATCTGGTTAGTTGTTATGCATCAGTCCAATCACCATCACTTGAACAACATCATGATGAAAACAACATGCTGCTGAAAACCACACGATTTTTTAATCCTAGTTACAATTCAGGACTTACTCTGTCCAAACTTTGCATGGGTTTTTGGAAGAAGGAGGAGGAGGAGGAGGAGGAGGAGGAGGAGGAGGAGGAGGAGGAGGAGCAGCAGCAGCAGCAGCAGTAGCAGCAGCAGCAGCAGCAGCAGCAGCAGCAGCAGTTGTTTCTGTGCAGAAAAATGCTGGTTTTTGAACCAATGAATTTTACACAAAATAAGTTCTGAAGTACAAAGATTCTCATCATTCAAATATTCTTCCTACCAGTTTTTCTTGAACTCAAAAACATGTGCTTATTACCATTGCTTTTGAATATTTTAAAATAATCTTCACATCTCTAGTTGGTGACAAGAAAGTAGAACTGGAGGAACAGAGAGAAAGAAACAGAGAGAAAGCATGCAAGACAGAAGGAAATGCTGGGAGGGGATCAGGTTGAGGAAAATTTTTCATTTCATTAGCACTGTGTAAGCCACTAAAAGAACACAAAGGAATGCACTAAAGAAATAAAATGGGCCCATAAAATCTTAGCTTGAAACATTTGTGCAATAATGTATATTACAAAATAATTCACAATACAAACCAGATTAAAACCAGCAGAGGAGCAGAATTTCAGGGAGTCATAATGCACCCCCCCAAAGAAACGGAAGCCATTAGGTGGGTGTACCCACGACGACCATCACATATTATCCATGACCACCACATGGATGAGAAAGCCGACCTGGCATTCTTTACAGAGACCTGGCTGGAAGATGACAGTGCCATGACCTGGGTCCAGGCCCTACCAGCCGGGTACTCTGTCAGTGAGCAGATAAGGGGAAGTGGGTGGGGTCGGAGTGGCCGTAGTCCATAAAGACAATCTCATATTGACCAGGATACCTGTCCAGAAAATGGACCACATTGAGTGTATTTACCTGAGCCTGAAGACAAAGGATAGTCTGGGGATTCTGTTATTATACCTCCCACCCTGTTGTCTAACAGACTCCCTAGCCAAACTGACACAACTGGTTGCGGAGTTCGTGTTGGAGACGCCTAGATTTTAGTCTTGGGCAACTTCAATATCCCATTTGAGACCAGCTTACTAAAATTGACAGGTGCAGCTTGTGAGTTCATGGTATCCATTACAAACACAGACCTATCCCAATTAGTCTCTGTCCCTACACATTGTGCAGGTCATACCCTTGATGCAATCTTTGGTACGGAGCAGGTATAGCTGTGGGCAGAGGTGATTAATACCACTGCATTGTCATAAACGGACCATTTCCTGGTCAAGGTTGGACTTAAAACCACTATCCACCCATACAGGAGTGGAGGACCTATTAGAATGGTCTGCCCTTGGAGGCTGATGGATACTTAAGGATTCCAGAAAGCCTTACAGGGATCTATGCCTGGTATTGCTGATGATCCTGTCAATACCCTGGTTAATACCTGGTTAATACCTGGTATTAGAATCTTACTAGGGTTATGGACATGATCACTCCCAAGAGTCCTTTCCGACCCACTTCTAATCGTAACCAATGATATATGGAAGACCTTAGGAATATGAAATGGCAAGGACAATGACTAGAGCAAAAAAGACTTTTTTCTCTGCATGTATTACATCAGTTGAGCTATACAGGGTGGTAAGGGACCTGACTCAGGTACCTGCCTCCCCAAAACCATTATTAGAACCTATTACAGCTCACTGTGAGGCTTTCATTTCGCAGATAAAATCTTTCAGATAAGAGCTGACTTGGATGCACTTAGGACCCACCATAGGGAGGGCTATTTTCCACCTTGTTTAAAAGAAGGAGTGGTATGGCCCCTTCTGAAAAAGCCCTCCCTAGACCCCCTGGGCATGACCCGTCTCCCATCTCCCATTTTTAAGCAAGGTAACTGAGAGGGCTGTTACTCTTTCACTCCAAGCAGTTTTGAGTGAAACAGATTATCTAGACCCATTTCGATCTGGCTTCAGGTCAGTATATGGAGTCGAGACTGATATGGTTGCCTTAGTAGATTAACTTTGCTTGAACATCTACAGAGGAAGTGTGACCCTGTTGGTGCTCTTGGACCTCTCAACAGCTTTCAATATCGACCATGGTATCCTTCTAAAATGCCTGAGAGAACTGGGGATTGGGGGCACTGCATTGCAGTGGTTCCAGTCTGTCTCTCAGACAGATTCCAGATGATGATGCTTAGGGACAGTTGCTCCTCTAAAAGAGAGCTTAAATTTGGAGTCTCTCAGGGTGCCATTTTGTCCCCAATGCTTTTTAATATGTACATGAAACCACTAGGCAGCCAGAATGGTCACTGGAACATCTAGAGGTGACCATATTACACCTATACTAAAGTCCGTTCACTGGCTGCCTATTAATTTCTAGGCACAGTACAAGGTGTTGGTCATAACCTTTAAAGCCCTTCATTGCTTGGGTCAAGTTTACTTATGGGCTCACCTTTTCCCATATAACCTGTCCCACATGTTGAGCAGCTCTAGTAAAAACTTACTGCAGCCAGCCAGCCACTCCCAATTGATGGAATAGCCTGCCAGAAAAGACCTGACATGTCATCAGTCTTTATTGCTTTAAAAAGTCAATAAGACATATCTCTTCTGAAGGGCCTTTCCAGATTAATATTCCAGCAATCTTCTATTAATTAAATCACTTGTTTAACAATCTGTTCTAACTGCCTCTGTCCTATTTTAATAACTGTTTTAATAACTGTTTAATAATTTAATTGTATTTTATTGTGTAAGGAAGGGTTTGGGATATAACAATGATAAATTGTTATTATATTTCACTGATTGTTTTATTGTTAGCCACTTCAATCTGTCTGAAGAAATGGGATCATCATCATCATAATCATCATCCTTTCAGGCCTAAACAACATGGCATTCTATTAGGGTCATGTCTGCTTAAAGTCAAAGAAAACAAATTGGTCTTCATCCCATTTCATTCAATATAGGCCCAGCTCCTTGATTGCTACCCAGTTCTTTTGCTTAATTCTGCTATATAGTAAGTGAGCCATGAGATGTCCTTCATTCTAGACCTAATCTATTTTGTCCCTAGAACTTCCTGTTTTACTGACTCTACCAGAGGAAGAGCTACCCAGTTAAATGAATTTCCAGAGTTAATTAACACATTAAAACATAGGATTAATGACAGGGTTAATCTGGAAATCTACTGAGTTGGGCCACAACAGTAGGCAAACAAATTAAAGAATCAATAACTTAATGAGTTCCTTATTTAGTTCTTTTCAAGCCCTGCCCTTGAATTATAATTTTGTCTCAACACCCAAATCTTTATTTCTGATTGACTCTCCCTCATCCAGAATCCCAGAACCCAAAATATTTCAAAATCCAAAATTGTCCACTTAGTTGGCTGAAATAGTGACACTTTTGCTTTCTGATGGTTCAGTGTACACAAACTTTGTTTCATGCACAAAATTATTTAAAATATTGTGTACAAAATTATCTTCAGGCTATATATATTAGTTGTATATGAAACATAAGTGAATGATCTTGGGTCCTATCTTCAAGGGATCTCATTATATATACACAAATATTCCAAAATCTGAAGAAAAGGGGGGGAAACACCCTGAAATCCAAAACATGTCTCGTTCAAAATATTTTGGATAAGGGAAACTCAACCTGAATATAAGATGACAAGGAATTGCATTTATCATGGGTCTTTGAACCTGGGCCTCTGCAATTTTCTCAGGGTCCATAGCAGTTGAGATGTTGCCATTTTGTTCAAATGTTATTATTCTTACTGATGCTGCTAAGGAAGTAGAAAGGAAAGGTAAGAGTGATTTCATTGCTTGCTGAGATGGTGATGACAGATATTTATATCCCATCTGACTATCAGCAGCTTTGTTGGGAACATGACTGAGTCTGGATTTCAAAATAGTATACTAAAAATCCATTTCCATCAGTAGAAATGAAACAATGTTGTCCAAGGGTAGCAGGTTGCAAAGCGGGTGATGGAGATGGCAATGCCTGCTCATTATATGATTAGGCATGTTTCCATATATCTTCCCACCATTTTGTGGTCATTTCACCAGAGTATATTATGATTAATTTGTGATGGGAAACTAATGGGCAATTACACCTGTGTGTATTTGGAGATAACTAATATGGCAGTTAAATAAGTAGAGTGTCTGCTCTCACAAATGAAATACCACTTTTTTTTAAAAGGATGTTTTCTATAGCATATTATTCTTTCTATTTTAAAAACAATATGCTTTATTTCTTCTTCTCAAGGTTACTGATGTACACCAGGCAACCTCTAGAGATTAGATCCCCTGCTGATTCAGAGATTAATGCTTATTTCTAAGGACTACAATAAAGGTGGAAGGGACTCAAAAGATGTTCCTGGTGCAAAATTATATCTATATATAAAGATATGAGAACCCTTCAGCAATTCGTATAAAACATGAAAAAAGACGAAAGCCTTCCCATAGTATATTCAAAAGCAAAGCTTTTCAGATAGATACATCCATGATTCTGACATCTCAAATGGGTTGCTTGAAGTTTCTTTGGGACTAATTACTAAAGAAGAGAACTGTGTCATCTGACAGTGCTAAAGTAGCATAATCATATTTGTAGTTTAAGTACAAGGAAAAGTGTTATGGGTCAAAGTACATCTTAAACACCATTACATATAATGGCATTCCTGGGGATGGTGAGTGTTTGATTGTTTTGTTTTGGTGGGGTAGAGTGTAACAAAAAAGCTGTCTCAGAAAGCTAGAAGGAGATGGGGAAGAAATGATCTTAAACATTTTCTCACTCAGCACTGATCCCCTTAGCTCTGCCTGAAGAATTAACATATAGACTGAGAGCTCATCAGAATAAAGACATCTATGACACATTCATTAGCACATGGTACAAGTTTAATGAATAAGCTGGCATAGAAAGATCACCTTGGAGGTTACAGTAGAACTATCTGAAATACTGGAAAAAATCCATTTTAATAAAAGCTGGAATGCTCCAAAATTCACTAAGAAGAAAGCTGGAATTTAAAACAAAACAAAACCCTTCAATATGATACAATGATGTTTGAAAATTTGTTCTGTGCATTCAAATCATTTCTGATTTATGATATCCTTTAGGTGAATCTACCACAAGGTTTTCTTGGCAAGTTTTTTCAGAGGGCATTTGCCTTTTACTTTCCTTTTATGCTAAGGGTGTGTGATTTGGCTAAGGTCACAAAATTGGTTTCCATGGCTGAGTGAGAAATCAAACCCTGGCCTCCAGAGTCATAGTCTAGTGCTCAAACCATTATACCACACTGGCTTTCTAGTTTGAAAATACATGCCTCTGCTCTCTCATATTGTTGCTTCTTGCAATGTATTTGATGCATGTTTTGTTCAATATATATATAATGGTGAAATTATATATAACCTGGCCATATTTGCTGCTTTCGGAAATTGCATATACCTGTCTATCTAAGGAAATGCAAAATTGAAATCCTGCTAGGAAAAGCAACAACTATGACTGGCAGAAGGAAGCTAAGCAGCCACATCCATTTATTCTTCTACTCAAAATTCAAGCCCTGCTTTTTAATTAGAATTACTGCACAGGTTTTTTTTCTTTTACATTCTTGCAAAGTTTGGACATGTAATGAAAAGCAAACACACACATACTTTGTAGTTCTGTAGGTACTAGCAGAGATGTTTCAAACTTCCATTGTGGTTCAATAACTCTTCTGCTGATGAAAAGCTTTCTGAAGTTTTCCTTTTGCTGGAAGCAAGAATCAAAGTTGGAAAATGCCTGAGAGAAGGAATGAATGCAATGAGGTTAGGTTCAAGAAAAACAATTCAGAGAGGCAACAGAAAGCGTGATATTGGTGCATATACAAAGGTTTTCAAGGAAAAGGGTGCAAAACAAGCTCAGAAATAAAGTAAGTTAGAGACTGTAGCAATGAGGCTTAGTAGGCATCTGTTGTGTCTACACAAGCATCTACTTTGAAATAAAAATGGTCACAGGTAATCTGATCATCAGGTAAGATAATGTTTCTAGCTTCAGATTTGGGTGTATTGCAAATATAAGCATGACACAAGTCATTTCACTGCTTCTAAGCCAAAATATTCCCGGTACATTGCTTTCTGAAATTGTTTTGGAGCTGCTCTGGATTCACTACATGAGCAACACATATACTGACGTGAAAGTGATGTGAAGCTGTCTTGCTGTCCAGATGGTTGACTGGGCTAAAAGTATATAAGCACTGGTACCATGTCCTTCTCAGGATTACTGCTGCCACATCTGACTTACTAATCAAGCAGATCCCGGACAGTGTCTTTCTGACCACATTGCTTCTGAGGAAACTTTCTCATTCACCCTTCTCTTGCAAGATGGCTCACTGTTTCTTGTGTGCCTCTTGGATGACAATTTGGCCCTTTTGGCACAGGCCAGGATGCTCCAGGATATCCCTGTACATGCAGGTCCCTGACCTCCCCCACTCTATTATATGGCCTTCCATTTCTGTAACATGGCGGATGTCTACATAGGCATGCTGCTGAGCTGCCTGGTGCATATGCTGCCACAGCAGGTCAGACGTGATACACCCAACAATGATCACATGTCTGGGCATCTTGTCTTGATAATAAAGCAAGTGACCCATGGCAGATGTTCCAGCACTGTCAGGTGACTCAGTGGGATACCCATGCAGACAGTCACCACAGCACAGAAACAGAGATTTCCATTCTGGAACAGCAGATGAGTTTAAACAACAGCAGCAAACCCTCTAAGTGTGTTATAATGCGTTTCTGGTGCAAAACACACTGGACATCATCTGGAATGCTTGCACCAGAACTCATGCCCAAGCACCAGTTCTTATAGTTATTTTTGCAAAAGAAAGTTCACTTATGCATGTGTTTGTACTTTTTGGACCACTGCATGACAAATGACAATTTAGAGTCATGGTTTACTATTGTGCAAATAGCACTGTTATAGAATATGTATTTGTAGGTCTGATTTTGTGTGGATTCTGTTACACAGCATGATTCTATGGACCCAAATGTTCAATCTTAGTAGATAAGAGTTAAAAATCAGTGAAATAGGCAGGGTCTATTCATTTGATTTTTACTGGAACAACATATGGGAAAATGTAAACTAACAGGGACAATGAAGTCTTGTTCATTTCATTGCTCCCTTTGTATCTCTTGTCCCTTCACATTTTGAGTCACTGTGTTTGGGTTATCTGGACCACAATGTGCATTTGAAGGAATGGTGACTGAAAGAGAAGAGGAAAGGAAAGTAGTGCATCTGAAAAATTGGAAATGGTTCACAGAAAGATTGTGAGGGAAAGAGCTGTAAAAATGACAAATTTGAGCTCCGTTTCATTTAGCAAGTACTTTGGCTCTGTTGATCGCCCTTTTTAACTTGCCATCAACATGGCAGGTCTCATCTATTGGGGAGGTAATAGAATGTATTAAAATTTCATTCAGATGGGAAGTTGTATCATTGATATGCAAGGCAAGAGAAATTCATCTGGGTGTCCCATTGGAAGGAACAGACTGATTCCACTTTAACTGCCCCTAAAATGAGTCTGAAATCATGACAATATTATTCATTGAGCAGTTAGTAGAAAGCCTGACATTTCCATGTCATTAGAATGAAAACACTAAAGAAACAGGTAGCAGAAAGCTGTTTGGATCTCCCACAGAAATAGTGGAGAAACCAAAATAAATGAAACGAAAAAGGATTAACTACGGTAATAGAAGGAAGAAAACTACAACATTGTTCCCTTTGAACATCCTACACGCAGACGATAAATCTATGTGTCTGTCATCTATAGAATCACAGAAGTTGGACGAGACCACAAGGGTCATCAGACAGAAAGACAAAATAACAAAGTACTGAAGAAGGACAAATTATTTGAATTTTCCCCATGCTTTTCTTTGTTTACATGTAGGATGTTTCTATCCAGTTACAGTCTAAAAGAAGTTGTCCAATGTAAAATTGAGAACATAGGCATGATACAAAACTTTAATATTTTACAAGGATTATGCATAATACTGGAATGGAAAATTAAATTGCAGCCACAAATATTTTCCCACAAACATTCTCCCATAGTTTTATAACTGTGATATATTCATATGCTTTCAGACAACATTCAATACAGTGTATGAGAAGCTTTGAACTATAAACTTCTTGAAAATTACCAAGAAATTTCTTTCCATCAGTTTAATGCAACAATAATACATTGTTGGTGAATGCTTTCTTTGCTAGCTGCAGTGTTCAAGCTCAGTGTGAGAGAAAATCCCTATCGTCCCCTTTCTATTTCTTTTTTCATTTAATCATACTTTGAATGGTAATTATGCTGCATTAAATGCAATTGTTTTACCACACAATATGCAAGCTACAATTGATATCTGACATCTGTGGGAGGCTAGGGGTCTGCATTAAACCCCCCCCCAGCCCATGTAGGACCAATTCCCCCTCAATACTCTGCAGAAAAAAATGTTCCCAAATACTCCCAAAAATTGTGTAGGTAGCATGAACTAATATTGCCTTTTATTGTATTTTTGTATTTTCTTGATAGTTGCACCCTGTCACAGTATAATGCTGTGCATGGTTGTTTACCATTGAAGCCCAAAAAGCAGAACTAAAAACTTTCATTTAAGCCATGGAGTAGACTGACCAGCTCACTGTAAGTATCTGCACAAACTCTAAATATGTTCTTACTACCTTGCATATTACCTTGAATACTCATGGGGCTATACACAAGGAAAATAATTTCATTAACTCAATAGGTCAACCCATTCAATGTGATAGTGAGATGAGCTGTTATCTCATGGACACTGCTCATGCATCCTGGATTGTATGAGCCCAGATTGTCAAGTCATCATTGGTCCTCCAAAAAGTCCGAGGGGCCTCATTAATGTTCTGGAGGCCTTTCTGCAATGCCTAAATACAGCCACTGGTGTGCTAAGGGACTTTCAAAACATTTTGTTCTGTCCGTTCCGGACAGGAGTCTGAACTTTTCCCAATTTTTTTTCCTACAATCTTTATCAAAATCAAAATTGCTGGACAGTTTAGTAAAATCATTGTGAACCACCTCAAAAGCTATCAATGAGTTTTGAAAACCTAGTTCAGAGAAAAATATCAAGAAACCCAGAAAAAGTGAACTCAGGTCATGCTTGGCTTTGTTCAGACTCAGAGGCACCCTAGATAAGAACACAGAACTGTTACCTTTTAAATTAATATATGAAAGAGCCCCACAGATCTTAGATGGATTTGGGGGGATTTGGGAGAGTTGGGAAATTCAATGCTATTCCAAGAGGTTCAAGAATTGGGAAAAACTTTACAAAAATTAAACCAATGTGTGTTAGGAGAAAGACCATCTTTGATCCAAACCAAATTGTATTTGTTTAACTATTGAGATGAGCTTTGGATGAAAGATTGAAAAACTGTTTTAAAAAAAAAGGTTGGAAATCTATTTTTTTTTAAAAAAAAAATTGTCATTTATTCTTTAAGGGAAAACAGACTCAGCCTGAATCCAGAGAAAACGGAAGTACTCGTGATAGGTTCTCCCGGCCCAGGAAGGAGGTGGTTCCACCTGTCCTGAACGGGATCACGCTTCCCGTAAAGGACACTGTACGCACCTTGGGGGTGCTCCTTGATTCGTCACTCCATCTTACTTCTCAGGTGGATGCGACAGTCAGGAGCACCTGCTTCCAGCTTCGGCTGATACACCAGCTGCGCCCCTACCTGGACCGGAGGGACCTTGAAACAGTAGTACATGCTCTGGTAACCTCTTGGTTGGATTTCTGCAACGCGCTCTACATGGGGCAGCCTTTGTACCACACTCGGAAGCTACAATTAATCCAGAATATGGCAGCACGGTTGATCACGGGGGCACCTAGGACACCGATCTTAAAAGATCTTCACTGGCTGCCCATTCGCTTCCGGGCTCAATACAAAGTGCTGGTCGTTACCTATAAAGCCCTAAATGGCTTGGGCCCAGAGTACCTAAAGGACCGTCTCTCCCCGCATAATCCGCCCTGCACACTTAGATCAAGCGGACAACACCTGTTAAGAGTTCCAGAGGCCAGGCTCTCGACAACTGCCAAGAGAGCGTTTTCTGTATCTGCTCCGAGCCTCTGGAATTCACTACCTACTGAGCTCCGCCTGACTGCTTCCCTCCCCCAATTTAAAAAGGAGTTAAAAACGCACCTATTTAATCAGGCTTATCTTTGATTGTTACTGATATCGCCATCTTCCCCCCAGATAAGCCGTTGGAATAAGCCATTCTATATCGCATTGGGGAGGATAATGTTTTTTACCTGTTTTTATTTCTTGTGTTATTGTAAATTTTTTTATTGTATTGTTCGAAGTGTTTTAACTGTAGATGTTGTGCACCGCCCTGATCGCAGGAAGGGCGGTATACAAATAAAAGCTATTATTATTATTATTATTATTATTATTAATTTATTTTCTTTTGTTTCTTTTTATCCTGCTTTTTCCTCATCCCTGGGACTCAAAGTTACTAACAAAATCAATATATGATTTAAAGCTGTCATTAGGAAAATATACAAAAAGTCAAAATATATTTAAATACAATTAAACTATTTCTTTAAAAAACATATCCATTAAAACACACTTATAAAAATAAGTACATAAAAAGCAGTTGAGCACAAGCCATTTCCCTATAAACAGTAATAAGGAAAAATGATATGAACAATCTCATTTCTATATATCTTTCATAGTTTTTAAATATTTCCTCAGTGCATACCCATACAGTAGATGTTTTCAGATCATTCTTTAAATTTCAAATTTAAATAGCAATTTAAGTCATAGTGAAAAGTTAATTTTCTCAAACTATACTGCAATATAACTGTTTTATTATTTCATTTCCCAATTACTTATACTTTATAATTATGGCTTGAAATTGGTTCCATCTCAAACACATGCTACAAATAAGACAAACCAAATTGTTACACCTTATATTTTATTCCATTAAAAAGAATAAAAGCTTGCTGTTCCTACAGACAACAACAACAACAAAAACAAAAAAACAGATGACACAATGAAGAAAATAAATGTCTAAAGAAATACTGTTCATTGCACTGACATAATAATCTGCAAAGAGTTTCTGTAGTGAAGATTAATAATATATTTAGGACAGACCAAGGGGAACTTTTCTTCCCAATTAATGAATAATTTATTTTTTTCATTCCATGTGCTGTTGGCTATAGGGATGGAGGACCACCGCTTCCTAAAAATAGTACTCTACAGTGAACTCGCCATGGGTCAGCATAAGAGGGGCGCCCCAAGGAAGAGATACAAGGACTCCCTGAAACAACATCTCAAGCTCAGCCAAATTGATCACCAACAATGGTCTGCCCTGGCATCTCATTGGGAGGCATGGAGATGCACTATCCACAATGCTGCAGCCTCTTTCGAGAACTCACGCTGAACGAGTCTCGAAGAGAAACGACAACACAGAAAGAACCACAACTTGGAAACATCAACCAAGGAGACTTTCAGCTGTGGAGGAATTTCTCTCAATTTTGAAAGAAATTAAAGTGGGCCCAGTTCGGAAATGAGAGAATTCATTAGTTCAGCGGATTTACATGATTGTGTATTGATGCTGCATCGCATTCGGAATGACTTCCTATTGCCAGAAATTGCCCAAAATTGCATGCGATAATTTCTCACACAATAAAGTGAAACCCCACTATTGCGTTCGGAAGGACTTCCTATTGCCCAAAAATGCATGTGATAGTCTCTCACGCAATAACGTGAAACCCCACGATTGTGTTCGGACTGCCATTGGATTATGCTTCCAATTTCTGTCATCTGATAAACTCCTATGAAAAGGTGACTTGGAATGTACGGAGGTGTCAAGAGTTACAAAAACAGCCAATTTGCTCACCACTGGTTAAAATAACATCAGGAGTGATGTAAATTGCATTGCTTGAACAGATCTACTCTATATGGGACTAGCATCCAAATTTAATCCTTTGCATGCTTCATTTAAAAAAAAAAGAGCAGATATAAGAGATGTAAAATTAACCAGTTGTTATGGAGAAACATAATGACTTGATTTGGGGCAGGAAAGGATGAACATATTATTACATACGATAGAATCATAGAATCATAGAGTTGGAAGAGACCATAAGGGCCATGCAGGTCAACCCCCTGCCAAGCAGGAGATCACAATCAAAGCATCCCCCACAGATGGCTATCCAGCCTCTGTTTTAAAGACCTCCAAGGAAGGAGACTTCACCACCCTACGAGGGAGAGTGTTCCACTGTCAAACAGCTGCTATTGTCAACAAGTTCTTCCTATTGTTGAGATGGAATCTCTTTTCCTGTAGCTTGCATCAATTCTTCGGTGCTGTAGGAGCTTATCCCAACAAATAAGCCAATTTACCTCTTCCAGCTTGAATTCAGTATCCAAGATGCCACTGGATGTTATTATACATAAATCACTGCCTATCTAGCTGGGATGCTGCTACCAGGATGGATCCTGTGTCAAAGCCTTGCTCAGCCGGTTGGAAGCTCCCCGACTTTCAAAAAGTGCTGGCTGAGTGAGGCTTTGATCTGAGATGCATCTGGGTGACACCATCCTGGCTAGATAGGCAGCAATTTAGGTATAATAACATCTGAGGGCATTCCGGATCCTGAATTCAAGCTGGAAGAGGTAAGCTGACATTAGTTAATGGGATAAGCTTCCTAGTCTCTGGAGCAGTAGAAAACAAGCTCTTTAACAGAGTTAGTGGACACCTCATCAGTCGGTTCTCCTGTGATACTGGCACAACTAATAATATGTAACTTCATATGATGCAGAACCAGTGCAACTGTGGATAATACATGAACTGTATGAACTGTACCATCTTGTTTTTCACATCCACCACAAATATGAAATGTTCACAATCACTACAGAATTTTTTGTTAAAAAATCATTTTTTGTACCTGGGTTAAATATTTTTTACATTTTTGAAGCAACTACAAATGAAGAGTTCATACCAGCTCTTGCTGTTGGAACTAACTGTTTTCTTG
This sequence comes from Urosaurus nigricauda, assembly GCA_034509955.1. NCBI lineage: Eukaryota > Metazoa > Chordata > Lepidosauria > Squamata > Phrynosomatidae > Urosaurus > Urosaurus nigricauda. Next base: position 63,702,573 of record JAOEGL010000003.1, read on the forward strand.
GTTTGATAATAAATGTATCAGCATCACACAATTACAGCAGTTCAATCCCACTTTAACAGTAATGGTTCCATCCTGCATAGTCCTGGGGCTCTGCTCACTACAGAGCTTGCTAGCCAAGGATTCTAAGGACCTCTTCAAATGACAAATCCGTTGATTCCTTCAAAAGAGTCACAGCATTTAAAGTGGGATAAATTGCTTTAACTGTGGAGCGTAGATAAATTCAGTACCTCTGAACTTCATCCCATACCTGATTATCACAAAGAAACATAAATGGGGATCAAAAGCACTTAACTCATTGAAAAGACCATATATTATTTCTTCAGCAAAGCAAAAAATATATTTTGCTTCTTTCATCCTATGCAAATAGTGACAGGCAGGCATAATCTGAAGACCTTTGACAGTTCTGCCTTTGCATATGTGACATTAAGAACATTAACAATGATCTAACAGACCCATAACCAGATGTTATAAAAATGGCTATTTTGCATAGCCGAAAACAACTACTATGTCCTTTGAGTAACACAACAGTGTGAAACTGGAAATTCTTTCACTGGCTTTTATTTTGGATGAACATCTAAAAACCACTCAATAAGTATAGTCTACTTTATCTTTCTTTCTCTTTCTCATGATATTAGCAATTTAATATGTCAACATTGCTTAGGAACATTGCTTGAGAATGTTTTATGATCTAGTTATAGCTGCAGATCATGAGATGGGATAAACAACAGTACAGTACAATATATGTTAGCCAGCTAATAAAACAAAAGGGGGGGGAGAAGAGTAAAAATATGGCTATCCTTCTGTTTTATGCAGTTGACTAGCCTCTTTTAAATCACAAGTTAAAGCACTAGAATGAAAAGTAGTGCTAAACAGTTATTCTCACTCTGGCAGGTTAGAAAAATGTCACCACTATATCACTATATAGTGCATCACTGTACTGATGGATTGAATTGATGGACTGTAGATATGATAATTCTGATTCCTTTATATTATTCTTTTTATCTTGTCCAAGAGCCCTGCCTTTGAATGGGCAAGCCAAACACTAAATGTAAGAGAAATTCAGACATCCTTGATGTCTCAACCAAGCCCAAATCACAAATCTATCACTAAAGATGCTGTACTTTAGCATGAACCTGATCCCATTCAACCTATAACTATCTGGCTCCAATTGCCCTCCTGTTTGAATAAGTACTGGGATTGCGTCAGACTAAAGATGAAAGGGTTAAATTGTATATCAAGAAGATGTAGCAAGAAGTTCCTCCACACATAACTAAATTATCTGTCCTGCCACATGCCCGCCCCACTTTTTATTAGCGTCAACATGGCCTCTTACAGACTGAAGAAGACTGGGATGGCAGCAAGGGATGTCCAGCTATGTTTCTTTAGCTGAATGAAACATTGATGTACCATCCCCCTATGACCTCCTAGTGGTCCTCTGGAAGTCCCAGAAAATAACACTGTGGTGCAGCCAGACATAGAAACATAGCTGGATACTTGTTATTCCAACCACTGTCCAGCAGCCAGGAAAATGGCCATGTTGGAGGGTGAACAGGTAGAAGCTGAGTGTAGTATGGGAGAGTGATCATTATACAAGTTTGGTAGAAAATTATGAATTCTAGAATAATCCCAAAATGTTTAAGCAGATGTCCATTGTATTTACATTTGTTTAAATGACTAATACGATACTAGACAATGATTTCATTTTTAGGAATAACTGCTATGTGAAGTTTGTAATGATTAACTATTAGTTTGATAAACTAAAATAAGCCAGTAATTTCAGTGGGACTAAAACATTGCAAAGAGATGCAAATCTTAATGGATTTCTTTCTCATTGGCATGTACAAATATTTTATCATTTTTCTCCCTGCTGAGGGAGTCCTTGAAGATTGTACAGTTTGGTCTTTATCCAAAAAACAAACAAAACAAAAACAACAAAAAATGTGGGTGGAGTTTATTGGTGAAATATTGTAATTTTCTGCATAGAAATTTGGTTTCTGCACATAAAATATCATTTTCTAATCAAAACCTTTATTTACAAAATATAACATTTGCTGACCAAGCCCATAAACAATCAGACAAGACAACAGGACATTTATTTACTTGACCTATTTATTAATTTCCTAAAAGAACTGCAACTACTGTGGGAGAAAAGCCTAGTATGGAAGCAGCTGCAGCCAGAAGTCTCTTCCGCAGACCACCTCTGTACTTTTGCCTGGGCTATCACACCTGAGCCCTGGGCTATAATACCTGCATCAGGAAGACCAACCAGAAAATCCCACTCTCAATCCATGAGGATTAAAGTTTTTTTCCAGGCCAGCCTTAAGGACAATCTCTTTAGATGTCTCATCCATGGGGTTGCCATGGGTCAATTGTGATTTGAGGGCAGTTAACAACAACAAAATCACAAAGTCACTAACAACATTCAGTGTTCCTACTTTTACAAGACCCTCCCTGGCCCCAATTTTGTGTATTTTATTATTGTAAACAAAGGAAAACAAATCTGTTCTAGGAAATATACCAAAACACCTTGAGACTGACAAAAGCAATTTCTCAGGGAGGAGAAATTGATTTGTGTTGTCCTATTTACCAGTCAGGATTTGCATCTATAATTCCAGTCTTCTTGTCATCTTGGAGTATGTAACTAAGACTAGATTTGATTCCTAAGACTTGTGCTTTCCTCTACTGAGGGCAGCACAACAGGGGAATATACAAAGGAATAGTTCAGAGTCCAGACCAAAGGCCACATACCATTCAGTCAGTCAGTCACAGCAAAGAGCAGAGCAAGAGCGTAGGCACAAGGCAAGTCCAGAGGTCAGACAACCAGAGTCATGAATCAAAGAGCAAAGAACACAGGAACAACAAGGCTGCAAGACTTGTCAGCTGCAAAGAACCTCTGCAGCTGGAGCTCTTTTAAAAGGCCTCTGCTTCTCTCAGCTGAAACATATTAGCTCTCCTCTTGGCTTCTGGAAGAGCGCCTCAAAGACTCCTTGACCAGTCTTTGTTCCACAGGTCCTAGCACCCCTTTGAGCCTGCTGATCCAGGCAGCCCCAGATCTGCCCCTGTCTCAGCCTCCTCCATGACTTCAGAGTCTGAGTCCTCTGACTGCCCCTAAGTCAGGCCCAAGGCAGTCCATGACAAGATTAGAGACAAAGTTTATTTATCATATGTAAAAGGGATTTCTTGCTATTGATACCATCTTTCAAGCTGTGGATTTGGAAACAAAACAAATGGGCAGAAGGAATGGCTTCAAGCTGTCCCTTTTGAAGATGGAGTGGGGCAACAGTGAACACACACTGTGGTCCGAATCTGCCTTGAAGCCAGCTGAAAAGGGAGTGGAAAAGATCCACTCTTTTCAGCTGGGGAAAGGGCTGCTGTTCCCTCTCTGCTGCAGCTCAAAGACAGCTTCAAGACACAATGGCGATGTGCAGTGTGTGTAAATGCTGTGCCGACACAGTGTCTTGAAGTTGCCCATGTCTGTGCGGCCACTTGACCTCCTGGTGGCTTCAGGGCAGCATGAGAGTGTGTGGCATGTAAACACTGCTCTCCAAAGATGTCCAGATGACACTTTTAAAGGACCAACTGTTCCGGCCCTTGGTCAGGTGTAGCCTCACCCAATAAAAGGAACAACTGTTCATCTAGTTTAGAAGATTTTTCAAGCCAGAATACATCTAACTGTGCTTCAATTTGATGATGATGATGATGATGATGATGATGATGATGATGATTATATTTTATTTATCTCAAAATTGGCATTTTACAGCTTCTTGGGATAGGAAAGGTGAAAAGACATATCTTTATATCACCTATTGATGATAGTTCATATAGGGGCTAAACAGACAGGCAAAAAGAGGTGCTTTCAGACTGGCCTGAAGGTGTGACATTTAGATTACACATGCCTTGAATCCAGCAGGAAAATGCCCTTTAGGTGCCTTATCTAGAGAAAAGAAGTTTCAAAAAAGAAGCAACTTTTTTCTGCTTCTTCCTGGCTTGAAGCCATGTCATGTGGTCATGACATGAGCACTCCAGCTGCCTTAGGAGCCTCGGAGTGGTTGGTGGGTTTTCAATGTGGCTTTAGAAAAAGCAGCTTCAAGTCACTTTTTCCTGCCCATCTATTTCACCCCATAGTTAGCCTTTTGTATACCTTCTTTATGATCTCATGTAGAAATGTAATAATATAAATAAATAAATAAATAAAATATTGTATAAAAACAAAAACATGTCCCTTCATTGTAATGTAAATAGATATAAAAATGCATTGTTTGAGAGATGCCTTACCAAATAGATTGATGGAAAATAACAAACAATTAATGACAATTAGAAAAATGAATTAAACAGATTTACATGCAATTGTTATATCTTGTAAATTTCATTTCAGTATGAAATCTCCCTTTTCAAAGCCAAGAAAGGCTTAAAATAGAAAGGAATCGTGTATATTTTATAAAATAAATGATTTATCTGCAAAGAGAAAAACCTCCAGGAAGGCTACTAGCTTCTCAGTGGGCTTCCCATTACGCTAATATGTGCATCATTCTGAAAACCAAAATAAAAGACAAAAATTACTTTCCTTGGTTTAGAAAGCAGTGCTACACACAGATCATATAATTAATCTAATGATTGCAGAGTATATTCAATAAAAATTATTTTAACAATAATGGTTTTTTAATTTTTTTAACTTTGGAGAAAAAAAACAACCTCTCCTTCTCAATCACCAAATCCTATTTCTGGTAAATATAGTTACAAAGATGGGCTTATTCAGAAAATAGGATGTGCAATTTGAAGAGAGTTGGAAAATATGTGCATAATATTTTAGTGCATAATACTTGCCTTTCATTTGTTGTCTTTACTGCTAAATGTAGATATTTACAAAGTGTTGTACCTCTTTTTTTGATATTGATGATCTGCACATTACCATCTATATGATTGTCTCTATATGAATAATTAATAATAAGTGTAATATTCAATTAATTATGAATAATAAATATAACACTGCTCTTTTTAAAAAGGTTCCACATTTTAAAATGGGAGATTAAATGCTATAATTATATAAATGCAGTACATCAGTGTATACACAAATTCAGAAAAATACCTACATGCATGCATCTCAATTCTGTTCCAGTGCTTAGGAAGAAAATGAGAAGTGTACTCACTCCCTTATATGCACCCACCAATAGTGAGTTGCACAAAGACAATGATATCCTGGACAGTTTAATATATCTCCTTCCTTGTTCCCAGCCTGTCCACAACACATTCCAAAACTCCCTCCAGCATTTCATATGAACGTTCACGCAACATCATCCTTCTTAGGCAACATCATCCTTCCTGACTTTGTCCTCCAACAATCATTACAAAAAGTTGGACTTGTCACCTCACCACCATAACCACAAATTTTGCCATTACTAAAAGTTGGACTTGTCACCTCACCACCATAACCACAAATTTTGCATTTCTACGGTTCTTTCCGGGCATCACTTCACTCCATGTATCTAAGGAAATAGATCAAGTCTACAGAAATTTATGCTACAGCTTCTTTCACACACTTGGTCCCAAAGGTGTTACAATATCCCTTTGAATACTGACATTCCAGACCAACATGGCTTTGCCTTTGAGTTTGAGCAAATATAACTTATAATCATAACAATAATAATGTTGTATATACATGCAGAAATTGTCCTGAATGAAAGCCTGGTTCTAGCTATTTGTTAAGAGAAGCACAATTATCTCAGTATAAAGAATACATTTTTGAATAATGGAACACTCTCTGTGTGAAATCTTTCTGTATTTCTTATCTGCAATAAAAATATACTAAGATTATAATGAATATAAATGTGTAATTATTTACTGAAAGCATTAGTTGTTTAAATGCTTTTCACACACACACACACACTCACAATTAAATCTATTCAAATGCTTAAATCTATTAAAATAATCTAGTAGGCCTGAGGTTGAAATTATTTTGTATATATATTCTGTCAAAGTATGCATATTTACTGTGCCAGCTCCACTCACTTATTAATGCCAACCTTCATAAGAGCTCTCCTTTTAATGGTGAGAATATTACATTTACTATTCTGCTGATATTTGAACATGCTGTTCACAAAGAAGAAGAGGGGGGGGACTCAGATTTTGAGTATTTCTGATAGAATACTTCATAAATGAAGCACATTCTCCCTAAGGGTATTATAGCACTATTCCATTTAATTAAAATGATTAAATTAAAGCAAATGGTGGTCTAACCCAAGGGGAGAATATATTTAATTTATGAAACAGGCCACCATTCACATTTCTGTAGTGCATGCATAGCACATTATTTCTTAAACAGAGTGTTCCAGTTTCTATAACAACTCATTTGCTATGTCAAATTCAAACTGGATTTGAGTATCTGAGGTAATTCCATTATATTTTTCAGAGTCTTACTTCAAATGTACTCAGCCAATTAACAAAACTAGCAGTAAAGTAGTAATGAGGACCACTTTTAAAAATCTTACTCCTAAAGTACTGCTATTGCTACTCATATTTAAATGCATACATATGGAAGTTGCTTGACTAGAAAACCTTCCTGCTAGTGCAAATATGTTTTGGAATACAAGGAGTTTAAAAAAAGAGGTGGCTTTTACAGGTCTTTATTTGGTAGCAAAAGATTAAAGGACTCAGTTGACATGGACAGGTGTTAAAAGATTGTATGAAGTGTATGACACATTCATCATAGGCATCATTCAATGGCAGAGTTTGGGGGAAAATCCTTTTTGGGCTACATTTCCTGGAGTCCTCCAGCGAGTATTACAATTAAAAGTCCCAAAAGTAGCTTTTCTATTCTTTGTTCAGTGAGTATGTCCACTGCTGTCAGTGCACATGCTGACCATAGTCACATTAGCTGTAGATTTGGTATACAAAGTACAGGGTTGTATGTGCATATTCACATATCTACACACAGCTCCTCCATCCATGAAAGGGGAAAATCCTGATGAGCAGTGGTATACAGGTGGGCTTCCTTCTTACATGTGCCAGATGTCTGGAAGTCAGAACTATCTGCTCATCTTTAACTTAAGAGAAGTGTTCAGTCTTAAGGGATATATGTTTGGAATACTCAGGTGGAGAGCTCAAGCACTTCACCAAAATGTAAACTCCATAAGATGTTGCCATAGCAGTTAAAGTGAACTCTTAGTACTTTAAGTGGTTACTGTGAAAAGCCCCTAAAAGAGTATAAAGCCCCTAAAAGAGTATAAACCAGCATTAGAAAGACCTAGGACTATATCACATGGGAGGAAATCAGTGGTTTAAACTGTCATTATCTCAGGAAAGTTGCACAATAGCTGTGAAGATTTTTACACATATTGTGATTAGAGAGGACTTATCCTAGGAATAACCAGGGAGTAACCAGCAACAAATCATTCATGGAATTTCCCTGTGAATGAGTTGTTGCTGGTTGTTCTTTGGTTATTCCTAGGATAAGTCATCTTTAATTGTGAAGTTGTTTGAAAATCTTCACTGCAGTTGAGCAACTTTCTCTGGATAATGACAGCTTAAATCCCCAATTTTCCCGTTGTGATAAAGTCCCTAGCTGATACTTCTCACAATCAAACTATGCACAGTCCTAGACTGGAAACATATTAAGTTATATTTTTTTTAAAGAATCATAGAGTTTTCCCATTATTTTCAAGTTAGAAAGGGGGAGGGGGGGTGAAATTGCTGTTGTCAGCAACTGAGGATGCTAAAGGGATTTCTTTGTTGGTTTTGTTTTTGAATTTCTTTTCTGTCATGTGTAATAAACCTTGCAGCTCTTTCTCCAGTAAACTACAAAGAAAAGAGAAGAAAAAAAATTACAAGATACACACATTCAGAAGATTTTAAAACAACAATAATATTAAAGATCCCTGGTACTGACACTATAGCTCCATGGGTCTCACCTACCACCCCACTAACAACTGCTGAACCCACTTAGCTTCCATGATGAAAAGGGATTTGGTGTATTTATCGCATTTAGACCCAAATACATCGTTAGTATCATAGTATTATGGTGGATGTAAAGAGGCATTTCTCACCACCACCACCACCACGGAGCCAGAACAAACAGCCTAGTGTTTTGCAGAGGTTTTCTACAAATAAATTCTGCTGTCATTTGAAAGAGGTGCATGACTGGATTGGGGGGAGAGGAAGAATCCATAGGGTGGCAGTTTGCTTCTTTATCCACACAATAAGATTTCAATGAATACCCTACCTAATTAGCATGCTTTCAGAGAATCAAGGCAGTGTAACTGACCTTAAAAGTCATGTTTTATTCTCTTCTCTTCTATGTGGAATCTACAATGCAAGATCTAAATGCAACATCCCTGACAGATATTGATTCAGTTTCCTGTGTATGAAATCCCACCACCTCTCAAAGCAGCCTGTTCCATTGTGACGATCACCACAACTAACATTTAGTCAATATTGGTGATGCATGAAAGTCAAATGGGCTTTATTTGCTGTGTAGCTCCGGCCCAATATTATTGGAAGAAAAGGAGGCCACAACTTTATTAACAGCTCCAACTCATGGCAGCATAACATTAGGGTTGGCCTAAAGCATAAGGTCTGGATCTGGACATCAGCAACACCCCGGTTGGTTGATGTACTAGGTATGGTTGCTTGCAGCTGCAAGCATCGGGATAACGTAGGTGCCAAGCTCCGCCCTGTTGCGCAGTTAGGCAACTGCGCTGCTACAACTCGAATTGCAAGGCATCCTAGTCACCGGGTGTTAACCGACTGTGGCTCCCGCAATGGCCACAGCAAACCGCTCCATACCCGGGTCCGAGGACTCCCGACCCAGTGCCAGCAGGCCCTGGAAACCCCTACCCCAGATCCAGGCCTATGATGCCACCAACAACAAGTTGTGACAATCAACTCCCAGGCAGGGAGGGAGGGCGGGAAGCAAGCTCCAAAAGGCGCCTGGCTGCGCCTTGCAGGGCCTTAAGAAGGCCAGCCAGCGAATAGGATCCCTGGGAGGGGGAAGCCCTTCACCTCCCAGGGCCAACCACCAATCGATGGACCTGGCGGGCCCAGAAGGGCCAATCAGGCCCTCCCTATCTCCCACTCCTGCTGCAGCCAATCAGGAGCAAGCCTGCGCTTGCCTCTGTTGCTGTGCAGGACGCAGCGGAAGAGCAGCTGGGCCTCTCTGCGCCAGCAACAGCTCCGACGCAGTAAGTCGGGCGGCGCCATATAGCTAGGTTTCTGTATAGAATGATGACCTTTCCCCCTCCATCCTTCATGAAGCCACACTTTAAAGAACTGTTTATTCCTTCCTTCTTTTTAAAATGTTTATCTGTAATGAGACTGCTTCTGCTTGTAGCAACAAGGCAATATGGACTTTTCAATGTCATCGTAGTCAGTCTGCCGAATCTCTACATTTCATGTGGTGTTTGCTACTTTATCCTCATTTTTAAGTACAGGATGATCATTGCAAAATTCGTGTGCGTGGATAGCACACACACACACATTCAAGCACACTTCTGGAATATTTCTGAATCTCTTTGAATGGGTGAATTTGTCCTGCTTTAACTTCTATTAAAAGTGATTTTCAAAGTAAGTTTAGTCAGGCAGAAATAAATATTGCACTGAAAAATATATTTAGTGTGATTTATTTCCTGTTGTTAACTGCCTTCAAGTCAATCTCAACTCATGATGACCCTATAGATGAGATATTTCCAAGACCCCCTGTCCTCCACGGCTCTCCTTAATTCCTGCAACCCCCTACCTGTGACCTCCTTAATAGAATCCATCCAACTGGCATGCGGCCTTCCTTTCTTCCTACTTCCCTCCATCAGCGTTATTGACTTTTCCAGTGAGTCCTTCCTTTTCACCCTCTCTCTTTAAAGAGAATTCTTCGTTTTCTGTCAGCTAATCTTCAACTGTTTGGAGGTGCCTCTCATTACCCTTTGACAATTGTCCTCATGACATGATCAAAGGTATTGTCTGAACAGGCAGAGGTTGCATCAACATTCCACTTAAGCACACTCAGGGTGCATGAACAAAGCAGGAAAAAAATGTAGTTTGTCTCCTTTAATTGCCAATGCACCAAGCTACAGAATACTGGAATTTGTAATTTGGTGACGCACCAGCATTTTTTGGCACAGAAAGCTAAACACTTTGAAAAACTACAAATCCCAGAATTCCATGGGATGGAGCCATGACAGTGAAAATGTTGTCAAACTGTGTTATTACTGAAATCTCAGGATATTTAGCATGGAAGAACGAGCAAGCTAAACACCACAGGGAAAAATGTATATAACATACGTTAGATTACACTAAAGGTAAGACATACATCTTGCACAATATTTGGGTGTCCTAAGCCATATGCCATCTGTGGTAGTAACATATAGGTATCCAGGGAAGATAATAATCTTTCTTAGGGATTACCACTTGATTATTGCAACATCTATTACATTTATGGGCATCTACCTTTCCAAATAGGAAATATATCATTATAGTCTATCTAACTGCTTTTGTCTTAATCAGTTAGGAAAAGTGAAGCTGTTGTATACAGTTTTGTCGATATACAGAAGGCTGAATTCTGTGTTGTTTATTTATTTATTTATTTATTTCCAAAATTTGCATCCTGTCTTTCTCCCTCAGTGGGATTCTTTATTAATACACTATTCAGACTCAGAGGCTTAGATGTTATACTTCACAAACACACTGTTCAGACACAGAGGCTTAGATTCTGAAAAATGCAATCTAAATCAGTGTTCAGACTATATCAATGGAAGCTTTTTACACTGAGTTTACGAACCCAGTTCAAAATATTCTGTTTGCATTATGGATGCTAGTAAGAAAAACTAAGTAATATGAATCTGCTTTAGAATTTGATATTGCCTTTCCCTTAAAGATATTAAGAATATAATTCTTTACTAATTTTCTTCTCAAAGGAAGCAATAATTTTTGAAGCTTTCTTCCCACTGCAAAGGAGTTCTTTGAAAATCACTTAATTTTCAAAGCTTATACACAATTTGGAACGTATTGTGCACAAAATTCATAATTGGTTAGAAAAGCTGCTTTTTCTGCAAAGCAACCATGTGAGAATTTTCTGCCTAATAAGTACCAAAGTGCAAAGATTATCTGCCTTAATCCTGCATCACCATTTACTTAGAGTAACTTTATATATAGTTATATATATATAGTTAAGAAGCCCTGTTAGTGAATCACAAAGATGTTTACTGGGTGCTTTGCCAGCGCTACTATATAGTAACAGCAGCCTTCTGCTCAATGTAGACATTACAAAAGTGACAAATTCTAATTCCCACATACATACATTCACTGACAAAGATCTAACTCCCATACAGGATTTCAGCAATAATTAGTCCAGGATTTTTTTTAATGAAAAATATGTTTTTAACTATTTAAAATATTATCTCTGGATCTACAGAAAACATATATGATGAACATATCTTTGAATTCATACTACCCTAGTTGTCCAATGAGAAACTGGTTAACCTGTTTTTAATGTTATTTTGTCTGCTTGTTTTAATTCTGCCTGAATTTAATCCTTTTTTAAGGGGTGGGAGGTTGGGATTGGGTAGCAATAATTTTAACGGTACTTTGTTTTTATATTTTACTGTACTCAGCCCCAATTGCTTGTTCAGAGGGGTGGGTTATAAATAAAATTATATTATTATTATCATCATCCCCCCCCCAATAAATTAATAACTGATGTACAGATTTTTGATCCGGATCTTGTTTGCAGCATAGGGAGTGCACACAATATTTTGTTCCTTGACCTTGCATTGTTTTTCTTCTGAAAACCTCTCCTATGCACACACCTATCTGTTTGCTATTTATTTATTTATTTTGTTGGGAGAAGATACTGCATTTGAAGAAAGGCATTTATTGAGGGGAAATTAGCACAGGGCAAGGGTTGCTCTCACCATCCTGCTCCCTTATCAGTATGTGGTCCTGATCTGGAATGTAAACCTACATGAAACCATCTGTTAATACAAGAGTAATTCCAAGCACAGGAATTGAAGATGCATTTAATATCACTTCAAAGTTGCTCCATACTTACAGAAGGATGCATGCAGAAGGCAAAGTACTGAACAGCAAGACTTAAACAACCAGGCCAGTAGCAGAGAAGTCTATTGATTGCTCCATTCTCCTTCAAACATGACAGGTCAAGCCTACCAAAGAAAGTTGAACCAGGGAAAACAGCTACACACAAAAACCCATGAAGACAAAATCCATTGTGAATTTAAGCTGAGTTATGGGAAAGAAAGTTATTAAGGATATGAAAGCTTTGGGGTTCTCAGTACTGTGCAGGTTCATGCTCTTGTGTTCCTTAAAGATAAATTTAAATTTTCAATTTGAATTATCATCTCTTTTCCCATTAATAGCTTTAATGAGGAAATGTCTTCAAAAGTAAGATCCAAGCTGGAAGTTTGTAGTCTTTTGCACTCTGTAGAATATATGTTATCTCTATCATAGAAGAATAGATATGCTGGTTCTTTGTATTTGGTGTTTTAAGGTTGTGTGAGAAGTGCCAGTGGAATCAATCTATCACCGGGGGGGGGGGGGGGGGGGGACAGATTACTGACCCTGTCAAAATAGATTTTTTTTTTTAAAAAAAGAACTCTTGTTGGTGTTCTAATAATAGATTATGCATATATAAGTAAAACTCATGACTGAGTAAAATATTTGTTATATTTAAAATTAAATTGTAAGCAAGAAAGAGAAATTTTCCTCCCAGTTTCCTACAGAAGACTGTGATTTGACCTCAGAATATATAAATATTAATATTTTCATTGATGTGGCAAAGAGATTTCCCCCACCTCCAAGACACAAAACAATAATGTGCAGTGCATGGTGACAGGAGAAGACTGATTGAATAGAACTATAGCTACCTTGGAAACAAACCATGTATTTTCTTTATGATAAAATACTAGCTAATTTTAGAGGTGTCCCTGGCCCAGAGGCCTAACATTATTCTTAATATCCAATATAGTAAGTAGTGACAACTGTATTTTACTGAGTGACTTTAGCTTTATCTTCCTGCTCTCTTACTCCTCTGGTTTTAATCCAGAACAGTGCTGTCCGAGTTGTTTTAAATCTCACAAAATACTCAGACATCTCTTCCCTTTGTAGATCCATCCACTGCCTTCCATTTCAGGCCAGGGCTCATTATAAGCTTTTGGCCCTGCACTTTAACTTCCCCCTGTTTTTGGCAGCTCAGCTAGCATAGTATGTATCATCTAGAAATTTAAAATCTGCAGACAAAGGATTATTGTTGGGTCTATGAAAGTTGTGAGGCTTTCAGGATCTAGCTCCAAGGTTGTGGAATGCACTTCCTTTGCACCTTCACCTGACCCACTTCCAAAAAGAGTTAAAAATTTTCCTATTCATTTTGCCAGATGAAGGACCTGTACAGACTGGCCTGAAAGGCCAGCCTGGGGCAGAGTGGTACCATAGCATCCAGATGACATATGTCCTGACTCCACCCCCAGGGCACCATGACACCGTGCACTGCTCCACATGGTGTGCATTGTCATGACACTCCTCTGGCGCTGTGTCAATATGATGCATCGCCGAAAAGCACCATACAACCATGCCGCTGTGGCTATGGTGCCCTTTCAAGGGTGCAAAAAGGAGCCGCTTATTGTGGCTCTTTTTTGCACTCATGAAAGGCCAGATTGGAGCCGTGGCATGAGGTTGCTATGGCCTTGATCTAGCTAGGAAAGGGGCGGCATCATGCTGCCCCTTTTGGGTGGTCTGTTGAGCCCCTAAGTTGCTAAGTGTTCCTAAGGTAGCTGGGGTGGATAGCAACTGATGAGGATTTTGTTTAGTTTTGATTTTAGCATATTACTATATTATTTTAGTATTTAAGTATTTTAACATTTGATAGTGTGGTGTTTATAATTTGTTTTGATTGTATATATTCTGATGTACCGCCCTTTGGTTGAAAGGGCTTTATAAATAAACATTGTTGTCACTACTGATGTTCGCTTATTAAATTGAGAATATATTTTAAACCCAAATTAGGAATATATTTTAAAATAAATTTTGTTCTCCATTTTATCAGAAATATCAAAGCCAATGATAAATGATAAAGTGTAGATGGGGAAGAAAAGTGTTAGTAACTAATTTAAGAACAAAATAAAACAAGAGGTAGCTATGTTGGTCTGTGACTAAAAATTAACTTGATTGCATTTTAAGTTATTTGGAGATCTTCTCCTGAATCATTTGAAAGTAGAAGATTTTCATGTAGGAACCAGCCAAAAGGTCCGTCTCTGGCAAGTGCATGCTGTTCACATTTCTCTGGCATCCATTCTGCTATTTTGTGTTTAGACCAGGGAATCCCTCAAACTCAAATGGTGGCTGAGGTAAATAGGTTACCCTATATTTCCCTATCGTTACCCAAAACTTTTACCTCAGGAAATACTTTTAACTATCTGTGCTTCAACTAGGTATTGTAAGGGAGCAACCAGATTGACATCAAATGTGCAAATGTTGATGTTCGTCAGAATTCTTCTTCAAATTGGATAGTGTAAAATGTTAGGGGATGGCAGAAGAAACAGTGACATTCAGAATGCAGGAAAAATGTCTGCAGCTGAACATAGTCCCAATGGGTGAATCTAGACCGACCAAAAGGGGCGGTCCGTGACTGCCCCTTTAAGCAGCGAGATGGGGCCAAGGCTGCCGCACCGGCAGCCTCCATGGCCCCATCCCGCTGCTTCTGGAGGCCTCAGGGAAGCAGCAAACTGCCAGTTCCCACAGCCTCCAAGCAGGGTTTGGAAGGAGCCCTGGGTGCCTGCTGCACCCTGCTTGTGGAGGCGGGGCTGAAGGGAGGAAGGGGCCGCCACCACTGCCCCTTTCTCCCAAGGTCTTTGCCACATCCATCTAAAAGCTGTGGCAAAGACCCGCCTCCAAAAAGGAGCTCCGTTTGGAGCTCCCTTTTTGCACCATGGAAAGGGTGTGATTTGTGCCCTCCTGCAGCACAAAGGTGTCACGGCATGCACAGCATGTCTAAATGCTGCACACGCCATAACGCCATCATGGCACATCCGTATGGATGCCGCCATTTAATAATGGCAGCGCCCATACGCGCTAGGGTCCGGGAGGGTGTAGAAGCTACGCCCTCCCGAACCCTATTCGCACCTTAAAGAGCCCTAAAGGTGCTTTAAAATGCCCGTCTAGATCAGGCCTATATGTACAATTGCTTACCCAGAGGGGCGGGATATATTATATTATTATTATTATTATTATTACATTTCCAATTGCATAAAGTAACTGTGACTTGCAAGTTAATTACCCATTTTCTAGCAGTGTATATGAGAAGGAAAGTCAATGAGCATGCTCTGTTTCCACAGACACAAGTGTGGCTATTTGCTAAATAACCAGTCCTGAAGAACAGCATGGTTAAACTCAACCAATGCAAATGATAAACAGCCTAGGGTCAGGGGATTCCTAGCAGACAATGAGCACTAGTTGTCTCACATGATATATATATCCAATGCTTTCCCAGGCAAACATTCTTTGAAGATGCCAGCCACAGATGCTCTTTTGGACATCCTCCCACTCTGAGGACTGCCAGTAGCAACAGAACAATGCATTTGCAAATCACTCCTCCCTTCCCAGGGTCACACAGGAGATATATATATATATATATATATGTATATAATCTCCAATCCTTTTTCAGGCAAACATTCTCTGAAGATGCCAGCCACAGATACTGTCAAAATGTCGGAAAGGAACTCTTCTAGAACATGGACACATAGCCTGAAAGCCCCACAAAAACCATGCCCTTTTTATTGTTCTTAAACTCTCTAGCAAGCCTGAGCTCATTCTGTGCTTTAGCTTTTCTAACTGTACCCTACATGCGCTCACTATTTGTTTGAATTCCTCTGGTAATCCCCCCCCCCCTTTCCATTTCTTATTCATGCCCTTCTTAAAACTTAGCTCCATTGAAAGTTCTTTAGTCATCCATCCTGGTTTCTTGAGATGCCTCCCATTTTTCCTCATGTTGGAGATGTTTGAAATTGTGTCTTTAGTATCTCCCTTTTGAGAAGTTCCCATCCATACTAAACTTCCTTCTCTTTTAGTATTCCTGACCATAGAATCATCTGTAATACTTCCCTATGTTATACACACACACACACGAAGGTGTAGTATTAGTATGGAGTACATTAATGAAAATATAACATTTGCAATGCTGGCATTGCAAAAGAAAAAAAATTCAAAGTATCATTGCCATGCAATAAATAAACATATTAAAAAAACCCCAAACACCTAAATTGATTACTTTGAATTTGGCATGCATCTGATATTTAGGAAAAATAGATGATGAACTACCTCCTTTGGAGGTAGCATTCAGAGACATAGCCATGCTACTCTGAAGTATCAGAGTGTAAAGGGATCTTATAGCACCTTTGAGATTAACTGTGCAAAAGAAGTGGTAGCATAAGCTTTCATAGACTTGGGCTTCATCTGCACTGCAGAATTAAAGCAGTTTAACATTGCTTTAACTGAGATGGCTCACTGCCATGAGATTCTGGGATTTGTAGTTTTGTGAGTTATTTAGCCTTCTCTCTCAGACATCTCTGGTGTCACAACAAATTACAAATCCCAGGAATCCATAAAATGAAGCAATGGCAGTTAAATCAGTGTCAAGCTGCAATATTTCTATAGTGCAGATTAGGCTTTTGTCTACTTCCTCAGAAATGATGCCCAGAAAGGAGCTTTAAGATCAGACTGTATGAATAGCCATAAAAATGACACATGTGTGGATATGGTAATTAGATGACAAGTTCAGTTTTATCTATTGTCATTGAGGGTCAAAGACAGAAGGAAAAATCTTGTCTAAGGCCAGAGTAGATGACCATATGAATGGTGGAGGATGTTTTGGAAAGTGGTATGTGCAGGCTGGGAACCATAAAGTGGTTATGATGTCCTCCTAAAGTGGTGTCCTCCTAATGTTAGTGTGTTCGTCAATGTTATAATATGTGTTGTGTGCCAGGAAGCCATTGCTTCTGTTCAACCCACTGTTGGAGTTAGTGGATACATTCCAATTCAGCTGTTACACTTTCCATCTTCAGTCTCCTTTGGGACACAGATTTGCCTATTATGCTATAGTGAATGAGAACAATAAATAAATCAACTACAGTATTTTATTTCACCAGAAATATACATTTAGTATACTGTAATTTATTATACACAGCCCAAATGATAGATCTCCTTCATTAAGTACATATGTTTTTATTTATGTTTCCATATAGTAAATCACATATTTTATATTTCTATAGGAAGGTTTTCCTCATTCTGGGTAATATAATAATGGAGCAGGATTTCCTATGATAAAACCATTTATTTAATCTAAATTCTGAATGTTGATTTTTAGCAATTTGCCACTCTTTTCCTGTTGAAAATCACCATGTGCCATAGACATGCAAAATACAGTACAGATGAAATGAGATAACCTTCCTTTTTGTCCTATTTATTTTCCATTTAATTGGTTTGTAGAGTCATTTCTCTTACATTCTATTGTAATACAATTGAATTGGCACAGTGAAGGTTTCGAATCCACATTTGTTGACATAAATTAATCCCCTACTTGATATTATGTACATAGGAATCCAAATGATTATGTTAATCTAATAACATCATATATTATTTTTTTCCGAACAATAAAAACTTACCTAAGCAATGACTTTTTTGGCATAAACTTATTCTTAATTACAGAAGCTATCATTATAACAACAGAAACAATTACAAGGATGAATGCAGAATGTGCAATTCAGATCCCAATAGTGTTTCATTGAATACTGAAGCAAAGGCCATTAATATCATCACAAACAGTGGAAGTTAATAAAACTATAATGCATAATGTATTCCTGCCATCTCCAAGGAGACTAGAAAAACAACAGATTTTTCAACACTAATACAGTATTTTATGCTGTTTACCTTATTGCATAAAATTAGTAAAATAAATCTTTGTTATTTAATTAAAGTTCCACATGATGAATTCTAAATGCTCAGCTTACAACTTTATAACCTTTGCAGAGTGTATTGTCCTACAGAATATTAATTTTTTTCTGTCCTTTTCCTTTTTCAGTGGTTTCAATGCAGACAGGCTTTTCAATCCACTGGA
Organism: Urosaurus nigricauda; assembly: GCA_034509955.1. Taxonomy (NCBI): domain Eukaryota; kingdom Metazoa; phylum Chordata; class Lepidosauria; order Squamata; family Phrynosomatidae; genus Urosaurus; species Urosaurus nigricauda. The sequence goes on from JAOEGL010000003.1 coordinate 63,720,676, forward strand.
ATCAGGGACCCTATGCATGGTTTTCTCTGTTGGTTGTGGTAGCTCTGTGATTCTGCATCTCTCTTTATAATGCAGGAAGCAATATACTATTTTAATGGTCTGGCATGATTTATGTGTTACACACAGTTTTTAAAGTGAGATAGATATAAAACCCTCTCCCATGACAAGATCAGTGATCTGGTAATCACAGGTCACTAAATCCCATTTCACATATTTTACTGAATGGGAAGAATGAAGTGCGAGTTACATTAATGTTGTTTCTCCCTATTTCTCCATAATGTATGATCTGGTTCTAGCTGCGGCAGCAAAACACAATCCATTCACTCCAAAGCTGCCACAGAACATGTTTGGGTTAATAGGTAAATAATTGTGAATTACAGTGCAGGAAATCCAAGGTACAGCCTATATGTAGTAGTAGTTGGTATTGTCCATGTGAGTAGGATGGTGAATCAGCTCAGCTTTTAGTCCAATCTTAAAAAAGCTGTCCAAGGTGCTGAAATATATTTCCCAATTAGTTTCAGCACCTTGGGGATGGAACAGATGGGGAAAATAAAGTGGTTCCCAACCACTTTGAAGGTGGGGCATTTAAATGATGCATGATGCCAAAGTGGACAGGAACTGCTTTGGGGTTAGAACCAGAGCAAACAGAACCCAGGACAGTCCATCATAGCATGGAAGATGAGTGCCTTCATGGCTCCAAATGAACGGCCTGATACAAGTGCGGGGCTGTGGCAAAGCAAATAAATGAAAGTACAACTCCAATGGATTTAATTATAACATACACAAACCAGGGGGAGGAGAAGCATGGGGTGTATGGGGGGTGAAGGGGGTATTATGGGGGCCACCATGATTGTGCTTTGCGAATGTATCACTTGCACACCAATGCTCCAAAGCACTGTATGGGTGGAGCTTCAAACCTGTGACTGTGGCCATTCAAAGGTACAGCCATCCAATGAGATGGCATCTGGGCGAATTTGGGAGGTACTTGGGAGTCGCCGCCAGTGTGTTTGTGTGACAGTGTGCATCTAAGGTGGGGAGGCAACAAAAAAACCAAAACAGAAAGTAGCATGGCTTGATGCTGCATAATGTAGTCAAGCCATGCACATTCGGCCCACCTTGGGAAAATACAGCATAGGGGCACTTTTTCCTGCCTATCTGCTCCAGGTCTCAGAGAACTTAAAATTTACACTAAAATCCACTGAGATTTACCATTCCACTGTTATAGTAGCCACCAGCCACCACTGCAACCTAAGAAAATCTAACAAGAATTAAATGAACATTCCCATCCAGTTATCATTTGCTAATATTGCTCATTTTTTTTTCTTCCATAAGAACATTAGTATATAAAAAGGACTTAAAGACCTATTTATTTAACCAGGCTTATCGCTGAATGGACTTTTATTTATTAGCCTGTTGTAATGCCGCCCACTGTTCTGCTGCTGCATATGCACTAGCACTTGTATTGAGAATTGTGATTTTATTGTGATTTTATTGTCTTACTGATTGTACTGTTTTATTGTTTTATTGTAACTGGCTTGTTTTAATGGTTTTTATGTCTTATTGTTTTTTATATGCTGTACACCGCCCTGATCTATGGAAGGGCGGTATAGAAATAAATCATATTATTATTATTATTATTAACATTAGTAACATGCGCATCTCAGAGGGGAAACTAGTAATAGCAAGTAAAATGATGCTTGACCTTTCCTCTTTATATCACCTTTTACTTTGACCTTCTAATTTTACTAATATTCTGTCTAAGTGTCACTGGAAGATGAAGTACAACCAGTACTACCTCTCCTATTCTACCTAGACAAAGTTTGCACCATAACCTGCCTGGGTGTCTTGGGATTGTATCCTTTTCATCAACAGATTTGAGCTGCAAAGTCTGAATGATAATATAGAATTTCAATTAAACAAGCCTTTAAGGTCTGGTTGAAGCCATGAAACTGATTTGTGAAAGCATTTTTAACGAACTGTGGAATCTGCTTTAAGGCAAAGAAACTCTGGAAGTTTTATCACATTTGACTGGCAACCCACTTAAAATCTTGTACACTTCACTTTTTGCATCAATCACAATCAAGCCTGAAAATATAAAGTACAAAAACAAAAGAGAGAGAGAGAGAAAAGAATTCTAACTGTCTCTGTGGTAGTTCTAGGGCATAGTAACTACTGTTCTGCCTTTTGACACTCATTATTTTATCCTTGATATTTTCCTATTGTGAAGTAGAAATGGAGCATGTTTTTTAAAAAATAATCTTGGTGAAGATCCTGCATTAGGAGGTGTAGCTATGATATGGGGATTTCTCACTGTGGCTGTATCTCCTGATGTAACCCTGCCAAAGACACTTTGGAAGCCAAAGAGCATCTTCAGCACATGGATTCTGAGGTGCATCAGCAGGTGAATGAGTTAAGAAGCCTTTCTTCCAGCAGCAAAGCAATTTCCAACAGGCAGCCACAAGGGTCCTCCATGATGTCCTGTCACAACTGCTTTTCTAAAAATGCCTTGCTGCTGAGAGAGAGGTGGATCAGTGCCTTAGAAATCCCCACGTTCGTGGTGTTGCCTGATTTCTAAGATGAATTCTAAGAATATTCTTGGTTGTTGTCTTGATGCAATGAGTGCAAACAACTCAAAAATTTACATTACCCTAAGTCTGGCTTAAGACATTATAACTGTTAAACAGGATGACAGACCTTATTTACTTTTATTACATGAGTCATTTAATTTCAGGTTTTATGTCTATTACATTATGTTAAGATTGGTAATAATAAAAAAAAGTCACAAATGGAACAGCACATGCTCACGAGCCAATGTAAATTCCCATAGTTCAACAGATACAGATATTCCTAGCTCTTAACAAAGAACCAAATCCAATTTCTAGCTGAATGGTAAATTAGTATTTATATGTGAATCCCACTAAATGTGCTTGAGTTGGGCCTAATTGGATTTAAACGAGTAGAGGCAATCGTTGCTGACTAGTATTTCAATCCACTTTTGTCCACCTGTTTGTGGTCTCTGAAAACATAGAAAGTACTTTGGGTTAGGAAGGTACCTCATACATTTTTTTTTTTAAAAAAAATCAGGTCTCATATTAAATGCTGCTTCTGAATATGCTCTGCTTCCTTTTAAATCAGACTCCAGACAATCAGAGGGGTGCCCTTCCATGCCCTTCTCTTCTTACGATTGTTTGACTGAGAATACATATGGTTTACTCTTATATTATAAACCACAGATATCTTTGATATGTTTAATTTACTCATATGAAAGCAGTTATGGGCTTTGTAATATGTTTTTTTTGCTCTGTTGACTAAATCAGAACATGTTTCTCTGTGACTATCTATTTGCATAAACTGAGCCTGTACAAAGACATGGTGGAAAGGTATATGATGAAGCTAGTGTTCAGTGTATTTGTGGATTCAGACATAATGCAGTAGATGAAAATGTCTCAGCTGGCAATGATAACATATGTCTCAATTGTCAGAGGTAGCATCCTTAGCATGCCCACACTCACTAGTTGATAATTTGTATATCTTTTTAAGGGGCTGAGCAGATGGGCCAGGAAAGCACAGTTAATCCTTGGGTTGCCATGGAGATGAATGGGTGTTCATAGAGATATCCCACACCAATCCAGGACCAATGTGTGTGCCTTGCCTTGCCTCACTGTCACTTTCAATTTACCCTCCCCCTCTTCCTGTTGCTGCATATGATGTGGAAACTAGGTGACTGACCACATAGGTAGAATCACACACACTTTTTCTGAGTCAGATTTGGTGACAGAAAGGAGGGCTTCTGAGTGAAAGCAATGGCCAGCATGGTAAGGAGTGCAGGGTGGTGGTGTGAACAGGTTTTACAGCAGAATTTCTAGGAAACTCCATGCAAATCCAGGGGTATTATACCCCACGGTAAAGGTTGTTTACCCTGGGATTGGGACAGATCCTTTGAATTTATGTCTTAGAAAGTAGCTTCCATAATATTCCTAAAAGTGGCTGGCTTATCCCTCAGATCATTACAGTTTCAAAGCAAAATCTGAATGATCAAAGAAAACCAAATCCTTCAGTTGTATTTTAACATGTTAGTTAAAAGCCTAAGACATTACTTCAGAATGCATAATTTCACATTATCCCCCCCCCCCCCGCATACAGCATCAGACTCTAATTGGATATAGGTTTAATGTTTGTTCTCCCATTCTTTACACTAGTTGAAACTTTTATTCTATCAGTTTCTTTATGATTTGGTTTCTTATTTCAGCCAAAGACTAGGCAGTGATGTAGCCAAGGGGTGTGGGTGGGGGGTTCATGAGGTCTGGACCTCCCCTTCTATGCCCAAGCCCCATTATATTCAATGGAGCTTAAGCATACACATTATTTGCCTTATGAACAACAACCCTCCCCTTCCCCAAATCCTGGCTATGTCCCTGGACTAGGAATCCCTTAACGAACTAAGAACAACGGCTCAAAAGAAGCTGCTTCTGGCTGCTTTGTTGGTGTAGCATTCAAATGATGCAAACCCCCAAAGTGCCAGAAGCCACTCCAAGGCTGCCAAAAGTGGCCTGAAGCCTCTGGAAAAAGGAGTCTCCTGCTGGCAGCTCATTTGGGACCACAGTGGCAGCTTATTTCAGGAGTGGGCTGTGTGGTCTCTGAAGACCTGTCCCAACTGGAGCCAGAGCAGTCAGAGGCCACTCCTTCTGAGCTGTCTGCTTTGGTCCAAAGGTACACCAAATATACCTGTAAGTGATAACAAGAAAAAAGAAAGTTCTTGTAGCAGTTACTACCTTGGCACATCTTATCAAGAACAAAAATATAGCAGTAGGTGTATCTGTTACTTTTGCAGAAGTACATTTTATGTGGGAAGAAATGTTGATCTTCTCATAGCATCCATTATTTAAGCTGTTCTCCTTTCATTGTGGCAATCACCTCCATGGCATTCATACCAATATTCACCAAGTAGCTAATATTACCAACAGATTTTTTGCAATCATAATGGAGAATGACAATCACAAAATTTCCAGCTAAAATTGTCTCTAATTCCAGAATTCATAGCTGTGTAGTTAACCCAGAGTCAACAAATATCTGCAATTTGTGAGAATTCTAGAACATCATGGTATAATTGTGTATAATGGTATAACTGTGTTGTGTCACCAGTGACTACATGTCACTATTTAAAATCACCACTGCAAGAGCTCCACACCTTGACTGGAAGCCAAGAATGTAGTTTAGAAATTTCGGCATTATCCACTCTGACTGAAAGGATTACTGTTCAGGTGTTCACTTTTATACCCTTAAAATGTCAGATGGAGGAGAATGGGGCTATGCTTGTTGGTCCACTCTGATCCATTCTTTTCACTCAACTCTCTAATCCTCCTAATACTGGAGGATAATGCTAGTAGTGGTGAGCCTGTTCTGCTTTGAATGATATGCTCATAAGAGTTGGATGGGGCCACAAGGACCATGTATTCCAACCTCTTGGCATGCAAGAACACACAATTAAGCACTCCTGAGAATTGGGCATCCACCATCTGCTTTAAAATCTCCAAAGAATAATCTATAACTCTCTAAGGCAGTCTATTCTACTCTTGAAGACCTCTTTCAATAAATAAGTTCTTTCTAATGTTTAGGTGAAATCTCTCTTCATGTAATTTAAATCAACTGGTATGTGTTCTGGTGTCTATGGAGCAGCAGAATTCATTCTCCCACATGACATTGCTTCAGATAATAAAAAATGGCTGTTATATCAAATATATCCAGTTCCCTAAGCCAGTCATCATAAGGCTTAATTTCCAGATCTTTTACTTACTTGGTCATCCTTTTCTGGACACATTCCAGCTTTGTCATTATCCTTCTTAAACTTTTTTTGCCCAGAATTGGACAAAATATTCCTGGTGAGTCTGATAGCACAGAATAGTGTAGTACTGTTACCTTCTTTAGCCTGGATACAAGATACAGCCTAGTAAATTCTAATATCTTTCTCAAAGTTTGGAATTCACATCCCCAGTTCTCTTGCCCTCCTTGTCTTCATGGACAGGTCAAATATCCTTGTACTAATGTTAATAAGCAGCTATGAAGCACTCCCAGGACACTGGTGCTATCCTGAAAAACAGAGCAAAGTACCACACCTACTGAAAATGACAGAACTCAAGAGTCATGACAATTAGATCCTTATGACACAATGGGAATACCAATAAAATTGGGTTAGGGAACAGATGTTCATTACACTGTGTAGCACTAAAGAGAAAATGGTACATTCAAAGAACCTGTAATATGTTTTACTAGTGACAGCATATATTACTTTATGCAGAGCATATTGTTTAATGTTTAAGAATTTCTGACACATGACAAGTAAAATCTTGATGCAAAAATGAATCTATGAAATAAATGGGGGCCTAGTTGAAGCTATGCAACATGTGCCAATTTAAGATTTCATTCAAAGTTTTTGGGACTAGCAGAAAAAGGTTATTAATGATTTCATTAAGTTTTGACTGCCTCTGGATATCTGATAAAAATTGTTTGAATCACTGAATTCATTTACATCATTTTTTCTTTCTCAGTCTTCTTAGCTAGGAAGATGTGTTCATTCATTGTTAATGCTGCCTGCATTCTTCAAATCATTATATATTTTCTTGATGCACAATATAGTTCCACCAAGTACATTATGCCAGTCACTGACATACTTTCACATTTCAAGTGCACTTCTATTGTTCTGAGAGCCTGAAACACAGTCTGTAATGAGACCTAAGATTCCAATGACAGTCACTGTCACAGGTGCAAAATTTGGTACCAGCATTTTCAATAAGATATTCTCAGGGGAAAATTTATATCACATAAGCTGGTTGTCAAGTGGAAATGAGCAGAGTTCTTTCTATTATGTGATCATGGCAATTATATTTTGGGCTGCAAAGAAAGATATCTAGTGTGAAACACCCCTCCACACACACCTCACAACACTCATCCACCCTAGAAGACCTAAATTTGAGTTGCTATCTGGCTCCCAGAAGGACCATTGCTTTATTGCTTATTAAGACATATACCATGAAATAGAAAGCATAATGCAAATTAAAATAGAAAAGTGGCTCTTTAATAAATAGTATAACAGCTGCAGGAATATAATGCAGTTGACAAGACACACAGAAAAAAAACAGTTATTTATTGAAAAACACATCACACAGGAAGAAGCTCCATCACCATAGGTGCTGAGCATGACTTTCTTACACAAACTGCTTGTAGCCTATTCATGCCTAACCCGCTCCAGTTGGTTGACAGAGGAGTGGGCTATAAATAAAATTTTATCATTTTATTATTATTATTACTAACCCTAAGTTGGGGGGGGGGAGAGTACAAGTCATGAACCATGTGACTGTTGGAAGGCAGTTTTCAGCATTCCTTAACTTGAGGCTGGTGGGAGTAGGAGGTTCACATGTTTCTCATCCTTGGCATAGAAAGTTATCAAAAGTACTATGTCTCAGTTTGGATTAAGGCAAAATAAAGGACTAATACACAAAGAAAACCCAGAAAACCCCATGATAATTTTGCCTTAGGAATGCCATGTCATAAACAATTTGAAGGCATACAACAAAACAACACAGTTGTCTCTTTTTGCTTCCATGCAGTATGTGAACACAGTGAGCTAAACTAGATTGCTGATCAAAACACACACACACACACACCCCTATAGAAACCATTACAGACTCTATATATCACTGGAATTGCACTGGTAGCTCTGGTGCCAGAACAAACTGAAGTTCTCAGAATTCCATAGCATTGTATCCTGGCAGTTAAAATGGGGTCAGACAGGATTATTTCTGCAGAGTGGATGCAACCAAGGTGGATCATAGCTGTGGCACTCTGCTTGTGGATAGCCATCCCCTTAAAGGTCCACTTGGTGCAGTCTTCCCTCTGTTGCCAAGATAAAAATGGATTATTTTTTTAAAAAAAAAATTAAAGCCCTTGGGTTTATTTATTTTGTGTATGTATAGGGTTTGGTTTTTTCTTTTAAAATCCTTTTTAGCTTTTGAATGTCTTTTTTCATTATTTAATATGTTTCCATTTAGACAGTTTTCTTGTTTTAATTTTGATTTGTTTTAAATTATTTAAATTGATTATATTGTAGAGTGAGAATTTCTGACATAGGGTGACATATAAATATTGTAAACCAATAAACCTCAGATTTAGGTAAGTATATATGGCTCTACAGATGAGATCCTGAAAGACCCCCTCCCCCCAAAAAATCAATCAATATAACCATTTAATAATCAGTGATTGCATCAGAATGACTTGCAGGTTTTGTTGAGTATGTGATGGGTATTCTCATTCACCTGACTTCTTCCTCTGTACCATCCAAATCCCATGACCCCACAAGTAGAAGAGTGTTTGTCGCTTTTGCTCTGTTTGCTCTTTCGCTCAGAAAGGATAGAAAAAGCAACAGGTATGGATAGTTGAAGAGTTTGATCTTTTTGATTCTTGAGGGATGCACCCACAATGCAGAAATAATCTAGTTTGACCCCACTTTAACTGCCATGGCATGATGCTACAGAATCCTGAAATTTGTAGTTTGTTGTGACACCAGTGCTCTCTTTCCATAGCAAAGAACCAGGACAGCTGCAGTGGTGTCAAACAGGATTATTTCTCAAGTACAGATGCAGCTAAGGTGAACTGATCTGTTTCATTAAATGTGCTTATCAGAATTTAATGGGTCACACCTTTCTTGACTTTAAAAATTATCAAGTATTCTAAAATGAAAGGGAAAAAACACACATTCTATCTGAGGAAAATGTTTAAACATATGTATTCCAATAATGAGAAACAATTTTTTATGTCAAGAAATGAAACAGGGCTGGAATGGATTTATGAGGGAATATATGCAAAAATGTCATGAAATAGGAGGAGATATAGTAAGGGAAGGCCAAGAGTACTCTGTGATGAGATTTCATCTACTTCTGAAGCACAACTGTTGGAATGTGTCTGACTATGCCAAATCCTAACATCAGCTCTTGTATACTTTTACCTAATCAACCCCAAGAACCTGATCAAATGAAGTTATTCCAACAAACTCAGATATTGTTTTATGCAATAGAAAGGGGTTGTGCAGAGGAGAGACTGTAACAATATTTAACCTCAGCAAAGTAGAATCTTGGTGCAATACCACTGTGAGTCTGGAAACCATGCCCTATGAGGAACGACTTAGGGAGCTGGGAATGTTTAGCCTGGAGAAGAGAAGGTTAAGAGGTGATATGATAGCCCTGTTTAAATACTTGAAGGGATGTCACATTGAAGAGGGAGCAAGCTTGTTTTCTGCTGCTCCAGAGAACAGGACGCGAAACAATGGATATAAATTGCAGGAAAAGAGATTCCACCTCAACATTAGGAGGAACTTCCTGACAGTAAGGGCTGTTCAACAGTGGAACACACTCTCTCGGAGTGTGGTGGAGTCTCCTTCCTTAGAGGTCTTTAAGCAGAGGCTGGATGGCCATCCGTCGGGGATGCTTTGATGGAGAGTTCCTGCAGGGGGTTGGACTGGATGGCCCTGCACAACTCTGTGATTCTATGATTCTATATCCATATAATAATGCGCGTGAAATAGAAGGAGTTTCATGATGGCATTTATGCAGAAAAAATAATTTCCAAAGGGACAGAGCCTTATTCCTTTGGAACACAACACTCATCAATTTCAATAAAATAACCTAGATAAAAATAGTCTGGCAAGTAGCAGCAAGGGAGAAAAGTATACTGATTCATCATGACAATTTTGAATCCATTGTCAATGCTTAAAGAAATCCTTCAGATCAAAAAGTCTGAAGAAAACACTTAACATCATGAATGACAACTGATTTTCACAACAGTACCCCTCTCCTATCCAGTGTAGTAAATTATATGGGATTATTTATTTTCAGTGTATCACGTGCCTGTGAGATGTAGGGCACATACATATTATTCTCCGATTACGTACACTGAATCTCATTTGGCTGTTCATTTCCTAGTCATCTGGAAACCAGTCTGTTTATGTGGTAGGAATCACATGCCCTCCAGATTTTTTTTGGATAGTATGCTTTGTCAATAGCTGTGCTGCTAGTGCTGATGGAATTAAATCTGACAACGTATGGAAGGCTGCTTGATTCTCACCTCTGCTGTAGATTGTATCAGTACATAAGGTGATTTAAACATTCTCAATTATTTGGCGTTATCTCATAAACTTATTTTGCTCCTCACCTCATGAATTTATGTATAAACTTAATAGTGCATGGAATAAGTCAATAAGGAGGTATTTTTCTTCTCCTCGCAGAAGCTGAGGTCATCCTATGAAGGTGAAAGTAAACAACAACAAAAGCCTCACATAGACCATAGTTAAATGTGAAACCTGCTACCACAAACTGTAGTGATTGCCACCTACTTATATAGCTCCAAAAGGCAAATTTATGGAGGGATAATGATGTGGGAGGCTATTAGCCATAATGGATTTATATTACCCACAGTATCAAAGCCAATATTATTCTGGATATCAGTTGCCAGGGAATATTGTGGAGAATAGGATTATTGGCCTCACGTGTTGGAGGCTGTTCTGTTGGCTGTCTTCTGTTCTGCTTGATGTGCAACAACAACAACAACAACAAAAATCCTTTGTCCCACCAGAGATGCCAACTTACAGCATTGTCTGAAGTTAACATGCTCAGAACTAGCTCACAGCAGCAGAGTACATAATCACAAGTTCAGTTTAAGTATTGGCAATGTACTGACCACTTGAATAAACTCAGACACTTGTTGCTATCTCCTCAAACCTTAGAAATTCTTTATCATAAGTTTCAATATGTACAGATATTTACAACTCTCCTCCTGACTCCTATTAACATATGCCATCTGTATCAATCCAGCAACAATCCAGTTCCTTAAAAACAATCCACCAACATCAACCCACAGGTGCCTTGACTCTTAGCTCACTTATATATAGAGTTGGTTAAGAGTCATCACCTGGTGCTACTCAACATGATGCAATCTCTATAGAAAGCTTTTAAACATGCCAAGTGCTCTGACTCAGCAATTCTAGCCACTCAAAATAATTTACAAACAGTTTGAAGGAACATTGTTCCAACATGTTCATAGGATTATCATTCAGTAGTGTAGTTTCATTTGGTATCAATTGTAAACTATACTGCACTCAGTGGGACTTTGTCAAAATATTACTTAAAAGTTAAATAAAATACTGTATGAACCATCTGCTAAGAGAATAAACTTGGATTCAGAGGAATAAATCTGATCTCTTTTTTTGATAAAATTACAAGTTTGGTAGATGAAGGGAATGCTGTGGATATAGTATATCTTGATTTCAGTAAGGCCTTTGACAAGGTTCCCCATGATATTCTTGCAAACAAGCTTATAAAATGTGGGCTAGACAAGGTAACTGTTACATGGATTTGTAATTGGTTGACTGGCTGCACCCAAAGGGTGCTCACCAATGGCTCCTTTTCAACCTGGAAAGAAGAGACCAGTGGGGTGCCACAGGGTTCTGTCCTGGGCCCAGTGCTATTCAACATCTTTATTAATGACTTGGATGACAGAATTAGGGGCATACTTATCAAATTTGCAGATGACACCAAATTAGGAAGAGTAGCCAATACTCCAGAAGACAGGATCAAAATTCAAAATGACCTGAATATACTAGAAAGCTGGGCCAACGCTAACAAAATGAAATTCAATGCAGAGAAATATAAGGTATTGCACTTAGGGTGCAAAAATGAAATGCACAAATATAGGATGGGGGACACCTGGCTGAATGAAACTATGTGTGAAAGGGATCTAGGAGTCCAAGTAGACCATAAGTTGAACATGAGTTTGCAGTGCGATGCGACAGCTAAAAAGGCCAATGCTATTTTAGGCTGCATCAATAGAAGTATAGCATCTAGATCAAGGGAAGTAATAGTGCCACTCTATTCTGCTTTGGTCAGGCCCCACCTGGAATACTGTGTCCATTTCTGAGCACCACAATTCAAAAAAGATGTGGAGAAACTGGAGTGTGTCCAAAGGAGGGCAACTAAGATGGTGAAGGGTCTGGAAACCATGCTCTATGAGGAACACCTTAGGGAACTGAGGATGTTTAGCCTGGAGAAGAGAAGGTTAAGAGGTGATATGATAGCCCTGTTTAAATATTTGAAGGGATGTCATATTGAGGAGGGAGCAAGCTTGTTTTCTGCTGCTTCAGAGACTAGAACACGGAACAATGGATGCAAGCTGCAGGAAAAGAGATTCCACCTCAACATTAGGAAGAACTTCCTGACAGTAAGGGCTGTTCGACAGTGGAACACACTCCCTCGGAGTGTAGTAGAGTCTCCATCCTTGGAGGTCTTTAAGCAGAAGCTGGATGGCCATCTGTTGGGGATGCTTTGACTGGGAGTTCCTGCATGGTAGGGGGTTGGACTGGATGGCCCTTGTGGTCTCTTCCAACTCTATGATTCTATGAAATTGTGATGAACGAATGAAAAACACTGAGAATATTTTACAAGACAATGTTTAGTATGGGGAGGAAAAGCTGTACATTGCCCTTTTAAAGCAGAAAAATAACATTACTTATTTGCCACACAAAATGATGGAACAAAATTTGCTGTTATGCTGAAAAGAATCTCACACCAAGTTCTTTTGATTTTGACACATATATTTAATGAAACAAACAGGAAACTGAATGACATATAAAAAATATTTTAAGCAGCATAGCTAAAATGTATTAGTAGAATTGCTAATTTTGCATTGAAACACACTCCCATGTCTGTTAAAGCAGAATAAGCCTGTATCACTTTAATTTAATAAATGTAGAGCATTTATAGGATGTTATAAATGCATAATTTGTTTATTCGTTAACTTGGGTTTGGAGTGGAAGAGAAAGTAATGACTTTCCCTTAGCTCTCAAGGCAAATGTTAACTATAATACTAAGAAGAACAGTTTTCAGCAAGATGCACTCTGACAGTAGCTGACAGGTTGGCCAGAGATATGGATATATACCATGTCAAGTTAAGAGGATTCAACAAAATGCTTGACTAATAATATCTCCAAAGACGTGTTTATTTCACACTTTAGTGCTTTTGTTCTGCATCACCACATCCATCTGGCAATAAAGGAGTAGCCAGGTGTCTAAGAAATAACTGACATATGAGAACTTAGAATGGCAGACCCTGAACTTAGGGAAGTAGCAGGGAGCAAATTACAAAATCAGAAAATAAGCATCACGTATATTAATGCTGACATGAAATAATTACATAGAACAGCTCTGAAAGTTGGGCAGTAAATACTATTTTATCACAAACGTTTCCAACCTGATATATTGAAGTAGACTATACACACACACACGCATGCACACACACACACACATACACATACATACACTGCAGATATTACCTAAAATCAATCAATCAATAAATTTTTAAGGATAGCTTTTTATTTAAAAAGTGGCCTGAATGATACACAGTAATGAAATCATATATATATATATATATATATATATATATTAGAATTTCAGTTATATATTAATGCACAATGCATGTGTAAGACAAAGAGAACCAAGTTTAAATTAATACAGTCAAAGAAACTTCATTGCAAATGATATTTTGAACTAAAATATGTAGGGCTAAATGTAGTATTAAGTTCTATCCATAGCATGTTTGTTAAAATAAATGTGATCTGCTATTTGCTACTAAATTAAGCCTCATTGATTTCAACGGCTCTTTCCAAGGGAGGACTAACATTAGATTTAGGGTTCATACTCACTGTAGAAATAATGCAGCATGATAACACTTTAATTGTCATGGTTCCATCCTACAGAATCTTGGGATTTGTAGTTTTTTGTAGAGCCAGCACTCTTGGGCTGTTGTGGTGGCCAAGCACACCCCAACCTCACTTATGAGGTGCAATTCTATGTGCCATGGCAGCAAGGGGGGGGGGGAATACCCTTTTGGCTCCATCCCCAGAAGCCCCATCTCCTCACACCAGGTGACACCCTGGGTGGGGATGCCACTGATTATTTCCACAGTGTAGATGCACCCTTTGTCACTTACACTTCACTAGCTGTTGGTAATGAATGTAGGAAGTTATTTGATGCTACTGGAGTGAGGCACATGCTAAACTCTGTTGCTCTTATCATATAAGGAAGTATTCAATACCCTGGGCACCACAATTCAAAATGGATGTGGAGAAACAGGAGCATGTCCAAAGGAGGGTGACTGAAATGGTGAAGGGTCTGGAAACTATGCCCTATGAGGAATGCCTTAGGGAGCTGGGAATGTTTAGCCTAGAGAAGAGAAGGTTAAGAGGTGATATGATAGCCTTGTTTAAATACTTGAAGGGATGTCACATTGAGGAGGGAGCAAGCTTGTTTTCTGCTGCTCCAGAGAACAGGACCCAGAATAATGGATGCAAGCTCCAGGAAAAGAGATTCCACCTCAACATTAGGAGGAACTTCCTGACAGTAAGTGCTGTTTGACAGTGGAACACACTCCCTCAGAGTGTGATGGAGTCTCCTTTCTTAGAGGAGAGGCTGGATGGCTATCTGTCGGGGATGCTTTGATGGCGAGTTCCTGCATGGCAGGGAGTTGGACTTGATGGCCCTTGTGGTCTCTTCCAACTCTATGATTCTATGATTCTATGAAAATTATCCAAAAGAAAAATGGTGAAGATGTTAGAGTCACAGGTCTACATTCTGTCTAAGATGTTGTCTTTTCACAGTATTGAGGGGTTTTAATGCATGCAGAGTTCATTCCCATTATTGAACATGTGAGGACTAGAGATAAGAGCAATAAAAGACATGTAATAAAATTTTATACCCATTAACAAGAGAAAAAATAACTTTAAATCCAGACATGCCAGTCCTATGTGATACTAACTGCTCCTTTCCTAGGCAGAGAATAATGAATTTTTCAAGGAAATTCTAAAGGAAATAATAATAATAATAATAATAATAATAATAATAGTTTATTTATAGCCCGCTCCTCTGTTCATACACTCGGAGCGGGGTACAAGTAAAAGAAAAAACATAGATTAAAACAATCCCATAACCCGTTTCCAAACCTCCCACCCCTTAAAAATAGATTAAACCGGCAGTGATTAAAACAGTAATTATTTAAAAACATATAACAGCATCCTAACCCTTCCTTATGCGGCCACGTCATAAGTGGGGATCAGAAACATGGGAGTAAGCAGGAAATCAAAGTCTGGAACCGAAGCCGGAGATAGGAAATTTCAGGGGAAGGCCTGCCGGAAGAGATGCGTCTTTAGGGCTTTTTTGAAGCAATCTAAAGATGTCATGAGACGCATCTCATCCGGCAGACCATTCCAGAGCTTGGGAGCGGTCGCAGAGAAGGCCCTCTGGGAGGTCTGTGCCAGCCTGGTCTTAATAGGCTGTAGTAGGTTCCTCCCAGAGGATCGAAGTGTGCGGGGAGGATCGTACGGGGAGAGGCGGTCCCTGAGATAAGATGGGCCCGAGCCATGTAGGGCTTTAAAGGTTAGAACCAGCACCTTGTACTGTGCCCGGAAACTAATTGGCAGCCAGTGGAGAGATTTAAGCAATGGAGTTATATGTTCTCTCCTAGATGTCCCAGTAACTAATCTGGCTGCCATGTTTTGAACCAATTGAAGTTTCCGGGTTAGGTACAAGGGCAGCCCCATGTAGAGCACGTTGCAGTAGTCTAGTCGTGAGGTGACCAAAGCGTGTACCACAGTTTCCAAATCCCTCATCTCCAGGAAAGGGCGCAGCTGGCGTATCAGCCGAAGCTGATAACAGGCACTCCTGACCGTCGCATTCACCTGACTCGTCATGTGAAGTGACGAGTCTAGGAGTACCCCCAGACTGCGAACAGGGTCCTTCGAGGATAGTGTGATTCCATCTAGGACCGGGAGATGTATTCCCAGACCTGGTTTCGGGCCGGTGACTGTCAGTACCTCCGTTTTGTCTGGATTCAGTCTCAATCTGTTTTCCCTCATCCAATCCATTACCGTAGTTATACATAAAACCTGCCAAATTGTAGTCCTAGATTGCATTCCAATGAAATAATTTTTCTTTTGTTGCATGTAGAAAACATTTCTTTCTCCTTGATACTTAGGGTTGATGAAGAAACCAGTGCATAATGTACTTTATGCTTGCATAATGTATTTTATGCTATTGGTGTTGATCCCAACAAGATATCACAGCTTGTGGATTTTGTTGTATTTTGGTTTAGAGAATGGGATTCAAAGTTTTCAGGAGATTTAAAGACATTTAAAGATCACGTTTGTAATCTACAAGTTTTTCTGTCTTTAGAGTCACTGGTGATAACGGCAGTAGGTACAGGTAGAAATTAGTACATTTCCTTAATTATGTTAAATACACCAATTATGACCTTTTCCTCAGCCAGTCTGGTAACAGTTGTCATGCTCCATGAGGCACATCCTGTTTCAGTAGATGATCAGACTACCCTCTTATAGTGCTGCTATTCCACATTTACTGTTCTGGCTTCCTCCTGTTACATTCTGAGGCTTGTAGTTCAGTGAGGTTTAAGAGATCTCTGGCTGAGAATTCCAAATGCCCCTCTTTAAATTATAAATCCTAGAATGCAATAGGAAGCAGCCAGAGCAGTAAAAGTGGAATAGCAGCACTATAAGAGTTTAGTGCAGTAATCTCCTTAGTCTGCTACAAAGTGTTGTTGTTATTGTTCGGTGACTTCATATCATTTCTGATTTATGGCAAGTCTCAAGTTAATCTATTGCTAAGTTTTCTTGGCAAGATTTTTTCGTCATTGCTTTCCTCTGAGACTAATAAGTTTATCACACTGGGCTGCAGCCCAGTCCAAGAACAACCCAAAGGGGCTAGGATGGGGCTGGAACAACTGGGGGACACATTTTACTGCACACACGTCCCTCACTCAATGTGTTCTGTTCCCATTCCATTCCAAACTCAGTCTCAGGGATGCAATTTTTGAGAACTGTTCAGTTCTCAAAAATCACCTCCCTGGGATGGATTTTGAAATGGAATGGGAACAGAATGCATTGAGTGAGGGACGGTGAGTGCAGTAAAATGCGTCCCCCCACTCATCCCTCACTCATTCCTGGACCCTTGCATTCCGTTCTCAGAATGTTCCAGGGGCCAGGAATGTGATAAACTTATAAGATGGTTTGATTTGTCAAAGGTCACCAAGTGGGTTCCTATTGTTGAACTGGGATTTGAACCCTGGTCTGCTAGTCAAATACTCAAACCACTCAAACCACTACATGCTGTAGTGTTCTACATGGGGCTAGTCTTGAAGACTACCCAGAAGTTTAATTCGATATAAAATACAGAAGGAAAGTTGCTGTTCACTATCCAGAATCAGGGAATTAATATTCCTTCCAGTTCTGAAAGATCTTCATTGCTCGCCTATTGTTTTCTAAATTCATTCCAACATATTTGTTTTAAACTAAAGTGCTAAATAACTAATGTCATGACCATCTAAGGACTGTTTGACTCATTTTTAACACTTCAGTTCATTAAAATCTACAGAAGATTAGTCCTTCCCATATAGAGACCAGTCTGATGGAATCATAGGAGAGCATAGCCATGTACTCTCCTAAAGACTTTACAATTATGATCAACCTTCATTTTTGCTGCTATTGCGAAAGTTTCTTTAAAAAATATAGCTTTTAAAATCCCTGGTAATGGTGATATTATTGTATACTGTGTTGTTTATTTTTGCTGAATTAAATGTTTTGATATTTTGCTTTGTTGTACACACCTTGGTTGTTTTTTAATGAAGACTGATACACAAAAGTTAATAAGTATATAAATGCATTTATACACTATTCTCTCCAACAGTAACAGTAAAAGTTCAGTAGCATTCATGTACAATTAAATTTTTTTAAAAACAAATCTTTGTAGAAAGAACAGATGCAATACCTCAGCTTTGGAAAACATTGCTCTGAAGTGGTGCGATGGAGACCATATGATTCTTTGGAAAGGGGTACATAAGATGTCATTACTTGCATGACCTCTCAAGCACACCCAGAACCTTTCAGATACTTAAGACTGAAGAATCTTTGAATAAAGAAAATGGCTACCACATCCTGGAAAATAGGTGAAGCACAAGCATTTTCAGGATACAGGCCTTGGTAGGATCTTGGTAAGTGGTTGCAGGAGAATGGATTAGAGACTCAAGGAATAGGCACACCACAAACAAAACAATAACAAGAAGGTACCTGCTAAGACACAAAGGGTGCTTATATCAGTTACCCCAAGTCCACTCTACCTGGCTACTTTGTCTGGTGTCCCCATTTGTCGAAGGACATACATCTCAGCTTCCCCTACAAGTCTTTCTGGGTTCACAACTCTTTTGGATGACCTCCCAAGTCTGCCAGACAAGAAGGGCCATTGTCCAGTTGTTTCCCAAGTCCTTTTGCAAGCACATTCCCAACTGCATCCCCTGCAGTTCAGGTATAAAGGAAACACTTCTCTTACCATGTAGTTTTTGCTTTCCTGCTGCGAAATATTCAATGCTCTTTTATTAACCTCGTTGCCACATCCCACTAAAGATGTTTTAACTGAGGTCATCAGCTGGTTCTCCTTCCCTCTTGAGCCCAGGGTGCTGGGAGCAGGCAAAATGGTGCATCTGGTGAGACCTACTCTTCTACAAGTGGTTTGTCAGATAAAATCACTTAATATCAGATGGACACTCAAATTAAGTAGCAGCTAATTCAAATTTGTACAAAGGGCTTCATGTGTTAATTTTGACAAACTTATTCACAGACACAGTGCAATAAATACACAGCATGTTATAACAAAATGTCTGCAAAATCTCTTAAGACTGGAATCCATTTAGATAAATATTATACAGAGCTGAAGATGTGTGACCTTTCATTGCCTCTATTTGCTAAAATAATCCCACTTGCTTTCCTTTCACGTTTCTTGTGGAGACAATAAAGGAAAATGCTGATATTAAGTGATAATTAAAAGAAGCTATTGATGAAAGACTCATGGAGTGATGCACTTTCTTTCCTTGCTTGCAGAGGCAACCTATTATTAAAAGATTGATCCCTTGATAAACAAAACATTTCACCTACCAGCAACTTTCAACAAAACCAAATTTAGAATAAATTCTTTATTAATTTGTGAAGTAGACTTGGTGTTCCTACCTAAACAATCACATACATAAATCAGTGTTGTTCACTCCAAATTTCAATTTTCTTTAGAACCATAATTCAATTAGCATTATCTGTTTGGTGACACTACACTTAACATTAAAATGAATTTTCCATCTTGTCAGTGCTTGCTCACTACAGTTAATCATTTGCAGCTAACATGTAATCTGCGGTTGTGTGCAACCTTTCCAGTATTGTATGCTATAGCCAAACTGGAAATAAAGCAAAGTAGCAAAGTGTATTCAAAATGGATCACATTATCAGTATAACTTTTCATTAGCGTTTACAAAGTATGCAACTGAATATATATAAAATCATACTACCCTCGTTTTTTGTTCTTCATTTTTATAATGCCACACTGTACATTTCTGAAGAATGAAAAATACCATAGCTTATTCTAAAACTAGCTTTTAACTCTGAATGTGTCTTTTTGTTGCCCATAAAAGTTTCATTTGTTTTTATTACTGCTGCACAAGTATAGTTTGAATTAATTTCAGGCAATAGATGCTCATAGCAGTTTTGACTAAAGGATCAGCTTTTCCCTTCAGCTTGCTTCAAAACTTAGAGATAATGAAGCTTTCTTTTTAAAGCTTCTTGAAAGAAGGGGAAGGGACCTGAAAAACACAGAAAGCGACAACATAGCATTGTCTGAATATTTTGGTCTACATTTCTCTTCTTATGGGATGTAATGGGCCAATTAGTGCTTTACTAATTAGTGCCTAATTCAATTAAGGAAAAATCTGGAGAATATTTATAATAAATAGGAAACATACTATTCTTCTCACTCAGTTTATTTTTCTCTCCATTCCTTTTCATAATGGCTTTTGCATTTTTTTTCCCTGATGGTGGAATCCTGAAGGCTCTCTGATGAAGGCTGAGTGATCAAAGAATTCTTGTCAGGGTTGGCTGGGTTTCAAAATGTAGCCTTCTAGTTTGTGTCATTTGTAGACTATGGAAAGTTACTGTTCCAAAGTAATGAGTTAAAGATATTGTTCCCAGGGGCCCAAAGTGATTAGTTACCAAGATATAGTTACAGTTTCTAAAATCTGTTGAAAGGGACACTAGTCTACAAAAGCTTATTTTTGCATTTTTGGACTGTTCTATGGGGCTGGACTACAGGGCTTGTCAGGATCAGTGTCTTACTTACGAATTTCGATCATATCACTGGTTGAACACTGTTGATGTAAACAAGCAGACGTGCGCAGTCCAAGCAATCTCCGATGACTTCGGAACTACCAGCAACCTTGGTGCTATTTGGCTTTATCAGGAAACCTTCATCCCAGCTGTTGATGAAACAGACTGGAGCCAAATCTATCTCCTCAGAGGTTTTTATTCTTAAGTTGCTGTTTTTACAAATATACACACGCTCGTCCGACAAAACTTTCCAACCAACCATCCACCAACTCCTCAACGACTACCCAACAACCCACACTGCGGTGTGCAGGCTGTTTATAGATTTGTGCCATGCAACCACAATACCCAGCCTTTTCCGGTGACTTTTCTTCAATGTACCACCTGCATTATTGTCCCCTCATTCAGGAAGACTCATGTTTACCTTAGGCCTACATGCCAGCAAACACACACTGACCTTGAAGATTGTCTGCTGTTCAAGCCTCCAGCTGAATTCAACAGATTACCCATAATTCCCATTTTTCCTTTTTTTTTTGCTCAGCTGAACATTTTAAACTCAGGCCTCAAATCCTAACAAAGATTTAGTCTAAATGTCAACCAAAATGTCAACCTCTTCCTCTTCCTCCTTCTCCTGCTATTCATATATCCCACCTTTCTCCCAATAATAGGATTCAAGGGACTTTAAAGCAATTTTACTGGATACTAGTTGTTATTGTTTAGTATTTCAGTAAAATACTTTCAAAAGGAAATATTATAGGACAAAAGTCTTCAATAATGTGCTCTGTTCTCCCTCTTTACTACTTTTTAATATTTTAAATTTGTTTTTAATTATTTTGATAGTATAATTACATTTTAACTCTTATGTTTTAGTGATATGTATCTGTTTTAATTTTGCTGAATTGCCTTGAGTTCCAGAGTGGGAAGAAGGAGTAAAATAAATGCAAAAATAAATGAACAGTTCTGTGTATGTTGCATCAAGCACCTTGACACATCAATTTAGCCTTCCAGCAGTTCCAACATGTATGTGTGTGTGGAGGTAGTACTTTCTGTCTGTTATCAAAAGCTACAAATTTTTTCTCATGTTTTCAGTTGACATGAAGGTCTCAGAGTCTGTGATATTATTGGTCTACAAAACCTACATTTAACTACTTATCTATTGTAATTAACTCTTTCCAAATTGTAGTATGCAATCAACTGAAGTTTCAGGATAAACATGCATAACTCTAAACTGGATTCCCATCACACTTTGTTATTGTTTTAGTGTGCCAAGTCACTTACAGCTTACAGCAACCTAAGGCAAACCTATCATGGGGTCTTTTGGCAAGATTTGTTCAAAGGGAATTTGACATGTACTTCCTCTGGAGCTACGAAAATGTGACTTGTTCAAGTTCACTCACTAGATTTCCATGGCTGAATGGGGAGTTGAACCCTGCTCCTCTAGAGCCCTTGTCCAGCATTCAGACCACTATATGATGCTTGCTCTCTTGGTAATGGGTAAACACTCACAATACCCATTGGTTTGTCCTGATCTAGTCTGGTTACAAATACATAGAGTTGTTTAGCAATCATATGATATTTTGCTGCTGGCTTCTTGTGTACACCTTGGAAGAGTCTGGATATTAGTTGGATGTGTGATACATGAAGAAAGAAAGTAGCTGTTAAATAGCAACTAAAAATAATAGGTATAATAGGTGACATATACACTTTATATGTGTTTTCTTTTTTAAAAAAAAATGAGCTCAACTCATATGAGCTCAGTTGTCAATATAATTTCATTGGTGATGATATGGACCATAGCCATTCAGAACTTATGAAAGTTAACTGGCAATCTTGTGTTAAAATTTGTTTAGGGGTATATTTTTACAAAACCTGATTTTATCGAAAAGGTCAGATTGCAAAATGAATTTTTAATGCAATGTGCAAGTCTTCATGTCAAAGGATCCCCAATTGATTTCCATTATTGCAACTGTGCTTCGGATCATTAGATAGTAATGGAACTTCTATTTTTCCAAACTGCATTAGCTGCTAGAATTTAGTATAATTCAGTCTGAAAATGATGGCTGATCAATATCATACTAAACTACACCATAGGGGATTGTGGGGCTAGCGTGATATGTTGAATGATATGTAATATTATTGCTTATTTACAACAATGCAGCTATTTGAATTTTGATTTACTCTTCTTTTTTAATTACATCTATCCCAACAAAAGGATACAAATATTAAAATCCTTGCAAACCTAGTATTTTCTTTTCCATTTGAAAAGGTAATACTATTGCAATATTTTTATAATCTTCCTATTACCTACAGGAAATAGCTGTGATGAAAAACAAAATAAAATAAAACAAAAATCATTAACAGATTGAGGTAAGTAAAAGAGATCTCTTAGAATAATAGCCTCGTTACTTTATAATTGGGCAAACTGAATGTTACATTTTTGTTGACGAAATTTTAAAGTAGTTTTTAAGGTATGAATAATTTTTTAAATAAAATTTACAGTTGGAATAAAGTTCTGATGACTTGCATATACAGTAGAACACAATATAAATTACAAAACTAATTTTCATCTGAGACTTCGATTATGTCCAGTGGAAAAGGTCAACCTCATCCAGCATCAAAAACTATATTTTAAAAACTTGCAGTTTCAATGGAACATTGTGTTTTGAGAAAGGCTAACTGTACGCAAAGCAAAAGAAAAACTGAAAAAAATCTGTGAAACAAATTGCATAGAGGATAGCTCTAAGGGGTAATGGTGGATAAGAAAGATTTCCTTGCCTTTTTTTTTTAATATATTCACTTTCCTGCAGCTTTCAGCACAGTGAATTAAGTTAGATATCATGGATTAAATTCTTGTTATCCTAACAGTGCTCTTTTCCATGCCTTAACACCTCTATTTTTTTTTTTTTTAGAAGGGTACAATTGTCAGTGAAGTTTTCTAGTACAAGTTCCATGGAAGTAAACTAAATGTGGGGCAGAAGAACACTGTAGAATAATGAATGAACTACAGTATATCAGACCAGTAAAATGGAGTATATTATTAGATTAGGAGTAACCAAATGTGCCAGAATTAGGAACCAATTTTTGCCCTTGCTCCATTTGCAGTCACAGTGATGTGTTTTTTGGCAAACTGGTAGTGACTGACTGATTTTGGCCATTTTCTCCAAGTGTTTTGGGTAGGGGCTGTGATCATAGAATATAAATTAAGACAAACCATCATGATTTAGAATATTTTTGTGGTACTTTAGGTTTGGGGAATTTTCCATCTATTTTTTTTTAAATGGAGGATATCTAGTAACATTAAGGGAATTTGGGGGCTGCATGTGACCCATGTCCCACTTTACATATCATAGATTATAAAGTGAATGTCCATCATTCATTGGCCCATTAATTCATGCCTTAGATTTATAACCCACCCATTACTTTTTAAAGTTGAAGGACATGAATGCAACATTTTTTTTAATTTGCATTCAAATAAATGTGTAAGACATTCAGAGTACAATTTACCCAAGTAAAAGTAGTCATGACTCTGGGCACACTTTGAATGGTAAGTACATCAGTTGCTTTTGAGACTGTGAATAACGTATAGAAATATTCTATTTTAAGTCATTTATAAGAGGATTATTTTTTAAAAAATAATAGAGGTCATGAACATTTTCATAAGGTAGGACATTTGAATGTTGAGGACATGGGAAGGTTTCTGAAACTCTTTGTTCACCTCTTGAATCTAAATACAACTTTGAAGATCAACCTAGATTAAATTCTATGACCCTGAAATCCAGACTTAATAGGCTCTATTACATCTACAAATAAAATAAATGCCCTGTCATCAGGTTCCCTGCAACAACAGAAACAGAGGTCATTTGTAAAATGGATACTAAATGGGTTACACTATGAGGTGCCAAAATTTAAAAGCACTTCACAGCTGACCAAGTCTAAACTCAAGTTCATTTAGTTGCACTAGATTCCCATTGGCCCTCTTTCTTTGAAAAAAATAATAATACAAATAATAACCTTATTTTAGACACTTTCTCACAGTTGCTTGGCAAAAGAGTTCAATGTATTCACAACACAATGACCCTCAAAGTAGGATGAAGAAAAAAAGATATGGGGAAGTGGAACAAGTATTAGTTGGATTATGCCCTATCCCTCCCTGCCAAGCAATAGAGATTAAAGTAGAAAACAAGGCATCCTTTTTAAGAGTCCTGGAGAGCTACTCTAAGGGTTATTCAGATGGCAAAAATAATCCGGGTAGGATATGGGTTAAATCTTTGGTGTTCATATGCATTTTGAATGCATCCAATTAATTTGGGGGGGGGGGGAGCTGGCAAAAAAACACCACTTAAACTGGGATAATTGATGCTGGATTTTTTTCCTGAGTTTTTCTAAAGGATTCAGATTCTCAGCTGTCTGGATAATCAATGCAAATAGACCCAGGATAATGTCTTGAATATGCTTGGAATACATCATCAACTCCATCTTTATTTGAGTGCTGACACATGTGAACAACAAAACTCACAGAAATGAGTTTAGATGTGGATCCATAATGTGAATAACAAACCTGAAATGCATTGGTGAGATTATTTGCATAGTTGCTGTAAAAAATAACAATGTGTGGAAGATGTGTGGAAGGCAAAATATCTCAATTGCTAATGAATTGCTGATGTCATGTGGGCCAGCCAGGGTATTTATTGTGCACCAGCCTGAGATGGAAGAAATACTAGAAAATATCCTAAAATGGTTGAAAAACTTTTTTTATTTTTTTATTTTTATTTTTTTTTTAGTGTTGAGAAATGCTGATGAGAAAAAAACTGGACTGACAAAAATCTTAGCAGTTTGAGAATAATTCACAGAAAACAGCAGTCTCTGCATGGAAAATAATATTTCAGCACAGAATCTTTACTTTGTTTCAAATTCATATTTGGTTGATTTGCATAGAAAGCAGCATTTTCCATGCAGGAATTAATATTTCTGCACTCAAATATTATTTTCCACAAAGATATATGATGCTTTTCTGCACATGAACTACTATTTTCTGTGCAGAATCAGTCCCAAATTGTGACTTTGAAATCAAAGATTTTGAGAAAAATTTAGGTCCAAAAACACACTGCAGAAATAATCCAGTTTGAGGCCCCTTTAACTGCCCTGGCTCAATGCTAGCAAACAGTGGCAACTGTAGTTTTGTGAGACATTTATCATTATACATTATAGAGCTCTCTTGCAAGAATTAACTACAATTCCCAGGATTCCCTAGCACTGAGCCTGGGCAGTTAAAGCGGTCTCAAACTGGATTATTTCTTCAGGTTTTTTTGGACATTCGTGAAAAATTACTGCCATCAGCTTCATGATTGTCCATAGGAACAAGTTTCCAGGTCAGTCCCTGAGCTTTCAGATGTTGAGACTTAAGTTTCTGTTCTCTTTTGCTAGCAGTGCTGTGCTGCATGGGTTTTTCTTTCAGAAAGTTGATATCTTTGTGGAAGCAGTGCGCAGCTTCTCTTCACACTATCTTTAAGAAAAGTAAAGTTTTTTTCTGATGCATTCCCAGCAAGAGAAAATGCATTAAAGGAACTGAACAGTGTGTAGAGGGGACTAGTATGATGATTAAAGGTTTGCTTTGGACTTCTCTGCCAAGCTGAACATCCTTTTAACAGTGTACAGCTTATAACTTAATTGGAAATTATTTACAACAGTAGTTACCCTGACGAACCCCCCCCCCCCAAAAAAAAACCCAGGCCTTTTCCTTATTTTATGCACAACTTTTATTTTCATTCTCACTAAATAAATGGATGGAAGCCACTATGGCATTGTATCCTTGCTCTTCTGGTATCATTTTGCTCACAAGTTAAACTCTGTATCATTTGAAGAGGTACTGAAATACTAATTTTTTCATGTTGCTATATTCAATGTACAGACCAGCACAATATGCTGCCTTCCCACATAGAAGCTAGGTTTTCAGCACTCCAGGGGTGTGGCATTTAGACACTGCATGGCACTGGCATGCCTAAAAGCCATGTCAGTGGCAGAAAGAGCAGCTTTTTTCCAGAGCAAAAAGGAGCGGCATTTTGCCACTTATTTTTGGCTGTGGTTGCTGTGGCCCCCAATCTGGCAATCAAAAGGGCAGCATCATGCCACCCCTTTAGGGCCATCTGTTTTAGCCCTAAGTCTGGATTTATAAATAGCAGATGTCCTAGTAAATGGATATGTATCCATTGCTTTAATATGACAGTCCGTGGAATTGTGATACAGGACAAAAACTTAGCTGTTACTATTTTTAATTGAGCTATAAGCTGCCTTGAGTCTCACTTTTGAAAGAAAGGTTGGATACAGAATAAATATTTCAGTGCATTACGAATGGCAAACACTGAGGGCATACCAATCTATTCCTAATACTATGGATCATGACAAGGAAATATTTAATTTAGGTCCGTTTTACATTGGCAAAAAGAGGTGTGTTGAAGGCTGCATGAAAGCCCAGCCTTCAGATGAGAAAAAGGGAAAGTGTGCCATGAAAACACTATTTTGGAGTTTTAAGGGAGAAGAAGTGCTTTAAAAAGGAGCTGGCCCATTTTACATTGGCAAAAAGAGGTGTGTTGAAGGCTGCATGAAAGCCCAGCCTTTAGATGAGAAAAATGGAAAGTGTGCCATGAAAACACTATTTTGGAGTTTTAAGGGAGAAGAAGTGCCTTTAAAAAGTAGTTTGATTTCCCCACTACTTTTTAAAAAAGGGTGCAGCATTGCTGGCCCGTTTTACACGGGCAAAAAAAGGCGCTTTTAGGGCTAAAAAGCCCGCATTTAGGGTTAGGGAGGGCGTAGCCTTTACACCCTCCCTAAGCCTAAAACGCATGGACGCCGCCATTTAAAGATGGCGGCGTCTACACGGTGGCGCCGTACAAGCTTCATCACGTGCGCAGCGTTTTGACACACTGCACACGTTTTGACACTCTGGCGGCGCGGGAGGGCGCCAATCGCGCCCTTCCCGCGCCGCAAAAAAAGAGCTCGATCCCGGAGCTCTCTTTTGCGGTGGGTCGTTGCGGCGGGATGAGGCCTCTGGGGCTGCCCGTGTGGCAGCCTAGGCCTCATCTCGCCGCTAGAAGGGGCGAGTTTGGACCGCCCCTTTTAGCCAATGTAAAAAGCACCCCTATTGCATCTAAAGGCTAAGGTATAGTTGAACGGTTAAATGGGGCTCTGTATCTTTAAAGCGCCCATTTAAAGGCAGCGATACAAGTGCGGAGGGAGGGAAGGTGCCAAGACAAGAAGAGACCTTCAGAGCCCGGCCAGAGTGTGCCTGCACCTTCCTTCACCTCCTCCCTTTGGTTGAGAGAGTGTGACTTCTAGGGAGACAGCAGGGCACTGGAGGCGCTCAGCCAGACCAGGGCAAGCTGGCAAGAGGAGGAGGAGAAGGGGAGGGACCTGGAGCACCTCCGCTGCCCTGCTTCCCTGCAAGTCACACTCTCTCAGCCAAAGGGGGGAGGAGAAGGCAGGCCCAGGCACACTCTGGCCAGGCTCCATGGCTCTCTCCTGGCTGCCTTCCTCCTCCCTTTGGCTGAGAGAGTGTGACTTGCAGGGAGGCAGGGCAGCAGAGGGGCCCCATGTCCCTCTCCTCCTCCTCCTCCTCCTCCTGTTTCCAGCTTGCCCTGGCCCAGCATCAGGAGGACCTGGAGCACCACCGCTGCCCTTCCTCCCTGCAAGTCACACTCTCTCAGCCAAAGGGAGGAGGAAGGCAGCGGGGAAGGAGGGAGGGAGGGAAGGAGCCAGGAAGAGACCCCCAGAGCCTGGCCAGAGCACGCCTGGCCCTCCTGCTTCCTCTTCAAAAAGAAGGCTGGAAAAGTAGGACGTGTCCTGGCAAAGGAGGACGTGCCTGGTCAACTTGGAAAAGGGGGGCCTCTGCTCAAGAATGGAGGACATATGGGAATCTCTCCTGGACAGAGGGCTGAAACCTCAAGACAACTCAATATAATGCTCTGACAGAACACAGACTACAACTCCCATGAGCCTTTGCTACCATTTCCCAAGATGCCTTAATTTGCAACAGAAAGCCGACCAGTATGTTCACATGTGATGAATTCTTTCGTATTGACTCTGCATTTTCTTTTTGTGTAGATGCTCTCTTCTTTTGTGTGTGATGAGCTTGTGCGTAATCATGTGCATTTCCGAACTGACCTCACTTTCTCCCTCTTTCGGAATGGTCCTGTACTCCCCCATGTGATAAGCTCCGACTGTATGGTGTACCTGCGCAATTGCGCAATTCGCAGCCAGCAAGGGAAAAAAAATGTTTAAAGCGCGGCTAAAAGCCACGTTCCTTGCCGCCCATGTAGCTGCTCCACCTGTGTTTGTAGCGTTTTGACAGCTTCCCATGTAGTTGCTGAGCCACAGAAAAAACCTCAGTCTAGCTGCCCTGTACTTTTTAAATGCACACCTGGGGCTTGCTGTCTAGCTGCTAAGCATTAAGGAAAGTGCAACTTCATGTCACACTTTCTTGCCAATGTAAAAAGCCCCTTAATGTCACTTTTCAAAGGTGTTACAAATTGTATTTTGCTATGTTTAATGGTTCTGTCACATTCTATAAAGTTTATGAATGATAAGAATTACAATATGAATCAAACTATGTTTTTAGAGAGAATTCACAAAACTTCTTGTATGTTTGCCCCTTCTTGTGTGCAAATGCAGAACTTTGCTTATTCTGAATGGATTTATCTTGTGTGTATTATTTATCAGTTTTTAAACGGCATTGGTTTGCTGCTGTCACAATCAAGGATAATCACTTCTACATATTGCTAAGAAAAGAACAGGACTGGCATAACAATTTCTTTTTAATGACCTATTGAAAATATTTCATATACACAGTTTTTGCCCATATTATGACTCAAGCAAATCTTTAACAAAATGCACACATCATTATCCCTATTTATATAAATCGGGTGCTAAAGCAGAACATAGTGTAAGCTTAGTTAATGGTCCCTAAGGATGCAAACTGAAGTTTTGAGAATTATCAGAGTTTATATAAAATTCAAGAAAAGAGGCTAAGCCATCTGGAAAAGCTATACTCAAGAGGTTATTCAGTGTTAAACAATCTGAAAGTAGAGCTGAATTTATGAGTCATCCAGTTGCACAAAGTAATTGTAGTTTCACTTACATTTTGTATGTTGACCAGGTGTTTGGGGAAAATGACTTGAGTAATAGTCTGCAAACCACTTATTACATATGAGTTTGATAGGTCATTGCAGCATATAGGTGAGTTGTGGGTTACTCCTGCTATATCCCCTTTACCGGGTGAAGAAATTAATGTTCTATCCATCCCATCCATATTACATAAAGGGCATGGCCCCAATTCAAATGGCTGAAGGTAAGCTTCGTGTATAGAAAGAGCTTCTGAATGCACTCCTGAATGCCCTTTTACCACATAGCAAGCAGCCCCTGTAACTTTGGGGAAAGAAAAAGCAGCTTCTATACAGCATGAGAGGTTGCTGCCATTGTTTTTAAAAAGGGCGGTTCCTGCCATTGTTTTTAAAAAAGGGCCATTTCTGCTTCTAATACCCATATTTTGTATTTTAACTTGTTGTATGGCACCTTGAGGAGAGGTGGGAAATATTATTATTATTATTATTATTATTATTATTATTATTATTATTGGATGTACAGTATTAGACACTAGAGGAAAGTTGATCTGAGTTCCCATTTCACAACCCCTCAACATTGACAATGTAGGCTAGAGATGGGGAAAAAAATCTTGTTCATATTCTTATTTTATTCATTAATTAATATCTTGCCTTTCCCCCAATAATGGGAGTCAAGGCAGGTGCCAACATCTTTAAAGGATATACAGATTAAAACCTATCCTAACTTTAATAAATGTATAAATATAAAAATTATTTCAAAAGAAACAAAATAATTTATAATGTTAAATAATTAATCATTTAAAATATCAGTATCATTTAAAAGACAATACAAACCATAAAACATTACATTTCACGTTTTAAAATAAAAATTTAAAAACTAAATTGACAAATTTCTTCAAATTTGGGGGGATGAAAAATCTGAGATGTGGGAGAAACTAATATTGGCAGATTATGTGCCTTTATATGTGCTGACTCAGATTTACCAACCTCTTTTTTCTGAGAGGTGTCTCATGTTTAATATTTATATGGCAGATAAATATAACATGCTACCAAAATAATATATCTTTTGCCATTGACAGATGCCAATGGAGGAGAATGTTTTTCCCCCTGTTCATTTTTCAAGAGGTTAGAAAAATTCACATTTTTTCATGTCCACAAAAAAAGTAGCTGAAAAGTGAAAATCTGAATGCAGGAGAAAGTGAAATGGATAGATATTCTTATCTTGTCAAAACTTCATGTTTGTATTATCTTTTATCACAAACTAAGGAAGTTTCTGGCTTGGTTTGTTCTGATCCTTAGAAATATTGTAATTAGCTTACTTTTAATTATAATATTTTTCCAGCCTTTTTTTTTAACTTAGGAAAAGATTTTAAACATAAATAAATGTTATACAGAAAATATGATAGTAAACATTAATTTTAATTATCAATATCTTGCCCCTTTTCTCTTTCTTCACTTTAGCCTTTTTTTCCCCCTGAATCTTTATGTCAGGACAGACTTGCTGAAATTTTGGCCACGATCCCAAATCAAGCAATTGTATTTCCTGAACAAAAATGAATAGCAGAACAATAGGAAATGATGGTGTAGCTTGCAAGGCACTTCAGGCCTGAGTCTGATTTCCTGAGCCCAAATCAGAGCCTAAATCTATATTAAGATTCAAATTCAAAAGCTGGCCTCATTGGCTAGCTTTGGGTTGGCAGTGCTCCATTGCTCATTTCAATTTATGTACCTCAGATGTCCATCACTGATAGCCTTGTCAGCAGACAAGCCTAACAAAAATGAATTTAGCAAGTGGACGTAAGGGTATTATCAGCCAGTCCTATTTTCCCAATTGTTGATACGTTCACATTGCCATTTGCAGTTCCTGAAAACTTTTAGATATTTTGCTCAAGTGGAACCCTCCCTCCTGAGCTGCTGAGGGAAGTTATCTTCCTTCGCCAGACAGTCTGCTCATTCAAAGTGCACAAGCAGCATGTTTCTATCCCTGGTAGAATGGCTACAATGACCTTTTTTTTTAATGTCACACTGAAATATTTTTAATTATCCCAGCTATGGTAAAGAGTGTGAGGACAGAGCCCTTATGGTCATATTAACCATCTTTATAGTTTACTCCATTAATCTGTCATTGTTTGATTAGTGATAATTGAATACCAGGCCTGTGGATTAAGCAGTACACCGTTTACTGCAGTAAATATTTAATCGTTACAAAGTTCCCACAAGAGAAAAACCACTAGTATTTGTTGAGCACCTCCAACTTTTTTCTTTTTGTAAAGTTGTTTCTTCAGTTGTATGCAGTTGAAGGTTTACAGCATGGACTAACATTAGAAGAGCATAGTATCTTTAATGTTCTTGGACACACA
The DNA here is from genome assembly GCA_034509955.1 of Urosaurus nigricauda. NCBI lineage: Eukaryota > Metazoa > Chordata > Lepidosauria > Squamata > Phrynosomatidae > Urosaurus > Urosaurus nigricauda. The sequence goes on from JAOEGL010000003.1 coordinate 63,752,391, forward strand.
ATCTATTATTTGGATCAAGTAATGGTGAAACCTATAGACTATTTTGTTTATGAACATTGTGAACATTAGAAACCTAATGTTTTATGGATTTTTTTCTAATGGACTGTTATTGTGTCCTCAAGAACTAGCAAAACAAGGTGAATGACAATCCCCACTATGAGTTTATGATCTACTTTTCTACTGCCTGAAAGCCTTCCCCCATCTGATACCCTCAAATATAATCCCCATTATTCTGACAGTTGTCAAGAGCTGATCATAACTGTAGTCCAAATATCTAGAAAGCAACAGACTAAGGAAGGATGTTGTAAGATGTTTTGTTTTAAACCAATCTTTGCAGAGCAACATCCTCATTGCCTGCCTTCTTGGTGTAGTCCTGAACCTTTGTTAGCTGGAAGGTCTGAAAAGGGACATCTACGCAATGTACTTGCATTTGCATAGTTTACAATTTTGTACGTTGAATGTTTTTACAATTTTGTACTTTGAATGTTTTAAAGTTGGAGCAGAACCATAGCTGTAATTGCTATCTGGAGTGCAGTGGCATTGCACTGTGGTTAGGAGATGTTCCCACTCCTTCTCCATACATTTACTTTGTTCATTTTCAGTCAGATTCTAAGTACTTTGAATGCATTTCTTCTGTAATTATTATAGCATTTTAAGATAGATGAGTATTACAGTGGAGCCTTGCCTTATGCAGGGGATCCGTTCCGCACCCCCCTGAATAAGACGAATAATGTTTATACTTGATCCCCATTCATAGTGGGACAGCATGCACACGCCATGGGTGCACATGCCATTCATTTATTTGCCGTGCACCTTCCACCTAAACCAGAAACTTCATATGGTGTGCCTGCATATGGAGCGGATGCACTGTATTTCCTATTTAATGCTAAGGCTAAGAGAACAGTATATTGACTAACATAATTTAATAAGTTTGATCAGTTATTTATGACTGATCAATCTATGCTATTGCATCACACTAGCTCCCTAATTAACTATGACTCTTTAGCAATACTAATACAGTGGGCCCTTCCCATCTGGTGTGTGTATGTGTGAGTGTGTGTGTGTTGGTCTCCATCTTCCCACAGAAAGAGAAAAAGATGGGGGAAATGCAGGAATCGAAGCCTTTATTAGTCCATGGTTGGTGATATACATCAGAATGGCTGTAGTGAAGGTTGCCATTAGCTAATATGGGTAAGGCAATCTGCAGGAGCATTAATCTGTGAATGGCTGACCTGCCGGTAAGGCAAGACCACAGTAAATATAATTAATATGTCTATACCCTGTTTACCCGAAAATAAGACAGTGTCTTATATTATTTTTTGCTCCCAAAGATGCACTAGGTCTTATTTTCAGGAGATGTCTTATTTTTCCATGAAGAAGAATTCACATTTATTGTTGAACAACAACAACAAAATAACATTTATTATATATTGTATATATACTTATATACAAAAACTTTGCTAGGTCTTACTTTTTGGGGAGGCCTTATATTTAGCAATTCAGCAAACCCTGTACTAGGTCTTATTTTCTGAGGATGTCTTATTTTTGGGGAAACAGGGTAGCAATTTATTTAAATATAATCTTATCAGTGCCTATTCAGAAGTAAGCTCCACTGAATCTCACAAAGTCCTCTTTGACATAAATGACATGGGAAAATCTAGACCATAACCTCTGTCCTTGATAGTGTTCTTCCAGCTTTGTTCTGAGGCACACAACAGTTGCAACATTTGTGTTTTTGTGTCCCTTTTGGGGGTGGGGGGTGGGGGGAGAGGAACCATTCCATTCTTTCTTGGAGTCATCATGGTATAAAGGTTTGAGTATTCAACTAGGACTCTGGGAAAGCCAGACCCAAAAGACCACTGAACCATGGAAAACCCACTAGATAATCAGTCATAGAGTCAACATCAAACTTTCTATGAGAATTTTTGCCAAGAAAACCTTAAGACAGGCTTGTTTTAATTTGGAGTTGACTTGAAAGCACATAAAACAATAATCTTTTATCATTTAGCAAGTATTAGTACAGTTGCAATTAGTGTCTTCCATGTTAAGGGATGGTAAATCCCCTCTGCTTTTAGGTTCAAACATTTAATAAACCAATCTTGGTGATGCACCTGGTCAGGGGACATCTACTTTAAATTTCCAGCAACCCACAGTTATGGAAACTATCAGTCACCACTTAGTTAATTGAAACCGTTGTTCTACACAACATGCCAGTTTGCTATACTTGTCTATCAAATGCTGATCACCAAACCAAGTGTAAATCCTTCCATATAACCAGACACAACATTCTCATGAAACAAAATGCATCCCACTGTTCAGGTGGATGATAATTAATGTGTGAGGACTTGGATGGCAGCAAACCCAGGGAGGCTGATCCTTCTTTATTTCCGAAGACATTTAAACAATTAGAGATTGAACTTGTACGTGACTGAGATAAATGTAGAGCTCATGCTGATAATCCAAGTAAACAGCTGTGGAGCTGGCAAGACAACAAAAAGATAGATCAATGAAACCTAAACTGGAATAGGGGACAAGTGAGTGTTTTGTGCTGTTTTGTTCTTTCTTTCTTTCTTTCTTTCTTTCTTTCTCCTTTTTTTTCTATTTTCTTTTTTCTTTTCTTTTCTTTTCTTCTTTCTTTCTTTCTTTCTTTCTTTCTTTGGACCAAAGGGCTAAACTTAAACAAACAAAAAGTGTGAGTCAGTTGCTTTCCTTAACAAGCTTTTTATTCCCTAACCTGGGTGCTGTTCAGCAATTACTACTCAGAGGTAAATTTTTTCTAAACATATATGTTTAGATAGCCATGTTTAAATATTTGAAAGGATGTCACACTGAGCAAACTTATTTTCTGATGGAATGTACTTCATTGAATATGGTGGAATTTATTTTATTTATGAGTAAGGAAAGGGGAACTGTTAATTTAAAAGCTGAGAAATTGAGATTCCAAAAATTAAAATTAATTCTCTTAAAATGCATTGTTCTTGTTGTTGTTGTTGTTATTTCTTACTTGCTACTCCCCATGGATCAAGGTGGGGAAAAACAACAGATTAATATAAAACAAGTGATGTCAGTTTAAAACACACAAGATAGGTTTAAAAGAACAAATACATGTTAATCCATATTTAATAATTTCATAAATTAGAATTCCCAGTTTAAACATCACTTGGATTGTTGTGTAGAAGATAGTGGACCTCAGTGCTGTTTTAAATTCTTACACATATTCAGCTACTGAATCTCTTCTGGCACATCATTCCACAGTCTAGGTGTGGCTGAAGAAAAAAACCTCTAAGTGACAGTTCCATCATAGTATTTCTAGAGGTGTCACTCCAAATAACAGCTCAGATAGCTGAAATAGCTAGGAATGCCTTCTATCAGCTTTCACTGTTACACCAACTATGCCACTTCCTAGAGCTGCACGATCTAAACATGGTACTGCACATATTGGTAAACTCAAGATTGGACTTTTTCAGTGTTCTATACATTGAGTGATCTCTGTGCCAGATTTGGAAACTTCAGTTAGTTTAAAACACGGCAGCCAGATTGATTACTGTTACATCCAGGAGTGATCATATCACACTAATAATAATAATAATAATAATAATAATGATGATGTTTATTTATAACCCGCTCCTCTAGCAAAGTAATCGGAGCAGGGTACAGCAAAGTTAAAAAGTACAGAGTAAAACAACAATCATACCCCTTCCCGACTGCCCCCCCCTTAAAATTAAATTAAACCAGCAAATATTAAAATCAACGGCAGTTAAAATTAAAATCAGTAGCCATTAAAACCAAGTGTGATCTCATGAACAGTTATTGTGCAAATATGCAAAAGATGAAATCATAGAAATTAAACAAAGGGGAGAACTAAGGTTATCTACCCAGTTTCAGTTTCAGAGCCGGGAACTGATGTTTTATTTATTCCTCTTCAAGGAAAGGCCTGCCGGAAGAGATGTGTCTTTAAAGCCTTTTTGAAACGGGTCAATGATGTAATAAGACACATCTCGTCCGGCAGGCCATTCCAAAGCTTGGGAGTGATGGCTGAGAAAGTCCTCTGGGAGGTCTCAATCCACTTGGTTGCCAATTACTGTCATTTGGAGTGATACATTCAGAAGTACTCCCAAGCTGAGAACATACACTTTCAAGGGGACTGTAACCCCATCAAGGACTGGTTGACATATCTCCAAACACAGATTAGGACCCTTGACTGTATGCACCTCTATCTTGCCTGGATTCAGATTCAATGTGTTTTTCCTCATCCAGGCCATTACCTCCTCCAGGCATTCATTCAGAAGAGACACAGTCCTTGGCTGAGGCTGTTTTTGAAGGCATGGGATATACTGATAGCATATTTCCCCATGCCTTTTGATAATCTCTCCAAAGGTTTCATACAGATGTTGAATAGCATTGGGGATAAAATGGCACCTCGTGGTATGCCATAGAACACCTCCTTTTTTTCTTTTCCATTTTTTTCCTTTTTAAATTTTATTTTATTTATTTATTTATTTATTGGAGGAGTGCCTATTTCCAAACACCACCATCTAGAACCTTCCTAAGAGCCGGAAAGCTCCACAAAAAACTATAAAACTGGAACTACTGGAATAAACCACCTCTGATTCCACTATCCCCCCAGCATTCCAGAAGGATACATGGTTAATGGTATTAAATGCTATTGAGAGGTCTAGCACCAGCAGAGACAGGCTTCCCCTGTTAATCAGGTGAAGCTTAACCATTCAGGTGACTATAGTGGTTTCAACTCTGTATCCCACTCTGAAGCCAGTTTGAAATGGGATTAGATAAAGACTGCCTGGAGTTGGGAGGTGATTGTCCTCTTAATCACCTTGTCAAGAAAAGTGATATTTGATACTGCCTTATAGGTGCCTATGTCCAGGAGGTCCAGGAAGGGTTTTTTAGAAGTGGTCATACCATGACTTCTTTTAAACAAGTTGATAAACTTCCCTGCCTGGAAGATATGTTAATAAAATATTGTAATTATAATAATATATTAGCAATTAATTGACAATATCCACAATTTAGTGGTAATATACTCTCTAGTTAATTTTTTCCCTTGTAATGACTTTAAGACAGTCTCAACATTCCTGTATATTTCTTTTCAGTGTTTATTGTTGCTCTCCTGTCTTTTTAGCATAGAGTTCGAAAGACCTATCAGTATCGAAGACTGACTTTATTAACTTGGCAATCTGAATATTTGAGATTCATTTAATTAATTGCTTTCTGGAAACCTAGGGCAGTTTTTGTCTCTTATAGTTTTAATAAAGCAATAATTATAGATTAATCCCAAATGAACAAGCTCAGGGGTAAATAAAGTACTAAAGATAATAATCTCGTCTCAAACAAAGAAAATAACATGCTTTCATAAGTTCATATTTACTGGTCTTACAAAACTCCCCTTCATTTTCTGGCATTTTATAAGGAGGATTGAATGTAACAGCAATTTCTCCTCATCATTCTACCTCATTTCATTCCACCTCATCATTTTATCCCTGAAGGATACCAGTTAACTATTGAAGCCTACTCCAGAAACTGCTTTATTCAACTGAAAAGAACCACATAGCATATTGGCTGTTAGGAAATCATATTTGATGTTACTTCTGTTTATCCTTGTGAGCTTTGGAGTGTTTGAGTATAGAATTAAAATAACAATATTCCAATGTCTATCAAAATAATTGTAGAGAGATAAGTTACAAAACCAGGAATCTATTCTACCAGTATTCTTTATGACAATCTTTGCAGAGGCACAATAATCCTCGAGGGGATATATTAGTGAAAGAAGATTCAGAGATTCCTCTGGAACTACACAATTATATCTCCCCCCCCCCAAAAAAAATAAACCAGAGAGCCGAAGTGTTGTGAGCAACAAAAGGGGAAGATTTGAAAGGTGAAGGGCAGGAAAGGGGAGACATAGAAGGGTCAACGAGAGTAGATTTGTACACAAAGGAAGGCTGTTTTTGCCGTAGGACTGGCTTCAGCAATCTACCCATGCAGTTGAGGCTGTCAAAATGGACTTGATCATTTTTTCTGTCTCTTGTAGTTGCAAGAACCCCTCTCTCATGGATTTGGGGCCCTGTGAATAGCAAGCTGTGAAACGGGACTCTGATTTTCTAGGCGAATTATGGAAAATTTGATGGCAGCACCTACAGTGAAAGGAGGAAATGTCCCTGCCTGATTTTCTGAGGTCTCTCTCTTGTCATTTAGTCACATTTAAGTAAGACTCTAACCTCTGTGAGAGCATTATATACTGTAGGATGCAAGAGACAGGGGAAAAAATGACCAAGTCCATTTTGACAGCCTCAACTGCATGGGTAGATAGCTGAATCTAGTCCTATGTGGAAAACAGCCTTCCTTTTTGTGCAATTCTACTATCATTGATCTACTTTCAAGATAGGGTTATTTTTCACATATGCAAAGCCAGAGTTAAATTTTGAAGCAGCTGTTTCCTATGGCTGACAAAAATCATAATTAAACCTACCAGAGGGATGTGTGAAAAGATATATGCACAGTGGCTTCATCAGCAGTTAGATGTAATAGCTGGTCAAAAGAGACCCTGAGATATGACAAATGTGTGCTAGAACTAACAATGCCTCAGTCATACACTCACAATCTCTCTGTCTCTATCTATCTCATGCACACCTCCACCCACCATATTTTTTTTACTTTTTTCTTTCTGTTTCTCTATTGAATTAATACCCTGGCTTCCTTCCAAGAAGGATGAAAGGGGGCTTAATATACACATATGAAGTCTACCTCTAGAAATTATTAATAAACCATCCCCACAACTTGGCAATAGAATACTAGAGCTGATATTATACTCCTGTAACTTACTATGCAAGCACATTAGCTAATACTCTTTCTTTATTAATCCACAGTACAGTACATCAATCCATAGTAATAATTTACCTGGGTTTCAAGCATCCTCATTTTGTTTCAGATGTTTCATTTTATTTATAATTATCATATAAAAACACAGAGGGTAGCTTAATTCAGTTTCTTATTGGTAAGTGTGGGTATTATTTTATCTATCATATTTTTACTAATTGAATTCTCATTATACTTCTTTGTACTTACTGGAAAGAGCCTAAAGTGTCTGTAAAGGATAAATACATACTTTTTAAAATCTTGGCACATCTATTAGTTTTAAATTGCAGTTCATTACCCGAACATATTTTTGGGAGAAATCATTAATAGAAAACAAAATGATGTTGCAAAAAAAATTTGTTCTTCCATACACTCTTAGAGTTGCAAAGAGCAATACGATCCAATCTATTTTTCACATATGCAAAGACAGAGTTAAATTTTGAAGCAGCTGTTAGTTATGGCTGACAAAAATCACAATTAAACCTACTAGAGGGATATATGAAAAGATATATGCATAGTGGTATCATCAGGAGTTAGATGTAATGGGAGATTTATTTATTCTACCACATGGTAGGAAGCTTTTGTTGTTAACTGCCCTCTAGTCAATCTTGACTCATTGCAACCCTGTGGATGAGACATCTCCAAGACCCCCTGTCCTCCACTACTCTGCTTAATTCATGTATATTCATTTCTATGACCTTTTTAATAGAGTCCATCCATCTAGCATGCAGCCTTCCTCTCTTTCTACTTCCCTCCATCTTTCCTAGCAATATAGTCTTTTCCAGTGAGTCATGCCTTTGCATGATGTGTCTGACGTACAACAGCCAATTTTTGTCATCCTGATTTCCAGAGAGATTTCTGATTTGGTCTGCTCTAGGACTCATTTACTTGTGTTTTTGATTGTCCATGGGATCCTTGGCACTCTTCTCTAGCACCACATCTCAAATGAATTGATTTTCTTCGTATATCTTGTTTCTTAACTGTCCAGCTCTCACATCCATATATGGTGAAAGGGAATACAATGGCTTGTATGATTCCAACTTTTGTGCTCAGTTATGTATCTTTGCATTTCAGGATCTTTTCTAGTTCTTTCACAGCTGACTTCCCCGTTCTTAATCTTCTTCTGAACTCCTGGCTGCAGTCCCCATTTCTATCAATGTTTGATCCTAGGTATGATAACTCTTTTACTATTTCTATTTCTTCATTGTCTAGTTTGAATTTGTGTAGCCGCCTTGATTGCTCTCAAAGGGGTGGGGTATTATTATTATTATTATTATTATTATTATTATTATATCCCCTGTGGTCATTATTCTGTTTTCTTTAACAGTAAGCTTGATTTTGCACTTTCTTCCTTCTTCTTCCTTAGTATTTGTTCAAGATCTGAGGGGTTTTCTGCTATTATTATCATGCCATCTGCATATTTTAGATGATTAATATTCCTCCCTGCTATATTTACTCCTTCTTCTTCTGTGTCCAGGCCTGCATTTCTTACAATATGTTCTGCATATAAGTTGGAACAGGTGTTCCATAGCCTTTCATGATCTATGCAGTTAAAGGCTTTACTGTGGTCTATAAAGCACATGCCAATTTTCTTTTCGAATTCCCTGGTGTGCTCCATTAGCTATCGTATGTTTGCAATGTGGTACCTAATGTCTTCCTTTCTTGAACCCCATTTGGACCTCTGGGATTTCTCTGCATGTATGGTTGGAGTCTATGTTGCAGAATTTTGAGCATAATTTTGCTTGTATGGGAGATTAGTGCTATGGTCCTATAATTGCTGCAGTCTTTTGTTTCTCCTTTTTTGTGCATGGGGATGTATATTGATCATTTCCAATTTCTTGACCATAATTTTGTTTCCCATATCTGTTGACATAGGTTAGTTAGCACTGCAGTTGATTCTGTCAGTGTGGATTGCAGCAGTTCTATTGGGATGTCATCTGTTCCAGGTGATTTGCTTTTTGCCATTTCCCTTATTGCAGATTCCACTTTACTTTTTAGAATTTGGGGTTCATCTTGATATGGCTTTTCATTCCACATGTCATTCATTTTATCATCTCTTTTATATTACTCTTCTGTGTATTACATCCAACCTCTTTTTATTCCTTCTTGGTCTTGAATTATGTTATTTTTATTGTTATAGAGCATCACAGTCCTTGGTTTTAAATTTCCTTTGGAGAATAGGTTTCTTGTTCCTTTTTTTGTTGTTGTCTTCCATTCCTTTGCATTGATCATCATAATAGTTTTCTTTAACTTTTTACATTAGCTGTTGTACTATTGCATTCGTGGTTTTCAGTTTGTTTCTATCTCCCTTCTGTTTGCTTCTCTTCTTTCTTTTGTTACTTATAGTGTTTTATCTGACATCCATAGTTTTCTCTCTCTCTTTTTGTCTACTGAAAGTGCCTGTCTGCATTCGCCTTTTATTATGTCCTTGCTTCTGGTTCTTGGTCTTTTATGCTTAGTAGCACAAATCTCATATTGTCAATAAACTCTGATGAGATGTGGTTTAGATCATATTTTGATATGATGACTGGTTTTGTTCTCTTCTTGAGTTTTACTCTTATTTTTGATATTATTAGTTCATTATCTGAGCCACAGTCAGCTCCTAGTCTACTCTTGGCCAACAGTATGGAACCTTGCCATCTTTTACTTCTGATTATATAATCTATTTGCTTTTTATGTTGGCCATCTGGTGATGTCCATGCATATAGCCTTATTTCTTTTTGTATGAAAAATGTGTTTGCAATGAATAGGTTGTTTGGCATCTCAGAAATCTATCAGATGCTTTAGAAGAATTTGGTAATTTGTAACAGTCAGTGGTGTGATTAAGTCAATTTTACATCGTCGTCCCTACTTGATATTTCTGATTGATTGCAAGGATGTGGTGAAATTCATGTTTCCACATAGCAGCTTCCTGAAAGTGACCTGACCTTAACATGTGTGATTGTATGTGGTCAGAACTTTCAGAATTCAGTTTTTAAGGCCATCCTAAACATTATACATCACCATGTACAGTTTGAAAAAACCATGAAATTTGACCTACAGTGGGTTCTTGGTATCTGGTGGGGTTTGGTTCCAGGACCTGCCATGGTCTTGAGTATCCACAGATTCTGGTACCTGTGGCAGGTCCTGGAACCTAAAGTCAAATAGTCCACTAGTATCTCTTATACAAAGTGGCAAAATCAAAATTTCCTTCTTAGATTTTTTTTTAAAAAAATATTTTCAAATTGTGGATGACAGAAGGTGTGGATAGGAAAGTTTTATTAGCAAGAGGATATATTTAAACAATCTCTAAAATAACTGAGTACTCAGTGCTCTGACATATATGACAGTCTGACTAGCCATGAACTAAACATGCCAGTGAAAAGTTGAGGTGCCTTGAAGACAAGTGAGACATTATTAATGACTAGTTGACTAGATGATGTGAAGGACTTCATAGAAAACAGAGAGTGTACTTGGAAATCAATTAGATATATTTCTGAGAAAAGGTTTTTGGTACGTGTCTGAAATGGGATGCAAAAGGCACAAGCTCGACTCAGGCTTGCATCCTTCTGAGGTCGCTAAAATGAGTACCCAGATCGTTGGGGGCAAATTTATGTCTTAATTAACAAATTGTAAGCCACTTTGATAGCCTTGGATGAAGATCGGGGTATTAGTAATAATAATAATAATAATAATAATAATTATTATTATTATTATTATTATTATATTAGGTTACAGTTGTAAACAGCTTAGACACTGCTTAGGCGGTATGAAGCGGTATAAAAATGAAGCTGTTTGTTTGTTTGTTTGTTTGGGATTCTACATTGAGGTAGAAAACCTTCACCTCATTCCTGACCTGGCATTAAAAATGTGATGGGAAGAGTCCAACTTGTCAAAATTAGAGTGAGCCTATTGAAATAAATGAGATTAACTTGTGTGTGTATGCATGTTCAGTTTTTTTCTGACTTATGGCAACCCTAAGGCAAAGTTATGGAGTTTTCTTGGCAAGGTTTGTTCAGTGGAGGTTTCTCACTCCTTCCCCTGAGGCTGAGAGCATGTGACTTGCGTAAGTTTTCTCACCGCATTTCATGGCTCAGCTGGGAAAAATCATGGTCTCTGGAGTCATAGTCCAACACCCAAAACACTATGCCATGCTAAAAGTAACACTTATTTCAGTAGATCTGATTTAAGTATGACTGAGGCTGGCTTTGCACTGCAGATATAATGCAGCTTTGAAACTGTTTTAAGTACCATGGCTTCAATGCAATGGAATTTTGGTTTTGTGGTTTTGTGAGATATTTATCTTTCCCTGTCAACAATTGAGCCATGGAAGTTAAAACAGTGTCAACCACCAAATTTCTGCAGTGCAGATACAGATTAAGTCTATCCGACACAATACTATTAAATTAATAAAGTGAAACTGGAAGAATTCTCTCAACATAATTCCTCCCCTGCAACATTCTGTATGAGGTACCTTATTCAGCTCTCAGGTACTTAAGCCTACTTTTATGGAACTTACTTCTTAACAAATATGCATAGGATTTCCATATCCCTATATTTGTTTTTCTTTGCATGTTGTCTCTACTGTGTTTTAGATTATTTAAATGTTTATACTACAATTGTTCATGCAAGCAATCTGCTTCTAACGTTAAAAAAAAAATCACATTTATATTAATAGAAAATACTACAATAGCAACATGAATTGTAATTATAAATAATGTTCCATTCTAATTTATTCTGTAAATTTAATTTGCAATAGGTATTATAGCATCTAATTAAGAGAAAGTGTCCCCCCCCCCCCCCGACAAATTTGATCCTGTTTCATGTTGTCGGGATTTGGGCAGACTAATTAATATAGTTATATAATTATAACAAAGAACACAGTTTAAGTACAACTTTTATATATTGTATATTTTATACCTTTGGATTTTACATATGGGCATTGACTGGCCACTGATTTCACTAAAATATTTTAAGATTTTAAGGAACATATACAATTGTTTGTGTCTTAGGCTACATTTGCACTGTCATAGCTCCATCCTATGGAATCCTGTAGTTTGTTGTGGCACCAGAACTCTGACAGAGAAGGCTAAATATCTCACAAAACTATCTTTCTTTGCCTTGCATTAAGGCACTTTATAGCACTTTGCTAATACAGCAATTTTCAATTATACAATGCATTGTCATTTTGTTACCTATATTCAGCCTGTTTATAGCATTTGTGCATATTTATATACTTATAACAATGAACACAGTTTAAGTATGAATTTTATATATTATATTATATATTTTATACATGTGAATTTTACATATGGACATTTGTATCTCATGTCATATTCTGTTATTTTATTTATTTATCTTGCACCTTTTTTAGAGATAGTCTATTGAACACTTAATACATAGTAGTATAAATATGTTTTAGGATTTTATATGCACTGGCAAGTGGGGAGAATTTTTTTTATTAGCATTGTATGCCTGTAACTATTTGCTGAGATGCATTGAGTAATTTTAGCAGTTTTCTTCCAATTTCAAAACTGTCTTCAAAACTGGCACAATTTTTAAACACTTCATAATTTGGGACTTATTGGGGCTTTCTAGATTGTCAGGAAAGGGTGGCATGAAGTTACCTTTTCCTTAATACTTAGTAGCTGCACTGCAAGTCCCAGGTGTGTAATAACAAGGCATACGGCAGCTACACTGAGGAGGTGTGGGGACAACTTATCTGAAGTCTTTTCTGTTGCTCAGCAACTACATTGGAAGCTGTCAAGATGCTAGAAACAGGCGGAGCAGCTGCACGGGTGGCAATGAATGGGGCTTTTGGCCACACTGAACCTTTAATATTTTTGTTGTTGTTGCCAGCTGCGAACTGTGCAGTTGCACTGGTACATCATACAGGCAATTGTATTGCCAGCTGTGAATTGTGCAGTTGCACAGGTGCATCACACATGAACTGTGCAGTTATGAAGATCTGTCAAATTATCATTGTGGTTTTTGCTTCCCTTTTTAAAGTGTGCAGTTGCATTGGTGTACCATGAATGAACACCTTTATTTTATAATAATAATAATAATAATAATAATAACAATAATAATAATTTATACCCCACCCCTTTGAGATCAATCGAGGCAGCTTACACATTAAAATACTATTACATCAATAAAACAAACTGCATCCCTTCCCCCTTAAAAAGATATAAAATCCATTACAATTTAAGTTTATGAATAAATTTCTTTATTTTATGAATGAATTGACATTTTATGTGCAGTTGCATAACAGTTACAGCATTCCAGAGTCCCTACTGTGCATGTCTAGAGTTCGGATTAGAGCTGGAGCTAGGGTTTGGGAGCTTTAAAAAACTGCACAGTTGCACCACAACATTTAGACACAGCTGCACAGTTTAACCCTTTTTAAAAAGAAGCTGGGAAAAGCAGGTCCTTTTTAAAGCTGCTTTTTCCCCACTAAAATGCAAAAGAAGTGTGTTCATGCCAAACTTTCAGTGTGGGTCATCTAAAGGCTACACTTTCAGACAGGCATGAACACACCCCTTTTTGCCAGTCTAGATCAGCCCATTCTGTACCAAATTTCTGCCGAATGAACACACACACATATTTGGTGCAGAACATTTTCTATGTAGAAAGTGGCATTGTCTGTTCAGATAATATATTTGAGCAGAAAATATTGTAGTTTGGAACTTATTTTCACATGAATTTTCAGGCGATTCCCCCCTCCCCCAATAACTCCCCCTGCAATATTTTCAATACAGAAAATTTGTTTGCCTAAAAAATGCACAGATTTGATGCAGAATGAGAGTTGAACTAGGATTCTCCTCAACAGGGTTTTGTTTGTTTGTTTGTTTGTTTGTTTTGGTAAGGTAAGCACATTTTTTCAAGTATTTTTTAGTTTTCTTTTATCTCTAGTGGTCTTTTAGATAAAGGCAGAGCCTTGTGCAAGACTCTGACAAAAGTTTTTATATGTTACTTAAGCTTCATTTGTAGACAAATTCCATAGGGAATGCTGGTAATAGAGAGCTGTCTAACTCCTTCCTCTGCAAAATGTCAGTTCTGGTCATAAAGTGCTAGAACAATATATCTACATCAGGTCCTGAGAATCTAATGTTTCTTCAGCTCCTAGTTCTTCACTGAACTCTGTTATGTTTGGATTTTAGCCTTTAGACCTTTCTTACATTACAGATCCTGGGTTTAATCCTTGGACCTGTCTGAAAGTCCAGTGAGAATCAATTACAGCTTTATTCTTTTATATGCACTGTTCCATGCTGCCATTTTAAGCAGCTATTTTCACTAACCTCAGAATGGCCCTGTTTTTTAACCGACTATTCATTTTTATATCTGAAGATGTAATGATAGACATTCCATACCATCAGGCTTTCTAGATTGGCAGGAAAGTGTGACATGAAGTTGCCTTTTCCTTAATGCTTATCAGCTGCACCATAGCCTTTAGATGGAGCTGCGCTGTTCTGCAGTTTTTAAAAAAGAAGCTAGGAAAACCAGCACCATTTTAAAGGCGCTTCTTCTCCCCTAAAACGCAAAAAAAAAAAAAAAAAAAAAGCATTTTCATGACACACTTTCCCTTTTTCTCATCTAAAGGCTAGAGTTTCATGCAGCCATGAACACACTTCTTTTTGCCAATCTAGAAAGCCCATTTAATAAGTTTCATTACCTTTTTTGTGAAGATGGCAAGATAATGTTTCTTTATTGTTTTTATCAACATGTATATATGCGACTGGGAAAATGATGCTATATTAGTAAGAATATTGAGGGGTTTTGGGTTATTGTTGGTTCCCCCCCCCAAAAAAAAAAACATTAACTGAGGTATCTGAGGAAGTAGACTCAAGTATATGAAGCTCATGCTACCAACCTCTCTCTTTCAGTTAGTCTCAAAGGTGCTGTAAGATTCCTTTGCAAACTGTTTTTCCAGACTAACACGGCTAAGTCTTTAACCTCTAACTAGTCTTACAATGGTGGCAGAGAAATGTCAAAAGTGTTTATGATGCTCATGTTGCATACTACAATGTACATTTGATATTTTATTTTATTACCACAGTCTCATGGTTTCTGTTTTATTCAACTGCTTTATGCTTAAACTGATTCTTGTATATACACCTCATAATTTGTTGTGGCCAATGATTGTAAAAAGTAGAGGGAGAAAAGATTTATTAAATGTTGTAACTGTCTGAATATGCTAATCTATTACAGCTGTGTTCTTATTCTAATTTTCTGCTATTGGGAAACTATACTTCTTATCTCTTTTGAAAAAGCTAGTTAATTATTAAATAGTGTGTGCTGCCAAGCCCTTTTACAATGTGATATCAAAGAAGATTTTCTAGGTTTTTTTTTAATTGTACTCCTAGGAAGACTGTTATAGAAGATGGACCATCTGTCAGCATTTCATTTATATTATTTCCACAGCATTTCCACTGTGTTATGAGAAGAAAATGCAATATACTAAGAAATATTATTTGTATATATTTTGTGGGTTGCAGTTCTTGCTTGAATTTATCATTTCAATTACATACTCTCATTGCCTGGACTCAAGCAATTAGAACTTTCTACTTGACAGTTTTTGTTCTGATTAGCCATGAAACCCAAGAAAAGCCTTGCTGACAGATCAGAAAAAAAGAAAAGAAAACCAAAATATAACTCTGGTGTGGTAGGCTAGCTGTCATTTTTAAAATTTAAAATTTATTTATTATTTATTTTATTCAATTATATCCAGCTTTTGTCCCAATAAAGAGACTGAAGGCAAATAACATATTCAAAGTAATACAAATTAAAAACAATACAAAAACTTAAATAAAAGCATACATATACAAGTTATTCTAAAATGTTTATTTATTTATGTTATTTATAAATTATAAATAAGTTAAAACATTTAAATATTAAAATTCATTTTTAAAATGTATACAAACAATATAAACAGTACCAACAAGTATTAAAAGCTCATCTCATCCAGCTTCTAAAAACCTGATGGCAGGGCTTTAATTTGCCTAAAGGACAGTAAGGTTGGAGCTATCACAGTTTCCCTAGGAAGGGATCCAAAGTCACTGAGAAGGCTTATAGGTTCTCTCTAGAAGACTTTAGAGCTCTAATGGACTTTATAAAACAATACCAGCACTTTGAATTATCCCTTTGAATTATCCCACAGTGCGGCTGCTGCAACAAGGGAGCTGTGTTCTCCTTGTAACCACCACAATTCAGAATTTGGCTACATTTGTCAGAACATCTTATGTAAAGGGCAGAAGTTGGAGAAATGTTGCAGCAGCCCCATTTTGGAGTAAAGCTGATATATTTTATCATGAGGACGTGCATGTTTGAATTATGTAAGCCAGACATCCACACTAAGGTGTGAGGGTGTTGAATGCAAACATGCCCAACCATTTCACATACCCGCTACCTGATGATATCACCACTTCCTAAAATGGTTCTCCTCCTCCTCCTAAATATAATTTTTATTAACAAATAATAGTAATTACATACATGCATTTGTCTAATATCTACACAATATCCATTAAGTTATATATTTTTAACAATAATTAAAAATCCACCTCAATACTCTCACTTATATACTTGCCTTAGGACCTTTGTTCCACCTGGTATGGCATCCTCCGATCTGGACGGTACAGGCCAGTAAACCCAGGCTAGGATTGGCCTGGCCAGATGTCAGTCTGATGATTCTGGACTGATCCAGGTGCAAAAAAGTCTTAGCATAGATCAAAAGACCTGTTGTTTGCCATGTAGTTTCACACACTCCTTACCTGACATCACATCTTCTTTGAAAGCCTCCCATAGAGCCTCTGACATTGAAAAGGGGTGCCTGGCTATGTGGGTGTAATTGGGCACCCTGTTTCCACCGCTACAGCCTTGGCAGGGGCCTCCAGAGAAGATACGACTGCAGAAGCATATGAGAAACATGCAGCGGCAATAGATCCATTACATGGTGGTGGGAAGACATATGAACACCTACCCATCATGTGCTGGCCCAGGGACTCACCTGGGTCAGAACCTGGCCCAGGGTATCCTGCCTGTCTGCTCAGGCCCTAAGTCATCTCTTTCCTTTACCTTCTTTTCTATATACCACATCTTTACATCTTCTCTCCCTTTCTCTTCTCATCCTCCTATACATTTGCTCTCGCCCTTTCACATACCTCACCATCCATACAAATTTCCTTCTTGTCAATACTGTCAATTTAAAATGGTCATTCTTCTAGCAAGCAAGGATGGGTTCTTGCTGTACAATGAGTCAGCAGGAGATGTAATGCTCCAAACAGCACCTGATTCAGTTATTAATCCAGATCCAGCTTGATGCAACATTAAGGTGCCAGATCACAAAAGGCCATGCAATGTCTTTAAAGTTATGGGAGTACCAATTCTTCTGTTCTCAGGTCAAGAGGATACTGTTAGAACAGAACACAGAAAAACAGAATGGTTCCCAATTGGCAAAGGGGTTAGACAAGGCTGCATCTTGTCATCCTGCCTGTTCAATTTATATGCAGAACATATTGTAAGAAAAGCAAGCAAGAAGGAGGAATGAAAACAGGAGGAAGGAATATTAACATTCTAAGATATGCAGAGGACACCATAATACTAGAACAAAACATCACAGATCTGGAAGAACTACTGAGAATGATCCATGAAAAAAGTGCAAAGGCAGGCTTATGGTTTAACATTTAAAAAAAAAATGACCATGGAGAATCTACACAAATTCAAGCTAGACAATGAGGAAATATAAATAGCAAAATAAAAGACCCTAAAATGCAAATATATTCAACTGACCACAAATGTTAGAATCATACAAGCCATGTATGGATGTGAGAGCTGGACAGTTAAGAAAGAGGTTAGAAAGAAAATCACTTCATTTAAGATGTGGTACTGTAGAAGAGCACTGATGGTTCTTTGGACAGCCAAAAAAACAAACAGATGTGTTCTAGAACAGATCAAGCCAGGAATCTCCCTGGAAGCCAAGATGACAAAACATAGGCTATTGTACTTCAGATACATCATGAGAAGGCACAACTAATTGGAGAAAACAATAATGCTAGGAAAGGTGGAGGGAATCAGAAAGAGGGGAAGGCTGCATGCTAGATGTATGGACTCTATTAAGGAGGTAATTGCAGGAATCAAGAAGAGCAGTGAAAGATAGGGTGTCTTGGAGATGTCTCAACCACAAGGTCACCATGGGCTGACATCAAATCAAGGGCAGTTAACAACAACAAATAAACAGAAGTAATCTGTAATGGCACACATAGCATCAGACCTTAGGTAGTGTGAATGACACATAGATTCAGCCAGATGGAAAATGGGGGGGGGGGGAGTAGCTTGCAAGAAAGAACACTACTGCACACAGGCCCATGCTGCATTCTGAAGGAAACCAACAGCCAAAAGATGAGTTCTGCCAGATCAAAGAACATCCCCCTTTATCTTTTCTGTGTTCCTGAACCACCACCCCCCAGCATGTCCTCATATTCTGGAAAATCCTTATCTTGTCTAGTTACTGTAAAACTCCATGAAGCATCATCAATCACAATCAAACATGCCCATTTTCTGAATATCTAAATAAACTAATTTAGAAACCTTCTCAAGTTCAGTTAGAGGTAATCAAACTTTTGGTTTCCCATGAAACTTTCATGGATTGGGATTGATTTTAAGGGTATAAATATCATCCTGGAAGCATAACTTTTTGTTACAGTTGTTGCAAACAACTTCCCCCCTCTTGCATTGTGACTGTTTTCCTCAAGCTCCGATCTGATGTCCTTCATCCACTTCTTCCACCTACTGAAGCTTATCACGCAAGCCAGCTTTCTATAGATTCTTCCTTCATGATAGGTAATTGCATCCACTCTCCCAAATCTCTGGGGTGAAACAAAAGGGCAGGAAAAAGTGGCTTGAAGTTGCCTTTTCTAAAGCCACATTGAAACCCCACCAACCGCACCGCTGGCTCCCAAGGAAGCTGGAGTACGAATGTAATGACCACATGACATGACTTCAAGCCAGGAAGAAGTGAAAAAAAGATGTTCCTTTTTGAAACGGCTTTTCTCTGCATAAGGACACTTTTCTGCTGGCTTCAAGGCATGTGTCATCTAAATGCCACATCTGCAAGCCAGTCTGAAAGCACCTATTTTTGCCTGTCCATTTAACCCCTCTAAGTGTGCTATCCCCTATTTGGTTAGCTCTCTGTGTTGCTTGTTTGAATGAGTTATCTTTGTGTTTGTGTTCTTTATGTTTGTTCAATAAAAGTTCATATAGTCTCACATGTCTGGGCTTCTTTCAGTTATTACCAGTATAGCTGGTGCTCGATTCTACAAATTATGTTACCCCCTCTCACATAGCCATGTTGAGTGTTCTCCAAAGTAATTACAGAGGCTGTGGAGGCTCTATTAGCCTCATAAATTTAGGGTAATAGACCTATGGTTGCTGTTTGCATATCTTGTCATCTGTTCCTTTATCCCAAACTGGCCAGCAAGTAGGCATAGGGACAGCTCATAACTATTAATATGAGACACAGGAATACAAAAAAGATCAGAGCCATCCAAAGAAGATCTTCCCAATCCAAACAAAGGTTGTTCCTATTTGGAGCTATTTCAGCTTCATTCCCAGGGCTCTATCTACATCCCATGATTCCAAATATTTGCTATTGGAATTTTTGAAATCTAAACTTGGCAACTCTAGTGAATGGCTCACTTTGGGGCAATACAGACTGCCCAAAATGGTGGTCTCTACTTGTCCCAAGAAGTGGCAAAATGGGGCCAAGGCTGCCTCACCAGCAGTGTAAGGGGCCCCATCCCGCTGCTTCTGCAGGCCATGGGGAAGCGGCAAACTGCTGCTTTCCTGTGGCCTGCAAGCAGGGTGCAGCAGGCGCCTTGGGTACGCCCTGCACCTCGCTTTCCCTGGCGGTTCCAAGGGGAGAAAGGGGAAGCCCCCACCCGGGTTCTTGGTATGGCCATCTAAAGGCAGCACCAAGGATCCGGAAGAAAAAAGGAGCTCTGAAACGGCGCCATGGAAAGGGCCCGCTTGGCACCCTCCCGTGGCACTATTATGTCAGGTGCACGCCATGACATTCTTATGGAACATCCGTATGGATGCCGCCATTTAAAAATGGCGGCACCCATACACTTTAGGGTTAGGGAGGGTGTAGACGCTGTGCCCTCCCTAACCCTAAAGGCACCATAAAGAACCCTAATGGTGCCTCATAGTGCCCGTCTAGATCGGGCCTATGTCTCCACAGCCATACTTGTTAGTTTACAAGCATTTTGGCACCACTGGAAAAAAAAAGTATGTCCAATGGTTATCCAGTTGGTCATTGTAAATTCTAATTCACAAAGCAACCTATGTTGAAGAGATGATGTCAGAAATAATAGCTCCTTAGAGATGTAGAAGAGGCCACTTTCAGGCTCAGAGCCCCCCCCCCCTTTACCATGCAATCATCATTCACATTCACATTCTCTTGTCATCTCATCTTTATCATTATTAGCCTCTTATAGCAGCAGAAAAGAACAAGAAAATGTCTTCATGTTCCCTTTATCTGTGATTTCCTTTTGAGAGCGAGCCATTTGAACATAGCTGTATCTGTGGTTCATGATCCGAGCATTGAAGAGGCATATATCTTTATGCTGGATGCAACTATGCTTGGTATTCAAAATACTGTGCATTCTGATCACCATCTCAAAAAAGGTGCATGTTTTCCTAATTATAACTCTTATCTTTTAAGAAATCACAAGATTCTAAACAAACAAACACATTTTCTCTAAATATTCAACAGGGATGTTCCAGTAATCAGTCTGTCTGACCTGTTTGAAACCAGCTGAAATTTTTGAACTTGATACAGAGGTAGCCAGTGTACAGCACATTGCAAAAGTCCATCCTTGAGGTTACCAATGGGCATACTACCATTTTTAGGTCCTCCAGTTCTGGGCAAGGTTGCAGTTGGTGTAAGAGCCAAAGCTGTTAGTAAGACAAATCTTTTTGCCATTGTTTCGATACAATCAGTATTGTCTGAAACAGAAACAGCATTCTAGGTAATACCTTAACAGTGTATTGTATGAAATGGCATAATCCACAAGGGGACTTTAGTGCTCTGTTAGAATTTGGTAATATTAAACTTGCTTCTAAAACATAACAATCATCAATAAAAGACAGCAGTCATTGAAGTTTGAGCACATATCTGAAGGTAACATTCAGAAAAGCAAAGGGTTAACTTTCAGTATTTTAAAGCTAATGGTAACTAATTACTTCTAAGATATTGGAACTATAACTAAAACTAATTACCCTCTATTTAAATTTTCAAGGAAGATGTGTGGGAATTTTTTTCTAAAGAGCCTTAGCCATATTTTCAGTTAGGTATGATGAGCCTGGGACTATGTCAAAAATAAAGTAAAATATAAGTATAGGTTTGGTGCTTACTGTTTGAAATGAAAATGTATTAGCCTTGTGTTTGTATGAGAATCTCACTTCTCCCTTTGGCGTCATCCTCATGTCTAGTTCTGTTCTTCAGTTAACTGATTTCATTGTGCTTCACATACTGTCTTCCTGACAGGTCTAACAGTCGATTGTAGAAATACCTCTTCTTTATTTTTGCATATTACTTTCAAAGACCCATTGCTGACTGTGTATTAAAAACATGTTGTTTTTCCACTCTCTGGTGGTCCTATGCTGCAATTAAACATCTATTCAGTTTTAGTGTAAAGAAAAAGCTTTAAAATGTTTTGCATTTTGTATTGAGAAATTTGCTTTAATTTTATACTGGTGCACTCATTAAAATTCTGACTGACAGATTAGAAGAAACCAACAATTGTGCTTTATTAGAAACTCATTCATGGATAACATAGGGAGATAAGATTCCAAATACTCAATCTTAATTTGTTTAGAAATGGACCATTGACTTTGATAGACTGGCAATAAAATTGGTAGTTTAAGAATCCAATTATAAATATAGTGTCCCTTTAGCATCTATAGTCAGAGAAAAGTCCTCATAATGATTACACTATTGGTTTTATCTGAAGTAAATATTTTTTCTAAAGATATAAAGCCAAAGTTTTTTACAACTGAGTTGTAATGAGAATAACTTTGAATCTTATTCAGGATCCACTTGTTGATCTATTGACTTCTTACAAAAAGAATGCTCAGGACTGACTTCAACCTCTGACGTGGCACAGTTTCCATAAAGAAGATGCAAAACTGGTTATTTTCTAGAAATAACTTTAGGAATTGTAAACTGGTGGGATGAAGAAACAGGAGAGTGATATTTAAGGTCAGACACAATCAAAGAATGGCATATGGGTCATCACAAAATTTGGAAGGAAAACAATAGCTACTCTTGAGTTGTCAAAAGTCCTGTACATTGCTTCTTCTCTGACAATATTTCCATGCACTATGGCATGGAACAGACTGGCATAAAAAGCCAGCTTCCAACTGGCTTGGGCATGATGTGCAGACAACACACAACCCAAGACACCCTGAAGTCAGCTTCAAGTTGGCTGGCCATTAACACGGGGGCTGGATTCTGGTGGTACGATGTTTATATGCTGTGTGCTGGAAGAGCACGTTAAAGCTGGCTTCCCACCACAGCAGGGTGGAAAAGCTGGTTTCTTGTTGGAGCAAAAAGGAGTGACTTTTTGCTGCTCCTTTTTTGGCCAGCAAAAAGGCATATTCGGGTCACCGTGTGGGGTTGCCATGGCCCAATCCAGCTTTGTCAGGAGTGGCTTGAAGCTGGCCCTTTGGGGTGGTCTGTTTCATCCCTATGTCTCTCTATACAATATTGAAGGTGTTTCCCTTGATCTATGTATGTATACAAAAGGGAAAAAATTCTTCATGGGAAGGGGCTATGGAACTATCAATTCCTTTATGATTTCTTTCATATCGCAAGTAATCTCATTTCTTCATAGGCAACATGGTGGATGGTTGTTGCTGAGAAAGAGAGATGTGGCTTTATAACAGGGATAGGAATTGCTTGGGTCTTCAAAATGAACTGGTGTTCCTAGCATTCTTTATCATTAGCTGTGTTGGCTAGGTCTGCTTTACAATGGGTTCTTGCTGTACAATGAATTAGCAGGAGATGTAATGTTCCAAACAGCACCTGATTCAGTTATTAATCCAGATCCAGTTTGATGCAACATTAAGGTGCCAGATCACAAAAGGCCATGCAATGTCCTTAAAGTTATGGGAGTACCAATTCATCTGTTCTCAGGTCAAGAGGATACTGTTAGAACAGAACACAGAAAAACAGAATGGTTCCCAATTGGCAAAGGAGTTAGACAAGGCTGCATCTTGTCATCCTGCCTGTTCAATTTATATGCAGAACATATTGTAAGAAAAGCAAGCTGTATGATTCTCATCTTTGCATTGGTTAGATTAGGTGTGGGGAACTGTCTGGTGAAATCAGAGGATGGCTGCTGGCCACAGAACAACTATTTGTCAGAGGAGTGGTAAAGGGGATGGAACAGTAAAATAAATGCTGTCTGTCTGTAATACTGAAGAGCCAAATTCTCTACTGCATCCTTTTGTTATATATAGTCCCATTTGGCATATGTAGTTCAAATTTGCCATAATTAAAGAATTGAAGTTATCAAAGTACACCACAACAGAAGCATAGGTCAAGAATATATTTGGCAAGATAAAACTAAAAGTATGAGTCAGCCAAACAGTCTTCTTTATGTTGGAAGATAAGGTGGACATTCTCATTTCTTCCAATCTGATTTAAGGGTAAATGCCTTCCCAACCTTTGTTACATAGAACAGAGGTTAGATTATACTTTAATTTGCACTGCTTCCTTCACAGACAACATGTTTATGTGCACATTACTGAAAGGTTAAATGGAAAACTCCAGAAGCAATGTTGGCAGAGGTTTTTGCTTCAGCAGGGAGCCTTCAGCAACAGTTATTCTTGAAACACTTGAGCATCTAGGTAAAATCTATTAGATGTAAGCCAGTGTACCTAGGCAGATTTTCTTGTCTTTAGCACACAATTCACATTATAGTGGTTTTCCCCCTATGCAAATCCAGTGAATCCATCTGAAAATGGGAGAAAAAAACCCAAACACTCGCTGAGCTGATTTGAAAACATTTGTTCTTCTTATGATTACCTGTTGAGTATATGGATATGGTTGCCACACAGTGAAATGTAAGTTTCCACTGGACTACAATGGGGTTGGGGATCATATTGCCACCTAGATGTTGATGACTGCAAGTCCTAGCATTCTTAAGCATTGCATATGCTGGATAAGTCTGCTGATACTTGCAAGCCAACAACATGCAGAATAGTGTGTTTCTCTGATTTGTGTCTTAGCAAAACCAAATAGGAGTTAGAATGTCATCCACCAATTCTCATAACAAGATAACATTGTCATTAGTTTAGTATCCACAGGTGACATATCCCTAAATATGTAAAGAGAAGATTTCTAAGAGAAAGAAAAACCCCACCTCTTAACCATTCATACTCGTTTTGCTAAATAAATCGCTTCATAACTGACTGGGATGGACAAGTCATCCGATAAATTTGCTCTTGGTCTCTCATCTTTTCAACCCTTACTTCAGTTCTCCAGATTTGGAGAATTCTTCTAAACTTAAAATTCCCTCATCATTCTTTAAAAAGAAATTTCATGAAAATCCACACATATTTTTGGTATAGTACTCTTAAATCATGCAGTTAATGTTTTTTTTTTTTTTAAAAAACTAATATGCATATAACTTTGCAACGAAGTGTTTTCATATAATACATTTTGAATGTTGTTCCTGAGTGCAAAATTAAGACATATTTGCATCATGTTTGCAGTGGCACCATTAAGGGATGCAGGGAGTACAATCCACAATAGGTGACACCTAAGAGGTGGGGGGTGACACAACTGCTCCTCAAACATCTCCTTTTGTCAGGCTCTGAGGAGTGGAAGGTTTGGATTCCAAGGTGAGCTGCCAGGGCCATGGATGGTGATCCTTAGGGAGTCTAATGGGCCAGCAGAATGGGCCAGCAGAAACAGCCCAAATAGGTCAGGAAACAGCCCAAATATAAACACAGCAAAGCTGAGTTCCAAGAGTCCAATGGGCCAAAAGCAAAAAAGCAGACTCAATGAGCAGACCAGGTCTAAACACACCAAGGTGGAGTTCCAGGAGTCCAAGAAGCCAGAGGCAAGTTGCAGAGCCAGGAAGCACATCAAGGTCAGTCAAGACAGAGACTGATCTAGTTTATACACAGCAAGACAGAGTTCCAGGAGTCCAAGGGGGTAGAAACATGAGGCTGAGTCAAGAAGCAGACCAGGTCTAAATACAGCAAGGCAGAGTTCCAAGAGGCAGAGTCAGGAGACACATCAAGGTCTAAGCACAACAAGCTAAAAAGATAAAATACAAACAGAACAGCTAGGGCCAGCGCAGAAGAGTGTGTTACTGTAGAAAGAGTGGGGAGGCCAACACAACTCTTAAATGGCTGTACCTCCAATTGCTCCAGCTGCCATACTCCAGCTGTTGACTAGCCATGATCCTTCCAGGACTCTGACATCTCAGGCCTGGTCCTGCAAAGACTTTGGTGACAGGACTCCAGCTGCTGGAAATCTCACCCTGCAACAACTTACACAAGCACACTCTTACACCTTTTTGGCAGAAATGGGCTGTGGCATTCACCTGTGTCCCATTAAAATGCTAAAGAGATGGTGTGAGTGGAGTGAGGATCAGTGGGAGGAGAAAGGAGAGGCCCCAGGCTTTTTTTAAATTAAAATTTTAATTAATTTTTTATTATTTTAAACTTCTCTTTAAAAACATCACCTTTTACCAAATGTTCACTTCAACACCTGAAACCATGCATATGTAAGTGTTTTGAGGCTCTGCATACAATATTGTAATTTAAAGATATAATTTTAATTTTGCTAGTTGTTTTATGTCACAGCTATTACCATGACATTCAATGATATGTAGAAATTAGGATTAATGAGTACTAGGAGCACACACACACACACTCAACATCACTAACAATTCTGCTTGGTGTGCTAAGGGAGGAAGTCAATTGGTGGGGGTGTCAACGTGAGCTACTGCATCTGGTGACACATGAACAAATGTATTTCTCATTCCTTTGCTTCACAGAATAGAAATCCATCAGCCATACCTAGCAAACTGGGAAAAGGGCTAATTCATGTACCACATCAATGGAACTTGAGCTGCTGCTTTGTGGCTGATTTCTATGCCACTCCAGTAAGGCCCGAAGGAAGCAATTAAGAATATTCCCATACCAATGTTAACCCACCATCAATGACCATATTTAGGAATACTGGAGCATAATTTTCAGCTCTGACGTAGGAAACTGTTCTTCAAAGCAAGTTCCATGAACTAGGTAGCAATTGCTCTCCTTTCCTCTTTAGAGCATTTTACGTTATTTATGGTCAAAGAAACCCGAATGTGTAACTTACCCCAGTAAGCAGTTTCTATTTTATTGGATTCCTTATTCACTTTTAAATCTCAGAGCAGCTTAATTCCCTGCAGTGTATGAGTGCAGATAGATTTCCTGACACTTTGTGCTTATCAGGGACTTGAGTCAGTTGTAAGAGCCCTTACTATAAAGCTGTCTACATTAAAAAGAAAAAGAAAAAGAAAAAAGAGCAACAATCCTTGTTACTTGGGAGAAACAGAGGTGGCAATGAATTGCCACAAAACAGATCACATGCTCTAACATTAAGGGAAAGAGGGACTTGAGTCTGAGCAAATGAATTGTATTGCACATGTCATTCCCACAGACAGGAGGGAAACAGAGGAGAATCTACATCTATTGCTTGCCATATGCCACTGCAGTATCATTACATTCACAGCAGTAAGTTAAATCTAATGAGAGAAAAGTGCTAAGAAATAAATGAGAAAATGGTTACAGCATGCCAAAGTACTTTGATATAATTTGCAAATGGTATGCACTGGAAATATTTCCACCTCTTAAAGTGGCAGAAGAAACAGTGCTGTAGAAGCTTTACAGAGGTGTATGTGTGAGAGAAAGGGTAGCTGTTCGTAGGAATATAATGCCCCCCCCCCCCGGTATTAAAACATGTTGGGCAGAAAACACTTCACAAAAATTTTAAAAGAATTTATTCATTTAATTTTAATGTTTCTACACCTGCTTTCAGCCTCAAAGGGATTCCAAAGTAGCTTTCAAATTAAAAGACAGAAATACAATAAGAAGAGTCGTGCTTTACATGCAGAAGGCATGGCACTCAGTTCTCAGCACCTTTTCCCAAAAAACAGAAGAACCCCAGTCTGAAACCTATGAGAAGCATTACCTCTCAGTGCAGACAATACTGAGCTCAATGGGCCATAGTCTGACTTGGTATCCTTTTTTAAAAAATGGTATAGAAATCAATGAATACTTCAGAGACAAATGCTAAGGACAAAAGGAGATAATTAAATTAAATTAAAACAATAGCAAGATGAGAAAATAAAAAAAATAATGTTCACCTACAGTAAGTGGTTAAAACTGCAAGACAGGTTAGAAACATAATGAAACAACAATAACAATGCTATATACACTCTTTCTTAAGGTGAAAGAGAGGAAACCCACTTACCCTCCCTATAGAGAGTTCTCTATAGGGTTCCATAAGCTACAAATCCCAGTCAACTGGATCTCAACATGCAGGATAAAAAACAACAAGAACAAAAACAAAAACAACAACAACAACAACTCAAATGAAGAACACAGTGGTTAGGCTCATAGAGAAGGAGCTATTGTGACTCCTGCCAGCTCAGAAATCAAGTTGACAGAGAACCTGTCCTAGTTCAGATAGCATACATCTTTGTACTCAGCAGTGTTTGAACTGCACCCAGAAATAAAGCAGAAACCCATGCTGCCTTAGGAGTTTATCATACAGAGGCACATGGAGGCAAATCCTGGGCAGAAATGGGATTTTTAAATCCACTAAACACCCACAAATGCAGGTTGTTTTTCAGATGTTTTGGTGGAAAGAGAAATAATACAAAAATAACCCAAACATAAAGCCAACAAAAACCATTCCTTTCTACTTTCAGAATTTCTCGAAAGTAAAAAGGAGTGGGTTTTGTCAGCTTTCTGTTCAGGTTATTTTCATGTTATTTCTATTTCACGCAAACATCATTTGAAAGACAACCCACATTTGTGTATGGGGGGGGGGGGGAGTTCTACTTGCTGTGAAAAACTTGCAAAGTTAAATCTAGTTTCTGCATGGGATTTGTCCCATGTGATAAACTCCTTAAAATGATTCTTCTTCAACCACACAACCTTCCCAAATGTGCAGTTTCTATCTACTCAGATAATGTAAAAAGAAAGGAATTGATCTCTTTAAGTCCCTTGGATTTTATTAGCAATTATTTAAATCCATTCTATTAATGAAATTAATAGTAATAATATGTTAAACCTGGGCTTTTCATGTTTAAGAGTAAAGGACCAATCAAAACTAGGAAGATGGAAAACAACAGAAAAAAAACCACATAGTTGAGATTCAAAATCAACTACTTAGCTACATGACTGTGTTAGCTGCACAGCTGAGTACAATCTCCTGGACTGTCCTCACCCCCAGTCCTGAATTACCAGGTAGCATTCACTGTGAAAATTGAGAAGTCTGTTTTCTTGTTGATTGGGATGCAACGGACTGACATTTCCATTCACTTTTCTCCAGCAATCTCTGATTCAGAAACTGGATCCCTTTTTGCAATTCCTCTTTGCACTAGAGATCGCTTGTCAGACATAGGTAGAAACATCAGTCTGCTACACCAAACTGACAGGAGAAAAGACCGCTTGCCACTTTAACAGTGTCTGCTCCCTTAGTAAGTCAGGATTGGGTTTTTTCACAATGCCTATGCATTCCCTGCACTATTGAACATGTAGGGATTGTGAATACAAAACAATTACAAATGTGCAAGACTGGGTTACACATCTGTAACTGTCATCATGAATTTCAGCCCATGGTCCTAAGAGAAAGGATTTTAGTTGGGGCTTTTTACATTGGCAAGAAAGTGTGACTTGAAGTTGCACTTTCCTTAATGCTTAGCAGCTAGACAACAAGCCCCAGGTGTGCATTTAAAAAGTACAGGGCAGCTAGACTGAGGTTTTTTCTGTGGCTCAGCAACTACATGGGAAGCTGTCAAAACGCTACAAACACAGGCGGAGCAGCTACATGGGCGGCAAGGAACGTGGCTTTTAGCCGCGCTTTAAACATTTTTTCCCCCTTGCTGGCTGCGAATTGCGCAATTGCGCAGGTACATCATACAGTCGGAGCTTATCACATGGGGGAGTACAGGACCATTCCGAAAGAGGGAGAAAGTGAGGTCAGTTCGGAAATGCACATGATTACGCACAAGCTCATCACACACAAAACAAGAGAGCATCTACACAAAAAGAAAATGCAGAGTCAATACGAAAGAATTCATCACATGTGAACATACTGGTCGGCTTTCTGTTGCAAATTAAGGCATCTTGGGAAATGGTAGCAAAGGCTCATGGGAGTTGTAGTCTGTGTTCTGTCAGAGCATTATATTGAGTTGTCTTGAGGTTTCAGCCCTCTGTCCAGGAGGGATTCCCATATGTCCTCCATTCTTGAGCAGAGGCCCCCCTTTTCCAAGTTGACCAGGCACGTCCTCCTTTGCCAGGACACGTCCTACTTTTCCAGCCTTCTTTTTGAAGAGGAAGCAGGAGGGCCAGGCGTGCTCTGGCCAGGCTCTGGGGGTCTCTTCCTGGCTCCTTCCCTCCCTCCCTCCTTCCCCGCTGCCTTCCTCCTCCCTTTGGCTGAGAGAGTGTGACTTGCAGGGAGGAAGGGCAGCGGTGGTGCTTCAGGTCCCTCCCCTTCTCCTCCTCCTCTTGCCAGCTTGCCCTGGTCTGGCTGAGCGCCTCCAGTGCCCTGCTGTCTCCCTAGAAGTCACACTCTCTCAACCAAAGGGAGGAGGTGAAGGAAGGTGCAGGCACACTCTGGCCGGGCTCTGAAGGTCTCTTCTTGTCTTGGCACCTTCCCTCCCTCCGCACTTGTATCGCTGCCTTTAAATGGGCGCTTTAAAGATACAGAGCCCCATTTAACCGTTCAACTACACCTTAGCCTTTAGATGCAATAGGGGTGCTTTTTACATTGGCTAAAAGGGGCGGTCCAAACTCGCCCCTTCTAGCGGCGAGATGAGGCCTAGGCTGCCACACGGGCAGCCCCAGAGGCCTCATCCCGCCGCAACGACCCGCCGCAAAAAAGAGCTCCGGGATCGAGCTCTTTTTTTGCGGCGCGGGAAGGGCGCGATTGGCGCCCTCCCGCGCCGCCAGAGCGTCAAAACGTGCGCAGCGCGTCAAAACGCTGCGCACGTGATGACGCTTGTACGGCGCCACCGTGTAGACGCCGCCATCTTTAAATGGCGGCGTCCATGCGTTTTAGGCTTAGGGAGGGTGTAAAGGCTACGCCCTCCCTAACCCTAAATGCGGGCTTTTTAGCCCTAAAAGCGCCTTTTTTTGCCCGTGTAAAACGGGCCAGCAATGCTGCACCCTTTTTTAAAAAGTAGTGGGGAAATCAAACTACTTTTTAAAGGCACTTCTTCTCCCTTAAAACTCCAAAATAGTGTTTTCATGGCACACTTTCCCTTTTTCTCATCTAAAGGCTGGGTTTTCAAGCAGCCTTCAACACACCTCTTTTTGCCAATGTAAAATGGGCCAGCTCCTTTTTAAAGCACTTCTTCTCCCTTAAAACTCCAAAATAGTGTTTTCATGGCACACTTTCCCTTTTTCTCATCTAAAGGCTGGGTTTTCAAGCAGCCTTCAACACACCTCTTTTTGCCAATGTAAAACGGACCAGTTGTGTCCCAACAAAGTGCAGATTATTTAACTTTACACAAGATGTGAAGAGATATATAAACTGAATTAGACCACTGAGCTCTTATGGGCCAAAATATGCCATACATATATTATAAAGCTAAACATCACTCATCTATTATGTGTGTGTGGACTTAATTCAGATTAATGACAAGCACAAACCAAGGGCCTTAAATTTTTGTTCCCTTGTTCTTTCTCTCTCTTTCTTATAAAAATAAAATAAAATAAAATAAATCCTTGCAACCACATTGGGATTAAACAAAGAAAAACTGTGCATTTTAACATAAGGTTTCTGTCTCTCCTCATCCTATTCTGGTGTACATTTTTGAATAAAATCATATTGGGGGATATTTAAAATTCTGCCATCTATGTGCACCAGTCCCAGTCTAAATCAGGGCTGCCTAATTTTTTAAAAGAAAATGTGAAAGCAGAAGTAGTTTTTAGCTGCACGATATGTATCTCACATAGTGTGCACTTTTTAAATTGAAAATTGATGTGATCCATTCATCACCATGAGAATATATAATCTATTGGTATTTCTCCCTCCCCTGAATTTCACCCTTGGGACATATCATACTTTTAAAACCTCAGTTTTCTGTATTATACACAGAAAAGAATTCATGTTTACAGGTGTGAAGCAGATTTATATCAGGATTTGGAGAGAGAGAAAAGAGGAGTGAGTGACATTTTAATATATCACCAGATAACTAAAGATCTGAAATCCATTCTCATAAAGATTCTTTAATCCATTTTCTTATCACCTCTCTGACAATCTGATCACAGCCCTAGCTCATTTTGATTTCCCCACCCACAACATATCTGAATAGTCCTTCATATCAAACCTCTAAATCCAGCTATTAATATGTAATAATGATCAGGTACTTTGTGGTAGAAAGGTTCAGTTCAATATGGATTTGTTTGGCAGGCAGGCAGGCATACATACTTTTAGCTTTTTCCTAATTTTTCCTGATTCCTAAATGTTTATCCAGCCTTTCCCAGCTATACATCTGATATTTCCTCAAGGCTGCCCATAAATTCTCATTGGAGATATTGTATTGTTTTAAGGTTTTAATAATACTTTTTTTTTTTAATTCTGTGTTAGTTTAATCTTATTTTAAGGGGTGGGAGGCGGAACTGGGTTGTAATATTTTAACAGAACCTGTTTTTAAAATGTTGTACCCTGCCCCGATTGTTCATTCAGAGGGGTGGGTTATAAATGAATATCATCATCATCATCATCATCATCATCATCTGTTTCAAGACAGTTGAAATAAAGTTTAATCACCATTTTACTCTGAATCATTGTTTTCGATAGTGCTCTGGACCAAATCTTTGCTAATAGTTCAAAACATTAGTGTGTATGAAGACCTCTGAGGGCATTAAACTGTATCAAGACTCATGAGCTTGATTCTTTAAGTCATGGAAACCCTTCTTCTGAATATCAGGCTTCCAAATATACAGCATAGGTTCTAGCAAAATTGGCATTGAAAGCAAACAGGAATGTAGCCATATGGATTGTATAATGATTTAATAATGATTAAGAAATATCATGCAAATTGTATCTGTTACACATGTGTGTATGAAAAAAAAATGTATCTTGTTAAAAATAATTGGGATAAGTGTATATCTCATACTTAAGTGTGTTTCAGCTGTTGAGGAGAAGGACACTTACTTCCCAATCCTGCATGCACAAAGAGATGTATTACAATTTCATAATAAAGCTGAAAATGATGAATTGATTATCAAATTTGCAGATGACACCAAATTAGGACGAATAGCTAATACCCAGAACACAGGATGGAAATTTAAAATGACCTTAATAGATTAGAAAGCTGGGCCAAAGCTAACAAAATGAGTTTCAGTACAGAGAAATGTAAGGTACTGCACTTAGGGCAAATAAAATAAAATAAAATAATTAAAAATAAATAAAAAATGAAATGCATAGATATAGGATGGGGGACACCTGGCTCAATGAGAATACATGTGAAAGGGATCTAGGAGTCCTAGAAGACCACAAATTGAACATGAGTGAACATTGTGATGCGGCAGCTAAAATGACCAATATGATTCTAGGCTGCATCAACAGAAATATAGTGTCCCGATCAAGGGAAGTAATAGTGCCACTCTATTTTGTTTTGGTCAGGCCTCACCTAGAATACTGTGTCCAGTTCTGGGCACCACAATTCAAAAATAATGTTGAGAAGAAGCTGGAGCATGTCCAAAGAAGGGAGACATAAATGGTGAAGGGTCTGGAAACCGTGCCCTATGAGGAAAGACTTAGGGAGCTGAGTTTGTTTAGCCTGGAGAAGAGATGGTTAAGAGGTGATATGATAGCGCTGAAGGGGTGTCACATTGAGGATGAAGCAAGCTTGTTTTCTGCTGGTGCAGAGAATAGGACCAGGAACAATGGATGCAAACTGCAGGAAAAGAGATTCCACCTAAACATTAGAAGGAATTTCCTGACAGTGAGAGCTCTTTGGCAGTGGAATACACTCTCCCATAGTGTGGTGGAGTCTCCTTCTTTGGAGGTTTTTAAACAGAGGCTGGATGGCCATTTGTCTGGGATGCTCTGATTTTGATTTCCTGTATGGCAGGAAGTTGGACTGGATGGGCCTTGTGGTCTCTTCCAACTCTATGATTCTATGAATTAAACTAATTAAAACTGTCAATAAAAAATGAAGCATACAGTATAAAACATGGGGGGAAATGCTTGTGAGGATTGTTCCTGTATAATAGGGAACACAGTAATAAATTATTCTGCATTTCACGGGTTAACGCTAACATTCATGATGATGCTTCCCATATTTGATTTATAAAATTTTAATGTGATAAATATGTAAAGTTTAGCATTTAAACCTTCTATGGAGAAGCTCCAGGAGCAGCGTAGGAAAGTGCTAAATCACTTACAAACATAACATCTTGTGTGGAGGAAGGGAGGCCTTAGATTCCAGATGGCTGGAAATGTGAATGCATGATTGATTTGTTGTAACCATTCCATTTGTAATGGTTAAAGAGTCAAAAGTAAGGTGACTCACAAAACTCTCCCCCCTTTCTTTTCAAAGGGGAAGAGAACCTCATATTGGCAATGTTCTGTTTTGTCTTTTAAATTCAGGCTGTTCCATTAAAGGTACCTATCAGACGTCATGTATTAATTTATTTCTATACTGTGAATCACTTTTTATCATGAATGTGAGGGGAATTTTACAAGAAAATATGTAAAGTAATTATCACAGTCCTCCTCTCCACCTTTGTGTATCTGTCTCTCAGCTTGAGTATTAGTATTATTACTTTCCACAGTGCTGAAAAGCAAAAATGACAGCATCACAAGAAAGAAAAGAAAAGAAAAAAAGGGCTATTGTTGTGTTAGAAACAGAATTAATTTTCTGAAGTCTTCAGTGTGTGCTATCATAATTATCTTCATATTCCCTTTGTTAAATACTTCACTGGATCAAGACACTTCCATACACATAACCTTTTATCCCCTTTGGAATGACTGTTGACTTTGTTCCCTGCAAATCTTCAGTGCATGTCACTCACATTCTGGGTAAAAGAGAAAAGAAATAAGGGTTGAGATCATATATAGGTAACATGTAGCATGAATTTTCATAGGCAGAGTTAGGCATTGATTGTGATATGTGATTTTCATGTTGAGTGGCACTGATATGAAACTGAATGCATAACCAAATCCTCAACCAAATATATATGCACATTCCATACAAACCTATGCATGTGAACATCTACTTCTTATTGTCATTTGACTGCTGACCTACAGTGGGAATAGAGACCAAGTACAAGAACTTTGGTTGAATAAAACACATTTTATCAATTTATTAAACTATTTAACAAATTAAACTATGTGATATGCAATAGACCTAAGCAATTTGGCGAGAAAGCAACTGAGTCAATAAGTCTTCATCAGATCCTTTCTCAACTTTCCCTGAGTGAATAACAGAGCTCCAAGGTGAACCCAAGATATCTGGCCAGTCCCAATTAATGGCAAATCCAGAGAATCCCTCCTCTGAGACATATGACTTAAAGGTTGTACACAGCCCTTGGCCAGCCCT
The DNA here is from genome assembly GCA_034509955.1 of Urosaurus nigricauda. Taxonomy (NCBI): domain Eukaryota; kingdom Metazoa; phylum Chordata; class Lepidosauria; order Squamata; family Phrynosomatidae; genus Urosaurus; species Urosaurus nigricauda. The sequence continues at coordinate 63,787,085 of JAOEGL010000003.1, forward strand.
AGGAGTAGCCTCCTTCCCCATCCCCACCCAGTCCCATGACCTAAAGAGGCAGATCCATAGGCCATCCATTTTCCAAAATGGGTGCCATAGGTGTTCACAATAATCTTACTTTTCTTCCCCCACTACGTGCCACAGACAAGGTGCAAGTGTCTGCTTAGCCTCTTTTCCTCACTACACCAGCCAGCTATATCTAAGCAATTACACAACATGCAAACATTGTTGTAATAAACTAGATACACTCTCATATAAATCTGAAGCTGATTATCTAGACCCATTTCAAACTGGCTTCAGGACAGGATTTGAGGTTGAGACTGCCATGGTTGCTTTGACCGATGATCTGCGTCTGAGCATTGACAGGGGTAGTGTGACCCTGTTGGTGCTCCTAAACCTCTCAGCAGCTTTTGATACGATAGATCACGGCATCCTCTTGGACTGCCTGAGGGGTCTAGGTATTGGAGGCACTTCGTATCGTCTCGGGCAGGTCCCAGAGGATGCTGCTCAGGGACAGTTATTCAAGCAAGGTGCCATCCTGTCCCCAATGTTATTTAACATCTATATGAAGCCGCTGGGTGAGATCATTCAGAGTTATGGGGCTGGATGTTATCAGTACGCTGATGACACCCACATCTATTTCTCCATATCTCGTTTGTCAGCTGCAGATTCCAAACTCTTCTCTCAATGAATGTCTTTGGGCAGTAATGGGCTGGATGAGGAAAAACAGATTGAAACTCAATCCGAACAAGACAGAGGTGCTCATGGTAGTGGCCCCGAAACCAAGAATCAGGTTGCAACCTCTAGTCCTGGTCACACTTTCCTCCAGTGACTGTGTTCACAGTCTGGGGGTGCTCCTTGACACGCCGATCCTGATGACGAATCAGGTAAATGCGACAGTCAGGAGCACTTGCTATCAGCTATGGCCGATACTCCAGTTGCACCCTTTTCTGGAAGTAACGGATCTTGAGACTGTTGTACACACGCTGGTAACCTCACGTCTTGATTTCTGTAATGCGCTCTACATGGGGCTACCCTCGTGCTTGGTCCGAAAATTACAATTAGTACAGAATATGGCAGCCAGAGTAGTGTCAGGAACATCAAGGAGGGACCACATTACTCCAGTACTGAAGTCCTTCCACTGGCTGCCTATTAGTTTCCCGGCCCAGTACAAGATGTTGGTTATCACCTTTAAATCCCTAATTGGCTTGGGCCCAAACTATCTCAGGGACCGCTTCCTCCATTACAATCCTCCCTGCGCACTCCCGTCCTCTGGGAGAAACTTGCTGCAGCCTCAAAAATCTAGGCTTTTGGCTACCTCCCAGAGGGCTTTTTCTGTTGTTGCCCCCAGATTGTGGAATGGCTTTCCAGACGAGATCCATCAATTGATATCTCTAGACAGCTTCAAAAAAGTTGTCAAAATGGATCTATTCCAGCAGGCCTTTCCAGGTAGATAATCCCGACCTCAGGAACCCCTTCTTCAGGAGAGTCCCCAATGTCTTTCCCCTGAAACATAATTATATTGCTGCCGTAGTTTACTGTTATTCTGTAATGTGATAGTTGTTGTTGCTGTTTAAATTGTGGGTTTTAATCTAATAATTGATTTAATAGCTTTTTAAGGGGGGAGGGAAATAAATTTCGATGTATTATGTACTGGAATTTTTATTATTGTTAGCCGCGCCAATTGCTCTCAAAGGGGTGGGATATAAATAAATATTATTATTATTATTATTATTAACCTGTATGTAGCGCTGTAAATTTACACAGTGCTGTACATACAATCTTATAAATTAGACGGTTCCCTGCCCCCAGGCTTACAATCTAGAAGAGACAACACAAAAGGAGAAGGGGAAGGTGGTGGGAAGGGCATGAGGTCCAGTGGTTCTTCTCTCCCTCTGGGGCCTGGACCAAGGCAGATGGACTGGAGGGAGGGCTTGACTTCTTAATACCTAGTTAAAAGGAGGCATCCTGGGGCAGATGGCAAAATCCTGGAAATGCTTCCCTAAGCAATATAGTCTTTAACTTAATTTTGAATCTGGTTAGAGAAGTGATGAGGCGTAGGGGAAGAAGTTTCCAGGAGTGAGGGCCAGCAAGTGAGAAGGGACGAATCTGGGACAGGGCAGTGGAAATCCTTGGCTGGGACAGGAGACCTTGACTACCAGAACGGAGGGTACGAGTAGGAATGTAAGGAGAAAGAAGTTCAGACAAGTAAGGAGGGGCCAGTAAGTGGAGGGCTTTGAAAGTCAACAACAAAAGCTTGTACTGGATGCAGAAGGGGAAGGGGAGCCAGTGAAGGGAAGATAAGAGAGGAGAAACATGGTCAAAGTGACAAGTGGATGTGATAATACATGCAGCTGAGTTCTGGACAGAGATTAAAGGATGGAGGTGAGAGAGAGGAAGCCCTGTCAGAAGGTTACAATAATCTAGTTGTGATACCACTAGGGCATGGACCAGATTATTATCCTTTGGCAGACTACACTGTTGTTTAACAGAATCAATCTTGATCCTGCAAAATACTAGGCAGTGGGATGGCCCTTCAACCTTTTTGCTTATGAGAGAGACAGCTAGCTTCTCCACTCAGTCATCAGATATTTGCACTGTGAATAATTGAGAATCCTTCCCTGTTTGGTCCTTTGCATAAGGACCCACTCCAGAATTGCACTGAACTTTTCAGATGCCATACAAGACACAAAGGACCTCACAAGAGTGGTAAAGTCTATGTAAAACATGCTGTCAAATCCAAAACCCAGAAAACTCCCCTGACCTGGAACTGAACAGGCCATAGCAATGAAGCTGACTAGGACCAGAAAGATCTAGCGGGGCCTGTGGTGGTTTAATGGGGTCACATGGTATCAAATATCTGTTGCAAACATGGTACTAAACATTCACATTTTCCATGGCTTCAAAAATGGATGCAGTGGCTCCACCTCCCGCACTATTCCTTTACCATTCTCTGTAGCCTTTGGATGTATCTAGTATTTTATCCAGAGCAAACAGAAGAGTTGAACATCCAGTCTTCAAAATTTGGATCACTTTAAGATTTGGCTTCTCACCAAATGACAATGGATATCATCACATGGGAAAACAGGCATGGGTTACAGACAGTTTGTATCCAATTCTGATGGATCTTATCAAACTGTCCTGTGCCCAGGCAGTAGGCAGCCCATACACAACCCAGGCTTCTCTGGCACCTTTTCAAGAATGGGAAAATCCTGTTCTTGAAAAGGAGCTGGAAAAGCCTGCATATGGGCTGCCTACTGCCTGGGCATCAGGCAGTGCAGTAAGATCCATTGGAAATGATACAAACGTCATGTAATCCATGCCTGTTTCCCCATGTGATAATCTCCAATGTCACACACCTATATGTGGATGTTACTCAACTTGAGAAAGCTGCATTTGACCTGCCCCCACCATGAAATAAAGAGACCAGACACATAAATTGGATGTAATAAATTGGCCTTTGTTAGACCTTAAACCTATTTAAACCCGAACTGATAACTGTAAACTTTTGAGACTTCAACTGAGGGTGAAATCCTGATGCGGGTTCAGCTGAAGCCATGTTTCTTTACCTAGGCTACCATTTCAGCCTTCCCATAGCGTAAGAACACCAGACTCTGAGGGTAACTGAATCCTCAGATTGTATCCTTAACCAGTCATGGGGAGGTAGATATAAGGCACGCTCTCCCAAACTCCCTCAAGTTTGTAAGATAGGGCAAAACTCCCATATCTTTCCCCAAAGGCTGTATCTCTGGTCTCAGTTCATGGGCGGACTCAAATATTACACCCAAGCATAAAGTGGCAAGCCACTGCTTGGGTGTCCATACACAACATTGTAGCTTTTGTGCAATTTATTACAGTTTTCAGAGAAATGATAAATAAAATAAAAATAATAGGAAAATAAAGTCCAGTTAATTACCTCACCAGTAAAAACAACAACAATTGAGAGGTTATTTTCTGAAGCTCTGAAATGTAATAACAGCAGCAGCAATAACAAGAAAGGTGGATGACTTGCCAAAGATACATAATAGTGGTCTCCTAGACTACAGTAGTCAAAGCAAAATGTGCTCACTAGGCTGCTATCTCTAAGCTGCACCTGCACTCATTTCTTGTTGCTGCTACTGAACGCTACAAAATATTATACAAAACAAAGTCATATTCCACTAAACCCACTGTCTTTGATATTCTATCATACACTTGCACAGAGAACTGCACTGTCATTATCTTCAGGCTGAAAGAGAAGAAGTAAATTGTGTTATCCACAATAAAGTCCCTGGAATGAAGAAAAGCTATGTTTGCTTAACATCTATCAGTTATGTTAGTGGACTTGTAAACTCTTCTGTACACTGCCTCTAAACAACTTCATGTTTATTTGCCCATCTCAACAATCATCATGTCTGTAATTCAGCATTGTATTCTTCTGAAGCATAAGCTTCATACATATTCTGCTTTGGATACACATGGTAGCTTCTTTCGTATTTTGTAGCAGCTTCCAGCTAGATATTCCATGCCAAGCAGAATATTTAAACTATTAGTTTACACAGCCATTTGATTCTCTGTGGCATAGCTACAGGACATAAATAGCTGAAAAGACTTGATGTCAAGGCTGTCTCTACCATTACAGTGAGGCAATCAACTCAGGTGGCCAATTCTAGGTGGTATGGAGGGGTAAATGGTATGAACAGCTTGGCTGCTTTCCTCAGCTATTTGACAGAGGTGCATGCTCTATACAAAATGCCCTGTATACATTGAACTAGCTTTGATGCCCCCAAAAGTGAGATAGAAGTTATTGTTCCATTCACTATTGACAACATTAAAGCAAGTTTCAACTGTCAGTCTAGTTGTGTTCTCTTGGTAGAATAAGGTAGGAAACAGTTGGTGGGGAGAATGCAGGTGCCTTGCCACTTCAGGCACCAAAATGTTTTTAGGATGGTCCTGCTTGACAAGGTTGTATTTAAAGCATCTATCATGTAAATGGCATATTAAATGTACTACACAACCCATTACACACTATTACTCAGGCGTATTCTTAAATATGCTCTAAAACAATAGGTTCCACAGTGTTTATGAAAAAGCTACACCCTTCCCCACTCTAGAATTGTTTTTCTGCAGGACCAAAGATTAAAGGCTCCATTCTATCACCTGTTTAACTTGTATGGAGAAAATATCATATGAAGAGCAGGTTTGGACTCAGAAGAAGGAGGAGTGAAGATAGGAGTAAGGAACATGAACAATATAAGGTATGTAGATGGTGCCATACTGCTAGCAGAAAACATCATAGACTGGCAACAACTACTAGGAAGGTCAAGGAAGAAAGTAAAAAAGACAGACTTGCTGCTGAACATAAAGGAAACAAAATTAATGCCCTGGTAAAGAAGATTTGCATATAATCAACCAAGATAATGAGGAAATCTAAGTAGTTAAAGAGTTTCCATATCTTGGATCAAACATTGATCTGAATGAAGACTGCAGTCAAGAAATCAGAAGAATGATGGAAAGAGCAGTCATGAAAGAACTAGACAAGATCGTAAAGTATAAAGATATACAACTGAGAACTAAAGTTAGAATAATCCAAACAATGGTATTCTCCTTTTCTATGTATGGATGTTAGAGCTGGACACTGAATAAAGCAAATAGAAATAAAATTTGAGATGTGGTGGTGGAAAACAGTATTGAGCATACTAGGGACAGCCAAAAGACAAACTAATGAGTCCATGAACAGATTAAGTGTAAACATTTATTGGATGCCAAAATGATAAAACTGAAGCTGTTGTACTTTGGCCATGAGAAACCATGACTCATTAGAAAATATGAAAGTGCTAGGGAAGATAGAAGCCATAGAAAGTGAGGAAAACCACAAGCCAGATGGATAGACTCAATCAGGGAGCTCACGTATCAGACTCTGCAGGACCTAATTAGAGCAGTGGAGGATAAGGCCAACTTAACTTGGAATGGTTACTGAAGAAAGTCAAGGAAGAAAGTGTAAAGGAAGGTTTACAGTTGAACATTAAGAAAACAAAAGTAAAGACCACAGATGAAAAAAAAGTTTGTGTATATCTCATCCAACCATGAAAAAAGTTTTGGATTATAGAGTATTTCAGATTTTGGAATTCTGGATAAAGGAGACTCAATCTGTGAATGGATCACAGAGCAAGTCAAACCTGAACTCTCCCTAGAATCCACAATTACTAAACAAGACTGTCATGCTAGAAAAGACAGTAATGCTTGATAAAGTAGAAGGTAGTAGGAAAAGAGGAGTATGATATCATAGTAAGAGTACTTGCCTGTATTTAAAAAGATGCTTATAACATTAAAATACTTTTTTCCTGTTAATATCACACTATTAAAAAGATTTCATACCTACCTACCTACCTTGATGCTGGTGTTGTTTTAAAAAAAGTAAATGAGTGCAAAATTATCCATCCTTAAATTAAAATGCAAAAAAAAAAAAGAAAAAGAAAAAGAAAAAGAAAGAAAAGAAAAAGAAAGAAAGAAAGAAAAGAAAAGAAAAGAAAAGAAAAGAAAAAGAAAACATTACCAAATAAAAGCTAAAATCACTAATATAAATATAAATTCATGCTTCTTGGTCATCCTCAAAATTGAGAACATTTTGAAATTCCTCCTGGACAGAAGGTTGAAATATAGGACATAACCTGGAAAAGGAGAATGTCTGAGCATCCTGTGGGAGAAAAAGCTCTCAGTGGCTGCCCCCATGTTCTGGTACTCTCTTCCTAGAATATTTAGACTAGACCTTGTCTGTTTTCTTTCTTTCTTTTTTTTTTTAGACAAATAAAGACTTTACTGTTTCAACAGGCATTTGAGGAGTGATTGTATGGGCCCATATCATGCAATTAACTGAATCACATAGCCCCCAAGACCCCACAAAAAACTAGGATTTTGTTTGTTTGTTTGTTTGTTTGTTTCTCTGTGTTCTGTTTTGACAGTAGCTCTTGTCCTGAGTATAGTTCCTCTCCAGACTAGCAAATGTGTTGGCACTCCCATGTCTTTAAGGGCTTTCCATAGCCCTTCCTGATCTATGGAGTCAACGGCTTTGCTATAGTCTATAAAGCACATGCTGATTTTATTTTGGAACTCCCTGCTATGTTCCATTAGCCATCATATATTTGCATTGTGATCCCTGGTGCCTCTTCCTTTCCTGAACCCTGCTTAGACCTCTGGGATTTCTCTCTCCATGTATGGTTGGAGCCTATGTTGCCAAATTTAAGCATGATTTGGCTCACATGGAGATTAGTGTTATAGTTCTACAGTTGCTGCAGTCTCTTGTGTATCCTTTTTTGTGGATGGTGATGTACATTGATCACTTCCAATCTGAAGGATGTGAAGGGGGAAGAGAAAAGGAGGGAGAAGGGAGGAGAAGTGTAGGAAAATGATCAATTCAACAATAATGGGGGGAGGGAAAATGACATAGGAAAACAACTACTGGGTAGCAGTAGTAGTGGTGGGTGTCACTAAAGTGAAGAACAGCAGTGACATCATAGCTAACACTCATTAGAACTGTGAACAGGGAGGTGTAGGTGGCCCTCATTGTGTAACCCCCCACCTAGAAAACCCTATGAGGAAACATCAGAAGTGTCACACAGGCAGGACGAGAGCACTAACAGTGAGATAAAGGAAAATAAAGGAAAACACACTTGCAAGAGCAGCTAAGAGCACTAAAAATGACAAAGCAAGCAGTAAACACTTTCAGAAAGAGAAACCCCATCAGAAGCAGCACCACACATAAAATAGGGGCATAGAATGTGGGAAGCATGAGCCAAGGGAAGCTAGACATAGTGAAAGTGGAAATGCAAGACATGAACATAGAAATACTCTTAGATTGTAAGCCTGAGGGCAGGGAACCATCTAATTACAGATTGTATGTTCAGCACTGTGTAAATTTACGGTGCTATATAATTAAGGTTAATAATAACAATAATACTGGGTGTGAGTGAGTTAAAATGGACAGGAATGGGCCACTTTGAATCAGACAACCACACAGTGTTCTACTCAGGGAATGAAAAGACAAGAAGAAACAGGGTGGCTTTTATACCAAAAACAAAACAAAACAAAACAAACAAACAAAAATAATATCACCATAATTCAAGTATATGCACCAATCACTGAGGCAGAACAAGAAGAAATTGATAGATTTCACAAAGGAGTACAAGAAGAAATTGATAATATACCAACACAGGATATCAAGCTGCTCATTGGAGATTGAAACACAGAAGTTGGAAGTAAAGAAGAATCAAACATAGTAGGCATATTTGGACTAAGCAAAAGGGACAAAGCAGGTGAGTGCCTGATAGATTTTTGTGAAACCTATTCATTGAAAACACATTTTTCATACAACCAGAGAACAGGTTATACACATGGACATCACCAGATGGCCAACACAAAAACCAAATAGTAAGAGATGGTGAAGCTACATACTGATGGCCAAAATCAGTATTTTTATTCAGAAATAATAGTAAAAATCAAGAACCAGTAATTACACCAAAATATGATTTAAACAATATTTCCACACAATTCATTGACAGTATAAGGAACAGATTTGCAATATTTAGAATAATAGATTGTGAACTGGAAGAGTTTTGGTCTGAAGCCAAGGACATAATAAAAGAAGAATACATAAAGACACTTCCAACAGACAAAAAAAAAAAAAAGAAAAAAAAGAAAAAAAAAGTGAACTACAAGCAATAAAGGAAAGAAAAAACTAAGAACCATGAATGCAGCAATACAACGGCTAGTATGCAAAGATAAGGAAAATTACTACAATAACAAAAGTAGAGAAATAGAAGACAACAACAAAAAGGGAAGAATGACAGACCTATTCCACAAGATTAGAGAAATCAAGGGAAAATTCAAACCAAGGACCAGGATGCTCTATGACAATAAAAATAACCTAATTCAAAACCAGGAAGGAATTAAAAAAAGATGGATGCAATAGACAGAAGAGTTATATAAAATGGCGCCGCCCGACTCAGCGGGCCGGAGCTGTTGCCGCTGCGGGAAGCGCCAGGCCGCGCTCCCGCAGTGGTTTGGGATCCCAGCGGCAAATGCGAGGGCGGGAACCCTCCTAATTGGTCGCCGGGTTCCTTTGGGCGGAAAAACTGCCCACCAATTTAACAGGGACTTCATGTCCCAGAATGCTTTTGGGGGGAGGAGTCGGGCGGCCTGATTGGCCGGTCGGGGCCCGCCTCCTCCCTGGATTGGCCCAGGGCCAAAGAGGGGTGTGGCTTCTGCCCTCACTGGACTCTGATTGGTCGTTGGGCCTATAAAAGGCCGCGTCGCGCGCCCGTCGGCGCCATTGTGATTTTGCTCTGCTCGCGTGCAGAGCAGCGTTGGAGGTGCTCCTGACATAGGAGCCTTCGCCCCTGGTCGGAGGCCTGGGCTCGGGCCTCCTTGGGCCGTGAGTAGGCCAGTAAGGCCTTGGGTTATTGGGGGGGTGGCCGCTTGGTTTGCCAGTGCTTTGCCAGGCCGCGGCACTCTCCCTTCCTCCGCCCCCTCCTCCTCCGCGGAGGAGGCCTGGCCTCGGAGCCTTTTACAGTTGGGGGGGCGCTTGGTCACAGAGTTCCCCCCCCTGCTTTTCATTCTCCTTAAATAAAGGGGCATGGCCACCTCAGGCCTTTGAATTAGTAGGCAGGCTCCTTGGGGCTTCCCTTAGATAGAGTGGTTCTCCATAATTTTATAAACGCTTTGCATTGTTTGGGTGGTGATCGCGGCATTTGCCCTGCTGAGCCCACCCTGCCTTCACCAATTGGACTTCGTTGCCCTCTAGCCTTCACTTAGGCTTTCTCGGCCTTTAATTTTTTCCCTTGGGGCCCGCTTTTGTTTTTTCGGGAATTGTTTCCGGTTTGTTGCTTGTGACTCCTGTTCGCTTTTGCTCCGGTTGGGTGGTGATCGCGGCATTGGCCCTGCTGAGCCCACCCTGCCCTCGTCAAAATTTTTTGGCTTTAGCCCTCTAGTCCATCCCTGCTCGGGATTGCCTCCTTCTGGCTGTGAAGGCGGGAAAGATGGCTTCAAAATCCACGAGGTCGTCCGGCGGGAAGCGTGCGGCTTCAGTGGCTGGCGGTTCCACTCCAACCTCTTCACGAAGGGAATTGGGTGCGAGAGCGAGGCAGGTTCCTGTCTCAGCGGCTGTTGGTTGCTTCCTTCAGGCCTTATCGTCCTCAGTTCCAGTCTCGTCGGCAGTTTCTTCCCAGCCATCGTCCATCATCAGTCAGGAAGTTGCGGCGGAATTAACCCGGTCCTTCTCAGACATCATCGCTAGGGCGATGGTCGCTAACTGCACTCCCCCCGCGGGGGAAGGCAACGCCACGGTTACGGGCAGCGGTCAACCATCGGTGCCTGTTGTCGGTGTTGCTTGTGGGAATGTGGAAGCAGCCTCGCCTTCGGTAACAGCTCCGATTGCATCCAGTGTGAGTCTCGTCGAATCCAGTTCCAGTTCATCTTCCAGCTCTTCTTCTTCATCTTCGTCCACCAGTTCTGATGATGAATTGCCTGCTCCGGGTTCTTCTTTGGGGTCTACGAGCAAGAAGAGGAGGCGGAGGAAGAAGAAGAAGAACAAGGCTCGGCGGTCAGGATCCAGCTCCCACGTAGCTCAAGCTAGCCAAGCCGGTACGTCTGCTGTCGCTCCGGTGGGCCGTGACAGCTATTGGGTGGAGCATGCCATGGTCCCGGGCTTGCCATCCTAGGCCATCCGTCGTCGTACTTGGAAGCCTGGTCTGCAGGGCGTGTGGGTCGACGCGCAAGCAGCTAACATTCCTGTGTCCGCTCCTGGCGAGTGCCCCCCTGGATCGCACCTTTCCAAAAAGATCCGGAAGCGAATTCTGCGGGGGTGCTACATTGATGTCTTTTCCCTGCTCCAGCCTAAGGGCCAGGAGGCTTTGGCTGTCACTTCTCCTCGTAGGACAAAAAAGCACTCTAAGGCTTCCCTGGTGGAGCCGACTTTTGCTAACTGGCTGGAAGGTTATCTTGTTTATAAGGCCGTGGTGTCCATGGCTTTCCCAGAACGGGCCTGGCACCTAGATTGTCATATGTTACATGTTCTTAAGGCTAAAGCAGTTGCAGGGGAGGCGGCTGCTATTGCTTATGATACTGCTTTCAGGCAGCTTGCCTCTCAAAGCTCCAGGGAAAGGTGGGATCTGTTACACAGAGAGATTTGGCTTTTAGAAGTTGGCCCGCTTACCAAGCAAAGAGGGTCTTTTAAGTTGGCGGGTAGGAGGGACCTTAAGCTAGTCTGTTGGAGTTTTAATGCTGGCAAATGCTCATGGTCTCATTGTAGGTATGAGCATTGCTGCGAGCTGTGCCGTGGCCCTCACCCTAAGTCCTCCTGTGTCCGACAGTTCTTGCAGCCCTTTCGTCAAGGGCACCCTGCCCTCGGGGCAGCCAGCAAGAAAGAGGGAGCTCCCTCTCTTGATGCCGGCAGGTCAGGGGGCCCCAAGTAGTTTTTTGCCTACTCCTTCTGCTTCTTTTCCCCTTGCAGGGACCCCTGTTAAAGTAGAGGCCCTCCTTCCTTTGTTGGTAAATTACCCGAATAGGGATGCTGCGCAGCTTCTGGCTGCCGGGTTCTCTTTAGAGTTTAGGATTCCTGTTATGGCCTCTTCCCCGCCCTCCTCCGCCAAGAACTTAAAATCTGCCAGGGAGATGCCTGGCGTTTTCCTCCAAAAAATTGAAAAAGAGATCGCAGCCGGGCGTATTGAAGGGCCATTTTCTTCCCCCCCACCTTTTCCCAATTTTCATGTTTCCCCCCTTGGTGTTGTTCCAAAAAAGGCGCCAGGGGAGTTTAGGCTCATTCATCACCTTTCCCACCCACCTGGAGCCTCTGTTAATGACGCCATCCCACATGAGTTGTGTTCGGTAAAATATGCTTCCTTCGATCACGCCGTTTGCCTGGTCAGGTCATGTGGTAAAGGGGCTTTGATGGCCAAGTGTGACATCTAGTCCGCTTTCTGCCTCCTCCCTGTGCATCCAGATGATTTCCACCTCCTCGGTTTTAAAGTAGGGGAATTTTGGTACTTTGACAAAGCTATGCCCATGGGATGTTACATCAGCTGTGCGGCTTTTGAAACTTTTAGTACCTTCCTTGAATGGGAGGTAAAACGGAGAGCTGGCTCACCTCTTGTTACCCATTACCTAGATGATTTTTTGTTTGTGGGTAAGGCTGGCTCGGAGGATTGCCTTAATCTCCTTTCTACCTTCCAAGCCATGGCTTCTGATATTGGTGTCCCGTTAGCAGTCGACAAAACTGAAGGCCCAGCCACAGCCCTTACATTCCTAGTTATCCGTTTGGATTCCATCCTGAGTATCTCGGCCCTCAGAGCAAGTATTTCCGAATTCCTGGAGGCTAAAAAGGTCACATTAAAGCAGATTCAATCTTTGTTAGGCCACCTTAATTTTGCTTGCCGGGTGGTTGCTCCTGGTAGGGCCTTTTGTTTCAGGTTGTCCAGGGCAACGGCTGGAGTCAGACTCCCCCATCACAGGGTTCGTATCACGAATGAGATTCGTGAGGACCTCAAGGTTTGGGACACATTTCTGACTAACTACAACGGTGTCTCCATTTGGCAAAGGTCCTGGCACCTCGGGGACTGCTTCCAAGTTCATTCCGATGCAGCAGGAAGCATGGGTTTTGGACTGTACTTCCAAGGTCACTGGTGTGCCAAAAAGTGGCCGCCTGAGTGGGCTCAAGGTAACATTCTTAGAGATTTGACCTTCCTCGAATTGTTTCCCATTGTAGCTGCCGTGTTTATCTGGAGGTCTGATTTTGCTAATAAGAGGGTTACATTCTGGTGTGACAACCAGGCTGTAGTCAATGTGGTCAATTGCCTGTCCTCCACCACTAAGAGGGTCATGTTCCTGGTGCGTCGTCTTGTTTTGTTCTGTTTATCTAATAACATTTCATTCACAGCTCGTTTTGTCCCGGGCTTACAGAATAACATTGCCGATGTTCTCTCCCGATTTCAGGAGGACAGGTTCCGTTGGCTGGCCCCAGAGGCGGACCCCTCCCCAGTGTTGTTTCCAGAGGACCTCTGGGACATTAGACCTCTTCTATAATGGATGGCATTCTCTCCTCCTTGGCCCCCAGCACCCTCAGGGCTTACAAAAGGGTTTTTTCGAAGTTACGTGCCTTCTTTGAGGCAGCCAACATCCCTGCACACTGGCCGGTTGACTCAGCCATGGTTCTCACTTTCATGGCTTGGTTGAAGTCCTTAGGGACGTCCCCTCGGGCCATCTCTGTTTCTCTGGCGGGCATTTCCTTTTTTGCAAAGGCCTCTGGTTTCGCTGACCCTTGCTCCTCCTTTCAGGTTAGGACAACATTGGAAGGATGGAAGCGCCTGCATGTCCCTTCCCTGGATACCAGACGGCCCATTACTTTTGCCCTCCTCGAACAGCTGGTCTCTGTCCTACCAGGGATTTGCTCCTCCCCTTTTGAGGCTCATCTTTTTCGAGCTGCCTTCATCACTGCCTTCTATGGAGCCCTGAGGGTTGGAGAGTTAGTGCAAAATGCTGCTTCCGACTGTTCTGGGAGATCCCTTCAAGTGGGCGATGTTTCTTTCTCTGTTGATGCTGTTTGCCTGTTTTTACGTAGGTCAAAATGTGACCAATTGGGCAAAGGGACTCCCATTGTGCTGCATCGGTTTAAGGGTTCGCCTCTTTGTCCTGTTCGTGAGTTCCTGGAAGTACATCCAAAAGGTTCTGGCCCCCTTTTTTGCCATCAGAATGGTTCTCCTCTCACCCGGCACCAGTTAGTAGCCGTCCTCAGGTTGGCTTTAGTTGCCCTGGGTCTTCCTGCCAAAGAGTTTGGGAGCCATTCTTTCAGGATCGGGGCTGCTACATCAGCAGCACAATTGGGCCTGCATGCGGATTCCATAAAAAAGCTGGGTCGTTGGAGTTCCAATGCTTTTGCTGGTTATGTTCGTCCGGGCCTAATTCTCCCATCTGCTCCTTCTCCTTAGATGGGGCTTTGGTTGTTTGCATCAGGTTTTTCTATAGGGTTGGCGGCAGGCGGTTTGTGCCTCACCGCCTGTTTGGCGGCAGCATAGGACTGGATCTGGGATGAGGGGTTTCCAGGGCTCTATGGCACTGGATCGGGAGTCCTCGTGACCCAGGTGGAAGTAGCGAGCTACTGTGGCCAGTGCGGGGGCCACAGTCTTTAACACCTGGTGACTAGAGTGCCTTGCAAATCGATGTGTAGTTACGCAGTCGCGTGACGGCGTAATAGGGCGGAGCTTGGCACCTACGTCATCCCGATGCTTGGTTCCCAAGCAACCATACATTAGCCAACCGTGGTGTGGCTGATGTCCAGATCCAGACCTTATGCTTTGGGCCAACCCTATAGATTTATTTGCACATTTGCTTGTTATGTGTTTGGAAATAAAGTTGTGGCCATGTTCCTCCAGCAGATGTGTCCTTGCTTTATTTGGCGCCTGACCTGCGAGGCAAACAGATGACATGAAAGACACATGAAATGAAGAGCCATATGCAGATGAACCCCAAATTCTAAAAACTGAGGTGGAAGCTGCAGTAAAGGAAATGGCAAAAATCAAGACTCCAGGAACAGATGATATCCTAATAGAACTATTGCAATTTACATTGAGTCAACTGTAAACATATGTCAACAGGTGTCAAAAACAAAACTATGGCCAACAGACTGGAAGTGATCAACCCTATTGTCCATTTTAAAGGACAATATTACTTCTGTGGAACACTGATCAGTTTTGTGCTTGTGATGTCAAGAACAATGTATTGGTTATAAAATTCCTGTTACATGTCCTGTTACATGTCACGATTGCATCACATATATTCTTATATCCTTTTTATTCAGTCCTTTATTGTTCAACAGTTCATTGTGAATACTAAATTCAACTTCGCTTCTTTATTTCTTGGCTTCTGAGAACCTTGTATCTTATATTTGCAGTTTTAAGAAATGAGCACCAAGTTTTATCATTTGTTCTTGGTATTCGGTTCACTTTAAAAAATATATAAGTTCATACTTTAAAAAAAAAACACAAACCCTTAGTCCTAACAGGCCTAATTAAGAGATAGTTTCTCACTTTTAGCCTGCCAAGCTAACCCTTCAGGAGAAGGCCCTTGTTTTTGTTTTTGTTGATGCTTTGTGTACATTTTTAAAATGGCAGAATCCTATTTCTGAGGTTTACACTGCAAGTCACTCTACAATGTTGACTAGTGCTCTGATGCCAGTGAATGGTGAATTCAACACTCTACTCACAAAATGATTATTCCCCTTTCTGAGCATTTTGAAAAGACATACATTTACATTTTTTTAAACAATGTATTAGTGTAGTGGAGTCTCCTTCCTCAGAGGTCTTTCAACAGAGGCTGGATGGCCATCTGTCAGGGATGCTTTGATTTGGAGTTCCTGCATGGCAAGGGGTTGGACTGGATGGCCCTTGTGGTCTCTTCCAACTCTATGATTCTATAATTCTATGGATCTAATGTCATTTTAACTGCTATAATATAGTTTTATTGTTGATTTTTAAAAATGTTTTCTGTCTTTATCTGATTTGTTGTACACCATTTTAGTGACAACTCTTCTGTAAAGCTGGTGTAAATGTCACCAGTCAATCAATAAAACCAATCAAACAACATTCTTGTCTCCCCCCCCCCCCCATATTTTTGTTCTTGTTCCTTTCTTCTACTCTTTCTTTCTTTTTTGGGATAAAAAGAAAAGAAAAGAAAGAAAAGATAGCAGACATTCTAAAAAAGAAACAGCTATAAAATGTATCTAAAATAGTAATTTTAACCTGATTTTCAAAATATGCTACATATTAAGTTGTCTTGAGAAGTTGTCATGCAACATATGCCTATACATGTTTATTGAAATATAAGTCCTAAGTTTCTCAGTAGGGATTTCCTATGGATAATGCAAGTCCCATAGAAGACATTTGTTCCATACAATTGTGCCTTGAGTTATACTGTTTTCCTTGTTACATATTACAAATAAAATTGTGAGATATGAAAAATGATATGGCTAAGAATTCAAAGGTCAACTAAACAATAGGAGATTATTGACTGAAGTAAGCATCTTCTGTTTGAACTGACCTTTTATTCCCTTCTGTTTTACGCAGTTTCTTGTGTAGTCATGTTGGTTCCATCAAGTAAAATACAGAAGGGGCATAGGGAATTAAGCATGGTGTGATTTACAAATACTGCCCTGTTACCAATAAGTGACGGCTTATTGTGAAAAATCCTCTGACAAACAAAGAAGAATGTGCTAGAGGAAGAAGTCATACCTTTCCCTTAAGAATGCTGTTGTGTAGTTGTGGCAATGCTATTTTTAGGAAGCACAAGCTGTAATAAATCATGACATTTACAAATGACAGTTTCAAATGAACACATTTATTAGGTCAGACAAGTACATCACAAAGAGTGTTATTTACTTCAGGTGCTGACATAGACTTCCAGTAGTTGGATTTAAAAACATTCACTGATTGTAATTGTAAATTGCATTGGCACTTTTAAACCACTTGCTCTATGCAATGATCTGAGTGCAAACATGGCTAGCATAGTTTAATGGTAGCCAGGTAGATAACACACATAGAGTTGCTTTCTCTACAAAGATAAAATTATATTAATTAAACAGGTTTTTTTTGGGAACTTAGCTTTGTTCTTTACTATTTTTCAGAGTGCTTTTTAAAAATTAATTCTTCTTCCATGATCTCATTTTATCAGTGTTCTCATACAGATGTGGCTATCGATGTGTTTGTGATTTTCATATGCTAGTGGCAGCAATGATGCATTTAATTTCCACCTGTTTTACATTTATTTCGTTTTATTTTCATTTTTTAAAAATGAAATCTTATGATCAGAAATTCTGGTAAACTGCCTCAGAGGCACTTTCAAGTCAACAGTTTGATGTATACTCTTTCATTTCATTAATTTTTATTTTTTTTTTAGTACGAGTGGGGAAACACACATATAGTCAAATAAATCCTTATCCATGATTATGCAAGCATCTTCTATATGTGTCAGTCTGGGCAAGAGCATCCTATATATTTGTATTTGTGTGTAAAATTGTTTCCTTTGATGTGTAATGGGGAAACATTCCAGCACAATCTCACTTAATACAGAGTGCATATAAGACAAGTTAGAGAAACTATTTTTTTCTACCAGCATATGTGGTCAACTGTCAGGTTTTGAGTGACCTTGAAGATTTGTATTCCTGTGCTGGCACTCCTCCCTAATTTTTTGTTCTTCAAAAAAAAAAAAAAGTTTTGATTCAAAATGGCTCCCAATGCCCCATCTTCTACATGGTGCAAAGTTAGTTTTACCATATTCTTGCTTTCCCATGGTCCGTTTTATGCCTAGGGGGAAACCATTAAAAAAACAACAACACCAAAAACCAGGAAGTGAACTAAAAGTTGTCTTCCAGCCCATATCAATGCCCCTAAAATAGCCATATCAGGAATATTGTAAAATTGTCCAATCATATCCTTTATGCACAATTTAGTTACCAAATAATAATAATAATAATAAAATAAATAAAAAATAAAAAATAAAAAAATGGCAGAATTGTGAGAGGGTCTGCCCAAATGGCCTTTGGGGACCTGCAGACTATAATTTCCCCACTATTGCTTTAGAAGCATGAAGAGTTTTTCCTCAACCATCCCTTAATTTTGTTTGTACTTGAGAAGAAAGATCTAAGTAATTATCAGGAAAGTTTTAGGGAATTTCCAAGGAAACTACAGGATAAGAGATTCAGCCTCAACATTAGGAAGAACTTCCTTAAGAGTTTTCAAAAGTGGAATGCACTGTCTCATTCTTTGGAGTTTTTTAAACAGAGGCTGGGTGGTCATCAGTCAAGAGTACTGTGATTGTGTATTTCTGCCCAGAAGGTAGTTGTATTGGATGGCCCTGGTGATCTCTTAAAGGGGAGGGAAACAACAGGGATGTTACTCTGGGAGTCTACTACAGATCTCCAAGTCAGACGGAGGGTTCTGTACTGGGCCCAGTTCTATTCAATATCTTTATTAATGATTTGGATGACAGAATTGGGGGTACACTTATCAAATTTGCAGATGACACCAAATTAGGAAGAGTAGCCAATACTCCAGAAGACAGGATTGAAATTCAAAATGACCTGAATATACTAGAAAGCTGGGCCAACGCTAACAAAATGAAATTCAATGCAGAGAAATGTAAGGTACTGCACTTAGGATGCAAAAATGAAATGCACAGATATAGGATGGGGGACATCTGGCTGAATCAAACTATGTGTGAAAGGGATCTAGGAGTCCAAGTAGACCATAAGTTGAACATGAGTCAACAGTGCGATGCGGCAGCTACAAAGGCCAATGCTATTTTAGGCTGCATCAATAGAAGTATAGTGTCTAGATAAAAGGAAGTAAAAGTGCCGCTCTATTCTGCTTTGGTCAGGCCCCACCTGGAATACTGTGTCCAGTTCTGGGCACCACAATTCAAAATGGATGTGGAGAAACTGGAGCGGGTCCAAAGGAGGGCAACTAAGATGGTGAAGGGTCTGGAAACCATGCCCTATAAGGAACGACTTAGAGAGCTGGGGATGTTTAGCCTGGAGAAGAGAAGGTTAAGAGGTGATATTATAGCCCTGTTTAAATATTTGAAGGGATGTCATATTGAGGAGGGAGCAAGCTTGTTTTCTGCTGCGGCAGAGACTAGAACATGGAACAATGGATGCAAACTGTAGGAAAAGAGATTCCACCTCAACATTAGGAGGAACTTCCTGACAGTAAGGGCTATTCGACAGTGGAACACACTCCCTCGGAGTGTGGTGGAGTCTCCTTCCTTAGGGGTCTTTAAGCAGAGGCTGGATGGCCATCTGTCGGGGATGCTTTGACTGGAGTTCCTGCATGGAAGGGGGTTGGACTGGATGGGCCTTGTGGTCTCTTCCAACTCTATGATTCTATGATTCTATGATTCTCTTCCAACTTGATGATTCTATGTGAGAAGTCTTTCAGAAACATTATCCAGTGGAGCCCAAAATAACTTGCTCCAGCAGGTAAAGGACAAGATACTTTCATCTTTCATTTTGTGAACAAAAGCTAACCAGAATAGTAGTTGAAACATGCTCCAACATATATGGTTGGGAAGAATTCTCCATCACATCTGAGGGCAGCAGGTTATTTCAGGGGTGGGCAGGGAATCGTCTGGCACCTATGAGAGGAAGAGGTAGAGTGCAAACAATGCAAGAGACTGAACAAACTTTACAAATCAGAAATAAATTATAACATAACCTTAAAAAGGAGGAATCATATATTTTTAAGCATTCTTCTCACCCAGTGTTAGCTTATGGGAAATTTTGTTGGTGTCTGTTACACTAAAAAACACAAACAAACAGGATGGCCTAGTGGTTAAGAGGCTGACTCTGATGATTGCCAGATCAGCAAGTCAGCAGTTTGAGACCCAGGTGCTACGTGACAGAGTTCCCATCAATTATTATTATTATTATTATTATTATTATTATTATTTCTAGCCCGCCCCTCTGAGCAAGCAATTGGGGCGGGGTTACAAAAGTGGGGATTATACACACAATAACAATATGCATGAATTAAAAAACAAATGGCAATGTATTTAGCAATATCAATAAAATCAGATAACAATTTACAATAACAATAACTAGCAAAATACATAACAATCATAGCAACAAAAATACATAGTAATTTAAGTAACAGTAAAATTGGCAAAGCAAAATACATAACAATTAACAAAGTAAAAATACATAACAGTTATAGCAACAACAACAAAATACATAGTAATTATATTAAAAAATAACAAAAAAAATTAACAAAGCAAAATACATAAAAATTAACATACCAAAACAAGTAAAAAGAAAATAATCCCCATTGTCAACCCCCCATCCCAATCCTAGAAACAATGTGAATTATACACAATCTTAAAAAAAAGGGGGGGGGGGAAACAAGACTCCTCCTTAAGTCCAGGAGCCCAGGCATGGGAGGAGCCCAGGTAGAAGGAGGGCAAACAAACACTCACTCAGCCAGTCTTCACTGGCAGATGTTGGAAAGGAGTCCCAGCATTTGCCAACCTAGCAGTTCAAAAACATGTAAAAGTGCAAGTTGACAAATATGTATCATTTCATTGGAAAGGTAACAATATTCCATGCAGTCATGCTGGCCACATGACCTCAGGATTGTTTTTGACAATGCTATCTCTTCAACTTAGTAATAGAGATAAGCACTGCCTCCTATGGTCAGTTATGATTTGACAACCTTGTCAAAGGGGAAACCTTTACCTTTACTTTATTTTACTTGTTACATTATTACCTGAAATATCACACTAACAGAAAATAAAAAGATTGAAATATACATACAAACACACAGAGAAAGCAGGAAAAACAATATTAATTGTTTTTCAAGGCCTGGCAGGGTTCATTATTACTGTCCCCAAACTCAGTCCTCCCTCCAGTGTGGGGCCTTGCAATACTTTTAATGCCATGCCTTCTCTTCCATTTTATTTTTCTTTATCTCAGCAATCAATTTTTTAAAGTGCTTTCTGTTTCACTAAGAGACAAGACTGTTTAAGAGTAAAGGGATATTAATGCTTTCCAGAAACAATTCTATTGCTTTCACTGACCTTCAAATTATGTTTAACATTTGTCTTGAACAAAGCTCTAAGATGACTCAGAACGTTAAATTGCAAGATTTGTCACATATGACCAACCTGACCAGTAATAAAATTAAAATAAAACAAAACAAAAAAACTAGTCATGCTTAAATACTTATAACCCTAAGAGAAAATTTAAAAGCTTGTTAGTAAGTTGGATATAATGATAACAGACAGAAGATCTGTTTCTCAGCATATAAATGATGTTAGCGGAGCCAACTATACAGCATAGCTTGTCTTGATCTATGTCTTCAGTGAGAACAATTGTTGAACTCTCCTTTCCAAGCTAGACATTGCATTCTACATTACCCTTAAGCAACACTGAATGTTCACATATACTGCTGGTGCTTAACAGCCCATATAACATACTATAAGAAGGAATGAGAAAAGTATCTTCTTCTAAGAAAGATGTGGAGGTCCACAAGCCAATATCTTTCTCAGAAAGTAGATATATCTTCTCCACAGATATATCTAGATTTAACCCTTTCCTTTCTAAATAGCTGGTAAGAGGTAAAACATCATTTAAAGTTAATACAAATGTTCTTTTTTATGATTTGCTAAGTGAAATATTTCAGCTGTTTCATAAGGATAAATAAAAAGCATATTACACTGCAAAACACAAAAAATTGTGATTTTTTTAAAAAAAAATATTATGGAAAGTAATCAGTGAGAAATAGTAAAAGAATAGTAAAAGAATTCTCATACCTTGATCTGACATTGATAGAAATGGAGACTGCAGGCAAAAAAAATCAGAATTTTAAGAATGGGAAAGACAGCTATGAAAGAACTAGAGAAGATCCTTAAATGCAAGGATATACAACTGAGCACAAAAGTTAGAATCGTACAAGCCATGGGATTTCCTATTGCCATATATGGATGTGAGAACTGCATAGTTAAGAAGAATGATAAGAGGAAAATCAACTCATTTAAAATGTGCTGCTGGAGAAGAGTGCTAAGGATTCCATGGATAGCCAAAAAGACCAACAAATGGGTCCTGGAGCAGATCAGTCCAGAAATCTCCCTAAAAGCCAAGATGACAAAACTCAGATTGTTGTAGTTTGGACACATCATGAGAAGGCATGAATCACTGGAAAAAACAGTAATGCTGGGAAAGATAGAGGGAAGTAGAAAAGGAGGGAGGCTGCATGCAAGATGGAAGTAGTCTATTAAAGAGATCATGACTATGAGTTTGCAAGAATTGAGCAGAGCAATGGAATACAGAGAGTCTTGGAGATGTCTCATCAGCAGGGCTGCCATGGGTCGAGATCGACTCGAGGGCAGTTAACAACAACAAAATCAGCGAAGTAGTATAAAGTAATAGTAAACTTGAAGACATCAGGGTTAGATTCTCCATTCAGACATGGAAACCCATTGATTGACCTTGAGTGTGTCACACAGCCATAGAAAACATAGTAGTAGATTCACCTTAGGTCACTATAAGTTGAAAATGACTTTAAAGCATACAATTAAAACAATATCAACAACAACATGCAAAAGTAGTATATTAGAGAGACTGCAATGAACACACAGCAAATTGAATCTGGTGTTAAGTGGAAACCTATGAAGTAAATTTGACCATATATGAAGCTGTGTAGTACTTTATCTTTAACTCTATGGGGATAAAAATGAAACAATATTAGCCACAGTTTGTCAGTTTTAGATGTAGCTCACTTGATAATAGGATATAATTTTTTGTCATCAAAAATTAATGAGAACCGGATATAAAATGGCTAAAGAATGGAGTCTTGATTAGTGCTGACAAAGGTTTCATTTCCTCATCAAATTAAATTTGTCTGTTCATCCAAGAATTTGGGACTTAGCATCCACAGCTTATTCTGTTGAATTGCCTGATAGTGTGTGTGTGTGTGTGTTTTGAATTGTACTGTTGTGCATTGTACTGTTTTAAAATGTAGTGAATAACTGATAAATCCCATAGGTAGGACTATTTAGTAGGTTACAACAAAGATATTCCTAGACATAATTAAGAACATAGTGTAGTGAGAATGTAGTGTACCCTTATCAGTCAATAGCAATTTTCCCACTCTTTATCAGTTTTTCAGTGAAATATTTATATACTTAAATTTTAATTAATAAATCTAAGTACTCTGAGAATTTTGTTTCTCTCCTGGCTTTGTTTTGTTCCCAGTGTTGTCCTCCATGTTCTTCTACTGGTTTGCCATTTGGAAATTGAAACTCAACAACATCTGATTGACCACCAAGTCTTCATCTGCAAAGCAAAGACAAGGATTAGAGAAACAGGAACCCTCCCTTCCCCCATGTGAATGGTGAACGTATTGTGAATGTCATGTGAATTGTTGTATAATTAATACACAGGTGCATCAGAAATATTAGTGAGCATTAAGCCTGACAACCCTCTCTTATTCCACTATTTATTAATTCTGTTACCATTCACATGGCAAAATTGGTTCCTGTTTGATGCTGAAGAGCTGTTTTCCCTTATTAATGTTTCTAATTGTTTAAGTGACTTATGTTTGAATTAATAATCTCTTTTATGTTTACCAGCACTATTATTATTTGGTTTTACTGAAGGGTAGTCAGCTGCATTCCAGAAAGGCAGGGTACAGCTGTAATAAATAAATAAATAAACAAACAATAAATTATGCATTATTTTACATGATTTTTCTGGTGTTGTTTACAAAACCAGTGACGGAACTAAATGAGGATAACTTGGTCATACATAGACCACTGACAATAGCACAATTCACCTTCTACTAATATGACAGAAAATTCCAAATGCTTTGTTTGTTTTCTCAGATCTGCTATGAAACATATTCCCTATGGCTATAATAGGATATTTGTTCTGTACTGACAGCTGGAAACAAAACTTTTTAGAAAATATTATAAAAAGGATAGCTAATATGCACAACATGGTAAAAGCAAGAAGTAGAGAAGGATGAAAGCATAGTAGTGGTCCAATAATATTAGTAATGTCAAGCTGGGCTCTTTTCTGTCATCTTAAAATCCCTGACTAGCTAAGTCAAGTGAAGTAAAACATATATTGGCCAGTTTGGTACAATCAATGATCAGGTGATGAGAAATAAGTCATAACAAATAAGCAAACAAGACTGTGTCTAGACTAGAGAATTTATGCAGTTTGAGACCACTTGAAGTGCCATGGCTCAGTTCTATGGAATTCTGGGAATTTGTAATTTTGTGAGATATTTAGCCTTCTCTTTAAGAGAGCTCTGGGATCATAAAAACTATGAATCCCAGGATTCCATATGATGGAGCCATGACAATTAAAGTGGTTGCATTAATTCTGAAGTGTAGTAGCACTCTAGGTATTACAAAAGGATGTTTCCCCATTCATAAACTCACTGGGGCTTATGAATGGGGATGTTTCAAACTGGGGGTTTCCCTCCAGTTTGAATGAATGGGCCTCCAAATAGAAAGGCCAAACTCTGTTTTAAAAGGCCTCCTGTAGAATGTTCATGAGCTGTCAAATTAAAAAAATACAATAAAAATAATAGGAAATAAAATAAAATACACTAAAAATAATAATAAAAATATATAATACAATAAAAATAATAGTAAAAATACAATAATAAATTAAATGAAATGGAAATAAAATAAAATAAATAATAATTAGAATAAATTAAAATAAAATAATTAATAAAATAAAATAAAAATATTTTTTAAATGCTGGAGTGCCCGATTTTGCTGGGAGAGGAGGCATGTTCCGCCCCCTGGCCTTTTCCCCTCCCCTGAACTTGACCCGATCATGATCGGAGCCAAGTTCATATTCCCTGTGAACCGGTTTTTCCCAAAAGAAACGGTAAATATACTGCTTTGGGAGAAACCGGGTTATGGGGGATTTGCCCCGCTATGTTTGTTCAAGATCCGGATTCAGTAGTGTTAAAACCAGTTTCAGTATGAACTTCTTGATTTTAAACTGGTTTGCTAACCGGTTCTTATGATAGTCTGAACAGCCCCCTAGTGGGTTATCATGGCCAAGCTGGGATTTAAATCCTGGTTTTATAAATTCATAGTCCAATGCTCAAACCACTACACCACGCTGTCTCCTACACCTTAAGGCAACAGAAACTAGCTGCTGAACCACCATCGCTACCACTGGGTACAAATGCAACAAGCATTCGGTTTCAAGTTCCAAAATAATTAAATGAATAAAGAAATAAAATTAAAATGAATATTTCAAAAAGAGCCAGGATGTTATAGTGGTTTGAGCACTGGGCTATGACTCTGGAGATCAGGATTCAGTTCTCCATCTGGCCATGGAAACCTTGCAGCACTTTCAACACAGAAGGTGCTGGATGTCCACTTCTAGCGCTCTCTCTCTCTCTCTCTCTCTCTCTCTCTCTATATATATATATATATATAAAACTGCAGAAGTTGTTTCCTGTGGAGATAATGAGGTCTTTTTATCACAGTTTCCTAAAAGTCAAGAAGTATGTATTTGACCATTTTTGTATATGTTTATATATTCTTTCCATTCCTAACCCAGGTTTGTAACAAAGCCATCTTGTTTTCTCTTGCAATGCCAATTTAAAAGAAATGAAGAAGCAAAGACTTAGGCAAAAATGAAGCTATCATTTAGAGCCCACAGTAAGCCCCAACTTTGAGAAATTCCTGGAGACTTTGTCCTCATCTGGAGAAACCTGATGCAATTGCTTTCTCAAATTCTCTCCCTCAAAACAATGCAAATTTTTGAGGCATCATTTGTGTATATTTATAGTATAGTTCTAGAATAAATGATTGTATTGTGTGAATGCATGAATATTTCATGTTTGCATGTATTTAAAATTAGAAGGTTGTTCCACTTTCTGTAGTTATATATTTCAAATGTCTCAGGATAAAATTAGTATAATTAATATTATGCTTTGAAAACTGAGATTTCATTAATGTCAATTTAGCATATTACAGCTTTATCAAAGATTGTCACAATCCAGCTGTGATGAACATACTGATGTAAGCAGAGAATATATCTAATTTTCTGCATTATTAATGAAGTTCATAATAGAATCTTTTCAACTTTGGCTCTTATTTCCTCTGTGTATTGATGGAATTTCAAGTGACCTCTCAAGAGACACTTAGTAATAGGATATAATTTTTATGGCCAAGACCAGAAAAGAGATTTTGCTTTCACTCATATCTGACACTGCAGCTCTACCAAAAATCAATTAACCATCATGGTTCATACATATATTCAGTGAAGGAATATGATAATATGCAGTGAAGGCAAGAAAAAGTTTGAAATAAAGCCACCATAGGAAGCTTGCACTTGCTTTTCATCTTTTTCAAATTCCACTGCCCTCCTTCTAACAAAATTATCACAATTAGCAGAAAAGGAGAGAATTTCACAATTCAACAGATATGTAGCCTGTGGCAAAGTACCTCAATGAGGAAATAACATAAATTCTAGGTGGATATATGACTGCTTGCATATAGGACAAAATTACATACAAATATCCATTACTTAGTGTTGGAATGTGCTTGGCATCAGGCCTTTGCCTGTTGAACATGAACATTTGTATGAGGCTGTCTACTACATTAGTTGAATGAAGCTCCATGTTTCTCATGATCAGAAACTATAAACTCAGTAATTCCATTCAGCTGAGCAACGTTATAGAGCTATCAATATATAAATGTCTGGATGGATGGATGGATGGCTGCGATGAAGTCACTGGGCAAGCTTGGTTTCCTGACAGCCAATCATGGTTTGGGCTGACTTTGAGGCAGGGGATCCAGGGAAAGGAGAGACAGAAGAGGCAGAAGTCAGTGACTGTGAGTTCATTTGAGGGGGAGTTGAAGAGAATTGAACGCAACTGAGTTGAGGGAAGGTTTGAGTATCAATACGGTCAGATAAAGATACTGACTGGGAGACAAAGTGCAATGGAAATTGTAAAGAAGGGACTATGAAATGCTTGCAACTGTTTTATTAATGTACAGATAACATGTTTGAACTATTCTAACTAAGCTACTTTTTTGCTATATGTTATTCAATAAAGTTAATGTGTATCTGTTATAACAGAAGCCTCTGCCTGAGTGAATTGGATGCTAGGCAGCTGTCATTTGTGAGAGGCCTTCTACAAGTCAGAGGTAAAGGTAACCTCAAGGTGGAGTCGAAGGCTTTCATGGCCGGCATCCATTGTTTTTTGTGGAGCTTTCGGGCTATGTGGCCATGTTCTAGAAGAGTTCCTTTCTGACGTTTCACCAGCATCTGTGGCTGGCATCTTCAGAGAATGATAGCCTGGAAAAGGATATATATCCTGTGTGACCCTGGGAAGGAAGGAGTAATTTGCAACTGTATTGTTATGTTGCTAATGGCAGTCCTCAGGGTGGGAGGATATGCAAACAAGGATTAATGTCTGCTAACTGGTGCTCATTATCAGTTGCAAATTACTCCTTCCTTCCCAGGGTCACACAGGATACATATCTCCATCCTTTTCCAGGCTATCATTCTCTGAAGATGCCAGCCACAGATGCTGGTGAAACATCAGAAAGGAACTCTTCTAGAACATGGCCACATAGCCCGAAAGTTCCACAAAAAAAACAACAACTATGTAACTTCAAGGCTTAAAAAGTGGGTTGCATCACAATGACTTAGGCCCTGTGCAGATCAGCCATTAAGGTTTGCCTGGGGACGGAGTTAGGGCATCATGTCCATATGACACATGCCCCGACTCCACCCCCAGGGTGCCATGACGCTGTGTACTGCACCGCACGGAGCACAGCATCATGGCACTGCTCTGGCGCTGTGTCCGCATGATGCAGCGCTGAAGGAGTGCCACATGACTGCAGCACCGTGCTTATTGCACCCTTTCCAGGGAGCAAAAAGGAGCTGCATTTTGCAGCTCCTTTTTGCATCCTGGAAAGGCCAGTTCAGAGTCATGGTGTGTGGTTGCCATGCCCCCAATCTGGTTGTTAAAGGGGCAGCTGGAGGTTGCCCCTTTGGAGCTGTGTGAACAGCCCATTAGTGCAGATAACATTAATAGTGGGACTTTCATATGTGTCCATATCTATTGACATGGTTTTGCCTTACATGGAAGTAGGCAACATATGCATTATAGGGTGGGCCAAGGTATGAGAGAAGACAGTTCCAGTTGTGATCTTGGAGTCACAACATCTATGAAATTCCTTGAAGTGTAGCATCTGTAGAAATACCAGGGGATGTTAAAAGAATTAAAACAACATAGGTATTTTTTTTCTCAAATGGAGGTAATGTGAAGAAAAGATTTCATTCATACATTCTTGAGTAATGACCTATTTTTTTCCTCAAAAGAAATTTGAGGCAAACTTTATTTATTTATTTATTTATTTATTTATTTATTTATTATCCGCCCCTCTGAGCGAACAATTGGGGTGGGGTAAAACATATTAAAAACATATACAGTTAAAATCCTCCAAACATACCCACCTCCCTCCCCCTAAAATATTATTAAACTAATCATAATTAAAAGAATCAAGATGATGATGATGATGATGATGATGATTTCTACCATGCCTCTCCAACAAGATTGAGGCAGCTTACATCAATAAAAGCCATACAATACAAAAATTATCCCCTCCCTCCTAAAACCAATCAACATAATAATTACAACATAACAATAACTGTAATAAAATATAATTAAAAACCATTAAAACAAACACAATCAGGGACATGGCACTGTGGGGTAGTCTCTCGGATAGCCCATATCAGTGGGGGCGACTAAGTCAATTGTTCTCTTCTGGCAGGCCATTCCATAATTTGCGATCAGCAGATGAAAAGGCCCTCTAGGTAACTGCAACCAGCCTGGTCTTTGTTGGCTGCAGTAAATTTTTCAAGAGGACCTAAGTGTGCAGGGCAGATTATATGGAAGGAAGTAATTCCACAAGTAGGCTGGACCTAAGCCATGAAGGAACATCTGCCTGCCGCCTGCGGAGGACTTCTGAGGGGCGGGACGCCGGTGGGAGCGGCGTCCTACAAGACGGCCCGCTTTAAACACTAGAGACCTAGTTTTTATCGTGCCCACTTAGGAGAGGAAGGGTTTGATATCTATGTTGTATCTGTATTATAATTGATTGATGTTATCTATATTGTATCTCTTATGTAATCGATTGCCTTAATGTACTATGTTTGTACTGTGGATTGCTTCATTGATATATGGTCAATTTGATGTTAATGTACTAGGTGATATTATGAACTGTTTTATTGATATTGTATTGTATGTACTTAATTTGATGTTAATGCATTAGGTTTATATTTTGCATAGGATTATTGATATTGTACTGTGTATATTTAATATGTTGTAATCCCGTCTTGATCTGAAGGAAAGGCGGAACATAGAAATAAACCTCCTCCTCTTCCTCCTCCTCCTCCTCCTCCTCCTCCTCCTCCTCCTCCTCCTCCTTCTTCTTCTTGGTTATCACCAACACCTTGTACTGTGCCCAGAAACTAATAGGTAGCCAGTGAAGAGATTTTAAAATCAGTGTTATATGGTCACCTCTAGATCTCCCAGTGATTAATCTGACCACCATTGTTTGGACTAATTGAAGTTTCTGGACTAGGCACCATGGTAGCCCCATGTACAGCACATCACATAAGTCAAATCATGAGGTTATCAGTGCATGTACCACAGTTTTCAGGTCCCCCGGCTCCAGGAAGGGATGCAGCTGGCGTATCAGCCGAAACTGATAACAAGTGCTTGTGTCTGTCACATCTATCTGAGGTGACAACTGGAGTAATGAGTCCAGGAGCACTCCCAAGTTGTGAACACAATCCTTTAGGGGAAGTGTGACCCAGTCCAGGACCAGTTGATATATCTCCATACCCAGATTAGGGGGTCCCTATAGCAAGTACCTCCATCTTGTTTGGATTTAGTTCAAGTCTGTTTTTCCTCATCAGTCCATTACTGCCTTAAGACATTCATTCAGAAAGGAGATGCCATCCTTAGTCAATGCTGTAATCCGAGGCATGGAGAGATATATCTGGGTATACTGATAACACCCACCCCATGTCTCTGGATGATCCCTCCCAGTGGCTTCATATATATATTAAATGGCATTGGGGACAGAATGGCACCTAGAGGGATTCTGGATTTGAGTTCCCTTTTTGAAGAGCAACTGTCCCCAAGCATCACCACCAAGCATCAGGTATTGTTATTTTGGTATTTCTAGAAGTCTGTATGGTCCACAGAGGGTTTCTGGGTCCACTGCCGTTCTCCACCCCTGCTCTAGCATGAATTTTCGTAGGCCTGATCTAGATTGGCAAAAAGAAGTGTGTTCATGGCTGCATGAAAGTCTAGCCTTTAGATGAGAAAAAGGGAAAGTGTGCCATGAAAACTCTTTGTGTGTGTGTGTGTGTGTTCTAGGGGGAGAAGAAGCGCCTTTAAAAAGGTGCTGGTTTTCCCAGCTTCTTTTTTAAAAACTGCAGAACAGAACAGCTCCATCTAAAGGCTGCGGTGCAGTTGCTAAGCATTAAGGAAAAGGCAACTTCATGTCACACTTTCCTGCCAATCTAGAAAGCCCCCTCGATTATCACACACCAAATCTGCTTTGGTTGCTTTGGCTGCCAGCAGCTTTTCAAGAATGGGAAAATCCCATTCTTGAAAAGCTGCAAAAGAAGTCTAGATTGGCTATGGGTTGCCTACTGCCCAGACACTGGGCAGTGTGATAAGATCCATTGATGGTTAGAACCTGTGTCTATCCTGGTGCAGATCTGGTGTGTGATAATTGGTGTCCAGCTCTCTAGGCACATCGGCTGCAGCTTTGGGTACAAATAAAGTACATGTTTGAGGAAAATATGTTACATAAAAAGAAATTCCACCATGACATTAGGAAGAACTTCCTGACAGTGACAGCTGTTCAACAGTGTAATATGTTACCTCAGTGAGTGATGGAGTCTCCTTCCTTGGAGGTTTTTTAAAAAGAAGCTGGATGGTCATCTACTGGGACTGTTTTGGTTGTGTTTTCCTGCATGGCAGAATGGGGTTGGACTGGATGGTCCTTGTGGTCTCTTTCAATTCTATGAGTGTATGAATCTTCATTTTAAACTTGCTGTTCACTGCCTTGAATCCCTATATTGGGAGAAAGGTTGTATATAAGTAAATAAAATAGTAATAATAATAACTATTGTTCACTATCCCTTTGATCTCCTGAGTCTCCTAGCATTCTGGGTCTGGGAGTGTGATCATGATGAAAGATATTTTGAAGAGAATTTTGGGAGAGATTTGGGCAAGGCATTAGTGGAGAAAAACAACTCTATCTCTAATTATTTTTATGACTGTGTGCACCTATCAGAACTTGATGATGAAGAAATTGAAGAAAAGTCACGAACCTACTAAAAATACTAAAGTTAGGCAGTAATTAATTCATTTTGCAAGAATTCAACTTCACCACATATTTTTTAATAAGCTTGCAGTTTCATAACCTACATCTGCATTATTTTCCATATGTTATGAATTCCCAAAGCACATTTATGTTCTTGTCATGCCCAAGAGTTAACCAAGATTCAAAACTCCTTCAATATTAAAACTATCTCATCATGTCATCAATCTTCTTCTTATTCTCTCTAAGATCACTAATCAAACATTTCTAGAGGTGTAGACCTACCACTATCCATGCTGTCTCTCAGCACAGTGTCATTTATCATTCCCCTTGGTGGGCAGATCTGCTGGCTCTCTCACAGCAGGTAAGGCATTCTGCAGGACTTTTCTGTTCTCCCCCTGTGCTGCTACCCCCCCCTTCATTCCACCATCTGATAAGCTCCAGTTCCTCTTCCAAGGTGTTTTTCTCCTTCAGCATTCATTATTTCCATGAATTTTTCTACTAACTTTCCCCAGACTATGTTGTTACATTGAAATGGAACCTTAGGTTTCAAAACTTTATCTCACCATACTTGAAGTTTTGTTCATGTAAAAAAAATAGCACAGGGACAGTGAAATATCTGCCAAAATATTTTAGGCATCATTTATGTCTGCAAAGCATTCAAACACATAGCTGTGTGTGATGAGTGAGACTCACCCACCCAACCTCTTTTCTTGGATGGCAGCATAATGAGTCTTTTTTGATCCCACCACTGCCACCAATTATGTGGAGGGGATGGCCACTATCCCACCATTTCTTTATTGTGAGACCCAACCCTGGGACTCTCTTAAGTGTCTTCTGCCCTATAACTCTGGATTTCAAATTTTTCCTCAGTTTGGCCCCAGCTATTCTTTGGTAGCCACACACGCACTATCTAAGGCATCCCAAATCTAATTTTCTCAATGTTGGTAGCATTTTTAATGTGCTTCCAAAATTACTTCAGACAGCTGCTTGTTGAAACTAAATAATAAATTTATTTACAAGTCAGGCTGAATACAATATCTCTTTTAGTGGATTGTGTTCACAGTAGAAACATTGTATAAATACTTTATTAGTTACACAGTTTAACAATTTCTTTAGCTTGTCTTTGTAATTGGTTCTTTATAGCTTTATATGTGTTCCCTTACAAACTAAGTTCCCACAGAACCTTTATTAAGCTTTTGTATCTTATAACCCTTCTGATTAGCTGTGACTCCACTAGTCACCAAACCCTATGTCTCCCGCAGGACACTACAACAATATAATTAAGGACATTCTTTGTCGCTTTCTTGGGTACCTTAAACACTTTCTAATTGTCCCTCATAGCAGTCTAACCTAGCCTCAATGGTTCTTCACCCCTTGGAATACACTAAACATCAACCACTTTCAAACCTGCTCCTCCCTCTTATATACTCACTCCTGGCAGCAGCCACCACCGTTTCCTGGCTTCACTCCCAATGGCTAGTGCCAAGGTTCTAATCTGCCTGTCTTTTCCATACAGTGGGCCCATTCCCATTGGAGGAATGACCCGCATTCAAACCCGGGTCTGACCCGGGGAAAACCCCAATTCCAAAAAGCCCCTTGTCCCCACTATGGAAGGGGAGCCTGTTTGGAATTGGGGTTTTTCCTTGGCACGCTTGTCATTTCCATTGGGGAAGACAAGCAGCCATCCCTTTCCTTCTCCTTCTCCCCAATCTTTGGGAGGGGGAACAGGGGCAGGCAGGGAGGATGGTTTACCCCCTCCTCTGCCACCCATAGATCCAGAGATCCATGGGTGGCAGTGGCCCCAGAGGGACCACCCTGGGTCTGCCCCTCCTCTGCAACCCATAGATCCAGGGATCCATGGGTGGCAGAAGCCCCAGAGGGACCCCCATGGGATCCCCTCCTGTGACATCCATAGATGCAGGGATCCATGGGTGGCAGAAGCCCCAAAGGGACCCCCGTGTATCTCCCTCCCCACTGCCACCCATAGATCCAGGTATCCATGGGTGGCAGAAGATCCAGAGGGACCCTTTTCCTCCCTCCCCCATCTTCCCTTCCTCCCTCTGCCAACCTACCTGTGTGCTGCTGGCCCGGCAGCTGCAGCAGCACTCCTCCTCCTCCTCCATCCAAACTGCTTTTGCTCTCTGCCCCGGCAGGCCTACATTAGGAGGAGGCCG
Organism: Urosaurus nigricauda; assembly: GCA_034509955.1. Lineage (NCBI taxonomy): Eukaryota > Metazoa > Chordata > Lepidosauria > Squamata > Phrynosomatidae > Urosaurus > Urosaurus nigricauda. The sequence goes on from JAOEGL010000003.1 coordinate 63,820,156, forward strand.
GAGCAGAAGGAGAGAGGCAGGCCAGGAGTATGGAGGATAGAGGACGTGTGTATGTGCATGCCTCAGTACTTCTGGCCTGCCTCTCTCCTTCTGCCCCAGCCTCCTCCTAATGTAGGCCTGCATTCAATGCACGAAAGTGCATAGAATTTACTACATATGGATAACAATTTTCTGATTTCCCCCCAATCCTAGGAGAACAAGAGGTTTCCTGAGAACCAGGATTCCCCAACAAGGAAACTGAAACATAGTACTGAGACTGATTCAATAACATGCAGGCCTCAAGGAAGAAAATAACTCTCCTTCAGCCCTATGAGACCCATAGGGAGCCTTGTGAGACTAAGAACAATTATATGCTGCATTTGTTATGAGATTATCACACTAGGGTCAATTCCAGAACCATCACACAATTATTGGCAATGAATATCCCATTATTGGCAATGGGAAATTTGTGGGATGGTAATGGGATAATTGTGGGATGGTTCTGGAATCACAGAGAGAGTTCTCAGAATGGTGACTACAGGAAGGAATCTTCTTGCTGCTGGTGTTTGTGAAGTGAGCAGGAGTCACCTTTCTGGGTATGTAAAAAAAAGCAAGAGGCATCAGCTCAGTTCTCAGTCTACCCAAATGCCCATACTTCACCTTGGATGAGAAACATCTTTTCATTTCCCTTTCCAATGACAGAGAGAAAGGAAAGAGGAGGGCAGTGTTTGTTGGTGTGGCCCAATAGTGGAAAGCTGTCAAAGCTCTTTTATATCTACACCAGATGCAAACAAAGAAATGAAGTGTGATGGGGTCAGTTGAATTAAAAGGAACAGAAGGAATGTAGGAAACTGTCTTACATGAATTTCCAACCACTCCAATAATATGGGAAAAAATTATTCCCCACATGCCTGTCCTTAGTTTTTCACATGATTATTTTTTAGGAATTCAATTATTTGTTCTTGCTCTCAAGAAAAAAGAAAGATTACATTCATAGAATTCACTCTATATGAATTTGATGAAGGAGGGACTACTAGATTGCTCAATTTTCACACGAGTCATGTAGAAAGGAAAGTCCTTCCTTTTTTGGCCACCTGAAGAGTTATTCAGGCTGACAAAGAAAGAGTGGATTACTCTGGTACCCTTTACACTCACCAGCCTACTTGGATTCAGCACTGGCCACAGAATAAAACATTAATTCAGAGACTGGAGAGGAGGAATAGGAGAGGAGAAACAGAACCCTTTACCCTTCAGCAGCTTGGTCAGCATTCCCTTCCTGCCATTATTCCTTAGCTGACACATAAATACAGATGACTGGAAAAGGAAAGCATTTTAAGGGAGTGCCCTTTTTCTTATATATGTGGCAGTTTAGATACTTTTGGGTGCTTAACATCAAGACGGTGTTTAAAACATAGCATGGTTGCTATTGGAAACTGCTTTCCATTGATAGCAGCTTCATGGCTTGCAAGAAAAATCAGATCTAACTCTCTTGAACACATGAGAAACCTTATGAGAGAAGGGGCAACGATGAATGGTGTATTTTGTGTATATACATGTGTGTTTGTGTATGTCTTTCACTTACCTGTTGACATATGGCAAACTCATGAATTTCATAGCATTTTCTTAGGCAAGGAATATGTAGAGGTAGTTTTCCATTGCCTCCTAAAATTTAGTTCACAGAATGTTTTTTTTCCAAGGCTCGACTCTGCTTAACTTCCAAAATAAGACAGAATTAGGTGCCTTCAAAGTATTTAGGCTTAATGGATAGCATTAGCAGTAGCAACTATGCAGAATTCAATCATGGATTTTTCTATATTAACAGCACAAATACTCTTAACAGTGTATGAAGTGCATGTATGGAGGTCGATCAATTTATGCTATATCCTTACATTCTAATGGACCTATAAAAGCCTATATAGTTCAGGTCTACAATAACTGAATATTCTCCCTTATGAAAGTGTTCATGCTTTGGAAACTGCTAGGGAGGTCTTCCTCTTTGTTCCACCACCCTCATAACTACACTAGCAGAAGTAATTTATATATTTTTTGAATAATAATTCACAAATCTCCACCCCAACCATCATAGTGTTGAAGCTTTTCCAAACACTAGAAAGAAATCTAAGAATGTTTTGTGAAACAGAGGTTTTCAGAGATAAGGATTTTGTCTTGGGTCCAAAACACACACCAGAAATAATCCAGTTTGAGGCCACTTAAACTGCTCTGGTTTAGTGCTACAGAATCCTGGGAATTGTAGGTTATTCTGGCATCACAGCTCTCTCAAAGAGAAGGCTAAATGTCTCACAAAACTATAGTTCCCAGAATTCCCTTGAATTGAACCAGGGCAGTCAAAGCCAACTCCATTGGGCCTAGCCCAAAGTAAGATGAAGAGCCCTCCCTCCAGCCTTTCTGCCATGGCCATGGTCCCTGAGGGAGAGGCGAACCAATGAACTTGATGCCATCCCCATCACCATTCCCTTATCCTTTTGTGTCATGTCTTTCTAGATTGTAAGCCTGAGGGAAGGGAATTTTTTTTAAAAAAAGTAAGCCGCTCTGAGAGCCTTTGTGGGTATAAATACTCAAAATAAATACATAAATAAAAATAAACTTATTTCTGCAGTGTGTTTTGGACCTTAGAATAAGACAACTCTTAAGAACTTCACATCTGTAAAGACTGGCCTAATAGCAAGCACAGCTTGGAAATTTACTTGTTAAGCAACAGTTCTGAGATTGAACAAATCCTGGACTAATAGCTCATAGAATCATAGAATCATAGAGTCAGAAGAGACCACAAGGGCCATCCAGTCCAAACCCCTGCCATGCAGGAACTCTGAATCAAAGCATCCCTGACAGATGGCCATCCAGCCTGTGCTTAAAGACCATTAAGGAAGGAGACTCCACCACACTCTGAGGGAGTGTGTTCCATTGTTAAACAGCCCTTACTGTCAGGAAGTTCCTCCTAATGTTGAGGTGGAATCTCTTTTCCTAAAATTATATCCATTGTTCCGCGTCCCAGTCTCTGGAGCAGCAGAAAACAAGTTTGCTCCCTCCTCAATATGACATCCCTTCAAATATTTAAACAAGGCTATCATATCACCTCTTAACCTTCTCTTTTCCAGGCTAAACATCCCCAGTTCCCTAAGGCGGTCCTCATAGGGCATGGTTTTTAGAACCTTCACCATCTTAGTTGCCCTCCTTTGGACACGCTCCAATTTCTCCACATCTTTTTTGAATTGTGGTGCCCAGAACTGGACACAGTATTCCGGATGGGGCCTGACTAAAGCAGAATAGAGTGGCACTATTACTTCCCTTGATCTAGACACTATATTTCTATTGATGCAGCCTAAAATTGCATTGGGCTTTTTAGCTGCCACATCGCACTGTTGACTCATGTTCAGCTTATGGTCAACTTGGACTTCTAGATCCCTTTCACATGTAGTTTCATTCAGCCAGGTGCCCCCCATTTTATATCTGTGCATTTCATTTTTCCACTCTAAATGCAGAACCCTACATTTCCCTGCGTTGAATTTCATTTTGTTAGCATTGGCCCAGCTTTCTAGTCTATTCAGGTCATTTTGAATTTTGATCCTGTCCTCTGAGGTATTAGCTGCTCCTCCTAATTTGGTGTCATCTGCAAATTTGATAAGCATGCCCCCAATTCTGTCATCCAAATCATTAATAAAGATGTTGAATAGTACTGGGCCCAGGACAGATCCCTGTGGGACCCCATTGGTCACTTCTTTCCAGGTTGAAAAGGAGCCATTATTGAGCACCCTTTGAGTTCGGCCAGTCAACCAATTACAAATCCATGTAACAGTTAACTTGTCTATCTGACATTTTGCAAGCTTGTTTGCAAGAATGTCATGGGGAAAATTGTGAAAAGCCTTACTGAAATTGAGGTATACTATATCCACCACATTCCTTTCATCTACCAAGCTGGTAATTTTATCAAAATAGAGAGAACAGGTTTGTTTGGCATGACTTGTTTCTCTGAAACCCATGTTGACTTTTTGTGATTATGGCATTGGCTTTTAAATGTTCACAGACTCTCTGCTTAATGATCTGCTCTAGAATCTTTTCTGGTATTGATGTCAGACTAACTGGACGATAATTGTTGGGATCCTCTTTTTTTCCCCTTTTTGAAGATGGAGGACAACATTTGCCCTCCTCCAGTCTGCTCGGACTTCTCCTGTTCTCCAGGAGTTCTCAAAGATTATTGCCAGTGGTTCTGATATTACATTTGCCAGTTCTTTTAATACCCTTGGATGTAGTTCATCTGGTCCTGGAGACTTATATTCATTTAGGTTAACCAGGTATTCCTGTACTATCTCTTTACTTATTCTGTGCTGAAATTCCCCTATTCTGTCTTCTGCTCCATTATCCTTTGCCTTTTCTGACAATATTGAAGCAAAGAAGGTTTTGAGTAATTCTGCCTTTTCTCTGTCCCCTGTGAGCATTTTGCCATCTTCTGCATGCAGTGGCCCAACCATTTCCTTCTTCTTCCTTTTGCTGCGGACATATCCAAAAAAGCCCTTTTTATTGTTCTTAACCTCTCTAGCAAGCCTGAGTTCATTCTGCGCTTTAGCTTTTCTGACTTTGTCCCTACACATGCTTGCTATTTATTGAAATCAGCTCTTCTAAAGTCTCCTAAAGTCTATAGTGCGTGTCTGACTATGCCTAGCTTCTCCCTTCCACTGTATAATAAACTCCAGGAGAACATGGTCACTTCCACCTAAGGATCCCACCACTTGCACCCCATCAACTAGATCTTCCCTGTTGGTTAAGATAAGATTTAAAATGGCTGATCCCCTTGTTGCCTCTTCCACCTTTTGGAAGAGCTCCTGGATTACAATTCAGAATACCCCCTGACAGTCTGGCCAGTGGCCATAATGGCTGGGGGATTCTGAAAATACAGTAGCACAAAAATGTAACATTGCCAATTCCAATACTAAGTCAGGGAATACAGTAAAAGAAGATATCAGTGACAGATGGAGAAAGAAAATTTTCTATATGCGTGTAATGACACATACTGGTGGTGTAATCTGACAAAGCCTAGAAATTTTTTTTAAAAAAAACTGATTGATTTTTATTTGCTATTGATATAGGACTGGAATCAATAGGACAAATATTTTACATCCTGTTACATTCACAATTTTTCCAAGCACATGTGTTTGTACCCTTTTTCCATGTCAATATGTGACCTTCCGCTTTATCACACCAGGGGGCAAACAGGATTTAAACGAGTTAAATGAGAGTTAAACAGGAAGTTCCTATGATAAACATCAGACATTTCCTGTTTAACTCTTGTTTAACTCTTGTTTAAATCCTGTTTGCCCCCTAGTGTGATAAAGCAGAAGCTGCTAATCATGCACAAATTTCAAATTTATAGGTTTTATGTGAAATGTTATATGATATATGCATGCTTTACAAGCACTTTCTAATAGGAGAATCCTCTTTGTATACTTTCATTCTTAATGAATATTTTTCTTTGCATAGTTTCCCCCTAAAAGTTTCATTTTGATCTGAAAAGCACATTGCAAAAGTCAGTTAATTCAAAAGAGCAAAGGATCCAATGGTTTCTGGTTCATATATGCATTCCTGACAAGCAGATTAAGATGGGTCATATTAAAATGCAAACAAAACAGATCCTTACACTCCTAGAATCCAGTTGGTGCCATTCCAGTTACAGAATGTTCGCTGTGCAGAATCTTTGTATTTTCAATGCATGTCACATCCATAATTGCAATAATCTTGGCAATGACTGTAAATCAAACCCACTTTTTACAGTTCAGAAAAGAGTGAAAATTATGTTACTAAAGGGCTTCTTAGTTGACAGTTCAGTTTATCAGCTTTCTTTAGTTCTATAAATAGCCTTCTGTAAACCATTGTAGTTTATGTCCGTGCCACTCAAAATGGTGGTCTCTGAAGCAATGTTACTCCAAAGCAAGTTATCAGGAAAGAAAGAAACAGATGTACCCAGTGGGGCAAATATATCACTGGTCCCTAGCACTGGGAGGAAAAGTGACTGGTACTCTTTTAAGGTAGCCTGGTTTATATAATATACAACAATACTGAGTCATCATGTGCCACCTGATTATCTGTGTATGGTATTGTGCTGTACTTATTTGAATTTTAAAACTATACAAGTATTAATAAGAACTCATGATGTTTCCATAAAACATCACTTAAATAATGTAGAGCAAAATAGATGTTTTTTTTTTTTTCAGAGAAAATTCAAGTTGAGGAAAATTCACAGTTTGAAGTGATGTTTGCTGCAATGTCACCTGGATACATCCTTTTATTCAGACGGGTACATTTTCAACTTCCATCAAGCAGCCAGCAACAAACATTTTCTCAGCCATAAACAAATGCATGAACAACCACTCTCCTTCTCTGTTACTTTAGAGTAGAGGTGAGAATCAGCTGCCAACATCCTGGGGGAGAAATGCAAGGAATTGCAATTCTACAACATTTGAGAGCTGCATGATTTCCACACCTAGCTTAGAGTATGCATGACAGGTTTTATTCTCCCAATGGCAAGACTGGCCCTGAATATGCTGCAAGTGTCATTCATACATTTATACAAGTTACCATTTTGTTCAGACTTTAAACATTATAGTCTATAGCCTGAATTGTAGCAGTTAGTCCCAACTAGAACAGACCCACTGAATCAATTGTTCAATGGAGAATTAATATATATGTAAATCTTATTGATTCGACAGGTCTACTGTAGTTGGGATTCACAGTACATTCTAGGAATTCTCTGAAGTCTTTCTCATCCTTGTTACTCTATTCTTTATATCCTAGAAGAATTTATTTTTGTACACTCTTACAGCAACAGATATGTTATCCAGAAGATGACAGGAATTGAATCTGGGAGCTTCAGCATGGAAAGCATAGCCTTAGCCCTAGAAAGCTTCACTTATTTGTATTCTAATTCCTAGTGAATTTTCATGAGAATTATGATGTTTACATAAAAAAAAAGTCCCTTCAATAATGTCTAAGAAAAATAGAGTAAAATAGAATTATTTTCAGATGGATATTCAAGATTACCACAATTAGCTGTTCCAAATGGACTGACTCTCAGCTCAAGTAGCTCTTATGGTCAAATAAATCAATTTATAACAAGTTTGTGTGTTCTTAAAGCTTAATACAGTTGGCCCTCCTTAACCATGGATTCAAGCATCCACTGACTGAAAATATTCAAAAAAATATATACATTCTAAAAAGAAAACCTTGATTTTGCTTAAGGCGCATCATTTTATTATCCATTGTATTTAATTGGGCTTGAGCATCCATGTATTTTGGTATCCACAGGGCTCCCTGGAACCAAACCCCAGAGGATACCAAGAGCCTACTGTATATAATCGTGACAGGGAGACTATTATATGGGGTCTGTGCTTTATATATATTTCTTAACTTTTATGTGTTTTATGTCATTTTATACTGTTTTTAGCTAGATTCTTTTGATCGTTTGTAATTCTTCCTAGTATTTCTTTTTCTTTTTTAAATGGTTTTTATATATGACCTGCCTTTATTCCCTTTCTGGGAGAAAAGTAGCATAGAAATGAAGTGAAATAAATAATAAATAATAATATAAAATGCATAATAAATTATTCAAAGCTATAAGTGCATACTAACACACATATTAGCAACGAAGTTCCACTAATCTCCTAACAAGTACAAATGGGCCTGAATTCTATTTGTTACTCCCAACTAGAGTAGATCCATTGAATCATTTGTTCACTGGGGAGTCAACATATTGATACATCTCTTTGCTACAATAGATCTACTGTAGTTGAGGTCAACCAAGGATTTAGGCGATAGGACTGTAAATCCATCATCCTGTGTCCCATGATTTTTGTAGAACTCAGAGGCATATAAATGGATTGCAGACTGTAGCCTAAGGGGGAAAAAAAGAATGAAAGAACAAAGAAAATATTCACATTAGAAAACTTAAGTTTGCTTTGATGAGTGGGAAAGCAGAGGTGGGGAAGTTGAAACTGACTCTATGGCAAGCAATGTATTTTAATTCCATTTCTGTTCTTTCAAATCTCAAAGCACAAAACTGAACAGATTGTGAACTGTATCAGCAGGCCTAGAATTAAACAAGCGACACTAGAGCATTCGAAAGAGATGATGAATTTGTGGCTTAAATTTATGATTATGTCAGTATGTCACAAAATGACATTAGACTCACAATGATTAAAAGTATAATGGAATTAAATGGTTATAGAAAGAAAACAGGGGCCTGCAGATCATTATTTGACAAAGTATATATTCTTGTCCATAAACTTCTTGATCCTGATGAAACTACATGTCAAGAAATCCAATTGTCTCTGGCCTTTACATATCCATCATTGAATAGATGCTAGTGCCCCATTCAGGAATGTCTTTGCTATTCCTAATCAAGCTATATCACATCCAAAATCCATGTTTTACACCAATGGATTTAAGCAGCATAATAATTCCTTGGATGTAGAAAATTTAAGCACAAAAATGGGGTCTTGGATTTCTTTTTATCATATGCTAAAAGAAGAAGAAGAAAAAGGGAAGGGAGAGGAAATGACAATCAGCTGTGACATTTCAAAAATATGAAATAATTTGAATTATTTGCACCTTTTTTAAAAAGACATAAATCCACAAGAACACTATTTTATCTTTGTTTTCTAAGCAAAGAGTATCTTTCTGGAATAGATTAAATAAATCAGATATTAAATCACTTAAGGAGATTATAGCAAACCCTTGATTTTAAATGCAAAAAGAGCAATTATGTAAAATATAGAAAGGAATTACTCACTGTGCTTTAGTCATTAAACAATGAGTAATATACTTAGTACAAGCATAAACACAGAAGATAGATCTATCTCGTAGTTGTTATCCATTACTGCTAATAGAACATGCTTCATATTCTGCATCATATTAAGAAATCAGAGCAAACCCAACATTAGGCAGAGTGAGTTGGCAGCCTTAAATGCTACAGCACCATGAACACTGAAACCTAAAGAGGGAGCGAAGAGACTGGGACTTTACTTTTTGAGGTTTCTACCTCCAACAAAGCTCTAAGACATTTTTTAAAAAATTGAAACTGCATTTGGTCTATTTTGCCTAAACAGGTGTTCCTAATTCAACAGCATAGAAGCTTCTTGAGAAATGCAGTGTTCTCTGCCTATCAAAGAAGATCATCACACCGGCTGTTTTCTTCCAATCTGGGCACAGGCTGAGACTGTGTATAAATGGATGTTATCGCACAGCTCCATGCTCAGATCAGAGGGATCCTGTAGCCAATTGGGACTTCTCATACTTAGAAAAAACAAAACTTTTCCATTAATTTCAAAGTATAGGAGAAGTCCCAATCGGGTATGGGTGCCTCTGATCTGGGCACAGAGCTGTGTGGTAACACCAGTTTATACATGGTCTCAGACCATGCTCAGATCAGGGTGGGGAAAGCTGTGTGATAATCCCCAAAGTGCCTGGCAGCCCCACAAAGGGTGGAGACAACCTGGATTTCAAAGGAAATATATTTTCTGTGTTGCTAATGGAATTTTAATATTTTTATATTTTGACATTATGACTCTTTGCCTCCCAGAACCCATATGGGCAGAAAGAGCCTGCCTTCATGGATATCCCTCCATACCATCTAAATTTCGAATACCACAGCAACAACATCTCGCCAAAGTGACTAACTTTGTGACTAACTTTGTCATTTTTTCTTTCTTCTGTATGATTTTTAATACTTTTGCCTGATAAAGAAGCCAAAGAAGCTTTGAAAGCTTTCAACATGTATTTTGTTCATTTTCATTGGATCAATAAAGACATTGTTTTGTGGATTTTGGATGTTATTGTACCTTCCTATATGGCAAACATGGATAACCCTATTACTGAATATTTGTTAGCAATCCTGCTCTTGAAAGAGAGATTGTGGGAGAAAAAGTAGCCAAAACAGAATCAGTTCAGTGAAATATTACTTCATATTTCTTTCCCCAAAGTAATTGCACTGGTAGAGGCTCTGTAGAAGATAAAAAAGCTAGCCCCCAAATTACTGAGAGGATGTACAGACCACCCCTAAGGGGCAGCCTGAAGCTGCCTCTATCTTCACTGGATTGGGGTCATGGCAACTGCACACTGCAGCCCCAGTATCTCCTGTCTGCTGCACAAAAAGGAGCCAGAAAAAGCAGATCCTTTTTGTACTATTTATTGAAAGGGTGCCATAGCTGCCAGAACATGGCTTTTCTACACTACTTTGGCACTGTGTTATGTAGATGCAGTGCCAGAGGATACCTTGATGCCATGCTCATGTGGAGCATCACACAGTGTCACGCTGGCCTGGACGCGGAGTCAGGGTATGCATGATGTGGACACCACACCCCAAATCCACCTCCAGGCTGGTTTTAATGGTGGGTCTGTTAAGCCCTGAGTCTTCTAGCATTCCCTGCTCAGCTTTTCTTGTGACATGTGCTTATATGGTATACCTGAGTAGAAACAGAACACTTTTCAGAGACATGCTGTTTGGGATCTCTGTGTCCCCCTCAACCCAAATTACTAATTAAGCATCAGGGGTCTTATGATACAGATGTGATCTGGTTTGAAGATTTGTTTAGATTCAGACCTCACTCTGATCTGTCTAAACCAGTCTGATTTAGTTTGGGATTTAGGATTGTTTGAATCTGCTATTGGTATATAGCAATAGCAATATTCATGGATGTTCTTCCCCTCCTTGGAGGAAGGGATCTTTTTCATACACATTGAGGATTTAGGGGAGGGAACAAATCCAGGAAGGATAAGAATATACAGTGTGTCCGCATCATACATGGGCGCGCCTTATGCTGCTTCAAGCATATGCTGGAATCCACACTGGAAGAAACGGCTCTGAGTGCTGGAAAAAACAATGGCATGCATGCCTGAGGCACTTGTGTCTGTGATGCATGTGGCTGTGGCACATTTCCTGAGTTTCCTGAGACTAATTGTACCAACAGTCGCATGACAAAACTGACCCTACACTCTGACCCAAAAGGAAACGACCTTTTCTGTCCTGATGAATTTTATGTTTTTTTTTTCCAAAGTGTGTGAAAAAGATCCCTTCCTCCAAGGAGGGGAAGAACATCCCTGAATATTAAAATCCTTGGCTACCTCCACACTGCAGAAATAATCCAGGCTGACACCACTTTACCTGGCATGGCTCAATGATATGACACTGAGTAGTTTGTTGTGGCACCAGAGCTCTCTGATGGAGAAGGATAAATATCTCACAAAACTACAAATCCCAGAATTCCATAGTATTGAGTCATGACAGTTGTTTCAATCTAGATTATTTCTGCAGTGTAGTGGCAGTCAAGGATCTGCAAGCATCATACTTCTGCGGGGATCCATATATCTACAACAAGAAAAGGTATCTAAAAAAGACACTGATCATGGATATATTATTATTTTTTCAGTAAATAAGAACAGACTTTCAGTTGTTGATAATATACATTAATAAGCCTTTTTGAGGCAAAACTAATCTCTTGTTGAAATATTTCAAAGAAAATATGTAGCAACAGCCTTTTTCATAATCTCTCTTTTCGATATCTAAAAAAGAATAGCTGCATAGCAAAAAGATAGACAAATAAATGACAGCTGGAATCTGTTGATCTTAGCAAACATACAAAATGGATCTTCAGAACATTTACTACCATGTTGGAAACTTTGAGACTAACCTCATGATTTCAGCAGTCCAGTTTCAATGTCCAAAGACTACCTTCTGAAGCTTTTTGTTTTATTGATTATGCTGAACAGTAATGTGACAAAAAACTAATTATATTTTTTTTCTGAGTGTATTCTTCTTTGCCCCTCCTCTAAAGCTCTTTCTCCTAAGCCTCACAAGAAGCTTCTCTTCTAGGTAACATTACTTGGATGTTTTAGACAGCTTGAGTATATTATTAGTAATTACAGAAAACCTGATATGAAGTTTCAACAGCTGTGCTTTAGTCAGATGAAGAGCTTGTTGCCTATAATACCTATTTAAAGGTAAAGGTATTCCATGTTGAGAAGGTTGTCAAGTCATGTCCAACCATAGGGGGCAGTGCTCATCTCCATTACTGAGCTGAAGAGGCAGCATTGTCAGAGACAGCTCTGTGATCACGTCCTCAGAATAACTGCACAGAATGCTCTTTTCCTTCTCACTGTAGTGGTACCTATTTATCTACTTGTATTTGCATGCTTTCAAACTGCTTGGTTGGCAGAAGCTGGGACTAATGACAGATGCTCACTCCGTCATGCAGTACCTGGGCCTTGAACTGCCAACCTACAGATCTCACAATCAACAGAGTCAGTGTCTTAACCACTTGATAATAATAATTAATAATAATAATTTTTATTTCTAGCCCACCCCTCTGAACGAGCAATTGGGGTGGGTTACAGCAAAGGTTAAAAACAGTACAAGTTAAAATATCCTATCCCATATCCCACCTCCCCCCCTTAAAAAAGAATTAAATCACAATGAAGTTAAAACAAATGTATAAACAAATAAAAACAGCAAGAACAGCAGCAGGAAATCCGGACTGAGAATTCTAAACTATATAAAGGTGGAGAGAGCACAGGGGATGGGTTGGAGAAACTCCAAAGTTAGGTTTGGAGCCGGGAGATGTTAACCATTTTCTGGGAAGGCCTGCCAGAAGAGATGCGTCTTTAAAGCTTTTTTAAAGCCTTCAACAGATGGAATGAGACGCATCTCATCCAGCAGGTCATTCCGCAGCTTGGGGGCGACAGCTGAAAAGGCCCTCTGGGAGGTCTGCACCAGCCTGGTCTTCATGGGCTGTAGCAGATTCCTCCCAGAGGACTGGAGTGTGTGTGGGGGGGTGTTCATATGGGAAGAGGCGGTGCCTTAGATAGGATGGAGCCAAGCCATGTAGGGCTTTAAAGGTTAAAACCAACACCTTGTACTATGCCCGGAAACCCAAATCTAGATTCTGTTATCTTTTTGCTTTTTTTGCAAGTTAGACTTTACTAATTAGAAGGCCTTCACTCATAAGCGGGCTATTACACATGTATCTCAAAGTGATGGGAATGAGACAGTAATCTTTGAGATACACTTATGTTGGATAATTTCCCTTTTGATTTGTGATAGTACTAGTTAAAACTATGTTCAAAATTCATAAAACATTGTTAAAACATTGTTAAAACTATGCTCAAAATTCAGCTTCCCCATCTCAAAAAATTCTTATAAAATAAGAAAAATGGAAAGATATATAGCATCCAAATTAAATGAACTAGAATCCCATAGGTCAACCATCTAGAAAAGATTTTATTCCGAACCTTTGCCTCAGGGGAGCAACTAAGATCAGAATTCCAAGTTTAGCACTCGTACCTGCTGGGTCATAAGGGCTTGAGCTTTCTATGTGCTCTCTCCTAGATGTTCCAGCAACAAGACTGGCTGCTATATTTTGGACCAATTGTAATTTCTGAGTTAGGCACAAGGGTAGCCCCATGTAGAGTGCATTACAGTAGTCCAAACGTGAGGTTACCAGCACATGTATCACAGTTTCCAGATCCTTCACTTCCAGGAAAGGGCGCAGCTGGTGTATCAGCCGAAGCTGGTAGCATGCACTCCTGAACGTCGCACTCACCTAACTAGTCATGTGAAGCGACGGGTGAAGGAATACCCCCAGACTGCAAACAGAGTCTTTCGAGGAGAGTGTGGCTCCATCTAGGACTGGGAATTGTATTCCCAAACCTGGTTTCGGGCCTGTGACTGTGAGCACCTCCATTTTGTCTGGATTAAGCTTCAATCAGTTTTCCCTCATCCAATCCATTAACACCGCAAGGCAGTCATTGAGAGGAGAGACTCCATCTGAGGTCTGAGCAGATGATCTGGTCACAGAGAAGTATATCTGACTGTCATCAGCATATCTGAGTGTCATCATCCACTGCATCTCTTTGCATAATACCTCTTACCTTGCTATTTTATATATCTGATACCTTTACAGACAGACTGCAGTTTCGAGTACGCCAATTCCTTAGCCCAGCCATGTGCTTCAGTTGTTAAAGGGCATTTCTTTGTTCAAAATTGAAGGTGTTCTTTTTCTTGACCCCTTGCATCCTGGGTGTTATGGATGGCCTTAGTATCTTCTCATGCCATCTGACAAGGACATCAATAACTCATGGATTGTAATTGGAAACAAAACCAAAAGATTGTAATTGGAATCAAAACCAAGAGGATACTGGTAACACAGAAAAAAAAGTCTAACAATAAAAAGATACCCATAGCAGAAATGTATTCTCAAGAAAAGGGCATATGATGACAGGGCATATGATGATTTGTGATGACACAAAATGGTACAAGAACATTCAGGAACAAGCAACCTTTCCTAAATTTTTACCTGTAAAAAGGTTGCAAAGTAATGAGAATACATATGAATAAATCCCTCACTTTGATCTGATCTTAGTGAGGCACTAGTATTGCTAAACCACTGTCTAAAGTTGTTTAAGTCTAGATGGGGCAAACCAGACTGAAATTCAATCTTAACAATGTGAAGGAGTGATAGGTAATCTGTTTGCCTAGCTTGGAATTACACGTGGTACCTCTCTTAATCATAGTTGTAATCATTCTTAAAAGTCAGGTTTGTAGATTGTGAGAACTTCGTGAACTTGCTAGTTTGTGAATAATCTCTGATCTGCCCACTCTTACTAGATGTGCAAGAACATCATTTATAAGGTGGGTGATTGCATCTGACACAGCTTCAACAGCCATTTCTGGCAAAGGCAAACTTTGGCATAACTATTCACATCCTTGTTACCTTCATTCTAGCCCACTTTTCAGGTTTAGGCTGTTATTACAAGCCCCATGCAGGCTTCCTGTTGAAAACTGTCTTGACATTTCAATAGGTGCAAAATGTGGGAGGTGGCCATTTTGACCATGCCATGCTTATTGACTGGCACATAACTACTTAGAATGGAGTTAGGTGAGCTAGATAAAATCTAATGTCAGTATGTATGGTACTGTTACCAAGCTCACACTAATACACTCACATTTCTTTACTTTCCAGCTCATATTTTTAGCTGATCTTCTATTTCACACCAGTACTTTTTTCTTGTTGTCTTAGGTATTATGAAGATAGATACAGATACACATCCAATACTGTGGAGCTTTACCTCTGTTTCTACTACCTTCTACATTTCCTAGCATTATTGTCTTTTATAATGACTTATGTCTTCATGTGATGAATCCAAAGTTTGACAGCCCCAGTTTGATCATCTTGGCTTCCAAGTAGATTTCAGACTTGATCTGCTCAAGGACTTATTTGTATTTGGGGTGTCCATGGCATCATTAACACTCTTCTCCAGCACCATATATCAAATGACTTGATTTTTTTCTTATCTGCTTTTTTCATTGGCTTGGACATTCTAACTTTAGTGTTCAGTTGTATATCTTTACTCTTTGGGATCTTATCTAGTTCTTTCATAACTGTCCTTCCCATTCCTGGTCTTCTTCTGATTTTCTTGGCTGCAGTCTCTGCTCTGTCCAGTGTTTGATCCAAGGTATGGGAACTCAAGCTATTTTGATTTCCTCATTCTCTAGGTTAAATTTACATTGATCTTTTGTAGTCATTATTTACTATATGTATGTGCAGCAGTAAGCCTACCTTCGCAATTTATTCTTTTACTTTCCTTTGTTCCAAGTATATGATGCTTTCCACTAATAGTATGGTGGTATACCTTAGATTGTTGATATTCCTGCCTCCTATATTCATGCCTCCTTCTTCTGAGTCTAAACTTGCTGTTTGTATGATATTTTCTGCATACCAGTTGAACAAATTATTCTAGATAACCAAATATCTGTACACAAATACCCACGGTTAAGGGTCAGCACAATTTCTGTCTGAGATTTTGGGTCTCCTTTCAGTCTCTGAGCTGTGATTAAGCTATAAGGCAATAATGCCTTAGCTTCCATCTGGCAACAGAAACCATAACTTACATGAGTGCTTATATGAGTGCCATTGCTATCTACTAAATTGTCATCTGGGCTGAGCAAATTAAACAAATTAATGGAAACATTCCATTCTTTCAGATTAACCTGGGTATATCAAAAGATATTAACATGTCCTCCTTAATTGGTTACTGTTGCCACAGTGCCACTTGTGGTGAGGTGGGAATATTGTGTGTGAGAGAGACTTCAAGTTGCCTGTCAACTTATGGTGTCTTCATAAATTTTGTAGGGTTTCCTTCAATGAGGAATACTGAGAGGTGATTTTACTAATTTTTTTTCTCTGAAAGGTGGTTTATACCATGTTTCCCTGAAAATAAGACAGTGTCTAATATTAATTTTTGCTCCCAAAGATGCACTAGGTCTTATTGTCAGGGATGTCTTATTTTTCCATGAAGAAGAATTCAAATTTATTGTTCAACAACAACAACAACAGAACATTTATTATATAGTATATATATAAATATATATATAACTTTGCTAGGTCTTACTTTCAGGGGAGACCTTATATTTAGCAATTCATCAAAACCTCTACTAGGTTTTATTTTATGGGGATGTCTTATTTTCGGGGAAACAGGGTAGAACCTAATATGCACTGGTGGCCTCCCATCCAAGTACTAACCAGGGCAGAACCTGTTTAGGTTCCAAGATCAGATGGGAGCTTGTACCTCTAGGGTATTTAGGGCCACATGAGAATGCCATATTGGATGAAAAAGAGACTGTGTAGTTGACCAGGGAGCCTTTTATGTGATCTGGTCCCACCTCCACAGAAGGCTGCACCTCAAAACTTTCAATGCTGGGAACATTCTTTCATGTTTTCTTCTTCCTCCTCAAAAGCAGGTAAAGAAAATTCCATGCTGGCTGAATGCCAGGAGATCAGCTTTCTTTTAACCACTGCAACAAATAAACATCCATTTGTGTTATTCTCAACTACAATTTGTTAATGGCTTTCTCTGTCAACCAGGTTTTAAAAGCTTCAGGATATCTAAAGAATATCATAAAATCTTGTGGCCCGAGATCTAAATGTGAGTTTATGAATGTAAAAATGATGCCTAAAAGCTGCATTAAAAGGCTAATAGGAAGAAATGAGCTAAGCCTAATGGTATCTGAGCCTTTTAGCTTTCACATATTTAAGCAAAGGTCCATGCAACATTATGAAAAAGCTTTTAACACCGGGACTATGCTTCATAGCATTATCCCCTTGTTGATTCTAAAAGTGTTTAGCACTCCCACAGGGCCAGTTTGCATGGCAACAATCCCCCTGATGCCCTAAAAATCATTTAATTAATAACCTTATTTCTCTACTTGCACTTTTTAATGGCTTTCTATTACTAAGGTAATTTGAAATGCTCATCCTATTGTCTGATTTTATGATGCTGGGATCTGCCTTTCAACATACATGAATCTCCTTGCAATGATTCAGATTAATTAAATGTAATTAGATACTGGTTCAGAAGTTCCTTTATAATCCAGGGGTATGTCTGCCAAACAAATCTTTGCTCATAATCTCAAACATTTACTTCCATTATATTTATGGTGTAGAGTTTATGAAAATATTTAAACCACTAGACTCTTGCATGTCACTTTTTAGACTCATGCTATAATCATGTCACAAGCTGGGTAAATTTGACGCTTTCATGTATGATACAGAGAGTAGTCTTATACCCAGTTGCCTCAGAAGAAGCTTCAGTATGTTTGATGTATGTTTTATAAGCTGTTTAATAAAAAATAAATTAAAAATCCCCTAACTAATGAGGACTGCCTAAAAAAGGAGGCATTTCTGCATAGCAATGTATGTTACAGTCAGTCCTGCATATTTACAGATTCTGTACCCATGGATTCAATGATCTACAGCTTGAAAATATTCTCTCTCTCTCTCTCTCTCTCTCTATATATATATATATATATATATCACACAATATCCAAAAGCAAACATTGATTTTACTATTTTATATCAGGGACACTATTTTACTACACCATTGTATACAATGGGACTTGAGCATGCATGGATTTTGGTAATTTTTCTAAAAAAAAGAGCCCAGTGTATTACACATCTCTCAGTTAGCATGGCTAGTGCTCCCACTAATTGGGGGACTGGGAGTTGTAGTCTATTGTTGTTGTTGTTGTTGTTACTACTACTACTACTACTACTACTACTACAAAATATGACTAAGAAAATCTTCTGTTGTTATTTAATGCAAGATGAGAAGGAGAAAATCTCTTACCAAACATTTTCTTATTCTTCTCTCTCTCTTATAAACTTAGGTCTCCTTTGAATTTCTAGGGTTGCCAGGAGAAATAAGGAACAGAGCTCCTGTTTCTTTAATGCTTGTGTAGAATGAATATTGGTAGGTGTATATGACATGTAAACAACACCTACTAAATTTTCTTTTCTACACAACTGTGAAAGATACATTTCTTTCAGTTTTTCAACAAAGTAACAATGACAAAATGGTAACTTACACTGATGTTTCGTCCGCTTAGTTTAAATGTCTAAATTCTCTTTTCTTTCATTCCCTAGAAAACTACAGTATAGGAACATTGGATGAATGTCAGCTTAAATTGCTGTCTGACTCTCTGTGTGACCATGTCCATGAGAAAAGGTCTAATTCAGTTGTGATATGTTAGTGGTAGCTAAAACCAGAATGGTAGAGTGGTTTCAGCATTGGACTTTGACTCTGGAGATGAAGGTTTGAATGCCCATTTTGACTGTACAAACCCAGACAGTGATCTTGAGCTAGTCAACCTCTTTCAGCCTCAGAGGAAGGCAAGGGCAAACTCTCTCTCAACAAGAAAACTTGAGGGTAGTTTCACTTTAGGGTCACCTTAAGTCAGAAATGACACGAAGCACATAATGACAGTAGCTAAAGAGTAGGTATTGAAACATTACCTTTAAAATGTAGCAATCTTAATTCCCTTCCTGTATGTTCATTCTCTGAACAACTGAAAGAACTGTGTTGGTGTGAGGAGGCATACAAATCCAGTGTTGTTGGTTTTGTTTTGTTTTTTTAAAATAAAGCTGTACTCCTATATATAAGGCCATTAAAATGCAAGCTGAAAACAATTAGTTCTTTGGATTTCCTAATACTTAAGGCTCTTTGTTAGAATAGCCAGAAAGGCTAAGATGGGAGGAACTCTCAGATATGGAATCACCAAGTTAGAGTAGACTACAAGGGTCATCTGGTCCAACTCATGTCATGTGTTGTGTTAATCCACACTCCTTTGCTCATATAAGTGGTGAGCCCTTGTTTCTTCCTCCCTGCACAGAAAATCACAAACCCATGCATATTTTTTCTAATGTATGTCCATTTTGTCTAACATAAACAACAAAGTTATCAGTGATAATAATCATCAGTGATCTTTAGGTTCATGTATGGCTAAAACAGACAGTAGGAAATACTTTTGGCTCTCCTTTCCAACATCAACCTCCTGCTGCCTAATAATCTGATATATTTTGTAGGAGTAAAGATGACTATAGGATTAGACTTTGTTCTTTCTGATTGAAATAAGATTAAAGACTTAAAAACAATTTAAAGTGAAAGCAGACAAGTGGCATTTATGCATAATGTGTAATATTTTGTATCTCTGAGTACATATCTTAGATATTTCAGCACAGATTTGATTCACATAAAGCTTATAACTATGCAGTCCATCCAAAATAAACACACTTATTGGGATTGCAATAAGTAAAATCAATGAGATTGCATCCATGTGAATAACAAGCCCAATATCTGCTATATGTCTGTTTATACTACCTTTCATTGTTGGCTATTAAATTCAACAAGAGTTACCACTGTGGAGGTTTGCATTATACTGAACTAGAGGCTTGCAGTTTTCTGAACTAGAAATCACAAGCTACATTATACTGCCTAAGAGCAAATTTGTCCTTGATGTTTTTTGTACAGTGACTTTTCTGACAATTTTATCCAACTACTTCATTAAAGCTGAGCAACTTCATTAAAGTAAAGCCTTACACTAGATGAAATAGCTGATAACTAACTGCTTATTATGGAAGGATTTAGAGGTAATTTCCTAGATGAGCCTCCTAGTAGAACTGATCTCAGCAATCAGTTCATGAAACAAAGATGGTATCCAAAACTTAATGAATCTGTGCCTATGAGGATTCTGCCCCAAGCTGGTTTTCAGTGCCTAATGTTCATTCCTGGATAAATCTGAAGTGTGATATTAATGGATTTACATGACTCTTCCATTCTAAGGAAAATGATTGCATAGTCCCACTTATCATCTTTTTGGTTACTACTTAGTTCTATCCTACAGGGATATATGAAATATATTCTACCTATAGGTCAGTATTGCATTCTCCAGCTATACTTATCTTGACAGTTAGTTGCCATATCTAAGACAAAGGAGACAGTTTCCCCACTTAATTCAGAGCTCAAAGTCACCATTGTTGGACCTTGGAAATTTGTTCTAGCTGATCCCACTAGGCATGTATAATACTAGAGAACTTGCAGCTGATTATGGAAAAGAACTTTTTTAGTGTGATGGATGACATTTATTTATTAAAGTATTAATATCTTGCCCTTTATCCATAGATACAAGGATGGAATACAATAAAATCAAGTTAAAACAACAAATAATTGCAGAATCTTAAACAATTAAAATATAATAATTTTTCCAATTTAAAACAGATCCTTTAAAACCAGTTAAAGGAGTCTTGAATAATATAACTATAAAACTCAATAAAATCAGTTTGGCTTGAAACCAGATTTTAACTTGACATTGAAATGATTAGAGCCATTTGGGCCCCCAAAGGAAGAGAATTATACAACCAAGGTGCCACAGCAGAAAAGGCCTCCCATGTCCTCCCATAATGTATTTCCTTAACAGAAAAGGACCTTTCAATAAATTTAGATTTCAGGCAGACATATATAGAGTGACACTCCCTCGAATATTGAGGTTCCAAGCCATTTAGGGCTTTAAATATTAATACAACCACCTTGCATTCAAAACGAAAATGTATTGTAGCTAGTTCAGTTCCTTCAGAACAGGTGTTATATGGTATCTGAATGGAATTCCAGTAAGCAGTATAGCTGCTGCATTTTGCACTAGCTGTAATTCATGAGTCATCTTCAAGGGCAGCCCCATGTAGAGTGCCTAATCAGGAAGTGCATGGATTACTGTTGCAACAAGGATTGATTTATCACTGGCAATGGCTCTGCTTTATACCTCCTCTCCAGCCAGGAAGGTTCCTCAGGATGTTGAGGAACAGCTGGTTTGATCAGGAACCAGTTCTGGCCTTGCAGAAGCAGCAAGCACAACCCCAATTTTGTGGGGACCAGAAGAACCTCCACAGGAGGAAAGATCAGCACATGCCAGCTTTCTCTCATTTTCTCATGATAGCCTGGCTGCAAATACCCACCATTGGCAAAGTGGCAAATTGCTTCATGAAAAGGCCACAGGGTGGCTCTGGCTTATATCTCCTCACCAGACAGCTAACAAAAACGTGCAAAATGCATTATAGGAATCATGGAGCTGAATCTTCTTGCACTTATTTACTTAAGATGGTGTTTAAGATGGCTTTAAGGGAAGGTCCATGCATGTAACAGCCCAGTTTTTCTTGGCTATGTGAGGACTGAGGACAAAGGAAGAAAAGGCTACATAATATAATGTCCATCACCACTAGTAATGTGGCCTTGAATTAGCTTTATTTCTAATTTAATATGTATAAGCCTATAAGAATGTTGTGGTGCTCCAAAACACTTTCACATAAACCCACTGATACTAGGATTTCACTATACCTGAAACACACACCTTATACATTCCAGTATGATATAACTGGTTTTAATAAAACTTCCCTAGAATAAAGTATTTATATATTTCAGTTTGAAAAAGTTACTAAAATGTTAAAACATACACACAGATTAATTTTGAATGCCACTCAATGCCCTGCAACTGAACATGTGATGTACTGCTGCTAAAAGTATTAATTGAAATAGAAGAAATGTCTGTAATACTTAATGTGTGATTTTGAAACATGCAAGCCAGTCATCACAGCATCTTGCATCTAACAATTCAAATAATGTGACCTGATGTGCAGATACTTATGTTACTCTAATAGTTATTGAAACAGTATTTTTTTTTCCAGTAGGCCATCTAAAATCTTTGCTTTGATAAGCTCTCTTAAGCTTCATGCCAAATCTGTAAAGTTGCTGAACAGATAATACATAATCCATAGCAATTACAAGGCTTTGGTTCAGCCCTGTATATATCAGATATCCAAAATTATGAAGTCTGTTAGATAAGCACACTTCAGAGAAAATTGTTCTCATTCTGGCCTGTGCTTTACATGTATCCAGTCAGAAGCTCCTTGACTCAAATATCCTCAGAAATCTCTATTTTTTTAAGTGCATGGATATTTGCATTTATTTTCTATGCCATTTTCCATCTTATTGATGACCAACAATGAAAAATGAGACCAGATAGAAGTAAATCAGTTGAATATGGGCCAACTTCTTGACCTATACTCTGTTTAACTAAATTTGGACCTGGGGATAAGTAAGCCCACCTTTGACCAACCTCTCCAGCCTTCCCTTGGGCAAAACATCAGATTTTGAGAGCAATCCAGAAACATTGGTTGACAGTCATTTACTGGGAAAATCCCACCCCACCCCAAGTTTCAAGACTTTACAAGAGAGAATAAACACCCATTTCAGTTCCAAGAGCAGACTTCTTCTCCATCTCCCCAGGTCCATGACCCATAAAGGTGGTTCCCAATCCCAATGCCTCACCAAAGTGTGCCAAAGTGTACAACAATCTAATAAATTCTCCCTCCCTGTAATATACCAATTGAGAACCCATTTTAGATACTAACCACAGCCAATTTTCCATGCCCCATGTATCCAGTGTGGGGTAGGCAAAAATTCAGGTAAGGGGGGGAGGGAGAATTCTTATCCAACCCCAAAGAGGGTGGATGTCTAAGTCAGAGAGAGACAAGCAAAGAGGACATGCAGGGGGGAGGTAGGGCATTAAATAGCATCTGCATCCGACACCCTTTTTGCATTAGTAGCACTTGCTGCCAAAAACAAAGAACAGGGGTTCTGGCATCTATTCATTGGAGGTCATCAAACTGCTCTCCCTGCCACATGTTCATCATAGGGTCAGCAAATTACATGATTTGATTTTTTATGATTTGTACATGTGGCTGTCTCTAATATGAGCTTTTTTGTTCATATTTTAAAGCCATGGACTACATTACAAAATTTGGAAAAGAACACATTCTGAAGAATAACTATGTCCTAATTCATGATCAAGGAAGTGGAATCAGATTAATTCACTTAAAAGTGTGCATTAAGCAAAAAATGTAACTGACGGGGGAAAATGTATTTAAAAAAACAAAACAAACATGGCTGTGCTTTAAAATTTTAACCCATGTACATTTGCTGATAACTCTTTCAGAATTGCAATTATGCCAGTTTTATTTCCTCAAGGCCATTCTAACAACATTAATACAAACATCGGTTGTCCTGCTGTGTGCTCATTTTATCTGGCAGAGTATATATATTTTTAAAAATGGTGTTGTCTTTGACTGAGAGTTTGAATGGCTTTTAGTTCCTGTAGTCATCACCATCCTAAAAATTCTAAACCTCTGTTCCTGCAAGATATTCCAGTTGTCACTTGGTATGTTACACTTAGCAAATTCTTCTCTTTTTCTTTTGGAATTTCTTTGCATATTTCATCCTAGCAAGAATTCAGAACTCACCTTGAAATTTCATTTTATTGGAAATATGTTGCCAGTCCTCTTTATTGTCAACCTATTGAACAAGTAGTTGTAGTAGATTAATTCCTCCCCCTCCCTCCCCATAACATGCAGATTCTTTTTTCCAGTCCAGGTAAATTTGTGATGGCTGTCTCAAGCAGCTACTATTTCAGGGATAATTCTGCCTCAGAATAATTCCACTAAAAATTTACCTCGTGGAACAGAATCAAGAATAACATGAAAAATAACACTGTAGCAACACTGACAAATACTTTCACAGTAGGTGTGAATGTTCATTTATTTTACCTTGAAAGAGCAAATGATTTCAACATCTTTCTCCCCATTCATTGTGAAGCAACACAAGAAAATTACTAGCAGGGTTTTATTTTCTGAATGAAAACTTTGCTTACAAAAAACTCTCCCCTTCATCTGAACCCTCCAATCTGAGGTGGTACAGTACCAATTATCAGGTGAACAAAGCTGTCAAAATTCTACACATCTACTCACATCTCTGTAATGCATAAAAGATTGGACCCTTCATCCACAATCAAGTTATAGATTGTAATCGTCTCATTATGGACTGACCTGACATTCAGAAGACTATAGGACACACTGATGGGGCTACATAGATGTTGAAAGATAAGAGTAGGGTTAAAACATGGTCAGGTTTCAAGCATTTTCCTGTCTTTCCCATACCGAATGTGTCCAACCTACACTTTCTTTTGCATGAAATGACACTACACAGTAGTACCCACAGTGAAGGTGTGGTTTTGCTCTGTTGAGACCACGTCCAGACTCATAAGTAAGAGGCATTGATTAGAGGGAGAAAATGCTCAGATGAGAGATGGAGATTATCTGTTTGGGTGTGTTTCAAACACACAGAGTAACAAGCAAAATAATGCATCAGCTCAGATGAATAGATGAAAGTGACAGGGCATTTGAAACACACACAAACAGATAATCTCCATCTCTCATCTAAGCATTTTCTCCCTTTAATCAATGCCTCTTGTCTAGTGATTCTGGATATGGTCTCAACAGAACAAAACCACACCTTCACTGTGGGTAGTACTGTTACATCAATCTTGACTCTCAAAAGAGATGCCTGCTCTTCAGCCATTCTTACCTTCATCAACTTAGAATGTTATGTTTCTTTCCCATGTCTTCTCAAATGGGTGACCCCCTGACTCATTTTAATGCTCCACTCCACCAAGAAATGGAGCACTTTCACATCTAGTCCATGGAGCTCTGTGACAAAGCATAGGAAAAGATCCCTGAGTTCTTCAGATAAACTTTAGGCAGAGTCCACTCACAAGAGAACTAGTGCACTCTGAACCCTAGAAAACCCCATGATAAGTTCAGTCTAGGGCCACCGATAAATTGGAAATGACAACACAATGACAACAACAACACCTCTTATCCCTACAACACCACAGGGATAGCCTTTTTCCTACTCTTTGCTTCTATATGCATCTGAGAAAGTAGACTTAAGTCTATGAAAGCTCATGCTGCCAAATTCTTTCTTTCAGTTAGTCTCAAAGGTGCTACAAGATCTCTCTTTGCTTTTATAGTTATTTAAAAATAGCTGCTTCTGTGGGATTGATGATAATACTGCAAACATTGGTAAGTACTTTGAGAAGGACACCAAAATAATGCAGCAGACAAGAAAAGGGGATTCATCTCTACTTCCCAATTGTATTTTGACAAAGCTCCACTTCTTCACTGTTCTGATTAGAAATTCAGAGCATAAATATCCTTTGATAGTTTGTTTTTGAAAGAAGAAGAAGAAGAAGAAGAAGAAGAAGAAGAAGAAGAAGAAGAAGAAGAAGAAGAAGTTGTTGTTGTTAAGATCTGTGGCAATAACTGTTGTGTCTAGTATACTGAGAAGATAACAAAAAGAACAATACTATTTCATGTGTTGGTACTTTCTCTCCCTTTCTCTTTGTAACTTCAGTGGGTACACTGACTATCCCTCCAAAACATCCCTCCAAAAAGAAGCATATGTGTTAAGGACATATGCCCTTGTTCACACATGGAAGAAAAACAAGAATGACCAGAAGTTAAGGTTCCATAAATAGTGGAACTCACTTTTAGAACTGAATAAAGTTCAGTCTATTCTCATGTGCCAGTTTTCCTGACAATGCTATTTTTCATATAAAATATGGAAAATATCAGCACCCGTCTATGATACCTTTATAGTTATTTTCCAGTATTTGTCAATCTCTTGTCTAGATGCTTAAATTGCATGAACTGCTTGTGAAGATGTTTATGATTATCATTAAAAAACAGAAATGATATCAAAGGGTTTAATTGTGTACAATGAGGAGTTATATTAAAGAGTTTCAAATATGGTTTTCCCAAAGGTGGATCAGCAATACTCTGACACTGCAGCTTACTCAACATATTAGGGTGTTGTTTCTTTGTGTACATAATTCTATTTAACTAAGGTCAAGAGTTATCTATGTATAAAGTTCCTTATTGTTGCTGAATTAGTTTTTAAATGGCTGTTTGGACCACATAAATTATTATTATTATTATTATTATTATTATTATTATTATTATTATGCTCCTTTCATACCGGATCTGATGTCTGTCTCCATTACTGTCCTAATTCATCTTGGTTGTTCCACACTGATGGAACTATAAATATAGTCCATAAATATAGGAATCCATGCCTCTCCTTCTCTCCCTCTCCCTGCCTCTCCCCCTCCTCCCACTTAGCCCAAACATCCTTTCTAAGTTTTCAACTTTGTGTTTACCTTGCATTTAGTATGATCAATCTACATCCAAAACTTTATGCTTGTCAGATATAAATCCAAGGTACTGGATCTGATTGATCCTGACATATTTCTCATATTTCAGTTGTGTTAGTTTTCAGTGGGCACACTGAATCAATGGAATTTATATAGGTGTTAACCAAGTTCTCATTGATTCTCTGTTTGAATAAAAAAATGAATTTAGGCCTAAGAATCTCATTTGCCAATATGCCTGAAATTAATTTATCAGAGAGAGAGAGAGAGAATTAGAGAGAGAGAGACTCTATAAGCAACACAACAATCTTATTTTCATTTTTAAAAGGAAATTTGCTTCCTTCTACAGTCCAAATGACACCAGAAAAACAAATGCAGTCTAAAGCTGCGTGGGAGAAAAAAAATCATTTGACAATAACAAATGAAAACCTAAACTTAAACGACTGATTTGCCTCATCTCTAACCCTTAGGCAAGCAGGTGTGCATCATAAGAAATGCAGCTCCCATCAGGGAGTGAAAATTAGCTTCATGTTTGCTCCAGTAAAATACTATCCTCTCAAAAAAGGAACCATATTATAAACATTTTATACATTTTGAGCTAACCACCTGGTGGCACTGTTGATTAAATCTGAGCAAGAGAATAAACTACAAAATGCACACAAATGGTATATGTGCATGGCTCCTCTGAATTAAATTGGTCCCATGACTGCCTGTGAATCCTGTTGCTGTGCTTCCTTGAGGGATAATGAGCAGTTCTGAGTGCAAAGAAAAGATGCTGAAGGTTACTTGAGAATCATCTATTTAGCACAGAAGACAGATATAGGAAACAAAAGCATACCATGGCAATTTAAAGATGTATGTGCTCTATAAAACACATGTAAATACTGATGGAATTAAGATTTTCCCTGAACAAAAGAGATACCTGAAAAGAACAACTGGCAATAGATATCAGTTTTTCTCTCTCCATCCATAGATCAAGACAACAGACCTACTAAATGAGATCTGAATTTGCTGTTTTCATACATTTGACAGGCCATATAGTTCTGAGGGGGATACCTGTATTTCTACATTGGTTATATAAAACGAGGCATCAGAAGCATTTGAGGCATCTTTTCCATGTTGAATTTTCTACTCAAATGCTCTGCCTGATTTTGTTGTAGATTCTACAAAGAAATATCAGGTCCAGTGAAGGCGCCTCACAAGTATATCTTTAAGCTTTAAAGAGTAGACCTTTTTCATATATAGACGGGGGAATCTCTGGAATGATGTATCATCTTTGGAACATTCTGGATAAGGATATCTACTATATTCTAGAAATCTCTGCCACTTGACACTCATTATGAATTCTGTTTGAAGCAGAGAGCAGACAGGCAGGATACCATGGCCTTTTGTCCCATTCACAAAGGCTGGTAAAAGGTAATTTTGGAACAATTATTTTGTAGTCTTTCCCTTGTGTGAAGAGATCAGCTGGTTGTGTACTCAGGAGACTGAAAGTAGTTTTTGTTTTGTTTTTTGTTAAACAGTCACCACATTTAAACAAAAAAATATAGCTTTAAATTTAAATTTCTTCCAAATGTATAAGGCTTGTCTCAGATTAACAAAAATCAAACTCTTAGTTGCAGTTATTCTCAAAAAGCTCCTTGTCCTGATAATGAAGACAATGCAGTTTTTAATGTTGAATTTTATAATGAAGTTTTCTATAAAAAAGAGGCTACTTGCAGCGCCTCCCTTTGTACCTCTCTGTCTAGCTCTCCCCCCTCCCTTCCATACAGAAGGTCCTGCAGTTGCTGTCTGTGACCTCAGTCTTAAAAGAGAATTTAAGGCCCGATATAGACGGCACTTTGTGGCATGGTGGTGGCAATACTAGGGTTAGGGACTGTGCACCAACTAAATGGAGTTATGGCAGCCTCCCGTACACATGGGACCACCATGACACCAGCGACCCTGCTGAGCTACCAAATGGGGCTAATGGTAAGTGGTGTCATAACAGCACCACTTCCTGTAGCAGCACCACAAAAAAGGAGCTGTTCTATTTTTCTTTTTCCCTTTTTTTTTGCGGCGCTGCAAGCTTCGTTCCCGTGGCAGAAACAGAGCCATGTGGCCCCTTTCTCTCATGGCAGCAGCTGCTGCGGTGTCCAGGTGCATGAAGCCCCAAAGACACCCCTTTCCCGGACCATGGGGAAGTGGCATGGTCCAGGAAAACCAGGGAGGCCTGGGGCAGCTCACTTTCAAAGCTTCTTGTGGAGATCTCCCTTGGGGAGCTTTATTTTGATCTCCCCAAGGACCTCTGAAAGGCCTCCCTGGAGCTATGTTTTGAAATGGAGCTCCCGGGAGGCTCTGGGGAGGCCTTGGGGAGTCCCTTTCAGAGCTCCTTGGGGAGATGGATTGTTCCTGTGTTACCCACAGTGCCACGGGAATAATAATAATGATAATAATAATAGGATTTATTTCTGTTCCACCTTTTCCGGTGGGGAATCAAAGCAGATTACAGCAGTCAAGCAAACAGCTTCATTTATATACCGCTTCATACTGCCTAAGCAGTGTCTAAGCAGTCTACAACTTTTCCATGGACACCCCTTTTCCAGCCCAAAGAGAAGCAGCAATTTGCCACTTCTCTTTCGGCTGGAAAAGGCCAGATTGCGGAAGTAGAAGATGATGCTGACCTGGACCCAATCCGGCACTCAGAAGCACTCCTTCTTTGCTGTGCAGTGGTACAGCACAATTTGGTTTATCTGGCATCACTGCACAGTAAAGAGGGGTGGGTGCAGGCCGCCCCTGATGGGGCAGTCTGTAAAGCCCCTGTAAAGCCCCTAAGAAACACATAGATGAGGTTACATAAATGGATACTGCTCACAATGACTATGTAATACATTTGGGATCAGAGATGTTATGCCTCTGAGTGCAAATTACCATGGAACAAAAGCTGGTGAGAGATGCTCTGATATCCTGTTTCAGGGTTTCTACAGGCATCTTGTTCATCATATATAAGATATTGGTCTTTCCAGATCTGCCCTTCTTTTATTCTTATGCATTCATTGTGATTTTAATTGTAGATGGGGAAATCAGTCTCTCAGTCTCTTTTTGTATAGGGAATGGTCAACAGTTCTCAGATGGCAAATATGATGGTGAGACCGCACTCTCATCAGACTGTCTTCCTATTTTCTTGTCCCATCACTGCCACCAAATTATGTGAAGACAATTTATTTGCAATCACTATTCTATTTCATTTGTGATCCTGCCACCGTGTGTAACAATCACTTTACACTTAAAATCTGGTTGAAATACTAGTGCCATGGTAAATGTTCAAACTCCAGATGAGTCCCTCTTGAACAAGAACAAAAGCTTTATTTGAACATTGGTTTGACCATGTTTCATTTGTTGAGATGGGCCTGAGACAGATAGGCAGGAAGTTCTGTTCTCGGGCCAAAACTAGGGCTCAGGAGCACACAGCATCCACACGCTCCTGAGCCCTAGTTCATGTGGGCACAGCCATCATTGCGTGGCCATGCCCACACAGGCCACACATCCATGATGTGTGCTGTGCAATGCGTCCAAATGCCATGTCGCACAGAACACGTCACTGTTCCACTGGAGAGTGCTTATCGTGCCTTACCAGTGGCATGGAAAGGAGCTCCATTTTGGAGCTCCTTTTTGGTGTGTGCATCGTTGGCACAGCAACCAAATGGCTGCGCCAATGATGCAGAGGAAAAAGAGGTCACCCCTTTCTCCTCTTTAGGGTCAGGGTGCAGTGGGTAGATGAGGTGCCAGGGCACCCCTTTTCCGTGCCATGGAGAACCGACATTTTGCCATTTCTTCATGGCCCAGAAAAACGCTAGATTGGGGCCACAGGGCTGCCAGTTAGGCTGCCCTGGCCCCAAGCCAGTTTGAAATGGGTCAGCACAGACACACCCCTTTGGGGTGATCTGTATTGCCCCATGTTTTATGCACTTGTCACTTTAAGGTCTTATTTTCTTGGTTTCACTTTATTATAGTTAAAGTTTACTTTCTAACACTCTCTTTAGAGAATAATAGATACTACGATCCAGGACCCATCCAGTCCTTATATTAGGTTAGTCTCCTAAACTCAGTTCTGAAGCAGACACCAACACTAATATTATCCCACAGGATATTACACTACAGCAATTCCCTTCCTCAGAGTTCTGTAGGTATTCCAAGTCCCTCCCTTCTGGAGTCCAACTATATCTGTCCCTTGGACATGACATATGTCACTTGGACATGACAGAATCTTCTTGGTCTGACACCAAATCCCTAACTTCTTTCTAACCCTCAGGCTAATCCTATATCTCAGGATATCAGATCAGCAACTCCCACACTTGGGGTGCTATATTGGAACCAAGTCCCTCAATCCTGAACTTGTTCTCTGACACAGAGCTAAGTTATTTCCTTCTCAGCTTTAGCTCTCACATGGGCTAAACAGACAGGCAAAAAAGAGGTGCTTTCAGGCTGGCTTAAAGGCATGGTGTTTAGATGACACATGCCTTAAATCCAGCAGAAAAGTATCCTTATGCAGAAAAAGCTGTTTCAAAAAGAAGCCGCTTTTTCCGCTTCTTCCTGGCCATGTCATGTGGTCAGGACATGAGCATTCTAGCTTCCTTGCGAGCCGACGGTGCAGTTGGTGGGGTTTCAGTGTGACTTCAGAAAAGGCAGCTTCAAGCCACTTTTTCCTGTCCATCTGTTTCACACCACAGTCCCTAACCTCTGGACTGTTACTCAATCAGACCCTCACTGTCTGAAAACAAAACCCTATTCTGGCCTCAAATGTCAGCAATGGAAACTTTATCTCCACTAAGACAACATTCTATTGGCTGTCACCAGCTGACCCCTGATTGGCTGATGCTAGCCTGACAGCAGACCACAATGCTCCATATATGTAAATTAATTTTTTCATTTTAGAAATGGCATACCAAACGTATGGAGAGAGAAAGAGAGAGAGAGAGCTAGCTTTTAAAATGCCAGCTCTATCCATAAAAAATGACACCATCACTTTCCCCTCTTTAGGCCACTATCCACAGCTGTTGCTGCTGCTTGTTGTTGTTGTTGTCTTTCATCTGTGTCATCATCTCTTGCCTTCTTTGCTGTTTCTCTTATCACCTTATACCCATTCCTGCAATGGGTATATTCTTTTCCATCAACTTTTCATATAGTGTCCATTTCATTAGTTCTTCCTCATTTCTTTAATTCCCCCCCCCCCTCTTATCTGGCCTACTTGTCTTCTCACATCTGTCCCATTCATTGACAATTCCCTATAGCTGTGCCTTTTTCTATTATGGTTGTCCCTTAACACCATAAAGGATTAAATTGAATTATACTAATGCATTTTATATTGGCTGTTGAGGAGAAGTGGGAAACTTCAGTTGGTTCACTATGGACCTGCCAATATCTTAATTGAAGTTGGCAGATGGGAATATATTTCTCCAATATGTACCATCTATATCAGTTTATTCCCAAAGCCAACATATAAAGTACTGGTCCTTTAAATCTGTAAATGGTATGAGATCAGAGCATCTTAAAAATCACTTCTATGCGCATGAAATTAATCTAATCTTTTTATTTTATTTTAGTCCAAGGATTTATATCTTGCCTTCCTCCTACAGTGGGATCCACAATGGGATTTACCTTTAACATTATCTACCAAGAATCTGTTACTTGTTGGTGAAATGGTGGCAAGTAGAAATGAGGAGCTATGTATATTTTGTGGTGATAATGCCAAATGATGTTTACCCTCTTGCTGTCCTTCTTACCTTTATGTGGCAGCTAAAACATACCTTTTTCAGTAAGTATTTTTTTAAAAAAAAAAAAACACAATATATTTCTGGCTACTTTTGTTGCTTTGTTTATTTTTTTAACTTTGATTTCCATGGTGATGATACGGTTGTTGAAATACAATTTACTTTAATTTTGTTGTTTTGTGTTTGGGTACTTTTTATTAAAATATATATATTATACTGAAGCCTCCTCCTCCTCCTCCTCCTCCTCCTCCTCCTCCTCCTCCTCCTCCTCCTCCTCATCTCATTCTTTTCTTCTGCCACTCCAGATTTTTTTTTTTTGCCCTAGCCTTCCTACTTCTCAAAAAAGAAAAGAAAATCCTAATTAAAATTCAGGCTCATAATATTTTGATGCCAGGCAGTGTTTACTGTGGTTTACTGTGTCAGTCCTTAAGCAGTTTCAATGTTTTACTAAAATTTTGTGATATCACATGGTTCCAGGCAATTGCTGCCAAGGGCTTTGTCATATTAGAGTATGGAGATAGATTGTGCCAAATATTTGGGAAGAGACTCAAATATATTGGGAATAGGGACATGCACTTTAAAAATTATTGCTTTGTTTTGTTTTCCATTTAATTTTTGGCAATTCCATTTGTTTCATCTTTCATTCAGTACCATTTCATTTATTTCATTTCTCTTTCATTACTTTTTTATTCATGTCTCCTATCTCATTTGTTTCATTTTTACATTGATTATAACTTTGGAACTTTCCTCCTGAGTAGTATGAAATAGTCAAGAGTTGTTTTTCCTCAACCCTATTCACTTAAGTTTTCAGGCCTGCACAGATGCAAACAGATTGGATGAAGAATCTTGTTATAAGCAATCAAAACAGGGCAATGGGTGCCATCTCTTAAGCTTCCCATTGATTTATGATTCAGCCTGGACATTTTTCATAAAGGTTATGCCTCAACTACAAGATTAGATAAGATTTTGATCCAATGATTTAAAAAAAAAAAAAAACCCTATACAGCTCTGACCAATTTGGAGGCAACCCAATTCGACTTGGAGCTGAATACAATCTAACTCAGCAGTCCAGAAATTCCTACTTCACTGACTATAAGCAGGGAAGATTTTAGATCAGATTATTAAACAGTCTGTAAGTGCTGAAATTGAATACTATTATCCCTAAAAATTCAAAATGAATTCCTCAAAAACAAGTCATGTAAAACTAATTTTATCTTTTTCTCTCTCTCTTTTTATAGAGTTAGCAACTTGGTGGATGAAAGCTGTGGATGTAGTGTATTTTGATTTCAGTAAGGTCCTTAATAATTCACCTCAGTTTGTCATGGGAATCAACAGATCCCAATTGCGGTTGCCAGAGCTTATGCTCAATGAAAGTTGTCTCTGCTATTTCCATTATTTCTAGAGCTGCACATGTGTGGCCTAGAGCACTTGTTTTTTTTTTAAACCCAAAAACAACAACAACAACAGCAACAACAAACTTATGGGCAAGATAAGGTTCTACCAGGGCATTAACAAATGGTTAAAGGTAGTGGCTATTTCAGGAGAAATTAGCTTAAATGTGATGAAATTAGCTTAAATGCTGTGGTGCGTTTAATACCTACTTTGCAGATAAAATCTCTCGGATAAGGGCCGACTTAGATGTCAGTTTTCCACCAGAACCAATAGATGAGGCGTTCAACAACTCCGTTGATGTCATTTTTCTGGATGAGTTCCAACCTGTGAGTACTGATGATGTGGACAAGCTTCTTGGAAGTATGAAAAAGACGACCTGCTCCCTCGATCCCTGTCCATCTTGGCTGGTTGTCCAGGGAGGGGACACACTGAGGGTATTCCTTCGGGATACAATCAATGCGTCCCTCAGAGAAGGCTGTTTACCATCCTGTCTGAAGGAGGCAGCTGTTATGCCCCTCTTGAAGAAGCCTTCTCTTGACCCCCTGGACAGGAACAACTATAGACCAGTGTCCTTGCTCCCTTTTTGTCTTGGATGAAACCGATTATCTTGATCCATTTCAAACCGGCTTCAGGACAGGACATGGAGTGGAGACTGCCATGTTCGCTCTGACCGACGACCTCCGCCTGAGTATCGACAGGGGTAGTGTGACCCTGCTGGTGCTCTTGGATCTCTCGGCAGCTTTTGATACTGTAGATCACTCCACCCTCTTGAGTCGACTGAGGGAGTTGGGGATCGGGGGCACCGCACTCCAGTGGCTCTGGTCCTTTCTCTCTGGGAGATCTCAAAGGGTGAGGCTCAGGGACAGTTGCTCCTCCAAGATTGTTCTTAACTGTGGCGTCCCTCAGGGCGCAATCCTGTCCCCGATGCTATTTAATGTCTACATGAAGCCGCTGGGTGAGATCATTCGGAGGCATGAAGCTCAGTGTCTTCAGTACGCTGATGACACTCAGATATACCTCTCCATGACCAGATCATCGGTTCGGACTTCAGATGGCGTCTCTCCTCTTAATGACTGCCTTGCAGTGGTAATGGATTGGATGAGGAAAAACAGGCTGAAATTCAATCCAGACAAAACGGAGGTACTAGCTGTTACAGGCCCGAAGCCAGGTTCGGGAATACATCTTCCGGTCCTAGATGGAGTCACACTCTCCTCGAAGGACCCTGTTCTCAGTCTGGAGGTGCTCCTTGACTTGTCGCTTCACATGACGAAGCGGAGTGCCTGTTATCAGCTTCGGCTGATACGCCAGCTGCGCCCCTACCTGGATCAGAGGGACCTGGAAACAGTGGTGCACGCTTTGGTAACCTCACATTTGGATTTCTGTAACTCACTCTACATGGGGCTACCCTTGTGCCTAACCCGGAAACTCCAACTAGTTCAAAATATGGCAGCCAGGCTTGTTAACGGAACACCTAGGAGAGAGCACATTACACCTGTGCTTAAAGCTCTCCACTGGCTGCCGATTAGTTTCCGGGTGCAGTACAAGGTGTTGGTTTTAACCTTTAAAGCCCTACATGGCTTGGGTCCATCTTATCTCAGGGACCGCCTCTCCCCATATGAACCCCCCCCCCCTGCATGCTTCGGTCCTCTGGGAGAAATCTGTTGCAGCCCATGAAGACTAGGTTAGCGCAGACCTCCCAGAGGGCCGTTTCTGCTTCTGCTCCCAGGCTATGGAATGGCCTGCCGGACGAGATGTGTCTCATTACATCACTAGACTGTTTCAAAACAGCCTTGAAGACGCATCTCTTCCAGCAGGCCTTCCCTGAAACTGTATAATCTACCCAGCTCCTAAAATCTTTCAACCAATTCCCAACTCCTTATCCACCCCTCCCCCCGTATTTTGTTGCTACCCATGCTGTGGCCAGCATTGCGGTTTTTGTGTATTATGTTATATTGTATTTTTATTGTTAGCAATTTAATTTTAAACTTAACTAGTTTAATCCTATTTTAAGGAGAGGAGGTTGGGATGGAATTCTTGAACTATTTTAATCTGTAATCTGTTTTTTAACCTTGTTGTACCCTGCCTCGATTGTTTTACAGAGGGGGCGGGTAAGAAATAATAATAATAATAATAATAATAATAATAATTATTATTATTATTATTATTATTCAATAGAATCCAAGAGCAGAACTGGTTCAGTTCCAGTACAAGGGCAAATTTGACTAAAGAACTGATACATAGATGAACATTATAAACAAAATCTGATATTTTCACCTCTTACTGGGAGCAAATTGTTTGGAGGAAAGTCTCTTGGCTGAGACCAAGGATAAGAAGAAGCCCTTAGCATCTTTTATTTTAAAAAAAGGGAGAGAGAGAGAGAGAGAGAGAGAACAACAAAGGAAAGAGGCCTTTGGGAAAGAGTCTTCAGAAAAAGGGGGGAATGTCTTTCCTACATTACAATCCTCAAATGAAGAATGATAACAGGCCCCTGATATTCCAGTATTGTCTAAGTATGAATGGGGAGCCTTCAGAGAGGAAGATGGCTCTGATGCAGGAACTCCACTTTCTGACAGGCTTCTTCTGACAGAGCATTTTGCAGTGTTACTACACAATATGGTTAAGATCTTGGAATAATATTCTTAATGCCTCCCCTCCACTCCAATGAGTCTAGAAGAGACAGTCTTGATTTGTCACAAGGCAAATCTTTTCTTAGACTAGGGCCTTCAATACTAGAGACATTATTCAGAGCTAACTTCATGAAAGGGTCAAGGAAGAGTGGGTTAAAGCTGCTAAGGCACACCTAAATTCTATGTGTGTTAATAAGCTTTATCATGTACCTTGTCAAGTGATGGCAAAGCCACATATCTAAAAGATGGATGACTCAGTGTAAACTCTGGTTTTCTCCCATATATTTTCAAGATGAAGAAAACACAAATTCTCTCTTTCTTTCACACACACCACACACACACACACACACACACACACACACACACATATACACATGTATATATACATACACTGATGAAAGAGCAGATGTGGTGCTTAAAAAGGCATAAACAGCATCCTCCTTGACAATTAGGGCTGCTTCAACTATATCAATATTCTGGAGGGCCGACCTTATGTAGGCTTTAGCCTATATGTCTTATCTATGAGATCCCTTATAAACAGGTGAACATAAAATTATCTATGAGACCCCTCATAAACTTATCTATGATATCCCTCATAAACAGGTGAACATAAATTTATGTCAAGACAACCTACAAGCTAATCAAAGTGGCTGCTTTCTAAGCTGATGCCAGGCTAGATGTAATACAATTTGGCAATAGGCCACAGACATCCTCTGTATTAGTCAGGAGGAAATTTTAAATAAAAACAAATAAACAGATCCACTGGCATGTGGATGCCTGTTATAAACAAAATTTGATAATTTTATTGGTGACAAACTCCTTGACAAATCACTGGATTCAGTATTGGTAGAGATTAATGATAAGAGGAAGGCATTAGCTTTTTTCACATAAAAGAGGAAAAGAGGTCCCTTCATCAGGGACAGTCCTCTTTTCATCCCCATAGATACAATTGTGGTATTTGTTGTACATGAGACAATAGGTTTGTCAGACAGTGGTCTGAGCATAGTTACCAACCTCAGCAGTAGTCCCAGGCACTTCTTCACCAGAGCCAACAACAACAGTGGCAATGGCAGTACCTGTCTTGTCAAACAATGATAGAAATAGCCCCAGTCCTGGCTGATTGGTGGTAAGGGTGAGAAGAAGACTGCAGTCTTTCTTTCATCTTTGGGAAGAAATTAAACAGAACGATAGGTCTTCTC
This sequence comes from Urosaurus nigricauda, assembly GCA_034509955.1. Classification (NCBI taxonomy): domain Eukaryota; kingdom Metazoa; phylum Chordata; class Lepidosauria; order Squamata; family Phrynosomatidae; genus Urosaurus; species Urosaurus nigricauda. The sequence goes on from JAOEGL010000003.1 coordinate 63,857,528, forward strand.
AACTCTGCAAGAAGGTGCTCTGATATACTTTCTATACCATTCTCATGACTATTTCATTGCTTCCTCAAAGTAAAGGAAGGCAAAGAAGCACTGGCTCATGCTAGAAGCCACAGAACATTAAACCATGTTAATCACACAATCGGAGGAAGATTATCACACCCCTGTGCACTTATCTCATTCTTCTCCCATTCATAATTTGGGATTAATGGAAACTGTCCCCTTGAAGAAGACATCAGGAAATGCAGACTAATCAATTCAGTAGTCTGGTCTACTGGATATTAAGTGTTAATAGGAGGGTTTTAAAGATATCCATAAATCATACTGTTCCCCGCCCCTGTGGTTTTGTGGAGAATTTGAACAGAGTCTATCTAAGTAATTAATTGTAAAATTGGGTCCACTGTTTTTACAGATGAATACTTTTGTTTTTGTGCAAAAGTGGTACCCATATACAATTTGGGGTTTTTTTTTTCCTCTCTCTCTCCATGCTTGATCCATTTACTTACCCCTGTGTTATTTTGGTGAGCAATTTGTTGTGATTTTGGTTACTTACAAGCACTTTTTTTCTTACTTACATACAGAGATAGAGAATGAAAGAATAATACCTGTACAGCCAGATCCTTTGTTTTATTATCTTTGTGGCTGTGAAAAATCCCAAGTTTAGTACTGTTGATTGGGGGTGGGGATTCAATATATCAATAATGATTAAACATAGCTATTCAACCCCACACCCATTCCAAAGATACTCACTACAGAGCACACCACTACTCTAATAATGCCTTAAAACACTATTATAAATGTTTTCAATATGAACATAGGGAGCTCTTTCCTCAAAAGTCTTGTGAACGTTACAAAAAGAAAAATGATACTTGCAAATAACCATTATTTTTTATAGGAACAATGTTTGCTCTACTGTTCATTCCCTACCCCTTCTATTTTTTTTTTTTAATACTTTAAACTTAAATCACTGCAAATAAAATCTGGTTGGATTCTTGATATGTCTTGTATTCTAGATTAGTATGGTTCTAGTGAGGATTTCCATTTCAATACTTGTAGGCTTCTAAACATTATGGAATGTATCACTAAGAGGGGTAATTTATACATGCATGAACACACACAAGAAAAATGCACAAGAGTGTTCTACCAGTGGTGTGCTATATAGGCAAGTTATCCCAACATATTACCATGGAGCTTTGCCCACTCTAGGGAAAAGAAATCTGTATATACCTTTTCTTCTGCTATATATATTTAAAGCACAGATTGGAACCCCTTCTCAATCTTTGTTTTGGACTGAGACATGTATCTCACTATTGCTTATTACATTAAGTAATGGGGATGGAAGCAATAAAAGTAGTGACACCAGCTCTCATCACACATCCCAATTTCCTGGCAGCTTATAACTTTTCTATTACAATGGGAAATGATTTCATTTGAGTCAACATTCTCAGTAAAAGTAACCCGTTCACATTACATGAGCCTTTTTCTAGAACACACCTCACCTTGAGATCTGACACATATTCAAAACAAAGAGAATATTTTGGAAGGAAAAAAGCATGCACAAAAGAGAGGGCATACTTTAAAATCCTGATGAGTGCAAGTGCATATGCCTAAAACATTACACATACACACTTAAATCATTTGGGGGGGGGGGGAAGGGCACACCTTAGCAAAACACATGTGAGTTTAAATTGAAGAAGAAGAAAAAATCAGTCTTATAACCTCTTACCAAAAAAAAAAAAAAGGGGGGGGGGGAATGGAGGTGGGATTTGATGAGAGATTGTCACATCCTTATTTCTGCATCTTCTCTGTCATAACCTGCAGAGACCACATATGTGGCAGAAAACATATATACTGACAACCAGAGATGATGACCTAGGGAAGTTTGTGGTTGTGCAGATCCAGGCTGCATCCATACTGTACAAATAATCCGGTGACCATTTTAACTGCATAACAATCTGCATAACAGATTGGACCCTTCATCCACAATGAAGTTGTAGATTGCAATTGTTTTATTATGGACTGACCTGATATTCAGGAGACGAGAGGGCAGGCTGATGGAACAACCTCGGCTGCATCCACACTGAAGAAATAAACACTGTTTTAACTGCCATGGCTCAATGCTATGGAATTATGGGATTTATAGTTTTGTGATAAATTTATCCTTCTCAGTCAAAGAGTTATGGTACTCCAACAAACTACAGTACCCAGAATTCCACAGCATTGAGCCATGACAGTTAAGGTGGTGTCAAACCAGATTATTTTTGCAGTGCAGATGGAACTCCATGTATCTGCTTGAAGAAATGTTGTCAACTAACTGAATAGCAATGCTGGTTGGTGGTTTCCATGTTTGTGGGATGGTGAAACTGCTTTAAGGTTTAATCTAGCATTTGAAGGTGCTATCCAACAACCTCTTTAGGGGCATAGGGTTTAGCACTTCATTAAGAAGAACTTCCTGGCTGTAAGAGATGTTCAGTACTCAGATGGCATTGGTGACTGGTGGACTCTCATTTTTTGGAGATCTTTAAACAGAGATTGGATAAACATATTTTGGGAGTTGGATTATTGCAGTCATACTCTTCTAACTTTCTGATTCTATCTTTATGTGATGTATGATTGCTTCTTTAAATTTCAGATTAAAATATGGAGTGGGTTCACTATCTCCCTTTTATGAGAGCTTCCAGCCATGAGTGCTGAACAGAAACTTTCCAACTAGTGATGGCACTGAAATTGGCCTTGAAAGTCCTTAGTGCTGCTAACAACTTTCCTGGAAGAAACACAATCACAAAATGTAATGAAAAGAGGAGATCCGCTTTTAAATGATAACTTGCTTCTCCTTCCCTTTCAAAATTATTGTGCTTAGAGATAAAAAGAGAGGTTTGTTATTAATCTCTGGCTGGAAACTATAACTATTAGATACAAAATCACACCTTATACTTTTCCTCCTTCGCTCTCTTCCTCCCTCTCTCTTCTGAAGCTGGGAAACTTTTTTGAGGAGGGGGAATGTCAAGTTTGCTGATATTTTTGGTGGTGTACCAGGGTACTTCCAACTAACATTTCTAGCTTTCATTAAAACAGCTATATTATTTACACACCTACCCAAACTTTCTAAACGGGGATAAGCAAAACAGTCCTCTTTGGACTTTTCGTAAATTATGATTACACATGAAATTAAACTAAATTATCACGCATTCACTGTTAAGATTACTCAGAATGTGCTGCACTTCCCAAATTTTCATGTCATGTCTGAGAATAATTACTAATGATTAATATGGTGCAGAGATATGCATAATATTTTCTGAATGTGGTATGTGTAATAATTTGCTAGGCCATGCAAGTCAATAGCTCTAATGAGTTTCAGAATGTCTCATATCAGAAATGAAATCAAAGGATTTTTATTACTATCTCCCTCCTTTTCTCCCATTTGTTTTGGAAATGAATACTCACCCATAATAAGGAAAGTTTTGCCTCCTCAAGTATTTCAGGCATGCAACTTTGCAAAGTCTCCTAGTTTTATGATTTTTTTTTTTACTTTTTAAATCAACTCTCAGAAACATAGTTGCTTTGAAATTGTAGCCAGCTTTTATCAAAAAGTGATGGAGCAACAAAAAGCACCACTGAAACAAACCCTTTCATTTAGTTGTGCCAAATATCTTTCTTCTGTGTGAATTTTTATTGGTCTTTCATATTCTTGTTTTATTCCAGCATTCTTAACATTTTATTCCTACTGGAACCAAAATTATTTTTAAAAAAGATTTCCAATGTGATTTCTTGAAATGTGTACATTATTATTTTTTCCTTGTGAAGTTCAACACATGCACATACACATGTAGGCTACAGCACTAAGGTTTATATATGTCACTTTGCCAGACAGATGGGAGCAAAGAAATTTGAGATTTCCAAGATCAGTTTGGTGAGACAGGCTGAGGGGGATTGCTTGACCATCAGGAGATTACTATGACCTCATGTGTGAGAAACAAGATGCCAAACATTTTTGATGCTTTTGTTATGTTTCCTGTGATTTGGGCAGAATGTCTCTGTACAAATTTAGAGTCTTTTTTTTTTCCTCTCTGTGAAGCTAAACACAAACATAAGATCAAATTTTCAAATTTGGTAGTCACATTGCCCACCACAACCACTATCACCCAGTTTTGCACATTTTATGGAAATGCACAAAAATTGGTTCTGAAAAACTGCAAAACTTGTCTGATACTAACATACTCTGTTTTCCTGAAAATTAGACATCCCAAAAAAAATAAGACCTAGAAGAGGTTTTGTTGAATTGCTAAATATAAAGCCTCCCCCGAAAGTAAGAACTAGCAAATTTTTTGTATATAAATATATATACAGTGTATAATAAATGTTCAATTTTTTTTGTTTCAACAATAAATGTGAATTTTTCTTCATTGAAAAAAATTAGACATTCCCTGAAAATAAGACCTGGTGCATCTTTGGGAGCAAAAATTAATATAAGACACTGTCTTATTTTTGGGGAAACATAGTAACAAGAAAATAGATTTACTATCTTTTGAAATTATATATATATATATATATATATATATAGTCCCATTTATACATTTATACTTTTATACTTCAGCTAAGCTGGAGATCAGAGTGCCTGTGGAGGACCAGGCAGGAGCCAGGAGGAAGAAAGAGAGCAACCAGCCATCTCTGTCCTCCCCTAACCATGGAGAAAGAAGTGAAGAAACTAAAGGAAGGAGGGTTGGTGATGGGGATGGACTAAAGGAAGGAGGACACGTTGATAGAAATGGGGACTGCAGTCAGAAAATCAGAAAATCAAGAGGATGGCTATTAAAGAACTAGAAAAGATTATAAAATGCAAAGATACACAACTCAGCACAAAAGTTAGACCCATACAAGCCATCATATTTCCTATTACTATGTATGGATATGAGAGCTGAAGAGTTAAGACAGGAAGAAAATCAATTTATTTGAGATGTGGTGCTGGAGAAGAGTACTGAGGATCCCATAGATGGTCAAAAGGACAAACAAATGGGTTCAAGAGAAGATCAAGCCACAAACCTCCATGAAATCCAAGATGACTAAACTGAAGCTGTCATACTTCGGACCCATCATGAGACTCATTGGAAAAGACAATAATGATGGGAAAGATGGAGGGAAGTAGGAAGAAATGAAGGCCACATGCCAGATGGATGGATTCTTAAGAAAGTCATGTCAGGATGGATGGCACCCAGAAGGAAAATGTCCTAGATGCTGCAATATAGAACATGGGTGAAAGGTAACCTGAGTTCTACAGGATGCCATGATGAGTAAGCACATTGAAGGATGCTGAGTCACAGGAAGATGGAGACAAAAAGGCAGGACATGAGGTCATCAAGCTTCCATACTGCACAGTCAAGGCACACATGAGACAGGAAACTGTGTAACCCACCAGTTGGGGGTTGGACTAAAATCTCTGCGAGATATTTTGTGTATAAGGGAGGAGTTCCAAGGCTCTCTGTGTATGGTGTATAGTGGATGGTGGTAGACCATTATTTCAGTTGATGTAAGTATCTGTATATATTGCAACAGTGATTAAAATCCTCTCAAAGAGAATTCACCAATTGTTCTGTTTGCAGATTCTATGTGGGAAAAGGATTTCTCCAGCTTGCATGAAATATACAGTAGAGCTTTCTTTAGCATTTGTTCCTGGCACAGAACTTCTGTGTGAGGACTTTGGATCACACATGCACCAACAGATCACAGGTATGGGGTTGAAGGAATTAAGCAGAGAAGTGGGTGGCAGGGGACTTGGAGATGTCTCATCCATAGGGTCACCAAGAATCAAGATCAACTCAAAAACAGGTGGTTTTTTTTAATCTATTAAATTACAGTAGAACTGCAGTAAATCAAACGAAGGGAAGGCTGTATGCAAGTAACTGTTTGAAAGGAAAAGACACATGTGTCTTTAATAGAGATATTTAATAACTGGAAAGCAATATGCCTAAAACTTAGAGAAATAAATAATCTCAGGAGGAAACAGAAAATATGGGTAATCAAACAGGAAGAAATAGAGGGATGTTAATGCCCAAGGCAACATTGCAAGTGACACAAATTCTCATTTAAACCAGACTCTTCATAATCAGCTTCCTATCAGAGTTTGGAAAAGTTATTTTGGGACTGTAATTCATAACTGGCTGAGAAAATCAGGGATCTGTGGTTCAAAAAGTAACTTTTCCAACATTTTTCTTTTAAAAACAAAGTATTCTAATGCTTATGATTCATGGTTTTTGGTTAAGCAGTGGATCAAGTGATTAAGACATTGACTCTAGTGATTGCAAGATCAGCAGTTCGAGGCTTGGGTGTCGCATGATGGGGTGAGCTCCTGTCACTAGTCCAAGCTTCTGCCAACCTAACCATTAGAAGCATGCAAATGCAAGTAGAAAAATAGGCACTACTTCTCAATGGGAAGGTAACAGTCTTTGGTGCAGTCATACAGGCCACATGACCACTAGAGCAGTCTTTGGACAATGCTAGCTCTTCGGCTTAGAAACAAAGAGGAGCACCGCCCCCTACAGTCGGTTACAACTATACATACATGGAGATTACAGGACTTTACAGACTGCCCTTTTGGTGCGTTCTGCAGCTACCCCTTTAAGTGGCGGGATGGGGCCAGGCAGGCAGCCTCACTGGCAGTCCCAGAGGCCCAATCCCAGCACTTCACCAGGCCACAGAGAAGGGGCAAACTGCCACTTCTCCATGGCCTGGAAGCAGGGTGCAGCGGGAACCCTGGGTGCTCACTACACCCCACTACCCATGGCCATTCCGAGGGGAGAAAGGGGCAGCTGCTGCGGCCCCTTTTCCCTCGGGGTCCTTGGCACGGCCAAAAAAGGAGCTCTGTTTTTGAGCTCCTTTTGGCACTGCGGAAAGGGCACCCTTGGTGCCCTCCCATGGCACCATGACGTTAGGCGCATGCAGCGTTGTTTAAACGCTGCATGCACCATGACACCATCATGGCACATCCCTATCTATTCAAATATGTTTACAGTGCTGATGGAATAGGGTTGCCATTGAATGTTTGTTTATTTTCCATGATAGGCTCTCCATCTTTAATGGCTATATTGGTATGATATGATCATGGTAATGCTATGAACAGTTGTACCTATAAAATTTGGGCAGTGCAAAGAGGGAAGAATTTTCTTGTGTTATTTTAAAAGCTTATAAAATTAGCACATTTCTTTATAAATAGAATGAAAAGAATGAGATTTAGAAAGACTGAATGTCTGATGAAGAAAACTGAGAGTTTTGTTCCAGCTTGCTCTGAACAGTCCTCAAACATAGCTCCCTATTCATGCCAATATATTACAGGAAGATGAAGATGACATAATGCTTTTCAAACTGTCCCCAGAATTCTAGCCTTTATTTCACTTTAGAAAACCAGAAACTAACAGTGAAATTCTATAAGCTTCTACTGGAAAGGAAGCTGGAGAAAAAGATTCCATGCTGGGTGAAAGTTCTGGGCAGAGAAATTAATCTAGCCAGCTGGCAGTATGCCAGGAAAAAAAGACAATAAAATTCATTTAAAAAGCCAAAATATGTTAGAAAATTATTTAAAGATGGAACTTCAATGGCATTTTACTCCAGTAAAATCTACAAAGGGATGAGCAACACATTTTGGAAATGCCATACAGCAGTGTGAACATAGAACAGTGTGGTGAGAATGTTCAAAAATAAAGAAATTCTGGAAGCTCATACACACAGATATCTGTAATATACTGATAATAAATTATAATATGAAACCAGAAATATACCTATTAAATATGACCAATAAATTACAATATTTTCAAGGGCACAACAGTAAACGGAAGTGGAATAAAATTTCAAGAAACAATTATTGGGGCTTTCTAGATGGGCAGGAAAGTGTGACATGAAGTTGCCTTTTCCTTAATGCTTAGCAGCTGCACCACAGCCTTTAGATGGAGCTGCGCTGTTCCGCAGTTTTTAAAAAAGAAGCTGGGAAAACCAGCACCTTTTAAAAGGTGCTTCTTCTCCCCTAAAATGCAAAAAAAGTGTTTTCATGGCACACTTTCCCTTTTTCTCATCTAAAGGCTAGAGTTTCATGCAGCCATGAACACACTTCTTTTTGCCAACCTAGAAAGCCCCATACAATACTAATGTTACCAATGGAAGTATAAAATAAGAAACATAAAAAGAAGAAAACAGCAATATGTAAGAAGTAGAAAGTTTATTCACTTTCAATATAGATAATGTAAATAATGGGATTATAATTATAACAGCATATAAATAAGAACATTAATTTATATATTTATAATGTCATATTAATTATAAAAAAGAAAACCCTGACTGAATATGTGTTAATGTTTTGTCTTACTTGTTTATTCCCCTTGGGAAAAAATATGGCAGTACAGTTGTATTACCAGTTTTACAAAGAATTCAAAGATATAGCTGTGTTAGTTAGAAGAATCAGTATGTAGAAAGATCTTGTAGCACCTTTGAGACTTACTGAAAGAAAGAAGTTGGAAGCATGAGCTTTCATAGAGTCTGGTCAGGGCCTGGATGAAGCACTGATGGGAACCCCATGTCCACTGCCTTACATTTTATGAAGAAAGAAAAAAATTAGAAATCTTAATATACATAATAAATAGATAAAGCAATTTCTTAACTCCAGTTGAGTTCTGATGAGATTGTGTGGCATATACAGTTGGTCCTCCTTCTCGACAGATTATCTATTCACAGATTCAAGCATCCACAGCTTGAAAATATTCAGAAAACATAAATTCCAAATAGCAAAGCTGATTTTCCATTTTATATAAGAGGGATCATTTTGCTATGCCATTGGATTGAATGGGACTTGAGCATTCATTGATTTTGTTATCCATGGGAGGTCCTGGAACCAAACCCCAGCAGATAACAAGGCCCTACTGTATTCAGACCATATTCAGTTAGTTAGTTTGTATGCCAATTTTATTCCATAGTGGGAGACAACGTAACTCACAGACTGTCAATTAAAACAAAACAAACAAACAAACAAACAAAATAAAAAAAAACCAAAACAAACCCTTCATAATTAATTTTTTAAACTCCAACACAAAATGAAGCACATTAAATATTTGCCTTCAGTAGCTGTAACCATGCCTAACTCTGCTGATCTCCTCTCTCTTTCTCATTCTCTCTCTCTCTCTCTGTGTTTTCCCCCAATGATTTTGTACATAGAGCAGGGGGAATTCCATGCTCTTTATTTTCCAAAGCAAAATAAAGAAATTGCAGAAAGGACCTTGAAGTGCCTTAAAGTTTGACTGACATGCTGTCTTTACCCTCAAATCCAAAACTGTCCCCAACTGGCAACAGTAGGACAGCTTTCTTTGATTTCCATAACAACAAGACTTGGTCTGTGTTTTATCTCTCATTGTTTTTCACTGGCAGCTTTGACAGCAAATGGCTTCACACTGCCTGCTGCAAAATGACATAAGAGGTCTGGAAATCATGAATTTGACAGAACTCTCTTTTGCAGAGTTTAATGCTCAGTGAGAACTCCTTCCGATAATATAGTTGTCACAGATAATTCCATGACCCTAGCATTGGGTTCTAACACATGTGCAAAATGCTGATCTAAAGAAAGTTGAAATGAATGCTTATGTTGAAGGACAACATTTATACTTCTGGTTGTATAGTTGCTTAAGTATCTTGCAAAGTGACCCCCATGAATCTTATACTGAAATAGCTGTGATATTACGAAGCATATGTTCTCTTTCCCAGGCTAAAGTTTCCATTTTTTTAGTGCTCTTAGGCTCCATAAGAGCAGGAGACCTCCCAGAAGACACTCCTGAGCATTGTCAGTTCTCAATTATTTCAGAGGGCACTGAAGACATTCAGTGTGCTGGGAGATCAAGGCCTTTGTTGCTCCCTAAATGCTTCCATTAGGCTTTGGAGCCATAAACTGTTCAAAATTGCTGCCTAGTCCCTGGCAGAGTGAAATTGCTCCGGTACAGCTAAAGACATTCCAGAAAAGATCACTGTGACCTGATCTGATTTTTAGCAAAAAAATTTCTTATTCTCTTCTCAGTCTTTCTCTGCCCTTCCCACTTTAAAGTTTATTATGTGCTTTCAGAGAATTTCAGTCCAGACAGATGAACAAAGTTCTTTGTTTTAGCTTTAAACACAAAGCACTTGTTCATGAATACAGCCACTGAGGGGGACTCCAGCCTGATACTCAATGTGGGAAGCTGAGCTAATTCCTTGACATTGGATTTACACATAAGGAAGCACCAAACAAATCATGTGTAAAGTGCAGATGTACATCTAAAGATGTTCAGTTACAACAATAAAAGTAGACTGAGGCACCATCAGGAATTCCATTCCATTGAAGCATATTGCTCCCAGACAATCACACCATTCCCAAAAGTTCTGTCTTCACCCCTCTTGTTTCATGGTGTCAGGATAGTGATAAGGGTGGAATGCTTGGAATAAAAAGTTTTTGAATTGTGCCACAATCATAATAAGTTGAAGAAGAAGAAGAAGAAGAAGAAGAAGAAGAAGAAGAAGAAGAAGTTGTTTTATACCTAACCCATTCGTCTGACCAAGCAATCAGGGCAGTGTACAACAAAGTTTAAAACAATCACAGTTAAAACATTCCTACATCCAATCCCTAACCACCCACCCCTTAAAATTGAATTAAACTAGCACAGAGTTAAAAACAAATTAGACAAACAAATACAATACAGTATAATAACCCAGTTCTTTTTGGGTGACATCAGCAGTAGCATCAGGGATTCGTTAAGCCAGGGGAATTAGCTGGAAAGTTTTAGGACAATTAGAGGTTTAGAGCCAGGAGAGATTAAACATTATCCAGGAAAGCCTGCTGGAAGAGATGTGTCTTTATAGCTTTTTAAAAACTATCAAGGGTTCTGATAAGACAAATCTCGTCCGGCAGGCCATTCCATGGCCTGGGAGGGTTGCAAAGAAGGCCCTCTGGGAGGTCTGCGACAGCCTGGTCTTCATGGGCTGGAGCAGATGCCTCCCAGAGGACTGAAGTGTGCGGGGGGGGGGGGGATCATATAGGAAGAGGCAGTCTCTAAGATAAGATGGACCCAAGCTGTGTAGGGCTTTAAAGGTTAAAACCAACACCTTGTACTGTGCCTGGAAACTAATCGGCAGCCAGTAGAGAGTTGAGCACAGGTGTTATGTTTTCACTCCTAGATGTTCCAGTAACTAACCTGGCTGCCATATTTTGAACCAATTGAAGTTTCTGGGTTAAGCACAAGGGTAGCCCCATGTAGAGCACGTTGCAGTAATTCAGACATGAGTTTACCAGGACGTGTACCACAGTTTCCAGATCCTTCATGTCCAGGAAAGGGCGCAGCTGGCGTATCAGCCAGACCTGATAACAGGCACTCCTGACTGTTGCATTCACTGATTAGTCATGTGAAGCAACGAATCTAGAAGTACCCCCAGATTGTGAACAGGGTCCTTCGAGGGGAGTGTGACTTCATCTAGGACTGGAAGTTGTATTCCCAAACCTGGTTTCAGGCCTGTAACTGTCAGTACAGTGGTCCCCCGGGTTATGAAGGTAATCTGTTCCGGGATTACCTTCGTAACCCGGAAGCTTTCGTTTCCCGGGGGACTGCTTTCGCTAACGGACCACGCTGCCGATTTAAAGGAGCCGCGCAGGGATTTTTTTCCGTATCCCGGGGGATCTTTCGGATTCCGGGTGATACATTAGCGGTCCCGCCACTTTTGGAACCCGGGGTTTTCGCAACCCGGGGGATTCATAAGCCAGGGGGCCACTGTACTTCCGTTTTGTCTGGACTGAGCTTCAATTTGTTTTCCCTCATCCAGTCCATTACCACTCCAATGCAGTCATTGAGAAGAGAGATGCTATCTGAAGTCTGAGCTGACGATCTAGTCATGGAAAATATATATCTGAGTATCATCAGCGTATTGATGACACTGCGCTCCATGCCCCAGAATGATCTCACCCAGCGGCTTCACATAGGTGTTAAATAGCATCGGGGACAGGATGGCGCCCTGAGGAACACCACAATTAAGCTCAATTTTGGAAGACCAACTGTCTCCAAGCCTCACCCTCTGGAATCTACCCGAGAGAAAGGAACAGAACCGCTGCAAAGCAGTACCTCCAATTCCCAACTCCCTCAGCCGATCCAAAAGGGATGGAATGATCTGTTGTTTCAAAAGCTGCTGAGAGATCCAAGAGCACCAGCAGTGTCAAACTACCCCTGTCAATGCTCAAGCGGAGCCCGTTGGCCAGAGTGACCATGGCAGCCTCAACCCCATACCCTGTCCTGAAGCCGGTTTGAAATCAGTTGCCAGAAGAAGTATAAGTCAAGATCAAGTTGTTCAGTTCAGTGAATCTCATTGTGGGAGAAAGGCAGGATATAAATCCTGTAAATAAATAAAATAGAAAAAAGTTCTCCCCCACCCCTCACAGATTCTAAAGTGTCTATGTGGTCAGTCCCTTGGAATAAGGTGAGTGTGTTCAGAATCACACCATGGACACATTTAGGGACCATATCTATGAATCCATTAGAGCTCTAAGATCTTCTGGAGAACCCCTTCTTTCTGTCCCACCACCTTATCAGGCTTCTTTGGTGAGAAATAGGGACAGAGCATTCTCAATTAATGTTCTCAGTCTTTGAACTCCCTCCCTAGGGAGGACAAGATGGATCCCTCCTTGCAGACTTATTAGCAATAGAAAACATTCTTGTGTCACCAGGCTTTTAGAATCCAAATGGGACAGGAACAGTTTTTAATGATGTGCTGTGCAGTTTTAAGCTTTTTATAGTCTTTTAATTAATTTAAATATTTTTAATGTTATTATTATTAATAATAATAATTTTATTTATATAGCACTGTAAATTTACACAGTGCTGTGCATAAAATCATAAATTAGATGGATCCCTGCCCTCAGGCTTACAGTCTGAAAGAGACAATACAAAAGGAAGAGGGGAAGGTGGTGGGAAGGGGATGAGGTCCATTGGTTCTTCTCTCCCTCGAGGGCCAGGACCAAGGCAGATGGACTGGAGGGAGGGCATGGCTTCTTAATACATAGTTATAAGGAGGCATCTTGGGGCAGATGGCACAATCCTGGAAATGCTTCCCTAAACAATATAGTCTTTAACTTAATTTTGAATCTGGTTAGAGAAGTGATGAGGCGGACATGTGGGGGAAGAAGGTTCCAGGAGTGAGGGGCAGTGAGTGAGAAGGGACGAATCCAGGACAGGGCAGTGGAAATCCTCGGCTGGGACAGGAGACCTTGACTACCAGAATGGAGGGTACGAGAAGGAGTGTGAGGAGAAAGAAGTTCAGACAAGTAAGGAGGGGCCAGTCCATGGAGGGCTTTGAAAGACAATAACAAAAGCTTGTATTGGATGCGGAGGGGGAAGGGGAGCCAGTGAAGGGAGGATAAAAGAGGAGAAACATGGCCAAAGTGGCAAGCGGATGTGATAATACATGCCGCTGAGTTCTGGATAGAGATTAAAGGATGGAGGTGAGAGAGAGGTAACCCTGTCAGAAGAAGGTTATAGTAATCTAGTTGTGAAACCACTAGGGCATGGACCAGAGTCTTGGCAGTGGAGGCTGAGAGGAATGGACAGATTTTAGCAATGTTGTAGAGAGAGAATCTACAGGTCTTGGTGGTGGACTGAATCTGGGGAATAAACAACAGAGAGGAATCAAAGATGAAACCAAGACTGCGGGGTTGCTGAACCGGTTGAATAGAAATGCCGTCAACAGAAACAGAAAAGAAGTATTGAAGGGTGGGCTTAGGTGGAAAGATGAGAAGTGCTGTCTTAGACATATTGAGCTTCAAGCACCGATGCCACATCCACTGAGAGATGGCAGCCAAACAAGAGGAGACTTGCTGTTCAAGCCCCGGCGAAAGGTCGGGGTGGAAAGATATAGTTGAGTGTCATCGACATACAGGTGATAGGAGAAACCAAAAGAACTGATGAGTTTACCAAGGGACAATGTGTATAGAGAGAACAAAAGGAGGCCCAGGACAGAGCCCTGGGGGACTCCAACAGATAAGAAAACAGAGGAGGAAGTCTGACCGCCTGTGACCACTGCAAAAGTCTGTCTGACAAGTAAGATTTAAACCAATTGAGAACAGAGTTGGAGACCCAAGGTCGGAAAGTAAGTCAAGCAAGAGACAGTCCACGGTGTCTAAGGCTGCCGACAAATCTAGAAGAATGAGAATAGAGTCCATTCGCCTTGGCCTGCAAGAGATCATTTGAGATCTCAGTGAGGGCCGTCTCTGTAGAGTGCCGTGGGCGGAAACCAGGCTGAAAAGGGTCCAGGATGGAGTTGGCTTCAAGAAACTCAAGACAGCGAGAATAAACTACCTGTTCCAGAACCTTAGAGAGGAAAGGAAGAAGAGAGATTGGATAATAGCTAGACAAAGAAGAGGGGTCAAGAGAGGGTTTCTTCAGAATTGGAGAAACGAGAGCATGTTTGAAGTCAGAAGGGAAAGAACCCGAAGAGAGAGACAGATTAAAGATATATTTAATATTTTAACTTTAAAATTGTTTAATTGCTTTTTCAATGACTTATATTTATACTTTTTAAAGAAGTTTTGTAAAGTTTTAATCTGCATTGTTTTTAAATATGTTGTTAGCTGCCCTGAGTCTTATTATCGTGAGGAAGTTGAGATATAGATGGTGGTGATGATGATGATAATGATGATGATGATGATTCACTACAGCTGGACTTGCCAGGCAGAGGTCTGCAGCTGCTTCCCAAGGTTGGTTGCACCAATATCCTTCCTGAAAGGGCTGAAAAGTCTTTTACAGATATGGCAGGCAGGCCTCGGATCAGTGGCTCTCCTGGCTCTTCAGAACGCAGTGGGAGTGGATGAGTGAAGAAACAAGGAAAGCTGGATATCATGAGGATAGAAGCCAAGCCCTGGGGAGATACCTGCTGAAGAGCTCTTCCTTGATCCCCTCCATCTCCCAGTGACTGGCCTTTTATAAAATGGCAAAATCAAGCGTTGTTTTATTATTATTATTATTGGGGGGGGTTGTTTTTGTTGGGAAAATATTTTAGAGCCATGAATGGTGAGATCCATGGGTGCAGAATCCATGGATATAGGGGGCCAACTGTATGCTCAAAATTAATTGAAAGCTTCTTGCTGCAACCTGCTCTGAAGCCAGCTGTGCTAAGTGTTTTGCAGTCTTAAATAAAGGTAACAGTTTCCCCTTTGACATGATTGTCAAGTTGTGTCCTACTGTAAGGGGTGGTGCATCTCTGTTATTAAGCTGAGGGAGGTTTTTTTTATGTAACAGCATGAGACAAGAGCAGATGTTTCACCAGTTATGTCCAACTGGTCCAACATCTATAATTGGTGCTATACCTGACTGTACCAGTGAATGTCTGACATTATATCTCTTGCACTGAGAAGATTGTCTTTCAGTCTGATTCCTTTTCATATACTATTTCTGGCTGTAATATATGGCTTTTATATAATAAATCTTTGAAAAATAGAGTATTTGTTCTTTTGGCCCTCCCTGTGATGAGGCAGTTAGGGGCACTACCTTGTCAAGCAATTGTGTGAACCAATCAGTCATAATATATCACTGGAGGGCAATCAAAACATGCACTGTATATTTTGCATGATTCTTCAGCTTGCGACATTTAAAGTAACACCTGTTTTGCATTTCTGAAGCTATATGGCTTTCCTATCGGGTGGATTTATCTTGGATTTTCCATTGCATTTTCCCGAATGTCCTTTTGTTAAAACTAAATTTCATCTGCCAACCTTTTAGTTTTGAATAAGCATTATAGTTTCTGGAACTGCTAACCTTATAGTTTTGCATATCTGTTTTACTGAATGAGTGATCTAGGTTTGGTTTGTTTTGTTTAGATGTAGCAGCCATTTTGTTCTGCCAATATGCCTCTAGTCTGAAGTTGCAAATATGATGTGTAAAGCTGTACATAAATAAATAGGTACTTCCATTTTTGAGATATATGTCCAAACACAGATATCTGCTAAGAAAGTCCCCCATTGCATTGGAATCCCTCCAATGTAAGGAATAAGTTTGTTAGATCCTCTTTCAGATGCACAGAGCAGTTCTTTGCCTTCCTATACAGAAGGTGTATAGATATTTACAGAATCCTCATGGAGCCATTGTCAGGTCAAGACAGTGTGTTTCAACCATAAATGAGTGAAAAATAATCTCATTACTGCTTATAGCTAAGATTGGAAAGATTATTTAAAAAAAAATAAAATAAAAATAACTGTTTAAAATGTTTTGAGTGTTGAGAACAATTCTAGAGTGACAAGAATCTTCACAGTTTGGACTTATTCTTCAGTATGGCATTTGACAAGGTTCCCCATGACATTCTTGCAAACAACCTTGTAAAATGTGGGCTAGGCAAGTTAATTGTTACATGGATTTGTAACTGGTTGATTGGCCGCACCCAAAGGGTGATCAACAATGATTCCTTTTCATTCTGGAGAGAAGTGACAAGTGGAGTGCCACGGGGTTCTGTCCTGGGATCAGTGCTATTCAATATCTTTATTAATGACTTGGATGACAGTATTGGCGGCTTGGTTATCAAATTTGCAGATGATACCAAATTAGGAAGAGTAGCTAATACCCCAGAGGACAGGATCAAAATTCAAAATGACCTGAATAGACTAGAAAGATGGGCCAAGGCTAACAAAATGAAATTCAACACAGAAAAATGTAAGGTTCTGCACTTAGGGCAGAAAAATGAAATGCACAGATATAGGATGGGGGACACGTGGCTGAATGAGACTACATGTGAAAGGGATCTAGGAATTCAAGAAGATCATAAATTGAACATGAGTCAACAATGTGATGCAACAGCTAAAAAGGCCAATGCAATTTTAGGCTGCATCAATAGAAGTATAGTGTCTAGATCAAGGGGAATAATAGTGCCACTCTATTCTGCTTTGGTCAGGCCCCATCTGGAATACTGTGTCCAGTTCTGGGCACCACAATTCAAAAAGGATGTGGAGAAAGTCGAGCATGTAAAGGAGGGTGACTAAAACGGTGAAGGGTCTGGAAACCATGCCCTATGAGGAATGACTTAAGCTGCTACAAATGTTTAGTATGGAGAAGAGAATGTTAAGAGGTAATATGATCGCCCTGTTTAAATATTTCAAGGGATGTCATATTGAGGAGGGAGCAGGCTTGTTTTCTGCCACTCCAGGGACTAGAACACAGAACAAAGGATGCAAACTGCAGGAAAAGAGATTCCACCTCAACATTAGGAGGAACTTCCTGACAGTGAAGGCTGTTCAACAGTGGAACACACTTCGTCAGAGTGTAGTGGAGTCTCCTTTCTTGGAGGTCTTTAAACAGAGGCTGAATGGCTATCTGTCAGTGATGCTTTGATTGGGAGTTCCTGAATGGCAGGCAGGTTGGCCTGGATGCCTCTTGTGGTCTCTTCCAACTCTATGGCCTGATCTAGATTGGCAAAAAGAAGTGTGTTCATGGCTGCATGAAAGTCTTGCCTTTAGATGAGGAAAAAGGGAAAGTGTGCCACGAAAACACTTTTTTGCGTTTTAGGGGAGAAGAAGCACCTTTAAAAAGGTGCTGATTTTCCCAGCTTCTTTTTTAAAAACTGCAGAACAGCGCAGGTCCATCTAAAGGCTGTGGTGCAGCTGCTAAGCATTAAGGAAAAGGCAATTTCATGTCACACTTTCCTGCCAATCTAGAAAGCCCCTATGATTCTATGATTCACAGAATTTGTATGGTAATTTTGCACAGAAACCACCATTTTCTGCATGGAAAATAATACATCAGTGCAGAAATATTAATTTATACACAGAAAAGCTGCTTTCTGTTGATAAAATATTTTCTGCATAGAAGATGTTGATTTGTGTGAAAAACTGTCATTTAAAAAAGAAAAATGCAGAATATATCCTGAATTCTGAATAGCCCTTGAAAACTGTGTGGTTTTCGAAAAACTTTCTCACAGCTGGAATAAAATTGCTGAAATTAATTGTTCCTATTTTTGAGAAGAAACATAGTGGAGAATTATATCCCTGCTTCATCATTTTCCAGCCACTTTTGTTCTTGTATTTCAGCAGTAGACTTTCTGGTCAAAGTTCATCCCTGAAGTGTCCAGGTTCCAGGCTGTATTTGCAATATTTCCCCCTTCAGAATCCCCAGACCACAGTTTGTTCTTGGACACACACACAAAAACAGTGAATTGCCTCTTAAATAGATTGCAGGTGCACACTGTACTTTCACAGGGATAGATAAATAAAAGACAGTTGCACAAAACCCAAAAAGTGGAATTAAAAGTCACTTCCCATTTTTCTTATCCTGGAGTGTTTGGGGCAATCAGTTTGTTCCTTCACCTTGTAGAAGTCCTAGAACAGAATATTGGTTCCCAGACCTGACACAAATGCCAACCTCTGCTCTAGTCCATAGAGTGTGTGCTACATTAAATTTCTGAATATTTAGCAGCTACAAAACTATTTTTGTTTGTTTGTGTCTGAATAAACAGGGCATCATTACATGCTGCAGAGTTGATAGAGGAATAATAACAGTAATAATGCAAAAGCTGGGGAGAGGGTGTCTGTTTAACATGAAAAATCATGTTTGATAAAAACTGGCTTTGTTGGTAGGATTATTGCACTGGTTAATTTTTGCTTTGTCTGGCATTAAAGTTAAAGGTCACCTATCTGTTTCTGTTGTTTTCATTTTAATGCCACCCTATGCTGTCAGGCATGTTTGTGCCTGACACCAAGCCAATTTGCCACTCTGCGGATTTGATAAAGAAGATCCCCACTTTTGTCAAATGTTTTGACCTTTTCTTCTTCTCATGAGCTGATTCTTTCATGACTACACTTTGTGAATCAATCTTCATCTTATAATGTCTCTAACGGTATATTAGTCATAATGCAGTGAGACATGTTTGTTAGGTTGTTGTTGTTGTAGACTTTACAGTTTTCACAGAATGTCTTAACCCCATATTTTCTCATTAGTGCCAGAGAGTGAGTCTAATCCATGGCACAGGAAGATAAAAATAAAAATATATCATAACAGCTTAGAAGTTCTGTCCTGGGCCTAGTTCTATTCAACATCTTTATCAATGACTTGGATGATGGAATAGAGGGCATGCCTCTGAAATTTGCAGATGATGCCGAGTTAAGAGGAGTAGCTAATACTCCAAAGGACAGGATCAGAATTCAAAATGACCTTAATAGATCAGAAAGCTGGGCAAAAACTAACAAAATTAATTTCAACAGGGAGAACTGTAAGGAAGTAGGGAGAAAAAATGAAATACACAGAGAGATGATGGGAGACACCTGGCTTGACAAACATAAATGTGAAATGGATCTAGAAGTCCTAGTGGACCACAAGTTAAATACAAGCCAACACTGTATTGAAGCAGCTAAAAAACTCCAATGCATTAACAGAAACATAGTGTCTAGATCAAGGGAAGTAATAGTACCACTCTATTGTACTTTGGTTGGACCTCATTGGAATAGTGTGCCCAGTTCTTGGCACCACAATTCAAAGGATAGCCTATTCTAGATTGGCAAAAAGAAGTGTGTTCATGGCTGCATGAAAGTCTAGGCTTTAGATAAGAAAAAGGGAAAGTGTGCCATGAAAATGCTTTTTTTGCGTTTTAGGGGAGAAGAAGCGCCTTTTAAAAGGTGCTGGTTTTCCCAGCTTCTTTTTTAAAAACTGTGGAACAGCACAGCTCCATCTAAAAGCTGCGGTGCAGCTGCTAAGCATTAAGAAAAAGGCAACTTCATGTCACACTTTCCTGTCAATCTAGAAAGCACCGATGTTGACAAGCTGGAGTGCATCCAGAGGAGGGCTGCTAAAATGGGAAAAAGTCTGGAAACCATGTCCTATGAGAAAAGGTATAGGGAGATGGTATGTTTAGTCTGGAGAAGAGGAGGCTAAGAGGTGATATGACAGCACTTTTTAAATATTTGAAAGGATGTCATACTGAAGATGGAGCAAGTTTGTTTTCTGCAGCTGCATGGAATAGGACATGGAGCAATGGCTGCCAGCTACAGGTTGTTGGCCCTGGTCGACCTCAACATCCCCCTCGAGGCTGGTTTGACAAATCATACTGGTGGAGCTCAGGAGTTCATAGTCTCCATGACTAACATGGGCTTATCCCAGATAGTCTCTGAGCCTACACATTGTACAGGTCATGCCCTCGATGTGGTCTTCCAAACAGAACAGGCATATTCATGGACAGAGATAACTAATATCTCTGCTTTGTCATGGACAGATCATTTCTTGGTTAAGGTTGGACTGAAGGCCACTATCCCTCTCCCTAGGGGTGGAGGACCAGTTAGAATGATCTGCCCATGAAGGCTGATCGAACCCACTAGGTTCCAAGAAGCCCTAGGGGGTTCTATGGTTGGCAGTACCGGTGACTCTGTCAAAGCTCTGGTTAATACATGGAATAACAACCTCACCAGAGCTATAGACATGATCATAGAATCATAGAATCATAGAAATTTAGAGTTGGAAGAGACCACAAGGGCCATCCAGTCCAACCCCCTGCAGTGCAGGAACTCCTAATCAAAGCATACCCAACAGATGGCCATCCAGCCTCTGCTTAAAAACCTCCAAGGAAGGAGACTCCACCACCCTCCAAGGGAGTGTGTTCCACTGTCAAACAGCCCTTAGTGTCAGGAAGTTCTTCCTAATGTTGAGGTGGAATCGTTTTTCCTGCAGTTTGCATCCATTGTTCCGAGTCCTGTTCTCTGGAGCAACAGAAAACAAGCTTGCTCTCTCCTCAATGTGACATCCCTTCAAGTATTTAAACAGGGCTATCATATCACCTCTTAACCTTCTCTTCTCCAGGCTAAACATCCCCAGCTCCCTAAGTCGTTCCTCATACGGCATGGTTTCCAGACCCTTCACCATTGTAGTCGCCCTCCTTTGAACACTCTCCAGTTTCTCCACATCCTTTTTGAATTGTGGTGCCCAGAACTGGACACAGTATTCCAGGTGGGGCCTGACCAAAGCAGAATAGAGTGGCACTATTACTTCCCTTGATCTAGACACTATACTTCTATTGATGCAACCTAAAATTGCATTGGCCTTTTTAGCTGCTGCATCGCACTGTTGACTCATGTTCAACTTGTGGTCTACTTGGACTCCTAGATCCCTTTCACATGTGATCTCATTCAGCCAGGTGTCCCCCATCCTATATCTGTGCATTTCATTTTTCCGCCCTACGTGTAGGACCTTACATTTCTCTGTGTTAAATTTCATTTTGTTAGCTTTGGCCCAGCTTTCTAGTCTATTCAGGTCATTTTGAATTTTGATCCTGTCCTTTGAGGTATTAGCTACTCCTCCTAATTTGGTGTCATCTGCAAATTTGATAACTAGGCTCTCAATACTGACATCCAAGTCATTCATAAAGATGTTGAATAGCACTGGGCCAGGACAGAACCCTGTGGCACCCCACTTGTCACTTCTTTCCAGGATGAAAAGGAACCATTGTTGAGCACCCTTTGGGTTCGGTCAGTCAGCCAGTTACAAATCCATGTAACAGTTACCTTGTCTAGTCCACATTTTACAAGCTTGTTTGCAAGAATGTCATGGGGAACCTTGTCAAATGCCTTACTGTGATCATTCCTTTGAATCTTGTCCAACCTGCTAAAATCACAATCATTGGTACACTGAAGATCTTAAACAAATGAAGCAAGTTAGTCTAGAGCGCTGTTGGTAAAAATCTCAATTCATTTCTGACAAGACACTTCATTGGACCTTTCTTAGGTCCTATCAAAGTGGTGATAGATGCAGCTAAGAAATGTTTTTATTCTGCATCTGTCGCATCTGTGAAGTCTCATCCAGCTGAGCTGTTCAGGGTGGTAATGAATTTAACACAACCACCTCCCACCCAGAACCTTCTACTAGATCCAACTATAGCTTGCTGTGACACTTTTAATGATTATTTCACAGATAAAATCTCTCGGATAAGAGCTGATCTGGATGCCAACTTTGAGTCACAAGGAACAAGAGAGTTATCTAACACCTCCACCAATATTGTTAGACTGGATCAATTTGAGTTGGTGAGTACTGAGGACATGGCTGAGCTCCTTAGTAGTCTGAAAAAAGTGACCTGCCCTCCCGACCCTTGTCCAACCTGACTGGCAGTCCAGGGGGGTGATACAAACAAGCTAATTCTGAAAAAGGTAGTCAGTGCATCCTTCAGGGAGGGTACCCTGTTTCCTTGTCTTAAGGAGGCTGTGGTCTAAGCACTCCTAAAAAAAGCCCTCCCTGGACCCCCTGGATAGAAATAATTATAAACCAGTTTCATTGTTGCTATTTTTGGGCAAGGTGATCAAGGGGGCAGTCACCAATCAACTATAGGCAGTCTTAGAGGAAACTGATTTTCTGGATCCATTTCAAACCGGATTCAGGACAGGATATGGAGTTGAGACTGCCATGGTCACCTTAGTTGATTATCTCTTTCTGGGCATTGACAGGGGAAGTGTAACCCTGTTGGTGCTCTTGGACCTCTCAGCAGCCTTCGATACCATAGACCATGGTATTCTTCTGGAACATCTGAGAGAGTTGGGTATCAGAGGCACCGTTTTATCGTGGTTCCATTCCTGCCTCTTGGGCAGATTCCAGATGGTGTTGCTGGGAAACAGTTTCTCTTCTAAAAGAGAGCTAAAATTTGGTGTCCCTCAGGGTGCCATCCTGTCTCCTCTGCTGTTTAACATTTACATGAAGCTGCTGGGCGAGATCATCTGGAGAGATGGAGCAGAGTGTTATCAGTGATGAAACACAAATATATTTCTCTATGTCTCTGACTGATGCAATGACTAAGGATGGCATGTGTCCTCTGAATGCCTGTTTTGAGGCAGTAATGGACTGGATGAGGGAAAAGTGACTCAAGTTGAATCCATGTAAGACGGGCATACTCGTTATAGGAAACCTGAATCCGGGAATGCAGTTTTCTCAGCCAGTTCTGGATGGGTTCACAGTTCCCCTGAAGGACTCTGTTGGCAGCCTGGGGGTGCTCCTTGACTCGTTGCTTCACCTAACAGCTCAGATAGATGTGATAGTCAGGATCACCTGTTATCAGCTTCGACTGATACACCAGCTGCACCTCTTCCTGGAACTGGGAGACCTTGAAACAGTAGTACATGTACTGGTAACCTCTCAATTGAACTTCTGCAATGCACTCTACATGGGGCTACCCTCATGCCAAGTTTAGAAACTTCAGCTTGAACAAAATATGGCAGCCAGGTTGATTACAGGTACTTCTTGTAATGACCATATAACACAGGTTTTGAAGTCCCTCCACTGGCTGCCAATTAGTTTCCAGGCAAGGTAAAAGGTGTTGGTTATTACCTTTAAAGCCCTACATGGCTTGGGTCCAGAATACTTAAGGGATCACCTTCTTCTGTATTGTCTGTCCTGCACACAAAGGTCTTCAGGGAAGAATTTACTCCAGTCAAAAAAATCTAGGCTACCTGTTCAGTTACCGAGAGGGCCTATTCCATGGCTGCTCTGAAGCTATGAAATGATCTACCAGAGGAGATATGCCACATTTCCACTCTTACAGCATTTAAGAAGGCTCTTTAAATTGATCACTTCTGGCAGACTTTCCCAACCTAGCTCATCTCTCTGCACATTGTGAATTATGTCACTCTGTCCACTAATTCTTCTCTAAATTTTAATGTTATTGTATTTTATTGTGTTTTTAAATTGTGATTGTTTAAATTGTAGTTTTAGTATTGGGATGGGGTGTTGGGAGGGGACCAATTTGAATTTTATTGTATCTTCTATGTATTTTTATTGCTGCAACTCACCTGGATTCCTTGTAATTGGGCAGGCTATAAATAAATAAATAAATTATAATTACAGGAAAAGAGATTTCACCTCAAAATTAGGAAGAACTTCATGACACAAAGAGCTGTTGGACAGTGGACTATGTGGAATGATTGTGTATTTCTGAACGTTAGGGGTTGGGCTTGATGGTCCTTGATGTTTCTTCCAACTCTGTGATGCTATACTAATGTAGAAAATAGTTCACTAAAATAGAGACCAAGTGACAGATTGTAAGAGGGCAACAGTGAAACATAATTGTATTGTAAGCACTGAAAATAAAATGGAATTTTTCAAATCTACACTTTTAAGTAGAATATACATCTTGTTATCCAAAATGTCATGGCCCAGGAGGGCACTCATGACCAATATTTAATATGGGAAATTTTATTAGCTCAAGTGAAGCTAAGAGCTGGAGCTGAGTATAACTACTTCCATTAAGTTAGTTATCTGGAGTTTACCTTTCAGACAACCTGACTTCAAAACCCGAGCCATTTTAGTTGACAAGGACAACTTATTAAAAAAAAATTAGCAAAACTATTCTACTTATGTGTTTTAAATAGTTTTATCTTTTTAAAATGTATTTCATTCTTTTAATAGCTATCTATTTTAATATTGTAATAATTTAATTCCTTTTTAATGCACCTTTTCCTATACTTTTAATTGTATTTTTCTTTTAGTATTGTTGAACTGCTCTGAGTCCCAGTTCTAGGAAAAGAGATGAATAACAACAACAACAACAACAACAACAATGCATTATCCTCAACACTGAGACCATGAGTTGTTAAGGTTTTAAAATTGCAGGTACTTAAATAACAGGGTTTTGTTCCACTTTCCTCCTCGGTGGAAGTCTTCACAACATCTAAAAAAACTATCTGACCCCTTGGAATTTGTAAATTTTAAGCATACAGTTCAAAAATATGTATGCATGTGCATGTCATAATCATGCCAAAATGAAATAAATCTTTTGAAATTTTTCCTTCCTAAAATATTTTAAACCTCTTCATTGGCATAATTTGGCTTTACACTGGAGCATCTTGCTTGGTATTCTCCACACTGAATGAACATGGTTCTCTTTTGATTTATATAATCATAGAATCATAGAGTTGGAAGAACCACAAGGGCCATCCTGTCCAACCCCTGCCATGCAGGAACTCCCAATCAAAGCATCTCCGACAGATGGCCATCCAGCCTCTGCTTAAAGACTTCCAAGGAAGGCGACTCCACCACTCTCCAAGGGAGTGTGTTGCACTGTCGAACAGCCCTTACTGTCACAAAGTTCTTCCTAATGTTGAATCTCTTTTCCTGGAGTTTGCATCCATTGTTCCAGGTCCTCAGTTAGCGGTTTTTCCTAAGCCACCTTTGTGATCCCAGGAATCCCATTTCTATTTTTATTTTTTATGTTTTAAATTGTTATTGAAATCTTGTCTTTCTTCTTGTTGGTGAATGATGTATTCTCTCCCACTCCCTACTATTGCCTAGAAGATGCTAAATGTATGAACCATTATGGTAGATGTTTCCAAATCCGCAACTTTTATTCTTGTTTACAACAACAAAGCAACACAGGAACACTAATTTAAAAAAAAAATAGAACAGAAAAGATATTGTTTAGCTGACATTGCTTAAGATAAGACAAATCTACAAGGAACTATTGGACAATTTACCATCAGGACAAATTTGGTGAAAAATCTCCCTGATCACTACACACACACACAATTTTCTGCCCTCAAATAGAATTGGAATTTTCACAAGATTACATAGTTCTAAGAAGTGCCAGGTCTGCTACTGAGCCATGTACATTCTCCTTTCATCTAGTCCATAGACTTAGCAGTGATTGATGATGGGAAACTGATAGCTGGCAGCTCTCTCTACTATTTTGCAAAGGTTTATCAGTTCTAAGTTTCCAAGGAAAAAAAAATCCTGTGTCTTTGACAGCATCCTGATAATAGTAGATAGGACCACTTTACTTGCTAGTGTTTATATTAAAGTTAACTGGCAACAAATTGATGTTAAATACATATGAGCAAAGTTACACATATGAGAAAAGTTTCTCCAGGACAAAGGCCCCCCCCCCCCACATCAGCTGACATTTCCTACAAAAAGCACTATCTGTTTTCTTGCATTTTTCTTTACTATTCCAAACCTCTTCAAAATTAATTCTTTTCATAAAATTTACCACACCCAATTACATAATTTCAAAAAGGTTCACTCAACATGTTACTCCACAAAATTTTCAGAAGTTAGTTTGTGGTAACCCTACAAGTCTGTTATTAATTATAAACCTCATAGAAGTAAAAGTCCAGCTTCACAAGCACATTTGTTGACAAGGTACTCCAGATATAAAACGTTTAGAACTAAACATTTTAATATACTAATATTAGTCTTGAAAAGAAGAGAGTTTGATGACAATCAGTCAAAAATTAGGAATCCATAGATCTCTTTTTCATTTTTTCCCCCTATACACAGACTGACACAGAAATCTGGTGTTGGAACTCTTTACCTCTACTATGTACATTTATTTCAGTGGAAATGCCGAAACTGAAAAGTTCTACCAATATTTAATTTGACCTGTGTGTCGCAATTAGATCTCTAATCATAGAGTGAATATTACTTTTATCTGTGGAAGAGAAGCAAATACTGCATAATATGTGGCCAGAGCTCTAAAGAATCACTTCAAGTGTGTGGAACCTACTACTATGAAAGTCATTTGCCAAGCAATAATAACTTTTATGTCCAGACAGTATACACATTTCACACACACACACACAAAAATCCTTTTGTAAAGGCTATTATGTGCTATCAGATCTTCCAGTCACCTCTGAATTGCAAGCTGAACTTCCTTTCATTGTAAAACAGTTATGTTATTGCCTTAAAAGAGCGGAATCAGTCATAGAAATTTGGACTTCTAATATTTCATAGTACATCACTACTTCAAGCTGGAAATAATGTAGCAGCTTTCCAAATCTTAGGATTTGTTGTTGTATAAGAAATATCTGCCAATATTTATAATTTATTTGAAACTTCTTATAGGACATTGCCGCAACAACTGTGGACTTAAATCACAAGATTAGGCAGTGCCTGGACTTTTAATGTCCAGTATGTCTTGTTGTTTTTGTGTTGGACTAGGACTCTAGGAGACCAGACCTGAATCCCTGCTCAGTAATGAAGCTCACTGCGTCGCCTTGAGCAAGTCACACCCAGCCCATTATAGTTTCACTTTAGGGTCATCATAAGTCAGAAATGACTTGAAGAAACAACAACACCAAAAACATTAAGGCTTCTCATGTTTGTTTGTTTGTTTGTTTGTTTGAATCTACAACCCATTCATATATAATGTGGAAAAAACAAAACCAAAGAATAGGAAGGAAGCATGTTCACATGTGCACCTCCTGGATTGTAGTTTTGGGAAGTACAGAAAGGCAAAACCTATCTATTCCCCCTCACTGTACATCAATTATTATCTTCTTCTAATGTTCTCTAAAAATCTGTACAGTATCATTTTGAATAAGGAAGTTTCTTCCTGTATTCTACCACCAAGTATAGAGGATAAAAAGAAAAGTGCAAAGCAAGGGAGAAGGCAAAAGTTGTACTTATATTTTTTTGTACAATGTACAAGGTAGGCATGTGAAGATTAGAATGGAAAAGTTGATGAAAAGTTCTTACAGCTCTTATGAATGCATTTGAAAAACAGACAGTTCTTAGTAGGAACATAATATTTTGCTTATTTTAATACGTCATAAGAACAAATGCTTTGATGGTTTTTTTCTAATGGGAAAGATAATGAGTCCCCCCCCTTTTTTTTCATTTAGGCAGTTCAGGGCTTTTCTTTTTAAACAAAAATCAGATGCAAACAAAATTTGGGGGCTTTGCATAAAGTAACATTTTTGTGCAGAAAACAGAATACAATCACCCCTCCAAGTCTGTGGACTTGAAATGAGTGGACTTGGAGATCTGCGGAGGGGAGACTGCTATTAATCTTAATGAGCTGCATGCCCACAGTGCACGGTCCTCATGCACATGCCCCATTCAAGCCTATGGGCATGAATATGCACAAGATTTCGAACTCATGGTCCAGAATGGATCCCCCGTGAGTTCAAAGGGGCAACTATACTTTTCACAAAACACAGAGTTTTCTGCACTAATTGTTATCTTTTGTTTGAACAAATACTTCTTACAAACAAATATTTCACAAAACATCCTAAATTTCTCAAAATTGTAGGAAATTCTGAGGTATTTTTTTTTTTATTTATGTCTCTATATTTCTCAAGTGGTCAGGAACTCTAAATATGATAATGGTCAGGAAAAAATGAATTTGACACAGTCTTGTCCTTATATTACCATCTAAGCTGAGTATTGCGTTGTAGATGAGTAGCTGTTTAAGTTGAGTAGGCTGTCTGTAAGCCCTGTAACTCAGAATCTGTTAGAGTATTGTTCCCTAGAAATGGTTGTAACTCATTTGTGATGCATTTCAGTTCTCAATTGGTGTGTGTGTGTGTGTGTGTGTGGTAATAACAGTGGTGTTCAGTCTGTTATTTTTTCCATTTAAAGTTTTTTTTTCTGGTTTTTAAAGTGAGACATTCACAATAATATGTTGCCACACTCTTCCCATCTGATGTAAGACAATTGGCATATATACCTAGTAAATGTGTGAAAAGTGATTTCTGAGTCATGTTGGTTTTCAAAAGTACTCCATTCTTCCTTAAGATTGAGAATAATGTGGCTATTCATGAATCTAAATCCTTGTAACAGTTGTCCTTTTCAAATTCTTAGCATATTTATTTGGAATTAGTTGATTGGATCGGAAGAAGTTATATAAAAGTAAAAGTGCATGAGAACATAGTTGTCAAAGTGCTAAATAGGAAGGTTTTTTCCCCCGTATTCAAACATATCAAGCTGAAAATAGATATTTTTTAATGCATTTGCCACTTTGAGTTCTTTAATTATTCCAAATTATTCTATGGAGTGTCCAAGTTATTACGTCTTCATTAATGTCAACTTACATTGGGGTTAGGCAGATGACCTGTCATCACATTGTATAACAGAACTGCTATCAGAGAAGAAAGAAGTTCTTTTTTTGTTTGTTTGTTTTAAGTTTTAGAAATATGCTATATGACCTGTGAAAAATGACATATGACATCATATTTGAGAAGTTTGGTAATAGCAGTACATCTGAAAGAGATTTAAGCAGGGAATATTTTCTCCAGATCAGGGACATCCCCACTCGCCAGGCTCGAGCCATGGCAACCACGTCCCAACCCAACCTTTTCCTGGTGCAAAAAGGAGCAGGAGTGATCCACTTCTTTTTGCACCATGGAAATGGTGCCTTTACTGCCATGGCAGTATTTTTTCAGCATTTCTTTGGTTCATCATTTCTAAATGCTGCACTGTCAAAATACTGTGGATTCATTGCATGTGCAGTTGGCCGTGTGGCTTTCCAACAGACTAGGGGCATGCTGCTGTCTGAATCCCATGCCCCCAGTCCAGTGGGAAGCTGGCTCTTTTTGACAGACTGTTTCACCCCTATGTTTATTTAAGAGATGGCAGAGAGAAAAAAATGACTCCTTGTTCAAAGTTTATGGGTGCTAGATATAATTTTGTTGTTGTTGTTGTTGTGTGCGTTCAGGTCATTTCCAGCTGATGGCAACCCTAAAAGTTGTGATGTATTCTTGGCAAGATTTATTCAGAGGAGGTTTGCATTACCTTCTCTTAAGCCTGAGAGCACGTGACTTGCCCAAGATAACTCAGTGTTTTTTGTGGATGAGCTGGGAATCAAACCCTGATTTCCAGAGTAACAGTCCAAAACTCAAACTACTACACCACACTAGCT
This sequence comes from Urosaurus nigricauda, assembly GCA_034509955.1. Lineage (NCBI taxonomy): Eukaryota > Metazoa > Chordata > Lepidosauria > Squamata > Phrynosomatidae > Urosaurus > Urosaurus nigricauda. The sequence goes on from JAOEGL010000003.1 coordinate 63,887,141, forward strand.
ATCATATGTAATTAGGATATTATAATAACTCTTCTTTGAAACAAGATAGAATATCTCTTCTTTTTATTAATGTTTAATTGTTTTTATCATGCTGAAGACCGTTCTATGTACAAATATTCTATCATCATATGAGTGATTGTTTGAATACTGAATTATGAACATGGATACCAGGATTCAAATCCCCATTAGGCCATGGAAACTGACTTGATGGCCCAGGGAAGGGACCCTCTCTCAGCCTCAGATGAACTTGTGAACAAATCTTGCCAAAAAACAAAAACAAAAAAAAAACTACCACATTTAGAGTTGTCATTAGTTGGAAATGGCTTGAAGGCACACAACAACAATAATCTACCTTCTGCACAAAGTATTCTCTTTCTTATAACTTTGACATTTATTTTTAAACTGTATATGCAAAAAGGGCCTTTGCCAATGCTGATGGAGAACAGGGTGGTGGAAGGCTGTCCGGTTATACCCTTATATTTTGACACATAACAAAACAGTATCCTCTAGGTCTTCTGAAGGAACCACAAGAGGTACCTTGTTGTTGTGCATTTGGCTACTGGCACATAGCCATACACTCCCCCACCTATTCCTGCTCTCCAGCAGCCTCTACATGGCTGTTTCAGAGGAGATAGAGAGACAAGCAAGAGACAGGAGACTAAGGGTAGAGATGAAATGGAGTTCTCAATGCCTTGAAGCTTAGTCTCAATTTTAAATAAAATAATGAGATTCAGCTAATATCTATTCCTAACTGAACCATTCTATGCCAATTTTAGTTTTGCGTTGTTTAGGTCATATTAGCAGTCTTATACTGGGGATGAGCAATATGCCTTCATCCCAAGCATCTGCAGTGGTAAAGTTTAATGGCATCTGTAATCCAACATCATCTGAAGGGATGCAATTTGCTCTCACCTGCATTAACCAATTTTATCTAATAAGCTTTAGCTTAAACTTCTTTCATTCACTGAAGACACAAGGATTGTACCGTATATGCAGAAAGAACTAGAACTGCGAATGGTCACTAATTTCATTCTAACATGCAAGGGCAAGCTTCAGATTCCGAGAGTTTTGCAAATATTTGGAATTTTTTTGGCTGAAATACACACACACACACACAGACACACAGACACACAGACACACAGACACAGAGAGAGAGAGTCTAACAAACTGGTGTATTTTGATCTTTTCTAAAAAAAAAAAATGATTTTGAGGATTTCTTTAAAGATACAGAATAAATAGATCAACTATTCATTGTGCTTTAAAAATAATTTTGTTGATAACTAAAGAATATTTGCAGAACTACTTCCATACTGCCATAGGCTTTCTAAACTGAGAATCAAGAACTGTCTCCAGAGTTTTATAAAGTAGCACACAAGAAAATTCATTGAAAAACAAATATGACAAAGGCTTCAAAAACTCTATTTTTAAAAATGGTTTTAGTGGAAGGTTGAGTCTTGATCACAAATTCTTTATCTGGTTTCTATCTTGACTATGCATATTTCCATATTTCTCACATGTACTGGGTGCTTATTCTCTCTGTAAAATGTTGCTGATGTATGTTGTAATCCTAAGGACCTGCTCAGGTACAGTAGGAGGCACTCTCTTTGACCAACCGGTTTTAAGAACACACCCTAGGCCATGCTTCGTGTTGTCTTCCCAGATGAATCTACCATGACATGACCTCTATGACATGACCTCTATCCTGAACATTTCAGCCAAAGGATATTTCATTCTGCTTGTAATTTATGTGATAGGAGAGACTTCCCCGTTTCTTTTATGCTGCCAAAATAACACAAATAATGTTAATATTCCACGAACCATAGAATATATTGATCTTGGTTTTATTGAATCTTACTAGGAGAAACAGCTAATGCTTGCCATGAATTATTCTAATTGTGAAAGATGTTGCTGAAGCAAAATATTTGTTATTTTGTTAACATCCTTCAATGATTGCAAAACTCAGACGATATGAACACAAGGTTCTTTGTTATATTAAAAAGTTACCATATACTTCAGATTGAGAAAATGAAGTAATTAGGACTCTTTGGCCAAGATCCTGTGCGTGCTGGCTGAATGTAAATCTCCACCAGCAGATTTCTGCTGTTATTTTCACTGTACTAGCTGTGCAATACAACCTGATGTTATAATAGTCTGGAGGGCCTGATACACTCAGATCCTTCTCAGGATAGATTCAAAGAGTACACTGAATTAAAATAGTGCCTTGGTATTACAACTTAATAGCTGTATTGATTAGAATAGGTTGGGAAAAGATGTAACAAAGAAAGTACTTTTCCATCCTTTTGGTGGTATACTGACACTGGAATGCAGAGCTGCCTTGGATTGAAATTGCGACAAATGTGGCATACAAATTAATTAAACAAATAAATATGTATGTGGTCCCTAAACATGCACAGGATGTCTGCCAATCTCTTTAGGTCCTTGAATACTGGTCAGACAAAATACTCATTTTCCTATTTCTGTGACTAGGGCAGAGAAATGGCCCCATCCCTCCAAAAAAGTGGGAGCTGCCTACAATACCAGGACTGATTTTCTACAACGTAAGGTGATACTTACAGATTGAAAGTTATGTAGTTTCCCCTCCTTCTCTCTAGCTTGGAGAGAGAGATGAGATTTTTATACTGAGAGAAGTGTCTTTATCAGAGATGAGGCTCACATGGTTCTACATTCACTTTGCAGATCTTTATACTTCAACTGTCTTATCTCTTCCTTGTCTGAAATGTCCCTTGGGGTCTTGTTAAGGGTATACAAAACTTAAGCAGAAAACAATAGGTCTGTGATACTATCATTTGTAGGCTTAGAAGAAAGCTAATACATATTAGTGTGGCTTTACAAAATAAAAATTATATGTGATTGAAGATAGCCCAACAACTGCCATCCTTATCTTCCAAAAAACACATACTACAACTAAAAATTGCAAAGCATATGTCTGTGATTATATAGGGACTCACGAAGACCAGAATTTAGAGATCTCTCTAGCTAAAATAATCTGGGGCCAAAATGGTTCACATGAAAATACTGTTTCCATTTAAGAATTTTGAGATAAGATGAAGGAAATTAAGGCCCAAATCCCTATTGTCTAGTCTCAACTATAATAGACCCATTGATTCAAAGTTGACAGATGCATCACCCCAATATGATGTTATTGAGTTCAGGACTGAGCATCAGAATCTTGTGGATATCATTTTCATTGACTGCAAATGAAAAGGTAAAGGAATCCATATACCAGCACAGCTACGCTTGAGTTACTGGATTGCACAGTGACAAGACAGTCAATTAGGGAGGCAAAGAATACTTGTAAATCTTTGAAACTTGGTCAAAATGTGCTTCCTAAGTGTCAAAAAGCTTTGCCAAGAATAATCCTGGAATGAAGAGGATCTTTATTTTGGGATTTATTTTAGACGAAGTATGCACATGCTTGCTCAACACAGAAAATACTATTTCTGTGCAGAAATATTGCACAAAATATTGTGTGTATTTTGCACAGAATAAGACTGAAAATACTAACAAGTTTTGAAAGCCTATCAGTTTCAAACTATTTTGCACAGGAGAAAATTGCTACAGTTATCCTCAGAGAACAAAATTATGAAAGAATTATATCCCTACTATTAAACCAGTGGCACAACTGTGTGCTCCCCTTCTGTTCCCCCATCAATCCAACTCCCCATTCACCAGTAAAGATAGAACACTCATTTCACAATAGTTTCATCAATGTAATAAGGCTTGCAGAACTCTAAACAGGATATCACCTATTCACAAACTCTAAGGAAGTGGTAGTTATTTACATAAACATTTACTTCAATGAGAGCACAGAAGATTTTTGGCCCAAATACTGCTCTTATGTAGCACGTGTATACAAACAAAGAATAGCCTGGACAGGTAGATTCTACAGGAATTCATCAAGTAGGGAGGAGATGCTTATCCTTTTCTCATGCCAGCCATGACCTTCTCTCACTTCACTCAGTCCTATCAGTGTAAGCTAATTGCCTCCAACAAGCTTGGTACTCATTTTAGCGACTCAGAAGGATGTCAGGCTGAGTCGCCCCTGAGCCTCTGTCTGGTATTGAACTCACAACCTTGTGGCTTATGATTGAGTGGCTGCAGTACAGAAATTTAACTACTGCACCACCCGGGCAGGACTCAGAATATTTTAATAATATTTCTTTTTATTCTGACATGGCTAGTTTATTTACACATACCATAGAATTACATACTTCCATTTCTGCTAGTACTACTAAAGAAAAGAATGTTGTTACAATGTTCTACTAGCTCTAGGCCATATTTTATCTGACTGCAGATATGCCTGTAAAAACAGATCCATCAATGACAGATTATTAATTAAAAACAGCATGGGTTCAGAACTACTGAGATCAGAAGCTGGGTGGATTGAAGCAATAATAACACAAAACACAGAGACAGAAAACAAAACCTAATTGTGAAGAGGGAAGAAGAAAATGACTACCTGACCCAGTTCTTACTGTAAGAAACAAGACACCAGCTAGAGAAAAGGGCAGTTAGGAAACAATTAGTGAGTATACTGCTTACAATGAATACTGAGTATTCAGATACAAGACCTGGAAATCAGCCAAGTTTGAGATAGGATAAATCTTTTGGAAAATTAAAGGTAATAATCTATTTAGAAAAACTATCAATGAAATAGGTAGAATTCCACTATGTACTCCATAAATTTTTACCTTGTGAGTGAGAGAGATGTTGCTTACTTTGAAGAATGAGAACAAATTGTTTTCCAAGCCCCATGCTGCATCAGGGACACTCTTTCCAAAGGTAAAGAACTCTGGCAGTATCTAAAGAGCAAGCAAAGGGTTACTAGGTGTATGTCTTTGCAAGATCTGTTGATGTTTCATGTTTTGTCCCTGTCTTCCTTATTTCATGTTCTGTCTTCAAGATAGTCTTTGCAAAGTCTTTGTAGTCATGTTCTTCTTGTCTCTCCTTTCTTTAGAGAAGAGAGTAAGCACTGGAGAGTTATGGTGTCTTTGTAACCATCCATTTATTTACAAATTCACAGGCTGAGCAAATCTTAAAACAGCAAGTAACCTGGAAGTATTGGTTTAAAAGAAATGCCAACCAAGGCATTGGAAAATGCAAAACAACTCTATCACCTGAATCTGTTAACATATCATATAAATATAATAAGGACTAAGAGCGAAGTTACATCATTTGTCCTCTCGCTTACATATTAAGGAAGTATGACCTGTTTGGCTACTGAGTCTATTTATGTTCCTGATTTCCAACCATTAGAAGCAAGTTTCATCTTTGTTGAGTATTTCCATTAGCCAAAGCCTCAAAATTTGTTCACCTGTAACACCTTTGTTCTCTTAACTCTTGTCCATGTGCTTGAATGCATGTGTTTTATGTGTATGTTGCTCCGTCCTTTAAATAAACTACAACTAATTTGGATTTGCCTCTAGAGTTCTGTCTGATTTAGACCTGGTATACATTGGGTGGTTATCCTGGGCTGTCTGTTATCCCAACCATAATACTATACTCATTTGAGCTAAATATTAAAGTTCCCTTATAATTCCCCTAGATCAATTTGTGGGTGCTCTCTTGGAACCCCAACAATTTGGATAACAAGATTTATTTTTATATTAAGGAAGTATGAGGTTATGTTAGAATCCTTTTAGTCTTCTATCAGATATAGTTTTGTGGTAGTTATGGGGATGATGGATATAGAGTTAGGCATAGTTAGATTTTGCTAGACAGAAGGGAGGAGTGCATAACGGTGCCAGGAGGATGTTATCAGTTGACCTTGTAGCTGCTCAGCTCTGAGGCTAGGAATGTAACAGCATTTGGTGGGAAGAGAGCAGTTGGGGGGTGGAACGAAACTGGTGGGAAAAGACATGGAATGTGTTAGTTCGTGGGCTTTTGGCAGAGGGGGGAGGAGTAGGGCTATTGGGATGTATAGAGGTGCTGGGCGGGAACTGGTCAGTCTCAGCTAAGAAGCTGAATGGTGTGGTATTGCTGATCCTGGAGCATCAATAAAGTTCTGTTTATTCTATATAAAGCTGACTGGTTGATTGTCTGGGATTCTGGACCCCTGTTCTGACAGTTAGCTGAGACTCACCAGTTCTTCTCTGAGGCGAAGCAGGAGCAGGAGACTTCAGAGGAGCCATTCATCACCCAAGCAACGGAGGCGGCGGAGGAGTCCAAGGCCTCGGTGGTGGGGGCAGGACCGTTGCCAAAAGCCATGAGACCCACAGTGCCACAGACTCCGGTGGGCGGAGGCCCCCGGGTTGGACACCCTGTGGCCCCTGTGCGGACCCGAGAATGGAGGAGGGCCACCCGGTGGTCCGACTGGGACACGGGCTTCACCCAGCCCTGAGAGTGCAATCGGCTGAGGATGCAGACCTGGATGAACGAGTCACGCACCTCCAGACCGACGTGGACGAATTGCGTGATCTCCTGATGGAGGTGTTGGCCACAGTAAAGGAACGCCCGGACGGAGCGAGAGATGGGCGAGAGGCGGGGGCTGCCACCGGTGTTCCAGCAGCCCCGGCGAGAGAAGATGAACCGCAACCTGACCGTCAGCCAGTCCGACCGTCCCCAGACCGGCAGCTGGAACCACAGGCCTGAAAGTTGGGAGTTAAGTATGACGGGGACCCCCAGACTTTGCCCTACTTTCTGTCCCAAGTGGCCGATCACATGGAGGAATGGGGGCCCACCTTTCCCATGGAGGCTGCCAAGGTGAAGTGTGTAGCGCGGCACCTCAAAGGGGAGGCAGCCAACTGGCTGGTGCAGCTTTATGATTGCCAAGCGGCGGAATTGCGAAATCTGGCAGACTTCATGAGAGCCCTGAGGGCCAGATTTGAGGACCCCTTCAGAGCAAGCACAGCTTTGGCTCCGAGTACACCATGGAGTTTCGGAGATTAATTTCCCAAGTGCCAGACTGCACCGAAGGGATGAGAATCCAATACTTCAAAGAGGGTCTGCGCCCTGATATTGTGAAGTGGGCGCTTACCATGGGCAACCCCCCTACGGCCATGGAGTGGATTCTACTGGCTGGAGAGGCAGAGGCCGTGCTGCAGGAAGTCCAAATGCTGACCCAGCGGAAAAATAAAGGGGGCAGAGGGAGAGAAAACCAACCCGCCAGGGAAAAAAAGCAAAGGAAAGTCTGGGCAAACAACAGACGAGGAAAGAGAGCGGCGACGCCGATTGGGGCTGTGCCTGGGTTACGGGCGCAAAGGCCACCTGGTTGCGAGCTGCCCAGATCGTAACCTGGAGAAGAAAGCATCTCCATTTGCAACCCCTCCAGTGAAGGCTCCCAAGAAAGGGAAAGGGAAAGCAAAGGAAAAAAGCCAAGCCGATTGCTGGCTTCAAGCGGTGACGGAGGACGAGGAAGAGGTCTGGACAGACGCCGACAGCACCGATTCCGAGGAGCCAGCTTTAAACTCCCAGAGCCTGCCTTAAAAACTGGCCAGAGGCAGGCTGTGAAACGGGCTGGCCGCAAACCCATGCCTGCTGAAACCGGACCGGAGCACGGGATGATGGACACAGGACAAGTCCCCACCTCTCCCCATGGTGATTGAAGGGGAGCAGCATTTCGAAGTTGCCAAAGTTCTAGATTCTCGAATTCACAGGAAAAAGTTGCAGTACCTGGTCCGTTGGAAACACTTTTCAGCGGACCATGATGAGTGGGTGTATGCTGAGCATGTTAGGGCTCCGGATTTAGTTGCCAGGTTTCATCGGGCTTATCCTGACAAGCCGCATTTGTAATCTGTAATTTGTAACTTGTAATCTGTTTTCTATATGTATATTGTGGGAGGGGGTTTTCTATTAGGGGGGCCGACTGTTAGAATCCTTTTAGTCTTCTATCAGATATAGTTTTGTGGTAGTTATGGGGATGATGGATATAGAGTTAGGCATAGTTAGATTTTGCTAGACAGAAGGGAGGAGTGCATAACGGTGCCAGGAGGATGTTATCAGTTGACCTTGTAGCTGCTCAGCTCCTAGCTCTGAGGCTAGGAATGTAACAGCATTTGGTGGAAAGAGAGCAGTTTAGGGAGGGGGGGAACGAAACTTGTGGGAAAAGACATGGAATGTGTTAGTTCGCGAGCTTTTGGCAGAGGGGGGAGGAGTAGGCCTATTGGGATGTATAGAGGTGCTGGGCGGGAACTAGTCAGTCTCAGCTAAGAAGCTGAATGGTGTGATATTGCTGATCCTGGAGCATCAATAAAGTTCTGTTTATTCTACATAAAGCTGACTGGTTGATTGTCTGGGATTCTGGACCCCTGTTCTGACAGGTTATATGATAGGCTATGGAATGCTGTTAAAGTCATGGGACACATCTGGTAGTCCTGATGAGGAATCTGTACTCAGTGCAAGAGGCTACTGTCAGAACAGAACATGGAGAACTAGAACGGTTCCAAGTTGGCAAAGGGGCCAGACAAGGCTACATCTTATCACCCTATATTTTCAACGTATATGAAGAACATATTGTAAGAAAAGGAGGCTTGGACCCAGAAGGAGGAATGAAAATATAAGGAAAGACTATCAACAATCTGAGATATGCTGATGAAACCATAATACTAGCAGAAAACCTCACAGACCTGGAACAACTGCTAAGGATGATTAAAGAAGAAAGTGCCATGGCAGGCTTCATATTGAACATTAAGAAACCAAATATAATGACCACGGAGAACTTATACAAATGCAAACCAGACAATGAGGGAATAGAAATAGTAAAAGAGTTCTCGTATCTGGGATCAAATGTTAATAGAAACAGAGACTGCAGCCAGGAAACCAGAAGAAGATTAAGAATGGGAAAGGCAGCTAGAAAAGAACTAGAAAAGATCCTAAAATGCAAAGTTAGAATCATACAAGACATTGTATTCCCCATTACCATTTATGGATGTGAGAGCTGGACAATTAAGACAGAAGAGAGGAAGAAAATCAGTTCATTTGAGATGTGGTGCTGGAGAAGAGTGCTGAGGATTCTGTAGACAGCCAAAAAGACAAACAAAGGGTTCTACAGCATATCAAGCCTGAACTTTCCCAGGAAGCCAAGATGACAAAACCTAGGCTGGTGTACCTTGGGCACATCATGAGAAGGCATGAAACAATGGAAAAAAATAATGCCAGGAAAGATGAAAGGAAGTAGAAAGAGAGAAAGGCTGCATAGTAGATGTATGGACTATTAAAGAGATCATAATTATGAGTTTGCAGGAGCTGGGCAGAGCAGTGGATGACAAGGGGTCCTAGAGATGTCTTATCAGCAAGGTCACTATGAGTTAACACAAGGGTAGTTAACAACAAAATGACCTATTTGGTCTTTTGCAGTTTATGATACAAACTGATCTCCATAACTTTCAGGTAATGTGGAAATATGAATGTATCAATCCATCAACTTTCACATCTTTTAAGTGTTTCATCTCAGTTCTCAGGTTTGCTATTGTATTAGTTCCCCCCCTCCCTCCACAAAAAAAAATCCAATAAGATCTGTTAGGGACCCCTAAGGATCAAGTAGTTAGAGACAATATTGATGATATACAAGTCCAGTCCTGTTTCCCTATATCATCTGATACATGTTGCAAAATCTAAGCTGGCATGTTGCAAAACCTAAGCTGGCACAGTGAAAATGAACTCTGTTTAGACACAATCCTATCTAAGACACAGATGATTCTGGTGTTCAAAAAATAGGTAAATCACCTGTTCTTAGATAGACAGACAGATAATATATTGACCAGCAGCAGCCACAATATTTTTAAAGAACGTGAATAAACCATTGCTCCAGAATAAACTAATTTCAAGTAGATATGAAATGAAATTTATTTCAGTCAATGACCAGCATATTTCAAGACACCCAACAATTTGGCTTAAATCCAATTGTTCTTCTTGACGATGACAGGATACAATGAGCTTTGGGTCCATAGAATGATGGGAGGATAACAGAGAAAATCGTGTTTATAACAGAGAAAGATGTCTGGCTCCTGAGCAGCTTTGGAAATGATAGGACTGCTTTCTCTCCTTATAGAAATTGCTTTTGCTGCTCTACAACCCTATGTCACAGGACCACAGCCATTTTGCCCTTAATGAAAAGATTACAGTCTTCAGGTAAATGAAACTGATTTAAGTATTGACTTATCAAATTCTGATTCACTTAATGCCTTTACTCAAGTTGGACTACTATTTTGATTAGCCCATAATGGTTGACTCCCAATGAGGAAGAAAGGTATTAATTTCTCACCTTGAAATTCTTCAGTATTAAAGAAAATGAAATACAATCAATCCTACCATCCCACATCTTTCTTACATAAGCATAAAAATAATGTCCACGATACAGAAATTTTTTATCCACTCATCTATCCCCATAGCTTTATTTTGTTCACTGAGTATTTCAGTTCTTAAGCAGTCAGTGAACTGAAGATTTTCAGTGGTCTTTTGCTCCATCTATAATCTACTCAATTCTGATTCACTTGGATAATATCACAGTCTGGCATAATTAAGGCAAATGGCAGTAAAGGGTGAGTCTTTATTCTACCAATTACTATATTAAACTGCCCTACTATGAATGAGAAGTAAATTTCCTAAAGAAGCCAGCTATCAAACTCAATAGAAATACAGAACTTGTCAATTATTATCTTAAATTGGGTTGTAACTCAGATACATTTCCTGTATTAAAGCTCTATATAAACGCTGGATATAAATCAATCTGTAAAAATGGATAGGAAAGGAAAATAGCTCTCCAACACCATATGGTCCAAAATATACTAACTAAGCATAGTTTTAAATTCTGGATATAACATTCAGGATGCAAACACATTTAGGTACAGTGAGCCGTATCCCTCTGTCAGCAGGCAGAACTGTTTATTGAGTTCTATGGAAATTTCTGCTTTGAAAGCAATGAGCTGCTATGGCTCATTGTTTGTATATCAGAGGATGACGGGTGGATACAAGGCCATACCTTCTGTGGCTTACCGATGCAAATAATAGTGATGACTTTGAGGGAACTTAGACATAAAATGAATAGGATTTGTCCTAAGATTTCAAGCTGAGACTTAATGTGCAATGAAAAACTTGCTGAGGCTGAAAAGGGCAGTGGGAGTTTTTTGAGCAATTTGTTTCAAGGCATCCAGCTAGCTGAAGCTGAACACCTTTGTGTGGCCCTATACAAGGCTAGTCAATCTGCTGCCTTCTGGCTGTTTGGCCTGGAATATTCATAAACCCTACCCAGAATGCTAAATGAGCAGGCTTATAGTGATTTGTAATCCATCAAGTAACAAGCTGCCTACTCCTGAGCTAGAAGGTACTTAGGTAAATATCCTAAATGCCAGAGAGGTGGGGAAAGATAATGTGATGGTGGTATTTTTCTCTATTGTAGAGTGGACTTTGCAGGGGAAACCTGATAGGATTGCTGGTGATCCTCCATGTGCCACATAAGGCACAGGGGTTGGTGGTTGTCCACTAGTAGCCTGCCGCTTGGGATTGGCTTTCCAGAATTTACTAGTCCCAGTCCTACCTGGAAATGGCAGGAGGTTTTAAAACACAGATCACGTGACCTTCCATTGAACTATGGCCCTGCCTCATGTGACAGCAAAAACTAAACATATAACACTCCCAGACAGTGTGTTGTAATTGTTTCAGCATTAGACTGCTACTCTGATAATCAGGGATCAAATCCCCACTCTGCCATGGAAAGTCATTAGATAGCCTTAAGAATCAGATTCTCTCAGATTCAGAGATAGACAAAGGTAAATCCTTTCTGAAAAAAATCTTGCCAAGAAAACATTGTAATTAAGGAGCCCTGGTGGTGCAGTGGTTAAATGCCTGTACTGCAGCCACTCACAAACTGCAAAGTTGAGAGCTCAATACCAGCCAAGGGCTCAAACTCAGCTCAGGCTTGCATCCTTCAGAGGTCACTAAAATGTGTACCTAGCTTGTTGGGGGCAATTAGCTTTCTTTTTACTTGTTTTGATATGTTAATTGTTATGTATTTCACTTTGTTAATTTTATTTTTTGTTATAATTACTATGTATTTTTGTTGTTGCTATAATTGCTACGTATTTTTGCTTTGTTAATTGTTCTTCTCTTTTGTACCCCGCCCCGATTGCTAGTTCAGAGGGGCAGGCTAGAAATAAAACATATTATTATTATTATTATTATTATTATTATTAACATTTTAAACCACTTAGGGAGTGCTTAAGTGCACTGATAAGTGGTATAGAAATGTACCTGCTAATGCTATTGGCATAGGTTTGTCTTAGGGTCATCATAACAACAAGAAAGTAGATACAACAAGAAAGCAGACATTGTTTAACACAGAGAATCAATTAGTTCTTCATACTAAATATATTAGAATACTAAATACATTACGACACTGCCCCGAAGGGACAGCATTATGCTGTCCCTGAGAGAGATGGATTGGGGCATGGCAACCATGTACCATGGCCCCAATCTGGCCAGCTTCCATCTCAATCTGGCCATCTTCCACCACTTCCTTCTATTTGTGCAGAAAAAAGGCCACCCCTTCACCTCTAGAGCCAGCTTTTTACTGGCTGTGGGGGGAGTGCTGTCTGAACACCCGAAGTCACTCGGAAGCTGGCTCACATACAATCGCCGGTGTGGCTTCTGGGCAACTTGATGGGCTCGTGTGTGTCTAAAGGCCAGGCCCCCACACCATCCCCAAACTGGCACTTGCGACCAGTGTGTTAGTCTGTATTATTTCAAAATTATCAAGGAAGGGGGAGAGAAACCAGAGTCATGTATGTTTGTGCTTGTGTTGGAGAGAGGCAAGGGGCAGGAACAGAGACTAAATGCCTAAGTGCAGTGCATTGAACCAACAGCTGACAAATGAAAGGGTCTACAGTAGAGTCAATAGGAAGAAGAAGAAAATAAGAAATAAGAAGCAGAAGAGAACTGAAGTGTGATGCATTAAGAAAGAGGAGAGATGGAAGACAGAGAGAGAGAGAAATGAGAAGAGGAGGAACAGGAATAGAAACAGAAAGGGCAGAAGCAAGAGACAGAAATAAAGAGAGGAGGGGTGATGGAAGTAGCACTCTGAATGAGAGATGGAGGAAAAGGCAAATGAATTAATTGGAGAGGATGGATGAGAGCAGAAAGAGATGAGAAATAGGGGGCGAACAATTGAATAAAGAGCAAAGAGGAGGGTCATAGTATACAATTGAAGACGCAGAATGGCATAAGAAAAAGGACCCATAATTTGAAATATAGAGAAGAGAAATAAGAAACCAAGACAGAAATAAGTGAAGACTTGTGTTGGACACTAAGGGCACATTCCCACTATGAAATAGAGTGAATTACCAATCAGTTTAAAAGACCCTTATTCCCATTCAAATCTAGTTCCTATCCAATGTGATTGATTCCTGTCATGATAAAGCGAGCCATAGGCAAAAAAAATAAATAAATTAAAAAAAATTCCAGAGAGTAGTTTCTATGCGGTTCTTTTTCAGAAGAATCAATTCTGAAGCAAGTTTAGTAAGTGGGAACGACAGATCAGAATTGATACATTCTGGAGGGAAGGGACTAATGGCAGAGGGGTGTTTAACATCCCTCTCCAGTTTTTGGGAGATTTCACACACACACACACACACACACACACAAACAGACAAACACACCGATGCTGCCTTTTTATTTGTTGGTGTGTTTTTATTTGGTAAATAAAATTAATCAATGAATCGATAGATTAGTTTAGCAACTTATCTATTGATTCATTGATTAACTTTATTTTTTTTAAATGCTGTGTCCCCCCCTTCCTCCCCAGCCAGAGCTTTCATCCCCCTCTTCCTCGTCCTGCCATGTCCCCCATTTTCTTCCCCAGCCAGAGCATTCACCCGCCCTTTGTCCTCCTGCCATGTCTCCTGTTTTCCTCCCCAGCCAGAGCCTTCTTCGCCCTATTACTCCTCCTGTCACATCCCTGCCTTCCTCCCCACCCAGAGCCTGGGCTGCCATGATGACTGACATTTATTTTGAATCAGTGCAAATTAATTGTGATGACAATCATGCCCCCCAAAAAGCTATTCTACTGGCATAATGAAAAAGATCCCAATTTAGAGTGGGAATGAAGGACCTTTTGGAATCCATTACAGGCACAGAGTGAAGCTGAATCAGAAATCGGATCATACTGCAAGTGGGAATGAGCCCTAAATTGCAGTTATATTTTGAATGTTGTTGTAAGAAACAAATAAAGTGTAGTGTGGCTCCCAGGCATACTCATTGCTGGCATGAGGCATTATATTTAAATGAATGTAGTTCCCAGTGAAAAAAAGGTTCAAACTCTGACAGGAGAATTAAATAATTTACTGTCTATTTGACTGTAATATTATGCTCTGGCAACTGTAAGGGAGCAATGAGATGATGATAAAATAATGGCAGCAGAAGGTTAGATTCAAGTTTGAACTTACCAACCAGTTTTTTTGGCTTCTGACATTAATTCTTTTTTCAGACTAAAGAACTACAAGCCATTGGGACAGCCTTCCTCCATATATGATACAATGGGCTGATCTAGACTGGCAAAAAGGGGTGTGTTCATGCCTGCATGAAAGTGTAGCCTTTAAATGACCCACACTGAAAGTCTGGCATGAATGCACTTCTTTTGCATTTTACTGGGGAAAAAGCAGCTTTAAAAAGGGGCTGCTTTTCCCAGCTTCTTTTTAAAAAGGGTGTAACTGCACAGCTGCGTCTAAATGCTGCAGTGCAACTGTGCAGTTTTTTAAAGCTCCCAAACCCAAGCTCCAGCCCTAATCCAAACCCTAGACATGTGCAGTAGGGACTCTGCGATGCTGTAACTGTTATGCAACTGTGCATAAAATGTCAATTCATTCATAAAATAAAGAAGTTTATTCATAATCTTAAATTGTAATGGTTTTAATATCTTTTTAAGGGGGGGATGCAGTTTGTTTTATTGATGTAATAGTATTTTAATGTGTAAGCTACCTCGTTTGATCTCAAAGGGGTGGGGTATAAATAATAATAATTATAATTATAATTATTATTATTATTATTATAAAATAAAGGGGTTCATCCATGGTGCACCGATGCAACTGCGTACTTTACAAAGGGAAGCAAAACCACAATGGTAATTTGACAGATCTTCATAACTGCACAGTTAATGTGTGATGTACCTGCGCAACTGTTCAGTTCACAGCTGGCAATACAATTGCCTGTATGATGTACCGGTGCAACTGCACAGTTCGCAGCCGGCAACAACAACAACAAAAATATTAAAGGTTCAGTGCAGCCAAAATCCCCATTCATTGCCACCCGTGCAGCTGCCCCGCCTGTTTCTAGCATCTTGACAGCTTCCAATGTAGTTGCTGAGCATCAGAAAAGACTTCTGATAAGTCGTCCCCACACCTCCTCAGTGTAGCTGTCCTATGCCTTTTTATTACACACCTGCGACTTGCAGTGCAGCTGCTAAATATTAAGGAAAAGGCAACTTCATGTTGCCCTTTCCTGCCAATCTAGAAAGCCCCAATGTACACATAATGTGTCTGTCTGTCTCCCTAAACCTATTTTCAGAAGTAAAATACAACCTTCTCACTCACAGAACATTTTCTATACAAAGTAACAGCAAAGAAAAATCAATATGAAAATCAGTTGTGTAGAAAGTGTTTTCTTAAATAGGATTTATTTAAATAATACTTTGACTATTCCATCAGAGACATCATCATGGGCACCTTTCAATTTATATCCCAGATAAACATAAGGACTGACATTTTGATAGTCTGAAGGTAGATGACAATGGTATTGTATCTGAGTCTTGTGCTAATTATTAGAATCCAGTAGGACTAATACTTCAATCCATTATTAATATAAGTTGGTGAGGCATGTCATTATTAAAGAAAACCAGTAATTTGTTCATGCAATGTCCTTCTATCTTCCTATATGGTTTTTACAAAGATTGGATGGGATCCTGCCAGCATAAATACTGACATCCTAAATGGTTACATTATTTTCAATGTTATGTTAAATTATATTGAATTAATTTCAAAGAGAATTATACACATGAAAGGAAAACTTGAGTAAAAGGCACATGAACAAAAATTAAAATTGAGGAAATGAGATCATTTTTATATGATCTCCATGTTCATGACCATTCTAAATTTTCAAGTAGACAAAGAAATGTGGAGCCTGTTATCTTGTTGGACCAGGCTTATTTATATTCACAGCCTACTTTCCCTGGTCTGATATACTCCTACATAATACATTGAAATTTGTTTCCAAGGTAACACATAGTTGTGAAGTTTGGCTTTTAGTGTCCTCATTGATCCTTGTACTCAGTAATTCTGTTTTTATCAAATTTGCCTCAGTTTCTGAAACTTCACTAAATCTGCCTGAACAAAACAAAAATAATTTTAAACAATAGAATTGTCAGTGTAACCTCATTACACTATATATTTACTTTGATTGTCTATAAATGTACAGGATTGTCTTTTTAGGTGTCAAGAATGAGAGGGAGGGGGAAAGTCACAACAAAGTTCAAACCTAACTTATACTCAGGGGTAAATAGCAAAGTATATTCTAAGAAGAAAGAATATGGCTAGTTTTTATACATCTGAAAATAAATGTATGTTTAGTATGCGATGTGGAAGAGTGGTGGAAACAACTAACTCCAATAGCAACTATTTTCAAATTATTCCTGTTTGTAATTATAGTGAAACCACAACTAGAGCAAAGGAGAGAGAGAGATGAATTAGAGATAATGTAGACAAGTATTTAATTGTGTGAATTTATGCTTTCTGTTATGTAAATAGCAGACCCAGAAAAACATAAAATCCAGAGAGTGGTTAGGGATAATTTAATTCTTTAGACCTGCCATAATGCAAGATTAATGCCCCCTAAATATTTTCTATTTGCATTACAAGTGAAAGTTGCATTGGAATCAATGGGAGTTTAAGATGCAAATACAGTAGCACTCTCCAAGAATTTTGTGTTCACAGGGAGGCAAACAGTTACATTTCCCTTCCTATTCCCCACAGTTCCAAGGCTGCTCAATGTGCTATGGCTACAGTTTACACAACACAAAGACTACATGTTTGTTTATTTACACATAGTCATCCCTCCATATCCACAGATATCCATGGATTCAAGAATCCACTGTTTGAAAATACTTAAAAGTGTATACATTCCCAAAAGCAAACCTCCATTTTGCCACTTTATATAAGGGACACTATTTTACTACACCATTGTATTTAATAGGACTTGAGCATCCACAGATTTTGTTATTCACGGAGGGTACTGGAACCAAACACCTGTCACACTGGTAACGAGGCTTGAATGAGGCATCCATATCTACACCCAGGCACTTAAATACCAGTGTGGAATGAAGAATGAAAAAGCTGGACTGGAAAACTCAAAAGTGAAGAGATTCATTTACAACTGCTAAGTAGAAGCTATATGACCTGAATAGACTAGAAAGCTGGGCCAACGCTAACAAAATGAAATTCAGTGCGGAGAAATGTAAGGTACTGCACTTAGGACGCAAAAATGAAATGCACAGATATATGATGGGGGACATCTGGCTGAATGAAACTATGTGTGAAAGGGATCTAGGAGTTCAAGTAGACCATAAGTTGAACATGAGTCAACAATGTGATGCGGCAGCTAAAAAGGCCAATGCTATTTTAGGCTGCATCAATAGAAGTATAGTGTCTAGATCAAGGGAAGTAATAGTGCCACTCTACTCTGCTTTGGTCAGGCCCCACCTGGAATACTGTGTCCATTTCTGGGCATCACAATTCAAAAATGATGTGGAGAAACTGGAGCGTGTCCAAAGGAGGGCAACTAAGATGGTGAAGGGCCTGGAAGCCATGTCCTATGAGGAGCAACTTAGGGAGCTGGGTATGTTTAGCCTGGAGAAGAGAAGGTTAAGAGGTGATATGATAGCCTTGTTTAAATATTTGAAGGGATGTCATATTGAGGAGGGAGCAAGCTTGTTTTCTGCTCCTCCAGAGACTAGGACATGGAACAATGGATGCAAATTGCAGGAAAAGAGATTCCACCTCAACATTTGGAGGAACTTCCTAACAGTAAGGGCTGTTCAATGGTGAAACACACTCCCTCGGAGTGTAGTAGAGTCTCCTTCCTTGGAGGTCTTTAATCAGAGGCTGGATGGCCATCTGTCGGGGATACTTTGATTTGAAGTTCCTGCATGGCAGGGGGTTGGATTGGATAGCCCTTGTGGTCTCTTCCAACGTTATGATTCTATGATTCTATATATAGAAGCAGGAGCAGTACAAACAAAACAAAGTTCTTCTCTGACTCTCAATAGCTGACACACAACAATTCACCAACTCTGAAATCTACTGCATTGTGACCCACTACTGTACCTCACCCATATTGTTTATCTTTACATACAGCCTTATATACCCTAGGCTGATGCAATTACTCTAGTACATGGCATAAGCCATTACCTTATTGTGCTGAGTCAAACACACACAGGTGTAAGTACGGAATCCACATCTTGGTGACTGGACTCAAGGACATTTTCCTACATGTTGCACATAGCACACACACATTATGACTTTGCAGTTCTATCGATGTTATTTTTCACTGCCAATATGGCTGACAACCCCAGCAGATACCAAGGGCCCACTATAGTTTTCACACTTTGTGCTGGCCTGGGATCAAAAGTAGGGCTTGGTAGAGCAGAGTGTCCGCATGATTCTGAGCCCTACTGCATGCCACGGGCACCATCTTGGCATGCTACTGTTTACACGGGGAGTGTGATGATGATATCCCTGGTGCGCCACATCCAAATGCCATGGTGCATGAGGGATGGCACAGTGCTGTGCCAAGGCACTTATGGCACCTCTATAGCGGCAAAGGAGCCACGTTTTTAGGCTCCTTTTTCTGAGTGCATCATTGCCATGACATGTTGTCACTGCAACAACGATCCAGGGCCTCATCTGTACAACCTCATCTGTTCTCCTCATCTGTACAGCCCCTTAGTCTTCTAATTAAAGTTAAAACCATAAAGACAAGCAAAATAAAAACATTACAGTATATGCTAAGTATGTAAATAATAAATTCAGCAGTAGCAAACCAATTAATACAACTTAAAATGCTGAGTTTTCAAACTGATTTTAAAATGATATTCAATGGCTTTTTTAAAAAAATGAAAAAGTCTTCAGCTGATTATCAGAAAGAATGTAGGTGCGAAATTAATTCCATAGGAAGAACTTTGAGCTCATTACCCAAAGTCCCTTTCTCCATTAGCCAAGTACTATATTTAATTTGATGTGTCCATCTTATTAATCAAGGGTGGCCTATGGACCTTGTTTAGTCCCTTGAGATCCCAGTAAAGTTCACCAACTTTCCAGAATTACTCTGTACTTCCCTTATGCAATTTTTTAAAAATAAATGTGGCAAATTATGACTAGGTTGCACAATTTGCCTTTTAGAAACATTTGAGTCCCTTAGCCCATTTCTGAACCCAAAGAACCAGAAATAATTATCATAACTACCATCAAACCCCCCCCCCCCCATTTGCTAGTTTACCTTTCATGGATTTAATGATCCACATATTTGATTAATATGATTACTCTGAAAATCTGTAGGTCCTCTTATGATCAACTGTCAATGGAAAGAGGATCTAGAGATTTCTAGAGAAGTGCTTTGTCAGGTAAATAAAAATAGCATTCACATTCACAATTTTTATTTATATCTTAAGTTCATTGTTTTCTCACTTTGCAAGGGGGCTTTGCCCCTAACTCTCATGAAGACTGTAGTTCTGTAGCACTGATTACTGATTTGCACTCCTTTCATGTTTTTACCCAGAATTCCAAGTGCTGGCTGTGATTTATGGACACCTAATCTATTTTGAACCTCTTTACTTGAATGACTAGGTACTTCATGAACCTGTTCAGACATGGCTATTCTGATCCATGTTTTCACCTTTGGATATGTGCCTTGTGGGGATTTTCTTAAACTACATTTTTTCCTGTTTATGATCTAGAAACCATGTTGGAGTTCTTTGAAGGTTACCTTCTAAAATAAAACAATCTGGAAAAGACATATCCTACTTTATAACTTATTAGTTGTAGAAATGAGAATAGAAAACAGACCATGTTTCAATGCAGAGTTTCAGTCATATCTGTTTACACCTCTCAGTTTCCCAGAAGGGCATAGATTTTACAAGGCTGTTTTATAATGAATCCCACCTCATGTTTTCTCAGCAGTTCTAGCATTCTGGAATGTGGAACAGTTCTGAAAATATTTTATTTCAGGTACAAGCTTCCTCAAGTTACAACTGGCCAGGCAGATGTGAAAGATTCTGTCAGGCATCAATTTGTTTGATAATTGATTTTTTGTAATAAAGCCATATTTGCTTTATTCTGCATTACTATGGATTCTTCTAGGAAACTCACATTTTCTACATTGTCTGTATATCTCTGTCTTATCAAGAGATTGGCTTAAGTCATAAATGTGACCAGAAGAAGGGGGGGGGGGATAATAAGATGAGAAGTGGACCTGCATAGGAAGTGCTGTGAGTGCTTTATTAAAAGTTCGCTACCTTGTCCAGCCTCATTATGAAACCCTCAAAATGAAATTAATAATAATCACTCTGGAGAAAATATATCTTCCATAAAACTAACAGAATGAATTAAGAATAATTATGGTAAGGTTAAATGGTCCACATTAATTATCTCCATAAGTAAATTAATTAGAAACCCTTAGGGAATCATGCTGAACCCCAATGTTAGATCACACTTTAGTAAAGGGATAAAATAGTTCACCAATCAACTCCCCAAACAAATCAATAATTTATCACTAATTTGTGGGGAAAAAAAATTATTAACAGCTACAGGGTAAATTATCTTATATCATCAAAACCATATATTGAAATTAAAGGTCACTCCTGTGAGCTGATGCCCAGGTGTAATCATAGGAATACAAATTAATTGCAATAGTCCCAATGGCCCATAATTCAGATTTCTAAACTGATATTACTATTAATTAATTATCTTGTTGAAAAATGGCGCCACTAAAACATTCGTAGACTTATAGTTATTCTCCCAGGTTGTAGTTTTTCTTTCTTTTCAAAATCGTTTTGGGATCTTCAGAAGAATTACCCATAAAAATATTCCCTGTATATGTGAAGCCTATTGAAAGCCTGTCCTGAAAATACAGCCCTGTGACAATAGAGTGCATCTGTAATGCCATTCAGAGGATTTCAACAATAGTACATCCTTAGAAGCAGGAAGATCTAATTTCTTCTCCCTCTTCCCAACTTTACCCAGTCATGTCAGATGTTTCTGGGTTATCTTCCTTCCAAGTATGAAATTTCCATCCTTGTTGTAGGGCCAGAAAGGAAAAGTTGAGGGATGCAGCAAGGATAAGCTGGTGGAGGGAATGGATCTTCTCAATACATATAATTCAGTTCTAGCCATCCTCTAACATGGAGAGAAATTTAGATGAACATCTAGCCTAATTTGACTAGCCAGTGCTTTCAATTGTGTGTGTGTGTGTGTGGGTTTTTTTCTTAGTTACAGGTTTGTTTGTTTTCAAAAATCTGTGCAGTGGAGAAAAAAATACAAGAAAAAAAATGCCTCGGAGTACTTATACCCTACAAGCAAAGAATCCAGCAGGCCTTTGAATGGAATAGAGGCTAACATCCTATTAAATATATAGTAAATCTTAGTCTAGACACAACATTTTTGAATTTTGAGATTCACATTTATGTTCATGGGGGACTGAACATTACCCCATAATTCTATCTCTTACACCAGACAGCAGTCAATACAAATTGTTTCTAGGGTGCTGAAGATCAGAGCACTGAGAAAAAAAATGATTGTATCCCTCCCCCAGTCATGGGGCACACTGAGACTAGCAGCTGTGAGAGAACAATGAGGAGTCTCCTCAGCTGCCTATCATGTTTCTCTCATTTCTCACGACTAAAAGAGTGCTGCATTTGACATTTCCCAGTAATGCAATATGCAGCACTTCAGAAACACTTTGGCTGGGGTGCTGCCTCGTTTAAGAGGTAGTTTTCTAGGGATGGTATAATCAGAAGTAGCTGGTGCTGGTGCTCCATTTGCATGGCTATGTCTGACAATGACAATGCAAGATCTCAGCCACAGTCTCTGAGTATTTTATTTGTCTTTAACCCAAGACACCTAGTTTGGGGTTTGCATTTTGACCTTTGGATTGTGTTTATTAGATTAAGTTTATTAGATTAACCATCTAATTATAAGATTATATGTACAGCACTGTGTAAATTTACAGTGCTATATAAATAAAGTTAATAATAATAATAAGTAGTTGAAATATTTGGGAGAAGGGGGCAGGGGAGAAAAGTTGGTTGTTATTATGTGTCTCATTGTTATGATGACCTTATCACAGGGTTTTCTTGGGAACATTTATTCAGAGGTTTGCCTAGAAGAGTTTCAGCAGTTTGATGTTGCCTAAGGCTACAGGGAAGGTCAAGATTCTGCCCCTTTTATTTCCCCCTGCTGAGTTGATTAAGTGTGAACTACTTAAGATGAGCTGAATTTAGCCTAGGGAAGAGAAGGTTAAGAGGTGAGATGATAGCTATATTTAAATATTTGAAGGGATGCCATATTGAGGATGGCAACGGCTTCTTTTCTGCTGCTCCAGAGTCTAGGACACAGAGCAAAGGATGCAAAGTATGGGGGAAAAAAGTTTGCACCCAAACATTAGAAAGAGCATCCTGACAGCAAGAGTTGTTACACAATAAATTTGATGCCTTAGAGTGCACTGGAGTCTCCTTCTTCGGATTTTAAACAGAGGCTAGATGGCCATCTGTCTGGAGTGTTTTGATTGTGTCTTCCTCATAGCAGGGGATTGGACTGGATAGTCCTTGTGGTCTCTTCCAACTCTATTATTCTATACTTTGCATAGAAACTCAGTTTTCAGCAACTGAAATAATGTGAGGACAAAAAGAGAAAGTAGGATGAGGAGAGAGAAACTGTGATATTTTAAAAGTCAGTGAGATAGTGAAATGATAGAGGATTAATCAGAACTGTCCTACAGATCTTGTAATGTCTGCTGTTGCAATTAATATAAGACTCACAATCAAAGAAGGCTCCAAAGGCAGCAGAAGCGAGATTTATTTCTTCATAATAAATCTTCATAATAAATCTCCATAAACATTATAGTACAAAACACTATGCAGCTGCAGTAAAAACAGATTTGCTTTAAAGAAACTTTTTACCACACCTGCCAAATTAGAAAAAAAAAATTGAGGGTATACGTTTTGGATGGGATGTTTAGAATTCTCAGTCAGAGAGTATTTGTGAATGGCCAGTCTAGAAATCCCAGAATCCAACAGGATGCAGCCCTGGCTGTTAAAATAGAATCATAATGCTATAATGCACAGTGTGGAAGGACCTCAAATGGTGAAGAAACAAGTTAACGGGCAAGCATTAGCTTGAACAGGCCATGCAGACATACACATTTACATCAGCACGCCCTTCCATCATCCTGCTTTCACAGTCATTGCACTGCCCCTTTAGGGAATTTTCAGGATTATTATTAAAAACAAAATCAAACAATAAAAAAACTCTCTGGACAGTAATTTAGCATGCTAAAGAAACTGATTATGGTTTAAATCCAGGACTAGTACTATCTAACATACACCCACTGAAATGAAAAGGACTTGCTAATCACTACTAGGAAATCTTAATCTTTACTTTTATCTGGATAGATTAAAGATTACAAGGGCCTATTTTAGATTGGCAAAAAGAGGTGTGTTGAAGGCTGCATGAAAGCCCAGCCTTTAGATGAGAAAAAGGGAAAGTGTGCCATGAAAACACTATTTTGGCATTTTAAGGGAGAAGAAGTGCTTTAAAAAGGAGCTGGCCCATTTTACATTGGCAAAAAGAAGTGTGTTGATGGCTGCATGAAAGCCCAGCCTTTAGATGAGAAAAAGGGAAAGTGTGCCATGAAAACACTATTTTGGAGTTTTAAGGGAGAAGAAGTGCCTTTAAAAAGTAGTTTGATTTCCCCACTACTTTTTTAAAAAGGGTGCAGCATTGCTATTGCATCTAAAGGCTAAGGTGTAGTTGCACGGTTAAATGGGGCTCTGTATCTTTAAAGTGCCCATTTAAAGGCAGTGATACAGGTGCGGATCATAATGGATCGTGGATTGGGAGCATGCATGATGTGGACTTCACTTCTAATTAAAATGCTCAATGCCCTGCAGGTGTAAAAGCTGGGGTTTATCCGCGAAGTTTTTTAAAGCTCCCAAATCCTAGCTCCACTCCACTCGGAGGAAACGCAATGATAATTTGACGGATCCTCATAAGTATACATTTGTCCTTTGCCGGCTGCCGGCTGCGAACTGCGCAATTGCGCAGTTCCCAGCCAGCAATGATAATTTGACTGTATGGTGTAACTGCGTTTGCGCAGTTCGCAAACCTGCGCAGTTGCGCAGCACAAATGTATACTTATGAAGATCCGTCAAATTATCATTGCGGCTCCTCTGCCTTTTTAAACTGTGCTGTTGCACTGGTGCATCATGAATGAACCCCTTTATTTTGTGAATGAATTGACATGTTATCCACAGTAGAATAACAGTAACGGCATCCCAGAGTCCCTACTGCGCATGTCTAGGGTTCGGATTAGGGGTGGAGCTAGGGTTTGGGAGCTTTAAAAAACTTCGTGGATAAACCCCAGCTTTTACACCTGCAGGGCATTGAGGAATTGTGTAGTTTGCAGCCGGCAAGGAAAAAAAAATTTAAAGGTTCACCGCAGCTAAAAGCCGCGTTCATTGCCACCCATGTAGCTGCTCCGCCTGTGTTTGTAGTGTTCTGACAGCTTCCCATGTAGCTGCTGAGCCACAGAAAAGACCTCAGATAAGTCGTTCCCACACCCCTCAGTCTAGCTGCCCTTTACTTTTTAAATGCACACCTGGGGCTTGCAGTCTAGCTGCTAAGCATTAAGGAAAGTGCAACTTCATGTCACACTTTCCTGCCAATCTAAAAAGCCCCAAGAGCTTTTTTGGGGGCAGTAGTGGGGGGGGCATAAAAACCATGAAGGTTTTTTTGTGCAGAAATCTGTGCAAGATGTTTTGGGTTCTAGAGGTTTTGTGCAAAATGTATTTTCTAATCAAAAATAATTTTTGCCGCTTGTTGCTGCTGACCAAAAGGGGCTGGTCTTTTTGATCTCATGCAGAGGTGAACTGCAGGAGTGAAATACCATGTGATAGTAGACATTTTTTTTCAGTGTATATTGTCAGTGGCATTTAGAGGTGCTAAGAATAATCACCAATTGCCTGATCCTTGATGAAAAGGGATGGCTTGATAAACATCTATTTTCATCAAGGATGAGAAAATTTGTGACTGTTCTTGGCCTCTAGTCACAATAACAGTTATATAATGGAGCTAGAGTTTGCAGGGTCAAAGACCTGGGGCATTATATTTTTCAGGGATCATGACATTATCCATTACCCTCTGGATTTCACTGTTTCATCCAAGTTTATCTTCAGTCCTCACAGCAAATGGAAGAATTCAAAGATATTGCTGTGTTAGTCTATAGAATCAGTATACAGAGAGATCTTGTAGCACCTTTGAGACTAACTGAAATAAAGAAATTGGCAGCTTGAGCTTTTGTAGACTTCAGTATACTATATGAATCTGAGGAATTAGACTGAAGTCTACGAAAGCTCATGCTGCCAACTTCTTTATTTCACTTGTTCTCAAAGGTGCTACAAGATCTCTCTACATAGTAAATGGAAGGTAAATTAATTTTTCAAAGAATTCTTTATGGTTATGTGTCTCCTTCCTTAGAGGTCTTGAAACAGAGGCTGGATGGCCATCTGTCGAGGATGCTTTGATTTGGAGTTCCTGCATGGCAGGGGGTTGGACTGCATGGCCCTTGTGGCTTCTTCCAACTCTATGATTCTATGATTCTATGATTCTAATCTGAGGTATTTTTCAAAAAAGTCTGCTTCATGGTAGAGATGAAAACTGCTAGAAATTAGTAAATATCAGCACTGTCACCTTTGGCACCTTCACAACCACCCTCATAAAAATAGTATATTTTAAATTCAAATCAGGATTTGAAAGGATTTTTCCCAAAAAATATTTTTTTCAGTTGCTGCAATGGAAAAATTCATATTTTTAGTCCAAACAAATTATATGACTATTTTGAACTTTGGCATTTTAGAGACCTAGAGAATTAGAATGTATATGAAATACTTAAAGATTATCCTGCTTCCATTTAAAAGTGAATCAGTTTGGTCAACATCTCTTGGACTAGCACAGCCTTCCTTCACTTCTCTGAATTTCATGCTGTAGTTTTAGGTTAGAAAAAAAGAGCAATCAAATGCATGTGAAATGTCTTTTTTGGGATTAAATACATTTAAAATGAATACTCTGAGAGAAAACATCTTTAGGAGTGCATGTTAGAAACATTTTGTTCATAAATATGTTTGTGTGAAACCACATTCAAGAGATGTATATCAATTTATTTTGTATACTTTTAAAAAAAATGTTTATTAAGCGGAAATGGGGAAAATATTGGACTAGACAGATCTATTTATCTAGGATACAAATGCATTTGTCTGATTAAAGTGATTGGTTTTTATGTGATGAATTTGAAAATATGAACAAGTATCATTAGGTACAACTGCTAGAGCCTAGTTCAACTGGTCTTTCTTTTGAACATACAGGCTTTTTTGAACCTGTACTCAAAAGTGTCCTTAGAGTTTATTACATGAGAGATACAGCCAAGGCTAAATATTGTTTTCTGCTTTCTCAGAATGGCAGAGTTACAACCTCAGTCTGACATTCTGTTTTCACACACACAAACATTTTTTTCTTTAGCCTTGGGTAGGTTTACCATCCCACCAAGAAACGCTGTAAGACAGATTTCTGCACAATGGTTTAAGAAGTGAATGCAGTGTAAGTGAATTGTCCTTTGATCTGTATTTTTTTTTCCAAGATAGATAGAGCAGGTGTGCAGGAATTAATGAAGCAGCCAACAAATTGCAGGGATTATTGGTGTGTTGAAAGCTATAAATTAGCCAGATCTTTGGGGAAATTATGTGTTACCTCAAAGATGCTGTCATTTAAAAATCCAAGTTAGACTCCTGAGAAACAGCAGTTTCAAAGTCTGAAAAGGGGGCAGGAATATCTGTTGAAATCCATTTTGTTTCTCTTTAAGACAACAACAGTGACAACAACTTGAAAGAGTTTGGATTTGTAAGGCTACAGCTAGGCTAAAAATAAATCTAGCTATACATATGAATCCAATTTATATTTGTTACTCAAATCCTGACTCCACTTTATAAAATAGTTTTAAACCTTCTTTTGTCAAAAGCTCTTGGAAACATTTTAAGTGTTGATTGTAAACATATTTTTAAAAGCACACTGAAGGTCACTTTGAGACCCATGTTTTCTGGGATTTCAGATTTGTTTCATCTCACATGGAGTGTGTGTGTGTGTGTGCTCCATATCTTGTTTTTAAAGAAATGTTGCCATTGTTTATTGCTAATGCATTTGGAAAACAACAATTGGTATAGTTTTCAAATTTTAGTAAAAACAAACACCTATATGTCATGATGCAGTCACATTCTGTGTTATTGGAAATCACATTACTTATAATGCCCTTCTATTTGGGTAACAAGGATATTCCCTTCCCAAAATATTTTAATAACTGGGGGTATCTTTTTGTCTGTCAGTTTTTGGTGCAACAAATCAAGCATACTGGGGCTTTTTACATTGGCAAGAAAGTGTGACCTGAAGTCGCCTTTATCTTAATGCTTAGCAGCTACATAGCAAGCCCCAGGTGTGCATTAAAAAAGTGCAGAGCTGCTACACTGAGGGGTGTGGGAACGACTTATCTGAGGTCTTTTTTGTGGCTCAGCAGTTACATGGGAAGCTGTCAGAATGCTACAAATACAGGCGGAGCTGCTACATGGGCAGCAATAAACGCGGCTTTAAACTGCGATTTTAATTTTTTTCCCTTGCCGGCTGCGAATTGCGCTGTTGCGCTGTTCGTGCTGCCGCGAACAGCGCTATTGCGATGGTCGAGGCTTGAACTGCGCTATTGTGCTGTTTGCGGCTGCGAATTGTGCAGTTTTAAATGATTTAAAGGGGGCTCCTAAGTGATTTTGACACCAGCCACAGACTGAGCATGTGCAAGAAGACAAAGGAGGAGTGCTGGCCATTGACCCAGTGACGTTGGCATTCGTCAGCAAAGGGTTACTGTGGGCATCATCACCAACATGGATGCCTCCTCTCCTTTGTGGTTGGCACTTGTCGTCAATATTCAAAGCACAGCCAAAGCTGCCGCCTTTGCCTCCGCTAGTGCTGCCAGGATCGTCGAAGTGACCACTGAAATGACTGCTGTGACCACTGAAATGACAGCTGATGATGATAGTGATGATAAAGAAGAGAGAATAGCTGCAGTTGGTGCCTCACTGCTTGAGCAGTGTGAATTAGCCGGTGGCATTGCTATGTCCGAGAAAAGGAAGACCCGGCTTTATTGGACGCTGGAGAGAAGTGATCACTGGTGGTCTGTCATAGTCACTCGCACCTGGTCTGAAAGCCAATGGAGGCGTTACTTCCGAATGCCCCGTGCCCTCTTTCACCGGCTGGTGGACATCCTCCGTCCAGAACTGGAGAGATCTGATTCATTGATGAGAAAAGCCATCCTGGTGGAGGAGAGAGTGGCCATTGCCATCTTCATGCTGGCCCATAAAATCACCTACTTGGTGACTTCAGAGCTCTTTGGGCTTGGCGTTTGCACTGCAGGGCAAATCCTGCTGGAGTTGGCCTTGGCCATGGAGAAGCTCCTGCTGTCCCGGACTGTGTACTTGGGAGATGCCCGGAAGGTAAGGCACTGTCCAAAACATATTTCCACTTGTCAAACTATCCTATCCTGTATGTGGAATATTTCATGTGTGGGTTGTTTTGTGGTGTAATTGCATGGATGTAATGAATTTGTCATTTATTCACCTGTTTCCCCCCCCCCTTTCCTTTCTACAGATCATGGAAGGTTTCGCTGAGCTTGGATTCCCACAAGTAGAGGGCGCTGTGGATGGGTGCCACTGTCTGATTGTGCCACCCCTGGGGCAGAGGAAGAATTATCAGAACAGAAAGGGGTCCTATTCTGTTATCCTGCAAGGGACATGTGATCACACTGGTCGCTTTGTGGATGGCAAGGATCAGCTCATGATGCCAGGGTGGTCAGAAATTCTGTCATTTTTGAAACTATGGAAGCTGGCATCTTTGTGCCAGGCAACCCCACCATTACCATCCAGGGCCAGCAAATTGGACCCCTCCTGCTGGGAGATAAAGCTTATCCTCTCAGAAAATGGTTAATGTCGCCCTACAAGAAACCTACCACTGCCAAGCGGAAGCTTTTCAATAGGAGGTTGAACAGGTGCAGAGTCAAGGTGGAGCATGCGTTCGGGCGTCTCAAGGCCAGGTGGAGATGTCTGAAAGGACCACTTGTTGTGGCAGAAGAGAACGTGGTGCCCATCATCGCCGCTTGTGTCATCCTACACAACATCTGCGAGACCAAGGGAAAGGTTTTGGATGAGGGGCTGCAGTACAGGCGACGTTTTGTGTTGCCTACCCTGGGGGCACCTATTCCGGAAAATGACCCTGGCACACAAGAAGGGCAGAAAGTGAGGAATGCATTGGCAGACTTCTTCCAGACAGGGAGAATTTGAACTTGAACTTCTCCTCCATTTGTGATGCCAGAGCATAATTGTTTTGTATAATCATATCAGTAGTTGAATAAATGTATCCCATCAGCCACAGTCTGTGTGTGCCCATCATTCATGGTCTGCTGTGTGGGCAGTCTCAGCCATGTGCTTGTTGGCTTGACACACACAAACACACTCACAAAAGGTCATGCATAGGTTTGCCTGGCGCCAGATTTCCTGGCAGAAAAAGATACAAGCCCCTAACTGCCAACCGTTTACTCTGACAATGTATCAATACCCTTGAAATTCAGGCTTCCCTAATGGCCCATTCAATTGTAACAATATGAAGCCCAGAGGCATCTATTGGGGGAAAGATTCAAAATTCAGCTCTGAGGGGACTTCAT
The DNA here is from genome assembly GCA_034509955.1 of Urosaurus nigricauda. Classification (NCBI taxonomy): domain Eukaryota; kingdom Metazoa; phylum Chordata; class Lepidosauria; order Squamata; family Phrynosomatidae; genus Urosaurus; species Urosaurus nigricauda. Next base: position 63,917,159 of record JAOEGL010000003.1, read on the forward strand.
TGGCCTGAAGCTATCTCTGCCCACCTTGCCCTCACCCACAAATTTCTATAAAGCCCAAAGCCCCTGTCTTTTTCCTCAGGACGGCGACCATGGCTCCCAGGGTGAGACCTCCAGTTCGCAGGGCCTACTGGCAGGCGCAAGAGCTGGAGATCCTCCTGGAGGCCCTGATGCCAGAGCAAGCTGCTCGGATTGTGATGGCCTCTAGCAGCAAGCCAAACAAGGCCTTTTTTATGGATGCCGCCAGAGCCCTCCGGCGACGAGGGTTTCAAAGGACCTTCCTACAGTGTCGGAGCAAGTTCAAGGACCTGAAGGGAAGGTTCTTTGAAACCTTGGAGGACTTTGGTCCGCATCCGCCTGTTCAGAAGAGGCCACCATATTTCGAACAGCTTCGGGCCCTCTGGCAGAGGGGCGGTGAGCCTCGGTGGGAAGATCGCCGTCCTCAAGGTATGTCGGGGCCCCTTTCATTGTGCCTGTGTCCCTGTCACTGACCCTTCCCTCCTGTTTGCCAATGTCCTCCATGGGTCCTCATGCCTGTCCTCCAATTTGCTTTTGCAGGCATGCAGCCCAGGCGAGGACGGAGGGTGCCTGAGCAGGCCCAACAGCCCGGCAGGGGGTCCCCCGCTGCTGCACCTCAGGGAGAGGCTCGGGATCTCCCTGAGGATGCAGCACAGCCAGGGCCCTCTGATGCCGCCCCTCCGGCCAGAGAACAGACTCCTCTGGCAGCAGGTTAGTGTCCAAGGGGTTGGAGGGGTGGACGTTCCAAGTCTGCAGCCTCCACAACACTCCTGTCCTGTCCCTTCCCTTCATGTCACTGTATTAACTTCTGCCCTTTCTTCCCTTTTTCCAGCAGCTCCTCCGTTGCCGGATGCTGCTGCTGCCAATGAGGACCAGCCTGGGCCAAGCCGCCCCCGCCGCCGCCGCCGCCGTCTGGAGAACGGACCCGAGGCCGAGGGTCCACAACCCAGGGGGATGCCTGAGGTCCAGCGCCACGGGGAAGGAGGTGAGTGCAGGCACCCAAAGAACCGGAGAAGGAAGTGGGGATGCCCATACACCCTGCCTGTGGGAGTGGGTGTGTGGCTCCATTGTCACCTCCTAACCATTCTCTCTTTCTCTCTCTTTTTTCTTTTGTCCTCTACAGAACCCCTGCTGCATAGGAGGGTTGCAGCGCTGGAGGCAGGACAGGATAGGATCTTGGAGCTCCTACACAACATCCTCCAAGTCCTTCCTGGCGCTGCACCTCCAGCTGCCCAGTGAAGCTGCTTCCCCCCCCTTTCCCTTTCCTTCCCTTTCCCTTGTTTGCTGTTCCCCTTCCTTCCCCTTCCCTTCCCCTGTAAATAATGTGATTCCATGTACATAGTTTTTGTAAATAAAAGTTTATTTTTTTAAAAAAATTGTCTGTCTTGAACTGCGCAATTGCGCTAGTACACCATTGACCCATTTGTATGAATGAAATTCTTTTTTTATGAATGAATGGGGGTGTCGTGCTACTGCGCTGTTTCACCATTTGTTAGTGTTAAGATTTGAAGTAGGACAGTGGTGTTCAAAATGTGCTTTTGAAGAGATGTTGAACTTCAGCTCCCAGAAGCCTAAGTCCTACATCTCATCAACAGCGCAGTTTGAACACCACTGCCATAGGGAGTTAGTGAGTTAGCTATAGCTATAGTGTAGTGCCTGGTGGAAAAGGAAGTGCAGGGAAGGAAGGAGACCCTTGGGAAGAGAGATAAGTACAGTAGAGGACACCACAGTGCTTAATGGGAACTCAGTGCTTGTCACAACACTTCCCTCCTTTTCCTCCCCTGCGCCTGGGATGGCGACGAGTCGCCACAGGAACCGCCACTTGGCTGCTGAAGAGGCCAGAAGACTCCTGTCTAGGGTCTTCCTGACAGACCTCCAGATCCAGATTGACTTGGTCAGAAGTGACATCACGACCCCTTTCCCCACCCTGATGCCCAGATGGCCCCTCTACAGCCATGGGAATAGCCCTATGGGTAACACTCTCCTCCTCACCACCCACTCTGCCAATCTGAGGTGATCTTAAGATCCCTACTATCTGTTCCAGCAGGCCAGTCTGCACTTCAAGAACAGAAGTGAGTCGCCTCTGCTCCTGGATGGATTCTGCCTGCTGCTGAAGTGCCCTATCCTGATTTTGGACTGCCCTCTCCTGCTGCTGAAGTGCCCCCTCCTGATTCTGGAGGGCCCTCTCCTGCTGCTGAAGTGCCCTCTCCTGATTCTGGAGGGCCCTCTCCTGCTGCTGAAGTGCCCTCTCCTGATTCTGGAGGGCCTTCACCTGCAGCTGAAGTGCCCTCTCCTGATTCTCGACTGCTCTTTCTTGAAATTCTACGCTCCTCAACCTCAGCTGATAGAAACGCTCTCCCTGTTGTGTGAGTGCTGTCATGTGCTCTGAGGTGGCACCAACGAGACGATCAATAGCCCTGGCGGATGTTGCTGCTGCTGAGCGACGCACCCGTCTGTGTCTCATGGCAGCGAGCCGCTCCTCCGGTGGCATTGCAGCTATGGGATTGGCGGGTGCTTCTTCTTCTTCTGAAGATGCTCTTGCTGCACCTTCTGCACCTTCTATAGGACGAAGCACCAGAGATAAACAAAAGCATAGAGTTAGCACATACTCCAGAGGGCATCCAATCCAACCCTATTATGCCATGCAGGAACTCTCGCTCAAAGCACCCTCAATATGTCACACAGGACCTTGGACAAATGTATAGACGAGGAAGAGTTGAGGAGAAGCACAACACACACACACACCACAGTCATACAAAGGAGATCTTACAGCATACACTGTAGCCCCTACCCAAAACATGCCATCATGCCAACAAAAACCTTCGCCAGCGCCTGTGTTCCTCTGCTGTAACTGGCCCACTATACAATCCCCCCCTTCCCATGCCACACACATGTCTTACCCTGCAAAGTTTCCTGACCCTCACTACCATCGCTCTCTCTCACAGTCCTCTGTCCTACAGGCGACCGATCACTGTGGCTACTGACGGTGGCAGAGACAGTGCTTGTACGGGAGGATGGCCTGCTTGAGGGAGCTGTAGATGCCAACTTTATGGCACGGGCTTTTTTTCTCAGAGCATCGATGTCCACAGCTTGCTGACTGTAGGATGTCTCATCAGAGTCCGGGGACTGCTCCCGTTCCTCTGCATGACAAAGGGACAGAGTGACTTCTCCCCTATGCCCACCCTGATCCCACATCTTCCCTATGTCCCCTAGTTCCCTTTCCCTCAGAAGCCGAGGCACATCTTACCTTGAGAAGGCAGCAGAAGATTTTGGGCACATTCTATGTTTGTCTGTGGGCCTGGATCAGGCTCTGGCTCTGATTCTGGCTCTAGCTGTGGTTCTGGGGTGTCCTCCATAGGTTCAGCCCTAGCAGGCTGGCCCACTGGGACCCTCACAACCTGTCCGCTGGTGGACAGTCTGTTGGGTCTGATCCTCCCATCCTTGCTAATGAAGTCATGAAGCTCCTTGTAGAAAGGAGGACGGGGGCCTACCTGGGTATCTTTGGCCATATTGTCTCGATATTTTTTGTATTGTGCCTTTAAGGCTTTGCACTTTCGCCGGCACTCTTCCCAAGTCCGCCGGTGTCCCTTCCCTCTCATGGCTTGGGCCACCTCCTGATAGGTATCCGCATTGAGGTAGGTGGACTCCAGTTTCTCTAAAATATTGGGCCTTGACCAGATGGAAATGAGGTCTGAGGTCTCTGCATGAGACCAAGACACCCCTCTCCCCCTTTTTGGGCCACTTGTAGAAGTCTCTGCCATTGTGCAAAGTGCCACAGCAAAGCCTCGGCAAGAGTGTCCCTAGGAGCGGCTGAGTTGGACAAAGGAAAGGGGGAAATGGCGCTGGAATGTGTGTGGGGGTTCGTGTGAAAATTGAAAGTTTCCTCTTATCACTGCACCTGTTAAAACATCCGCCACCAAAACTGTCAGCATCCCAGAGTCGCTACTGCGCATGTCTAGGGTTAGGATTAGGGGCGGAGCTAGGGTTTGGGAGCTTTAAAAAACTGCGCGGTTAAACCCCAGCTTTTACACCTGGAGGGCATAGAACGTTTTAATTAGGAGTGAAGTCCACACCACGCATGCTCCCAACCCACGATCCATTCTGATCCGCACCTGCAGCGCAGCCTTTAAATGGGCGCCTTAAGGAAACAGAGCCCCATTTAACTGCGCAATGGCATCTTAGCGTTTTGATGTACTAGCGCTATAACGCACTTTTTAAAAAAGTAGTGGGGCAACCGAACTACTTTTTAAAGGCGCGTTTTTCCCCTTAAAACGCCAAAATGGCATTTTCATGGCACACTTTCCCATTTTCTAATGTAAAAGCTGGGTTTTCAAGCAGCCTTCATGACACCTCTTTTTGCCAATGTAAAACGGACCACTGATATCTTTACTGATAACCTGGCTGGCTGTCCAGGGCAGAGAAGCAACAAGGATGTTTTTAAGATATTTCCAGTTTGTTTAAAAGAAGCAGTGATAAAACCACTTCTGAAAAAGCCTTCCCCCGACCCTCCTGCTACACTGATATGGATAGCCCCGGTTTGCCTCAAGATGTATCACTTCAACAATGTCTGTTTTAAACTAATTTAATCTGTATTTTATAATGTTGTTTTGGTTTTAAGGTAAGGGGATAGGAGATTATG